>JAHKQU010000020.1:850000-5650000 GCA_020383195.1 Neomicropteryx cornuta
AAACACAGGCCTGTGTTTTATGAAAGCTTTCACTCTCACCTACCTATCTGTGCTTCAAGCAATATGGTCAAACTTTCATTAAAGTAGTAAATAAATGATTTAAAAAAGAAACAATAATTATGAAAAAAAGCGAAAATGTAACGAATATGATGTTTAATGAATGAGAAGTGAATGGTTTAATGGATATTTACAAGAATAACTTACGTTCAACGTAGTTTATCTGAAAATGAATCGTTATGGTTAAAAATAAAAAGAAAAGTGTAAAATATATGCACATTACGTGCAAATCGTTAAGATATAGTAAAATAGTAAAATGTATTGTTTAAATACCGTTAATTAGATGATTTCTATGTTAAAATAGGTAAACACCTTTAGTTTAACATATATATAAAAGTTTGACAGTACTGACATTTGGTTTCTTTTTAATATTTTAAGGATTGAAATTTTTTGCAAATAAAATATATAGCCAGAATGTTCAAAGAAAAATTAATACCGAAAGCACAGATAGTTGCATCGCTTGAGGTAATGCACGCTGGTTTAAACACAGGCCTGTGTTTTATGAAAGCTTTCACTCTCACCTACCTATCTGTGCTTCAAGCAATATGGTCAAACTTTCATTAAAGTAGTAAATAAATGATTTAAAAAAGAAACAATAATTATGAAAAAAAGCGAAAATGTAACGAATATGATGTTTAATGAATGAGAAGTGAATGGTTTAATGGATATTTACAAGAATAACTTACGTTCAACGTAGTTTATCTGAAAATGAATCGTTATGGTTAAAAATAAAAAGAAAAGTGTAAAATATATGCACATTACGTGCAAATCGTTAAGATATAGTAAAATAGTAAAATGTATTGTTTAAATACCGTTAATTAGATGATTTCTATGTTAAAATAGGTAAACACCTTTAGTTTAACATATATATAAAAGTTTGACAGTACTGACATTTGGTTTCTTTTTAATATTTTAAGGATTGAAATTTTTTGCAAATAAAATATATAGCCAGAATGTTCAAAGAAAAATTAATACCGAAAGCACAGATAGTTGCATCGCTTGAGGTAATGCACGCTGGTTTAAACACAGGCCTGTGTTTTATGAAAGCTTTCACTCTCACCTACCTATCTGTGCTTCAAGCAATATGGTCAAACTTTCATTAAAGTAGTAAATAAATGATTTAAAAAAGAAACAATAATTATGAAAAAAAGCGAAAATGTAACGAATATGATGTTTAATGAATGAGAAGTGAATGGTTTAATGGATATTTACAAGAATAACTTACGTTCAACGTAGTTTATCTGAAAATGAATCGTTATGGTTAAAAATAAAAAGAAAAGTGTAAAATATATGCACATTACGTGCAAATCGTTAAGATATAGTAAAATAGTAAAATGTATTGTTTAAATACCGTTAATTAGATGATTTCTATGTTAAAATAGGTAAACACCTTTAGTTTAACATATATATAAAAGTTTGACAGTACTGACATTTGGTTTCTTTTTAATATTTTAAGGATTGAAATTTTTTGCAAATAAAATATATAGCCAGAATGTTCAAAGAAAAATTAATACCGAAAGCACAGATAGTTGCATCGCTTGAGGTAATGCACGCTGGTTTAAACACAGGCCTGTGTTTTATGAAAGCTTTCACTCTCACCTACCTATCTGTGCTTCAAGCAATATGGTCAAACTTTCATTAAAGTAGTAAATAAATGATTTAAAAAAGAAACAATAATTATGAAAAAAAGCGAAAATGTAACGAATATGATGTTTAATGAATGAGAAGTGAATGGTTTAATGGATATTTACAAGAATAACTTACGTTCAACGTAGTTTATCTGAAAATGAATCGTTATGGTTAAAAATAAAAAGAAAAGTGTAAAATATATGCACATTACGTGCAAATCGTTAAGATATAGTAAAATAGTAAAATGTATTGTTTAAATACCGTTAATTAGATGATTTCTATGTTAAAATAGGTAAACACCTTTAGTTTAACATATATATAAAAGTTTGACAGTACTGACATTTGGTTTCTTTTTAATATTTTAAGGATTGAAATTTTTTGCAAATAAAATATATAGCCAGAATGTTCAAAGAAAAATTAATACCGAAAGCACAGATAGTTGCATCGCTTGAGGTAATGCACGCTGGTTTAAACACAGGCCTGTGTTTTATGAAAGCTTTCACTCTCACCTACCTATCTGTGCTTCAAGCAATATGGTCAAACTTTCATTAAAGTAGTAAATAAATGATTTAAAAAAGAAACAATAATTATGAAAAAAAGCGAAAATGTAACGAATATGATGTTTAATGAATGAGAAGTGAATGGTTTAATGGATATTTACAAGAATAACTTACGTTCAACGTAGTTTATCTGAAAATGAATCGTTATGGTTAAAAATAAAAAGAAAAGTGTAAAATATATGCACATTACGTGCAAATCGTTAAGATATAGTAAAATAGTAAAATGTATTGTTTAAATACCGTTAATTAGATGATTTCTATGTTAAAATAGGTAAACACCTTTAGTTTAACATATATATAAAAGTTTGACAGTACTGACATTTGGTTTCTTTTTAATATTTTAAGGATTGAAATTTTTTGCAAATAAAATATATAGCCAGAATGTTCAAAGAAAAATTAATACCGAAAGCACAGATAGTTGCATCGCTTGAGGTAATGCACGCTGGTTTAAACACAGGCCTGTGTTTTATGAAAGCTTTCACTCTCACCTACCTATCTGTGCTTCAAGCAATATGGTCAAACTTTCATTAAAGTAGTAAATAAATGATTTAAAAAAGAAACAATAATTATGAAAAAAAGCGAAAATGTAACGAATATGATGTTTAATGAATGAGAAGTGAATGGTTTAATGGATATTTACAAGAATAACTTACGTTCAACGTAGTTTATCTGAAAATGAATCGTTATGGTTAAAAATAAAAAGAAAAGTGTAAAATATATGCACATTACGTGCAAATCGTTAAGATATAGTAAAATAGTAAAATGTATTGTTTAAATACCGTTAATTAGATGATTTCTATGTTAAAATAGGTAAACACCTTTAGTTTAACATATATATAAAAGTTTGACAGTACTGACATTTGGTTTCTTTTTAATATTTTAAGGATTGAAATTTTTTGCAAATAAAATATATAGCCAGAATGTTCAAAGAAAAATTAATACCGAAAGCACAGATAGTTGCATCGCTTGAGGTAATGCACGCTGGTTTAAACACAGGCCTGTGTTTTATGAAAGCTTTCACTCTCACCTACCTATCTGTGCTTCAAGCAATATGGTCAAACTTTCATTAAAGTAGTAAATAAATGATTTAAAAAAGAAACAATAATTATGAAAAAAAGCGAAAATGTAACGAATATGATGTTTAATGAATGAGAAGTGAATGGTTTAATGGATATTTACAAGAATAACTTACGTTCAACGTAGTTTATCTGAAAATGAATCGTTATGGTTAAAAATAAAAAGAAAAGTGTAAAATATATGCACATTACGTGCAAATCGTTAAGATATAGTAAAATAGTAAAATGTATTGTTTAAATACCGTTAATTAGATGATTTCTATGTTAAAATAGGTAAACACCTTTAGTTTAACATATATATAAAAGTTTGACAGTACTGACATTTGGTTTCTTTTTAATATTTTAAGGATTGAAATTTTTTGCAAATAAAATATATAGCCAGAATGTTCAAAGAAAAATTAATACCGAAAGCACAGATAGTTGCATCGCTTGAGGTAATGCACGCTGGTTTAAACACAGGCCTGTGTTTTATGAAAGCTTTCACTCTCACCTACCTATCTGTGCTTCAAGCAATATGGTCAAACTTTCATTAAAGTAGTAAATAAATGATTTAAAAAAGAAACAATAATTATGAAAAAAAGCGAAAATGTAACGAATATGATGTTTAATGAATGAGAAGTGAATGGTTTAATGGATATTTACAAGAATAACTTACGTTCAACGTAGTTTATCTGAAAATGAATCGTTATGGTTAAAAATAAAAAGAAAAGTGTAAAATATATGCACATTACGTGCAAATCGTTAAGATATAGTAAAATAGTAAAATGTATTGTTTAAATACCGTTAATTAGATGATTTCTATGTTAAAATAGGTAAACACCTTTAGTTTAACATATATATAAAAGTTTGACAGTACTGACATTTGGTTTCTTTTTAATATTTTAAGGATTGAAATTTTTTGCAAATAAAATATATAGCCAGAATGTTCAAAGAAAAATTAATACCGAAAGCACAGATAGTTGCATCGCTTGAGGTAATGCACGCTGGTTTAAACACAGGCCTGTGTTTTATGAAAGCTTTCACTCTCACCTACCTATCTGTGCTTCAAGCAATATGGTCAAACTTTCATTAAAGTAGTAAATAAATGATTTAAAAAAGAAACAATAATTATGAAAAAAAGCGAAAATGTAACGAATATGATGTTTAATGAATGAGAAGTGAATGGTTTAATGGATATTTACAAGAATAACTTACGTTCAACGTAGTTTATCTGAAAATGAATCGTTATGGTTAAAAATAAAAAGAAAAGTGTAAAATATATGCACATTACGTGCAAATCGTTAAGATATAGTAAAATAGTAAAATGTATTGTTTAAATACCGTTAATTAGATGATTTCTATGTTAAAATAGGTAAACACCTTTAGTTTAACATATATATAAAAGTTTGACAGTACTGACATTTGGTTTCTTTTTAATATTTTAAGGATTGAAATTTTTTGCAAATAAAATATATAGCCAGAATGTTCAAAGAAAAATTAATACCGAAAGCACAGATAGTTGCATCGCTTGAGGTAATGCACGCTGGTTTAAACACAGGCCTGTGTTTTATGAAAGCTTTCACTCTCACCTACCTATCTGTGCTTCAAGCAATATGGTCAAACTTTCATTAAAGTAGTAAATAAATGATTTAAAAAAGAAACAATAATTATGAAAAAAAGCGAAAATGTAACGAATATGATGTTTAATGAATGAGAAGTGAATGGTTTAATGGATATTTACAAGAATAACTTACGTTCAACGTAGTTTATCTGAAAATGAATCGTTATGGTTAAAAATAAAAAGAAAAGTGTAAAATATATGCACATTACGTGCAAATCGTTAAGATATAGTAAAATAGTAAAATGTATTGTTTAAATACCGTTAATTAGATGATTTCTATGTTAAAATAGGTAAACACCTTTAGTTTAACATATATATAAAAGTTTGACAGTACTGACATTTGGTTTCTTTTTAATATTTTAAGGATTGAAATTTTTTGCAAATAAAATATATAGCCAGAATGTTCAAAGAAAAATTAATACCGAAAGCACAGATAGTTGCATCGCTTGAGGTAATGCACGCTGGTTTAAACACAGGCCTGTGTTTTATGAAAGCTTTCACTCTCACCTACCTATCTGTGCTTCAAGCAATATGGTCAAACTTTCATTAAAGTAGTAAATAAATGATTTAAAAAAGAAACAATAATTATGAAAAAAAGCGAAAATGTAACGAATATGATGTTTAATGAATGAGAAGTGAATGGTTTAATGGATATTTACAAGAATAACTTACGTTCAACGTAGTTTATCTGAAAATGAATCGTTATGGTTAAAAATAAAAAGAAAAGTGTAAAATATATGCACATTACGTGCAAATCGTTAAGATATAGTAAAATAGTAAAATGTATTGTTTAAATACCGTTAATTAGATGATTTCTATGTTAAAATAGGTAAACACCTTTAGTTTAACATATATATAAAAGTTTGACAGTACTGACATTTGGTTTCTTTTTAATATTTTAAGGATTGAAATTTTTTGCAAATAAAATATATAGCCAGAATGTTCAAAGAAAAATTAATACCGAAAGCACAGATAGTTGCATCGCTTGAGGTAATGCACGCTGGTTTAAACACAGGCCTGTGTTTTATGAAAGCTTTCACTCTCACCTACCTATCTGTGCTTCAAGCAATATGGTCAAACTTTCATTAAAGTAGTAAATAAATGATTTAAAAAAGAAACAATAATTATGAAAAAAAGCGAAAATGTAACGAATATGATGTTTAATGAATGAGAAGTGAATGGTTTAATGGATATTTACAAGAATAACTTACGTTCAACGTAGTTTATCTGAAAATGAATCGTTATGGTTAAAAATAAAAAGAAAAGTGTAAAATATATGCACATTACGTGCAAATCGTTAAGATATAGTAAAATAGTAAAATGTATTGTTTAAATACCGTTAATTAGATGATTTCTATGTTAAAATAGGTAAACACCTTTAGTTTAACATATATATAAAAGTTTGACAGTACTGACATTTGGTTTCTTTTTAATATTTTAAGGATTGAAATTTTTTGCAAATAAAATATATAGCCAGAATGTTCAAAGAAAAATTAATACCGAAAGCACAGATAGTTGCATCGCTTGAGGTAATGCACGCTGGTTTAAACACAGGCCTGTGTTTTATGAAAGCTTTCACTCTCACCTACCTATCTGTGCTTCAAGCAATATGGTCAAACTTTCATTAAAGTAGTAAATAAATGATTTAAAAAAGAAACAATAATTATGAAAAAAAGCGAAAATGTAACGAATATGATGTTTAATGAATGAGAAGTGAATGGTTTAATGGATATTTACAAGAATAACTTACGTTCAACGTAGTTTATCTGAAAATGAATCGTTATGGTTAATCACTTCTCATTCATTAAACATCATATTCGTTACATTTTCGCTTTTTTTCATAATTATTGTTTCTTTTTTAAATCATTTATTTACTACTTTAATGAAAGTTTGACCATATTGCTTGAAGCACAGATAGGTAGGTGAGAGTGAAAGCTTTCATAAAACACAGGCCTGTGTTTAAACCAGCGTGCATTACCTCAAGCGATGCAACTATCTGTGCTTTCGGTATTAATTTTTCTTTGAACATTCTGGCTATATATTTTATTTGCAAAAAATTTCAATCCTTAAAATATTAAAAAGAAACCAAATGTCAGTACTGTCAAACTTTTATATATATGTTAAACTAAAGGTGTTTACCTATTTTAACATAGAAATCATCTAATTAACGGTATTTAAACAATACATTTTACTATTTTACTATATCTTAACGATTTGCACGTAATGTGCATATATTTTACACTTTTCTTTTTATTTTTAACCATAACGATTCATTTTCAGATAAACTACGTTGAACGTAAGTTATTCTTGTAAATATCCATTAAACCATTCACTTCTCATTCATTAAACATCATATTCGTTACATTTTCGCTTTTTTTCATAATTATTGTTTCTTTTTTAAATCATTTATTTACTACTTTAATGAAAGTTTGACCATATTGCTTGAAGCACAGATAGGTAGGTGAGAGTGAAAGCTTTCATAAAACACAGGCCTGTGTTTAAACCAGCGTGCATTACCTCAAGCGATGCAACTATCTGTGCTTTCGGTATTAATTTTTCTTTGAACATTCTGGCTATATATTTTATTTGCAAAAAATTTCAATCCTTAAAATATTAAAAAGAAACCAAATGTCAGTACTGTCAAACTTTTATATATATGTTAAACTAAAGGTGTTTACCTATTTTAACATAGAAATCATCTAATTAACGGTATTTAAACAATACATTTTACTATTTTACTATATCTTAACGATTTGCACGTAATGTGCATATATTTTACACTTTTCTTTTTATTTTTAACCATAACGATTCATTTTCAGATAAACTACGTTGAACGTAAGTTATTCTTGTAAATATCCATTAAACCATTCACTTCTCATTCATTAAACATCATATTCGTTACATTTTCGCTTTTTTTCATAATTATTGTTTCTTTTTTAAATCATTTATTTACTACTTTAATGAAAGTTTGACCATATTGCTTGAAGCACAGATAGGTAGGTGAGAGTGAAAGCTTTCATAAAACACAGGCCTGTGTTTAAACCAGCGTGCATTACCTCAAGCGATGCAACTATCTGTGCTTTCGGTATTAATTTTTCTTTGAACATTCTGGCTATATATTTTATTTGCAAAAAATTTCAATCCTTAAAATATTAAAAAGAAACCAAATGTCAGTACTGTCAAACTTTTATATATATGTTAAACTAAAGGTGTTTACCTATTTTAACATAGAAATCATCTAATTAACGGTATTTAAACAATACATTTTACTATTTTACTATATCTTAACGATTTGCACGTAATGTGCATATATTTTACACTTTTCTTTTTATTTTTAACCATAACGATTCATTTTCAGATAAACTACGTTGAACGTAAGTTATTCTTGTAAATATCCATTAAACCATTCACTTCTCATTCATTAAACATCATATTCGTTACATTTTCGCTTTTTTTCATAATTATTGTTTCTTTTTTAAATCATTTATTTACTACTTTAATGAAAGTTTGACCATATTGCTTGAAGCACAGATAGGTAGGTGAGAGTGAAAGCTTTCATAAAACACAGGCCTGTGTTTAAACCAGCGTGCATTACCTCAAGCGATGCAACTATCTGTGCTTTCGGTATTAATTTTTCTTTGAACATTCTGGCTATATATTTTATTTGCAAAAAATTTCAATCCTTAAAATATTAAAAAGAAACCAAATGTCAGTACTGTCAAACTTTTATATATATGTTAAACTAAAGGTGTTTACCTATTTTAACATAGAAATCATCTAATTAACGGTATTTAAACAATACATTTTACTATTTTACTATATCTTAACGATTTGCACGTAATGTGCATATATTTTACACTTTTCTTTTTATTTTTAACCATAACGATTCATTTTCAGATAAACTACGTTGAACGTAAGTTATTCTTGTAAATATCCATTAAACCATTCACTTCTCATTCATTAAACATCATATTCGTTACATTTTCGCTTTTTTTCATAATTATTGTTTCTTTTTTAAATCATTTATTTACTACTTTAATGAAAGTTTGACCATATTGCTTGAAGCACAGATAGGTAGGTGAGAGTGAAAGCTTTCATAAAACACAGGCCTGTGTTTAAACCAGCGTGCATTACCTCAAGCGATGCAACTATCTGTGCTTTCGGTATTAATTTTTCTTTGAACATTCTGGCTATATATTTTATTTGCAAAAAATTTCAATCCTTAAAATATTAAAAAGAAACCAAATGTCAGTACTGTCAAACTTTTATATATATGTTAAACTAAAGGTGTTTACCTATTTTAACATAGAAATCATCTAATTAACGGTATTTAAACAATACATTTTACTATTTTACTATATCTTAACGATTTGCACGTAATGTGCATATATTTTACACTTTTCTTTTTATTTTTAACCATAACGATTCATTTTCAGATAAACTACGTTGAACGTAAGTTATTCTTGTAAATATCCATTAAACCATTCACTTCTCATTCATTAAACATCATATTCGTTACATTTTCGCTTTTTTTCATAATTATTGTTTCTTTTTTAAATCATTTATTTACTACTTTAATGAAAGTTTGACCATATTGCTTGAAGCACAGATAGGTAGGTGAGAGTGAAAGCTTTCATAAAACACAGGCCTGTGTTTAAACCAGCGTGCATTACCTCAAGCGATGCAACTATCTGTGCTTTCGGTATTAATTTTTCTTTGAACATTCTGGCTATATATTTTATTTGCAAAAAATTTCAATCCTTAAAATATTAAAAAGAAACCAAATGTCAGTACTGTCAAACTTTTATATATATGTTAAACTAAAGGTGTTTACCTATTTTAACATAGAAATCATCTAATTAACGGTATTTAAACAATACATTTTACTATTTTACTATATCTTAACGATTTGCACGTAATGTGCATATATTTTACACTTTTCTTTTTATTTTTAACCATAACGATTCATTTTCAGATAAACTACGTTGAACGTAAGTTATTCTTGTAAATATCCATTAAACCATTCACTTCTCATTCATTAAACATCATATTCGTTACATTTTCGCTTTTTTTCATAATTATTGTTTCTTTTTTAAATCATTTATTTACTACTTTAATGAAAGTTTGACCATATTGCTTGAAGCACAGATAGGTAGGTGAGAGTGAAAGCTTTCATAAAACACAGGCCTGTGTTTAAACCAGCGTGCATTACCTCAAGCGATGCAACTATCTGTGCTTTCGGTATTAATTTTTCTTTGAACATTCTGGCTATATATTTTATTTGCAAAAAATTTCAATCCTTAAAATATTAAAAAGAAACCAAATGTCAGTACTGTCAAACTTTTATATATATGTTAAACTAAAGGTGTTTACCTATTTTAACATAGAAATCATCTAATTAACGGTATTTAAACAATACATTTTACTATTTTACTATATCTTAACGATTTGCACGTAATGTGCATATATTTTACACTTTTCTTTTTATTTTTAACCATAACGATTCATTTTCAGATAAACTACGTTGAACGTAAGTTATTCTTGTAAATATCCATTAAACCATTCACTTCTCATTCATTAAACATCATATTCGTTACATTTTCGCTTTTTTTCATAATTATTGTTTCTTTTTTAAATCATTTATTTACTACTTTAATGAAAGTTTGACCATATTGCTTGAAGCACAGATAGGTAGGTGAGAGTGAAAGCTTTCATAAAACACAGGCCTGTGTTTAAACCAGCGTGCATTACCTCAAGCGATGCAACTATCTGTGCTTTCGGTATTAATTTTTCTTTGAACATTCTGGCTATATATTTTATTTGCAAAAAATTTCAATCCTTAAAATATTAAAAAGAAACCAAATGTCAGTACTGTCAAACTTTTATATATATGTTAAACTAAAGGTGTTTACCTATTTTAACATAGAAATCATCTAATTAACGGTATTTAAACAATACATTTTACTATTTTACTATATCTTAACGATTTGCACGTAATGTGCATATATTTTACACTTTTCTTTTTATTTTTAACCATAACGATTCATTTTCAGATAAACTACGTTGAACGTAAGTTATTCTTGTAAATATCCATTAAACCATTCACTTCTCATTCATTAAACATCATATTCGTTACATTTTCGCTTTTTTTCATAATTATTGTTTCTTTTTTAAATCATTTATTTACTACTTTAATGAAAGTTTGACCATATTGCTTGAAGCACAGATAGGTAGGTGAGAGTGAAAGCTTTCATAAAACACAGGCCTGTGTTTAAACCAGCGTGCATTACCTCAAGCGATGCAACTATCTGTGCTTTCGGTATTAATTTTTCTTTGAACATTCTGGCTATATATTTTATTTGCAAAAAATTTCAATCCTTAAAATATTAAAAAGAAACCAAATGTCAGTACTGTCAAACTTTTATATATATGTTAAACTAAAGGTGTTTACCTATTTTAACATAGAAATCATCTAATTAACGGTATTTAAACAATACATTTTACTATTTTACTATATCTTAACGATTTGCACGTAATGTGCATATATTTTACACTTTTCTTTTTATTTTTAACCATAACGATTCATTTTCAGATAAACTACGTTGAACGTAAGTTATTCTTGTAAATATCCATTAAACCATTCACTTCTCATTCATTAAACATCATATTCGTTACATTTTCGCTTTTTTTCATAATTATTGTTTCTTTTTTAAATCATTTATTTACTACTTTAATGAAAGTTTGACCATATTGCTTGAAGCACAGATAGGTAGGTGAGAGTGAAAGCTTTCATAAAACACAGGCCTGTGTTTAAACCAGCGTGCATTACCTCAAGCGATGCAACTATCTGTGCTTTCGGTATTAATTTTTCTTTGAACATTCTGGCTATATATTTTATTTGCAAAAAATTTCAATCCTTAAAATATTAAAAAGAAACCAAATGTCAGTACTGTCAAACTTTTATATATATGTTAAACTAAAGGTGTTTACCTATTTTAACATAGAAATCATCTAATTAACGGTATTTAAACAATACATTTTACTATTTTACTATATCTTAACGATTTGCACGTAATGTGCATATATTTTACACTTTTCTTTTTATTTTTAACCATAACGATTCATTTTCAGATAAACTACGTTGAACGTAAGTTATTCTTGTAAATATCCATTAAACCATTCACTTCTCATTCATTAAACATCATATTCGTTACATTTTCGCTTTTTTTCATAATTATTGTTTCTTTTTTAAATCATTTATTTACTACTTTAATGAAAGTTTGACCATATTGCTTGAAGCACAGATAGGTAGGTGAGAGTGAAAGCTTTCATAAAACACAGGCCTGTGTTTAAACCAGCGTGCATTACCTCAAGCGATGCAACTATCTGTGCTTTCGGTATTAATTTTTCTTTGAACATTCTGGCTATATATTTTATTTGCAAAAAATTTCAATCCTTAAAATATTAAAAAGAAACCAAATGTCAGTACTGTCAAACTTTTATATATATGTTAAACTAAAGGTGTTTACCTATTTTAACATAGAAATCATCTAATTAACGGTATTTAAACAATACATTTTACTATTTTACTATATCTTAACGATTTGCACGTAATGTGCATATATTTTACACTTTTCTTTTTATTTTTAACCATAACGATTCATTTTCAGATAAACTACGTTGAACGTAAGTTATTCTTGTAAATATCCATTAAACCATTCACTTCTCATTCATTAAACATCATATTCGTTACATTTTCGCTTTTTTTCATAATTATTGTTTCTTTTTTAAATCATTTATTTACTACTTTAATGAAAGTTTGACCATATTGCTTGAAGCACAGATAGGTAGGTGAGAGTGAAAGCTTTCATAAAACACAGGCCTGTGTTTAAACCAGCGTGCATTACCTCAAGCGATGCAACTATCTGTGCTTTCGGTATTAATTTTTCTTTGAACATTCTGGCTATATATTTTATTTGCAAAAAATTTCAATCCTTAAAATATTAAAAAGAAACCAAATGTCAGTACTGTCAAACTTTTATATATATGTTAAACTAAAGGTGTTTACCTATTTTAACATAGAAATCATCTAATTAACGGTATTTAAACAATACATTTTACTATTTTACTATATCTTAACGATTTGCACGTAATGTGCATATATTTTACACTTTTCTTTTTATTTTTAACCATAACGATTCATTTTCAGATAAACTACGTTGAACGTAAGTTATTCTTGTAAATATCCATTAAACCATTCACTTCTCATTCATTAAACATCATATTCGTTACATTTTCGCTTTTTTTCATAATTATTGTTTCTTTTTTAAATCATTTATTTACTACTTTAATGAAAGTTTGACCATATTGCTTGAAGCACAGATAGGTAGGTGAGAGTGAAAGCTTTCATAAAACACAGGCCTGTGTTTAAACCAGCGTGCATTACCTCAAGCGATGCAACTATCTGTGCTTTCGGTATTAATTTTTCTTTGAACATTCTGGCTATATATTTTATTTGCAAAAAATTTCAATCCTTAAAATATTAAAAAGAAACCAAATGTCAGTACTGTCAAACTTTTATATATATGTTAAACTAAAGGTGTTTACCTATTTTAACATAGAAATCATCTAATTAACGGTATTTAAACAATACATTTTACTATTTTACTATATCTTAACGATTTGCACGTAATGTGCATATATTTTACACTTTTCTTTTTATTTTTAACCATAACGATTCATTTTCAGATAAACTACGTTGAACGTAAGTTATTCTTGTAAATATCCATTAAACCATTCACTTCTCATTCATTAAACATCATATTCGTTACATTTTCGCTTTTTTTCATAATTATTGTTTCTTTTTTAAATCATTTATTTACTACTTTAATGAAAGTTTGACCATATTGCTTGAAGCACAGATAGGTAGGTGAGAGTGAAAGCTTTCATAAAACACAGGCCTGTGTTTAAACCAGCGTGCATTACCTCAAGCGATGCAACTATCTGTGCTTTCGGTATTAATTTTTCTTTGAACATTCTGGCTATATATTTTATTTGCAAAAAATTTCAATCCTTAAAATATTAAAAAGAAACCAAATGTCAGTACTGTCAAACTTTTATATATATGTTAAACTAAAGGTGTTTACCTATTTTAACATAGAAATCATCTAATTAACGGTATTTAAACAATACATTTTACTATTTTACTATATCTTAACGATTTGCACGTAATGTGCATATATTTTACACTTTTCTTTTTATTTTTAACCATAACGATTCATTTTCAGATAAACTACGTTGAACGTAAGTTATTCTTGTAAATATCCATTAAACCATTCACTTCTCATTCATTAAACATCATATTCGTTACATTTTCGCTTTTTTTCATAATTATTGTTTCTTTTTTAAATCATTTATTTACTACTTTAATGAAAGTTTGACCATATTGCTTGAAGCACAGATAGGTAGGTGAGAGTGAAAGCTTTCATAAAACACAGGCCTGTGTTTAAACCAGCGTGCATTACCTCAAGCGATGCAACTATCTGTGCTTTCGGTATTAATTTTTCTTTGAACATTCTGGCTATATATTTTATTTGCAAAAAATTTCAATCCTTAAAATATTAAAAAGAAACCAAATGTCAGTACTGTCAAACTTTTATATATATGTTAAACTAAAGGTGTTTACCTATTTTAACATAGAAATCATCTAATTAACGGTATTTAAACAATACATTTTACTATTTTACTATATCTTAACGATTTGCACGTAATGTGCATATATTTTACACTTTTCTTTTTATTTTTAACCATAACGATTCATTTTCAGATAAACTACGTTGAACGTAAGTTATTCTTGTAAATATCCATTAAACCATTCACTTCTCATTCATTAAACATCATATTCGTTACATTTTCGCTTTTTTTCATAATTATTGTTTCTTTTTTAAATCATTTATTTACTACTTTAATGAAAGTTTGACCATATTGCTTGAAGCACAGATAGGTAGGTGAGAGTGAAAGCTTTCATAAAACACAGGCCTGTGTTTAAACCAGCGTGCATTACCTCAAGCGATGCAACTATCTGTGCTTTCGGTATTAATTTTTCTTTGAACATTCTGGCTATATATTTTATTTGCAAAAAATTTCAATCCTTAAAATATTAAAAAGAAACCAAATGTCAGTACTGTCAAACTTTTATATATATGTTAAACTAAAGGTGTTTACCTATTTTAACATAGAAATCATCTAATTAACGGTATTTAAACAATACATTTTACTATTTTACTATATCTTAACGATTTGCACGTAATGTGCATATATTTTACACTTTTCTTTTTATTTTTAACCATAACGATTCATTTTCAGATAAACTACGTTGAACGTAAGTTATTCTTGTAAATATCCATTAAACCATTCACTTCTCATTCATTAAACATCATATTCGTTACATTTTCGCTTTTTTTCATAATTATTGTTTCTTTTTTAAATCATTTATTTACTACTTTAATGAAAGTTTGACCATATTGCTTGAAGCACAGATAGGTAGGTGAGAGTGAAAGCTTTCATAAAACACAGGCCTGTGTTTAAACCAGCGTGCATTACCTCAAGCGATGCAACTATCTGTGCTTTCGGTATTAATTTTTCTTTGAACATTCTGGCTATATATTTTATTTGCAAAAAATTTCAATCCTTAAAATATTAAAAAGAAACCAAATGTCAGTACTGTCAAACTTTTATATATATGTTAAACTAAAGGTGTTTACCTATTTTAACATAGAAATCATCTAATTAACGGTATTTAAACAATACATTTTACTATTTTACTATATCTTAACGATTTGCACGTAATGTGCATATATTTTACACTTTTCTTTTTATTTTTAACCATAACGATTCATTTTCAGATAAACTACGTTGAACGTAAGTTATTCTTGTAAATATCCATTAAACCATTCACTTCTCATTCATTAAACATCATATTCGTTACATTTTCGCTTTTTTTCATAATTATTGTTTCTTTTTTAAATCATTTATTTACTACTTTAATGAAAGTTTGACCATATTGCTTGAAGCACAGATAGGTAGGTGAGAGTGAAAGCTTTCATAAAACACAGGCCTGTGTTTAAACCAGCGTGCATTACCTCAAGCGATGCAACTATCTGTGCTTTCGGTATTAATTTTTCTTTGAACATTCTGGCTATATATTTTATTTGCAAAAAATTTCAATCCTTAAAATATTAAAAAGAAACCAAATGTCAGTACTGTCAAACTTTTATATATATGTTAAACTAAAGGTGTTTACCTATTTTAACATAGAAATCATCTAATTAACGGTATTTAAACAATACATTTTACTATTTTACTATATCTTAACGATTTGCACGTAATGTGCATATATTTTACACTTTTCTTTTTATTTTTAACCATAACGATTCATTTTCAGATAAACTACGTTGAACGTAAGTTATTCTTGTAAATATCCATTAAACCATTCACTTCTCATTCATTAAACATCATATTCGTTACATTTTCGCTTTTTTTCATAATTATTGTTTCTTTTTTAAATCATTTATTTACTACTTTAATGAAAGTTTGACCATATTGCTTGAAGCACAGATAGGTAGGTGAGAGTGAAAGCTTTCATAAAACACAGGCCTGTGTTTAAACCAGCGTGCATTACCTCAAGCGATGCAACTATCTGTGCTTTCGGTATTAATTTTTCTTTGAACATTCTGGCTATATATTTTATTTGCAAAAAATTTCAATCCTTAAAATATTAAAAAGAAACCAAATGTCAGTACTGTCAAACTTTTATATATATGTTAAACTAAAGGTGTTTACCTATTTTAACATAGAAATCATCTAATTAACGGTATTTAAACAATACATTTTACTATTTTACTATATCTTAACGATTTGCACGTAATGTGCATATATTTTACACTTTTCTTTTTATTTTTAACCATAACGATTCATTTTCAGATAAACTACGTTGAACGTAAGTTATTCTTGTAAATATCCATTAAACCATTCACTTCTCATTCATTAAACATCATATTCGTTACATTTTCGCTTTTTTTCATAATTATTGTTTCTTTTTTAAATCATTTATTTACTACTTTAATGAAAGTTTGACCATATTGCTTGAAGCACAGATAGGTAGGTGAGAGTGAAAGCTTTCATAAAACACAGGCCTGTGTTTAAACCAGCGTGCATTACCTCAAGCGATGCAACTATCTGTGCTTTCGGTATTAATTTTTCTTTGAACATTCTGGCTATATATTTTATTTGCAAAAAATTTCAATCCTTAAAATATTAAAAAGAAACCAAATGTCAGTACTGTCAAACTTTTATATATATGTTAAACTAAAGGTGTTTACCTATTTTAACATAGAAATCATCTAATTAACGGTATTTAAACAATACATTTTACTATTTTACTATATCTTAACGATTTGCACGTAATGTGCATATATTTTACACTTTTCTTTTTATTTTTAACCATAACGATTCATTTTCAGATAAACTACGTTGAACGTAAGTTATTCTTGTAAATATCCATTAAACCATTCACTTCTCATTCATTAAACATCATATTCGTTACATTTTCGCTTTTTTTCATAATTATTGTTTCTTTTTTAAATCATTTATTTACTACTTTAATGAAAGTTTGACCATATTGCTTGAAGCACAGATAGGTAGGTGAGAGTGAAAGCTTTCATAAAACACAGGCCTGTGTTTAAACCAGCGTGCATTACCTCAAGCGATGCAACTATCTGTGCTTTCGGTATTAATTTTTCTTTGAACATTCTGGCTATATATTTTATTTGCAAAAAATTTCAATCCTTAAAATATTAAAAAGAAACCAAATGTCAGTACTGTCAAACTTTTATATATATGTTAAACTAAAGGTGTTTACCTATTTTAACATAGAAATCATCTAATTAACGGTATTTAAACAATACATTTTACTATTTTACTATATCTTAACGATTTGCACGTAATGTGCATATATTTTACACTTTTCTTTTTATTTTTAACCATAACGATTCATTTTCAGATAAACTACGTTGAACGTAAGTTATTCTTGTAAATATCCATTAAACCATTCACTTCTCATTCATTAAACATCATATTCGTTACATTTTCGCTTTTTTTCATAATTATTGTTTCTTTTTTAAATCATTTATTTACTACTTTAATGAAAGTTTGACCATATTGCTTGAAGCACAGATAGGTAGGTGAGAGTGAAAGCTTTCATAAAACACAGGCCTGTGTTTAAACCAGCGTGCATTACCTCAAGCGATGCAACTATCTGTGCTTTCGGTATTAATTTTTCTTTGAACATTCTGGCTATATATTTTATTTGCAAAAAATTTCAATCCTTAAAATATTAAAAAGAAACCAAATGTCAGTACTGTCAAACTTTTATATATATGTTAAACTAAAGGTGTTTACCTATTTTAACATAGAAATCATCTAATTAACGGTATTTAAACAATACATTTTACTATTTTACTATATCTTAACGATTTGCACGTAATGTGCATATATTTTACACTTTTCTTTTTATTTTTAACCATAACGATTCATTTTCAGATAAACTACGTTGAACGTAAGTTATTCTTGTAAATATCCATTAAACCATTCACTTCTCATTCATTAAACATCATATTCGTTACATTTTCGCTTTTTTTCATAATTATTGTTTCTTTTTTAAATCATTTATTTACTACTTTAATGAAAGTTTGACCATATTGCTTGAAGCACAGATAGGTAGGTGAGAGTGAAAGCTTTCATAAAACACAGGCCTGTGTTTAAACCAGCGTGCATTACCTCAAGCGATGCAACTATCTGTGCTTTCGGTATTAATTTTTCTTTGAACATTCTGGCTATATATTTTATTTGCAAAAAATTTCAATCCTTAAAATATTAAAAAGAAACCAAATGTCAGTACTGTCAAACTTTTATATATATGTTAAACTAAAGGTGTTTACCTATTTTAACATAGAAATCATCTAATTAACGGTATTTAAACAATACATTTTACTATTTTACTATATCTTAACGATTTGCACGTAATGTGCATATATTTTACACTTTTCTTTTTATTTTTAACCATAACGATTCATTTTCAGATAAACTACGTTGAACGTAAGTTATTCTTGTAAATATCCATTAAACCATTCACTTCTCATTCATTAAACATCATATTCGTTACATTTTCGCTTTTTTTCATAATTATTGTTTCTTTTTTAAATCATTTATTTACTACTTTAATGAAAGTTTGACCATATTGCTTGAAGCACAGATAGGTAGGTGAGAGTGAAAGCTTTCATAAAACACAGGCCTGTGTTTAAACCAGCGTGCATTACCTCAAGCGATGCAACTATCTGTGCTTTCGGTATTAATTTTTCTTTGAACATTCTGGCTATATATTTTATTTGCAAAAAATTTCAATCCTTAAAATATTAAAAAGAAACCAAATGTCAGTACTGTCAAACTTTTATATATATGTTAAACTAAAGGTGTTTACCTATTTTAACATAGAAATCATCTAATTAACGGTATTTAAACAATACATTTTACTATTTTACTATATCTTAACGATTTGCACGTAATGTGCATATATTTTACACTTTTCTTTTTATTTTTAACCATAACGATTCATTTTCAGATAAACTACGTTGAACGTAAGTTATTCTTGTAAATATCCATTAAACCATTCACTTCTCATTCATTAAACATCATATTCGTTACATTTTCGCTTTTTTTCATAATTATTGTTTCTTTTTTAAATCATTTATTTACTACTTTAATGAAAGTTTGACCATATTGCTTGAAGCACAGATAGGTAGGTGAGAGTGAAAGCTTTCATAAAACACAGGCCTGTGTTTAAACCAGCGTGCATTACCTCAAGCGATGCAACTATCTGTGCTTTCGGTATTAATTTTTCTTTGAACATTCTGGCTATATATTTTATTTGCAAAAAATTTCAATCCTTAAAATATTAAAAAGAAACCAAATGTCAGTACTGTCAAACTTTTATATATATGTTAAACTAAAGGTGTTTACCTATTTTAACATAGAAATCATCTTATATATATATATATATTATCCTAGTTCGTTCTGTTAAATGGTCTTATGTTAAATTGGAGATGCCTGTAGTCGGCATGAGTTGTTATTTATCTATTTCTTTGTAACTGTCAGAATGTATAGCTGTACGCATTTCTCATACAAATAAATAAATATTTAGCAGTAGTAAAATATTGAATTAGCACCTGATGTCTTACAGACGTCATTAAATGCATCTCCCACGCAGACTTGGTGAATTACTTCATTTCCTATCTTCACTTGTGCCTGCGGCACTTTTAACCCCTTCGATTTTATTTGCTTTGCATATTACGCAAAATGGGAAAAATGGTTTATTGTAAACTAGCCGTTCAACCCCGGACAACGGCCCAGGTTGGCAGCTAGGCCCTGTGGGCGTCTTTGGCGCGCGACAACTCGCACCTGCGGCACTCGGATTGCCCGCCCTTCTTTAGGCTCTTAAAAATATAAAAAAATGTAAACTTTGAGTAGAACTTGTACAAAAAAGATCTAAAAATGTCTTCCCTGTGAGCGCTCAGCTGTCGCCGTACGCCGTTACGGTGTCAGGGCCATTATCGATCAGCGCAGCTTTGGAAATCGCGCGCCGAACGAATTGATTTTTATTTTATTTATTCTTTATTGAAAAATCCAACAGTATTCATTTTTATAATTACAAACACAACTTATTACTAGTATATACAAAACCAATTATGGAATTCGGACATTTTACATATTACCATTAGCATAAAAAAAATTGGGAACAGTGTTCTTAAAATACATATAGATTACCTGTGTGTGGTACCTGTGATTTGTTTGAATTTGTTAAAATAAAGTAATAAATTAAGTATGGTTTTAGTATGTATGAAAATAATTTATGATGAAGGTAATATATATATATATATATATATAATATGCGATCTATTAAAAAATGTAATAAACTTGGGGATGGTTTTTTTGTATTTATCTATATCATTTCTTACTCATAATAGGTTACACAACACCCACTCTTAAGCGTTCGGGAAGCAAAAACCCAGAAACCCTCATATTTCATTTCATCGCGTTTCGTACTACAACGAAATACTTACTTAATTAAATAATATTTTTATACGACATTGTAAAGAAAAATGTAAAATTATATATATATATAAATATGTTGACTAAACGGTCATCCAGAGCACTCTATTGGTCGTCATTGCTAACGCGACCGAAGCGGGATCCGCGCTCGAGCGAGCCTCGCGACGCGCCCGCCAGATGGCGGCTCGATTTTCGCCATCTAGCTTTTGAATTATCTACTAATTAATTGCCAGTTGCATAATTCGTCCATTTTCATAAGTAGATATACATTCATGTTACAAAAAAACAATGCTACTATAAATTTATATATAACTAGTAGGTAATATCAGCCTATTTATTTATTAGAGAAATCGACAGCTATATAAGTTTACCTACATACAGATCAACAAAACATTCATGGATAAAAGCAATTAATATTTACCAATTTATAAGACTAAAATTTAAGAAATTTATTTTTGTAATAGGGAAAAACTTTACTACAAATGAAAACTTTACTGCAAGGTTTTTTGTACCTTAAAAATAAATAAATAAACAAATAGGATTCTACTTAAAAATTACATATTTACAATTTACGTTAATAATGTTAAAATAAGGTAATGCTAATATTTTTAAATATATTTTAAAAACCAAAATTAATGTAGGTATATAAAATAAGGAGTTATGTATGAATTAAACTATAGAATTAGGTTCTTTTAAGCAATTAAGCGCATGTTTCTAGTAAGCGTACTTACCAAGTTGCAGAGTATCGTCACAATTAATATTATATTTATTTTAGTTATTGGATAAGCGAGGTAATAGTGAAAATAAACCTACTAAAAACACATGACATAATGATCGGTTGTCAAAGTAGAAGACCATAGAGAACATTCCCTACGGTCTAAACACTAAATTTAATATGGACAAATTCAATTGATAATATTATTATAAAAAATCTTCTGGTTATAACAAACCCAGTAACTTAACAAACGCCGTGTAAACATTCAAACCTATGCATACTACACAATTTTAAGAAGTTAAGTAGGTAATTTAATAATATATTTAAATATATTAATTCTAAAATTTAATATTATTTTGCGTAATGACTGTTGATTGCCAATAAGGAAGTTAGATCTAAACATTGATCACATGCTTCCGGCTTACTCCACGTTGATAACATTATGTGATTGGCTATGAAATGATGATCAAAAATTATGTATCCTACACATATTGTAATCCTAATTTCCAAGATATTCGCAGTTAATTGTGTTAGTTTTGTATACAATTAATTATTATGCATTACTAAAAACGAAAGTTTCATATTGTATCTACTTCTTACTTAATAATATATTTAAATTTTATCTGCTATTTTTTGCTTTGCTTCCTCTGTCGGTATCATCCAGCTTTATTTTAATTTCCTCTACAGGGTTTAGATAATTCGTCGAATTTGCTCCCGAATAACTTTCCTCGCGTGAATAGTCATAATATCCGTCGATAGCGTTACAATCATTTTGTCCGGTTAGGATTTCCTCCGTCAACCTAACGTTACTGACGCTTTCCATATTAATTACTGAACGTCAACTGGCTACGTAAAATTACTATAAAATATAAGTAAAATCTCAACGCGGATTCTTACTTTAGTCATTGAGGACACTTTGTTAACCGCCATAGTCCGCTTTGTTCATCAGGTCTGTTTTGACTTTTGACAGATTCACACAAGGCAGAGTCATGTGTTGCAATGAACTACAAATATTTCATTTTATTATAAACGATTACTTAATATACTTACTTATTTTAGAGAAACTATGTATGTTATCTTGATAACCTGCACTATTTTGAAAAGCTTATAAAATTATCTACAATATGGTTTTATTACTAACATTCAAAGCGATAACACCCGTTATTTTTATTGTTATTGTAGCTTTATAGTTTATTCTTTGACACATTTATTTTTTTTTTCATTAAAATTATAAATATAAAAAAAGCCAAGGACTGGTAGGAAAAAATCATAAGGAATATTAAGAAAAATATATTTTTCACCAGTAATAAAAACATACTGTTTCTTCTTTATGTTTAACGCTAAAGTATATTTTAAGTTTTATTCATAACCTTAATATCAAAATTACATAACATTGCCAGCATATTTAATATATTTGAGAAAAGAAATAGAAAAGTCAAATATATTTCAGAAGAATTACATCTATTCTGAGTTTTCTTCATACAAAATTTCATATCATATTTTATGATCAAATAATCTTTTATTTTATTTTTATATGTACCTATCTTCTGAATTGAAATGATATATAATGTGTTGTGATGTTTAATTTCACAAATATCTTATATTAAATAAAAAATATTATGAATTGTAATTTAAATTTATTTTGGTACAAACTTTACAAGCCTGGTACTTAGGATCTAAATATCAGTAAATACAAATTTAAAAATCTATAATTTTAACCTTTATTAATCTTGTATTAATGTTAATGTTAAATTAATTACCTCTTAATCGTTATCCTCAAGAAAACTGAGTGAAGAGCCAACTCAAATAAATTCATTTAAATTATTTATTCCCCATTATAACATATTTCTCAAACTTGCTCGCATTCATTTAATATATTCTAAGTCTTAATAGATATAATAGGAAGAAATGAAAAAAAACTAAAGTAAACATTTCAAATCTTGCAAATGCAGGAGAAAATATAAACATAAAACTAGAGAAAAAAAAATAAACATAAACATAGAGACTGTTTCATTAACAATGCACAAACAATTATTTGTTTTTAACATTAGTAAAACACAACGTGGCTGCACTATCGGCGTATAACTCTTTCCTAGTAACACTGTTATGTGTTTATAAGTTAGGTACTTATAATAGAACGCATTTATTCACTACATTACACTCGCTGCATTTCAATGTTTTCATTTAGCGATGAACTCTATCAATATGTTTTACTAAGTTACTTTTTTGGCTACACTTATAATCGCACTCGCTGCAGTTAAATGGTTTTATTTTACGATGAACACTGTAGATATGTGTAACTAAGCTGCCTTTTTGGTTACACTTATAATCGCACTCGCTGCAGTTAAATCGTTTTATTTTGCGATGGACACTATCGATGTGGTTAACTAAGTCAGATTTTCGGCTACAGTTATAATCGCACTCGCTGCATTTAAATCGTTTTATTTTGCGATGAACACTATCGATGTGTCTAACTAAGTGACTTTTTCGGCAACACATATAATTGCACTCGCCGCAGTTAAATCGTTTTATTTTGCGGTGAACACTATCGATGTGTCTAACTAAGCTGCCTTTTTCGTTACACTTATAATCGCACTCGCTGCAGTTAAATCGTTTTATTTTGCGATGAACACTATCGATGTGTAAAACAAAATTAGATTTTTGGCTACAGATATAATTGCATTCGCTGCATTTAAATCGTTTTATTTTGCGATGAACACTATCGATGTGTTCAACTAAGTGACTTTTTTGACTACACATATAATCGCACTCGCTGCATTTAAATCGTTTTATTTTGCGATGAACACTATCGATGTGTATAACTAAGTGACTTTTTCGGCTACACATATAATTGCACTCGCCGCAGTTAAATCGTTTTATTTTGCGATGAACACTATCGATGTGTCTAACTAAGTGACTTTTTCGGCTACACATATAATTGCACTCGCCGCAGTTAAATGGTTTTATTTTACGATGAACACTGTAGATATGTGGAACTAAGCTGCCTTTTTTGTTACACTTATAATCGCTCTCGCTGCATTTAAATCGTTTTATTTTGCGATGAACACTATCGATGTGTCTAACTAAGTGACTTTTTCGGCTACACATATAATTGCACTCGCCGCAGTTAAATCGTTTTATTTTGCGATGAACACTATCGATGTGTCTAACTAAGTGACTTTTTCGGCTACACATATAATTGCACTCGCCGCAGTTAAATGGTTTTATTTTACGATGAACACTGTAGATATGTGGAACTAAGCTGCCTTTTTTGTTACACTTATAATCGCTCTCGCTGCAGTTAAATCGTTTTATTTTGCGATGAACACTGTAGATATGTGTAACTAAGCTGCCTTTTTGGTTACACTTATAATCGCACTCGCTGCATTTAAATCGTTTTATTTTGCGATGAACACTATCGATGTGGTTAACTAAGTCAGATTTTCGGCTACAGTTATAATCGCACTCGCTGCATTTAAATCGTTTTATTTTGCGATGAACACTGTAGATATGTGTAACTAAGCTGCCTTTTTGGTTACACTTATAATCGCACTCGCTGCATTTAAATCGTTTTATTTTGCGATGAACACTATCGATGTGGTTAACTAAGTCAGATTTTCGGCTACAGTTATAATCGCACTCGCTGCATTTAAATCGTTTTATTTTGCGATGAACACTATCGATGTGCCTCCTTAATAAACATTCATATAAAAACGACTTCTTGCATTCGTTACATATTAAATTTCTCCCTTTATTCTTTCCCTTTAGTGGGTTTAAGCATTGCAGACACAAAAAATTATTGACATCTTTGCCGCTGTGGTCATAAAGATGAAATGGACCACTTTGATCGAGTTGACATCCACATTTTGTACACGAAAAATCTATAAAATCTAGGTTTATTTTCAGAAACTTCTTATTGCGTTGTCTTTCTGTAGATATTGCCACATTTGCTATATCGACTGTAGAAGACTCCTGCTTGATAAATTTGGCATCTTCGATTTTAACTTCATTTTGTGGAATCCATTCGATATTCTCAGCTTCCTCATTTTCCAGTTTAATAGATCGAAATGATTCTGAATCTCTATCGTCCATCATTTATAGTAGGTACTTACTGAAGCTCTCTCCGTAATTAAACGGTAGTTTGGTCAAAATGATATCTTTTTCAAATATATATAATTATCATTGTAATGTTTGCGATTTGAATAATATATTTATTAACATTTATTTGATCACGTCTGACCCTAAATTAACCTTTTCACCAACTATGTCTGAGAATTGAGTATGCACTGAGAAGCCTGTCATCAGTGCTGCCAGGCATGTGGGATAAAATATTGCCGTTTTCGATTAGTCAAATACCCCATAGAAATAGAAATAGCCCATCGAATGTAATTAACCAGTAAAAATAGAAGGAGGTGGATAGGCTACCGTGGCCAATAGGACATAAAAAAATAATTCTACGCGTAATGTTTCGTGTATTTCACCTCCCATGTTTTCTCATCGTAGGTAGACCGTATGTACGGTCAGAAGCAAAATTATCGCTCACTTCTGAGACGAGTATTTCGTGATAGCGTTTTTAGTAATCCTCCTCCTCGATGCTACACCCAAGTAAGATATACAACCAAGTTAGATTTTATGCAACACATAAAATTGCGCTGGCTGCACTTACATCGTTTTATTTTATGATGAACGCATCGATGTGTCTCCTTAATAAAAATGTCTTAAGTGTTACACGTGATAGGGAACATAAACACCCCCTTAATCTTCGATCATGGTCTTTGAACGCCCTATATGTCATGTTTTCATATGAAAAAAATCCATATTTTAGTCTTCAGTAAATTTTATGAAATTGTTAAATATAATCAAATTTGCATATTATATTAATTACTATGTTAGTATAATTTTAATTAAATTGTATTAATTCCTACTACGCTTATTTAAATACGTTTGTGTAATAATATTAAGAATGAAATTCTAAATAAATAAATAAACTTTTTCTAAATTATCTACTTTCTGAGCTATTATATTTCTGCCCTTTTATTTTTAAGGAAAAAACTACGTATTTTAGCGCAGAAAACCTAATTTCACAACACCTAAGTGACATTAATCCACACAATAGTACTAGTAATAGTAAAAGAGAACAAAGTAATATTATCATAAAATTATAAAATAAAAAAAATATATATTTGAATATGCAACCTTTTTAATTGTAAAATATTATTTTTTAAGTTACTACTTCCATCATGATGAATAATTAAATAGATAAGAAACTGTATGCATTCTTTATTGCAATTCAATATATCAGAGTGTATATTTGTGCCTTAGTTAATTTTTGTATTTTCACAGGGTTTCGCGCTGGTCACTTGTATGCTCACTGTAACACTTCCTGTAACATAACCTTCCTTAGAACAGGTAACTCTTACCTAGTTAGGAAGGTTATAGACTTGTACTCATCGGCCAACATGTTTTCTAAATAAAAAAAAAATAGCGGAAATCTTAAAAAAACAAAGGCTAGATTTAATTTTTCTCTGTGTTACTATTTATCGCCGTTTTATAAACCATCCTCGATCAACCATAGACACAACCAAGGGCGATCCAGAAGTCTTCCTCGGGGAGAGCTCACGGGCGGGAAAGAGTCGGGGAATATAGAGTTCTCTCCCCTCAATCTTAAGCGGGGGTTCCCCAAAAAAAATGAGGCCTAAAACACAGATTTAGGCTACTTTTGAGTAAAAACAAGACAGTACACTTTCACTTTTATTATTAGTTAAAAAAATATATGCAATTAAAATTATAATAATTAATGTTAAATCTTTATATAATTAATATTGGTGATTTAAGCTAATCCTCCAATGGGAAATTAATATCCTGATGATACCTTGATTCCTTAATTACGGAATTTCAATTGGTTAAGGCAAATGCTATTTGTTTGAAAGAATATGAAGAAGAAATTAACCGTAATTCTTTCTCACTATCCTTGTCTAACGAATATATCCATCCCTTTCCACTCTACCTATACAATTTTAAGAAGTTAAGTAGGTAATTTCATAATATATTTAAATATATTCATTCTACAATTTAATATTATTTTGCGTTATGACTGTTGATTGCCAATAAGAAAGTTAGTTTTGTATACAATTGATTATTATGCATTACTGAAAACGAAAGCTTCATATTGTATCAACTATTAATAATCTATTTAAATTTTATCTCCTATTTTTGCTTTGTATCTGCTATTAATAATCTATTTAAATTTTAATCAAAGATATATTTTACGCAGTTTTTAGCGCCATTGTCTCGCGTGTTTATTTTTAATTAAAATGGGCTTGAAAATAACACAATTCGCCATTATTAAAAAAAGATGAAGGCATTAACATAAGCCATCCTATATGCCCAAATAAGGAGATTTAAATACCGCTAAGTTAAAATTGTGAATAACTTGAAAATTAGGGCTCGGATTTAAAAACTTAAGCACTTTTTGTATCCGCATTTCACGGCCTATCGCGTGACGAATCGCGTAATGCATACTTAACACCTGTTAAACTTAATATGAAGGTCAAATTAGATTTATTCGAAAACGATTATGACACTCGTCACATATGACCTTTTTTATTTTCCTGTGCACTATAACGATGTGCGCGTTCAGGTGCTGTTTGCGCGTAAAGCATTTTTTACACTCGCTACATTCGAAGAGCTTAATTCTCCTTTGCACCGCATTGACGTGCTTGGCGCGGTCCATTGGTGCATCGCATTGTTCACAGGCAAATGTTTTCACCTTTTTAATGTCATTCGTCTAATTTCTTACTTTGTTGACATGGTGGACCTATCATAAACCTATTCGTAAAGTAAAAACGTTATTTTTGCATCTCTCTGACACTTTCACGCACAAAACACACCTATAAAAAATAGTGTATTTATGTAATATTATAATAAAAAATAATAGCTTCTAATTACTTAAAAATGCTAAAAATTCATCGCAAACTAAAAGATAGGAAAACAATTGATGTTTTATTTTTTGTTTAAAAATGGTAATATATGCCATTTTTCTTCTAATCGGGTGAAACATTTATTGAAAAATGTTATATCAATAAAAAAGAACACATTATGCCAGAATCAATAACTTAGATCTTAGCCATTGGACTAATTGCAAACGGAGGGACCAGGGAGGATGGCTCAAGTGTTAAAACTTATTTCTGGCGTTGCCTAGACAAAGGTAATTCAACTGAGAAGATATTAATTGCGTATAATTTCAATGTGTGTAGTTAGACGGAAACTTAACATGAGATAGCTTGAGTAGTGAAAGCGTACTTAAGTACCAATTTAATCGAAACATCTATGTTTCTAATAACGTTAAAGTATATTTTAAGTTATATTCCTAACCTTAATAACAAAATTACATAACATTGCCAGCATATTTAATATGTTTGAGAAAAGAAATAGAAAAGTCAAAAATATTTCAGAAGAATTACATCTATTCTGAGTTTTCATACAAAATGTCATATCATATTTTATGATTAAATAATAATCTTTTATTTTATCTTTATATGTACCTATCTTCTGGATTGAAATGATATATAATATGTTGTAATGTTTAATTTCACAAAAATCTTTAATACATAAAAAATATTATAGATTGTAAAACTTTGCTACAAACTTTACAAACTTAGGATCTAATTTCATCTTCCAAGTATCAGTAAATATTACAAATTTAAAAAATCTTTATTTTTAAACTTCTTTAATCTTGTATTAATGTTAATGTTAAATTAATTACTTCTTAATCGTTATTCTCAAGAAAACTGGGTGCAGAGCTAACTCAAATAAATTCAATTAAATTATTAATTCCCCATTATAACATATTTCTATAACTTGCTCGCAATCATTTAATATATAACTATGTTTTAAGTAGCTGTTAAAACAAGAAAGTATTGTTTTTGTGTGTTTCAAGTTCGAAGTCTTAATAGATATAATAGGAAGATTAGAAAAAAAACTAAAGTAAACATATCAAATCTTGCAAATGCAGGAGAAAATATAAACATAAAACTAGAGAAAAAAAAATAAACAAAAACATAGAGACTGTTTCATTAACAATGCAAAACCAATTATTTGTTTTTAACAGTAGTAAAACACAACGTGGCTGCACTATCGGCGTATAACTCTTTCCTAGTAACACTGATATCTGCTTATAAGGTACTTCACTACTTTACATTCGCTGCATTTCAATGTTTTTATTTAGCGATGAACACTATCGATGTGTCTAATTAAGACAGATTTTCGGCTACACATATAATCGCACTGGCTGCATTTAAATGGATATATTTAGCGATGAACACTATCGATGTGTCTAATTAAGACAGATTTTCGGCTACACATATAATCGCACTGGCTGCATTTAAATGGATATATTTTGCGATGAACATTGTAGATATGTGTAACTAAGCTGCCTTTTTGGTTACACATATAATCGCACTCGCTGCAGTTAAATCTTTTTATTTTGCGATGAACACTATCGATGTGTAAAACAAAATTAGATTTTTGGCTACAGATATAATTGCATTCACTGCATTTAAATTGTTTTATTTTACGATGAACACTGTAGATATGTGTAACTAAGCTGCCTTTTTGGTAACACTTATAATCGCACTCGCTGCATTTAAATCTTTTTATTTTGCGATGAACACTATCGATGTGGTTAACTAAGTCAGATTTTCGGCTACTCATATAAACGCACTGGCTGCATTTAAATCGTTTTATTTTGAGATGAACAGTATCGATGTGTCTAACTAAGTTGACTTTTTGGTTACACATATAATTGCACTGGCTGCATTTAAATAGTTTTATTTTACGATGAACACTGTAGATATGTGTAACTAAGTTGCCTTTTTGGTTACACATATAATCGCACTCGCTGCAGTTAAATCGTTTTATTTTGCGATGAACACTATCGATGTGGTTAACTAAGTAACTTTTTTGGCTATACATATAATTGCATTCGCTGCAGTTAAATCGTCTTATTTTGCGATGAATACTATCGATGTGTCTAACTAAGTGACTATTTTGGCTAAACATATAATTGCACTCGCTGCAGTTAAATTGTTTTATTTTACGATGAACATTGTAGATATGTGTAACTAAGTTACTCTTTTGGCTACACAAATAATTGCACTCGCTGCAGTTAAATCGTTTTATTTTGAGATGAACACTATCGATGTGCCTCCTTAATAAATATTCATATAAAAACGACTTCTTGCATTCGTTACACATTAAATTTCTTCTTTTATTCTTTCCCTTTAGTGGGTTTACGCATTGCAGACACAAAAAAGTATTGAAATCTTGGCCACTGTGGTCATAAAGATGAAATGGACCACTTTGATCGAGTTGACATCCACATTTTGTACACGAAAAATCTATAAAATCTAGCTTTATTTTCAGAAACTTCTTATTGTGTTGTCTTTCTGTACATATTGCCACATTTGCTATATCGACTGTAGAAGACTCCTGCTTGATAAATTTGGCATCTTCGATTTGAATTTCATTTTGTGGAATCCATTCGACATTCTCAGCTTCCTCATTTTCCAGTTTAATAGATCGAAATGATTCTGAATCTCTATCGTCCATCATTTATAGTAGGTACTTACTGAAGCTCTCTCCGTAATTAAACGGTAGCTTGGTCAAAATGATATATTTTTCAAATAAATAAAATTTATCCTTGTAATGTTTGCGATTTGCAAATTTTAATATATTTATTAACATTTATTTGTTCACGAGTGACCAGAAGCAGCCTGTCATCAGTGTTGCTAGGCATGTGGGATAAAATATTGCCGATTTCGATTAGTCAAGCCGGTTTTTACCCATTTCAGTAAAAAACAATTTATTCGTGAAATTACAAATACTCTAACTCCATAAAGGCTAGTATCTACGGTCCTTAGAAATGAACATTAACGTTTTGAAATTGAACTGAATTTGAAAATTAAACCCACACATACCACCTCAGAATCATTTAAAAAAAATCTCCAAGAATGTTTTATTTTTGTAATAGGAAAAAACTTTAATACAAATGTTTTTATTGTAATAACTGTAAAGTATGATAACTGTGATAAGCTGCAAGTTTTATTGTACCTTAAAAATAAATAAAAAAACAAATAGAATGCTACTTAAAATTTACATATTTACAATTTTCGTTAATAATGTTAAAACAAGATAATGCTAATAATTATTCCCTACGGTCTAAACACTAAATTTAATATGGACAAATTCAATTGTTAATATTACTATAAAAAATCTTCTGGTTATAACGAACCCAGTAACATAACATACGCCGTGTAAACATTCAAATCTATGCATACTACACAATTTTAATAAGTTAAGTAGGTAATTTAATAATTTATTTAAATATATTCATTCGAATATGACACTTTTGTGACACTCGTCACATATGAACTTTTTTATTTTCCTGTGCACTATATCGATGTGCGCGTTCAGGTGCTGTTTGCGCGTAAAGCATTTTTTACACTCGCTACATTCCAAGAGCTTAATTCTCCTTTGCACCGCATTGACGTGCTTGGCGCGGTCCATTGGTGCATCGCATTGTTCGCAGGCAAATGTTTTCACTTTTTTAATGTCATCCGTCTCATTTATCGCGTATGAACTATTATTATTATTTCTTTGAAGATCTCCGCGTTGCTTAGATGTTCAAACACGGGGTTGGTAAAAATATTGCTTCCTCTGTCGGCATCATCCAGCTTTATTTTAATTTCCTCTACAGGATTTAGATAATTCGTCGAATTTGCTCCTGAATAACTTTCCTCGCGTGAATGGTCTTAATATCCATCGATAGCGTTACAATCATTTTGTCCGGTTAGGATTTCCTCCGTCAACCTAACGTTACTGTCGCTTTCCATATTAATTACTGAACGTCAAATGGCTACGCAAAACATAACTAAATTCTCAACACGGATTCTTACTTTAGTCTTGAGGAGACTTTGTTAACCGCCATAGTCCGCTTTGTTCATCAGGTCTGTTTTGACTTTTGACAGATTCACACAAGGCACAGTCATGTGTTGCCAACGATCCTTTAAAACATATAGATACGCCATCTCATACAAACCGGTCGCGTAAAAACACGCCACCGGCTGATTCCCCCCCCCCCCCTTCCGTTCCGCGGGCCGCGATATTCAATTGGGCAATTGGGCAATTGGGTAAATTGGAAATTAATAAATAAACAAAACAACTTTCAAATATTTTTATTAGCATTTTAGTAATGATCAAATGAAAAGAATGATGAATGTTTTGTGTTTCAAATTTGTGGTAGTTTAAGATACATCTTAGTCGTCGTTACATATGTGGTCAGATTAATAATAATAATGTATTCTTTAATTTTACAAAGTTATTTAGACGGTTGTTTAGCTTTATCTAACTAAGCAACAATCGTACTAAGATAAGCTTTGTTTAGTTTCGCGCCAACAATGTTATTAACCGAAAACACAGCTTTTATAATATATGTTTCTATACTATGAAAACATACGCACCTATTTTTCAATATTATATAATATTGAAAGTTAGATTGTCGATTCAGTTTAGAATGGTTAATTGCGTAAGCTTAAAAACAATTCTAATCATATAATTTAAAAAAAATATAATGACTACTAAAAATACATTAATTATTATTAACATGATAACTGGAAAATGTATAAACCATTTTCATTGTTGCTATCGATTCAAGATCATCTCCTTGAAGAATATGTACTAAGTGTAATAACAGAATTGACTGATAAAACTTTACAAACTCAGCATTGCCTCATATTATTATAGAAAAAATAAAATCGCTATATTTTCACAAAATGAACATCTAAATTAAGATTAGTATCTCAAAAAATAAAAATATATTGAACTGTACATATATAGACAGATTGAAAAAAGTCAAGTATTTTTTTTTTTTTAAACGATCGCTATACTTTTTAAAAACTACGTAAATGTGAAAAAAAAATCAGAGATGACAAAAAATATAGATAACAAGTCCACAATTAATCTTACATACTAAAATAAAAACATTGTCAATATTTAAATAAAAAGAATACACCACATGCATATTTTATAATGAGTGAACATAATATAAAATAAAACAAAGATTAGAATAACTAGAATTAATATCAATTCAAACGAATATCATAATAGCTAGGTTATAAATATATAATTATATGTACACATACACTTTTGTCACTTCAAAGAAAAACAAAGTTTTTTAATAATAAAATTATTTTAGTATGTTTTTTTTTTACGAAATTATTTTTTTTCGTGAGACCATTTTAATTGTTGACATAGATCAACCCCCTATTAGGACATCAGTGATTATTCATACACTCTGTACATGTAAAAAAAAGTAGATTTCGGAGATTAACACAATATATTTTCAACAAAACTTACAATCCTTTAGAGTAAGTTTATGATATAACTGTCTCTTTGTTTCGGACTTTATGTGCAGATTTTGTAACTGAGCTTCATGATGCAATTTTGCATTTAAATACTTTTTTATTATAGCCTAAATTAGTAATATTACATGCAGTTTGTATGACATATATGAAATGCAAATAATATGTAAATAACAAAAAAATAATAACATTGTTCCAAATGCGGCCCATTGCTTATAACAAACGGGACGCAAGAAACAAGGCCGCGGAGCTGAAGCAAGGTGACCGAATCATTGAACGGATCATTACTGAGTATATTTTCGACCATGAATATGATTAGAAATTTGAAGTAAAACTGATATTTACCGATGAAATGTAATTCCATCTTTCTTCCCGTGCAAACTGGTACAGTTTTTGCACGATTTGACAGCACAAGAAGGCATTTTAACACGCACTTGGACCAAACAACGGCACGCGACTAGTGCACTCGACGCAAAATGGTGCACCTGGCGTGTCGGGTTTTTCACCCTTAGTTATATGTTTTAAAAGATCGTTGTGTGTTGCAATAAACTACAAATATATCATTTTATCCCGTCACTTTATTACAGGCGCTTACCGCTTACCTTATAAAATTTTCTACAATATGGATTTATTACTAACTAGTATATTAAAAAAAATACTCAACTTATAAATTTTTTTTGGAAAATTTTATTTTTGATACTCAATAAAAGAACATTTAAAGCGATAACACCCGTTATTTTTATTGTTATTGTCGCTTTATAGTTTATTCTTATATTTTATAAAAAAATGCCATTGCATGTTTGTCAACAAAGTCACAAACACGTTAACAAACAGGCAACTGCCAACGAAACTAAGAAATTTACTACACCAACATCTTGGAGTATATATACATTTTAGAATACACATTTAACAATAGTGTCGCAATAAAAAATATCCCTAAATTGTTTAACCAAATGTTTTTACATACAAGTATAATATAAAAAGATACGATTTTATTAAATTTCTTACTTTGTTGACATGGTGGACCTATCATAAACCCATGCGTAAAGTAAAAACGTTATTTTTGCAACTCTCTGTCACTATCACGCACAAAACCGACCTATAAAAAAATAGTGTATTTATGTAATATTATAATAAAAAATAATAGTTTCAAATTACTTAAAAATGCTAAAAATTCATCTCAAACAAAAACTTATTTCTATTTTTGATTAAAAATGGTAATATATGCTGTTTTTTTTTCTAATCGGGTAAAAATTTATTGAATTTATTTGCCATTATGCCAGAAATAACTTAGATCTTAGCCATTGAAGTAACTGCAAACGGAGGGACCAGAGAAGATGGCTCAGTTAATAAAATTCAAATTCAGTTCAAATTTTTATGCTAATGATGTAAAATGTAATATGTGAAATGACCGAAATCCTTAATTGGTTTTATATATTAGTAATAAGTTTTATTTGTAATTATAAAATGTAACACTGTGTATTTTTCAATAAAACATAAATAAATAAATAAATCTTATTTTTCGCATTGCCTAGACAAAGGTAATTCAACTGAGAAGATATTAATTGCGTATATTTTCAATGTGTGTAGTCAGACGGATACTTAACATTAGATAGCTTGAGTAGTGAAAGCGTACTTAAGTACCAATTTAATCGAAACATCTATATTTCTAATAACGTTAAAGTATATTTTAAGTTATATTCCTAACCTTAATATCAAAATTACATAACATTGCCAGCATATTTAATATGTTTGAGAAAAGAAATAGAAATGTCAAACATATTTCAGAAGAATTACATCTATTCTGAGTTTTCATACAAAATTTCTATCCAATTTCATCTTCCAAGTATCAGTAAATATTACAAATTTAAAAAATCTATATTTTTAAACTTTATTAATGTTGTATTAATGTTAATGTTAAATTAATTACCTCTTAATCGTTATCCTCAAGAAAACTGGGTGCAGAGCCAACTCCAATAATTTCATTTAAATTATTTATTCCCCATTATAACATATTTCTCAAACATGCTCGCATTCATTTAATATTTTATAACTATTTTTTGAGTAACTTCTAAAATAAAAAAGTATTGTTTTTATGTGTTTCAAGTTCTAAGTCTTAATAGATGTAATAGGAAGAAAGAAAAAAAACTAAAGTAAACATATCAAATTCTGCTCTGATGTGTTTATAAGGTAGGCACTTATAATACAACGCATTTATTTTATACTTTACACTCGCTGCATTTCAATGTTTTCATTTTGCGATGAACACTATTGTTGTGTCTAACTAAGTAACTTTTTCGGCTACACATATAACCGCACTCGCTGCATTTAAATCCTTTTATTTTGCGATGAACACTATCGACGTGTCTATCTAAGTGATTTTTTCGGCTACACATATAATCGCACCGGCTGCAGTTAAATCGTTTTATTTTGCGATGAACACTATCGATGTGTCTAACTAAGTGACTTTTTTGGCTACACATATAATTGCACTCGCTGCAGTTAAAACGTTTTGTTTTGAGATGGACACTATCGATGTGGTTAACTAAGCTCCCTTTTCGGTTACACTTATAATCGCACTTGCTGCATTTAAATCGTTTTATTTTGCGATGAACACTATCGATGTGCTTACCTAAGTCAGATTGTCGGTTACACATATAAACGCACTCGCTGCATTTAAATCGTTTTATTTTGCGATGAACACTATCGATGTGTACAACTAAGTGACTGTTTCGGCTAAACATATAATTGCACTCGCTGCAGTTAAATCGTTTTATTTTTAGATGAACACTATCGATGTGACTTCTTAATAAACATTCATATAAAAACGACTTCTTGCATTCGTTACATATTAAATTTCTTCTTATAGTCTTTCCCTTTAGTGGGTTTACGCATTGCAGACACAAAAAAGTATTGAAATCTTTCCCGCTGTGGTCATAAAGATGAAATGGACCACTTTGATCGAGTTGACATCCACATTTTGTACACGAAAAATCTATTAATTCAAGGTTTATTTTCAGAAACTTCTTATTGTGTTGTCTTTCTGTACATATTGCCACATTTGCTATATCGACTGTAGTAGACTCCTGCTTGATAAATTTGGCATCTTCGATTTGAATTTCATTTTGAGGAATCCATTCGATATTCTCAGCTTCCTCATTTTCCAGTTTAATAGATCGAAATGATTCTGAATCTCTATCGTCCATCATTTATAGTAGGTACTTACTCAAGCTCTCTCCGTAATTAAACGGTAACTTGGTCAAAATGATATTTATTTCAAATAATGTAAAGAAACTATATTTATTTAATTATTTAATACGGCACAGCGCTCTTCTCTCGGTAAACATGAACGCGTACTTATGTACTCCATAGATGGGCGCTGTCAGTAATGGCAGTAAGGCACGATGGGTAAAGCAGCTTATGTCAGAAGTTGACAGATTGAGCATATTGTTTGGTTATGATAAAAACTCTTTACAAGGAATTGACAATTTAAATCATAGACTTTAAATGTCGTTTCTTTGTTTTCAGGTAGGTTAGATGAAGTTAAACAGTGTAATTGTGTATGTAGGTACTAAAATAAAAAGTTTGTTTTCAGAGCAACGCAATTGTTTATTTCGTAATTCCTAATAAGTTTGGAGTTAATGTCTTATATATGTATATATAATTTATAATTGTAATGTTTGCGATTTGCAAATGTTAATATATTTATTAACATTTACTTGTTCACGTGTGACCAGAAGCAAGCCTGTCATCAGTGTTGCCATGTTTATGTGATTAACCAGTGAAAATAGAAGGAGGTGGATAGGTTACCGTGACCAATAGGACATAAAAAAATAATTCTACCCGTAATGTTTCGTGTATTTCACCTCCCATGTTTTCTCATCGTAGGTAGAACGTATGTACGGTCAGAAGCAAAAGTATCGCTCACTTCTGAGACGAGTATTTCGTGACAGCGTTTTTAGTAATCCTCCTCCTCGATGCTACACCCAAGTAAAGTATACAACCAAGTTAGATTTTATGCAACACATAAAATTGCGCTGTCAGCACTTAAATCGTTTTAATTTCTAATGAACGATATCGATGACTCCTTAAAAAAAACGACTTATTACATTCGTTACGAATAAAGTTTCTCATTTTAGTTTTAGTATTTTTTATGTCTCGCATGGATGGCGGGGTGTTGCGGCACGCGGAACGGAGGGGGGAATCGTGGGTGTCGGGTTTTCACAAGGATATTTTTATAAACTCTTCTGACTTTGGCTTACTTCTATAAACCATAATCTAAGTTGAAGTATAAAATTGACAAACTTACCAAAAAATAACATCGATTTTACACAAAATACAAAAATCGCAACAGGTAACGCGAATACACTCCGAGGGATCTCAATTAAAATTCTCCTAAGAAGATTAGAATTCTATCCATAAAAGCAGTCGAGTAATCGGAGGGATAGAGGAGAACTGAAATATATTTAAGACAGTCTATGATGAACCGTCGACATGATTTTGAATTAAATCCTCTTCCTTTACAATCAAATCGTAAGTCGCTGTCCAAACTGCGTCTATGAGGTCTCGATAGCCGAAGTCGCCGTTTGTAGCCTTGGCGACCGCTAATTATAATAATTATAATGCTTTTTTTTGTCAAACGCAACAAATGTGGTATAGTACTCTTCTCCAAGTGTCCTCCAAGTATCGGGTATCTCGTGTTTTAAATAGTGGTTTAAAACGATCTTTTAAAACATATAGATACGGAAAGTGAGGGTGAAAAACGCACCACGCCCAAGTACACCACTTTGCGTCGGGTACACTCTTCGCCTCGCTTGCTCACTCCAATTCTCACTCCAGCGAGTGTGTGAAGTTATGATTAAAGAAAGTTATGAAGGAAAAATGTAGGTTTTTTTTATGTTGTGATATGATATTAAACGTTTAAATATAAATATATACTTGTGCTTAAATAAGCTAAAAAATATTTCAACATCATTAGGGTTGACCGGGGACAATTGAACCATTTTCTCATGAACTCATATCAAAATTCTTAGCGGCTTCAGAGTAAAAAAAAGTTAAAATGTTACGTGAAATATGAAAATATGAAATCGCTCTCGTCATAAGTTCGGTCGCTAGCGAGGCCGCGCCGCGCCGGATCATTGAGCGGCCTTATCGAGCGCCTGGCAGCAAAAAGAGAATTTACACGAGTGCTTTGATAAAATTAATAAATTTGGGCATGAATTATTTTCGCATTTTATTCATACAATTTCTTACACGTGATAGGGAACATAAACACCCTCTTAATCCTCGAGAATGGTCTTGGAATGCCCTGTATGTCATGTTTTAATATGAAAAAATCCATATTTTAAAAAAAATGAGGCTTACAACACCAGTTTAGGCTACTTTTGAGTAAAAACATGACAGTACACTTTTACTTTTATTGTTAGTTAAACTAGGTCGCCGCAGTCGCTCGCATTTTGCTTCGCTGCAGCACATATTAGAGCGAAGCGATTTACTAAAATTTTCTAAATAAAATTTAGTCTGTGACAATAACTTTTTAACGACGGGATAGATTTTGATAATTTTCTATAATGAGGTATTTGAAATCTCTTTGATACAAATGCACAAAAAAAATTCATCCGGAAATCAACAGCATAACTTTTTATGAATGCTATTTTCTCTTTATAACTACGACCATAGAGATGGTTTTTAAAAATAAAAATCTTGATAAATTATTCAAAATTAATGCTTAATTTAGAAAATTAAATCGAAATTAGAATAAATCGCTAAGAAAAAAAGTGACGTGACCTTCGAGCGAATTTTGTTTTTTTTTACTATTTTTATGCGTGAAACTTACCTAATTATTTTTTGTATTTTTATTTATTGTTAAAAACGATTTATTATTGTTAAATTGTATTAAATTAATATCAAATTAAATAATTTAAAATAAAATTCGATTAATTATTTTCGAATAAAAAATTTTCAAAAAAGCGCGTGACTTTTTTATAATGGATATTCCCATAGACAATTTTCTTTTGACCCCAAAAATTTTATTTTTGACAATATTTAAAATCAAGCTCCGTCACGACCTTCACTTTTTCATGTAGATTCTCTCAAAATCAAAAATTTTTCAAATCGGTCAAGGAATGACCAAGTTAGCCCGTGACAAAGTTCTAATTGGAGTCGTCTTATGAGAGCTTCGCTCGCTACGCTCGCTTCGCTCTAAAAATATATACAATTAAAATTACCAATAATTAATGTTAAATCTTTATATAATTAATATTGGTAATTTTTGCTAATTCCTCCAATGGGAAATTAATATGATGCTGATACCTTGATTCATTAATTGCGGAATTTTAATTGGTTAAGGCAAATGCTATTTGTTTGAAAGGATTTGAAGAAGAAATTAACCGTCATTCTTTCTCGCTATCCTTGTCTAACGAATATATCCATTCCTTTCCACCCTACCTATACAATTTTAATACGTTAAGTAGGTAATTTCATAATATATTTAAATATATTATTTTAAAAATTTTATATTTTTTTGCGTCATGGCTGTTGATAGCCAATAAGGAAGTTAGATCTAAACATTGATCACATACTTCCGGCTTACTCCACGTTGATAACATTATGTGATTGGCTATGAAATGATGATCAAAAATTATGTATCCTACACATATTCTAAACCTAATTTCCAAGATATTCGCAGTTAATTGTGTTAGTTTTGTATACAATTAATTATTAGGCATTACTGAAAACGAAAGCTTCATATTGTATCAACTATTAATAATAAATTTAAATTTTATCTGCTATTTTTTGCTTTGAATCTGTTATTAATAATTCGATTATTTCTTTGAAGATTTCCGCGTTGCTTAGATGTTCAAACACGGGGTTGGTAGAAATATTGCTTCCTCTGTCGGCATCATCCAGCTTTATTTTAATTTCCTCTACAGGATTTAGATAATTCGTCGAATTTGCTCCTGAATAACTTTCCTCGCGTGAATGGTCATAATATCCATCGATAGCGTTACAATCATTTTGTCCGGTTAGGATTTCCTCCGTCAGCTTAACGTTATTATCGCTTTCCATATTAATTACTGAACGTCAACTGGCTACGTAAAATTACTATAAAATATAACTAAAATCTCAACACGGATTCTTACTTTAGTCATTGAGGAGACTTTGTTAACCGCCATAGTCCGCTTTGTTCATCAGGTCTGTTTTGACTTTTGACAGATTCACACAAGGCAGAGTCATGTGTTGCAATAAACAACAAATATTTCATTTTATTACAAACGCTTACTTAATATACTTACTTATTTTAGAGAAACTATGTATGTTATCTTGATAACCTGCACTATTTTGAAAAGCTTATAAAATTATCTACAATATGGTTTTATTACTAACATTCAAAGCGATAACACCTGTTATTTTTATTGTTATTGTAGCTTTATAGTTTATTCTTTGACACATTTATTTTTCTTTTCATTAAAATTATAAATATAAAAAAAAGCTAAGAACTGGTAGGAAAAAAATCATAAGGTATGTTAGGAAAAATATATTTTTCACAAAGTAATAAAAACATACTGTTTCTTCTTTATGTTTAACGCTAAAGTATATTTTAAGTTTTATTCCTAACCTTAATATCAAAATTACATAACATTGCCAGCATATTTAATATATTTGAGAAAAGAAATAGAAAAGTCAAATATATTTCAGAAGAATTACATCTATTCTGAGTTTTCTTCATACAAAATTTCATATCATATTTTATGATCAAATAATCTTTTATTTTATTTTTATATGTACCTATCTTCTGAATTGAAATGATATATAATGTGTTGTGATGTTTAATTTCACAAATATCTTATATTAAATAAAAAATATTATGAATTGTAATTTAAATTTATTTTGGTACAAACTTTACAAGCCTGGTACTTAGGATCTAAATATCAGTAAATATTACAAATTTAAAAATCTATAATTTTAACCTTTATTAATCTTGTATTAATGTTAATGTTAAATTAATTACCTCTTAATCGTTATCCTCAAGAAAACTGAGTGAAGAGCCAACTCAAATAAATTCATTTAAATTATTTATTCCCCATTATAACATATTTCTCAAACTTGCTCGCATTCATTTAATATATTCTAAGTCTTAATAGATATAATAGGAAGAAATGAAAAAAAACTAAAGTAAACATTTCAAATCTTGCAAATGCAGGAGAAAATATAAACATAAAACTAGAGAAAAAAAAATAAACATAAACATAGAGACTGTTTCATTAACAATGCACAAACAATTATTTGTTTTTAACATTAGTAAAACACAACGTGGCTGCACTATCGGCGTATAACTCTTTCCTAGTAACACTGTTATGTGTTTATAAGTTAGGTACTTATAATAGAACGCATTTATTCACTACATTACACTCGCTGCATTTCAATGTTTTCATTTAGCGATGAACTCTATCAATATGTTTTACTAAGTTACTTTTTTGGCTACACTTATAATCGCACTCGCTGCAGTTAAATGGTTTTATTTTACGATGAACACTGTAGATATGTGGAACTAAGCTGCCTTTTTGGTTACACTTATAATCGCACTCGCTGCAGTTAAATCGTTTTATTTTGCGATGGACACTATCGATGTGGTTAACTAAATCAGATTTTCGGCTACAGTTATAATCGCACTCGCTGCATTTAAATCGTTTTATTTTGCGATGAACACTGTAGATATGTGTAACTAAGCTGCCTTTTTGGTTACACTTATAATCGCACTCGCTGCAGTTAAATCGTTTTATTTTGCGATGAACACTATCGATGTGTAAAACAAAATTAGATTTTTGGCTACAGATATAATTGCATTCGCTGCATTTAAATCGTTTTATTTTGCGATGAACACTATCGATGTGTTCAACTAAGTGACTTTTTTGGCTACACATATAATCGCACTCGCTGCATTTAAATCGTTTTATTTTGCGATGAACACTATCGATGTGTCTAACTAAGTGACCTTTTCGGCTACACATATAATTGCACTCGCCGCAGTTAAATCGTTTTATTTTGCGATGAACACTATCGATGTGTCTAACTAAGTGACTTTTTCGGCTACACATATAATTGCACTCGCCGCAGTTAAATGGTTTTATTTTACGATGAACACTGTAGATATGTGGAACTAAGCTGCCTTTTTTGTTACACTTATAATCGCTCTCGCTGCATTTAAATCGTTTTATTTTGCGATGAACACTATCGATGTGTCTAACTAAGTGACTTTTTCGGCTACACATATAATTGCACTCGCCGCAGTTAAATCGTTTTATTTTGCGATGAACACTATCGATGTGTCTAACTAAGTGACTTTTTCGGCTACACATATAATTGCACTCGCCGCAGTTAAATGGTTTTATTTTACGATGAACACTGTAGATATGTGTAACTAAGCTGCCTTTTTGGTTACACTTATAATCGCACTCGCTGCATTTAAATCGTTTTATTTTGCGATGAACACTATCGATGTGGTTAAGTAAGTCAGATTTTCGGCTACAGTTATAATCGCACTCGCTGCATTTAAATCGTTTTATTTTGCGATGAACACTGTAGATATGTGTAACTAAGCTGCCTTTTTGGTTACACTTATAATCGCACTCGCTGCATTTAAATCGTTTTATTTTGCGATGAACACTATCGATGTGGTTAACTAAGTCAGATTTTCGGCTACAGTTATAATCGCACTCGCTGCATTTAAATCGTTTTATTTTGCGATGAACACTATCGATGTGCCTCCTTAATAAACATTCATATAAAAACGACTTCTTGCATTCGTTACATATTAAATTTCTCCTTTTATTCTTTCCCTTTAGTAAGTTTACGCATTGCAGACACAAAAAAGTATTGAAATCTTTGCCGCTGTGGTCATAAAGATGAAATGGACCACTTTGATCGAGTTGACATCCACATTTTGTACACGAAAAATCTATAAAATCTAGGTTTATTTTCAGTAAATTCTTATTGTGTTGTCTTTCTGCACATATTGCCACATTTGCTATATCGACTGTAGAAGACTCCTGCTTGATAAATTTGGCATCTTCGATTTTAATTTCATTTTGTGGAATCCATTCGATATTCTCAGCTTCCTCATTTTCCAGTTTAATAGATCGAAATGATTCTGAATCTCTATCGTCCATCATTTATAGTAGGTACTTACTGAAGGTCTCTTCGTAATTAAACGGTAGCTTGGTCAAAATTATATCTTTTTCAAATATATATAATTATCATTGTAATGTTTGCGATTTGAATAATATATTTATTAACATTTATTTGATCACGTCTGACCCTCAATTAACCTTTCCACCAACTATGTCTGAGAATTGAATAGGTACTGAGAAGGCTGTCATTAGTGCTGCCAGGCATGTGGGATAAAATATTGCCGATTTCGATTAGTCAAATACCCCATAGAAATAGAAATAGCCCATCGAATGTAATTAACCAGTGAAAATAGAAGGAGGTGGATAGGTTACCGTGGCCAATAGGACATAAAAAAATAATTCTACCCGTAATGTTTCGTGTATTTCACCTCCCATGTTTTCTCATCGTAGGTAGACCGTATGTACGGTCAGAAGCAAAAGTATCGCTCACTTCTGAGACGAGTATTTCGTGACAGCGTTTTTAGTAATCCTCCTCCTCGATGCTACACCCAAGTAAAGTATACAACCAAGTTAGATTTCATGCAACACATAAAATTGCGCTGTCTGCACTTAAATCGTTTTATTTCCTGATGAACGATATCGATGACTCCTTAAAAAAACGACTTATTACATTCGTTACGAATAAATTTTTTTTTTTTAGTTTTAGTATTTTTTATGTCTCGCATGGATTGCGGGGTGTTGCGGCGCGCGGAACGGAGGGGGAATCGTCGGTGTCGGGTTTTCACAAGGATTTTTTATAAACTCTTCTGACTTTGGCTTACTTTTATAAACCACAATCTAAGTTGAAGTATAAAATTGACAAACTTACCAAAAAAATAACATCGATTTAACACAAAATACAAAAATCGCAACAGGTAACGCGAATACACTCCGAGGGATCTGAATTAAAATTATCCTAAGAAGATTAGAATTCTATCCATAAAAGCAGTCGAGTAAACGGAGGGATAGAAGAGAACTGAAATATATTTAAGACAGTCTATGATGAACCGTCGACGTGATTTTGAATTAAATCCTCTTCCTTTACAATCAAATCGTAAGTCGCTGTCCAAACTGCGTCTATGAGGTCTCGATAGCCGAAGTCGCCGTTTGTAGCCTTGGCGACCGCTAATTATAATAATTATAATGCTTTTTTTTGTCAAACGCAACAAATGTGGTATAGTACTCTTCACCAAGTGTCCTCCAAGTATCGGGTATCTCGTGTTTTAAATAGTGGTTTAAAACGATCTTTTAAAACATATAGATACGGAAAGTGAGGGTGAAAAACGCACCACGCCCAAGTACACCACTTTGCGTCGGGTACACTCTTCGCCTCGCTTGCTCACTCCAATTCTCACTCCAGCGAGTGTGTGAAGTTATGATTAAAGAAAGTTATGAAGGAAAAATGTAGGTTTTTTTTATGTTGTGATATGATATTAAACGTTTAAATATAAATATATACTTGTGCTTAAATAAGCTAAAAAATATTTCAACATCATTAGGGTTGACCGGGGACAATTGAACCATTTTCTCATGAACTCATATCAAAATTCTTCGCGACTTCAGAATAAAAAAAAATGTAAAATTTTACGTCAAATATGAAAATATGAAATCGCTCTTGTCATAAGTTCGGTCGCTAGCGAGGCCGCGCCGCGCCGGATCATTGAGCGGCCTTATCGAGCGCCTGGCAGCAAAAAGAGAATTTACACGAGTGCTTTGATAAAATTAATAAATTTGGGCATGAATTATTTTCGCATTTTATTCATACAATTTCTTACACGTGATAGGGAACATAAACACCCTCTTAATCCTCGAGAATGGTCTTGGAATGCCCTGTATGTCATGTTTTAATATGAAAAAATCCATATTTTAAAAAAAATGAGGCTTACAACACCAGTTTAGGCTACTTTTGAGTAAAAACAAGACAGTACACTTTTACTTTTATTGTTAGTTAAAAAATATATACAATTAAAATTACCAATAATTAATGTTAAATCTTTATATAATTAATATTGGTAATTTTTGCTAATTCCTCCAATGGGAAATTAATATGATGCTGATACCTTGATTCATTAATTGCGGAATTTTAATTGGTTAAGGCAAATGCTATTTGTTTGAAAGGATTTGAAGAAGAAATTAACCGTCATTCTTTCTCGCTATCCTTGTCTAACGAATATATCCATTCCTTTCCACCCTACCTATACAATTTTAATACGTTAAGTAGGTAATTTCATAATATATTTAAATATATTATTTTAAAAATTTTATATTTTTTTGCGTCATGGCTGTTGATAGCCAATAAGGAAGTTAGATCTAAACATTGATCACATACTTCCGGCTTACTCCACGTTGATAACATTATGTGATTGGCTATGAAATGATGATCAAAAATTATGTATCCTACACATATTCTAATCCTAATTTCCAAGATATTCGCAGTTAATTGTGTTAGTTTTGTATACAATTAATTATTATGCATTACTGAAAACGAAAGCTTCATATTGTATCAACTATTAATAATTTATTTCAATTTTATCTGCTATTTTTTGCTTTGTATCTGCTATTAATAATCTATTTAAATTGTAATCAAAGATATATTTTACGCAGTTTTTAGCGCCATTGTCTCGTGTCCATTATTTTTAATTAAAATGGGCTTTAAAATAACACAATTCGCTAATATTGAGAACAAAATGAAAACTATTAACTTAATAAACTATCCTATATGCCCAAATATGGAGCTTTAAATACCGCTAAGTTAAAATTGTGAATAACTTGAAAATTAGGGCTCGGATTTAAAAACTTGAGTAGACTTTTTGTATCCGCATTTCACGGCCTATCGCGTGACCTATCGCGTAATGCATACTTAACACCTGTTAAACTTAATATGAACGGTCAAATTAGATTTATTCGAAAACGATCCGTCTCATTTATCGCGTATGAACTATTATTATTATTTCTTTGAAGATCTCCGCGTTGCTTAGATGTTCAAACACGGGGTTGGTAGAAATATTGCTTCCTCTGTCGACATCATCCAGCTTTATGTTAATTTCCTCTACAGGATTTAGATAATTCGTCGAATTTGCTCCTGAATAACTTTCCTCGCGTGAATAGTCATAATATCCATCGATAGCGTTACAATCATTTTGTCCGGTTAGGATTTCCTCCGTCAACCTAACGTTACTGACGCTTTCCATATTAATTACTGAACGTCAACTGGCTACGTAAAATTACTATAAAATATAACTAAAATCTCAACGCGGATTCTTACTTTAGTCATTGAGGAGACTTTGTTAACCGCCATAGTCCGCTTTGTTCATCATTTGTTTGTTCATCTTGATAACCTGAACTATTTTAAAAAGCTTATAATATTATCTACAATATGGTCTTATTACTAATTAAAATTCAAAGTGTTAACACCCGTTATTTTTATTGTTATTGTAGCTTTAAGTTTATTCTTTGGCACATTTCTTTTTCATTTCATTAAAATTATAAAAATACAAAAAAAGCTAAGGACTGGTAGGAAAAAAATTATAAGGAATGTTAAGATAAATATATTTTTCACAAAGTAATAAAAACAGACTGTTTCTTTTTTATGTTTATAAACAATACCTTTCTAAATAAAATCAGTTATAAAGATTTTATAATATAAATAAACATTTATATTTTATAAAAAATTGCATTTGCGTGTTTGTTAACATTGGAGGTTATATACATTTTAGAATACCTATTTGATTCGCAATAAAAAATATCCCTAAATTGTTTAACCAAATGTTTTACATACAAATATATCAAAGATACGATTTATTTGTTAATTTCTTACTTTGTTGACATGGTGGACATGGTGGCATAAACCTATGCGTAAAGTAAAAACGTTATTTTTGCAACTCTCTGTCACTATCACGAACAAAACACACCTATAAAACAAATAGTGTATCTATGTAACATTATAATAAAAAATAATAGCAACTAATTACTTAAAAAATGCTAAAAATTCATCGCAAACTAAAAGATAGGAAAACAATTGATATTATATTTTGTTGTTTAAAAATGGTGTGATATATTTTGCTGTTTTTCTTCTAATCGGATGAAAAATTTAATGAAAAATTTTATATCAATGGAAAAGAACACATTATGCCAGAATTAAAAACTTAGATCTTAGCCATTGGACTAACTGCAAACGGAGGGACCAGGGAGGATGGCTCAAGTGTTAAAACTTATTTCTGGCGTTGCCTAGACAAAGGTAATTCAACTGAGAAGATATTAATTGCGTATAATTTCAATGTGTGTAGTAAAACGGAAACTTAACATGAGATAGCTTGAGTAGTGAAAGCGTACGTACCAATTTAATCTACACATCTATATTTCTAAAAACGTTAAAGTATATTTTAAGTTATATTCCTAACCTTAATATCAAAATTACATAACATTGCCAGCATATTTAATATGTTTGAGAAAAGAAATAGAAAAGTCAAACATATTTCAATAGAATACATCTATTCTGAAATAGAATTACATCTATTCTGAGTTTTCATACAAAATTTAAAATCATATTTTATGATTAAATAATAATCTTTTATTTTATTTTTATATGTACCTATCTTCTAGATTGAAATGATATATTATGTGTTCTGATGTTTAATTTCACAAATATCTTTAATAAATAAAAAATATTATAAATTGTAAATCTTTGCTACTGTAACGGCCCAAATGAATGATGAGAAGGAAGTTAAAACTTGTTTATTATTAGTAAACCGTTACGATATAAAAATTAACTTAATTAAATCTGACTGTGCTCCGTGCGCTCGGCGCACGTGACGCCCGCTGGACGAGCGGGTGTTGGATCGCGGCGCGACTTGGCGGGAATGGCCATGAGCAGTGTCGCGGCCTGCTCTTATAAACTGCTAGCGGGGGGACCCTCTTCTTTGGCCGTGACGTCATACGCCAGGTGGCTGCAGATGGTCGTGAGCGCCTCGCCGTGGGAACGCAGGAGTTCCGGCAGTTGGCCGACCAGGTGTCCCGAGCCCGTGAGAAGGCGGATGTTGTAGAGTGGCCTGGGAAAGCAGGTGTCCCTGGTATGTAGAACGGCATCGACCGTGTGACTCCCACAGTACTCCCTCCCAAGAGCGTGAACGGTCTCCCAAGAGCGTTAACGCTCTGATGCTGAAAGGGTAGGTCCGTGTCCAGTGTTGGCTTAGTAGATAAAATCTTATGTGGTAAGTCTACTTGTCAACAACGACTCCAAAAAAATTGTATACTGTATAAACTTAGACTAAAACCTTAAATTATCGCTAGTGTAGTTATGTAAATGACAGTTGTAAACAGAAATATGAATTTGATGTACAGAAAGTATAGTCTATGATAATTTGTTTGTAAATAATTAACTACAGAGATTAACAGGATGTTAATGGTTTTGTTTTGACTAATGCACTTCGCTTAAATTACGTTGTGTTCTTAACCTAGATAAATTCCTAGCACTTTACTCCCTTGAGCGGAGTATTTTCGGTTCACTTATCACTGTTGTTTATGCACTTCCTGTTTGAATTGATGTCGCTCCGATTGGATGTCTCGTCGGCGTTTTCGCGTTCATTGTAGTCGCTTCCGGCGCTGAGTTTACGGTATGACTTATCACTGACACTGTTCTGTTGTTTGTTTATTGACCGTGAAAAACTTTGTGGCTCGCTCAACCGAATTGATCGGGAAAGTCCGGGCTCCCCTCGCCCCCTGGGACTGAAGTCCCGGCCCCGCGTTATTGTTTCGGCGTATTGATAGGGCTTTCTGATGCGTTCCCGTTGCTCTGTCGTGTTGAGTTGCTGCGAACGTAACGGGTGGTTTACTAACCCGTCCACTGCGAGTCCTGTTGTATATTTCGATGCCACCATTGTCTGCGCTCGTCGTTGTGTTATCACTGAGTGTGAATGCTGGTTTTACACGGTCAATGCTCACTGAGATTGTCTTTGCATTCCTTCTGATTATGACGTTTTTGTCTGTTCTTTTGACCACCGCAAAAGGGCCTTCGTAGGGTTGTGAAAGTGGGGGGGTGACCCTATCTATTCTTAAGAAGACATGCGTGCACGTAGCCAAATCTGGATGTACAAATATTTTTCTCGGTGTGAGTTCTTTTTTGGGAACTGACGCGAGATCTGTGATATGTGCCCTTAAGTTCTCCGTGTACGTGTCTGGGTGTCTAAGTGGCGTTGTGGGGCCGAAGAAATCTCCCGGCAGACGCAGTTGCATTCCGTAAGTCAACTGCGCTGGGCTCGTGTTGGTATCGTCCCGAAGCGCTGCCCGTAGTCCCAGTAAGACCGATGGAAGTTCAGCTGCCCAGTGTTCGGTGTGCCCTCTAGCCATCAGGGCTGCTTTTATGACTCTGTGTATCCTCTCGTTTTTTCCATTGGCGATGGGATGGAAACTCGACGTTCTTATCCTCTGGATACCCATGCAATTGGTGAGGTTTCGGAAAAGTTCGCTTTCGTACTGTCTTCCCTGATCAGTAGTTATTCTTAGGGGAACGCCGTACCTCGTGATCCAATTGTCGTAGATGACCTTGGCGACCGTCTGTGCCGTTTGATCGCGTGTTGGTATGGCTTCTATCCAGCTTGTTGTCCGATCTATCATCGTTACAATGTAGCGATTGTCCTCTGACGTAGGCAGTGGACCCACAATGTCACAGTGGATGTGTTCGAAACGATCCACTTGTTCGAATTTTCCGAAGGGGGCCTGAGTATGTCGATGGATTTTTGACCTCTGACAACCAAGGCATGTTTGAGACCACTTCTTGATATCCCGGTGCATGTGTGGCCAGAAGAAACGTTGTTTTATGAGGTTCCGGCTGCCCCTGATTCCTGGGTGTGATATCCCGTGTAGGTTGTCGAAGACCTGGCGTCGGAACTCCCTGGTGAGATATGGTCGTACCTGACCGTCCGTAACTGCACATTTAATAGTCGCGGCGGAGTTTGGTAGAGTGCAATCTTGCAGTTGTCTCCTTGTGAGATAAGAGGTCAGCTCCTCGTCGTTCTGCTGTGACCGAGCTAGTGTGTCGTAATCGAGTGGAGACGGAGTGTCGATAGCCTCTATACGTGACAGGAAATCTGCTACGGCATTTCGGTCACCCTGTATATACTCTATTTTGGTTGTGAACTGTCCAATATAATCTAGTTGTCGAACGCGTCGCGGAGTTTCGTTTTTGGTTGTGGTTTGGGAGAAAGCAAATGTTAGTGGCTTGTGATCCGTGCATATAGTTACGTCACGTCCCTCAATCTGCCCACGGAAATGTTTAACGGAGAGATAAATTCCCAAAAGTTCGCGATCGAACGTGCTATATTTAGCCTGTGCTGCATTTAGATTTCTTGAAAAAAATCCCAGCGGTTGCATTATTCCGTTCGTTAGCTGATTTAGAGCTCCGCCGACGCTGACGCCGGAAGCATCCGTAGAAAGATATAACCTTGCATTTTTGTCCGGATGTGCAAGCGTCACCGCATTCATTAATGATTGTTTGCAATCTTGGAATGCGTCGACCGCCGTTGCGCTCCACTGGATTTCTGTCCTGTCATTCTTTTTTGCCTTTATCAGATATTTGTTTAGCTCGCGTTGTGATCTGGCTAGATTGGGAATCGTTTGCCGATAAACGTTTAAAGCCCCCAAAAATCTGCGCAACTCGGTTACGTCTTTTGGTTTTTCATAGTCTGTAATCGCTTTGACCCGCTCCTGGGTGGGCGTGACTCCGTCCTGCGTTATCGTGTACCCGAGGTAGGTCAATGTTGATTGATTGAATTCGCATTTCGCGATGCTTATAGTAAGCCCATGCTCTTCGAGCAACTTCAGGACTTGTCTGACGTGGTCCATGTGTTCTTCCTGTGTTTCCGACGCCACCAGGATGTCGTCGATGTATACAAATACGAAATCGAGTTTCCTGAAGATTTGATCCATGAAACGTTGGTGCGTCTGTGCGGCGTTGCACAAACCAAAACAGTTTTTTACAAACTCGAACAATCCGAACGGTGTGATGACCGCGGTTTTTTGTATGTGATCCGGCTCTATGGGTACATGATGGTATGCCTTGACTACATCAAGCTTTGTGAAATGCTTCTTTCCGTGTAGGATGTAGTTGAAGTCCGTTAGACGGGGTATTGGATACCGATCCGGCCTGGTAACCGCGTTTAGTCGTCGATAATCCCCGCAAATCCTTATGTCTCCATTTTTTTTGGGTACCACAAGGAGAGGGCTCGCCCACGGAGATTTAGACGGACGACATATGCCCATGTCCATTAAGATCTGTATTTCAGCCTTCACGCGCTGATATCTTCCTGGAGCGAGGGCTCGGGCCCGTGAAAAAATGGGGGGGCCCGTTGTCTCTATATGATGTGTGATGTCGTGCTTGACCTCGTGGTTTTGTAGGATTGTGGGCTTTGTGACGTTCGGGAAATCTTGCACAATGGCCGTGAAAGGAGCGTCCGCCTGGACTGTTTTGACGGTTGGCACCCGAGAGGTGTCGATTGACCCCGCAACACTGAGGGAGGTTTCGCTGTCGACCAGACGTCTTCTTGCCAGGTCAACCAGTATACCGTGCGATGCCAGGAAATCTGCTCCCAGGATTGGCGTTTGGACGTCCGCGACGATGAACGTCCAGAGGTAATTTCGCCGCAGCCCCAAACTTAAACGGAGTGTCCTCTCACCGGCCGTTCTGATTTCTGAACCGTTAGCCGCGTACAGCTTATAGCACTTGCCGCTCCGTTGTTTGAAGCCCCTGGTACCAAACGGGAGGACGCTGACGCTGGCCCCAGTGTCAACGAGGAAACTGAGCCCTGTGCAGAAGTCCTTGATACGGAGGCGTTTACACTGTTGCGTGCTTGACCGCGCCTCGGTCAGATAAGCACGCCCTAGTTTTCCGACTGTCTCCCTTGCCTGTGCCAGGAGCAGGGACGTACGCACCCATAAGCCCTGGCGCCGTATCTGCGGTGTTTCCAGCAAAGGCCCATGTCCGTGGCTTCCGAGGCCTGTCGTCCTCGCGAGGGTGAGCGAGAATACGACGCGAATCTTGGCCTGGTCCAGTTTTGTGGGGGACGTCGTTCGTCCTGACCCCGATACCGTTCCTGTCGTACTTGAAACGAAGCTAATTGTCGTGTGATTTCTTTTAGTTCTGAGCGCACGGAGTGCAATTCGTCTTGCACTGTGACGTCATCCTCGCCCTGAGGCGATACGAATGCCGGCTGCGCCCGCGCGCGGCCATCGGCCGGCCTTGAATTAATCGCGTCAGCAAATGCATTGTTTGTCGAGGTGAGCTGGGCTGCGCGTGTCGTTTCATACACCTTGTCCGCCAGGGCCGCTAGCTGTAGTAGATCTGTTTTTTCGCTAACGGCGATGACCGTTCTTACCGAGCCGGGAAGATGGCCTTCCCACAGGTATCGAATTGCATCGTCGCCCATTTTCCCGTTCGCCAGTTCCTTCATCTTCCTAAGGAGTTGCGAAGGCGTGTCGTCTCCCAGATGCAGTCCGTTGAGCAGAATGTGGAACCTCCGCTGATCCGTGTCCGTGTAAACTGCGATGAGGCGCTTTTTGAGCGTCTGGTACTTATTGGCCGCCGGGGGGTCCGTGACTATGTCGCTCACCTGCTCGAGCTCATCTAATGTCAGTTTCGAGACCACTAACTGGTACGCGGAATCATCTGACTGCTTTTGTGGTGTTATAACCGCCTCCACATGCACGAACCACAGCTTCGGGTTCCTCTGCCAGAAACCGGGGATCCGACTGTCCACGGTGAGCGCCGAAACACCTGACGCCGCGGGGGCCTGAGGAGGGGCCATGCCTACGGCCTGATCCGCGGGATGACTCATCCTTGTCGTAGTTCGCTAGTAGTTGCACTGAAGGTTGGAAATGCGACGGAAGGTTGCGTAGTTCACTGTCGTGGGTCACCAGAATGTAACGGCCCAAATGAATGATGAGAAGGAAGTTAAAACTTGTTTATTATTAGTAAACCGTTACGATATAAAAATTAACTTAATTAAATCTGACTGTGCTCCGTGCGCTCGGCGCACGTGACGCCCGCTGGACGAGCGGGTGTTGGATCGCGGCGCGACTTGGCGGGAATGGCCATGAGCAGTGTCGCGGCCTGCTCTTATAAACTGCTAGCGGGGGGACCCTCTTCTTTGGCCGTGACGTCATACGCCAGGTGGCTGCAGATGGTCGTGAGCGCCTCGCCGTGGGAACGCAGGAGTTCCGGCAGTTGGCCGACCAGGTGTCCCGAGCCCGTGAGAAGGCGGATGTTGTAGAGTGGCCTGGGAAAGCAGGTGTCCCTGGTATGTAGAACGGCATCGACCGTGTGACTCCCACACTACAAACTTTACAAACTTTACTTTCATCTTTCAAATATCAGTAAATATTACAAATTTAAAAAATCTATATTTTTAAACTTTATTAATCTTGTATTAATGTTAATGTTAAATTAATTACTTCTTAATCGTTATTCTCAAGAAAACTGGGTGAAGAGCCAACTCCAAATAAATTCATTTAAATTATTCATTCCCCATTATAACAAATTTCTCAAACTTGCTCGCATTCATTTAATATATTATAACTATGATTTGAGTAGCTGTTAAAATAAGAAAATATTGCTTTTATGTGTTTCAAGTTCTAAGTTTTAATAGATATAATAGGAAGAAAAGAAAAAAAACTAAAGTAAACATATCAAATCCTGCAAATGCAAAAGAAAATATAAACATAAAACTAGAGAAAAAATAAACAAAAACATAGAGACTGTTTCATTAACAATGCAAAAACAATGATTTGTTTTTAACATTAGTAAAACACAACGTGGCTGCACTATCGGCGTATAACTCTTTCCTAGTAACACTGATATGTGTTTATAATACAATGTTTTCGTTTAGCGATGAACACTATCGATATGTTTCACTAAGTTACTTTTTCGGCTACACTTATAATCGCACTCGCTGCAGTTAAATCGTTTTATTTTGCGATGAACACTATCGATGTGTTCAACTAAGTGACTTTTTTGGCTAAACATATAATTGCACTGGCTGCATTTAAATGGTTTTATTTTACGATGAACACTGTAGATATGTGTAACTAAGCTGCCTTTTTGGTTACACTTATAATCGCACTCGCTGCATTTAAATCGTTTTATTTTACGATGAACACTATCGATGTGTCTAACTAAGGTAAATTTTTGGTCACACTTATAATCGCACTCACCGCATTTAAATCCTTTTATTTTACGATGAACACTGTAGATATGTGTAACTAAGCTGCCTTTTTGGTTACACTTATAATCGCACTCGCTGCATTTAAATCGTTTTATTTTGCGGTGAACACTATCGATGTGTCTAACTAAGGGACTTTTTTTGCTACACATATAATTGCACTCGCTGCAGTTAAATCGTTTAATTTTGAGATGAACACTATCGATGTGATTAACTAAGGTAAATTTTTGGCCACACTTATAATCGCACTCACCGCATTTAAATCCTTTTATTTTACGATGAACATTGTAGATATGTGTAACTAAGCTGCCTTTTTGGTTACACTTATAATCGCACTCTCTGCATTTAAATCGTTTTATTTTGCGATGGACGGCGTCGTTGTGCCTTGTTAATAAACATTCATATAAAAACGACTTCTTGCATTCGTTACATATTAAATTTCTCTTTTTATTCTTTCCCTTTAGTGAGTTTAAGCATTGCAGACACAAAAAAGTATTGAAATCTTTGCCGCTGTGGTCATAAAGATGAAATGGACCACTTTGATCGAGTTGACATCCACATTTTGTACACGAAAAATCTATAAAATCTAGCTTTATTTTCAGAAACTTCTTATTGTGTTGTCTTTTTGTACATATTGCCACATTTGCTATATCGACTGTAGTAGACTCCTGCTTGATAAATTTGGCATCTTCGATTTTAATTTCATTTTGTGGAATCCATTCGATATTCTCAGCTTCCTCATTTTCCAGTTTAATAGGTCGAAATGATTCTGAATCTCTATCGTCCATCATTTATAGTAGGTACTTACAGAAGCTCTCTCCGTAATTAAACGGTAGGTTGGTCAAAATGATATTTTCTTCAAATTCTCAAATTCTCTTCTGTCGGTAAACAGTGAACGCGTACTTATGTACTCCATAGATGGGCGCTGTGAGTAATGGCAGTAAGGCACGATGGGTAAAGCAGCTTATGTCAGAAGTTGACAGATTGAGCATATTGTTTGGTTATTATAAAAACTCTTTTAAAGGAATTGACAATTTAAATCATAGACTTTAAATGTCGTTCTTTGTTTTCTGGTAGGTTAGAATGATTTAAGTTAAACAGTGTAATTATCATTGTGTATGTAGGTACTAAAATAAAAAGTTTGTTTTCAGAGCAACGCAATTGTTTATTTCGCAATTCCTAATAAGTTTGGAGATAATGTCTTTTATATATATAATTTATGGTTGTAATTTTTGCTATTTTCAAACTTTATTATATTTATTAACATTTATTTGATCACGTGTGACCAGAAGCAGCCTGTCGTCAGTGTTGCCAGGCATGTGTGATAAAATATTGCCGATTTCGATTAGTCAAATACCCCATAGAAATAGAAATAGCTCATCGAATGTAATTAACCAGTGAAAATAGAAGGAGGTGGATAGGTTACCATGGCCAATAGGACATAAAAAAAATAATTCTACGCGTAATGTTTCGTGTATTTCACCTCCCATGTTTTCTCATCGTAGGTAGATCGTATGTACGGTCAGAAGCAAAAGTATCGCTCACTTCTGAGACGAGTATTTCGTGACAGCGTTTTTAGTAATCCTCCTCCTCGATGCTAAACCCAAGTAAAGTATACAACCAAGTTAGATTTTATGCAACACATAAAATTGCGTTGTCTGCACTTAAATCGTTTTATTTCCTGATGAACGATATCGATGACTCCTTAAAAAACGACTTATTACATTCGTTACATATAAAGTTTCTTTTTTTAGTTTTAGTATTTTTTATGTCTCGCATGGATGGCGGGGTGTTGCGGCGCGCGGAACGGAGGGGGAATCGTCGGTGTCGGGTTTTCACAAGGATTTTTTATAAACTCTTCTGAGTTTGGCTTACTTTTATAAACCACAATCTAAGTTGAAGTTTAAAATTGACAAACTTACCAAAAAATAACATCGATTTAACACAAAATACAAAAATCGCAACAGGTAACGCGAATACACTCCGAGGGATCTGAATTAAAATTCTCCTAAGAAGATTAGAATTCTATCCATAAAAGCAGTCGAGTAAACGGAGGGATAGAAGAGAACTGAAATATATTTAAGACAGTCTATGATGAACCGTCGACGTGATTTTGAATTAAATCCTCTTCCTTTACAATCAAATCGTAAGTCGCTGTCTAAACTGCGTCTATGAGGTCTCGATAGCCGAAGTCGCCGGTTGTAGCCTTGGCGACCGCTAATTATAATAACTATAATGATTTTTTTTGTCAAACGCAACAAATGTGGTATAGTACTCTCCACCAAGTGTCCTCCGAGAGGCGGACTTAAAACAGAACTTGATCGGGTATCTCGTGTTCTAAATAGTGGTTTACAACGATCTTTTAAAACATATAAATACGGCAACTGAGGGTGGAAAACGCACCACTCCCAAGTACGCCACTTTGAGTCGAGTGCACTCCTCGCCTCGCTTGCTCGCATATGTCATCGCGATAAGTCTCACTCCAGCATGTCGGAGTGTAAATGTTAAAAGCTGTGTAAGCGAGTGTGTGAAGTTATGATTAAAGAAAGTTATGAAGGAAAAATATAGGTTTTTTTTATGTTGTGATATGATATTAAACCTTTAAATATAAATATATACTTGTGCTTAAATAAGCTAAAAAATATTTCCATGACATTGTGTTGAAATTACTTGCGAGTAATCATTAGGGTTGACCGGGGACAATTGAACCATTTTCTCATGAACTCATATCAAAATTCTTCGCGACTTCAGAATAAAAAAAAATGTAAAATTTTACGTCAAATATGAAAATATGAAATCGCTCTTGTCATAAGTTCGGTCGCTAGCGAGGCCGCGCCGCGCCGGATCATTGAGCGGCCTTATCGAGCGCCTGGCAGCAAAAAGAGAATTTACACGAGTGCTTTGATAAAATTAATAAATTTGGGCATGAATTATTTTCGCATTTTATTCATACAATTTCTTACACGTGATAGGGAACATAAACACCCTCTTAATCCTCGAGAATGGTCTTGGAATGCCCTGTATGTCATGTTTTAATATGAAAAAATCCATATTTTAAAAAAAATGAGGCTTACAACACCAGTTTAGGCTACTTTTGAGTAAAAACAAGACAGTACACTTTTACTTTTATTGTTAGTTAAAAAATATATACAATTAAAATTACCAATAATTAATGTTAAATCTTTATATAATTAATATTGGTAATTTTTGCTAATTCCTCCAATGGGAAATTAATATGATGCTGATACCTTGATTCATTAATTGCGGAATTTTAATTGGTTAAGGCAAATGCTATTTGTTTGAAAGGATTTGAAGAAGAAATTAACCGTCATTCTTTCTCGCTATCCTTGTCTAACGAATATATCCATTCCTTTCCACCCTACCTATACAATTTTAATACGTTAAGTAGGTAATTTCATAATATATTTAAATATATTAATTTAAAAATTTTATATTTTTTTGCGTCATGGCTGTTGATAGCCAATAAGGAAGTTAGATCTAAACATTGATCACATACTTCCGGCTTACTCCACGTTGATAACATTATGTGATTGGCTATGAAATGATGATCAAAAATTATGTATCCTACACATATTCTAATCCTAATTTCCAAGATATTCGCAGTTAATTGTGTTAGTTTTGTATACAATTAATTATTAGGCATTACTGAAAACGAAAGCTTCATATTGTATCAACTATTAATAATAAATTTAAATTTTATCTGTTATTTTTTGCTTTGAATCTGTTATTAATAATTCGATTATTTCTTTGAAGATTTCCGCGTTGCTTAGATGTTCAAACACGGGGTTGGTAGAAATATTGCTTCCTCTGTCGACATCATCCAGCTTTATGTTAATTTCCTCTACAGGATTTAGATAATTCGTCGAATTTGCTCCTGAATAACTTTCCTCGCGTGAATGGTCATAATATCCATCGATAGCGTTACAATCATTTTGTCCGGTTAGGATTTCCTCCGTCAGCTTAACGTTATTATCGCTTTCCATATTAATTACTGAACGTCAACTGGCTACGTAAAATTACTATAAAATATAACTAAAATCTCAACACGGATTCTTACTTTAGTCATTGAGGAGACTTTGTTAACCGCCATAGTCCGCTTTGTTCATCAGGTCTGTTTTGACTTTTGACAGATTCACACAAGGCAGAGTCATGTGTTGCAATAAACAACAAATATTTCATTTTATTACAAACGCTTACTTAATATACTTACTTATTTTAGAGAAACTATGTATGTTATCTTGATAACCTGCACTATTTTGAAAAGCTTATAAAATTATCTACAATATGGTTTTATTACTAACATTCAAAGCGATAACACCTGTTATTTTTATTGTTATTGTAGCTTTATAGTTTATTCTTTGACACATTTATTTTTCTTTTCATTAAAATTATAAATATAAAAAAAAGCTAAGAACCGGTAGGAAAAAAATCATAAGGTATGTTAGGAAAAATATATTTTTCACAAAGTAATAAAAACATACTGTTTCTTCTTTATGTTTAACGCTAAAGTATATTTTAAGTTTTATTCCTAACCTTAATATCAAAATTACATAAGATTGCCAGCATATTTAATATATTTGAGAAAAGAAATAGAAAAGTCAAATATATTTCAGAAGAATTACATCTATTCTGAGTTTTCTTCATACAAAATTTCATATCATATTTTATGATCAAATAATCTTTTATTTTATTTTTATATGTACCTATCTTCTGAATTGAAAAGATATATAATGTGTTGTGATGTTTAATTTCACAAATATCTTATATTAAATAAAAAATATTATGAATTGTAATTTAAATTTATTTTGGTACAAACTTTACAAGCCTGGTACTTAGGATCTAATTTCATCTTACAAGTATCAGTAAATATTACAAATTTATAAATCTATAATTTTAATCTTTATTAATCTTGTATTAATGTTAATGTTAAATTAATTACCTCTTAATCGTTATCCTCAAGAAAACTAAGTGCAGAGCCAACTCAAATAAATTCATTTAAATTATTTATTCCCCATTGTAACATATTTCTCAAACTTGCTCGCATTCATTTACCATATTATAACTATGTTTTGAGTAGCTGTTAAAATAAGAAAATATGGTTTTTATGTGTTTCAAGTTCTAAGTCTTAATAGATATAATAGGAAGAAATGAAAAAAAAACTAAAGTAAACATTTCAAATCTTGCAAATGCAGGAGAAAATATAAACATAAAACTAGAGAAAAAAAAATAAACATAAACATAGAGACTGTTTCATTAACAATGCACAAACAATTATTTGTTTTTAACATTAGTAAAACACAACGTGGCTGCACTATCGGCAAATAACTCTTTCCTAGTAACACTGTTATGTGTTTATAAGTTAGGTACTTATAATAGAACGCATTTATTCACTACATTACACTCGCTGCATTTCAATGTTTTCATTTAGCGATGAACTCTATCAATATGTTTTACTAAGTTACTTTTTTGGCTACACTTATAATCGCACTCGCTGCAGTTAAATGGTTTTATTTTACGATGAACACTGTAGATATGTGTAACTAAGCTGCCTTTTTGGTTACACTTATAATCGCACTCGCTGCAGTTAAATCGTTTTATTTTGCGATGGACACTATCGATGTGGTTAACTAAGTCAGATTTTCGGCTACAGTTATAATCGCACTCGCTGCATTTAAATCGTTTTATTTTGCGATGAACACTATCGATGTGTAAAACAAAATTAGATTTTTGGCTACAGATATAATTGCATTCGCTGCATTTAAATCGTTTTATTTTGCGATGAACACTATCGATGTGTTCAACTAAGTGACTTTTTTGGCTACACATATAATCGCACTCGCTGCATTTAAATCGTTTTATTTTGCGATGAACACTATCGATGTGTCTAACTAAGCTGCCTTTTTCGTTACACTTATAATCGCACTCGCTGCATTTAAATCGTTTTATTTTGCGATGAACACTATCGATGTGTTCAACTAAGTGACTTTTTTGGCTACACATATAATTGCACTCGCCGCAGTTAAATCGTTTTATTTTGCGGTGAACACTATCGATGTGTCTAACTAAGCTGCCTTTTTCGTTACACTTATAATCGCACTCGCTGCAGTTAAATCGTTTTATTTTGCGATGAACACTATCGATGTGTAAAACAAAATTAGATTTTTGGCTACAGATATAATTGCATTCGCTGCATTTAAATCGTTTTATTTTGCGATGAACACTATCGATGTGTTCAACTAAGTGACTTTTTTGGCTACACATATAATCGCACTCGCTGCATTTAAATCGTTTTATTTTGCGATGAACACTATCGATGTGTCTAACTAAGTGACTTTTTCGGCTACACATATAATTGCACTCGCCGCAGTTAAATCGTTTTATTTTGCGGTGAACACTATCGATGTGTCTAACTAAGCTGCCTTTTTTGTTACACTTATAATCGCTCTCGCTGCAGTTAAATCGTTTTATTTTGCGATGAACACTATCGATGTGGTTAACTAAGTCAGATTTTCGGCTACAGTTATAATCGCACTCGCTGCATTTAAATCGTTTTATTTTGCGATGAACACTGTAGATATGTGTAACTAAGCTGCCTTTTTGGTTACACTTATAATCGCACTCGCTGCATTTAAATCGTTTTATTTTGCGATGAACACTATCGATGTGGTTAACTAAGTCAGATTTTCGGCTACAGTTATAATCGCACTCGCTGCATTTAAATCGTTTTATTTTACGATGAACACTATCGATGTGCCTCCTTAATAAACATTCATATAAAAACGACTTCTTGCATTCGTTACATATTAAATTTCTTCTTTTATTCTTTCCCTTTAGTGAGTTTAAGCATTGCAGACACAAAAAAGTATTGAAATCTTTGCCGCTGTGGTCATAAAGATGAAATGGACCACTTTGATCGAGTTGACATCCACATTTTGTACACGAAAAATCTATAAAATCTAGGTTTATTTTCAGAAACTTCTTATTGCGTTGTCTTTCTGTACATATTTCCACATTTGCTATATCGACTGTAGTAGACTCCTGCTTGATAAATTTAGCATCTTCGATTTTAATTTCATTTTGTGGAATATATTCGATATTCTCAGCTTCCTCATTTTCCAGTTTAATAGATCGAAATGATTCTGAATCTCTATCGTCCATCATTTATAGTAGGTACTTACTGAAGCTCTCTCCGTAATTAAACGGTAGCTTGGTCAAAATGATATCTTTTTCAAATATATATAATTATCATTGTAATGTTTGCGATTTGAATAATATATTTATTAACATTTATTTGATCACGTCTGACCCTAAATTAACCTTTCCACCAACTATGTCTGAGAATTGAGTATGCACTGAGAAGCCTGTCATCAGTGCTGCCAGGCATGTGGGATAAAATATTGCCGTTTTCGATTAGTCAAATACCCCATAGAAATAGAAATAGCCCATCGAATGTAATTAACCAGTAAAAATAGAAGGAGGTGGATAGGTTACCGTGACCAATAGGACATAAAAAAATAATTCTACGCGTAATGTTTCGTGTATTTCACCTCCCATGTTTTCTCATCGTAGGTAGATCGTATGTACGGTCAGAAGCAAAAGTATCGCTCACTTCTGAGACGAGTATTTCGTGATAGCGTTTTTAGTAATCCTCCTCCTCGATGCTACACCCAAGTAAGATATACAACCAAGTTAGATTTTATGCAACACATAAAATTGCGCTGGCTGCACTTACATCGTTTTATTTTATGATGAACGGCATCGATGTGTCTCCTTAATAAAAATGACTTAAGTGTTACACGTGATAGGGAACATAAACACCCCCTTAATCTTCGATCATGGTCTTTGAACGCCCTATATGTCATGTTTTCATATGAAAAAATTCCATATTTTAGTCTTCAGTAAATTTTATGAAATTGTTAAATATAATCAAATTTGCATATTTTATTAATTACTATGTTAGTATAATTTTAATTAAATTGTATTAATTCCTACTACGCTTATTTAAATACGTTTGTGTAATAATATTAAGAATGAAATTCTAAATAAATAAATAAACTTTTTCTAAATTATCTACTTTCTAAGCTATTATATTTCTGCCCTTTTATTTTTAAGGAAAAAATTACGTATTTTAGCGCAGAAAACCTAATTTCACAACACCTAAGTGACATTAATCCACACAATAGTACTAGTAATAGTAAAAGAGAACAAAGTAATATTATCATAAAATTATAAAATAAAAAAAATATATATTTGAATATGCAACCTTTTTAATTGTAAAATATTATTTTTTAAGTTACTACTTCCATCATGATGAATAATTAAATAGATAAGAAACTGTATGCATTCTTTATTGCAATTCAATATATCAGAGTGTATATTTGTGCCTTAGTTAATTTTTGTATTTTCACAGGGTTTCGCGCTGGTCACTTGTATGCTCACTGTAACACTTCCTGTAACATAACCTTCCTTAGAACAGGTAACTCTTACCTAGTTAGGAAGGTTATAGACTTGTACTCATCGGCCAACATGTTTTCTAAATAAAAAAAAATAGCGGAAATCTTAAAAAAACAAAGGCTAGATTTAATTTTTCTCTGTGTTACTATTTATCGCCGTTTCCTAAACCATCCTCGATCAGCCATAGACACAACCAAGGGCGATCCAGAAGTCTTCCTCGGGGAGAGCTCACGGGCGGGAAAGAGTCGGGGAATAGGTATAGAGTTCTCTCCCCTCAATCTTAAGCGGGGGTTCCCCAAAAAAAATGAGGCCTAAAACACAGATTTAGGCTACTTTTGAGTAAAAACAAGATAGTACACTTTCACTTTTATTATTAGTTAAAAAAATATATGCTATTAAAATTATAATAATTAATGTTAATACTTTATATAATTAATATTGGTTATTTTTGCTAATTCCTCCGATGGGAAATTAATATGCTGCTGATAGCTTGATTCATTTATTGCAGTATTTCAATTGGTTAAGGCAAATGCTATTTGTTTGAAAGGATTTGAAGAAGAAATTAACTGTCATTCTTTCTCGCTATCCTTGTCTAACGAATATATCCATTCCTTTCTACGCTACCTATACAATTTTAATTAGTTAAGTAGATAATTTCATAATATATTTAAATATATTCATTCTACAATTTAATATAATTTTGCGTTATGACTGTTGATAGCCAATAAGAAAGTTAGTTTTGTATACAATAAGGAGATTTAAATACCGCTAATTTAAAATTGTGAATAACTTGAAAATTAGGGCTCGGATTTACAAACTTAAGTAGACTTTTTGTATCCGCATTTCACGGCCTATCGCGTGACGAATCGCGTAATGCATACTTAACACCTGTTAAACTTAATATGAACGGTCAAATTAGATTTATTCGAAAACGATTATGACACTCGTCACATATGAACTTTTTTATTTTCCTGTGCACTATATCGATGTGCGCGTTCAGGTGCTGTTTGCGCGAAAAGCATTTTTACACTCGCTACATTCGAAGAGCTTAATTAACCTTTGCACCGCATTGACGTGCTTGGCGCGGTCCATTGGTGCATCGCATTGTTCGCAGGCAAATGTTTTCACTTTTTTAATGTCATTCGTCTCATTTATCGCGTATGAACTATTATTATTATTTCTTTGAAGATCTCCGCGTTGCTTAGATGTTCAAACACGGGGTTGGTAGAAATATTGCTTCCTCTGTCGGCATCATCCAGCTTTATTTTAATTTCCTCTACAGGATTTAGATAATTCGTCGAATTTGCTCCCGAATAACTTTCCTCGCGTGAATGGTCATAATATCCATCGATAGCGTTACAATCATTTTGTCCGGTTAGGATTTCCTCCGTCAACCTAACGTTACTGACGCTTTCCATATTAATTACTGAACGTCAACTGGCTACGTAAAATTACTATAAAATATAACTAAAATCTCAACGCGGATTCTTACTTTAGTCATTGATGAGACTTTGTTAACCGCCATAGTCCGCTTTGTTCATCAGGTCTGTTTTGACTTTTGACAGATTCACACAAGGCAGAGTCATGTGTTGCAATGAACTACAAATATTTCATTTTATTACAAACGATTACTTAATATACTTACTTATTTTAGAGAAACTATGTATGTTATGTTGATAACCTGCACTATTTTGAAAAGCTTATAAAATTATCTACAATATGGTTTTATTACTAACATTCAAAGTGATAACACACGTTAATTTTATTGTTATTGTAGCTTTATAGTTTATTCTTTGACACTTTTATTTTTCTTTTCATTAAAATTATAAATATAAAAAAAGCTAAGAACTGGTAGGGAAAAAATCATAAGATATGTTAAGAAAAATATATTTTTCAAAAAGTAATAAAAACCGACTGTCTCTTCTTTATGTTTATAAACAATACCATTTCTAAATATAATCAGTTATAAAGATTTTATAATATAAATAAACATTTATATTTTATAAAAAATTGCCTTTGCGTGTTTGTTAACAGGTAACTGCCGCTGAACATAGAAATTTACGACACCAACATATTGGAGGTTATGTACATTTAAGAATACCTATTTGATACGCAATAAAAAAATATACCTAAATTGTTTAAACAAATGTTTTTACATACAAATATATATTAAACGATACGATTTATTTTTTAATTTCTTACTTTATTGACATGGTGGACCTATCATAAACCTATGCGTAAAGAAAAAACGTTATTTTTGCAACTCTCTGTCACTATCTCACGAACAAAACACACCTATAAAAAAATAGTGTATTTATGTAATATTATAATAAAAAATAATAGCTTCAAAATACTTAAAGATGCTAAAAATTCATCGCAAAATAAAAGATAGAAAACAATGTTATATTATATTTTATTGTTTAAAAATGGTAATATATGCTGTTTTTCTTCTAATCGGGTGAAAAATTTATTGAAAAATGTTATATCAATGGAAAAGAACACATTATGCCAGAATTAAAAACTTAGATCTTAGCCATTGGACTAACTGCAAACGGAGGGACCAGGGAGGATGGCTCAGGTGATAAATCTTATTTCCTGCATTACAAAGGTAATTAAATTGAGAAGATTTAATTGCGAATAATTTCAATGTGTGTAATTAGACGGATACTTAACATGAGATAGCTTAAGTAGTGAAAGCGTACGTACCTATTTAATCTAAACATCTACATTTCTAATAACGTTAAAGTATATTTTAAGTTTTATTCCTAACCTTAATAACAAAATTACATAACATTGCCAGCATATTTAATATGTTTGAGAAAAGAAATAGAAAAGTCAAAAATATTTCAGAAGAATTACATCTATTCTGAGTTTTCATACAAAATGTCATATCATATTTTATGATTAAATAATAATCTTTTATTTTATCTTTATATGTACCTATCTTCTGGATTGAAATGATATTTAATATGTTGTGATGTTTAATTTCACAAAAATCTTTAATACATAAAAAATATTATAGATTGTAAAACTTTGCTACAAACTTTACAAACTTAGGATCTAATTTCATCTTCCAAGTATCAGTAAATATTACAAATTTAAAAAATCTTTATTTTTAAACTTCTTTAATCTTGTATTAATGTTAATGTTAAATTAATTACTTCTTAATCGTTATTCTCAAGAAAACTGGGTGCAGAGCTAACTCAAATAAATTCAATTAAATTATTAATTCCCCATTATAACATATTTCTATAACTTGCTCGCAATCATTTAATATATAACTATGTTTTAAGTAGCTGTTAAAACAAGAAAGTATTGTTTTTGTGTGTTTCAAGTTCGAAGTCTTAATAGATATAATAGGAAGATTAGAAAAAAAACTAAAGTAAACATATCAAATCTTGCAAATGCAGGAGAAAATATAAACATAAAACTAGAGAAAAAAAAATAAACAAAAACATAGAGACTGTTTCATTAACAATGCAAAACCAATTATTTGTTTTTAACAGTAGTAAAACACAACGTGGCTGCACTATCGGCGTATAACTCTTTCCTAGTAACCCTGTATCTGCTTATAAGGTACTTCACTACTTTACATTCGCTGCATTTCAATGTTTTTATTTAGCGATGAACACTATCGATGTGTCTAATTAAGACAGATTTTCGGCTACACATATAATCGCACTGGCTGCATTTAAATGGAGAAATTTTGCGATGAACATTGTAGATATGTGTAACTAAGCTGCCTTTTTGGTTACACATATAATCGCACTCGCTGCAGTTAAATCTTTTTATTTTGCGATGAACACTATCGATGTGTAAAACAAAATTAGATTTTTGGCTACAGATATAATTGCATTCACTGCATTTAAATTGTTTTATTTTACGATGAACACTGTAGATATGTGTAACTAAGCTGCCTTTTTGGTAACACTTATAATCGCACTCGCTGCATTTAAATCTTTTTATTTTGCGATGAACACTTTTGATGTGGTTAACTAAGTCAGATTTTCGGCTACTCATATAAACGCACTGGCTGCATTTAAATCGTTTTATTTTGAGATGAACAGTATCGATGTGTCTAACTAAGTTGCCTTTTTGGTTACACATATAATTGCACTGGCTGCATTTAAATAGTTTTATTTTACGATGAACACTGTAGATATGTGTAACTAAGTTGCCTTTTTGGTTACACATATAATCGCACTCGCTGCAGTTAAATCGTTTTATTTTGCGATGAACACTATCGATGTGGTTAACTAAGTAACTTTTTTGGCTATACATATAATTGCATTCGCTGCAGTTAAATCGTCTTATTTTGCGATGAATACTATCGATGTGTCTAACTAAGTGACTATTTTGGCTAAACATATAATTGCACTCGCTGCAGTTAAATTGTTTTATTTTACGATGAACATTGTAGATATGTGTAACTAAGTTACTCTTTTGGCTACACAAATAATTGCACTCGCTGCAGTTAAATCGTTTTATTTTGAGATGAACACTATCGATGTGCCTCCTTAATAAATATTCATATAAAAACGACTTCTTGCATTCGTTACACATTAAATTTCTTCTTTTATTCTTTCCCTTTAGTGGGTTTACGCATTGCAGACACAAAAAAGTATTGAAATCTTGGCCACTGTGGTCATAAAGATGAAATGGACCACTTTGATCGAGTTGACATCCACATTTTGTACACGAAAAATCTATAAAATCTAGCTTTATTTTCAGAAACTTCTTATTGTGTTGTCTTTCTGTGCATATTGCCACATTTGCTATATCGACTGTAGTAGACTCCTGCTTGATAAATTTGGCATCTTCGATTTGAATTTCATTTTGTGGAATCCATTCGACATTCTCAGCTTCCTCATTTTCCAGTTTAATAGGTCGAAATGATTCTGAATCTCTATCGTCCATCATTTATAGTAGGTACTTACTGAAGCTCTCTCCGTAATTAAACGGTAGCTTGGTCAAAATGATATATTTTTCAAATAAATAAAATTTATCCTTGTAATGTTTGCGATTTGCAAATTTTAATATATTTATTAACATTTATTTGTTCACGAGTGACCAGAAGCAGCCTGTGTTGCTAGGCATGTGGGATAAAATATTGCCGATTTCGATTAGTCAAGCCGGTTTTTACCCATTTCAGTAAAAAACAATTTATTCGTGAAATTACAAATACTCTAACTCCATAAAGGCTAGTATCTACGGTCCTTAGAAATGAACATTAACGTTTTGAAATTGAACTGAATTTGAAAATTAAACCCACACATACCACCTCAGAATCATTTAAAAAAAATCTCCAAGAATGTTTTATTTTTGTAATAGGAAAAAACTTTAATACAAATGTTTTTATTGTAATAACTGTAAAGTATGATAACTGTGATAAGCTGCAAGTTTTATTGTACCTTAAAAATAAATAAAAAAACAAATAGAATGCTGCTTAAAATTTACATATTTACAATTTTCGTTAATAATGTTAAAACAAGATAATGCTAATATTTTTATATATATTTTAAAAACTAAAAACAATGTAGGTATATAATATAACATGTTATAAATGAATTAAACTTTAGAAATAGGTTCTTTTAAGCAATTTAGCTAATGTTTCTTGAAAGTATACTTACCAAGTTTCAGAGTCTCGTCACAATTAATATTATATTTATTTTAGTTATTGGATAAGCGAGGTAATAGTGAAAATAAACCTACTAAAAAACACATGACATAATGATCGGTTGTCGAAGTAGAATACCATAGAGAACATTCCCTACGGTCTAAACACTAAATTTAATATGGACAAATTCAATTGTTAATATTACTATAAAAAATCTTCTGGTTATAACGAACCCAGTAACATAACATACGCCGTGTAATTATTCAAACCTATGCATACTACACAATTTTAATAAGTTAAGTAGGTAATTTAATAATTTATTTAAATATATTCATTCGAATATGACACTTTTGTGACACTCGTCACATATGAACATTTTTATTTTCCTGTGCACTATGTCGATGTGCGCGTTCAGGTGCAGTTTGCGCGTAAAGCATTTTTTACACTCGCTACATTCGAAGAGCTTAATTCTCCTTTGCACCGCATCGACGTGCTTGGCGCGGTCCATTGGTGCATCGCATTGTTCGCAGGCAAATGTTTTCACTTTTTTAATGTCATTCGTCTCATTTATCGCGTATGAACTATTATTATTATTTCTTTGAAGATCTCCGCGTTGCTTAGATGTTCAAACACGGGGTTGGTAGAAATATTGCTTCCTCTGTCGGCATCATCCAGCTTTATTTTAATTTCCTCTACAGGATTTAGATGATTCGTCGAATTTGCTCCTGAATAACTTTCCTCGCGTGAATTTACAAGTTTCTATTTATTTCTATTTTATTTATTGTTTCACAGAAAAAACTTACAGCTAGACATACACTTATTACAAAAAAAAACATTTTATTTATAAACATACAAAGAGAAAATGAGATACATCTCCTCTCATTTAAAATCGCACTTAGTGGCATGTCAGAAACTTCACCATGTCCATCTAACTAGGTGCTGAACACCTGTCCTAAGATGGACTATTTATCTGTTTCCAATAAAAATGACCTGAATGCGAAGTATACGGAGATATCTAACGCTAATAAAATAAATACAGTGTTGTTATTGTATAGAATAGTAAAAATGTAGTCTGTAGTTTAGCGTCGTGTAGTGTAGTGTAATGTAGTGTAGTGTAGAGTAGTGTAGTAAAAAAAAACATTCTTATATATTTTAAAATTTTAATATGAGAGAAAAGGTATTTATGAGGGCGCGCTGTGGAAATGAAGAGAGAGATAGAGAAAGGGTTGTAATGGGATTATAATGGGATTATACCATAGGAAAAAGAAACTATATTAGTAAGTCGCAATAGAGCATGATTACACAAATGATGAAGAGACTAATTGCTCTGACTTAAATCGACCTAGCTCAATGAGCCACTCTTTTATCATCAATTTTAACTTGTTGGTCCATTTTGTTAAATTCCAGTCCCGGTTTAATTTATTGTAAATATGAGGCGCTAGGTACATCAAAAACCTTTTCGTGAAAGTTTTGTTTGCCTTTGGTACTGCTACGTGCTTAGAAGCATTTGCTCTAGTATGCTTTGAGTGTGGTAGTGGGATGTGGGTATGCTGATTTGTTATAAAAAACTTTATGGTCGAGATGATATATAATTGCCTCATTTCTAATAGCTGATATTGTTTAAATATTGGCTCAGTAGGACTCAGAAATGACGCATTAGATAGGACGCGAATCAGTGTTTTCTGTGCAGTGATGACAGGCTTCAGAACTGATAATGCTGCTCCACCCCAGGCCGTTATAGCATATGTTAGGACAGACTCACAAATGGCTTGGTAGACTTCCTTTAACTTCTGCTTTGATAACACGTTTCGTAGTGTGTAAAGAACGTGAACATGTTTCCGCAGTCTCTTTGAGAGGAGCTCTGCGTGCGTGTCCCACCTAAGGTGATTATCAATGGCGATGCCCAGATATTTTATAGAGCTCTGTCTTTTTAGGGATGTGCACTTACAAACATTAAGCGAATCACATGAGTGTATGACAATATTGTGCCTAAGTGAGGGTTGTCCTGAATCTGACGGGCTAAAACAAAGGTAAGCGGTTTTGTCCACGTTCAGTTTGAGCAAATTATAGTCAAGCCATTTTTTAACTTGATTAATTCCTATCTCAGCTTTTTCGAATGCTTCCGACCAAGAATCACCAAAGAAAATTAATGCTGTATCATCGGCAAATGTAATTGTTTCACCCAATGTTAAATTTTGTGATAGACAATTAATGTATATATTAAAAAGTATCGGGGCAAGCGTACTACCTTGTGGGACCCCAAAAGTAATTAATTGCTGTTCGCTTATGAAGTCACCAATTTCAACTCTTTGTGATCGATTAGCGAGATAACTTTTGAACCATGATAGTTGTTGCCCTCGAATACCTAAATGAAATAATTTTTTTAACAGTAAGGGATGCGAAACAGTGTCAAAGGCTTTCGCTAAATCGAGAAACAGCACAATAACTTTTTTGTTGCCCTCCACATTCTCAACTACCGATTTAGTTAGTTTTAAAATTGCGTCTGTGGTGCTCTTGTTCTTCCTGAACCCAAATTGTGTGGACGCATAAAGATTATTAGACTCAAGATAATTCATGAGCCTGTTTTTCATAGCACCTTCGAAGATTTTAGAAATTATATTCAGCAGAGAAATCGGCCTGTAATTGGAAATCACCTTGGGATCCCCTGCTTTAAATATCGGCCGAATTATCGCCTGTTTTAAATCTTGTGGAAATACACCCTGCTCGAAGCTTTGATTAACGATATACTCTAACGGTTTTAAAACGTAATTCTTAACTATTTTTATAAGTTTGCCGCTGATTTTATCGATTCCCGTTGTACAATTACCTTTGAGATTATCAATAAGTTTCGCCACTTCATATGGTCATAATATCCATCGACAGCGTTACAATCATTTTGTCCGGTTAGGATTTCCTTCGTCAACCTAACGTTACTGACGCTTTCCATATTAATTACTGAACGTCAACTGGCTACGTAAAATTACTTTAAAATATAACTAAAATCTCAACGCGGATTCTTACTTTAGTCATTGAGGAGACTTTGTTAACCGCCATAGTCCGCTTTGTTCATCATTTGTTTGTTCATCTTGATAACCTGAACTATTTTAAAAAGCTTATAATATTATCTACAATATGGTTTTATTACTAATTAAAATTCAAAGTGTTAACACCCGTTATTTTTATTGTTATTGTAGCTTTAAGTTTATTCTTTGGCACATTTCTTTTTCATTTCATTAAAATTATAAAAATAAAAAAAAGCTAAGGACTGGTAGGAAAAAAATTATAAGGAATGTTAAGATAAATATATTTTTCACAAAGTAATAAAAACAGACTGTTTCTTTTTTATGTTTATAAACAATACCTTTCTAAATAAAATCAGTTATAAAGATTTTATAATATAAATAAACACTTATATTTTATAAAAAATTGCATTTGCGTGTTTGTTAACATTGGAGGTTATATACATTTTAGAATACCTATTTGATTCGCAATAAAAAATATCCCTAAATTGTTTAACCAAATGTTTTACATACAAATATATCAAAGATACGATTTATTTGTTAATTTCTTACTTTGTTGACATGGTGGACCTATCATAAACCTATGCGTAAAGTAAAAACGTTATTTTTGCAACTCTCTGTCACTATCACGAACAAAACACACCTATAAAACAAATAGTGTATCTATGTAACATTATAATAAAAAATAATAGCAACTAATTACTTAAAAAATGCTAAAAATTCATCGCAAACTAAAAGATAGGAAAACAATTGATATTATATTTTGTTGTTTAAAAATGGTGTGATATATTTTGCTGTTTTTCTTCTAATCGGATGAAAAATTTAATGAAAATTTTATATCAATGGAAAAGAACACATTATGCCAGAATTAATAACTTAGATCTTAGCCATTGGACTAACTGCAAACGGAGGGACCAGGGAGGATGGCTCAGGTGATAAATCTTATTTCTGGCGTTGCCTAGACAAAGGTAATTCAACTGAGAAGATATTAATTGCGTATAATTTCAATGTGTGTAATTAGACGGAAACTTAACATGAGATAGCTTGAGTAGTGAAAGCGTACGTACCAATTTAATCTACACATCTATATTTCTAAAAACGTTAAAGTATATTTTAAGTTATATTCCTAACCTTAATATCAAAATTACATAACATTGCCAGCATATTTAATATGTTTGAGAAAAGAAATAGAAAAGTCAAACATATTTCAATAGAATACATCTATTCTGAAATAGAATTACATCTATTTTGAGTTTTCATACAAAATTTAAAATCATATTTTATGATTAAATAATAATCTTTTATTTTATTTTTATATGTACCTATCTTCTAGATTGAAATGATATATTATGTGTTCTGATGTTTAATTTCACAAATATCTTTAATAAATAAAAAATATTATAAATTGTAAATCTTTGCTACAAACTTTACAAACTTTACTTTCATCTTTCAAATATCAGTAAATATTACAAATTTAAAAAATCTATATTTTTAAACTTTATTAATCTTGTATTAATGTTAATGTTAAATTAATTACTTCTTAATCGTTAATCTCAAGAAAACTGGGTGAAGAGCCAACTCCAAATAAATTCATTTAAATTATTCATTCCCCATTATAACAAATTTCTCAAACTTGCTCGCATTCATTTAATATATTATAACTATGATTTGAGTAGCTGTTAAAATAAGAAAATATGGCTTTTATGTGTTTCAAGTTTAAGTTTTAATAGATATAATAGGAAGAAAAGAAAAAAAACTAAAGTAAACATATCAAATCCTGCAAATGCAAAAGAAAATATAAACATAAAACTAGAGAAAAAATAAACAAAAACATAGAGACTGTTTCATTAACAATGCAAAAACAATGATTTGTTTTTAACATTAGTAAAACACAACGTGGCTGCACTATCGGCGTATAACTCATTCCTAGTAACACTGATATGTGTTTATAATACAATGTTTTCGTTTAGCGATGAACACTATCGATATGTTTCACTAAGTTACTTTTTCGGCTACACTTATAATCGCACTCGCTGCAGTTAAATCGTTTTATTTTGCCATGAACACTATCGATGTGTTCAACTAAGTGACTTTTTTGGCTACACATATAATTGCACTGGCTGCATTTAAATGGTTTTATTTTACGATGAACACTGTAGATATGTGTAACTAAGTTGCCTTTTTGGTTACACTTATAATCGCACTCGCTGCATTTAAATCGTTTTATTTTACGATGAACACTATCGATGTGTCTAACTAAGGTAAATTTTTGGTCACACTTATAATCGCACTCACCGCATTTAAATCCTTTTATTTTACGATGAACACTGTAGATATGTGTAACTAAGTTGCCTTTTTGGTTACACTTATAATCGCACTCGCTGCATTTAAATCGTTTTATTTTGCGGTGAACACTATCGATGTGTCTAACTAAGGGACTTTTTTTGCTACACATATAATTGCACTCGCTGCAGTTAAATCGTTTAATTTTGAGATGAACACTATCGATGTGATTAACTAAGGTAAATTTTTGGCCACACTTATAATCGCACTCACCGCATTTAAATCCTTTTATTTTACGATGAACATTGTAGATATGTGTAACTAAGCTGCCTTTTTGGTTACACTTATAATCGCACTCTCTGCATTTAAATCGTTTTATTTTGCGATGGACGGCGTCGTTGTGCCTTGTTAATAAACATTCATATAAAAACGACTTCTTGCATTCGTTACATATTAAATTTCTCTTTTTATTCTTTCCCTTTAGTGAGTTTAAGCATTGCAGACACAAAAAAGTATTGAAATCTTTGCCGCTGTGGTCATAAAGATGAAATGGACCACTTTGATCGAGTTGACATCCACATTTTGTACACGAAAAATCTATAAAATCTAGCTTTATTTTCAGAAACTTCTTATTGTGTTGTCTTTCTGTACATATTGCCACATTTGCTATATCGACTGTAGTAGACTCCTGCTTGATAAATTTGGCATCTTCGATTTGAATTTCATTTTGTGGAATCCATTCGACATTCTCAGCTTCCTCATTTTCCAGTTTAATAGGTCGAAATGATTCTGAATCTCTATCGTCCATCATTTATAGTAGGTACTTACTGAAGCTCTCTCCGTAATTAAACGGTAGCTTGGTCAAAATGATATTTTTTTCAAATATATGTAAAGAAACTATATTTCTTTAATTAGTTAATACTGCACAGCGCTCTTCTGTCGGTAAACAGTGAACGAGCACTTATGTACTCCATAGATGGGCGCTGTCACAAATGGCAGTAAGGCACGATGGGTAAAGCAGCTTATGTCAGAAGTTGACAGATTGAGCATATTGTTTGGTTATTATAAAAACTCTTTACAAGGAATTGACAATTTAAATCATAGACTTTAAATGTCGTTTCTTTGTTTTCAGGTAGGTTAGAATGATTTAAGTTAAACAGTGTAATTATCATTGTGTATGTAGGTACTAAAATAAAAAGTTTGTTTTCAGAGCAACCCAATTGTTTATTGCGCAATTCCTAATAAGTTTGGAGTTAATGTCTTATATATATATAATTTATAATTGTAATGTTTGCGATTTGCAAATGTTAATATATTTATTAACATTTACTTGTTCACGTGTGACCAGAAGCAAGCCTGTCATCAGTGTTGCCATGTTTATGTGATTAACCAGTGAAAATAGAAGGTGGTGGATAGGTTACCGTGGCCAATAGGACATAAAAAAATAATTCTACGCGTAATGTTTGTGTATTTCACCTCCCATGTTTTCTCATCGTATGTACGGTCAGAAGCAAAAGTATCGCTCACTTCTGAGACGAGTATTTCGTGACAGCGTTTTTAGTAATCCTCCTCGATGCTACACCCAAGTAAGATATACAACCAAGTTAGATTTTATGCAACACATAAAATTGCGCTGTCAGCACTTAAATCGTTTTATTTCCTGATGAACGATATCGATGACTCCTTAAAAAAAACGACTTATTACATTCGTTACATATAAGGTTTCTTTTTTTAGTTTTAGTATTTTTTATGTCCGCCTGGATGGTGGGGTGTTGCGGCGCGAGGAACGGAGGGGGAATCGTCGGTGTCGGGTTTTCACAAGGATTTTTTATAAACTCTTCTGACTTTGGCTTACTTCTATAAACCACAATCTAAGTTGAAGTTTAAAATTGACAAACTTACCAAAAAATAACATCGATTTAACACAAAATAAAAAATCGCAACAGGTAACGCGAATACACTCCGAGGGATCTGAATTAAAATTCTCCTAAGAAGATTAGAATTCTATCCATAAAAGCAGTCGAGTAAACGGAGGGATAGAGGAGAACTGAAATATATTTAAGATAGTCTATGATGAACCGTCGACATGATTTTGAATTAAATCCTCTTCCTTTACAATCAAATCGTAAGTCGGTGTCTAAACTGCGTCTATGAGGTCTCGATAGCCGAAGTCGCCGGTTGTAGCCTTGGCGACCGCTAATTATAATAACTATAATGATTTTTTTTGTCAAACGCAACAAATGTGGTATAGTACTCTCCACCAAGTGTCCTCCGAGAGGCGGACTTAAAACAGAACTTGATCGGGTATCTCGTGTTCTAAATAGTGGTTTACAACGATCTTTTAAAACATATAAATACGGCAACTGAGGGTGGAAAACGCACCACTCCCAAGTACGCCACTTTGAGTCGAGTGCACTCCTCGCCTCGCTTGCTCGCATATGTCATCGCGATAAGTCTCACTCCAGCATGTCGGAGTGTAAATGTTAAAAGCTGTGTAAGCGAGTGTGTGAAGTTATGATTAAAGAAAGTTATGAAGGAAAAATATAGGTTTTTTTATATTGTGATATGATGTTAAACCTTTAAATATAAATATATACTTGTGCTTAAATAAGCTAAAAAATATTTCCATGACATTGTGTTGAAATTACTTGCGAGTAATCATTAGGGTTGACCGGGGACAATTGAACCATTTTCTCATGAACTCATCAAAATTCTTCGCGGCTTCAGAGTAAAAAAAAATGTAAAATTTTACGTAAAATATGAATTCGCTTTTGTCATAAGTACGGTCGCTAGAGAGGCCGCGCCGCGCCGGATCATTGAGCGGCCTTATCGAGCGCCTGGGAGCAAAAAGAGAATTTACACGAGTGCTTTGATAAAATTAATAAACTTGGGCATGAATTATTTTCGCATTTTATTCATACAATTTCTTACACGTGATAGGGAACATAAACACCCTCTTAATCTTCGATAATGGACTTGGAACGCCATTTATGTCATGTTTTAATATGAAAAAATCCATATTTAAAAAAAAATGAGTCTTAAAACACCAGTTTAGGCTACTTTTGAGTAAAAGTAGGACAAGTACACTTTAACTTTTATTATTAGTTAAAAAATATATACAATTAAAATTACCAATAATTAATGTTAAATCTTTATATAATTAATATTGGTGATTTTTGCTAATTCCTCCAATGGGAAATTAATATGGTGCTGATACCTTGATTCATTTATTGCGGAATTTCAATTGGTTAAGGCAAATGCTATTTGTTTGAAAGGATATAAAGAAGAAATTAACCGTCATTCTTTCTCGCTATCCTTGTCTAACGAATATATCCATCCCTTTCCACTCTACCTATACAATTTTAATACGTTAAGTAGGTAATTTCCTAATATATTTAAATATATTCATTGGAAAATTTAATATTATTTTGCGTCATGACTGTTGATTGCCAATAAGGAAGTTAGATCTAAACATTGATCACATACTTCCGGCTTACTCCACGTTGATAACATTATGTGATTGGCTATGAAATGATGATCAAAAATTATGTATCCTACACATATTGTAATCCTAATTTCCAAGATATTCGCAGTTAATTGTGTTAGTTTTGTATACAATTAATTATTATGCATTACTAAAAACGAAAGCTTCATATTGTATCAACTATTAATAATTTATTTCAATTTTATCTGCTATTTTTTGCTTTGTATCTGCTATTAATAATCTATTTAAATTGTAATCAATGATATATTTTACGCAGTTTTTAGCGCCATTGTCTCGTGTCCATTATTTTTAATTAAAATGGGCTTTAAAATAACACAATTCGCTAATATTGAGAACAAAATGAAAACTATTAACTTAATAAACTATCCTATATGCCCAAATATGGAGCTTTAAATACCGCTAAGTTAAAATTGTGAATAACTTGAAAATTAGGGCTCGGATTTAAAAACTTGAGTAGACTTTTTCGCGTAATGCATACTAATGCAGAATCGCGTAATGCATACTAAACACCTGTTAAACTTAATATGAACGGTCAAATTAGATTTATTCGAAAACGATTATGACACTCGTCACATATGAACTTTTTTATTTTCCTGTGCACTATATCGATGTGCGCGTTCAGGTGCTATTTGCGCGTAAAGCATTTTTTACACTCGCTACATTCGAAGAGCTTAATTCTCCTTTGCACCGCATCGACGTGCTTGGCGCGGTCCATTGGTGCATCGCATTGTTCGCAGGCAAATGTTTTCACTTTTTTAATGTCATCCGTCTCATTTATCGCGTATGAACTATTATTATTATTTCTTTGAAGATCTCCGCGTTGCTTAGATGTTCAAACACGGGGTTGGTAGAAATATTGCTTCCTCTGTCGGCATCATCCAGCTTTAGTTTAATTTCCTCTACAGGATTTAGATGATTCGTCGAATTTGCTCCTGAATAACTTTCCTCGCGTGAATGGTCATAATATCCATCGACAGCGTTACAATCATTTTGTCCGGTTAGGATTTCCTTCGTCAACCTAACGTTACTGACGCTTTCCATATTAATTACTGAACGTCAACTGGCTACGTAAAATTACTATAAAATATAACTAAAATCTCAACGCGGATTCTTAATTTAGTCATTGAGGAGACTTTGTTAACCGCCATAGTCCGCTTTGTTCATCAGGTCTGTTTTGACTTTTGACAGATTCACACAAGGCAGAGTCATGTGTTGCAATGAACTACAAATATTTCATTTTATTACAAACGCTTACTTAATATACTTACTTATTTTAGAGAAACTATGTATGTTATCTTGATAACCTGCACTATTTTGAAAAGCTTATAAAATTATCTACAATATGGTTTTATTACTAACATTCAAAGTGATAACACACGTTAATTTTATTGTTATTGTAGCTTTATAGTTTATTCTTTGACACTTTTATTTTTCTTTTCATTAAAATTATAAATATAAAAAAAGCTAAGAACTGGTAGGGAAAAAATCATAAGATATGTTAAGAAAAATATATTTTTCAAAAAGTAATAAAAACCGACTGTCTCTTCTTTATGTTTATAAACAATACCATTTCTAAATATAATCAGTTATAAAGATTTTATAACCTCGCTATCACGCACAAAACACACCTATAAAAAATAGTGTATTTATGTAATATTATAATAAAAATAATAGCTTCTAATTACTTAAAAATGCTAAAAATTTATCGCAAACTAAAAGTAGGAAAACAATGCATATTTTATTTTTTGTTTAAAAATGGTAATATATGATGTTTTTCTTCTAATCGGGTAAAAATTTATTGAAAAATTTTATATCAATGGATAAAAAACACATTATGCCAGAATTAATAACTTAGATCTTAGCCATTGGACTAACTGCAAACGGAGGGACCAGGGAGGATGGCTCAGGTGATAAATCTTATTTCTGGCGTTGCCTAGACAAAGGTAATTCAACTGAGAAGATATTAATTGCGTATAATTTCAATGTGTGTAATTAGACGGAAACTTAACATGAGATAGCTTGAGTCGTGAAAGCGTACGTACCAATTTAATCTAAACATCTATATTTCTAATAACGTTAAAGTATATTTTAAGTTTTATTCCTAACCTTAATATCAAAATTACATAACATTGCCAGCATATTTAATATGTTTGAGATATATCATATTTCAGAAGAATTACATCTATTCTGAGTTTTCATACAAAATTTCATATCATATTTTATGATTAAATAATCTTTGATTTTATTTTTATATGTATTTTTATCTTCTGGATTGAAATGGTATATAATGTGTTGTGATGTTTAATTTCACAAATATCTTTAATAAATAAAAAAATTTATAAATTGTAAAACTAAATTTATTTTGCAACTTTACAAGCCTGGTACTTAGGATCTAATTTCATCTTACGAGTATCAGTAAATATTACAAATTTAAAAGATCTACATTTTTAAACTTTATTAATCTTCTATTAATGTTAATGTTAAATTAATTACTTCTTAATCGTTATACTCAAGAAAACTGGGTACAGAGCTAACTCAAATAAATTCAATTAAATTATTAATTCCCCATTATAACAAATTTCTCAAACTTGCTAGCATTCATTTAATATATTATAACTATGTTTTGAGTAGCTGTTAAAATAAGAAAATATTGCTTTTATGTGTTTCAAGTTCTAAGTCTTAATAGATATAATAGGAAGAAAAGAAAAATAACTAAAGTAAACATATCAAATCCTGCAAATGCAGGAGAAAATACAAACATAAAACTAGAGAAAAAAAATAAACAAAAACATAGAGACTGTTTCATTAACAATGCAAAAACAATTATTTATTTTTAACATTAGTAAAACACAACGTGGCTGCACTATCGGCGAATAATTCTTTCCTAGTAACACTGATATCTGTTTATAAGGTAGGTACTTATAATAGAACGCATTTATTCACTACATTACACTCGCTGCATTTCAATGTTTTCATTTAGCGATGAATACTATCGATGTGCCTAACTAAGTGACTTTTTCGGCTACACATATAATTGCACTTGCTGCATTTAAATGGTTTTATTTTGCGATGAACACTATCGATGTGTTTAACTAAGTCAGATTTTCGGCTAAACCTATAAACGCACTGGCTGCATTTAAATGGTTTTATTTTACGATGAACACTATAGATATGTCTAACTAAGCTGCCTTTTTGGTTACACTTATAATCGCACTCGCTGCAGTTAAATCGTTTTATTTTGCGATGAACACTATCGATGTGTTTAACTAAGTCAGATTTTCGGCTAAACCTATAAACGCACTGGCTGCATTTAAATGGTTTTATTTTGCGATGAACACTATCGATGTGTTTAACTAAGTCAGATTTTCGGCTAAACCTATAAACGCACTGGCTGCATTTAAATGGTTTTATTTTGCGATGAACACTATCGTTGTGTGTAACTAAGTTAGATTTTCGGCTACACATATAATCGCACTGGCTGCATTTAAATGGTTTTATTTTACGATGAACACTATAGATATGTCTAACTAAGCTGCCTTTTTGGTTACACTTATAATCGCACTCGCTGCAGTTAAATCGTTTTATTTTGCGATGAACAATATCGATGTGTAAAAGAAAATTAGATTTTTGGCTACCGATATAATTGCATTCGCTACATTTAAATTGTTTTATTTTGCGATGAACACTATCGATGTGGTTAACTAAGTCAGATTTTCGGCTAAACATATAAACGCACTTGCTGCATTTAAATGGTTTTATTTTGCGATGAACACTATCGATGTGGTTAACTAAGTCAGATTTTCGGCTAAACATATAAACGCACTGGCTGCATTTAAATCGTTTTATTTTGCGATGAACGGCGTCTTTATGCTGTTTCAAATATCTGTATGAAAACGACTTACTGCATTCGTTACAAATTAAATTTCTCTTTTTATTCTTTCCCTTTAGTGGGTTTACGCATTGCAGACACAAAAAAGTATTGAAATCTTTGCCGCTGTGGTCATAAAGATAAAATGGACCACTTTGATCGAGTTGACATCCACATTTTGTACACGAAAAATCTATAAAATCTAGCTTTATTTTCAGAAACTTCTTATTGTGTTGTCTTTCTGTACATATTGCCACATTTGCTATATCGACTGTAGTAGACTCCTGCTTGATAAATTTGGCATCTTCGATTTGAATTTCATTTTGTGGAATCCATTCGATATTATCAGCTTCCTCATTTTCCAGTTTAATAGGTCGAAATGATTCTGAATCTCTATCGTCCATCATTTATAGTAGGTACTTACTGAAGCTCTCTCCGTAATTAAACGGGACCTTGGTCAAAATGATATTTTTTTCAAATATTTAAGTAAGGCACGACGGCTAAAGCAGCTTATGTCAAAAGTTGACAGATTGAGCTTATTGTTTGGTTATTATAAAATCTCTTTAAAAGGAATTGACAATTTAAAAAATAGACTTTAAATGTCGTTTCTTTGTTTTTTAGGTAGGATAGAATGATTTAAGTTAACCAGTATTGTGTATGTAGGTACTAAAATAAAAAGATTGTTTTCAGAGCAACGCAATTGTTTATCTCGCAATTTAATAATTTGGAGATAGTGTCTTATATAATTTATCATTGTAATTTTTGAGGGATAATGTGGATAAATATTGCAGATTTCGATTAGTCAAATACCCCATAGAAATAGAAATAGCCCATCGAATGTAATTAACCAGTGAAAATAGAAGGAGGTGGAAAGGTTACCGTGACCAATAGGACTAAAAAAAATAATTCTACCCGTAATGTTTCGTGTATTTCACCTCCCATGTTTTCTCATCGTAGGTAGATCGTATGTACGGTCAGAAGCAAAAGTATCGCTCACTTCTGAGACGAGTATTTCGTGACAGCGTTTTTAGTAATCCTCCTCCTCGATGCTACACCCAAGTAAGATATACAACCAAGTTAGATTTTATTCAACACATACAATTGCGCTGTCAGCACTTAAATCGTTTTATTTTCTGATGAACGACTTCGATGTCTCCTTAATAAAAACGACATTCGTTACGAATAAAGTTTTTTTTTTAGTTTTAGTATTTTTTATGTCTCGCATGGATGGCGGGGTGTTGCGGCGCGCGGAACGGAGGGGGGAATCGCCGGTGTCGGGTTTTTACAAGGATATTTTTATAAACTCTTCTGACTTTGGCTTACTTCTATAAACCATAATCTAAGTTGAAGTATAAAATTGACAAACTTACCAAAAAATAACATCGATTTAACACAAAATACAAAAATCGCAACAGGTAACGCGAATACACTCCGAGGGATCTCAATTAAAATTCTCCTAAGAAGATTAGAATTCTATCCATAAAAGCAGTCGATTAAACGGAGGGATAGAAGAGAACTGAAATATATTTAAGACAGTCTATGATGAACCGTCGACATGATTTTGAATTAAATCCTCTTCCTTTACAATCAAATCGTAAGTCGGTGTCTAAACGGCGTCTATGAGGTCTCGATAGCCGAAGTCGCCGTTTGTAGCCTTGGCGACCGCTAATTATAATAATTATAATGCTTTTTTTTTGTCAAACGCAACAAATGTGGTATAGGTACTCTCCACCAAGTGTCCTCCAAGTATCGGGTATCTCGTGTTCTAAATAGTGGTTTACAACGATACTTTAAATCATATAAAGATACGTCAACTGAGGGTAAAAAACGCACTACCCCAAGTACGCCACTTTGAGTCGAGTGCACTCCTCGCCTCGCTTGCTCGCATATGTCATCGCGATAAGTCTCACTCCAGCGAGTGTGTGAAGTTATGATTAAAGAAAGTTATGAAGGAAAAATGTAAGTTTTTTTATATTGTGATATGATATTAAACCTTTAAATATAAATATATACTTGTGCTTTAAATAAGCTAAAAAATATTTCCATAACTTTGTGTTGAAATTACTTGCGAGTAATCATTAGGGTTGACCGGAGACAATTGAACCATTTTCTCATGAACTCATATCAAAATTCTTCGCGACTTCAGAATAAAAAAAAATGTAAAATTTTACGTCAAATATGAAAATATGAAATCGCTCTTGTCATAAGTTCGGTCGCTAGCGAGGCCGCGCCGCGCCGGATCATTGAGCGGCCTTATCGAGCGCCTGGGAGCAAAAAGAGAATTTACACGAGTGCTTTGATAAAATTAATAAATTTGGGCATGAATTATTTTCGCATTTTATTCATACAATTTCTTACACGTGATAGGGAACATCAACACCCTCTTAATCCTCGAGAATGGTCTTGGAATGCCCTGTATGTCATGTTTTAATATGAAAAAATCCATATTTTAAAAAAAATGCGGCTCACAACACCAGTTTAGGCTACTTTTGAGTAAAAACAAGACAGTACACTTTTACTTTTATTGTTAGTTAAAAAATATATACAATTAAAATTACCAATAATTAATGTTAAATCTTTATATAATTAATATTGGTGATTTTTGCTAATTCCTCCAATGGGAAATTAATATGGTGCTGATACCTTGATTCATTTATTGCGGAATTTCAATTGGTTAAGGCAAATGCTATTTGTTTGAAAGGATTTGAAGAAGAAATTAACCGTAATTCTTTCTCACTATCCTTGTCTAACTAAATATCCATTCCTTTCCACCCTACCTATACAATTTTAATACGTTAAGTAGGTAATTTCATAATATATTTAAATATATTCATTGGAAAATTTAATATTATTTTGCGTCATGACTGTTGATTCCCAATAAGGAAGTTAGATCTAAACATTGATCACATACTTCCGGCTTACTCCACGTTGATAACATTATGTGATTGGCTATGAAATGATGATCAAAAATTATGTATCCTACACATATTGTAATCCTAATTTCCAAGATATTCGCAGTTAATTGTGTTAGTTTTGTATACAATTAATTATTATGTATTACTAAAAACGAAAGTTTCATATTGTATCTACTATTAATAATCTATTTAAATATAAATCAAAGATATAATTGACGCCATTGTTTATTTTTAATTAAAATGGGCAAAAAAAATCGCTATTATTGAAAAAAAATGAAACTATTAACTTAATAAACTATCCTATATGCCCAAATATTGGGCTTTAAATACCGCTAAGTTAAAATTATTAACTTTATTAAATTATAAAATTATTAAAATCCATTGGTGCATCGCATTGTTCGCAGGCAAATGTTTTCACTTTTTTAATGTCATTCGTCTCATTTATCGCGTATGAACTATTATTATTATTTCTTTGAAGATCTCCGCGTTGCTTAGATGTTCAAACACGGGGTTGGTAGAAATATTGCTTCCTCTGTCGACATCATCCAGCTTTATTTTAATTTCCTCTAGAGGATTTAGAAAATTCGTCCAATTTGCTCCTGAATAACATACAAAATTTTTCATACAAAATTTCATATCATATTTTATGATTAATTAATAATCTTTGATTTTATTTTTATATGTATTTTTATCTTCTGGATTGAAATGACATATAATGTGTTGTGATGTTTAATTTCACAAATATATTTAATATAAAAAATATTATAAATTGTAAAACAAAATTTATAATGCTACAAACTTTACAAGCCTAGTACTTAGGATCTAATTTCATCTTACAAGTATCAGTAAATATTACAAATTTAAAAGATCTACAAAATTAAACTTCATTAATCTTGTATTAATGTTATTGTTAAATTAATTACTTCTTAATCGTTATTCTCAAGAAAACTGAGTGCATAGCCAACTCAAATAAATTGAAAAATTATTCATTTCCCATTATAACAAATTTCTCAAACTTGCTAGCATTCATTTAATATATTATAACTATCTTTTGAGTAGCTGTTAAAATAAGAAAATATGGTTTTTATGTGTTTCAATTTCTATGTCTTAATAGATATAATAGGAAGATAAGAAAAAAAACTAAAGTAAACATATCAAATCCTAAAAATGCAGGAGAAAATATAAAATAAAACTAGAGAAAAAAATAAACAAAAACATTGAAACTGTTTCATTAACAATGCAAAAACAATGATTTGCTTTTAATATTAGTAAAACACAACGTGGCTGCACTATCGGCGTATAACTCTTTCCTAGTAACATTGATATATGTTTAAAAGGTAGGTACTTATAATAAAACGCATTTATTCACTACTTTACACTCGTTGCATTCAATGTTTTCATTACACGATGAACACTATCGATATGTTTCACTAAGTCACTTTTTTGGCTACGCATATAATTACACTCGCTGCATTTAAATCCTTTTATTTTGCGATGAACACTATCGATGTGTCTAACTAAGTCAGATTTTCGGCTACACATATAAACGCACTCGCTGCATTTAAATCGTTTTATTTTACGATGAACACTGTAGATATGTGTTACTAAGTGACTTTTTTGGCTAAACATATAATTGCACTCGCTGCAGTTAAATGGTTTTATTTTGCGATGGACACTATCGATGTGTAAAAGAAAATTACATTTTTGGCTACCGATATAATTGCATTCGCTGCATTTAAATTGTTTAATTTTACGATGAACACTGTAGATATGTGTAACTAAGCTGCCTTTTTGGTTACACTTATAATCGCACTCTCTGCATTTAAATCGTTTTATTTTGCGATGGACACTATCGATGTGTAAAACAAAATTAGATTTTTGGCTACCGATATAATTACATTCGCTACATTTAAATTGTTTTATTTTACGATGAACACTATCGATGTGGTTAACTAATTCAGACTTTCGGCTACACTTATAATCGCACTCGCTGCATTTAAATCGTTTTATTTTGCGATGAACACTATCGATGTGGTTAACTAAGTCAGATTTTCGGCTACTCATATAATCGCACTGGCTGCATTTAAATGGATATATTTTGCGATGAACATTGTAGATATGTGTAACTAAGCTGCCTTTTTGGTTACACATATAATCGCACTCGCTGCAGTTAAATCGTTTTATTTTGCGATGAACACTATCGATGTGTAAAACAAAATTAGATTTTTGGCTACAGATATAATTGCATTCACTGCATTTAAATTGTTTTATTTTACGATGAACACTGTAGATATGTGTAACTAAGCTGCTTTTTTGGTAACACTTATAATCGCACTCGCTGCATTTAAATCTTTTTATTTTGCGATGAACACTATCGATGTGGTTAACTAAGTCAGATTTTCGGCTACTCATATAAACGCACTGGCTGCATTTAAATCGTTTTATTTTGAGATGAACAGTATCGATGTGTCTAACTAAGTTGCCTTTTTGGTTACACATATAATTGCACTGGCTGCATTTAAATGGTTTTATTTTACGATGAACACTGTAGATATGTGTAACTAAGTTGCCTTTTTGGTTACACATATAATCGCACTCGCTGCAGTTAAATCGTTTTATTTTGAGATGAACACTATCGATGTGCCTCCTTAATAAATATTCATATAAAAACGACTTCTTGCATTCGTTACATATTAAATTTCTTCCTATAGTCTTTCCCTTTAGTGGGTTTACGCATTGCAGACACAAAAAAGTATTGAAATCTTTGCCGCTGTGGTCATAAAGATGAAATGGACCACTTTGATCGAGTTGACATCCACATTTTGTACACGAAAAATCTATAAAATCTAGGTTTACTTTCAGAAACTTCTTATTGTGTTGTCTTTCTGTGCATATTGCCACATTTGCTATATCGACTGTAGTAGACTCCTGCTTGATAAATTTGGCATCTTCGATTTGAATTTCATTTTGTGGAATCCATTCGATATTCTCAGCTTCCTCATTTTCCAGTTTAATAGATCGAAATGATTCTGAATCTCTATCGTCCATCATTTATAGTAGGTATTATAGTAGGTACTGAAGCTCTCTCCGTAATTAAACGGTAGCTTGGTCAAAATGATATTTTTTTCAAATAAATAAAATTTATCCTTGTAATGTTTGCGATTTGCAAATTTTAATATATTTATTAACATTTATTTGTTCACGAGTGACCAGAAGCAGCCTGTGTTGCTAGGCATGTGGGATAAAATATTGCCGATTTCGATTAGTCAAGCCGTTTTTTACCCATGTCAGTAAAAAGCAATTTATTCGTGAAATTACAAATACGCTAACTCCATAAAGGCTAGAATCTACGGTCTTAAGAAATGAACATTAACGTTTTGAAATTGAATTGAATTTGAAAATTGAACCCACACATACCACCTCAGAATTATTTAAAAAAAATCTCCAAGAATGTTTTATTTTTGTAATAGGAAAAAACTTTAATACAAATGTTTTTATTGTAATAACTGTAAAGTATGATAACTATGATAAGCTGCAAGTTTTATTGTACCTTAAAAATAAATAAAAAAACAAATAGAATGCTACTTAAAATTTACATATTTACAATTTTCGTTAATAATGTTAAAACAAGATAATGCTAATATTTTTATATATATTTTAAAAACTAAAAACAATGTAGGTATATAATATAACATGTTATAAATGAATTAAACTTTAGAAATAGGTTCTTTTAAGCAATTTAGCTCATGTTTCTTGAAAGTATACTTACCAAGTTACAGAGTCTCGTCACAATTAATATTATATTTATTTTAGTTATTGGATAAGCGAGGTAATAGTGAAAATAAACCTACTAAAAAACACATGACATAATGATCGGTTGTCGAAGTAGAATACCATAGAGAACATTCCCTACGGTCTAAACACTAAATTTAATATGGACAAATTCAATTGTTAATATTACTATAAAAAATCTTCTGGTTATAACGAACCCAGTAACATAACATACGCCGTGTAAACATTCAAACCTATGCATACTACACAATTTTAATAAGTTAAGTAGGTAATTTAATAATTTATTTAAATATATTCATTCGAATATGACACTTTTGTGACACTCGTCACATATGAACATTTTTATTTTCCTGTGCACTATGTCGATGTGCGCGTTCAGGTGCAGTTTGCGCGTAAAGCATTTTTTACACTCGCTACATTCGAAGAGCTTAATTCTCCTTTGCACCGCATCGACGTGTTTGGCGCGGTCCATTGGTGCATCGCATTGTTCGCAGGCAAATGTTTTCACTTTTTTAATGTCATCCGTCTCATTTATCGCGTATGAACTATTATTATTATTTCTTTGAAGATCTCCGCGTTGCTTAGATGTTCAAACACGGGGTTGGTAGAAATATTGCTTCCTCTGTCGGCATCATCCAGCTTTAGTTTAATTTCCTCTACAGGATTTAGATGATTCGTCGAATTTGCTCCTGAATAACTTTCCTCGCGTGAATGGTCATAATATCCATCGACAGCGTTACAATCATTTTGTCCGGTTAGGATTTCCTTCGTCAACCTAACGTTACTGACGCTTTCCATATTAATTACTGAACGTCAACTGGCTACGTAAAATTACTTTAAAATATAACTAAAATCTCAACGCGGATTCTTACTTTAGTCATTGAGGAGACTTTGTTAACCGCCATAGTCCGCTTTGTTCATCATTTGTTTGTTCATCTTGATAACCTGAACTATTTTAAAAAGCTTATAATATTATCTACAATATGGTTTTATTACTAATTAAAATTCAAAGTGTTAACACCCGTTATTTTTATTGTTATTGTAGCTTTAAGTTTATTCTTTGGCACATTTCTTTTTCATTTCATTAAAATTATAAAAATAAAAAAAAGCTAAGGACTGGTAGGAAAAAAATTATAAGGAATGTTAAGATAAATATATTTTTCACAAAGTAATAAAAACAGACTGTTTCTTTTTTATGTTTATAAACAATACCTTTCTAAATAAAATCAGTTATAAAGATTTTATAATATAAATAAACATTTATATTTTATAAAAAATTGCATTTGCGTGTTTGTTAACATTGGAGGTTATATACATTTTAGAATACCTATTTGATTCGCAATAAAAAATATCCCTAAATTGTTTAACCAAATGTTTTACATACAAATATATCAAAGATACGATTTATTTGTTAATTTCTTACTTTGTTGACATGGTGGACCTATCATAAACCTATGCGTAAAGTAAAAACGTTATTTTTGCAACTCTCTGTCACTATCTCACGAACAAAACACACCTATAAAACAAATAGTGTATCTATGTAACATTATAATAAAAAATAATAGCAACTAATTACTTAAAAAATGCTAAAAATTCATCGCAAACTAAAAGATAGGAAAACAATTGATATTATATTTTGTTGTTTAAAAATGGTGTGATATATTTTGCTGTTTTTCTTCTAATCGGATGAAAAATTTAATGAAAAATTTTATATCAATGGAAAAGAACACATTATGCCAGAATTAATAACTTAGATCTTAGCCATTGGACTAACTGCAAACGGAGGGACCAGGGAGGATGGCTCAGGTGATAAATCTTATTTCTGGCGGATACTTAACATGAGATAGCTTGAGTAGTGAAAGCGTACGAACCAATTTAATCTACACATCTATATTTCTAATAACGTTAAAGTATATTTTAAGTTATATTCCTAACCTTAATATCAAAATTACATAACATTGTCAGCATATTTAATATGATTGAGAAAAGATATAGAAAAGTCAAACATATTTCAATAGAATACATCTATTCTGAAATAGAATTACATCTATTCTGAGTTTTCATACAAAATTAAAAATCATATTTTATGATTAAATAATAATCTTTTATTTTATTTTTATATGTACCTATCTTCTAGATTGAAATGATATATTATGTGTTCTGATGTTTAATTTCACAAATATCTTTAATAAATAAAAAATATTATAAATTGTAAATCTTTGCTACAAACTTTACAAACTTTACTTTCATCTTTCAAATATCAGTAAATATTACAAATTTAAAAAATCTATATTTTTAAACTTTATTAATCTTGTATTAATGTTAATGTTAAATTAATTACTTCTTAATCGTTAATCTCAAGAAAACTGGGTGAAGAGCCAACTCCAAATAAATTCATTTAAATTATTCATTCCCCATTATAACAAATTTCTCAAACTTGCTCGCATTCATTTAATATATTATAACTATGATTTGAGTAGCTGTTAAAATAAGAAAATATTGCTTTTATGTGTTTCAAGTTCTAAGTTTTAATAGATATAATAGGAAGAAAAGAAAAAAAAACTAAAGTAAACATATCAAATCCTGCAAATGCAAAAGAAAATATAAACATAAAACTAGAGAAAAAATAAACAAAAACATAGAGACTGTTTCATTAACAATGCAAAAACAATGATTTGTTTATAACATTAGTAAAACACAACGTGGCTGCACTATCGGCGTATAACTCTTTCCTAGTAACACTGATATGTGTTTATAATACAATGTTTTCGTTTAGCGATGAACACTATCGATATGTTTCACTAAGTTACTTTTTCGGCTACACTTATAATCGCACTCGCTGCAGTTAAATCGTTTTATTTTGCCATGAACACTATCGATGTGTTCAACTAAGTGACTTTTTTGGCTACACATATAATTGCACTGGCTGCATTTAAATGGTTTTATTTTACGATGAACACTGTAGATATGTGTAACTAAGTTGCCTTTTTGGTTACACTTATAATCGCACTCGCTGCATTTAAATCGTTTTATTTTACGATGAACACTATCGATGTGTCTAACTAAGGTAAATTTTTGGTCACACTTATAATCGCACTCACCGCATTTAAATCCTTTTATTTTACGATGAACACTGTAGATATGTGTAACTAAGCTGCCTTTTTGGTTACACTTATAATCGCACTCGCTGCATTTAAATCGTTTTATTTTGCGGTGAACACTATCGATGTGTCTAACTAAGGGACTTTTTTTGCTACACATATAATTGCACTCGCTGCAGTTAAATCGTTTAATTTTGAGATGAACACTATCGATGTGATTAACTAAGGTAAATTTTTGGCCACACTTATAATCGCACTCACCGCATTTAAATCCTTTTATTTTACGATGAACATTGTAGATATGTGTAACTAAGCTGCCTTTTTGGTTACACTTATAATCGCACTCTCTGCATTTAAATCGTTTTATTTTGCGATGGACGGCGTCGTTGTGCCTTGTTAATAAACATTCATATAAAAACGACTTCTTGCATTCGTTACATATTAAATTTCTCTTTTTATTCTTTCCCTTTAGTGAGTTTAAGCATTGCAGACACAAAAAAGTATTGAAATCTTTGCCGCTGTAGTCATAAAGATGAAATGGACCACTTTGATCGAGTTGACATCCACATTTTGTACACGAAAAATCTATAAAATCTAGGTTTATTTTCAGTAAATTCTTATTGCGTTGTCTTTCTGTAGATATTGCCACATTTGCTATATCGACTGTAGTAGACTCCTGCTTGATAAATTTGGCATCTTCGATTTGAATTTCATTTTGTGGAATCCATTCGATATTATCAGTTTCCTCATTTTCCAGTTTAATAGGTCGAAATGATTCTGAATCGCTATCGTCCATCATTTATAGTAGGTACTTACTGAAGCTCTCTCCGTAATTAAACGGGACCTTGGTCAAAATGATATTTTTTTCAAATATTTAAGTAAGGCACGATGGCTAAAGCAGCTTATGTCAAAAGTTGACAGATTGAGCTTATTGTTTGGTTATTATAAAATCTCTTTAAAAGGAATTGACAATTTAAAAAATAGACTTTAAATGTCGTTTCTTTGTTTTTTAGGTAGGATAGAATGATTTAAGTTAACCAGTATTGTGTATGTAGGTACTAAAATAAAAAGATTGTTTTCAGAGCAACGCAATTGTTTATCTCGCAATTTAATAATTTGGAGATAGTGTCTTATATAATTTATCATTGTAATTTTTGAGGGATAATGTGGATAAATATTGCAGATTTCGATTAGTCAAATACCCCATTAGAAATAGAAATAGCCCATCGAATGTAATTAACCAGTGAAAATAGAAGGAGGTGGAAAGGTTACCGTGACCAATAGGACATAAAAAAATAATTCTACCCGTAATGTTTCGTGTATTTCACCTCCCATGTTTTCTCATCGTAGGTAGACCGTATGTACGGTCAGAAGCAAAAGTATCGCTCACTTCTGAGACGAGTATTTCGTGACAGCGTTTTTAGTAATCCTCCTCCTCGATGCTACACCCAAGTAAGATATACAACCAAGTTAGATTTTATGCAACACATAAAATTGCGCAGTCTGCACTTAAATCGTTTTATTTTCTGATGAACGACGTCGATGTCTCCTTAATAAAAACGACATTCGTTACGAATAAAGTTTTTTTTTTAGTTTTAGTATTTTTTATGTCTCGCATGGATGGCGGGGTGTTGCGGCGCGCGGAACGGAGGGGGGAATCGCCGGTGTCGGGTTTTTACAAGGATATTTTTATAAACTCTTCTGACTTTGGCTTACTTCTATAAACCATAATCTAAGTTGAAGTATAAAATTGACAAACTTACCAAAAAATAACATCGATTTAACACAAAATACAAAAATCGCAACAGGTAACGCGAATACACTCCGAGGGATCTCAATTAAAATTCTCCTAAGAAGATTAGAATTCTATCCATAAAAGCAGTCGATTAAACGGAGGGATAGAAGAGAACTGAAATATATTTAAGACAGTCTATGATGAACCGTCGACATGATTTTGAATTAAATCCTCTTCCTTTACAATCAAATCGTAAGTCGGTGTCTAAACGGCGTCTATGAGGTCTCGATAGCCGAAGTCGCCGTTTGTAGCCTTGGCGACCGCTAATTATAATAATTATAATGCTTTTTTTTTGTCAAACGCAACAAATGTGGTATAGGTACTCTCCACCAAGTGTCCTCCAAGTATCGGGTATCTCGTGTTCTAAATAGTGGTTTACAACGATACTTTAAATCATATAAAGATACGTCAACTGAGGGTAAAAAACGCACTACCCCAAGTACGCCACTTTGAGTCGAGTGCACTCCTCGCCTCGCTTGCTCGCATATGTCATCGCGATAAGTCTCACTCCAGCGAGTGTGTGAAGTTATGATTAAAGAAAGTTATGAAGGAAAAATGTAAGTTTTTTTATATTGTGATATGATATTAAACCTTTAAATATAAATATATACTTGTGCTTTAAATAAGCTAAAAAATATTTCCATAACTTTGTGTTGAAATTACTTGCGAGTAATCATTAGGGTTGACCGGAGACAATTGAACCATTTTCTCATGAACTCATATCAAAATTCTTCGCGACTTCAGAATAAAAAAAAATGTAAAATTTTACGTCAAATATGAAAATATGAAATCGCTCTTGTCATAAGTTCGGTCGCTAGCGAGGCCGCGCCGCGCCGGATCATTGAGCGGCCTTATCGAGCGCCTGGGAGCAAAAAGAGAATTTACACGAGTGCTTTGATAAAATTAATAAATTTGGGCATGAATTATTTTCGCATTTTATTCATACAATTTCTTACACGTGATAGGGAACATCAACACCCTCTTAATCCTCGAGAATGGTCTTGGAATGCCCTGTATGTCATGTTTTAATATGAAAAAATCCATATTTTAAAAAAAATGCGGCTCACAACACCAGTTTAGGCTACTTTTGAGTAAAAACAAGACAGTACACTTTTACTTTTATTGTTAGTTAAAAAATATATACAATTAAAATTACCAATAATTAATGTTAAATCTTTATATAATTAATATTGGTGATTTTTGCTAATTCCTCCAATGGGAAATTAATATGGTGCTGATACCTTGATTCATTTATTGCGGAATTTCAATTGGTTAAGGCAAATGCTATTTGTTTGAAAGGATTTGAAGAAGAAATTAACCGTAATTCTTTCTCACTATCCTTGTCTAACTAAATATCCATTCCTTTCCACCCTACCTATACAATTTTAATACGTTAAGTAGGTAATTTCATAATATATTTAAATATATTCATTGGAAAATTTAATATTATTTTGCGTCATGACTGTTGATTCCCAATAAGGAAGTTAGATCTAAACATTGATCACATACTTCCGGCTTACTCCACGTTGATAACATTATGTGATTGGCTATGAAATGATGATCAAAAATTATGTATCCTACACATATTGTAATCCTAATTTCCAAGATATTCGCAGTTAATTGTGTTAGTTTTGTATACAATTAATTATTATGTATTACTAAAAACGAAAGTTTCATATTGTATCTACTATTAATAATCTATTTAAATATAAATCAAAGATATAATTGACGCCATTGTTTATTTTTAATTAAAATGGGCAAAAAAAATCGCTATTATTGAAAAAAAATGAAACTATTAACTTAATAAACTATCCTATATGCCCAAATATTGGGCTTTAAATACCGCTAAGTTAAAATTATTAACTTTATTAAATTATAAAATTATTAAAATCCATTGGTGCATCGCATTGTTCGCAGGCAAATGTTTTCACTTTTTTAATGTCATTCGTCTCATTTATCGCGTATGAACTATTATTATTATTTCTTTGAAGATCTCCGCGTTGCTTAGATGTTCAAACACGGGGTTGGTAGAAATATTGCTTCCTCTGTCGACATCATCCAGCTTTATTTTAATTTCCTCTAGAGGATTTAGAAAATTCGTCCAATTTGCTCCTGAATAACATACAAAATTTTTCATACAAAATTTCATATCATATTTTATGATTAATTAATAATCTTTGATTTTATTTTTATATGTATTTTTATCTTCTGGATTGAAATGACATATAATGTGTTGTGATGTTTAATTTCACAAATATATTTAATATAAAAAATATTATAAATTGTAAAACAAAATTTATAATGCTACAAACTTTACAAGCCTAGTACTTAGGATCTAATTTCATCTTACAAGTATTAGTAAATATTACAAATTTAAAAGATCTACAAAATTAAACTTCATTAATCTTGTATTAATGTTATTGTTAAATTAATTACTTCTTAATCGTTATTCTCAAGAAAACTGAGTGCATAGCCAACTCAAATAAATTGAAAAATTATTCATTTCCCATTATAACAAATTTCTCAAACTTGCTAGCATTCATTTAATATATTATAACTATCTTTTGAGTAGCTGTTAAAATAAGAAAATATGGTTTTTATGTGTTTCAATTTCTATGTCTTAATAGATATAATAGGAAGATAAGAAAAAAAACTAAAGTAAACATATCAAATCCTAAAAATGCAGGAGAAAATATAAAATAAAACTAGAGAAAAAAATAAACAAAAACATTGAAACTGTTTCATTAACAATGCAAAAACAATGATTTGCTTTTAATATTAGTAAAACACAACGTGGCTGCACTATCGGCGTATAACTCTTTCCTAGTAACATTGATATATGTTTAAAAGGTAGGTACTTATAATAAAACGCATTTATTCACTACTTTACACTCGTTGCATTCAATGTTTTCATTACACGATGAACACTATCGATATGTTTCACTAAGTCACTTTTTTGGCTACGCATATAATTACACTCGCTGCATTTAAATCCTTTTATTTTGCGATGAACACTATCGATGTGTCTAACTAAGTCAGATTTTCGGCTACACATATAAACGCACTCGCTGCATTTAAATCGTTTTATTTTACGATGAACACTGTAGATATGTGTTACTAAGTGACTTTTTTGGCTAAACATATAATTGCACTCGCTGCAGTTAAATGGTTTTATTTTGCGATGGACACTATCGATGTGTAAAAGAAAATTACATTTTTGGCTACCGATATAATTGCATTCGCTGCATTTAAATTGTTTAATTTTACGATGAACACTGTAGATATGTGTAACTAAGCTGCCTTTTTGGTTACACTTATAGTCGCACTCTCTGCATTTAAATCGTTTTATTTTGCGATGGACACTATCGATGTGTAAAACAAAATTAGATTTTTGGCTACCGATATAATTACATTCGCTACATTTAAATTGTTTTATTTTACGATGAACACTGTAGATATGTGTAACTAAGCTGCCTTTTTGGTAACACTTATAATCGCACTCGCTGCATTTAAATCTATTTATTTTGCGATGAACACTATCGATGTGGTTAACTAAGTCAGATTTTCGGCTACTCATATAAACGCACTGGCTGCATTTAAATCGTTTTATTTTACTATGAACACTGTAGATATGTGTTACTAAGTGACTTTTTTGGTTACACATATAATCGCACTCGCTGCAGTTAAATCGTTTTATTTTGCGATGAACACTATCGATGTGTAAAACAAAATTAGATTTTTGGCTACAGATATAATTGCATTCGCTGCATTTAAATTGTTTAATTTTACGATGAACACTGTAGATATGTGTAACTAAGCTGCCTTTTTGGTAACACTTATAATCGCACTCGCTGCATTTAAATCTTTTTATTTTGCGATGAACACTATCGATGTGGTTAACTAAGTCAGATTTTCGGCTAAACATATAAACGCACTAGCTGCATTTAAATCGTTTTATTTTGAGATGAACAGTATCGATGTGTCTAACTAAGTTGCCTTTTTGGTTACACATATAATTGCACTGGCTGCATTTAAATGGTTTTATTTTACGATGAACACTGTAGATATGTGTAACTAAGTTGCCTTTTTGGTTACACATATAATCGCACTCGCTGCAGTTAAATCGTTTTATTTTGAGATGAACACTATCGATGTGCCTCCTTAATAAATATTCATATAAAAACGACTTCTTGCATTCGTTACATATTAAATTTCTCCTTTTATTCTTTCCCTTTAGTGGGTTTAAGCATTCCAGACACAATAAAGTATTGAAATCTTTGCCGCTGTGGTCATAAAGATAAAATGGACCACTTTGATCGAGTTGACATCCACATTTTGTACACGAAAAATCTATAAAATCTAGGTTTACTTTCAGAAACTTCTTATTGTGTTGTCTTTCTGTGCATATTGCCACATTTGCTATATCGACTGTAGTAGACTCCTGCTTGATAAATTTGGCATCTTCGATTTGAATTTCATTTTGTGGAATCCATTCGATATTCTCAGCTTCCTCATTTTCCAGTTTAATAGATCGAAATGATTCTGAATCTCTATCGTCCATCATTTATAGTAGGTATTATAGTAGGTACTGAAGCTCTCTCCGTAATTAAACGGTAGCTTGGTCAAAATGATATTTTTTTCAAATAAATAAAATTTATCCTTGTAATGTTTGCGATTTGCAAATTTTGATATATTTATTAACATTTATTTGTTCACGAGTGACCAGAAGCAGCCTGTCATCAGTGTTGCTAGGCATGTGGGATAAAATATTGCCGATTTCGATTAGTCAAGCCGTTTTTTACCCATGTCAGTAAAAAGCAATTTATTCGTGAAATTACAAATACGCTAACTCCATAAAGGCTAGAATCTACGGTCTTAAGAAATGAACATTAACGTTTTGAAATTGAATTGAATTTGAAAATTGAACCCACACATACCACCTCAGAATTATTTAAAAAAAATCTCCAAGAATGTTTTATTTTTGTAATAGGAAAAAACTTTAATACAAATGTTTTTATTGTAATAACTGTAAAGTATGATAACTATGATAAGCTGCAAGTTTTATTGTACCTTAAAAATAAATAAAAAAAACAAATAGAATGCTACTTAAAATTTACATATTTACAATTTTCGTTAATAATGTTAAAACAAGATAATGCTAATATTTTTATATATATTTTAAAAACTAAAAACAATGTAGGTATATAATATAACATGTTATAAATGAATTAAACTTTAGAAATAGGTTCTTTTAAGCAATTTAGCTCATGTTTCTTGAAAGTATACTTACCAAGTTTCAGAGTCTCGTCACAATTAATATTATATTTATTTTAGTTATTGGATAAGCGAGGTAATAGTGAAAATAAACCTATTAAAAAACTCATAATATATTGATCGGTTGTCGAAATAGAATACCATAGAGAACATTCCCTGCGGTCTTAACACTAAATTTAATATGGACAAATTCAATTGTTAATATTACTATAAAAAATCTTCTGGTTATAACGAACCCAGTAACATAACATACGCCGTGTAAACATTCAAATCTATGCATACTACACAATTTTAATAAGTTAAGTAGGTAATTTAATAATTTATTTAAATATATTCATTCGAATATGACACTTTTGTGACACTCGTCACATATGAACTTTTTTATTTTCCTGTGCACTATATCGATGTGCGCGTTCAGGTGCTGTTTGCGCGAAAAGCATTTTTACACTCGCTACATTCGAAGAGCTTAATTAACCTTTGCACCGCATTGACGTGCTTGGCGCGGCCCATTGGTGCATCGCATTGTTCGCAGGCAAATGTTTTCACTTTTTTAATGTCATCCGTCTCATTTATCGCGTATGAACTATTATTATTATTTCTTTGAAGATCTCCGCGTTGCTTAGATGTTCAAACACGGGGTTGGTAGAAATATTGCTTCCTCTGTCGGCATCATCCAGCTTTATGTTAATTTCCTCTACAGGATTTAGATAATTCGTCGAATTTGCTCCTGAATAAGTGTCCGGTTAGGATTTCCTACGTCAACCTAACGTTATTATCGCTTTCCATATTAATTACTGAACGTCAACTGGCTACGCAAAACATAACTAAATTCTCAACACGGATTCTTACTTTAGTCTTGAGGAGACTTTGTTAACCGCCATAGTCCGCTTTGTTCATCAGGTCTGTTTTGACTTTTGACAGATTCACACAAGGCAGAGTCATGTGTTGCCAACGATCCTTTAAAACATATAGATACGCCATCTCATACAAACCGGTCGCGTAAAAACACGCCACCGGCTGATTCCCCCCCCCCCCCCCTTCCGTTCCGCGGGCCGCGATATTCAATTGGGCAATTGGGCAATTGGGTAAATTGGAAATTAATAAATAAACAAAACAACTTTCAAATATTTTTATTAGCATTTTAGTAATGATCAAATGAAAAGAATGATGAATGTTTTGTGTTTCAAATTTGTAGTAGTTTAAGATACATCTTAGTCGTTGTTACATATGTGGTCAGATTAATAATAATAATGTATTCTTTAATTTTACAAAGTTATTTAGACGGTTGTTTAGCTTTATCTAACTAAGCAACAATCGTACTAAGATAAGCTTTGTTTAGTTTCGCGCCAACAATGTTATTAACCGAAAACACAGCTTTTATAATATATGTTTCTATACTATGAAAACATACGCACCTATTTTTCAATATTATATAATATTGAAAGTTAGATTGTCGATTCAGTTTAGAATGGTTAATTGCGTAAGCTTAAAAACAATTCTAATCATATAATTTAAAAAAAATATAATGACTACTAAAAATACATTAATTATTATTAACATAATAACTGGAAAATGTATAAACCATTTTCATTGTTGCTATCGATTCAAGATCATCTCCTTGAAGAATATGTACTAAGTGTAATAACAGAATTGACTGATAAAACTTTACAAACTCAGCATTGCCTCATATTATTATAGAAAAAATAAAATCGCTATATTTTCACAAAATGAACATCTAAATTAAGATTAGTATCTCAAAAAATAAAAATATATTGAACTGTACATATATAGACAGATTGAAAAAAGTCAAGTATTTTTTTTTTTTTTTAAACGATCGCTATACTTTTTAAAAACTACGTAAATGTGAAAAAAAAATCAGAGATGACAAAAAATATAGATAACAAGTCCACAATTAATCTTACATACTAAAATAAAATCATTGTCAATATTTAAATAAAAAGAGTACACCACATGCATATTTTATAATGAGTGAACATAATATAAAATAAAACAAAGATTAGAATAACTAGAATTAATATCAATTCAAACGAATATCATAATAGCTAGGTTATAAATATATAATTATATGTACACATACACTTTTGTCACTTCAAAGAAAAACAAAGTTTTTTAATAATAAAATTATTTTAGTATGTTTTTTTTTTACGAAATTATTTTTTTTCGTGAGACCATTTTAATTGTTGACATAGATCAACCCCCTATTAGGACATCAGTGAATATTCATACACCCTGTACATGTAAAAAAAAGTAGATTTCGGAGATTAACACAATATATTTTCATCAAAACTTACAATCCTTTAGAGTAAGTTTATGATATAACTGTCTCTTTGTATCGGACTTTATGTGCAGATTTTGTAACTGAGCTTCATGATGCAATTTTGCATTTAAATACTTTTTTATTATAGCCTAAATTAGTAATATTACATGCAGTTTGTATGACATATATGAAATGCAAATAATATGTAAATAACAAAAAAATAATAACATTGTTCCAAATGCGGCCCATTGCTTATAACGAACGGGACGCAAGAAACAAGGCCGCGGAGCTGAAGCGAGGTGACCGAATCATTGAACGGATCATTACTGAGTATATTTTCGACCATGAATATGATTAGAAATTTGAAGTAAAACTGATATTTACCGATGAAATGTAATTCCATCTTTCTTCCCGTGCAAACTGGTACAGTTTTTGCACGATTTGACAGCACAAGAAGGCATTTTAACACGCACTTGGACCAAACAACGGCACGCGACTAGTGCACTCGACGCAAAATGGTGCACCTGGCGTGTCGGGTTTTTCACCCTCAGTTATATTTTTTTTTTTTTTTTTTATAAGTTCTTTATTTATAAACAGAATACATATTTAATTTGTTTGTTCACAAAACCCTTGCGGGTTTTTATGTGAACTCATTCGTTCCTAATTTAACTTATTTAATAACATTTATATCTACAAAACATATTCAATATTCACTTAAAACACTTTTATCAATGACGAGCTACTCATGACGGTATCTCTCCAGACTGTCTTTAATTGTTTATTTATAAAAAAAAACGGTCACTTCCAGTCGCGTCGGTGTAATTATAATGAAATCGGTACGAGTACATCTCACACCGGTCGCTTCGAGTACATTCATCAACAAAAATACTATTTACAATATATTTTTTTTAATTCTTTTTTTAAAACGTAATTAGATAAGTTATTCGATTGCTTTATATTACTCGTAAGGTTATTAAATAAAATTGGAACAATTCTCTCCAGCCTTCTTTTGCCATATTCATTGTTGAATTTGGCCACTTCCAAAATTCCTTTTGTTGTTTGCCTTGTTTTTATACTGTGCGGTATTTTCTGTTTATATTTCATAGAGTAAAATTGTTCCAATATTACCTGATAATCAATTTTTTTTTCTATTGGTAAAGTATTACAATATTTAAATAACTTATTTTCCTCACTTTTTAATTTATTTTTAATTTTTTTTGGTACTATAGTTTTTATTATTTGAAGCTGAAGTTTTTTAATTTTTAGAATGTATGTTTTAAATGTTAGACCATAAGTACTAATTCCATATGTTATTCGTGTTTCTGCAAGTGATATATATAATAATCTTAGTATTTTATAGGGTACTTTATATCTTAAAACCGATAGTTTGCTTAGTATTGCACGTAGGTTTTTACATACTTGTTCGATATGTGGACCCCAATTAAACTTTTCATCAATGGTCAGTCCTAAATATCTATTTGTAGCGACCTTATTTAAGGAGGGACAAGAGCAAGGCTTTTGTATGCTATGTAGACACGCGTCGAGGTGTGATTTTATTTCTATACTGTGGTTGCTTTTGTTGTGGGTGCTGTGAATATGAATGTAATTAGTTTTACTCGAATTTATGACTAATCCACTATCGTGAGCCCATTTACATATTGAGTCGTATGCATTTTGCATTTTTTTTTGTGCTTCTACGATATCAGTGTCCGCTGTCACTAGACAAGTGTCGTCCGCGAATTTTAGTATTTCACATTCTTTAATAACTCTGGCCATATTATTCACATACATAAGATATAAAATCGGTGCTAATACTGCACCTTGCGGTGCTCCATATTTTATTATTTTGTGATTGCTGACTTTGTTCCTAGTTTTTACTGATATCTTACGATTATTTAAGTAATTTTTGAACCAATTAAATAGTGGTCCTCTAATTCCGCATGTCTCAATTCTGTTTAATAACAAATCATGTTCTAAAGTATCGAAAGCTTTAGAGAAGTCAATCATAAGTACTATTACATGTTTTTTATCATTAAGACATGTATTGACATAGTTCCCAAATATCGATAGGAGTTGCGTTGTACTTTTATTACTTTGAAATCCAAATTGCCTTTCGTGCAATATGTTATTTTTACTCAGAAATTGTGCAATTTGGTTCCCAATATGTTTTTCCATAATTTTGTTAATGGCTGATAATATTGATATCGGTCTGTAGTTTCCATAAATTTTATGATTCCCGTTTTTGTATATAGGTCGAACAATTGATATCTTCAATTCGTCTGGAACGATACCTTCGTAAACGGACATGTTTATTAATTTAGCGATATCGGTGGATATTTCGTTCTTAATAATTTTTAAATCGCACATTCTTATTGAGTCAAAACCCGGAGATTTTCGTGAATGAAGACTATCTATAATTTTAATAATACTTTCTTTATTTGCTTTTTGGTAAAATATTGACATGTTACAATCAAAGTCAATGTCATTATTTTTTTCAATCTGAACGTTACATATTTTTTTAATTTTTGTCGTTTCACTTATGAAATTTTCGACAAACTTATTTGCTATCTCTACGTCCGTGTTATTACTACCCATGTATTGGATTATTACATCATCAACATTATTTTTCGATTTACCCATCATCTCATTAATTTCTGACCAAATTTCCTTTCCATTCCCATTGCATTCATTGATCCTTTTTAAATAGTAACTATTCTTGGCCCTCTGTATTGATTTATTTGTTTGATTTCTTATTTTATTATATTTTACTTTATTTGTTATATTACTAGGATCCTTTTTTACTCTTTGAAATGCTTTATCTCTATTTTTTATTTTTACAATTATTTCCTTTGTAATCCATTTATTATTTACATGTTTTGGTTTAATTGTTGTTGTATAAGTAGCATTGGAATAAATATTTTTGAAAGTAGATACTAGGTTATCGTACATTTTTTGGGAATTATCACAGTTTTTAAATATGTCATTCCAATTTGTAGCTATTAAATTTTCTTCAACCAATTTGTTATTTATTTTTCTGACCGTTAACTTTTTTGTCGTCGTCTGTACATTAGAGTTAGTTAATGCCAGCGCTGTCATATAGTGATCAGCGATTTTTGTTTTGATTATAGCGGTAGTAATTTGATCGGTTGTACTCGTTTTAATGAAAATATGATCAATGCACGATTGAGAAACTTGGCTTTGCCTAATTTCTTCCCGCGTGATATTCGATATACCTGTCATATACCCGTGCTGCGAGAGTGTATTTAGATATTGCCTCGATATATTGTTAATTGATTTAATATGTATATTTATGTTCATATCACCGCATATAATAACGTCATTTTTTTCTGGCAGTTCCGTAATAATTTTATTAATTTCACTAATAAATCGTATCTTGTTGGTATTTGGTGGCCTATATATGGCAAGTAAATATATTTTTTTCCTTTGTATCTGAATAGTTCCTAATATATTTTCAAAGGAGTAAGATGCGATTTCTTCTGATTTGAATTTTAAATGATTTTTGTAATATATTATTATACCTCCACCTCTCTGCAATTCTCTAGTGTGAGCATGTATGTGATATCCTTTCAAGTTATATAGGCTGACAAGGTTTAATTTTAGATTAACCTCCGTTAATATAATAACATCTATATGAGCTACGTGACTTTCAATTTGGCATTGAAACTCGGCGAAATTCAGTAGCATCGATCGTATGTTTATATGCAAAATGGATAAATTTAGTGTATTTTTATAGAGTAAATATTTAAACCAATCGTCTATGTTTTTTTTCGAACATTCAGTTATGTTTGAGAATTCGTCTGTGTTCATTTTAAGATGTTAAGCGTTATTTATTTTTTATTGTTATACGTTTCGTTTTTAAGAATCCGGTGTTTCCGATATATTAGCCAAAAAATGTTCGTTTTTAACATGAATTACGCGCTGGTTCTCGCTGCGCCTCGTCAGCACCTTCCCGTTCGAGTACCATATATATTTGAAATTATTTTTTAGTTTTTCTTTAGTTTTAAATAAAAGCGCTTTGATGTACGGTGTGAGATGTTCCCTTACCGATATGCGGTTGGCGTTTCCGTTCGAGTACACATTATCGTTGGTGAATTGGACCGCGGTCTTCGCCTTGACGAGCCAGGCGTCCTTCGGAATTTGTCCTTCTAGTTCGACGATTAGATTCGACGGGCGATCGGCTGCGTTCCCGCTTCTCTTCGGCCTCCAAGCGGCTTTGATGACGTTGGCGCCTTGGCTATTTTTGTTGTTCAGCCCCATCGCCAACAATAATTTATTTGCAGACTCGATTGGAGATTCGCTCTCAGGTGGTACCAGACCAAATATCTCCAAGTTATTTCGTTGAAGATTTTGTTCCATAGATTGCATTCGTTCTTCGAGGGCTTGATTCTTTAAATCTAAATGTCTGTTTAGGTTATTAAGATTATTCATAGTGTTATCCATTTTTTTTTGTTGATTTTCATATATTTTTATTTTTTTTTCGTAGTCCTCGATTTTCTCATTAAAGAACTCTAAGGATTTTTTTAGTTCTGACAGTTCGAGTTTAATAGTTTTGCGTACTTCCGCTCTTAGCTCACTTATAATGGTATCGGTGTCGATCGGTGTAGAGCCTTCCGGTGTCTTGAGGCCCTTTCGCTCACCCTCCGACGTGTCCTCTTCAGGGATAATAACGGAGAGTCGTTTAGGGTTCTTGTTACAATCCTTGCACGTCCATTGAACGGCCTTGGTTGATCCTAGCGCGAGCAGTTGATCGCGACTCAGTCCAGCACATTCTGCATGCCACCAGTTGTTGCATTTACCACTACATAACAATCCGGCATATTTCTTTGTAATCGTTTTGTCACACGCGACGCATTTCATAGCTGGCATTTTACGATATTTTCAGGAGGGTAGAAACCTGCTTTTATCTAAATGTTGTACACGTAAATTTACGGGTCACTAGTAGCGCGAGCGGGTATGTCTGTCTATCGTGAGCGTTATGAACGAACTGTTTTAAAAGATGTTGTGTGTTGCAATAAACTACAAATATATCATTTTATCCCGTCACTTTATTACAGGCGCTTACCGCTTACCTTATAAAAGTTTCTACAATATGGATTTATTACTAACTAGTATATTAAAAAAAATACTCAACTTATAAATTTTTTTTGGAAAATTTTATTTTTGATACTCAATAAAAGAACATTTAAAGCGATAACACCCGTTATTTTTATTGTTATTGTCGCTTTATAGTTTATTCTTATATTTTATAAAAAAATGCCATTGCATGTTTGTCAACAAAGTCACAAACAAGTTAACAAACAGGCAACTGCCGTTGAACTAAGAAATTTACTACACCAACATCTTGGAGTATATATACATTTTAGAATACACATTTAACAATAGTGTCGCAATAAAAAATATCCCTAAATTGTTTAACCAAATGTTTTTACATACAAGTATAATATAAAAAGATACGATTTTATTAAATTTCTTACTTTGTTGACATGGTGGGCCTATCATAAACCCATGCGTAAAGTAAAAACGTTATTTTTGCATCTCTCTGTCACTATCACGCACAAAACCCACCTATAAAAAACTAGTGTATTTATGTAATATTATAATAAAAAATAATAGTTTCAAATTACTTAAAAATGCTAAAAATTCATCTCAAACAAAAACTTATTTCTATTTTTGATTAAAAATGGTAATATATGCTGTTTTTTTTTTCTAATCGGGTAAAAATTTATTGAATTTATTTGCCATTATGCCAGAAATAACTTAGATCTTAGCCATTGAAGTAACTGCAAACGGAGGGACCAGAGAAGATGGCTCAGGTAATAAAATTCAAATTCAGTTCAAATTTTTATGCTAATGATGTAAAATGTAATATGTGAAATGACCGAAATCCTTAATTGGTTTTATATATTAGTAATAAGTTTTATTTGTAATTATAAAATGTAACACTGTGGATTTTTCAATAAAACATAAATAAATAAATAAATCTTATTTTTCGCATTGCCTAGACAAAGGTAATTCAACTGAGAAGATATTAATTGCGTATATTTTCAATGTGTGTAGTCAGACGGATACTTAACATGAGATAGCTTGAGTAGTGAAAGCGTACGTACCAATTTAATCTAAACATCTATATTTCTAATAACGTTAAAGTATATTTTAAGTTATATTCCTAACCTTAATATCAAAATTACATAACATTGCCAGCATATTTAATATGTTTGAGAAAAGAAGAAATGTCAAACATATTTCAGAAGAATTCTGACTTTTCATACAAAATTTCTATCTAATTTCATCTTCCTAGTATCAGTAAATATTACAAATTTAAAAAATCTATATTTTTAAACTTTATTAATCTTGTATTAATGTTAATGATATATTAATTACTTCTTAATCGTTATCCTCAAGAGAACTGGGTGCAGAGCTAACTCAAATAAATTCAATTAAATTATTCAACCCCCATTATAACAAATTTCTCAAACATGCTCGCATTCATTTAATATTTTATAACTATTTTTTGAGTAACTTTTAAAATAAAAAAGTATTGTTTTTATGTGTTTTCATGTTCTAAGTCTTAATAGATATAATAGGAAGAAAGAAAAAAAAAACTAAATTAAACATATCAAATTCTGCTCTGATGTGTTTATAAGGTAGGCACTTATAATACAACGCATTTATTTTATACTTTACACTCGCTGCATTTCAATGTTTTCATTTAGCGATGAACACTATCGATGTGTCTATCTAAGTAACTTTTTCGGCTACACATATAATCGCACTGGCTGCATTTAAATCGTTTTATTTTGCGATGAACACTGTAGATATGTGTAACTAAGCTGCCTTTTTGGTTACACTTATAATCGCACTCGCTGCAGTTAAATCGTTTTATTTTACGATGAACACTATCGATGTGGTTAACTAGGTGAGATTTTCGGCTACACATATAATCGCACTGGCTGCATTTAAATGGTTTTATTTTACGATGAACACTGTAGATATGTGTAACTAAGTGAATTTTTCGGCTAAACATATAATTGCACTCGCTGCAGTTAAATGGTTTTATTTTGCGATGAACACTATCGTTGTGTGTAACTAAGTTAGATTTTCGGCTACACATATAATCGCACTGGCTGCATTTAAATGGTTTTATTTTACGATGAACACTGTAGATATGTTTAACTAAGCTGCCTTTTTGGTTACACATATAATCGCACTCACTGCATTTAAATCCTTTCATTTTGCGATGAACACTATCGATGTGTCTAACTAATGTGCATTTTTGGTTACAAATATAATTACACTGGCTGCATTTAAATCGTTTTATTTTACGATGAACACTATCGATGTGTGTAATTAAGTGACTTTTTTGGCTAAATATATAATCGCACTCGCTGCATTTAAATGGTTTTATTTTAAGATGAACACTGTAAATATGTGTAGCTAAGCTGCCTTTTTGGCTAAACATATAATTGCACTCGCTGCAGTTAAATCGTTTTATTTTGAGATGATTACTATCGATGTGCCTCCTTAATAAACATTCATATAAAAACGACTTCTTGCATTCGTTACATATTAAATTTCTCCTTTTATTCTTTCCCTTTAGTAAGTTTACGCATTGCAGACACAAAAAAGTATTGACATCTTTCCCGCTGTAGTCATAAAGATGAAATGGACCACTTTGATTGAGTTGACATCCACATTTTGTACACGAAAAATCTATAAAATCTAGGTTTATTTTCAGTAAATTCTTATTGCGTTGTCTTTCTGTAGATATTGCCACATTTGCTATATCGACTGTAGTAGACTCCTGCTTGATAAATTTGGCATCTTCGATTTGAATTTCATTTTGTGGAATCCATTCGACATTCTCAGCTTCCTCATTTTCCAGTTTAATAGATCGAAATGATTCTGAATCTCTATCGTCCATCATTTATAGTAGGTACTTACTGAAGCTCTCTCCGTAATTAAACGGTAGCTTGGTCAAAATGATATTTTTTTCAAATATATGTAAAGAAACTATATTTCTTTAATTAGTTAATACTGCACAGCGCTCTTCTGTCGGTAAACAGTGAACGAGCACTTATGTACTCCATAGATGGGCGCTGTCACAAATGGCAGTAAGGCACGATGGGTAAAGCAGCTTATGTCAGAAGTTGACAGATTGAGCATATTGTTTGGTTATTATAAAAACTCTTTACAAGGAATTGACAATTTAAATCATAGACTTTAAATGTCGTTTCTTTGTTTTCAGGTAGATTAGAATGATTTAAGTTAAACAGTGTAATTATCATTGTGTATGTAGGTACTAAAATAAAAAGTTTGTTTTCAGAGCAACCCAATTGTTTATTGCGCAATTCCTAATAAGTTTGGAGTTAATGTCTTATATATATATAATTTATAATTGTAATGTTTTCTCATCGTATGTACGGTCAGAAGCAAAAGTATCGCTCACTTCTGAGACGAGTATTTCGTGACAGCGTTTTTAGTAATCCTCCTCGATGCTACACCCAAGTAAGATATACAACCAAGTTAGATTTTATGCAACACATAAAATTGCGCTGTCAGCACTTAAATCGTTTTATTTCCTGATGAACGATATCGATGACTCCTTAAAAAAACGACTTATTACATTCGTTACATATAAGGTTTCTTTTTTTAGTTTTAGTATTTTTTATGTCTCGCATGGATGGCGGGGTGTTGCGGCGCGCGGAACGGAGGGGGGAATCGCCGGTGTCGGGTTTTTACAAGGATTTTTTATAAACTCTTCTGACTTTGGCTTACTTCTATAAACCACAATCTAACTTGAAGTATAAAATTGACAAACTTACCAAAAAATAACATCGATTTAACACAAAATACAAAAATCGCAACAGGTAACGCGAATACACTCCGAGGGATCTGAATTAAAATTCTCCTAAGAAGATTAGAATTCTATCCATAAAAGCAGTCGAATTAACGGAGGGATAGAAGAGAACTGAAATATATTTAAGACAGTCTATGATGAACCGTCGACATGATTTTGAATTAAATCCTCTTCCTTTACAATCAAATCGTAAGTCGCTGTCTAAACTGCGTCTATGAGGTCTCGATAGCCGAAGTCGCCGGTTGTAGCCTTGGCGACCGCTAATTATAATAATTATAATGCTTTTTTTTTTTTGTCAAACGCAACAAATGTGGTATAGGTACTCTCCACCAAGTGTCCTCCGAGAGGCGGACTTATAACAGAAATTGATCGGGTATCTCGTGTTCTAAATAGTGGTTTACAACGATTAAAACTAAAAGATACGGCAACTGAGGGTAAAAAACGCACCACGCACAAGTACGCCACTTTGCGTCGAGTACACTCCTCGCCTCGCTTGCTCATTCCAAGTCTCACTCCAGCGAGTGTGTGAAGTTATGATTAAAGAAAGTTATGAAGGAAAAATGTAGGTTTTTTTTAATATTGTGATATGATGCTAAACCTTTAAATATAAATATATACTTGTGCTTAAATAGGCTAAAAAATATTTTCATGACATTGTGTTGAAATTATTTAAGGTGTGTGAGTAATCATTACTCGTAAAGTATCTGAATTTATGTATCATATCGCCTAAATTAACATACTTAATTACTGCTAATTACCACACCAGTTATACTTTATTCAATTGGTAAAATCCATATTTTAGTCTTCAATGAAGGTTTAAGAAATTTAAAAATATAAACAAATTTGCATACTTATATTAATTACTATTTTATTATAATTTTAATTAAATTGTACTAATTCATACTACGCTTATTTAAATACGTACGTTTGTGTAATAAATAATATTTTGAATAAAATTCTAAATTCACTTAAACTAAATTAAACTTAAATTAAACTTTTTCTAAATTATCTACTTTCTGAGCTATTTCTACCCTTTTATTTTTAAGAAAAAAAATATAAGTATTTTCGTGCAAAAAACCTAATTTTACAACACGAAAGTGACATTAATCCACACAATAGTACTAGTAATAGTAAAAGAGAATTACATTTGAATAGGGGGGGAGGGGGGGGCAGCCTTGTTAATTTTAAAATATTGTTTTTTAAGTAAGTACTTCCTTTATGATGAATAATTAAATAGATAAAAAACTGAATGCATTCTTTATTGCAATTAGTTGAAATCATAAAAAATACAAAGGCCAGATTTAATTTCTCTGTCCTACTATTTCTCGCCGTTTTCAAAACCATCCTCGATCAACCATAAACCCAACCAAGGGCATATCCAGAAGTCTTCCTCGGGGAGAGCACACGGGAGTATAGAGTTCTCTCCCTTCAATCTTAAGCGGGGGTTCCCCGGAAAAAATAGGCTTAAAACACCGGTTTAGGTTACTTCTGAGTAAAATCAAAGACAGTACACTTTTACTTTTATTATTAATTTAAAAAATATACACAATTAAAATTACCAATAATTAATGTTAAATCTTTATATAATTAATATTGGTGATTTTTGCTAATTCCTCCAATGGGAAATTAATATGGTGCTGATACCTTGATTCATTTATTGCGGAATTTCAATTGGTTAAGGCAAATGCTATTTGTTTGAAAGGATTTGAAGAAGAAATTAACCGTCAATCTTTCTCGCTATCCTTGTCTAACGAATATATCCATATCCCTTTCCACTCTACCTATACAATTTTAATACGTTAAGTAGGTAATTTCATAATATATTTAAATATATTCATTCTACAATTTAATATTATTTTGCGTTATGACTGTTGATTGCCAATAAGAAAGTTAGTTTTGTATACAATTAATTATTATGCATTACTGAAAACGACAGCTTCATATTGTATCTACTTACTATTAATAATCTATTTAAATTTTATCTGCTATTTTTTGCTTTGTATCTGCTATTAATAATCTATTTAAATTTTAATCAAAGATATATTTTCCTCAGTTTTTAGCGTGATTGTCTAATGTGTTTATTTTTAATTAAAATGGGCATTAGTAACACCATTCGCTATTATTGAATAAAATAACAACTATTAACTTAATAAACTATCCTATATGCCCAAATATGGAGCTTTAAATACCGCTAATTTAAAATTGTGAATAACTTGAAAATTTGGGCTCGGATTTAGAAACTTAAGTAGACTTTTTGTATCCGCATTTCACGGCCTATCGCCTGACGAATCGCGTAATGCATACTTAACACCTTTTAAACATAATATGAACGGTCAAATTAGATTTATTCGAAAACGTTTTGTGCCACTCGTCACATATGAACTTTTTTATTTTCCTGTGCACTATATCGATGTGCGCGTTCAGGTGCTGTTTGCGCGTAAAGCATTTTTTCCACTCGCTACATTCGAAGAGCTTAATTCTCCTTTGCACCGCATCGACGTGCTTGGCGCGGTCCATTGGTGCATCGCATTGTTCGCAGGCAAATGTTTTCACTTTTTTAATGTCATCCGTCTCATTTATCGCGTATGAACTATTATTATTATTTCTTTGAAGATCTCCGCGTTGCTTAGATGTTCAAACACGGGGTTGGTAGAAATATTGCTTCCTCTGTCGGCATCATCCAGCTTTATTTTAATTTCCTCTACAGGATTTAGATAATTCGTCGAATTTGCTCCTGAATAACTTTCCTCGCGTGAATGGTCATAATATCCATCGATAGCGTTACAATCATTTCGTCCGGTTAGGATTTCCTCCGTCAACCTAACGTTACTGTCGCTTTCCATATTAATTACTGAACGTCAATTGGCTACGTAAAATTACTATAAAATATAACTAAAATCTCAACGCGGATTCTTAATTTAGTCATTGAGGAGACTTTGTTACTGGTAGACTGAGGACTGGTAGAAAAAAAATCATAAGGTATGTTAAGAAAAATATATTTTCCACAAAGTAATAATAACAGACTGTCTCTTCTTTATGTTTATAAACAATACCATTCCTAAATAAATTCAGTTATAAAGATTTTATAACCTCGCTATCACGCACAAAACACACCTATAAAAAATAGTGTATTTATGTAATATTATAATAAAAATAATAGCTTCAAATTACTTAAAAATGCTAAAAATTTATCGCAAACTAAAAGTAGGAAAACAATGCATATTTTATTTTTTGTTTAAAAATGGTAATATATGATGTTTTTCTTCTAAACGGGTAAAAATTTATTGAAAAATGTTATACAATGGAAATGAACACAGTATGCCAGAATTAAAAACTTAGATCTTAGCCATTGGACTAACTGCAAACGGAGGGACCAGGGAGGATGGCTCAGGTGATAAATCTTATTTCCTGCGTTGCCTAGACAAAGGTAATTCAACTGAGAAGATATTAATTGCGTATAATTTCAATGTGTGTAGTTAGACGGATACTTAACATGAGATAGCTTGAGTAGTGAAAGCGTACTTAAGTACCAATTTAATCTAAACATCTATATTTCGAATAACGTTAAGTATATTTTAAGTTTTATTCCTAACCTTAATAACAAAATTACATAACATTTCCAGCATATTTAATATATTTGAGATTAGAAATAGAAATGTCAAAAATATTTCAAAAGAATTACATCTATTCTGAGTTTACATACAAAATTTCTATCTAATTTCATCTTCCAAGTATCAGTAAATATTACATATTTAAAATTCTATAATTTTAAACTTCATTAATCATGTATTAATGTAAATGTTAAATTAATTACTTCTTAATCGTTATTCTCAAGAAAACTGGGTGCAGAGCCAACTCAAATAAATTCATTTAAATTATTCATTCCCCATTATAACTTGCTCGCATTCATTTATTACATTATAATTATTTTTTGAGTAGCTGTTAAAATAAGAAAGTATTGTTTTTATGTGTTTCGAGTTCTAAGTCTTAATAGAAATAATAGGAAGAAAAGAAAAAAAAAGTAAAGTAAACATATCAAATCCTGCAAATTCAGAAGAATAAACATAAAATTAAAAAAAAACATAAAGACTCTTCACAAACAATTATTTGTTTTTAACATTAGTATAACACAACGTGGCTGCACTATTGGCGAATAACTCTTTCCTAGTAACACTAATATGTGTTTATAAGGTAGGTACTTATAATAGAACGCATTTATTAACTACATTACACTCGCTTCATTTCAATGTTTTCATTTAGCGATGAACACTATCGATATGTTTCACTAAGTTACTTTTTTGGTTACACATATAAACGCACTCACTGCATTTAAATGGTTTTATTTTGCGATGGACACTATCGATGTGGTTAACTAATTTACCTTTTTGGCTACACATATAATTGCATTCGCTGCATTTAAATGGTTTTATTTTATGATGAACACTGTAGATATGTGTAACTAAGCTGCCTTTTTGGTTACACTTATAATCGCACTCGCTGCATTTAAATCGTTTTATTTTGCGATGAACACTATCGATGTGGTTAACTATGTTACCTTTTTGGCTACACATATAATTGCATTCGCTGCATTTAAATGGTTTTATTTTACGATGAACACTGTAGATATGTGTAACTAAGCTGCCTTTTTGGTTACACATATAATTACACTCGCTGCAGTTAAATCGTTTTATTTTGCGATGAACATTATCAATATGTTTCACTAAGTCACTTTTTTGGCTACACATATAATTGCACTTGCTGCAGTTAAATCGTTTTATTTTGCGATGAATACTATCGATGTGTCTAACTAAGTGACTTTTTTGGCTACACATATAATTGCACTTGCTGCAGTTAAATTGTTTTATTTTGCGATGAATACTATCGATGTGTCCAACTAAGTGACTTTTTCGGCTACACATATAATTGCATTCGCTGCAGTTAAATCGTTTTATTTTACGATGAACAGTGTAGATATGTGTAACTAAGCTGCCTTTTTGGTTACACTTATAATCGCACTCGCTGCATTTAAATCGTTTTATTTTGCGATGGACACTATCGATGTGGTTAACTAATTTACCTTTTTGGCTACACATATAATTGCATTCGCTGCATTTAAATGGTTTTATTTTATGATGAACACTGTAGATATGTGTAACTAAGCTGCCTTTTTGGTTACACTTATAATCGCACTCGCTGCATTTAAATCGTTTTATTTTGCGATGGACATTATCGACGTGGTTAACTATGTTACCTTTTTGGCTACACATATAATTGCATTCGCTGCATTTAAATGGTTTTATTTTACGATGAACACTGTAGATATGTGTAACTAAGCTGCCTTTTTGGTTACACATATAATTACACTCGCTGCAGTTAAATCGTTTTATTTTGCGATGAACACTATCGATGTGTCTAACTAAGCTGCCTTTTTGGTTACACATATAATCGCACTTGCTGCAGTTTATTCGTTTTATTTTGCGGTGAACACTATCGATGTCACTAACTAATTTACCTTTTTGGCTAAACATATAATTGCACTCGCTGCATTTAAATCGTTTTATTTTGCGATGAACATTATCGATGTGTCTAACTAAATTGCCTTTATGGCTACACATATAATTGCATTCGCTGCATTTAAATGGTTTTATTTTACGATGAACACTGTAGATATGTGTAACTAAGCTGCCTTTTTGGTTACACATATAATTACACTCGCTGCAGTTAAATCGTTTTATTTTGCGATGAACACTATCGATGTGTTCAACTAAGTGACAGTTTCGGCTAAACATATAATTGCACTCGCTGCAGTTAAATCGTTTTATTTTGAGATGAACACTATCGATGTGCCTCCTTAATAAACATTCATATAAAAACGACTTCTTGCATTCGTTACATATTAAATTTTTCTTTTTATTCTTTCCCTTTAGTGGGTTTACGCATTGCAGACACAAAAAAGTATTGAAATCTTTGCCGCTGTGGTCATAAAGATGAAATGGACCACTTTGATCGAGTTGACATCCACATTTTGTACACGAAAAATCTATTAATTCAAGGTTTATTTTCGGAAACTTATCATTGTGTTGTCTTTCTGTACATATTTCCACATTTGCTATATCGACTGTAGTAGACTCCTGCTTGATAAATTTGGCATCTTCGATTTGAATTTCATTTTGTGGAGTCCATTCGATATTCTCAGCTTCCTCATTTTCCAGTTTAATAGATCGAAATGATTCTGAATCTCTATCGTCCATCATTTATAGTAGGTACTTACTGAAGCTCTCTCCGTAATTAAACGGGAGCTTGGTCAAAATGATATCTTTTTCAAATATATATAATTATCATAGTAATGTTTGCGATTTGAATAATATATTTATTAACATTTATTTGATCACGTCTGACCCTCAATTCACCTTTCCACCAACTCTATGTCTGAGAATTGAGTATGTACTGAGAAGGCTGTCATCAGTGCTGCCAGGCATGTGGGATAAAATATTGCCGATTTCGATTAGTCAAATACCCCATAGAAATAGAAATAGCCCATCGAATGTAATTAACCAGTAAAAATAGAAGGAGGTGGATAGGTTACCGTGGCCAATAGGACATAAAAAAAATAATTCTACGCGTAATGTTTGTGTATTTCACCTCCCATGTTTTCTCAGCGTAGGTAGACCGTATGTACGGTCAGAAGCAAAAGTATCGCTCACTTCTGAGACGAGTATTTCGTGACAGCGTTTTTAGTAATCCTCCTCCTCGATAGAGTATACCTAAGTAAAGTATACAACCAGGTTAGATTTTATGCAATACATAAAATTGCGCAGTCTGCACTTAAATCGTTTTATTTCCTGATGAACGACATCGATGTCTCCTTAAAAAAACGACTTATTACATTCGTTACATATAAAGTTTCTTTTTTTAGTTTTAGTATTTTTTATGTCTCGCATGGATGGAGGGGTGTTGCGGCGCGCGGAACGGAGGGGGGAATCGTCGGTGTCGGGTTTTTACAAGGATATTTTTATAAACTCTTCTGACTTTGGCTTACTTCTATAAACCACAATCTAAGTTGACGTTTAAAATTGACAAACCAAAAAATAACATCGATTTATCACATTTTTCCCCGGAAAAAATAGGCCTAAAACACCGGTTTAAGCTACTTCTGAGTAAAATCAAAGACGGTACACTTTTACTTTTATTATTAATTAAAAAAATATATACAATTAAAATTAGCATTAATTAATGTTAAATCTTTATATAATTAATATTGGTGATTTTTGCTAATTCCTCCAATAGGAAATTAATATGGTGCTGATACAATGATTCATTTATTGCGGTATTTCAATTGGTTAAGGCAAATGCTATTTGTTTGAAAGGATTTGAAGAAGAAATTAACCGCCAATCTTTCTCGCTATCCTTGTCTAACGAATATATCCATCCCTTTCCACCCTACCCAGTTAGATCGTGAGTGATGTGAATATAAGTAAAATAACAACCCGCAATAGTTAGTGGAAGTGTGTTAAGTGCGAACTTAAGTGTGTTAAGTGTGTTAAGAGGGAATCGAGCTGGATCTGGACGTACGACAAATACAGTCTACTAAAAACGCTAATGCCTGGCGTCGCTACCAATGATCATATGTTCCCAGTGCCCACCTTCTGGATCCGTCCTTGGTCACAACAAATTGGAGATTGTGCCTGTCTCACCCAACTCAAACTCATCCTTGAGGTGTGTTTATGTAAATAGTTCGTGTGAGATTGCATTACAGCCCTGAACACTGTCAACTCCCCCGGTACAGACCACAGACGTGGCATGGCGACCTAAACCTCAACCTCACGGCAAGACGTCCTTAGGATACACGCTTATGTACGACGGTTTGATGTTCTTATCCGCGACCGGTTTGAAAGTATCGCCGATGGTGACCCTCTTGACAGCGCCCATTTTGTGCTTCCTCGGCTTGAAGAAGGCGTCTTTTATGATGGACAGCTTGCCCTTATCTTTGGCGGGGTCTTGCGGCTTCGCGTCCAGGGGCTGCACCCTCGACTTCTCCTTCCTCTTGTAGTAGAAAACCTCCCAGGCGAGCGTAAGCATGGCTAAGCCCAGACCGAAGAGAGTCGCTATGAAGACGCCACCTGAAGAGAAAGCAGTTAAAATTGTCGATATTGTTTGCTACCCGGTCTACTAGTGACGTCTTCTTAATCTACCCGCTACTTCGAGCATGTTTATGGTATTAATATATCAATTTGGTAGTAGCATTTACTAAAACGAATTTGGGTATGTATTTGGGTGAGCTCTAGATTGGTTTAAAAAAATACTGAAATACCCTGGAAGGAGGATAGCAATCCTAGGAGGAAATCATAGCACAAGGGACAAAGGGAGACTCTCCAAACCTTTTTACCCGAGCTCTGGGTACCTAACTCCCATTTCATTAGGTACCAATCGCTCCGTTACGAAATAAGTCCAACCGTGTTCCCTTTCCTCTATATGACCCTCACCGCACACGCACCAGGGGTTGCCGGTGATCTCAAATTCAGCAGGCACCCTTCTGAGATCACCGTGCCGCTCAAGAGGGAGCCGCGTGGTCCAGATGCAAGTAGATAATAGTGGAAAGTTTCAAGCCAACTCGGCCGAGTGCGCAAGCGAAACAGCAAACGAGTGAACCAAACAAATCAGTCCAACAAATGATTTTTACCATAGCTTGGCAGTCTATATGGGCGTGCGTCGCTTAGGACAGCATGATAAGGAGGTACCCACCCAGACTCTCGAGGGTGATCCCTTCGGATTCGTCGGCGTTAGGGCACGACGCCCTCAGCGACTGGTTCCAGTACTTGTTGACGAGGTGCTCCAGATATCGGTCCTTCTGAAGGTCGAGGATCCTCCTGGACAGTTCCTCCTGGAGATGCGAGCCCTGCTGCACGGCCACGGCGTACGGCTGCTCGGCGAAAGTCTCGCCGACCTCGGTCAGGTTGCAGTTCCGAGTGACTTCGTATCTAAGATAATGGATTCAACCACTTTTAGTTGTATTTGAGAAGGCGAAGGAAATTCACTGGAATAAATTTACCCAGACAACACAGATTTATGTAATTTAAAACACATTAGCTTTTAACGTGGACAAAATCTAGGTTGCAGTTAAATCAATACAATACTGTGTTTTCATAATACTATCAAATTGACTGAATATTGGTGTGTTTGAGATATTATCTTCTAATATATACTAGAGATCGTGTTAGTCTAGTGGTTAAGGCGTTGGATCCAAAGGTCGCGGGTTCGAATACGCACATGGTCATACCATTTTTAACGCTTCATTACCGCCATCTCCCCTGACTCTGGGACAGGCACATCTGGCCTAGTTGAGGAGGGCCCACAAAATAATTGTATATGTCCTAGGTCATGGCAGATATTTTATAAAGGAAATAAACATACCCCTCAAAGTGTATGGCAATTAATAACTCATTTTTAAAAATATTGCTTGTCTCGCTGTTATACGAAATAGCACGTTTTATGACTCCGTGGGTGTAGTCACCACAGACAACAAAAAACCGATTTTCGAGAAGAGCCTTTAAGAAATGACTATAGACAAATCAAACAAACAAATGAAACAAAACAACAAACAAACACAACAACAAAGAAACAAATGAAACTTTGAAGAGTTTCGGGTGTTGAGTCTTAAGCTGAAGATAATATTTAGACAGCTTACCTGATCTCCGCCGAGTCGTGGATGAATGCAAAGTCCGCGTCCACGTGGTCCTCAACCATTTGGAAGCCCACGCTGGCGTTGTCGACTGGATTCGAGGAGTTGATTGCGAGGAGTATGTGGCCGTACTGCTCTCTGATCGGGTAGTCCCACACGCGGTACTTGGCCTGGTCGCTCGACGCGTTCAGGGTGATCTCTTTCCACACCCTGAAAGATTATTATATTTATTTATAAAACAATTTTGACATTTTTACTACTTAAAATGTGTTTGTGTAGCTGCGGCAAATCTTAAGAGAGCGGATGCTGAATTGTTAGCTAAATATTCAGATACCCGGCCAGTGATCTCAAACGTACCACCTCAAGTAAATATAGGGTAACTGAGGGTGGAAAACGCACCACACCCAAGTACGCCACTTTGCGTTGAGTGCACTCCTCGCGTGTGACATGCATGGGGTTTTGACAACGACGATTCGTGTAACTGCCGTATCTATATGTTTTAAAAGATCGTTACCAAGTGTGTTGTTTTTATTTTTTCTAACTAATTAAAACTGACTGGATTTGCATATTTTGAACATCTTCAATTCAAGCAAACACGCTTGGCAAAATCCTAGTAATCCTACGGCTGACAACATAACCTCAAAATCTCAAAGGGGCGCATAGCGGCGATTAGCGAAAAGTAACTGAAATACACAATTCAATTTAAGTCGTGCTTAAAAGTTAAGTTGGTTATAGAGCGGCTATAAAGTTAAGAACGGCTTTAAGGCGCCCCGGGACGCATTTGTCCTTGAGATTAGAAAGAGTAGGCTTTATTCGAACATTGACGTTTAGAAAAGAGACGGATATACTCGCCGACCGTGAATTCGTTACATTTGGAATCGATGAAACATGTTTTTTGTATTTAAATAATTATTATCAATTGAAAAAAGTGTTTTTTTTTAAGTAATGTCATAGATTATTATATTGTCTATCTTTAGAAAGAAAAATTAGGTTCGCGTCACTTACACAACTTAAAAGAAAATCGTTGCAAGAAAAAAACAACAGTTTCTTATTTATTTATTTTCATTACTATAATAAGGTGTATTTCGTTTTTTTTTTAAGCAAAGGACTAAATTAATATATGTAGAATATTGTGGTATTTTTAGTTTTAGCCATTTGTTGGGAATAACTTCAAGAAAATGCACCAAAATACGTTACAAACCACGTTTTAGGGACTGGTGGCGCCTTAAGCAAGGACTTCGGAAATTTCGGCCCTTATAAAACATGTTGCAAAAACAAAAACCTACCGATACAATGTGTCTTCGGCAAACTTCATATTGATGAAATACTGGTGGACTGTACTGCTCTCCACAACAGTATAGTTTATGCGCGACTGACGTGCAAGTTGTTCCAGCGACGACACTGGAGACTGAAAATCGACGAAATGGGTAAGTCCTACTTAAGACTAACCTAAATTTTAAGTTAGACTTAACCGATAAACATCGTATTTCAACTCACTCTTAGAGTTAAGTCGAACATAAAAGTCCGCCTTAGCTAAGAATCAAAACAACTACTACTTAAGCCTTAAGTCAAACTTAAGTTACTGTTAAAATACGCTGCTAGGAGCGATTTCAGTACATTAACGGCGCTACAGTCGCCGTGTATTGCCATCTGTGGTTTTCGTCTCGTACTTGATTTTATACTAATTAAAATTGACTGGATTTGCATATTTTGAACATCTTAAATTCAAGCAAACGCGCATGGCAAAATCGTAGTAATCCTATAGCTGACAACATAACCTCAAAACGTCAGATGACGCGTCATATGTCAAAAGTGATGCGTCATATGTCAAAAGTGATGCGTCATATGTCAAAAGTGATGCGTCATATGTCAAAAGTGATGCGTCATATGTCAAAAGTGATGCGACAGTAGCGAAATAACAAAGTCAAACTATAAATTAACTGAAATATACAATTCAATTTAGGTCATGCTTAAAAGTTAAGTTGATCCTAACTAAGAACGACTTTAAGCAAGGACTGAAATTAGGAACGTCAACCATCTTACGGAGCTAAGCGCAGCTTCCACAGATCGACTCCAATAGTGAAACGTTTGTGATGTCAGATCTCAATGATTTCACCGCCGATTTTAGAATTTTAAAGTTTTAATCGAATCAACATGAAAAATACTCGGTCGTGACGGAGACTGGATTATAAAATTCGTAATAATAAAAAAGTTACGCTTAAAAGTATTCGAAGATGATTTATAAAAATTCATCGCGGTTGTCGTAATGCGCAGGACAGCTAAGGATCATCCGTCAGTCAGGTTGGGGGGGCCATTACCTGCATCCTCTCGACGGTGAGGAAGGCCGCGAGGTTGGCCGTGAAGGTGGCCAGCATGAGCACGACGAACAGCCAATACGCGGCCACCAGGGTCCGGCCGGACAACGCCTTCGGGGCCTCGCCGCCGCCCTGAGGAGTGAAGGAGGTCAGCGCGAACCAGAAGCTCTCCTTCAACGTGAAGATTCTAAGTAGAAGAAGTTCGTTAATACAGAACTCCTAAGTATATCAAATTTATTTATTTTATTCAAAATGTTCTTAGTTCCTACATTCTTGAGTCTTTCATAATTGTGTATGTTTTTAATATGTCTGTAATAACATTCTACAGAAAACTTTAAACTTAGTTTTTTTTATTAATTGCCTTATATTTTTAATATAAATAAAAAACTGTCAAATGCTTATTCTTTGATGTTGTCGACGGATGCTCGAAGTGCACGTGGCCGACACCATTTGCAAAGGCCGAACTTTAAGGTCACCTCACGATATATTGGCTCTTAATGAAAATCACAAACCTGCACGGATAGGGGTACGCCTCAGGGTTGTTCCTGGCGCTGTACGGAGAGTACTTGTCCAGCAGCCATATGCAGATGCCGGTGGCCACCAACGCCGCCAGGATACTCAGCCAGACTTCGGTCTTCAGGACCGTCATGAACTTGAAGAGGGACGTCTTCCGGACTGGTTTTCTTATCACTGAGAACATCGTTGAAGCGTGATTCCGCACGTGAAATTAAAAAATTATAATTAAGTAAATTCTAATGAAGATATTATCCGTAATACAAAATTAAATAACGACATATTTATATATATTTCTGTTCAACCATGATTTTGATCACACCTATGAGTATGCCGGTTTGCTCAAAGTAAGGCGCCACAAAGTCTATGACTTCCTCTCTTTCCGCGGTCATGGTCAGGGCTGCCACAGCCAAATCGGTTTCCTAAAAATAAAAATATTAATTAATAAATGTTACAAATTTTTGTCAATTTTGGTACTAGACATTTTTCGTAATCGTTTTGGGTTTAATGCAATATTGCATTAGACGAACGTTAAACTGACAGCGAGCGATCGGCGAGTCAACTTCAGACTAGCCCCACAGGAATTCCGATCGCCTCGTTGGCAGTCATCTTGCAGGTCTACGATAGGGTTACCCTACGTCCTGGTGCACCGGGACATGTCACCGGTTTAGAGCCTCGGTCCCGGTTGTCCCGTTTGACCCACCATGTGTCCCGGTAAACGAATAATCGTGGTTTTATATTAATGCTAAATAAAATTATGCGAATAATTCTCGCGACGACTTGCAAGCAAGCTGAATTAGAACCACTTCCTCTCATTCCGTTCCGATTTTATGGTGAGCATGACCCTGATTCGACGCCCAGGAATGGCTCCAACGAAGGAACTCCCCAACGGTACGAACGTGATACGCACGAGATTTTGTATGGATGCACGCGAAACACTTGGAATAAGTATGTGCTCACTCACCCCTCGCACGAGGTCCCCAACTATCCCCGTCCAGCTGCCGTTCGGGAGTCTGATGCCGAAGGTTCCGACCCTCGGAGTGACGATCTCGTAGTCGAAGGACATGTCCTGCGGGAAAAGCGGGAAGATGATCCGAATGCTAAGTTGCAATTCACACGGGCGACGTCAAATCAGGCCGACCTGAGACGAGTTATAAATTCCTTTCTCACGGTTTAGTTTTCATAATCGAAGATGGAACTTTCAGTGTCTTTCCCAGGGAAGGTGTCTCCCGAACTGGACACCTCCCCATGTAGTCAACCAATATATTTTGTATTGATTCGAAGATATTACCGGTCATTTATTAATTTCTATTTGAAATTTCTTAGGATAAGTTTGTGAAACTCAATAAACTACTTGGTGACGCTGATCTGAACTCCAACTCTATCCTCACCTTATCCTTACGACACGCAAACGAAAGATTTACATCCCCAGGAACACGACCAATGGCTTAAGAGCGCGACTCTCGCACAGGCTGTCAAATTACTTCAAAATTAACTAAGTTTTGGTTCATTTCAGGCATGATTTGAGTGCTAAAAATCATAATCTTCTAATGCACAGAAAAATGATCGTTTTGGAAAAAAATAGATGGATTTTTTAATATAATAAAATTGTAAAATGCACTTCTTAAATACCACATTTAGATGTTTTTTTTTTATTATAATAAGCGTACGCCGTAAGCTTAAATTATATAAAGTCTGACAGTATTGACATTTGGAAAATTCAAATTATTTTTAATATTTTTACAGATGGAAAGTTCTCAGAAAAATCCAGAATGTCCAAAGAAAAATTAATATTGAGATATTTGCATCGCTTGAGGTAATGCACGCTGGTTTAAATACAGCGCCGTATTTTATGAAAGCTGTCAACTCTCATCTATCCATCTGTGCGCTTATGAAATACGGTCAAACATTCATTGAAGTAGTAAAAAAAATATTTAAAAAAGTAGCAATAATGATGAAAATGTAACGAATATGAGAATGATAAAAAGTGAATAATTGAATGATACAGGCTGAATCTTTTCTCGTGCACATCCTTTATGTGATGCGTTTAAATGTTTTCTATTGCTTTTGTCCTACATAAATAACATGTGCCCGAGAAAAGGTCCATCCTGTAGTTACTAACCTCGGACAATTTTTGTATGAGGTCCATGCAATATCCTTCGTATACAGGCTGACCGTTTTCCGAAGTGATTGGTAAATTGGTCCTCGGATCCAACGCATGCATTGTCCACGGAACGGCCTGTATAAAACCAACAGGGTTAGCTGTTATGATTAACATGGCCATAATACCATTTAAAGCATATAAAAATCAGAAGGTTTTGCAAGAATATCTTTGAATAGTATTATAATTTCAAAGAAATTAATTTTAAAATAAATATCTATAGTGCAGTCCAAATCATTTGCCTACCTTAGACTTTGTTATGTTATGACCTGTTTATATAGGATGTTTTTTTTAGAGGCGTGGTTTTCAATCTGGCACTACTTTTTTCGTAGTTGGTGTTTTTGACAGCTGTCACTTGATTTATGCTCAGTTTGGTTTGCCATTTCATAATGAATAGACTTACTCCTGAACAACGTGGCGTGGCCTCCAAGATCGTGCGATTTAACACCGCTGGACTATTTTTTGTGGGGTTATGTGAAGTCGCTTGTCTACGCAGATAAGCCGGACACGATTGACGCCTTGGAAGAGAATATTCGGCGCGTTATTGCTGACATACGGCCCAACTTGCTGCAAAAAGTGGTTGAAAATTGGGCCTCTCGGCTGGAATTTGTTCGAGTCAGCCGCGGCGGCCACTTACCCGAAATCATTTTTAAAACATAATGGCAAACCCTTATCTTTATAATAAAACTAAATTCTTAGCCATAACATCAAATTATATGCGTTTTATCTCTTCTTGAAAACCACGCCTCTAAAATCATCACCCTATATTATAATTAATGCGTAGACTAATTTTACAATAAATGAGGGTAATCTAAACTGTGAATTCTTAGGGTAGCCAGCGTTTGTATTGAAAATATTATTATTTAATTTACCTATCTTTTCAGTAATTTGTGATTATAACTTATAAACGCAGTATATTAACAAAGTGTGCATGACTAATACCTACTAAAAAGCTCAGTTTGTGTAATCATTCATTCGTTTCATTCTCGAATTATAAAAGTAGAATTGAATTGTAAATGACTCACCGGCGTCGTGCCAACCCTGAAGAACCTCCTGACGGGCTGAATGCGGCGGCCGGGCAGGAGGGCGAGGGGGCGGTCCGCCGACCACCGCGCCAGGGCTGCCACCGACGCGTCGCTCGAGTTCGCGAGGCGCACTTCGAGGTTGGCGCGGAACAAAAGGCCGGATCTATAGGCAAATTACTTGCTTATTTTTTGTCTGTGCAACTTATTTAGTCCCACGTGCGCAGATGTTTTCGTAAATATCTGTCAATGCTCGCGTCTTCTTTCAAATTAATGGCCTTCATAATAAACGGTTGTGGCCAGGGTCAAGTAACAAATATAAATATAAAAAAGAAAGTAAAAATAAAAAGTATTTAAGCTGCTAAAAAGTATTTTAAGGTCACTGATGATAAAACCAGGTTCTGGTTTTATGAATTTGACGGTAGTTATTGCTAATTCTTCTAATGCTAATGCTATTGCTAATTGCTAATGGGCTCATTTTTCAGGGCCTAAAAATATATAATCAGATAAGCGATGAAATTAGGGATGCTAAAACTAAAGATAGTCTAGCTAAATCTATCTTAAAATGGTTAATCTCTTCGGGTAGAGATGCTACTGAGAAATTAATTCCAAAAATATTTGTTTAGATAAAATTTAATAATACTGTAATTTATGCGACTTTAGCCACTAAGTAAAAAATATTATTTTAGTTACCTAGAATGTTTAAAAAAAAATATGCTTAGATATATCATACCAATATGTTTATGCCCAATGTATATATATATCACTACTTTACTATATATAAGATATGTTTCTATTTTTATATTGAATATTTATTTATTTATATCGAATATTTATTTACCTATACATTTAATAATTGTTTATTCATTTCATTTATTTGTTATTTGTTAATTGTTTCATTTATTAATTTTATTTTTTCATATATTAAGTGTTATTGAGTAGACACTTAAATTGTATTCATGTGTGTGTGTGTATATTTGTGCCTTAGTTAATTTTTATATTTTCTCAGGGTTTTGCGCTGGTCTCTTGTATGCACTGTAACACTTCATATATAACCTTCCTTAGAACAGGTAACTCTTACCTAGTTAGGAAGGTTATAGACTTGTACTCATCGGCCAACTTGATTTCAATTTATAGTCCACAAAAAAAAAAAAATGTTATCTTAAACTTGTAAGTAATTTAACTTTATTCCTTCTCTTTACCTTCTTTTTTTCTAATTTACCTTCTCTTGAATTTTTAATAGTCGTTATTTTAATTTTTAATGTATTATATATATGTGATATTCCTGTATATTTTAAAATATTGTGGAAAATAAAATAACTTGAATTATCAACGAACACGCGACATCTTTGCAAATATTCGCGCACATGCCTGGGATTCCCCGCCGGAAAAAAACTCAAAGAAATGAGGCCTAAAACAGTCTTAGGATGCTTTTGAGTGTTTTTAGACCCTAGTAAATTTTTTTTTAAATGCCGTTTTGTACCAATATTTTTACACTAACGATTCTGTTATTAATTCTCAATATTGATGGTTTTTAATATGTTTGTCGCGTTGTAGAGTCCCTTCCGAAATTTGAAGCTAGTTGTCTGTGTTTTTGAAGTAATACTTCTTTAGGCCCGTTGCACTCATTTGGATGGGATGTTGGTCGAGAAACCGCGTCACGCGTTAGGAGTAATCTTTACGTTTGTCGAGTTGTAGAGTCCAATTGCTTTTTTACGAAATATGTTTGTCGCGTTGTAGAGTCCCTTCCGATTTTTTTTTTCACAAATTATATGAATATACGAACTTAATAATGATAATGTATAGTATAATAATGAAGTGATTTATAATAATATATTTAATAACAGAGAAAAATGTCTTATATTTCATTTATAGTGAGTGGGTGTGTGCGAACGGCCAAAGAAGTATAACTTTCTTTTTTTTTTATATAACTATTTGAATTCCCTAATAACGATAAGTAAATAAATAAAAATATCTAAAATCACGCCGCAATTGGTTGTTCGTATAATAAATACCTTGGCAAAATATACGCACGTTTTTTCGTCCCAATAAATGAGGCTACCGTTGTTGGAGATTGAATCATCCCGGAATTTCCCTACAGCCGTCGCCCTGGAGTGGCGTCCCTTGTCAGGGGGCGGGTCGCGGTCGCACTTCACCTGGATCCGGGTCGGCTTAGTGCTGGACAAGACCTGGGCGACGTACTCCACCAGCGCCGCGAGGAAGGTTTCCTGCATCTGCGAAACAAAACCAACGCTAGATGGCTCTGTGGACGGATGCTAGTGCCGATAATCTACACTTGATCAAACTATTTATTATTAATAAATGTTTCAACAAACACTCGTGATTCTTAATTGATAATTATAATAAATATAGCGGATTTTCTGCAATTTATTTATTTATTTAACAGGTTTCACCGCGTACATATTTCAATTACAAAAAAAAACATTAAAAACCAAAAATAATCAGGAAAAATACACAGTAAATGGAATTTAATAATTCGACTGCTCTCCCGGCGAACTCACCGAGAATCCCTCCGGACAAACGCAATCGGCGGGTAGTTTCAGGAGCCTACAGCAATCGGAGCGAGGGCTGCCCAGGAGGGATGCGCCCCTCAGGAGGGTGCGCGTGTCGAAGGAGTCCCATTGGAAGTCGGTGAAGACGAGGTGCCAGCGTTGGTCCAGGTACACCAATCCAGCATCCGCCACCTGCATGCAAAACAAATTATTAAATTTAGTCAGGGGTTTGTCGGTTCTATAGAAATTAGAACGGTCGGTCTATGGAAAAAAAAGTCTATGGAAAAAACGGTCTATGGAAAAAAGTGTACATACCTTGGCGTATGCATCTTTGACGAACTCGGTATCGCCCACAATGGCGTAGAAAGAGGGAGAGGGTCTCAGGTCCTTTAGGGACCTCAAGGCTCTGTCGGGCGTGCCGGCCTCAACCCAGACCCTTATGGAGGACTCCTCGATTAGGTAGTACAGAGCCTGGTCAACGTCTGAAGGAAATATCACAATGGTATAACTTTACAAAAAACCCACTAAGTCAAACATCGCATACTTTTTGCTACACTAGTTTCATTATTGCGTAAAATCTACGTATACAGGGTGTCCCAGGTCGTGGGTTGGGAAATGGGAACTACTCAGAGAAACTGGTGTCCGTTCAGGGAGGTGTGAGCTGTGATGATGCACAGCACACCTCGTAGTGTTTTTGTGCATGTACTCCCCCCTTCTGGGGGTGTTTTGATACTTATCCAGGGTACGTTTTTTGCTTTCATTGTTAGATTAGTCACGTTTTAGTCTTCAAATATAGATTTTGTCTATCAGTCCGTTCTTTAATATGATCCATCTGTCTCTTTTGTAAATAAAATAAATAAAATATGTAAATATAATAAAATAGATGCCCCTCCCCCCCCCCCCCTCCCGTACCAATAAATGATTTTGTGAAGTTTCTTGGAGTATATATGGATTGTCCGCTTAATTAGAATGAACACCGTTGCGTGGAAGTTATCGTCTGCTTGCTACGCAGCATCCTGGACCTGTCAGCGCTGATCTCCGCATCTTATGACGTCGTTGAATCTCACCTACGATATGGTATTCTTGTGTGGGGTTCGGCGCCATATTCAATAAAAGTTTTCAGACTGAAAAAATAAGGCAATTAGTACATTAGTTGGAATAAACTCAAATGAATCTTATAAGACATCTTTAGCAAGCTTGGGATCTTAACTTTAAAATCAATTATGTTCAACCTATAAGACCAAACTCAACTAAATTTAGTAAAACTAGTTCTTAATTGGGTTCTTAAATTCTACAACAAATTACTCGAGAAACTTGTATCTTATAACCTTAATAATAACCTGAGTAAGAATAAAAATGAAATACTTTGTTATAGACTAGAAATGATTAATTATTGTATTTAATTATAGGATTTGTTTTGTGTTATATATTAATGGATAAACTATGGCCTACCTGCCCGCATCAGTGGCTGGAATAAATGAAATTGGTGCGGGTTTTGCGAAGGGTTGGCCTTCAACTACCCGCTTCAGTTTATATCGTACCTGGGTCGCTTTGAAATAGTAGCGCTGCGTCGGTGGCATTCCGCAAGTCCAGATACTGATCCAGAGCCGCCATGAACACCTGGATGCTGATGTCAGATTTGACGTACAGCACTCCCCACGTCTCCGCCAGGGACTTGGCACGCTCCCAAGGATACCAGCTGATGTCCAGGACTACTGTCACACCGCCGGCGATTACAGAGCACACTGCAATGTTAAACATGTTGATAGTCGGGTTGTCGGGTTTTTACAACGTTACAACGACGATTCATATGACATGCCGTATTTATAGTCAATACAATAAATCGACTTATAATTCTGAGCACTCAAAAATGAAGAAAAAAAACGGTTTTAAGGTCCTGGATAAAACATTCACCTGCTAATGTCCTACTTACGCTCGGAATAAGTGACGTCGTCGTTTTCCCTGTCTAGCAGGACAATGTCCCCATCCAGTTGGAGTGCACGATTCTTCCCTTCGGCCTTGGCCAGTGTAGATGTTACCCACTGCATACCTTCGGGCTGGTCCTTCTCCAATATTACCACTGTGAATGAGGATAAAAAACGGTAGATCCCAAGGTCAATCCCACAAACTTTAGGGGGTGTTTAAGTTCCCTATTAATAGTAAGAAATTATGTCACAAAATGAGAAAAATTTTCATCACCAAATTTATTATTTTTGTAATAAAATTGGTGTAAATCGATCTTATCAATCGATAAACCAATATTGTCAGTCATCCCTCTTACAACCGCAGAGAAGGGGAAAGGAGTTACCCCTTCTTCTTTGCCGACCTCTGTTCGACCAGTAACATCTGACAGCGATCATTTAGCGCCGCCCTAATAGGGCGTTTCGAACAACGCGGCAGGGCATTAACCTCGATCTTGACTGACCGCAGCCCAGTGACCCAGTGACGTAGTTATCCGAGGGAGGAGCCATTGAAAAATATCTGTTTTACATAATTTAGAATAGAAACTTCAACATTTTTTTTCTCGAAAACCATAATGAATTTTGATATAGTTTCTTAACAAATAACACTAGGAATCGTATGACCTATTAGCTGTTTTTTTTTATTGCGTGGGACCTTGGGACATCTTGTATATGCATTCAAGGAGAATATTCACAATTCACAATTCACAATTAAAATTTCAAGTCTCTCAGATACCATTCCAAAGCGCAATTTTTTAGTATACAATTAATTATTACAGTATTCGACAGTTCCCGGGCCTCTTCCCGAAAGCGCTATTTTGCGGGTAGTAATAAATCGTAATTGGTAAACGCGAACATCGGTGTAATTACTCTATAAAACTTATTTGGATTATAAAAATAACTTAGCTTCTTTTTTCCTTTAATAACTGTTTAGTAATAGTCGTTTTTTAACTTGTTTAAAATTCTTGTATTCAGACAATCATTTTTTTTTACTACAATGTATGGAAAAATACAGACCTTTTAAGGCTACGAGTATTAACTTTGGTACAAGCTAAGTGTAAATTTATTTTATTACCGTTTTACACAGAGGTCATTTTAAAAATTACTTTTTACATCTTTCGAATGAGTGAGGTAGACTTTTGTCCGAATACAATACTTTCCTTGCCAATTTGTCGAAAAGTAAATTTACACATTGCCAACACTGAAAAAAAAAAAAAACTTAGGGCTGCTTACCAAGTTTTATGTGCGTTGTGGTCTCTTCGCTTTGACTATTTGCGAAAGTCGCTAAGCATAACATTGCCAACAATTTCATAAACATCCTGTATAGGTATTTTATATCAATCAAAATGCTGTTAATGTAGTTTTAGTATTAATGGCGGTGCAGTGAACATTTAGAGCACTGAGAACACGAATTAGTATCATTCAGTGTTGCCAACACCGTCTGCAAGACGATTTGCAATAAAACTAGCGGTATCGCAATCGCTATTAATACATAAAATACAAGCCTGATTAAATCATAAAATGACATAACGAAACTAAATCCTATGCATTCATTTTGGAGCCATTGCTTTAGAATTTACACCAAACGATTCGTGGTCGTTCAATCGCCGTAAATCTTTCGTTCGAAGTGATTTTTCATTTTGACAGCTCGTGGAATATTAAATGAACATTATAGTAATGAAGTGGCCAACTTGCTTTGGAATATTTGTTTATTAGTAAACACACGCAAAATCATACATAAATAATACTTTAAAATATTCCTACTAGAAATATTTACTAGAAAGGGGCTAGCATGACTATGACCACCAGCAGACTGCTAAAAACAGGCCAAAGAACTCATAGTAGGATCCTCGCAAAAAAGACTCTGAGCTATTGAAGTTAAGCCGAAACCAAATAAGAAAGCTGAATAAACATCTGCACACATTAAACCTATGACCGTCGACAGGTGCTGTACCTGTGCCAAGAGAGCCCAGAAACCCCTTTACATAGAAATGGGGGCCCCTCATTCACAAAAGGTACCGGCTGCTAGGCAACCATCTCCTCAAGCCAGAGGAGATTAGAATCATCGCACCCAAAAACATACTTAACTTCATCTAGAGGGCGAACTATAAGTGGATTTAAATGCACAATAGTTCTGGAAAGGACGCGGTACGCGGGGGGCAAACCCCCCACATCCACTAACATACATAACATAACATCATTGAGTATAAGGTTTGCTGTCATTAAATTTCTAAGTCTTAGTTTAATATTAGTAAGTTATAAATTATAGAGGAATCCTAGATGCTTGAACAATATTTACAGTTAATATTTACTTTAGTCGGAAGAAATTACCCGAAGTACCTAATAAAATTTACCCGACGACAATTGAAGTAATTGGAAACATACTTTTTATTTTGACAAAAGTTGGCAGCCCCCAAATCAGGGTACGATAACTAACCGACATATTGAAGAGGTTCTGGCTTCTGCTTAGCCATTAAAATGTGTATTTTTCATACAAAGATAGCAGCCGCTTAGCATTATACCGCCCGCGAGGGTTTTCTTTCGGAGGTCGGCAACATTTAGGTATATTTTTGTGAAAATGCATGACGTGTCAGGTTGACGTTTCTATAATGCATTATTGCATCAGGCAAACGTCAAAGTGACAGCGAGCCCCGTTGATCTTTCAATTTAACCTAACAAACCTAACCTATATTTTTGCTTAATCATGATTTCAATGATGAAACTGCATAGAAGAATATAAGAGCCTTCTACATCCGTGTTTTTAACAATTGACATTTGACTATGGACAAGCACGGGAAAAAATAATACTTATATTAATTATGGTTCGCCACCATGTTTATAGGGCAAACTGTTTTATAGGGCAAACCTAACGTGACCATACGTCACGCTTTACAGGATTATGTCCAGCTGTCCCGCTTTCAACCAATGTTGAAACTATACGACAATATAAAACCAATGTTGAAACTATACGACAGTATAAAACCAATGTTGAAACTATACAACAATATAAAACCAATGTTGAAACTATCCTGCGCGCCAACTTATCTGCACACCCGATACTGTCAGTCAGTCGTCGATTCAGTCAGTTAGTAATAAGCTTTCGATCGCGTGCGCTGTCAATGTGGGTTCTTTTATTTTTCCTGTTTATTCTTGTACTTTATTGTGAACTTTTAATGCGGATTTGCAGGTTATATTTCCGTTTATTAAACCGTCAATAGTCGACTTAAAACGAACGTTTGATGCAATAAATATCGAACGGAACTTAGCGTGTCAATTACAAACGTCTGTCCTAAAAGCTGTCCTCACTGTAAAAGTAAATATAAATAAAACCCGTTTGGTTTTTTTAGATTAAAGGAATCTCCTGTCGTCTTAAAACTTTTTGCTCTTAAAAGTATAAAAAGTTGGAATGGTTAAATTTTTATATTACATAAGATTTATTTAATCGTTATTTTAGTTTATTTAAGTACATTTTTGTTGAACACTATTGCTATAATCTAAGATCGGAAAAAACTTAGAGTTCACATTTCATAAGGGAATTGGTGTACTGGCTATAATAACTAACATTAAATAAGTTTCGCGTGCAAAATCGTGCAGATCGTGGTGGTCTAGTGGTTATGTCGTTTGACATAGGTCAAACTACATAACCCAAAGGTCGCGGGTTCGTATCTGCACGTGGTCATACCATTTTTTACGCTTCATTACCACCATCTCCTCTGATTCTAAGACAGGTGCATTTGAGTAGGGCCAAAAAAATAATTGTAGGTCATGGCAATAATTTAAAAAATATATATTTTTGTAAAACTCACAGAGGAAAGAATGAAACGCATATTAATTGTGAGGGGGGGGGGGGGTTAAGTGTCCCGTTTTGGACCACAAAATTTATGGTCACTAGGCAAACCTCAAGTCGCACTATAATATTAGTGTTTTAAAACTTGAGTGCGTAAATTGCACAAAAATGTTTCCCATCGCCTCAGCTGGGGAGTTTTCGTGGGATGTTTGTTTTGTAAGGAGAGAATGCTCGCCTGGCGTGACTGGGTTGTGTGAGAGCGGACACACCTGTCGCCTTCCAGGGCCGCATTGCGTCACTCGATTAAAAAATGGTAAAAAAAGACAACTTTTTAATACAAGTCGTTCCTAAGTTAGGGACTCACTATGTTTGTATGAAAGGCCTAAATAAAATGATCGGTAAACTAGAAAAATTGTAATCAATATCCTTATAATTATAGAAATAAGGTAGTTTAATCTTCACAGTGTGATTTTAAATATATCCGACCTATTTAACAAGCAATTAACTATGAAATTCGGTGACTGACAATTGAAAACTACACCAAACTATAAGACAAAAGAATGAAACCAATGAAAAACCAGCGACTCCGATTTTAGTAGACGGTGTAATGATAGAGCATGTCGACGAGTATATTTACCCAGACCAAAAGATCAGACTTGGGCAGTTAATTAAATGGAGAAATACTCGTTTGGAAAACTCAAAGATGTGTTTCAATCCAAGGTACTACAGTCCCTAAAAACCCGAGTCTATAATCGATGTGAAACATGGACGCTTACTTTGGTAAGGGCAATGGAACGCTCTGTGCTTGGGGATCACTCTCTTAGGGCCGAAATTTCAGTCCTTGCTTAAAGTCGTTCTTAGTTAGGATCAACTTAACTTTTAAGCATGACCTAAATTATTATTGAATTGACTTTTTAAATTCGACTTTGTTATGAAATGTTTTCGCACTCGCGATTAGTTCATTGCTCGCCGCTATGGTTTGTGTATAAAATACCTGTCGCATCACTTTTGACATACGACGCGTCATCTGAGGTTTTGAGGTTATGCTGTAGGATTACTAGGATTTTGCCATGCGTGTTTGCTTGAATCCAAGATGTTCAAAATATGCAAATCTGGTCAATTTTAATTATTTAGAAAATATATTATTAAGTACGTGACGAAAACCACAGATGACAATACACTCGCACACGTTAATGTACTGAAATCGCTCCTAGCAGCGTATTTTAACACTGACTTAAGGCTTAAGTAGTAGTTATTTTGATTCTTAGCCAAGGCGGACTTTTATGATCGACTTAACGCTAAGAGTGAGTTGAAATACGACGTTTATCGGTTAAGTCTAACTTAAAATTTAGCTTAGTCTTAAGTAGGACATGCAATTTCGGCCCTTAGCCATTCGCCAACGCACCAAAGTCACCGATGTTGGGGAACGAGTTGCTCAACTTAAATGGCAATGGGCGGGACGGGAGACGTTTGCCGTAGGGATGATGAGATGGAGCACTGGAGGCCCCGTGCGGGTAGAAGTGTTGGAGACCACCAGCCAGTTGGTCGGACGATATCAAGAAGACGGCAAGGCCGACCTGCACCAGAGCCGCCGCAAACAGACCAAAATGGAGAGCTAATCAAAAGGCATACGTCCAACAGTGGACAAATATATGTTGAGAACAGAAGAGAAGAGACCATACTTTCTATGTGTGTTTTTTTTATGAAATTTAAACTAAATATGAATTAAATTACATATCCTGTGGTATTATCATACACGAACTGGGCAACTATATACACTTTGAGACAAATTTATCATGAATTTCCATCAAATAATACGTGTTTTATTTACAAATTATTTACCCTGATTCGGTCCAGTTTTAAGGGTAAGTTCGACGTTATTATGGTATTAAAATAGGTATTATGGAAAGAACATTTGAATATTTAACGGCATAATTCCGTGTTATGGAAACTTAACTCGGTGTTTATATATTTAACCTGAAAATTTTTTCAGACTAAAATACTCATTAAAATTTCTCCCTTTACCGAAATTTCATTCAATAAACAAAATGTAATGTCTACTTTTTATACGGTATTTCCATAAATGACATCTATTTACAATCAGTAGGTATACCTAATCAGAAACATTTTCAATTCACTAGCGCACTCTACAGCTAAACAATCAAACGTCAAACATAAATCGACGATTAGTCTATGCCTTTCGTGAATTCGCCACGCTTTTAAATATTAATAGCCCATAATTCACCATCCCACATATATGTATAGAGAATAAAATAAGAAAACATTGTATAACCCTTAGGCAGGAGAACTTTGAAACCATGCTTACATGGATCCCGGGCCACTCGGGAATCAAGGGTAATGAAATAGCCAAACAATCTTGCACCATTGGCCATTGGCCTCTCAACATTCGTTTACCCTCCTCGGACTTCCTCCCTATAGTCGACGAACGAATGATGGCACCCTGGACGAACTTATGGATCACAAGAAACCCATGGTTTCACAAGAAACCCTTTAATAGAAAAGAAATTGTATCACTGAGTCGTACGAGGATTGGACATTTCTCCACTCCATCTCGCTTATTCCGTATCAATGTCGTTCCTTCCCCTCAATGTGTTTGTGGGTATGAAACTGGATGCCTAGATCATCTTTTCTTCAGATATTTAAATAAAAACAGATTTATTTGAGATTGCAAATTTTCCAGGCGTTATCGGTTGTGTGGATTGTATGCATGTTTGTAGCAGACAAACCCGGATCAAACCATGACAGCTGATTTTGGACTGTAGTCTTATAAAAGAAAGCTGGAAGGTGGTGCACTAAACGGACTATTATTGGGAGACAGCGGGTACCCTGACAGAACATACTCGCTTGCCCCATATCTTGATGACACAAATGCTGTGAAGAGTAGGTATAACAGAGCCTGCGCTCTGGGTCCTTATCTGCATAAGGGCCCAGAATACTGTGGAGAGAACTATCGGTGTTTGGAAGAGGAGATTCCCATGCCTAAAAACTACAAAACTAACCACTACTAGCCATATTATCGTAGCGACTGCAATTTTATACAATATTTGTAGGTTATAAGGTGAAATTGATGATTGAGCCGAAGAATTGGATTACTTTGGAGCACCTGGCACTTTTCTTAAGTGTGCCTTGTTAAATATTTTATATAATTGACTGTATATTGATATATTAAATGCCATAGTTTTAAGTATTTATATTTAGATTATGTTAAGTATTTATCTTTAGCTACTTTAATACCTTATTCAATTTTTTAAAAGCAATCATTAACAACAATTTAAAATTTATACAATAAAAAATGTAGATTCCAGAGTTAAGTGCGTACAATGTTGACATAATTTTAATTTCATAATCTTAATTTGAATGTTGTTTTCCTGGTGCGGAGGCCTACCCTCTTTCTAGTTTTTTTTTTTAAGGAAGTAGTTTATTCTGTCTTCTTGCAGCGTTACATTTTCCCTTCCCAGCATGACGGCTTCCCGTTTCATAATGCTTTATTTTGCTATCTCGCAGTTTCTGGTATTTTTTTTTTTGTGCAATTATGGAGTCATCTGAAATTTGCAAACAGATATAAGTACGGTAATGTTTTAACTTGTCCTAAGACCTATTAACTGGGTTTGAAAATGTGTTTATTTTATGTAGGTAAACATTTATTTATTTATTGACAATAATTTGCATATTACGCAAAGTTCTTGGGGAAAAAAAATCCAACCGATTAAAAAAACAAACTGCCACACAGTAAAGTTTATATACAGTTTGTCCCAGAACGATTGAACATCCTTGAAGTAGGTGAAATGGTGGCCTTAAACATGCATAGTCTTTGTATCAGTTTTATGTTATGTTATTTCTAATAACTTAATAACTTTGAAAAACATCAATGTGCTAAAAATTAGCCTTGAATCTAAATCGAATCTCATTTTATTTAATTTTTTTTGAGAAATCAATAGTTTACATAAGCAGAATATTTAAAAAAGGTCTATTAAAAATGAACTTCATAATAATATTGTATAAATACCTAAAACCTTGTAATCCCTAATACATTTTATTTATTCATTTTTAATAAACACCTAACGTAAATATAAAATACATGAAGATACAAAAAAGTTGTTATTTTGTATCTATATAAATACAAAATTAGCCTATTGTTAGATAATTCGATTGTATTAGATAAAATATTAAAATAAATTGTATTTTTTTTGTTATTAAAATATTATATTACAGAAATAAGCGGCATCATGATTATTTTACAATGTACAGTCCTGTTGAAATCAGACGGATTTGACAGTGCCTGCTGAAAAGTGCGTTCTTGAAAAACCGAGCACAGATCCTCCTCCGAACACGTCCGCACAGCCCCTTAGCTGGGACGCGTCTGGGATCTGGATGGCCGCTCCGGGAATACGCACAGTTCTGATTTTGTATGGGTAAATGTATGTAGATTTTGCGCCGCGAAATTGTTTATCTTTGCTCGATGACATTTCAGTAAATAAAAGTTAAACAAAAAAAAGTTTCATTGAGACCGAGTTCAAAAACGATAATCTAAAAAAAGTTTAAAAAATGTGGTCTTTTCTAGTAAAAACAGTGCATCCAAAATAGGTCTATTTGCACGAAATTCAAATGTTTACGATCTTTTTTTTTAATATATACCTTGCATTTTAAAAAATCAGGATTCATTCAGAGCTAGTTTAAGAGTTACCCTTTTTTTATTATATGTTAATTTTTATTTTGTGGTAGTCTTTTCGTAAGTGCTTTAAATTTGACTTTGAAATGTTCTTATTTTTCCCTAAAATAGACGACCGACCCTTAAGGTGGAGCTATATGCTGATTACAACCCACTTTTATTGTATAAGCGACTGCAATGCGGAAAAGCGAAAAACTTATTTGCAAAACTTATTTACAAACCTAGGTCAATATAATATTTACTATAAAAAACGTATATTTTCAGTTTTGTACGGATGTGAGATCACAGTCACTGCATTTAAATTTTATATTTTTCTATGTACTGCATCAATGTGTCTATGTAAATTTGCTTTATGTGAAGTCGCGTGATCGCACTCAATACATCTAAATTTTCATATTTTGCTATGCACTGATTCAATATGTATCTGTAAACCTGCTTTACTTGAAGCCCCGTGATCGCAGTCACTGCATTTAAATCTACTTATTTTTCTATGCACTACATCAATATGTCTCTGTAAACCTGCTTTACTTGAAGCCCCGTGATCGCAGTCACTGCATTTAAAACTTCTTATTTTTCTATGCACGGCATCAATATGTTGCTGTAAATGTGCTTTACGTGAAGTCGCGTAATCGCAGACACCGCATTTAAATTTTCTTATATTTCGGTGCACTGCATCAATATGTATCTGTAAACCTGTTTTACTTGAAGCCGCATGATCGCAGTCACTGCATTTAAATCTACTTATTTTTCTATGCACTACATCAATATGTCTCTGTAAACCTGCTTTACTTGAAGCCCCGTGATCGCAGTCACTGCATTTAAAACTTCTTATTTTTCTATGCACGGCATCAATATGTTGCTGTAAATGTGCTTTACGTGAAGTCGCGTAATCGCAGACACCGCATTTAAATTTTCTTATATTTCGGTGCACTGCATCAATATGTATCTGTAAACCTGTTTTACTTGAAGCCGCATGATCGCAGTCACTGCATTTAAATCTTCTTATTTTTCTATGCACTACATCAATATGTCTCTGTAAACCTGCTTTACTTGAAGCCCCGTGATCGCAGTCACTGCATTTAAAACTTCTTATTTTTCTATGCACGGCATCAATATGTTGCTGTAAATGTGCTTTACGTGAAGTCGCGTAATCGCAGACACCGCATTTAAATTTTCTTATATTTCGGTGCACTGCATCAATATGTATCTGTAAACCTGTTTTACTTGAAGCCGCATGATCGCAGTCACTGCATTTAAATCTTCTTATTTTTCTATGCACGGCATCAATATGTTGCTGTAAATGTGCTTTACGTGAAGTCGCGTAATCGCAGACACCGCATTTAAATTTTCTTATATTTCGGTGCACTGCATCAATATGTATCTGTAAACCTGTTTTACTTGAAGCCGCATGATCGCAGTCACTGCATTTAAATCTTCTTATTTTTCTATGCACTACATCAATATGTCTCTGTAAACCTGCTTTACTTGAAGCCCCGTGATCGCAGTCACTGCATTTAAAACTTCTTATTTTTCTATGCACGGCATCAATATGTTGCTGTAAATGTGCTTTACGTGAAGTCGCGTAATCGCAGACACCGCATTTAAATTTTCTTATTTTTCGGTGCACTGCATCAATATGTATCTGTAAACCTGCTTTTCTTGAAGCCGCATGATCGCAGTCACTGCATTTAAATCTTCTTATTTTTCTATGCACTGAATCAATATGTATCTGTAAACCTGCTTTACTTGAAGCCGCATGATCGCAGTCACTGCATTTAAATCTACTTATTTTTCTATGCACTACATCAATATGTATCTGTAAACCTGCTTTACTTGAAGCCCCGTGATCGCAGTCACTGCATTTAAAACTTCTTATTTTTCTATGCATGGCATCAATATGTCGCTGTAAATGCGCTTTACGTGAAGTCGCGTAATCGCAGACACCGCATTTAAATTTTCTTATATTTCGGTGCACTGCATCAATATGTATCTGTAAACCTGTTTTACTTGAAGTCGCGTGACCGCACTCACTGCATTTGAATTTTCTTATTTTCCGATGGACTGTATCAATATGTCTCTGTAAAACTGTTTTACTTGAAGTAGCGTGACAGCACTCACTGCATTTAAATTTTCTTATATTTCGGTGCACTGTATCAATATGTCGTTGTAAATCTGCTTTACTTGAAGCCGCATGATCGCAGTCACTGCATTTAAATCTTCTTATTTTGCGATGGACTGTATCAATATGTTGCTGTAAATGTGCTTTATTTAAAGTCGCGTGACCACACTCACAACATTTAATTTTTTTTATATTTTGGTGCACTGAATCAATATGTCTCTGTAAACCTGCTTTACTTGAAGGGACGTGATCGCTCTCACTGCATCTAATATTTTTTATTTTACGATGCACTGCATCTAAATGCTGTTGTAAATCGTGCCTTGTTGTAAAGTTTCTATAACATTTATTACACTCAAAAAGAGTAGCAATTAAAGGTAAACAATTTTGTTTTTCTTTGCAATCCAAGCATATTAAATTTGACTCGTCGTGGTCATTATTTGCCGTATACATCAAACCGTATTTATCAAGGGTACACTTGCAACTGTTACAAGTGAAGTCTATTTGCTTTGTTATTACAATAGGCCTTTGTACCATTTGCATTATTTTTTGATGATCTATACTCGAAATATTGGTTTCAAATTTAATAAATTTTGTATTTTCTTCTTCAAAATTATCACATTGTTGATTTATTATTATATCTTGTTGTAGATCGTTGCCAATTTCTGATTTAACAAAACAGCCTGGATTTATGGTTTCAATACTATCATCTTGGTCGCTTGTTGGCTTTTGTGTACAGTCAAAATCACTGCTGGATGAATTGCAATCAACCGCGTACTCATTTTTAACGGTGATATTGCCGTCGATTTGTTCTAATTTAACATTAGATGTATTACCGTTTCCGTCCATAATTATGTTAGAAATGTACCACGTCGTGAATCACAAGTAAAATAAACATTTTTTACTTTAGGTAGGAACGTTTTTTAAAAGTAACATTATATTTGAACCACAAAAAAAATATTATGTTCTTTAACTTGAGATTATTAGGCCAATCTAGCGAACACGAAACACGATTATTTTATCTTGAAAATAGTTTCTGTTCAAAAGATCACACAGTCCTCAAATAATTTCATTTTGACAGGTATATAGGCTGTGTTGCCATTTTATTTATATTTAGTATGTACCTTTGAAACGGAATAGGTACCTAACCTAACTAAAAATATAGCAGATCTATTTATAGATATTCAGTATAACGTAACATGTGTTTAAAATTTTCCTTTGATATCTAGACTTTTTATAAGTGACCTCCGTATTTTGAGAGCGGTTGCACTTTGAGTACTGACATAGCATAGAGAAGTTACAGTAAGTCATCTTAGAACAAATCGACGCATGCGAGAAGAACGTCATTAGGGCTGGTACAAAAAATGTTTCACGATTGTTGCGTGTTTACACTTAAATTTATTATAAATGTCACGCTAAGTATTTTAGCGCAATATAGAGGCAAACCTTTATAAAACGCTTATTTATATCATGTTTATTATACATTTATACTCTTATGCGGGCAAACGAGGGCATTTTTAACCTGCCAAATGGAGACATATTTTTATCATATGCTCTCAATAGAGTACATGTCATTGTTTCGTCTAGTGCTGTTTTGATATTTATGGCTCCGCATCGCACTGCGTTCGTTCGAGGCTTAGCACTGATACATCATACACAGTGCGTAAGCGGAGTTTATGAATACGGGTGTCAGTTTATACTACAAAAAAAACTTGTCAGGTTTCATATTGTCATATTATTTATATCTGTAATTACGTTTTCTAGTCTAAAAATTAAATATAAAATATATTTAACAATTAATAAACCGTCTGTAATGTTAAAATAGAGTGTGTCAGTGTAAAAAAAAAATGCATTTTATTTTTAATATTTGAGACAATAGTTTTATTATTTTTAGGAATGGCAACCTGGCGCTTTGAGACCGGTAGAAATAAACGTCAAAAAATTACGCGCCGAGATAATGATGACGGTGTGTGGGTGACGTGACGAGCGCCGCTGCTGTGAAAATAAATGCATAACTTTCTAAATTTACAAACCTTTAAATAATGTCGTTCAATATTCTAGGGGTGTGAGACCATTGGCTATGTAAATATCCCATTAGTGTGTACGCATCGAAAGATGTAGGTGTCATTGTTGCAATTCTATAATTTCTTCGCATGTAACTCTTACACGGGAGTTTTGTTTTGTATAATAACAAGTTTGCTGATAAAATATGACAATGGATCGTGCTATATGCGTCAAACAGGAAGTAGAAGAGGATTTCGGGTGCGGGCAGCCGATGGTAACAAGTATCTGCGATGATTTTTATGAGGACATTGAGTTCGAGAACTTCAAAATTGACAAACTCGAACCCGAAACGGACGACACGATACAATTTGAAAGTGACACGATCGTCATCGCCGAGGAACCTCTCTCGAAGTCCAGCGAAATCCACAAATTCGCAAATTCGAATCGACTAATGAACGTCTACGCGAAACCAAAAGACTCTCCGCCGCAATTCTTATTCGACAGCAATGTCGTATGGCAACTGCACGACTCCACGCAAATCCACACGTACAAATCTGTCACAGAACATCGCAGGCAGAGTGCTAAGATCATAGAATCTGTCAGATTTAAACAAGTGGTAATATCCGCTATTAAACTAATCGATTACCTTTGCGGTCATTGCAATCGTTCCATTGAAGTAAATGGCCCTTTTCGCCTCAATAGCCACGTAGCTAATAGCACAGTTAAATTTCTATGCGAGAGCTGTCACGAGAAAAACACGCTCGCCATTGCCCGAAAATCGGAGGGAAAACAGTTGATAATATTAATCAGAAAATTGTCTTGTTTCTCATGTATTCAGTGCAGCCGTTCCATTGATAGAGACGGCCCTTTTCATGTTAAGATCAACAGCAAAGGCAGTTCTTTCAAGTTTGTATGCTTGAACTGCGTCACCAATAGCATTAGCCCCGTTTCGCTGCACAACCAGCTCATGGTGCCAAAGTGTTCAAAGATCATCTGCTGGGAGTGCCATAAGGTCTTTGCAAATATAACTAATTTAAGAATTCACAACGAAACCGAGCACCCAAAAAACAAAATCGCTCGTCCACATGAAGAGAAACAAGCCGATGTAGACACCAGCCAGGATGTTGATAATGGATTACAGCGCAATGCTCTTCAGCTTAAAACTATTCGCAAGCGAAATTTTAAATGCACAAAGTGTCCGACCACGAATTTCCTACGTCATATGAACGAAGTTCACAACAAACAAAGGTTTTTCTGTGGCGCGTGCAAAAAACCCTTTTCAAGGAAGTATAATCTTAACAAACACATGGAGATATGTCGTAATATTATAGAATTAAATGATAATCATGGAAAATCTGAGCATGCAAACATAAAACACGTGGAAACGGTGAAGACTGTTCTCAAAAAAGTACACTTCAAGGCTTCCCATAAAAAGTTGAACCGAAACAAAATATTTGTGAGTAGAAGGTACAAGTGCGATCAGTGCCCTCGCAGATTTACTACTCATGGAAATCGATATCGCCATATCGACGAAGTTCACAGCAAAGAAACAAAGTTTTTCTGCGAAGTGTGTAGAAAATCATTTATTAAAAAATATAATTTTGACGTACACATGATAAATGCTCATAAAAATCAGGAAATGATAGATAATCATGTTAAGTCTGAGTATGCAAATTTTAAACAGATTGAAACGGTGAAAGTCGAATACGAGAAAGTACATTTCGAAGCTTCCCTTAAAAAAGCAAACCGAAGAAAGATGTTTGTAAGTCGGAGGTATAAGTGTGATCAGTGTCCTCGCAGATTCGGTACTAGTTTAAAGCGATATCACCATATTAACGAAGTTCACAGCAAGCAAACAATGTTTTTTTGTGAAGTGTGCAGAAAATCATTTATTAAAAAGTATAATTATGAATTGCACATGATAAACGCTCATAAAAATCTGGAAATGATAGATAATCATGTTAAGTCTGAGAATGCAAACATAAAACACTTGGATACGGCGAAGACCGTCCGCAACAATATACACTTTAAGACATTCCATAAAAAATTGAACCGAAACAAAATATTTGTGAGTAGAAGGTATAAGTGCGATCAGTGTCCTCGCAAATTTACTACTCATGGACATCAATATCGCCATATCGACGAAGTTCACAACAAACTAAGAAAATTTTTCTGTGAACTGTGTGAAAAAACATTCATTAGAAAATATGACTTAGATCTACATTTTAAGAAGACCCATACGGATGTTGAAAAGATAAAAAAAGAGAAGATCGAGGACGCCGAGGTAACTGTTACACACGTGAAAGTAGAATGCAATAAAACTAACCGTACAAATATCAAGATCGGCCGTAATAAGATAAAGCAAATTAAGGTTTTGGCTAATGTAAGATTGGATTGCGACCTTTGCCCTCGTAAACTATTTAGTTCCATTGCAAGTTTAAAACGTCATAAAAATGAAGTTCATAGACAATTGAAGTTTTCCTGCGAGGTTTGTAAGAAAGCATTTAAGAGACAATATAAGTTTAATACACACATGAAAATAGTTCATAGTAATGTGGTTTGGTTACCTGAACAATCGAAGACGACCAACGAAATAGAACCGCCGGTAGCGCACAAAATTGTGAAGATGACAGAAAATGCAAAAGTTATCAACAGATTCCCGTTGCCAACTTTTAAGAATATTCCTAAAATAGAAGCCGATGATGTTATCAAAAACTTCTCATGCGGTGAATGCGAGAAAACGTTTGTATACAAGCATAACTTAAAGAGACATTATCGAACTGCGCATAGAAATACACCGCAATTTAAAAATGTGGAGGCTGTGAAAGGTAATATTTCTGTGAACAAAAACTTTGCGTGTAGCGAATGTAAAATAACCTTTTTATTTTTGCATAGTCTAAAGTATCATTTCCGTTCTGTCCATGGAAATAAAACAATGCTACTCAATTTTAGAGGCAAGGCAATTTTAGATGCCAAAAAAAAATTTTCACAGGATAATTCAAAACCGAAAACCAATGATGTCATTAAAAACTTTTCCTGTGGAGATTGTGAGAAAACATTTGTATACAAACATAGCCTAAAACAACATTGTCGCACCATTCATAATAACGAAGGAAGCCCGAATGGTTGTAACAGACAAGGGAAACGGTTAAATTCGCACAAATATGGTCCGCAGAATGTTTCAAAACCGATAGGAAACGACATCAAAATGTTTCCGTGTGGAGAATGTAACAAAAGCTATGCATTAAAAAATAGCGCGAGGAAACATTTTAACACGGTTCATAGGAATCGGGAAAATGTTAAGTCCGAACAGAGAACTTTGAAACGGATAAACAAAAAGGCAAAAGCTAGCCACGAGAATGGAAAATGGAATATTTCAAAAATGAGACCCGCTAATGGGGTCAAACCATTCTCTTGCGGCGAGTGTATGTCGAGCTATGTGCTCAAAGGAAGTTTAAAAAGACATTTTGACACTTGCCATAAAAATAAAATAATGCATATGTGCGAAAAATGCCATAAGGCATTCCGAACGAAGGCGTTATTACAAATGCATATTGATATCGTTCACAAAAGAAATCACAAAAATCGGTGTGCGGATTGTAAAAGGGTGTTTTCATCTGAATACCATTTAAAGGCACACATCGATGCGTATCATCGCAAGATCAAAAAGTTCAAATGTTTGAAATGCAACCGTAAATACTCATCGCAAAAAATATTGAACGTGCACATCACAAAGAACCATAAGTAAGTTCAAATTTTTATTAATATTTCCAAAATCTGCTCATTCCGGCGGTCTCTACCAATACAACGATGAAGGTTAGACCTTCCACGTATTGCAATACCCTCTCCTCCTTGTTCCTTGCCGTTCCCCTCGATTTGATAACTGTTTGCATGAGGTTTCTTCTTCATTCGTATGGCTTGTGTTGTTGGGGAGGCACTGGGCGTAGTTCCGACTGCCTTATAGTTGTTTTCATGATGCAAGGCCATTCATTACAGGCAACCAACATCTCTTGTTACCTAACTTGGTCGACAGAAAAACGTCGTTGAATATTCTCAATGGCGAAAATTGACCTGGCCGGATTTAACCCACTCGAGATTAGAACCCGGGACCTTTGGATTTAGTTAAACCACTGCGCCACCAGGCCGTTTGCATGAGGTAAAGATTGCCTTCGCTCAACATAGCTGTGCTCCCTCGGTTGTGCTCCAAATATTCAGGTCAAACGTGATGTCTTTGTCTATAGATAACAGGACATGCCAGTTGTCGGAGATTGTGTATATAAGTTTATTTTTGGTTATTTCTACCCGCCATAGGAATCTTATGGGTCTCTGTAGAACCGTTTATGTGGAACACTCGGAGTTTGAAAGATCCTTTCATACTTGCCATGTACTTGTTTTCACTTTTGCTGGGTAGTGTGGTCTTAGGGATGAAAGATTAGGTCACCGTCACACTCTTCCGAATGCTAGTGTAGTCGTGTAATGGCAGATTTAAACTTTCTGACACATACCTCCACATCTCCTGCACATCCTTAAACTATTGCCTGTTCTATTATGGTGTCATCGAGCAGTGGGGGTGTCGGTTTTCACTCGTAGACACACCTTCATCTTGCTTTCGTTGCGTTGCCCTGGGGCTACCGCATTTGGTTTTGTGGCATGTAAGTATATGTCGTGATATGATGTAAGTGTCACAACTCTACATTATCCGTCTCTATTAATTAGCTCACCATTATGCAAAGGAAAGGTGAAGACGTTCCCTTGTGGGCAATTTGGAACGCGTCTCCGATCCGTTACTTTGCAAATTCGAGGCTTTATGAAGAAATTTGTCTATTTTAACTTTTTCACTATATTTTCTATATCTATAAAAAAAAGTGGCACAATAAAGAGAGAAATGACCGGGTTGAGTCCCGATTCCCGATAAAAAATCCTGCTCGGCCCTCCGATTTCGAACATGGTATAGACGACCATATCGAAATTCATCGTGGTTTCCGCTGTTGTAATATAAAATTAAAGTATTGAGTATTTATTGCGTGTCTAAAATGATTTTTATTTTTCAGATAACAGAAATAGACCGACGAATAATGTTGATAATCGACTGGGATCAATCTTCACAGAACAAGGAAATTTTAGCTAAAGCTTTGTGGCCCTCGACTCTCGAGTGACTCCCAGCGATAAAACGTCGCTTTAATACGAGGTGTGTTTAAAAAGTATCGCGAATTTTGTGTTTTTTCAAAAATTATTTATTTATTCATGAATATCTATTTTGTCCCCTTCAAAGTAATCCCCATGAGATATTATACACTTGTGCAAACGGTTTTTCCAATCTTCGAAGCACTTCAAAAAATCATTTTTTTTTATCTTGTTCAGCTCCTCCTTCGATGCCGTCTTTATCTCGTCAAGCGTAGCGTAACGTCAAGCGTAGCAGCTTCCATTGTGATGATTGAGCTTTGGTTTCCACGTCATAACCATAAACCCACGATTCGTCACCAGTTATGACCCTCTGGAGCAAATTTGGGTCGTCGCGGACAGAGTTTAACATCTCATTAGCAATGTTCATGCGACGCTGTTTTTGGTCGCAATTGAGCAATTTTGATACGAATTTCGCGGCAACCCGTCTCATGCTCAAATCATTGATAAAAATCGAATGGCACGAGCCAATCGATATGTTTAGGTCCTCAGCAACTTCTCTAACGGTGATTCGACGATTGGCCAATACCATTTTCTCCACTTCATTAATTTTTTCGTCTGTTGTTGAAGTGCTCGGGCGTCCGGCACGCTCTTCGTCGTTCACATCTTCTCGGCCTTCTGAGAACATTTTGTACCACCGATAAACGTTGCTTCGGTCCAAGGTAGCTTCTCCGTATGCCACAGTCAACATTCGGAATGCATCCGCGCACTTAATTTCGTTTTTCACACAAAATTTGATACAGGTTCTGTGATCCATTTTTTTGAATAGGTAAAAATCGAAGACGATCCAAAACACGTGCCAGCAAAGCAGCTGTCAACAATTAAGTGAACATTCAAAATGGCCGAGCTTGTCGGCATAAGTGAGAGACATGAGTACCAACATAACGCCACAAAAAAATCGAAATTCGAATATACGTAACCCGCGAAAATTCAAAATTCGCGATACTTTTTGAACACACCTCGTACATTGACAGCTGGACGATGACAATGTTTTAAAGGAATGTTTCGATTTCGAAGATATATCGTAATGATTAGAACCTCCGCAGAGTTTTATCCCCCTATCCTGGCTCGGAACACCAAAGTCGGTTTGTGCGGTCAGTTGGAACGATTCTGGTTACTGATTTTTGGCCTATTGAGCCTTCATATGATACGTGATGATGAACTCTCCTAATTTTGTTATTTTCCGTGCACTCACATCGATCATTCTGTGTATAAACATTGCATGTTCGATTAACGATTGTTTAGATGGTCGTTTTGCAAAATATAATTTTTTTTTAATTAGTTTTTTGTATTTTTCGTCAATTTATACAGAAAACATAACCTCGCAGTCTTACTTTTTAAAATGTACCAAAACATTTTTATATTAAGTTACTTTTTAGATAGTTGACGTTGAAAAGATCAGATGTTTCGATGTAGTTTGTTAATAAAAATGAACCCAGTAAACCTTTTGTTTAACAAAATCGTTCATAAAGTTTTTTTTATCGTTGATTATATGGGGACAAAAACCGCACGCCAGCAGATGTCACTTAATTAAAATCCATTAGTTATGTTTTGACGTGTTTCCGGACTACGTAGCGTTTGGGAGGGGTTGAAATGTAGTTAAATTCAATAAAAAATGCTTAATACGATAAAGGATATTTTTTATTTGCAATTTGTAAAAGAAACAATCATTTATGAGTGTTGCCAGACTGGCTTCATATTAAAAAATCAATAAATCGCAATTTCTGGTTTATCTCGGAAAGGCGGACGTAGGCGACATCGAGTACTTTGAAGTGATTCAGGCGAATAATATAGAGAATGAAGTAAAATTGCGAAAATCTTCAAAAATTTGAATAAAATTTACTGTTTTCCGTACCAAAAAAAAAACATAAATATTAAATAACTTTTTAAATTGAACTCGTACAAGAAAATATATTCTACGTAATTTATCGAGTATATTTAGAGGAGTATAATAGCGCACTTTCTTTTAAATTCTTTAATTTTTTTTAATTTACGTGCCTACGTCTAACCTCGATCCGCTCCGGAGTCCGGAGCGCTATGGAGTCGATCCGCTGTGCGAGATGCCCAGATCGACGGACCGCCCCAGCCCAGCGCTTAACCCCCCCCCCCCAAGTGCAATGAGCCCAGAAACACGTCAAAACATAACTAACGTAACTCTATATGTTATAAAATCATGTGAGATTTTTGCTGCCAGCTCTTAGAGGTTATTAACTTTTGCATATGTAAATCTGTTATTTTTCATAATCATAAACCCCTTTAGCTACTTCATACAGTAAAGCACAAAATATTTTTTTGAAATGTGTCAATTATTAAACATTTTTAGCTCTTTCCCCGAAAAAATGAAACCTATTTTTATGGTGGTTAATTTAAAAATGTATGGGGTTGTCTTAAAACTGTTAAAAACTATCGACTAAATGACACATTCGTCGCTCAAACAAATATCACACATAATCAAACACGTTTCGGCTGCATTTAGTGCAAATATTTTTTATGATTTTCACATTCACATTGCGACCATGAAACATTTTGACTTTTCACCTCAAATAAAAAATGTTATGTTTGTAGTATTTTTTTTTATATTATATTGTTTGTCTTTTTATTCGGTGCATTCCTTTTACCTGAAGTAGATGTGGTAATGTACTCCCGTAAAAAATAAACTATATCTTTAATTGCTTATAATTGCCGTGTCCGAGTTGACTTTCGCATTCTTACTTTGCTAACCTCTTCGTGACTAAAGCGAATAAAGTCTTAATGTTGCCACACTGCATTCACTCGTCTGAGGTCTGTCTGAAAATTATAACCGTGTGCGGCAACCGAGAGCCCTTTTGAAAAAAAACATCTCGCAAACTATTCAACCGCCGGTCACCCTAATAATAATTGTTGAGTTTTCAAACAGCGACTTTGTTTATATACTAAATGTGTTAATTATATTTTGTTAGGTTAGTTAGAAGACATTTCTATCGTACTAATTAGTTTGTTAAGTTGTCGTAATGCATAATTGTTAGAATCGGCTGTCAATTTGACAAACGATTCGGTTGGACATGTAACTAATTTCATGCTTTACCGTTCGTAGTTCATTCTAAAAGTATGAAATTTACGAATTGCTACAAACCGCTTATAAAATAATTAAGAGCGACGTTCACCAATTCCCGTCAAATTTACATTTAGTCATATTATTATAATTAGGTTATTTAAATTTATTTTAATATATTAGACCAAAGCCTTCATTTCTCCTATTTAAGCTAATTTATGCTGATGATTAAAGTACAACTCTTTCATAAGAATTGTCGTTAGTGGAACAAAAGTGTACACGACTGAATACTTTAAAATATATTACGATATACAGGATGTTGCAAGATCATTCCCGAGACTTAATAGGCTGTTTGTGGTCCCTATTACGAGTAAGAAACTATATAATAATTCCATCTTCATTATTTTTATTAAAGCGCTGGTGTAAATTACCTTTCTTATGATTGATAACGTTTTTCGCCAATAACGCCAATTGCTTTATCGGGAACGGTTTTAAGGACACGGTTTATCATAAAATGTCGATAGTTCTTTTGTGGTTTAAATTTTGAATCGGCGAACCTCATTTACGATTTTTTTCTTGTTTAATATTAAGTGATTTCGTATCAAAATCTCACCGAGCGAGACCGTACCTATAATCTTGTTTCTATAATGCGAAGAATAATATTGACACCCTGAACAAATAACATCCTAAGTCATTTTTAGCAACTTTTCAGGAGAGCCAAAACAAATTTTAAAAAAATCTCTTTACTTTGTTTTTTTGGATAATTATTGAGGTCAGTTAAGATTTTATTCTATGTAAAAATAATCTTCTCTGATAATAATACTGTACTTAACTAGAATTGGGATGTTTTTCCATTAAATATTACTTGAAAAGCTTACTTAAGATATTCACATGCGTACGATATCTTTCCACGTAGTAATGATAGAGATAAGGTGAAATACAGAGAAATAACATCCTAATTCAAAACCGCCAAAAAGTGACTTAGGATGTTATTCGCTGGGGGTGTCGATATGCTGTTTGTTTAAAGATCGATGACCTAGGTTAATGATTGTATTTTGTCCTAAAATTGCATCAAAACAAAAATTGTAATTAAATTAACATTGTGGTAATAATCGATGTTCGATTTTATGAAATTTTGTTAAGGTTTTTTTAATCTTGCATTTTTCGAAATGCTTATATTTTTGACTGGTGACTGGTAGGCATATTAAGGGTGTTTTTTTTAGAGGCGTGGTTTTCAATCTGGCACTACTTTTTTCGTAGTTGGTGTTTTTGACAGCTGTCACTTGATTTATGCTCAGTTTGGTTTGCCATTTCATAATGAATAGACTTACTCCTGAACAACGTGGCGTGGCCTCCAAGATCGTGCGATTTAACACCGCTGGACTATTTTTTGTGGGGTTATGTGAGGTCGCTTGTCCACGCAGATAAGCCGGACACGATTAACGCCTTGGAAGAGAATATTCGGCGCGTTATTGCTGACATACGGCCCAACTTGCTGCAAAAAGTGGTTGAAAATTGGGCCTCTCGGCTGGAATTTGTTCGAGTCAGCCGCGGCGGCCACTTACCCGAAATCATTTTTAAAACATAATGGCAAACCCTTATCTTTATAATAAAACTAAATTCTTAGCCATAACATCAAATTATATGCGTTTTATCTCTTCTTCAAAACCACGCCTCTAAAATCATCACCCTATATTTACCTATAACCTATAATTGTGTAAAAGGGTGCCAGTAATGAACTGCGTGACCCCCTCAAAATTACCAACCTAAAATAGAAAATTGTATCTTCAAGAAGTACGTTTAAGTCGTCTTTCCTTTCAAAAGTGTGCCTTAGTAAAAGCGATTTATACGAATTATCCTCTAAGCGTACTCGAAATATTCACGTAACTTAAGTGACATTGATACTGTCAATAGAGATCCAAGTCATATATTTATTTAATAATTTAACCTCTTAGTTCGGCGTCACGAGTTACATTCACCATTAATATATCACAAAAACATATTTGATTTTTAAAATTTGCTATAAAAAGATATTTAGGATAACCTATTAAAAAATAGAAAAAAAGATCATGCAATGGAATGGAAAAAATAAACTAAATATGACAGCCCAGTTAATTAATTGAAGCCGTTCGATTGTTTAAACAGACAACTAATTATTATGAGTGTTTTTTTTTGTGTTTTATATTAATCGCTTGTTAAACAGTGTTCACTAATTATATTACATAAGGCTGTTGGTCGCTCACCTTAGTTATTAAAAATAACACAAAATACAGGTAGTTAACTAAATTTAAATTAATATTCCTTGTATGTTTATTTATTTTCTTCTCCTTTTGTTATTAAATGTAATTGCTTAAAATTATTGAAACCGTTAAAATATAATATTAAGATGCAGTTGTGTGGAAAAATAATCTAGAAAACATTTAAGTTGATTAAATTAAAATATAACCTTATTCCGTATTTTTTCTCTTTAAATTTCTGTATATTATTTCTACATTAACATTTAAAAATTATGCGTGTATTTACGAATCCCACTTCTGAAAAATCTTTAAATGATGTGAAATAGTTTTTCATATTTTATCCAGCACAACATTCAATATCTTCTGCCATTATTTATATGGACATCTACCACTGGTCTGTAAGCGCAGGTGATGATGACAAGATTTCTGCAGATTTGTCTTCCACTGCAATCCCGGAGCCCTCGTCTCCACGACGAAGGTTCTTTTCAAAGCGTTTAGAACTTTGTTGTTTCTGGTGTAATACGTGGCCGATCCATTTTCACTTACTTCTGTGTAGAAAGTGGGATGGTTCTTTTTCAGAGTTTTATTAAACTTTCGTATTTTTGAATTTGAAACTCGCTCGAAACTTTTAGACAAAGAAATGTAACTTTGTAATTCTATTTAAGCTCAGATAAATAGAAGATAGACGATATCAAGTATTATTTTTCTTAAATACCTACACATAAGAGTCACAATGTTACCTTTGCATAGAGAAATGACCGTTGAGACAATGAAAAACCTCTTATATAGGGGTGTTTTTTTTAGAGGCGTGGTTTTCAATCTGGCACTACTTTTTTCGTAGTTGGTGTTTTTGACAGCTGTCACTTGATTTACGCTCAGTTTGGTTTGCCATTTCATAATGAATAGACTTACTCCTGAACAACGTGGCGTGGCCTCCAAGATCGATTTAACACCGCTGGACTATTTTTTGTGGGGTTATGTGAAGTCGCTTGTCTACGCAGATAAGCCGGACACGATTAACGCCTTGGAAGAGAATATTCGGCGCGTTATTGCTGACATACGGCCCAACTTGCTGCAAAAAGTGGTTGAAAATTGGGCCTCTCGGCTGGAATTTGTTCGAGTCAGCCGCGGCGGCCACTTACCCGAAATCATTTTTAAAACATAATGGCAAACCCTTATCTTTATAATAAAACTAAATTCTTAGCCCTAACATCAAATTATATGCGTTTTATCTCTTCTTGAAAACCACGCCTCTAAAATCATCACCTTTACAATAAAAAATTGAATCGCACAAATAGGGTAAAATGACAATTTAAAGAGAACGGCATTTAGGGACGCAGTTCCGAGTGAAAGGACTTTTCGTACCTGCCATATTTTGCATCTATACACTAGGATTCCTATTGGTGGTGTGTAGATTGTGTTCTTCTCCGGAGAATCACGCCCACGTTGTGTGAACTCCTGCAACACCTATTCAAATAGCATTACATACAAAAAGTTTAACCTCTGCTTTCAAGCTACGTTGTACCTTTTTGAGTATTCTGTAGCAGATGCATACAATACATTTTATTCCTTCGTTAGTCAGAACGGAGTCACTAGATGGCGTTCTCGACGAAGTATTCAATTTTCAAATAACTTCTTTTGACAGTCGAAGGTTATCACGCCCAGACTGACGCCCGTATGCGGGGTCGTTCCTCGAGTGAATACAGTTCTAACCTTGGCTGAAGGAGCCTTTAAAGGCGTTCGATTCCTAACTATTGCTAACCTAATAACCTTCAAATTATAAATCATTTGTCTTTGTAAGCCAGAATGTCGACGGTGACCTTACGGAACTGAACACCTTTTGACATTTGTGAGGTTTTTTTCACATAATACACCCTTTTTTAAATCAGGTATTGCTACCAGTGATATTTATGATAAATTAGTATAAATTTTAATGTTAAAATTGCATTTAATCAGGTGGCATTAAATTGTGTTCCGCGCATTGAGTTTGTACAGGGTTATGAACCATGAAATAGTTTCTTAAATAGTACCCCCCAATAAAGAAAATGCGAATGGTTAAAACAGCCTTAAATCAAGTTTATTTTATGTCATATTCATTTCAACTTAACCTAACTGAAGAATATTTGCTAGAAATAAAACGACATTCTCCCAAAAAGGTATTTAATTATTGTATTAATATTATTGACAGCTCTACAATTTACATGTAGCAATTAAAAAAGTCAATACAATATTAATTAATTATAATAAATCTAGATTTTCATCATAAAATTGGAACATTGTGATGATTTAATATAAAATAATCTTATATAATATACAGTAATTTTAATAAAAAAAAAATTTTTTAAATCTATATGTACGGTCAAATAATTTATAAACGCTATGAGGAACCCAAGCTAAAAAAAATCATTCAAAATATTCGAAGTTAAATACCTAGTCTAACGGACGTAAGTAAATAAATTAAAATATAAAACAAAAAAAAATAAACAATGTATTAATTTTATAGTTATATTGTATTCAATTAACATATTCAAAAAAAATATGTATATAATTTTCATTATCTATATTTTAAATCATCCGTAAAATAAAAAGTTATAATTTACATTCCCATTCCGGCCGCTGGATAAGATGTCTAATTGCTTATAAAAAAAAAGGTTATTTTTAAATTTGCCAGATCGGAGCTGCGAAACCTAAACAAACAAATCATTAAGTTATCTATCGTTTTATTTCTAATTCTTACATCAAACTAGATTAGAAAATAATCTACACCGAATACATTTATTAAAAATCTAAAAGAATTCATATTTACACGGGGCTGAGGGTGCTTAATTCAAAAATATATGAATACAACTTATATCTTAATAATTAGGTTAAGTGCAAGAAGAAAACTAAAACGACTGGCCTATAGGCTCTACTTAAGTGTCTATTACATTTTCGGGAAACATGGTTTCCGAGAATGAGGGTATGCCGATTTATATTTATATAAAAGTGCAATAAAGTCGTGGAATTCAAATTTGTTTCAAAAGTTTCTGCGTCGGCGCTGGACATACATTTTTATTAAATAATTTAAAAAAAAATAATCTTAAAACGCCGGTGTGTAGAATTAGTCTAATATTTTTTATAATTATATTATTTTTTCTGATAAACTCTGTACCGAGATGTGTCAGTTATGAACTCAAAAGACAATTTAATCGAGCATTCGCCTTGGTAAATTTAGTCGGTGAATGATCACGACTGCCGCAGGTCGCCAATCGAAATATCTTAATTACTCGATGAGTGAGATATATACAATGTTTTGCCATAAAAATATATTTGTTAGAAAAATAAATGTTACAATTAAACCAAAGGATTATTTTTTTTTGCTGCGAGCGAGACCCGTTGCAATCTCGGCAACGGCGATTTATTTTGTTTTAAGAAAAATGAGTATTTTCATGCATGTATCGCTCTGTGAAAGTTTCGGATGATACGCATTAACTACACAAAATAAAAAGCGTAGAAAAAATACAATCATATTAGATCGAGTGACTGTATGTGACGCGTGCGTTCACAGTACTCCGCGCGCTTGCTGAGTACGCGTATCATGCGATAAAATAATTATATTAATAAAATGGAGTTACACACGTATTTATTCATCTATATCCAATCTGAATATGTGTAGAGCGGGCGATTCAATATTTTTCATAGCAGCAATGACCAGGTATGGATTAGTAAGTATGTTACTGAATTAGCAGGAAAATTCACATTTTTCTTTAAAAAATGTAGACATTTAAACGTGTATAAGCTAAACCGCCTAAAACGGCAATATTCTTCGAAAATAATGCATAATTAAAAATGTTAAATAAAAATAACATATAGTATTCATAAAAAATACACGTGTGATTGGAAGATGCGTTTTCGCCACATTCATTCAGTGAAGATATCGCCGATTAATTAATAAATTAATGAATTAGCAATGCTGTTTAAAATTGTGTTTTATACAAACGTCCTAATTTACACGCACACCAAATTGAAAAAGTGCGCTGAAAACGTGAACGCTTAGAAATTATAAATATAATGTGTGCAATTTTCAATAGGATATTTTAAGGTGTAATAGTTACAAATTATGACCCAGAACTTTTAGGACGCAGCGCAGAATTGCTGCGCATAAAATGAATCTGCGTTAGCGCTGAATATAGCATTTTATGCTCTGATGCACTGCAAGTAACGGAAAGTGCGAACATCGATAAAACAATAAATATGAAGATATTACTCTTAAAAACCTCATTCAAACATTTTCAAAGGTTTAAAATAACATTTTTAAAATTAGGCTTCCAATACAGTGGTTTCAATAGTAAATAAGAAATAACTACTCGCCTCAAGACGGTGCGGTTCTGAAGCAGAATTGACAATCCACTATATTTGAACCCTTTCGAGGGAAAAAAATCTTTTTTCATAGACCGTTATTTTTTTTGTGTACGACCCAAACGTTAAGACTCCTATATAATGAACGCATGCCTTGCGAATTGAGAGGCGGCAATCGGAACCATTGGCGCAGAGCGGAATTTACACCGTCTTTTGGACACGAGGAAATTTAATCAGGAATCTTATGTACATATCAGAGAATCTGCGTCATTAGACCTTATGACTCGACGAGAACTATTTTCTCACGTAGCTCGGGCATCGCACCAAGAATCTATCACCTCGTGAGTTCCTTACAAACACGCTCATGAAAACGGTAACATCAAAGTACCGGATTCATACAAAAAATTGAAGCTATTTGGCATTTAGTGCGATTGATGTAAAGGTTTGCATTACATTGACAACCGCTTGCTTTCTTGGTATTAGCGGTGTAATACCTAACCTTTGTTTGGGCACCTCAATTTGTAGTTTTTTTTTAATACGAAAACTGCCATCTTTAACGATATAATACAAAAGTGGACGAAGGCAAAATTTTGTATTAATTAATTTTGTATTTTGTGTTAAGTGCTCGCTCACATAACACTCGGAGCGTAAAAAAATAAGAATAAAGAAGTTGAGAAGAAATGAGAACAACTGCAGATGTTTCGTAAGCACATAACTCCTTTGTCTATGAAAAAGCACTATTTACGAAATTTTGCAGATAACCCCTTCATTCACTAAGGTCTTTTGTAGTACTCGAGTATGAATGGCACATAACACTTGGAAATAGATACCTGTGTGCGTGTGTCAGCGAGAGCGTATTTGTATTTATATTTGTATTTGAGTATAATTCTATAGAAATGTCTAGTGCACTCGTTGGCTATTCGCCGTAATAGTACAGAAGCTGGCAACGTTTTCGTCGGTTGATTCATCTATGAAGAATGGATCTTGTTAAAATCAAGTGACGAAAACATCACTAGCTCCCGTACTAGTACGTCAAACAGGCAGTGAACAGAGTATCCGGGTTCCGAACCCTCACAGCGCGCACTGTACTCCGGCAAAAATTTCCACCTCTCAATAAAAGCATTATCGTTTCGGTGAGTCAAGCTCTCTAGGACAACGGCTGCCCTTAATTTAACCGGCTAATATCCATATTCGGTCTTAATGGACGTGGTCTTAACGCGGGCCGCGCCTCACTGCATGTAATAGTCCGGATGGTCGGAGTCCTTCTCGAAGCGTTTCGCTTCCTCCTGCATGCTCTCCTTGATCTTCAAGATGGCCGCCGACTCGTTCTGGTCACTCGGATCGCCGCCCGCTCCGCCGAACCCGCCTGAGGAAACAAACATTCTTTACCGTTAGAACAGAGCACACAATTAACATCGATTCATTCTCTATGTTGCACAGTTAACGCATCTGCGAAATCCTTGTTTCGAGACGAACGCTACCGAAGTTTTTCAAGCGCGAAGGAGTTCAAAGGAGATTCACAAAAATACTCGCACAACTAAAATGCTTGGAATATGAAGAAAGGTGATCTGATTGAGACTCATAAAGTGTTAACTGGACATTATAATTGTACAAAAATTAAGGGCATATTCATGTTTAACCAAAACACGCAACTTCGCGGCCATTCAATGAAGTTATCTAAATCTCTTTGTTCCACTAATCCTAGGAAGAACTTTATCTCCAATAGAGTTGTGGATAATTGGAATCGGCTACCACAGGAAGTGGCGGAAGCTATAAGTGTAAACCAGTTCAAGAGCCGCCTCGATAAATCTCTTGAATCTAGGCCAATCGCTAGTAACTGAGAATGAGAAATGAGCGCATCAGCTAAATAGCTGCTTGCTTATTCCATAAACAATCTGATTAGGGAAAAGATGCTATGACGAAACGATTATTTCATTCTGACGCGTCACTTATGTTAAAATTTCTGAACAAAACGTCGTTTTTTTTATTTAACTTAACACCTGATATATAAATAGTGTCACCTAGATGTAAACAAACCACCGTAAGTACGTTTCCTTAGACACGTAGATACGTTAAATTTGATGTGAAAAATTGTTTAAAATACCCCCTCTTCGTCCGCAAATGCATAACCTCATTTTGTCAGTTAATTAAGCTGTTACTAGAACGGAGAATGCTACAAGTTCATTTGCTACCAAAAAGTATAGGAACAGTTGAGGTTAAAATGTCAGTTTAAACAGAGTGTAACTTTTCCCAATTGCGCCCAAAAAATGATTCTCAGATTCTATTATTAGATTTATCGTTTTCCGACCGTTTCGTTTGAAAATATTGCGTGTCTACAGAGCTAAACTAAACAGCCGTTAGATGAAACGGCATAATTTATGACAGCTCTTCGAGAAGAGTCCCCTCGACTAACCAATTCGCGTCCATGCCGGCCGCCGTGCAACACGGCGCTCTCACTAGCTGCCGGAAACGTAGCGTAAATCAAAATACTCCAAACAGTATGTGTTTATCTGAAATAAAATTGTTTTTTTTTTTCAATTTCAGTATGTAGTAAATATTGTGCGTTATCCCCTAAATTATTTGGCAAAATCTGTATTGAGATAAAAAATAATAAATTCATAGGTATAGCGATCGATTACCCAAATTGTAATCTGCCATTCCGGAGGCTGAGTCCTCCCGCGGCGTTCCGGGACCCCCGGCTCCGCCCACGCCGCCCGGTGATGATTTCATCCCGTCAACGCCGCCCAAACCTGCGAGCAAAGAAAATAAACTTCGTTCAATCGCATAGTGTCACGTAGGGTTGCAATAATTAAACGACCAATGAACGGATTGCACACTTTTATTTAAAGGACAGGAAAAATATTTACACAGAGTTAGTCGATCTGAGCAATTAATGAAAGCCTATAAGGCGCAGAGAGGTGTGGATTAAGACAACCTGGATGCTGCGATGTTACGGTGAAACTCCTCGGTCAACGGTGACAACCTGGACGCTGCGATGTTACGGTGAAACTCTTCGGTCAACGGTGTCATTCAAATTAAGATTAGAATTATTTAGTCATAGTGACATTCCTCGTAGATTTCACGTGACAATAGCAACCCGGTCTTATACGAGGTGTGATCAAAAAGTAAGGTGACTTTTTATTTGTATCAAAAAATATTTATTCATATTTATTTTGTCCCCTTCAAAGTAACCCCCCTTAGATACAATACACTTTTTCCAATCCTCAAAGAACTTCTGATGAGCACTTTTTGGTATAGCCTTCAGCTCATCCAGCGGTGCGGTCTTTATGTCCTCAATCGTTGCAAAACACCGTCCTTTCATGGGTTTCTTGAGTTTCGGGAACAGGTAAAAGTCACAAGGGGCTAAATCCGGTGAATACGGTGGCTGCGGCATGATTACGGTGTTGTTCTTGGCCAAAAACAGCTGGCTCTTTATCGTGGTGCAATAACCATGACTGATATTTCCACAATTCCGGGCGTTTTTTTCGTATCGCTTCACGCAAACGGCGCATAACCTCAAGGTAATACTCCTTATTAACTCTACTACCTTGTGGTAAGAACTCCTGATGCACTACGCCATGATAATCAAAGAAAACAGTGAGCAACACCTTGACATTTGACCGAACTTGGTGTGCTCGCTGAGCACGCAAAACGCTTCTAACCTTAATGCCTCTCACAAACAACTTTTCACAGATATTAAAAACAAGTGTACCAACATAAAAAAAAAATAGATCGAACGGACGTAGCCTGCGAAATTTGAAGTCACCTTACTTTTTGATCACACCTCGTACACTTTATACAGGATATCCTGACAGCATTGAGCATTCTCAAATCGAGAGTCACTGTTTCAAAAACGTTTCATATTTAACGGAAAAAGTTATCATTTCATTTTCACCGAACCTTACGAATCAAATACAATTTGTTTGGTCAACTGTTGCAACTAGATTTCATAATACTTTCTTATTGAAATGAAATAAATCGCCGACGTAACAATATTCATCGTAGCCGGAGGCTTGCGTGTTCCGACTCGGGTCTAGCTGAAATATGTTCCGTCTGTCCGTAAGACTGTTCGTAGACGTCTTACATTTAAACTATTGTCGTCTATCCATTCAGTGCGATGGGGTTCCCTCGAATCTTTTCTGAAGAATGTGTTTTCCGCTCGATGTGTGCAAATGCTTAGCCATCTCATAGCGCTCATTCGTTGGCCATCATTCATTCGAAAATCGCCGCTTAAATTATCTATTCGTCCGATTGCTCTACTGTCTATGCCAAATCACTTATTTAGTGACACGACTGCGTAATCAATTTTTTAACTGTACCTATTTTGTACAAGTTATACACCGCAATGTAAAGTTGTAAAAGGCAAATAATTAATAAAAATTATCAAAAAGTCAATAAGAGCAGTTTCTTTTTAAAAAGAGTTTAAGACAGTTAGTGACCAGAGTAATATTTTCTAATAGAGAATTTCATGGTGAACCAGGTGACACCATGTGGCAATTGGACATCCCAGGCCACCTAAGCTGATTTTTCTTTACAATAGTGAGTATTTATTGAAATAAATCAGTATGTACGCGGTTTGCGCACCAAAAATTTTTAGCGGGAATCATTTCATAACGGGTTAAATAAACATATTTTATGACATCCATAAGGAAGGATATATACGAGGAAGGAATATTGCAAGCACAGCGAAAGAGCGATGGACGAAAAAAGTCTTGCAATGGCACCCTAGAACCACACTTTTGTTAGAACAACAAGGGCGACCACCAATAACTCGGTAACATCAAACGGTTCACGGGCCACAACTGAATGAAATGGAAAGTACTTAGGGAGGCCTATGCTCTGTGTGGTGATGAAAGAATACATTTTGATAGATTCTTATAAAAGTCATTGTTTGTCTCGGTGCAAAACACTCGAATTGATGTACAGTCAAAGCCAAAAGAGTCACTCTCCCCCGAGCAGTTCGCATGTCGAGTCTTATGGAACGGCCGCCATGTGATTCTGAATCGATTGGTTATTGCGCACCAGACGGTACCGCCCGTAACTCAAAACGATGGTCGGATTCTCAAAATTAACACCGTTTTCTATTGAGATATTCTACTCTTTTTAATATCCCTGAAATCGGCCTTAAAAGTGGGAACACGACATTGCTATAAACGCCTAATTAAGACAAATAAATATAACGACTGAAAAATACCCTAATTTATGCAGTGGAAGTACGCATCCGATTATTTTACCAGCGGATAAAAACCGACACAAATAACTTGACATCGAAATAGCTTTAGCGCGCGGGCCGCATTGCTTCAAATGTAATAGATTATTTGTGTATGTACCTTCTGGGTTAGCCTGCGAGGAAATGACTCCGCCGGGCCCCCCCGGATGATCGGAGGCCCCCAGCGGAAACTCGGGGCCGAGGCCCCCTCCGCCGACAGGCTTCATTAGGGTGTACATATTCTCGCCGCCTGCGGAAATAGCACAAAACGCATTTTTATTCATCAGTGCAGCGATGCGGAATATCAGAAAGAACATTATAGGTTATGCGCAATGAGAGAGAGGCAGCACCCGGAAACGAGATGCCAGATAATTAAAAACTCAATAGTTACACGAACGAAGAACGAAGGGATTTACAGAAAATAATTAATGACAAAACTGACGATGGATAGAATTTTTCAAATACAATCCGCGATGGAATGTTACACAATTCAATAAAATGTAAAATCATTTCTTAATTTATGTAACTATAACCTCGACTAAGTGTGCGGTAATAGTGCAGCTGCCATAAACACACTCAGCGTCGATAACGGTATATCCCCGTAATCGCCGTTTCTGAGTAAATGCATTACCGTCTTAATGCATTTCTATCAATATTTGAAAGCGTGGCAAGTCGCGTATACCTGAATTCACGAAAGGCATAGACTAATCGACATTTTTTTTTCATTTGGCGGTAAATAATTCGAGTTTAATTGCACATATTGTTTGCCAATTATATGAACTTATAACTTAAACTAAAAAACGGGTGTTGGTCCCGCGTGAGTTATTACGTTTGGTCAACGTACTTCGCCGATCGGGTGGCAAAGCGTGTCCGCGCGTTTGACGTACGTAGGTGAATGTGCTAACGGAGCGGAATGAACGAATAACAAATAATTCCGGAAGTGTCAGTTTTACAATACGCTATATCAGAACGGCGGTTAGTTTCGATGCGATGAAGAAATTCAAGGTTAGGTTCGTGCATGCGACGGAACAGCAGATAGTTATTTGTTGCGATAAAAAGCGACGTCTGTATGTATAGTGTACTTTTCATTCGGGATTTAAGTACAATTCAATTTATTAAGCCTGATTTAAATCAATTATAGACTAAACTAGACCTCGTTTTATATCGCTATGACTTTCTAGACGGCGGTTATAAATCTATTAGTGATCGCAGATTAATTAAAATACTTCCAATAGTCTCTCTCTTATCATAGTCATAATCGTCCTTAGAGTAATAATCACTTTATCTCACCGGCGACCCGAGCGATGAATAATGATGTAGGGGAAATATTTTGCGCTAATCACGTCGGCATATTGTACGCTGTCCGAAATGGCTAAACAGATTTTGATTTAGCTCACGCGTAGACATCTTTCCAACTGTGAGTAAAGGCTGCATTATTTTGTGCTTTGCGGATATCTGTTTTTCTCTGGCGCGGGGCTCTGTGCGTCAAATGCGCCGTTGACATAGCGCAGTTCTTAGCCGCATAAGATTTAACACCAGTTGGCCAATTAATTCGGAGAGACAGAAGATCAGAAGATACTTCTTCTGTCGCACATAATGCTTAATTTGTATTCCCTATGAGTAAGAAATTTTATAATAAAAAAAGCAAAAATAATTCATATCCTTTATTATATTTTTAACAAGGTGGTGTAAATTACCAGTCTTTTCGGTCCGCGATGCAGCGCAACGCATGCAATGCGATAACGTATCCTTGACCGGAATACGCGTGTGTTGGCCTCGTGCTGTGACTAGTCGGCCGTTTATGGCGCGAGCATCAGATAAAGACGTTATTACAAGTGTCATTTAATATTGTCACGTTATGTTTACATTATTTTACTACTAATATTACTAGAAATAATACTAGAAATCGCAGGGCCGACTAGTTGGATTTTTATCGGGAACGACGGTGGACGTGGATTAATCTGAAGCATTAAGGTGGCGTAAGTGAGGTAATTAAATGCGTTTCGTCACAATTGGGTGCCATTGCAGAGTTCCGAATACTACCCAACACAACCCGCAGCATCCAAAAAGGACCACTGACAAGAAACAGTAATTATTGTAGAGCTCGCTCGCTGTAGAGTGGCGCTTAAATTGAAATTTGAGAGGTCAAAGTAAAATTGAAGAGTTCTACGCCATATCGCACTGCATATCCCGTAGAAACCCTCCGTCGTCTTTCAACAGTATATTCGGAAATCTAAAACCAACTGAAGCAATTCTAATCTCAAAGAACGCGATTGGTTCTTCAAACCTGTGACAATACCATTTTACCACATCAGTTAACCTTAATATTCGCCTAATAAACGACCATAATATAGAGTCGTACGCCCACAGAGATATCTAAACACCATCTATTAAGATCAAATGAATATATCGACCTGCAATACATTCCATATCTGGATTAGCGGGAAGCGCGATAATCATATAACTGAAGTTACATTATACGCAACGGCTACACAACCGCATGATTTGTAGCTGAACTCGTCACCATACTAAATTGTCATGTTGTCACTTGCAATAAGGTTTCCGTGTCACTGAAACTGGAGTCTGGCTGGAACGTAATAATAGGCAAGCAAAGCGACTTTGTTGAATGCTGTAGCTATGGCTGTGAATGAACTACCAGCATCAGTAACGCGGCTATTCGTTGCGCTAGAATAATAGGGGGATTTAAATGGCGTCGCCTTATAACGCCCACGTATAATCTGGATACGGGAAATGTGCGGTTGGTCTGTCGGGTTTAACAAAACAGACCACAAAAAAAAAACCCTCAATCCTTCCACAACGAACCCGATCACATTAAATATAAATGTAATATAGAGAAATTAAAAAAAAAACAAACCGTTGCTCAACAATAATCCTGGAATGGAGGTTTCTATATTCCTCCCGATGGCGAATATTCTCAAATCTGCCACTAGTTAAAGTAAAATATTTATGCCTGCGAGTTCTTACTGAACCCGTACTTTACCCCAAAGGAACCATGTTTTTACCTTACCCTGTTTTTATCGGGTAAACCTTGCGGATGAAATCTTCGAAATGTTTTTTTTTTCGTATTTAAGCTATACACTTACACATATAATAAAAGAAAATCTATCTATGCGGGGGCATCTTCACAGCAGAAACCTTTTCATAATATCACTTCTTTATTTTGCCGGAAAAGCTGCTGCAAGGGCAGAAATGATAGCTAGTACCACGGATCTAAGTAATAAAAAGCAAGCATTCTCTTTGATGTGCGGTCGGCATTGACAGCGTGTGTAATACGGCAAGCAGGTCTGGTCTCTGGCGCACTCGCGGCTCGCCCACTGGCTGTTTGACGTAATACTATGAGAGCTAGCAATGTTTTCGTCGCTTGATATTAGCGAGACTCATCCTTCACGGATGAATCAAGTGACGCAAACGTTGCTAGCTCCCTTACGGTTAGGTCAAACAGCCAACAAGCGAGCTGTTTAGGGTGCCATCTGCGAACTACACTTTTTTCGAGTTATTTCATAACACTATTGGATATTTTTGGTTTAAAAAATTAAATATTGCAAATAAGTGTCTCGTTTACCAAAAACTGTGTTTCGATGTTCCATTAAGTTAAGTTTTTAGCTTGTTTATACAGCCCCAGGAAGAACTTCATCAGTAACAGAATCGTGGAAGCATGGAATGGATTGCCAGAAAGTGTCGTAGAATCAAGGCAATGTTTGGAGGTGTTCCTCAAGATGGTAAATCTAGAGTAGGTTTAACCATGAGCGACAACTTGTTAAATGGTGTCCCGTGCAGTCGGGACAGAGACAGAATCGGCACTCACCTGAATTAGAAGAATCCTGCGGGCTGGGCATTATGGGCGTGCCGGGCCCCGGCGGTCCGTTTCCCCCGTACGCGCCAGGAGAGCCGCCGGCGTAGGGACCCGGGGGTCCGCCGGGGCCGCCCGGTCCCGGGCCTCCGCCCGGGCCGCCCCCGGCGCCTCCGGGCCCCCCACCAGGACCCCCGCCACCGCCGGGACCGCCGCCTCCCCATGCTCCGCGCGGGCCCATTCCCATACCGACCGGCATCCCGGGAGTAAAGGAGCCTGTGGGGGAAAGTCATGTTTCAATAATAAAACCTAGAAATAGAGGCAGAATAGTGGGCAAACTGCTTCAATTTATATAAATAAATATTTGTTTAATTTAGTTAATGGGTGTAATCCGTCAGGATGGTTATTTTCGTCGTCATACATCTTTGTACACAAAGTTCATAATTAAATTAATAAATTTGAGGATGAAATGTGTACGATTTTTTTTTATATAATTTCTTGCTCATAATAGGGAACTTAAGCAACCCCTTAAGTCTTCCGGAATGTTCTTGGAACATCCGCATTATATAATAACCAAAATAAGTTCAACCCATAGAAAATTTCACAGAGATTGCGATGATATGTCAAAATCTTAAATCAAAATTTCTAATGAATCGGTAAGATGTTGCGTCGTTTATCATATTACTTCTCGGTAAAGGGGTATACAGGGTGTTTTCAAATTTAGGGCACTCCTTTCAGGATGTTGATCTATATCGACAATCAAACATTAATCAGCAAAAAAATATTGCAAAAATGTGTCTCAATTACGAGAAAAACGTTTTTATGTTTGAGATTGCGGTTTGTACAAAACGCATGGTGCGTTTTTGTTGAGATTTTTTTTTCATATTTATATAAAAATTGCAGGTTATAAATTTTTAGATAAACAACTCATAAGTATGGTAGTTCAGATAAACTTTGATTAAATAAAAATATCGCTATTATGAATTTAATCCAACAAACCAACAACCGCACTTTGTTGATACTTTGTGCCAACAAAGTACAGAATGCGTAATTTAAATGTATTTCATATAACAATTTGTTCCTCGAATAAACGCTATTGTTTAATGAATTTATTAATTATCATGATTGCCTAAAATTATGTAAATTTCAATTTAAAAAAAATGTTTGTTTTTATAATAAAGTTTTTATAAATTTTTAGTTTAAAGTAATTTTTATATTTAAGTTTTTGTTTTACGCTTCTTTTTCTTCAGTTTCATTCTTAAATATTTTATTTAGACTATGTTTAATAATTGTTTTTTTATCCTAGTATTAATGTAGGAAGCTGTGTTTAGATTTATTATTATTATTGGTTAATGGGCGAGCAGCTAGAGCTGATATGCCCATATCGAGATCACAACTTCATTGAAGACGTCTGGATTCAGTGTGTTTATTTAAATTATTATGTAAATCTAAAGATTTCTTAAAATTAAATAAATAAAAAATCACAAAAAACATGACTTCTGATGGCTTACTTATTTTCATTATGTATTAGAGATACTTTCGAAAATGGTTGTAACTTCATACTGTGATGTATAAATCCTAATAATGATGAGAATTGACGAGAACCGGACCCAGATTACAAACATCCCTTCTACATTCGGCACAAAAGCCTCGAGAGGTCGCTCCGCGAGTGGTAATAGAAAAAAATGTTAACCTGGCGGCTGTGGGGGAGGACCCCGCATGCCCCCGCCGGGCCCGTATCCCCCGGGGCTCATGGGGCCCATTGCGCCGCGGGGCGGATTCATCCGAGGGCCCCCCATCATGCCGCCTTGCCTGTCCAACGAGTTGCCCATCATCGGCTGGCCTAAAATCAAAATAAACAATTGCCATTAGCACAATTACATAGTGTATATATATATGTATATATATAAATTATATAGGATCAAAGGCAGCATTTTTAGTTAAAAATAACATGATTATTATTATTATTATTATTTCGTAATAGGCAGGCAGCATAGCTGATAAGCGTATATCGTATTCAGTATCAAAATTGTTATTATTTTTTGTTTTTTTTTTTCCTTAAATGTTCATCTACATCCCGGGTGCTCAAACGGTCGATCGCGATCGACTGGTCGATTGCGATCGACCGTTAAATAAAAGGTAATAAATGGTAGCTAATATCTATATGTGCTACGGTACGCCCTACCTAGGTAGGTAGGGTGTATCGTGTATGTACGACAACCCTGCATCACACACACTTGCAGTCTCTCAGAGTCGATCGTAAGTAGTCTAAAAATATTGAGGTAGATCGCCAGCAGTTCAAGTTTGAGCACCCCTGCTCTAGATTGTTTTTAAATTGGTTGACTGTTTTTGATTCTGAAACTTTCTGGTAGTCCATTCCATGCTTCCACGACTCTGTTGCTGATGAAGTTCTTCCTGAGATTGCTTGAGAAGGACGTCCTATCTAACTTCATACAGTGCCCACGTAGTTGGGTGTTTCTATCAATTCTGCGCAGTCATAGTGAGGCTTTAATATTTTGTATGTCTCAATGAGGTCCCCTCTATCTCGCCTCGCTTTTAACGTCAGCCATATCCTTTAAGCCATAGAATACTTTGCTATAATGCTTTTATATAGTATTTTTCATCGACCTAATCAACTTTTTTTTGTTTCGCTGAAGCCGGCTGCGTTTTAAATCGATTTTTGATAACACGCAAAAAAAATTACAAAATGTCAGTGTTTTAAAAAAAATATTTAATTCTGAAGATTACTTTTACCTCACTCGCCGTTACAGGAAATTATTTAACAGATTAACTACCCACAAACAACAGAAAGGCTGTCTGTGTTAAAATTGACCTCATTACAGGAGCGACGTGATGTGGTGATCTCATTGAGACTTACAAAGTGTTAACTGGACATCATAATTGTGCAAACATTAAGGACATATTCATGTTTAACCAAAACACGCAACTTCGCGGCCATTCAATGAAATTATCTAAATCTCTTTGTTCCACTAATCCTAGGAAGAACTTCATCTCCAATAGAGTTGTGGATGTAAACCAGTTCAAGAATCTCCTTGGTAAATTTCTCGAATCTAGGAAAATCGCTAGTAATGTGAATGTGATATGAGCATATCAGCTAAATTGCTGCGTTACGATATTTTTCGAGGTGTAGTGCTTATTGCGAAATAAGACACCTAGGTGTGATGTAAACGACTGATGGTCCAGGAATGCATTTAATGGATGAGGTCTTGCAGTAGGCCACCGGCAAGTGGGATTTTCATAGAATTACCATACCAAGAATGCGTTGGAATGTGTGACTGCAACCGTACAAATACACAATACATATAAAACTCGCCGTTGCTATATCGACCGTGTACAGAAAAATATGACAGGAAGACCTTCGAGATCAGAATTTGGCTGAATTAGCCGGCCTGCTACCTACGAACAGAACCGATCAGCGCTCGCTATAAATTCATAAAGAACGCAACGCTTACTTGGCGGCCCGTTAAACTCGCCGGCCATTGCGGGCGGCATTCGGACCTGCGGCCGTGGCCCGGGCCCGCCGCCGTACCACGGTCCCATGAATGGCTGGCCCGCGCCGCCCATGATCTGCGGCGGCGGCGGCGGGGGACCGTGCTGTGCCGGCTGACCGCCACCCGCGCCCGGCGGCGACGGGCGCAGCGAGGAGTTTGTGAAGAAGCCCGGTGGGATCCCGCCGCCCATTCCTGAAAGTGGAAAGATAAACCATATTATTTCAAAACACTGGAAAATCGGAACCAGTAGAATGAACCCGGAACCAGTAGAATGAACCTTTGTTCCGTATTAATATTTTATGATTTCGTTTTTGCTGTTGCATGAAATAAACTGGATACATTAGAAACAAAAGATTACAAACAATGTCAAATCAAACTCTATTAACGTGACAGTACATAGAATAATCTAGAAATGATTTCGTCCGACAGATTTACTAGCTGATCGTTGCCTTAAATGATCTGTTAGTACTGTTTGAAATAAGGAAGACGATTGGATTACTGACAACAAAACATCACCTCCACTTTAGGCAATTTGAATACCTAAAATAAGAGTCATCTTCATACACAATGTCGGTTAAGTAACACAATCGACCGTGATCTTCAAACTGGCGCCTAGAGACCTCAAACATGGTCAAAATGACAAATCGAGCATAACTTGTGAGTTTAACTCAAAAATCTGATCCGAATTTCGTACATTTGAAGCTACAAGTATATTTTACATGCAGTAACATTCATTTATTAATTATTTGCAGATTTTTTTTTAATTAACATATCGTTACATCATGTCAAAACAATTAAATGCACATGCGTGTTTCGTAAACATGAAATTGGAGTGCTGGCAAACTGTGTGTAAAATATTTGAAAATTATTACAGTTACTCTCTGTACGTTTACATTATAAAATAAATAAATATTTAAATGCCATTGATGCTTATTTAATTATCTTTGGTAAATAATAAACATGGTTTGTTAATCTTACACTAAAAGAACTAACTAAAATCTACATTTCTCGATACATCGTATTTAAGAGTGGCGCTGTACGTGTAATCGCCCTCCTTCACAACATATTAGCGCGCTGCTCAGTACTCCGATCTTAGAAATCACTTAATTTCATCTGGCCTCTGTCCGAGGTGTATACCAACCTAAATCGAAGGTTTGGAGTAACTTTGTTGCAGCTTTTGGATGCTATCATGCTCACAGACCTACAGATGTCATTCCAAAATTTGATAAAACGGCTTCAAGAGACCTTAAAGACGAGAACGTCTGTCGAAAAGTGGGCATCAACTTTCGTCTGGTAAATATGTCTTCCTTACCTGAGGCGTTCAGGAAGTCATTATTAATATTTAGTGCGAACGTCGGTTTCGATTATAACCTTTCTTCTATCGTGAACTATAGCAAATGGATCCTGGGATAATCATATTTTATGCAAATTTCTGCAGCAACGTTTAATATATATATACCTATGTTTAAATCGCAACTATTTAACATAACATATGAGTTATTTGAACGAAATGATCTTTTTTCGTCAGCTATTGAATTGATTTTAAAACCATAGTAAGTGTGGGTATATTTCATCGTATTTTCTTTTATCTTTCATCGGTAGTAATTAATAACGATTTTGACAGGAATAACATTTGAATGGGGTAAATATAGAGATTTCTAAACATTACTCAACGAGTGGGCTTATGTGCTCTCGTGGAATTTGCGAGAAAAATACAAAATTACCAAAAACATTCATGTGCAATATTAATTTAGTAATTTTGAGACTCATTGTATGTGTAATGCGTGAGAATGCAGGACGAATTTGACAAACAGCATGCATTGTTGACAATTAAGTTTTATCAATTATCACTAATCGCGTCCAATCTCGGTTTAGAGATAAGAAACTGCGCACAAGAAACATTCGAGCGTCGCTCGCTGCGATAAACAAACCGCTCCGATGGATCTGCGGCGCGACGGAGATGAAATGCGAAACTTGCCGTCATTGGGGGGCGCAGGGCCCGCGTTGTGCCCCACTCCGTTCACTCCGTAGCCCGAGTTCACGAAGCCGTATTCGTGGAACGCCTTCGCCTCGGTCGAGTGCTCGCAGGTGTCCCGGCGCTCGGGCGCTGCGCAGTACAGGTCCCAGAAGACGCACCACCACGAGTGCAGGAAGCCCGGCGGCTCGCCGAGCGTTATGTTCTTCTCCCATCGTATCTCCGAGAGGAATGTCTGGGCCGCTTTCTGCGCGCCGACGTGTAACAGATATTCGTAGACGTACAGCGCTAGTTTCTCGCGGGCTTGTGCGTCCGACGGCACCGTCGAGCCCTTGCCCTTCGCGTACATGCCTGCCTCACGCGCCAAAACTAAACTTTTATTTACATTCACGAGTTTCTATCAATAATACGATTTTCGACAAAATGTCATTGATCGATGGCGACAGCGACATTTGGCGTCTGTGATTCGTTCTTTTATACCGCTTTTAAAATATTGAGCTGTCATTACAAAGTTATTTGCAAATGGCAAGTACCAAATAATATATTGACTTAAATATTTTTCGGATGTAATTAGATGCTCTGCTATTTAAAATTATAATCGGCAAGCAATAATAACCAGTGAAATAAATATTTGTGCAGCGTAATAATTATTTGATAGCCATTTTATATAAAGCAGCAAGGAATTAAATATGTTAGGCACTATGAAATAATTATATCGACACATTAATGAATCACCTTACAAATATACAAGGTATTTAAGTATACAAGATTGGAGGTTGGGGAATTATTAAAGCTGTGAATACAATATTTCAGTAGGTAGATGGGCGGTTTCACTGCCAATCAATAAAGAGGAAAAGAAATCAAAGAAATGGTACTGCTAGACATTTTACAGAATATATATTATGTATCAACGCATAGTTGTAAATGTAAATTAATTGTGTAAACACACAATTATTGTAATTTTGTAGTAGTTCACTTAATTTAAAAGCTTGACCAAGGGTATCAACATGCAGACTACATTTTGCCAATAATATAAATATTACGAGTGTTTTCAATGTATTAAATCAAATGTATTTTAATGCCGAACAAAACTTTCACAAATAGCTGACTGTTTAAATCACAGTCACAATTATTAAAAGCCTATTATAATAATAACAAAGAGCAGAAATAAAATATTAAAAAAATACAATTTATAAACATGTATTTCATAGGATAAATATATATTTTTAAATATATTTTATCACAGATACTTATAATTTAGTTTTAAAAAACTCTAATTCTTAAGCTTTTTATTCTCATTGTAATAACAATGAGTTAATATGCTCATTAAATATTTACCTGAGATGATGCAAATAAGAATTGCGAGTATAATATCTATTACCAACTGGTTCTGCCAAGTTACCATTGAAAAAACTATTGTCACTATAATTGCTATGAAAAATATGGCTATAAAAAACAAGAAAAAATATTTTTTGTACTATCAAATACGTTTTGCAAATGCGCAAACAAAAAATAAAATGATTAGGATGTAAGTAACATAATTCGAACAATAAAATCTATTTTTTGTGTTTGTACTCGTATAAGCTGCATTAGGTACCATTGGGTTGCATTAAGTGCATTGGGTACATACCTACTGCAATATACTTTTCATTTTTCATAAACAGAAGGAGATGTAGTTTTTTTATACAAATACAAAGTTTTAGGTAGGCTTCCCGTTGAGTCTTATGATTTTTTTTTTTTGTTCTTAATTAATCAATATAGGGCTTTACTTGATTTTAATAACCAAAAAAATGTTAAATAAAGAAGAATATGGTACTTAGATTTTACATTTAGGTTTGGTAATTAGTTTGTTAATTAACATTTTGGCAACTAGTAGCAAACTTCAAACTAGATACACATTGATTTATTGGTTGACAAATATTATGGAGAAATATATATATTTTTTTAAATTGAGTTTAAGTTGGTATTAAATTGTTATACACTTTAAACTTCTTCTACTCTACTAGTCTTCTATTCACGATTTGTCTTGATTAAAATACTATTTTTGCAGAACATAACGAAAACGTAGTGCAAATGATACCCACGAAACACAATTGACAGGTAGGTAAGCCCGCTTAGATGCTTGCTACAGGTAATGTATTTCCCCTTTTACGCGGCAACCTGTTACGTATTTATGAATTACGCGAACAATTTATATCGACAAAAAGCGATAAAGCTATTAAAGGGACCGCATATTATGTACAAGTTGTTTTAGTAATTTTATTTTAGGATTCCAAATTATAATTCATAATTGCATTCTAATGTGTTCAGTCCGGTGTTACATTTAATTTTTCTGAAAAAAGTACCTACCTAACTAGCATTGCGAACGTAGCTTTAGGGATAAAAACTAAATTCTGTATACATTTTTTTACTTTCTCTATATTTTGTACTTTGTCATTTTTTATTATCATAATTAATTAAAGTTATATTTTTTGTGTGATTTTCTAATTCTAAATTTCTAAAATTTCTAAAAACCTGAATTCACAAAATGAAATGAGCAAAACACCGTAAAGAAGAACAAACCTACATCCATCCTGGCACTTTGCACTCATATCTCACTACGTCCACCTCCTAAAAAAATATTAAAAGTGTCTTTCTTTCCTCGCTGGTGTGGCCGTGTCACCGCGTGGTTTCTTTTATAAAATTGTCGGATATATCGGAATAAAATGGCTATTAGACCTATTTATAGGCCGACGATCGTCAAAAAGAGGACGAAAAGGTTTATCCGCCATCAATCCGATCGATATGATAAGATCAAGAGAAATTGGCGTAAGCCAAGAGGTATGATTCTTTCAATTTCGATGTTTTTTTTCTGTTATATGTTCATTAAATCATTTGCATCCATGGAAAAGACGAATATTATTGCAATTGAAATGCGATTTTATTGCAATTAGTACGTGTGTTATGATTCGTGTTATTTTTGAGGTTAGTTTCGATTGTAAGACCGCATTTTTTTCATTGCAGGTATTGACAACAGAGTCAGAAGGCGTTTCAAGGGACAATATTTGATGCCAAACATCGGCTACGGGTCAAATAAAAAGACGAAACACATGCTGCCGAACGGTTTCAGAAAGGTCTATATCAACATTATTTATAAAAAAGAAAAAAAAACCAACCGTTTATAGAAAGCAGAATTAGGTCGTATATTTTCCGTGTGTTTAATTTTAGGACATCGTAAAAGATTACTGCCACTGCAGAACATCTTAACCAACAAAGTGACAATCTTTCTAGGGAATCTTGTGATTTTCGTTGCTTGCGAGGTACGGGTTGTCATAATTCATAAGTGATGACTTTAGTGCGTTTTATTCACAAAGAACCTTTGTAGTTCCTGTATGTTGCCATCTTTTAACGCGACATGTTTGTGTTGACTTCTTTCAATTGTTATTATAAAAAATCAAAACGGATACGATTGTAACAGCCTACTGCCGCAACATAATTCCTACAAAGGTTTGTCCGTTCTATGTTCTACTTTGGCTGCTAAAGGTTCAGTTTTGTGGCAAACCGTTTTTAGTGCTAAAAAGATACGAAAAAGAGAAACGCAGACCTCCATCATCTCATCTAAATATTCATTGTGAACTGATTTCTTTCGTCCGAAGATAGCTAGTCAGTTAACGACAAGGCACACTTCGGTTTTACTGTCCATTTTTCACTCACTTTTATGACAACTTTGTACCTTCTTTATTTTTTATCTTCGGTTTACTGTATTTTTATTTTCAAAACATTCACTTTTTGTTAATAGGATTCCCTAAAATGAAATTTTCATACGATTTATTAAAAATTTAGGAAAATTTAGACTTAAATATCTTTTTGACTGTACATAAAAACCAAGAAAGAAACTACCAGGCAAAACTAAGGTTTTTAGAATACATTAATTGTTTTTCAAGATTTTCTTACAAAGAAAAGTTGATTTACCATTTTGTGACTGAACTAACCGGCCGTTACATAAAATAAAATGATTCAAAACCGTGTCCAATAGGCATCGGAAAGAGCCCTCCTAAATATATAAATAAAATGTTAAACATTGTATGTAAAGCGATTAATCGCAACGTTTCGGAGGTGATCACACATCCCGCCTTCTCTTCTTCGAACACGTGCGTAGGTCCCTGCGCAGTTTGTGAGATTTGACGATTTTATATGTTTGGAATTACATTTGACGTTGACGCATTGTTCACCGAACAACTGAATACGCTTATCTTTTTGCGCGCGGCACGTTATGTATGATCGACAGAATTTTGGAATAATTGAAAGTGTTATTAAACAGTTGGAGAAACAGTTTTAAAGAAATTTAGACGAGTACCTCTGCTGAAAGTTTCGGAACTTCGTGGCCCCTTCTTCCATAGATCACCATGGATTTATACTTACGACCTTTGGGTCAATAGTCAAACGCCTCAACCACTAGACTACCACAATCTACTTGAAAACAGTGAAATATTTACAAATAATATCAGTGCTATGAGTCATATTAGTTTTTATAATACTCTAATTTCATGTTTTTATTTTAACTACCCTCGTCCAACGATGACACCTGTTTGTCATAATAGAAAACTTATCTAAAGTACCTGTCGACAGTCCTAACAAAAAAAAACTTGCGTATTTTAATTGTATTCAAAAATAAATAAAAACTTCATTACCGACGACGTTTAAACTGAAAGTAGATAAAATATACAGTTTTTTAAGTTCTTTTTATCTTTCTCCAGGTGCTGGTTCACAACGTGCGCGAGCTGGAGATCCTCATGATGCAGAACAGGAAGTACTGCGCGGAAATCGCCCATGGGGTCTCCTCGAAGAAGCGCAAGACCATAGTGGAGCGCGCCCAGCAGCTGTCCATCAGGGTCACGAATGCGGCCGCCCGCGTCAGGAGTCAAGAGAACGAATAAGCGCCGTTGCGTGTGTCTGTACCCTAATGTTAATCCAACCACAATTAAAAATATTTTAAATAAAACTTCAATTGATTTGTTTCATTTTCCATTTATTATTTTACCGTTGTTATTGTTATCATATAGGATATATCGTGTCAATCGATCTTAAGCTATGGTATAACGGGATGGGGAAATTATAGAAAAGCAAACTTTTAGGACTCATGCCGGTCCGTTTTTCACACAGAAGTTTTATGTGTGTGTGGGTAAATTCATATTTATTTATTATACCTGCTTATTTGTTACAATTTATATTTTTTTTATCAAATTTTCAATAGAATAACATACCTAATCTTAATATCAATGAACGCATTCTGCTCTGTATATAAAACCGGTATTGCGCCCATCGGCGAAGTTCATTGACCGAATGGAATATTCCACACGGTGACTGCCTCCCGTTTTAGGTAGAAAGCTACCTTTTGCAATGGGTACCAAGTCATAACTCGGAAAATTTTGACATATCCTCGCGTTTCACATCCCGTAGAACCCAAAACTACCCTCAGTTTAAAAATCTATATCACTTTCTTGTGGACACGATTACTGCCGTAATGTTACCCCAATCACTTTCAAATTGATACATAAAATTTAAGGGCACAAAAACTCCGTCAAAAAAGTGAAATTTTGGTAAACTCTCTTAGTATATAAGATGTCAAATTCATTTATTATTAATTCATATTCCTTAGGTAAGGGCCAAAAAAATATTAGGTAAACTTTTTGATACCATAGGTCTTAAGAGGTGGGAAGTGGTTTTTCAAAATTCAAAAAATCATACCTCCCTTAAACAGGCTGATCAAATCAGTTCAAAATATTAATTATAGACCTGTAATTTCCCTACAACTTTTGTTTGAAACAATTTTTGACACGAGCAACCCTTACGGTACAGTATAAAGAGCCGCAGCGCCATCAAAAACACTCAATTCACTAGCGCACAAATTAAACACGACGATTAGTGAATGCAAGTATACGTGACATGTCACGCTTTTAAATATTAATAGAATGCATTAAGACTAACGGTTTTACCCGGAAACGGCGCCTGTCGTATACGGCGATTACGGGATATCCTTTATCGGCGCTGCGTGTGTTAACAGGGCGGCGCCGGACAGTCGGATTTAAGAAGACGCTCTTTCCGCACGGCACATACAACAGAGAAGCAATCCGGCCGTGCCTGTTGCTTCAATGCGTCATGCTATTACCTACCCGGACCACCACAGCAGGGCAGGGATTGCAAACCTATCATTTAATCATTTCGAATTGTCCTCACTTGTAACCCGAGAGTCGAATCTCACGTATGAGTTATAATCCCATTGAAAAGCATGGCATTTGTGAGATTTAGATTAAAAAAAAAAACAATATAACTGAAAAAATATATTTCTAGGTTATATGTAAACCTTATAAAAATTAACATACAAAATTATTACATTCTTTATATATAACTATAGAAAGGAAACGTTACTATAACGACACGACTTTTCCACAAACAGAATGGATAGAAATTGTATGCGTACTTATTACCTTAAATCGTAGTACGATTTAAGGTAATAAGTATCCATTATTTTTCTATCTTTTTGTTAAATTATTCTTTTATTTCATCTAATTAGATAGATACGTAGTATTTTATACTAAAAAGTAAAGATGAGACTTGATAATACATTTTTTTTTTAAATTCAGTGCCGGGTTAATACCGACATCCTGCGCTCTCAAAGCACCTTTAGTACCTTTAAGGCTATTTTTCTAAACGGCGATACTTCATTAAAACATAAATAAAGCTTTTTCAATATTGCCAGAAAATATTTCATTCATCTTTACGGGCGACTTGGCGCTATCAAGGAACAATCATCAAAAATAATAATTAAATTAAATACGTTTATAAATTATTTAAATAATTATATATAAGATAATAGATATATTAAAATTGTCTTTTCACTTAAAATACTATGAATGAAGTCATTGCAATTTCACTTAGGCAGAGTAGGCCATCTTATAAATACAGTAAAGCCTTAAAAATGTTTTGAGATGATCGTCGGGTCATGTACCGGGCCGTCTGCGATTTCCAATCCCCACCTCCAGAAGAAGAGTCCTCCAATGCCGGCATCTCCGGAAGCAGAGAAGAGGTAATCCGAGTACACACACGAAGGAAGATCTCCGAAATAACTTACTCATTAGGCGCAGAAGACATTGGCGAAATCGCATATTCCTTAAGTGAAAAAACGAACACCCAAAGAACTGCCTATAGAAAAACGAATCGTTCTACCCTGCGGCGTATTCTTCGAGCAGCCTCAAGCGCTTTGCGCGAAGGCTATCCTTGAACTGTTGGCATTTAAGCGAATTCTCCTCTTCCCCGTTCTCCCAATCGACGGGGGACGACTTGGAGTGCCTCTGAAAGTGGATTATGGCGACGAGGAGATGCCAAACGCTGAAATCCGGCCACAGGGCGTCCGTAAAGTACAGCATGGTGTTCCTAATCTGTAAAACGGAAACATAATATTATGCCGTCATCAAGCGGAGACTTGTAGGACACAACTTCGACATTTCTCCATACAAACGCTGTACTGTTGCGACTACATTGTTTTATCTCAAATAATTATCTACGCTTAGATAGAATTGAAACGTCTGATTTCTACTTTATCTAAAAGTTGAGAGAGAAAAGTTTGCATTTTTACACATATTTTATCGAAACTTCTTCATTAACAGGGCGCACTTAGTGGCGCCAATAATGAAAACATCTCATTTTTCTGGGCCCAAAAATATATAATCAGATAAGCGATGAAATTAGGGATGCTAAAACTAAAGCTTGCCTCGCTAAATCTATCTTAAAATGGTTAATCTCTTCGGGTAGAGATGCTACTGAGAAATTAATTTCAGAAATAGTTGTTTAGATAAATTTAATAATACTGTAATTTAAGCGAGTTATAGCTACTAAGTAAAAAAATGACACAATCTTTGACAATATTGAAAAATTTAGAAAAGCTTAATTTTTTGATAAAGCATAGGACACCAAAACATTGATTTCACCATATTAATCACAAATCCATTATTTTTATAGTTTTTGTTAAATTATCATCCTTTCCTTATTTCATCTAATTAGATGGTTACATAATATTTGACAATATTTTACACTAAAGAGTTAAAAATGTATTTTTATAAAACTCAGCGCTGGGTTTAAACCGACATCCTGCGCTCTCGAGTACAGGACCCTGTTTAGAACCTTTATAAATATTATGCCTTTAATAATACCTTACCTTATATTATTACCTTTAATAATATTAAATATTATTTAATATTATGCTATCATTATTAATATTATTATTTTTTTAAACCTTAAAAAAAATTAATAAACGCTATTAAAAAATAATCATAAATCAAATACTTTTACAACTCATTTATACAATTATATATAAAAAATGTTTTAATACGTAACTAAACTAAGAATTTTATCCGTGGCTTTGTGCGTTCGTATAGTATTGGTATAATAAGACGGCATTGTGAAACTTTTGCAGTTATTGAAAAAAGGTTATTTCGGGAGAAGTTAGTATTAAATAAATTACAAATTTAGTAAATAGAAAGGGGGGGGGGTTGTTTCATTACTAGCCGCGCCTCAAAATTGACAAAAAAAACTTGAAATGTCAAAATTTATGATGTATTGAAAGAATGTCATCGTATCATTTACCTATGTTTTGTTTATTTTAATCTTCTCAAACTATAACAACTTGAAACCGCAGACCGCGAGTGTAATCTGAGGAGAAGAAGGCTTTTAACGATGCCTGTAGGGCCTAGCTGTAAGACCTCGGGTTCTAGTTAAATAATTTACTACTACTAAACAATGTATAGAAGCGGTTGATATTATATGATATTGCGCGTCATCTCATCAAGCTTAGCGAGACGAAATAAAATGATTTAAGACCACAATTAATGCTCTTAAACAAAACCGAAAAAGCGGTAAGCTATAAGCGGTACTCCGGTACTTGACAACACTTGCGATACCTTTCACGGTCGCCGATAGGTGGCCGTAGTCGCAAAGGTAAAACCTATCCTAACAGCATATTGGAACGGACGAATGCAAGCTTAAAATATTTCGTTTTCTAATTCCGTCACAACCTATTATATTTTATGTAGATTCAAATTAAACTTTAAAATTGTAAAATCGGTGAAATCATTCAGATCTGACTGCGCAAACATTCCGCTATTGGAGTCGATCCATGGGAGCTCCGCTCTGATAATGCTAGAATGTAAACAAATGGAAAATATCACTTCATTTAAATAGTACTTTTACCCGGTGTTCGTAATAGCAATCGCAATAGTCTCACCTGCCACAACATAAAATCAGACAGCCGCACCTCGCCCGACGTCCTGATCAGCAGGTCGGGCTCCGAGAGCTCCATCGCCGCGGACAGCATCTCCTCGGAGACGTCGTCGACCGCGAGGTGACCGCCCTTGACTGCGTCGGCGACGTCGGCTATCGCCGTCGTTATTTCGTCGCGGCCTGCACGGAAACAAACCAGATAAAACAAAATCGCAGAGTCAATAAGCTGGATTTTTTATCGGGACTGGTCTTGGAAACACGGCGTATAAGCCTAGATAAATATGAGATAAAACGATTATTTTTTATTTCGTATGGAAAAATCACCGGGCTGCTTACTATTAATAAATATTTAAAATGCCAATCGGAGATGGATCCATTCACCTGTGTAAGGTAGGGCAACGTTGAGCCTCGCTTTATGGTTGTCTTTGGTGAGCAGAGCGGCCTTCGCGACGACCTCCCTCACGTCGGGCGGCAGCAGCGACAGGTGACCGACGACGCGCACGCACCACCCGCGCTCGTTCAGCCGGTCTCTGCAAAATTATTTTTTTTAATTCGCTCACGGGCATCCCATCGAAAAAGCCGACAGTGAATTCAGCTACTCTTCTAAAAGTAAAATTAATTTGGTATGGAAACAAAAACAATAACATTAAATATCTTAAAAACTACGAAATTAAATAATAATGAGATCGTGGTAGTCTAGTGGTTAAGGCGTTCGACTATTGGCCAAATGTCGCGGGTTCGATTCCGCACATGGTCATACCATTTTTAACGCTTCATTACCACCATCTCCCCTGACTCTAGTACAGGCATATTTGGCCTAGTTGAGGAGGGCCCAAAATAATTGTAAATGACCTAGGTCAAAGCAATTATTTAGAAAAAATCGGTAAAAGCATGAATTCTAATGCTGTCGATAATAACCTTGACACCATTACGGCGTACGGTGACAGTTGAGTGTTCACAACAAAGATGATCTTTTTACTATTTTCAAATAAGGTTTAATTTTTTTTTCTTGGATCCATGATGAATTTTACTATAGTATAGTCTTAACAAATACCACTAGAAATCGCAGGAGCAATCAGCTGTTTTTTTTTTATCGGCAATGGTCTTGAGACACGGATATATTACGGTTTCAGATTCAGTTACATTTTTAGGGAAATCGCTTTAACATATTCTTTAGGATTTTTTTCATGAAAAAAGAAAATACTACGGTCTTCACAGCAATAATAATTATTGAGACTCTTGATGTCGTGCTTACAATACAATCTCATACGCACACGCTCGTTGCGAGTCTCCGCCTCATGATGTATATAAATAACATGCCCTTATGGCCACCCTCATATTTCAGAGATTTTTAGTTTTACAATTTTTGTTTCACTCTAATTATGTGTGGTAAAAGTGCAACTGCAATGGAAGCATCACAGACTTCAAACAAGTATTTTTTTTACCAACCAATAGCACACATATGTACACATATGTATGTGTATTTAAACATATGGATACAAAAATATGTTTAGATTTTAACGATACGAGTAAATAGTATTGTTATCGTAGCTTTCGTCTATAGCTGAGTTGGCTCGCACCCGACATATCATTGAAAATACTAACATCTCTTTGATGAGCCTCTGGAATTTGTCCTTGGTGAGTTGCATGAGCGTGTCCACTTCCTCCTTGCTCCGTTTGAAGTTCTCTATGCTGAAGGCGTAGACGGTCACCTCGGGAATGCCCAGGTCCAAGCACCACTGAAATAAACACTGAAAAATTCAACTACGCCATGTCGTAATCGCCGCTTTCACTGATGGGTCGCCCGTCAAATGTGTAAACATCTATAGCCCGACAGTGAGGATTTTTCAGTGCTGGAGTGAATTGCAATTTAGCAATTGTGACACTCCATCGGTCGTAAGTCCCTACATCTCGTAGAGAAAATAGAGTTCTGAAAGAGGATCTGGTATTCGATTACTAATTGCAATCAAAATACTTAAATGAATTATTAAAACATTCACAGATGAACGCTAAAACATTTTAGTTATTTTATGAGGTTTTCAAATCGTTCTTATTCTATTTAAAAGAGAAGTATAAGTATTTAAATCATAATTCTACTATTTCCAAGGATGCTAGAAGTAAATGTCTACGGCTGTAGAAATCGGATGGGCGTCATTCCCAGCAGCTAAATGCAGTAACAAACGAAAAAAGATGAGTTCTTTTGGCGGGAAAGCAAACCTGCAGCGTTTCCGCCAGCTTGTCGAAGCCTTTCGAATGGCCTTCTAGTCGGCTGACTTTATTCTTGCTCGCATATCGCCTGTTTCCGTCCATGATGAAGGCTATGTGCCGCGGAACGAGGCCGGTCTTCACAACTTTCAAGCAGAGCAACTGAACCCACGACAGCGCATTATCAACGACCCAACTCATGATTAATTAACCAGCACTCAATACAAGTCGAATTAATTGGCAAAAAAATCCTAAACAAGCGACTTGACCAGTAAACGGATAATAAACAATGAACGTGTAATTCGTGTAGATTGTTATCAATCAATTTATCAGTGAAATTATTGGAATAGGAATGGGCGCTCGCAATTAGCTCTACTGAACTTATTTTGGTTAGATATCAAGTATCTGCTCTTTCGGAATTCTCACCGACTAAGTATCCCATAATTTATTTTTTATTTATTTATTTTATTTATTTATTTGTTGACAGTAACTTAACATCAATTACATATAATGCAAAGTACTACCTAACTAGGTAATGCCTGTACTAAAGTAGACTTTCCTAAAAGCATCGTTCTTATAAGCATAACCATCACACTGCGCAACATACAATTACAATTATTTTAATTGAATTGTATGAAATAATACATAATATATAAATAATAATATGTAATATATAAATAATACTAAAAATAATACTGAAATAATAATAATATTAATAGATATAATACTATATAATATATATATATATATAAATAATAATACATAAATTACGGTTTATAACTAATACATAATTTATATATTTAAAAAATATATAATATAATATAGTAATAATACCCATATATATACTCAATATAAAACCCTAATAATAAACTAATATTAAATCAATACAAAATATAGTATCTACACAGAAAAGAAGTTTATCTTGGTATGTAATTGATTAAAGTCTCTGTTTGCTTTCTGCCGAGCTCAAGTAGCCAACGAGGAATTCGTTTTTTATAAGTTAACAAAGACAGAGACTTTATCAGAATATCTTTAATTTTATTATAAATACGCGGCGTTAAGAAAGTGAAGTGTCTCTGAGCAAACCTTGTCTTTGCTTTCGGTACAATATGTTGGTGGCTACTAAGTTGCCTCGTAACTATTCTGTGACAAACTACCTTATGGTCGTCTAGTTGTTTTAAATAAAATTTGATTCTCGTTCCTCGAGACGAAAGAATCAAATATTCCCGCCATAACAAAAGTAGATTTTTTTTCTTCAAGTTCTCGATTGGCTAGCCCAGTGCTCCGTAACCGGTGCGCCGTGGCACACTGGTGTGCCGTGAGCAAGATACAGGTGTGCCGCGGTAAAATTCAAAGTATTTTGATATTTTAGTATAGAATAAAAATAATTATTATATAATTTTTCAATGTTTCTCCAGCGCCTGGTGCCAATTGTTAAAAACTGCGCAGTGTGCTTTGTACACACCATGACTGCACCAAATTAGTAATAAACAAAGACAAAATACCCTTATGCGCATCGATGAAGACTCATGTCCGTGTGCATGCTTTAAACGCATTTGCACTTTTGGTGTGCCGCGGAATTTTAGGAAGAATTTTGGTGTGTCGTAGGTGAGAAAAGGTTGCGGAGCACTGGGCTAGCTGACCGTGCCGTGAGTTGTCTCAGCTCAGCTGTCAGCCCGCTCCGCTCCGTCGTTCGTTCAATTGAATGAGGTATCAAGTGAATGGTCTCATAATCTCACCATGCATGGAGGTTTCTAAGGATTACGCATTAAATGTAATAAATACGTTCTCCTTATGCAAATACGTAAATTAAATTGTGTCTTTAATCCCTAACTTTTGAAACCAATAATTATAATCTTGACCATACAACTTAATATCAGTGTAGAAATATCTAGTATGCGCTACAGGACGTGCAACTGTTTAATCTATCGTCCTACTAATCTACGTCCATCAAAGTACACGTTTTACATCCATACAGGGAGGAGTCTTTGGTATACAATTCGGACTGCATAGGTACGAACCGGAGAGTAAATTTTACGAATAAGTTTAAAGAGCATATTCATTGAGTATCAGCTAACCAAAAAGCTTATAGCAGCCCATCGCTAAAATAAACGTCAGAAAAAGTTAGGTTAGGACTTGACAAACAAGTAGCTGCTGTCAAAAATGTTCTGATTTCATAGGTAAAGACCTGTTTTCACGCAATGTTATCTTACAATAAAATATGTAAACGCTAGTGATCAAGTTGACGTTAAACTATATTTTAAATTGTGTTTTTATTTTTTGCTAATGATTCCTTTTAGTCAATAGCCTGTATGTCAGCACAGTAGCCGTGTATATCACTCATACATTTATTATATCACTATCATACCTTTTGATCATCGTGTAATATGTGGTCAGTGCAGTTTAGCTTTTTTGAGTTCATTTATTGCTAATTTAAATCCGAAGCTAGATACAGTTTAAATAAACAAATTAAGGAAATTCCCGTAATATTATTTTACAATCCTTTAAGTATCTAACTTGCAATGTTTGTAAGTCGGTTTAGGTCAAATCTTGCAAGTTGAATTAGAACCACTTCCTCTTATCCTCTTAAATTTGAGGTGTTGGTTTAGTTCCGATAAAAGTGGATTTTTATGGTAAGCATGACCTGATTCTACACCCAGGTTGGCTCCAGATAAAGGAACTCCTTAACGGTTAACAGCACAGGCACAAAATTTGGTACGCATTTAAAATGTATTTTTATTATTATTTTTTTTTATTCCACATGCATGTCAAATATCTTTGTCACATGCAATTATTAACAAAATAAAAACAAAATTTAAGTATGAAATAAAAGTACGAAAAGCAAGTTAGGTTATCGCAAGTACAATATCATTAAAAAATATTTTTTCATAATGAAAGAGCGAATACCTACATAATAATTATTTTAGTTGGGCAAGAATACGTACAAGTGATTTGCACTTAGTAGATTGAGCTAAAAATATGTATGTTTAATAACAATGAAAATTTATCATGATTTGAAATAATCACTCATATCTGGAAACGTTTGTAGTCCTTGTGGTTTGTGATTTTTATTAATATATAAATGTATATGTATAATTGTATGTTTTCTGATAAAATAAAATAAATTAGTTTTAATAAAATATTCCAGAGGTATCATAGAAACGGCATTTAACTGTCAACGATTACAAACGCAATACCACAAACTTGCATTCGACGCTTTGCGAATGGCATTTTTATATTTTAACTGGCTAATTTTATAATTTTGACGTTTAAAATAAAAGTTTTAAATTTAATATCATTTATTAGATACCAAAAAAATTACCATATTATATTTTTTCCTTTTTCTTCTTTTTCGTGGTCATTTCTAAGGTATATAATGATATATATATATATATATATATATATATTATACGACTTTTAATACCTTTATTATCTTTTTTTTCTCTTTACCTAGTCTTTTTTTAAATAATTTGTTTATTGTTATAGTTAATTAACTGTATTTTAACTTTTTATAATTTTTCTTTCGATACTGACCAAAATCATTTAATATGAAAGCCATCAATTTAAAAGAAGAAGAATATTTCAAAGTTTGATAACCAAATTATTTCTAACGATCACAGACATAAGTATTTGTTATACGCTAAATTGCAGAAAACTTAAATGAGGGCCATTATTTGAATTGATTTCTTATTATGGTAATTGTTCTATATTAAAAACTTACATATTCTTTCGTATACAAAATAAATCAGTTTAAAAGGAAACATTCGTTTGCTTTGTAGCAAAAAGTCTGTTTCCTTGAACCTAATATATTATTTTGCTTTTAGCTGTGTTGAAATTAACGCAAGATCCTAAGAGCTAAGATGACAACAATTCGGCCAACACTGGAGGACGTGAGAAAGGGTTAATCTAATTTATAATTTTTTGAAAACCAACGCTAATTACCCAAGCAAAGCAGGTTGAGACAAAACTTTTTTTAAAATGCTATTTAGGTAAATAAAAAAAATATATACCCATATATCTTAACTCGTATTCGACGTGCATTCTTCCGGATGAACATATTAAAAAATAGCGTGTCCTAATTAGTTTAAAAAGCTTTGCTTTTGCTTGAATCAATTAGATAGGATATTTTTATGACAGCTGCCATAAATTGAGGTGGAAGAAAAAGAGCACAAATCAACTCTTCTTTTTTAGAAAACAAAAAACTTTAATTCTTCATCTAGGAGTTTCTAAAATTTGTTCTATATATTAAAGTAGCATTTGAGATGTTAGTAACCTGATAGGTTTTGTAATATGCACCGTGTTCCAAGACCATTTCTGATGAAAAATCCAGCTTTTCGGCCCTGCGATTTAAATAGGGGTGTTTAGGTAATAGGTAACCTAAACACCCCCATAAGTCTTCGAAAATAGTCTTGGAATACCCTGGTATCATGTTGTGAACAAACTCAACATATTAAACAAAAAAAAAAACATTTTAATTTTGTCCTTTGCTTTCATACATCAGAACCCTTAAGAGGTGAGTTTGTTGTGTTCATTATGTTATATGATCATAGATTCGCCATATCCCTGTTTCCTAGAATGCTATTCGAAACTATTTTAATTTTCGCAGGGTTCAACAAGCTCTCACTCCAGAAACGCGACAGGCAGAAAGAGCACCGAGCGCCGTTCACGGTCGACTCGAAGTACGTCTCAACGAGATGGAAACACGACAAGGAGAACTACCCCCGATGCAAAGCGGCCTTGGCGTTCGACACTCCGCCGAAGGGCACCCCGGACGGCGGTGTCTCGCCCTTCTTCGTAATTTCACCGGTAACCCATCAAATGAGTAAGGGCTCCGCAGTATAAAAAAAAAGAAAATACACCAACATGTTTGTCCGTTACACCCTTAACTTTACAACCTGTATAATTATAAAGTATTGAGTCACAATAGGGAACGAACGAAAAAATAAGGGGAACTGTAACATTAGTGTCGTTCGCAAAGATCCAGTTTAAAAATAGGGGTTTTCTGCTTATTTTATCAAACTCACAATTTATGATAGTTTTAAGCTTGATATTTTCGCTTGATTTTTTTAGTATATAAAAAATAGGTTTTTTTAATTACTTATAAAAACAATTATGCTAATAATATAAACTAATTCCTGGATTTTTACAAAACCGTACGAGATTAACAACAATAGGGATAATTATGGTCATAACTGATTAAATGTTTTGGCGCTGGTAAATATAATTAATTTCAGTTCTGACATTGTAGGTAAATCACGAGGATGTAATTGTTGACGACTCGTTGAAACTGAAAGATTTGGACAATGATGAAGACTCGTTCGTGTCGCGGGCAAAGTCGCCGGATTCGACGACGAGCGAAACTGACGGCGACGAATCCGCCTCGAACGGGAACGGCTGGGAGCGAACGCCGGAGCAGAAGCGACCGCATACGGGGGTGAGATAATTTGTACTTCGTGTATACAACGAGAGTACGTATCACCTAATTTTTAGGCCCATTAGTTACGCTGAGCGTATGTTTCGATATTGATGTACGTATAGCAGTCGGGCAGATTAAAGAAAGTTCCGTAAAAAATAAAATTAAGAAAAAAAATACCGATTTCAAAATAAATCCTAAACCAAAAAATTTAAAAAAATCAACACAATGTTGAAGTCTGTGCAGAAACACACCGCATGCAACTTCAGTATAAACCATGTCTCTGCGCTGACTTCAATGGATTGTTTTTTAAATGTTTCCTAAAAATAACAAATTATATTTTTACATATTTTGGTTTTAGTTAAGTCGGTTTAATTTTTTTTCAAAGTTTTATATTTAACAATTTTCAGTATTTAATCATAGCTCTTCTAAATACTAAATCAATTTGATATGAAAATATTTTAAATGGAAAAAATAGTTTTTATTTATTTCTCCTACCTTACACTAGTCGTAAGTCTACCAAACTAATATAGGAACACCCCTGAAAAATTCCTTATCCACGGAGACAAAAACCCATATTCAAAATTAATGAAAAAAAGGTACGTTCTAGGCGAATCCTGTATCCTCTAAAAATCTCCCATTTCTCCATCCATGATATCACGAACGCTGAAGGCGGAAAGCTCCGTTTACCAGGTCCAAGAACCACAAAGGCCTGATGTTGCCACCCTCCCCAGGACATTCGTATAAAATCTTGTCCGTTTTTCTTCTTCAGGTAAACTTAACGCTTACTCCGACCGCTCACACGGCCCAACAAAACGACAACGGCGTATTCTCGACTGCCAAGAAGACCGTGGACGCAAACTACCAGAGCAGGATACTCTGCGAGCTGTACGGTAGGGCGTGCCTCACCACTCCGGGACTGTTCAAGCGCGCCGCGCATAAGGAGAACCTCGACGAAAATATTGCTAAGGTGAGAATTAGGTAGATTTCTTTACGAAAGTCACCCATTGCAATGGGTACCATGTCATGATTTCTGGAAAATTTTGACGTATCTTCGAGTATCACATCTCCTAGACTCTAAAACCACCCTCAGATCACTTTCAAATTGATACATACAATTTAAGGTCACAAAATCTTGGTCAAGTTCGTTCGTTATAAGTTTCTTAGTATATAAGATATCGAATTCATTTAAATTTTATAATTTTTCTTTGTTAAAGGCTTATAACTTACCTAAGTAAACTTTTTTGATAGCTATTGGTCCTAAGGGTGGGAAAAATTGATTTTTCAAAATTAAAAAAAAATCATTCCTCTCTTAATAGGTACACGGTTTTACACTACACTACACTACACTACAACTTTTGTTTGAAACAATTTTTGATATAAGCAACCCTTACAGAGGGATTCAGTGTACGCACTCTCCCTGCGCGAGGGTACGGCGAGTTGCGGTGCGCAATGTTTGACACAAGTTCGTACAATCGGAGTTCTCCTATCCCCTACTTTGATCCCGTGAAATCTACCTCCGCCTTCCGGCGTACCGAAAGGGATTTTTTTTACAATATCCATTCCAAAAGTATTTTTTAACATTGCAGTATAAAATATTAAAAAATATTCATCGAGGCCAGTAATGCTGAGGTTCAATCACGCTTTAATTCAGACTAACTTTTTTTTTTTGTTTATTCGAAAGGTATCCGGCAAACTTTCAATATGTATTTTTTATTGGATAAATATCTTCTATTCTATTCAGAATTCTATTCTAAAACTATGAAGATCTTATTATTTACTTCGTATAAGAAATTTAAAAAAATCTAAAACATGTTTATATATTTGTTATTAGTTAAAAAAAATGTTCCCTGGATAAGATCTTTTAAATTTTCTTACAATGATGAAGAACATAGGTTATTATTATTGGTAAATGGGCGAGCAGCTAGAGCTGATATGCCCATATCGAGATCACCACTTCATTGGTGATGAATGGATTCAGTGCGTTTGTCGATGATTGATTGTGTGAGTTGATTCCACAGGTCAACGATTCTGTTTGTAGAGAAATGGGTTTTTTAATTTGTGTCCGAAGAGATGAGGATCACGATTGAAAGCAAACATGTCCTTCATATTATCGCAATTGTCGTGTCCTGAAATCACTTTGAATGTCTCAAGAAGGTCACCAGGTTCACGTCTCTCTTGCAATGTCGGCAGTTTTAAAATTGAGAGTCTTTCTACATACTTAAGGTTTATCGATTGTCCAGGAATTTTTGTAAACCTCCGTTGTACCTTTTTGAGTAACTGAATATCTTGACGAAATAAGGATTCCACAGCTGGTAACCATATTCAAGAAGAAGTTCTAAGCATTCGAATTACGGTCTATGAAATATTTCAATAATCACGTGTTTCCTGATGCTGATAGTTCTTATACTATAAAGGTTAACAATATACCCACAGTACACACCGCCTCAAAAGGCATCATGGGCTAAATATCTTCGATAGTTTGAAACATTAAATACCAATTGAACGCGAAAATATTAACTCTCAAATTGTAGGTACTGGATTTTGACAGCTGCAATGACGACGAACCTGTCCCGAGAACGCTAAAGACGCCCGTTAAGCTACCGATTAAGTGTCCGCCCGCGCAAACGGAGCAGAAACACAAAGCGAACGTCGGCAGGACCAAAACGAAGTACGCCGCAGAGGAAATACGCAACGTTGCGAAGTACGACTTCGTGCAGTCGTTGTCGGGTGAGATAGTTTACGTTATTATCTGGATATGATCGTTTCAATCGACCCGATGTCCTTATTGAATAAAAATATAAACTGAAAAACCATTAACTATTTCACTAAGCACCACAAGATGGCAGTAGCACGTCTCTAGCAAATGTTCACACATTTATATAAACTAAAGCTTTAGAAATACTTTCAGAAATACACATAACTGTACTTATTCCACGACGACAGATCTGTTTACGTAAATTGAATATTCGTCATACAATTTAATAAGACAGTGCTTTGTTCTTGACTTGACAGTTGTTCGCAAAAATATGGTAAATGGATAACGCAGTACTGGTATATAACCTTCGTTATAACCTGTACTGGCCGCTGCTGTTAAAATGTTTGCCAAATAGCCGTCGTTTTGAACATTTCGCTTTATACAAAAATCGAGAGCCGCCATATCCTGCTCCTGATATGTAGATTCATGACTTCATTCCACTAATCCTAGGAAGAATTTTATCTCCTATAGAGTTGTGGATAATTGGAATCGGCTACCACAGGAAGTGGTGGAAGGCGACACCGTTAAAATCACCCTATTATTCAAATGCGACGAATAGCCGCGTTACTGCAGCTGGCTCGTAGCGGCGACAAAATCGCGTTTGTTCACAGCCATGGCTACAAAGTCGCGTTCAGCGAAGTCGCCTCGCTTGCACATTCCACAAGTTACACAGATGGTCACCTTACGGTGCGTTCAGGTACATCTCCGGCCGTAACTATTTTGACAGTCACCGTATTATTTTTTACCCTGTCTGGTCAGATTCTAGCTTTAGTAACGCGAAAATCTCATGACAATGGAGCACGGTGACGATATCAGCTTTAAGTATTAGGCTATTTTGAAATCACTGTTATTACTAATAGCTTTATAACCTTGCCGATGAACCAAGGCTATTCAACCTTTTTCGAACCCCTTACAAGCGCCGTTTTTAATAGCTTTTTCGAGGTTTATTAATATATCATGGACGGTTTCATTTCACAGACGGCCTGCCGATGTGGCGATGCGACGAAGCTGCTTTGGTGTATAGGAACAAATTCAAGCAAAGCCGAACTAAGTTGACGGAGAAACTCTTTGTTATATTCAGCGAAACCGTATTCGAGGAGAGGCTGCTCATGACGGAGATACCCGTCACGTGGTCTGCAAAGCTGCAGAAGACAGCCGGGTAAGATGATTCAATTTCTCAATAAACATATTTAAGAGGACACGACGCAGCCATTTCTCCCTACAAAGGAGTGTGTTTATGTTCCCTATTATGATTATGAATCGTATATGAATTGATCTATATCGACAATCAAATATTAATCAGCAAAAAATGGTTTTCAATTACGAAAACTTCAGAGACTTCACGAGAGACTTCAAAATTAAATCGAAATGTTTGAGAGCGCATTTTTTTTCGTGAGACCTGTTTAGTTATTGATATAAATCAACCTCCTAAAAGGAGTGCCTTAAATTTAAAAATAATCTGTATAAAAATATGCGAAAATAATTCTACAACAAATTTATTCCGTTTCCCTTTCGCTGGTTTGTTGGCTCTTGACGGAGGACGGTCACTGATTTGGCGTTGCAAGCAGACACCAGCCGGCGAACTTATGACGACGGTTTAATATTATCACGTACGGTCTTTTTTTTTCTGGGAAAAAATGCCTTTATTGATGCCTGTAGGGCCTAGCTGTAAGACGTCAGGTTCTGGTTAATACTACTACTGAACAATGTATAGAAACAGTTGATGGCTACAGGTGTTATAACCATTCTTGTTTTATTTATAGGACCGCACATAATAAACGGCACCGCGACGGTAAACGAAGCAGCTCCATCAGCCTGTCGGAGAAGGTGATAACGAACTCGGCGATGCTCCGCGATACGTTGATACACGAGATGTGTCACTGCGCCGCGTGGATCATCGACGGGGAATGGAAGGCGGGACACGGGCCCGTGTGGAAGAAATGGTGAGTCTGTGGTTTGCAAGGAGCGCTAAACTATTGACTATATTTTTTTACCAGCCAAATAGTAATCATATTTTGCGGTAGATAGCCTGGACGCAGACCGCAAAGAAGCATAAATGTTTAATGGACGTTTTAGTGGTGTTCAAATTCTTCATAACTGTTGAGCAATCTAAACATCTATATACAGTATGTCCAGAAAATAGTGGATACAACTCGAGGAGATGGTAGATGGGGTAATTAGCAACAAAAAAGTTTTAGTCATTATTTGTTCGCTAAAAACATTTTTTTTTCTCGGCAGCCATAGTGAATTTTGATACGTCATCTGTACAAATCATATTTGAAATCGCAGGAATTTCCTTTACCTGGATGTTTTATGCCATGCTAAATCTTCGTCGATTCTGCTCAGTTCTACACCGATGTCCGTCATGACACATCTCCTCTCCTGTAATATTCCGTATAATATTACTAATTTAACGATAGTTGCATAATCATTGAACGCGCAATGTTTACACATCGTCCGCTATTGCAACCGGAATTTTTTTTTTTTTTTACTTTTTTATATATCGATGAGTGAAATAATGTTGACTGTACTATTCTCGTGGTTCGTTTGTAATTACCTATATACAGGATGTATTTAAATACGCCGATTTCCTTTTAGGGGGTTGGTCTATATCGACAGCTAAACCGGTCTCCCGAAAAAAAAGAACATACTAAAATAATTCTATAAAACACTCAAACGATTTCTATTAAATTTTTAATTTGTTTTTATCGTAATTGGGAAATATTTTTTGTTGATTTTGATGGTCGATATAGATCAACCGTCTAAAAGGACATCAGTGAACTTAAGTACACCCTGTATGTGTTTTATTCGCAAGTCACCATTAATTATTTTTTGCAGGGGTGCCAAAGTGACCAGGCGATATCCGCTCCTGTCGTTAAAGCGTTGCCACAACTATAAAATTCAGTACAAATACACTTACAAATGCACGGGATGCCGTTACGAGTAAGTAAATTGAAAAAAAAAAAAACACTCGGATGCTGTAGACGACGGATTGCTCTCGCACGATCGTCCAACTCTCGCTCATTTGTAGCGCGGTCATCTCTCCAAATCTAAATAGATGAGGTTGGTTGAGTTGATAGATGCAAATTCAACTTCTTCTCAGCATATATTTGTCCACTGTTGGACGTATGCCTCTGATTAGCTCTCCATTTTGGTCTGTTTGCGGCGGCTCTGGTGCAGGTCGGCCTTGCCGTCTTCTTGATATCGTCCGACCAACTGGCTGGTGGTCTTCCAACACTTCTATTTCCCGCTCGGGGCCTCCAGTGTAGGACTCTAGTGCTCCATCTCTACGGCATACGTGTCCGTCCCCAACATCGGTGACTTTCCCCGGAGTGATCTCAAGCATAGAGCGTTCCATTGCCCTTTGAGGCGGTGGATCATCACGGCTATAAACATCCATGTTACGCAAGCATATGTCACTATGTTAACTAAGGTTTTTTTCAAGATTATCCTGTAATGTCAATTAAAGAGATGGGACATAATGATTTACAACCAACCCGCAAGACAGTAAAGAGCTCTTTCGGGAAGAGACCCCTTAATATCAGAGACAAAGACTCCAAATGATCCGAAACCGACGTGGAATTGTTTCGTATTTAAAATATTTATTTCGGCCGTGCCACGCCACATCGCAAACACATTGCTCAACTGTCAAATCTTGCATTTTAGTCCTTGAAATTGGTCTAAACTAAAATCCTCCGATCTCAAAGGACCCCTTTAGTAATTTTATAATTAATATTCAATTTGGTTACATAACCTACGTTTTTTTAAAAATTAAACAAAACCTTACGTCTGATTAAGTAAAATACTTTTATATTATAAAGTTTACAACCGTTGTGTACGAGACCATGTTAGTTTTTTTTTTTACAAATTGATGATAATTAAAATTCAGCTTAAACAAGGTTTTTTTTGATATGCGAAATATGAAACTAGGTTAGAATAATTTTATGGCGACGTTTTTTATCGACAACACATTTTCACCGTACAGAATTGGCCGCCAGTCAAAGTCGATAGATATGGACAAACGACGGTGCGGTATATGCCACGGCCGCTTTGAACTGCTTCTGAATCGCTGCCTCGAATCCGGCACGGTCGTCACGACGCCCGCCAGTCAACGAAAGGTACGTACTTATGAATTCGCCTTATATATAAACATCCACTTTGTGTAAAAGTTAGCGCTTCGAAGTCTTTTTCCCATACATTTTAGACTTAAATATATTAAAGACTGAATTCAAAAATCGAGAATACGAAAGTACAAAGATGCAAATTAATTTTTTTTTTTAAATACATTGATTATGTTTTTCAAGATTAACCATTGAAGAGTAGTTGATATATAATTTTGTCCCAAACGAAATAGCATGATTTATAACCACGCCCAACACAGACAACAGCTCTTCAGGAAGAGGCTGTTTAGTCGATAATTATGATCTGGTTTCAGACGACGTTAAAAAAATGAGTTTCGGTTAGCGCAGCATATTCACCGCCTGCGCTTGATCGAAAATATAATTTTACAAGTAACGAGCTCCGAATGCCGCATTTTTCTCATTCCGCAGGTCAGCGGCTTCGCGCTGTACGTCAGGGAGTACTACGCGACCGCCAAGCAGGACGGCCGCAGCCACGCCGACGTCATGAAGATACTCGCGAGGCAGTTTGCGCTGCTGAAGGCGGCGGGTCTCACGTAGTGCCGGGATAGTTTCATGGAACTACGTTGAATTTTGTCCGCCGGATCTAAAATTACCTTTAGTAACTAAAACATGCGAATGTCTCAAACATCGTTATTTATTGCAAAAAGCACACAGTTTCATAATTTTAATGACAGCAATATATTTACTTATAAAATTATTTACAAAACAGAGCGCCATCCGTGTATTGGCGAGATAAGCTTTTCGAAATTTTAATAATAATAAAATATGATTAATTTTTCGTTGGCAATAAACACCGCCATCTACACCGCAAAATTGCAAAACTGCTTTTTTCAGTATATTATGATTTTGAGACTTGTGCACTATGACTTTGGTTGTCAATTTTCTCGTAGCAGTTGGACAATCTTAACCACTTTATACTGGTATAATATCTAGATTATTCCGAGAGTTGCATACTCCAATGAAATATGAAGAGCAGCAGTATCCTTGAATGGGGTGATTATGGACACGTTTCATATAGTTTACAAAAATATGAATACTCCAGTAAAGTATTGCGTTCCTGACCTATCCAATTGACCTCTTAGGACGCTTTCTTTTGTCTTTTTAGTTCTCACCCCTTAAAAGGATACTGCTGACTTTAAGTTCTCCCTGTAATTTAGTATCAAATTGACATTTATCCTTCTAATTCGAATGACTGCTGAAATACAGTTTCAGCGTAAATTTGACACGTCATGAACACCGACTAAGGGATTTTATTTTAAATTTAAATTACAGGCAAAAATGTACACTAATTCTAATAGTGGAAAAAAAAAAACAATATATGCATTATGTGATGTGTAAGTAATTAATATATTTTAATATATTTAAAATAATGTTTAGATTGATTTAATGTTTATATTAGTTTTTTTTAATCTGATTTATTTAGAATTTATTCACTGTATAACTTGCAGAAATGCTGCAGAAATAAAAAAGACACAAAATGTAATTAGACTATTCTGCAGATGAAAGCATATTTTTATAGGAAATTTATTATTATTATTATTAGTTTTAGGCGGGCAGCTTAAATTTGTACGGATTATGGTAAGTATTTATAACTTTTTAAACGATAGCTGAAGACTGGCAACTTTACGCCAAAAGGCTGGTCATTTTTCTAACCAGAGGGGGAAAAAATGAGTACCATTCGGGTAATGCATGCACTTGCGGCAACGCTAAACGTTAAACCGTCGACATCTGAAGATGAACAAGTATGGTGGAATAGGGGATCTCAATACGCCTTTAAACACTCATACGCCGTAAGTTTCGGCGATACGTGAAAAAGGACAGAAGATGACATCTCTCCTCGGAGATTGGTATAACGTTTGACGTCGCCGCGTGCAGCATTAATTGTAAAAATACCCTTTTTTCCTTTTCTGCCTCTAGTGACCACGGCTACTTTGAAGCTCTACTATACTAGCTTTGTATGCTACAACTATTTTTTTAAGTGTTACATATAATAAAATGTACAAATATATTAATGAGGAATGAATGCGTTTTTATTTATCAGAAAGTTCTAAGAATCGTCCGCAAATCGATTTTTAAATTCTGTAGGTTTAAAAGAAACCTTGTGGGGGCTCGATTCGTTTGCCGCATGTGTAGCCCTGCGAGTTTGACTCGTGACGATCCGTACGGTTTTTAGTCGAAGGGTTTGTGTACCACTTTCAATTTAGACCATTATAATTAACCACGCGTCGTCGTCATGTTTAAATTACGAAAAGTCATGAACTTCATTCAACTAAGAAATTTGAGAATGTGTGTGTTGATGCGTGAAGACAAATTGCGGTGGAACTGGGAATATCGTTATACGCGATTTCAAAATAGCCTAATACTTAAATGGCTACAAAATAACTGCGTGATTTGTAGCTGAACTCGTCACCGTGTTTCATTGTTATGGTGTCGCTGCAACAAGATATCCGTGTCACTGAAGCTGGAATCTGGCCCCAGATATTCCCAGTTTCACTGCAATTTGGACAGGGTAAAAGAATAATACGGTAACTGTCAAAATAGTTACGGCCGGAGATCTAAATGAATGCACCATAAGGTGACCATCTGCGTAACTTGTGGAATGTGCAATAATAGGAAGCGAGACGACTTAGTTGAATGCGACTCTGTAGCCATGGCTTCAGGTACTCGGTTAATAGGGTGATTTAAACGGTGTCGCCTTATAACGTGCACGTCTACTGGAAACGTGTAAATAACACACCCAGCCTCCAGGCAAAATGTGAATTGTCCACTTGTACTCGTTTGTGCGTGAACCCGGAACGGAGTCCATAGAAGCTTAACTGGTACTGAAAAAAGTGTGGAAGCTTACATTTTTCTTCTCCGAAAGGCAACGCTAAAGGCTACTGCAGAAGTAATAAAACAGCCATGTTGTTAAAACGCTTTACTAAAATATCACATTAGAAAATAAAGTTAAAATACTGTTAACTAAAAAATGCGAATGCAAACCCTTTTTTTGCCCACGACACCTTCGGGCGCACAGACTCTGTCACGACGGCGCTCAATTAAACCATTTTTTAAATATAGACGACGGTTGGCAACATTTTCCATAGCAAGTCAAACACCAAGATTGCCGTAATATATTAAATTGTTTTCCATAGTATCGGAGTATCCCTTAAATTTTAATACAAAAAATTGTGGACCAAATTTCATAGCCAACAAATGAATACACTAATATTCCATGCAGCTGATTTCCAAACAAAAGCTTTCAAAATGTGGTATTTAACACAAAGAAAATTGGGCAACGCACAAACCTACCTGATAATATATAGGATGTATTTAAAATCACTACTGTTTTTTTTTATATGGTTGATCTGTATCGGCAACTCTTAATTTTTAAATCGATTTGAGAAAAGCGATTTTAAATACACCCTGTTATAAACCAGGAATTGAGCTTGTAAACGACTATCTAATCCGCACATGGTCATGCCATTCTTAATGCTTCATTCCCTTGACTAGCACCGGCACATTTGGCCTAGTTGAGTAGGGTGCAAAATAATTGTATATTATCTAGGTCATAGCAATTCGCAAACGAGGAAAATTATATTTAAAAACAACGGACTATTCACATTTTAAGGAATAAAGCCTGTTGACCGATTCTAAACCCGTTCAATCGATGAATCGCTTTTCATCTGGCCACCTTAAACTCTGTTTTAACCGCAATAAGGCATTTGAGGGGAAATTGAGGCCTGAGACGGGAGCAGAAATCGAAGATTGAATAATAAACAAGAGATATTCACCTCCGTGTAGACAGACAACGCTATTTGTATGTCACAGATCGAGAAAAACACCTGTCCCATAAAAATATACAAAAGTCACTTATTCGTTAGAATCACGCTTACATCCGGAAGGACCAAACAATGGACTGTAAATTACTCAAATTAAACTTACAGACATTGAACTCGCGATCTCCGCAGGAGTTTATTTCTGACGCCAGACGCGACGTTTCTTTTCCTTTCGCCAACACAATTTTGGCGACTCCCTCGGAGTAGGCTTAAAAGGCTTAATTCCGAAGAGTGCACTCTTCTTGGGGAATAAAAGGTCCCCAAAAAGCCACAGCACGGCGCACACGTCCACACAGTAGGACGGTTTTCGAGAGCGAGATTGAGGGTAGGTATTTAGTGCAGGCAAGTCACTTTGACAACTGCAAACTGTGCATGCGTTGAACTATGCCGGATATGGCCAAAAAAGTAATGTAATTGACAGCCCATTTGTCAATGTCACAAAAATACTAAACATAATGGAACATATGTTTTTCATTTTGTTTGTTTTTTTTTAGCTTTTTTCGCTTAGTAAGAAAATGAGAAAATCGCGATGAGCGATTGTTTTTAGAAATCGAGCTATAATTTTGTTATTTATCTGTACGAGGTATGATTCAAAAGTAAGGTGACTTTTCAAATTTCGCGGGTTACGTCCGTTCGATCTTCGATTTTTTTTGTTATGTTAGTACACTTGTTTTCATCTGTGAAAAGTTTCAAGAGCATTTTTTGTTTGTTTGTGAGAGGCATTAAGATTAGAAGCGTTTTGCGTGCTCGGCGAGCACGCCAAGTTCGGTCAAATGTCAAGGTGTTGCTCACTGTTTTCTTTGATTATCATGGCGTAGTGCATCAGGAGTTCTTACCACAAGGTCGTACAGTTAATAAGGAGTATTACCTTGAGGTTATGCGCCGTTTGCGCGAAGCGATACGAAAAAATCACCCGAAATTGTGGAAAAGTCATGGTTATTGCACCACGATAATGCGCCAGCACACATCATTGCTTGTTCGTAATTTTTTGGCCAAGAACAACACTGTATTCACCGGATTTAGCCCTCTGTGACCTTTTCCTGTTCCCGAAACTCAAGAAATCCATGAAAGGATGGCGCTTTGCAACGATTGAGGATACGAAGACTGCATCGCTGGATGAGCTGAAGGCTATACCAAAAAGTGCTTATCAGAAGTGCTTTGAGGATTGAAAAAAGCGTTGGCACAGGTGTATTGCATCTGAGGGGGGAAGGGGTACTTTAAAAGTCACCTTAATTTTTGATCACACCCCGTATGTATAGCACTGGCATTTGAGACAAATAGAGCTCGGTAAAGTGTTGAATGTTAGAAATGATACTTCGATACACGCCGTAGGATTTATTATAACATTAAATGAAAAAAACCTCTCTGTAGAGTATTTCTATAATTCATTTTATATAATGTGATAGATTTATTAAAAAAAAAAAACGGAATAAGTGTCGAGTTTGCCCATTTCTGTTTGGATAATCAGTCTTATCGGAACAATACTGCATGCAATACGATGTGCGCTTGATGGTCATATCGTCCATTATTATTACCGTAAAATGGGGTGAAATCGGGACAGGGGCGCGAATTTGGTACGAATGACCCCTATTAAAATTTTTAATTCGGTTTGCTTGTGTTTGGGAAACATTTTTCCAATATTTTTTTTTGCTAATGTTTATTGTCGACATAGATCAGCGAATTTAAATACAGCCTGTATAGGGGTCATCAATGAAAAACTTTAGATAAAAAAAAAATAAGATCGCTATCCATTTTTACGATTCTTATATTTTATATAGGACGGATACTAGTTATTAAAAATGATATCACCAAATATCACAATTGATGATACGATGGCATTGAGGAAAGTTTTCACCCCATTTTACGGTTATGGTATCTCACATGAAACATACTAAAGACAACAGATCAATGGATTACATTACAGAACTAATATAAATGTTTTAGCTCGCTATGGATGACATCTTTTTTTTGTAGTTCATATCTTTAACACCAGATTTAACAGTTTAATTGGAGGCGCAGACATTGATTAAAGAAACCATACATATGGGTAAGATTGTGTAATTAAATCTATTATATTGTCTAATAAAATCCACCCAAAACACAATAGGGTTCTTGCGCAGGTATTTCAACCATTTATGCATTAAAGAATGCAACGCACATAAAATTCTATTATAACTCTGTTATTTTGCAACCTTTACGAGACGAAATAAAAATATGTACCCATTGAAATGAGTCATTCTCTTTCGAATGAAAATTTCGATTAATTTTAAAACAATCACGCGAGAACTCTACTGGGTTTTCGTAATATTCTAAAATTACAGAAAGTACAGGGTCGTGGGCGCTTTGCTAGCGGTATCACAGTTTGCAGTGCGCACCTTTTCTCGGTATATTTATGAAGGGAGTCGTATTGGGGAACAACGCGTGAGTGCTCTTAAATGATGTGATGTCGTCCAAGCAGGTGGGCTGGGGAGGAAGAAAAATACAAATTAATATTGATATAAATACAACTATCTATATCTACAAATGAGATTCACAATACTATAGCGTTTGTAGAATTTGTTTTTTACACTGAGAAGACGATTACTGTCTGTGTTATAATATGAATAAAAGCTGCTACTGGTTAAACAGATTGAAACAGCTATCAACATACCTTTGTTAGATTGGCGGGCGCGGGTAAGAGCGTGCCGTCATCCTTAGGTGTGGTGTCGTCTTTGACGGCGGTCGCCGAGCCGGCGCCGCCTTCGGCCGTCGATACCACGTGAACAGATAATTTCTGTCGCGTGGGCGAGTCAGCGGATACAGTCAGCTGCAGAGTAAAAAATGAACATTAACACACTCGGCGCCGATAATATTTAAAATGCATTCATGAAAGGCATAGACTAATCGTCGAATTTATTTAATTTTAGTACGGTTTGACGGGATTGTTTATGTGAAAAGTGCTATGCCAATATAATATTTATAAAATATAAAAAAACATTTTCATAGTTTTGTAAATGTTATTTGCCAATTATAAGAAATTATAATATAAATTAAAAAACGGGTGTCAGTCCCACGTGGATATTCCCTTCGGTCAACGAACTTCACCGATCGGGCGGCAACGCGAGGTCTGCGCTTTTGACGTACCTAGCTGAATCATAATATTTAATGTTTTTTAATACGAGACTGGGATTTATTTGATAGTCTAGTGGTTGGACTATTTGCCCAAAGGTCGTGGGATCGAATCCGCAGCTCTTCTGATGACTCGGTAATACATAGACATTGAATAGTAAAGGACCAAGAAGTGAACCCTGGGCAATGCCAGAAGAGATTGATACTAAGTCTGATAGCTGCTATAAATAAAGAAATAAATCTATAAACAAAAGAAAAAAGAGATCATGGTAGTCTAGTGGTTAAGGCGTTGGACTATTGACCCAAAGGTTGCGGGCTCAAATCCGCATATAGTCAAACCTTTTTCAACGCTTCATACCACCATCTCCCCTGACTCTACGACGGGCACATTTGGCCTAGTTGAGTAGGGCCCAAAATAATTGCATATGACCTAGGTCATAGCAATTATATTAGATTAAAAAAAAAATACCAACTTTCATAAGAATTTTATTGTCTAGTCTGTTGTTGAACTCGTCGACACTTTTAGCGTTAATTACACTTAATAGGGATTTCCCCGGAGGGTTGTCGTCCGTGTGGGGCGTGGTCATAAATCATGCTATTTCGTGTGACGGCTGTTTAGTTGATGAGACAGAGCTTGATGAGAAAGGCGATATTTTCAAAATTATACTTATAAAGTAAACTTCTTGCAATTTTGAAAAATCAATGAATTTAAAAAAAAAACTTAGTTGAATTTGCATCTTTATAATTTCAACTGTGTCACTGTAGTTTTTAACCCTCGATGCGAACAGAGGGTTGTTATAAATTTAACGTGTGCATGTGTGTGTACGTCTGTGGCATCCTAGCTCTCAAACGGACGAACCAATTTTATTTTATTTTTTTGTTTGATTATTTTTTTTACTTAATTGATTTTTGTTAATTCGGCCAATAAGATAAAAAAGTCTAAAGCTTTGATAAAATGAAAAAATGCAGACTTTTTTTTTCTCAAAGTAGAAATTAGCATAGATAATAGCTCACAAAACAATTCTAGGAATGGATTTGTTAAGGGACGATCTGTTCCGGGATTAATCTCGACGAAATGTGACCTTCGAAGCGCATACCTCGTATAACCTCAAAACGTCGTCCTTGGTAACGGTGTCCAATTCGGCGACCTCCACGCGCGCCCTGTCGAAATTGTAATGCTGCGACGCGATCTCGGACCACAGCTGCATGGCGCGCGCGCCGAGGCGCTTCGGACGCTCGAGCCTCTGCGCTGCGAGCGCCGACTTGTGCCGGCTGAACTCCGAGTCTGGCATCGATGTAATATATTCCTAAAAACGACAAACGTCCATCGTACGTTACAGTTGTACATACTCGTAGCTTTAAACTACTTAAAAATAGTTCAAAAGCATAAGCTAAAAATAAATAAAGTGAGTAAACCTTTTAGCCTAAGAGCTAATGACTGTCTTGGTCAAATAATTTTATCAATCACCGTATTGAACATTATACCTGTCTAAATAATCCCTTTTCCAATAGTTTCCCTGACTGGTCCCCAATAAAAGAGGATTAATAGTAGCAGTCTTGGCTTTCTCCAGTTCAAGTATATTTATGACAGGACCAATAAAAAAATGCGATGAAAAAACAGGGTGGAAACATATAAAAACAAAATTGTTGAAAATGTCACTTTATGCATGAAAAACGACGCGCCAAGAGACCAGCTACGCAGTTGCAAATTCGAAACCAGTAGGAAATCGCGTTCAGTTCTCAGTGTTGCTATGCACAAATAAGTTCCTCAAATTGAGGGAAAAGAAAATGTCATGCCCGCATGCGCACCACCGTGAGAATCTCAGTACCACAGTTTGAGATCCGCTGCACTACAAAAACAGCTATTGCTTAAGAATTGCTTCCGACTTACCCGCATATGTTGGAAGAAGGCCTCTATCCGATCGTCGACAACGGCCGGATGTCGTTCGGACTGCACTATGACCCTCAGACCCTGGACGCCGCCGGAACGACGCATACCGCTGAACACAATGTAGCCGAGTTGTTCCTGAAGAAAAATATTTTAAAATTTTCCCCACCTCTTTCCTAAGGATTTAGTTAACTTATTTTTTGTAATTACGAATATATTACATACGTCCATAATTAAGTAGCTTATACGTAAATGGCACGTAATTTGCAAAAGCTATTATAATAAAATCTATTATTTACTTCTACTATATGAATATTTAAAAATTAAATTAAGAAATGAATATATGTTTGTTCTCCTTCTATGCATTCCTAAACCATTCATCCGATTACGATGAAACTTTGGTGAGTTGTTGTGCGAACGCCCGCAAAGGTTTAAAAAAAAACAAACATTGGCAATGATTGGCCCGCCCGCAGGGCCTAGATTTGGTGAATTTTGCACACCCGCGAAGGCGTAGAGATGGAAAGCGAAGCGACCCATTCCGAGTGTCGCGCGCCGTAGCTAGTATTAAATATAAAAAACAATATTTTCATAGTTTTGGCCAATTAAAAGACATTATAACAAACTAAAAAACGGGTGGCAGCCCCGCGTGGGATATTCAGTTCGGTCAACGAACTTCGCCGATCGGGCTGCAGCGTGTGGTCCGCGCGTTTTACGTACGGAGCAAAGTGTTATCAATAAAAAAAAAATAATATCCCTGAAGACATAACCTAAAAATAAAATTAAGTTAGCCGACCCTGACACCTTAAATAACCATGACACTTAAGGTAGCCCAAAAGATAAGTAATCCACATAGCAAAAAAATATGGTGTCAGTCATTATTTTTTATAAATGTGTTGAAATATAGAATTTTGAGTAGTTAATGGAGAAATTTTGTATGTGTCGTATAATCACATTTTAACTATTAACTTGAGTATTTTTTGGTGTACGATCCTTACAAAATCCTATTTCTCCCCACCCTGCTGTACCTGTCGAGTTACGATCAGCCGTAGAACCATCAGCTCTCTTAAGTCACTTCCGGTAAGCTCATTAAGAAAAGGTTTGGATTTGTGCGAGGGTATCCCTGTTAAGGCAGTTGCAGAGGCTTGCCTTGGACAATACATCTCATATAATTTTCAGCACCTAAGCTCGAATAGTAAGCAGCTTTGTGGTTCATTCACGAATGTCGCCGCATTTCCCGTGAATCGCTTCGAGTCGATCGGTGCGACAAAACACCCACACAAAGCTCAGGCGTAATTGCAAGTGGATGCAATATCAGAGATGGTTCAAATCCGCTCACCATCTCTCACAAGCACCAATTGAAACACCAATTCTTTAAAAAAAGAACACAGTCTCCAATTCCCATGGGCTGATAACTCTTCAACATCCCCCACGCAAAACCCAATCTCTAAATATTATATTCTAAGGATCCGGAATCTTTGCTTCATTCCTAAAATTTTTAATTAATTAAGGGCACCATACCTTTGTCCTGAGTATGCTGAAGCACGGCTCCGACACGATCTGCAGCAGGAGCTCCAGGATTATATTGGAGCGGCTGTCCTGCTGTCCGCACTGGAAGTAGAGCTCCGCGCATGAGCTTTTGTGAACAGAATTCTCCACCTCCAAAAGGTAGTTGCTACCTGTCACACGTTTACAAAAGTAGTAAAAAATTATATTAGGAGTAAACTGTTATAAATTAGGAAGTCAAAGGATGTATTTAAATTCACTGATGCCTTTTTGCTGATCTATGTCCTTGATGATGATCTATGTCAACTGTCAAACATTAATCAGAAAAAAGTGGAACGCTTTGTGCGAGGTCGGTCAGAGACCCCTCGGCTTGTGAAGTACTTCGAAGAAAAACAAAGTTTTTTTAATAATATAATTATTTCAGTATGAACATTTTTTTTTCGTGAGACCAGTTCAACCAGTGAATTTAAATACACCTGTATATCAAAGTACGATAACTCGCAGTTAATGTTTAGTCCTAAAACTTCCAGTATGGTCATCGGTTAGTGAACAATTTTAGAAACCCTTGTATATTGGACGAAAGAACCGTTCCTACAAAATAAAGGAAATTGTCGGCATCTATTCTTTTCTTGCTTGTACTATCGGAGAATAGAACAATCTTAACTGCAGCGTCTCTAAACCTTTCCCTAAAAATTCAACCCGGCTAAGAATGAAAAGAAAAAACCCTCATTGCGCCACCTGCCAATCAGCTATACCGGAGGTTAAAATGTAAAACCTTGTCGTACCTTGTTCCAACTGCAATTCCCTGTTGAGCAGTAGTTGTTGAGAGAGCAGAGGAATCGCGTCCTTCGGCAGCCTGGAAAATGTAGAAAAGTCATTTAACTTAAATAACACCGGCGATATAACTATCATTGTAAATATCCCGGATGACAAAGTAAATAGAACTAGGCAAGAACAAAATGGCAATTTTGGGAGATCCTCAAATGCTGTCCACTCCACCTCTGCAGTTCATTCCTGGGTGAGCCGTATGAATTGCAAAGTTCCTTGTGAAAAATGTTGATTTATTGTGATGTTTTAGAAATTATGAGGAAAAAGATGAATAAATTGAATTGAACTAGTCTTACTTCTCTTCGACGAGCGATCCGAGATGCAGCGCCGTTTCTTTGGTCTGGTTTCCGTAGATGAAACCCTCGATGTGGATTCTGCGCAGGAAGCGCTCTGAGAACTGCTGGACCATATCCGCAGTCATTGCTGTGGATAAAAAACAGTCACTTAATTCTGAGGTGTTTTCGGGGCCACCAATCTGCCCGAATCGACGAGCACGGACTGCGGAGCTTTTAATATAGCCACTATGTTGAATTGCAGTTGCATTGTCTCTGGTTATGAAGTCCCACTTAAACGAGGAATGCCCACTTTTATTGAAAATGGGTGTCTCCATCACGAAGGAACCCCTCTAAAATGACTTAAATAAAATACATACCTCCGTTTCAATCATTCAAATTAACAAAGCGTCAAAATGGATACCCCGATATCAATTGAATTGAATCACTAGACCTCAAATTTAACATACCAGAATGCATTTTCATGGAGTGACCCTTTTTTAGGGACTCAAACAGAGGAAACTCCGAAGTGACTGAACCGATTTTGAATACTTTCCTAGAGTTGGTACCACTTTAGTTTTGAAGTTTTCCATTCAAAATCTTTCATGCCGACGTCGTGTCGTGTGTTCACTTTTTATATTGCATATATTTTTCGTATATACAGGGTGACCTTAAAGTCAGCAGTGTCCTTTTATGCGGTCATTCTGGGAATGAATCTGAACAAAATCCATATAAAGATATAAATACTCTATTGAAAGTATTGTTGTGTTTCTGACTTATCCAATCGACCTACATTACAATATTTACACGCGGGAACCAACCTGTCTTCCATGGTTGTCAATATATTTGTAGGTACGGTGCCCCGTGGAGTCAGTCGGTTTCTGGGCCGCATTGCATGGTCTGATATTTTATTAGGTGACCATACTTTAAAATGTTTTTGGGACTGTTTACCTAGCCGCATTATCTTATCTTCCGTAGGATTATGACGATGGTTTTCAAGGTTCGAATAAAAAAAACAATTGTTCTTACTCTCGGCGGCTTCCAAGAGCTGCGGTCTGCTCCAGGCGAGCTCCGTCAAGAGGAACGCCAAGTGGTAGACGGCGTGCTGATAGGGCTGTTCGGCTTTGAAGTTTTTCATCGTTCTGAACACACAAATCAAGCCGTTCATTATTCTCTTTTCCTCTGCGAGAAAAACGAATTAAGTAAGTTCTATTTCTGAAAATGGTGGCTATTTCCTAATGAAATACCTCACACTTGAAAAACAGCTTTAGTTCAACCAAAAATGAAGTAACTTTGAAGGAGGTCATAATGATTAAAACTTGGTCACTGCTCGTACGAGTCACAAAGCTGCTAGAACGGTCCATTTCCCCACCTTCATGCTTTGCACTTGAAACATACAATTATTTTCCAGTGGACACTCGGAAACATCTAGTTTTCCATTAATGCTCTACTAGACATGTCAGCGCCGAAGGTATGGCCATCGGCAACATTCATTAAAATTCCGCTATGAGTAAAAAAGTTACAAAGAAAATTCTTTAAACATTATTGAAACCTTCGTTTTACAGAGTTGTCCAACACTTCAAATACGATTTTTTATAATTTTCACATATTTTTTTCCATACGAAACAACCAATACCCCACAAATGTCTCGTCCGCTGGCACGTTTCTGCGGCAACCTCAGTGCGCGGTGACCGCGCGCCGACTTCCTCATTCGCTGCTTATTTTACGATACATTTAAAAACTTTCACAACAAAAGTTGTTTAGTATGAAGTGTAAATAAACCCGTAAAAGGATGTGCATGAGAAAATGTTTATCCTATATTAAAATGTCACATATGTGACAAACGTAACACGTGTGATTTGATTGTGAAATCAAGAGACGATAATGTCCTGGCTAGATCGAAAAACCTTGATTTGTTGAATAAAAGATGCTACCGGCCAACGTTGAAACTTAACTGCGACGGAGGCAGATGTTACCCATTCGATCACTCACCTAATGTGCACTTCCTTCATTATTTCGAATCTCTTTGGATCGACGGTGAAATCGACCAATTTGGCGATGACTTTGTCGAGAAGAACGTGCAATTTGTCATCATAGCCGTCGACGGTCAACTGCAAACAAGGAAAGTTACATATCAGCGTTAATTCAATAGGCATTTTAATGACATTGAACGTATTCTGGAAGATCTGTAAATAATACGTAAGACCAATGCTAGGATATGCTTATCAAGCATGGAATCCCTACTTCACTAATATGAATATGTCTGGAATATGAAGTCTGTGAATATGAATATGACGTCTGGAATATGAAGAAAGTCTAAATATTCTTTGAGTGACAACATTAAAGTATAGGCGATCTCATAGAAACCTCAAAATATTGAGTCACTATAACGATTTTCCAAATTTTGAAACCATATACACAATTAATACAAATTTGCACTTGCTAGGACATCATTTGAAATTCTCAAGTACAACCTTTAGTTACGAGGAAGAATTTCATAGAGTGGTGAATGCATGGAATAAGTTACCAAGTGCAGTGATAAGCGCCGGAAACGAATTTAAGAACAGACTGGACGAGTTTATCAGAGACGATATAAGTGCGGATTTAGGCTTAAGTTAACGACTGTCGAATTTCGAGCAAAATGAAAAACTCACCGATTCATTGAAGATGTAGTTTTGAAGGTATTTTTCATCCAAAAATATATTTTTGGTGTCCTTGTAATTTCCGTGAAATTTGCAATGCACTAAACTAATTTTGGTTTTTATACATAGTAATTATATAGTTATAAAAAATCGCCCAAGTTGGACATAAAAAGCATTACAACATTAGCAAATCGACATTAGCAAATGGAGGCGAGTACTCACCGCCGATGACAAGGCATGTCGTCATTACTGTATACACCGGGTGCCGTGTGCGGTAAACTCGCCTTACCGCATTACTGTGAATATTTAAAAGCGTGGCATGTGAAGAATACCCGAATTTATAAAAAGCATAGACTAATCGTTTTTTTTTTGCCTTCAAATAAAAATTTGAGATTGGATCGAATGCACAGTCTCGCCGCTTGAACACGGAACGGTCTAGTAAACAATGCGGCGCCATTGAAAGGGAATATCTTACGGTCAGTCCGTACTTCGCGTTGGTGACGTGCCACTTCAGGCCGGCCAGCTCAGCGGAGTAGGTGTACTCGGCCAAGGCGTCTCTCAGCAGCAGCACCCACAGGGTGGTCAGGTTGCAGCTGACGGGATCCGCGTACGCCAATGGGCTGAAACCAAATAAATACAAACGTCAACGAACGCAATACTTAAGAAAAGGGCGAGCTTATTGCCGCAGGACCTGTAAAACCAGAGAGGTTATGTAATGTTCCAAGAACATACCCGAATGGGATGTTTATGTCACTGGGATGTATTACGTGTAAGAAATTGTATAAAAAAATGCGAAAATAATCCATGCCCAAATTAATTAATTTTATCAAAGCGCTTGTGCAAATTCCCTTTTTGGTCGCAGGTGCTCAGCAAGGTCGATCAACGTTCCGGTGCGGTGCGGCCTCGCTAGCGACCGAGCAATTTCATATTATCACGTAAAGTTTACAATTTTTTTACTCGGAAACCATGATGAATTTTGATATGCGATCACGACAAATCATGCTTGAAATCGCAGTGTCAATTATCAGGATTTTTTTATCTGGAATAGTCGTGGCACACGGTGTAAAATTAAATTATTTGTATTTAAAATATGTAGCTTCCCTTAGCCTGGATAAGATTTGGATAAGAACGTTCTTTGAGTCGACGTTTGAAAATGGCAATATTAGAAGGTTCTCTAAAGCTATCGTTGGCTTTGCAAAGAACGCTGATTTATGGCTTCCGAGGTTTTATTGGAGGCAGATCGAAGGGGTAGACTGTGGTTGGACGACCGATTAGGGTGAAGATATTTTGGAATTAAACATTCCCTTTCTCTCTCATTTTTGCAACCTTTTCGGCTTAGTTCGGTAAACGGATCGACACGGAGCGAAATGTTTGTGATGTCGGATCTCAATGATTTCACCACCGATTTTAGAAGTTTTATTCGGATCTACGTGAAAAATACTAGGTCACGATGGAGCCGGAATTTGAAAATTCGAAATAATAAAAAAGTTATGTTTAAAAATATTTTCTCTACGGGAAATCCGTGTTGATTGAAGAATTATTTATTTGAAGTTTTCATTTCTCCGCCAAGTGTTGAACCTCGCCTTTAGAATACGATTACTGTTGGTAACGGAACGAAGCGCGCTGGCCATAAAGACGCCCTCCGTAAAATTCAAACTTGTGTCCAACTTAGAGACAACTAAATTCCTTCGAACCGCTTGAAAATAATGTTAACAACCCTGTGATAAATGGTTACCATTTGTCCAACGAACAAAGCCGTTAAGAGTATCTGTACAGACTGGGAAAATCGCTTTCAGCGTGCGCCGCAGTTTTTGGTTTAAACAGTTAAACTGAGGTTCAAACGAAGTACATATTCCGGGAGCCGCAAATCCGATAGATACCTGACGAATTCGAACGTGGTCGTGGCCTTGGGCAGAAGGAACTCGTCATCCTGTTTAAACCAGAGCCGCAGGAAAGGCGTGTCGGCGACGATGACGGGCGGCTGCTCGGCGGGACCGTCCTGCCGGGGCCGCAGGTCAAATTTCGTCGGCACGAACTCGTTCTTCGGCGGCAGCTGCAGTTCCGAGCAGAGGCCGCTGTGCGCCCAACCCTGAAACGGAGAAGTATTGTCACTTTTTTGATACACAAAACCTGTAATAGTTTAATAAATCACGCACAGATTAAGGACTCTTTTAACCTCAACAAAAACTGGTTACTAAAATATCTTAACACATTCCGCTCTGTACATAAAAACAAGTAGATCACGCGTTGCCGCCCGATCGGCGAAGTCGACGAACGAACGGAATATCCCACGCAGGGCTGCCACCCGTTTTTTAGTTAAGTTATCATTTCTTATAATTGGCAAATAATAAGTACAAACTATGAAAATGTTTGTATTTTGGTTTGTAGTTTTCGCAAACAGCATCTGGCGTGTACAACAATGATGAGATAACTTGTAATCGTCGCTGAGTGTGTTGACTTATTGCATTCACATGAAGACACATAAATAATCGTAGGTACTTATTTGTTACAATTTAGCATACAATGTCACATGTGGTACCTAGTTGTGGTACTCAGGGAACACAACGCCAAAGAATTTATGCAAAAAAGAAAATTAAACTGTCAAGATTTGTCAAGGTTTTGTAATTCAGTTGCTCATGACGTAGAAACTAAATAAATTAAATTGAAACAAATCTTAAATAAATTCTACTAATTTCGTCAAATGGTGTACAAAAGCAAATGATGTCACGGAGAAAGGGTACAAGTTAAATTTTATAATTAGTTAATAAAAATAATCTCTGCATTTTAACTTGCAACTTTTGTTGCTAGATTTCATATAACTAAGAATAGGTTAGGTTTGGTTCGGCGGCATATGATCCAAAGACAGGAAGCGATGCAACTCGTCCCGAGTCATCTAAGCGCTGAAGGTAAAGCTAACTTAAGTTATGCTCCGTCCGGAACTTTTAATGTAGTCAGATTGGCAAATATGCTGGGGATAAATCATTATAGTTTGCTATATTTTGACTGAATTTATCAAATTACCTTTACTATAATGTCTTTACCAGTAACCCTGTATACAAGTGAACTTTTTTGAACAAACTTTACTTAATTTTGACATATTCCAGAAAAGTCTCGTGTTACCTTAAGTAGTTCATCGGATATTTTCTCAATGTGGTACTTGGTTCTATACCACTTCTCTTCGTCCGTGCACTTGTCTTCGAAGGCCTTGGCGACGACGGCGACGCGGACGTTGTCCGGCGTCAGCAGGTCGAGCAGTTCCGTGACGAGGTCCGGCCGCCACTCTGTCAGGTGGTAGTGGACCGTCAGCACATCCTCCATTGGAAAATCCTTGAGGAATTGAGAAAATGGTCATATTCAATGTATGCTTCCTAATTATTTAAAGACGGTTTCGCCTGGAGTTGAAACATCGACTTTAGTTTATAAATTCTCTATTTGTTTATTTGGAAAACCAACAATTTACATACATTTTCATATTAAATTCACCCAGAAAAAATTTTCGCTACACAAAATATGAAATCTAATTTATAAGCCAGTAAGATTAGGTTGGACGGCTTTTTTTACTTTGATTCGGACAGGTTTTTTTTTAATTTATTCAAAATTATGCCAAATTACAATACTCGCGGTTTGTTTACGGAGAAAAATCTGAATGTGCATTTTTTTATATTATATTTTTTACATTTTTACGCACAAATTCACTCGAGTATTTTAATCCGCGGATCATTTCGGATTTCCGGCGGTTTGGAGGGGGATGAACTCAACGGGGTATTCGACTCAAACAAAACGCTGTCAAAACCGAACTGAGATAAAAAAAAAACGATTAAAACTCGATTATTTACCACCAGATCAATCAAAAACCCTTTCAATTTACTACCGCACTTTTCACATAACCAATCAAATGTCAAAACTGAACTAAAATGAAAAAAAAACGACTAGTCTATGCCTTTCATGAATTCGGGTATACGCCACATGCCACCATTTTAAATATTAAAAGAAACGCACTACGACGATAACATGTTATCCGGCGACATACAATGATTCGATTTCGTGTCATCGGCGCGTTTGTTTCTTTCATGTTCAATTCTTTACTTCTAAATCTAATCGCTGACAATAGATCTACATATATTTAGCCCCTTTCTCCAAACAACGGCTGTTTAAACGTAGATTGGTTCACCTGTCATTACCAGCAATATCACCGGGGCTAGCTCCAAAATATCATAATGCAACTCGTAAAACCAGCATTCTGCTTCGAAAAGAAAAACAAATTTTGTGCAAAGGCAGTTTCACAGGATTAATTGTATTACTTAACTAATCAACCGGATTCCGTCTAGATGGGTCTAAACAGGAACATCAGCTATCTCAATAGTCTTTAAGCCAAAGTTAAGTAGCACAGTACCTGAACGGCATGGGCATGTCCGGAGACGAAGCTCCTGGGCTCCTCCTTGTCCTGGAAGCGGAAGTGCATGGCCAGGATGTCTCTCTGCTCCTCGTGGATCCACAGCTGAGGCGGCATACTCCTGAGCAGGTTTATGTACTAAAATGCAAAAGTAATGCTATTGTTTTATCAGTACTCTACCATTATACAGTGGGTTTTAGACAGCTCAAACTAGTATAATTAGTAGGAGCCCAAGAAATGTAGGTGGCGCTGTTTTTATTGAGAAATTAAACGCACTTCGTTGGTTGGCCAACATTGCGGTTTGAGTCATTCATAAATGGTGCAGATCTAATATATTAATTTGAAGTTTAAAGTTGCCGAAATTATTGCCATCTGTCATTAAAATTATGAAACTGTATGCCATTTCCATTTACACCACATGTTCGGTTGTCAATTTCTTCTCACGAGTTGAGCGACATGTAACAAACATTTTTAGATTATAAAAACCAAATTAAAAATTCATCATTTGACAAATTTAAATATTAGAAACTTTTCGATTGATGTGCGTAACTTAAAATCATTCATTTTTGACATGAGCAGTGTCAGTTCTTAATCAACGATATATTACTATCCTTTTCTGGCTCAAAAGTGACTCTAAACACACGAGTCTTTGAGTCACGAATAGCACGGACGCCGGACGTGTAGTTCGCACGGTAACATGTTGCGAGTGAATGTTACAATCCGCATGGCGGTTGGTGGAAATCTTTCGTTGTGTCAATTCAGTGCTGCGTTCCAGCACTTAAAGCAACATAAAAGCTGCACGTTCAGTCCGCCGGCGTCGCCAATTATAAAGTCATAAAGTTGAATAATGAAAAAAAATCACCTGAAAAACAAGAGTGATGATATCCTCCACGTGCTTGATCCCTTCTTCGGTGAGATCCACTTGGATGCCGAAGAAACCGAACCCTCGAGCACCCTGCCGCGTTCCACCCACCAAACTGACGACAAAATGTAGAAATGTAGAATTAACGTGTAGGGTATGAAGAATAAATATGTAGAGTAGATATGAAAATTAATATGTAGGGTAGAAATGTAGCAATCATATGAATGGTGGAGCATCAATTTATAGGGTAGATAAGTAGTGACAATATGAAGGGTAAATAAATTACATATAGCTCAGTTTCAGTCGTTTCAGAGTAATGAGTGAACATATATTTAAGATTCTGCAGAAGTAACCCCCAATCACCCAGCTGTACTGTGGCCTCAGTTATCATCAATACGTATTTACCGCAATTTTATGGTGGTCATGGCACAGACCTCGTAGTCGGCTTTCGTTCCTTCGGTGACCAAAAGTACATTAGACCTTTTATCCGATCAGACAAAATATGTATGACAATTGACGTGTGTTAAAAATAAAGTTACCTGTTGCACCAGCCCCTGGCTTTGAGGGCAGATAGAAGACTCCCCGGACCTTCGTGGCCCAGCAAATGGGACAGGTAGTGACCAGGCTGAATAAAATAAAACAAGCATTTAGCGAGTGTTTAGAATTTATTGGGTTTTAAACTAATATATACTATTATATATCTTATTTATTCAATGAAGATCAAATAATAAACATGACTAAGTAAATTCTAACTACGCAATGCCATTAAAGCTGTATTTTTACATTTATTTATTAAAAATTACATATACTTTGGAGGTACCATTCCTCCTGTGGTATAGCTGATTGGCAAGTGATGCAACTAAGCTATTTTAAAGCCAAGTTCTTTATCCTTTTTCTTAGCTGAGAAGGGTTCTTAGGGAATGGTTTGAAGACGCTGCAGTTGAGACTATTCCACTCTCTTATGGTACGCGGAAGAAAGAATGGAAACCGACATTCTTTCTCCTAAAAATTTCCTTTATTTTGATGGTCCTTTCGTCCAATTTAGAACGGTTTCTGAAGTTGCTCACTAATGGAGGACCATACTGGGAGCTTCAAGTAGGCCTTAAATAAGTTAATGAGATGACATATTTTTCGCCTTGAACTTAAAGGCTCCCATTTAAGGTCAGGTCGCCTAAACACGTGTCTGCTTGCTAACCACTGAATTGCTTCAAGGTCAGAATTTAGATAGGAAATATGAGGGTCCCAAACAGATGAACAATACTCTAAAGATGGATGAACCAGTGATGTATACGCGAGTGCCCCAGCATGTAGCCCAGCAGAACGCAAGTTCCGCATTACTATTAAGCTACTAAGCTAGCTCGATATATTTGTATCGAGTATTTAACGCAGCTTGTATGAACGTCATCCACCGTTTGAGGATGTGAATTATATACACATGCAACAGAAGCTAGGCTAACAGTAAGTGCGCGATTTAACGTATTAACCGAAAATAAGGAGCCTAGAAGTTAAGGTTCCAGAAGCAGGGTTAGGTCTATCGGAGCAGGTACAACAATATACGTACCCCGCTACGGTAATGGTCCCTGGTGTCGGGGATGGAGAAACTGATGTTGAGGTTCCTCAAATCCTTGACGGGCACCACGTACGCCCACATCCCGTTCAGCTCTTTCGGGTACGGATGGTCGGGCCACGAGGACGTGATGGCGTTTTTGTTGTCGACGGCCGCGAACAACGGCACGACCATGCTCTCCAATTCGTCCAGGGATTCTGCGAAGAATCACCGGTTCGTTTTTATTAACTTCTTGATGTAACTATAGTGTCGTGTATTTACAATATATAAACTTATAGACCGTGTCCAAGACCATTCCCGATAAAAAATACAGTTTATTGGCCCTGCGATTTCAAACATGATTTGATTTGACCCTATATCAAAGTTCATCATGGGTTCCGAGTAAAAAATTTATGTGATAATATAAAATTGCTCTTGTCATAAGTCGATCGCTAGTAAGGCCGCGCCGGGTCATTGATCGACCTTGGCCGAGCGTCGGCGAGCAAAAGGGAATTTACACGAGGTCTTTGATAAAATGAATAACTTTGGGCATGAATTTTTTTATAAAATTTCTTAAACGCAATAGGGAACATAGACACCTCCTTCAGTCTTCGGAAATTGTCTTGGAACACCTATATATGGCTAAATCATGCTATTTCATCAAACGGCTGTTTCACAAAATGATAAATCGATGTATTTTAATAACCCTAGTTGAATTTGAGTCTATATGACATTCGTCAACATCAATTACGTCAATATCTATATGATATTTATAAGTTTTGATAAAATGTATAAAATTTTTCGAGGTTCTTAACTTCTGTATAGTGTAGAAATTAACCGTTTTCATTCCTAACCTTAAAAAAAATTAAGTCAAAATACTAAAACTTGTGTACGGAGAAATAACCTCGTACGGGAGTGGTTTTTTCGTGTTTACTTCCTCTAACCAATGCAGAATCATATCTTACTTGCATTCAACTCCTCCAACATCTCCTACTTTCTCACATTGACAAACGGAGCTATGTATCGTTTTTTTTTTATCTCTTTATAACATATTAGTATAGGAGAGCGCAATGTTATAAATATAATCACCTTTCCCGAGCACGACGACGGACATTATATTCGAGGAATACCACTCGCCGTGGAATTTGAGGAGCGCTGATCGAATGTCGATTCCTTTAGATTTCGGTATGACGTCCAGTGTCTCCATGTTACCTAAAGGCATAAATTTACAATATTCTATTAAAAATGCAGATTATGGAACGGCTTTGCATTCTGTGGAATTCTTAATAAAAAAACTGAATTTATTCAGCTAATAAGTTGGTAACATTTATTGATTCTGAGGCGATACGAAGTTCGTCGGGTCAGCTTCTAATATATGTAATAAATATTGTAAGTGTGGTTTGTAATACGATAAGATTTTATGTAAGTGCGATGTTCAAACTACTTGAAAATTCAACCGGTATAATACCGGCTAAAACCGTTACCGTCTTAAAGCATTTCTATTAATATTTAAAAGTGTGGCATGCCTCGTAGGCATAGATTAATCATCGATTTTTTTCATTTCAGTTCGGTTTTTGACGGATTTGGCGGTTAATAATTGGAGTTTTATTTACAAAAGCTTTACATTTTCAAAATTTTGTATATCTAGATTCATTCTAAAGCAAAAGTAGCTAAGTCAATTTTGATGCTACCGATTTATGAATTTAGTATAGTCTTTGTTTGCAACGGTTTTCAAAGTGTTCAAGATTAATATCCGCAACTCACCGGTTCCAAACTTGGTGTAGTCGTGGCCCTTCTTCGCCAACGTCTTATTCAACTGGTCGATCCTCCACATGTCGGCGCTAACGTTCTTGCTATGCTCCGAATTGATGGCGTTCAGCTCGCGGTCCGTCGCCGAGGGAGTGAACAGCGGATGCAGGAAGAATTGAGCAAAGCTGCAGATGAAAACAAAACAACGCGAATGAAAAAGGCGAGAGAAAAGCGATTGATTCAAAATTGAAATTTTAGCGAAGAAGCGAAATCAGCATAAAAAATTATAATGTGAATAGTTGTATATAATTTACTGTAGTAAAATATTGTTTTTTTTATAAGATAATTAACTTAATAAAATGTTTATAAATGTTCATTAAACCGTGTCTTTGTAAAATATTATTATTTTTCACGTATTTTTTTATTCAATTTCTTACACTTATTAGGGAACATAAACACATCGGTAAGCCTTCGGGAATGGTCTTGGAACACCCTGTAAGAGCAGATTAAAAAACAAAATCCTCATTCTAATTAACACATATTTTTATTAGTGTAAATATGCAACTATTTTAATTATTTTAAACGTTTGGTGAATCCAACAGTGGATTTATGTAATTGGCCAAATTAATAACTAATATATATACTGTTTTATAAATTAAGTTATGCTGTATGTTTCCCTAAAACATAAAACTAATATATGTTTTGAAAACGCCCAAAACTCATGTAGCCGAACCGATTTTGTAATAATTTCATATAAAATTATGGGTGAAATATCTGCAAACTAACATATCCAACGCAGCCGCCAATTGATCCGGTACGACATCGAAGAAATAGCTGGTGTGATCGCTGAAGGTGGCCGCGTTCGACGAGCCGCCGTGCTCCGACAGGAACTTATTGTATTGGTTTTCCTGGAAAAGAGAAACGCACCTGATCACATTCAAGCTGTCTATCATCTGTTGTTTACTATCGAGAAAGCTGCACATATATAATAACATTTGAGATAAAAACATTTCGCCTCATTAGCGACACTGTGAAAAACGCAAAACTGTTGTTAAGCGCAGTGAAGCTAGCCTAGATTAATGGACGAAAAAAATATCACGATTAATATTTGTAAACGACCGCCGCAGACGTGACAGGGGTTCGTGTTTTTCGTTTTCATATATTTTTGGCACCAAAAATGGTCCGTCACAAAACTGAGTGAACAAACGCGAAAGCATTTGTTACACCACGGTCGACTGTTAGTAGTAAATTGAGGACGTTGCGAAAACCAATATGTTGCTTTACCACATTCAGCGCCGATGACGGGATATCCGTCATCACTGATGCCATGTGACGTATATATGCGTCATCGGCTCATTGCATTTCTATTAATATTTAAAAGCACGGCATGTAGCGTATACCAAAAAAGGCATAGACTAATCGTCGATTTTATTTAATTTTAGTTCGGTTTTGATGTTTGATTGTTTGTGAGAAGTGCACTAGTAAATAGAAAGTGTTTTTGATGGATTTAGCGGTAAATAATTCGAGTTTTATTTACAAAAGCCATGTCAATATACTATTAAATATTAAAAACTTTTTCATAGTTTTGTGACGGGTGCGGTGAACGACGTGTGGTGCGAAGCGAAATGTGTTAAGCAATATAGGTGCCTAAATGAAAATTTTCCGGGACCTACAAATGTCGATGTTATACCCGGAATAAACTGATTTTGCACTGTACATAAAATACAGCAGGAAATCTTTTTACATTTTTGTAAAAAAAACTAAATATTAATGTTTTTTTAAAAATAACATGTTTAAAATTTAAATTTTTTAAATATATATTGGGTGCGTTTGCACGTCCCATACGAACAAACATGTAGAAAAAAAAACAATGCCAGGAAAGGCTGTTACCGGACAGATAACTATCAATGTGGTTTATAGAAACATGCTGTAACCTCTGGATATTTCTCGGTGCCAAGGAACAGCATATGCTCGCAGAAGTGCGCCAGACCGGGCAGATCCTCAGGGTCGGTCATGCAGCCTGGAAACATTATCAGATTTTAAAATACTGTCACCGGCGAACTAATCAACTCACCGTAAGATACTTCCTTCGTTTTTAGAGAATCCTTAATAAATGAACCCCTTTTGTTCAAGTACAATTCATTTGACAATGAGTCAAAGAATTAAATTAAAAACCAACATCTCATTATAAAATTTGCATGACCGGTTATACAGGGTGTATTTAAAGTCATTATTGGCTGATCTATATCGACAAATAGACCAGTTTTGTGAAAGGAAAACATATAATTAAATTCAGGGAATAGTTCGAGCACCACCACGTTTCCTTGTACCCGATCCTTCCATTCAGCGATTCGTCAACTCGTGCTCGTCTTACGTTCTCAAACTTTCCATAGGTTCAACCTCAACAAAGGTAGCTAGTGATTGAAAAGTAACCGCTAGATGGCGGTGGCCTCTAATGAAGAGAGCGATGCAACATCGTAGAGACTTTTAATATTTTAGTAGGATTCTGGAACTATTTATATCTCAGAGAAATTTATACCTTCACTCATCGAAGACACTCCAAAAGTGCTTTTAAATCTAACATAAAAAAAAACAGTGGTCGATTTGTGGAATGAATTGTCTTGACGGAGTACAACTTGAATCATCAAACTGCCAAAAAGACCTTGGTATAAAGACCTGCAGTGACTTGAAATGAAATGAATAGTTATCAAATGACATCAAAATCGTTTTGTCGCTAAATCACTTGTCGAGATAAATAAGTTTCTTTAAAGGATCTTTTCGACGCATAAAACCTCAAAAATAAGGAATCTGATGGGGGAATGATAATTCGGTGGATATGAATCACCCGGTAGGTTTATCAGCTATAAAGCTGCCCACCAATAATGCTGAATTCTTTGTTTGTTCAAGAACCCTAAATATAAGTATCAGCGTACCGACGTTAACGTCTATGGCTGCGGCCGACTTGTCTGTGGTTGGATCGCTCACGAGCAGCACCTTCAAATTATTCACCAATTCCAGGCCCCTGAAAGATACAAACATTGATTATAGAGTGGTTTTAGATAGTTCATAAATTGTTGAGTTCTACTCTATAATAATAAAAGAGAATATCTGAGCGCCCGTACGAGATGTACTAGGGGTCTGAAATTTTTAACACGAAAACACAAAATAGGCTAATGATCGACCTCAAAGCCCGATTTGATTTTAAAAATATACACATAATTATGAACTAACAAAAATAAGAAATCGACGTAGAATTTTATGGAGAATAAAACTGTATATAAGCATTTATCATCATCATCAACCAAAAATGTGAAGTTAAAATCGATTTTTTTGATCTTTTTTTAATTAAATTTTTTTAATTTAAATTGGTAAACATTTTTAAATTTTGTAAAAAGTATTTTTTATTGATATATTAGTAAATAAAATTGTTCAAAATTATAAAAAAGTTATCAAAAATGAATAAAAGTTTGTGTAATTAATGAAAATTTCTTTATATCCAACTTTCACTATATTTAATAAATTTTTTTTAGAGGCGTGGTTTTCAATCTGGCACTACTTTTTTCGTAGTTGGTGTTTTTGACAGCTGTCACTTGATTTATGCTCAGTTTGGTTTGCCATTTCATAATGAATAGACTTACTCCTGAACAACGTTTGCAAATAGTGCAAATTTAGAAAAAATCACTCTAAAATAAAGTAAAAATCGCATCGTGGGCCTGTGGCGTGGCCTCCAAGATCGTGCGATTTAACACCGCTGGACTATTTTTTGTGGGGTTATGTGAAGTCGCTTGTCTACGCAGATAAGCCGGACACGATTAACGCCTTGGAAGAGAATATTCGGCGCGTTATTGCTGACATACTCCGCAAAAGTGGTTGAAAATTGGGCCTCTCGGCTGGAATTTGTTCGAGTCAGCCGCGGCGGCCACTTACCCGAAATCATTTTTAAAACATAATGGCAAACCCTTATCTTTATAATAAAACTAAATTCCTAGCCATAACATCAAATTATATGCGTTTTATCTATTCTTGAAATCCACACATGTAAAAAAAACATCCTTTATAATAACTATATATGAAAACCAGAATTAGTGCAGTTTATTGTAAATTTCATGGAGATTATGAAAATAGCAAAACTATTTCTACAAGATGTAAAACGGCTTCAAAACGAATTTTCTAATGAATTGGTAAGTTTCTGCATTATTACTTTATAATGGATCTTCAACGGCAATTTTATATAAAATGTTTGGACCTGGAATAGGTTAATTGATTGTTTCAATCACGTGGCTTGAAGGACCTACGAATGAGAAGCGAAGCGACTCATTACATGCGCCGCATTCATGGGCCATCTGGGTGCCGAAGATGTCATGAGTGCCGCCCGCAGGGCCTATCTGCCACCCGAGGCAAAGCCCGGGGTTCAACAGCTAGTAAGATATAAAATACTTTTGTGTGTCACACGGTTGAGACCGGTGGAACGTACATAGAATAAGTAACAAGGTAAAGGTGGAAGGAGTTCAAAGGAGATTCACAAAAATACTCTCACATCTAGAACGCTTGGAATCTGTGTTAAAATTGGAGCGACGCGATCGTAGTGATCTGATTGAGACTCACAAAGTATTAATTGGATATTATAATTGTACAAAAATTAGGGACGGTCATTAAATGAAGTACTAAGGAAGAAATTTATCTCCAATAGAGTTGTGGATAATTGGAATCGGTTACCACAGGAAGTGGTGGAGCTATAAGTCAAGAGCCAGTTCAAGAGCCGCCTTGATAAATTTCTTGAATCTAGGCCAAACGCTAGTAACTGAGAATGTGATCTGAGCATATCAGCTAAATAGCTGCTTGCTCATGCTCAACAAACAATAATTATAATAATAATAATAAGATACACAGTACATGCATAATTACAGACTGCGAGGTCTCATCTGTTCGTCTAGTATGCTTGATCATAAAGACATCAACGAGGCAGTCTGGACTGCGCTTAAGTACCTCCTCTACATCGAAATTTGTACGATATGAAGAATTATCATAAATAAAGGCTTGTGTTAAACAGCATGTTGTTTTTATCTCGACTAACTTTATTGACCAAGATAAATTATCAGTATATTATGATTTTATGGTTGTAGTCAGGTAAATGTACGGCCAGGTGCCGAAATCCTGAAAAATAGATCGCTCACCTATACTGCCTCTTATCCTCTGCGGCCTTCTCTATATTGTGGTAGCGCTGCAGCACGTGCTCATCGCTCGGCTTGACGGCGGCAGACGTGGCGAAGGCGGCGACGTTGTCGAGGGCAGACGTTTTGCCCGCACCACCTGCGTTCGGCGACGGTGTACGGCCCGCTTGGAGCGGCATGGATGGCATGTCACGGGGGCCCGAGTGCACGTGGCGACAGCTCGCAAATGATGTGGCGCTTTTGAAATAAAAAATACGACATCCCAACAAAAAAGATTCCATACTGGCTACCTGTATACCAATTCAGTGATTCTCGAGCTAAGGAAATTATTCCAAAATTAATCGTACCGGTAATTGGAGGCAGTATTCGTTCAAACAAGAGACAAGCGACAACCTATGCAATATGTACAGGGTGAACTTAAAATCAGCAGCATCCTTTTAAGGGATGATATTGAACAATTTTTGATCAACAAGTTTTCATATAACTAACAAAAAAATACTATATTGAATGTTTGGTAAAATGTTTATAAATACTCTATTGCGCATATTGTTGTGTCGTTTAATGTCCTCAATACATTTGTAGGTACAGTAAGTATCCTGTAGAGCAAACATACTCAACCTGCGGCCAGTCTAGCTTTTTTGTGCGGCCCTAAACACATTTGTTATCAGGAACATGGTTTACAAAATCTAGCATTCTATATTTCGTATATATTGAGATTAATTTTGACTTTGACGTACATATTTTTCGTCATACCAGTATAGTGTTGCGGCCCGCGTAGCTTTACAAATATATTTATGTGGCCTGAAGACAAAAAAGGTTGAGTATCATTGCTGTAAAGTCAGACGGTTTGTGGGTCGCGACGCAATGCGGTCTGATATTTTGTTGGGTGACCATACTTTTAAATATTTTTAGGATTCTATCTTTTGTCCTTTTAGACTGTTTTTTTTTTGCTTTATTAACAAAGTTGTTGTCCAGATTCACCCCTTAAAAGGATCCTGGTGACGTTCTGTACAGGAGGCCAGTAAAACACATTAAAATAGGGATTCTTTACTATCACTTTTTTAGATGGGTTTGTGGGAAACAGATCCATCAGCTATGTTGTCTGTCTATAAGAATAATCTGAATTAAAGCGTGTTCAAAGTTAGTTTTACTGGCTTAATATTACACAAATTACATAAATTGTCAGTGAATCAATGACAAAAGACGACACTTCTATGATTCTATCCAACTTACGGTTTCCTCGTTAGAGAAAATGATCATGGCTCAACGTCCGGCTAGACTTCGGACACCCAAAAAATATTTCACAATATTTTAGACCGCTCACACATGTGAAAGGGGAATACCTAATCTTCGTAAAGTTGAGGGATTGAGCTGGAATCCGATTTTAGGATTCAACTTCGAGCATTCAAGTAAACCCAAGATTAAAGTAAATTGCCACTGTCATCATTTCATTTCTAGTGATGTACTTTCATACTTCAAGCTCCCAGCATGGTCCTCCATTAGTGAGCAACTTCAGAAACCGTTCTATATTGGACGAAAGGACCATTCTCACAAAATAAAGGAAATTTTTAGCAGAAAGAATGTCGGATTTCATTCTTTTCTTCCGCGCACCATTAAAGAGTGGAATAGTCTCAACTGCAGCGTCTTCAAGCCATTCCCTAAGACCCCTTCCCAACTAAGAAAAAGGATAAAAAGCTTGGCTTTAAAATAACTTAGTTGCATCACCTGCCAATCAGCTATACCACCGGAGGAATGGTACCTCCAAAGTATATGTAATTTTTAATTAAATAAATGTAAAAATACAGCTTTAATGGCATTGCGTAGTTAGAATTTACTTAGTCATGTTTATTATTTGGTCTTCATTGAAACTATTTTGGTTTATTCCCCATCATGAATCGACGACTTGGAGATTGGTTGGAGGTTGGAGAAAACAGAGTTTTTGCCGTTTTTTTCTATTTATAATATCTTTAGTTATTCGCCCATAAGGAAATATTATATATCGATATGTGATTTAGTAACAAAACTAATTTGGTGTCACTTGATAAATAATATCATTTACATTATTTTATCTAAAACACCACTGGAATTCCTAAATAATGAAAACGTAGGTACTGCAATATTTACCAGAATTTGGATTTGTCCCGTATTAACTTCGTCAGGCCAAAGAATACAAATCGACGTGTCGTCAACTTATGCATTCAAAAAGTGTTTTACCACAGTACCTATACGAAGTTTATTCACTGGTGTTGACCTTGAACTTAGCGCAACGCCACCTCAAATTGTGATTTACAAAACAACAAAATAAACGGCTACATATATATGAAAATAAATCAATTGTTCTAAAGCATTCGAGTAGGAATAATCTCCAGCTAAATATCTCTCTTTTTTGTATCACTTCCTTGATGGCCGCTGTTTCCCGAGCCCGTCTGACAGCGACAGGAATTGACAGGATGACAGCTGCAACAAATCAATTCTCAAGAACACCACGGCGACGAATCATGCTGTCATAAGTTGTTATGATTTTTATTTAATTAATTGAAAAGGTCGCCGATAACATAAAATATATAATAAAAAATATTACATAGGCTACAAGTTAATTTAAGCGTCATAAATACCTCTTCCAAAAATTAAAAAAGTGTCAAGTGTGTATGTTAGTAAAATACATATTGTGATTGAATGGTCGTCAAGTTATTTGCAATATTTTCAAATAACAAAAATTATATAGTCGTTTTTATTTTATTACCATTTATTGATATCAGACAATTGGAAAACTGAAAAACCAAAATCAGTTAAGAACCATGGTTAAGCGCGCTGTTTGCGGTAGATATCCGATCAGTTTTATTGGGAACATGACTTTTCCCATTATTCTATTCAGATTTTAATCTTTAAAAAGCCATTCTGTAATGACAAAAAGAAAATCCCATACAAAATCATTTTTCCAGTGGCTTTTCCCAAAATTGACTTACATACAAACCTTGTCCTGACAATAACGAACACAAAAAAAGTATGCCAAATCGGTAGAACCATTCTCAAGTGATGATATAATACCACACACGCGGCAATATATTATAATTGTCATGATTTTTATAGACATTTTTATTTATAGAGACGACATGACTATATTATAACCTAATTTCTAAAAATACTAATATCCCTGAAAATGTTTAACGTACCTAGTGCTGATATATAATTATTTATAATGTAAATCATTTTGTATTCACCGTGTTAATTAATGAAATAAAGTAGTAGGTTTATTTTGATTGTTTTATTATTTTCGTGTTATGACATTATTTGTATGTTGTTCATTCGTTTCTTCGGTACGTAATCTAATATTATGATGTAAATAGTTAATGGTAGATATAAAAAATAATGTTCATAGTAAATATTTTATTGGCTAGAAACATTCAATAAGGTGGCCATATTAATTTGTACAATTTAAAAAGAAATTGATGCCACTAATGACGTTTCACACTTCAAGCACAGCTGTTTGTACTTTGTTTCGCAATGGTTTGATTGTCGTTCGCTTTATTTCGTTGTTTTGCAGTGGAAAATAATTTATTCTAGAAATGAGATAATTGCCGTTATTGATTAATTTCCCAATAAGATGTCCGGCCAGAGGGAGAACGGCATACCGCCGCCGCAGACGAGCACTTCGGCGACGATCCTCAGCATGCGCGAGAAGGAAAAGTACATCGAGGACTTCGACTTCCAGTTCTGCGACGTGTCCAGCAAGTACGAGAAGGTCGCGAAGATCGGCCAGGGCACGTTCGGCGAGGTGTTCAAGGCCAGGTCGAAGATGAGCAACAAGAAGTTCGTGGCGATGAAGAAGGTGCTCATGGACAACGAGAAGGAGGGCTTTCCGATCACGGCGCTGCGCGAGATCAAGATCCTGCAGCTGCTCAAGCACGAGAACGTCGTGAACCTGATCGAGATATGTCGCACGAAGGCGAACCAGAACAACAAGTACCGCTCCACGTTCTATTTGGTGTTCGACTTCTGCGAGCACGACCTCGCCGGCCTGCTGTCCAACGTGAACGTGAAGTTCAACCTGGGTGAAATAAAAAAGGTCATGCAGCAGCTGCTGAACGGACTCTACTACATTCACAGCAATAAGATTCTTCACAGGGACATGAAAGCCGCCAACGTGCTCATCACTAAGAACGGCGTTCTTAAGTTGGCCGATTTCGGATTAGCCCGTGCGTTCAGCGTCACCAAACCGGGACAGGCTAATAGGTAAATGCCATCCCATATCAATTTTGAGGAGATCGTCTCTTTCACACTACGTATACAGAAGTAAAAAATAGGAAATAGGTAGGGTGTGAGCTAATGCTCAATTAATATTTCCATTTATTATTATGGAGTTTCCACATATTCATATTCAAGAAACGAGACAATTATTGGCTTGAATGATAACTTGAAGATTTTGACTATAATTTATCGAAGTACGAGGTTAGCACATTTGAAGCTAATATCACTGGAAAAACGAAGAGAGCGAGACGATCTCATAGAGACTTTTAAGGTTATAAAGGGATTTTATAATTGTTCAAGAGCTTAGAGACATTTTTACCTTCAACACCCATCTAACAATAGTGGATGCCCATTAACAACGGGACGAATTAAATATCTATTAAGTATATGCTATCGATAAACGTAACCTCGGCTGCGTTGTATACAATCCGCGGTTAAGAACCTCGGCTTCGCTAGTAGATAAAGCGATTTATGATTTGTTAATCAGCTGTTCTATATATTAAAAGAACCGTTAAATATTATCATATCGTTTACAATTTTTTTTCTCGGAAACTTTTTGAATACTCGAAATCACACCAATTAGATGGATTTTTTAACGGGAATGGTCTTAGAAGACAGTGTAAATAGATATTTTTAAAAATCAATATTACAAGTGTAATGAGTGTGATAATTATTTCATTCAAACTAAATTTGTCGATGGAGCTGTGAGCAATTTTAATATACTAAATAATTTTCCAACAGGTACACGAATCGAGTGGTGACCCTTTGGTACCGGCCGCCCGAACTACTGCTCGGCGACCGCAACTACGGTCCGCCCGTCGACATGTGGGGCGCGGGCTGCATCATGGCCGAGATGTGGACGCGCTCGCCCATCATGCAGGGCAGCACCGAGCAACAGCAGCTCATTCTCATATCACAGCTCTGCGGCAGCTGCACGCCCGACGTGTGGCCGGGCGTCGAACAACTAGGTTATTATTTTGATATCTGCTTCATTGTGGTTCACCTGCCATCTCTGTCTATCACAAGCTTGCTTCTATCCTGTCAACTTATAAATTATGAGGCGGATTTTTTAATCGTTCCATATAATCCATTTTTGATTTGACAATCATTTTATCTATTTACCGTGGCCGTAAGACTTTGTAATTACCTGCCTGTAATTAGTTGCCTGATCTAAATATCACATGGTAATATTTAGATCAGGCAACTCCTTACCACTTTTATGCGACTATAGCAACGTACGCTTAATTTTGAGAGTTCGTGAGAGTTTGAGAAGAGTAATTTTATGTGTTCATGACAATTTAATGCAAAGATTCTATCACATACTCACTTAAGGGGCCCTTCCTGAAGAGCTGTTGTCCGTGTTGGGCTTCGCAAAATGATAAATCAACTTCTTTTGTAGAATAATCTTGAAAAACAGAATCAACGTTTTATTAAAAACTTAGTTGATTTCGGATCTTTAGGAAATCCACTAAGTATGCCTCCTTAGTTTTATTTTTTCGATTCTTGTATTCATTCAATAAGATATTTACATCCGAACTTTTGATAAAATATATAACTTTTCGAGGTTCTTAACTTTTAGACAAAGTATAAATTTACCCCTTTCATACTATATTAACCTAGATAGTTATGAGATAAAACGATAAGAAGTATTCATCTAAACAGTTTTTGAACCGATTGACTGAATTTTAGGTAACAACACTAGTAGGGAATTCATTCCACAAATCAACCCCTCGCTCGGACAAAAAGTTCTTTTTGGGTAAGATTTGAAGGCGCTTTCGGAAAGTTGATCGGAAAGTCGGATGCGTGAATGGGTTTTATTATTGAAGGTATAAAAGTCTCTAAGCTCTGGAAAGTTTTTATGATATCGCTCCCTCTCTTGGTTTTTCTAGTGATTAGTTATCTTTCTCTCTCACTTTCGTCGCCTGTCATTAGTTAGGGCTTCCTGTAACATTATTATTGTTCGCTGAGCAAGCAGCTATTCAGCGGATATGCTCATATCACATTCTTAATTACTAGCGATTTTCCTAGCTTCGAGAAATTTACCAAGGAGATTCTTGAACTGGTTTATATCCACAACTCTATTGGTGATGAAGTTCTTCCTAGGATTAGTGGAACGAAGAGATTTAGATAACTTCATTGAATGGCCGCGAAGTTGCTTGTTTTAGTTAAACATGAATATGTCCTTAATGTCCAGTTAACACTTTGTAAGCCTCAATCAGTCGCTCATGTAATGAGGTCAATTTTAACACAGACAGCCTTTCTTCATATTCCAAGCGTTTTAGTTGTGCGGGTATTTTTGTGAATCTCCTTTGAACTCCTTCCAGCAACTGAATGTCCTTTACAAAGTATGGATTCCATATCTGATACCCATACTCAAGCAAAGGCCGCACGTATACCTTATAGATCTTCAGCATTACTTGAGGAGACATGTTTCTAAAGGACTTTTTTAATAAATATTTGAAGGAATTAGCTTTCTTCACAATTGCTACAATGTGGGTCTCCCATTTCATATCGGCTGATATAATGACACCGAGATCTTTTTGTGAAGTCACAGGTTTAAGTTGAGTTCCATTTCGGTAATACAAGAGTTTTGTGTTATTTTTGCCAATATGCATAACGGTACACTTTTCGATGTTCAGGGTCAGCAACCAGTTTTTCGTCCACTTCATTATGTTATTGAGGTCATCTTGGAGTTGACCGGAGCTGACTAATGGGTCACCAAAAAACTTTGTATCACCAGCAAAACTACTCGGCGTTGAACTTAAACACAGATATAATTCTATTAAATAAAGAATAAACATGACTTTTAACAAACTTCAAACCTCGAAACCTAATAATTATTACAATGAATTATTACATCCTAAAAATAATGTTTGTCCCAGATCTGTACAACAAACTGGAACTGCCTAAGGGCCAGAAACGCAAGGTCAAGGAACGGCTCAAGCCCTACGTGAAGGACCCGTACGGCTGCGACCTCCTCGATAAGCTGCTCCAGCTGGACCCGGCAAAGCGCTTCGACTCGGACACGGCGCTCAACCACGACTTCTTCTGGACGGACCCGATGCCGTGCGACCTCAGCACCATGCTCGCGCAACACACGCAGAGCATGTTCGAGTACCTCGCGCCGCCGAGGCGACCCGCGCACATGCGGCACCACCATCACAACATCGCCGGGCCCCAGAACCCGCCCAAGCCATCTACTAGTATGCAGGATAGCGGATATCAGGATCGAGTCTTCTAGCTTTATCGTTTGTTAAAATTTGTTATTTCCGTGTAAAAAATCCTAAATGTGAATGTTGCAAAATTGCTGTTATGTTAAATGTACCATCACTGATAATTTAGGTAGTGGTTTTAGATGACTCAACCTGATACGATTAATTAGCGCCCAAGAAATGATTCAGATATGTAGATCATTTTCAGTTATAACCTTAAAACTCAGCGCCGATGACGGGATATCTCGTCATTGCTGGTGCACTTAAAGGTGTCATCGTCTTACTCCAACTCAATTAATATTTAAAAGCGCGGAATGTAGCGTATACCTGAATTCATCAAAGGCATAGACTAATCGTCGGTTATTTTTTCATTTTAGTTCAGTTTTGACGATAAATAATTCGACTTTTATTCACAAAAGCTATGTGAATATAATATTAAATATAAAAAAACAATAATTTTTATAATTTTATATTTATTATTTGCCAATATTTCACATGCAGTAAACAACCTTCGTGGAATACGAACTGAATTTGGGTGTAAGCGGAACGTTTTAAGAATATATTGCCATCTGTCATTAAAATGATGAAACTGTATGCTTTTTCCAATAATTAACGATGATTGAGACTTGGTGCGCCATTTGCATGTTGTTTTAGTTACTAAAGTTTTAGTTTCTAGTTGCTTGTTAGCAGTTGAGCAATCTAAAACCACTATTTCACAATCAATGGTACCGCTTAGAAAATGATGAACAATTTATATAAAAAGTTAAGAATAAGGAACTGCATGAAACGGTAAACTTTCATACCGCTCGTAGTTTGGAGTTCGTGCATTCGACGGTAGCGCTCTTGTCGTTGCCTTGGGGCATTTTTGCCGATGCGGCCGTTGCTTTAGTCTTCTAATCGGAGATCTGAGGTTTTCAATCGACTGATTACATTCAATATTTCGTCGTATTTCTACGGCAAATAAACATTTTGCAAAACGGTCGGAATTGTATGACAATTTTATGATTAAAATAATATGGAGAATTTGTTTATTAACCTCCTGTTAACAGATGCAGTATAACGGTAGAAGTTTTTGATGAATCAATTATAGGCCGTGGTGTACGTGTATTTTTTCCATACCTGTTTTTAAAACACAAGGAAGACATTCGCTCTCATAAGATAGGAACGCACCGACCTGAACCCGGAAAGAATGCACGACACACGGCTCTGTTTCACACGCGGTACTGCCATATTGGGCATTTCATTCGCTCGCAAGAGAATGTGGTTTCGAGATACTGCACTTTCGTCAAACTAAAAATCAGTCAGCCTCATCAAAATGAGAAACTCGACTAACGAGGCACGCGCATAATTTTTTGATGCAAGCGTGTTCGGTCGGACATAAACTAAACTCCTGTCGAATTTATATTTTAGTTTACGATGTACTGATTAAACGTATATTTATAGGATTAATAACATTTGGGGAGCCACGTGTCATGCGACCTAGACCCCTCATGTATCATTAATTTAATATAAATTGTGTAGGATGCAATTCCTATGTAATAATAAGCTCGTAATCCATTATAGTTGAACTACTATAATAATACAATATTCTATTACTTATATTAAGTGTTAATATTACATTTTACTTAAATCAGAAGTAATAAAAATGCTATTTTGTACAGAAACATTGTTTTTTATTTGCAACATCATATGGAAAATATGTCTATGACCCAGGTCATATACAATGATTTCAGGCCCTACTCAATTAGGCCAAATGTGCTTGTCCTAGAGTCAGGGGAGATGGTGGTAATGAGGTGTTAAAAATAGTATGACTATTTACGGATTCGAACCCGCGACCTTTATGTCAATAGTCCAACACCTTAATCACTAGACTACCACGATCTATTATGCAGATTATGCCGCTAATTAATTAAGCCAAAGGCTGAAATTAAATTAAATATTTAAACTAAAGTAATGCAGCAGTGCGAGTCCAAATTGTCCAGTTTGTTTATGACTTCGCATCAATCACTTCATCCGGTAGATTTTTCAAAGCACTAACCACTCTACTGCACCGAAAGCTTTTCTCGGGATTCGACTCCAACACTTCACGGTATAATTTGAAACAATCTTCACTAAGATGGAATTTTTGTTTGAGCGTATAATATTATGTACGGTGGAGAGGTCACAGTTGTAAAGGCCGCTCAGAATCTTGAAGGTCTCGATAAGGTCACCTCTATCACACCTATCCTTTAAGGTTATATGTTATATGACCATTCCATTTAATCAGCAAAAAATACTGGAAAAATGTTTCACGAAATCTTAAGACTTCATTTTTATAAGTATAACCTTCAAATTGACATATTTCCGGACTATTTTCCTTCCAAGAAACAAACTGAAAATGGCACTTTGCAATCACATTTCACGTGGCGTTACAATATTTCAATGATATCCTCATATCACACCACGCATAAACCAGGGAATTCTTTTACTGATTAGAACAAAAGGTTTTACTAGTAAATACCAACCCATCCTCAAGAAATACTTAGTATGTTTAATAATTTAATTTACTGATTAATTCTTGTCAAATGCATTAGTCAAGTCTAGGTACACTGTTAAGGCTGTGTTACATTTTTAATTTTGACAATTTACAAGGTTCTTTTTAAAACAATCCTCCCTCTTCATAGCACCGCTGAACTTCAAAGTATGTTTTTTGATTGTATAAAACCATGCATCAAATTATATCCGTTGGGTAGTCTGAGCTAGCTGTTTTTAACCTCAGATTTGCTGTCCGAGAATAGCTCAGTATTGACGGATCTATTCCAAGCAGTCTTCGGCGATGTCATGAGCAAAGTCCGTCTATTTCCTTATTTTCTGTCTCTGATCTTCGGAGGAAATTTGTTCTTAAAACTCTGGCTTCGGTTATAATGCTTAAAGCACCAAATCAAATGGTTTAGAAAGAGTCTTATGAAACTCCATGACAGCAAGTTCAAGAGCAACATATCATAGTCCACTCTATCAAATGCCTTTGTTAAATCCAAGTAAACCAAATTTCTTCATCCTATTCAGAATGCCAGTTTTTCGCCTACAGATTACTCTCGAATATACCTAAAAGTCTTTTAATCTCCACAATTCTGGCGGCCTGTGCTTGCACGGGTATCATAGCGACGGACACCTCTTCTCCTTTCGCCAGAATGGTATACATGCTTTTGATGTTTGAGTCCATGGCGTCGCAGGTCTTGGAAACGGAATTTTTGTAGACTTCCACGTTGTCCGCCGTTATGCTGCTTATCGAGTGCAGGACGCACGATAGGTTCTCGATGAGGCTGTCCACCGAGTGGGCGATCTTCTGCGCTTCGTACTCTAGGTCGTTCAATATCGTAGCGTCGATGTGGCTCACCTGCGGGGATAGGATTTGACGGTAGAGAGTGTTCGCGCCTGACGGGGTGCTCGACCTGCAAAGAAAATAAACCAAGTCATAACCCGCGCTATAATCGAGGGTTTTTTTTAAGGGGACCCAATAAACCGTTGGAATAATTAACCTTTTAAGCAACCTCAGTATTTCGATTAGATTTTGTATGGATGAAAGGTGAATAATATTTCTTTATTTAATACTTATCACACATAGATACTGTACAGTAGGGTCTTGAAAATCGGGATGGATAAGAGATGAGGCACGGCCGGATATTCAAGGCGTTCAGATTATAGTAAAAAATTAAAATGACTTTGATAAAAGACATCTTTTTAATCATTTCAATTAATTTTAGAAACTTTTAATGAAATCATTTTTCGTTTCATACAATTTAGCCTATTGCTTAAATTTTAGATATCAATTCCACGACGCTTTTAAAAGTTATTCAATCCTACGTTAGATTTAATGATTTCACTATTAAATAATCTAACTTTTTTGCAGGTTACACCGACTACGGCACTAAGCCAACTGAGTCACTAAGTAGAATTTGGCACTTCGCCGACTATAGCACTAAGCCGACTAAGGCACTACGGCTACTCACGGCACTACTCTGAATTGGGTAATACGCCGATTATGGCTCTACGCGAACTACAGATCTTCGCAGTCTATTGGAAATTTTATTAAATGTATTTTTTCAAAGTCTACCTAAGTAGGCAGCGCTCGTACTTAAGTAGATTTAGGTTTTAGAATGCACTAAAATGATTAAATGATTAAGATATAAAACCTAAATTAGTCTGAAATGTGAGACAAAGAATAAAAAAAATGTAACTTTTATTTTATTATTGTACACAACAAAGCTATGAATTTATATTCATGTTTGAGTACAAGATTTTGTTTTTAATACAAAATATGTAAGCAGTTTAAAGATTTTTCTTAAACAGTTGACTACATGCAGAATGTTAATATCGTCAGGCCGCCGTAGGGATACGTTGATAACATCACGGCAGTAGCACTGTTCAACGCCAACCAACCTGGAATGTGTGGCGCTGTTGAAGATACCGCCTTCGTTTCTCCGGGCGACAGGCGAACACAGCTTTATCTTGGACTCAATGTCGTCGGCCACAAAATGAGTCATGTCCCCATCGCGTTGTATGAAGTCACCGAGATTCAACGCGGCGTTCGACCTTGGCGGACCTGCGGACGAGTTTAAAAATTGATTTCTTCTGAGATTGATATATTTGTCTCTTATATCGACTATGCTTTCTATTTTTCACTCAAGAATAAGGCGAAAATAAAATCAGGCAGTTGTCATATCATGAATTAGTGAAAATAATTGTTGCGGCACGAGCGACTGATTCTCGAAATTGTAAAAATTTTGTGCAATCGCGCTGTGATCGCTCTTTTTGAACAAAATCGGCTATCCATCTGTTTCTTATTAATTTCAACGTGCCAACAAAGTACAGAACACGCAATTTAAACATATTTCTTTCACCGATTTATTCCTCGAATATTGCTTTCCGCTCTCCAATTCCTTGAATATCCCACTTGTATAGTAAACTAATTAATTGCCGTAAAATTTGAAAAAGTTTACTTAGATTTATTAAACAACAGTGCAAAACAAGAATATTTTAATAGATTTAATTTTTTTTTATTCATAACAAGTTGGTTTGTTTTGTGAATGTAGTATTTAGGCAATGTTTGTTATTATCATTATAAAAGTAGTATCAAATAGGAATCAGATTTTTGATTTACGTAGTAAGCTTAGCTATTTTTCCTAGCATGTCTCTATCACTGTCTAAATCTGTAGATTTAATCAAAAATAAAAAACAAGGTTCACATATTATATCCTAAATCTGTTTCTATGGGTGCTAATCGCGACTAATACATGATGGGCCTGGTTTCGGTCAGTGATATCGATAGCTGCGACACTCATCACGATGCGTTATAATGCATTTATAATTTTTTAAAAAAAACACGACTTTAAGAACAAGAGATCTATTTTTTCCCCACTACTAAGTTTCGTCGGCTAACTATTAAATCGGTGCCGATGTGATCAAATGTGGTATATCAATAAGGCAAAATAAAAGTAAGTAATTTTGCCACCTTGCTAAACTGGGATTATTAGGACTGAACCCTCATATAGAATCTACTAATGGCAAACAACAAAAACAGTTCAAAATCTTATGAATCGACCATAACGCGAGGGAGAGGGTAGTATAGTCCATGTAACGAAGCTATAGTTCGCCCATCTGGGCACTATTTGGACTCATTCTCGCCGCTCGCTTACCGCTATGATCCGCGACGCTTTTGTCCGAGTTGAAGGAGATCTCGCTGTAAGAGGCCGTCATTTGAGCGTTGTTCGCGTCGTCGTCGGCGTCCAAGTCGTGATGGTCGGCGTTCGTGTCGCTGCTTTTCAGACTCGCGCTGGGCTGGTCTACGGTCGACTCCAGTCGACGGTCGGTCGCATCGGCCGAAGGGCTTTCCTCCTCCATTGCACTTTGTTTTTAGGACACACTTTAGAAATATATACGATAGTTTCGTTTTTTACAAGCTGTTGTTACTACTCACTGCTGTCACTTAGAAAAAGTACTGTCAGTTATGACATGTCTATTGAGTGCTGTCAAATACTTCTTCATTATAAAAATGGCATTTATAGTAAATGATTTAGACTATATCCCGTAAAAAAGGTTAATGGAAGTAGAAACATATGCTTTATTAAAGAAAAATGTTAATTATTTTTACTTTTAACTTCTGATATTCTATTATTACTTTAATAATATACGTGTAAAAAAAAATGGTTTATATGTTATTCATTTTTATTTTCGTTTTTATTTCTATTTTTTGCCGAATGCTATAAACGATAGTCAATATATGGAATAATCAACTATAATATATATTTATTAATAATTGAAAATTTACTTCGCTATAAAAGTAAGTAATTTATATGTATATGCATTATATAATATTAGTGTAACATCACATATTTATTTCGATTATAATTGTACAATAATGAATACCACGAAAAATGAAACCGTAAAAAATATTTTTTAATATTTATAGACAGCATATAGTACGTATGCGATTTCCAAATTGAACGGTCTACGTTAGTTTTCGTCGGTCGAGGCACTATATTAAAAAAAATAACAGTTGTAAATAATTTAAATATTCTTATTGGCAGGTCGCGAAAGTGTGATTCTGTGCACGAGAATCTTGGAAGATTAGGATTTTCCGTGAATTATGCACGACGCTGCTAACTTGTGCCTATCTGCGGGGGCTGTGATGGCGGGCTTAGCCTCGATGGGTAAAATTTTACTGTTTAGCATATTTTTTGTATTTATTTAACCTACCAACCATTAGTTAGGTTACTGTTGTTGTCAACCAGGTTGGTGGTACATTAAATGCTAAACTTTTTTCGTTTGGATAGACCTAATTGATCTCAACGATTCATAATTATAATAAGATGTATTTCTCTTTGTATCAGACGTGCACCTTGCCCTGCGTGAGTGTGTAGTTTATAAAAATCATACATTTAAGCACTCGCTGTAATAAGATGTTCTTAATTATCAAATACCGTGCTATTTACCTTGTCTAGAAAATAAATCCAAAAGATCTAATCCAGAGATTATTATCTGTTACATAAACGCTTTTAACTTAACGAAAAATGTTACCTGGATCAGAACTTTTGAATGATTACCGGCTACAGAACTTGATCTTTAATGTTTAAGTATATAAATTCGCTTAATACGTCGCTTATTAGGAAATATTACGAATGTTAGGAAAAAATATTTGACTGTTTTTATTTATTGTTACAGTCTTCGTTGCAATACACCAGTCCCCGAAGAATATTTTGAGCCGCGAGGAACAGGCAGACATGTTGTTGGATCGTACAAGTAAGATAAAATACCCTCGGTTTTACGGTGGATGTCAACGAACGCGCACAACCCGAGCCGCCGCCATCTTGATAGTACATAATCCGAAGGAGGAACTACCCGACAATCTGCACGTCAAGGTGTCAGGCACTCAGTGTCGGTAGTACAGCCGTGGCCCGCGGACGTCTCGACGGCGCGTTAGATCGCTACACGAATTAAATATATTTTCGAATTAGAAATTAAAAAAAATGACAAATTAGGTTCAGCAGTAAAATATTATTCCTTGATTGTTATTAGTCCTATAATGTACGAGCGATATGCACTCGAGGGACAATAAGTGTTTGATTTCTAAAATGGCTAATACGGAATGACACAAATCGTCCTTATGATTAAAAATGTAAATATTATTTTTGATTGTAAGATATCCATAGGCGTAACCAGATATCTGACCTGATGGGGGGGCGGGGGGCTGGGGTGGCCCTGTCATTGCGACTTGGGACCTTTTAACAGATAAAATGAATGCTGATGATAAGACACCAAAACAAAAAATACCGTGTTTTTTTTTAATATATTATTTTTATAAACCTTTCAGATATAACCTTCACTTCGAGATTTAAGCCCCAGTACAATCCATTTCCGCAGAGAAAACACTATTCACTCGACGTTGTTGACAGAAGTAAGAAAAGTTGGACTGATTTAAATTGAACCATAGTTTGTTAATAGTGATTTTTTATATAGATCACCGCCATACAATTTAGTCCAGATGGCGCTGTATTTTTTCAGCTGAGAAACGGTACTATTGTCAAGTCATAGCTGGCGCTGGTCATCATTGGACAATCTATAAACCACTTTATTTATTAGTACCTATTTGAGTTTGCAGCCAAATAAGTTACGCGCGCATTTTGGCAGATTGCTAACGAACTAAGTACGATTTAACCTTCTATTTAGAGATTTTTTTGTCGTTTTTGGGTTTGTATACACTCCTTAGAACTCTTTTCCAACTATTAAGATACAGGCAAACCTCTGCTGAGGGCCTATGCATTTTTATAAAACAGCGCTGCCTTTATACCTAGATCGTTTTTTTTTTGCAGTGGCGGAGTACGACAAAAATTTTTTAGGAAACAACTCGTGCGAAGGAAGAAATAAAAATTATAAGCCGGTAGGTAATCGAACCGACATATTTATAGTATTTCACGAAAATTATAGCATTTGAACAGAGTTTAAGTACAAAATACGTAATGACGGAGAAAAATTAAGTTAAAAATTTGAGACACAACTTTAGTGTTTAGCAGCAGGGCTAGGAGGATTCATTTTGACGTTTGTTAGACTGACAGCTCTGTAATTTTTACACCAATCAATACATAATTTTTCGAAAAAGTGATATTTTGCTATAACTTTCTTGACATATAAGATATATAATTAATTTTAATGTTATTTTATTCCTTGGTTAGGGGCCTAAAACTTATCTAAATGAACTTTTTTGATAGCATTAACTATTGGTCCAAGGGAGGGTAAAAACGGTTTTTCAAAATTTAAAAAATCATACCTACCTAACCTATAATTGCCGTACAACTTTTGCTTGAAACAATTTTTCATTTGAGCACTGCTGCCGCGCGGTAGATCGCTCAATCTTTGATACATATTCGTATAATTGGAGTTCGCCTATCGCCTACTATGATCCGGTGAAATCTACCTCCGTCGTCCGGCGTGCCGAAAGGGATTTTTTTTAAACTCATTTAGTAATCAAAATGATGCGTAGACGCATTTTTTTTTAATTTCGAGAATCAAGAAATTTGTGGCAATCGTGTCAATTATTTTTATTTTTTTTACAAGACCGCCAATGAAGAAATGAACGCAAAGTGCGATATTTTCCGAAACGTTTCACTTTTCGCCGGCAAGGAGCCCTTTGGACCTGACATCCGTCGTTTATACGGCACCCGCCTGGAACTCCGGAAATTGGTTGGTGAATGTAGATTTTACAATTGCAATATCTCGATGGTTTGCTCTGTAATCAACCTTACAGACCGCAATACTGACGAGTTACAGTTAAATACATTACAATACAATTGTATAAGTACGTTAAAACTATACTTAACCTCTATTCTACTATGGATAAGAGAATCCAAGTTGATGCCATTTATACTGATTACACGAAGGCCTTTGACCTCCATACTTAGAGTATATATACCCTAGGAATGCAAGGCGACCTTTATCGTTGGTTTATGTTCTGGCATATAAGGCTGACGTTGTAGTAGCTAAATCGGGCATACCACAGGGTGCACATTTGGGTCGTTTCATTTATAATATTTCTATTTGTTTCTGCCACAGCTAGTCTACCACAATTGCACGTGTCATGGCCGCCAGTCGGGAAGAATGAGTAATTCTTCACCGCTGTAGACATTCTTTTAAATTTACATTTATGAGTATTTACTATTCGCACTAACATTAAATATTCTTCTTATTAATAAACCACCATCGCTAAGGTTAATTTATTTAATAGTAACTATTTAGAAGTTTTAGTGGGTAATATTTAAACCATAAATAATTGCCGGACGCGCAAACTCTGACATGGAAGTGCCATTAAAGAGTGCTATTTTAAGAGGCGGATACTCGCGACGAGCGTGTGCAGATGAGATAAAAGCATGGAAAGCACGAAATCAAGAGGCTTGTAACGGGGGCGAAGGTGCTTTGCACCGTTATCGATGAGGATGAGAAAAATGACGTTTGTATAGGTATTATATTTATTATTCGATATAAAACTTATGTTACTATTGCAAGATTCTAATATTACGATGTATAAAAATGTTATTATTAATTGTGATAAGTGTTGGCGAAAAACTGGAGAAAGCTCAGTTAAGAAAACTCACCGTGAGAAAGAAACTTCTGTGGGCTTGCACCGCTTGTCGCCGATGACGCCAATCGTGCGAACTGCCACTCTGCGTTTTCCTACACAATAGCTTTATGAAACTGAAGTGTGAGTTGTTATTTTATGGTTTAATCAGCTGGGGTAACTGCGTCAAAAGCAACATGGCTCTAAGGCCATCATTTTTCGAATGAGTACCATATTATTAGGATCCATAAAAAAATCGTTCTCGGAAACCGCGATGACTTTTGATATACTTTCTTCACAAATATTATTGAAAATCTTGTGCAATACGAATGATACTTTTTGTGCTGCAGCAACGCGAGTGTCATCTGCGCGAGCTCATGAGGACAATCGAGCGCCGGAGGTCGAGCCGCCAGAGCCGGCTGGCGCGCAGGATGCGCAGATTGGTGTCGAGGAAGCAGGCGAGGCAACCTGACGAGGGCAGATGCTATACCTTCGCCTGTCCGCCGATGTGTCATCTGTTGATACAAAACATGAGTCATTTTCACTCGTAAGCGCATATTTTTCAGTAGTTTTATGATTACCGGTGCAGTGGTCGCCCAATATTTTCATACCTCTATAATGAGGTAATTATACCTCTATAATCATTGCATATTTTGTCATTAAACATAAAAAAATATATTTAATAATAATAAAACATGTTGGACACCTTAATCTTAGGGCTTCAACATAGTAAAGCAGTTTTAAAAATTCAAATCTATTTCGGAGAAATTTAATAAATAATAAACTGCTAATAGTTCACGCTTAGTTGAATTGCTCTCTTATAAAATGCATTAGAGGGTTAGAAAAAATAGAAATTGAAAGGCAAATAAATGGTCTAAAACATAGAAAAGTTTGTTTTTTTAAATTTTATATTATGAGGCTGTAATTAAATAAAAATCAAAAATTGCTCACTGACCGCGCAGAGAGTAAAACCTGACGCCCTTTAAAGGTCGACCTCACGCTTTCGTTAGATTGAAAGTTCAGCACTAGATGGCGGACTTTTGAATTCCGCAAATTAAATAAAACATCTTTTCGACCGTTTTGAATAAATACCTCGTGGGGGGGTTTTTTTCTCATCTCAATGTGGTTTTTTTGCAGGTCAGTTAATCTCACCATCGACTATTGCTTTTCCTGCTACTTCGACTGCAGAATGGTTCGCAATCTTTTTGTTACGCGTTAGTAATCGTACATTTTATTTTCTTAATTTTTTTATATTTTCATAGGGTTTTGCGCTGGTATCTTGTATGCTCACTGTAACACTTCATAGGTGTTTTTTTTAGAGGCGTGGTTTTCAATCTGGCACTACTTTTTTCGTAGTTGGTGTTTTTGACAGCTGTCACTTGATTTATGCTCAGTTTGGTTTGCCATTTCATAATGAATAGACTTACTCCTGAACAACGTGGCGTGGCCTCCAAGATCGTGCGATTTAACACCGCTGGACTATTTTTTGTGGGGTTATGTGAAGTCGCTTGTCTACGCAGATAAGCCGGACACGATTAACGCCTTGGAAGAGAATATTCGGCGCGTTATTGCTGACATACGGCCCAACTTGCTGCAAAAAGTGGTTGAAAATTGGGCCTCTTACCCGAAATCATTTTTAAAACATAATGGCAAACCCTTATCTTTATAATAAAACTAAATTCTTAGCCATAACATCAAATTATATGCGTTTTATCTCTTCTCGAAAACCACGCCTCTAAAATCATCACCCTATATAACCTTCCTTAGAACAGGTAAGGTTATAGACTTGTACAATAATAATAATAATAATAATTACCTGCGGCACTCGCGAGGAGGCTAATCGGACGTTGGCTTCCCGTGTCGACAATCACCGTGTTGATAGCGCCTAAGATAGATGTCTCGTGACCGCTAAGTTAGAAATCTTCGATCAATGATAGAATAACAGAACCGTTCGAGCCGACGAAGGGCCAATCATCCGGTTTACCGATGGATCCAAGAATGGGAAGAATGATCAGGCACACGAGAAATCTACCAATCCGGGGAGCACTCCACTGTAATCCACGCAGAGCTTCGCGCATTAATGAAACCAGGTAATTGACCCCGCGATTTAGAGTGGTTGGTGTTTGTGAACAATTTAACTATATCAAAATTCGTCATAGTTTTCAAGAAAATATGTAACTTCAATCGATAATAATAGACGAATCATCTCACAATGTCTTTGTTGCGGCCACACGGTCAACTAGATCCCCATTGATTACACAATCTGTTAAAAAATATAATAAATATTGTCTTTTTCGCACAAATATGAGTTTGTATTAATTTTAAGTGGCCACAGCCAATTTTGTATTAATTTTGTATTTGTTTTTTATCCTACAAAAGTCTCAATTCAATTTCAACGTTGATCCATCTTAGAAACTATCTTTTCTACTGTCTTCTCTACTATTTAGGAGTAAAAACTATACCCAGTATTAAGTTTCCTCTATATCTACAATCAAGAGAGAAATTACGGGGCCGAGACCTTTTAAAGAAACATTTTTTACAGTACCGCGCGAAGTGATCTTTTTTGGTGAACCTACCTACCCTCTTAATTCACCCGTTCCACAGATCCCGACTGGCACCAGCAGTGCCGCTGCGGCAAGGTCATGTCGATCCACGGCTCCAGGATGCCCAAGGAGTTGCTGACCCCGGAAAAATGGACCTGGAAGTACACCGAAGCTATAAATATGAAGCACGGAGCTAAAAACGAAATGAATAGAAGGGCGCCTACCTTCCACGCTAACATGAATAATTATAAGTGAGCGCGATTGACTGTACCGACGGGTTTCACGCGCCTTCCACGCTAACATGAATAATTATAAGTGAGCGCGATTGACTGTACCGACGGGTTTCACGCGCCTTCCACGCTAACATGAATAATTATAAGTGAGCGCGATTGACTGTACCGACGGGTTTCACGCGCATTTGAAGCAGGCATTTTTATTAGAAAACTGTGACAGCTAAATTCGCAATTGTCACACTTTGTATTTTAATTAGCACACTTTGTTTCAAATGAAATTATTTGCTCTATTGACGCCAGAGCAGAGTATTTATTATGCATAGTCTCATATTCAAAAACCTACCTTAAAAGCAAAACTTTTTCATTGTGTGATAACGATTAGATTGCGAGTTACACGCCAATGAAGTCAAACGAAACTCTTCGGTGAGAGAGCTAACAAGATAGATTTTCTCGTCAGCTTTCTTTTATAAAAGTCTACAACTTTAGTCTATGCTCAACTCGAACTTTAAGGGCCGAAATTTCAAGTCCTACTTAAGACTAACCTAAATTTTAAGTTAGACTTAACCGATAAAAATCATATTTCAACTCACTCTTAGCGTTAAGTCGAATATAAAAGTCGGCCTTAGCTAAGAATCAAAACAACCACGATCGCCGGGCGTGCAACTGAGCGCTAATTTTATAATTCTGTTATTTTGTAATTCCAATTAGAGTAAAAGAAAACAATAAAATAAATTAACCACAGAAAACCCAAAATCCTACAGCTGACAACATAACCTCAAAAGTGATGCGACAGTGGCGACAGATATTGTATACACAAACCATAGCGAAAACATATTATTAACAAAGTCAAACTGAAATACACAATTAAATTTAGGTCATGCTTAAAAGTTAAGTTGGTCCTAGCTAAGAACGACTTTAAGAAAGGACTGAAATTTCGACCCATAATGTAACGGTTTTGTCAACATTGTGTTCCAATAAATAAATCTTCTTAGGTTTATTTTCTTTAAAACATATAGATACGGAATGTCATACAAATCGTCCTTGTAAAAACTTATAGACATCGCGATGACATATGCGAGCAAGCGAGACGGATGACACGCGAGGAGTGTACTCGACGCAAAGTGGCGTACTTGGGCGTGGTGCGTTTTTCACCCACAGTTGGGTGAGAATTCCTAAATCGATGCACGATTCACAATATTTGGTATAGTGCTTTTTTTTTTATTGTTTGTTGTCATTCATATGTATGGGTTGCTATTCATTGCCACATTTATTCACGCACACATGTGAAGATATTGCCTGAATATTGTAATATATAGGGTGTTATCAAATTTAGGACACTCCTTTTAGGATGTTGATTTATATCGACAATCAAACAAATTCAGCAAAAAATATCGGAAAAATGTTACTCGATTACCAGAAAAACGACTTCAAAATTGTTTAAAAATAGTTTTAAGTCGCTGAAAAATATAATGTAAAAAAAAATGAATATTTAAATATCGTCCTAAAAAAAACTACCCAAAATCGCGGGGTTTCAGTTATTTGGGTTTTTGATCTGTAAACTAAAACGCGTCTACCTTCCGTTTCCGCAGGTGCTTTTCTTGCCAGCGGAGATTCTGCAACGTGATGAAGAACCCGCGGTTCAACTCGCGCGACCTGCGCTCCGGGCCGAACCATCCGGCGCGGGCGCCGCGGGACCCGCCCGGCGGCGCCGCAGGCGGCGTCCTGGCCGCCCTGGCCGCGGCCGCCCTTGCGCCCCCACTTATGTTCATATCTTAATGGTTAGACAATGCGCTAAGCATTAATATTATTATCAAATAATTGGCTATGATACATTGTTTGATTATTTCGTTTTTAAAATGTTATTTTGAAGCATGATAAATATATTAGTCTCACACTCATTTCATAGGCAGAGTTAATTCTTCATGCGAACGCTGTACCTAATGTTGGGACTTAACCTTACTAAATATAGAAAAAAAAATAATAATGGGTTTCGTTTATCTCATTAAACAAAGTAATTTTATCACAAAGTAAATTTTTACATTGACTAAAAGTTAAGATAATCGGAAAGTTCGTATTTTCCCAACACTTTGGGCAACACACACTAAGCACACACACCACACACACATGCAAACATGCTCATGCCATAATTGGCGCCACACTCACTCCACGCACAGTACATATTGTTTAGTTTAATTTTTTAATTTCCTTTTTCAACCTTATTCATATTTAGTACATTTTTTTGGCCATCTAAACGTAGTTTTAAGGAATTATATTATTGTATCGCTGTTTTGTACTTTCACAAATAAATAAATAAATAAATTTCAAACAATATCTTATTGACTGAACACAAGAATCAAGATTACGAAACCACAGTAAGAGTTATTGATGCAAATTACCAATATGATGAACCAATAATGGCACAGAGTGCTTTTGTGCCATTATAACAAGTCGTTAGATATGTTTCGGATAAAGTTTTTTTTTAAACGACTATGATTTTGGGGTTATTACCTACTTTAGATGATTATCTGAGGATTATGAACTAAGGCAAGACTAAAACTGTCATCAAATGAACAATAAAGATTTTGTCAGCTCTAAAATTCGAAAAATTATGTCTAAATTCTGTGTCTGGATTTCCAAATTGAGGAATTTATTAAATAAATAATGTTATTTTTTGTTTTAATGATATTGTTACATTACCTCGTTTGTATTTGTTAGTACCTAACTACTGTATTAGTACATATTTTAGGATCTCTCATATTTGTTAAATAAAATTGTTTTTTTGCTTTAAATAATGAGATTAAACAGAAGATGTTCCAAATATTTTTTTTTATTTACTCTTAACCATCCAAGAAATTAATAATTATGCAAATGGCAACCAGTGTTTATTTTTAAAAAACTCTTTTTTAAACATTTATTGTGGCCTAAATCTTCTAAAATCAAGTTCAGAAAATAATTACATGCATTCTATAAAAAAAAATGCCGAATGTTTTAATAGCAAAATAGCATTTATTTTTACAAAAATACTTATACTATCTCCGTTTGACATTTTCGGGAATGGTCGGTTGGCTTTTTAAACGTAATAAAGTTTAAATGCAGCGAGTGCGATTATACAAGTTCACAAAAAGTGACTTTACGGGTGTATATTGACCGTGTACATAAGAAAGTTCAAATGCAACGAGCGTAATTATACAAGTACTAGAAAAATAAATTTACGGATGCGTAATGATTGTGTATATAGGAAAATAAAAATATTTAAATGCAACGATTGTAAATAAATAGTGCTTAGAATGCAATTTTACGGTAGAAAATTGATTACCTTCAAAATATGAAAATTATTAATTCAACCTAATATTAGTTCCTGATATTAGTTCTAACACTTACCCTTAATTTACAGACCTACTTAAATTAATACAAACTTAGACGATGTATAGGATATTTGAATTATAATTATTTAGTATAGATGCTAATTTAATTATTTTATTTTGTAATCTTAAGCTGTAACTCTTTTTATAGAAGGAGTAACAATATATCAAATTTTAACTATTAATTTAAAAAAATATATGTTAATGTCTAAAACTAGCAAATAGATTCCTTGAATATTAACAACCTTACCCCTTGTAACCAAGAAATTTTCAATAAATTATTAAAATTAAATTGTTCTTTCTCAGAACCATATATGATTGCTTCTGGCACATAATCTTTAACATCCACAAAAGTCACCAAATCCATTAAACTAACCATAGTACTCTTCCGGTATAACTTGTCTTTCTTTTTGGCAATACTTAGAGAATCGTTGTTAGAGCGTAGGCAAAGATCTCGTTAAAACGGGTTTTCTCGGCCTTAGTTCCATAAATCAGAATCAATAAATTTGTGTTATTAATCGAATTAAATTCAGTTCTTGTATTATGAATACTCAAAATAAATTAGGTTCAATGAATGTACAAAAATCAAAATTATGTATTGAAATTAATTTAATTCACGTGGCAGAAAGTGTGGTAAACAAATTAACGAAACATATTTTTCTATAGAGAACCCCGTATAAGTTAAACTTTTGCAAACGTTTACAGTTTAGAAATAATAATTTTGCAAAGTTATACACGGCGATAGTGATAGCCTTGTTATCATATTTTTACATCACAATATAATACAACTCTTACATTCTAACTGTATTTTTTTTTAAATTGAAATCACACGAGTTATGTTAACATAAATTGTAAGTATTTTGCATTATATTTTATGCACGTATAAATAAATTGTATTTTAGTTAAGATTAAGAAACCGGCAGAAAAGACAGTGTCTTAGCTGGATCTATACATTGTAATTGTATATATTTGAATAATAAAAGTTGCTTATGGCAAAGTTGAAATTAAAAAAATTTAATGTTTAGCAATTTAAAATCTAAAATCTATCATCTATCTTGGCATCTCTAAAATTAGGAAACTGTTTTTGAACTAAATTACGAGGTTTGTGACTTTGTGCGGTATCTTATGTTTGACAGTAACATTTCTTCTTAGGAGTCGAGAAATCTATGAACCACCTAATTATTTATTTTTTAGGAAACAACAGTTATTACATAAATAAAATATAAATATGAAATTAATCAATGGTTGTAACATAAGCTCGCTGTGAGAGCCGAGGAATAGCAAATAATTTCATATGAAATGAAAAATAATTAAAACGACGTCCATAAAGAGTGTGAAAGGCAATAAATGACCCCAATCGACGGTCAACTGCGGTCGAATGTCATCGTGGCGTGATTTCTTGAATTCGGAATCTCCCCATTTAGCTGTCATTAGTCTACAAATGGCGTTGTCTATGGCTATGGCTAATGGCGCGTTATTAGGCGATGTCGTTCGCGGGAACACCTCGCCTCACCCCACCTGACAGCGCATCGAAATTAAATATAATCACAAAATAACAGCGTAATGATGAGCGACCCGCGAGCCCTCGATAAATTATTAGCTTCGAACTTATAAGGGAGCATTTACACAATTTCGTTTTTAAAACCGAACGAGACAACTTTTTATTGGAAAGCTTTAACCCTCGCCAACCTTAAAATGGTAATCATATTTTATAATATTATTTTTGCTTAAATTTGTTACTTTTTTGTTGTTAAACAAAAAAAAAATACATGTGGAAATTAATAAATAACTATAGGAGTAGGTACAGACTTAGAACCCAAAAATGTGCCTAACTTTTCACAGCCATAATGCTTTATCATCTTCATACTATCATCTATATCATCATATCATATCATCATCATCATCTATATCATACTTTATCATCTATATACTGAAAACATTAAAAAAATAACTGAGTTCAATCAATTTAAAGGTGCACTGAAGAAATATATTACTGAGCAAAACATTTATAGCTTTAATGAATTTAAATAGTTCTCATTCGTGGTGGTCATGTCAAAAATATACTAAGTTTAAACCGTTTTCATTAAATATTATCTACCTTTGTAAATATTATGTTCAAATTGCCTTTTAGGTTTATCACATTCTACAAAGGATTAATGAACTAATTAATTTAATTCTTAAAGTTTAAAGGGTGTTTTTATTGTCGAATTATAAAGAGTTTCTTTCAACTTGCATTGTATAAATGTGCTCATTTGATTAAAATAAATTACACTTTTTAAAACTTACTTCGTAATTAAATTTATATTCATATTTAAAACTTTGTGATCTTATTTTTAATCAATGATTCTTTCTGTTAATGTAAAATTTAATATTGTATTCTAATTTTTTATTGTATTTTAGGTATTGTATTGTAAAGACATTCCTATACATTTATACATGTGATGGAAATAAAGATTCTTATCTTCTTCTTATAGTTAAAAATGTAATTTCCGAAATAACCTTTATTAACGAGACAAGCTATATTTTTTAACATCAGTAATAATATATTTATAGTCGCCTTCATCAGATGACGAATTAATAATAGCATATGTATGCAATAGAAAAAAAAACCATTTCGTATGAGGATCAAACGCCGGAATTTATGGGAGACCATCATTGATGCATCATTTTACATAACATTTGTCGGAAGAATTGGGCGAAGTAGATGATCCGCAACAACAAACTAAACCATTCACTTCTCATTCATTATACGTCATATTCGTTACATTTTCACACTTTTTTTCATAATTATTGTTTAATTTTTAAATCATTTATTCACTACTTTAATGAAAGTTTGACCGTATTGCATATCGCACAGATAAGTAGGTGAGAGTGAAAGACTTTCATAAAATACAGGCCTGTATTTAAACCAGCGTGCATTACCTCAAGCGATGCAACTATCTGTGCTTTCGGTATTAATTTTTCTTTGAACATTCTGGCTATATATTTTATTTGCAAAAAATTTCAATCCTTAAAATATTAAAAAGCATTCGTATTTTCCAAATGTCAGTACTGTCAAACTTTTATATATGTTAAACTAAAGGTGTTTACCTATTTTAACATAGAAATCATCTAATTAACGGTATTTAAACAATACATTTTACTATTTTACTATATATATATATATATATATATATATACTGGAATGTGGGTACAAGCGGTTACCAATATATAAAATGCTGAAGAGTCTTCTTGTAATTTTATTTTCTAACTGTATTAATATTCGCTATGATATCAGGTTTGATAGCTTATCTAGTGACGAACAATACGATACCATAATGCCGACGCGTTAGCGCCTGACGCGGAAGCCATGGAATTTACCTACTTAATGACATAAACACATTTAACATATCTTTTGTAGATTGCCAGAAATGACGAGTTTTTTTTGCACTCTGGCCTGAGACGCTGTCACGTCAAAATGTCCGGAAAATAATATGAAACGAGTACGCTGTGAAAGCGTGCCTTTATAATGTCGCGCTGTGGGATGGAGGGAGAGGGAGGTGTAGCAGCCGCCTGCTAAATGAAATCGAGCACATGTCGCGGTTCGCACGCCCTTATAGCTTACGACCTGCGCGCGTGTACACCGACCACTACCTGTGTGTTCCTCTTTATTTGTCTATGCTCACTTTAAGCCATAGACTATCGTCTTCTTTTGCGCAAAAACACATAGGCGACACTTACCAATTAAAATTAAAATTAATTTCTTAAAAGATTAACTTTTTTGCTAATGCAACCTAATAGCTATTATATAAAAGGTGGGAATAAAATAACATTTAACAGACGGAGCATTTAACGCACATCGATTCGGATGGAGGGTTAATACTAAACTCTCAATATTATTTTAACGTACCTAGGCCACGTTTATTATTATTATTATTATTTATTTATGTATTCCGACATAATTAATTTGACAAAGAAATAGAATTATAGTAGTACAAATCACAGTTACAAATGAATAGTGTAAATGCACCGGGGCGATTAGCACTGCTACATTTTGAGCCCTGCCTTCTTTACTAGACTATGTCTGTACTAAGGAAGGCAGTGCTACAACTATTGTGCATCGTTCAGTTACATACCTATTTGATTTACTACCGAATGTATGTTTGGAGACGATATTTACTCAATATTCAATGGAAACGTGGGCTGTACCATACTATACAAAAGTGTTAGCATTTCAATCACTCGCTAAAACAGACTACTAGACTATGCATATTTTTGTTCACCATTTCATCTCCTCCGACGATGACCGATTGTCCCGGGACAGTTCGCAGGCTATAGAATTATTATTAGCATGCTAAGGAATTTCAACTCTTATTTTCAGTTGGTGCATTGATTTTGTAGGTAAAGATACGTAAAATCTAAATATTTAAATATTTATTGTCAATAAAAAATATCTTGCCAAACCCGCGCCGTCACTGGAATTCTAGCATAGCCTGAATATGTAACACGGTGTGTGTGCTTTGTCGCTTGCAAGACAAAGGTAACATTAGGGTCAGCGCCACTGTGCACCCATCCTTATCGACCATAGATAATATCACGTCATTATTTCTTTTGGACGGTGTCAATACAGAGTTAGGATGAGGTTATAGTAGAGCCACTTTACTTTAAACAGGTGATGTTTAAAATCACTACCGTTCTTTTAGGGGGCGATCTATAGAAATATCGATGAAATAATCATACGAAAATGATTTTAAAACTTTTTTTTTAAGTACTTCGAGAGTGCGTCTTGTATTCAAACGTTGGCATGATTTCTATTTAATATTGAATTGCGTTTCACGTAATGGGAAACATTTTTCCAATATTATTTAATGATTATTATTTGATTTATTTATATAGTTCAACCTCCTGAAAGAACAGTCGTAATTTTAAATATACCCTTATACGCGTTTTACCTGTATTATAGTGTTTTTTTTTAGATAGTTAATAGTCATACAAGTTATTGAGCTCACAAGAAGTGACGTCGAGTCCAGATGGCGCTATATTATAGATATCACATTTTTCCATAGAGAACCACTCATTATTATTTCGTCAGGAAATAGGCAAGACGCGAATTGTCTATTTTTTCATATATTTTATCATAATAAGTATGATTTTCAAATATATTGATTATGATTTTCATGGTTAACGAATGTTTTTAAGAGTCGTTAGATCTGATAGAAAGTTTTATGTTATACAAAAATGAGAATTTTACAAAGCGTTAGGACAGATATTCACAAGAGATATGAACAATCTAGTTTATTAACATTTAAGATAATTTATTATTCGAGGGAGATAACTTAAAAATAAAACAACAAAATTTGCCTTAAATCGGAGATTTTGATTTTAGTTTTTAAATGTGAAAATGATAATTTACGCTAAGAGTTTTTAAATTTTCAGAAAATGAACGTTATTGTGTTATTATTTTAAAAGAATGGTTTTAAAAAGCAACTAAATGCTATGAATATTTCATCCAAAATGATTGTGTTTTAAGCGCCGTTATACCCGTCACAGAGTTCACACCTCTCCGTTCATCGTACAAGGCTTCTTTCCGCAGGCAACAATTTGTAGGTTAGAATCGTTGAAATTGTGTCCTTCGGTCCCCTTAAGACCACGTGCAAGGGAGAGATCCCCACTTTAATAAGCGCTAGATTTCTTTGGCGCTTTCGTTATAGGAAAAATATAATAGTACTTCAGTTCAGTTCAGTTCAGTTCAATGCCGTCATCAACGGCGTTTATTTCAACATAGTTATTTATTACAATCAAAATAAGCAAGGACCCATTAGTCAGAGACTGTCGACAGGTCCTTTTAATAAGTTTCTTAACTAATAATACATAATTAAAAGGTATAAATAAGTACATGAAATTTTAGACAAGGTAGATTTAACATAACAAGAATGGAACATGAATAACAAAAACAGAACAGTAGAAATAATATAAAACCTAACATGACACATAGCACAGATGTTATTTTCAACTTTTTATTTTAGTAGCTCATATTCTATCCTAATAATTATTTTAGATGTGTTTCTAAGAGGTATTTTTTAAATTTATTTTTAAATAGTGCTAACGTAGCACTCTCTTTAATATCGCCAGGCAATTTATTGTATAAAGTGGGGACCGCCACGCATGATTGCCGCTTGCCATATAAGTTCTTAAATTTAGGGACAGAAAGCATTTTTTTGCTTACTTGTCTTGTTTTATGCTCGTGTTTTACCGGGATTTTAAGAGCACTATCAGCATGGTAATAAAGGGCAATTTTGTATTTCCACAATGAGAAAACAGACAACAGGTTAGAGTGTCTAAAGATATTTTTATAGTTTTCCCGGATGCGATTTTTTGTTTCCCTGTTTAACGACAATTTTATGATACGTATTTGTAGGTCTTCAATGTCCTGGATGTATGTATGAAATGAGTTCCCCCAAATGTGCAGTCCATACATAATTATGGGCTCTGCTAAGGCCCGATAAAGGTCCTTTAAAATTGATGAGGGGAGACTGTTTTTTACCAAAGTTAATTTGGCCAGTAGACATCTTAGTTTTTTACATACTTCCAGGATTTGATATTTCCAATTAAAACGACAATCAACGATCAAACCGAGATATTTATGCTGGTCAACTTGTTCGATTGAGGGACAATCACATTGGCGTTTAATATCGTGTAGACACTTATGAGTATGGCCTTTGATACTAACTTCGTTTAATAATGATTTATTTTGGGAAGACCTTATGTGCATCAGTTTGGTTTTTGAAACGTTTAAGTTCAGTCCGTGGTCATGTGACCATTTGAGCAAGCTGTCAACATCCTCTTGTAATAATGTAGACGCTACATTAATGTCCTCATGCGTCACGATTAACGCAGTGTCATCGGCAAACTCGAGTATTTTTGAATTTTTCACAATAAGTGGCAAAGAATTAACATATATGATGTATTCTTGAGGACCGATTACACTACCTTGAGAAACGCCCGTTTTTTGAGATTTACATTCGCTCAGAGTTTTGTTTATTTTCACCCGAGATGTACGGTTTTCTAGATAATTTTTAAGAAGGTCTTGTAAGGGTCCTCTGATACCAACTGAGTCCAGCGAGCTTATTATGTTTTTAAAATTGAGTGTATCAAATGCTTTCGCATAATCAATAAAAACTACTAGACAATGTTGTTTATTATTAAGTGCATTTAATATATAGTCTGAAAATTTTAATAATAGATCGGTAGTTGATTTCCCTCTTTGGAACCCGAATTGCTCGTGTCGTATTATGCTGTAGGTTTCTAGGTAATATTGTATTTTACCGCAAATAAATTTTTCGATTATTTTATTGATTGCTGACAGTATAGAAATAGGTCGATAGTTTCCGTACTCTGTGTGCGAGCCGCTTTTGTAAATCGGCCGCACGATCGACTGTTTGAGTACCTCCGGATATTTACCCGTTTTTAAACACAAGTTTATTAATGACACTAATACCGGACTAATTTTATCAAATAATATTTTTATGTCGCGAACTCTAATTCCATCCATGCCTGGGCCTTTGTTTGTGTTTAGGTTTAAAACTATATTTTTGACATCGTCAATTGTCGCTAGAGGCATACGCATTGAGAAATCAGAATTCGATATATATTGGCTTTTGTTCAATAATAGAGTGTTGCATACAATTCGCGTTGCAGTGACATTTTCCTGAAATTTTATTGCGAAGTTATTTGCCACGTCAAGCTCACCGATCATCATATGATTGACAATCTTAGAGTCACCGCTCGATTGACGTTTTCCCAATATTTGATTTAATATTTTCCACGTAGTTTTCATATCCCCTTTCGACTCAAGAAGCAATTTTGAATAATAGTTATTTTTTGCTTTGCGAATATCGATGTTTGTTTTATTGCGTACATTATTATAGTGCTTTTTGTAATCAATATTATTCGGAGCATTTTTACAGCGTCGGAAGAGTCTGTCTCGCTCTTTCATGCTTCGAACCAAGTCGACTGTTATCCACTGTTTGTCCGTCCGACTGTAGTTAGTACGCGTAAGCTGGACGGTTGCTTCGCGATAACCGTCGTCGAATATTTTGCATATGTCGTTACATAACGAGTCGGGATCGTTATGATTTATAGCTAAATCGTTCCAATTGATTTTTTCGAAATATTCGTAGAGTAATTTTTCATTAATTTTATTGTAACTTATTTTTTGGGGCGACGCACTATTACGGCCCAGAGGTATGCTAACGGCCACTATGTAGTGGTCAGATATTTTAGTTTGGATTATTCCCGGTTTAATATCTAGATACCTACTTTTTATGAATATGTGATCGATGCAGCTTTTTTTTAGATCATTAAGAACGATTTCTTCTCGTGTATAGTCATTTATATATGATTCAAAACCGTATTTATACAGTAATACTAAGTATTTTTTTGTATTCGGCTTCACTGATTTTAGGCAGATATTTGTATCTCCGATAAATATAATTGTCTCGTTTTTTGGTATTGTTTCAATGTGTAATTTTAGGTCTTTTAAAAATTGTATTATATTTGAATTCGGTGGTCTATATGTGGCTATTATATTGAAGGTTTTGTTATTTATCTGTATCTTGGCAATTAAGTTTTCATGCGAGTTATAATATTTTAAATACGTCATACACCTAATTTCATCACGAACAAATACGATTAATCCACCTCCTCTTCGATTTTGTCGCAAATTGGCAAATTTCGTAAAACCTGGGATGTTAAAAAGAGGCAACTGATTATCATTTATATTTACTTCAGAGAGAATTATTATAGATATTTTACTTAAGCTATTTGTTAAACATATAATTAGTTTATCAAAATTTAGTATTATCGAGCGAATATTTAAATGAATTAAATTTAGGTTATGTCGGGAATCAGGTTTTATGTCACTTAGCCATTCCTCAGCACAAGAATACTTATTATTCGTTACATTACTAATAAAGCTGTAAGGCATATAATTCTCTAGCACTTATAAGAGTAAGAAAACAGTTTTTATAGTTATTGAGTGAGGAAAATTAATTATTCCCTGCGGGTAATGTATCATACAAATCTTTCTCAGAGTAGATTTTTACAGTGTTATTATCCGTTGCGGATTTTTTTAAGAGAATTTTATTATTTTTGTACCAGATATATTTAAAAGAGGTTGTAGCCGCTGTTTTAGTTTTCCACCAGTCTTACCAGTCTTACCAGTCTTGAAAATTTCGTTGGTAAGGTTTTTCTTCCTATTACCATAGAAGTTATCCTTTGCTATAGAAGAATTAAACTTCAGCACAAACGTATCACTTTTGTTCTTGTTTCGTGATTGCTTCCGATAGACACGTTCTAAGGACCCCGTCAGGTCTACTTCCAGCTTGGCAGCGATGGTTTCAACCACCTCCAGGTCGCTCCTCTCCCCGCGTCCGACGTCCACGCCAAAGATCTCCACTTCGTTAGAGATACGTTGCTGTTGCAGTTGTTCCACGCGCAGGTTCAGCTGGCTGAAGGCTTCTTCCCTGTTTTGCTCCCGCGCCGCCGCATCCGCAGTAGACTGCTTGAACTCCTGCAGTTCGCGTTTACACTCTATAAGATTATTAGCAAGTTCACGGACCTCCCGCTGCAGTTCAAACACGATATCAAACTTTCGATTGAAGAGAATCATGAGGTCCTTCACCGATAGTTTCTCCAGATCTCTCTCCTCCAAGTGGTCCAGGGCGGGGATGTTAGCACCCGAGTCTTGACGACTAGAAGTTCCCTCGATGCAGTTTTTACAGATCCAGGTAGCTCTTTGTTTTTTTAGAGTTGTTTCTCTATCGGGACCACACTTAAAGTGGTATGTCACTCCACATCCACTATGGCACTTAAGGTAATCGTCTTCTTTGGAAGGTAACTTAGTATGACACTTAAAGCAGTTTCCGATCATTTTCTAACACTATTAGTATTTTATCAAATTTATTGTATTTTAGTTAGGAAAGTACCGTCACGAATTGATGCAGTCGATTTCTCGTATGCGCCTACCCGCGGCGGTAGTTCGAGTTCAACAAGTGCAACGAGTTATGACAAGTGCTTTTGACAGCGACTTCCAAACGCCGTGAGATGACGAGATGTCCAGAGGCCCTCGCCATTGTCTAACAAGGCCAGTTGTGTGACGTCCTTAAATAAAAGTTTAAAAATGTGACGGACCGGTTCAGGACATAACAGCAGGAGTTCGGAGCATTCCAGGGACATCGCCGCGACCTGCGCAACACCATATCCTCACCCTTAAGGTGCATTATAGGTTCTCCTGCAAAATGTGGCTCTAATCATAGGAATGACCTTAAAATACTGCTAAAACGTAGTTACTGGATATTATAGGTTATATTAAAAGTAAAAAACATTTTTAATAAAGCCTTTAATATTCGTATACAAAATTACATTTAGGTAGATGCAAGCATTTAGGTAGTTGCGTGTGGAATATATAAATATATTATAAAAACTATTTGTGACAGCAATTATTTTCTTTTTTGTTTATACTAAAGTGCGTCACTTATACAGCGTGTTCAAAGACCATTACCGCGAAAACATCCAGCTAATTGGCCCTGCGATTTGAAACATGATTCGTTTTGACCTCCTATCAAAATTCACTTACTTTAATCAAGTTAATAAATTTTGGGCATGAATTACTTTCGCATTTTTTTATACAATTTCTCTCGGGTAACAGGAAACATAAACACCCCCTTAAGTCTTCAAGAATGTTCTTGGAACAACCTGTATAAGATTAGTCTTGTAATATGTTTACTATTGTGAGCGACACACATATAAATATCTTTGTATGGCTAATAAGAACGTTTTTACGAGAGTATTTTATACAATGTGACAAAATTCACAAATTTTGTATAAAACCATATTCTAGAGAATTTCATAAGCTATTTAAAATAGTGCACTTTATGCAGTTTTCTGAAATAAATATCAGTAAGCACCCGTAATTCAAATCGTCCTTGTGAAAACCCAACACCGGTAGATTCCCCCCTCCGCCGTGCTAGATAGAGATTTAGGTATCGCGATGACACGCGAGGAGTGTACTCGACGCAAAGTGGCGTACTTGGCGTGGTGCGATTTTCACCCACATTTGCCGTATGCGAAAGGGTTTATATGTGATACTAGGTAATAAAACTTTAATATATTAGCTGCTTTTGAAAGTTCTGGTCCAATGCGGCACCCGACATGAGTTCCACAGTCGTATCGAATTATATTTACCGAGCAAAGGTCGATATCAGCTTTGCTTGGCAACCCTAAACGGCGGAGTGCATTAATCGACGAAATCAAAGCCGACGGTCGCGATGACCCGCGCACGGGGTGCGGGTGTTAACCCTCCGCAAACAGGTTGGATCAGCGGGTCCCAATTAAGGGACCCCTCCGCGAGTGCCGCAGTAATATTCGCGTGATGTCCGGGGGTCGCGTGAACCCAAACACGTGATGACAATTTGCGTTCAGAGGAGGGTTGGTTTTTGAACTGGAACCTAATTAGGCGGCGAATGAGCCGAAATCACCCACTTAAATATGTTAAATATGTACCCGTAGTGTCTACAACCTATTTGATAGACTGTACGAACCAATTCATTTAGATTGATAAATCTCTGCAGATGAAGCATGCAAATGAAATTGCGCACACCTTACAAGACTGTTTTGTTACGTCAACCAAACAATCAGTAGTAGTAGTAGTAGTAGTACACACAGTAGTAGAACGCACTTCTCGGCCATTCCAGCATTTCATTCCTCTACCTTTAGTAACGGCAACCGAATAGCCTGTCGAGGGTACCACACTCGCCACGACGTTTGTGTCATCAGCCAACCCACATACCAACGTCTCATATGGAGAGGTTTCGGTCCCAATATTTATGTATTCACAATAAAAGCACTGCGTTTGGACTGCTGCTCGCGATCTGTTGCCCTTCCCCCCCCTCCGCCCCTCCCCCCCCTGGAACTGTCATAGGATAAAAAATATAATTCTTTGGAAGTGTCATAGGATACAAAATATAATTCTTTGGAACTGTCATAGGATAAAAAATATATTTTTTTGGAAGTGTCATAGGATAAGAAATATAATTCTTTGGAAGTGTCATAGGATACAAAATATAATTCTTTGGAACTGTCATAGGATAAAAAATATAATTCTTTGGAACTGTCATAGGATAAAAAATATAAGTCTTTGGAACTGTCAGGGGGTAAAATAAAAAAAATTATAATAACACACTTTTAACGTTTTGATATTTATATTTTAACCGGTTAAAGTTTTATGTGTTAATTCTTATTGTAAAGTTCTTATTGTATTGTAAACACCTCGACGCCTACAATATAGAAAGGGGCAAATATTCTGCATTCTGGTCCCGGGTAACTCCGTGCTATACAAACATCTACTATCCTACAATATTTAATGTGGATAAATATATGGCCTAACTTTTACTAACTGACTTTTTTAGAGAAATTTCCCGTGTAGGTAGATAATTTGGTACCTATTGCATTTATAGATATATATCTAGGTAATAATGATTAAAAAAACCCATATTCTTCACCATTATACACACATTATTACATTACATTAGACACATAGCTCTACCTAACTAGGCACTGCCCATGATAAAGTATATATTGGAGATCAGCTTAAATTAGTTATTTGTTAATGGTCGCCTGAAGGCATTATTTTTAATTTTTACCTTTGTATTTTCCCTGATTAGTTTTTTCGGTTTTTAATGTTATTTGTTTTTTTTAATAGTATAATTTTTTACTCGTAAGTTACGTAAGGGAAAACCTGTTCAATGAATAAATAAATAGCATTAAAGTATCTGCTAGCATCAATTTCACATTGGTTGAAATAAAAGATTTTAGTTTATAAAGTATTTTTAGTTTTCCGAAAGGTAAGCGACCTATTCCTTAAATTCATGTTGCAGGTATTGATCCAAGCGTAACCCTAGATTACCTAGGTACCTAGGCTGATAAAGATCTATATTATTACAACCTTTTTATCCATGTAACTATGACTATGTATTGACTATGTTACATCAAAGGCGTTATACCGTTTTAGGATTCATTTTGCGAAAAATAAATATGTTTTCTCTCTAGAGGCCTTGCAAATAACAATTGTCCCCAAAACAAATTTCTTCGTATTTAAGTCTTGACAATATTCTTAACTATTCCATTAAGATAAATCTTTAACTTAAAAACGAAGAGCAAAGCATATGCTGTTAGTATGAATGTGGAAAGCAACTATTGCTTGACTTCACCTTTGATTGCACATTTACTTTTTATATTTTATATATATATATATATATTATTCTGATGTAAATTTTAGGCATATACAAGTTTCACATTCATTAAAACTACAGATAAATATTTTATTATTATAGCTAACTAAAATTGATAAGTGTATTTTGAATCTAAGTATGTGTGTAAGTGTTTTTATATATTTGTGTGTATGTGTGTATATATATTAAATGTTTTTATCTATACATGTATATATTTATTACAGATCTCGCGCTCTTATATACCCTTAGGTACTTATATATTTCAAATAGGTAATACCTCGACACAGGAATTTGCCTAGTGAGGTCTTACTAATCCACACAAACTGTACTTTTCTTCTATAGATATCAATAAAATGCGATAAAGTAATACACATTTAATGATATTAATTTGTATGTATATTTTAATAAATAAATATGCATTTAAAATAATGTTAATAATGTCAATTTTTATAGAAGCAAATGATCATGGTTGATCTCGAAAATGGAAAAATATTACTAAAAAATTTCTTTTGACAGGGGATCATTTTGTAAAAATGGTAAATAGCCAGGTACAAATTCAAACAAAATCATTTTTGTGAATAAAATCTTCATTTGTGCCAAATTGTTTATTTATTTATTTAACGGGTTTCACAAGTACATTATAATTAAATTAAAAACAAAAAACAATAACATGAAACATACTCCTCCAGGCACACATTAACAAATAAATAATTCACCCTGATCCTACAACGGTATAATAGTAAGCAGATTTTTAATCCCATTTGGCGAACAGACAAAGATATCAATCTCCGCGGAAATGGAATTTAATAATTCGACTGCTCTCCCAGTTGGACTATACTTGTATTCGTCGGTACGACACGCTAACCGCCTAAATAACGCGTGCTTCCGCGCTCTAGTCAAACGGTCCGGGACAAAGAGACCAATATCACCGAGTATTACGGGATTCTCGATGAAACCGCGAATAACTTTATAAAAATAAACCAAAGTATGGATTTGTCGCCTAAACTCGAGTGTTTTAAAGCCTAAATGCTGATGGATACATATCGGGAAACATTTCTGGATAATATCCATACCTACGGAGATAGAGGTATCTAAGGAACCTGCTCTGAATAACCTCCAGGATACTACCGTAAGTAACCTCATGAGGACTCAGAGAATGGAACTATACTCCTCACGAACGTGTACTATAAAAGCGAGATGGACTTCGGCTTATTATTGTGACGTCACTCGTACGAAACGAAAGCCTCCATTAATCATTCACATATCCAATTGAGTACCGGCGGCTGATATATCATCCAGTTGTGTGTTGGTCGAATGGAGCGTCACTTATCGACAAACCAAATGAATAATTAAATCGCTAACACCTGTCAAAGATGACTTTATAATGCAGTTGGGAAAGCGGGCAGCCAATCGCAGGGCGCGCAGCCCCGGCGGGCGCCCCATTGGCCGGGGGAGGGCCAATCGGCGACGAGGCGAGGAGTGGGATTGGCTGGCGACGATCGATCGTGCAAAGACCCCTCTAATCCATGCCTCGGCCGACAAATACAGGCTGTTTTTAAAAGCGTTTTACGAACAACCTGCCGCCGGTGGCGTGATTTAACGATAAACACAGACATAATGAAAAACGTCCACAAAACTTTCTGAAAGTACAATACAGGGTGTCCCAAGACCAATCCCACAAACTTTAGAGGGTGACTAAGTTCCCTATAAGTAAGAAATTATGTAACAAAAATGCGAAAATTTTTCATCGCCAAATTTATTATTTTTGTAATAAAATTAGTGTAAATCGATCTTATGATCGCACAAAACCTACTATGAACCTACCTACTGAAAATAACTGCTTTAAATACGATGGTATTCTCGAGCGTTAGGTCTGGGTTCGACGGATGCTTAGCAGTGCTTAAAGTACGCGTATTCCGCCCAAGTGTTATTTATAATTGACTCAATCCACCCAACATTTCCAAGGATCGAGAATTACCTTCAGTGTTGCGTTATATCTCCCCAGCAAAAGTTATTACTGTCTATAAAACATGTCAAATCGCATTCCTACGACTTAATAATATAAAAAACATGGTGTTTATTTAATAACTAATGAAACTTGTGAATAATCCAAAGAAAACAATAATGAAAAATGGTTTAGGAACATATTTTAGGGAAAGTTAGTGAGAGTGATTCAGGTGGGCGGAAGGTACAGAATTTAGAAGGAATTCGAATATAAATTTGCTATAGTGCTAATAGCTGAATGTTCAAAATTCCCTTAAAAAAAAACTCCGATTAGGAGAGCTTCAGAATACGGCGTTTTTTAAGTTGATTTTAGACCATTTTAGTTGAAAAAGAGATGAATGTAATGTACCGTTTATAAGCCTTTTTTGTTGAATAGACGTTTCGGCGATGTTCTAATGCGCCGCCTTCCGATCCGATGCGAAATATACCTTAAAAATAGTACATTTTTATAGTTTGGGAAGTAGGTGGTACAATTATCAGGGCCTTATAATGGTTTCGGAATTGTATTGCGTGGTGTGTGTGGACGTATTGCGTTAGGCATATGTTTATGGAAAAAATGGAGGATTTGGGCAGCCCTGGAACGCTGGCAGCCTTTAATCTACTGAGAAGCTACAACCACTTCATGTTTCCGTCGGGTGAGTAGCTAATTTTGTTTTGCCTAAATGGACACGAAGATAAAGGCTTGATAGTTAAAACATAACATCCCGCAATAGTTAACGATCTATCATAATAGTTAAATGGTAACTAAAAGCCGAGGTCAGGACTTGGTACCTCTCTTTTTTATAAAAACTGCTGCTAAGTTATCTCTTTCTCTTTTTCCATTCGCCATCAAAAGAAGTAAATGAGATCTGTCATATTTTTGATATATTTCTATATAAATATATTTAAAAAACGTATTCCGCGTGAAATTTATTACGAAATAAAACTGGGGGCCACCTAACCTTAGGAATATTCTCTCGAAAACGGGTCCTCCCTGCTTCATCCCCTGTAATCCCAGGCCTGGGTGTGAGACCTGTAATATTCCCGTTTCGTCCGTGGAGTTTTCCAGCCCTAACACTGCGGAGCACTACAAAATAGGGACGCATGCAGATTGCTCAACTGTTAATTGCATTTATAATTTGCATTGCAATTACTGCGATGCATTCTATATCGGCGAGACTGTCTGTCAGGGGCGCTGGAGAAGTGATTCGCCCGTACTTGAGTTAAAGACTTGGCCCTTGGCCCATATTTGGGTTTCAGGCGCTCGCCAGAGAAGTGGTTTGAATGTTCATATAGATATACTCGTATAACATTTTCTGATAATTATCTTTATTTTTGGTTTTTTTTTTATATATTTTTGCAGATTATAACTGTTTAATTAATTAAATTATATTATTTCCGTTTTTATGTTTGTCAACGTTTGATTTTGATTTGGGTATTTTCATGTAATTTTTATTCTGATTAAATGATGGGATAAACTGGTCTTTGGTGGGTCGGTTTTAATAAAAAACTACGTTTATTCCTATAACTTTGTATAATAAATCGTTTTTCCCTAACGCTTAACATTATTATTATATTTTTGAAGTTCATTAAACATGATTTATAGTTTAATGCGTAATGATTATTATGTTGGTTTAGAAATTTCAAATAATATTATTATAATTATTTAGGTAATATATTGTATGTATTTTATATCAATCCCACCTCCCCACTACGACCATTAACAGGCAAACCAACGTGTAGGTACTTCAGGTGACAGATGATGTACCTAGACCACTCTTCGCTTAGCTCTTGAAGAAGGGGGCCACGGAGCTCCGAAACGTCCAGCAGAGGTACTCACCCAATCTCTATCTTCTACTTTTCCTCCATCTGTTTACTTAACAATAGCAAGTGTTTAAACAACCGAAAAACTCTTAAGTATTTTAATATAAAGTATTAAAATATTTTAAAAATGTGTTTTTTCTCTAGTTATATTATGTATTTAAAGCAAAAACTAGATAGTTACAATTAAAATCAGTATGGTTTGACGTTTATTTATCAAAAATTATATCAGTTATTATGAAAAATTACGAAATTAATCAAATCTTTATCACAAAAGATTATATGACAACAGAATTACGAAAAAGAAATGATAACTTATAAAATATTTTTCCAAAATAGGTTAGAAATGCAAAATTTTAAAGCGCGTTTCCAGCCAAATTCAGTCTAGGGTGATATCAGATCATCACAGTGAAAAAACACAGGCAAAACGTGGAAACAGAATCATTCTGTATAAAGGCCATATTTCGCTAGATCTATTGACATGGGTTTTATCAAATAATCTCTTACCTAAATTGCTAAAACTCGAAGTCTACCAATTATTTACTTTCCAAAAAATATTATCACATTTATTTTTCGAAAATCTTCATACCCGCATACATTGAGCGTACCTCTACGTTGCCGTGATTAAAATCGTTATAACTTAAAGAAGGAAAAATGTTTAAGGTACTTAAGAACACTATATATCTTGATTTTATATTTATATATTTAATGATATATATACCACACTATGCAGTGGCTTTTTTCAGCGGATTAAAGTCTTAAAAGATTTAATATACCTAGTAGGAATACGTTTTATTGTCAAAATTCTATAAATACTAATATATAAATTACCTTTTATGTTAAAGTAGGTACGGATAGTTTTCATTACCATAAAAAGTAATATTTTTATTGCGAAATTTGAACTAATTTGTAATTTAAACCAATTTTTTTTTTACTACGCGATCTCGCGCATTATGCTCGTCTAATTACATCTAATTAAACGCTACTCTGTACCTATATAGGTATTTCGAAGTTATGATTTCTACAACTCATTCACTTACCCCATTAAAATATTCATAATTTTGATTTTGTTTGTGAACGCTATCAATATTGATTTTAAAAATTACACTATTTAAATAATACCGAACAATGTTTATTTTAACATTAGTAAAACTCAACGATCGGCATTTTACCCCTCCCTAAAACCAAAGGTATCTGATAATAAGGTAGGTAAGGTTTGGTATAAGGTAGGAAAAAAATATATACAGTAATCATACTAAAATATTTTAATTGTAGGTAACGTTAACACCATCAATGTGCTTTTGTAACTTAGTTTTAGCATATTTGTACACTCACACTCGTTGCATTTACCTCTTTTTAGTTTGGGTTGAACGTGCATTTGTAACATGTCTTATGTAAACCACATGTAACCACATTCGCTGCATTGAAATCGTTTTATTCTACGATGCACATTTCCGAGGTGCATTTACGCTAGATTTTTGACAACACATATAATCGCACTCGCTGCATTTAAATCGTTTTATTTTGCCATGGACATTATTAATGTGATTAGCTAAGCTACCGTTTTAACTATCTACTCATATACTTATATAATACTTATATACTTATATAATCGCTACTCATATAATCGCAGTCATTTTATATATATAATCACTTAATTTTACGATGAACACTATCGATGTGCCTAACTACGTGCCATTTTGGGTTACACATATAATCGCACTCGCTGCATTTAAAACGTTTTATTTTGCGATGAACACTATCGATGTGTGTAACTTAAGAAGATTTTAGGTTACAAATATATTCGCATTAGCTGCATTTAAATAGTTTAATTTTCCGATGAACACTATCGATGTGTGTAACCAAGTAACCTTTTCGGCTACACATATAATCGCACTCGGCGCATTTAAATCGTTTAATTTTCCGATGAACACTATCGATGTGTGTAACTAAGGCACCTTTTTGGCTACACATATAATCGCACTCGCTGCATTTAAATCGATTTATTTTACGATGAACACTATCGATGTGTGTAAGTAAGTCAACTTTTCGGTTACACATATAATCGCACTGGATGCATTTAAATCGTTTAATTTTCCGATGAACACTATCGATGTGTGTAACTAAGTAACCTTTTCGGCTACACATATAATCGCACTCGCCGCATTTAAATCGTTTAATTTTCCGATGAACACTATCGATGTGTCTAACTAAGTGACCTTTTTGGCTACACTTATAATCGCACTGGATGCATTTAAATCGTTTTATATTACGATGAACACTTTCGATGTGTGTAAGTAAGTCACCTTTTCGGCTACACATATGATCGCACTCGCTGCATTTAAATAAATTTATTTTACGATGAACACTATCGATGTGTGTAAGTAAGTCACCTTTTCGGCTACACATATAATCGCACTGGATGCATTTAAATCGTTTTATATTACGATGAACACTTTCGATGTGTTTAAGTAAGTCACCTTTTCGGCTACACATATAATCGCACTCGCCGCATTTAAATCGTTTAATTTTCCGATGAACACTATCGATGTGTCTAACTAAGTGACCTTTTTGGCTACACTTATAATCGCACTGGATGCATTTAAATCGTTTAATTTTTCGATGAACACTATCGATGTGTGTAACTAAGGCACCTTTTCGGCTATACATATAATCGCACTCGCCGCATTTAAATCTTTTAATTTTCCGATGAACACTATCGATGTTTCTAACTAAGTGACCTTTTTGGCTACACTTATAATCGCACTGGATGCATTTAAATCGTTTTATATTACGATGAACACTTTCGATGTGTGTAAGTAAGTCACCTTTTCGGCTACACATATGATCGCACTCGCTGCATTTAAATAAATTTATTTTACGATGAACACTATCGATGTGTGTAAGTAAGTCACCTTTTCGGCTACACATATAATCGCACTGGATGCATTTAAATCGTTTTATATTACGATGAACACTTTCGATGTGTGTAAGTAAGTCACCTTTTCGGCTACACATATAATCGCACTCGCTGCATTTAAATAAATTTATTTTACGATGAACACTATCGATGTGTGTAACTAAGCTGCCTTTTTGGCTAAACATATAATTGCACTCGCTGCAGTTAAATCGTTTTATTTTGAGATGATTACTATCGATGTGCCTCTTTAATAAACATTCATATAAAAACGACTTCTTGCATTCGTAACATATTAAATTTCTTCTTTTATTCTTTCCCTTTAGTGGGTTTACGCATTGCAGACACAAAAAAGTAGTGAAATCTTTGCCGCTGTGGTCATAAAGATGAAATGGACCACTTTGATCAAGTTGACATTCACATTTTGTACACGAAAAATCTATAAAATCTAGGTTTATTTTCAGAAACTTATCATTGTGTTGTCTTTCTGTACATATTGCCACATTTGCTATATCGACTGTAGTAGACTCCTGCTTGATAAATTTGGCATCTTCGATTTTAATTTCATTTTGTGGAATCCTTTTTATTTTCTCAAATTCGCTAATAAACTCTGCTTTCTCATTTTCCAGTTTAATAGATCGAAATGATTCTGAATCTTGATCGTTCATTTTGGTCTGCTCAGGACCGGTTTTATAAACATCCGTTTGTGTCAGATCAAATAAACGAAAGTATGTTTGATACACCGCTGGGCATTTGAGTATTATAACCATCCGTTAGTAAACTGAACAGTAAAATGTTAAGCTTCCGTGTAAAATGTCGGTAAGACCAGTAGACGTCAATTATGTCAAAACATATCAATACTGCTCCCTCGATGTCTGTCTCACTTGTCAGCTCAGGTTGCCATAACCGATTCATTTTTTTTTTAAATTCGTTGATGGTCAATCTATTATATGGCTATTATAAACGTTTGGCGGTTAGCCGTTTAATTATAAACCAATCTGTAAAAAAAGATATTAGTTAGCACCCCCACAGTAACCAATTTTATAAAATGATAATTAGTTGCATTAAAGTTCTAATTAAAATGTTTTTCGTGTTTTTATAAAGGCAAGTTGACACTATAGAAATATTTTCAGTGCCACGTTATAATTATTATCAATTGAAATAATGACTGTGTTCATTTATTTATTTATTAAAATATCCAATACACAATTAATATTATTAAATGTGTATTACTTTGTAACATTTTATTGCTTTTCTAGAGAATAAAAGTACAGTTTGTGTGGATTAGTAACAATTTACTAGGAAAATGCCTGTGTCAAGGTGTTACCTATTTGAAATGTATAAGTAAGGGTATATAAGAGCAATTCATTTCATTTATTTATTCATTTTTATAAAAAATACAATGCCTACATTTAATTTTATATTTTGAATAATTTGAAGCTATGGGTGTATTTAATTAATTATAATTTATTTATTTATCGTGGTTAGCCAACAGAAATTGTATGCAATTAGAAAAATATCGTAAAAAAGGAGTAGTTTTAAAATATATTTATAATATAAAATAAATAAGAAAAAACGATTTTAAATATATAAAAAAAAAATAACATTAAATACACCAAACTAAGCGTTGATTATTTATATACATATATAGGAAAAACGATTTAATAGGGAACTATACAAAGAATTTTGACTGTAGTTATGTGTATTGGTATAGTATTTTAAGGCAGCATTGCGAAACTTTTATTGAAAAAAGGTTAATTTGGGAGAAGTTAGTATTAAACGAATCACAAATCCAGTAAATATTTAAATAATACCGAACAATGTTTATTTTAACATTAGTAAATCTCAACGATCGGCATTTTACCCCTCCCTAAAACCAAAGGTATCTGATAATAAGGTAGGTAAGGTCTGGTATAAGGTAGGAAAAAAATATGTACAGTAATCATACTAAAATATTTTAATTGTAGGTAACGTTAACACCATCAATGTGCTTTTGTAACTTAGTTTTAGCATTTTTGTACACTCACACTCGTTGCATTTACCTCTTTTTAGTTTGGGTTGAACGTGCATTTGTAACATGTCTTATGTAAAACACATGCAACCACATTCGCTGCATTGAAATCGTTTTATTCTACGATGCACATTTCCGAGGTGCATTTACGCTAGATTTTTGGCAACACATATAATCGCACTCGCTGCATTTAAATCGTTTTATTTTGCCATGGACATTATTAATGTGATTAGCTAAGCTACCGTTTTAACTATCTACTCATATACTTAATCGCAGTCATTTTATATATATAATCACTTTATTTTACGATGAACACTATCGATGTGCCTAACTAGGTTCCATTTTGGTTTACACATATAATCGCACTCGCTGCATTTAAAACGTTTTATTTTGCGATGAACACTATCGATGTGTGTAACTAAGGTCCATTTTCGGCTACACATATAATCGCACTCGCTGCATTTAAATCGTTTTATTTTACGATGAATACTATCGATGTGTCTAACTAAGGTCCATTTTCGGCTACACATATAATCGCACTGGATGCATTTAAATTGTTTAATTTTCCGATGAACACTATCGATGTGTGTAAGTAAGTCACCTTCTTGGCTACACATATAATCGCACTCGCTGCATTTAAATCGTTTTATTTTACGATGAACGCTATTGATGTGAGTGACTAAGTGACCTTTTTGGCTACACATATAATCGCACTCGCTGCATTTAAATCGATTTAGTTTACGATGAACACTATCGATGTGTGTAACTAAGCGACCTTTTTGGCTACACATATAATCGCACTCGCTGCATTTAAATCGTTTTATTTTCCGATGAACACTATCGATGTGTGTAACTAAGTTACCTTTTTGGCTACACATATAATCGCACTCGCTGCATTTAAATTGTTTTATTTTACGATGAACACTATCGATGTGTCTAACTAAGTAACTTTTTCGGCTACACATATAATCGCACTCGCTGCATTTAAATCGTTTTATTTTGAGATGAACACTATCAATGTGCCTCCTTAATAAACATTCATATAAAAACGACTTCTTGCATTCGTAACATATTAAATTTCTTCTTTTATTCTTTCCAACTAGTGGGTTTACGCATTGCAGACACAAAAAAGTATTGAAATCTTTGCCACTGTGGTCATAAAGATGAAATGGACCACTTTGATCGAGTTGACATCCACATTTTGTACACGAAAAGTCTATAAAATCTAGGTTTATTTTCAGTAACTTCTTATTGCGTTGTCTTTCTGTACATATTGCCACATTTGCTATATCGACTGTAGTAGACTCCTGCTTGATAAATTTTACATTTTCGATTTGAATTTCATTTTGTGGAATGCATTTGATTTTCTCAAAAGTTTTAATAAACTCTGCTTCCTCATTTTCCAGTTTAATAGATCGAAATGATTCTGAATCTTGATCGTTCATTTTGGTCTGCTCAGGGCCGGTTTATAAACATCCGTTTGTGTCAGATCAAATAAACGAAAGTATGTTTGATACACCGCCGGGCATTTGAGTATTATAACCATCCGTTAGTAAACTGAACAGTAAAATGTTAAGCTTCCGTGTAAAATGTCAGTTAGACTGGTAGACGTCAAATATGTCAAAAAATATCAATACTGCTCCCTTAGCTCAGGTTGCCATAACCGATTCATTTTTTTTTCAATCGTTTGATGGTTAATAATGGGCTATTATTTACGTATGACGGTTAGCCGTTTAATTATAAACCAATAAACAAATATGTGTAAAAAAATATATTTAATAACATATTAAGTAACTTTGTTACTAGTGCCTGAATATGAATACTTTCGGCGTAATTAAATATTCATTGTAAGGTATTTGCTTGCAATGTCAACTTGCCTTTATAAAAACACGAAGAAATTTTTTAATTAATACTTTAATGGAACTCAAAATCTTTTTTTTTATAATTCAGTACAGAATTGTTTGTTGGTCAATATTGGGCTTTTATAAACGTTTGACGGTTAGCCGTTTAATTATAAACCAATCTGTAAAAAAGATATTAGTTAGCACCCCCACAGTAACCAATTTTATAAAAAGATAATTAGTTGCATTAAAGTTCTAATTAAAATGTTTTTCGTGTTTTTATAAAGGCAAGTTGACACTATAGAAATATGTTCAGTGCCACGTTATAATTATTATCAATTGAAATAATGAATGTGTTCATTTATTTATTTATTAAAATGTCCAATACACAATTAATATTATTAAATGTGTATTACTTTGTAACATTTTATTGCTTTTCTAGAGAATAAAAGTACAGTTTGTGTGGATTAGTAACAATTTACTAGGAAAATGCCTGTGTCAAGGTGTTACCTATTTGAAATGTATAAGTAAGGGTATAAAAGAGCGATTCATTTCGTTTATTTATTAATTTTTATAAAAAAACAATTCCTACATTTAATTTTATATTTTGAATAATTTGAAGCTATGTGTGTATTTAATTAATTATAATGTATGTATTTATCTTGGTTAGCCAACAGAAATTGTATACAATTCGAAAAATAACGTAAAAAAGGAGTAGTTTTAAAATATATTAATAATATAAAATAAATAAGAAAAAACGATTTTAAATATATAAAAAAAAATAACATTAAATACACCAAACTAAGCGTTGATTATTTATATACATATATAGGAAAAACGATTTAATAGGGAACTATACAAAGAATTTTGACTGTGGTTATGTGTATTGGTATAGTATTTTAAGGCAGCATTGCGAAACTTTTATTGAAAAAATGTTAATTTGGGAGAAGTTAGTATTAAACGAATCACAAATCCAGTAAATAGTAAATATTTAAATAATACCGAACAATGTTTATTTTAACATTAGTAAAACTCAACGATCGGCATTTTACCCCTCCCTAAAACCAAAGGTATCTGATAATAAGGTAGGTAAGGTTTGGTATAAGGTAGGAAAAAAATATATACAGTAATCATAGTAAAATATTTTAATTGTAGGTAAAGTTAACACCATCAATGTGCTTTTGTAACTTAGTGTTAGCATATTTGTATAATCACACTCGTTGCATTTACCTCTTTTTAGTTTGGGTTGAACGTGCATTTGTAACATGTCTTATGTAAAACACATGCAACCAGATTCGCTGCATTGAAATCGTTTTATTCTACGATGCACATTTCCGAGGTGCATTTACGCTAGATTTTTGGCTACACATATAATCGCACTCAGCATTTGAATCGTCTTATTTTGCTATGGACATTATTAATGTGATTAGCCAAGTTACCGTTTTAACTATCTACTCATATACTTAATCGCAGTTATTTTATATATGTATATATAATCACTTTATTTTACGATGAACACTATCGATGTGCCTAATTAAGTTCCATTTTGGGTTACACATATAATCGCACTCGCTGCATTTAAAACGTTTTATTTTGCGATGAACACTATCGATGTGTGTAACTAAAGAAGATTTTAGGTTACAAATATATTCGCATTAGCTGCATTTAAATAGTTTAATTTTCCGATGAACACTATCGATGTGTGTAACTAAGTAACCTTTTCGGCTACACATATAATCGCACTCGACGCATTTAAATCGTTTAATTTTCCGATGAACACTATCGATGTGTGTAACTAAGTGACCTTTTTGGCTACACATATAATCGCACTCGGCGCATTTAAATCGTTTAATTTTCCGATGAACACTATCGATGTGTGTAAGTAAGTCAACTTTTCGGTTACACATATAATCGCACTGGATGCATTTAAATCGTTTAATTTTCCGATGAACACTATCGATGTGTGTAACTAAGGCACCTTTTTGGCTAAACATATAATCGCACTCGCCGCATTTAAATCGTTTAATTTTCCGATGAACACTATCGATGTGTCTAACTAAGTCACCTTTTCGGCTACACATATAATCGCACTCGCTGCATTTAAATAAATTTATTTTACGATGAACACTATCGATGTGTTTAGTTAAGTCACCTTTTCGGCTACACATATAATCGCACTGGATGCATTTAAATCGTTTAATTTTCCGATGAACACTATCGATGTGTGTAACTAAGTGACCTTTTCGGTTACACATATAATCGCACTCGCCGCATTTAAATCGTTTAATTTTCCGATGAACACTATCGATGTGTGTAAGTAAGTCACCTTTTTGGCTACACATATAATCGCACTCGCTGCATTTAAATCGTTTTATTTTACGATGAACACTATCGATGTGTGTAACTAAGTTACCTTTTTTACTACACATATAATCGCACTCGCTGCATTTAAATCGATTTATTTTACGATGAACACTATCGATGTGGAAAACTAACGCACATTTTCGGTTACACATATAATCGCACTCGCTGCATTTAAATCGTTTTATTTTGCGATGGACGGCGTCGTTGTGCCTTCTTAATAAGAATCTGTATGAAAACGACTTATCGCATTCGTTACACATTAAATTTCTTCTTTTATTCTTTTCCTTTAGTGGGTTTACGCATTGCGGACACAAAAAAGTATTGAAATCTTTGCCACTGTGGTCATAAAGATGAAATGGACCACTTTGATCGAGTTGACATTCACATTTTGTACACGAAAAATCTATAAAATCAAGGTTTATTTTCAGAAACTTCTTAATGCGTTGTCTTTCTGTACATATTTCCACATTTGTTATATCTACTGTAGTAGACTCCTGCTTGATAAATTTGGCATCTTCGATTTTAATTTCATTTTGTGGAATCCTTTTTATTTTCTCAAATTCGCTAATAAACTCTGCTTTCTCATTTTCCAGTTTAATAGATCGAAATGATTCTGAATCTTGATCGTTCATTTTGGTCTGCTCAGGACCGGTTTTATAAACATCCGTTTGTGTCAGATCAAATAAACGAAAGTATGTTTGATACACCGCTGGGCATTTGAGTATTATAACCATCCGTTAGTAAACTGAACAGTAAAATGTTAAGCTTCCGTGTAAAATGTCGGTAAGACCAGTAGACGTCAATTATGTCAAAACATATCAATACTGCTCCCTCGATAACTGTCGCACTTTCAAGCTCAGGTTGCCATTACCGATTCATTTATTTTTTTTTATCATTTGATGGGCTATTATGAACGTTTGACGGTAAGCCGTTTAATTATAAACCAATAAACAAATATGTGTAAAAAAATATATTTACTAGCACATTAAGTAACTTTGTTACTAGTGCCTGAATATGAATACTTTCGGCGTAATTAAATATTCATTGTAAGGTATTTGCTTGCAATGTCAACTTGCCTTTATAAAAACACGAAGAAATTTTTTAATTAATACTTTAATGGAACTCAAAATCTTTTTTTTTATAATTCAGTACAGAATTGTTTGTTGGTCAATATTGGGCTTTTATAAACGTTTGACGGTTAGCCGTTTAATTATAAACCAATCTGTAAAAAAGATATTAGTTAGCACCCCCACAGTAACCAATTTTATAAAAAGATAATTAGTTGCATTAAAGTTCTAATTAAAATGTTTTTCGTGTTTTTATAAAGGCAAGTTGACATTATAGAAATATGTTCAGTGCCACGTTATAATTATTATCAATTGAAATAATATAACTGTGTTCATTTATTTATTTATTAAAATGTCCAATACACAATTAATATTATTAAATGTGTATTACTTTGTAACATTTTATTGCTTTTCTAGAGAATAAAAGTTTGTGCGGATTAGTAACAATTCACTAGGACAATGCCTGTGTCAAGGTGTTACCTATTTGAAATATATAAGTAAGGGTATATAAGAGCAATTCATTTCGTTTATTTATTAACTTTTATAAAAAAAAAAACAATGCCCACATTTAATTTTATATTTTGAATAATTTGAAGCTATGTGTGTATTTAATTAATTATAATTTATTTATTTATCGTGGTTAGCCAACAGAAATTGTATACAATTCGAAAAATAACGTAAAAATGGAGTAGTTTTAAAAATATATTAATAATATAAAATAAATAAGATAAAAACGATTTTAAATATTTAAAAAAAAAAAAAAAATTCTTACTCGTAACAGGGAATATATACACCTCCTTAAATTTACGGGAATGATAACAAAAAGTTTTGACCGTGGTTACGTGTACTGGTATAGTATTTTAAGGCAGCATTCCGAAACTTTTATTGAAAAAAGGTTAATTTGGGAGAAGAGAGTATTAAACGGATCACAAATCCAGTAAATAGGAAGGGAGCGTGCACTCCGCGCGACAGTCACCAGCGAACTGATTGAAAATTGTTCCAATCGCGTACAACGTAGCAGGCAGCTGGTCGATCACAAACAAAATAAAAGAAAATGATTAGCTATTAATATCTTATAAAATACCCGACCGGTGATCGACGAAACGAAACAGCAAACAAATTTAATAATAATTCATAGTAAAACTGTTGAACATAATTATATGTATTTGATATTATTATTATAACGGCAAATCGCCTGCCAAAATACATATAAATTTATGAAATATATCTTTGGTAAATTTTATTGAGGTTAAATGAAACGACCGCTAACTACAAAACCGCCACTAGATGACGTTTAACTAATGAAAAAAATACATTTTACCTCTACTTTTCGGGACAAATCACAATATTATAATGGCAGAATCCTTACATCTAGCCTGTTCTGTAAAATATATAAAAAAAAAAAAATGCGCCTTACCCATTAGATACATGGAGAAATACTTTTTTATCTTATTTTTCGACTGTAGAAAAATATTTTTCTCCTTTAAATCATGAATCGCACATAATAATTTTGTACGTAGAGTTAAATTTCTAACCTACAGTTAGACGGTAGTTTAGTTTATTTTTTCTCTTTCTCTATCTATTTTTTATTTATCACTTTATTTTCTTTTTAGATGGCCATCAACAGCGATTCATCGGTTTGGCCGCTCCCATCGCCCCGATGCGCCAGGCTGTGTACGGTGGAAATCTGGACCCTATTTATGTCGACGCAAGGGCCATACTCGCCTACCAACAACTTCCACAAACGCCTTTCTACATGCCACCGCCGTTGGATTGCGAAAAAGGTTTTTAATACATACTAGTACTACTACTTACTTAGTAGTACTAGGATTACTTAGTAGTTTTTTTAGGTAGCAGCCTTTTCCTCGTGCTAAGTAGGCTCCAGAAGATAGCTTTATTTTTTGAAGACTAGCACTGCACATTTTCTTTTAGAGAAACCAACGGAGACGCAAACCGCATATAATTTTTTACAAATGTTCAGAATAGATTGTAGCGGAGCTACATATTTTGACTGCGATTGGCAGCGTCGTTTTGGCCGTTTTCCGTAAATTTTACACCTCTTTAAATACTCAAATTCAATGTCGCTTTCGGTACCTTTATTTCATATATTTTATGTAAGCAGTTATGGAAGAGCCTGCCGACTCGTCTACCAGATACTCATGATAGATACCAGATACTCAGCAACTTGTTACATATACATATATTTTTTTTAATTACACACCTTAATCTATTGTTAAAGACATTACATTAACAAGTAAAATGAATTGAAGAATCTAAGTATAATTTTAGATTTTTTTTACATCACTATTTTTTTTAAATTTCCTAATTTCTAAAGGCACCTTATTAAGTAATCGTGCCAGCACAACTTTAATTTGTCTTGCTCCATATACATTTTTGAATTTCGCTATAATAAGTATTTGTGATGCTAATTGCCTTATCGAGTACTTATGTGAAAAAGACATCTTGAATTTTTCACGTGAGAAATACTCCATAAATATTTTATAATTAAACAATTGAAATACCGTGAACACCTTGCAGAATTCAAAGAGCCCTCCAACCTCGTTTTTACTTTGTTGGGTACAATTGTTTCAAGTATACGGAACTGTAGAGATTGTATTTTACTTAGGTAGGTTTTATACCCTCTTCCGTAAACTATCAGCCCATAACTGATAATGGATTCCACCAGCGCTTTGTAAACTGTTAACAAAGTATTAAAATGTAAATGGTGCTTAAAATGGTGAAATTTTTGCAAACACACGTAGTTTACTACATACTAGGTCAACATGGGATCGCCAATGGAATGCACTAGCAATCATAAGACCTGAGTATTTAGAGGTACGGATATGAATTAATTTAGTTTTTGAGGCATTAAGTATTAGTCCTTTATCATGGAACCATCGCTGGAGGTTATTGAAATCTTTTTGAAGCTTATCTGGGCATTCCTCAACGGTCGATCCCGTCACTACAAACGCAGTACCATCTGCGTACTGGAGACAGTGGCAGAACTTTATAATACTTCCAAGATCATAGCAATACGCGTTGAAAGCTGTCAGTCCGATCTTTGACCCCTGAGGAACTAAATACCTACCACAAATACTAGGTACTTAATTTAGGTAATAGGTATATGGATATTCATGGCAACTTCTAAAACCGACCCATCACTCGCTCGCTGTCAGTTTGACGTTTGTTTATTGCAAAATACAAACGTCAAATTGTCACCCCGGCAATTTTACCAAACCTTTAATTTACGAAGGTAAGGCTCGATTCTCCTCAGCAGTGACGTCGCCGCACCGGTTGCCGTCGCCGCCGCCCGAGGGGCCGCAGCCCCCGCGCCGCGGCGAGAAGCGCCCCATCCCGGACGAGCAGAAGGACGACAGGTACTTCGAGAGGCGCAAGAGGAACAATCAAGCGGCCAAGAAGTCGAGGGACGCGCGCAAGATACGCGAGGATCAGGTGAATACTGTCTCTGAATGAATCTGTGGCCCATAATAAATGGTTTGTAAGACAAATTCTGATACGCAGTTAAACATACCATAGCAGTGAGAGTGTATGAAAAACCTAATACAACGATCTTTTAAAAAAAAATAGATCCTGCATGTCACATAAATCGTCGTTGTGAAAACCCGACACTGGTAGATTCCCCCCGCCGCAACACTCCGCCATGCTGGATAGAGACTAACGCGATGGCATATGCGAGCAAGCGAGGCGAGTAGTGTACCCGACGCAAAGTGGCGTACTTGGGCGTGGTGCGTTTTTCGCCCTCAGTTGCCGTATCTATTTATATGTTTTAAAAGATCGTTGAATTAATACTAATCAGTGATTTACCGACCGACTCACACCTCAAATAGAGCCCTTATGATTTTAAAATAAATATATAGTTTATCAATATTTTGAGAAGTTAAATTATATGAAAATCTGACAGTAGTACATTTAGAAAATTCATTTTATTTTAATATTTTAAAGGATTGAAATTTTTCAAACAAACTATACAGGATGTATTTATATTCCCTGATGTCCTTTTAGAAGGTTGATATACTATATCGACAACAAAACCGGTCTTACGAAAAAAAAATAAAAAATTTGAAAAAAAAAATATTATTAATTTTTTTTTTCGAAGTGCTTTGTGAACCGCGCAGGCACGAGGTTATTCCCTGATCTTCCCTGAAAGGCGTTCAACCGCCTTTTCAAATATTAAAATAATTTCTTCGAAATTTTGAGTTTGTTTTTTCTCACAATTGGGAAACATTATTCCTACATTTTTTTGCTTATTAATGTTTGATCATTGATCCATATCAACCCCCTGAAAGGACATCAGTGAATATAAATACACCCTGTATAGCCAGAATGTTTAAAGGAAAACTAATACCGAAACACATCGCTTGAGTTTAAATAAGGGCCTGTATTTCATGAAGGCTTCCTGACTCTCACCTACCAATTTTCTAAATGTCAATATAGCGTCACTCTTATACAATCTAAGGTTCAGGCGTACACCTATTATGACGTAAGATATCATATAATATTCTATGATATATAGGTATGTTTATTATTGTAGATTGCACTACGTGCGTGCGTGCTGGAACACGAGAATGCCGCGCTCCGCGCACAGCTGGCGGCGTCCCGCAACGAGGCTTCGTCCCTAAGGAGGCTGCTAGTCCGCACCACCGAGCGGCCGACGACTCTATGCCTCGGTGAGATGATCACCAGCACTACCATGGACAGTGAAGAATGATAGCAAACGACGAATTGATGAATCGTTACATCCCGCATTCGATAGGGACGGGGGACACAGCCTACCGCTTAAAGCAAGGGTGAATACAGAGAGAGGGCACTGAGGTAATTCCCCTCCGGCAGCGTATTAATATCTTCTGGGGGAAATCACCAATACTGTAAATATATTTTTACTAGGGTCTAAAAACATACTTCTTTCTGGACACCCGCTTAATACGGGGTCGGGGAACTCCATACCCCTGTGTGCCCCCTCCACAAGAAAGACTTCTGGATCCACCCTTGGCCTAAACACTTTGACTAAAAGCCCAAAGGAATTTGCGGGATAGATGACATTGATGTCGAAAGTCATCATTAAGATCCTTTGGCAGCCCATGTGGGGATTTACACCTTTATCTGCTGTCAACATAGGCAGTTGCGTTTTTTTTTTTATTAGTAGTCCAACCATGTGACTCGGAAAAGGTGTTGCGCCTCCTAACCATACTGCGATTTAACACTTCGAGAGACGTTGGTATTGTTTTGTAACTAAAATATTCCATCTACCTCCATCTACCGGCTAAAGAGTCAACTGTCAACAGTGCATGTATGAGTGTCAAATTTGTCAAGGCAGTCCGGGGAATGGGGATTGATTCATGCTTACTCCAGTACGGAACGGGATGATTTCTATCTTCATAGCGATGACTGTACCACATTTATATTTCGAATTCATTGTGCTTTCGTTAAACCTACTTCTAATTATACCACGTACAATGTGCCATAGACAATGTGTTGTCTATGTTTAGGGGAATATGAGTGATGTGCGTCCGGCAACATTGTCACGCTACATACCTATGGAGAATAGAATGCTTTTCTAAAAAAATAACATCTTAAGAACGACTCAAAAAAAAAATTGTACATTTTGTGAAAATATATCACAATGATTCTATCGAAGGACGAAGAACAAAATATTGCTGAACAAACTAGTCGCTTATAAGTCAACTGTAATTTTCTCGTATTTTTATTACACGTAAATAAACACTCTGATTTTACTTAAATAAGCGTTTAATTTAAAAAAAAAAAACCAACCAAACCACATATTAATTTTAGTTTAAAAATTGGGTCAATAATGAAAGTGGAGTTGTCCAAAAGCAACAGGTACCATCTAAATTTGTTATTTATGCTACTGAACTTAATTTAAGACTTGCAATACCAATTATTGTCATCAAATTTCTCCGTGAAGAGACCCACGTTTCGTACCCTGAACGCAGCGGTTTTGTCGAGGAGTACGCAACGCAAAGCAGTTGAAATCAAATGGCATGGCTGGTCTGACGCTAGAACTCTTTATACACCTTGGTTTTTATTTTCTGCATGGCGTCGACGTCAAATGTTGTGAGAACTGCAACTATGTGCTTTCCACACAATTATTTTCTGAAATCTGAAATGTGAGTAGTCGGCTGTCTTTGCCACGTCGTTGCTTAAATTTCTACGGCGGTGTGAGAACTGTCTATTAGACGATTTCACACGGCCCTGAGTCTGTGCTGGCATGTACTGGAATGTCGGTACATAACCATTGATTAATTTGTGGTTTTTAGGTAGCTCAAGCTTTCAACTAAGTAGGCACTACTTTAAGCGCACAGCAGAAATTTCGTTCTACAGGTTCACATCCGGAACATCTGTTGTATACTATTAGTAAAACAACAAGATAAGTAATAAACAATTTTATTTATAATTCAGGATCTGAAAGGAAAGGCCTCAATCCAGACGAGGCTTCTTAGCGTTCGGCGGCAGTACTTCGTCTTCTTCAGAATCACTATCTAAAATACTGTCTTCTACGGTAGAGTCATCTTCTTCATGATCCGATCCAACTGCCTCGGCGGCGATCGGCTCTAGAAAAATTAAAAGCAATCTTAAAAATTCATTCAAATTTCCCTATTTCTACCTAGACCTCCTTTCTATCTATCTAGACAGTAGTATAGTTTATGCTTTTAAGGTTAACAGACTAGCTGCTACTGCGGGCAGTTAAAAAGATTAAAATCTTTATGTCTGCCCGAACAAGGTATAGCCATCATTTATTAAAATCTACTAATTACATTTCTTATAACTATTTACAATAATATTGCTTATTCTAATACTTAATACTATAAACTGCTGGCGATACCAGCGGGCGAAGGAACAGAACCATTGAAATCGGTTTCCCCTAAAAGGGAAGAGGGACGGTGCAAACAAAAGGGGTGCTGTTGCAAGGGGCGAAGCTCCTCCGGCAACCTCCTCGGAAGGGGCGCCCGGCCCCGCTAAGACGGTCCATTTTGTCACCCAGCCACGAACGAGTCGGCGACAGGTGTCACTGGTTGAACAGAAGTCGGTCTAAGAAGAAGGAGTAACTCTTCACCCCTTCTCTGGGGCTGTAAGAGAGATGCTATTGGTCGACAGATTATTATAATATTAGATGAAAAAAAAACCAATTCATGAGGATGCACATGTTGCATAAACCCATATAGCAAATACAATTTACTTAACACAATTGAAGCGTTAAGTGGATGAAGGGGTCGTCCCACAAAAATGTAACCCCTTTTTGCTCGTTTTAAATTTCTTCCGACCATGGCTGATGAGGTAAAAGAAAGCTGCAAAGTGATTGCGGTGTAATATCATATTTTACATACCTTCTGCTTCTTCACACTCGGTGACGTCTTGAATACTATCGTTGGACGTTTCCCTCGCTGTGTTGAGGACCTCCTTCAGTATCGGCGCTTGGATCCTGAAGTCTCTCGCCGTGCCCAGAGACATGTAGCGCTGGAAGTTTTGCTGCAAAATAAAGTATTTATTATACACAAGCATAAACACACAACTTCGCATTGTCACTTTTGAGAGAGTGAATACCTTTATAACTCATTTATAGAATAATGTAAAACTATTTTTCGCGTGGACTTCTTCGTGGAATGCCCTAGAAACCTTCATATTTCCGGAATACATTAAAAGAAATGCACAAATCCTTGCTGGCTTGCTGTTGAAGCCAAAATAATTAAAATCTCCCACCCACTTCCTTTCTACCCTGCTCAACAAAAGTGCTGTTCGCCAATAAAAACCCAGCCAAAATCACGCCTACCTTGCATTTTTTCTCGAGGTTCATAAGATTCTTGGTGTAGTTCTCGATCTCGTAGACGAGCCTGGGAATGGCGCGAGTGTGCGTGAGCACCTTCGACCTGGTCGCGGTGGTGTCCTCCGTGCCCACGTGGGTGATGAACGAGTCCACGACGTTCGACAGCCGCTTGCCGGACACCTGCAGCAGTTTCTCCAAGCTGAGGGAATTATTAAATTAACTTTAAAGAATAAACGTTTTCTTGCTAGCTTCTGCGAGTGCTAAGAGAGAGCCGTTAGTGCTAAAGCCGACCATTTAACACGGAATTTGACAGTTACAGTGGAGAGGGGAATTAGATATTGTTGGGGTTAAAAAAATCACTTGCTTCAATTGGCCTGTCGCCCCGCGTGCATTAGTTAAACTCACCGACAATACTGCAAGAGATAATTTCCAGCCTCTAAGCCAGCAGCGCCGACCCTGGCGGTCAGGTGCTTCATGACGTTGGACAGGAGCGCGTAGTGATCGCAGGCCAGCCGCAGGACGGAGTCGCTCGCGCGGCCGACGGGCACCTGCGCCAAGCAGCACAACGACAGAGTGTTGGACAGACGGCACAGCTCCACGAAGAGCGTGCGGCACGCGTCTTTGTGACCTAGTGAAAATAACAGACACCGATGATAATAAAAAAAAAACTACACCGGTGCAGTTGGAAATCGAATCCAGATTAAGAAGGGAGTAGTCAATATTTATTTAGTAGCAGGGGTTAGGTTTCGCTACTGATACTGTATACTGTCTCTTTTATATTTCCTATGTATGTGTGCAATTCGACCAAATAATCAGTTCCCGAGGGTATGTCCCTTTCTAAATCAGCCGTGATTACGGCCAACCACCGCTGGGACCTGGACTACAAGAAGATTTTTTAAAAACCGGTACCTCGATTAGAAGTGGACATCTCCGCAATGGTCGTGAGCGCCTTCTGTGCGGCTTCACAACGGAGGCAGAGGTGCGAGCAAAGGCCACCCAGGTATGCCGGAGCTGTCTTCTCCGACAGCGATGGAAACGCATCTTCGGCCACACGGCTCACGTTGGCATTCTCAGTCTAAATTTAAAATTATATTATTTATTTGAACAGGTTTCCTTATGTTATAATATGGCAATGTTATTATTCCATTTTCTCACAAAGAGAACGCCATCATTCTACAATATTCTAATATGAATAATTCAATACATAAAAACTTATTTAAACATTTATTATTATTATTGGTTAATGGGCGAGCAGCTAGAGTTGATATGCCCATATCGAGATCACCACTTCATTGATGACGACTGAATTCAGTGTGTTTGTCAAGTAGATTTTTAAATTGATTGGTATTGCTGGCTTCGATGATTGATTGTGGAAGTTGATTCCACAGGTCAACGGATTCCAAGGACTTCTCTATGCGTACAAAGGAATTGCACACTACCGAAGCTTATTTTCTAAGGATGCATAGAAACTTAAAACGCCTCGCCTCGTTCGCTCATTCAAACAGTGCCGCCAATTGACTACTTTCACTTCCGAATGAACCAATCTGAGCCTCTGATTTTCAAAGAGTGAATACGGCGACGGAAAATATTTTATTTAGTATTTAAAGCACCACCCAAACTCTCCAAGAGAATTTCATGACGATTCAGATGACACAAGACTTGTGGCGATTTGACGTCCCATGTCCGTACAGTAGATGTGTGACTTTTCTACGTTTTCCGTAATGCGTAATTGTACGGAACTTTCGCTCACAAAATTTTGGAGCAAATTTAGAGATAAAGGGTTAAAAAATTGTGGTAGTCTACTGGCTATGGCGTTTGACTATTGGCCCATAGGTCGCGGGTTCGAATCTACACATGGTCACATTTTTTGAAGGCAAAAACTAACTCTTTGATTTAAAGCGACCTTTTTATACTAAATGTAACTTTACAAAACTAATATAAGAAACCTGATATTTTCCTCATCATATCCGAAGAAAATATTTAAACTGGGTCTGCGAACAAACAAACAAACTTTCTCGAATGGCAAATATTACGAACCTCATCGTCGATGAGCCCCATCACTTTGCCGATTCGCGTTGCCAGCGCGTCGACCAGCGACCAATCCTGACGTCTGCGGCTCGTCAGCACGAGCAGCGGACTCAGGGTCGACTCCTGCGCCGCCGCGCACTCCCGGAAATAGTTCTCCAGGGAAATCAGCGCCTGCAACGGTGACGGTAGAAATTATTAAAAAAACTCGGTTTTTAAACTAATCTCCCCTCCGATAAGTTATTATTCATATACGGGTGTGATCAAAAAGTAAGGTTACTTTTCAAATTTCAAATTTCTTTGGTTATCATGACGTAGTGCATCAGGAGTTCTTACCACAAGGGTTAATAAGGAGTATTACTTTGAGGTTATGCGCCGTTTGCGTGAAGCGATACCAAAAAAATGCCCGTCATTGCTTGTTCGTAATTTTTTTGCCATGAATAACACCGTAATCATGCCACAGCAACCGTATTCACCGGATTTAGCCCCCTGTGACTTTTCCTGTTCCCGAAACTCAAGAAACCCATGAATGGACGCCGTTTTGCAACGATTGAGGACATAAAGACCACATCGCTGGATGAGCTGAAGGCTATGCCAAAAAGTGCTCATCAGAAGTGCTTTGAGGATTGGAAAAGCGTTGGCATAAGTGTATTGTATCTGAGGGGGGTTACTTTGAAGGGGACAAAATCAATATTGATGAATGAATAGATATTTTTTGATAAAAATAAAAAGTCACCTTACTTTTTGATCACACCTCGTAAGTTGTCATGAGAAATTATGCAGTGTAAAATAAAGACTATTTAGACCAGTTAATGAGAAGGTTCTATACGCAATTTCCGTAAGAGGATTTTTTTAATAACAAAAATAAAATTCCTATGATCACGGACATGAAACAAGGCGGTGCTGCTTGCGAGTTGGTTATTGTACCAAGACAGAATGATTCGTATTGCCAAAGATTAATTCAATCAAGTGCCTATCCATTTAAAACAAATAAATTCAATTAGCGTTGGTAAAGTAAGTATATGTAAATATATCTTATAAGTAAATATATTTTATCACAAAATTGAGTATCTAAAACTATTATTTCTGTTAAGGTAAGATGTGTCACCCTGTACCGCTAAATCGAATTTTAATGGAGATGAGATGGAAACATTGTAACTGCAAAATTGAGGGCTTCAATAATCGCTACGGAACTTTGAAGGTTATTTTTTCTAAAATTGATTGCTTTACATTATAAGATAATGATTGTTGGCACTTAAATGAGATTGCGATAATCTAGTGGTTAAGGCGTTGGACTATTGACCCGAAGGTCGCGGGTTCGAATTCGCAGATGCTCATACCATTTTTAACGCAGGCACATTTGGCCTAGTTGAGTAGGCCTCAAAATAATTGTATATAACGTAGTCATTCTTTTTAAAAAAAAAAAAATAAATCTCAAACACTCCAAAGCTTAGTCAAGTTGTGGATGGCAATACCTCTTCCCCGAAATTTTCTTCGTCGACGCCAATGTGGCAACCTTTCACGAAGAAATGATTAGGCGCTCGATCGACGATCAGCTGAATGCACTTCATCAGCGTGGCGATGATCTTCTTGGCGGATGGCTCCCCGTCGTCTATGCTCGACATTTCGTTGTCTCTGGTCAGCTCGAGGCAGTGCGCGAGCGAGGTTAGGATGACGTCCGATGTGCGCGCGATGTCCGTGTCCGCGCTGAATGAAACTGGTATCGTTGGGAAGGGGAATATTTTTTATCTCATAATTATTGCAGCTTATACAGGCTGTTCCAAGACCATTCCCGAAGACTTACGGGAGTGTTTATGTTCATTACGTATAAGAAATTGAATAAAACAAATGCAACTTTACTCTTTCGTCTGCTCCTTGCAATCACGGCCCGTCAATGACCCAGCGGAGTGGTGCGGCCTCGAGTTTGGACCAACTTATGACAAGAATGATTAAATATTTTTTTTTTTTCTCGGAAAACAAGATAGGATTTTATCATGAATGGTCTTAGAACAAGTCGTATAAAATGAAAAAACTATATTTCTACTTTATCTAAAAGTTAAGAGTCTCTAAATGTCTGTATTTTTCTATACATTTTATCAAAGGTTTAGATTTAAAGTCGAGAAAATTAAAGTATAGAGGCATAGTTGATTTCAAAAAAGTTTTTTAAGATTATCCTATAATGTCGCAGGGTGTTTCCCTGTCTACAAGCCGTTAGATGAGATAGAATGATTTGAGACCGAGCGCAAGACAAAGAGCTCTTATGACTGATGTGTTTATGTTACTCGTCGAAAATTGCAATAAACCTCCGTACCCACTAAACGGCACACCTAACCACTACATGGAAAACCATTGCGGCAATGGTCAATAAAGCCGTAGCTATTAAATATTAATAGAAACGCAATGAGCCGATGACGTTTTTAAGCGTCACACGGCATCAGGCGTATACAGCAATGACGGGATATACCGTCATCGGCGCTGAATGCGTTAACAAGTTTCTCCGAGTATACAATCTTTAGTGTGTTTGTCTTTAAAATAATTGTCTAGTCTGTTCAGGAATTGATTCGCTGGTACTGCACTAATGGTGAACAGTTCCAAGCGTCAACTTTCCCCTCCTGTTGGAGAGGAAATGTCTCTTTGTGGTTGTGTTGAATCTGGTACTGGACAGATTCATTCCACAACCTAATAAATTGTGGTTTTCGGTGATATGTTTGTATGATTTCGTATATAATCCTACAGAAGAGTTGGTAGCTCGCTGTGCCTTTTCTAGAATATCTCTATCCTTTGCGACGAGCTGTTTCATTTCAGTTTCACCGACTTACCGACTCCAGCGAACGTCTCCCGGCAGAAAGAGGAATTTCCGGATAAGCATATGGACAGACACCCTTCAAAACATTCCAGGAGATGCAGGCAGGTCTGTTGGTCGAACGCGCAAATAGTTTCGAACCTGAAAAAACACATGTTCATTATGGATACAATTTCGTCGACGAGTGCGTCTTGTTACACATGGCTCTCCTGGTTCGCCTCGTTGTAGCCGACTGTTTGTATGCGTCTGCTGAAGCGGCGTCCGCCGGATATATTTAGTGAGGAAGCAGGACGATACCGCATGATTCAGCCGTGAGACTTCACTAGCATACCTTCCTCAGGGCACGTGTATGGTACTGACGTCAATGCGATACTGGAAAACTCTTGAGCGATGCAAGCTTTGCAACTATTTTGTCGAAGAGTGTGTCCTAATTATGACATGCGCTTCAGTCTTTGACAATCTTAATACTTATGTACCAGGTGGTACAATATAACAAATAATAGTGAAAAAAATGTGAAAAGTTTCCGTCGCTCATACAAAATATCTAAGTTTGATTTGGATTGTAAATGTAGTATTTAGGTGATATTTAGTATAGAATATCACATTTACGTAGTTAACCTTTTTTCTTCTAATGCTACTCTACAGTAGAAATCATACGCATATTTTTAGGTTAATTTTGCTTCCTGGTCACAAAAATAAACGTCAAACGACAGACAGACAGAAATGTCTCATTTGGCAATAGCTCACCTCTGAATGCACCTCTCGTAGATCAGCTTGGCCACATCGCGCACGTATCCCGAGTCGGTCCTGCAGGGCAGCCGGCTCGACTTGAGGTTCTGCAGCGCGCTGCAGACGCCCCTCGTTGCGAACCTCTGGAATTCCCGCTTGGAGCGAAGCGCCGTCGTGGTGTCAGTCTTGGCCCACGGCACGGAATCGCTGTCAGTAACAATTTGCACTCTTTAAAGCAGAGAAACGGTCGATCGCGACTTTCACTTTCTTTTATCGTAATAACCCTCTGCTGATGCGAAAAGGCACCCTATCAAACCAATCCTGCATCACATATACCAGCCTTTCGAAGTCGATCGATCGGAGTCTAACAATATTGAGGTAGATCGCCCGCAGTTCAAGTTTGAGCACCCCTGCTTTAAAGCTGTTGGTGTTATTTCTAGTTTGAGAGTCGTCAGTCATTTCCAAATTGATTTCTTATAAATCTCGACTCCTGATAACTTAGGCTATCGTATAAGCTTAGGCTATTTTATACAGGTAGTATATATAATAATTTAGTAATAAGTTTAATAGTAAGTAAGGTAGATAAGTCGTTTTAACAGAGAATTGTGAATTTGTTATGTTATTATTTGTTAAAAAAAACCTACTTTACAGAGACAAAATTGTGCACTTACGATTGGAGCAAAGTCAGAATTCTGTGTGCCGTCCTCATATCCCAGAGGCAGGGTGACAACCTGGAAACATAACGCAACATAAAAAGTTGGATTAGAGATATGGGTTTCTCTAAGGTCGCTCGAGTCAACCTTGAGCCAATTCACACAGCGTATCAGGACCGATCTAGAAGCAATCCAAAGAAAATTAATGTCAGCTTAAAAAGGAATAACTTAATGTTTGTCTCACAAATTTATTAAAAGCTGCAACTGCACCGAGTTTGAAATCAGCTGCCAATCGATTAAGCCAACTCACGCTGGTCGGAATGATCATCCCGATAAAAGAATGTTGGTTTCCATTCTTTTCATCCTGGATCAGTTCGAGATCGAACCATCTACCATCTTTCCAGACTTTAGCGCGAGCAAATTTAGCATAAGATAATTTTTATATTTATTATGAAACTAAACATTTTACAAAGGGAAAATATTAATCAACCACTCTATCGGTTTTTATCGGGCGTCCGCCCCCATAACTATTTAATTATAATTAATTGATGGATTAACAAAAAATGTATAATTACTTGAAAGATCCAGCCTGATCCTTCACCATTGCGTTCAACCTCAAACCGTCGCCTTTCCTGCTCCGCTTTCCTTTCTTGTCGGGGTTCGGAGACGTTTTCTGTCCTTTCTTGGCCTTTGAAGACGTCTAAGATAAGATAAGATAATTTATTTCCATAAACAAACTTATTGTACTGGAATGATAATTACATACCATGGAGTCTATACACAGGAGGATCAACTCGGCCCCAAATGTATGACAGCCAATGCGACGCAAAACGTCGTCAGGAGTGTGGGGGGCGGGGGGGGGAAGACGACTCACGTATTACACACGCTGACAGAACACTCAAACACACAAGCGCGCTGTAACTTTCGTTCGGTTCGGCCATTGGTTCAGCATAGTACTCGACGTGCGCAGACCCCTACTGTGTGGCTCGAACCCAAGCGGACGTTTTTTGGCTTACCCCCACCTATCGAGTTGACCCTCCTGTTACACCACCCTGTGACTCCATGTTACATACCATTACATTTCAATTTTAAAAGACAATATACCCTGTATGAATATGACATATGAATTTCAAAAGACATATGAATATGACACCCTGTATGACAGTTCTATACATAGTTTGGTAGCAGTCAATTATTAAGCCGGAATTTGACGTCTTACAGCTAGGCCCTACAGGCGTCATTAAAGGCGTCTCCCACCCAGACTACTCGCACCTCGATACCAACTTGTGATGTGTAACTTCGTTTCCTATCTCCTCTTTTAGCCCATTCAATGTGCGTTTTGGACGGCCGTAGAGGCGAAAATGGGTTATTTTTTAGGTCTGAGTAGATTAAAATAAAAAAACTCTTTTAATTCATTATAAATTTTAACACATAATATTTCAATTTTATAATAAATTATAATGTGGCACTGAACATTATTTTAGACGTTTCTGTTTGACGTTTGGGAGTTTTGTAGATGAGTTTGCATTAATTTTAACTGGCCAGTAATAAATAATTCGTTCCAATAGCCGTGCGGTCATATTTTTGAAATTCAAATATGGCATTTGGACGCTCTATCGAACTGTCAATGTTTCAGTACTAAAAATTTGTTGATTTTAACGTTTTTTATTTATATCATTCGATCGACCGGCCTCCGATGTGATTTCAAGAGCATCAATATACACACAAAAATTGAACTCTTTAACATGTGTACTTTTTGAGTTGAAAGTTGCAACGGACGGACGGACAGACGGCCAAAGGACGGGGATAGTAGATTCTAATTCTAAAAATTAATTCTAAGTAAACCTGCTTTGCTGCATTCTGAATAGATAAAAGTAATCCACTGAATCCATTCTTCAGAAAAATATTTTAAGAAAATTTGCTAAGGTGAGCAGATAACTAAGCGAGATTAGTGGGACTCAGTTGGTTGAGCGCTTTCGTGACTGACCTTGGTGAAGTCGACGATCTCCTGGTACGCCTTGAACAAATGAATGACCTTGGCGCCCTGATCGGCGTGTTCGAGACTCCATTCGTTGATCCGATACGCCATCAGAGCCTCCAGGCACTGGACAATCTGCTTGACGGTCGCGGCCTTCGCCTTCGACTCCGGCAGCAGGTCTTGGAGGCCGATAGCGTTGTCCTGGTATTTTAAATCAAATTTTAATAGCTGATTTGAAAATTTTATTATATATTACGTTTTTTTTGGTTACACATATTTTAATATTCATTAGAATAAAATTTAAGTAATAATAAACTACATGGATACCTTGTTGGACGACCACAATACAATCAGTTCAATGTATCCGGTCGCCCCGTCAAACAAGGTTGACTGGGTTTGACGACAACGGGGAACCAAGTCATTACCAAATGTATATCAGAATTTCACCAACCAAACCGTAGTGTTCGACGTGGCACGACGACATGGCGTCGCTGATGCGAATCAACGTTGCCGTGGCTCCCAGGTTGGGGCCGGCAGCATCCAATAACATATCGAAGCTGTCGTCTTCCCCGTCCGGCAGCGTGTTGTACAACAGGAGTTGCTGTATTGCGAGGATCAAATGCGACAACGGCTCCTAGAAGGAAAAACCTGTATGTACACACACATGAACCCTCACACACACATCAATGCATACATATAGCTATAAGTAACCCAATATCTTACTTAATAACTAAAAACTTCATGTTTCCTCGCATAGAAGTGCGAACTCATTTTTTTTCTATGAGTCCTATAAAATTATATTATATAAATCAAAGTTAAATCTTCAGTTCCACATTTTAATATTTTATTTTTTGTTAAATAATTTTGTTGTTTATAGTTTATAAATTGTCAGCTGAAGATCCATGTTTAAATAACTGATTACATCACCTTAGAACAGCAGTACACGCTATAAAGGTGATGTAAAATGAAATGTGAATGAAAGGTGAAAAAAAAGTGAAAATAAAATGAAAGGGAAGTAAAAGGAGAAGGAAGTGAAAATAAAGTGAAAGGGGATATAAAATGAAATTAAATGTATCAAAGTCAAATATATCCGTTACTCTGTTCGCATTGAAAAAAATTCAAAAAATATTATTTCCTGCGCCCACATTTAAATTCCAGCGAGATGTCGAACTCTTAATCATAAAGTCGAGTTCTCGTTCATCGGTTCTATCTCTGAGCGAAAGTCGGAGTGTGATCAACCTTTTATTTCTAAATACTCTCTTTTTTTACATGATAGATTGTCCGGCTATACCGTTATAATTTCAATGAGATAAATTTTAAATGTATTTCATACTCCGATTTGTTCCTCGAATTACTCTCCAATTTCTCGAATACCATAATTGCCTAAAATTCAGTTAATTTATAAAAATATATAAATATTATAATAAATAATAACGAAAATGTGATTAATATATTTAGGTTTTTGTTATTTATACCAATATCTAAGATGGTTAGCATTAAAAGTCTCCCCTGACTCTATCACAGGCACATTTGCTCTGGTTGAGTAGAGCCCAAAATAATTGGATATGACCTAGATCATAGCAACTATTTAAAAAAAAAATGTAGTATTTAGGCAATATCTGTCATTATAATTATTATCTGAGTGGTATCAAAAGAGGTAGGTAAGACGAGATTTATGTAGTATTATCTATTTGATGTGTAAACATTTATACAACTCCCCTGCGTCCCTGTGTCAAATCGAACTCAGGCTGACATTTCGGATTAAAAATCGAGTTTACTCTTCAGGAACGGACTATGCAATGAACCAGTCAGTGAGGAACACAGGTTTATAGCAATGCATTCATTCACAGACGAACGGTAATGTTTACACATCCTAGCCGAGAATGTGGATAGGTGTAGATTTCTTCGAAGTTAAATAAACTTTTGTGCCAACCACCAAAACTATATCGGCGTCCTTAATCTCGACGCACTTCTCGACGACGAGCGGGCAGAACGGACCATCGTGTTGCTCCGGCGTCAAGTATTTGCTCAAATGCTCGAGGAGAAGTTCCAGAACGTGATCCTTCAGGAACGGCTTGTTGCACACTGCTCGGTGGAGTCCTGCAGAATTACCATTTTACCATAAGTAAGTCAATTAGAATTAATTTACAGCGACAATACTGACTCATTTTGTGTATATATAAATAAATATATCAATGTATATCTCAGAGACTGTTGTCTGTGTTGGAAATGGTATACAGGGTGAACTTAAAGTCAGCAGCATCCTTTTAAGGGGTGATTCTAGAAATTAAACTGAACAACTTTTGTTCAAAAAGTTCTCTATTTGAGAACTTGTTGAACAAAAGTTGAACCTAACCTAACAAAAAAATCCATATAAAAATTTAAATACTCTATTGACATTTTATTTATTTATTATACAGGTTTCCCCATGTACACATTACAATTAAAGTAAAAAATTAGACTACTAAACGAAAAAATAACAAAATGTTAAAAACAAAAAATAACTAAAACTAATCTAATAAAACTAATAATCTAATAATGCCTCCGGGCAAACAATAACAAATAAATAATTCACGATCTTACAAAGGTGTAATAGAAAGCAGATTTTTAATCCTATCGGAGGAACAGACGAATACATCAATCTCCGCGGAAATGGAATTTAATAATTCGACTGCTCCCCCAATTGGACTATACTTGTATACGACGGTACGACACGCTAACCGCCTAAATAACGTGTGCTTCCGCGCTCTAGTCAAACGGTCCGGAATAAAGAACCTAATATACTGTAATAGTGCGCGTATTAAACCTACATAATTCATTATTTGCCGAAACTACCTGTCGTCCACTGTCGTCATTGCTCGGAATTAATCAGCTACTGGCTCGCGACGCCGCATGGTTGGATATTTTGTTAGGTGACCATACTTTAAAATGTTTTTAGGACTCTTTCTTTTATCTTTAAGGCCAGTTTTTTTTGGTTATTTACAATGTCATTTGTATAGAGAAATGAGTGCGTTACGTCCCCTTAAGAATTTTCTTTCTATTACACCTTTGCAATATCACAGTGACTTATTTTTTCTTTATCTATGATCTGTTTTCTAAATAAAACTTTAAAATATATAATACGATTTGCAAGCTATGATCTCCGCCTAAAATATGCGCAAAGTAGGCCGTTCGGATTTACCATTATAGAAGTCTTCTTTGACGACTCCACTCTGCGTCAATAGTCGTTTTAGTATGGATATGATTTCCACGGAGACGGCGGAATCGTTCACGGTCGATTTGATTCTGCGGAGCAAAACACAGTACAATGTAGGACACTTTTGAAATTAAAAAAACCTAAAACAACTGACTTTAGACTAGATCTACAACCGTGTTTATACTGAAGTATGCACGCAGAAAAAAACCTTACACTGTCAATAACTTAATGAAACTTCGATGTATTCCGATCAATTCCAAGTATTCCGGCACAATTTGCAAAAATAATCATCGAAATCGCTTCAACCGATTCGATATTTTTTATTGATTTTTCCCACCTCAACTTAACTAACCTAAAATGGGACCACCGCCACTCGGGCGACCACGCAGTAAGCATACATGAAAAAAAAACCGTACATATCGTATTGTGAACCTCCTACCTTGCTGAGTCAAATGTCAAAACTCCTCCAATATCAATTCGGCTTACAAAGACAAATCTAAAGGAAAACTCACCAGTTTAGCTGTCTAACTTTAAGCTTACTAGAGAGAAATAGGGCGGAATGCCAATATTTAAATGCAAAATTGACGACATCTTGAAAGTGCCTTAAACAAACCATCCTCCACTCTTAGCTTCAGCAATCTATATTATATTCATGAGCGAAGAGAAGAGAAAACTTTGTATCCCTTTCTAAGCATATCGCGCGCACGGAGGAGTGTGACCTTTGGCATTGTTAAAGTTTTATATGGAGGAGGAGCGCAGAAAGCGAAAATTTACCTAAAATATGGGTAAAATACATTAAATTCAATTAAATAAAATGTTCATACTACTGACAGAGCTGTGAACTTTGTGTGATTTCAAATGTTCCTTTTCCAATAGTCTGGCGATGTCAATATAGTAATGTCAAAGCAAAAATAATTATTTATGCCATCTTATACTCCTATCAATCAATGTCAAGTCAATGAATTGTATCAAAAAATTTGTATCGAAAATTTAATACAAATACAAACTGTATTTGTGTATTTTTTTTCAGCTGTTGTAGCAACTGAAAATTAAATTAAATACATTAAATTTTAAATTACATAGGTATTGAAGGGAATCAAGGCAAGGCATCACACGGCAATGACGTATTTGTACGTGCTCGCAACTGACAAATAGAAAAAATAAAATAAAAAAATATATTTGCCACGATTACAGAGGTAAACTCATCATATAATAGAGGTATAAGAAGTTTATTGCTATTTTGGTATAAGGAGTTACGGTCGAATTTCGACCACTGGACGACCACCAGCGTGAATTAAAAGGTTAGGAATTGAATGCCTTGGACGCTCCTTCGGTTAGGATTGACGGCATATGATTGCAGTATTTTATTAGGATCACAATATATTTATGTGCTAGCAGTTATTCTAACATTCTAAATAGCGGCAGCTCAGTGGCACGACTGGCACATTCGTACACGTAATAACGAGCAAAAAAAAAACACGGCGTACCCTTCTCCGACCTGTGTGGCGTGAAGATCGATGGATATTTGCGTGAGCAGCGAGTGCGAGTCCGAGTTGATGGTGTGGACGGACGCCGAGGCGACGTTGCCCCTCTGGTTGGCCTTCAGGCGCCGCAATAGACCCAGCAGGCCCGAGACGGCCGCTCGGCGCGTCTCCTTCTCCCTGACAACGAAGATGTTATTTAAGAACAATATAGTTTGAATTTTGGTATTCGCGATACCTGATTAATAGACCGTAATGAAGATAAACACATTCAGCGCCGATAACAGTATAACCTTTAACCGTCATATACGGCAGGTACCGTTACCGGGTAAATTTCTATTAATATTTAAAAGCGTGATATGTCACATATACCTGAATTCATGAAAGGCATATGTTTATATGAAAAGTGCGCTAGTTTTATTTACAAAAGCTATGTCAATATAATGTTGAATAAAGATATTTTCATAGTTTTGCCATTAATATTAAATGATTACTTTTGAAACTAAAAAAAACGGGTGGCAACAATTAAGCCCCGGACACGGCGCGGCGTGCGGGATACCCACCTCGAGAACATCCCCTTCCTGCACAGCATGAGGATGGTGTCGCGCACCCTCGCGTTGAGCCTCGCGATCGGCTGCACCGCCTCGGCGACGCGGCAGGACAAGGCGCCGTCGCGGCCGGACAAAAGGCACTTCTCCAGGACGGACTGGATGGCGGCGGAGTTCTCGCACATTGTCAACGGCACATGGCGAGACAAAAGACCCAAAGTGTCTACGAAAGAAAAATCGTTTCTATTTTATATTATTTTTATGTTATTCAGTGAGTTGGCAATACAAAACAAATATATAAACACACGCGTACAAACTTAGCAGCATTATGACTCACTTATTTGTAGATATAGAAGAAAAATCATAGCGTCGTTATATCTCATAATTACCAAGGCTTCTATAGAATTAAAAAGTTCAATTTCTGGTCTGTCGTAAAGTTAAGAGCCTCGAAAAATCTGATTTTTTCATACATTTTATCAAAACTATAGATGTAAATACAAGAATCGAAAACAAAGTCTTTTAAAACAAATTAATTCAGTTTTTCAAGTGTATCCTGTTGATTTAAGACCACGCACAAAACAGCGAAGACATTCTACAGGAAGAGGACCCTTAATACGAATAACGCAACGGGTTTCCTGTGATTTTGTGAATGTTTCTAGTTAAAATTCGACGAATTCTCAATATTCACCCGAGTACTGTTTTCCCGCATTTACAGCGCCGTCTGACACCATTTTGTCGACTAGCTTGGACAGAATTGTAGGCAGCGAGCCCGGATGGCATCTGAAAAGACGATAAAATATATACATTCTCACCATAATGATAAAACTGATGATTTTAGTGAGAATCTTATCTTTTAAACAGTGACTCGCAGAAAGTCGAAATTCGCAGTCCCAACGTAGGAATACTTTCGGTGTTTTAATTATTGGACCGGCAGAAATGTTCCTTAAAATGCGTGATTCTTGTGGTAGTGTGTACGCACCTTAAAACGGTTTAGGAAGTGCGGTTATATAAGGTATACCAACTCGACTTCTTTCCCATACCTGCGCCGTGCCAGCGACACCTTAGTTTCCGGGACATACAGATAAATGAGACCCGAAACCGAGACTCATCATTTTGAATACTTTTGTAAATGTATTCCTTAGCTTAACCTAGAATATCTAAAATTTGAGCATTCATTAACCTAGGGCTGTTTTTTTTAATTGTCTTATCCAAATAAAATATTAATACGTAAAATTCATAATACGGGGTTTTTTTTTAAAAAACATTAAAGACCGTGATCATTACTTAGCGTAATAAAAAATAAAAAAAAGCTAATCCAGACATTTCTATTTTCAGCTAAAAAAAAAATGATCCCTGGATAAAATCGGGAGACACATAGGGTGTTTTTTTTTTGCTAAGTACGAACCGACATGTCTGGTGGCAGAAACACATGTCTCTGACACAATACATTTAAAATAAAATCACATTAGAAAAAAAACTTAATTTTTAAATATAGTTGGGGCGTAAAATGACATGTTACGGATACAATCTTATTCATAAATAAAATTTACTGTAATTCGAAACCTGGGTCATTGTGTATATCAATCCTTACCTGCACAGCTTGACGATGATGGTCTGTCCGAGGGCCCACATAGATTCGGCCGCCGATTCTCTGCTCCAAACGGAGAGAAGCATCATGCCCAGATCCAGCAGCGCTTTGCTCGTCAGCTGACCGTGGACTTTTCTGAAACGAAGAACGCAGTCGATCATAGCGGGAGGCAGTTCTACGGCGGAGTTAAAAGAATAAATTACCGTACGTTTCGTCCACGAGCGTCGTGACCAGCAGCTTCGTGTCGACGACCTCGAGACCGAGGGCGCGCCACCACGCGGAGCGCACGGACGAGCGTCGGAACGTGCACTGCTGGTGAAAGCACGACTTGAGGATCTGGGAAGGTGAAAGATTAGACTAGACTCCAACCGGCCATTTCTCCATATACAAACGTTATAAAAGAAAAATAATACTGGATTTAATTTTATCTCCGAATTATCAGGACTTAAATAGAATTAAACAAGAACAGCTATGAGACCCGGTAGCTATCATATAATATTAACTGCTTCAATACATTATTTAGCACCTTCCTCCACCTTCACCTTCCTCCCAAACTACTTGTGATGGCTTCATTTCCTATCTCCACTTTTAGCCCATTCGTTTTGGAAGGCCATAGAGGCGACAGTGGGTTATTTTTTAGGTCTGGGCAGATTAAAAAAATGGTATTAATGACATTCTTTCAATTCATCATAAATTTTAACATCGTTTTAGTTGTTTTTTTGTAAATTTTGACGCCAGATAAATTAACACAGACATAAATTCAAATTTATATCATTATAATTTTAAAATAATTATAAATAATCGGGAGCATGGAGTCTATATTAACAGGAGGGTCAACTCGATAGGTGGGGGTAAGCCGAAAAATGTCCGCTTGGGTTCGAGCCGCGCAGTAGCGTCTACGCACCTTTGAGCCGCGCAGTAGCGTCTACGCACCTTTGAGCCGCGCAGTAGGGGTCTGCGCACGTCGAGTACTAAGCCAAACCGAACAAAAGTTACAGTGCGCTTGCGTGTTTTAGCGTTCTGTCAGTGCGTGTAATACGTGAGTCGTCTTCCCCCCCCCCGCCCCCCACACTCCTGACGACGTTTTGCGTCGCATTGGCTGTCATGCATTTGGGGATGAGTTTCTCCTCCTGTGCATAGACTCCATGATCGGGAGGGGGTGAATAATTGAAGAAAAAATGACGCTGACAGTACATAAGTGTCAAATTTGTCTCTCTTACGGCCGGCGTCCTTTGGGATAGATTCATGCTTACTCCGGTAACCGTGCACACGCAGGAGGTATTCAAAATCACTTGTCATTTTAGGGAAAGTTGATCGATTATCAACAACTAAACCGGTCTCATTTTATTTAAAGACAAATCAGTATTAACCTCCTAAAAGGACAGCCTCCGAAAAAACTTTGTACCTCTTTTTAAGCATATTGCTTAAAAGAGTGTGAGATTTGACATGGTAAAATTTTATATAGAGAAGAGCGCAGAAAGCAAAAATGTATCCAAATATATTCAATTTAATAAAATAAAACTTTCATACTACTGTCAGCTCATTGACTGAATGCGTTTCGAACTGTGAATTTTGTATAATTTCAAATGTTCCTGTTTCAATAATCTGTCAACCAAATGTCAACCAAAATTAATTATTAATACCATCTTATACTTCTATGAATGTCGAGTCTAATTTTTATATGAAAAAACTAAAACTAGCAATGAATTGTATCAAAAAATAAATACAAATATAGGTTGTTTTTTTTAGAGGCGTGGTTTTCAAGAAGAGATAAAACGCATATAATTTGATGTTATGGCTAAGAATTTAGTTTTATTATAAAGATAAGGGTTTGCCGTTATGTTTTAAAAATGATTTCGGGTAAGTGGCCGCCGCGGCTGACTCGAACAAATTCCAGCCGAGAGGCCCAATTTTCAACCACTTTTTGCAGCCAGTTGGGCCGTATGTCAGCAATAACGCGCCGAATATTCTCTTCCAAGGCGTTAATCGTGTCCGGCTTATCTGCGTCGACAAGCGACTTCACATAACCCCACAAAAAATAGTCCAGCGGTGTTAAATCGCACGATCTTGGAGGCCACGCCACAGGCCCACGACGCGATTTTTACTTTATTTTAGAGTGATTTTTTCTAAATTTGCACTATTTGCAAACGTTGTTCTGGAGTAAGTCTATTCATTATGAAATGGCAAACCAAACTGAACATAAATCAAGTGACAGCTGTCAAAAACACCAACTACGAAAAAAGTAGTGCCAGATTGAAAACTACGCCCCTGAAAAAAGCTCCCTATACAAGCATTAAATGTGGTTTTTTTTTTCAACTGTTAACAATATTAAATTTTAAATTTCATAGTTTTTGCTGGAAGTTAAGGCAAACGACACACGCTAATGACGTATTTGTTCATGCTTTAATGAATTTCGGTCGAATTTCGACAACTGGGCGACCACCGAGAAATGTGCAACTGTTTAGAGCGAATTGGAGATCATTAAATAATACCAACAGCAAGACATGCGGAGCTATCGTTGCCGGCGTCGGCGATGGAGAGCAAAACGTTGCAGAGGAACGGGCCCGTGAGCGTGCGGGACTTATCCCACTCCTTCAGGATCGTCCTGCGCATGTCCACGGAGGCGCAGCCCTGGCTCACGTGGTAGAGGCACGTCGACAGCGCCTGCTGCAACTCTTCAACCGATGTACAGTCTGGGCAAATTAGAATTGTGTTATACTGGTCAAAACTCCCCATATTTTTGAGTCTATTCAATTGGTTTATGCCATTTGTGCTCGAGGGACGGCACTACATAGTATATGTATGCTATTCATGAGGGGGAGACTCGCGATAAAGTGTGCAGATGAGATAGAAATATTGTAAGCATGGAATCGAAAAGCTCACTAATTGCCACAGAGATTTAAATGGCCGTTACGTGAATTTATAAAAAAAAAAACAAACCTTCTTGGCTTCATTCACACATTTTTATTTTTAGTTTTTGAAACAATGTAATGAAAGTAAAATAGGTCACTATTGAATATCAAAATTTTGGCAAATCTAAAAGTGTTTTGTGTGTGAATAGTGTTTTCTCATTCTTTCATTCATCCGTATGGCTTGTGTTGTCGGGGAGGCGCAGTTCCGACTGTATTATTGTTGTTTTGATGATGCGGGGCCGTTCATTACAGGCAAACAAAATCTTGCAAGTTTGTAAGTGAATGAATGTTTGTTTTTTATTTTTGTATATCTTGTTAGTTAACTAAGTTGAAAAAAAGCGCCGAATATTTTCAACGGTGAAAAATATTCTGGCCGGATTTGACCCACTGGGGATTCGAACCCGGGACCTCTGGATTTAGAAGCAGGTGTTCGAACTGCCCATAATTTATTTTGTAAGTAAATAAATTATAAAAAAATAATAATCTGAGGTTTTTCACGCAGCGGAATTTTTCCGGAACGTATTCTAGCTCTGCTACTCGCTACAAGATGGCATTGTATACTCCGACTAGCCATGCATAATTAACGTTTTTTTTTTTAATTTAGCCGCTACCCACAAGATGGCGCCGTATTACTGAACATTACTTCGCTCCTCACCACAAGATGTCACTACTATATATTTAGAATGGTCGTAAGTTATCGTAACAACTCAGTATGTTCGTATGATGAGTTAGCTAGGTTTTGGCCCTTGGGAATAGTGGAGTAAAATTGCATATTACTCTGTGCACATACTGAAAGAATGCAATGCTATTACAAAAAAAACTACCTTACAACGGGCGTTTTCCAGTTAAGTAATACATCATATGTTAATTTAATGTTTAAAATACCAAACAAATCGGTTTATAGATTTATTATAATTTTGAATCTCATTTAAATGTGTGAGTTTCCGTTGAATAGGAGATTTATATAACACCAAGGCACACGTACCGATATCATCTACTTCATAATTGGTGGATTCCGAGTCAGGAACATTGCCATCGCGCAGTTTTAACTTCGAATAGAGCCTCGTCTTGTAGTAATCGTCCACCCGCAACAGGGGCACGAGGATATTTCGAGTTTTGCACAATCTAAACGTAGAGCAAAAAAATGTTTTAGAACTTACTATTCTTAATAAGAAAGGCTTTCCATAATTTGACAGTGGACGTATTCTTGAAGATCTATAAATCATACATACGACCAATACTGGAATATGCTTATCAAGTATGGAATCCCTATTTCACATAGAAAAGGTGTAAAGACGCAACGAAAATACAAAGTCAACTGAAAAATTTGGAATATGAAGAAAGGCTAAATATACTTGGACTGACAACATTAAAGCAAAGGCGGGCGAGAGGTGATCTTATAGAGACCTGCAAGATATTGACTCACTATTATGATGTTCCAGATTTCGAAACCATATACACAATTAATACAAATTCGCACTTGCGAGGACATCATTTAAAACTCTCAAGTACAACCTTTAGTTCCTATCCGAGGAAGAATTTCATGTCAAATAGTGGTGAATGCATGGAATAAGTTACCAAGCGCAGTGATAAGTGGACAAGTTTATCAGAGATGATACAAGTGCAGATTTAGGCTTATCAGCATAAGCTCCCTGCCTAAAACTAATAATAATAATAATAATAACATTGCGGTATTAATAGTGCCACTGGGCCGATCGTTTGAACCGTTTAAGCAAAATTTCACAAATATTGCTATTTCGATAGCCATTGGGAAATTTATCATGACCACAAATTGCCATCCGTAATTTTTACCAAATAAAATATTAAATACACATCAAACCAGCCCTGCTTTCTAAAATACTTAAAAATAATTTGGTACGGGCTCTACAGAATGTAAATCCGTTAGATTAGAGTAGACAGTGGATTCAGCCTTCTCATGCAAATATTACCTGAGCAACTGGTGAAACAGTGGCGGCAAACCATCCGGTTTGCAGCCGGAAACATTACTGCATACTTTATTGACGACCATCGCATGTTCGTCCTTGCCGAGTTCAATATCTCTGAAATAATACATTCGTTGTTGAATTTAGCACGGACACTTTAAAATATGACACTGCGACGAATACCTTAGCTTTATGGAATCCAAATTCAATCGTTGAATAGTTATTTTTTTATTTAATACGTTCATTATAACGATTAATAATAGCGTAACCACTTGCATTGCAACATTTGTATACAGAATGTTTGGTAAGTGGTTGCAAACCTTTTAGGAGCTGATGAAAGACGTCATTTAGGACATATTTAACCATGATACCGAAACCATTACCGAAGACTTAAGGACTTATGTTCTCTATTACGAGTAAGAAATGAAATAAAATCCATCATTGAATTTATTAATTTGTATTGAAGCACCGGTGTGAAATCTCATAAGTGTCACTACACGTGGCGATTGATAACGTAGCCTTGAATGCGGTCAGCTGGGCGCGGTCAACGACCCCGAAAAATCAGCTGGCGGTAATGCATTACAAAAACAGTTTATTATATCTCAGAAAATTCAGAGGAATTTTGGTATGACGTCAAAACGAATCATGTTTGAAATCACAGGGCCAGTTAGCTGATTTTTTTTACTCATAATAGGGAACTAAACACCGCATTAAGTCTTGGGACATCCTGTATTCGAGGTAATCACTTTGGTATTTTGTCAACGTATCTTCTCTAGAGACGCACCATCAGCTAAAGATAAAGTTCTCGGATTGGTTGGAGTGTTCCGGAACCAACTGAAGTATAAGAATGACTGTCCTCCGTGCGCCTTAGGCTCCTCGATTTGAAGACGACACGAAGAGACGTGGCTGTATTATCACGAAAGTTATACATAAAATCGATATAATTATAATAGACTCACGCAAACATGCAGACGATTTGGGCTGTCGATTCTTCGGGCCAGTTCAAGTGACACAGCGACGTGAGACTTTTAGATTTGAAATCGGCAACGCTCATTTCGGTCCCGCAGTGAGACACAACGCCGCGACGTTTCAACAGAATCGACAGACACTCCGGTATGGCATCCTTCCACCTGGAACAATGTAGGAATGTATCAACGAGGACAAATTAACTTATTAAGAGCACAGCTCGGTTGATAAAAGCGGTATTTTTAGACTACTTTCGAATTGACTAAGTTTTGGTGTGTTTCGAGGTATAATTTCAGTTCTAACAATCATTTTCTTCTACCAGCTTCGAATCTAAAGTTCCTGTAGCCATTCCGGTATGAGCCGCAGTATGTGTGCCGGATTATTACTGCATATTTCTGCCAAAGCAAGCCTGGATGCCTCCCGGATTGAGCTTTTTTTCAAGGTGAGGGCTGGACAGTGACAGATTACGCGTTCCGCAGTCTCTTCCTCTATCTGTGAAGCCCAAGGTGGTAAAGTTAGGTTTAATCTGCAGTGGCCTGTTACCAATCCAGTTATGATGTGCCACCTGTATTTCTGCCTTTTATCAAAACGGACGATACCGGTAAATACCTAACAACTTTACGATCAAAATAAATAAAATAAAACGGAGAATCAATATAAGAATACACATGTCAAGAGTCAAGCGAGCCCAGATCTGAGCGCGTAGACAACGAATGAAACGTACGCGGCAGATCCTTCGCCCTGAGTGCGGATGAGGTCCACGCAGAAGTCGACCATCTTAACGAGCTGATCCGACGTGCATTTCGACAGGAACATCACGGCGATTTGGACTGCGTTGTTCGTGCGGCCGGGACGCTTCATACACAGCTGAATCATCTGAAACGTTTAATATATTCCAGTTCTTAACGGCTTACTTCACATATTGCAGAAACCGAATCCTTTTATTGATATGTGTTGTATTTCGCACTGATAATGGTTTTTTTTGGCTAATGGCTAAGTATGATATATCATATACAGGATGTATTTAAATTCACTGATGTTTACATCGACAACTAAACCAGTCACACGTAAAAAAAAACATACTACTTGTAAAAGAATTATGTATAGTCTAAAAAATCTTTTTTCAAAGAAGCCAGCGCGCTCGAGCTGTTGTCGCCTGACCTCGCTCCATGCGTTCAATTAAAACCATTTCTATTAAATATTGAATTATTTTTTACTGATTATCGTTTGATTACTGATATAGATCAACCCCCTAAAAGGACATCAGTGAGTTTAAATACACCCTGTATACAGGAATAGCATTTTTTGACGTGAGAATGTCTGTTTGGTACGAATACTGAGTGTCATTTAAAAATGATGAGCGGCACCAATAGATTTCAGTTAGGTCCGAGCACTAAGAATGGTCAATCCAAAAAATCTCAGTTTTGGTTCTTAAAAATGTTTAAAGAAAAATAAATCACACAATGTCTGTAAAAGCCAACACAAAATATCACAGCATCGGAAGGGGCTCTTTAGCAGCTATTCAGGGGTACAACATGGTTAGAAACGACAATAAAATTAAATAGCTTATTTTAAGTATAAATTACTTAAATCACTGACTCAAATAAAAAAAGGAGCTGAAAATATGCTCCAATTTTTAATATAAAAAAATTAATTTTAAACACACCTTGAATATTTTAACCTGACACGACGGAGTATCATCAAAACTTGATAGAATTGTCTGCAACAAATCGCTTCCATCCGACATCGACAAACATTTCGGCACAATGGCTTCAACCTGTGCAACATAAACATAATTAATTGCGTTATTTCCGTTAATATACTAATCAGTATAGAGAAAATAAAATACTAACCTGGTCATTTTTTAACTTAGATACGTATTCCCGAAGTTCGGATCTTCGATTCGAAGAACGACTTAACTCTTTGATTTGGTTGACTACCGCCTTGGGAGACATTTTGCTAATTATTATTTAAATTAAAAATGTAAAAACAAATAAAGGAATTAAATTAGAAGGAAACAAACGAGTGAAAAACAATAACCCGAACGCTGTCGAACAAGTTATAACTTGTCAATATTTTGAAAATTTGACACTGACATTTGAAAGGCGGGAAAGTTGGATTTAAGATTCCTATTCAATAATTACAAGAAGATAAATAATATTTTGTTATTATTAATTTAAAGTTTTTTTAAATGTGTATGTCAATTTATAAACTTACTATTTTTTTTTCACAGTATTAATACACTCACGGAGGGTACTAGATATTAGTTTAAACAACTAAATTACTAAAAATAAATACAATATCAGACGAAAATTTAAAGTATATAAAAGAAACATATTCACAAAATAAGTTTATGTACTGTGAAATAAAACAAAGTTCATAACCGTTGGTTGGTTATAATAGGTCTCAGCAAACAATCAACTGCATTTCTTTTTCTTTTAGACTTACTTTTCTACTATTTACTTTAGTATCACCAAGAAATCATTCTGTGTTGAATGGGTACAAGGGTTACATTTGAAATAATTCGAATTCAAAACAAAAACCTATTTTTGATAACGTGACCAATCAATGTAAATTAAAACATGAAAATCGTAAGTGAGCTATATTTTTTACCCTCGACGCAAACCTCGACCTCGGGTGTTAAAGTTTAAATGTGCGTGGCTGTGCAGAGCACAGCAACTGTGCAGATGGGGTATGTGGCACTGTAACTTCCAAACGGATGAACCTATTTTAAATATTTGTTTTTTTTTATTGAAAAGTGACCTAATCGAGAGTCTTCTTATTAAAAAAAAAACAATGATTCAAAGGAATATGTTCAGCCTAACAAAAATCCCTATCATACGCTAGGGATTTATTTAAATTTTAATATTTTTTTACGCTTTTAATTGTATATCATTCAATATTGACAAATATAAATATTATTTAGCATAGAATTTCATATTCAATAAACATGAAATCTGCTTTAGGGAGATATAATAATATTAAATTAGTAGAATCCACTGTAATGACATTTTGGAACATGAAATAACTGCTCGGTGAATGGTCCCCTTAAATATAAGTTTTTATTATTTTAATAATTAAATATTAAAATCATAAAAATTAAGAAAAAATTAATGACTCATTTTTGATAAAACAATACAATAAACAATATCGATTAATATTATAAATTTACAGAGACAATTAGGAGTTAAAACGTTGAAAGATGTCATATGATCGGTAATAAGTAGTCTGTGGTTTCTTTCACATGACCAATGACGGACTGACGTACTGTCATCGGTTCCAAAATTCTATATTTTTCCGTTCTATATTAGCACAAGAATGGCTTTTAGTGCCGCAAGTAGTTTAATATTAGCCTTTTGTATTTTGAACGGGTTCGCGTTTGCCCTAGGAAGCGAGTATGTCCCAGCGTATATGTGGGGCGCGACCGCCAAGGGCGTCCGCAAGTCTGGCGCCTTGTCGAAGCTCAGCGCCGACGAATTCCAGAGGATTCTAACGGAACAGCTCGAGAGCAAGCCGTTCGCGGTCGTGTTCATAGAGGAGAATCTCTCCATGGAGGACATCTCGTCGAGAACGGACGTCGGCGGGTCGACGTTCCCCGGCCTGAAAGCTCGCAACGCCGACGGAAGCGGGCGATTGTATCCGTCCGTCGAGCCGTTTTTGAGCGCGTTGGATCGCGTCGCGGACCCCGACCGAGTGGACAGGGTTAAGTTCACGGCGGACGGCCTCTCCGCCGAGATCCAGCCGCTCGACGGCGACTTTCTGTACGTGAGTATGGAGGACGCGCGCGAGGACGAGTCCCGCTCCGACATGCTCAGCAGACACGACGCGTTCATGGCGCAGCTGTACGAGAAGCTGGTCGCGAAGCACGGCCGCGTGCTGGCGCTGTACACGGCCAAGCACTCGTCGTGGACGGCGCCGGAGCCGACCTTCCCGGAGGACGACGAGGTCTCCGTCGTCAGGATGCGGCGCAACCTCCTGCAGGCGACTGACCTCGAGGAGGCGGTGTTCTACAATGCCAGCTCGCTCGTCATGCTCTACTTGACGAAAATCACGCTCAAGCAGGCCGATTCCAAGCAGGAGATCGAGTTGAAGGGAGCGGCCGCTGCGACCGGACAGCATCCCACGAAAGACGAGGTCATCATGAACATCCCCTTCCCTCAGCACAACGTCACCTTCTACTTCCTCGACAAGAGCGGCTATTGGTTCTTAGGTTAGTATCTGAGGATATGCCCATATTCTAAATAAATAGGTGCATTTCAGCATATTCCAGACTGTGACTTGCCTCTTTGTAATTTTCGATCATGCACAACCATTGCGCAGTCGCACTCGGATAGTGTAATTTTCCAACGCCATCACAGTGATCCGTTCTTAATTTTCAAAATTAACAATCTCATTAAAAATAAATGAACAATATAAAATCTACAACAAAGCACTCGTGCCGTAACTCGATCTGCATAATCGGAGCTTTAAGATTACTGTCAACTTGACAAAGTTTAGGTGTGTTTTAGGTTTAATTTGATTGCCAAGAATCTTCTTCGGTTACAGCAATGGGTTTCAGAAATAAGTAATAACCTTCAAAGTTATCGGGCATTGAAAAATCATTTTTGAGTGTAAGTATTTTAGAAAATATGGCATCTTTCAACTTATTGAGCATTAAATTAGCAATTTTTCAAATGTTACTATTACATTATAAATAAGTTACAAAAAGATTATAAAAAATATATTTTTTTTTGTCATATTTTCGGTTTCTTCACAAAAATCCTAAGGTCTCTAATCCGCACATCCTTTTTGCGAGTCGCCGTCTCAAAAAAATCCACGCATTGACGTAGTGTGTAGTTAGCAATGAAACTGAATTCTAGAGAATTTTATAAGCTGTTCAAGATAGTACAGGTTATCAAGATAATATTCAGTCTTTCTAAAATGAGCATTTCAGGTAAGCGCCGTAATTAGGCCATTTTTTGAAAACCGCCCGTGCCACTTTGTGACGTTTATGTAAAAGTGACCGCGCCATGTAGAGTTAACCATGTAGAGTGTTAGAGTAGAGTTAACTATTATTTACCCATATTTAACCACTTCTAAGGTTAACAGGTAGTATAAAATGTTCCAATTCTCGTTTTTAAGCTTTATCAGCGAAATGACAGCCTATTGCAGAACACATAATAAATTTGCATTTTTCCCGCAGATCGCGTGACCGTGGCCGAGGGCGCCCAAGAGGAGGAGATCTTGACCAACAGCAGGGTGTACGCCGAAGCGGGATTCTCGTATCACTGCTCCAACCAGATCTCACTCTCCGGTGGCAACAACACTCTCACGCTGCACGATTTCCAGGTGACTGATCATAATTGATTAGCTCCACTGCCCTTTCAGCACCCTGGCACCCTCGTGCCAAACGGTCCCACTATATCGGTTCAGCGTTTGGGCCTACAAATAATATTCACATTACCATAGTCATTCCTTAAATTTTCCTTAAGGTTAGGCCTAAATACGAAAATTTAATTCAAAATTTGTCACTGTCTTTACCTTACAAATGTGAAAACTATGGTGTTTATTTCCATCATCTTTCACTTAAGACTTCAATCATGAATACTGTGGCTTGCAGAGATAAATCTTAAAAATGGGACAGATCGTAGAAAAACTCATCCGATTAGATGTTTAATTTGAAGGTTACTTAGCAATACAACATAGAGCCAATATTCAAGTAAATCGGAGGGTTAGGAATCGGATGCTTTGCAGATTGGTGTCTTTTATTATGGAATTTTCCATAGCTTTACTCAATATGTCGCGGTATTTCCTCCATTTCTTGTCTTATGGTCTTCAAGGGCTGCGAGAGACTGTGGCTTGTCACACAGACCGATGACTCCAAATAACCGTCTTGCGAGGCCAATGCAATTTGCCAAAACAGGAGATAACATGGTGTCCTTCACTAACACAGTTTGAATTGCAACCCCTGGACGTCAGTAGATGTTTTTTTGCGGTTTTCCATGGATCTGTGTTACCGGGGCATAATGCAGTATTACAACCATCGCTATTTGTGCGTCAACGAGGTAATACACGTCACAAGAATATCAGCTGATCGACAAGGCCGCCATTAACCGCGCGTCGCGACCAAGGTTTAGTTACCGCTTATAAAATGTGGAATTTATACCAGCGCTTGAATTATTTTCATTTTTTTTTACATAATTTCTTACACCAGAATAAGATACAGAAACACCCTATTAATGGTGTGTCATTGCATCTTGGGTATCAAATTTGACAAATCTTTCCAGTTGCAAGCGTTCTTCGACGACTCGGTGCCGCGCCGCTTCAGCGACGCCTTCGACTGCGTGGGCTTTACCTCCATCCCGATTTGGTCCGGTCTCTTCGTCGTCGCCATCCTCCTCATCATCATGTTCACGGGCATAGCCATGATGATGGACATCCGCACGATGGACCGCTTCGATGATCCCAAGGGCAAAACCATCACTATCAATGCTGGCGAGTAACCGGTGCGATGCGTCCATTCCTGGCTACAATTTATTTTTTTTTTTCATTATTTTCCCTCGCATTCTGTGTGATTGGAGATTCGATTGGATCCATAATTTTTAATTGTTCTTAGTCGATGGAGATTAATAAGTTAAAATGCCGAAAAAAAACACCTTTTATTCAAAAATTTATCTAACCACACTATCTAACCATCTATTTTAATATTTGATTTAATAAAATGATTTTCGATCGAGTTTATTTAATATTCCCTTAATACCGTCACACTTAGAACGACTTTTGTGAAGTCATTTTAGTTCGTGGTGATGAAATGTTTAATTTTATGGACGAACGCAGCGAAAAACGTGCCTAAGTAGATTTTTTTCAAATAGCAAATTGTTGGCGTATTAAAGTTAGTTAAAAATCTTAGTTATTTCATTTTACATTCAAAACCGTAAATAACGACACCAGCAATAAAACTTTAATGTGATGATACGAATTTCTAACTGTAAAGACGGTTATTATTTTAAATGCGGTTGGTGCACTAATTATTACAAATAACCTGAAGCGTCTTTCAACCGACGTTAAATTTCTTAAACCTCGAATAACTACGGGTTTTCACATGTATTTAGTGTATGGTTAGAGTTGGTGCAAGTGGCCTTAAGGCTCACGATTTTTCTATGCGGTTTTAAATGATTCGTATGCGCCTTAAGCCCTTTGCGCAAGTGTCACAAATGACGGTTCCTGCGGTGAATTTAATACCATGTTAAGATTGATCATAATTTCTAAATTTTGTTTGATTATTTTTACAATTTTGTTTTTATATAAAATATCCATACAATGCCCGTTGTTGAACCAACTTTAAAGGCAATTTTTAACGTCATATTATTTTTATTAAAATAATCATAACTTAACAACCATCTTAAAATGATAGTTAAACCGAAGATTAAAATTCTTGTATTAAAACACATTTTTTTCAGATAAAATATTTGTATGAATGCTTCAGTGTGTCTCTAACCTTATGCAGGATTTTATTATATTTTAAGTTTTCCAATAAGATAATCTGTTTTATATAAAATACGCTCGTCTTTAAGGGGTGCGCCAATTCATTAGTTAACATGCTCGTCTTTAAGGGGTGCGCCAATTCATTAGTTAACATGCTCGCATATGTATTATGTGCGAGAGATATTATGGCCTTTGTGAATAAATATTTTATTATATTAAAAAAAAAAATAGTTTTTGTTAAACATTTTTCACGAGAGTCGGAAACATCGTAGCGATTCAACCTCAAATTATTAAAGGCAAACAATTTTTTGACATTGACCAAAATTGGAGAAGTACCTTCGCTTCTGCAACAGCTATAGTGCGAAACAGTTAACGTTGTGAGTATTTCACTGTAATGACGCGTATCTGTCTATGAATGTAATATCGTGGGGGTCTAGTGGTTAAGGTGTTGTACTATAGACCCAAAAGGTGTCGGGTTCAAATTCGCACATGGTCGTATTTTTAACGCTTCATTACCATATTTCCCCTACATTTGGCCTAGTTGAGTAGGGCCCAAAATAATTGTATATGATCTAGGTCATATACAATTGTTTTGCTATTCTTTTTAAAAAAAAAAACAGTTCACCACACGAATGGAAATCATCTTAAATGTCTTATTGTAAAATTATATTTTTATTTATTTAGTATTAATGGTTTTCTTAAGTATAAGCAAATGTGTATTATAAGCATTCCATTTATTTTTTTTTTCCTCTAACTTTTTATTAATTGGCTAATCCACCGCACATCGACGAAACTAAACTTATTCATCCTCTTAATTTTTGAACGGATTATTTTAATCCGAGTTGTCATTCAACAGCTTTCTGTGAAATATCTCAAATTTAGCTTTCTCAATCGTATTTAATTTTCATTTTTAAAATGGTGGTTTTTAGACAGCTCATCATCGAATTACAGATTGTGCTATTTTTTTTTGCACATCAAATTTTTCCTTAACAATAATCTTGCTAAATTATAGATAGAGCTAGCGGCTACCACCTTGTAATCTACTTCATTTGAAAACACTTTGCTGTTGTTGACAATTTTGTTGAAGTTGAGCGATATTTAAACAGTTCTACTAGATCGGCTGAAATTTGCTGCCTTATTATAAAGAAAAATCTGTCCATTTATTTATGTAGAAAGAGTAATTGTACGACTGCTTCCTAAGTGATATTTTACTCCGGGCTAATCCCACAACACGATTGTTTAGAGTTTAGGAAAAAAATATTTACATTATTGTTGTAGAGTTTAATAAAATAAAGTTTTCAGAACTCGACATGTTGCTAACCTTGTAATATAACCAGAGGCCTTGAAGGTCGAAACGATGCCTTCATTTATATATAAAAAATATATGTTTAGCATGTTGAATGTGTAAAATATATAGGTAGCATAGCGTCGATTAAATTATATTTAGTGCTCTGTTAAAATGACATGGCTGGCAACACTCGTACGGAATTATGCAGAAAGCTACCAGCGTCCAATGTAGGGTTTCATTCCACCTTACGTAGAACCGACTTTCTGCATAACGCCTATGAAATGAAGCTCACGTTCGTCCACGACTAAAATGGTCGGGTATTATTTTCGCGTACGCACGTTATTTTCGATAGCACGCAGAGTGTTGCCAGTCATCGTGCGATCATTGGAACTTGTGAAAATTGTACCATGCTTCCTGATGTTTTAATTTTTGTTTTGTACATAGACATAGACAATAAATCGATCTGTTCCTATACACGATGGCAATTTTGTTAGCGAACAATCGTACGAGTTATTCTTGTTTTATTTCATCGCTCCCTCGCGTCGGATTATACAGGGTATCCCAAGCCCATTCCCAAAGACTTCAGAGGGTGTGACGGAGGGGAGGAGATTACGTGTACGAAATTGAATAAAAAAAAAACTGAAAATAATTTACGCAAAAACTATTTAATATTAATATGTAAAGTTAAGATTTTTTCTTGGTAACCATGATGAATTTTAATATGTTTAAACACACATGTGTAAAATCGCAGGGCAGCTGGATTTTTCATCGGGTCTGGTCTTGGGAGACGGTGTATTTTCGGAGTTCTCTCGTTACAATGAAAGCCGCTATCCCCAAAAAAAAGATATTTAATGTAAATCCAATTTTGCCGCACTAAAACCTTAAATAGTAAATAGTCATTATAATTACATCTAGAATAAATTAGCACTTTTTGGTTAAAAGCAGATTTAGTGTCTTCGAGAGTACCTCCGCAATTGTGGGTTCGGATTTTGGTTGAAAAGAGCATTAATGTCACGTTAAACACGTGTGTAAGGACTTAAGGTTTAACTTTAACACACTCAGCGCCGATAAGGGGATATTCCGTAATCGCCGTATACAACAGGTGCCGTTTCCGGGTAAACCCATTACCGTCGTAATGCATTTCTATTAATATTTGTACATATTATAAAAAATTATAACTTAAACAAAAAATACGGTTGGCAGCCCCGTCTAGGATGTTCCGTTCGGTCAACGAACTTCACCGATCTGGCGACAACGCGGGTCCGCGTGTTTTACGTACGGAGCTGAATGTGTTAAATAGGAGTGCGATGATAATTAAAATTTGCTATCGTCGTGGATAATCCTCTTGTAGTGCTCCATTTTGGCCTTCGTCTGTTCGATTTCCTTCAAGATATCCTCGTGAACTGCGCCGTAGGCCTTCTTGGAGTTTTCAACCTGTCCATAAGTTTTCAGCAAGACATTCACATCGGTGATCCTGCAAGAAATCGCTAATATTAAATATAACCTCGATTGGCGGGGAAATAAGATTAAACATCGTTACGATTTCGGGCAGTTATCGCCTCGGTATATAAACGTATTGAGTGCTTAGCGATTTGCTTGGCTCAAAAAGTTTAACGAATTCTAAAGGAGGGCTTCACAATTTTGATGAAAGTTGAGCTCGATACGAGTATACAGCTTTGAGGTGACTGCGTACTGCCAGTCTATCGAACTAAAAATTATTTATCACAAAGAATAGCAACTCATTTTCAACAAATAATTTATAAATGTACAGGAATTAACACACTCAGCGCCGATGACGAGATATCTCACCATTGATTTATACTCCATTTGCCGTGTGCGTTTAAAAGCGTCATCGGCTTATGGCATTTCTATTAATGTTCAAAAGTGCGATATATAGCGTATACCTTTCATGAAAACCATAGAATAATCATCATTTTGACATGTGAAAAGTCGGAGAGTGAATTGAAAGCGTTTTTGATGGATTTGGCAGTAAATAATTCGAGTTTTATTTACAATATCTATATCAATCCCCTTAAGGAAGGAGGACGGATATATCCGTCCTGCCGCCGGACAGCCCAGGTTCCCATTGGCTGTAGGACGGATATATCCGTCCTCATTGCCCGCTTGATTTTTATTATTTTTGGTATTATTTCAGTATTATTTATTAACTTGGAAATCACAACGAAACAATTTTGTTTTTTTTTTCATTTTAATGCAGTTTCTACTACTATTTATAAATTTATATTGAAAATACACTAATGTACTACCGTTCCAATATCTATAATTTTTTTTAAACTTTTTTCTTATTTTCGAAAACTGTACATATTTTGGAAGACTTTTAAATTGTAATGTATAATTGTTTTGTATTGTATTGTAAATATATGAAAATGTAAAAAAAGTGTTAATTTTGTTTATTTCGTAAATTAAAAAAAAAAAAAAAGGTTGATATGGCAACATTTTTTTTTTTTTTAATTTACGCCAAAAAATTTAATTGGCGCCAAAATTATTACGGACTTAACTTCCCATAAAGGATAATATTAAATATAAAAACAAACATTTTCATAGTTTTGTACATAATAAAAAACAGCGCGGATATTTCGTTTTTAATATATTTTTACAAACTATTATTTGGCTGCAATGTTTGTATGTCGGTTTAGGTCAAATTTTGCAAGCTGAATTAGAACCACTTCCTCTTAGCATACGGAGTTGATATTTGACATGCTGGTTCAGTTCCGATGACAATGCATATTTATGATGAGCATGACCTGGTTCTACACCCAGGAATGGCTCCAGACGAAGAAACTCCTCAACGATCAACAGCATAGACACGAAATTTTGTATACTTAATTAAAACTGACTTACTTGGACTGTATGTCCAGCAGTTTACTTTCTACTTGTAAGCAATCTACGGCGCTCTCGTTGGATTCCATTGCGTCACCGGCTTTCAGGTCGATCCACTCTCTCATGAGAACGGACGACTCGTCCTTCAGTGCACTGCATCTAAAAGAATACTCTGAGTATAGCACGTTAAGGTCGACGAGCTTAATCACATCAGACGGTAAACTGTTCCAAGCGTCAACCGGTCTGCTAGATAGGTAATGCTTCTTTGTAATTGTTTTGAATCTGGTATTGGACAGAATCATTCCGCAACCGATTAGATTGTGGTTTTCGTTGAAGTTATAAAGTTCAAAAAATAACACCAACGTGCTCTCACTACATATTAATAACATTAAAAGCCAGAGTACTTTGAAGCTACAGAATTCAACATTGAAAGCGTTGATTTACTAAATAAAAAATCAAAGTTTTAATAGCAAGCGTACAATATTTCCGATTTATACTATGGGTTTTTAAATTAAGGGCACTCCTTTTAGGATGTTAATCTATATCGACAATCAGACATTAATTAGCAAAAGATATTGGTAAAATGTTTCCCAATTACGAGAAAAATAACTACAAAATTAAATAGAATTCGTTTTAATGTTTTAAGAGTGCGGGTGAACGCATGGCGCAAAGACGATCAGTGACCCCTGAGCGTGCGGCTCGCAAAGAACCTCTAAGAAAACAAAGCTTTTTATTAATATAATTACTGAAGTATGATTTTTTTTTTATAAGACCGGTTTAGTTATCAGGACGTACTTCTCAAATTGCCCGTTCAACTCGGAGACGAGGTTCTGGAATTGCCCCAGAGCGTCGCCCTCCGCCTCTGGTCCACTCGCGATGATCCGGCTGCATTCGCCTCCGGTGATCTCATCGAGCTGATTTATCAACAGCGGGGCGTTCCTGTTAATATGCTTCTGTAGGCACTCTTTTAAGGTCTCCCTTTCCTCGTAAGTGAGCTCATATTTTGGCAAGAGAACGTCTGCAATTGCAACGTGAAAATTAATATCTCTGATTAGATAAGTCAATGGATACTTAATATGTATTATTTTACCCATTTACATAACCGCTTTCCAAAATATTCCAACACGTATGACAGTCGACAATGCTGACACCTGACAATTGTATCGGTTGATTTTGACAGGTCGTGCATGATGTCACACACTCCGGAGCAAAATTTCATCTTTTTTTTTTCAAAATTTGCTCTTTCGGAGCAAAATTTTTGGCTCTCAAAGTTTCTAGATTCTGGCTTCCCTATATAGACTGAACCCATCTTCCAGGGTACTTATTTATTTATTTATTTCAGGAAACAACAGCTTACATAGTCATTACAATAAAAAAAAAACAATTAAAACACAAAGCCAATAATAGTTTCCTCCAAACTTAAAAAAAATAGAAAACCCATTCGGGGGCGAGGCCGGGACAGTTGAAAACCGGCATCTAGGAAACCACGAGCGCTTACATTTTTATTAATTCCCTAAACGTCAGTACGATCTCTGTCCTTGTCCTGGAGACAGCTGGGTGGCAGGAGCCACCCCTCCGCACGATAGGGCTTGCCTACTGTACAAGTTCTGGGCCTAAAGCTGTGTTTTACGCCGGATCCCCCGCTTACGATGGAGTGGTGAAACTCTATACTCCCCTGTGTGGAGTTCCCTCCCCAAAAAACACTTCTAGATCCGCCCTTGTAGAAATCTGTACAATGTGATTGTAGTGTTCGGTAGTAACCCCCCCTCCTTACCGCCTAGCGGTGGAGGTAATACGGTGACGATGCGCGGGCGCAGAGCGCCAACGACAGACAAATGATCGACTACCTCCAGTATAGATTGAGATAAATTAAAGTGCATCATCATAAGCAAAAGTTTACTGTTTATTACTTCGAACCAACAAAGTGGTGACATCGGGATCGCAGTGGCAAATCTTCGCCACGTTGCCCCAACAAACATCATAGTGATCTTTCTCTCGTAACAGTGGTAACCCTGATAAAAATAACTACCCTAACTAAACTGATAAAATAACTAACTCTCGTAAAAATAACTACCCTTATTCACTAAACATACGTTTTCATAAAATTTCGCACTAAAGGATCAAATACATTTTTACTCTCTTCGTATTGTGATCGTGAAACAATCTACCGACATTGAGATTTCGGCGGAAATCACTTGAAGCACGTGTGCGTTCTGTAGAGAATTTGCGATTTTGATGTCATCCACACTAGACTTTATTCCGTTTTATAAATAGAATTCGTAAATAGTTTTTTAATTATTTTGGTTTGCGGCTAGTCCTTCTGACCTATTTGACTTGCTTGATTTAAGTACTGATTGAACGCATAGCATCGCTTATTTAGCGAAAGTGTAATCAATAACCTGTTAAAAGTGCGTAGGGTCGACAGTTTCACTTTTTTTATTGGGATCAGTTGGCAGTTCAAAAGAAAAGGATAATATGATTTTCGCGGGAAAGCGGAAACAGATTTGGCTCTCTAGAAAAAACTATTTATAATTATTTAAAAAGTTGCAGTGGAGTCAGTCAGCCTTATGCAATTCCATAATAAAGCACTTTATTCATTCTTTGTTTACTCGACTAGGAATACGGCAGGATTGATTCTTGATTGAAGTGTTACATTTGTTCAAATATTTTAATCGTGCTGAAACTCAATCGTTTTAATTACCCAATAACGAAGTTCCGTGTACGTTCAGCTGCATATACTCGTCTAGATGAAAATCAGCGATAATGTTTGATACCTTGGACTTCAAATATTCCGGTAAATCACTCGTTTCGGAACGCAACATGTCATTTAAGAAGTAATCGCATATTTCCTTTTCATTGTCCGATTCATCTGCTGACCTAGACATGTTTACTTCTGTCTTAATTCGCCTAATTTAAATTAAACTGTAAACAGTTGACGACGGGCGAATAAGCCGCTCCGGCGTTGTAATTGAAACTAAAAAGTGAACTGTCAGTAGTGTCAGTTCAAAATCAAAACAAAATACATGGCGGTGGTTTATCTTCATCTTCTTCGTTTCAATTAAATGGCCTTAATTATGAATGATTCTGGCTAGTGTCAAGTATTGAGTCAAGGCGAATCAATTGAGGAAGATAATATATTAAACAAAAAGGAAACATTAGCAACAAATAAAAATACACAATACAATAATAATTTGAGATTTACATGTCATACAAAATAAAACGCTTCTTCGCAACAAAAAACTAAAACACGATATTTTCCAAGATTTTAAAGCAAATTTGTCTTCTAATTTACTTATTTCCTAAATTTCACGAATATTTGCAAAGACGCATTAAGTTTAGACAGCAGCATATTTGTCAGACGGGCGCGTTGCTTTGTTATTCTCTAATTATATTTTTGTTTATTTTATATTTTCCTAATTATAAGTGTTCTGTTTTTATTTTTAACGTATTTTCTATATTACAATGTCTAGAATTTATTTATTATTATAAAAAAGGCTTCGCTCAATCCTTTGGGTATTCCTTGAACTTAAATCCTTAGCTGTCAAAGTGTTAATATATAATTAGTTGCCGCGACGTGCGTGCGAACGATAATTTAAGGCTTCGTCGAAATTTAATATCTAAATTACGTAATTAACTCAAAAATAAAAATAAAATTGAAACGTGTGGCTTTGCTAAGAACTACACTATTATTTTGTCTAAAATATGCACTATCTTTCGGATAAATCGTATGCTGCATTATCGAACGCGAAGCGAAAAATAAAAATGTTTTTTTATTTATTAGCTGTAGATATACCTACTATTTACACGCTGAAATTTTCAAGTAATCTTTGAATGTTTGATTAGTTTAAAAGGGTCAGAAAAAGATTTATATGGACATTCGAAAATTCGTCATTCTTTTCTATTATATAATGTTTTATTTATATATGAATTACCTACAAAGATTATTATTTTTTAATTATACTAATACATACCGAAAGAATGTTTTATTTTTTGTATAAATAAAGAAACTTTCTTTATAATCAAATATTTATGATTTATTGCCATTTTAGACGAAGAAGAAGAATAAAAAGTAAAAACAGTCTGTCAATGTGTCAAAACTCAATTTTCCAAACCCAAACCGTCGAATGTGTCGAATTGTTTCCCGCCTTCGTTTCATTTTATTTTCTTCCCTTACGTAGAAATTTATTTTCGTTGAATCCGCACCGTTAAAAACTCGCGTTGTCAGTTGCGTTTCTAAAAATGGCTAAAAGCTACGCTGCTCTTATCAATTTGCAGTCGAAATTTCAGTGTACTTCGTGCAATTCTCCTATGACTAATCCGTACACTTCCATCCTGGACGAATGTGGCCACTCGATTTGTCCTAAATGTTACAAAAAATGCCACGACATATTCTACTGCGTTCGGTGCGCTACTAAACACGACAAAAATAATGATGTTCAGGTGGACGATTATTCCGCTAGTGTTATCAGACAACTCAGAGAATTCGAGAAATTGCTGCCCAAGCCTCGAGAGGACGATTTCGACGACTATAGATCAAGACGCCGCAAGTCGTTGCTGACTGAGGACGATACGCATATCTTATCAACTGTTTCAGGTATTTTCTAGATGAAATAGGTGCCTAACCCAGGCATTTAAAACCTAACCTAACCTGACCTACATTATAGGGAAATATTTGGAAAAAAAAATTTTTGCTATGCCTGATTTAGATATAAATTTTCCCTGAGATATAACATATACACTGCCCCAGAAGTCTAAAGATCCTATTACCACGATATTTCTTGCTCCCCAACTGCGTTTTTTTTAATGGTAACGTTAAGTAGCTCATTATTAAAAACAATTTTTACGTATTATTTCACATTTTAAATTGACATTTTTTATAAATGTACTGCATCCGAATTTACATAAAACCTACGTATAAAAGTTGGCCCAGGCCGTTGAAATGCCTTTTTTTAAATTTATTTATAATTTATAGTTAATAGTTAATATTTAATTTAATATAGTTAATATTAGTACCTAGTCTTTTTAATGTTTCATAGAGATGTTAATTCAGCCTTTAAATAAATTATTGAGCTAGAATCCTGGATAGTAAATTGAAAGTTATTGTCTACTAATTGAATTCTATTTTTCTTCTATTTTCATAAAATATATTGTTTAGAAATACATAATTTATAATGTACTTTTTTAAGAATATGCATTAAATACTTAACTCCATGTACACGATGTCCCAAGACTATTTCCGAGTTAATTGACCCTGCGATTTTGAGTCATATCTGTAAAGATGATGCATACAAAGCGTCATGGTTTTAGAAAAAAAAAATATGTGACATTTTATATGGTTCTCGTAATAAGCACGACATGTTGTCAGTGCGGTTGCTGTGAGGATATTGGCCGCGCGTCGCATTCTAGGTTATGTTGCGCGAAAGGTAATTTACACTAACCCTATCATTTTTTTACATATAATTTCTTACTCATAATATGGAACATAAACACCTTATAAAGTATTTGGGAATGGTAATATACAGTAATATAATGTTTGTATAATTATTATTGATTGAGGCTTAAACTAGAAATTGTATATATAATATAAGGTAGTGAATGTACCTTTCACTAAGCCGACTTTAGAACGAGGCTCGCAATATTTTTCTGTAAGCTTGCATTTCTATTCAGGTTCAACGTCTCCACGGAAAATCGTTGAGAAATCGAAGAATGCTCCCAAGCCCAATCAGCTCACGGTCAGCGCCGATGTGCACAGGGAGTGCCGCAGGGCATCCAAGGACAACGAGCTCATCTTGCCGAGGATTGCGAAGAAACCCGACAAAAGCCTCGAATTTAGGAATAAAAAGGGCGAGACGGAACTTCACGTTGCGTGCAATACGGGAAAGGCGGCCAAGGTGATTATTTGTACGGTCGCACCCGGATAAGCAAAGCGTCCGGATTATAGTGTGCTGTAATTTTTAGGCGTCTAATTCCGCGACGCTTTTTAAAGTCACTTTAGGTGTAGTGATTTTACGATTAAATAATCTTTAACGCTTCATTAATGGGCATAAGTTTTTCTGAATTCTTTAGCGGTTTGAGAATCCCAGGGCCGCATTTTGTGCGTGTGACGAATTTAATTATTTTTTCAATTTCCGATTCCATCCCTGTTCGTGATCGCGGGATAGCTCTCGCCACTGCCAATAAACTGGAGAATTCTCACTTTGCTCTTCAGTGCTAGCGTTGAAGCCACTTTCTTGATTAACGGGTCTTAACGGTCAACTCATGTAGGTATTTACCAATGTTCTTCAACAAAAGTTTTTATTTTGCTGATTTTTTTTTTTTTATTTATTTTATATAGACTAGCAGCTGATGCGTGTATTTTCCATACTGAGTTCATTTAATAGTGATTTTAATTTTTGTTTTTTAAATATTTGTCTAGTTTGTTTTTAAAACGGTTCACTTATATAGCATTTATTATTTCCTGAGGTAGTTCGTTTCAAGAGTCCGCCACTCCGTTGGACCAGAAATGCTTTCTTGTTTATATTCATTGTGAAGATTCACTTAATGGTTGGTATGTCGTAATGCCCGTTTAAAATTTGATAGGTGTCAATCGGGTCTCCTCGTTATCTTCTTTGTTCCAGGGTAGTGAGGCCGAGTGCCTCTAAGCGTACAATTTGTACCTCAAGGGCAGTACCATCTTAGTAGCCCATCTCTGCATTCTCTCTAGTGCACTTATAGGTTTAGAAAGCTCGCAACTGCGGAATTCGCTGGTCTATCAGCGTGGAGACATTGCAGGATGACTCGATGGGCAGGTATTACCGCCAGACCGTAATGCGGGCAGCGGCCGTGGTATACCACAATGTCCGTCACAGTCTGGATAACCGCGTTATCCGGTACATATTGTTTCTCGAGTTTAATCTATATGACATACAGAGCTCTGTTACTAGCTTCTGCGAGCATCGCCGTATTCATTTCAGTCGGAAAAATGTAGACTTCGTGCGAACGACTTTGCCGGCAACACTCACCACGTAACATCATTTTACTAAGGACTAACGTTATTAATATTTGTATTTTTTGTATATATTTTTTAGATTTTAAAATGAGCGAGCAACTTTAGTTTATAAACTTATATCTTTAACCATTAGTTCGTTGTCTTTAAAATAGTCATATAGTCTTTCTAAATTGATTAGTGTACACTGCACTAATCGCAAATGGTGCACGGTTCCAAGTGTCCACGGTTCCAAGCTACTTTGTATTTGTGTTGAATCCGGTACAGGACACTTTCATTCTGTGACCTTTTCGATGAAGTTGGGTTATAATCGACTGGGTTTCTCTATTCCCAGTTTGCGTATTTGTGGCTTGTTACTCCTACTCGGAAAGTTAGGGCTCCATCGTACATATTTTTATAATATGGTTTATTACTGATGCCATCGTTTTCAGGTAGAATCATTGCTTGAAGACGGCGCCGACCCCAACACGGTCGACAACGCGGGCTGGTCTCCGTTGCATGATTCGGCCGTCAAGGGTTACCACAGCATCGCCGAATTGCTTCTTAAATATGGCGCCTACGCAGATATACCCGGTATTTATTTTATTTTGTTTATATACTCACCTGTAAACTTTCCCACCTGTCACTGTCTTGGTCAGAAATCTAAAATCAACAAATCTTACAATCAAAACTTAGCTGGAACAATTTATTTTGTAAGGGGGGTAGGTTTACTGTTATAGAGCTAACGGTAACTCTAGGTAACGGTAATAACTGCTCTAGGTGGGTAGCTAGAGCCGTGCTCGCAGGGAAGGTGAAGGACGTATTCACTCGGGAACAACAAAATTCATTAAACTTGATATTTTCAAGAAACTATCACCCCTTTCGTTGTGTTTCGAGACATCGCAATCAGGATAATGGGCAAAAAAAACCTCGCTAATAGCACTATACAGGCTGTACCGAAAACTAAATGAGGATGTCTATGTTTCCTATTACGAGTAAGAAATTATATGAAAAAAAATACGGACATAATTCATCCCCAAATTCATCCCCGGCGTCGTGAGCGGTTTTTATATTATCACGTAAAGCTTCCTTTTTTTTTTCTCGGAAACTATGTTGAATTTTGATATGTCATCTTAACAAATCATATTTGAAATCGCAGGATGAATTTTTTATCGGGAGCGGTTTCGGGACAGCCTTATATTTATTCAGAAATATGTTCTTTCGAATCCTAACTTAATATGATGCTGGTTTTGCCAATTTATATCGCAATGTCTTGCAAGGCTCTGGAATTTATTAAAGTCAAAACTCAAACACACACATGCACAGGCACATTTGGCCTAGTTGTATATGACCTAGGTAATAGCAATTATTTTCAAAGAAATAAATAAATAAAATACCCTTATTTTGACAAATCTTGCGAGCTGAATTAGAATCACTTCCTCTTATCATGCGGAGTTGAAATTTAGCACGTCGGTTCAGTTCCGATAGCAATACATTTTTATGGTAAGCATGACCTGATTCTCCCCACCCAGGAATGGCTGCAGACGAAGGAACTCCTCAACGGTCAACAGCGCTGACACGCATTCTAGCATTTAAGTAAAAGCTTGTTATTTTGCAGGCATGCAAAACGACACGGCGCTTCACATCGCCGTCCGCAACAAAGACGAGAAACTGGCCAGCCTGCTCTATTTGAACGGCGCTGACATATACGCTAAGTAAGCTATTTTAATAGTACAGCAAGTAACCACTTTCTTAGGCCGATGGATTAACTGCTGAAATATTTCATATTTCAATGAACATACATTCATTATAGTATGTAGTTATGTTTGATAGTGGATATGGGATGTTATTTACTCCCGTGTACTGCGTCCTTCGCAGAATGTATTTAAACACATTCAGCGCCGATAACGGTTTATCCCGTAATCGCTGTAAGCAACAGTTGCCGTCTTACTGCATTTCTATTAATATTTAAAAGAGTGGCATGTCGCGTATACCTGAATTCATAAAAGGCATTGACTAATTGTCGTATTTTTTTTTTGATGTGAAAAGTGCGCGAGTGATTTGGAAGTGTTTTTTGAAGGATTTGGTGGTAAATTATCCCGCGTAGGATATTCCATTCGGTCAACGTACTTCGCCGCCGGGTGGCAACGCGTGGTCCGCGCTTTTGACGTAAGGAGCTGAGTGTGTTAGCATCCACCCAGAGTTTTCCCTCTACACCTGTTTTGTAGATAAAGTAGAGTATCTTTTTGGGTGCGATGGTTCTAATCTCTTCTGGCTTGAGGAGATGGTTGATTGTCTTCACCGAGTAAGTGTATTGGAACTTTTGGGTTCGAATCGGCACCTGTCACTGGCCGATAAACTCATTAGGGCAGGTGTTTGTTTGTCTTTCAATATAGTAACAATACATGTAACAATACATTTTTGCAACATTTTGATTAGCTAAATCAGAAAATGAAAGAGACCTCGGAATACAAATTAGTAGTGTTTTGAAGTGGGGAAGCCCCCACTTATCGTAATTATTACCAAGAAATCTAAAGTGTCTTATACATTATTAGAAAATCATTTCATCCTCTTACAGCCTCCTTAATTAAAATATATAAGGCTTGGAATCCCTATTTTCCACAAAAAATATAGATATTTTAGAAGAAATACTATGCTGAGCTGCGAAACTTCCTCTAGGATTCTAAAATAAATCATACGAAAAGAGACAATACCTACTGAAGCTCCCCCACTCTTAAGAAACGACATTTCATAGAATGTCGCGGAATGCAATTGTCCCATATCAGATTCAACACAAATATCACAAGCATTTCCTCACAGAATGGTGGTCGCTTGTAACCGTTCCCCATCCAATGTGATCACCGCATCCCGAGACCATTCTTGGTAAAAAATCCATTTAAATGGCCCTGCGATTTAAAAAATGATTTCTATTGAGGTCATATCAAAATTCATCATGGTCCGAGAAGAAAATTGTAAACTACGTTCTAATAATAAACCGCTTCTTGTCATAGGTCCACCCTGTGACTCAGATCTTTTTGAAATAGTGTTAAGCTACAAATATGTTAAAATTCTATTTAGAAAAATTCAACACTGGCGCTTAAAAGCGTATGCTTTTATTTTTCAGAAATGCGCAGGGAGAGACGCCTCTCAACCTGGCCGCACCGTCCATGCGGAAGCTCTTCGAGACGGAGACCCTGAGGTCTCAGGAGGAAGTTATCCAGAACATGTCGGCGGTGCAGATTGAAGCGGAGATGGAAAACGTTCGCGTCACCGCAATCGGTACGGCCGTTAATATGCACATGTGCGATGCTCGCGCACGGAGACTTATTTTAAATGAAACTATTGAGATATACACGGTTCTGTTACATAAGCGTAGATAGGGAGATTGTAAGGAAACTTTACCTTATTTATTAATACTGGTGGTCACATAGTGGTCGAAATTCGACCATAAGTTTGACTATTCCACCTCTATAATCACTTCATATATATTTTTTTAAATTGTGTCAGCTGCGAGCGTGTACAAATTTGTCATTAGCGTGTGTTGTTTGCCTTAATTCCCTGCAATAACTATGAAATTTAAAATTTAATGTTAGTAACAATTGAAGTATAGAAATATAAGATGACATTAATAATTATTTTTGATTGACATTGACAGACTATATTGAAAAAGGATCACACAAAATTCACAGCTCGAAACTCATTCTGTCAATGAGCTGTCAGTAGTATGAACGTTTTATTTTATTAAATATTTTGGATACATTTTTGCTTTCTGCGCTCTTCTCTATGTAAACTTTTAGCATGCCAAATCACACACTCCTCTGTTTTTAAGCAATATGCTTAAAAAGGGGTAGAAATTTTCTCTTCGCGTATTAATATATAGATTAATATTGTGCCCTAAGACCTCACCTGTGGTAAAAAAAAAACGTGGAAAGGTTTTTTTTTTTGTATATTGAGTTTCAGCGCTGTTTTGAGAACTTGTTTTGACTACTGTGTAGTTAATTTTTCCCCACTTTCAGGCCTCGCACCGAAGCAAATTGATCAGCTGAAGGACCTGTGTAAAAAGCACAAGAACGTCAAGGTAGAGAGTCGGCTGTCGCCGAAGACGACACACGTGCTGGTCAACGTCGACGCGTCCGGGAAATGTCAGTTGTCACTCGGCGTTCTGCAGGTATCCACAACTGCTCCTCGTTCACCGTTATTTTACAATAAACTTTTAAAGAGAGCGCATGTGCTCTTCTCTGTCTAGCGCGCAGTCGGCTCTCATTCTGTCTCATAACACCGTATTTATAAAATAAACTATGCGTCGGTAGGATATTTACGTCTAAAATTTTGATAAAATTTATAGTAAATACAGACTTTTTCTTAATAAATTTAGGTGATTACGAGATAAGACGAAATCCAATATATTACAAATTTTTATTTAGCTTGCAATGTTTGTATGTCGGTTTAGGTCAAATCTTGCAAGCTGAATTAGAACCGCTTCCTCTTATCCTACGGAGTTGAAATTTGAAATGTTGGTTCAGTTCCGATGACGATGCGTTTCTATGGTGAGCATGACCTGATTCCACACCCAGGAATGTCTCCAGACGAAGGAACTCCTCAACAATACATGTAAAATTAGCCTAGCGGTATGAAACAATACTTGTCAGATAATCAATCGTTCGCCGCTAAGAATATTTGTTGAACATGAGTAACAAACACACCCACACAATCATAGAACTCTTCGGAACTCTTTAGTGCTCGTAGGAAATGCGATAAAATTCTTGAATGAATCGCAAATCTCTTACCTAATGGTCGAGCTCAGGAGCCGGAGGTTACCTTTCCCTTATCAGCTTACCGAAGTTGTCCAGAGAGAGCTGTTGGTGCTACGACTGATCATCCGACACTGAATTCGGCAGATACAGCAAGGTGGAGGAAAAAGAATTTCGGAAGGATCATAGACCAAAGATACTTGAAGTAAAGAGACATGGAAACTTCACCATTTTACAACACACTTTGGTCTTGTGATCGTTACATCGTTTTACTGCACCTCTATTAATATTAAAATGGTGGCATAGGCTAGTCATAATTTTTTTTTAATCTCAGTACGGTTTTGACAGCTTTTACGGATTTTGTGTGAGAAGTGCGCGAGTGATTTTTGGTGAATTTGGCAGTAAATAATTCGAGTTTTAGTCACAAAAACTATGTCAATATAATATTAAATATAAAAAACACACATTTTCATAATTTTATACTTATTATTAGCCAATAATAAGAAACTAGAAAATGGGCGGCGGCCCAACGAGCGATATTTCGTCCGATTAACAACCTTCGCCGAATGGCGGCATCGTATATTTTGCTTATCTTACGTTCGGAACGGAATGTATTAAATGATTAATGACTTTACTATTATGAATAAAAGTATTAAAATATTGTGAATATTTAAGTGATTTAGGAACAAAGATCGTCCTCTCTCCTAAAAAGTGTATTTCGTGAGATTTTTTTGTTTATGGTTATCAAGTCTCCATTGATAAGTTTTTCTTCGTTATACTAAATATATTATCATAAATAATGATGTGAATGGTCGATTAAAACGCAGGTTATCGAGTTGAGTAAAAAAGTAAATCGATTTACATACACTTGACCGCAGGCAATTATCCACCGCTACTGGATCCTCACTGCGGATTGGATGGACGCGTGCACAAGCGACAGCCTCGCCAGCGTGGCAGACTACGAGGTGAACGGAGTCGTTGGCTATGAGGAGAATGGCCCGCGCAGGTCCAGAGAGAGCCGCTTTAAAAAGGCGCCCAGGCTCTTCAACGGTTGCAATATATTCTTCAAAGGTATATCAAATACACGGTTACCTCGTTAAATTTGCTACATAAAATTCAGCGTGATTGTCCAGTAGATTTTTAAATTGATTATTTCTGGCTTCGATGATTGATCGTGGGAGTTGATTCCACAGGTCAACGGTTCTGTTTGTAGAGAAATGGGTTTTTTAATTTGTGTCCATGGAGATGAGGATTACGATTGAAAGTAAACATGTCCTTCATATTATCGTAATTGTCGTGTCTTGAAATCACTTTGAATGTCTCAATAAGGTCACCAGGTTCACGTCTCTCTTGCAATGTTAGCAGTTTTAAAATTGAGAGTCTTTCTTCGTACTTAAGGTTTTTTAATTGTCCAGGAATTTTTGTAAACCCCCGTTTTACCTTTTCGAGTAACTGAATATGAATATCTTTGACGGAATAAGGACTCCATAGTTGGTGACACATTTTGCGGAAAGACTTCCTTATCAAATAAATCAAGGAGTTGGCTTTTTTTACCATTCAAATTATATGTGGATAATCGAGATTTTATTCGTCGGAGAGGTGTCATTAAAAGTTTTCTCCGCAAAGGAAATATTACTGTATGATTTAGCGGTAAAACTTATTTTGGTAGTATTACAACCTTGTTTTTTCTACAACCTTACGAAAGCTCGTATTATTAAACATGCGCCAATCGCCGAATCCCAAAAAAGGCTGATATGAAAAAAATTCTCGGTAAGGTGGATGATTAATTTAAAACGCAAATGAACGCTCTCGGCCTCCCGACCGTCGCAAAACTTAACACAGAATTTAAATTGTCATAACCCTCTATTACCATTCCCAAAAAGACCACACACCCTGATTCTCAACCTAAAAGATGTGACGCTGGTCCAAAAGCAACTAAAGTACTTTGGGAGCGATTTCGTTGGCGAAAAATTTGACACTTCATAAGGCCTAAGATTTTTTAATAAATTTTTCGAATATGCGGATATTAAATAAAACATTGTTGCTGTGTAGTTGTACTACAAGAATAACTACACAGCAACAGCAACAACATACAACAACTTTTGTATGGAGAAATTAAAGGGTGCGCCTCTTCAGCGAATGTGTTATCCGTTTCAAACAGTGTAAATAACACTCGTATTATAATATGTAAATATCTAGAAACAAATACAAAAATGAATAAATAATTGTAATTTGCAGGTTTCCCCGACGGCACCCACGAGGTGAACTCGCAGCTCTCCCTGAACAAAGAGATGGCAATGAAAATGGTGATGAACGCAGGTGGCAACGTGCTAAAGCGCGAGCCGCGCCTGGACCTGATAACCGCGGACAACAAAGTGCAGAGCCCGTACTACGCTCGGCTGGACGGCGCCCTGGCGAGCTGCTCGCACTACATCGTTTACAGCAGGTACTCGGAGCCAGCGTACAACACGACCGAATTGAAGGCGTTGCCGGTGGTGTGGTTCATCGACTCCATCTGCATGTACGAATTGAAGGAACCGTAGTGTACTCGTAGAACGGGCAAGATGCCATCTCATGCGTATTGTGGTATTTTTAAAACAGTGAAAATGATTATTAGAGAAAACGCTTGATTTTTAAAATGTTTTTGTGGTACATTTTTCAACAATCGTCGTTTTTAACTTGTACAACTAACTCATTATAACCAAAAACAACCATTTATGCATTGAAAAGTTGGATTATTTGGTCGATGAACGATGATATGATGAAATTAACTATGCGAGTTTGCCAGCGTTTCTTGCATTCCTGGGATTGTTTGTGTACTGTGTTTGCGACGTGTATTCATCAGATTCTTTTTTAATAATTTTTTATATAAAAATTTTTTAAAAACACTTTTTGTTGTTTTAACCTGTCCCTTGGCCGAGGCATCGGGTAAAATCCTCGTTATAGATATATAATCAGTCGAACAGAATATCTTTATTAAAAAAACCTATAAAATTTACAAAATACATTCTAATTATAGTATCAAAATGTGCCACACCGTGCATTAGTGCACGGAAAATGCTTATTTAAGGAGCCTCTTCTCTGTCTTGTGCGTGGTCATAAATCTTTCCATCTTATCTAACAGCTTGAGATAAAACGATATCCAGCATTATTTCTCTATGTACAAATAAATGAGTCACAAAACTACCACGTTTGTATGTAGAAACGACCGGTCATTTTTCATTGTTAAGGGCGTGGCAATCTAGTTTGGCTATACTATGCAGTTGTTTTGATGACATAACATGTCTGTCGAACTCGGTCACGAGCTGGTCGTTAAGAAAAAAATCCCTTTCGGCACGCCGGAGGGTGGAGGTAGATTTCACCGGATCAAAGCAGGGGATGGGCGAACTCCAATTGTACACACATTGCGCGAGCGTGTATACGAAATCCGTCTTTATACTGTACCGTAAATTGTTTCAAACAAAAGTTGTAGGGAAATTAATACAATTAATACCTACAATTAATATTTTTGAACTAACTACATCCGGTGCCTATTTGTTTTTTTTGAATTTTGAAAAACAATTTTTTTCCACCAATGGTTGGTGCTATCAAAAAAGTTAATGACGATAAGCTTTAGGCCCTTATCTGAGGAATAATATAAAATTTAAATTAATGCGATATTTTATATACTAAGAAAGTTATAGCAAAATTTCACTTTTTCGAAACCGCCCCCTGGTCGGATCTTGCCCATTAACGAACTTGACCGAGATTTTATGCCTTTAAATTTTATGTATCAATTTGAAAGTGATTGGTGTAAAATTACGGTAGTTATCGTGTCCACAAGAAAGTGATGTAGATAGATGGATATATAAACTTTTAAACTGACGGTGGTTTTGGGTTCTAGGGGATGTGAAGTCATGACATGATACCCATTGCAATAGGTAGCTTTTCTAATGAAATCTACCAAAAATAATTATTCAATTTAATGCAGCGATGGAGATTATATGGATATCATTTTAAATATCATCGAACTCTCGCAAATATACGAGATCAATTTGCCTGTGCTAGAATCAAGATGAGTCCTACTGTTGCCTTCATGAGGGAAAGCCATCTATTGTTGGTGGACAACATCTCCAGAGTGGAATGAAATAATGTTATAAAGGCTGTTCAATTTTTGTACAAATGTATAAGCGGCTGTGAATTGACATTGTTAAATAATATGTTTGTGTTTAATTTTACTCTATGATTCCTATGTAGGATATTTTAGGTAACTATAATTTACTTATTTCGTTCATAAAAAGTTATATGTTACAAACATTATAATAACTTAAACAGAGTAATTTCTAATGACTGTTATTATGCGATGTTCCCCATTATTATTTAAGTGGCTGAAAGCCATACTAATTTAAGATTAAAGGTAAAAAACAACCCTAAACTGTTTTACTAGAAATATTTTATGTAACTTTATCCAACAAACTGTGGGACAGATCGATCAGCCATTTCTTATGAAGTACGGTATGAAGAGGTTAATTCGATTTATTATAATTCGCCCGTTACAATATAACTTCGGTAATTAATATAGCGTCTGACTCCGACGTGCGCGCGTGATGTCCAGCCGGCGAATAGGTATTCACGACGCGAGACTGATGGAATAGGCACCGTGGTAGGGGCGACCTCCGCTCTTATAGTCTGCGCTGGAGGGGAAACCCTCTACCTCGGACGTGATGCATTAGGCGCGGCCGTTTGACGTCATGCTCGACCTGCTGACTGAGGACGGATGGCGTGATGCGATGTGGCGTGACATCGCGCGCTGCTGATGCCAGCAAATCTGGGCGTGGACGGCATGTGACCTTGTGTCACCCCACAATTTTAAAGTTAAATAGGTTAAATAGTTTAAACCCTTTAAAACAATTATTCCTTTGGCCAAAATCAGATTTCAATATTGGCAATTTGAATATCTGACCCACGGAGGCCGCTATGTGAGGTGTTAAGGTTCAAATTGGTACAACTTTCCGTAGTAAATGTACTTAGAGTCAACTTTATACAAAGTTGAGGTTTTTTTTTATGAAAATATTAAAATATGACAAAATTCAAATGTACTTTTTTAATACGGAGGAAAAGTTCACGAAAATACTTTTACTAGAAAGATAGATTACTAATAAGCACACTATAAAAAAAAAATGATAAGTTGTTATTCATATTTTTTTTTTGTTAGGCGGGGTAGGATTTTCAAAAAAGTGGTTGCAAGTGGTATAACTTCTAAACCATTGAGAATTGGGACCGGGTTCAGCGGATATTTTAAGACCAGCAAGTTATGTATCCCTGTATTTAATGTTAATGTAGTTTAGTGTATAAGTCTAAGTGGTTGCTTTGACTTATATGACCTAGGTGATATACATTAATTTTGGCCCTACTCAACTAGGCCAAATGTGCCTATCCTAGAGTCAGGGGAGATGGTGGTAATGAAGCGTTAAAAATGGTTTCACCACGTGCAGGTTCAAAACCGCGACCTTTGGGTCAATAGTCAAACGCCTCGATCACTAGACTACCACGATCTCTAAGTATGTGTTTTATTCATAAAAGGATTATTTTTATTAAAGGTTAATGGATTCCATATCCATCAATTTGTTTACCAAAAGTGAAAAAAAAAACAATCGAAATTAAAATAATTGACCCAAAGGTTGCGAGTTTGAATCCGCATATGGTAATACCGTTTTTAACGCTTCATTACCACCAACTCCCCTGACAAGCACATTTGGCCTAGTTGAGTAGGGCCCAAAATTATTGTATAGGGCAATTCTTTTTATAAAAAAAAACTACACGTTAAATCAATTATGAATATGACATAATAGCGAAGCTTTCAAATACTGTCGTCTTAGAGCGCTTGGTTTACGTCGCAGGATCTAAGAGAAAGAAAACAAAATTGAAAAGCGTAAAGGTAGGTACTCTTTATTATCATAAATATAATATCTCAAATATAATAGTAACCGTAAAAGCGACAATGGATTTTAAAATACGTACTTCGATACAACATTTTAAAAGGTAATATAAATATCAACAGGTGGAGGGGTTTTGAATCGCCCTACAAAATATATTCTGTTCGATTAGAGGGCTCAGGTTGCCGTAATAGGCCGTACACGGCAACAGCAATAGTTATACCGTTTATCATTTCACTTTCCTTGGATGGCCGTTAACGGTCAACTTAAACCGTGGCCGACGGACGATTTCTCTATTTAGTGACTTATTTAGTGAAAAGGGAGTAATGTTTGACGTTGCCGTATCCGCTCTACAATATATCTTTTGAAACTACAAAATGGGCGGTGTTGCCAGATGCCCTCCAATCACATTTATTCGCATAGGGCTCGGCCTATTATGACAATCAAATTGACAACTAAACCATAGATCATTTCCCAAAAAATACAATATAGAATAAAAAATGCACAAAATATTGCTCCAATATCTATCTATATAATAATATAACTACTATTCGGAATCAAGACTTCCTAATTAATATCTAAATGATTAGTAACTTATAAACTATCTTAAATTCAACAATTTAAATTACACAACAGTTATAACAGACTATTTTAGTTATAGAAACTAATAAAAAGAAAACACGAAGAGCTTGCATACTCTTTGCCATAGTGTACACTATCCTTTATAATCTGACAAAAGGGTAAAAAGTGACCACTCTGTTTTAGTTGGACGTAGAATGGAAAAGATACAAAATGACTTAGTTTTCACTGTTTTAAATAAAAAATAAACTATCTTGCGATAAATTGGAAAAAAAACTTTATTGAATTTATTTTTTTTTTTATTTTTTCCACTTGATACTTTACAAATTCTAATGCTCCTACTTAGAAATGCCTCTTGGATATATGTGGAACAGAGTAAACCTTAAAACCCTTCACAGGATATTATATGACAATCTAAATGTCTCTTTATTTAAATAGTGCCCTCTGGTTGACTCTCGCACAAGTGCAAAGGGTGCAAGTATGTTTGCACCCTTTTTAGTCTATGGTAAACCTTATTATTCTTATGATAAATTGTATACACAATAAAAATATTGTAGATATAATCAGAAAATAAACGCATTTTGCATATTAATTTGATTTTCAACGACTTACCTTAATTTTTTTTTCATAAATTCAGACACCTAAAGATTTGGCACTTTAGATTATTTATTAACATAAATTTTATAAAACCTTAAGTCTAAGTCTCGACAGATACAATTTATTGTCGTGTATACAATTGGCATTGTGGGAATGTCTATAAATCAATTTATAATATTTCAGTGCCATCTGTCGAAGTAAAATGTAACTAGATTTGGCCCCCTTCAATATTGATTCCTATATTTCGGAATGTTTTATAATAATGTTAATTTATTATGCTCAAAATTATGGCCGAAAAAAATATTATGTGTTTGATATATTACCCCTAACTTAAATAATCAAATTTAACCTTAAAACAATTTCATTGGAAAATTTTAAAAAAAACAAAAATATTTATCGTTACGTTTACGTACACACGTTACGAAAAGTGCGACAAACTTGTAAAATATTGTCTACATTAATAAGTACGTAGTTCCTGCAGAGTGTACTTGCACCATTGTACTTACAAAATATACTTTCGCTACAAAACCACATTCAGACCCCGATAGGGAGGCAACATAGTAGAGCAGAGATTCCAATTCAAACCCATTATAATACAAAACGTATGCTATATGACTGAGTATACGAGGGGAAAATCGGCCGGCGAGAGGTTATGGGTTGCATTTTAAAACACATCGCTTTAACCGTTCAAGAGCGGGCCGCACTATCGCGAACCATGCAAAAATACGGTGAATTTGTGTAATTTTGCGGTATGCCCAGAAATAACCAAATACACGTTGAATCGTTCGTCAGATTAAGCTTTTTACAAACGAACCATAACGACGGGGGTCGTTAAATCGTTTCATAGTCTAAAAATCTAATTTGATTTTGAATACCCCACGCTAGGCAAAATGTAGTTATCTTTTAAAAGGTCATAAGTAGCGTTGTTTGGCCGACCAAATTGCATATGGTTAAATACTTAATAATTAATGTTAGTTAAAAATGTGTATTGTAAATTTAAAAATGGAGTTTCAACGCCGGCCGACGGCTCGCTGGTGCATTGCTGTTCACATGTGACTGTTGGGCCTCTTCTTCCGGCTGAAGAGGCCGCCGAAGACGCCCTTCTTGTCCTTGCGCTCCTTGACGCTGACGCCCGTGGCCGACAGCTCGGACTCGCCCGATGACTCCGACATGTGTTTGTCGTGCGGGTGCGTTGTGCTGCCGACGGACGCGGGCCGCGAAGGCGACGACGACCCGTTGTTGTTGGACGGTGCGTTGTATGCTGTGGGTGGAACATACAACATTATTAATAATGCGATTCTCAAGATAATTAAAAAATGCACAAATTGTTTATCTATCTCTAGGTGCTACTTCGAGAAATAAACATTTTATTCAGACCTGGGAATTAGTATTATCAATGAAAACCAGTGCGCAGCATATTTGTCTAGCTTATCAGAAAAGTTACCTGATTTACACTTTTGAGTATTGCCGTTACTAGGATACCGAGGCCCTTGAAAAAAATCCCCTTTCAAAAAATTACAACTTCCCCAATTTGACGGCGGGTGTGTCTCTAAATCTGTGCTAGTTACTTTTACATATTTTTAATGAAGAATAGTAAATACGGCTTAATAAAACCACCATAAAGCGAGGTTTGTCATTAATCTCTCTCGCTCAACATTTTACAATGCAGCGTGATCACTGCGCAAATCCGCAAGAATGTAACCATAGATACGTATAGACCAATGGAACGCAAAAAAAAAGAATTGCTAGGACCCAGGTCATACACAATTATTTTGGGCTCTACTCAACTAAGTTTGTACTCGCACTAGAGCCGAGTGCGGATTCGAACCCGGAACCGCTGGGTTAATAACCAAATGCCTTAACCACTGGACTACCACGATTTAACAATAATTAATATATTACGCTTATTTAAACCTGCTATTTTGTTACATCCTGTATAAACTAAACAGGTCGCTCATATGCCCATACTAAAATCCTATCATTTAAGGCAACCTAGAAAAATGTCTCATTTATACATAAAACAATATTTTAATATTAAAAGTTGATTGATTCAAAGTTAGATGTTCGTGACAGACAAACTATATGACAATCAGGTAAGAAGTGGAGGAAATCTGAGGTAAGGGGAGGGGGGGGTTTAGCTAAAGGACAGAACTTTTAAAAGTACCCTGAAAATACATAAATTAATCGGCAACAGCCGTCACTTCTACTTTGGCATGCGAAACATAAAAAAAATAAGAAATATTATTAAAGTCTGGCTTCAAATCAAACATTGGCGATTGTTAGATAAAGAAAAAACAAAAAATTAGTCAGAGTTTTAAAAGACTTAAAGCATTCCATAATAAACAATACGTAATAAGATAATATACTATAAGATAAATTTAATAACACATCGAGATGAACAGTTCTAGTCACAGAACATAGAAGTACCTAGAAGAGGCATTGTGGATTCGGACGCTGCAGCACTACGAGTCTGTTCAAGCTGTCAACCCCTCTCACTTGCGTTCGCATTAGAACTGTATTAAGTATGAGGAAGAACCGCATCTAGGTACTTCTTTGATCTGCGGTTCAAGTATCATAAGTCTTTAGAAATTTTAAAAAAATCAATTTAAATTGATCGTTTTAGATTTCCGACAGATAGTAAATTTACTTTTCACGTGAGTAAAAAAATGAATATTTACAGTTTATGTCGCGTGCGATGAAATGTTTAAAAACGTGGTTTATGTGCTCACGGCGCACGGCGAGTCAACGCGTTAATCCAATGAAGGAAGATTTCTCTAAGAAAAATTAACACACATACATACATTTTACTCTGTAAAGTGTGTACAGAAGATGGCTGGAGCCTGCGTTTGTGATGGTATGCGTGTAATCATAAATTAAGTACACTTTATTAACATTATTACTAACTTATAAATAATAATACCACTAAATATAAAATAACATTTATAAACAAAAAATACGGAGCGAAGTGACATTGAAATAATATACAAGGGTGCTTTCAGCAGTAATAATAAGTATTAGATCTACGAAATATCTATTAAAACAAATCTAAAATTTAGTAACAATAATTATTTTCATTTTAATTTGGAAAAAATAATATTTAATTATTGTTGCATTCTAAATTCTTTTCGAAAAATATTTCTCCACTAACAAGTTTTATGTTTTTTGAGTGTTTGGGCGTAATTCGTTTTTGTTTTCATTGAATTACGAACAACTTTCGCCTCTGACGGCGGCGCTTCTGCTTACGATAAACAATATTGAAGTCCAGTAGGCCAGTTTACGCCTAACAGACCCAAAGTATTAATAAAATATTCAACCCATTATTATAATAAAAAAGTTATTACTAAATACAAAATATTATGTAAATACATATAAAATATAGTTATCGTTTCTAGATAATAATAAATTACACTTCAACATCTACGAGTGAGTATTAGGTGCAAAGCAGCATTCCAATAACAGTGCCAAAATTTCTAATATAAAGCATAGAAATATACATAATTATATCGAGAATAATTATACTTGTACATAAACTAAAAAAAAATTCTAAAAGAGAATCAGACGACCAAAAAATTGACCGGATTTCGTGTCGCAGTTGCATTTTTGTTAATCCGATTTCTTTAAAAATGATAGCGTCCGGAAACGAAAGCGAAAAAAAATTGTAATCAACGCCATCTGGTAGAGCTTTTTATGGACTACAAAACGAAATTATGTTTCCGATTCAAAAGTGGCGGTGTTCCGGGAGTACGTTTTAAAATCTGAAATCGAAACAACTCCATCCGGCGTCCTCCACAGGTCTGGAACAGCGGCTTAGGTTTACCGAGCGCATAGATATTTATCAGATATTAAATACTATTTATTTAAATGTACATCATTTGTTTTGTCGCTTTTGTTAACGGACGCATCATTGCGTTCATCACAGTGGAGTGTGGGCAATCAGGCGTTCTGAGATACAAAATGAATGATTCAGCGCAAATCAGATTTAGCTAAATATGCATTTTTTTCAACACAATTAGATTATTTTGAATGAAATGAAGTTTTTTGTGTTTTCAGTTTAAGGTTAAATATTATAGATTGCCCAATATCCACTAAAACGAGTCCATCAAATTATTCTTAAGCTGTTGATAAACCGCGAAACGGTTTTTCATACCAAAAATGAACTCTGCGCAATAAATCTGAAGCTCAAGAAAGATTATTCGGACCGTAATCGAAAATACACATGTTCGAATTGTCGGTGCATATCCAAAACTACACCCGACACAAAACAAAATCTACGCGGAAACCGCCGTGCGAACTTGCCGTAATCCGTCGCGTAGAACTGCGCGTTCGCCTCGGCCGCGCTCCACTGCCGTGAGGACCGGTTCGAGGCGGTCTCCGGCGCGGCGTAGGCCTGCAGAGCGGTCTGGTCGAGTCTGTAGCCGTACGGCACGTTTGCGTTCGAGTCTGTCCGCTGTCGCGTCGGTTCGGCGGGCGGTCCGGAACGGTGCTGCCAGCTGCTCACCAGCGCGCTCACGTGTCCCTGCGCTTGATCGGCCCTCGGTGGCGGTGCGGCGTCTGCGTGTGCTGTAGTTATGTGCATTTGTAGTGTGTATAGATTGTGCCAAATAACAGCGTCATACTGTATTGTGAAATATTCCATTGCAATTGTGGCGAACTATACTAAAAGTTAAGCATTTCTGTGATATGTGTACAATGCTAAATATTAAGGTAAAAGTTGGTTCGGAAGAGAGAAAGAAGATGACCTCACAGCAGTAAATTTTTACAAACTTTTTTTAACCCATTCCCGTACAGACTTTCCATACAAGTGTTGCTTCAAGGTCTGGTAGATGGCATTTACCTTTACAAATAAAATCCGCGGACCGGAATGAGTCAATATTAAGACTAGCCGTTGCTGCGGGTAGTTAAAAAGATTAAAATCCTCATGTCTGCCCGAACAAGGTTTAGCCGTCATTTATTAAATTCTACTAACTTTACATTTCTTATAACTATTTACAATACTATTACTTATTCTAAAACTTAATACTATTGACTGCTGGCGATTACCAGCGGGCGGAGGATCAGAACCATTGAAATCGGTTTCCCCTACTTTCAGGGGAAGCCGAAACAAAAGTGGTGCTGTTTCTAGGGGCGAAGAAGACACGCACGCACGCAAACTTTATTTACGGCAAATAAAAAAAAATTGATTGCACGGGTACCAATTTCAGGAGTGACATAAGTGCAAACTAATACATGAAACAGACGGGTCGAAGTTTGATATTGGCGACAATTATCACAGGTGCCACCACGGCTCCACGGCGATAAAGAGGGAAACTAAGAAAATCCCTACGGAAGTTGCAATAATTTGCCATGGTTCGACGGGAGCAATGTTGGTTTCACTCTGCCCAGTCATTGCCGGAGAATTTTGATGATTCCAGCCGACTTGATGTGCCGTTTCTAAACAGGGTAAATGAAGTGACGATGCATTAACTTTCGATCGCTCGCTATGTAAGAGGATCCGATGCTGGCCAACAAAAGCAAAATCTTCACCACCGGTCACGGATTCTTTGTGGTTAAGTACCAAGATCAGATCCAATAAAGATTTGTAGTCTGTTTGAAAAGGTGTGCTGTATGCAGCTTAATGACTTCTGGACTGTGGATAGCACGTTTCTCCCACATAAAGGAAACAATACTAAAGCATAAGGGACAAAAGATGCGTAATGAGAGAGATGGAGGTCTTATATACAAAGTGTTCCAAGACAATTCCCGAAAAAAATCCAGCTTTGCGATTTCAAACATAATTTGTTTCGACCCCATCATGGTTTCCGAGTAAAATTTTTTTAAACTTTTCGTGATAATATAAATCGCTTTTCATAATTTTGGTCGCTAGTGAGGCCTTGCCCGAGCGCCCGCGTAAAAAGGGGAATTTACACGAGATTTTGATAAAGTTAATACATTTGCGCACAAATTATTTTCGCACTTTTTATACAATTCCTTTACCCGTAATAGAGAACCTAAAAAATCCCATAACTCTTTGGGAATGGTCCTGGAATACCTTGTGTTGCACGACGAACGAGGTCTGCCTATTTTGCCTTTAACTTTATTTTGACTTATGACGCAGGCTACATGACATTAAGCGGCCTCTTCCCAAAGAGTAGTTTTCTGTATTGGACATGATCACAAATCGTTCTATTTCATCTAACGGCTGCTTTTTTTTTCTTAGGCCTTTATTAGTCAAAAAATAATAAAATCAATGTATTTAAAAAGATTTTCAACGCTCTTAACTTTTACATAAAGCAGAAATTTAACTTTTTAATTCTAAATTAGCCTAGATAACTATGAGATTAAACGATTTTCTAAAAAAATTCAATATCTAAAAACACTAGAACGTTTTTATGGAGAAACACGACCGAGCTGCGTCCTCTTAAGGTATCCATTGTGGGGAGATTTTCTATTTACCTTGTTGTGAAATGATAAACTCAGCGTTCAGGTCGCGGCCGTTGGAATGCCGCGTTCGACCCCAGCCGGGACTCTTTTCGATGTCCCTTCTGCAAAACAAAAATGCATTATAAAATTGGATTTACCCCATTGTTCATTCTTTTTGAGTTATCTTTTGATTTGCCTAACTTTTGGTATTCAAAACTGTCATATTTTATTGTCAGCGCATTGTTTTACCTATTATAAGTAAAAACGTCCAAACGGATGGAGTTTTTGTAATAATTTCAAAAAAAGGCCATTTAAATCTATGAAATGCCAACGAAGTACATATTTTTATTATTTTACTGTATAGACTGCAATACATACATATGGTTTGTACCTATCTTTCATAGTTAATTAATACGTTTACAAACATGATCCTTTATTTATAAGAATAATAAAAAAATGCACTAAAAATGGGTTATTTTTTTTTATATCACCTTCATGTTAAACCTCTTATTTCCACGGTTTGCGCCAACTTCAGAGCGCTATTTGTACGAATTTTATTCACAGAATTTTGTATTCCATTATTTAATAAACCTATTTTACGTGATTTAATGGTAGTCCGAAAAGTGATGGTTAATTATAACACAAAAATAATGGTTTTTCAATCTCTAATACATATTAAATATCTTTAATATGTTGAGTTTGAAAGTCGAGTGTCGTAAATCATGCGCGGTTCTCGATAGCCGACGTCACAACCGCTGCTCTGTCATCATGAGCCGCCAGTCATGCCGGCTACATGTGATGTTGCAGTGGTGCCGTCATAATCTAACGTTCGATAAGACTTTCAGACCACAACTTATCCAATTTTAAGATATCATTTCTTCAAATTCATTAAAAGTACAGTTACTAAGAGTTACCTTATCAAGACGTCAGAAGGTGGCACTAGTGGCGGGGGTTGCCTAGGAGGTAACGACGGTAAAGTGGCGGATTCTGAAATGAAAATTGAATTAAATTAAAATTATACAAATTCGAAGCGTAATTGTGACCATTGTCAATGTGATCGTTAAGATAGCTCACCTCTGGTCGGTGGTGGGGGTGGAGGTCCCCGCTGCTGTTGCAGCTGAATGGACGTGCGGTGCTCCTGCAGGATCTCCGCCTGCGTCCGGTGCCGCCTCTGCGGCTCGGGGGACGAGTTGGCCGAAGAGCTCGTCGACGCAGCATTGCTGGAATCGAAAGAGAAATTTTACTTTTTATTACACTAAATATTCTAGACAAAAACCTTTCATGGTGACATTTAGAAAATTGAATATTTGTAAAATCTGTACTTTTAACCCATTCCACCCCTATAATATGACATGATTTGTTAATTAATTATTACAACTTTTATTACAGCCATTTCGGAAACACTGTTGGTTGTCAAAATACAAGTTAAAAATAATACGTAAAAATCTTTAGCAATTATATTTTTTCATCAAAATATAATTCGTAATTATTTTATCAACGATATCTACATGAATAAAGTTGTTGACAATGATTTTTTATGCATAAAATGATTACGCAAAGACAGGGCGGCGTTTTGCCGGCTTAGTGCTTTAATACCATAATATAGTTGTGCGGCGATTCTTCAGTTTCGTGTGTCAATGGGTTAAGAGAGCGACTGTCGTAGCTCGATCAGTTCAAAGTTATTGAGCATTACAACACATTCCGCTCCGTACGTAAAAAGCGCAGACCACGCGTTGCGGCCCGATCGGCGGATTCTATACCACCAGTATTCTATAAACAAGTATCTGACAAATTAATCTTATGTACGTCGATAGAGCTAACAAAACAGGTCTCACTCTTGCAATTTTTTCCGGACTATCGCAGTGGGGCTGTCATCCTGTTGCTGCGTCACCTGTTCGTCGTACGGTGTGAGCTGCTGGCTGGGCGGCAGGGTGGCGTGGAAGGACACCTTAGCCACCCACTCCAACATCACGTCTCGACTCGCGCAGCCGAAGAGGAACTCGGCGCCGTCGGCGCATGACAGCCGGAACACGTGCTTCCGCTTCGTGTAATCGCCAGCCGGTTCGCAGCGAGCCTACGAATAGGAAAATTAAATTATGTCATCCAAATTGTACTTCTGACCAAGATGATAGTTCCCAAAATGCGAAGAGCGGGCTCCAGAGGGTGTTTTTAAATTTAGGGCACATCTTTTAGAAGGTTGATCTACACCGATAACTAAATTCGTACTAAAATCATACTAAAATAATTATATAATTAAAGATCTTTGTTATTCTTTGAAGTGCTTCACGAATGGAACTTTTTGGCTGTATAATACACTTTATTTCGTGTAACTGTCAATTATTTTTCATTTTGAAAATTGCGTGTCTTGTTATCGCTCGTGAAAATTTTCGTCCAATGATTTATTACGATTTTCGGCTTGAGCAACAAAAATGGTGCATCGATCAACTCATTTCGACTTTTGGGGATGAAGCACCATCGAAAACCACTGTGTATCACTGGTTCAGTGAGTTTAATCGTGGGCAGTGTATGCTCACGGATGAATTTAAAGAAGGTAGTCCTAAATCGGTTGTTATACCGCAAAATATCGATGCTGTGCGGGAAATAATAATGCAAGATCGTCATGTTTCATATCGCGAGATAGAGGGTCCCTGGGCATTATATGACGAGCATACATAACATTTAGCTGTAAAAACAATTTGATAGCGTTGGATTCCACAAAATTTGAGAATTGATCAAACAGGCTCGTGTAACAGGTGATGAATATTGGATCTATGCATATGACCCCGAAACTAAACAACAGTCAACGGTGTGGGTGTTTCAAGATGAGCCGAACCCAAAAAAGTTATTTGTCTAAAAAGCACTTTGAAGCAAATAGTCGCCTGATTTCTTGGTATAAATGAACATGTGGCTACAGTGCCACTAGAAAACCGTCAAACGGTTAATTCGGAATGGTACACGACCATTTGTTTACCAGAAGTCTTTGAAGAAATAAGGAAGAAGAATGTTTAACCAAAACACGCAACTTCGCGGCCATTCAGTGAAGTTATCTAAATCTCTTTGTTCCAATAATCCTAGGAAGAATTTTATCTCCAATAGAGTTGTGGATAATTGGAATCGGCTACCACAGGAAGTGGTGGAAGCTATAAGTGTAAACCAGTTCAAGAGCCGCCTCGATAAATCTCTTGAATCTAGGCCAATCACTAGTAACTGTGAATAAGATATGAGCACATCAGCTAAATAGCTGCTTGCTCAACAAACAATAATAACAATAAAAAGAACCGACAATGCATCATGACAATGGAAACTGTCACACGCGGCTGATACTACTTAGTTTTTGGAAGGTCAAAAGATAAAATTGACAGATCATCCGCCGTACAGCCCCGACTTAGCATCTAACAGTTTCTATTTATTTCCGAGTGGTTGATGCGTTCAAAATGCACGTTTTGGAGATACCTCAATCAGAATGGAAAAAGTGCTATGAAAATTGGTTTCAACGTATGCAAAGTGCATCAATCATCATGGCGAATATTTTGAAAAGCAATTTTTCCCGTACACACCTGTTATATGTTTATTTTGGACTATAAACTGAATAACTATTGCTCTAGTCTCGTTCATTTTAGATAGGTACACAATATAATCCAGTGCACTCACATTGAGTATACCCTGAGGAGGGGCCGCAGCCTTGGCCTGCGCAAAGTCGATCTCGTCCCGGAAGAAGCAGAGCAGCTGCCCGCAGAGCACGGTGTAGTACTGCCGCCATGAGCGCACAGCGGCGCGCTTGCCACCGCAGCCCGCCTCGTGCTTGCGCTCCAGATAACCTTAAAAAAAAAATTTGTAATATTATAATAAATACTAATGAAAATATGCTATTATATTTAAGTTTTTGTTATTCATAACCGTTATCTAAGTTCGTTAATATGGGCATTACTCAACTAGGCCAAATATGCCTGTCCTAGAGTCAGAGGAGATGGTGGTAATGAAGTGTTAAAAATGGTATGACCATGTGCGGATTCGAACCCGCGACCTTTGGGTCAATAGTCCAACGCCTTGACCACTAAAATACCACGATACTATAATCGTTATCCAAGTAGCACAAAAAAATAATTTGTAAAATGTAAGAATGTCAAAATTATCTACCTTCAATTTCCACCGGCGGCAAATCGGCCGGGTCCCCCCGCTGCAGCCTCCTGAAGCTCTGCGTCCTGCGGCGTGTTGTGAACGATGGCGTCCGCTTCGGCGCTTTAACAACCTTTGAAAATTTAAAGTCTTTAATTAAGTCAGTCGGCCTCGTGTACTGCGTCCTTTGCAGAACTATTGTTCTTTGAAATCCACTTAGAGTTTGCCATTTAGTCCTGTACTGCAAATGAAGTTGAGTACCTTTTTGGGTACGATGGTTTGTATCTCTTCTGGCTTGAGAAGATGATTACCTTAGAAGTTGGTACCTTTTGTTAATGAGGAGCCCATATTCACCGAATAGGTATATGAGGGTTTCTGGGCTCTCTTGACAGAATCTGCACCTGTCATTGGCCGATAAGCTCAATATGTGCAGGTGTTTGTTCAGCTGTTAAGGTTTTGGTTATGATCCTTAGTTGGTTCCGGCCTAACTTCAATAGCTCAGAGAGTCTTTTTTGCGAGAATCCTACTATGAGTTAGACTTTGGTTTCTAGCCCAGATTTTTAGCAGTAAGCTGGTTGGTGTTGCTTTTGGTATGCCACAGGCCGGTTCTGGTCCGATCATGGACATGCTAGCACCTCTCCTAGCTAGCTCATCCACTTTTTCGTTGCCGTCAATACCAGAGTAAGCTGGTATGCTTTCATGCACAGTTTCACATACTTTTCACGCACTCAATATTTCTAAAACCAAACCTACCCGCAATTTCTACGCTACTCAACTTAACTGTTTTTTTCTAAAATCTTAACATTAGAAAATAATAATTTCTAGCACTCAAATTATAAATTAAACGCACCAGAATTTAGTCAACTTTAAGTTATCCGAAACACCGCTTGTATAAACCATTTTACGACACGAACATCCTCGTTTCTCATAGGCAAGTGAGTTAAGTACTCATCAAAAATTGTAATTAATGAAGATATTTAAATAGTAATGACTCACCGCGCCAACGTTCATACTCTCCGCCCTCTTGACATTGGGATCGTGTTTACGGAACTTATCCCCGAACATATGCGCCATCGAATTGGCCTTTTGGAGAGTGGGAGACGGCGGCGCGTCCGTTCCCTGGGACACTTCCGGCGTCACGGGAGTCAGCGGTTGTTCCTAGGATCAATAATACACACGTGTGATCGCAAGGTGTAATATATTTAGTAGTTTTTTTATTTTGTATTTATTTTTTCGTTCTTATTAAACATAAATTAGTCACCCATACAGGTAAAACCTAGGTAACAACAATACAAGAATTTTAAATTCACAAAGACGGATTTCAATGCACAGAAACAAAGAATGGCTGGTTAAACAGCACTTTAAAGAACCTGACGTCTCACAGCTAGGCCCATCAGGCGTGTTTAACGACATCTCCCGCCCAGACTACTTGCGCCTGTGGCATCAACTCGTGATAGGTCACTTCACTTCCTATCTCCACTTGTGCCTACGGTACTTTTAGCCTAGTTGATGTGCGTTTGTGCGAGGCGAAAGTGGGTTATTTTTTAGGTCTGAGTGGATTAAAATAAAAAAATCTTTCAAATCATCATAAATTTTAACACCATTTTCGTTTTTTTTTTAAATTTTGACAATTGGCTAGTAATGAAACAAACCGGGAACAATATTTCAATTTATAATCATTTTAATGTGGCACTGAACTTTCTTTTACATGTTTCTATAGATGATCTTTTACATAGATGAGTTTGAACTAATTTTAACTGGCCAGTAATAACTATACATATCTATTGAACTGTCAATGTTTTATTTATTAGTACTAAAATCTGTTGAGTGACGTGGACAGTAGCTTCTTATACATGGATGTATATACACCGTGTCCCATGACCTCATGCATTAAAAAAAAAAAGCTTATTGGCGATTTCCAATATAATTTGTGAAGACAGTATATTAAAATTCATTATGGTTTCAGAAAAATTAATTTGTAAACATTGCGTATCGTATAACGGGAATATTAGAAGTGCATTTGCCAGGCATCGTTCGAGTTCACGGTTATACGCATGCAGTTTTTTGCGATGCGCTGCGGGGGGAAAAGATTTGCGAACAGTAGTGCAGCTGCACATTATTCATAGTCAACATTTTTAGACTGTAAGTATACCACGGTAAAAAAAATATCTATCAAATTCTGCTTTTAATGTAGTTTAACACAATTTAAAGGTCGCGGCGCACATATTTTTATTCAAAATCATAGTGAATAAAAACACCCCTTTAAGTTTATGCATAAGGGTAAAATGTAGTGATATTAATCGAGGCGTTCGGACTGACCTCTCTCCTGCGCTGGTCCTCTATCCTCTGCCGCTCGGCACGCCTGCGCTGCTCCAGCCTCTCTGCCTCCTGCCTCTCCTGGGATTCTTTCCTGGCCGCAGCCTCCGCGTCCTGCTGCTCGCGGAACGCCTTCTCCACCTAGGGGAATCAGTCAAATTACAGTGATATACGTATTTGAAGCTATATATGATTTCTTTGTACGAGTACATTTATTGTCTTGTCCTCCACTTTTGAGATTATCGGACTTTCTACAGCGAATTGAGCACAAATCTTTACATCTCGATGGTCCACGTCTCACTACACTAAAATATTGTGGCGATGCTGGCAGCCGCGCGAAACGGCCAGGACTGTTCTATACTTTCAAGTGTTGAAAAAAGTACACTTTTGGCCGGAATGGTTGGTTCCGCATGGGCTGTCAGATTGAACGAAGAACAAAAAGTAAGTTTGGAGAAAAATGAGATACTAGCTAGGCGCGTTTTACCAACTCTTCTTTGTATAATTAGTATTTGTTCAGAATCCGTCTTTTATGCCTGCAGTTATTCGCGAGTGAAGAAGCTTACACCAGCTTATCCGGGTTTTTGATAGAAACATTCAAAATTTTTAACTACCAAATGTGTTCTTTCACCTAAACAGTCAAAACCGAACTAAAATTAAATAAAATCGACGATTAGTCTATGTTTTTTAGAAATGCAGTAAGACGGGATATCCCGTCATCGGCACTGAGTGTGTTAAGGACTTAATGGAAAAAGTCCAGAGAAGCTGTATGAAAATCCCTCAACGACAAATGTAGGGAAAAAGGTTCTACATCAACTGACCCTTAGTAATAAGCGACAACGTGGTGAACTTATTGAGACCTTTAAAAGTGATCATTACAATAAGCGACAACGTGGTGAACTTATTGAGACCTTTAAAAGTGATCATTACAACTACTCCGATATATAGGATATTATACACTGATATAAACACCATTCCTGGATGCCTGGAACCAGCTAACACGAGAAGTTGTGAATGCAGGAACAAAAAAGTGAAACATGAACAAATTTGACATGAGGTTATCAGCTGAACTGCTGCTTGCTTGTTCATTAATTAATAATAGTAATAATAAATTAACTCGACAATTGTCTAATGATATATAAAGTTAAAAAAACACAAATATTACAAAAACCCAATTAAAACATGGTCAAAACCCGACAGCTGTAACCGTGTCGGAACACCAACCAGCGTGATCCGGTTGAGAGCGTTGAATTTTTCGTTCTGCGCTTCGATGGTCTTCTGGAAATCCTCGTGCTTCTTGATCAAATCCTCAACCTGGGGAATATTTTCACCGAGTTTGGGGTCACGCAGCTGCGGCATCCTGCAAATCAGAAACGTTTTATATTTTTTTAACAGTTGCAAGTTTCCTCCTTCGAGGAAATTACTACGCCTTGAAGGTGGATATAGATGTTAAGTGAAGCAACCCATCCGTGGTGCTGCAGACCGTCTGACGTACCTCTCCAACCTAGGTAGTATACATAGTTACAGTAAATCAAACCGTTTAAAGGCAAGAACATATCCTAATTTAATAGCAATAGTAATGTCTGGTGGTACCTCTCTATAAACAGAATAACTGTACATTGTAACGGGTACAATTTTGTGATAATATAGTACTAAAACCTCAGATACGACCCGACACTACAGGGCACTCATTAGAGTACACCGCCGGTGCCCATAAAGCGTTACCTGGTTGTGAGCCACGCCTCGAGAGAATCGGCGTCCCGTTTGAAGATAATGGCGTCGAGGTGTCTCTCGTAGAGCTGCGCTCTCTTGGTCCAGGTCTCGTCGAGAAGAGCCCTCCTCTGCCGCAGGGCCGACATCCTCTCAGCGACTTCCGCCGACAGAAAGTGATTTGACTCCACTAAGGCCTCGCCTGGGACAAAAATTCATTTATTATCAACATTATTTAACTGATATTTCATTTGTTATGACTAAGGTCATATACAATTATTTCAGGCCCTACTTAACTAGGTCAAATGTGCCTGTCCTAGAGTCAGGGAAGATGGTGGTAATGAAGCGTTAAAAATGATATGACCATGTGCGGATTCGAACCCGAGACCATAGGGTCAATAGTCTAACGCCTTAACCATTAGACTGCCACAATCTTGATTTGCCACGATTTAAGCATAGTGCAAGATCTTATGCGAAATACGCGTTTTGAGGTGCTCTGATTTAATTTGACTAGGCTATAAAAAAAATGTCTGCGTGTGTGTAAATTGCTTAATATGGTGATGCCAAAATGGCAATTCAGATTTATAATAAATTTTATATTTATACATCTTAAGGTGAGAAATTAGTTAATTAGAAAATAAATCATTTTGATGATTTTTACATACACTGTGTGTATCTTACATACACCACACCGTAGTTTTGATAAACGATTACATTAAAAGAAGTATGAAAAAGAGATAAATAAATAATAGGGTAGTTATTTAGGAGCGTGGTTAAGAGTATAGAAAACAGTGTTTTAGAAAGTGTTTTTTGGTGTGTTTGGGGTATAATTTGTGTGCTTAAAATGAATATCTTCTATTTATAGCAATATATTCAGAAAAAATGTCTTGAGCCATTTTTGGTTGAATTTAAGCCATTTTTAGAGTAATTTATTAAAAGCGGCTATTTACTGGAAGTAAAATTCATTTCACAAATACCTTTCTCGTAGAAGTTGTTGAAGGCGTCTTTCCTCGCACCGATCTCGGCCAGTATATCATTGTGCCGTGCGACCAAGCGTTCCGCCGCCGCAACGTCAGCTCCCAGCTCGGGGGCGGTTACACGTGCGAGCACCTCGTTCGTCCAAGCTCTGAAATCAATTTTTTAAATTACTAAACAGGACGCTATTTTGCGCAATAGTCACCGCGCCGCTGGCCAATTACTCGAGATGAGCTCCAATTTAATAACCTTATTTTAACAAATTTTACAAACAGCATTTAATGACAAATTTTGGTTCATCGGTTAAAAGAAAAAATATATTTAACTCAATTTTAGTTAACTTACTTACACACGATATAGCTTACAAAAACTACAAAGAGTTTAATTAACAAATTATTGGATAGTTCATTAGGATAAATTAAAAGAGTGTTTTTAGTTCATAACCATGTGAATTAAGATCACATTCTGAACCACTCTGGAGCATGCTATTAGAGACGATATTTGCTACTGGTTCAAACAGTTTTACAAAAATAATCTTAGAAAAGTTCTTAGACAATTATCTTACAAAAGTTCCCGGTATTGATCGAAGTACGCTTCCAGTTGCTCGGCCTGCCTGAGTTGAGCGCGGCCGTCCGCCGCTCGGCTGAGCAGTCCGGACAGCGAATCGGAGACCTCTTCCAGTTTGGCCGCTACGTGTTCCCTCGCATCCGGGAATGCCGTGCCTAACCTAAAAGACCACACAGAATAAAGTTCTACTCAATAAAATTCAGTACCCAATTCTAAAAACTATAATAAATACTAAAATATAATTTATACTGCAAGTTTAATGAAGGTACGGACAAGCCGTGTTCAGAAGTGAACATTGAAGGCTTCCTCACCTCTCAGACTCTGTGTTGAGTTGCTGGACCTGTTGCCGGACAGCCACCAGGTCTGCTTCGAGAGCCTCGTGCTTGCGAACCAGCGCCTAAAAGTGTAGGAAAATAGTTATTAATAGATGTTTTCCTGAGTTGACTTTTCTTTTTGAAGTTAATACTTATTTTGATTGCTGCTGACGGATTAATATTAATTAACAAACATTAATCACAAACATTAATTGGTATTTTTATTAGAAGGATATTTGCAGTTGTATACTTTTTAATACAATTAAAACGTAGCTGAATTTACCTGTTCTAGGGTCCAAGGACATGATGGTTATAAAGCGTTTGAATTGTGTGCCTATAAACAGAATTAAACCCGCAACCGCTGGGTCAGTCATTGTGCGTTTTTTTTTTTAAAATGGCTGCGGCATCCTGTAGGTTACATTGGTTTGACATATAAACCAGTTATTTGTAAGAGGTGGTAATATATAGTTAATTAACAGTATAAATACCTGTATAGTGTGCAAATCGTGATGCCCTCCGAATCCCATGTCCGAGTTGAGAGTTGAATCCTTCTCCGCGATCCAGGCGACCGTTTCATCAGCCGTTCTGTCAAACACGTGCACCTGCCTGGCGCCGGCCAATGCCTGTCAAGAACGGGGTTGTTTTATACATTTACGATCATGATGCAGAATGAGGAGCCATATTTTCACTCAAAGTATGCTTTGCTTGTGTATTTTTAAATAGAAGAAACAAATTACATTCTGGACTATTCCATTATTATTTTTAGTTCATATATTACGTAAGGCGTTTTTAAGATAATCTTGGCGCTCTATGTAACAGTCCACTCCAATTGCCCCCATTTTAAAAATGTTTCATAACAATATATATTTTTTTAAATGAAAAATAATTCACGAAAACCTTATACATATTGGTTTTTAGGGTTATCTATGTTAATCTATGTATTTAAATATATCTTGTATTTACAATTGCAAATATTAGAGTTTCTTAGTATAATCATGTTCATGACGGGTATTGGTGATGATTCTCGAACCGCTGGACTGAAGTGCTAGGACTATGTACTCACCAACACTTTGGCAGAAGCCCTTTTGCGTTACTTAACCAATGTTCGCACCACTCCCTTTTGAATAAAAAGTTCGACAGTCGAACTTAAATATAAAATGTGTTTAATTACCTCTTGTCGAGCGTGCGCCAACTCCTTGAGATCCTCCCAGAGGGCTCTGGTCTCGTCGACTTTGGCCTCAACTAAGCCTGCTTCAGGGGTTCGTTCTTCGATCAGCACCTTACCGGCTTCGGCGACGTTCTCCACGCGGCCTTCGTTCGCTGGAGAAGAACGAAATGCGGTCAGCAGACATTTCGAGGCTCTCAACTTTTATACAAAGTAGAAATGTAACTTTTTATTTCTATAGAACCCCAGATAATTATGAGACAAAACGACAATACAGCGTTTGTATGGAGAAATGATCGGGTTGAATACCTCTTAAAGATGGAATGGCGGATAAAAATGAGCATAAACTCGTGACATATATTTCGTTTTTAAGATTGTTTTTTAAAAAATAATTATTTGGTGAACAATATATGTTGGAGTTGTTGACATTAATTTTATACATTTGACATATAATAAGCAGAGTGATAGCTATATGTCACGCAGCTAGGTTAGGTTATATTAGGTTATGTGCCATTTTCAAAAGTTGACACAAAGAAGATCTTCGTATTTTTTTTATTACATGGCGTCGCTGGTTCAACCGGTAGACTGTTTTAAGGCAAATAAGCTCGCCATTTTGTATCACACCCACGCATGTCATATAAACTATTAATTATCGTCTCTCGTATCTAGGTGGGTAGCTATAGAATCTTTTTAAACACTGCTTGCGGATTATAGACGAAGTTTTTTACTTTTGTCTTTTTCGCACTGTAGCATGTACAGAATTTGAGTGAGGGAGATGGACGAAATCTTCGTCCATATGCGTCCAATTCACAACAATAAAATGCATTCTGTATACAATTTCTTGTAATTGTATGTAGCCACCATAAAATTGTACATTCGCAGTTCACAATTTCTACATACGATGTGCATCGAATTGATCGTCGGGTGGAGAATTTTTCTCACATTTTTGTTTTAGTTTGCTATGAAAATAATGTAAATTACGCAGTTCTCCTGCGATACCTGAAAGTCCAGCGATGAAGTTATCGAACGCCTGTATTAATATCTCGACGTGTTCCACGTCGGTGCCGTAGTCCTCGGACGCTGCGTGCGCTGTCTGGTCTCCGATCCACTCGTTGACCTCCTCGCATTCACGCACAAACCTATCAAAATCACATATTATTTGTTAACTGCTACATACAAGTGCGGGTGGTTTATCACCCTAAATTACTTTTATACACTCAACCGCAAGATGCACCAAAATTCTTTTTTTTTCTTTTTCAGTTGAAGATCATGGCCTATAATAATATACAGGTGTTCCAAGATCATTCTCGAAGACTTAAGGGGGCGTTTATGTTCCCTATTAAGTGTAAGAAATTGTATAAAAAATATGAAAAAAAATCATGCCCAAATTTATTGTTTGCGCTCGTGTAAATTCCTTTTTGGCTCGCTTTTCATCTGGAATGGTCATGGAACACGGTGTATTTATATCATTAAATTTGAAAACCTCAATTACTATCGACTGTCGAGCAAAATAAGAAAAAAAAATGAAACACCCACCGATTCATTGAAGAAGTAGTTTTGAAGGTATTTTTCATCCAAAAATATATTTTTGGTGTCCTTGTAATTTCCGTGAAATTTGTAATGCACTAATGTAACTAATTTTGGTTTTTATATATAGTAATTATATATTTATAAAAAATCGCCAAAGTTGGATATAAGAAGGCCAGCTATAGGCGAAAGCCAACCGTTTGGCTCTCGACAGTTGATAGCTTGTCCTCTCGCGGAGGACTTAATCGAGACCTCTTTAAGAATTCTAATACCTACTTACAACCGGATTAAAACTCTAAATTTAGATGAATTAAAATATTAATATCTATAAAAAGTAATAATAATAATAATAAGTGTTTAGGAAATCTCGAAGAGCTTACGAGCCTAGAAGCTGGCAGGTGATAATTCTAGTGCACGATTGTCAACTGCTAAAAAGAAGATAGACTGAGAAAATAAAACGGATCGCTAATTTCAGAAACCTGAAGTATTTGTCGCTCTGCTGCAGGCGTTGTTGTCTTTTTGCCGACAGAAGTTTCAATTCTTCGTACAGCTGCTTAATGTTGTCCATTTTCTCGGAGATTTCCGACGCGTCCACTGTTGCCTAAAACAAAAAATTTAACATACTATCAGAATGACAATTAAAAGCATTAGTTCAGTACAAAATCAGAGATTAACTTATGCACCTGTCCACACAGTTGATGAGAGATTACAGTAAAACTGGAAGCCATGACTGGCTATTCTACTTCCCTACTATTGAGGTAGAAATCGTCGTTCACTCACATTTTTTTAACAAATATTCGAGGTGCACGCATCCTTCGTATTGACAATAGATGACAGTTGATTCTTTAACTGGTAGATGGCGATATTTATATGCACCATTCCCGCTTCTATTCACAAAAATGTAGTACCTACCTTCTGGATGAGTGCGTCTTCCAGCTTATTGAGTTTCGTGAGGGACGAATCGAAGGTGCTGATCTCCCTCTGCTGCGCTTCCAGTTTCCTCTGCAACGACTGAACGCTGTCTTCATCCGTTCCAACGTCTGTGGTCGCCAAAAGCGGACGCCGTTCCAGCAACCACAGCTCTGCCTCTTTCGCCTCTGTGAAGAACTGAAATTAAAGTTATACCAATGCGTCTTACACAATTTTAAACTGTAACGTCTGCACTGTTTGAATTTCTCATCCTATATTGTTTTCGAAGTATATGTGACTTTCATACTATTAAGGTTATAAAAATTATTGTTAATTTTATTTATGCAAACAATAATAACCTATCGAATGTCAAAGTAAAATTTAAGAAATTTTAGAAGTGCTTACCAAAAACTTACCGATTTCATTAGAAATTTTGATTTTAAATATTTGAAGTTTTAGGCATCTAATAAGAACATGCCCGGTATCCTCGTAATATCGATGAAATATTCTAAACAGTTAACTTATTATGGGTTTAATGTATAATTAAATGTATATTTTTGTTCTAACTTATTTTTACCTTTAACACTAAAACGTGAGCATGGGTAAAGCGTGAGCGTCTTTCCAATAGAACCATCAAACCTAACCCAAAAAATAACTTTTTGTCCGAGTAGTGGTTGATTTGCGGAATGAACTGCCTACTAATGTTGTTACCTCCAATTCAGTTAATCAGTTCAAAAGCCGTTTCGATGAATACTTAATCAAAAGAGCAAAAACACCAAAGATCAGCTGTTGACCTGACCACCTATGAAAGAATAATATTAAAGATAATCAATCACCTGGTGCATCTCCACAATGTCCTGCAAACGAATCCGCCTGACAGCCGCAGCATCCTGCAGCTCCTTGAGCGTTTCCTGAAGTTCCACTGAGCGAGCCTCGAGGTGCTGGGAGGCAAAGTGGCCGCGGCGCACGAGCTTCGATGCGCGCGACGACAGAGCCGCCACGACAGGCTCGCTAAAATCGAAAAAGTTCATGAATAAATTTAAATCAAAAGGACGGTATTAGCCAAGTTACCAACAAACCAACACAGCACCTTACATAACGATCGGAACTCACTCTAGCGATTTGGAATTCTTTCTCCGAGCTTTTCTAAATGGTTTTAAAAACAGCTAATATCCTTACTAGTCTAATGAAAAAAAATTGTTGGTCGTAGCTTAAGTCGTGGTTTGTTAATGTTTGCGACAGATTGATGGGTTCGCTGTCAGCTGTCATTCTTCCATCATGTTGGCAATGTTAATCTGGTATCGGTCTGGTAACGCAGTGGAGCGAACATCCGCTTCTGAATATGGCGCTTAACCAATCACACAACACCTACACAATTGCATACTTTGCCAGGTTGCTGTAATGAAAACAAGACTGCCGGGACGAGGTTCACTGTTATACGATAAAAAAAAGCAGTGTTACCATGGAATCTTAAATATCAGTAGTTTTTTGGGATGTGTCGCATTCTTGACTAGTCGAGGTGTGGTAGTTATCTTTATTGCTCTGCATTATTATTAAGAAACTGAGATTTTTGCAGTCTATATAAAAGTGGTCATTTAATAAATAATCTAATAGTCAAGAAACTCACTTTCCGAGAAGTTCCGCTTCGAGGGCCTGGTGTTTCTTTTGCAATGACAGTGCGTTTGCGAGCGCCGCCGGTCCCTCTCCAATTTGTGAGACATCGTCTAACCTCGTTTGCGCGGCCCTGAACAAAAAGAGAAATTAAGAATTCAGACGTTTGCACTTTCAGGTAGTGAGAAAATAATAAAATATAGCAGAATATGTATTAAAGCAATCATAATAATGATAAAAAAACCTAGGTGCCATATAAAATAAGCTGAAAATAAATTAATACGGCAATTGCAAGAAATTGCCAACAGGTATTCGTAGGTACATATATATATTTTTTGTTATTATTTTATTAGTAAATATGAAAAACTTAAAACCGGTCATCTACGATAATGAAAACTAATCAGAAAAAATGTTTTCGAAATATACCATTTCAAAATAGAATTTTATCTATTTGATAGTATATAGTATTATCGGCACACAAAATTTTCCTAGAATCACAATTTTACTGAACGCTGCAACAGCTGTAATCGGGAAAGTGATTTGCAAAATTGGCACTTCTTAACAGCAGCATAAGGTACATTATATGTGATAGAAATTAAAATTGTGTCACGTTTATAGCGACTACACTTTGATATCGTTTGTGATCTATCCTTATATTAAATTACCGTTAAAAGAGGGTTCTACCCTGTTATAGGAACTCACTCGCGGCCCAAAAAAATCTTGAGAAGTTAAGGAAAAAAAATGGAAAGAAGTGAATACTCGATCTTTATTAATTAAATTTATGCAAATTTGGAGGCTCTTAACATTTAGACAGTAAAGTAGATAGTTAGAGATAAAAAAAGAGTATTATTTTTGATCTACTGCAATAAAAATGAGGGTGGCAATTTTTGGTACCACCTTTAAAAATCTTTATGGAAAAAATCGACTTTCGTACGATGCAACAATGGTCACGGTGAATTGAAAAAAATGATGGATGAAAATAAAGTGGGAACCTTTCGGCGAGCCATCTCGATTCTTCGTCGGAGTCTCTCTCCCACCTTTGCAGGAGAAGGGCGTCCTCGAGGTTGTCTCGGCGAATCTGCATGGGTTCCTGCAGTTGGCGGTATCTGGAAAGCCAACGTTGCGTCTTGAGTAAAATCTTATTACGATCGATGTTTTCTTAATCTTATCGATGTTTGACAGATAAATATCAATCAGTGACTCCAGCATTAAGGGGCCTTTTCCCGAAAAGCCGGTGTCTGTATTGGGTGCTATGCTATTTCATCTTACATCTGTTTAGTTCATTTAAGCTTGATGAGACGCGCTATATTTTTAAACGAAACAGTCACAATATGACAATTCAGCTTCCCTTTCTAGAATAATCTCAAAACACAGAATTAATCAATTTTTAAAATTAAATAAAATATAAATTTGTATCGAAAACACACTGACGCACTTCCGTCGCAGCCATCAGCTGCGACGTAATTTTTTTTAATTAACTTATTTTTTTTTTGACAACTACATTTTTTGGAAGAGGTATAAATGGTAATGGATAGTGTATATATCTATCGTATATTTGAAAGTGTAAATAAAAAAAGTGTAATATTTAACAAAACTTGTAAAAATAGTGAAAAATTGTGTGGCCAACAGGAAAAAGAGCAGTTTTTTTTTAATTTAAGAGATAATAAACAAAGTGATAATAGAGAATTTCACGGTGAATTAGATGATACCTGGTTCGTAAAGATTAAACGACTCATGCCCGCACTATGGATTTTATAGTAGACGAGTGAGTTCTTTAAATTTTCCTTAGAAATTTCAAGAACCGCCTTGATAAATTTCTTGAATCTAGGCCAATCGCTAGTAACTGTGAATGAGATTTGAGCACATCAGCTAAATAGCTGCTTGCTCAACAAACAACAATAATAATAATAATAATAAATTAATCCGTTTCAAGCCCTTTTGGCGTCAAAATTTTTTGGCGCGAAATCCTATCTTAACGGGCTAGACTGTTTTTAAATTGGTTGATTGGAATATCTACGATATTTATCCAGTACGCACGCAGAATATTTGCGTTGACCACAAAACACAGGCAGTTTTCTCAAACGAGTGTTCAAAAAGCGCTTTGGCACTCTGCATATGGCAAAGAAATGTTGACGGGGTAGTAGGGTGAATGTTAGTACTACACAGAATCCTTATACCCATTTAAAACTACTCCGGTCTCCCTATGTTCTCCGCAAACTCGATTTGTATATATTACTTTTAGTAAATATAATGAACATGAGTCCTCATTCTTCTAATGTGCCGATACCCTCTTTCTGGGTTGATTTGACGTTTATAGTATTTGATAAACAGACAACTGATCGAGATTAATAATAGGGTTCGTTGACTATAATCGCATCAAGTTCATACCTGTGGATAGCTTGGGTGGCTTTCTCGACGATATCCTCCGCCATGAAGTGTTCCGAGGCGGCCAACTGCTGGGCCGTGTCGGAAAGCTGTGTCGCCGTCTCGGCCCTGGCCGCCACTTGCTGCTCGAGCCTCGAGTGGCGCTTAAGTAGCGCGGCCACAGACGAAAGGTCCTTGCCTAATAAGAGATTAAAATATTAGTTTCCATGCATACGTCGAGGAGTTAAGCTAAATGCCCCGTCGGTCGGCAGCCCTCCTGCTACATTAATCTTCTACGATTTAAATAATTATGCAGTAGGTAGCTGTGGACAAGAAAGTGCTCAATTTAAGTGAACCAATCAAAGGTCGTATTTTTTACAAGTCAATATAGTCGAATCTGCAAATTTTATGTACGGCACAAACTGGAAAACTCAAAACGTATAGAGTCCAAACTTTGCAGAAAATGTTGTCGGAGAAGGTTCAATAACGGGCCACCAAGTTTCCTATGGGATTCAAGAATTCGACTTATGATGAACGTCTGACACATTTGAAGCTAGCATCACTGGAAAAACGATGACAGCGAGGCGATCTCATAGACTTTTAAGATTATAAAGAGATTCTATAATTGTTCGGAGCTTAGAGATATTTTTACCCTCAACACTAATACCCATATATGCGGGTTTGCGCTAAAAATTTCCAAAAGTGTCCTTAAATATCAGCTGTAAAACTGCAAGCCTATTAATTAAAAATAATAATAATTTATCATCTGGGTAATTGAAAAACTAATCAATTTTTTTTGTTTTCTTAGACACTGAAAAAAAAATGACTTTTTCAAAAATATCAAAAAACTTGAAGGAGGAGACATTTTATTTATAACCTTTTGCTAAACATATTTTTCTAATTGTTACCGCTGAAATTATACCTCAAACATACTAAAACTTGATCAACTAGAAGCAAAATACCGTTTGTTACCATTTTAAAAAAAAGTTCTTTAAACCGATTATCAATATTGCATATCACTCATATGCATATATGGATTCTTCAACTACTTTTCCATTGCATCACCTGTCGCTTTTAAGGTCCATTTTTGGGGTTGATAGTTTCTCGAGTGCAGATCTAAAACGAGAACTTTCTGAAAAATACTCACCGTGATCTTCGCTCTGCAGCTGCGCCTCTGTGTCGTCGATCCAAGCGCAGAAATCGTCGGCGCCCCTCAGGAACACCCTCGCATGGTAAGCGGCGGCTAGTCGATCACGGCGCATCTTGGCGGCCGCGTTCAGCGCGTTCCACGACTCCTCCAGACCTTCGACTGACGCCGCGATGGAGTCCGATGCGTAGTGGCCTGATTCTACAAAACACGAACTTATTCTAAAACCAAGAAATTCACTTATTTTATAATAAATATATTCAATTTGTATCACAGCAATGCTTTGATTCACCGGAGAATTAATTTGCGTGAGAACTTTAGGATAATGAACCTTACCAATGAGTTCTTCTCCATCGTTGACGACGTCGTCGATGCGACCTTTGTTTGCCGTCAGTTCAGACTCAAATGCCGTGTGCTTCTGAATCTTACTCTGCAGGTTCGAAAGATCCCTTGAAATAAAAAATACTTCTTACTAAACATATCCTAAATCCATTAGCTAATGAGATTTTAACTTAAAAGGACAAAACCTGGTCTAAATTTCTTCATACAAATTGTATTGATGTGACTCCTTTTTTGTAGATATAGAAGAAAAATAATACTCTATAACAGGGGTGCTCAAACTTGAACTGCTGGCGATCTACCTCAATATTTTTAGACTACTTACGATCGACTCTGAGAGACTGCAAGTGTGTGTGATGCAGGGTTGTCGTACATACACGATACACCCTACCTACCTAGGTAGGGCGTACCGTAGCATATATAGATATTAGCTTTCTGTACGGTGCTCAAACTCCTACTCTATAATATTAAATCTCATAATTGGTATCGGATAAAAAGGGTTCATTTCTACTTTTCCTGAAAGTTGTATTTTTCCATATATTTTATCAAAAATATCTTACTGACCGAATACGAGAATCGAGAAAATAAAACTATAGAAGCAGTACTATATAATATATGTAATAAAAATATAGAGGGTGTACTTCAATTAGGTTTTTAAAAAACATAGTTTCTTCCTATGACGGAAGTTTTTATCATTTCGAGGCTGTTCTCGTTTGAAAATATCTCAAGTCTCAAGCCGTTTTACACGATTTATGACCCCCCCTAACACAAACAACTCCTCAGGAAGAGGCCCCATAATTCAGCACTGCATATAAAATGGAGGACGTACTTATAGCTCTGATCGTTGGCGAATTGTGACTTGAGCGCAATCCATTCTTGTTCCTGGTACAGATTCCTCAGGAAGTGCTGAAGCTGTCGAGACTGTTGCAGCATCTTCTCGCGGTTCTCGCAGGACTCCTGATAGAGATAGACACATTATATTAACATTAAAGTTTCTTTGGTATCATTATTTTGAATGAGGCCTAACCTAGCCATTTAAGCGAATCCAATCATTTAAAGTTATTAAAGAGAATTTAAATAAATACTTTATTTCTATTATTAATTAAGTTACTCTCTGAACCGATGTAAATATTATAAAATAATCAGCTTATCTTTATTATCTATTATTTAAATCTTTATTAAAGCTTATATTTGTTTTAATTTCGATTTTAATCAATTTTAATACTGCATAAACTTTATATTTATTTAAACATAAGCATAAAGGCGAAATGTGTCACTTGTAGTGTAAAACAAAACGTATGATGCAGTGCATCTATTGGAAACTGGTTACACATTTCTCCTACCTAAGGAGTGCGTACCTTACAAACAAAATCTACTGTGCGAATCCACCTGAAAAAAATTTAGTGGTTCATAATTGTAAACATTTATTTTCAAAATAAAATAAAAAAAAAAAAAAAGTATGGTCCTGATCCACTATGGAGTCATATAAAGATAGACCTTTAGTTTGTCGCGTCTGTAAGCGATGGCGGACACCCTCTGCTCAATGTAAGCCCTATCGTAGTGGTTCTCCTGAATGACGCCGCCGGCGAACCGCTCGAGTTCCTCCACGCGCGGCAGTTGCGCGGCGAGCAACTTCGAGAAGTCCTCGTGTTTGCGAATCAGCGCCTCCACATCTGAAATTTCAAAAATAAGGTAGGATTATCCACTTTATTTATCTTTGAATTGTTTCATACTTACATGGCACTAATAAAAGATTCCAGAAAAAAAACCCCGAGCTATGAAACATCGTAAGCTTTCTGGATATGCGCAAATTCTTGACATTCGGGGCCCTAGATCCATCTGTTAGTTTTACTGCATTTTTTTTTTCAGTAGAATTGCTATGACCTAGGTCATATACAATTATTTTGGGCCCAACTCAACTAGGCCAAATATGCCTGTGATGACAGGGGAAATGGTGGATATGAAGCGTTAATAATTACATGACCATCTACGGATTAGAACCCGAGGCTTTTGGTTCAGTAGTCCAACGCCTTAACCACTAGACTACCACAATCTCAAACACAACTACAAAGTAGTATTTCCTCTCCAACAGAGTCGTTTCGCACTCCATAAATTAGTGCACTGTATGGATAGTTATTTTCATTAAGTTAACACTAAAAAACACTCAAAATCTGCAGAGATGGACCGATCGATGCTGTGTCTCTTTAAAGATTAGCCTACCTTCACACGTTTTATCGCAATCTCACCTGCTAAGGATTCGCCGAGATCGTCGTTGTTCAGGAACGCCTCTTTAGCCGCCAGCCAGTCCTCCGTCTGCCGAGCCTGCTCTTTAAGGAGCTGTAGCTGGTGCGACTGCGAGAACAAACAGAACGATACTATAACGAGTGTGCTCGAAGTGTTAGTTTAATTAATACAAAGGTTTTCCTTCCCAAGTTTTAATAACATTAAAATTTAGCTACCAATCACAAGACCAAATATATAGTAAATGGTGAGGTTTTATGTGTCGTATAATCATGCCTTTACCTCAAATATCCTTGGTCTATGACCCTTCCAAAACTCATTTACCCCCATCCCTCTCTACTGTAACTGTCAAGTTCAGTGTTAAGTGGTCAGTCGTAGCACCAACAGCTCTCTCTTAGCACTTATTGAAGCTAGCAACAAAACGTGTGGATTTGTGCGAGGTATCAGCATTCTCCACAACCTGTAAAGACGGTTGCAGAGGTACCTAAATTCCACAATCCATCTTACAAAATTTCCAGCACCTAAGCTCGACCATTAGGTAAGTGATTTGCGATTCATTTATGAATTTTTACGCATTTCCTACAGTAGCATTGTGACCATAGAATAGTTTAATTGTATAGAATCGCCCTCACCTAAATTTTACGCATTGAGCCATGTATTCGGATAGGCGTGTAGACGTGAAGGCGTGTGGGTGAGAATATGTGTGACATTTAGTGCGAGTTTATCACGAGAATAACGCCTATAATAACATCCCGCCATCATAACATCGTATAATAACCTATAAAAACATCACAATAGCTCGCTTACAACACTTCTACGCAATTAAATGATTCTTTAATCGCGACTCCCTTTTTTATCTTATTAACTGAATACAAGAATCGAGAAAATAAAACTAAAGAAACGTAGATGATTTTATAAAGATGCAAATTCTGTTCCAAGATCATTTGATACTGTGTTTCTCTTTCTACAAACTGTTAGATAAAATAAAATGACTTTTGCTTGATACAAAATTGTATATATATATATATACAAATGCAAACTAAAAGTTCAGAATTCCGCTATCATTTTATGATATGGCAGCTGTCGACTGACGAGTGTCATCTCGAGTGCCGCAACAACCTATCCCAAGTACGTATGCACAACCTGTGTGGCTTATCTGTCAACTTCAACCCGAGGCATCGAGCTGAGTCTGCGATCGGTAGTGACTGGCGCCAGTCAAGTAGTGGCTTGGGCAATTTTCATTATTTCTTAGAAGACTTCAAAGGTTTTGTTTCTAGTAGTCTAATCAAAAGGTATTATTGAACGTTTGAATTACCTGCGTAAGGAAGGTTTTCCTGTCCTCCCAAGCGGAGTCGAGGCTGGACGCCAGATCCGTCAGACGAGCCACCTTCACCGGCAGCTCGGCACTCTCCACGGCCACGAGCTTCGATTCCGCCTCCTTCTTTAGCGCCTTAATCGACTCCTGCCTCCCGTCAATCTCCGCCTATAAGAAAAACAGTGAGTGAATGATGGTGGGTAAGATATGACGGGTATGAAGATGTGGAGGCCCATGCGAAGACAACACTCTCTCTCCAAGACCAGACAAGTATATAGAATCACTTATTTGAGGAACAACATAAGTCAGAGAGGAAACTAACTTTTCTGGAAGAGTAAAAAACTTTTTATAGTAAATGAAATTAATTTGTAATTTCTTCATAACACTAAGTTTTTGGCTTATATTTACTCCATAAAAAAAATAATATATTTTTATAGTTAAAACAATAATAAAAAATGCAATATATAAAGACTTAGTTGCCCTTCATCATTAAAAAATAATAAAATGCCGGCAGCGCCGTGAGTACCTTCTTCTCGTGGTGCAATTCCAGCAGCGTCTCCGACTCGAGAATCGAGCCAGGCGGCTCGGTGTTGGCCATCTTCTTGACGGTGTCAATCACCCACACTTCGATCTCTTTGAGGTCCGCGTCGAACCTGTGCACCTTCCTCGCGTCGTCGAGCAGACGCGATCGCCTCTTCGCCAACTCCAGGAGATGCGCCCAGGCCGCGTTGAGTTCTTCGAGTCGGGACTCAATCACGGGTGCTTTATCCGGATACCTAGAAGTTAATATATATATATTTACACAGATATGTGTTTGTGTGCACCTATACATACTGCCATATTGGTTGGTAAGATTAATTTAATATATCTTTAATAGTAAAACAGATAGATAAACTGCATATTTGAAGATTAAATTTTGCCGCTAATCGTTTCGATACACCTGTGCACAGGTTGAGCCTTTTCTCATGCACATCCTTTTATGCGGCTGTTCTACACTTCAAACTAAACAACTTTTCCAAATTAATGTCCCAGAAAATGTTTGGTTCGCTCGCGGCATCTCGTACATCCGCCATGCTTCTGTAACTATCTCAAATTGTGCAGGCCACGACCGAACACCATCCGTCAGTCAGGAAGACGCACATAAACTGTGTTAATAGAATTTTTCCACTGCTCACTTTGCCTACGTTGTTTTAAATGTTGCAAGACTTGTAGTATAAAAGTTATTTATTTATTTATTTATTTAACAGGTTTCCCCATGTACACATTATAATTAAAGTAAAAACAAATTATACTACCAAAAGAAAAACAAAAAGCATTAAAAACAAAAAACAATAACCTGAAACATACTAAGCTAAAAACTTAAAATAATACCTCCAGGCAAACATTAACAAATAAATAATTCACGCCGATCCTACAACGGCGTAATAGAACGACGTATTACTCTGTATACAAACAATATATTTTCTTCCCATTGACACAACTAATCATGCCTAGTTAAAAACAATTAAGAATCATTGATTTATGTCGAGTATATAATCATAACAGCAAAAATCATCATCTACATATTTCAAGCAACTCCTTCCTTTATATTACGACGATCGTTTATCCAGACACTATCGTCTGGACGCACCGAATATTTTACATAAAATTGCGTTCAGTGTGCCATCTTGTCGCACTCGTCACTGGAGAAATGATCATTTTTCACTTAAGTCTTGATAGTTTTATAAAGTCTGTTAATGACGGTTTGTGTTAGCACGGTGGTTTGAACACATCACATACCCTTACACACACCCTCAACCTCTCAGTACACTCATGCACACTCATACATCCTTTAACGCTTGCATTTCGTTGTAATATTATTGTATAATAGGTTTTTCTTTCCTTTATTTTCCTTCCCTAACTTACAACTCCTATACCTTATTATTTTTAATCGATCTTAGTAATAGAAATTTAGCGTGTTTGTATCTATATATTGTAACGCCGTTTGTAGCAATAAATAAATAAATATTACTTAAACCGAGGAACGAAAGGAGTGGAGTAGCATCGAAGGTGCCTTCGATCACTAAATGCTATTAAAGTGCAGATGCCAAAAATCCTACTCACTTTTTCTTGAGTCTGTTGGCCTCCTGCTGGTGCAGCCGTATCTTATCGCCTATGGCTGTGGTTTCCGTCATGAGGGCGTCCTGCTTCCGCCGCAGTTCCTCCACTGCGTTGAGGTCGCGACCGGTTTCTGCGCTCGACAGGAGAACAGCCTTTTCGGCCACCCTAGAAGCTGTGTCGGCTACATCCCTACAAGATTTAAACACAGGATACGTGAAACGGTGTATATTTTTTATTAGACGCATTAAATAATAAAAGCCTATAAACGTCTTATTTTTTTAAAATCATTAACACATAGATAGATAGATGATAGATATCGCACGCGAAGCCGCCGCCCGTTTTTCATTCTTATAATTGGCATATAAATTCATATAATTGACTATAAAAAAATATTGTTTTTTATATTTAATATTATTTTGACTTTTGTAAATAAAACTCGAATTATTTACTGCCAAATCCATCATAAATACTGTCAATTCACCAGCTCACATAAACAGTCAAACGTCAAAAGCGAACTAAAATGAAAAAAAACCACGATTAGTCTATGCCTTTCATGAATTCAGATATACGCGACATGCCACCCTTTTAAAACGAAATGGAGTAAGAAGATGACGGATTTACCCGCACACGGCACCTGACGTATACAACGATGACAAAATATTCGATCATCGGCGTTTTTCCTCAGGTCTCTTGCAGCACTTTGAGTAAGGAATATCTTCACAATTTAAGACAGTAAAGTAGCCTTTGGGTATCTTTAGAGCAGAATCGCAGTGTGACCTTTGACCGAAATAGTCAATTTGATATCTATGTGTAGTAATCGGGCAATATAACGTACTATTCTGCACATTTGTAAATAAAGAGACCTTCACCACAAGCCGTGCTGTTCAGAGTAATTAGAATAGGAACACGCAATCATCTCACACGCAATTCTCGGTTTCTACTCTAAGGGGTTAAAAGTCTCAAGGGGGGTTCTTCCCGAAAGCGCTCGTTTCCATCTTGCACCTGGTCGCTCATCTAATAGCGTGTAAAAAGAAAAATGCTTCTGTAGTTTTATTTTCTCGTATCTTGTGTTTTTTTGATAAAATGTATGGAAAATAGAGATTTTTCGAAGCTCTTAACGTTTTAATTCTATAGAAGCCCAGATAATTGAGATAAAAGGATGTCACGTGTTATTTCACTTGTATATCTACAAATAAGAGGCACAATACTACAACGTTTGTATGGAGAAATGACCGGGTTGGTAGTTTAAGCACCCCATTAGATACAGAATGTTCCAAGTCCATTCCCGATAAAAAAAACAGCTTATTGGCTGTGCAAGTATGTAAATTTCTCGAAGAACAGAAAATAGATGTAAAACGATAAATACCTATTGTATAAATGCAGTTCCAGCGCAGCTTCTAAGTCATCCCTATACGCTTGCAACGCTCCGCTGAGCGCCCGCCACTTGCCGAGGCAAGCGTCCCTTCTCTGCGCGACGGTGTGCGCCTCCCCTGTCGGACCCTGCTGCAGGAGTTTATCCGCAAGCGAGGATATTATCTTGATGCTCTTGTCGTCCACGCGCATGTCGCTGTCCAAGCCGTCCAGTTTGCGGATTAAGGAGTTGCAGTGCTCGTAGTCCCTAAAATCAAATACAAAGATAGAGTACTTTTTGTGTGTGAACAACTATACCAGGATCCCAAGAATCTTTAACATTGTTTTTCTTAGAAACTGTGTTGAATTTTTATATATCGTCTTAATAAAAGGTACCTGAAATCGTAGGTCTCAGGACATACAAAAAAATCCTGTCAAAAGTGAACTGAAATAAGAAATTTGTAAAGTTTGGCAACCCCAAACTCCTATTTCAGTTTGATCCATTACTGCGATATGTCTAAAAGATCAAACCTTTTTCAGAAGTGGGCTTGTAAAGCGTACCAAATATATTCCTAATACAATCGCTTACCTGCCGGTGTCGTTAGCTTGGACCATCATCTCCTTGTCGCGAATCCACGCCTCGATCTTCTCCACTTGGTTGTTGAACTCGAGTATGTCTTGAGCTTCCTCTAGTCCGCGGCCCCTCTCCTCGGCGCGGCGAATCAGGTCGAGCCAATCGCGTTGCAGGGTTTCCAGAGGTTCGCGAACCTAAAGCCGACACAAATATTTATACAGTAGAACAAAGTAAAAACCCAATGTACCCAAGCGGGTCTCTTAGAGTAATCCAATGCTCCAGCTGATTCCAATAGTTGGTGTCAGGTTTCTTTTTCAAGGCGTTTTGTATACTTATCCATAACACACAAAATAACCTCAAGTTTAAGTTATTAGTTCATTAATTCATATATCTACATTTTCATAGAAGCGCGCTATTGAGTGCAATTCCCTGTTGATTGTTGTTATCTTCATAATGTGGGGCCAGTAATTACAGGCAGAAAACATCAGTTAATTATGCGATCAACTGGTGTGTTGTAAGAGTGCGTTTTTTAACTTTGTTTTATGGGGAGACGATATTAAGCGCAATTTTGACTGCCTTATTGTTTTCACGATGCAAGGCCGTTTATTACAGGCAAGGAACATCTCGCAAGTCTGCGATTGCATTTGTGTGTCTAAATTTTAAATTATTTATAGGCGCCTGTGAAAATAGATGAAAACCCAAGAATACCACCTTAACAGCCTTAATATAAAAAACGTTCGACTCACCTCCGCGACAGACTGCGGTTCGCGTTCAATCAGTTTCTTAGCGAGGTTCGCGACGTCGTTCACTCGTCCCGAGTTCGCCGCCAGTACGGCCGTGAACGCCTGGTGCTTTTGTAGTTTCTTGATTTTATCATCGAGGCTCGTGACGTTCGGAGCGCCTGGTTTAAAAATCGAATAATACTGTATATTATATGCACGAATTCAAATTTTATTCACATAAAGTCTGACGATTAATATACCTTCCTCGGCATCTAGCTCTTTCAGTTTGCTGGCAATCCAAGTGCGTACTTCTCCCGCGTCGCGGACAAATTGAGCTCTGAGCAGTGCTGTCTCGAGCGACTCTCGGCGTTTAGCACAAAGGGTTTTCACCTGCGGGAAACACATTTTAACTTAATTCGTTACATCTATTTTGAGTTCATTAGCTCTTTTAGATTTGATTACACTTTTAGGTTAATTGATTTGAAAAGTTCACGAAACGTTTGGCTAAAATATATGTGTTTGTTAGAGTTTGAACTTCGCGCCTGCATTATCTGTCAACTATTGTACGACAGCTTAGCTTAGCTAGGCGAAAAAGTGACCATCTTACGACAGACTCCCGAGTTTTGTCAGATTAGTAAGTTCATAAAAATAACAGAAGCAATGTATTTTGTAAATAACTTAATTGAATTTGCATCTTTACAAAATTCAATTAGTCACTGTGGTTTGAAAAGTTTGGAAGACAGTTGAATACAGTCTTAGTGGCCCTTTTACCTTCTTCCGCCGATCGTTGACGGCTTGCAGTTCGTCGGCGATGAGAGTGCTCTCCACGTGGTTTTGCTGCAGCAGTTTGGCGCCGTGCGTATTCAACGTGGCCAGCTTCTCGTCTTGCGTGCCGAGCAGCTTCTCGAAAGCCTCATGCTTCTTGAGCTGCGCGTCCACCTCTTCGACGCTGGCAGTCGGCGATATCTCAGTTCCTAGAACATGAATATCAGGTGAGCAGTCGCAGAGGCATAAGCTGCCCTTACTATCGAACCCCGTGTAGTGTTACCTCACCCTAGAAAATTACATAGAACCATGTTTGTCAAATTGAATAATTTAACTTAACACACCGACAATGCTGACATTTAACAGCACCGATAACGAGAATTCCCGTAATTGCCGTATGCGGCAGATGGGGTTTCCGGGTAAATCCGTTACCGTCTAATGAATTTCTATTAATATTTAAAAGTGTGGCATGTTGCATATAACTGAATTCCTGAAAGGTGTAGACTAATCGTCATTTAGTCCATGCCTTTCATGAATTCAGGTATACGCTATATGCTGCACTTTTAAATATTAATAGAAATGCAGGTAGAAAATGACGTTTTTATTGGCGTATACAGCAATGACGGGGATATCCTGTCATCAGCGCTGAGGTTGTTATAACACACAAATCATATCTCAAACACACCAAAACTCACTCAACTTATAAAAACAAGTAGTCGGAAAACATAATTTGTAAGGGCCGATCTATAACACGAGCACTCTTAATCTATGATGGAAATATTGTTGTAATGTCTTATTCAGAAATGGGATAGGGCAAATTGGAGCTAACTCAGTATACGTGCTTGTTTGCAAACGGTTAGGCCAATATCATAGCGATAATTACCGAGAGCAGCTTCCTGCGCAGAGCATAGATTGTGCAGCTGTTTGGCGTCCCTGAGGAAGAAGTGCAGATCGATGAGCTGGTCCAGCGCCACCTGCCTCGCTTGCCAAGCGGCATGCAGGCGCTGCCGCTCCGCCAGGAGGCCCTCGCACTTCTCTTCAACTTCCTGTATCGAAAAAAAAGTACACTTTCATGTGAGTGTCGTTAAAGACACAGCATAATTTAATCGTAACACGAACAAATAGAAACAATCGACTCGCGCAACGTGAAATAAATTTGTCACCTGCGCTGACCGATGACCCGTCTGCACCATAGCCCTGCCGAGCTCAAGGGCCCCCCGGAAGGAATCCTCCCTAGCTTCGATCTCCGCTTTGGCGGCATCGTGTTCGGCGCGGGCGCGCTGTGCGGCGGCCGCGTCTCTCGCTCCGCCCGCCGCACTCATGGCGGCACGGAGACCGCTCGACCACGACGACAGGTCGCGGACCTATAATTCAGACACATTTCGTGATTCAATATTAAACAAAAAACAAAAGAAATAAAAAAAAAGCGTTACATAGCTGTGAATTGAGTTTCCGATCGTTCCATTTTCCTTTCTTAATAATTATTATGACTCATCTCATTTTAACATCTTTTAAATGTCAAATTTGTTTTATTTTGTAACCACACATTTAAGCATTTAAAAAAATGTAATTCGTATAAATTTATACATGTAACGAATAAAAAAGAATCTTATTTATAAATAAAAGTGACTGGATGGCTGGAGGGAATCTTCATCAAAAAAGTGGTCTCTACAAGGTGTTTGATTTCCATATTTGCCAAGGTCAGAATCCGGTCTGAAGTCGCTCGCATGAAAAACACACTAGAGTAATAATAACCTGGGTGAGGAAACGATGCAGATCGATAGTTGCATGTAGGGCGTCGCGCTTTTCATCGGCGGCCGCTCGCAACGTGTCCCACGCTTCGGACAGCACGCGTTGCTGTCGGACTATGTGCGCTGCGTTGCCGCCAGGGTATAGCTCTTGGAGACGCGTCGCGTCTTCCATGAGAACCTGAAAATAAACAATAATAGTTCATCTTAGAGATATGTTTAAGGTAACGAACAATATTCACAGCTAAATGCAAAACTATGAACTGTGTCGCGAACAAAATTAAAATAAACAAATTAAAGTAAATTCGGGCAGCGAATTAAGTTGTCCAACTGCCACTTAATTTTAGTTATTTACCTGTGTAGTTAACAGAGGCTTATGACATTATAAAAACATAATAAGTCACCTGCAATTGCGCTTCCAACGCAACCAAGTCGTTGTCGAGTGTATCGTGCGCGCGCAACGCAGCGAGTGCGGCGTTCAGGTCCCGCGGTGCGCCGGCCCTTCCGGCCAGAGCTGCGCGCTTGTCGGCTATGCGTGCGAGCGCGTCGGCCGCGTCGCGATGGAACCTGTGAATCTCTCCTGCGGCCGCCAGGCGTACCTGTCTTGATTCCATTTGTTCCACGAGGCGTTGCCACAAATCGCTGTATAAAGAACGTAGAATGGTGAATATATAGATCAATTGGATGTAGTTCTGCACACACAAACCCATACTAAATATGGAGTTGAATTACACCAAACTGACCAATAACATCTATTCTATTTTATGCAAAAAAGCTTTGGTCTATATAAAAATTTATAATACGATATGCCAAAATACTAAGTTTTAAATACATTCTCTAATACATGCCACAACTTAACAAACATAACTTCTAATACCGGCACACTTTAAAATGATGTTTTCTAAAACTATAAATTACTAAAACAATGTTCACGTGGGTTGGATAAGAATTTTGTTTATTTCTATTTTGAGAAGTAATATTTACATTGCATGCTACATAAACCTGGAAAGGCGAGACAAAACCAAAATTCGACTTCGCAAAACCTAACGCAGAAAGATTACCAGCAGTGTAACCTGTAAAAATCATTATAGTTATCAGAAAAAGCAGATTATTTTCAGTCCGTTGAAAAACTGAAAAGTCATTATTTTTTCCACATCCACTTTAATAGTTTCTTGTTCAGTCAATGTTAAAAAACGAAATTTGCACATAGTGAACTTACCAAAAAAAAAAAAAACAACACACTATGAATGAGAAACTACATTTGTGATGATGATGAAGAGGCTGTTTCGATGATAACCTTTTCAGAATGACGATAAGCTTCACCTTTGTTTTGTATGAAGAGATATCATACAAATATACAAACAAATATTTAAATTTCTCTCTGTGTTTAGTATTGTTGTCACATTACTTTTTTGGCCATATCCGGCATAGTTCGATGCAGTTGTCAAAGTAACATGCCTGCACTAAATACCTACCCTCACTCTCTCTCTCGAAAACCGTCCTACTGTGTGGCCGTGGACAGGCTTTCAAGTGCACTCCTCGGGACAAAGCGGTTTAAACCTACTCCGAGGGAGCCGACAAAATTGTGTTAGAAGGATAGAAAAGACGCGTCTTGTGTCAGACAAAACGTGCGTGCGGAGATAGCGAGTTCAATGTCTGGAAGCTTAATTTGAGTAATTTACAGCCCACTCTGGATAATATCATTACCTTCACAATCGTGAACAAACGGAACAAAATTACTTCCAGGTTAAAAACCCACAAACAACGAAGTCATGTACAAGTTAGGCGTGTATAATTCTATTTCATTTAACGGCTTTTTAGTTGAGCTAAAAGTTTGATGAGACGGGATATTTTCAAACAAGAAGAGTCACAAAGTGATAAATCCACTTCTTTCTATAGGATAATCTCGAAAAACAATCATTTTACAAAACTTAGTCGGATTTGCATCGTTATGTTAGGTAGTTTTAGTTCGAAGATTCTTTTATTTAGTCAATTAGATATTTATGTCTTAAAGTTTTCATAAATTATATGGAAAAATAAAGAATTTTTCGAGGGTGGTAACACACTCAGCGCCGATGATTGGATATCTCGTCATTGCTGTATACGCCAGGTGCCGTGTGCGGGTAAACAAGTCATCGTCATACTGCATTTTTATTAATATTCAAAAGCGTGGAATATCGTGTATACCTGAATTCATGAAAAGCGTAGACACTTTGTCGTTTTTTTTTAATTTTAGTTTGGTTTTGACTTTTGATGTTTATGTGAAAAATGCGCAAGTGAATTGGAAGTGTTTTTGACGGATTTGGCGGTAAATAATTCGAGTTTTATTTGCAAAAGCCATGTCATCATAATGTTAAATATAAAACAAACAAACATTTTCATTGTTTTGTTTTCATCGTGTGGTACGCGTGTTTCCGGAGCGAAATGTCCTGACTTTTGGACAAAGCAGAATTGTACCTTTTTCATTTATATAAGCACAGATAATAATGAGATAAAACAATATCCAATATCGGATAACAATGATAGGACTCAACAATCAGAATCTGAACACTAGGACTATGATGCCAATGATGATAATATGATGATCTAAACAAGGTTGGCGGTATCCCATTTGTTAAATTTACAGGCGGCGACTTCACAATTCTAATAGCCGTTTAGGGACAATTAGGTTAGTCCTGTTGGTTAAATGATTAATGATAATTTAAAACCATAGCCGACCATCGCGGTAAAAAACGTCGAGAAAGCAACGGTACGAAACGAACAAAGCGCTGCAAACACTGGTGTCTCTTAATTACCCGAGAGAGGTGTGGCGTTCCACGACTTCCATCACCATCACGGACAACTCCAACGAATCGTCGCTGCCTGACTGGTGCCTGTTTTCCAGAAATTACAAAATGCATACATAATTCAATCTCATTTAGATTAGCATGTTGACACATTCCTAAAATTCTTAAGCCTTTTAATTTCAAAAATTCATGTTTTTAAGGAATAATTTTGGCTCTAAGCTGTGTGGCTAGTCCGAAGCTGACTCGCCGCTCGCTCGCTGTCAGTTGCAACAAAACATTCAAACTGACAGCTCCCACGCTCGCACTGACAGCTTCTCTCACTCGCATGTTTTGAGACGAGGCATTGGTCTCACATATATATAAAGTAATAAAATAAATCTACCACCTTCTAAAAATGGCATTTATCAATATGATATTGGTAGTAAATAACCCAGCATCTTGTTTGAACCTCTTTCTAACTGAACTAAATTTGCTTGTGGGTTTGTCAACTACTTTTAGCAATTTGACAAGCAAAATAATTCTTTTCAGGGGTAGACATAAACGAAAACTGATTTTTCGGGTCGATTAGGTCTAAAAATTGACCCCTATTAATTAAAACAAGTTCTTATTTGAAACTCTTAAGATACTGTATAAGTTGTGTTACGATTACCAACTTGTTATAAGAATGACTAATATTTTAGTAGGAAGTATCATTGTTGTACCTTTAAAAAACTCAACAAGTCGATAAGCATGCACAAGTTCGTGCAAAATGAAAAACTCGGCAAGTCAACAAGCGTGGAGAAGTTCGTGCAAGATAATGTGCTCGAGCGTACAAGTCTTTCAGGCAAGTTTTTACTTGCTCTGTATTTGACGAATATAAGAGATTTAACACGAACGAAATCATGATAAAGTTGTCATGTTTAGAAATCATGATCAATAGGAGAAAAAATAGATATTTTAAAGTATTTTGGCTATGGGGGTCTGAGGTATGAGGTCCCAGTGATGCTATTATTATTTATGTATTATAAATAGAGACAAGTTGTTATGGGGGTTTATTGTCTGTGGGCGGACACGGGCACCGCGTTACGATTGAAAATATTTTTATTAATCTAACTCCGATAGGATTGTTTATTCGTTGAGTTGGTACACAAGAGATGGTACTCACCCGAGAGCCTCCTGTCTCTTCTCGATGTCGGGAATGTACGGGCTCTCCGACGCGACCAGCTTCCTCGCTAGCTCCTCGCATTGATTGAAGCGCTCGGAACCGGTTTCCACTCGGTGACGGAGCTCGTCGAACTTCGAGCGCAGGATCTGTATATAGTAAAATATACATTACTTTTTATAGATGTACCATCGATCCGGGGCAGTGCGCTTATAAGAGATACAACCTCAATGTGCTACAGCTATATCACAGAAATTTTGGATGTTTAACGGCACGAATGTCTCGTTTTCAAGTGGAACGGATGCATGCAAAATTAAATTAGTCCCAAACTACTTTGACATCTGAAGCTATACTGCAAAACTCGGAAATGAATTGAAATAAGGAAATGGATAGAAATAACCCTTCCACGCCATTATCTCAGTTTTTTTTTACAAAAGCTTATGTAAATACCAAAAAAACCGAACCGGTACAAAAGATTTTTCCCCCAACCCACCTCGGCGCACTATTTTTCGAAATATTTTAACTCGGTGGTGGTGTATCGGACACTATTTTGCAGCTTAACATTTTCCTATATTCAAATAATAGCAGTATGAGTTAATTTACGTCCATCTTCTTCGTTCTTGATCATTTAGATACCACAGAGGACGAAAGATATGTCGCTAATCGCGGTCCATCGGACTCCGAGCACATTCCTGAAATACCTTGAGACAATGGAATCAATGCCGGGTACCGTAGAACGGTTCTGCCTTAAAAATCACAAAATACTAAACGGATGATGTCGTGCCACCTACCAGCAAATGCTCGTAGTCCTGTCCATAGTCCTCGCTCGACGCCGCTGTCATTTGTTCTTGGATCCACTGCTCGAGCTCGGCACTTTCAATCAGATACTCATGCCTATAAAATTTTTAAAAAAATTAACATGAATGCACCAATCCTTTATCAATTTTTAATCAATACCTGTAAGGAATTGCTTTGGAGGAAACGTTCAGTAACTTCCAATTTAGTGCACAATATTCTTTATCAATTTTCCATCCGAATTATCCTTGGTGCGACCTGCTAAACACATTATCAACATACAGGATGTCCCAAGAACTATCTCGAAGACTTAAGAGGGTGTTCTGTGTAACCTTTAATGAGTAAGAAATGGTATAAAAAATGCAAAAAAAATCACTCCCAAATTTATTATAATTTTTAACAGATGGTATCAATTCAGTCAGCGTGCGAATTCCGATGCTGCACCGATCGATCATAACCTTAACACCGTTACTACCGACAGCTGAGCGCTCGCAATAAAGACATTATTACATGATCCATTTACTATTTTGACGTAAAGTTTTTTTTTTTTTCTTACAGTAACACTAGAAATCGCAGGACCAATTAGCTGTTTTTTTTAAAATCGGAAATGGTTTTGGGACACGGTGCATATATATTTAACTGGAATATCCTCTATTAAATGTGCTTTAGAAAAGGTATACCTGCACATGCTCTCGACGAGTGCCTTCTGCCTCTGGGCGGCCAGCCTCTGCAGCTGGCCGAGCGTCTGTGTGAGTTGCGCGTGCCTCGCGACCAGCGCCGCTCCGTCGGGGTGGCGCGCTGCGGCCATCGCCTGCGCAGTGTGGCCCATCTCTGATATTATCGCCGCGTACGTATCCAGCTCCAGCTCCATAGCCTGGTGTAAAAAAAAATAGGTTATTGATATCAAATATGAAATCCATACTTTGTAAAGGACATACAGTTGCTGGAAGGAATTCAAAGGATATTCACAAATATACTCCGGAACTGGAATATTACAATTCGAAATAATAAAAAGTTATGTTTAAAAATATGTTCTCTATGGGAAATCCCATGTTGAATGAAGAAATATTTATAATGCAATATGCTGCTAGCATATGCCTCACCTTTGCGACTGCGGCTACCTAGTTTAGAACCGGTTAGAGGTCCCTTAACAAAAAAAAAGTACCTTATGCCTGGTTAGCAGTTGCATGGCGTGATCGCGATCCCTCCCGTAGTCGGTTGAGCCTAGCGCGGCCGCCCTGTCGGCCAGCCACGCCTCCACGTCCAGCGCGTCCTGCAGGAAGTGCTGCGCTCTCAGCGCCGAGTCCAATCTGGACGATTTAGCGTCTGCCTCTTCCGAAAGCGACTTCCACGCTTGTTCCAGCGCAGAGCAGAGTCCCTTGGTCTACGAAAAAGTGGAAAGACTATTAGATGTGCTTTTTAAACATACTGTGATATCCTCGCCGCAAGCAGATATTTACTTATAAAAACATACTATTAGAGTATAGGATGGCCTGGTGGCGCAGTGGTATAAGCACCTGCTTCTAAATCCAGAGGTCCTGGGTCCGAATCCCCATTGGGTCAAATCCAACCAGGTCATTTTTCGCCGTTGAGAATATTCAATGGTGCTTTTCTCAACACTGTCAAGTTATGTATTAAGACATACACAAAAAAAAAACACTCATTCCATTACAGACTTGCGAGATGTTGTTTGCCTGTAATGAATGACCTCTCATCATGAAAAAAAATAATCATTTTAAGTTGGTGGTTGGTTGTACGTTTTATTAATATCATATAAACCAGATTTCTTTGCATAATTTGTGTTGCACTTGACATCATTAATAATATCATAATATCATTAATATCATATTTTAGTTAGGTTAAAATGTTAAAATTGCATCCCGAAATACACTAGCTTTATAAAAATCCTTAAATCTACATTTAGTATTGTTAGGAAAGCTGTATAGTTTTTTAATCGGACCCACAGCGTGGACTTTGCAGTTGCATATTAACACTACTGATAAATACCTTCTCGCTGTCGGGATGTCCGCTATCGATCAGCTCGGTGCCCCTCGATAGCAACCTGTCGGCGACCGGTTTCCTCCCGGCCATCTCCTCCCGCATCTTGGCGAGCTTCTTGTGCGCTGCCTGCGTCGCGTGCAGCCCCTCCGCGCCGCCGTCGCCGCCCGAAATCGCCGCGACAGCCGCCGACTTTTCCGACACCCACTGGAGCTCTGAACTGAGCTCCAGACAGAATTTGTGGAATCTGAAACGTTGGTCGATTGCGCATCGTTTATGTCCAAACTGAATTCACTCAACAACTTATGTCGGTTAAATCCGCCCATATAAATTTCTTGAATCGACAGTGTCCACTACACACTATATAACACTACTCCGGTAAGTGACAAAATACTTAGCTAGTTCTAGAAGATGACGATGACTTCAAAACAAACCCCTTTTATGATGAAGCTAGGTTAGGTCTCACTGCAGTAAGCATGAATCTATCTCCAGGAGAGACAAATTTGCAATTTTACATCTCAAAACATATTCATTTGCCTATTCCACTTCGCGCCGATGACATCAATTTGTGTCATTGCTGTATATCGCCAGATGCCATGCACAATATCATGTCATCGTCTTACTGCAGTTCTACAATTATTTAAAATGGTGGCATATCGCGTATAACTGAATTCATGAAAGGCATAGACTAATCATTGCCAATTACGAGAAATTATAACTTAAACTAAAAAAACGGGTGCCAGTCCTGAGTGGGATATTCCGTTCGGTTAATGTATTTCGCCGATCAGGCGGCAACGCTTGGTCCGCGGGTTTGCCTTAGGAGCTGAATGTGTTAAGAATATTAGATTAATATAAGAAGACACGCCTAAACAAAAAGAGGTATTAATAGCTACCTCAATCCTTCTTCGAGTTTAGCTCTCCTGGACTTGGCCGGTGCCTGGAGAGCTCTTGACGCCGTCAGGAGTTTGGTGCACTCCTCCTGCACGGCGGGTGCGTCGAAGTGTCCCTCGGCGACCATGTCGGAGCCCGTGGAGGCCAGTTCTACCGCGCGCGTCTCGCACCAGATCACCTCTTGCTCCAGCGCCTGTTGTTAAACGATTAATACAATTAATTTGCAGAATTAGGATTCTATAAGTCATATGGAGATAGAATATACCTCTTGAAGCTGTTTACTCTTAAGGAACGATGTAAACGTGGAGATTTTATAGAAACTTGATTCTGAAAAGACTACAGACTAAAGATATAATAATTTTAATAATAATAATTAAATTAAACAACACCATTTCTATATTATAAGATCTGAAAATAGTTTGGCATTTGGCATGTGTTGAAGTCAGATATTGAGCCTGTGTTACCAGTTGAACGCGTAGTCCTTTCGGTCTGTCCAGCATTTAGGACATAGGCCTTCCGCCTCGTTTAAGTTTTTTGTATATACTTCGGAAATGATGTGTATTAACCTGATGTCTGGTGAGCAGCCTCTTGCAAGTCCTGAGATCGGCGCCGGTCTCCTCGCTGGTCAGCTCCCGGTTGAGCTCCGCCAAACGCGCTCGGGCGTCGTCCGCCGAGCGTCGGTGCTCGCGTTGGGCGGCGGCCTGCCTCAGTCGGGCACCCTATATACAAAAACCAAAAACGGTGAAATAAAGTTATAAATACAAAACAATAATTTGCTTAACATTAAGCATATTTTAAAACAAGATTTGTTCTATATACATAATTACAACTTTGTTAAAAGTAAAGGCATTATGGAAAATTTATGAAATCCTAGAATTGTTTTATCTTATTATATTAATATTATGTTCCATCTAAAATGTTTAAAGGTACCATTTAATTGAAAAAAAAAAAAAACACTACCGTAAACATAATATTTACATAGTTTGTTGCTAATAGCAACAAAATTCCTAAATTGTGAAGTAAAACAAACATTAATCAGCAAAAAAACTGATAAAAAATTGAGGTTATTTTTGGATTATTCAAACGACAGACGAATCAAACTATTTATGAATGTCACAAACCATGTGACCTGGTTACAGGTTGTCGACGTTGCGTACTGTCAAATCTTGTAACTTCTGTATGAATATATTGCAAGACTTGACAGTTAAATGATGCGTTTGCAATTTGGAATGGCTCAAGAGTAGCATAGCAGATACTGTATAACCCTTCGAGTTTCTGGCAGCCTAAACTATTAAAAATTATATTATAGAAGACGACAGTATTTTTAATTTCAGTTGGGCTTGTGCTGATGAACGGGCCAATAGTTCCGTAATGTTATTTGATTAGAGAAATATTGAAGTGTACCTTATCGCTGGACGCTGCTACCAACTGCTCCCAATCGTCCTGGAGCGACTCCAATCGTTTTTTGATGTCGGCGGAATGACTGGGATCCGAGTTTGACAGCGATTGTCCAACCTAAAATAAAAAATATTTTTTCATTTATAGAAAAATTTGAAAACCACTCTTAGTATCTAAATATAGATGCAGATGTCGCACCAAGTCCCAAACATCGTAATTTACTAGAATGGGCGACAGTCTCATCATTTTAATGACAGATGGCAATACATTTCGTAAGATTAAACGGCAAATCAATAAATTAAATGAGCACTGTCTACGAATGAGCAAGATTACTGTTTCTAAAGTCTAAACGTTCGTTACATCAGATTTTCATACGGTTTACGTCTGGCTTATCTGTCGACGTTCTATCCATCGTTTCTTGGTTGCCTACTAATTTTTATTATTAAGTTACAGACAGGCAGCTAGTAGCTGATTGTGACCTACCTCATCTGTGCTAAATTTTGTGATCTTTTCATATTAGCAGGGAAATAACCAGTTAGTGTTCACGTTAGTATCAGGTTGAACTGTCAAACCAATGATTTAATAATTAAAGTCTGTATTTTTCCATACATTTTATCAAAACTTTAGACCTAAATATCGTATTGACTGAATGCGAGTTCTGAGAAAATAATATAAGTAACAATCGAATTCACAAAGATGCAAATTCAACAAATTTGTTGAAAAACATTGATCTATATGAAGAGAAGTTGATTTATCATTTTGCGACGGAATGTTTTTATTTGTAAATATCGCCTGTTCCAGCTAAACTCAATAGCCATTAGATGAAATGATCTTAGGTTCACGCCCAACACAGACAACAGCTCTTCGGAAAGAGGCCCTTCAACTAATGAGAGACATATGACATATGTATATGAGCCTGAAGAAAATCTCTTAGGTATTAGGTATCATAAAATGCACCTGGGTGTTTTTGATTTAAAAGATAGTTAAGTTAAAAGACTGGCAGATCTCTATTTCTGTAGCTTGTTTGAGCCTGGTCCGATAACAGAGAATAAAAACCGAGGAATTGCCGTAGGACTGTCCAGGTGGTTTCAACCTTTCACCCGATCAGCTCATCTTAGTCGGCTATGACCCGCATTGGCGACTGTGTTACATAATTGAAAAATATACATTAAACCTGCATTAATTTAGGTTCGATTAAGGTAGAGTCGCATATCTTTTAGTTCGTAATTCTGGCAATCTCAGCTATAGTTGAAAACTACAAAAAAGAGTGTCTGTGAGTGTCAATAGACAACGCGACGATTTGAGGTTTACCTTTTCAAAAGCATGTGTTGTACATTTAACAGTCGCAAAATACTTACATTGTGCACATTTCTCAATTGCTTTTCGTTCGCTCTGAGTTCGCGTTCAAACGCCTCGTGTTTTTGAAGTTTCCGTGCCAAATTTGCCAAATCCCTAAAAAAAAAACAAATATATAATTAAAATTATTGTTATTATTGAAATTGGTAAAATAAGAAAAAAACAGCAAAAATTTTTGTTTTTGCAATAAGGCAGATTTCTAAGAGACAAATACGGGATATCCCGGAAACATTCCCGATGCGATTTCAGGTAGATTTTGTAAGACAATATATAAAAATTCATCACAGTTACAAAGAAAAACTATACTAAAGTTTCTATTATAACAGTCAATTTGCTTGTGAAAAACCTGTCATATTACGCTCGCTCCTCTCTCGGGTGACTAAGTTAGTAGGTCAGTGTGACACAGGCGCTATTCATGTTTTGTGTAAGAAGGACGCTCTATCCCGCATTTTCTGACACCACCTTTAAGGGGAGGGGGGGGGTAAATTTATGTATTCTGATAACGGTACTGGCCGAACGGACTCTGATTTAGGAAGGAGGGGATGTAAGGTGGGTATAACAATATAAGATTGATTTACACACATTTCATTAAAAAAATAATATTTTTGGGGATGAATCATATTAGATTTTTTAAATTAATATAGATTAGGTTAGGTTAATCTAACCTCCTTAAATTAACTCCTCTAATACATTCTTACATTCTGTTATTTGGGCCGATATTTCGAAGAGAGTGATCGTCAACTGGCCAATAATGAATAATCCAAAATATTGTAGCGTGTATTATTATTGTATTGTAGGTCGACCCTTACAAACGGTGTTTTCAGACTACTTTCAACTTGACTAAGTTTTAGTGTGTAGAGGTACAATTTTAGTGCTAATAATAATTACCTTTTAATCTATAGCAATAGATTTAAGAAAAAATACCTCATTTGAAGTTAAGTTATTTGAAATTAAGCTATTTTTCAAGTGTATTTTATTATAAGCCGGTATTTATAGAAAAGTGCGACTTCACATTAGAAGTAAATTACGTGAAGATTAAAAAAAAAAACTGAACGTTTTCCATGACGAGTGCGAAGGCCTTACCTGTAGTTCTGATCGGTGGCCGTTCTCATTTTGTCGTGAACCCAAGCGGCCAAATCGTCTGCGTCGGCCACAAACTGTTGGTAGGCGAGTTGCACTTGAAGCTCTTTCCGGCGTTCGGCGGCGCGCTTTCTGACTGCGTCGCGACGCTGTTCGACTAGAGAGCGACGTTGCTGAATGCTGTCAAATAAACACTTTAATAAAATACCATATTTTTAAATCTAAAAGACCGAGGTAAAAGTGGAGATACTTCAGTACAGCACTTGATACTTAAAAAAAACCATAATAAATGTGACAGATGGATAGGTTTTCCTTTCAAATACACTCAACCAGGCCGTCTTCGCTCAGAACCTCCATACAAAGACTGTTCTCACTTTACGAAATATCCTAATTTCTTATCAAGTACAAATTTGTTGCAATAATGCTAGCATGAAACACTAAAATTAACGTATTAAGTTTCGAAGACGGCTATAGTGAAAGAAATATATGCCTAATTTTGAGTATTTTTAAAAAATGAATTTTACTGTCCATTAAATACTAAATTAAGTTTATGAAGGGTTTCATAGAGATTACGAGGATACCAGGTGTTTATTTATCGAACGTCAAAATCTTTAAAACATAAATTTCTAACGAATCGGTAAGTTTTTGTAACATTTACTTTGGCACACATAGGTTAAGTAACCTTGATAGGTTAAGTGACACTTGATAGATTAAGTGAAAACATTTTTGGGGTCGTTTATTCGAAGTGAGGTTTGTGGGCTACCGTCGTTTCCGTAGCCTACAATACTCCTCATAAGTGTCCTCCCAGAAGTTTTGTGTATGTTTATTTTTTTTTCAATACAATTCATGACTTTAATCTTACTGTTCTTTGGCATAGTGAGGTATTCGAGCCAGGCTGTCGGCAGTGTTGCCGAGCGCTCTCAGCCTTTCGTCCTGTGCCGCCAGTGTGGCCTCAAATTCCTCGTGCCGCTTCAGCAGAGCTTCCGCCGCGTCGACAGAGTTCTAAAAATGAAATACATATTTAATACACACCGTCTGGACTGAAGAGTTTCTGAAGATGTTTCCAAGTCCACAGATCTTGGTTAGTCTTTGACTTTTCATGGAACGGTTAGGTCAACTATAGTCCATTTTCGGAGTATTCGAGTACATTACGATATCGGAGCTTAATGGGGTGGGACAGATAACTAAAGGCAAGAAGTATTGCCCGTTTTGACAGTGCCAAAAGAGTCAGTTACATGAGAACTCCCAATTGATATTGCATTAAACCAATGAACGAATGTTGCGGTCTGGTTACTTAGAGAACGACATCCGAGATGATAGATCTGTCATCTCGGTCGTATAACGGTCGTTCTTTTGCAGCCGAGTTACATCAAAGTGGTACATTTTGTTCTTCTTATCAAATGGTTTCATGTTTAGTGCTGCTGTGTATAAACTACACAAATATGAAAGATTTCTAAACATTTAAATTATCTAAACCCACAGGTCAGTGCAGATTCTTTATTCTTTATTGAGAGAAATCAAGTCTTATAAATAATTAGGATTAATGATAAGTTAACATTTTTTAAAAAATATTTGTAAAACTAATCAAAGATTTCTATTATTAATAAAATAGTATATTAATTATATTATAGTGAAATTCACGATTTCATTCGCTTTTCCCTCCTGCGTCTGCGAGGCGAAGCGACAGATAGAGTAAAACAAATGAGTCGTTGCGGCGTATCCAGTAGCCGGAACGACAAACACATTATACATACTTTTTCAAAAGCTATAGAAAATTATCAGAAAATGCTGCTCTTTTCCGGTAAGGTGATTATTCTCATTAATCTTTAACTCTTCGGTTTCTAGAGACGCCGTAAGAATAAACCCAGTCTCTTGAGACGAATATTTGAGCATCACTTTTTTACGCATTTAGTTGCTATGCGAATCAGTGAAAAAATTACAGCAAATAAAACTTACACCGTGCTCGTTGTAATCGAGGAATGCTTCATGTGCGCCCGTCGTGGCGTCAATGCGATCCGCTTCCCTATTAAACTGCTGTAGTTGGAGACACTGCTTTAGGTAAATGTCCTTGGCGAGCCATTCTGAAAGCAATGATATGTCATATAAATGCTATTATTCACATATGAAGGATGACTGTTTCATAAAGTAAATAAATCTCTGAATAATTCACGTTCATTCATGGGCAGCTCCAAAACACGCAACTTCGCAGCCACTCAACGAAATTATCTAAATGTCTTCGTTCCACTAATCCTAGGAAGAATTTTATTTCCAATAGAGTTGTGGATAATTGGATTCGGCTACTACAGGAAGCGGTGGAAGCTATAAGTGTAAACCAGTTCAAGAACCGCCATGATAAATTTCTTGAATCAAATCGCTAGTAACTGAGAATGGGATATGAGCGTTTATACCCAAACTATTACAACTGTGTGCTGTAAATATTGCACAAGTATAAATGTAATTCGTCTGAAGATATTAAATCATAAATATTACCTTCCTCGACAGCTTTCTGTTCGGCTTTGAGTTGAGAAATCTTCTCCGACACGTCTGTCAATTTGGGGTTGCCCTTTACTAGCTTGTCGCCCAACTGAATGACCTCAGAAAATCTGAACAAAATAAAATTGTATGATTATAACCAATGTCTCGGCAATTTTTTGCAGACTCCAGAACGCAAACTACCTTAGCGATTTCCCTAATGGCGATTCAAAACATTGTGTCGTCCACTTCCATCTATGAACAAGTAGAATGTCTAACTCAAAATTCATTATCGAATGTCTCTCTCTCTCTCTCTCTCAGGCAGTCAGCAAGAATCTATGCACGCACTCATCAGTTACACTGCCGGAGGAGAGTGGTTCTTAAAAAGATACAGAGTTCAAGTTCCCAGAAAGAGAAAGTGCATTATAATCAAATTCAAACAAATACATTCACAAGACATCAGCAAAACTGCTACCCAGTGTTTATACCATTTTTTTTTTTAATAGGATAAAGATAGGTGACAACTTTGAACAACACACTGAATCCAGCGGTCGTCAATGAAGTTGTGATCTCGATATGGGCATATCAGCTCTAGCTACTCGTCCATCAACCAATAATAATAATAACAATGTAGTGAAAAAATATTTAAAAATAATATTTTATAGCTGCTACTAGCATTTTGTAAAAATGGCAAAAGATGAAGTGACAACTTTGAACAAAATAGTGAAAAGAAACTTTAAAAATAAAGAAAAAAATAAAATATGTTGTGATTTTTTTGATTGAAAAACGTTAAAACTTCATCAACTCAATTGACCGTGGTAGTCTAGTGGTTAAGGCGTTGGACCATTGATCCAAAGGTTGCGGGTTCGAATATGCACATGGTCACATCATTTTTAACGCTTCATTACCATCATTTCCCCTGACTCTAAGACAGGCATATTTGGCCTAGTTGAGTAGGGCCCAAAAAATTATTTAAAAAAAAAAACAATTGAATAGTGGGTAATGGGTCAAAACCCTATTGCAAGATTTGTCACAAACAGATTTGAAGTTAAGTTAAAGCTTCTAATAGATGATGTTTGAGTCGGCACATGGTGACATGAAAAGTTGTAACATTCCTCTATGTAAATTTAAAATACAGTATCCTCGCAAACATACAAACTATTTAGACGATTGTGTGCTTTATTTATTTATTTATAAAACAGGTTTTCCAATTTTTACATTACAATTAAAGTAAAAAATTAAACTACAAAGAAAAAACAACATAAAAAACAATAACAATAAAAAACAAATAATAACTATAACTAATCAGAAAAATACAACTAAATAATTTTTTATATATAATTATATACAAATAAATAATTTACGCTGATCTCACAAAGGTGTAATAGGGTAAACAGACAAAGATATCAATCTCCATGGGAATGGTTACGCTTCGCTAACCCGTAATTCTGTCAGATGTACGTTGCAATCTCTAAAATTAACACCGTGAGGATTTCACAAATCTCAAAAAGAAATTGACCACGATCAAATAAAACGTTAAGTGCATAATATATAATCGGTACGTACTCATCTTTATGCGCCTTGATATCTTCGCCCAGGTCGTTGTGTTCCTTATACAGCGCTTCGGCCGTGGCCACATCGGTTGCTTTCTTCTCCGCGGCCATCTGCACTCTCACACCCTGAAACAAATACAAGTGGCAATGTAAGTCGCTGCCAAAGGAAGCCTGCGACAGACCGCACCGAAACGCTAGCAATAAATAAAAAGCGCAGGATAAGATCGGCGTATGCGTATCCGTTGAAACAATAGTTTTATGCTAATCAAGTATGGAATCCCTACTTCACTGAAGCCATAGATTTCATAGAAAAGGTTCAAAGATACGCAATGAAACTTCCAAGTCAACTAAAAAAAATCTGAAACATGAAGAAATGCTAAACATACTTGGATTATTAACATTAAAGCACAGGCGGGCGAGAGGCGATCTTATAGAGACCTACAAGATTTGACAGTCCGACGAAATTTCTATCTGACCTTAAATGGGAGCCTTTAAGTTCAAGGCGAAAAATATGTCGTCTCATTAACTTATTTAAGGCCTACTTGAAGCTTCCAGCATGGTCCTCCATTAGTGAGCAACTTCAGAAACCGTTCTATATTGGACGAAAGGACCATTCTCACAAAATAAAGGAAATTTTTAGGAGAAAGAATGTCGGATTTCATTCTTTTCTTCCGCGCACCATTAGAGAGTGGAATAGTCTCAACTGCAGCGTCTTCAAACCATTCCCTAAGACCCCTTCCCAGCTAAGAAAAAGGATAAAAAGCTTGGCTTTAAAATAATTGAGTTGCATCACCTGCCAATCAGCTATACCACCAGAGGAATGGTACCTCCAAAGTATATGTAATTTTTAAATAAATAAATAAATAAGATATTAGCACCAACAGCTCTAGTATTTGCTGAAGCTAGCAAAAAAAGTGTGGATTCGTGCGAAGTACCAGCGTTCTCCACAACCTGTAAAGATTGTTGCAAAGACACCTGAATTCCACAATCCATCAACAAAATTCCAGCACCTAAGCTCGACCATTAGGTAAGTGATTTGCGATTCATTTACGAATTCACCGCATTTCCTACAATTATGATCTTACAAATTTTGAAACCATATACACAATTAATACAAATTCGCACTTGCGAGGACATCATTTGAAACTGTCAAGTCCGAGGAAGAATTTCATGTCAATTTTCATGTCAATGAAAATTGACAGTTTTACTCGTACTGCGCGGGGCACATACGCTACAGACCTATCTGTCGATTGTCAACAATGTATATATTGTTTGTATATAAGTTTTTATCGTGATAAAGATCTCATAAGAGACCGAATACACACCTGAACCCAGTCAAGCAACTCCGCAGAGCTGCTGACAAATATCTGGTGCCCGACGGCGCTTTCGAGTCCGCTCCGCCTTTCGGCGGCCTGCTGCTGGCATTGCTGCCACATCTCCTGGATCTCGCGCTGCCGCGAATCCACGTTTGCCTTCTCGTTCGGGTACGATGACTTCACGCTGCGACGAAAAATAATTTGCAACTTTGACACTTAGTAATAAAATGATTTTCTAGAGCATTTCATGTCATTCAAAATAGTGCAGGTTAAAACCCTTACATAGCAGTGCTAAAATAAGGGTTTTAGTAAGCATCTGTAATTCAACTATTTTTTCAAAATCTCTCGGGGCACCAGCGAATCACATTTTGCACAAGTGCCCGGGCACGCACCTGACAGGTTAATTGTTCACAACACTGATGACATTCAACTTACAAGTTTCAAATTCAAAAAGTGTCTGCGGAGAAACATAAAATATCTTTAAAAAGTTTTGTTTTATAAGCTATGAAAGAAAAAAATTGCACGTGAAATTTGGAGTATTTGGAGTAAAAAATACATTTTACTATTTTATAAGAAATGATTACATAAGCTAAAAAACGGGTGTCAGTTCTCCGTGGGATATTCCGTCCGGTGAACGTACTTTGCCGATCGGGCGACAATCCGTGGTCCGCGCGTTTGACGTACAGACCTGAATGTGTTAACTATTCACGACTAAAGCTTTGCGATAAACACAGTTAACAGGTGATGTAACGTTCAGACATCACGTTTATCCTAGATATTGTGGCACATCTATGAACCTGTTCTATTTATATGCACTAGCCACCAAAGCAGTAAGCGTTCTAGCGTGGATTTAATTCCGTAATGTCAAAAACCGATCTTACCAGTTTTTCCGCATCCAAGTACGGAGACTGTGGCAAAATTTAAGAAGTATTATTAGGATACATCCAAAACAATTTCGATAAAAACAGTATAAATCTTATGTTGGTGGTACTTTCGCATTTCTTATTCTTGCGGTTTCGAGCAGTGCTCTCAACTGTTCAACTTTAATATTCCGTTCATAATAACCTTATTTGCGCTTGTATTGTATTTATGTCTTAAACCAGTTTAAGTTGATTGTTCAACCCTAATAAAAGACCTGGGAATTGACAGTTATATGAACTTTTTAATGTTAAATATTAAAAAAATATCTAAAATTGAAAGCGGTAAAACCAATCTAATACTGTCATAACAATTACTCGTGACTCGTAATGTGCAAGAGCACATTACATGCCAAATAGAGATCGTGGTAGTCCAGTGGTTAAGGCGCTGGAGTATTGACCCAATGGTCCCGGGTTTGAATTCGCACACGGTCATTTCATTCCCAACATTTCCTCTGACTCTGGAACAGTTGGCCTAGTTGAGCATACAAAATAATTGTTAATTACCTGTAGAGCAATTCTTTAAAAAAACAATCCTTTTGGCCACTTAAAGAAGTACATGTAGTTCCCATAAAATATAATATTCATACGGACACTAAATTGTAATAAAATGTAATAAAATACCGTTCGTAGGTAGAAAGGTATTCTAATGTCTGTAGAGATAAGTGTTCTGTTTGCCTTGTAACTTAAGTCAGTCGACAGTGTTGGCTTGAAAGGATTTATAATTTAATGTGTTTTTTTTTTTTAAAAAAAAAAGTAGGAAATCAGTTGTTAATACAAAATAAACTTAAGTGCTGTGGCATTATTATATAAGAGCAAACAACTTACGAATCAGCCAGCAGGTTGACCCTGTGCACCTTCTCCCTGAGCGGTTCCAATTCTCGCTCGAGCTGAGCATGCCGCCGCTGCAGGGCCTGCACCGTGCGGAGGTCGGCGCCCGGCAAAGCGGCCGCCGACAGCTGTGCCGACTTCTCGCGCATCCAGTCGCACGCCTCGTCACACGTGCGCCCAAACAGTTCCACGCTGTGGACGCAAATTACAAGTTAAGCGCAATAATGTCATTTTTATTTATAGTGTTCTGAGGAAGTCAATTTTTACCTCATAGAGCGTAATTAGACATGTGGCCTTTCACCTCGCCGGCAAGTCGCCGTTGGTTACTGTCCTCGTTCGAGCCTTAGCAATAAAGTTGTAAATAACTTACCTATTAAGTACACACACCTAACCTTGCAGATGCTTTAGGAATACCAACAACTTTACCGTATTACAATGATTATTAACAATTTTTTTAACAGAGCGTCTGGCAGGATTAAGCCGTTTTTATCAATCAATCATATAAATCCTTAAATGTTCGGTTTTGACGGTGCATTTCGATCCTCATTAAAGAGACTTAAAGTGATGCTAACATTCTTAATAGATTTCTTAGTTATACGAACCATTGAAGGACGACTTATAAAAAAAACTGTCGCCAGAAACAAAGTATGTTTGACGGACGATTATTATAAAAACAGAAATAAATAAACGGAAAATAAGAGGATGTCAGACCGCAGTAATGATCTGCGGCCACGATGCTCTGCCACGATCAAAGAGCGAATAAAGGTTGTTACCTCGATGCGCCCTCCAAGCTCTTCTCCCTGCTGGCCTTCAACCGATGCAATCTGTCCCAGGCCGCCGTCAGCGCGGACAACCTTGCACGAACGCGGTCCGCCGCCGCCGTGCTGCCCGATTCGGACAGTTGCCGTGCGAGGGCTTCGCCGGACTGTGTTGCCGCTTCGAGGCGTCGCGTCGACGCCGACAAATCTGTCACAAATTTCTAAACGGAACAAAAACAATTAAACATTAGTGTTGCCATTCCTAAACTGTGGTTGTTATAATGAATATACAATCCCAGGTTTTCACAATAGATCAACGGCAGTGTTTTTATAATAATTTTGCACACTCATACAATAAACTAATAATATTATAAAATATACATAATTATCAACCAAACTACTAACTTAATAAGAAAAAATCCCTTAACCCCCTGAGGGCGTACGACGCGAGGGGACGTCATGCCGCGCGGACATTTCTGTGTCCGTTGAGAGCGTACGACGTGAGTAGACGTCATGAATACCTGCTTGATTTTGATTATTTTTGGTATTATTTCAGTATTATTCATTAACTTGACGTTTTTTTCATTGAAAATCTTAACGAAATAATTTTGTTTTTTTTTTGTTTTCATTTTAATGTAGTTTCTACTACTATTTATAAATGTGTATTTTCAATACACTAATGTACTACCGTTCCAATATCTATAATTTTTTTTTAACTTTTTTCTTTTTTCCGAAAAATGTACATATTTTGGAAGACTTTTAAATTGTAATGTATAGTTATAAATATATGAAAATGTAAAAAAAAGTGTTGATTTTGTTTATTTCGTAATTTAAAAAAAAAAAAAAAAAAAAAAATGGCAACATTTTTATTTTTTTCTTCTTTAATTTACGAGACAAACATAATCAAAGTGATATGGTGTAATAGAAAATTTTACGGTGAATCCGATGATACCAGATTTGTAAAAATTGAACGACTCATGCCTGCACTATGGATTTTATAGTAGTGAGTGATTTTTCAAGGTCAATAACTACAGTCTCAGCGGGTTTTGGCGCCAAAATAAACTACACTGTCTAAGGGTTAAGATTATAGAAGGGTACTTAAGTCTGCTCAGATACTGTAGAAAATTCTTATAATTACATTAGTTTTATACATTTTTAGAAGGGTCTCTTCTTTGGCTACAAAGGGAATGAAGTTTTTTTTAATAAACAAAAGGCATCAAAAATTGTACAATTTTGAGGTTAATTTAAAAAGCCCTGATTAAAAATAAATATTTTATACTAAGCTGATGATGCCAATCAATGGCTGTCATTGACAAGATCCCTGGAAGATATCTCATTGATATCACTATAGTTTTTCTATTAAATCTCAGTTTTTTCAAGGTTGCCAACTTCAGGGCTATTATAATATTTGTGTCACAAAACCTAATTGAGGGTCGAGTAAATGATCGTATTTTTGTTTTTCCTAACCTCATATTTCCTCTTGGCCATTTCGACGCTATCGTCAGGATCATCGGTCCTTAGCAGCTTCTCCTTATCGCGGATCCACTTGTCAAAGTCGTCGCATTCCCTGTAGAACCCGTAGAGACGGATCGCGTCCTCCAGTTGCGAGCGACGTGCTACGAGGAGTTTTGTCAACTCATCTGAAATTGGGTAAAGAAATATTAGCGTAGCCCTTTTCTGCGAGACACTATTCACAATCGTTATAGTGCATGTTATGAAACTGGTTCATACTCGGTACTCAAGTTATATCGGAAGAAATTATTTCATGTAGGGCATTGTCGATTAAAATATTATTCTTGTTCAATATTAGATTAAAATTTGTTCAATATAAGAACTAGTTCATACTGGGTTTGACACTAAAAGCGAAGATCTTTAGAAACAATAACTGGGGCTCAGTAAAACTGACTCCTTGCAAACCATAATTATAGAAGAAAACAAACCGTATCCATCATTGACAGTCTTAATCCTGGAATCGACGCCGTCCTCCCCGGGATCCCTCTGTCGCAGCGCTGCGAGCTGAGCAGCCAGCTGTGGCCGCGAAGGTCTGCGGCCCGCCTTGCTCGCCTTCTTCACCTGCACCACCTGCTTCACGAGGATAGTTTTCTTCACGCGCTGGACGGTCTTCACCTTCTCGGGACGGCGCACTTGCACCTGGAATGGAGGAAATTGTTTATGAAAAAAATTGACACCTAATGTTGTTGATACATTAGCAAGGTATGTTAGGGTTAAATTTGAGATCAATACACTAAGTAATTTTGGACATTCCTCAAAAATCACAAAAGTATGAATAACTACTAAACTTTCGGATCACCTATATAGTGTTTAAGGGCTTTGTATCACCAGGTTTCGGGCTAGCCACTGTCTGAAATTCTGTATACTAAGTAGATATATATATGTTTCAAAGCCAATGAAATTATGACATATTTATACCATTCTTCGATATTTGCGTATTTTATAAGAGATAATGAATTAATTAATCGGGAGTTTCAGTAAACAAAAACCCATTGTGATCCATAAAGAATGTTTCATTCCCAGAATGGTAAAATCTATAGAAATTAGACATTTAAAGTACCTCCTGTATGAAGTTATCAAAGACACAAGTGACTCTCATTAAACTCAAGTGTGGCACTTTGTTTTACTAACGGGTATTAAAAAAAAAATGGTAATCGACAGTGCTGAGAAAAGCGCTATTAAATATTCTCAGCGGCGAAAATGACTCTGGATTTTAGAAGCAGGTGCTTATACCTCCGCACCACCAAAACCCTCTCAAGTACTGGGGGTACTCTTAAAAGTGAAATGGGAATTCTACTCACAGGCACTATCCTCGGCTCGATTTCGCGCACGTAGTTCGCCGGCACGAATCCGTCCGTTCCGTCGGCCTTCCGCACCGACCACCAGTCGGGGTTCGTTCTGTTGATCAGGAACATCACTTCGCCCTTGGCCATCGTTATGCCCTGGCCGCTGAACGCATACATCGCTTTGACCTGGGTAACATAAAAAAATTAGCAACACTCACCAATACTTAGTCATCATACAATGCTTTTATAGGTTAGATTGACTGAAACTTAAATAATATGAAGCAAGGCTTGAATATGGTTATAGGCGACTAAGACAAATTAGTCGTTTTTTTGTTACAAACCGGTTAATATGAGCCATCCACACACGCATTCGATTACGAATTTCAATTCAATTATCTCTAAGCGACCGAGAGTGCTGCGCGTATCTGTGCGTGGCTGTGTGCGTAATTGAAATAATTTCAAGCTGCATCGCTGATTCACACCGATTTGGTACTTTCTGTGACGACTGACCACATTTGTCACTTTCTGTGACGACTGGCTTAGGATTGCCCTCCCCGCACCTACCCTACGACTGCCGGCCACTCAACTCAAAGGGAGAGCAGTCAGCTAAGCTCTGCGCCGTGTTCGCACTACCCTTTCTCCACATCACGCAGCGTATAAAATTAGAATTCATATCTTTTTAATCGATTTTTATCCCAGACTACACTTTCGAGAGCTGTTGGCTGTACACTTTCATATTTAGTTAAATTCGATTACCTGCGGTACGCTCCGCTCCTCGGTGACGGTTCTGTGCTCAAGCCTTTCGACGGGTTCCTCCTCCCAGACTTCGGTCGGTACCAGTCGGGTCTCGTTCACCCACTCGTCCTCTTCAGCGACCTGCGTCAGTTCCGGTTCGGCAGGGAACTAGAACGATTTACTTATAAGTGATGTTTCTATAGCAATGTGGGTCCCAAAGGAAAGAAATCAAATGTTAAGTGAATGATTAGTTGCAAAAATACAGAGAAACAGGGGGAATTTTGATACTGAATAAGATATAGGCTTATCAGCTATCCAGGGCCGTGCGAAATCGCTTAATAGACCATTCGCACACTTTAAATTTCCATAGAAATTTAATAAGCAGCTAGTCAAAAGGCAGCTGACCATTTCTCACATTTCATATTCCAGAAATCCATTGTGTCGAATATGCATAGATTGCAGTCTACATACAGTTTGTCATGAGAGACAAACAGTGAGATATTCGAGAAATTCATTTCCCACGATAAGTGTTCTTGACCAAAGTAGGTACCTGACAACTTCAGTCTTCGTCAAGTCTTCAACGCGTTCTCATCATCAAAGCTTCTTCAGACCTTCCGTGTCACACTATTATTAATTACTAATATCTGGAGTCAAATTTTATACACCTATGTAGTTTCAACAAACAATGCTACTTTAACATAAACATCATCTCTACAACAATCAATTCTTCTGATCATCATCATTCACCCTTAAACCGATAACGGGGCAGCAAGGACTTCAGACTCCCTGTTACAAACTTTTAATTTTATTTTGTTATTTAACAGCGAAAAAGAACATGTGAGTTTATGTGATCGCTTACAAAGCTAACTTCAATGAAATAAATATGAAGGTAGATACAATCTTCCTTTTTCTTCCTCGGCCTGCTACCAGCCACTCTTAGATGTAGGCCTCCTCCATTTCCTTCCATGTTGAGCTGCAACAATGCACTCTTAAAAAAAAACACGTGAAACCCACCTGCAGGCAATTGATGCCGGCATCCTTGAGCTTATCGGCCTGCGTGTTCAACGCGGCCAACTCGGGCTTGTAAGCGGCGACTTCCTCCTCGAGCGCCCGCTGTCTCGCCAACAGCGCCTGTCCGGAAGGCTCGTCGCGTCCCACGTCCGCCGAGGACGCCAGAGCGGTGCGCTCCTTCAGCCAGGACTCAGCTTCGTTCGCGTCCGCATAGAACTGCGAAGAAAAAACAACATTTTCATATTGCGTCTTTTTGATTAACAGCACATTTCTACATTTAAACTGGAAGGCTTCATGACAGTGAAGTCTTGGTGACCAAATATTAACGATTTTTTAATCGAATCGTAAATAATACTTATTTTAAATAGAAAAGAACAATAATTCCTGCGTATAGTATACTAAAGTACTAGCTAGGTATAAAATGGGACGACCACAATGTAGCCGAAAGGACGGAGGCAATTAACTCACCTGGTATGCTTCCGCCGCCTCCATTAGCTGCTTCTCTCTGGCAGCGGCCAGTTCCCTCAGAAGGTCCCAGTTCTTGGCCAGGCTGTCCAGGCATTTCTCCACGTCTGCGCTCTTCGGATGCTTCTCGTCTATGAGGCTGAGGACAGAATGTAGGAGTGTTTTAACGACATGTGAAATGAAAACATATAATAATATTGTACACATCGATATTGTTTTTCGACCGGATTGTTGTTCCAGGAGTAAAATTCGCGGTTGTGCTGTTTGACCGACTGGTACTGAAAGAATGACCGATGAGCTGTCAGTCGGTAATTTTTAGTAAAGTAACCGGAATGACATTTTATAATAGAAAATTTCACGATGAATCAGATGACATCAATTTTGTTGCAATTTGATGTCTCATGCCTGCACAGCTGATATTACAGTAGATGGGTGAAGTTTCTTCATTTTCTTTAAGGCGTGATCACACTGTAAGCACTGTGTTTGTGTATTTTGGCACAAAGCCAAAGTAAAAAAAATATATAATTAAGTAAATATAATAATTAATTAACATACCTCTTTCCTTTGTTGACAACCCTGGCGCTGATGTGTTCCCGCGCTCGCATTTCGTGCATGAGCGCCGTGTGCTTCTGCTGCAGCGCCACCACGGCGCGCAGATCCTTCGCGGCGATGCCGGCGCGGCATATGCGCTGCCTGTCCGTCAGCCAACCTGAGGGATGAAAAAAAATAAAAACAGCGTTAATCGCAGCGCCGAATCGTTGATAGTGAGAGATCAATGATGGAGTATTCGCTCGATGCTGTCCACCCGTTTACCCGATTATAATAGACCAGCAGCGGCTCACGATAAGTTGCTTCGCTCTCAGACAATAGATGACGTACAAATTTAGTATGGGGAAGTTCCCTTATCGTGAGCAAAGCCCGATATCATTTTTTTAATGAAATAAAAAAATATTACATTGTTCGAGTGAGTCCGTATATGCAGGATGGCATAAAGTACAATGGAACTCAGGATGGAAAGATCTCGGTGTAACAATCTCATCAGATCTTAAGTGGGAATAGCACCTCAATCGCTAAAAAGGGAAACTCCTTACTATTCTTAATAAGAAAGGCTTTCCATAATTTGACAGTGGACGTTTGTGTGACTAAAGTTTAAGTATACTTCATCCAATTCAGTGTAATTTTTATTTTATTGGATAAAGAACCACGGTTCTTAAAGTTTTAGAAAATAAATCCCCCTCTTATGATTTTACCCCTTGCAAAAATGAGAAAAATAATATAAGAAAGTTCACTTTCAAAAAATTGTTGGCCCATAAATATTGTAATTAGGTATAATTTCAAATAAATAAAAAAACATGCATTTAAATTAATGCAAAAATGTTTCCTTATTGATCTAATTTTAAGGGTCTAAGATTATAAAAGATTAGATATTGCATTGTCTGATGAAAAAAGGTCTCTTAGGTCTCTCGGAGCATTGTACAGAATTACTTTCCCATGGAGAACCAAGAAAGGTGCTAGCATGTCTACAATCGGCCCAGAACCGGCCTGCGTCAGGGCTAGAAACCAAATCGTATCGGCGAGCATAATTGCCCGAATAAAAACAAGCCAAACAACTCATAATAGATTTCTCGCAAAAAAGACTCTCCGAGCTACTAAAATTAAGCCGGAACCAACAAGGATCATAACCAGAACCTAAAGACAAGTACAATACCTTCTTCTTCATCGTGATCTTCGAGGAATTGGCAGAGGTTGCGAGCGTCCTCCAATCTCGCCTTCCGTTCTTTTGATGCCGCCACCAGGCTGAAAGACAAAAAACACGCTGATTCAGCATTTCGGAATGTCTACGCTCTCTCATGGAAAAAAGGCTAGCGGCCATGTCTCAGTTTGACATATATACAGGATGTTTCAAGAACATTTCCGAAGTCTTACGAACATTGCTTACGTTCCCTATTACGCGTAAGAAATTGTATAAAAAAAATAATTCATGCCCAAATTTATTCATTTTATCACAACTCTATATTTATATTTTATAAGACCGGTCAATGACAGGGCGCGATGCGGCCTCGGTAGTGACCGAACTTATGACTAGAGCAGTTTCATATTATCACATAAAGTTTACAAATTTTTTACACGGAAACCGTGATGAATTTTGAAATGGCGTCAAAACAAATCATGTTTAAAATCGCGGGGCCAATTAGCTGAATTTTTTTATCAGGATTGGTCTTGGAATACGTATTATTTTTTAAATATTTTAAAAATTGCAAAGTTCTGTTTTTCTTCTAATCGGGTGTAAAATTTCATGGAGATTTTTATGGAGTTGAATAATGAAAAACACGGAAATTGCAAGTATTAAAAATAAATTAAATAACTACACGCTGCCTGAAGATGCCGATCGGCGACCTGGATGCAGGTGGGAAGAATATAAATTAAAAATTATGTCAAACCGTTTGTTCTGGTATTATTTCATATAAGTTTCCGGTACTCCGAAATTTCCCTAAACCTATTTGTAATACTCAAAACTATTTTTTTATTGTTTTTGAGTTAATGACATAGCTCTAACTTTTTAACGCAACTCATGGAAATTTGGAGCAAATTAATAAGGAATTAGAATCTCACTTGTTATAGGCCTCCTCCAGTTGCGCCAGCATCTGATCGAGTTGCTGTTTGGGCTGTGGGGGACCCTGCGCCTGCGCCCCCTGCCTCACCAGCCTCCGGATCGTCTCGCCCAGCGACCCCAGCTGGAGTTCCTTCAGCACATGGGCCTGCGCCAGCTGCTCCACGGCTATCATATGCGGGCCCACATCCTCCGATTGGAACTGGGCCTGAAAGCAAATCGAAAATGCTTTCAGTATTCTGTAATTCACAGTAATTACTATCATTCTATTTCGTTGTACTATAAGTAGAAGCAGTTAATTAATCTGTATTCACAAAAAAGCGCTGCGTCTGGACCGCTGTTCGCGATCCGCTGCCCAGGCAAATTCACAAGAACAAAGAATCGTTCCCATATTTTTAATTAAAAATGAAATTTCAATATTATTAGGCTTTCTATCAAACTGTCAATGTTTCACTTATTAGTACTGAAAATTTCGTAAAGACTAGATCTTTTATATAAACACAAAAAAGTTTTGATGTGCGTATTATTTTTCCTCTATAATCTACAAATAAGAGAATCAACACCGCAGCGATTGTATGGAGAAATGACCGGGTTGAGTCCTCTTAAGATCAGTAGCCACTATCAACTCACGTGTAACTCCTCAACGGCGCCGAGCGTGGTGTCGGCCTCGCGGACCAGCGCCATCAACGCGGACAACCTCTGCAGGCTGTCCCGGTGCTTGGCCAAGAGCGCCAGCAGCTCGTTCCACCTAGTCAGCACGGCCTGCTCGGTGTTTTTGACCACCTCCGCGCCATGGTACTTCTCCCGGACGAGTTCAGAAGCCATCGAGGACAGATCGTCGAAGCGTTCCGTTCTGCAGAGAAATAAAATGATTAAATTGGCAATGCGGTTGATTTAGTTACATAATTGCAACAAGAAAATGAGACGTGGCACTCATTTGGACAGATCAACAAATGCTCACTGTCGGGTGCCACCGGCAAATGCTGTTGCTGTCGTATCTAGGTGCGGGGGAAGATGAAAATGGTAGAACGAGCATTCATATTCTCTTTTCCCTGTGAAACCAGAGGTGCCATGATAATGACGAGTGTATAAAAAAAATTAAATCAATCCCGAAACGATCATCACTAATTCGGGCTGATATCAGTTTTTCGAATAGCGGTAAATGACAACTCTGTTGCAGTTGGTATGATGATGTTATGGTCTCGTTCGCTCGCTTACGTATCAGATTTATAAATAAAATTTGTGGGGGATACGAATAGAATACCAGGAGACTGTTATTCTATTTCAACCAACTTTCTTTCTGCCGAGTCCCTTTTTGAATTAAAAAGTCGAAGATTTACAAACCTGGCGAGTATGTCTGCCGAGATCGCCTCGTGTTTCTTGACAGTGGCGTCGACCTGCGCGAGGTTGGATCCGTATCGCGGATCCGACAGGACCTGGATCATTTCCTTCAGGTAACCCTTCCTTAGCACAGACTGAAAAATAAAAAAAAGGAACTCTAAACGGAAACGTTCTTGGGAGCGTATTCTTTGTATATTTAACTTAACTCAAGACTCAAGTTTTTGTGAGCCTTTATGTATTGTCCTGATGAAATATAATGAAACACTACTAATATTATACGGAAAAATATAATGAAAGATTTCATTACAAGTTATTTATATACACGCGAGGTCTTTGGATTGAAAATACATTTCGCTTCATGTGTGTGAGATAAACAGGGTAGATTGGTATTAGATTCTATAAAAAACAAACCTATCCAAACCAAATTTCTCCAGTTATCGGATAGAACTTTAAGGGGCATACAGTTGTGTTTAAAAATTAGAAATTGGAGCAAGACATTTATCGACCGTTCTACTCTATAGTTCACGTCGCTGTCGATTCCACACTGGTGCCAAGAGAGCACCGTGCACACTAGCGTCGCTGGTCCCTATGCAGATAATTACAAAATAATTTATTTTAAACTATCGAAACACATTTTTAAAAAAGTAAACCGGAATGGAACTCCGTTACCTTTATCTCTACATGAGGTTTTTTTTTCAATAACCTACAACCAGAAATGGCTCAAAAAACCCTATAAATGTCAATATAGACACCACGAGAATATTTTTTTTTTTTTTATTCAGCACACTGATTAAATTTAAAAAAATAACCAAGAATGGATCTAGACCAATGTTTCCAAACTTATTTTTCCCGTGGACCCCTAAGCCCAGTATTTGTTATCCTTCATGGACTTGTTATTTGTTATCCTTCCCCTCCCCCAGGATTCCCACACTGTGATAGGTGTTCATTTTTTTCTTCCTGTCAGGGACCCCCTGGCAGTCCTCACGGGCCCTGGGGGTCCGTGTGGACCACTTTGGGAACCTCTGATCTAGAAGACCAAGGTTCAGAGTAATCTACGTAATCATCATCATCATAATCTGAGAAATCCTTCATCTAAAATGCGAAAAAACGACGACTTACGAATTTATGCCCCTTAAAGTCCTAAGGTGAATTACCAAGAAGGCCATCTCAATTTTGTCAGTGGAAGTTTCATCAACAAAAAATTAAATAAATGTTGGTGTAAAACATTTTTTTATTCATATGTTTTATCAATAATAGCTGTGATGTATCTTTCTGACCTTAGTGTTAAATTTGTAGTTCAACTGTTCGAGTCTCTCCTGCCGGAGGAGCTCCGTCCTCAGTGCCACCTCCCTGGCGTGCTCGGCCTGCTCCAGCCGTTGCCAGGCCCTCTCCAAGTCCTGGGGTAGCTGGCCCTCGTCCGGCACCCACGCCTCTCTGACGAGCGACCTCTGCATTGTGTTTATGTCGAAGTATAGCGCCTCAATCTCCGAACGCTCTTTGTATCTGTCGGAAAACAATAATATTAGAGCACATGTTATTATAATTATTGTACGCCGAGCAAGCAGCCGTTTAGCTGATATTGCTCATATCTCCATCTCAGTTACTAGCGATTGGCCTAGATTCAAGAAATTTATCAAAGCGGCTCTTGAACTGGCTTACACTTATAGCTTCCACCACTTCCTGTGGTAGCCGATTCCAATTATCCACAACTCTATTGGAGATAAAATTCTTCCTAGGATTAGTGGAACGAAGAGATTTAGATAACTTCATTGAATGGCCGCGAAGTTGCGTGTTTTGGTTAAACATGAATATGTCCTTAATGCTTGCACAATTGTAATGTCCAGTTAACACTTTGTAAGTCTCAATGAGATCACCACGATCACGTCGCTCCTGTAATGAGGTCAATTTTAACGCAGACAGCCTTTCTTCATATTCCAAGCGTTTTAGGTGTGTTAGTTTTTTTGCGAATCTCCTTTGAACTCCTTCCAGCAACTGTATGTTGCGGCCAATTTTGAACGCTAAAATATGACTAAAGTGTACAGAAGTATCGAAGAAGTCGAGGACGAATGGTGACAGCTACAGCTGAGCACGTTCACAACAAAAACGTTATTACAAGATCCATTTAATATTACCACGTAAAATTTAAATATTTTTTTCTCGGAAACCATGATGGTTCGTAAAGTCGGTATTTTATATACCGACTTTACAAATAATATAAAAAATCGCAGGACCAAATAGCTGTTTTTTTTTATCGGGAATAGTTTTATCAGCCATACAGCTGGCAAAACCAACTATAATAATACTAAAAAAATAAAAAAAAAACTGACAACACTGCTTGTGGTTAGCAGGTCTAGTCTCTGGCGCACTCGCGACTCGCTTGCTGGCTGTTTAACGTAATAGTACGGGAGCTAGGAACGTTTTTGTCAATTGATTTTAGAGATTCATTACTCAGAGAAGAATCAAGTGACAAAAACGTTACTAGCTCCCGTATTATTACGACAAACAGCCCCGAGCGAGCCGTGAGTGCGCCAGAGACTAGACCTGCTGGAAGTAACTACTCATTAAAATTTACTTATTTTAACTGCGTAAAATTAGATTTAATAGTAGGTAAATAAAGTTTGCTCACTTTGGCGGTTTCTCCACGGTCCTGTACTGTTTAAAAGCGAGCAGCAACCGCTGTATGCCGTCCAGCGAGTTCGGCAGGTCCCTGTCGTTGAGGTTTTCTATTTTCAGTCGGATCCATTCCAGCAGGGCCGCCATCAGGTTTGCGTAGTGGACCTTCCGCGAATCCGCGTCCATCATTTGGCTGACGATCTGGTGAGGATAAAAACATAGGTCAAGTAAGGTATCCGTGAGATAACTCAAAATGTAAATATGATTACCTCATAACGCTACCCTCCCTCGTACCAAAATGATACGAGGAAGCCTTTGGATGCTATGTTAATCAATTTAGGTAGTAAGTTTCAGTTTTCTTCAAATTTTGGTACATTAGAGAGCCTAGATGGTTTAAACTGTTAACAGATCTTAGAAGTTCAACACCACGACTTAAATCCAAAATAGAAAAATCTTGAGGTATTTGTGTGATGAAACTCGGCGGTGACGACACTCACACCACGCCGATTTTAAAAATAATACCTATATAAAACAGACTTACGTTAGCAATACGCCGGCCGCTCTTCATCTCGTTCTTCATCCTGGCGAACGTGTGGTAATACGACGACACGTACGTCATCACCGACTTCTCGTCCGGCCGTGTGGTGTCAATGTCTGTCAAAAGCAACCACACATACTGTTAATAAATCATGCATTCGTCAAAAACGCAACTGATTGAATTCACCACCTAAAAAAACATATTTCCAGTAATATCTCGTCTATTTGATTTGATCGCTAATTTATACTAGTGTAATTACTATTACCAAAGCAGTAATAAATGCGGTTTTTTTTTAACTTTTACACATTTGTAAGGTTTCATCATTGATTATACAGAAATGTTCAAAGACCATTCCCGAAGACTTATGGGGTGTTATGTTCCCCCCTATGACGTGTAAGAAATTGCATAAAAGAAATACAAAAATAATTCATGCCCAAATTTATTAATTTTATCAAAGCGCTTGTGCAAATTCCCTTTTTACTCACTGGCACTTGGCCAATGCCGATCAAAGACCCGCCGCAGCGCGGTCTCGCTAGTGACCAAACTTATGACAAGAGTGATTTCATATTATCGCGTAACGTTTACAAATTTATTACTCGGAAACATGATAAATGTCGATGAGGTCAAAATAAATCATGTTTGAAATCGCGGGGCCAATAAGCTGGATTTTTTATCGGGAATGGTTTTAAAGGACATTGCAAATGTCGCATCAATCTTTATAATTTATTAAAAAAAAGCACACAGTTTTGTCATTTTAAACATATTTCTTAAGTTTAACTGCAAATTATGTAGATGACCAGGTAGTCACTAGCGCCATCTATGACTTGGAAAAGTGTAAACGTTTCAGAAGTTGATCTTGTATGCGGTTTGCGTCTCGTCCATCTGCCATCTTGGGTGCCTAATGGATCTGCTAAGTTGTTTATTAATAAAAAAAAAATGACTTAATGTGTAATTATTTAATTTTATTTATTAAGGATGTTAACAGTATAATATATCATAATAAAAAAGAGAAAATGTATTGTAACTATTTAAGAACATTACATATACAGTAGACACAGTCGCTGAAAGCCATGTCCACAACACCTCAACAGATTGACGCAGCAGCGCGGAACGCCATCTATTCCAAGTGACACAAGGAACAAGGAACTCTTAACGAATTATAACTTGGTAGAATTCACAGTAGAGACACTGGGCCTATGGTCTGGTCTCCCGATGCGCAAGAATTTGCTGATAAACTTGGCAAACTCTTGCGAGAGAATTCGGAGGAAACCAGTTAGAAATCAGCCAAATATGCTAACGATACAAAAGACGCTATTGTTGGTACAACAAGACCGACGAAGCATTGTAACAAAACAATTTCACCCAACAAAGTTCATTGAAAAAATTAAAATCATAAATATCCGTTACCTTCAGCATCGAGCAGCTTCGGAATACCAAGATGGTTGTGCGCCACGTCGAACGCGTGGTTCAAGTTGTCGATGTTATCGCGGACGGGCAGGTCGGACCAGCGGAAAAGATCGGGCCGGTGGGCGTGGATCAACGCGTTGAAGGCCAGCCCCGAGCGCCACGAGTCCGTGAAGTTGTGTATGTTGACGCCGCTGTATCCGTTGGTCTTGCGCTGGCACCAGAGCAGCAGGGCATCCTTCGCCGACTTCTTCTCGGACGATTCGTTCTCCTCGTCCTGGTGGGAACCGAATAGCATGTCCGGTGTTACAATATGCATACAGATCGTTGCCTACGACTTCAGAAATAGTTTTACAGGCATAAATTCATCATTAAGATCATGAGAAATGTTCTAATGAAAACTACAAAGAATATTGGTTATAATAGTCATAAGTTATAGAGTTTTGAAGTGTTTTAAACACGTTTTGTTTTATTATATGTAATGCGATGTCACAACTGCTAAAGTCACGTATGAAGTCACTCTCGCAACTCGTACTGGACTAGAGGGGTGAGGCGACAGAGCAGCAGATTGAATCTCAATAACTCAGGTTGTGTGGATCTCCACAGACCTGGACAGCTGGTTACAATGATCATCCGTTGAAGAAGGACATCGGTAAGAGATACCCTAGCTAAAACTAAAATAACTCACCACGTCAATTTCAATCTCCTGGATCTGGAACCGCAGGATGATAGTCCATATTAAACCAAGGATTAGCCTCGGATTTCCGTCAACGATGTCCTCCGCACCGATGGACTCCAACCGAACCTGATAAGGAAAAAAATATAGATTGTATTCATTCATTGTTTCTACTTTCTAAACCTATTTTCTTCGGATAACAGGTGATGGAACTATCGCTTTCAAATCCGATGGTCAGATGCTTTCAGGGCCTGGGAGAGAAGTCTACATCTAGCAGTAGTCAAATAAAAATAATAACACAAAAAATATAAAACACAGTATACCAAAAATTATTTAAAATATGTACAATGTTGCCAATTGACCAAAAATTAAAATGTGACTAAGTTTCGAAGAGTTCTGGTCTAGTGAGTTTATAAGAGACCTTTCACATCTACCAATTTTTATGGCACAGGAACAAAAAAATGTGTTTACTGGGTTTTCGATTAAAATTTAAGGAGGAAACTGTAGCATTTTTAAATTTAATAAAAATTTATACACAGAAGTTTTTTTCTTGTCAAAAAAGTTTGACATAACCTATGAATTGTAATTCTATGTTTATCGCCTGGTGGTATCTCCCAGTGGCGGTAGAGTTTCCACCTCTAAGTTAAAGCTACCCTTCAGGGCTCACAAGTCCCATCTTCCTGTCGCAGAACCACTAACATACGGTTTACGTTCTCTAGTCATACAAGGTGGCGGGGTAATATGGTTTTTCTTGTGATGTAGAGGCCTTTTCGGCCACTGGCGATTATCAGATCGATAGCTTTGCGAATCCATAGCAACCGGACAGGATTATAGATGACGATGTTTCGTCGAATAAGATTGCTTTGTAATTCTAGGCGGCGGCGGTATTCCGGGAGCAATTCGCAGTGTTTTGGCCATGATTTGATCATTCAACCACTCCAGAATGGACCGTTTTGTTATTCTGATGTATGTGTTTCAAGTGGTTGAGCACTGCAGGGCTTGTAACAGTTTGTATTGTACTAAAATGATGAAAAAAGTAAAAAAAAATATATACATTTTTAAGAAAATTATCAAAAAGTTTTCATTATTAAAACTAATGACGGAGCATTATAATTGCACATGTTTGATAACAACCATAAAAATAAATGAATAAATAATGTTAGTTTAAGAAGGTTAATGTAAAATATATCGAAGCCAAATTATTTTAAGTAATTTAAAGTAATCATAATAAAAATCAGGAAGGTTGAGGTACATTTTACCTCAACCTTCCCTTATTTTTTATTAAAAGTTTAAATTATTTACTCTTAGGGAGGAACAGGCGCTAAAATTGAATACTAAATGTTTTTTATTTATTTGTTTATTTTATATAAATACTTTGGAGGTTCCCTCCGGTGGTATAGCTGATTGCCAGGTGGTATAATAAAGTTTTTTTTCTTTAGCTGGGATGGGCTCCTAAGAAAAGGTTTAACAATGTGACAGTTAGGACTATTCTATTCTCTGATAGTCTCCGTTCAAAGTTAAAAGGTTAGGTTTTGGTTCTGGACAGTTGACAATGGTTGCGATTGTGTTGGAAGCAACGAACGTACCTTAGTGTGCAGGAACGCCAAGCTCTTGTTGACGTTCTCGACCTTGTGCACTCGCATGCGCCCGCTGTTCGGCCGCGCGAGTCTCTCGCCGCTGATGATCTCGAGGAGCCGAAGTAGGCGCCGGCCGTCCGCCAGGTCCACAAAGAGGTCGTCCACCTCCATGCGGGCCTAAGGACAAACAATTTCCACATTAAGTCAACTGAAATGCCATATTCATACCTTGCATACATTTTAAACCGTACGATACTAATGCTTTCGTGATAAAACCTTCATGTTGAATTTGACTAGAGTTTGAAAACCTACTTTTGGCGGTATATTTGTGACGGTATATTATTGGGAATAAATTTTGTATTTATCAATCCATTTAAAAAACTTTAGACTTAGACTGAGACTTTAGAAAACTTTATCTCATTGACTGAATACAAGAATCGAGGTGAACTACAGTGACTCCTCATAAATATGCAAAGTCAACTAAGTTTTTTAGAATTTGTTGATTGTTTTTGTTTGAAAATATTGCGTGTCTCATTAAGCCCAGCTAAACTAGCATGATTTTTGACTGCATCTAACGTAGACAAAAGCTCTTCGGGAGGAGCCTTTGACCGAGCCCAATACAGACACCAGTTCTTCCGACCCGACTACATTAACACCTTGCTTAAAAGTACATCGAAAACCGTTCCGGCAATATCGTTCGACATCTGGATCCGGAGGAGGAGAGTAGGGTTAAAGTCGGTAAAGAATTCTCAGAGGTTGTAAATCCTTCAACTGTCTCTAAACAGCTGCTTCTCAACAACTCCACGATGGACCCGACCTCGGTCAGAGATTTCTGGTGGCCAAATTTTCACTACAAACACGGAGATAACAAATTGAGACATTTTTAAAAATAGGGTACTTAATTGATTTTGTGTTTTCACCAAAATATTTCAAATTATTTCAGAGGTCATGCCATATCGGTAACATTGATTCACACTTATTGATAACAATGTAATTTTTAATATTTAATAAGAGCTGATAATAGAATACGTTGACGACTTTGGTTAGTCATAAGAAAAGACGAATTGTCTATGACTCCTCACTCATGTCTATGAAAACCTTCAGCTGTCATATTTTATACACTGTCTTTATTTAGGTATTAGGACTTAACTGGTCATTTCTCTATATAATCATTACGGCACATACAATGATCCCCCTTATCGATTAACTTACCCTTACCTTATTCTTAGCCATTACCTTTACGATTTATTTTAAATATTCTGTTCATGTTAAAATATATATATATATATATATCTTATAGTTTTCTATGACATCTAGGAGAAGTAAAAATTAAAAAACGGGTATCGCTTTAATTTGAGTTTTTAAAAATTCATTTTGGTTTTTTTTATAGTTAGTACTAAACCCGTATTTTAGAGAATTTCATAACTACTTAAAATTCATAGTTTTTTTTTAAATAAACCCGTCTGAAACTGCCGTCTTAACTTTTTGACGGATAAAGTCACTTAAAGCCATACACACAATTAATACAAATTCGCACTTGCGAGGACACCATTTAAAACTCTCAAGTATAACCTTTAGTTCTAATCCGAGGAAGAATTTCATGTCAAATAGAGTGGTGAATGCATGGAATAACTTACCAAGTGCAGTGATAAGTGGACAAGTTTATCAGAGACGATACAAGTGCAGATTTAGGCTTATCAGCATAAACTACCTGCCTAAAACTAATAATAATAATAAAAGAATTTTCATCGCTTACACCACTCGAGTGTTTTATATTTGGCCGTGCTAAGTTTCAGTGTCGTTCGGTTGCTCAACGCTTTTTGCTCTGTGGATCACATGTAAGTGAAACCTGTTATCCGACTACAAATCTCCCCCTAATAGATCTTACGGAAGATCAATTGACTCAAAACCTCCTTTATTGTCCCCTCATTGGCAATTTATATTCCAAAGGTCTTGTTTTTATTTTTCGATTCACAATCGTTCATATCAGTTAATAACTTGAAAATAGCTGAGTAATCCGACAATACGATTATCTAATCTCGAAATCAGAAACAAATAACAGAAACAAACAATAGTCAGTTTAATGTACAAGCGAGACAGATATACATATATTGCAAGACCTGAAGAGGTCAGGCAATATAGTGGAGGTACCGAAAATGAGCGAAGTTAGGTTATTTGGGCAAGGAATTATTTGTACTTTGAATTAATTCAAAAATAAGTTAAGTAAAATATACTCGTCTCATACAGGTAATTAATAGGTAAAAGTCCTAAATATTTATGCTTATCATAATAACTCTAAAAAAACATACCTATATTCTAATTAAAAATTATTTTATTTACGTCTCTTCATTTATATATTTTTTTTATGTAATCACTTTATGTAGTGTTCATCTAGACCAGAACTTCCCAAACTATGGGTCGCGTCTCACCAGTGGGTCACGAGCGAATATTGAGTGGGCCCTCGCCACTGTACGCATGAATTTAAAAAAAAAGGTGATAAATTTGATATTTCATTCAGCTATTTTTAATTCCTAAAAATTGAAATAAACTTAAGTTACGGAAAATATTATGATAAAATAATAAATTTGAAAAAAACACTAAACTTCAGTTTATAATCGCTCGGAGTGTGTGCCAATTTTGATAGGTTCGGCAAACACACCTGAAATGCCTCCATTGGTACAGATTTGTACCGTAGAAAACGACAGCACTGTTTAACGGTCGTTTTAATAATGAAGTTTGTGTATTTGGTGTTGTTATAAAAAAAAAAAAATATAAAATATTTCTTCTAAATCTACAAATAACAACACTACAACTTTTGTATGGAGAAATGACCGAGTTGAGTCCTTTTAATAATTTTAATTTATAACGGAGTATTTTCAAATTATTATAATGTTGATGGTAATTCCCGAAACGCAGACTGGCACGAAAACCAGAGACGGAATAAAAACCGCAGCGACAATGAGGACAAAACGAGTGGGATTCTGACGAGGAAATGTCTGCAGATCAAACAAAGAACATCCTGTGCACCAGACAATATTGTAATCAGCGAATTGACAATCGTTCAGCAGTTCGGTCGACTGATAAAATATGGGAATCGCTGCCTACACAAATAATTCGTCGTGTACTACAAATATTTTTATTTTTATTAACCCTCTGATGGTAGATGTTCGGCAAAAATAACAGGTCAATTTTCCAGATGCATTTTTTGTGGGTCATTTATATCTTTTCAATGTCTTTTGAGTATAGTATAAATAATATTAAACTATAGCAAGCAATCACAAGACCACGCCTTTACCTTTAGTATCCAAATTCAATTCCCTCCCCCCCTCTCTACTCTAAATTCAATTCCCACTTAATTTTTTTATTAGTAACGTGCCAACCTAAGTGCTCAACTTTACATACGACAAGGAAAAAAAATAACACAATAAAAAAGCCAAAGTTTATCTAATAATTCAAACAGTAACTTTAAAAATAAACAATTGAAATTAATATGTGAACCAAAGAAGGAAAAATAAAATGTGTGAGTGCGTGGACTCATGCTTAAGATCTGTAAATATCAGCGTCCGTATGTAAAAAATTATAATTAAAATGCAATAAAATATAAAGACGGTTGATGATTGATTCCAATTAAAACATATTAATTACTGAGTTAATTAACCGCGGTCAAATATTATGACAAAATTTAAATACCAGCCTCCCCTTCTAGTCCTAAAGGTACTCACTATCTCTTTGACACAGGCCCTTACAACCAATACCAAAACGCAATTTACGCCGCAAGTCCCCATATCAAAAGTTGGAATAATATTACACATTTAAATAGTGATCAGAACATAAGAATATTTTGTTGGGAATATATTATTTACCATTATATTGTAGCATATAATTCAACAAGAATTTAATAAAAATTAGGAATTTATTTTCAATGCAGAGATGGAAATTATAAACATAATAATGATTATATTGCCACAAATAAAGTCTACCTTAGTACGGACGCGGCTCAGTTAGGTTACGCTTTGTATTTTTTTTATTATTATAACCTTTTTATGTATAAATAGGTAAATTAATGAATCGATTAATTATTAACGTATATTTCTTACAAGCTTTTATTTAACTTGCAATATTTGTATGTCGGTTTAGGTTGAATCTTACGAGCTGAATTAGAACCACTTCCTCTCATCCTGCGGAGTTGAAATTTGACATGTCGGTTCAGTCCCGATGACAATGCATTTTTATGGTGAGCATGACCTGATTCCATGCCCATAATTGGCTCCAGACGAAGAAACTTCTTGACGGTCAACAGCACAGACACGAAATTTTGTATACACATTCAAGCGCTTAAATAAAAGTTTATTTTTTACTTTTTAAAGTATTAGATGTATATTTTGCATGCGGAGGAACCTGGAGAATAGCTGGAGGATTTACTACCACAATTGGGTTTAAGAATTCTTAACAGTATAAACGATTGCCCTACGTCTAGCGTTGCCCATGTTTTCCATCCAGATACGGCTTTCTAGCCAGCGCTATCATCTATCAGATCGTGGCCTCTTTGCGATCGACTGATCGCAAAGAGGCCACGATCTCTCAGCCTGTTAAACACCGTCGGCGGTTGCAAACTGCACCCGTCCGAGCGCGACGCCAGGTTTCAAGAAAAGTGTTATATTTTCTTACATTGCTTTTCCTCCATTTTTATACCCCTTTTGTTCTATATATATTTTTTTTTTAACACTTTGACTGCCACGGCAATTTTAAAAAATCTGGCCAAAAATGATAATTTGATTTAATCACATTATATTATTAAAAACTCTAAATCTATTTTTTTTTTGTTTTTTAATAAATTTTCTGTTCATGCAAGCCAGCATTGATTTTTTGTTCATTTCCCAGAAGCCATCTATCGATATTAGCACTAATATATTTCGAGTTTCATCGTAGCTGCACAAAAATGGCAAGGACGAGAAATTCTAGTTGGCATCCTAGAAAAGAACGCAATCTACGAGTTATCTCGTAGTTGGCAGTCAACGTGTTAAATGTTCTCATACTTAAAAAATGTACACCCTCGGCTATAGTATTTTTTTACTTTGCTTAGTTAAAAATACTATAATGGATTTTTGTAAATATTTTATTTATTAAACAGCACTTTTTCTGTTTGTGCAACATCAGTTCGTATTGCACGGGCGTGTTGAACTGTCGTCTAAAGACGGAATGTATGAAAGTTAACATAAAAGTTAGTTTAGGTTAAGGAGAGTGAAAGTATGCTCGGCTAGGATAAATTTTGATAAACATTCAAATTAGATGTGTTTGAAATACTCGCACACTACAATTGACAATTCCATAGACGTTTCAATGTGAGCGTAACGCCTTGACTTAAATATTCCTATCGAAGACGGTGAATACATTTGAATAACAGATGGATTAAATTTTATAGCTATAAATCGGCCCCAAGTGAATATTTTTCGTGTCAATGTCATTAATAATATTAGATCACATGAAACAAAAATAGAAGTCAGTATTAGATAAAAACAAATTATGCAAGGATATCGGGGTCGGTCGAGGTCGATCGAACCACGGCACGAATGGAAAAGTTTTATCTATTCTATTAAAAAATTTGAAGAATCATACGCTGGGTGGATCTTTAAGATTACCTCGATGAAGGTCCCGATGTTAATTCGATGTCAATCATGAACAATCGTCAACATTTCGTCGTGCGGAGACAAATCTTAAAAGGGTTATCTTTAGGAAAAAACAATCCGTTTAAATGTTAAATTAAAAGTTACGGCAGACTGTCAATATTCAAATGTTTGAATTAACGACGCAACTTTACTAATAATGACGCCACACCTTGAATTGAAAGCCTTGAGGGCTCCTTCCGTTAGGGTAAGGACTGTGACCGACTCAGCGTATGTGCGTCGGTTCTCTTAGCTTCGGAGGCGTTGTAATTACGCAGAAAATCCATGCTAATTATGAAATACACCAAATTGTATTTGAAAGCAGCCAAAACCGACTCGTATCTCTGTGTATCTCACAGCAGCTGCCTTATCAAAATTGATGGGTAACAGAGTCGTTATCAAGACAGTTGCCAATGAATTGCCGTATTGCGTCATGGGCTGCGTCGTTTACTGTGTGTATAAGCCCTTTATAACCGAAAAACGGTTAACCGATTATCTCATATTACTTTCCTCGTTTAAAAGAATGATTACTGACTTACTTTAAGACGTGGGAAGCTCTAATATCTAATATTTTATATACAACACACGAAACCATGTTATTTTACATATATATAATTTTCCTATAGTATTTATGTTATATATATATATGACGTACCCGATTATTAGGAACACTAAAGTAATTGCCCTCCAAAGTTATATTCCTATGGCGTTTTTTAAAACTTCTCATTGTTAGTACACAGACTTCAACATTCTTCCACCAGAATGTTGAAGTCTGCGCAGAGACATGGTTTATTTATATTGTTACATTAAAAATGTCAATTTTAGTGTATTATTTCTTAGCTTGCAATGTCGGTTTAAGCCAAATCTTGCAAGCTGAATTAGAACCACTTACTATTATCCTACGGAGTTGAAATTTAACATGTTGGTTTAGTTCCAATAACAATGCGTTTTTATGGTAGGCACAACCTGATTCCACACCCAGGAATGACTCCAGGCGAAGGAACTCCTCAACGGTTAAGAGGACAGACATGAAAATTTTGTATACACTTTAAGCACTTAAATAATGGCTTTTTTTGTAAAGAATTTTATTAATGTTTTGCGTGACTTTTTTAATTTTGAAATGAAAATAATCTAAATCACTTCATCCGATTCGACTTGGGGACATTTTAAACGTAAAAAAAGGTTTTTATTGCTATTCCTACCTTACTTTAACTTAACTGACATGGGACTACCCTTGAGAAATGTCAAATCATATGCAAAAAGGTATTAGAAATCGCTGTAGCCACTCCGAAGTAATGAATTAACAAATCCTCGTTTTCTCCGAAGTCAGCCAAGTGATAATCGGACGATATTTCGATTATAAATTTTGCAAAATCGCACTCGACCGGTCGATAACAAAACGCGGGCGGAACTCACCTTCTGAAGGAACGAATTCATCCATTTTGTGAACGTCTTCTTCTGTATGTGCAATCGTTCCTCCTGCAGCGCCTTAATGCGGCCCTGCTCGAACTTGAGTACGTCCTCGCGTTGCGTCATGTTCGTACGCTGCTGCACCAGGGCCGCGTAGCCGCCCGGCTCATACTGCGCACCTGCGGCATACAAAAAAACAACGGACGTTAACACACCATAGAGATCTACCTCGATTTCGGCAAGGATTTGATAAAGTCGATATAGATGTAAATCAACGAAATCGGATGCGCCGTTCATTTCACCAGTTCTGTTGATATTACCTGACCTTTATTTATCCCATATATTTAAAAGTGTACATAATTTGACAGAAAAATTAAAATAAGTGTAATTACTATTACTACAATTAACCTCCTTTGTAATTTAAGGTTATATCCTGACACTTTTTATTGCAGGCTGCGGGCAAAGATCATTCATTCCAGATATGCAACACAGCCGTGGTAATCATAGACGAAGGGGCTCTCGCCGCAGAGCTGATGTCCACGTTGAGCGCGGTCTTAAATAGTGCTATTTCACAGCTGTGCAGTTTAGGTAAGCGAGAACAGACATGCAATATTTTCAAATAAAAACAGTTACAAAATTATTTAAATCGACTACTCTTCGTGGGATAACTTGAAAAACAGAATGCAAGTATTTTAAGAAACTCGCCTAAACTTGAACTCAATGTCGCTGTGACTTCTTCGCTTTCGATTCTTGTATTCAGTCAATATTTAAAAAAATGATAAAATGTATGGAAATATTACAAAATTTGTATGGAGGCGAAACCTGTCATCAGTTAATTTTACAAACAACTGTATGTACCATTCTTTTTTCATATATTATACTGTTGGTTTTCCGAATAAACGATAAATAAATAAATAAATAAATAAATACTGTAAAAATGTCAAAATTCATTTTATTCAATTATTACATCGTGTTCCAAAACCATTACCGATAAAAAAATCAGCTTATTGACCCTGTAATTTCAAACATTTGTTATATCAAAGTTATCACGGTTTCAAGGCAAAAAAAATGTAAACTTTACGTGGTAATATAAATTCGCTCATCGTAACTTCGTTTTAGCGAGGCCACATTGATTGGACTTGGTCGAGCACCTGCGAGCAAAAAGGGAAGTTCACGAGCGCTTTGATAAACTTAATAAATTTGGGCTTGAATTATCTTCGCATCTTTTATACAATTTCATACGTAATAGAGAACATAAACACCCCCTTAAGTCTTCGGGAACGGTCTTGGAACATCCTGTATAACGTTAATCACCTTGCCATCTACTACATTTGTGAATGATTTGCATATTAAACTTAACAAAATATATTGCTTATTATCTCTAAAATGATGAAAATGTGTTTTTCAACAAGTTACAATGTTTGGAACTTGGTGCCGCAAATGCATTGTGTTTTAGTCTCTAAAGCGTAATTGACAATTTTCTTCCTTCTCAGGAGTTGAGCAATCTATAAGCCACTATAATAAAGAATCTCCATGAATTTTATTTATATTAGGCTGCATAAATAAATAATCAACGGTGGAACATGTTTCAAACATACTAATAATAAGGGTACAACTGAAACAACGTACCCGAGTATTGGAACACTAGGGTACAAGCTGAAACAACGTACCCGACTATTAGGAACACTAGGGTACAAGCTGAAACAACGTACCCGACGATTAGGAACACTAAGGTACAAGCTGAAACAATGTATCCGACTATTAGGAACACTAAGGTAGAAGATGAAAAAATGTACCCAACTATTAGGAACACTGAGGTACAAGCTGAAACAATGTATCCGACTATTAGGAACACTGAGGTACAAGCTGAAACAATGTACCTGAGTATAAAGTAAACTAAGGTACAAGCTGAAATAACGTACCCGACTATTAGGAACACTAAGGTACAAGCTGAAACAATGTATCCGACTATTGGGAACACTAAGGTAGAAGCTGAAACAATGTATCCGACTATTAGGAACACTAAGGTACAAGCTGAAACAATGTATCCGACTATTAGGAACACTAAGGTAGAAGCTGAAACAATGTACCCGACTATTAGGAACACTGAGGTACAAGCTGAAACAATGTACCTGAGTATAAAGTAAACTAAGGTACAAGCTGAAATAACGTACCCGACTATTAGGAACACTAAGGTACAAGCTGAAACAATGTATCCGACTATTAGGAACACTAAGGTAGAAGCTGAAACAATGTACCCGACTATTAGGAACACTGAGGTACAAGCTGAAACAAGGTATCCGACTATTAGAAACACTAAGGTAGAAGCTGAAACAATGTACCCGACTATTGGGAACACTAAGGTACAAGCTGAAACAATGTATCCGACTATTAGGAACACTAAGGTAGAAGCTGAAACAATGTACCCGACTATTAGGAACACTGAGGTACAAGCTGAAACAAAGTATCCGACTATTAGGAACACTAAGGTAGAAGCTGAAACAATGTACCCGACTATTAGGAACACTAAGGTAGAAGCTGAAACAATGTACCCGACTATTAGGAACACTGAGGTACAAGCTGAAACAATGTATCCGACTATTAGGAACACTGAGGTACAAGCTGAAACAAGGTATCCGACTATTAGGAACACTAAGGTAGAAGCTGAAACAATGTACCCGACTATTAGGAACACTGAGGTACAAGCTGAAACAATGTACCTGAGTATAAAGTAAACTAAGGTACAAGCTGAAATAACGTACCCGACTATTAGGAACACTAAGGTAGAAGCTGAAACAAAGTATCCGACTATTAGGAACACTGAGGTACAAGCTGAAACAATGTACCTGAGTATAAAGTAAACTAAGGTACAAGCTGAAATAACGTACCCGACTATTAGGAACACTAAGGTAGAAGATGAAACAAGGTATCCGACTATTAGGAACACTAGGGTACAAGCTGAAACAACGTACCCGACTATTAGGAACACTAAGGTACAAGCTGAAACAAAGTATCCGACTATTAGGAACACTAAGGTAGAAGCTGAAAAAATGTACCCAACTATTAGGAACATTGAGGTACAAGCTGAAACAATGTATCCGACTATTAGGAACACTGAGGTACAAGCTGAAACAAGGTATCCGACTATTAGGAACACTAAGGTAGAAGCTGAAACAAAGTATCCGACTATTAGGAACACTGAGGTACAAGCTGAAACAATGTACCTGAGTATAAAGTAAACTAAGGTACAAGCTGAAATAACGTACCCGACTATTAGGAACACTAAGGTAGAAGATGAAACAAGGTATCCGACTATTAGGAACACTAGGGTACAAGCTGAAACAACGTACCCGACTATTAGGAACACTAAGGTACAAGCTGAAACAACGTATCCGACTATTAGGAACACTAGGGTACAAGCTGAAACAACGTACCCGACTATTAGGAACACTAAGGTACAAGCTGAAACAATGTATCCGACTATTAGGAACACTAAGGTAGAAGCTGAAAAAATGTACCCAACTATTAGGAACATTGAGGTACAAGCTAAAACAATGTATCCGACTATTAGGAACACTGAGGTACAAGCTGAAACAAGGTATCCGACTATTAGGAACACTAAGGTAGAAGCTGAAACAATGTACCCGACTATTAGGAACACTAATGTAGAAGCTGAAACAATGTACCCGACTATTAGGAACACTAAGGTAGAAGCTGAAACAATGTACCCGACTATTAGGAACACTGAGGTACAAGCTGAAACAAGGTACCCGACTATTAGGAACACTGAGGTACAAGCTGAAACAATGTATCCGACTATTAGGAACACTAAGGTACAAGCTGAAACAATGTATCCGACTATTAGGAACACTAAGGTAGAAGCTGAAAAAATGTACCCAACTATTAGGAACATTGAGGTACAAGCTGAAACAACGTATCCGACTATTAGGAACACTAGGGTACAAGCTGAAACAACGTACCCGACTATTAGGAACACTAAGGTACAAGCTGAAACAATGTATCCGACTATTAGGAACACTAAGGTAGAAGATGAAACAAGGTATCCGACTATTAGGAACACTAGGGTACAAGCTGAAACAACGTACCCGACTATTAGGAACACTAAGGTACAAGCTGAAACAACGTATCCGACTATTAGGAACACTAGGGTACAAGCTGAAACAACGTACCCGACTATTAGGAACACTAAGGTACAAGCTGAAACAAAGTATCCGACTATTAGGAACACTAAGGTAGAAGCTGAAAAAATGTACCCAACTATTAGCAACATTGAGGTACAAGCTGAAACAATGTATCCGACTATTAGGAACACTGAGGTACAAGCTGAAACAAGGTATCCGACTATTAGGAACACTAAGGTAGAAGCTGAAACAATGTACCCGACTATTAGGAACACTGAGGTACGAGCTGAAACAATGTATCCGACTATTAGGAACACTAAGGTAGAAGCTGAAACAATGTACCCGACTATTAGGAACACTGAGGTACAAGCTGAAACAAAGTATCCGACTATTAGGAACACTAGGGTACAAGCTGAAACAACGTACCCGACTATTAGGAACACTAAGGTACAAGCTGAAACAATGTATCCGACTATTAGGAACACTAAGGTAGAAGCTGAAACAATGTACCCGACTATTAGGAACACTGAGGTACAAGCTGAAACAATGTATCCGACTATTAGGAACACTAAGGTACAAGCTGAAACAAAGTATCCGACTATTAGGAACACTAAGGTAGAAGCTGAAAAAATGTACCCAACTATTAGGAACATTGAGGTACAAGCTGAAACAACGTATCCGACTATTAGGAACACTAAGGTAGAAGCTGAAAAAATGTACCCAACTATTAGGAACATTGAGGTACAAGCTGAAACAATGTATCCGACTATTAGGAACACTGAGGTACAAGCTGAAACAAGGTATCCGACTATTAGGAACACTAAGGTAGAAGCTGAAACAATGTACCCGACTATTAGGAACACTGAGGTACAAGCTGAAACAATGTATCCGACTATTAGGAACACTAAGGTAGAAGCTGAAACAATGTACCCGACTATTAGGAACACTGAGGTACAAGCTGAAACAACGTATCCGACTATTGGGAACACTAAGGTAGAAGCTGAAACAATGTACCCGACTATTAGGAACACTGAGGTACAAGCTGAAACAATGTATCCGACTATTAGGAACACTAAGGTAGAAGCTGAAACAATGTACCCGACTATTAGGAACACTGAGGTACAAGCTGAAACAATGTATCCGACTATTAGGAACACTAAGGTAGAAGCTGAAACAATGTACCCGACTATTAGGAACACTGAGGTACAAGCTGAAACAACGTATCCGACTATTGGGAACACTAAGGTAGAAGCTGAAACAATGTACCCGACTATTAGGAACACTGAGGTACAAGCTGAAATAACGTACCCGACTATTAGGAACACTAAGGTACAAGCTGAAACAAAGTATCCGACTATTAGGAACACTAAGGTAGAAGCTGAAACAATGTATCCGACTATTAGGAACACTAAGGTACAAGCTGAAACAAAGTATCCGACTATTAGGAACACTAAGGTAGAAGCTGAAACAAAGTATCCGACTATTAGGAACACTAAGGTAGAAGCTGAAACAATGTACCCGACTATTAGGAACACTGAGGTACAAGCTGAAACAATGTATCCGACTATTAGGAACACTAAGGTAGAAGCTGAAACAAAGTACCCGACTATTAGGAACACTGAGGTACAAGCTGAAACAACGTATCCGACTATTAGGAACACTAGGGTACAAGCTGAAACAACGTACCCGACTATTAGGAACACTAAGGTACAAGCTGAAACAAAGTATCCGACTATTAGGAACACTAAGGTAGAAGCTGAAAAAATGTACCCAACTATTAGGAACATTGAGGTACAAGCTGAAACAATGTATCCGACTATTAGGAACACTGAGGTACAAGCTGAAACAAGGTATCCGACTATTAGGAACACTAAGGTAGAAGCTGAAACAATGTACCCGACTATTAGGAACACTGAGGTACAAGCTGAAACAATGTATCCGACTATTAGGAACACTAAGGTACAAGCTGAAACAATGTATCCGACTATTAGGAATACTAAGGTAGAAGCTGAAACAATGTACCCGACTATTAGGAACACTGAGGTACAAGCTGAAACAATGTACCTGAGTATAAAGTAAACTAAGGTACAAGCTGAAATAACGTACCCGACTATTAGGAACACTAAGGTAGAAGCTGAAACAAAGTATCCGACTATTAGGAACACTGAGGTACAAGCTGAAACAATGTACCTGAGTATAAAGTAAACTAAGGTACAAGCTGAAATAACGTACCCGACTATTAGGAACACTAAGGTAGAAGATGAAACAAGGTATCCGACTATTAGGAACACTAAGGTAGAAGCTGAAACAATGTACCCGACTATTAGGAACACTGAGGTACAAGCTGAAACAATGTACCTGAGTATAAAGTAAACTAAGGTACAAGCTGAAATAACGTACCCGACTATTAGGAACACTAAGGTACAAGCTGAAACAATGTATCCGACTATTAGGAACACTAAGGTACAAGCTGAAACAAGGTATCCGACTATTAGGAACACTAAGGTAAAAGCTGAAACAATGTACCCGACTATTAGGAACACTAAGGTACAAGCTGAAACAATGTATCCGACTATTAGGAACACTAAGGTAGAAGCTGAAACAATGTACCCGACTATTAGGAACACTTAGGTAGAAGCTGAAACAATGTACTCGACTATTAGGAACACTGAGGTACAAGCTGAAACAATGTACCTGAGTATAAAGTAAACTAAGGTACAAGCTGAAATAACGTACCCGACTATTAGGAACACTAAGGTAGAAGCTGAAACAATGTATCCGACTATTAGGAACACTAAGGTACAAGCTGAAACAAAGTATCCGACTATTAGGAACACTTAGGTAGAAGCTGAAACAATGTATCCGACTATTAGGAACACTAAGGTACAAGCTGAAACAAAGTATCCGACTATTAGGAACACTAAAGTAGAAGCTGAAACAATGTATCCGACTATTAGGAACACTAAGGTACAAGCTGAAACAAAGTATCCGACTATTAGGAACACTTAGGTAGAAGCTGAAACAAAGTATCCGACTATTAGGAACACTAAGGTACAAGCTGAAACAACGTATCCGACTATTAGGAACACTAAGGTAGAAGCTGAAACAATGTACCCGACTATTAGGAACACTGAGGTACAAGCTGAAACAATGTACCTGAGTATAAAGTAAACTAAGGTACAAGCTGAAATAACGTACTCGACTATTAGGAACACTAAGGTAGAAGCTGAAACAATGTATCCGACTATTAGGAACACTGAGGTACAAGCTGAAACAATGTACCTGAGTATAAAGTTAACTAAGGTTCAAGCTGAAATAAAGTACCCGACTATTAGGAACACTAAGGTACAAGCTGAAACAAGGTATCCGACTATTAGGAACACTAAGGTAGAAGCTGAAACAATGTATCCGACTATTAGGAACACTAAGGTACAAGCTGAAACAAAGTATCCGACTATTAGGAACACTAAGGTAGAAGCTGAAACAATGTACCCGACTATTAGGAACACTGAGGTACAAGCTGAAACAATGTATCCGACTATTAGGAACACTAAGGTAGAAGCTGAAACAATGTATCCGACTATTGGGAACACTAAGGTACAAGCTGAAATAATGTATCCGACTATTAGGAACACTAAGGTAGAAGCTGAAACAATGTACCCGACTATTAGGAACACTAAGGTAGAAGCTGAAACAAAGTATCCGACTATTAGGAACACTAAGGTAGAAGCTGAAACAATGTACCCGACTATTAGGAACACTGAGGTACAAGCTGAAACAATGTATCCGACTATTAGGAACACTAAGGTACAAGCTGAAACAATGTATCCGACTATTAGGAACACTAAGGTAGAAGCTGAAACAATGTATCCGACTATTAGGAACACTAAGGTACAAGCTGAAACAAAGTATCCGACTATTAGGAACACTTAGGTAGAAGCTGAAACAATGTATCCGACTATTAGGAACACTAAGGTACAAGCTGAAACAACGTATCCGACTATTAGGAACACTAAGGTAGAAGCTGAAACAATGTACCCGACTATTAGGAACACTGAGGTACAAGCTGAAACAATGTACCTGAGTATAAAGTAAACTAAGGTACAAGCTGAAATAACGTACCCGACTATTAGGAACACTAAGGTAGAAGCTGAAACAATGTATCCGACTATTAGGAACACTGAGGTACAAGCTGAAACAATGTACCTGAGTATAAAGTAAACTAAGGTACAAGCTGAAATAACGTACCCGACTATTAGGAACACTAAGGTACAAGCTGAAACAAGGTATCCGACTATTAGGAACACTAAGGTAGAAGCTGAAAAAATGTATCCGACTATTAGGAACACTAAGGTACAAGCTGAAACAAAGTATCCGACTATTAGGAACACTAAGGTACAAGCTGAAACAATGTACCCGACTATTAGGAACACTGAGGTACAAGCTGAAACAATGTATCCGACTATTAGGAACACTAAGGTAGAAGCTGAAACAATGTACCCGACTATTAGGAACACTGAGGTACAAGCTGAAACAATGTACCTGAGTATATAGTAAACTAAGGTACAAGCTGAAATAACGTACCCGACTATTAGGAACACTAAGGTACAAGCTAAAACAATGTATCCGACTATTAGGAACACTAAGGTAGAAGCTGAAACAAAGTATCCGACTATTAGGAACACTAAGGTACAAGCTGAAACAAAGTATCCGACTATTAGGAACACTAAGGTACAAGCTGAAACAAAGTATCCGACTATTAGGAACACTAAGGTACAAGCTGAAACAATGTACCCGACTATTAGGAACACTGAGGTACAAGCTGAAACAATGTATCCGACTATTAGGAACACTAAGGTAGAAGCTGAAACAATGTACCCGACTATTAGGAACACTGAGGTACAAGCTGAAACAATGTATCCGACTATTAGGAACACTAAGGTAGAAGCTGAAACAATGTACCCGACTATTAGGAACACTGAGGTACAAGCTGAAACAATGTACCTGAGTATAAAGTAAACTAAGGTACAAGCTGAAATAACGTACCCGACTATTAGGAACACTAAGGTAGAAGCTGAAACAATGTATCCGACTATTGGGAACACTAAGGTACAAGCTGAAACAATGTATCCGACTATTAGGAACACTAAGGTAGAAGCAGAAACAAAGTATCCGACTATTAGGAACACTAAGGTAGAAGCTGAAACAATGTACCCGACTATTAGGAACACTGAGGTACAAGCTGAAACAATGTATCCGACTATTAGGAACACTAAGGTACAAGCTGAAACAACGTATCCGACTATTAGGAACACTAAGGTAGAAGCTGAAACAATGTACCCGACTATTAGGAACACTGAGGTACAAGCTGAAACAATGTACCTGAGTATAAAGTAAACTAAGGTACAAGCTGAAATAACGTACCCGACTATTAGGAACACTAAGGTAGAAGCTGAAACAATGTATCCGACTATTAGGAACACTGAGGTACAAGCTGAAACAATGTACCTGAGTATAAAGTAAACTAAGGTACAAGCTGAAATAACGTACCCGACTATTAGGAACACTAAGGTACAAGCTGAAACAAGGTATCCGACTATTAGGAACACTAAGGTAGAAGCTGAAACAAAGTATCCGACTATTAGGAACACTAAGGTACAAGCTGAAACAAAGTATCCGACTATTAGGAACACTAAGGTAGAAGCTGAAACAATGTACCCGACTATTAGGAACACTGAGGTACAAGCTGAAACAATGTATCCGACTATTAGGAACACTAAGGTAGAAGCTGAAACAATGTACCCGACTATTAGGAGCACTGAGGTACAAGCTGAAACAACGTATCCGACTATTAGGAACACTAAGGTAGAAGCTGAAACAATGTACCCGACTATTAGGAACACTGAGGTACAAGCTGAAACAATGTACCTGAGTATAAAGTAAACTAAGGTACAAGCTGAAACAATGTATCCGACTATTAGGAACACTAAGGTAGAAGCTGAAACAATGTACCCGACTATTAGGAACTCTGAGGTACAAGCTGAAACAATGTATCCGACTATTAGGAACACTAAGGTAGAAGCTGAAACAATGTACCCGACTATTAGGAACACTGAGGTACAAGCTGAAACAATGTACCTGAGTATAAAGTAAACTAAGGTACAAGCTGAAATAACGTACCCGACTATTAGGAACACTAAGGTAGAAGCTGAAACAAGGTATCCGACTATTGGGAACACTAAGGTACAAGCTGAAACAATGTATCCGACTATTAGGAACACTAAGGTAGAAGCTGAAACAATGTACCCGACTATTAGGAACACTAGGTAGAAGCTGAAACAATGTACCTGAGTATAAAGTAAACTAAGGTACAAGCTGAAATAACGTACCCGACTATTAGGAACACTAAGGTACAAGCTGAAACAATGTATCCGACTATTAGGAACACTAAGGTAGAAGCTGAAACAAAGTATCCGACTATTAGGATCACTAAGGTACAAGCTGAAACAATGTATCCGACTATTAGGAAACCTAAGGTAGAAGCTGAAACAAAGTATCCGACTATTAGGAACACTAAGGTACAAGCTGAAACAAAGTATCCGACTATTAGGAACACTAAGGTAGAAGCTGAAACAATGTACCTGAGTATAAAGTAAACTAAGGTACAAGCTGAAATAACGTACCCGACTATTAGGAACACTAAGGTACAAGCTGAAACAACGTATCCGACTATTAGGAACACTAAGGTAGAAGCTGAAACAATGTACCCGACTATTAGGAACACTGAGGTACAAGCTGAAACAATGTACCTGAGTATAAAGTAAACTAAGGTACAAGCTGAAATAACGTACCCGACTATTAGGAACACTAAGGTAGAAGCTGAAACAATGTATCCGACTATTAGGAACACTGAGGTACAAGCTGAAACAATGTACCTGAGTATAAAGTAAACTAAGGTACAAGCTGAAATAACGTACCCGACTATTAGGAACACTAAGGTACAAGCTGAAATAAAGTATCCGACAATTAGGAACACTAAGGTAGAAGCTGAAACAAAGTATCCGACTATTAGGAACACTAAGGTACAAGCTGAAACAAAGTATCCGACTATTAGGAACACTAAGGTAGAAGCTGAAACAAAGTATCCGACTATTGGGAACACTAAGGTACAAGCTGAAACAATGTACCCGACTATTAGGAACACTGAGGTACAAGCTGAAACAAAGTATCCGACAATTAGGAACACTAAGGTAGAAGCTGAAACAATGTACCCGACTATTAGGAACACTGAGGTACAAGCTGAAACAAAGTATCCGACTATTAGGAACACTAAGGTAGAAGCTGAAGCAAAGTACCCGACTATTAGGAACACTGAGGTACAAGCTGAAACAATGTATCCGACTATTAGGAACACTAAGGTAGAAGCTGAAACAATGTACCCGACTATTAGGAACACTGAGGTACAAGCTGAAACAATGTATCCGACTATTAGGAACACTAAGGTAGAAGCTGAAACAATGTATCCGACTATTAGGAACACTAAGGTAGAAGCTGAAACAATGTATCCGACTATTAGGAACACTAAGGTACAAGCTGAAACAATGTATCCGACTATTAGGAACACTAAGGTAGAAGCTGAAACAATGTACCCGACTATTAGGAACACTGAGGTACAAGCTGAAACAATGTACCTGAGTATAAAGTAAACTAAGGTACAAGCTGAAATAACGTACCCGACTATTAGGAACACTAAGGTACAAGCTGAAACAATGTATCCGACTATTAGGAACACTAAGGTAGAAGCTGAAACAAAGTATCCGACTATTAGGAACACTAAAGGTACAAGCTGAAACAAAGTATCCGACTATTAGGAACACTAAGGTAGAAGCTGAAACAATGTACCTGAGTATAAAGTAAACTAAGGTACAAGCTGAAATAACGTACCCGACTATTAGGAACACTAAGGTACAAGCTGAAACAATGTATCCGACTATTAGGAACACTAAGGTAGAAGCTGAAACAAAGTATCCGACTATTAGGATCACTAAGGTACAAGCTGAAACAATGTATCCGACTATTAGGAAACCTAAGGTAGAAGCTGAAACAAAGTATCCGACTATTAGGAACACTAAGGTACAAGCTGAAACAAAGTATCCGACTATTAGGAACACTAGGGTAGAAGCTGAAACAATGTACCTGAGTATAAAGTAAACTAAGGTACAAGCTGAAATAACGTACCCGACTATTAGGAACACTAAGGTACAAGCTGAAACAAAGTATCCGACTATTAGGAACACTAATGTAGAAGCTGAAACAATGTACCCGACTATTAGGAACACTAAGGTAGAAGCTGAAACAAAGTACCCGACTATTAGTAACACTTAGGTACAAGCTGAAACAATGTATCCGATTATTAGGAACACTAAGGTACAAGCTGAAACAACGTACCCGACTATTAGGAACACTGAGGTACAAGCTGAAACAATGTATCCGACTATTAGGAACACTAAGGTAGAAGCTGAAACAATGTACCCGACTATTAGGAACACTGAGGTACAAGCTGAAACAATGTACCTGAGTATAAAGTAAACTAAGGTACAAGCTGAAATAACGTACCAGACTATTAGGAACACTAAGGTAGAAGCTGAAACAATGTATCCGACTATTGGGATCACTAAGGTACAAGCTGAAACAATGTATCCGACTATTAGGAACACTAAGGTAGAAGCTGAAACAATGTACCCGACTATTAGGAACACTAAGGTAGAAGCTGAAACAAAGTATCCGACTATTAGGAACACTAAGGTAGAAGCTGAAACAATGTACCTGAGTATAAAGTAAACTAAGGTACAAGCTGAAATAACGTACCCGACTATTAGGAACACTAAGGTACAAGCTGAAACAAAGTATCCGACTATTAGGAACACTAATGTAGAAGCTGAAACAATGTACCCGACTATTAGGAACACTAAGGTAGAAGCTGAAACAAAGTACCCGACTATTAGGAACACTGAGGTACAAGCTGAAACAATGTATCCGATTATTAGGAACACTAAGGTACAAGCTGAAACAATGTACCCGACTATTAGGAACACTGAGGTACAAGCTGAAACAATGTATCCGACTATTAGGAAGACTAAGGTAGAAGCTGAAACAATGTACCCGACTATTAGGAACACTGAGGTACAAGCTGAAACAATGTACCTGAGTATAAAGTAAACTAAGGTACAAGCTGAAATAACGTACCCGACTATTAGGAACACTAAGGTAGAAGCTGTAACAAAGTATCCGACTATTGGGAACACTAAGGTACAAGCTGAAACAATGTATCCGACTATTAGGAACACTAAGGTAGAAGCTGAAACAATGTACCCGACTATTAGGAACACTAAGGTAGAAGCTGAAACAATGTACCCGACTATTAGGAACACTGAGGTACAAGCTGAAACAATGTATCCGACTATTAGGAACACTAAGGTAGAAGCTGAAACAATGTACCCGACTATTAGGAACACTGAGGTACAAGCTGAAACAATGTATCCGACTATTAGGAACACTAAGGTAGAAGCTGAAACAATGTACCCGACTATTAGGAACACTGAGGTACAAGCTGAAACAACGTATCCGACTATTAGGAACACTAAGGTAGAAGCTGAAACAATGTACCCGACTATTAGGAACACTGAGGTACAAGCTGAAACAATGTATCCGACTATTAGGAACACTAAGGTAGAAGCTGAAACAATGTACCCGACTATTAGGAACACTGAGGTAGAAGCTGAATAAATGTACCCAACTATTAGGAACACTGAGGTACAAGCTGAAACAAAGTATCCGACTATTAGGAACACTAAGGTAGAAGCTGAAACAATGTACCCGACTATTAGGAACACTGAGGTACAAGCTGAAACAATGTATCCGACTATTAGGAACACTAAGGTAGAAGCTGAAACAATGTACCCGACTATTAGGAACACTAAGGTAGAAGCTGAAACAATGTACCCGACTATTAGGAACACTGAGGTACAAGCTGAAACAATGTATCCGACTATTAGGAACACTAAGGTACAAGCTGAAACAAAGTATCCGACTATTAGGAACACTAAGGTAGAACCTGAAACAATGTATCCGACTATTAGGAACACTAAGGTACAAGCTGAAACAACGTACCCGACTATTAGGAACACTAAGGTACAAGCTGAAACAATGTATCCGACTATTAGGAACACTAAGGTAGAAGCTGAAAAAATGTACCCAACTATTAGTAACACTGAGGTACAAGCTGAAACAATGTATCCGACTATTAGGAACACTAAGGTAGAAGCTGAAACAATGTACCCGAATATTAGGAACACTGAGGTACAAGCTGAAACAAGGTATCCGACTATTAGGAACACTAAGGTAGAAGCTGAAACAATGTACCCGACTATTAGGAACACTGAGGTACAAGCTGAAACAATGTATCCGACTATTAGGAACACTAAGGTAGAAGCTGAAACAATGTACCCGACTATTAGGAACACTGAGGTAGAAGCTGAAAAAATGTACCCAACTATTAGGAACACTGAGGTACAAGCTGAAACAATGTATCCGACTATTAGGAACACTAAGGTAGAAGCTGAAACAAAGTACCCGACTATTAGGAACACTGAGGTACAAGCTGAAACAATGTACCTGAGTATAAAGTAAACTAAGGTACAAGCTGAAATAACGTACCCGACTATTAGGAACACTAAGGTAGAAGCTGAAACAATGTATCCGACTATTGGGAACACTAAGGTACAAGCTGAAACAATGTATCCGACTATTAGGAACACTAAGGTAGAAGCTGAAACAATGTACCCGACTATTAGGAACACTGAGGTACAAGCTGAAACAAAGTATCCGACTATTAGGAACACTAAGGTAGAAGCTGAAACAATGTACCCGACTATTAGGAACACTGAGGTACAAGCTGAAACAATGTATCCGACTATTAGGAACACTAAGGTAGAAGCTGAAACAATGTACCCGACTATTAGGAACACTGAGGTACAAGCTGAAACAACGTATCCGACTATTAGGAACACTAGGGTACAAGCTGAAACAACGTACCCGACTATTAGGAACACTAAGGTACAAGCTGAAACAATGTATCCGACTATTAGGAACACTAAGGTAGAAGCTGAAAAAATGTACCCAACTATTAGGAACATTGAGGTACAAGCTGAAACAATGTATCCGACTATTAGGAACACTAAGGTACAAGCTGAAACAATGTACCCGACTATTAGGAACACTGAGGTACAAGCTGAAACAATGTATCCGACTATTAGGAACACTAAGGTAGAAGCTGAAACAATGTACCCGAGTATAAAGTAAACTAAGGTACAAGCTGATATAACGTACCCGACTATTAGGAACACTAAGGTACATGCTGAAACAATGTATCCGACTATTAGGAACACTAAGGTAGAAGCTGAAACAATGTATCCGACTATTAGGAACACTAAGGTACAAGCTGAAACAATGTATCCGACTATTAGGAACACTAAGGTAGAAGCTGAAACAATGTATCCGACTATTAGGAACACTAAGGTACAAGCTGAAACAATGTATCCGACTATTAGGAACACTAAGGTACAAGCCGAAACAATGTATCCGACTATTAGGAACATTAAGGTAGAAGCTGAAAAAATGTACCCAACTATTAGGAACACTGAGGTACAAGCTGAAACAATGTATCCGACTATTAGGAACACTAAGGTAGAAGCTGAAACAATGTACCCGACTATTAGGAACACTGAGGTACAAGCTGATACAATGTACCTGAGTATAAAGTAAACTAAGGTACAAGCTGAAATAACGTACCCGACTATTAGGAACACTAAGGTACAAGCTGAAACAACGTACCCGACTATTAGGAATACTAAGGTACAAGTTGAAACAACATACGTGAGTATAAAGAAAACTAAGGTACAAGCTGAAATAACGTACCCGACTATTAGGAACACTAAGGTAGAAGCTGAAACAATGTACCCGACTATTAGGAACACTGAGGTACAAGCTGAAACAAGGTATCCGACTATTAGGAACACTAAGGTAGAAGCTGAAACAATGTACCCGACTATTAGGAACACTGAGGTACAAGCTGAAACAATCTACCTGAGTATAAAGTAAACTAAGGTACAAGCTGAAATAACGTACCCGACTATTAGGAACACTAAGGTACAAGCTGAAACAACGTACCCGACTATTAGGAACACTAAGGTACAAGTTGAAACAACATACGTGAGTATAAAGAAAACTAAGGTACAAACTGAAACAACGTACCCGACTATTAGGAATACTAAGGTACAAGTTGAAACAACATACGTGAGTATAAAGAAAACTAAGGTACATACAGGCTGAAACATTATCTCCGATTACTAGGCACCCTTAATTTTAAATACACCTGCATTTTAAGTGTCTAAATCCAGTTTCGCCTGGTTATTTTCATTTGCGGTCGCCTTGAAACATCAGCAAATTTGTTTTTTTAACCAAATATAACTTTTAGAAAAATCAGTTGCAAACATGCAAATTCGAATAACGATTTCTTATACCTATGTAACAAAGTCAAATTACCATATCTTCTCGGTTGGTAGTCCTGAAAGTAGGGGATCCGTCCGTTTTGTTGCATGGTCACCGTTTTTTTTTTGTTGTTCGCAACACTGATTCACATGACATACAATTTGTCACTTCAAGCGAATATCTAGGTCTTACATTGCTGGAATATTTAATTTGTTGGCATAATTTTATTTATTATTATTATTGCAACACAGGGTGCAACGGAATAATTTGGATTAATCAACACATCGATTCTGTGTCCGAAAATCAAGTCATTATACATTTGAATCCTATTTTTACAAGCTTTAACTTAATTTACAATGTTTGTAAATCGATTTAAGTCGAATCTTGGAAGCTGAATTAGAACCACTTACTCTCATCCTACGGAGTTGAAATTTTAGAAGACGGTTCAATTCCGATGACAATGCATTTTTATGGTAAGCAGGAACCTGATTCCACGACCAGGTTGGCTCCAGATGAAGCAACTCCTCAACGGTCAACAGCACAGATATGAAATTTTGCATACGCATTCAAGCGCTTACAATTCAACCATTTACCAGTATTGCGTACAATTTCAGTTGGGTTACACCAAACATTTTAAAATTCAGATATGACATTTGAGCGCTGTGTCGAACTGTCACAATTTCATCTATTAGTACTAGAAAACCTGTGCACCTGTGTGTAAAAGCAATTATTTTAAATAGCCGACTTTGAAATTGACGAGGTAATGAAGGAAAATTTAGGGAAAGTGCGCGGAACAGGTAGAACGCTTTTAAGAGGATGATTAAAGAAGGAATTAGGGGTGATTTAATGGAACCCTCAATAATAAATCGTGCAGAAAATATGATTTTGTTAATGACCAATTTTTTAAAGTTATTTTTTTAAAGTGTTTCAATACACTTACACGTAAATTAACTGTATTTTTTTTTTACATTAACCGTCATAAAAATAATATAGAAACGTCAAAATATATGTTAGAACTATTGTTTATTATATGTTTCTTTAAAACTAAATCATACAAATAGGTGAATTGTAAACGCGCCTTAGTCATATAAGAATGGTAGATGAGGAAGGGAGTACTGTCAGATGTAATCGAGGAGAGAAATGAAGAGAGTTTGGGTGAACTAGTACTGTTTGTGTTTTAATTTATTACACATGAGAAGGTAACATATATTAATGTCACAAAGGCGACAAAGTTTTGAATGCGATAAAAATGAAACGTATTTTATTATCGAAAGTAATTTTGATTTTGGCGATAGGCGATACATCACTCTTCGTACCCGCTTTTTATCGCACGCAGAGGACAGATTTCGAGCGGCTCGTATGGTTCGCATACGCCCGGACCGGTCGAGCGAGCGAGATGCCGCTATCGCGCCGTCCGCTATCGGCGACCAATCCGCCAGTACGAACATGACTTACAAGGCCGTCGGAGAAATGACAACTTCGCGACGTATTTGCGGTGGATTCGTGGCTCTAGTCACAAACGCAATCGCTCGCTGGCCCTTTGGTGGTGTTGGTTAGAGTCGCCGAGCGTTTGGCACCAACACCATCATAAATATACAATATGGATACGTGAACCTCTCGCTCGCGGTCCCGAATATCTGTTGCTTTTTTAACATCTATACATGAGAAGCGACAGTTCGACAGTTCGTTATTTATTACTGGCCATTTAAAAGAGTATTCAGTGCCACATTACAATGATTATAAATTGAAATATTATGTCAGTGTTTCATTACTAGCCACGCGTCAAAATTTACAGAAAAAAAAATGGGTCTGCGATGGACCAGACGATGGAAGTTATACTTCTTTAGCCATTCGCACACACCCACAGGATATATAAATGAAATATAAGACATTTTTCTCAGTTATTCAATATATTATTATAAGTCACTTCATTATTATAATATACAGCCGGGGATCGAACCAGGGACTCTAGCGTGGGAGACGAGTGTGTTAACCACTGACCCACCGAGGCTCTTGGGGTATCTTCGGTAGAGAACGTATAAAAAGGCACTCTACGGATTTTACTCCTAACGCGCGACGCGGTTTCTCGGCCGACATCCCATCCCCAATGAGTACAACGGGCCCAAAGAAGTATAACTTAAAAAAAATGAAATGGTATTAAAATATGCGATGATCTGAAAGGATGTCATGGTAGTTAAATTAATAACCCATTTTTGCCTCTATGGCCACCCAAAACGCACATCGAAATAGCTAAAACTGCCACGGGCACAAGTGAAGATAGGAAACGAAGCCACCCATCGCAAGTTGGAATCACAGACGCGAGTAGTCTGGGTGTGAGATGCCTTTAATGACGCCTGTAGGGCCTACCCGTAAGACGTCTCTATTTTATTTATTTAAGGTTCGTAGCGTTGTTTGTTCGCCTGCGGTTAAACAAATTAATAAAATAAAATAAAACTCGGGCCGATCGTGAATGACGTTGGCATTTATCGCGAGATCTCCTGGAAGGCCGGCGCGGTATCTTATCTTCAATTCCAACTGCTTCGGAGTTACTCGGCGCAGATACTCGCGTCGCCGACTGCGGCGAACCATAGATTACAGACGAAACGGCAACCCTTCGCAGAAATTAACAAAACTAACTTTACTATGTTTTAGACCTTCATTTGCCTTTCAATTGCTATTTTTCCTAAGGCTCTAATGTATTTTTTAAGGGAGTAATTCAACTTAAAAATAACCATTAGAAATTTATCATTTATTAAATTTCTCAGAAATAGAATTGAATTTAAAAAATCTGGCTTTACTATGTTGAAGACCTAAGATTGAGGTGTCTAAACATATTTTTTTTATTATTAAATATCCAATGGTTATACAAATGCCAGCTATAGAAAATAGGGTCTAAATAAGTTAAAATTAATGTTTTGCCTTAACTTGCGAGCCGAATTAACCCTACGGAGTTTAATTTGGCACGTTGGCTCAGTTTTGATGGCAATGCAGTTTTATGGTAAGCATGACCTGATCTACGCCCAGGAATGGCCCCGGACCAGGAAGCCGCTCCAACGTTCTTTACAAAGAAGTAGTTCTAAAGATTATTGCGTACCGTACCATATTATGGTAGGTACAAATTCAAATATTTTATTAAAAAAAACTGTTAGAAATCCGGCATTGGCTCAAACCCATTATTACTGGCCCGTTATTGCTGAATAGTTGTTGCCTGCACAATACGCGTTGCCATTTTAGCATTGCAATGCAATCAAACCGAAAAATGGTCTATTTTGAAGTGGTGATGCAACGCCCCAGCACCAATTAGGCGCGAGATAATGGATTGACGGGTATAAAAAAAAACGATCAAGAATACTTGTTCGAATTAACTAAAAATGGCTCTAACTTTCGATAATATTTAAGTATTATACTTTTAAAAAAAAAGAATTGTCATGGCCAACATAGTTAGTATATTTTGGGTCCTACTCAACTAAAATGGCACGCCTACATTGTACGGATTAATTAATTTGTTTAAGTTTACCAATTTATTTATGCAATCTTTATTTAATGCTTTTGCGGTAATAAATAATTTATGGCAGAAAGAGTATTAAATAGTAAATAATCTATTTAAAAAAAATATTAAAAATAATCTATTAAAACCCAATGTTTTAAGCTAAAATAATAGTTTGTTTCACGGAAAAAACCAGAAGAAATAGAATCGGTGTCTTGATGGTACTAAAAATATGTCAATATTACGTAATAGTACTTAAATTAAAAGATTGTGTTTTGTAGTACCACGAGAAGGTTAATCAGTGTAATTATCTATCTTTTAATATAATATGTTTATGCGTTCTATAGGTTTTCCGAATACACGAATTAAGGCCATGCCAACGTCGTTTGCCACACAGATAGCTCTACGGATAAGTTAAGCACGCGTAAAAGAGACGTGAGATAAGACGATCGTGCTGAATGAAAGATAAATTTCAGTTATTTAATTCATTTAAACGATTATTTATTTTTATTTTCGTAATTATTATTCTAAAAATAAAATGTTTTTTTCAATCGCTTGTGAAAATATTCAAGGGCTCTGACGCAATCATCGCCGCACTAAATAAACATTCGAAGCAGGCCAGGCTATTGTTTCGTATTTAAACCCCCGTATTTTCGTCTCGGGCGTGATTTACAAGCGACGCGTGTGAACGCGCCATTATATTCCGTCGGACATTTTTTAAAATGGCGGCCGGCGACGCGTTCGATTCGAATTTCGAACCGCGACGCGGCGGCCATTTTGCGTTCAGTTGTTGTCGAGTTCACGTTTGCGCACGGAAACGACAAAAAGGCGGCCCTCAAGGTCACGCGGATGCAACGGAGGCGAATCGTAAATAAAAATAATACATACGTAACTACCTGTCTGCATGCATAATCGGTTCGGCGGGCAAATGGCCTTCACGATTTAATCATTATGGCCAGTGTTACGCAATGTTATGTCCTTGAACGGGTGAATAAAATTGTAGACGCGTCTTAATAATTTACAATGACAGGACAACAAAAATGGCTGACACGTGTAGCGATCATGTAATATCAACCGCTTCTAGACATTGTTTAGTAGTAGTAAATTATTTAACCAGACCCTGCGAGTGGCGTCAAGTTTTAATCTTTGCGCGGTCAGTAAGCAATTAGTTTTTATTTAATTACAGTTTCATAATATAGAAAAAAACAAACTTTACTATGTTTTAGACCTTCATTTGCCTTTAAATAAATATTTTTCCTAATGTTCTAATGCCTTTTATAAGAGAGTAATTCAACTTAAAAAAGAACCATTAGAAGTTTATCAATTAATAAATTTCTCAGAAACAGAATTAAATTTAAAAAATCTGCCGTTTTAGCTAATTCGATGTGTATTTGCTCACATAGATGAGTTTGTATTAATTTTAACTAGTCAGTAATTAATAATACGTTCCAAAAGCAATTCGAATATGATATTTGAGCGCTCTTATCAAACTGTCAATGTTTCATTTACAAATACTAGAAATTCGTTGAGTTTAATGTTAAATATCTGTATTATCCAACCAGCCTCCGATGTGATCTAAACGGCTATGGATGTTTTTCGAGAGCATCAATCTACACACAAAAATTCAACTCTTTCTCATTTGTACTTTTCTAGTTGAAGAATGCGAGAGACGGACGGGGCCAGCAACTTGTCAAGTTTGTGAACATTTTCCTTTATGCGATTTTATTTATCACACAGGAGAATTTAACAATTAATAAAACGGATCGACTGCGAATTACCAACAATTCAACAAAAAAAAATAATTGAACAAAAAAAACTAGTCGAAGCACAGCTTAATAAAAAAGAAAATAAAAAATCAAACTTTTCTATGTTTTATACCCTTCAATTACTATTTTTTCTAAAGCTCTAATGTTTGTATAAGAGAGCAATTCAACTAAAAAAGTACCATTAGAAGTTTATCATTTATTTAATTTTTCGGAAATAGAAATGAATTTTAACAATCTGCCTTTACTATGTTGAAGACCTAAGATTAAGGTATCTAAATTAATTGAAATTAATATTTATCCTCGCTTCTGAGGGTTAAAATAAAAAATATATTTAAATTTAATGAAAAATACCTGTAAATGTCAGTAGTATGCGGCTAAAGATTTGTTGGGTCATTGCAGACTATTTTCCAAAGCGTTCAAACAAAGGCCTGAATTCACATATGAATTAGCTAATAGATAACCAAAGATTCGTTTCTAGGTACGATGACGGATTATCTCGACGAAACGTCTTTCGAATGATAAAATATAATTTTAATCAATTGCCAGCAAAACAAAGACATCGTGTAAAAAAATCCTGCGTGAGAATGGATTAATCTTATATTTCTTATATAATCTTATATTACGCCGGGACTTTACAGAATATGTAAGCCTGTGAAAAAATTAAGTCAGAATGCACAAGAAACAAACGGTTGCATCGCTCGAGTTTAATGCATGCTGGTTTAATTACGGCGCGGTACTGAATCCCTTTTCATACCGTAAGGGTTGCTCGTATCAAAAATTGAAAGGGAAAGGGAAAGGGATGTATGATTTTTTTAAATTTTGTAAAGCAAATTTTTCCCAATTCTAGGACCTATAATTGGTGCTATCAAAAAAGTTTACTAAGATAAGTTTTAGACCCTTATATAAGGAATAAAATAAAGTTTAAATGAATTCGATATCTTATATACTAGGAAAGTTATAGTAAAATTTCACTTTTTTGAAAATCGCCTCCGCCGGTCCGATTTTGCCCATTGGGCAAAAAATAGATAAACTGAGGGTGGTTTTGAGGTCTAGGGGATGTGAAACGCGAAGATATGTCGAAATTTTCCAGAAATAATGACATGGACATAGCTTTTCTAATGACCTCTACTTAATAAACATTAATTAAAATAAAAATACTTGAATTTTGGATGTGATAATTCATGGCATATTATTAAGATTAGTTTAAATTTCATTTAGTTTATTTCTACAATTTAATTTATTTGGAGTTTCCCCTAATTAATGTGTGATATAACGTTGGTTAACTGGGAGATATTGCCTTCGAAGCAATAAGTTCACATAATTTTGTATTGAAGCGTAAATAAATAAATATTCTAGAATCTATGGTGGATTTTATTTCAATAACGGCAAATCTAGAAAAAATATCTTAGAGTCACATTTCGAAGAGTCCTACTATAATAAAGTACATTTTTTTCATGACAACTCAGTTCGTATCTAGAAGAATGCGAAGTCTTCTCGCCGGTCTGCGAACTGGGCCACCGTGTACCTACCCTCGATGCGCGAGTCGCCTTGGCAGACACAGGGTGTTTGAAATGTAACATTTTGCGAGTAACGGGCCAATTTATTTATTTCGTAGATGTAGTACAAAAACCACGATGACCATTGATGATCACGCTTTTTGGGTGCTTAAATTAATCATTTGGATTAGATTTAAATATACTTTCATTTGATCGGTCGATGTTTCTTGATAAAGTTCGATTAATTCGTGCTCAAACCATTGACCTATCGGGTGAGGTTAACAAAATACGTTAAGGTATCTCAATTAGGGCTCCTACATACCTGAATGCTACAAAAATGCGAATGTTCCAGGTTTTCAAAGGCTTCTAAGATAAGGAAGAGATACAACTCACGCCAATTTTCGCAAAAATATGTTTTTGTGTTAATATTTGAAAAAAAAAATGGATTTAAAAAGATCAGATTTTTTTCAAATAAAAAAAAACCAAATGCTACCAAAATTACACCCAAAATGGCAGGTCGCAAATTGTGTTATAAGCGCCGTTATGCCCCCATCATAGAGTATACACCTTTCCGTCCATCGTGCAAGGTTTTTTTTTGAGGGCAACGATTTGTAGGTCAGAAGAGTGATTTTCGTTCACGTGCGTAGATATTTCATCATAAAAAAATATATATTTAGATACCTTAATCTTAGGTCTTCAACATAGTAAAGGCAGATTTTTAAAATTCAATTATATTTCTGAGAAATTTAATAAATGATAAACTTCTAATGGTTTTTTTTAGTTGAGTTACTCTCTTAAAAAAGACATTAGAGTTTTAGGAAAAATAGCAATTGGAATGCAAATGTCGGGTCTAAAGCATAGAAAAGTTTGTTTTTTGTTAATTCTTATATTATGAAGTTGTAATTAAATAAAACAACCCTAGGAGTGTGATATTTGTCATAGGTAATGTTTATATGGAGAAGAATTGCGGAAAGCTAAAATTATCTATAATATGTTTTACAAATATATTAAATTTAATAAATAAAACGTTCATACTACTGTGATGACCCCCTGCTTCTCACTAAGGGAGAGGAACGGAAATATGGAGGAAGGGTTGAGATAGGGGTGGAAAAAAGCCTGCTCTACGCGGATCAGAGGGTTGATTTCAGTTCAAAGCCTAGAATAAGGGGTGCAGGAGATAGTCGTACGGGGTAATTATCGAAAACATTATTTCGGAAGCTACATATAAAATAAATAACAATTAAATTTGACATTATGAACTAATTAGATACCGGTATGAGGTTGCTTCTAGTCACGAAATTAACCTAACTGCGGCAAAGAAAATTAGGAAATTTATGAATAGATTAAAACGCCTGTAACTGAGGAACGGAAGGCCCCACTTGGTTGGAAACGACCAATTTAACACTATCAAAATCAGACGGACAGAATAGGCGTACTTATAGAAGCCGGCCGTTAATATTAAATACATTTTTGGAGAAAAATCGACAATAATTATATTATTTTTCGCATTTCTCGGGCATGTTACCAAAAATTTCAAACCCCTGTCAGTCGATAGACTGCACAGCTTATCAGTGTTCCCACGTAGACCCGTCTAGCTCATCTCGAGTGGCTAAAACGTAGTGGTAGGCGAAGACGCGCGATTTCGGTGACATACGCTCCTTGGGAAAAAACTAAGGATTATTTTGGAGTGGATTAGATATTATTTTTGGAGTGATTTCGAACGGAACAGCGAAAAAGAACAGCTCTTTAGCCAAAAAGCGACGAACGACCCATCTTTATGGAAAAATCGTAAATTAGGCCGAGATCGGGGAATAAGATAAGGAATTTCTGAGGGAAGGAGACGCGGGATGCGAAATTACTGCAGGGAGACTGAGAGAGACAGTGAAAAGGTGTCAACGTTGTGGACTATGTATGCCACGGGTGACAGTTAGTTATTCGAACGGGCCAATCATATGAACATATAAGGAAGACTGAGGAATTGCATGGGCGGGTTTAGGGAGATGAGCATTTGTTGCGAGTTAGGTGAAATAGAGATATGATTAAAGGGAGAGAGCTGGCCGTTGGCGCCTGCCCGAGATATGATTCTATGGGAAAGCTTTGGAATTCGGGGTTTACGATCGCTGGTACTAGAAGTATAGCTGCAAAAGCATGTTTCTGTCAAAAGTAATCGATTTTTGGGGAAGTTATGAGGCAATTCCCCCATTTCTTAACGACCTCAGAAAACGATTAAATTTTACGACTTGGGCCTAATCTGAAGAGAAATACAAAAACTGGTGTGAGGTGATATGCCCATAAAAGTCATAGTAACTCAAATTTGACAGGTGGACAGCAATTGGTGGAGAGCAAGATTTGGTGGGGAAAATGGGATGTGGTCTGAAAGGTGATAAAAGCGATCGACGCAGGGAAAACGATATAGTTCACGCGTTTTTCGATTCAAGCCAACACCTTCTCCACGCTAGTCTGGCTCGCGATAAATAGTGATATTTTATTAAGTCTTTAGTTGGTATATGGTAACTTAGTAAATTTGTTATTAAAGTATAGTCTAAAAAAAAAAAAATAATATAACAAGTTAGGAGTTTTCGCCGCGCTCTTGGTTTAAGTCTATAGTACTATAATTTAAAAGTAATTAGCAAGGATTATTATAGTTAGCTAAAAATTATAGTAATGGATAGTTCACGCGTTTTTCGATTCAAGCCAACACCTTCTCCACGCTAGTTTGGCTCGCGATAAATAGTGATATTTTATTAAGTCTTTAGTTGGTATATGTTGTGAGAAAGGAAAAAAAAAGGTGCAGAAGAATTAAGATCGTACGTCGCGCGACGCATCTACTTGGAACGCTACTCATAAATTAGAGAAAAAAATAAATAAGAAAAAATAATAATAATAGAAAAAAAAAAAGAGAAATAAAAATTAATTAAATAAAATATGAATGTGTTAGATAAAGATTAAGAGTAGTGTCGAAAAAAAATCGCAGAGAGGTAATTCATCCTAGGGACGGTTAAATAAAAAAAAAAAATTGCTGAAATATTTTAGTAAACGTGTAGGATATTGTCAAATTAAAATCACGGAGAATCACGTTAGAGGATGGACCAGGGAGTGAATACTAGGCTGACCCTTAATAAGTTTTAGTTAGAAATAAATTATTGAAGCCCTAGAATTTATCCGCGTCAAGTTACTAAGGAAATTGTGTTCGTAAATCGGTAAGGAGGTATTGTGAATTATTATTATAATTAATTGTGTACACAAATTAGTGATTAAGTGTTGTGTAGTGTAAGAGTTTCCTAAGCACGAGGAAAACCATAGCATGGAATACGGTGACTTGCATGGTAAGTGACTTAACTAGATATTACTGCGTCGAAGTGAATCAGAGAATTATTACCATACTTGTTTTGACTGAAATTATATATATAGTAATTTAAAATTTCAATAAATTGTTGTGGAAAAATATAGAAATATAACAAATAATAATAAATAATAACAATTCAATGTCTTGATTACCTGTTTTAAATAATTGACAGTGACCGGAACAACACTATAAAATTAGAATTTTATCATCGTTGTACACAAGAAGTTCAAATTTTAGAGAAAGAAAATGTAGCAAAATATAGTGTTATAAAATCATATTAACTAAGAAATTCCTGTGTGTGTGGGTAAAGAAATTAGAATCCTAACTTATAACTGAATAAATTGTAAGACGTTGCCCGAACAATAACTTCATTATTAAAAAGGTTAAACCAGTAATTAGAACACTTGTCTTAATTACCCGCTTCAAAGTTGATACTGGGAGTCACTGATCACCTCTTCGAATTAATATCACTGCATGAGGCTGTTGGATTAACATTGTATAATATATTTTATGTGATACCTACATTCACATGACGGACTACAGAAGTAATTTCAGTTCACTATTACTGTACAGTTAATACCTAATTTAACAGAGGTCAGGATACCTAAAGCAGATTAAAGGTGACCTATATAATAACAAATCGTTGAAAGAAAATACAAATTAAGTAGTTTCCGACCTCTGCGATAACATTTTCCTCCGTACTTAAAATTAATCTTTTCCGAGACGAGATGACCGTCTCTAGGGTCCCGGGCAAATTATAACCAAACATGTTTAATACTACATATTACAACTAAAGAAAGGATTAGTAAAATTAGTGTACTCTACAATCATTATAAACAAATCAAATGTTGACCAAAAACTAGGGACCGTAGAAATACCATAGTTAATGGACAGACGTTGGACGCTATATACTGACACCTGACGTTTCACAGATATAAACTCAAAAGCCTATTACGGGATGAGACATTGTATAAAAGACTAAGTTTTCCATCACTTTCACCCACCGTCCTGTTGAGTGTGGTTCGAATATCCACGTCGGTTTAGATTATGGTCTCTAGGTCTGCGAAAACCTGGCCCGGACGGGATAACAACCGCCCCATCATAAAACCCGTTCGTCCTATAGCAAAGGCCCGGAATGGCATTCAGTTGACCTTCTGCATCCCTGGCTTAGGCAACGGAACATCGTGGGATCTCAGCCAACATCAGAGCAGGAGACCATCCTTTGAACTGACTGAAGATTAGTAGAGCGTGCCTCATAGATCCTATACCTACCCATTCGTTCCACTTGGGAGTGGCCGCCCACGACCAAACCTCAAGGAAATCTTGGGACGATCTTACTCTGTCACATGTCGGGTAATGCTAGAGAGTATATTAACTATAGACAGAATGAAATTTAAATGACGAGGACAGAGATCACAGATATCTTGCTTTATGAGACAAAAAACTTAAAAATCAAATAAAATTAAACCAATTTTAAACAAACATAAATCTTAATCTAAATGATAATAGGCGCACAGATTGAGTTAGTCTAGAAATCGCCGGTCGAAATATATAGAGTTAACGTTATTTAGAGTAGGTAGATAGGACATTGTTCCAACTTCCCTCGCTTGGAGTCACTTCTGCCCGACAACAGGCTCCTAAAGTGATCACGACATGGTATGACATTATTACTTTGATAGTGCCTCCCCCCACATTTCAAACCTGTTAAATGTATGCATCCTGAATCATAAATTAAACCTTTTATATACATTACGATGGGAGCCTAATGACGCTACCAGCGTGGTGAATAAAAAAAGCACTCCGTTTGAAGCTGGACACATGACCTGGAGGGTCACCTCGGGGCTGGTCTAACACACCACGCCTACACAACACAAAAACCAATCTACGAATATAGTCATGAGTGAGAGTACAGTCCCGACATTAGAGAAGTACCACAGTTGTTCAGTTCATTCTGTTCGGCTGCATCAATATCATCGCGGGATTTCAGGGAAAATCAATTCGGCTTCTGCTACTTCTCACAATACTGACTGTTCCTGATGTTGTCCCCATTCATTTGGTGGCAGCCAACGAAACCACAATTAACGATTCAAAACATTCAGTTGTTCGAATCTACACCAGGATTGGCCTCCGGGCCCCAAAAGGGAAATGTTTACAGCTAAAGACGGAGAAAAAAAAAACCTCTTTGGACCTTAAACACCAATTAATTTTACCATGGATCACACCTAAGGAAGGTGGTTTAGCTTGCTGGGGGTTTGGGGATGGTGGTGCCCCAGCAAAACCTAATAAAACTAAAAAATTCCTAAGTTCTACCTACAAGCGAGCTCGACAATAATTTTCCAATATATCGTATACCTGTCAAATATCTGAATAAAGAGTTAATATCATTTAAAATTAGCAAAATAGAATCAAAATGGCAACAGTCATAGGAAGTAAAAGGCATAAATATAAATAGCGCAGGGAAATATAATTAAACTCAGTTAACCAGTAACAACGTGTAAACCATTGTAAACGCGACACAGACTATTGAACACATATTTACATAATACTAACATTGTGCATGAGATAAATGTATCCAATTAGCTGAAGAAGAATTCATCGCCACACTGTTAAGGGAACGGAAAAGCTGGACGCACTAGGACACCAACACCAAGACACCTACATAACTGATTCCTCGCAAACATGTACCATTTTCAGATGGAAGCCAAACAGAACATTGTCCGGAGTAAGTTATTATTATAAATATCGTTTGTTTTATGTATTTCAGTAGCAAATTAATTCGAGATATCAATTGCAGTAATTAAAGAATAAATTCAGTTAAAAGGCCTTCAGCCGCTTAGGTAGAAAAAATTTCAGGGGTCTCCTTCCCCCGGCGGAGCTTCAGTTTTTGTCGGGGCGGGGTGGTTCTCAAGTGGTGCTGCGTGACCACGGATTCGTTAAAACGTTAAAGTTACTACGGCCACATCAAAGGGGTTCCTATATACTAGATTGATCACATGCCACATAACAAAATTTTACCAAAATATACATCGCAGAGAAAAACATCCTACAAAATCTGACCTACAGTTCTAATATTATTGAGGGACCCAAATAGAATTATAAAATTGGTTACTATTGTATTTGGTTGTATTATAAAGAGATAAACTAGAGATAAATAACTTTAATTATGAATAATGTCTTAGATTTGGAAATAAAACAATATGAAATATAAAAAAAATGAGGTTTTGCGGAAAAAATTGTTAACAGCGGCAAGCAAAAAATGAATTATATTCAATCAATTTTATCTATTATTATTACTTCAAATAATTAGTGTGTATTAATTGTAACATAAAATTTAGTCAAGAGGGAATTAAGATCATTTTAAAATTGTATTTAAATAATTTGTATGAAAACTTGTGGGCGCAGCCTTAATAACTATTTATATAATTTATTTTAACCTTTGAAGATCCCTACCACAATAATGAATAATGGTAATCTATTATTGTATTTAGCGTTATAGTACATAAAACTGATACAGCTTTGCAACGTAGAATATTTAAGTTGGCTAGATACTACAAAAAGGTTATGACGGCAAGCTACTATTTTGATGGGCGACCTAGAATAGATATAAATAACTCACTGTAGGACAGTATATGATTGCATTCTTATAATAAATTAACCTTTTATGAGTAGAATAGTATCCTCTGCTTAAACTAAAACAAATAAATGGGTAGCTCCACTAAATAATGTCCATAGGAGGTAATTACATAGTAATTGCAATAAAGCGAGCTCCCTATAGCGGGTAAAACAAGAAAAAATATATAATTCTAGCAAAAAAAATGACTATATGTCAGTTAACCTGTGGTGCTATTAATAGACATATTAAGGCGTTGTAATACTAAAAATAAAATGAAAAACTTGAGTAAATTAAAGAATTTGCATTTAATGAACATTTAAAAATGTGTCAAATACATACTTAAAGAAAATACCAAGTCATTGTGAGAAAACAAAGGAGTAGGTACACATGAGTAAATTACTTGCTTCTCGGTAGCTATAATAATTAATTTGAATGCTTATTGCTATAAATTGACAATACTACACAAAAATAGTTGAGATTTTAGGACACAAATGGTTGCGACAAAAGATTTGGTTATCGATAAAAAAAAAAAAACAAAAATTTAATAAAATATTATAGGAAACCAAATTTTAGGATCCAGATCAGATTACATGGTCTTAGCTAATACCTGTAGAGAGAGTCAGGCAAGGTAGACTAAAATAAAGTAGTTAAATAAGAAAAGAAAAACAAAAGTTAATATTTTGCATTTTGTGCGAGCAGATCAAAACAGTCATATATGGTATTAGAAATCATTTTACTTTTTGATTCAGGCTATTTACTGAGGTTTAGGAGTTTCTCAGTTGAAAGTTAGTAATATATAGAGTTCAATTAGAAAGATAACAATAAGTTTAGTGCCCAAATTATATCTAAAGTGAACCAGTTAAAACTCAAATAAGAAAAATAACAACTAATTGTGGGAAAAAAATCTCAGAGACAACATGTTTATAACAAATAATTTTTGGTTCAACACTCAATTAAATTTAAACTAAACCAAACTGTCCTCATGATAGCACGGTTGCCTTATTGTAAGAAACATAGGAGAAAGATATTCTAACCTTAATGTAACAAAAGTCACCATTTAAAATAGCTAGCTGATTGAACCCGTGTAGTTCAACTTATAATGTAAACCCAATATAGGCAATTTGAGTAAGAAGACCCTAAAATTAATAGAAAAACCTGTAGGTAAGTTGCAGTCTCTCAGTATCACAGGTCAGATGTGTAGACGGTCAAAGGAACTCGATAAATGTGCAGGTTTTGAATTCTAGGATCAGCGTGCGTTGAAACCTGGAAAAAAAAAAAAAATGTTAAAATAAAATACCATGTTAAAGAAGAGGAAGCTTATATCACCTAATAATGTGTGGGGTATATATATAGGTATCCTCATACTAGTTAGGCTATTTTCAAAATTGGCAACAAATTTGGAAAAATACTAAATTAATAAGTTAACTGAAATATTGAGCGCTGACTTTGCCGATTTCACTGGGTAAATAAGCTAACATAATGTTACTAGGGAACCAAACATTTTCGACTGACTATCATAGTATAGACATCTAGTTGTCAGATTAGAGCAGGTAAAGTGATGATACCTTGCTTGTAATTAAAACGGAAAAATTATACTTCTCAATACTTCTTAAAGCTCGCTTACGAGAAATTTTTTTAAAGGGGATGGTAGAATCATAACAAATGTAATTTTAAGGCCTGTCGTGACTCGATAATGAGGTTCTATAGGATATCATGGTAACCTACGTGATAAATTATCATAGTTACACTCTGCGTTATAAAACTAAGCCGGAAAAAATTGCATTCTTCTTAAAAATGTATATAGCACATGGGATAACATGATGATAGGCTGTTTATCAGATATACCTAAAAATGTATAATAATCTTTCATCAGTACTCGTGGAGATGTTTCTCTATGGATCCCTGATAAAGAGAAGTGTCTTCATACCATGGATACGGTCTCATTTTAACTATCTTGCAGCTGACACGTCGCTCAAGGTACGTTAACCTGCCCGTCGAACCTAGGGAAAAAAAAATGGAACCTCCCCGTAGATTAAATATACAAATACTAACGTTTCTCTCCCTTTGTGAAGCAATTGGTGTCTTCATACAATAGCACTGCCATACTTAGATTACTCGGGCTTCTAGACATCGGCCATCGTGGAAATGGTCGGGATTTTAGACATCGGCCATCGTGCAAAATTAATCTGAAATTAGAGAAGAAATTAATTAAAATACAGATAAAACAAATAAATGGGTAAAACACCGTCTAAATTGAGATTCAGAACTAGAAGGGTTACAATCTTAGCTAACAGATATGGGAATGAGTTTGAGGGAGGGCTTGTATGTAGAAAGGTATTTTCCAGATATGCAATTTACACTCAATACGTGACACAAGTAGAAAAAAAAGAATGGGCTGAAATTAAAATGTTACAATTGTAGGTAAGCCTGTATATAGATTAATATTTGCAGTTTTACAAAATTACACTCAATGCGTGCAAAAAACGGAGAAAATTAAACGTTCCAAGTAAAGACAAACCACACTCATTGCAATCCGAGGTATAGAGTAAACCCTATTTTAGGTTAACCCAGTCAAAGAAGTTGAAATGGTTGCGTCCCTTCCAAAATGGCGCCTTAAGTTTTAACAATGGAACACAAAGCAATGGCATGGCGTTTGTAGGTTATTTAGCAAAATCAGTTTGTTCCAACCATCCACCTAAATCTAAACAGTTATGTAGGTTATTTAAAGGGAAAAGAAGCATGTAACAAACCTGTATAATTTCGGTAATCGACCAGAAGGCATGGCTGAATTTTGGCGGGAACGGGGGTACGCCGCCGGATTCGGTTTTGGTTAGGCGGTAAATTCATTAACTTCACTGAATAAGCTTCATTTAGACGTAAGGGTCACCTGGAATAATAAGGAAGTTGATTTAGCACACTGGGTGGGTAATACAAAAGAATAAAGTGCGAGCTTAGGGAGCAAAACACGTGCATATAACACCAGCCAAAAAGATCGGGCCGTCCGATTTGATTTCCAAAGCGTGTATCTAGGGATTTAAAAAAATTAAGCACTATTGAAAATTATTAGAGTTTAAAATTATTAGTATAATAGGCAAATAAACAAATTAAAAAGCGGAATTAAAAATCTGAGGAATATATCACAAAGGTACTCACCGGCTGAGGGGTTAACGAAGTGTCCCTCGTTCAAACTGCTTCATCTCCGGTAAGATCACTAGCACAATATCTTGAAACTATTGGCACGGTAACCACAAATAAATTAAAAGAGTCACACGTACACTGACTATTGCAAGAATGCAGGCATCTAACCGTCCAAAAAGGCCGCTGGACTAACAAAACGTTTAGAAAGCGTGGCTTGACCACGCCGGGTTTAAATTAGGCGAACATTTGGTTGCCAGATGTCTGGTAGGGATGGACGGGGTATTACCATGTCGGTAAAGACAAAATCCCCAAAAGAGGAAAAAATAGATATATGGGGAATAAAAGAAAAAAATAATAACTGAATATTAATATGAAAATTTAATACGGGTAAAATTCAATTACGATATTTAAGCATTATAAAATTATGAATACTAATAAATCCAAAATTATTATCCCAACCTTATTATTAAATTAAATTAATTATTGAATAATAAATTCGGGCATTATAAAATATTGTTTAAATAATTTCGACTAAGAAAATTATGAAATAAAATAATAATTAGTAAAGGGCGAAAAATAACGTTTACTGGACAGATTAGCTACGGAAAAAAATATAGAATCGATTTTAAGTCAACCATTAAACATGTCAAAAAAATAATGCAATATAGGCGCGCATGATTATATGTATGCTGTATCAGAGACAATAAAACGGAAAATAATAAATACCCAGTTAGTACATGACAGTAGGGGGACGATTAGGAACAAAATTTCGTATATTTATATATATAGCTTTACATTAAAACAAACTAAGGTAATTTTAATGTAACGAATGGTTATAACGGAATTATAGTATTTGAGTGTTTAGCGAAAAATAAACCAAATATAGAGTGATAAGGCTTCCCCGTAATAATAATACCCACACCCTTATTTTCTTGCCTCACTCATCTGCAGACCTCAACTTTATTACGTAAGAAATAAATCGAAAAAAAAAACCGGGAAAAGGAATTATCATTTGATGTGGCTTGCGCGACAAGGATATTAAATAATTTCAAAGGGTTATTTGTTTATTGGGTGAGTTGATATCTCGAAGTAGGATGTGTGTATCATGTTTATTTTACAGGATGGATAGGTCATACAAACCCGATACGGCTAACAAGCGATACGCGCGCCGCGATGCGAGTACGTTTTAACATTTAAACATTACGTTTAAACATCCAGGGCGTATTGTCAGGCGAGGAAAAACGAAAGATTTAGTTGAATAATTTAGGTAGCTAAATAATAAGTTAGTGCGTCGGTACTGTAGGTATATACGTATAGGTTTTATGCAATTCTGTCACAACGGTATAATAGACTTAGAGTAGCGTCGCAGCGTAGGTTAGGATCATTAGCAAAACACTAGGTGCGTACTAGGACATTAACCTTAGAAAAGGGCGCGGCTTTTAGGCAGAATAAATGATAAATAAATGGTTACATTCTAGGTTTCGTGTGAATAGAATCCGCAGGTTTCACCTCGGTACTACAAAAAAAAAAAAACCCCAAAACCAATAAAGAAGCCGAAAAATAAATAAATAAATAAATAAATCATAAAAATACATTAGGATAGGAACAGTAGGGCAATAAATAATAATTGTGTACTTTGTGTTATGATTAGTTGTGTCACTATTACATGTGTATATAATATAGTGTTATAATAAGAAAACAATAGTTACAAATATTAAAATCTTAAGACATATCTGAAACAATAAGTGTAAATCCTCGAAATAAGTGAATAATTAAGTGACAAAGAAAAAAAATAGGATTCAGCGAAAATTAAATCACATCAAATAAATAATCAATATGACGTCAAGAGGACCTGGAGGCAGCCAGAAGGGAGTCGCTAAAAGACGACATTTCATAAGCAGAGAGGGGGCGCTTGCCGAGGGCATAGCGAAGGCGATAGGGAAAGCCTTGAGGCCCATACTGGCTAAGGGCCGGGATGAAACCAGAGGAAAGGAGATCGTAGGGAAACCCTCAGTGGAAGCCCGAGGTACGACGCCATCATTATCGGGCGAGACCACAAATGATGACGCATCTGTATTAAACAACACGCCACAATTCATAGTGGTGAATAAACCCAACCGACCTAAGTTTGGGGGGGGTGAGGAAGAGAATCCCATACAGTTCCTAAAGGAACTAAAAATGTACATAAAGCGAATGAAGGGCACGGGAACCGCTCTGGAATTAGCCATGGAGTGCCTTAGTCCACAGGTTAGGGCTGTAATGAATAATTTCCAGAGGCAATGGGTCGTATTCGAAAACTTTGAGACCGAATTCCTTGAAGTCTATTGGAGCCAGATAAAACAGGACAAGGTGAGGGAGGAAATTCTAAAGGGCGAATGGACCAGTAAATCGGGTTGTACCAAACTCGAACATTTCTCATCAAAGATGGAACTAGCGCGAAGCCTGACATACCCTATACCGGAGAGTCATCTCTTGAATGCAATTATGCAACAGTTTCCGGAGATCATACAGATGCAGTGGGTAGGACAAACAGAAAGGACGCCAGAACGAGCAGCCCATTTCTTGAAGAGCATAGACGGATTCGTCACCAAGCACAAAGGAGCTAACACTTCGGACAGGGGAGAGAAGGCGCAGCCCAGCCGAGAAACACGAGGATATAATATTAATAAACCAAACGCGCCCCGCCTATTTGGAAATCCTAGGGGACGTTCCGACGGACAGAACCTGGATAACCGGCAAATAAACCTGGTAGAAATGCGCCAGGCCTATAAAGATGGGTGGCAGCGGGCCAATGCAGAAGAAGCAGAGGGGGAGAGTACTGCTCCAGAAGTTGGGCGCAAAGGGACGACCAGTTCGGGAAACGAAAGGGCGTCAGTGGCCGGTCGACGCTGACTAGTGAAGAAATAACCGATCGCAGAACTAAGACGACACCGATGAGGACAGATGAACGGGGCATCCATCGGAACCAAAGCAGGAAGGATAATGGAAGCGGACATTGTAATACTAATATTAATTCATATGATTTTAAGTTAGCAGATAACTATAGTAAAAGAGATATACCACGGTACTTGATACCATTAAATATTCTGGTTCCTTTTAGCTGGAAACCTGGACGGGGTTTAGGAAAATATTGTCATGGGCGTAAACACCCAATAGCAGTGCAACCTAGGAAAAATAGATATAGTGGATTGGGATTTCAGGAACTTAGAGGTAGGGAACCCAACCCAGACTTGGCGGAACTGGCAACTAGGAATATTAGTAGTTGGGAAAAGGAAGGAGCTTATAATATAACCCATAGAGGAGTGGTTCTAGGTCAGTCTAGTAAGAGCTGGGCGGGAGAAACCTGCACTATTTTCGAGGAGGAGGATTACTCTGAAGTAGAGGATGACCAATCGCTTCCAGTTCTGCCGGAACTGGCAGCCACCATAGAAGGACAGGGAGTGAAATGCCTAGTGGATACAGGTAGCCAAGTGACCTGCATTTCGGGAGGATTCTGGACCGAGTTGCAAGCTTTAGGGCACAAGTACCCAGTAATGCCAACGATGACCTTGACATTAAAGGGAGCCACTGGTGCTAAGAGCCAAAGGATCTCCAAATTAGTACTGTTACCATTAAACATAGGGGGGACGATATTAGAGACTCCGTGTCTAATTGTGGAGGGATTAATAAGGCCAGTAATACTCGGGTACGATTGGTTAGAGAACCAAGGAGCAGTTATAAATTGTAATAAGAAGAGTGGAGGAAGTTTAACCGTGAAGTCCATCAAGCAAAGCATTGTTTTGACTCCATCAGAATGCAGGAGGAGAGAACTACCCGAGGTCAGTTATGTCGAACGGGGTAGCGTAGAAGATCTAACCGGATCTATTAAGGATGGGCAAACGACATTAGAAATGATTGGCGAATATGTAACCGGATTAGAGTTGCAACCTGAGGAAGCGGGGAAGCTGAAGGGGTTACTGATTCAATATCAGGACGTATTCGCTGATAGGCCAGGGAGGACAACTCTCTATAAACATGAGATAAAGTTGACAGACGAGCGACCATTCGTGAAACGTGCATACCCAATCCCACTAGCATACCGCGAGAAGGTGGCGGAAAAGCTAGAAGAGATGGAGGCACAGGGACTAATAAGACGACAATCCACAAATTTTTCAAGCCCACTCACTATCACTTTAAAGAAAGATGGATCCATTAGGATGTTGCTAGATGCAAGAGAGTTGAACACTCGAATGGTGGGCGAGACAGAGACACCTCCTATAATTTCCGAGATCGTACAAAGGTTTTATGGGGTCAATTTTATAAGCATCATAGATTTAAATAATGCGTACTTCCAGATTCCATTACACCCGGATAGCGAGAAATACACAGGGTTCACATTTGCGGGGAAATCGTATACTTACACGGTACTACCACAAGGGCTCAAAACAAGTGTAGGCAGCTTCTCTAGGGCGCTCGATTTAATTTTAGGAAACTCTGTAAGGGAATTTTGCGTGAACTACCTAGACGACCTGGCCGTATTTACTACGGGATCAATGGAAAAACACCTAGAGCATATAGGATGCGTATTGACCCGCCTCCAAGAAGCTAATATGACGTGCAGCTTAACGAAGTGCCAGTTCCTACGAACTACTGTAAAGATGCTAGGATTTGACATTTCACTAGCAGGCATCACCATGTCTGAAGACAAGCTCGCGGCCATACGCGACTACCCGGAGCCTAAAAGGCCAAAGCAGGTGCGGGCATATCTCGGATTCCTAAATTATTATAGACGCTTTATATCTCATTATGGCGAAGCTACCAAGCCACTGTGTGAGCTGCTACACAAGGGGAAGCGGTGGGTGTGGGGAGATGAGCAAAGGGCAGCATTTGAAAATATAAAAACCTTATTCTTAAAGAGCGTAATATTAGAACATCCCAACCCTAAGAAACTTTATTATCTGCAGTGTGACAGCTCGGGATACGGGCTCGGAGGAGAGTTATACCAATTAGATGACGAGGGAAACCACCATGTAATAGGATTTTGCAGTAAGAGCCTAAACTCGGCAGAGATGAAGTGGACAACTTCCGAAAAGGAATTGTATGCCATCATATACGGGTTGAAGAAGTTTGAGACGTACATACGAGGTACCAAACTGGTGATACGCACCGACCATCAGGCGCTAACGTTCATTAAGACATGGAAGTTGTACAGTGCCAAGGTCACGAGATGGATCCTTTACCTGGATCAATTCGATTATATAGTAGAATATGTGAAGGGCAGGGATAACATAGGCCCGGACATATTATCACGATGCGTCAACGAGAGACCACAGCTAACAGGTGATAAGTTACTTCATCCGGAGATAGCCATGTTTGTAGCTCCAGGGAAGGTAGGATTGGCCTCTAGGCTAAAGAATATAAAGGAGGAGCAGAGGGGAGACCCCTTCCTGAACGAAATAGAAAGAATGAAGGCAGATTCTAGTTATATCACGAGCAACAGGGACGCCAGGCGGTTGGAGAGGAGATATGAGATGCAGAATGGAATATTATATTTCAACGGCCACGAACCACATATACGGCTGTTAGCATTACCTGAGAGTCTGGTAGAAAGGACCATATGGTACTTTCATTTAGAGTTAGGGCATTTCGGTACGTACAAAGTACTATCGGCTTTACGCAGTCGAGTGTACTGGCCGGCAATGCGGAAGCGCATTGGAAAAACGTTGAGGACATGCAAGGAATGCCAACTCGCTAAGCAGAACAACCGACCAGAAGTAGGAGAATGCCATCCGGTTGCGACCAATGACGTTGGGGACTTGGTTATGGTAGATTTTTATGGGCCACTTCCAATGGGTAGGGGAGGTGTGTCATATATATTTGTGGTTCAAGATGCATTTAGCAAATTTGTGAAGTTATTTGCCATGAAGAAGGCTACAGGCAATGCAGCTGCCAAAAGGGTTCTGCAGTTTGCCGATATAATAATGCCAAAGATGATAGTATCAGATCGCGGGACGCAATTTATATCGAAGTTGTGGGTGAGGACATTATCTGGGGCAGGGATAAAAATAGGACACACCTCTGTCAGGAATCCTAGGCCCAACATCACTGAACGAGTAAATAAGGAGTTAGGCCGGATGTACCGCACATATTGCGACACTATCCACAAAAAGTGGCCCACACTGCTACAGGAGATCGAGGATTGTTACAACAACAGCACGCACGCCAGTACAGGACTTACTCCAAACGAGATAGTCTTCGGGAAGGGCCCGTCACACTCTCTAGATAGGTATTTGGGAAAAACTGCGGCACCAAATATGGCAATTAGGGAATTCAGAGATAAAGCTAGAACCAACCTAAAGATCAATATGGAAAGGAGGCGAAGAGCATTCAACAAATCCCATCGATTGGTAACATACCAAATAGGAGACCTGGTGAAGCTCAGGACCTTTCCACAATCTAGCAAGGAAAAGGGTGAGATTAGTAAGTTCTCGAGGCTATTTGAAGGGCCGTACCAAATAGTAGGAACTCCGTACAGCAACACATACAGCTTGGCGTACCCACGGGACGGAAAGTTAAGGGGAAATTATAACGCAGTACACCTGGCTAGGTACTACGAATAAGGTTAAGGCAATGGAATAAATAAATAAATAAGACTTATGTAACCAGGGAACCAGAATATTTAAATAGGGGCAACCTAATTATGCTTTAATTAGGTACTGATTTCTCCAAAATTAATCTAAGTAGGCGTGTAAAGGGGGTATGCATGATTGGCATATGTGATTAGGCGTGGTATACTGGAAGGGGGACGGGGGTCTTGGGGGGGTAAATGCTGGTTACATGTGCCGTTGTGCATTCCCAGAGTAGAATAGGTTCATATTCTAGGTACATTTATAAATTGTAAATTATAGAATAATGTTAAATAAGTTTAAGGTTAACACCGTAAGATTAGAGCAACTTAGAGCAAGGAGTATGGTGTAACTCACCTGAGAAGGGAGGGTTATGTTATACCGAGGATATATTACTTATGTTATCACATAAATAGATATAAGTGAAATATTTAAGTTAATTTAAGAAGTTAAAATACTACTACTAAAAGCCTACTACCTAAGTGAAATACTTAAGCCTACTACATAAGTGAAATACTTAAGCCTACTACCTAAGTGAAATACTTAAACCTTACTACTTAAGTGAAGTACTTAAGCCTAATACTTAAGTGAAATACTTAAGGTTTACCACCTAAGTGAAATACTTAAGCCCTACCACCTAAGTGAAATACTTAAGCCTACTACATAAGTGAAATACTTAAGCCTACCACCTAAATGAAATACTTAAGCTATACTACCTAAGTGAAAATACTTAGCTAGCTTTGCCAAACCAAATGTAAATACGGTTAGACGAGAGTCGACGGTATTGACGGTGGTCGACATCAGGACCGAGCGTGTAATTGCAAAGGGGCTCGATCCATTTTGTATTTTTCTAAGTTAATTACATTAGAGATAACTGTGTGGTAAAGTGAAAAGAACTAACTATAAGTGCTTGGAGGAAGGATTCGACGCCACACCATGCCGAAGAAGGAAAAGGAAAGGGCGCTGGAGGGCGTGAGATGCAGGAGATCTACAATAAGAAAGTGATTGAAGGCACAGGATTTTCCACGATATGAAAAACCCGAAACCTTCAACCGGGCGACTGTGATGACCCCCTGCTTCTCACTAAGGGAGAGGAACGGAAATATGGAGGAAGGGTTGAGATAGGGGTGGAAAAAAGCCTGCTCTACGCGGATCAGAGGGTTGATTTCAGTTCAAAGCCTAGAATAAGGGGTGCAGGAGATAGTCGTACGGGGTAATTATCGAAAACATTATTTCGGAAGCTACATATAAAATAAATAACAATTAAATTTGACATTATGAACTAATTAGATACCGGTATGAGGTTGCTTCTAGTCACGAAATTAACCTAACTGCGGCAAAGAAAATTAGGAAATTTATGAATAGATTAAAACGCCTGTAACTGAGGAACGGAAGGCCCCACTTGGTTGGAAACGACCAATTTAACACTATCAAAATCAGACGGACAGAATAGGCGTACTTATAGAAGCCGGCCGTTAATATTAAATACATTTTTGGAGAAAAATCGACAATAATTATATTATTTTTCGCATTTCTCGGGCATGTTACCAAAAATTTCAAACCCCTGTCAGTCGATAGACTGCACAGCTTATCAGTGTTCCCACGTAGACCCGTCTAGCTCATCTCGAGTGGCTAAAACGTAGTGGTAGGCGAAGACGCGCGATTTCGGTGACATACGCTCCTTGGGAAAAAACTAAGGATTATTTTGGAGTGGATTAGATATTATTTTTGGAGTGATTTCGAACGGAACAGCGAAAAAGAACAGCTCTTTAGCCAAAAAGCGACGAACGACCCATCTTTATGGAAAAATCGTAAATTAGGCCGAGATCGGGGAATAAGATAAGGAATTTCTGAGGGAAGGAGACGCGGGATGCGAAATTACTGCAGGGAGACTGAGAGAGACAGTGAAAAGGTGTCAACGTTGTGGACTATGTATGCCACGGGTGACAGTTAGTTATTCGAACGGGCCAATCATATGAACATATAAGGAAGACTGAGGAATTGCATGGGCGGGTTTAGGGAGATGAGCATTTGTTGCGAGTTAGGTGAAATAGAGATATGATTAAAGGGAGAGAGCTGGCCGTTGGCGCCTGCCCGAGATATGATTCTATGGGAAAGCTTTGGAATTCGGGGTTTACGATCGCTGGTACTAGAAGTATAGCTGCAAAAGCATGTTTCTGTCAAAAGTAATCGATTTTTGGGGAAGTTATGAGGCAATTCCCCCATTTCTTAACGACCTCAGAAAACGATTAAATTTTACGACTTGGGCCTAATCTGAAGAGAAATACAAAAACTGGTGTGAGGTGATATGCCCATAAAAGTCATAGTAACTCAAATTTGACAGGTGGACAGCAATTGGTGGAGAGCAAGATTTGGTGGGGAAAATGGGATGTGGTCTGAAAGGTGATAAAAGCGATCGACGCAGGGAAAACGATATAGTTCACGCGTTTTTCGATTCAAGCCAACACCTTCTCCACGCTAGTCTGGCTCGCGATAAATAGTGATATTTTATTAAGTCTTTAGTTGGTATATGGTAACTTAGTAAATTTGTTATTAAAGTATAGTCTAAAAAAAAAAAATAATATAACAAGTTAGGAGTTTTCGCCGCGCTCTTGGTTTAAGTCTATAGTACTATAATTTAAAAGTAATTAGCAAGGATTATTATAGTTAGCTAAAAATTATAGTAATGGATAGTTCACGCGTTTTTCGATTCAAGCCAACACCTTCTCCACGCTAGTTTGGCTCGCGATAAATAGTGATATTTTATTAAGTCTTTAGTTGGTATATGTTGTGAGAAAGGAAAAAAAAAGGTGCAGAAGAATTAAGATCGTACGTCGCGCGACGCATCTACTTGGAACGCTACTCATAAATTAGAGAAAAAAATAAATAAGAAAAAATAATAATAATAGAAAAAAAAAAAGAGAAATAAAAATTAATTAAATAAAATATGAATGTGTTAGATAAAGATTAAGAGTAGTGTCGAAAAAAAATCGCAGAGAGGTAATTCATCCTAGGGACGGTTAAATAAAAAAAAAAAATTGCTGAAATATTTTAGTAAACGTGTAGGATATTGTCAAATTAAAATCACGGAGAATCACGTTAGAGGATGGACCAGGGAGTGAATACTAGGCTGACCCTTAATAAGTTTTAGTTAGAAATAAATTATTGAAGCCCTAGAATTTATCCGCGTCAAGTTACTAAGGAAATTGTGTTCGTAAATCGGTAAGGAGGTATTGTGAATTATTATTATAATTAATTGTGTACACAAATTAGTGATTAAGTGTTGTGTAGTGTAAGAGTTTCCTAAGCACGAGGAAAACCATAGCATGGAATACGGTGACTTGCATGGTAAGTGACTTAACTAGATATTACTGCGTCGAAGTGAATCAGAGAATTATTACCATACTTGTTTTGACTGAAATTATATATATAGTAATTTAAAATTTCAATAAATTGTTGTGGAAAAATATAGAAATATAACAAATAATAATAAATAATAACAATTCAATGTCTTGATTACCTGTTTTAAATAATTGACAGTGACCGGAACAACACTATAAAATTAGAATTTTATCATCGTTGTACACAAGAAGTTCAAATTTTAGAGAAAGAAAATGTAGCAAAATATAGTGTTATAAAATCATATTAACTAAGAAATTCCTGTGTGTGTGGGTAAAGAAATTAGAATCCTAACTTATAACTGAATAAATTGTAAGACGTTGCCCGAACAATAACTTCATTATTAAAAAGGTTAAACCAGTAATTAGAACACTTGTCTTAATTACCCGCTTCAAAGTTGATACTGGGAGTCACTGATCACCTCTTCGAATTAATATCACTGCATGAGGCTGTTGGATTAACATTGTATAATATATTTTATGTGATACCTACATTCACATGACGGACTACAGAAGTAATTTCAGTTCACTATTACTGTACAGTTAATACCTAATTTAACAGAGGTCAGGATACCTAAAGCAGATTAAAGGTGACCTATATAATAACAAATCGTTGAAAGAAAATACAAATTAAGTAGTTTCCGACCTCTGCGATAACATTTTCCTCCGTACTTAAAATTAATCTTTTCCGAGACGAGATGACCGTCTCTAGGGTCCCGGGCAAATTATAACCAAACATGTTTAATACTACATATTACAACTAAAGAAAGGATTAGTAAAATTAGTGTACTCTACAATCATTATAAACAAATCAAATGTTGACCAAAAACTAGGGACCGTAGAAATACCATAGTTAATGGACAGACGTTGGACGCTATATACTGACACCTGACGTTTCACAGATATAAACTCAAAAGCCTATTACGGGATGAGACATTGTATAAAAGACTAAGTTTTCCATCACTTTCACCCACCGTCCTGTTGAGTGTGGTTCGAATATCCACGTCGGTTTAGATTATGGTCTCTAGGTCTGCGAAAACCTGGCCCGGACGGGATAACAACCGCCCCATCATAAAACCCGTTCGTCCTATAGCAAAGGCCCGGAATGGCATTCAGTTGACCTTCTGCATCCCTGGCTTAGGCAACGGAACATCGTGGGATCTCAGCCAACATCAGAGCAGGAGACTATCCTTTGAACTGACTGAAGATTAGTAGAGCGTGCCTCATAGATCCTATACCTACCCATTCGTTCCACTTGGGAGTGGCCGCCCACGACCAAACCTCAAGGAAATCTTGGGACGATCTTACTCTGTCACATGTCGGGTAATGCTAGAGAGTATATTAACTATAGACAGAATGAAATTTAAATGACGAGGACAGAGATCACAGATATCTTGCTTTATGAGACAAAAAACTTAAAAATCAAATAAAATTAAACCAATTTTAAACAAACATAAATCTTAATCTAAATGATAATAGGCGCACAGATTGAGTTAGTCTAGAAATCGCCGGTCGAAATATATAGAGTTAACGTTATTTAGAGTAGGTAGATAGGACATTGTTCCAACTTCCCTCGCTTGGAGTCACTTCTGCCCGACAACAGGCTCCTAAAGTGATCACGACATGGTATGACATTATTACTTTGATAGTGCCTCCCCCCACATTTCAAACCTGTTAAATGTATGCATCCTGAATCATAAATTAAACCTTTTATATACATTACGATGGGAGCCTAATGACGCTACCAGCGTGGTGAATAAAAAAAGCACTCCGTTTGAAGCTGGACACATGACCTGGAGGGTCACCTCGGGGCTGGTCTAACACACCACGCCTACACAACACAAAAACCAATCTACGAATATAGTCATGAGTGAGAGTACAGTCCCGACATTAGAGAAGTACCACAGTTGTTCAGTTCATTCTGTTCGGCTGCATCAATATCATCGCGGGATTTCAGGGAAAATCAATTCGGCTTCTGCTACTTCTCACAATACTGACTGTTCCTGATGTTGTCCCCATTCATTTGGTGGCAGCCAACGAAACCACAATTAACGATTCAAAACATTCAGTTGTTCGAATCTACACCAGGATTGGCCTCCGGGCCCCAAAAGGGAAATGTTTACAGCTAAAGACGGAGAAAAAAAAAACCTCTTTGGACCTTAAACACCAATTAATTTTACCATGGATCACACCTAAGGAAGGTGGTTTAGCTTGCTGGGGGTTTGGGGATGGTGGTGCCCCAGCAAAACCTAATAAAACTAAAAAATTCCTAAGTTCTACCTACAAGCGAGCTCGACAATAATTTTCCAATATATCGTATACCTGTCAAATATCTGAATAAAGAGTTAATATCATTTAAAATTAGCAAAATAGAATCAAAATGGCAACAGTCATAGGAAGTAAAAGGCATAAATATAAATAGCGCAGGGAAATATAATTAAACTCAGTTAACCAGTAACAACGTGTAAACCATTGTAAACGCGACACAGACTATTGAACACATATTTACATAATACTAACATTGTGCATGAGATAAATGTATCCAATTAGCTGAAGAAGAATTCATCGCCACACTGTTAAGGGAACGGAAAAGCTGGACGCACTAGGACACCAACACCAAGACACCTACATAACTGATTCCTCGCAAACATGTACCATTTTCAGATGGAAGCCAAACAGAACATTGTCCGGAGTAAGTTATTATTATAAATATCGTTTGTTTTATGTATTTCAGTAGCAAATTAATTCGAGATATCAATTGCAGTAATTAAAGAATAAATTCAGTTAAAAGGCCTTCAGCCGCTTAGGTAGAAAAAATTTCAGGGGTCTCCTTCCCCCGGCGGAGCTTCAGTTTTTGTCGGGGCGGGGTGGTTCTCACTACTGACAGCTGATTGACAGAATGAGTTTCGAGCTGTGAATTTTGTGTGATTTCAAATGTTTCTTTTTCAATAATCTGTCAATGTCAACCAAAATGAATTATTAATACCATCTTATACTTAACCGATAATCAATTGTATCAAAAAATAAATACAACTACAAGCTGTTACTAACAAGTTTCATAGGTATTGCAGGGAATTAAGGCAAACAACACGCGCTAATGACGTATTTGTACACGATCGCCGCTGACGGCCAATAATAGAACAAAATTATTGAATTTCGCCCACTGGGCGACCACTAGTGAAAATAAAGCACCGAGTTTTGGAACACCCCGTAGTGCTACATGCCTAATCCCGTTACGATGACTGGGGTAATTATTATGCAATTATACTAGCGAAGGCGACGCGACGCGCGCGGATTATTTTATGCACTTGAGATTTATAACAATGCAATCTTACGAAGACCCACTTCATACGAACGCGTCGATAAAGATGCGCACACACTCGCTCTGCGAGCATTATTCAATCGAGACCTGTGTGATGCGAACCACATGGGTCTCGAGCAAGCGAGATGCACGATACGCGAGGAGTGTACTCGACGCAAAGTGGCGTACTTGGGCCTCGTATATGTTTTAAAAGATCGTTGCTAATAACCCGGTTTTCAATCATACGAATATCGATCTTATGTCCTAAACCGTAGTTAATAAGAATACAATTCAAAAGGGGGGTTTTGCTAAGAAATCTACTTTATTTTGCCTACAATATGAACTATTTTTCGGGCAAATCGTGTGCTATATGGAATTAGTGCTTACTCCAGTTGGGAGGGAGTTCTACACAAAATTTTAAAATACAGATTACTACAGAAATGCATATTTTACAGGTTTTCAAATGCTTTAGTAGAGATATTAACAAGAAATACAGGTAATCTAGTTTATTTATCTTAACCTTAATTTATTATTCCGTGGAATTACCTGAGGATTGTTTTTTAAACATGCTAAAACTATAAAAAAAAAAACCATCATGTTTTTGAAATATCATTTTTTAAAGCAATCCGCTCAGGAAACCAGGAACATCCTATATAAAATCAATATAGTTTTATGATGACAATTAACTGAAGTAGGGATTTACTTAAGCGATTTGAGATATATGGCATAGCAACTTAGAAATAACTGTTTTTGTGTTATTCATTTTTTAAAAAAAAACTAAATGCTATCAGTATTTCTTATACAATGTTGGGCCGCGGTTTGTGTTATAAGCGCCGTTATGCCTGTCATAGAGTTCACACCTTTCCGTTCATGTGCAAGGCTTCTTTTCGAAGGCCACAATTTGTAGGTCAGAAACGTTCAAATGGTGTCCTTCGTTCACGTGTGAGGTAACGTTATGCGCGATTTCAAAATAGCCTGATACACGCTGTCAGGGTGAAAAATAATAGGGCGACTGTCAAAATAGTTACGGGCGGCGATGTATCTGACACGGTTGAGCGCCATCGATATATTCAACACTACCTTCCCGGATTTCAAGAGAGTGTCTACTCTAACTCTAACCCTAGAGTGGTATAAGTATTTGTAGAGTTATGGTAACTATATAAATTCCCTAACCCCTCCTACTTTCTAACCACAACCTAATGTATTTAGTTCCTGGATGTATTTTTTCTATTTTAGTAACAATGAAGGAAACTCTCGTTGGATTTATGTATTAACCGTTTGTTTGATGTTTCCTGTAAATAAACAAACGCGACTCTGTTCTATGGCTGTTTCGTCACCGCTATGAGCCAGTTCCAGTAGCGCTGCTATTCGTTGCGCTAAAATAATAGGGTGATTTTAATAGGCGTACATTCATCGCTTCCAACAGACGCACAATCACACGAGATATCAACAGTGCTGTGACGATTCAAGGACGCTTTCACACAGACGCCCTATCATCGAATGTGTTCACTAATTAGGTTAGTGAAAACGCGTGAATGCGCTAATTGAAACTGCTTAATTACCGACTTTAAAATCACTGAAAGTAATTAACTGTACGCGAGGAATGCAATATACGGTAATGCCAAAATGTCCCACACATACAGGGTCTGATATTTTAATAGGTGACCACACGTCAAAATGTTTTTAGGACACTTTCATTTGCCATTTTACACCAATTTTTTTTTTGCTTTGTTTAAGTTGTTGAACAAAAGTTGTTATGATTCGAGCCCAGAGGATATTGCTGATACAGCATAATATTAGCAACTTTTCGATTAAAAAAGTTCAATAAGCGATTTGAACCCAATACTACGTAATCTAAAATGTGTGTATGTATTAAATTAAATGATATATATTTCATAGGTATAGGCAAAGGAATCGAGGCAAACAACACACGCTAATGACGTATTTGTAAACGCTCGCAGCTGGACGACTTCTAGACCTCTTAAGGCGAAGCCAAAGGATAAATATTAATTTCGATTCATTTAGACCCTTTTTTTCTATGGCTGGCATTTGGTAACCATTAGATATTTATTCATAAAAAAAATATATTTAGATACCTTCATCTTAGGTCTTCAACATAGTAAAGGCAGATTTTTGAAATTCAATTCTGTTTCTGAGAAATTTAATAAATGATAAACTTCTAATGGTTCTTTTTTAGTTGAATTCTTCTCTTATAAAATACATTAGAGCCTTAGGAAAAATAGTCATTGTAAGGCAAATGAAGGTCTAAAACATAGTAATGTTTTTTTTGGTTTCATTTCTATATTATGAAGCTGTAATTAAATAAAACCCAACAATTGCTCACTGACCGCGCAGAGAGTAACGACAGTCAATATGTTTCGCCTTAATACATAAATCATTAGTAAAATGAAATAGGTCGTATGACAATTTGTGGGTTTTACGATGGGGAGCCAACGTGCGACGCACGTGCCGCGAGTGTCGTCTAATTTTAGACTCAACGTTCGTGAGGAAGGACTGAGGACGCACTCGGTACGAAGGAACACATCCTGCGGACATCTGCTCAAAGTCGATACGGGGAATTTCGGCCGAAACCTCGAAACGGGATGCGTACATTTTTTTTTTAGTACGAAAACCGCGCCAGAAGGACTACGCCGAAGGCGACGAAATGGCGGCTAAGAGTCAGCTCTGCGGGACTAGGCATTTTGTGGAATCCGAAGAAAATTAAACCTGGATATCTAAAATATTTTTTTGACTGAATACTAAATTAGGCTTAGTTGGTTTCATAAAGATACGAATTCAACTAAGTTTTAGCTACTATACATACATGTATGAGAAGCTACTATCCCCTTCTGTCTGTTGCAACTTTCAACCCGAAAAGTACAATTAATTGCGAGAGTCGAAGGTGTATGACTTAGGTCATATACATTTATTTTTGACCCTACTCAATTAGGCCAAATGTGTTTGTCCTAGAGTTAAGGAAGATGGTGGTAATGAAACCTTAAAAATTGATTGACCACGTGCGGATTCGTACCAGCGACCTTGGCGTTAATAGTCCAACACCTTAACCACTAGACTACAAAGTTTCATATACGAATTTCAAAAATATGACAGCCGACGGCTGTTGGAACGTATTATTTATTACTGGCCATTTAAAGTTAATCAAAAATATATAATTTTTACAAACATACTTATCTAAGTTCACTTTTTTGATAGCACCAATTTGTCCTAGGGGTGAGAAAAGGTGGTTTTTCAAAATTCAAAAAATAGTACCTTCCTTTAAAGGTTCAGGATTAAATCAGTTTAAAAATGTCAATTGTGGGCCGATAATTTTCCTACAACTTTTGTTTGAAACAATTTTGGATATGAGCAACCCTTACGGCACAGTATAGGGAGGGATTCAGTATGCGCACTCTCGCTGCGCAAGAGTACGGCGGGCTGCCGCGCGAATACTCCCCATAAGTTCGTAAAATCGGAGTTCGCCTACTTTGATCCGATGAAATCTACCTCCGCCCTCCGGCGTGTTATGTATTTTATTACTTTGTTAAAGTTGTAAATAAATAAATAAATAAATGCTCGCACCATGACCGCCCGTGTCTCGTACAGGGTGGTTGTTAAACGCGGCGGATAAGTCAATATAGAGGACATTCTTCGACGTGGTAACACAGTAAATCACTGGCAATGAAACTAATCGAACTTTGTTCAAGCCGATAAGATTTATATCTGTTAAAAAAATATTAGTTTCTAATATATTGACTTAGTCATTTAAAGGGTAGATACGTTATCAGATTACGATCCGACTTACGCACAAAAAAAAAAATGAAATTATATATATGCGCTTTTAGTTTTTATATCCTTTAATTCATGTTTTATCCCCGAGGTCGAGGCGGTCGAGTGGTCAGCGCGACAGACTGCCGATCCGAAGGCCGCAGGTTCGAAACCCGGCGATGCCGGGTGGTTTTTTACGCTACCAAAATACAACTTTGCTACCGCGTCACACCCATGAAATTCGGCGCTTTATCTTTATAGCAAACAAACAAACTTTACTATGTAACTTTATATAACAAACTTTACTATGTTTTAGACCCCACATTCGCCTTTTAATCACTATTTTTCCTAAGGTTCTAATGTCTTTTATAAGAGAGTAATTCAACTAAAAAAAAAACCATTAGAAGTTTATCATTTAATAAATTTCTCAGAAATAGAATTGAATTTAAAAAATCTGCCTTTACTATATTGAAGACCTAAGATTAAGGTATGAAAAAATATTTTTTTTATGAATAAATATCCAATGGTTACCAAATGCCAACCATAGAAAAAAAGGTCTAATTGAATCGAAATTAATATTCATCCTTTGGATGACACATCATTATTCCAGGAAAATTCCAGGTTTACCCAAATCAACGCAGGTTAACCTCAAAACAAGCACTTGCGTCGAAAACAGCATAATATAAATAAAAAAATCGACAACGTAGGCATATTTCGAGCGATCATTTCACACCATTCAATTCTGCTAAATCATTCCGTTACATCCTCGACCGACTATCGTTAATCGATTGCTCCCCTGTGATAACAGCTACACTTAATTTGTGTCAATGCATTAGTTTAAAAAAAAATGATTTTAATAAATCCACAATTAATTGGTCGCACATACACATAAATAAAAACACACTCGATTCGCACACGCCGACGTTCTCGTTGCCGGAAACTCGCGCCGGAAGCACGGAATAAAATAATTCGGAAGAGCAAAGCCGCGGCGGGTTGTGAGAAGCGCGCGTCCTCGCGCCGCGAGCGCCGGTCGGAAACTAAACCGAACTCTTTCCCGTTTAATCTGTTTTTAGATAGGTAGGTAGGTTTTATCGCGTTCCGCTGAGCGGAGCGCATTGAATGGGTGAGTTATCCGATGAGGCAGTTAACTTCTTGTCTCTGGTGAAATTGATCACTTACAAACATAAACAATATGCACAGTAAACAGCTATTTATGTATTTATTCGAGAAATTAACAGTTTTACAAATTTACTAGTTCAAATACATACATGGATATAAACACTCTATAAAACTAAAATAGACTTCTACTTAACAATTAATAGTTACATTTTTTTCATGATAAAAATAAAACTATCAGTTTTTAAATTTATTCTAAAAACCAAAACTAAAAAATTAGTCGTAAATACGTAAATGGAAAACTTTGTACCCGTTTTTAAGCATAACGCGCGCACGGAGCAGTGTGAGATTTGGCATAGATAAAGTTTATATGGAGAAGGGGTGCAGACAGCTAAAATGTATTTATAATACGTATTACAAATACATTTAATACTACTGACAGCTAATTGAATGAATTTCGAGCTGTCAATTTTATGTGATTTTTTTTTCAATTATCTGTCATTGTCAAGGCAAAAAAACATAATAATGTTAAAAAAATAGTACTTTTTACTATACAAATTAAACCCGGTCTAATCTTAGTTCATTTCATTTTTTTTTTAATTCATATATTCGCAACTATCTTCGACTATGCCTCCACATAGACATGAAGTGAGACACAAAGTAGAAGGCCAAATGTGCGCTGTATGTCATTTGAATACTTTTGATTGTGGATTAATGCATTAACAATGCAGGTTTAAAGCAATTGTTGGTTTTTATTTAATTACAGCTTCATAATATAGAAATTAAAAAAAAAAATAACATTACTATGTTTTAAACCCTTCATTTGCATTTCAATTAATATTTTTCCTAAGGAACTAATGTCTTTTATAAGAGAGGAATTCAACTAAAAAATAACCATTAGAAGTTTATCATTTATTAAATTTCTCAGAAATAGAATTGTATTTAAAAAATCTGCCTTTACTATGTTGAAGACCTAAGATTAAGGTATTTAAAAATATCCAACGGTCACCAAATGCCAACTATAGAAAAAAAGGTTTGAATGAATCGAAATTAATATTTATTTTTGGCTTTGCCTTAAATGAGTGATCGATATTTTTTCTATGCATTATCTTGCGGTTCACCGCTGGAAGAAGTTGCTTCGGTGCGCGCCTGCGCGACTCTCCCATTCGCGCCGCTGCGCTTATCTGATAGTGCGCGTTGCGCGCGCGCAGAAGAAGCCTCTCGCGACAGGTGCCGTATCGCGCGCCGAGCGAGGTGAGCCCACAGTGTGCCGCAGTCGACGGTCTCCCACATATTATCTAACTTTGTGCTGTTTCTAGTTAATTACAATGTTCCTACTGCATTGAGTTAATACTCGGGTAATCTATAAACGCCAAACGGTTTCATATGTTAGTAATATTATTGGATTTTTGAAAATATTTATATTTTATATTGACAAACGCTACTTTTCTTACCCGTCCTAAAACTATTGAAATATAATATATAACGTGAAAATAAGCCTATAAGGTAAGCGCACACGTTATGATAACTTTTGCATGATAACGCAAAAAGCATGGCGGCATTTATAGTGCCAATATATTATTCAAGAGATGTGATAAATCTGTGGTGTGTATATATGTATGTGTTTGAGAGAGTGAATAATGTGTGAGCGCGCGCGTGCCTGCGCGTGCGTAGGTATGCAAGTGTGTGTGTATGTTAGACAAAGAGAGACATCTGTTTGGGTGTGTGAGAGAAATATACGTCTAAGTGTGAGAGAGAGATATCTGTGTGTGTGTGAGAGAGAGAGAGAAATGTGTGCGTGTATAACAGAAAAAAAAAGAAATCTGTCTGTGTGTGAGAGAAAGAGAAATCCTTCTACGTGTGAAAGAGAGAGAGCAATCTGTGCGTGTTTGACAGAGAGGAAGAGGAATCTGTGTGTGAAAAAAAGCGAAATTTGTCAGCGTGTGAGAGAAAGAGGAATCCTTCTACGTGTGAAAGAGAGAGAGCAATCTGTGCGTGTGTGACAGAGAGAAAGAGAAATCCTTCTGCGTGTGAGAGAGAGTGAGAAATCTGTATGTGTGTGACAGAGAGGGCTATTGCATATCAATTATTAATCGTAATATAGTCATACATATTCATATGCCACCCGTCGGGCTAGTTTGATAACATTTTGAATATCATAAAAATGGTAATTTATCTACGAAGACTATATTATTATTGTTTTTTTTTTATTAAGCTATTTGCCTACTTTATACACCTCCTAATGCGGCATCTGTGAATGTGAGTGTAAAACAGTAGGCAATACATATGAATTAAAGACTTCTAAAACACATAGTTAGAGGTATCTAAAATCACTGCTGTCTTTTTGGTGGGGTTGATCTATATCGAACCACTGAACCGATCTTATTATGATTGACAATATAGATCAATCCCATGATGATCAATGTATATGAGAGTATAATTTATGTATTTAAAAAAATATTAAACGGTTATTTTATTTGTTAAAAACATTATTCAAACAAATTTATTCAAACATTTCTATAATATAAAGGTAAATGGACATTAAAATCAAAAATAAAATAATATAAATGAGTGTAAGATAGTGTAATAGGGCGTTTAAGAAAAGATATTGGCGAGGCTGATTGCGAATTGGTAACGCTCGCGGCTAACAGAGCGTTCACTCTGCGAGCCGATGCGTCTGAACGGCCCGACCGATATTCAATTGCAACGTAACCGACATTTATTATTCGGAATCAAAATAAATGAATTATCTATGTATCGAATTTAATTTCTCAATGCTCCCATTGCATTCACAGACGATCGCCGGTGTTTACACGTCTTAACCGAGAGTCCCGGCATTCAAACATTATTTTTATTCTTAGTGTGCCTGATCCGTAATTACACACTTAATAGTTTATTATCAAACATTTTTTTTTATATTATTATTTTTGCATTTTCATATCGGCTAAATACAAGTAGGCATTTGCCACAGTGTTCCTTACATAGTATGAGAAAACCCAAATGAACTAAAGGCGAAGCCAAAGATTAAATATTAAAATAAATATTAAAACCCATTTCTCCATGGCTGGAGTTTGGTAACCATTAGATATTAAATAATAAAAAAAATATGTTTAGATACCTTAATCTTAGGTCTTCAACATAGTAAAGGCAGATTTTTAAAATTCAATTCTATTTCTGAGTAATTGAATAAATTATAAACTTCTAATGGTTTTTTTTTAGTTGAATTACTCTCTTACAAAAGGCATTAGAGCCTTAGGAAAAATAGCAATTTAAAGGCAAATGAATGGTCTAAAACATAGTAAAGTTTGTTTTTTTAATTTCTATATTATGAGCTGTAATTAAATAAAAACCAAAAATTGCTTACTGACCGCGCAGAGAATAAAGAATCGAATTTCAAGGTTGACTGTTTAGAATGCATGCATGTGGTTCAAAGTGCATAGACATAATTAGACAAAGTTTAGCACTACCCTATCTCATAGATTACAGGCCTTAGTGAGGTTATAGATTTGTCAAATTTCAATACATATCAAGGCGATTGCGACATCTGTTACGTTATAATACACATCATACTGATACGGTATCGGGAGATTAACGCAAATATTTGGTTATTTTATTAAAATACACGGAATGTTTGAACGATTTATCGGCATTTATAAGCGTGACAAAATACATTAATAGTTAATATGGGTATACAAAATTTCGCGTTTGTGCCGTTTTCCATCGAGGAGTTCCATCGTCTGGAGCCATTCCTGGATGTGGAGTCAGGTCACGCTCACCATAAAAATGTATTGTCATCGGATCTGAAACAACGTGTCAATTTTCATCTCCGTAAGATGAGAGGAAGCGGTTCAAATTCAGCTTGCAACATTCGACCTAGACCGATGCACTATGCATTGCATTAAATAAAAGCTTATATTAAAAAAAAGAAGGTGAAAAGGCGGCTTAAAATACACACGGTGCAGTTATCCGTTTTAACATTGTGAGCGAGAAAAATATAAACAACTTCGTATAGATAACATCGCGTTTCTCGCTCACACACTTCACTATTTATTTCTACTTTGGTTAGAATTTAAGGGCGTCGGAAAGTCTGCATTTTATCAAAATTTTATATGTGAAATATCTTATTCTGAAGCGCAGTTGATTTAAATACGTTTTTGTAAATATAATTATATCGTTTATTTAGTTCAAATATCATGTTACATGATATATTTACGTTTGAAAATATCGCGTGTCTCATCAGGCCAAGTGAAACCAAACAGCCCCGTTGAATTAGCGGACTAGCAGGAAGATATTGCCTAACGGCACTAATCTCGCCCATTCCTTCCAATGCGACGCGTTTAATGAGGATTTTTGATTATTTTTAAATCCGTCTGCCAATCGAAAAACACACGCGCAAAGAGTGCAGGCTAAATATTTGCACAAGTCATGTGGGCTTACTGTACACGTCAAGTACCGTAAGCAAACGTAACTTGTGCGTCGATTGAGAGGGGAATATTTATTTATATGTCTGTTAGAGCGTTGACGTCTTAAACCGGTTTTATAAACATCCGTTTGTTAGATAGAACCCCTTAAGGCGAAACCGGAGGATAAATATTAATTTCGATTCATTCCGACCCTTTTTTCTATAGCTGGCATTTGATAACCATTAGATATTTATTCATAAAAAAAATATATTTAGATACCTCGATCTAAGGTCTTAAACATAGTAAAGGTAAATTTTTAAAATTCAAGTCTATTTCTGAGAAATTTAATAAATGATAAATTTCTAACGGTTTTTTTTTAGTTGAATTACTCTCTCTTACAAAAGGCATTAGCTGGCATTTGATAACCATTGGATATTTAATCATAAAAAAAATATGTTTAGATACCTCGATCTTAGGTCTTCAACATAGTAAAGGTAGATTTTTAAAATTCAAGTCTATTTCTGAGAAATTTAATAAATGATAAATTTCTAATGGTTTTTTTTTAGTTGAATTACTCTCTTACAAAAGGCATTAGCTGGCATTTGATAACCATTGGATATTTATTCATAAAAAAAATATATTTAGATACCTCGATCTTAGGTCTTCAACATAGTAAAGGTAGATTTTTAAAATTCAAGTCTATTTCTGAGAAATTTAATAAATGATAAATTTCTAATGGTTTTTTTTTTAGTTGAATTACTCTCTTACAAAAGGCATTAGCTGGCATTTGATAACCATTGGATATTTATTCATAAAAAAAATATATTTAGATACCTCGATCTTAGGTCTTCAACATAGTAAAGGTAGATTTTTAAAATTCAAGTCTATTTCTGAGAAATTTAATAAATGATAAATTTCTAATGGTTTTTTTTTTAGTTGAATTACTCTCTTACAAAAGGCATTAGCTGGCATTTGATAACCATTGGATATTTATTCATAAAAAAAATATATTTAGATACCTCGATCTTAGGTCTTCAACATAGTAAAGGTAGATTTTTAAAATTCAAGTCTATTTCTGAGAAATTTAATAAATGATAAATTTCTAATGGTTTTTTTTTTTAGTTGAATTACTCTCTTACAAAAGGCATTAGCTGGCATTTGATAACCATTGGATATTTAATCATAAAAAAATATGTTTAGATACCTCGATCTTAGTTCTTCAACATAGTAAAGGTAGATTTTTAAAATTCAAGTCTATTTCTGAGAAATTTAATAAATGATAAATTTCTAATGGTTTTTTTTTTAGTTGAATTACTCTCTTACAAAAGGCATTAGCTGGCATTTGATAACCATTGGATATTTATTCATAAAAAAAATATATTTAGATACCTCGATCTTAGGTCTTCAACATAGTAAAGGTAGATTTTTAAAATTCAAGTCTATTTCTGAGAAATTTAATAAATGATAAATTTCTAATGGTTTTTATTTTAGTTGAATTACTCTCTTACAAAAGGCATTAGCTGGCATTTGATAACCATTGGATATTTATTCATAAAAAAAATATATTTAGATACCTCGATCTTAGGTCTTCAACATAGTAAAGGTAGATTTTTAAAATTCAAGTCTATTTCTGAGAAATTTAATAAATGATAAATTTCTAATGGTTTTTTTTTTAGTTGAATTACTCTCTTACAAAAGGCATTAGCTGGCATTTGATAACCATTGGATATTTATTCATAAAAAAAATATATTTAGATACCTCGATCTTAGGTCTTCAACATAGTAAAGGTAGATTTTTAAAATTCAAGTCTATTTCTGAGAAATTTAATAAATGATAAATTTCTAATGGTTTTTTTTTTAGTTGAATTACTCTCTTACAAAAGGCATTAGCTGGCATTTGATAACCATTGGATATTTATTCATAAAAAAAATATATTTAGATACCTCGATCTTAGGTCTTCAACATAGTAAAGGTAGATTTTTAAAATTCAAGTCTATTTCTGAGAAATTTAATAAATGATAAATTTCTAATGGTTTTTTTTTTAGTTGAATTACTCTCTTACAAAAGGCATTAGCTGGCATTTGATAACCATTGGATATTTATTCATAAAAAAAATATATTTAGATACCTCGATCTTAGGTCTTCAACATAGTAAAGGTAGATTTTTAAAATTCAAGTCTATTTCTGAGAAATTTAATAAATGATAAATTTCTAATGGTTTTTTTTTTAGTTGAATTACTCTCTTACAAAAGTCATTAGCTGGCATTTGATAACCATTGGATATTTATTCATAAAAAAAATATATTTAGATACCTCGATCTTAGGTCTTCAACATAGTAAAGGTAGATTTTTAAAATTCGAGTCTATTTCTGAGAAATTTAATAAATGATAAATTTCTAATGGTTTTTTTTTTAGTTGAATTACTCTCTTACAAAAGGCATTAGCTGGCATTTGATAACCATTGGATATTTATTCATAAAAAAAATATATTTAGATACCTCGATCTTAGGTCTTCAACATAGTAAAGGTAGATTTTTAAAATTCAAGTCTATTTCTGAGAAATTTAATAAATGATAAATTTCTAATGGTTTTTTTTTTAGTTGAATTACTCTCTTACAAAAGGCATTAGCTGGCATTTGATAACCATTGGATATTTATTCATAAAAAAAATATATTTAGATACCTCGATCTTAGGTCTTCAATATAGTAAAGGTAGATTTTTAAAATTCAAGTCTATTTCTGAGAAATTTAATAAATGATAAATTTCTAATGGTTTTTTTTTTTAGTTGAATTACTCTCTTACAAAAGGCATTAGCTGGCATTTGATAACCATTGGATATTTATTCATAAAAAAAATATATTTAGATACCTCGATCTTAGGTCTTCAACATAGTAAAGGTAGATTTTTAAAATTCAAGTCTATTTCTGAGAAATTTAATAAATGATAAATTTCTAATGGTTTTTTTTTTTAGTTGAATTACTCTCTTACAAAAGGCATTAGCTGGCATTTGATAACCATTAGATATTTATTCATAAAAAAAATATATTTAGATACCTCGATCTAAGGTCTTCAACATAGTAAAGGTAAATTTTTAAAATTCAAGTCTATTTCTGAGAAATTTAATAAATGATAAATTTCTAACGGTTTTTTTTTAGTTGAATTACTCTCTCTTACAAAAGGCATTAGCTGGCATTTGATAACCATTGGATATTTAATCATAAAAAAAATATGTTTAGATACCTCGATCTTAGGTCTTCAACATAGTAAAGGTAGATTTTTAAAATTCAAGTCTATTTCTGAGAAATTTAATAAATGATAAATTTCTAATGGTTTTTTTTTAGTTGAATTACTCTCTTACAAAAGGCATTAGCTGGCATTTGATAACCATTGGATATTTATTCATAAAAAAAATATATTTAGATACCTCGATCTTAGGTCTTCAACATAGTAAAGGTAGATTTTTAAAATTCAAGTCTATTTCTGAGAAATTTAATAAATGATAAATTTCTAATGGTTTTTTTTTTAGTTGAATTACTCTCTTACAAAAGGCATTAGCTGGCATTTGATAACCATTGGATATTTATTCATAAAAAAAATATATTTAGATACCTCGATCTTAGGTCTTCAACATAGTAAAGGTAGATTTTTAAAATTCAAGTCTATTTCTGAGAAATTTAATAAATGATAAATTTCTAATGGTTTTTTTTTTAGTTGAATTACTCTCTTACAAAAGGCATTAGCTGGCATTTGATAACCATTGGATATTTATTCATAAAAAAAATATATTTAGATACCTCGATCTTAGGTCTTCAACATAGTAAAGGTAGATTTTTAAAATTCAAGTCTATTTCTGAGAAATTTAATAAATGATAAATTTCTAATGGTTTTTTTTTTAGTTGAATTACTCTCTTACAAAAGGCATTAGCTGGCATTTGATAACCATTGGATATTTATTCATAAAAAAAATATATTTAGATACCTCGATCTTAGGTCTTCAACATAGTAAAGGTAGATTTTTAAAATTCAAGTCTATTTCTGAGAAATTTAATAAATGATAAATTTCTAATGGTTTTTTTTTTAGTTGAATTACTCTCTTACAAAAGGCATTAGCTGGCATTTGATAACCATTGGATATTTATTCATAAAAAAAATATATTTAGATACCTCGATCTTAGGTCTTCAACATAGTAAAGGTAGATTTTTAAAATTCAAGTCTATTTCTGAGAAATTTAATAAATGATAAATTTCTAATGGTTTTTTTTTTAGTTGAATTACTCTCTTACAAAAGGCATTAGCTGGCATTTGATAACCATTGGATATTTATTCATAAAAAAAATATATTTAGATACCTCGATCTTAGGTCTTCAACATAGTAAAGGTAGATTTTTAAAATTCAAGTCTATTTCTGAGAAATTTAATAAATGATAAATTTCTAATGGTTTTTTTTTTAGTTGAATTACTCTCTTACAAAAGGCATTAGCTGGCATTTGATAACCATTGGATATTTATTCATAAAAAAAATATATTTAGATACCTCGATCTTAGGTCTTCAACATAGTAAAGGTAGATTTTTAAAATTCAAGTCTATTTCTGAGAAATTTAATAAATGATAAATTTCTAATGGTTTTTTTTTTTAGTTGAATTACTCTCTTACAAAAGGCATTAGCTGGCATTTGATAACCATTGGATATTTATTCATAAAAAAAATATATTTAGATACCTCGATCTTAGGTCTTCAACATAGTAAAGGTAGATTTTTAAAATTCAAGTCTATTTCTGAGAAATTTAATAAATGATAAATTTCTAATGGTTTTTTTTTTAGTTGAATTACTCTCTTACAAAAGGCATTAGCTGGCATTTGATAACCATTGGATATTTATTCATAAAAAAAATATATTTAGATACCTCGATCTTAGTTCTTCAACATAGTAAAGGTAGATTTTTAAAATTCAAGTCTATTTCTGAGAAATTTAATAAATGATAAATTTCTAATGGTTTTTTTTTTAGTTGAATTACTCTCTTACAAAAGGCATTAGCTGGCATTTGATAACCATTGGATATTTATTCATAAAAAAAATATATTTAGATACCTCGATCTTAGGTCTTCAACATAGTAAAGGTAGATTTTTAAAATTCAAGTCTATTTCTGAGAAATTTAATAAATGATAAATTTCTAATGGTTTTTTTTTTTAGTTGAATTACTCTCTTAAAAAAGGCATTAGAGCCTTAGGAAAAATAGCAATTTAAAGGCAAATGAATGGTCTAAAACATAGTAACGTTAGTTTTTTTAATTTCTTTATAATGAAGCTGTAATTAAATAAAAACCAACAATTGCTACCTGACGTCCTATAAAAATAAAGCCCCGAATTTCAAGGTCTGTCAATACTCGCCTTAAAAACACCTGAGGGAATGTCCACCCGGGTTCACGGTACGGCGGAGGCTCTGAGTACATATTCCTATAATAAAATGATTGTCCGAAGGCGCGCCGTCATCCGGAAACATCGCAACAGACAACGAGTGTTGCCTCCCCGACGCATTAATGAGAATGAGCGCGCGATGTTGCCAGCCGCCGGTGGAAATTGCACGTTTTATTTTTGTATGTCGCTTTAGGTCAAATCTTGCGAGCTGAATTAGAACCACTTCCTCCCATCCTGCGGAGTTGAAATTTACCAGGTTGGTTTAGTTCCGATGCCAATGCATTTTTATGTTAAGCATGACCTGGTTCTCCACCCAGGAACGGCTCCAGACGAAGGAACTCCTCAACGGTCAACAGCACAGACACATTTTGTATACGCATTCAAGCACTTAAATAAAAGTTTCATTTTTTTTTATTTTTAGCCACGAAACTTATTCAATTCCTTTTTACAAATCTTACACATACAGGGTGTCCCAAGGTCAATCCCACAAACTTTAGGGGGTGTTTAAGTTCCCTATTAAGAGTAAGAAATTATGTAACAAAATGCGAAAAATTTTCATCACCACATTTATTATTTTTGTAATAAAATTGGTGTAAATCGATCTTATCAATCGATAAATCAATATTATCTATCGACCAAGAGCATCCCTCTTACAACCCCAGAGAAGGGGAAAGGAGTTACCCCTTCTTCTCTGTTCGACCAGTGGCATCTGACAGCGATCATTTAGCTCCGCCCTAATAGGGCGTTTCGAACAACGCGGCAGGGCATTAACCTCGATCTTGAACGACCGCGGCCTACTGACCCAGTGACGTAGTTATCCGAGGGAGGAGCCATTGAAAAATATCTGTTTTACATGATTTAAAATAGAAACTTCACATACAATGTTATCACTATAAATTAGATGCTAGTTCGTTCTAATTGGAGATGCCTGTAGTCGGCTTAAGTTGTTATTTATCTATTTCTATGTAACTGACATTATGTATAGCTGTAAGTATTTCTCATTAAAATAAATAAATAATGCCCAATTTACAAGGACATCTGGCAACGCCGTTCGAGGCGCGCGGCCGCGACGCCGGGCAAAAAGCGGCTTTATGCAGGAACTGCGTAGGAGATATTTTACAGTTGCCTCGTTTCGGTCCAGTCGACGCATCGCGCAAAAATGCCCCACAACTTAGTGCATTTTCTTAAGCGATATTGCTCAATATCGCTTAAGTGGGAAAAGCAATATAAGTGGGAAAATGTAGGGTACCTAAAAATACTTTTATCAACAGCTTAAGGCGCCGCCAGTCCCTAAAACGTGTTTTGTAACGTATTTTGGAGCATTTTGTTGAAGTTATTCCCAACAAATTGCTAAAACTAAAAATACCACAATATTTTACATATATTAATTTAGTCCTTTGCTTAAAAAAAAAACGAAATACACCTTATTATAGTAATGAAAATAAATAAATAAGAAAGTGTTGTTTTTTTCTTGCAACGATTTTCTTTTGAGTTGTGTAAGTGACGCGAACCTAATTTTTCTTTCTAAAGATAGACAATATAATAATCTAGGACATTACTTAAAAAAAACATTTTTTTCAAATGATAATAATTATTTAAATACAAAAAACATGTTTCATCGATTCCAAATGAGTCGGCGAGTATATCCGTCTCTTTTCTACACGTCAATGTCCGAATAAAGCCTACTCTTTCTAATCTCAAGGACAAATGCGTCCCGGGGCGCCTTAAGGCGACTAAAAACATCGCCAATTTAACACAGATCGAACTACCTTCGTTATTTATGTGTGTGTTGTGATTTGTGAGAATGTTAGAGTGTGGAAAGTAAGTGTGTTAATGTGTGTGTTTGTGACGAGAATACTAATACTAATATTAGTTGTGTTAGAAGAGTTTTATGTTGAAAAAACGTCAATATCGCTAAAACTGAGATTATATGTTCTACCAATACGGTTTTTTACTGAAGTCAGTTAGATGTGACGGAACCCTCGCAAATAAGGACTCTCTATCTGGTTATACAACGCTGTGCCGTGTATTTAATTACTTAATTTATGTATTTAATTGTAGGGAATTAGGTTATATTTATTGTATTCGTTATTACCTACAATAAATTAGGTTAGGACGTTCTTAACGAAACAAACTTAGAGTACAGAATTACCCCTCAAGAATTTTGAGTTATACCTTAGTTTGTATCCAAGTGATTTGTCGACATTGACAAGGTCACCAGGCGACGGTGACGTCTCGATGACATCAGCGTCAGATCCACATGCTTCGCTCGTGAGTTCACCCGTCGGAGGTCACCGCCTCTCGAGGATTTCTCGCGAAGAGTCATTCATACATCAGCGTGACCGGCAGAGAGAGACCGCATCAGCGAATCGATTGAAAACTCCGATGAAATTCCACGTTTAGTTTAGGTCAAATCTTGCGAGCCGAATTAGAACCGCCTCCTCTCATCCTGCATGGTAACCATGACCTGACCACACCCAGGATTGGCTCCAGACGACACAGGGCTTCAGAGGGAACAGGCCACTATTCTAGTATTTTTTCTTCAACGCGCCTAAGTCGAGAATTAAAGGTCGGCACGTTTATTGTAAATATCACAAACGAAGACATTGTTTGTTGTATATATATATTTTTTTAAATAAAATAATTGCTATTGGGCCCTACTCAACTAGGCCAAATATGCCTGTCCTAGAGTCAGGGGAGATGGCGGCACTATACTATTTTTTTTGTTTCTAAAGTTAAATCGGTGTTTTTTTTTTATTATTCACATGTGAAATATAAAACGAAGTAAAATAAATAATCAATAAATTTATACACCACCTTTTTTATTTTATAATTTAATTCAAATGCGAATTATGAACACCAATACAATTCTTTTAATGCCAAATATGAAGGATTGAAACCATTTCAGAAGCCAAGTCGTCACAATATCTTTATTATCCGAGCAGTCTCCGACGTGATCAAAACGGCTATGGTAGAACTCTTTCGTGTTTGTACTTTTCGCGTTGAAAGTTGCAACAGACAGACGGACAGACGGCCAAAGGACGGGTATAGTAGCTTCTCATACACGAATGTATGCATATAAGCTAATATGTAGATTTTTTAAAGATTTTCCAATGTTATCTCTCAGCTGCGACTTATGACTAAGATCATTTTTTTAAGATCAAATATTGGTTGAATATTTTTACAAATACCATACAATTGACCGTTTTAAACGGTTTTTTTACCTCTGGGATAGGGGCAGGCTTATTCTACTTAGGGGGGGAGAGGGGGGAATTTCTAGAACAAATTGCTAGGTATAAATGAGGTTTATCCGCGCACTTGGCCGCCTTAAACGAAAGGAAATATCTGAAGGAAACCTTAGCAATGTTTCAGGCTTTGCGACGCATATTCAACGCGCGACTATAGATATTACTACAAGTATTCCAGTAAGATAGAAAAAAAATGTTTCAATCTGCGAGACTTAGTTAAATCGTTTTTATAGTTAAATTCGCTTAGTTAAATCTTATAGTTCCGAGACCTGCGATTTCCAGGGCAGGGATTTCTTAAGGCGCCTAAATACCTGAATGTTACAAAAATGCATATTTTACAGGTTTTCAAATGCTTTAAGGGAGACACATCCGAAAGAAATACAGGTAATCTGGTTTATTTATCTTAACCTTAATTTATTATTCCGTGGAATTACCTGAGGATTGTTTTTTAAACATGATAAAACTATAAAAAAAAAAACAAAACCACCATGTTTTTGAAATATTATTTTTTAAAGCAATCCGCTTAGGAAACCAGGAACATCCTATATAAAATAAATATAGTTTTGTGATGAGAATAAAGTAAAGGAGGGATTCGCCTAAGCGATTTTTGATATATGATGTATCAACTGCCCAAAATTGGAAATTTTTGTTGTAATTTTTTAAATTTACAGAAAATAAACATTTAAATGCTATCAATATTTCATACGAAATGGTAGAGCGCGGTTCGTGTTATAAGCGCCGTTATGCCCGTCACAGAGTTTACACCTTTCCGTTCATCGTGCAAGGCTTCTTTTCGCGAGCAACAATTTGTAGCGCTCAGCCGTCGCCGCACGCCGCAACGGTGTCAAGCAAAGCAATTTCTTCGCTTTCATGACGATATTTATTTTTAGGTTATTCGAATGCCTATACGCGACTATTTTCCGCCGAAACAATTCGAGGGCCGAGTTCAGCTGCGCAAACAGACATTTTTTCGGAAAAGCTATAATTTCTTCGGGCGAAAATGTGGTATTTTTAATCACATCGATAATGAGATTGTCGTACAGAATTCGTCGCTTCTAGCGACCTTGAGACAAGAAATGTTCCGTGCCGTCGTTGTAAATCTGAACTTTTGTGTGATTATTATTTTAAAATCTTATTAAAATAATTTCGCGTCTGTGCCGTTGGCCGTTGAGGAGTTCCTTCGTCTGGAGCCATTCCTGGGTGTGGAATCGGGTCACGCTCACCATAGAAACGCATTGTCATCGGGACTGAACCAGCATATCAAATTTCAACTCCGTAGGATAAGAGGAAGTGGTTCTAATTCAGCTTGCAAGATTTGACCTAAACCGTCATACAAACATTGTAAGCTAAATAACAAATACGTTACGCATGAAACTATTTGTATGGAAGTGTATCAAAATTTCGAATGTTTCTTTTTGCGAACAGTTTCGATTCGATAGCGCGCTCAATTTCAAAAAAAAAAAAACATTCGAATTTCAAAATATTCGAATTTCAAAAGTATCACAGCACGGTTATTGGAACGGCTTATTAATTAATGGTCAGTTAAAATTAATACAAACTCATCTGCTTGCACAAATAGAAATATTATGTATGTGTTGGTGCATCGCTAAAAAAAAAATGGCGTTAACATTTATGATGAATTGAACAAATGTTGAATTGAACAAATGTTGAATTGAAAATGATGAATTGAACAAATGTTGAATTTAAAATGATGAACTGAACAAATGTTGAATTGAAAATGATGAATTGAACAAATGTTGAATTGAAAATGATGAATTGAACAAATGTTGAATTGAAAATGATGAATTGAACAAATGTTGAATTGAAAAAATGTTGAATTGAACAAATGTTGAATTGAAAATGATGAATTGAACAATTGAAACAACATATCATTGTATGTTATTTCTTCTATTTTAATCTATAGACCTAAAAATAACCCGCTGGCGCCTCTATGGCCATTTAAAACACACATTTATATAAGAGTTGAAGCATGTGTGGCCTAGCTGTCAGACGTCAGGTTATGGTTAAATAATTTACCACTTCTAAACAGTGTATAGAAACAGTCGATACAATATAACAGCCACAGAGTGTCATAGCGTAGAGTTTTTAATTAAAAATGACTCCGTTTCACTAATCGCGTATTTATTATTAATGTAATTAAGGGCCATTACAATAAGATGTCTCCCGGCGTTATCTCCGTTCATTTATTCCATAGTGAGCGAAATTTTAACGCTGAGGATGGGTTAAGTAAAAATCACAATGGCGGACGCTTTTTTAAAATGGTAAAGGAGAATAATTTGTATTGCAAATACAATAATTTAATGGCGTCCACAGCTGCGACACGGTAGCAATGTTTCCATGATTCACGGCGTGACACATTATAAGTGTGAATTCCAAGCGCATATTTGAAGAGCACATGCCGGTAGATAACTTTTATTTATCGTTCATAATGTAAGATTATTAATAAACGGCTTGAACACAAACAGATAATATTAATTAAATAAACGTTCGGATGGAAATATATCGAGTTGTCGATTACTCTAATTATCATAATAGTAAGTGCCATAACCTCGTTTAAGGCGCCCCGGGACGCCTTTGTCCTTGAGATTTGAAAGAGAAGATGAAACATGTTTTTTGTATTTAAATAATTATTATCATTTCAAAAAAGTGTTTTTTTTAATGTAATGTCCTAGATTATTATATTGTCTATCTTTAGAAAGAAAAATTAGGTTCGCGTCACACAACTTAAAAGAAAATCGTTGTAAGAAAAAAACAACATTTTCTTATTTATTTATTTTCATTACTATAATAAGGTGTATTTCGTTTTTTTTTTAAGCAAAGTACTAAATTAATATATGTAGAATATTGTGGTATTTTTAGTTTTGGCCATTTGTTGGGAATAACTTCAACAAAATGCACCAAAATACGTTTTAGGGACTGGTGGCGCCTTAATAATGATCCCCAAGATGGCGGACGCCGCGAACTTGACATTTGTATATTTTACCGTTCCTAATTCGAATCGCCGATTGGCTGTTTCGTTTTTTGGAATATTAAACGGCGATGGGCTGCCTCTTGCGTAATGCGCGCCAGTATTTTAATAGTTTTTTTTTTTCCTCGAGAAAACCGCAAACGCTCCGGAACTAACGCGGCCGATAATCGCACTGAAAATAGGTCAAGTGTACAAAAAATAAAAACGATTTAAAAATAAAAACTATTTCCCTATTAGCGAAATTAAAAAAGCGTCGGCAGTTTTGGTATTTTGAAATTATTTTTCGATTTACCTCTTGCGTCAGAGTCCCGCTCTTAGGTTGAATCGTGAACTTCGATTTGGCATTTAATGCGGAAAAACTTGACCGACATTCTTGCATATAAAACAGTAATAATAACCGACTAAAATACAGTTGTCAGGTGAGTTCGCTCGCTCGTTCGTCCACTACAGATTACGACCACGAATATACAGGGTGTCCCAAGACCAAACCCGTTAAAAGAAACAGCGAATTGGTTATTTTTCAATGGCTCCTCCCTCGGATAACTACGTCACTGGGTCACTGGGCCGCGGCCAGTCAAGATCAGAGGCCGGTCTAAGAAGAAGGGGTAAAAAAAATCAATTTAGCTTCCAAGCCGTCCGTCGCATTTAAATGCCACGTTCAAGTGACACAAACGCGTAGAACAAACAACGCGCGGTGACCATAAATACTAGCGATTTGTCAGAGACAAAATAATTCCAAGTATTTATTTCGCAATTATTTTATTGAAGGCGATGCGATGCGGTCATAGCAAGGCGACAGGTTTGTCTATGACTAAACGCTCAATGCCAAGTGGCCATTGTACGGACGTTTATCGACGATCGCAAAGTAAATCCTTCAAATGCATATACTACGCAGTGTGCCTTTTTTTCGTTCTCGCGTTGTCGGGGAGGCGCTTTCGGGCGCAGTTCCGACTGCATCATTGTTTCAATGATGCGAGGGCGTTCACTACAGGCAAACAGCATCTCCAACGCAGGTTCTCGGGGAGTTTGTGTAGAATTTAGGACACATTTTTTTGTTTTTTATTGAGAAACCATGTTGGCCGGTGAGTACAAGTCTATAGCCTTCTTAACTAGGTAAGAGTTACCTGTTCTAAGGAAGGTTATATATGAAGTGTTACAGTGAGCATACAAAAGACCAGCGCAAAACCCTGTGAAAATATAAAAAAATACTAAGGCACAAATATACACACTCACACACATGAATACCATTTAAGTGTCTACTCGATAACACTTAATATATGAAAAATAAAATGAATAAATGAAGAAACAATTAAAAAAATTACAAATAAATAAACAAATAAATGAATTAAGAACTAGTTTTATTAAATTTACCTGTGTTTGGTCTTACAGGTTGAACATAATTGATTTTAAAGTTAAAATCCCAAGCTTACTAAAGATGGCTTATAAGATTCATTTGAGTTTATTCCAACTAATGTACTAATTGCCTTATTTTTTCAGTCTGAAAACTTTTATTGAATATGGCGCCGAACCCCACACAAGAATACCATATCGCAGGTGAGATTCAACGACGTCATAACATGTGGAGATCAGCGCTGACAGATCCAGGATGCTGCGTAATTTTAGCAGTGCGTAGCAAGCAGACGATAACTGATAACATTTTCAATCTAGTTTAGCGTACAATCCATATATAGGGTGATGATTTTAGAGGCGTGGTTTCCAAGAGGAGATAAAACGCATATAATTTGATGTTATGGCTAAGAATTTAGTTTTATTATAAAGATAAGGGTTTGCCATTATGTTTTAAAAATGATTTCGGGTAAGTGGCCGCCGCGGCTGACTCGAACAAATTCCAGCCGAGAGGCCCAATTTTCAACCACTTTTTGCAGCAAGTTGGGCCGTATGTCAGCAATAACGCGCCGAATATTCTCTTCCAAGGCGTTAATCGTGTCCGGCTTATCTGCGTAGACAAGCGACTTCACATAACCCCACAAAAAATAGTCCAGCGGTGTTAAATCGCACGATCTTGGAGGCCACGCCACGTTGTTCAGGAGTAAGTCTATTCATTATGAAATGGCAAACCAAACTGAGCATAAATCAAGTGACAGCTGTCAAAAACACCAACTACGAAAAAAGTAGTGCCAGATTGAAAACCACGCCTCTTAAAAAAACATCCTATACAAACAATCTATAGATCCAGCTTAAGACATTGTCTTATCTGACGGTTTATTAATCTTAACTAAAAACAATTTATTTAAACATGCATAAAAATTAAGCCAACGTAACTCGTGTGATTTACAAACAAAATTAACTTAATTTATCTGAAAACTAAATAAATTTTAATACGTTTTTTTCCATAAATTCTTTTAATTTAAGTTTTATTACCGATTTTCTTTTAAGTTGTCTAACTTCAAGAGGTATATTGTTAAATAGGTTGGGTTTTATATATTTAATTTTAATATTTTAATTACATTATCTGAGAAGTGGTCGAATGCAATTCTATAATAGCAAAGTTGACGTCCTGGAAGAACTTTGAAATGGTGAACAATTTAGAGTAGTCGCCTTTAGAGTAGTCGAGTGAGTATCTACGAGGATATCGAATTTTCAACATCAAAAACTCCCCTGGTATTATCTGCATACTGAATGATTTTAAATTGTGCTGAATTTGAACTTAAATCATTAGAGTATACGATGAACGGAAGTGGTCCTGGAATAGACCCTTGAGGTACGCCAATGTTAATTCTAAAGATTACGCAACATTCCGTGCAGATTAACGTTCGATCGTCGATCCCAAAAGGAGTAACACCCTGTATCAGTATCATCCGATGCGCATTGCTGCGCGCGCGCAGGGGCTTTCTCTCGGCAAACGCATTCGGGGACGGACGTGCAACTTCTTTACGCGCGGTGCGTATTTCAGTGGATATGGAGGTTTATTTATCCTCACTATTGTACTGTTTCATCTTTCTGGGTGCGATGGTTCTAATCTCTTCTGCCTTGGGAAGATGATGGCCTGGAAGCTGGTACCTTTTGTAGCAGGAGTATAGGGGTCTCTTGGCAGAATCTGCACCTGCTATCTGTACTGGTCTTTTTTGCGAGCATCCTATGATGACCAGCTTTTTAGCAGTCTGCTGGTGGTTTCTGCTATGCCGCAGACCGGTTCTTGGCTTATCATAGACAGCTTTTTCGTTGTCATCAATGCCCGAATGGCCTGGTACCCATCATAAGTGTGACCCTGTTGTGTGTTGCAAGAATGTTGAGTATTTGCACTAGCTTTGACATGATAGCGTTAGATTTGATGGTCTTCAGAATTGCTTGGACATCATTACAAACAGCTTCGGTGTGTAACAATCGCTGCATAAAAAGTTACATTTCTACGTGGCACTAGCTATTCGATATTGGCCCTTACAGACCAATTCTTTTAACAAAACAATATATGAATAAAGCGCACTAAATTACAGATTTAATACGCGTTGTCTCTGCTCGTAGGCTATAGACCACAGACAATCGTTTGTTTCGTCGTCATTTTGCTTCCGCTCTCTTTGTTGTCTGTGGTCTCCGGACTTTCTTCAAATTTCACCCGTTTTTCGATCGTGCAAAGTGAGGCGACCTTCGATTCAACTGGAATTAATAACTATCCATTTTACAGGTTTTCAAAGGCGTTAGGAGAGATATGACTAATCTACTTTACTAGGGAATTACCTAAGGAGTTTCTTTAAATATGCAAATTTGTCACCCGCTTCTGAAACCAGAAGTACCTATCGCATATTTGACTTGGGGGGGGGGGGGATTGGAGAGGAAACTAAAAGCCCACAGACAAATAGTTTTTAAACATGAAAATTATAGAAAATATATGTTTTTGTGTTCAGTTCGATTCCTGAATAAAATGTTTAGGTCGAATCTAGTACGTAATCAGAATTAAAACCACTTCCTCCTACCCTGAGGAGTTGAAATTCGACATGGTTCAGTTTCGATGACAGTGCACTCTCAGCCACCAACGTGACCGACATATTGCATCGCTGATGCTGCTCAATTGGATGTTACCGCTTGAAAATATAAATACAAAAAGGAGCTGAACCTCTGAACCTGAGGCCTCTCAGCAGGAACTGGAATTTGGGTCGGTCGTCCACTATACTCTAATTTGTTTAACTTATGTATGTAAATATCTTAAATTGTTCACTAAAAGCCATTATGACCGACGAGTTTATTTAATTAATCTATGCTGGCCCATCTAATTTGATATTCATATGTTCAAATTATAAATAAGACGTCGGTCATTATATTTATATCGATGTCAATCTTTGAACGGGTATACTAAAAATGATTTATGGTGAAAAAAATAAAAAAAAACTGGTTATACGATTATTTTAACCACCCAGGCATCGTCACGAAAGGCATTTTTAAAGAATATGGGCGAAGCCGTTTTTTACAAAAAATAACAGACATTTTAATATAAAAAACACATTAAAAATAAAAAAAAAACGCAGCAAATTATAATTAAGAAGATATAATATAAACAACATTGTAATTAGGTAATAACAAAGCGATATGCCCGTCTGTCAAATACGCCGCTGGCTAAATTTTATGCATCTTCGCAAATATTCGTGAAATTTAGGCCCATATTTTTAAGTATTCACAAATATGCTTTAAATCTCAGAAAATCTCGTGTTTTAATATTAATTACGTTAGATGGAATGTGTGATAACGTGGCGGTGTTGTAAATAACCTAAAATTTTACTGTGAATAATTTGCCACGCCGTTGTTTACTATTATCATGATCTACACATATAACTAGATGTGAATAAGTATGTTTAGTTCTTAGCTTCCGCCCTTATTCTTTAGTTATTAGAAATAAATACGTTTTTTTCGTTACCTAAAACGCGTTAAGTAATTATCGCAGCTCTCAAAAGGAAACCGTTCATTATTTACATAAAATATGATTAAACATCTGCCACACAGTAATGAGCGGACCTGTCGTATAATCTATGGCATCTGTTGTATTGTGTGGGAAGATACGCGGCGACTATAAATATCGAAAAATAATAGAAAAAATTAGCGGTTATGAGGTCCGGGGCAAAAAAGGCGGTCAGCGACAGCGAATGCTCGGCGCACCCGAACTTTTTTCACCTCTCCATAATGCCGATGAAACAAAACGACTCACCTTTCACCTGCTAAATCCGACGCGGACGCGTCTCGCAATGTCCAAATGGCACCAAACGCACTCACCACACACGGTTCGAGCAGTTTCACAACTTTTAAAATAAAAACACAAACACGACAAAATAACAGTTCGCGTAACTGTCAATGTGACACAAAAGCGACGCGCGCCGGCGGCCGTTGCGGATCGGCGTTTCGATACAAAACTATTATCACTTTCTTCGCTTTGGGGTTATTGTTTGTTAATTCACGACATTTTACACGCGATAAGTAATTATGAGAATTGCTGTCAAACGAAGCGACGCGTCCGCGCGCGAACTTTGCTTCGTGGATTGTGGAATCCTGTTCGTTGAAGCCTTCCGTACGTTCCCCCCTCCCCGCCCAGCCGCGCACTCCGCCGCAACAAAGCTAAGAAGCCATGCGTCGCCGCACATACCTAGTCTAGAGGTGGACGAGTGAGATATACTGCACTGCCGATTAAACTGGGGATGCGACGAACAAAAAAAAAAACATTTTGTCGCGATTTTTGAACATAATGCCGTCTCATTTCAAAACTAACGCTAAACTTTTACAGAAATTTAAACGCGATATTTTATTTGTATGAGAAATGCTTACAGCTATATATTATGACAGTTACAGAGAAATATTTTTTTTTTTCGTGATACCGGTTTAGTTGTCAATATAGATCAGTCCTAAAAGGACATCAGTGAATATAAAGACACCTGTTGTTATAACCTAATGTTGTTTAATTATTTTAAGAATATGAGTCAGTTACAATGATTCCTAATACGAATTAGTAACAAAAATTATAAACTAAACAATGGCGATTATAACTAACAAATGTCACACGTTAAAATATAAAAAAATCTATTCCAGCAAAACAAATATTATTACTTACGCAAATGTATATTACGAGGGTAGGGTGTGTTTATGTAGGTGATGGCTGTTTTATGATATGATGGTGCGTGTCCGTCCGAATCGCAGATCGAGAATTATTGTTTTCGCCAAATCCAGTATAATAATATAGTTTACGATACATACCAGACCACAATTAGTTTTGCGATTGGGTACCTAGAATAGATTTTTCACACGTGTGACGCGGGGTTGCAGTCGAAACGTAACGCCTGCAACCAAGTCAGAAAAATCTACACTGCTGTGGGCGACGTCATGCAAAAGTCCCATATCTGCTACAATACTTCGACCTTAAACAGTATAAGCATTTAAGTGGTCGATTTAGGTGACGAAATCCAGGTGCTCACGAAAAGCAATTCGCTTAACAAATCAATGATTTATGCTTTACTTCATATGTATTGTGGTGAACAAATAGGTGAAGCGAACTCTAACAAAAAGTCGGTACAGAGACAATAAATACAGGACATTAGAAATGTTATTTCATAATGTCCGAAATCTGAATATCCTGACTTGTGCCAAAGCCGATCATCGTAATGGCCGCCATTAAAAAGATCGCCATACCTAGCATTCGGATTAAGTAACATTAAAAAAAAGATTTGTACCTATCTACTTTTGATATTTTGAAAAAATCACAACACAATACTCGTCCGTTCTAAAGCTTTTATTTTTATTGTGAGTTTGTAAACGTTGTACTCCACATAAAATATTGAATATCGAAAGAAAGAACATTGATTACTTTGTTATTGTACTGCACAAAAATAAAATTAAAAAAAAATAACATTAAGTTGTGCGCTTTATATGTGGGCTTCGATTAGAGAGTGTACGAACATATTCTCTAATTTTTAACAAGCCGTCATCTGCTCCTTGTATAAGCAACTAAATTATGTGTTATATCTTAGTTGTTTTCTTTGTTTCTATGATGAAAATAAAATAAAACAAGTTTCAATTTAAATGCATTTTTTAAAAAAATGCGGCCTAGATAAATTGGCTATGCAGTAAGTATTGTTTTCAAAGTGACCGCTGGAGGGCAGTAGACATCGGCTCGACCGCGATCCAAAGATATTAGCACGGAAACAAACCGCGCGTCGCACGCTTTCAGATCTACGCGCGTGTGGATAAAATTACTAGTTTTACCGTTGCAGAGGCCGGCAATTATCAATTATGGATGATTTTTCGTATTCGTGGCATTATCGTACATTTTTAAGCTCATCAGATATTGTATAAATTATGTCATTTCTTTTACAGGATTATTTTACTCTCAGCCAATAGCAAAAAAAAAACAATGAAAAATATTTAAATATGCACATGTATGCGGGCTGACCCAAGACCGTTCGCGAAGACGGGGTGTTTGTGTTCCCTATTACGAGCGAGCAACTATATAGAAATATGCGAAAATAATTCGTCACTAAATACCGCTATTGTGAATTTCCTTAAGCGTCGCGAAACGCGATCGATATTTCGTTTAGCCACCCTACGGCGTCGACCGATCGCGGTCATTTACATGCGTCGCATGACAAAAACGGTTTATTATTATCACGCTGTTTACATTTTTGTTTCCTCGGCAGCCACGATGATTTTTTTGATGAATTCACGATTCTACACATTCTAGTGTGGCGGACATTATTTTCTGCCTTTAAGTAATATTAATGTCCAATGTTTATCCTTGTACCTAATATCGTATCTGATTCGTATGTTTGTTTGTACCTAAATGGGTACTTTCTGACTTATAATAAATAACTTGTTTAAGTAATTTATTCATGTTGTGTATTTGTCTATCACTATGTTGTCTATGCGTAGCTGTCACACTCTTCGCTACATATCGATTGATATCCGATTATTAATCGATAACCTTGTTTAGCCTACCTAACAATTTCTTACCATGTTTTAGGGATTTTCTCAATTTGCTTAGAATGTTATATTATTACGGAATTGAAAAATATAATTCTATTGGAAGATAGATCTAAAAACGATGTATCGTACCGTGATAATTAACAACACATCATAATAATTATTGATTTATAAAAATAATACAAAAATATACAGAAAGAGACATAAATGATATGGTGAATTTTGGGAGCGAGATTAATAAAAACTTGAAATATATATATTAGTAATCTAAACCTAACTAATATCTTTCAAATGAATAGCTAGGCCTTTTGAAAGTGCCCTCAGAAAACAAATACACAACGCATTAGGAATGCTCTGTGGATGTCACAGGCTAAACCATAAACAACGCCGATCAGAACTGGCTGTGTTGGAATTAGTGTTGCCATCGGTACGATTTAATTCGTACTCGTACGATTATTTGGCCCTCGGTACGGTCCAATCCAATGCTAGAAATCGTATTCTAAAATACGATTATGTACTACTACTTTTGTAAATACGGTTAAGGCGTGGTTTTTTATCATTAGGACTGTGATTTTTAGTAATAGGCATGTTGGCCAAGCGATCTGCGCCAACCAACGATCTTTTTAAACATATAGATACGGTATATCATACAAATCGTCCTTGGAATAACCCGACGCCGGTAGATTCGCACCGCTGTTCCGCGCGCCCCAACACTCCGCCATGCTGGATAGAGACTTATCGCGATGACATATGCGAGGAGTGTACTCGACCCAAAGTGGCGTACTTGGGCGTGGTGCGTTTTTCACACTCAGATTGCGTATATATATGTTTTAAAAGATCGTTGGTGTTAACTGACGACGAAACTTTACGCTAAGGGGTCCTTTTCTATTGAAAAATGTCACGTGGTGTCATCCCGTTCACCTGAGGGAGCGGTATGTACGGATTTTTTTTATTTAACGTGAATTTCGGGACTTTTAGTAAAAGCAATTTAGTGCACGGTTCTGGGTTTGTAATTCGTTTCGATATAAGCTGTTTTAAACACTAGTATCGTAAATAAGTTTATTATAAAAATATTACATTTATTTATTTTTCGTAACGACATAATTAAAAATATAATTTCTTGTGTACCATATTAAAAAAAAAAAACTATTTTAACATTGTTTTGTATTTTATATGAATATAACTGCATATTTTATTGTTCTTCGTGTAGTTTGTATAGAGTACGATTATTTTCATGGAGAAATACGATTTTTCCCACGTCCTCTCGAACAGCACTATTGTCCAAATCATATCTAATAGAATTAAATGGAAATCTCTAAAACAAGGGAAGAAAATGTTAAAATTCATTCATTTATTTAGCGAAAAACAAACATACGAATCAAAATCGACACAGCGTAAACAGAGTACATTTGTATAACTTACTAAACCAATTAAAAAACAAGACTAAAATAATTAGGTATCTAATATAAAAAAAAACATTGAACAAGAAGCGATGAAAGTACAAAAACCAAAGAAATAAATACCTTATAAAACAATTTTGTTTTTTTTATTTAACTGTTTATTTTAATAAACTGATCTGTTTCGCCGATTACTCTGCAATAATCGAAATATTTAATCGATTTTTCGATTATGGTATGTATCGTACATCCCTAGAAGTGCTGCCAATCAAAACGTCAGTTTTACATTCGTTAAAATACCCGTTTTTTTTTTAAATTCAAATTAAACCTAATAAAATATGTTGATTAAATATGGTTAATATACAAACAGAACTTTTCAAGCCAAATACATTTTATCCAGGGCTGACCATAAAATTACAAACGTCTTCCTTGAAAAAGGGAGACTGGTCCCCCGCAAGCTCAATTAGTTTCAAATGCAAGATGTGCACACATCAATGCCACAATATACTCATTGGATTTCAGCTTCCAAGTCAAGCAATTTAGCATAGTTGGGCAGGGCAACATAAACACTGTAAAAAAAGGGTACCGGAATAAAAATGAAACAATGCCTTATAACCAACATATTATATTATTGCTAGCTTTGCAAATACAAACAAATTAATAATTTGTATGTATAGCAGAACATTTTTTTATATATTATTATGATACATTTTACAACTATTATAATCAGTGTCGAATAAGATGAAGAGGTGCAGAATGCAATTTATTTAAATATATTTTATATAGGTACTTCACATTAATATGTGTGCCAGTAGAAAAGAAGTGGACATTTAGGAATATACTAGTGATAGCCGCACTTGGCTGAGCATCTTTGAAGCGGGTGACATGGCGGCTAAAAAAAATATTTTTTCGTTTGGTGATTTCTTAAAACGGCACTTTTTTTGTATTCATAGAACGACAGGCCACGACTAACGACGCTGTTACCGATCGATAGTTGAGTAAATGTATTTATAAAAAAATATACGGTGGTTTCAGGCCTCTATTTCGCCCGCTTCAAGAGTGCTCCGAAGCACACAGCCGGAGACTGATTGGAATGCCATTCTCGGGGTCGGGGTGTGGTGAAAAGAGGAAACGTCGCTATTCTTACATTTGATCGTAGGCACCGTTTCACAGTTCATGTAATTAAAACATCGCCATCTACCGACTAAATATCGGCACAATCGTACCGCACAAATAACCATTTTTAGCCAAATAATCGGATGCTACGCACAGAAGGATACGTGCACCTAGAATATTCGATGATAAAATGAGAGCGTATGCGCGAGTCTGAAATTTGTATCTATCGTCCCCCGGGAACGATTTCTAGCTTAATGAGTTTATATGGTATAAGTTCATAAAACCTTCAGCGATTGCGCTGACATCCTCCACCATTATAATTTAATCACAGACGCAGAACGAATACAAGCCAATACTTAATATTAATTTAAATACAAATATTTCTTAATTTACAACTTACAACTAAAGATTTATATCACGGTTAAAAGAATCATAAATTTAATCATGGTACTAGTAAATTTAGTTTAAGATAAGATGATTCAAAATCACAATCACTCCCTTTAAAACGTTAATAAAAGCAAAACAAACCCAATGTTCGACCGCCCCAATGCGGATAGAAAGAGTCGGCAACACCAGCCGCACGAGACAAACAACAATTTGCTATCGATTGTGTTTGCTTTGGAATTTCGTCTGCGAGTCTTTTAGAGCAGCGTGCGTTGCGGTCAAAAGGGAATACAATTGGGGATAAATTGAGGACGATACTGGCGGACGGAAACTCCAATATGGCAGGCAGACCCTCGGTGACGAGCGCGCCTGAATGAATATTGTAAGCGCGAAAGCCGAGTGGCTCAATAATTGCTACAGAGACCTTCCGATTTTTAACCTCCGACGCAAACAGAGGGGTGTTATAAGTTTAACATGTCTGTGGCATCGTAGCTCCCGAACAGATGAACCGATTTTAATTATTTTTCAAGTTATATGATGGTTATGATAATTAGCACTCAAATATCTTAAATGGCTTTCTTGCGTCGGTCGGTGCACGCTAAAAACTCTCCGGACGAGATTGAAAAACTTGCCGGCGCATTCAAATTGACCAAGTTTTGGTATGTTTCAGGTTTAATTTAAGTTGTGTTTATCTCATCTCGCGTATCGCGGCTAAATCTAAAGGGATATTTTAAATTAAAGTATCGTTTAATCACCTCGGCGTACGGAGCATAAGTTAGGTTGAATTAGCTAAATGCAAGTAAAAGATATGTGTGTTGTTTCTTATGTTAAATTTTAATTTTAAAAAACCAATGCTACATTACGGTCTCTACAAATACGAACGTCAAAAAAAAAACCTTAAACATTACAGCAGTGAAACTTATCGATGGTACAGCAAAACTTAATAATTTTAGTAGTAGTTGTGGGATAAAAATAGTTTTTATGCTCTCCGCCTCGCTCTGTAGGTGAATTAAAAATGGTAACTGTGTTTTCATGAGGTCTCACGAAAAACAAATATTTAATTACCAAATTAAAAAAAGTTTAAATCTGGAAATAGTTTGAACATCGCACCGAAGCGACCGCTCCGCCAATACGCAACGGCGGATAGACAGCTAAACTCTTAACAACAAATTTACAACCATCTTTTAGTGACTGATGCACAATGCAGAAGGCACATCGAGTTCAAAACATCGTAATTTAATTGAAAATGCGCAGTTTCCAAGTTTTAAATATATATGTCAATATTTTAACTCCAATGCAAATCGAGTTACCGTCTGTGACTTGGCAAGAATATCGTTTGTAAACATTCGTATAAAACTGAAATTGTCTCTCCTCTATGATATCGCAATATTCAAATACAATTTCTCCAACAGAATGAAATTTGACATTAAAAATATAATGTCAAGTTCATCTCGACTCATTCCTGGGTTTCTACTAATTGTATGAGGTTCAGCTGCATAAAAACCTTATATAATTTTTGATAACCGTCCGTCATAAAGATCAAAGCGAGTAAAAAGTCCGTCATTCATTAAGGTGATTGTTCGATTTTAATTTTTACGTACAGTTTCATCAGCGACTTGTGTGTTCGAAGTGGCCACATTAGATCGTGAGCAATCGTCGAGAGATGAGAATAGAGGGGAATAAGGATGAAGCCGAGCGCTGCATCGAGATCGCGGAAGACGCTCTCGAAGGGCGCTTCCACAAGGCCGAGATTCGACGAAACTTTCGACCGCTACGCCAATACGCGACGGCGGATAGCTCAACTGAACTGAACCGGGCAGTGGTGATTTTAAATACATCCTACACTCAAGCACATTGAGCGGCTCTTTTTCTTCAACAGCTATAGGAGCATGTGGTATACTAGTCACCACTTAATAGACCAAATTACAATACGCACACACAAAGCCGTTCACAGCGAGGTGCAAACATCGTAATTACACACAAAATGAAAATAAATGTAACGATAAACGCAAAATGTATTCTGCGTGTAACGATGCGTTCTCAGCGCGCCTCACTCTAGCCCAACGGCGCAAGGACTTCACTTAAATGCTGTGATTCAACGTAATTTTGCATTAATTTTAATCGTCTGTTATATTTAAATATTGTTTATGTCTTCGCATAGTGTGTCGATGTTCAACCACATACTGAGAGAGTAAAATATCATTGCGACGTACAGATTAGAGCGTGGCCTCACCTCCCACATCAGTAATTGATATAAAGGTTACATATACATTTGATTTAAAAAAATATTAAAATGAAAAATGCTGTCGCCACCAAAACGTTTCTTATCAACAATATTCAAAATAAACAATCCCACATAAAAACAAAACAAATATTATTCTCTGCTCGAAAGATTCGCATATAATAACTGATAACAAACATAGATAATAAAGTCCGTCATTTAACAACACAACAGTAACATAAAAAATAATTATGAACAAAAGAAAACATGCACATTTTAAATCTAGCCAGACTTGTGAATTATTGAAATAGTGATCTGGTGTAATACAAAGTATCCCAAGACCATTCCCGAAGACTTAAAGGGGTTTATATGTTCCCTATTACGTATATAAATTCAATTAAACCAGTATAAATTCCCTTTTTGCTCGCACGACCCAGGCCGTCAATGACCCGGTGCGGCGCGGCCTCGATAGCGAACGAACTTATGACAAGAGAGATTTCATATTACCACGTAAAGTTTACATTTTTTTCCCTCGGAAACCATGATGAATTTTGATATGACGTCAACACAAATCATGATTGAAATCGCAGGGCCAATTAGCTGTTTTTTTTTATCGGGAATGGTCTTTGGACACGGTGTATAGTGGTTTATAGACAGCTAAACTCTTAACAAAAAATTTACAAGCATTTTTTAGTGACCGATGCACAATGCAGACGCCACACCGAGTTCAAAACATCGTAATTTAATTGAAAATGCGCAGTTTCCAAATTTTAAATATATATGTCAATATTTTAACTCCAATGCAAATCGAGTTACCGTCTGTGACTTGGCAAGAATATCGTTTGTAAACATTCGTATAAAACTGAATTTGTCTCTCCTATATGATATTGCAATATTCGAGTACAATTTCTCCAACAGAATGAAATTTGACATTAAAAATATAGTGTCAAGTTCATCTCGACTCATTCCTGGGTTTCCACTAATTGTATGAGGCTCAGCTGCATAAAAACCTTATATAATTTATGATAACATTAAGGATTTGCCATGGGTTCAAAACAATTTTCAGTTTTTCATGACATCACATAATACTTTTTCGTAAACGTTACAATAGTCAGGTGGGCAACATTGGATATTTTGTTTGCGGTTCATAAATATTCGCAACCTCAACATATCGTACTATTTGTACAACCACACGTCTCGTCAGTGCTGTATATCGTGCCAGATGCCGTGTGCGCTTAAAAGCGTCATCAGCTTACTACATTTCTATTAATATTAAGCGTGGCATCTAGCACATACCTGAATTCATGAAAGGCATAGACTAACCGTAAACGTTTGTTTATGTATGAAAAGTGCGCGAGTGAATTAAAAGTGTTTTCGATGGATTTGACGGTAAATAAATCGAGTTTCATTTACAATAGCTACGGCGATATAATATTAAATATAAAATACAAACATTTTCTTATTTTTGTAAGGGTGGCGGCCCCCGCGTGTGATTTTTCGTTCGGTCCGCACGGAGCAAAATATGTTAAGACTTGCGGCCGATGTGAAGCGAACATCGGCAATATCACTTCTTTACAGCCTATGAAATTAGTTCAAAACGAGACTAGATATTATATTATTTACATTATACAACCTATTAAAATTCCGCCCCTCACTAAACAGTCATAATAGCACGGCACAGAACGTGGGATGGATTTCACGGACTCTCACGGTAATGCTATAAATCGTTTCTAGGTCACTTTACTATAATCGCATTTAGTTTGTATTGAAAAAGGCTTGCCAATCTCAGGAGCTATTGTTATATTCGACCTTTATATTTGTTAGATTCCACAGTTCGTGTAATAACGTCTGAAGAGTCAACTGTCGCCCAATACGAATAATATTTCATAGCAATATTTTTTTATTACGATTTCCAGAAATGTAATACCGAGATGAGTAAGATGGAGAACGTATTCTGCACGATTGCCCGTTTTAAACAGTTTAAGCTTAATATCGGGAGCTCCGCAAAGGGACGCGAATGGGAGCGTATGAGTCGAATTTGCCTCTCGCGGCGCCTCGCCGATAGACTATGGGAGACGAAACGATTACTGGCTTCGTGTCTGTATCGCATCCACCAAACGCTAGCAAGATGCGCCAGAAAACGGCGCTGAACTCTCGATAAACGTCCCATAAGACTCATATCGGTGCAATTTCTTTGGTTTCCGACGTAATAGTGCTTTACGGAGTTGGAGTTCGAGCTCGTCTACATCAAAAAAATCCCGAACAGCTATATATTAAAAACTAAGCGAATTTTCCAATTTGATTACGACGTAACTACTATTTTTTCTACATATTAAACATTAGCATGTTTCTAGGGGGTACAAAAAATTAATAAAAAAACCTGAAATGACCATGAATATCTCATTCTTTGTAATTGAAATTGTGTTAGTCTAGTGGTTAGGGCGTTTGACTATTCACCCAGCAGTCGGGTCGGTTTCGAATCCACACACCGTTTAAGCACATTTAGCTTAGTCAAGTAGAGACCGAAAATAATTTATGTTCGACCTAGGTCCATTAAAAGCAATTCTTCAAAAAAAAAATCAGTACATGCTCAAATGCACCAGAAATTTATTTAAATCTATATTAAAATGTCACCGAACTCTTGGAATTTGAAATAATATTTAAAATGATTTTAAAAGGATTTTCGTGTTTCCTCCGGGGAAAACTGTGTTATAATTAAATAGGAAGGTTACATACGAGGTGTGTTCAAAAAGTATCGCGACTTTTGTGTTTTTTCTAAAATTATTTACTTATTCATGAATATCTATTTTGTCCCCTTCAAAGTAATCCCTATGAGATATTATACACTTGTGCCAACGGTTTTTCCAATCTTCGAAGCACTTCAAAAAATCATTTTTTTTTATCTTGTTCAGCTCCTCCTTCGATGCCGTCTTTATCTCGTCAAGCGTAGCGTAACGTAAGCGTAGCAGCTTCCATTGGGATGATTGAGCTTTGGTTTCCACGTCATAACCATAAACCCACGATTCGTCACCAGTTATGACCCTCTGGAGCAAATTTGGGTCGTCGCGGACAGAGTTTAACATCTCATTAGCAATGTTCATGCGATGCTGTTTTTGGTACGAATTTCGCGGCGACCCGTCTCATGCCCAAATCATTGATAAAAATCGAATGGCACGAGCCAATCGATATGTTTAGGTCCTCAGCAACTTCTCTAACGGTGATTCGACGATTGGCCAATACCATTTTCTCCACTTCATTAATTTTTTCGTCTGTTGTTGAAGTGCTCGGGCGTCCGGCACGCTCTTCGTCGTTCACATCTTCTCGGCCTTCTGAGAACATTTTGTACCACCGATAAACGTTGCTTTGGTCCAAGGTAGCTTCTCCGTATGCCACAGTCAACATTCGGAATGCATCCGCGCACTTAATTTCGTTTTTCACACAAAATTTGATACAGGTTCTTTGATCCAATTTTTTTGAATAGGTAAAAATCGAAGACGATCCAAAACACGTGCCAGCAAAGCAGCTGTCAACAATTAAGTGAACATTCAAAATAGCCGAGCTTGTCGGCATAAGTGAGAGACATGAGTACCAACATAACGCCACAAAAAAATCGAAATTCGAATATACGTAACCCGCGAAAATTCAAAAGTCGCTATACTTTTTGAACACACCTCGTATAATGATCTAAAGAAAGTTCTCAAATCTTTCCTGTTAAAACCGAGAACCAATGCGGCTAACAAATGATGTGTAAAATAAAATAAATATTTTTTTGACCGGACAAATGCAATTTTGTGTCATTAAATTTGTTTATATAAAATTGAATTGAATATAGAGAAAATGTTCATAATTCATTCTATCCACTACCAATTAATTAAATTCACTTAAATAACATTGAAATATAATATAACGTCACCGGACGAATAGTGCTGCTGTTTAACGATACTTATGATGCTTTAAAGCATGAATGACCTCCTCTAACTAGCCGCTAGTTACCAGCATAAGCATATGACCCGAGAGAATTACAGTAACAAAATTGAATAGTGTGAATATTATAAGTCCGTGACGGTGCCATGAATCAACAGCTACTCTCGAGAGTCTCGCTCCACTCCTTGATTGTGTTTACGTACTATTATATCACCCGGTGCACAAAATGTTAATCCAATTTAGGTTATGTTAGCTTATCTCCCGTTCAGCTTTTGCAGCCGCTCGCAGGACGGCATCGCCATACGCTGCACCTCCGCCAACTGCCTCGAATCGCCGAAGTTACGCGCCTTCCACGCCATTGTTTCCTTGTAGTTCTTCTCGCGTTGGCACGCGTGTCGCAGATTGATGATGAACTCCTCCTCTATGGACATTTCCAGGCGTCGCAGCGAGCCCTGGTACTCAGAGTGGAAGTTCTCCTTGACGTAGTACGGTATTTGGAGGTTTATTGTGTCCCTGCGCACAGGGAACTTCGCTCCGGGCGACAGGCTGTAGACGGGGTCGTTGATGAACAGTCCGCTCATCATGGACAGCAGGACGAGCACGAGCACCGGTAATAATTGTATCAGGCCGTTGTGGTTCTCGGCGCGCTGCTCGGGCTCGCGTGTGTAGCGCCTGCGCGCGTAGACTTGCTGGCCGCTGGCGCCGAAGAACATGTTGAACAGCTCCTCGGCTGTGAGATCAGACTCGAAACCGCGCGTGTAGAACTGATGTCTGTGTGATTGCGTCGCTTGCTGGGGCTCGTCGCCGCGAATGTCATACTGTTTCCGGCGCTCGGCGTCGGTGAGGACTGCGGCGGCGTTGCCGATCGCCTTAAAAGCCTCCGCAGAACCGGGCGCCCTGTTCTTGTCCGGGTGCAGCTGCAGAGCGAGCTTCTTGTAAGCTTTCTTCACGTCGGAATCGGTGGCCTCCTTCGTGACGCCGAGGATCTCGTAGTAGTCCTTGCACTTGTTTATGCGGCGCACCGCGTCCTGTTGTTCGACGGTGTAGTCGCGCGCGGCGCTCTGCTGTTGGGCGGGCTTCGACGCGGGCGCCTGTCGCCTGCGAGCCTCCTGCGAGTGCTCCGGGGCCGCGCCGCTGCCGGAGGCCATCCCCGAGCGCGCGCGCAGCAGCAGATCCTGGACCCGTTTCGTCGAATAGAGTCGCTCGGCCTTCAGCAAAAACTTCTCGGCCTTGTCGAAGCGCCCTTCCCCGAGAGCGTCTTCCGCGATCTCGATGCAGCGCTCGGCTTCATCCTTATTTCCCTCTATTGTCATCTCTCGACGATTGCTCACTAATGTGGCCACTTCGAACTCACCAGACGCTGATGTAAACTGTACGTAAAAATTTAAATCGAATTAATAAATGACGGACTTTTCACTCGCTTTTCAATCTTTATGACGGACGGCTGGACAAATGACAATCTAATGCAAGAAAAAATTGCCATTGGAATAAATTAACGAATTGCTGAAAGATATGAAAACCGAATTATTACTCGTGTAAAATAATACATTAAAAAAACAAGTGAAGTCTGATTAATAATAATAAATATGGTGATTTAAAATAAATATTTACCTAAAGCTTAACACGTAACACGTAAATTATCGCTTTGATTAAGTACGTTTTGTATTTTAAAATATTTTATGTTTCTTTTATAGTAATAAATAGTAGTAGTAGTATTTGTTTTTGTAGTGTTTATTGGAATAAACTGTTTTTTATTTGGATGCAGTCTGTAAAAAGAAACACTAAATATTTTGTTGTATTCGGTCCATTAAAAAATACACGTATTTTTCCAATTTATATTCATTGCAAAATTCGCAGAATTTAAAGTAGTCTGTTAAACAATTCTGTCTGTTGAGTTTTTTTTTTGTTTAATGTAGCCATCGTTAAAAATTGAACTTGACACCTCGACCGCGCCCCCCTCAATTTCCGTTTGACATCGGTCTCTGACTGATCATATGATGACGCGGTTGACGCAATAGGAAGAAATTGAGACCGAGAATCGCAATTCGCATTCGTCGCGTCGCAACTGCTTACTGCTCGCAACTGGCTGGCGAGCGAGCGGCGGCTGCGGTCTAAATAATTTCGGTGAAAATAGTCAGTGTCCCCGGCTGCGTTTTAGTGTCATCGTTGTCGCGTTCTAAATTCGAATTTTCTAAGGGTAAACCCACATAAGACAACCAGCATGGATGGACAAACAGTGTACAACCCAGTGAGTATCCCTGTTATTTTGTTCTGTAGATTTGTAGCATCGGTATTGTATATCAGCGACATTTCCATTTTTTTATTGCAAACTTGCCGATGCGAAGGTCAGATTTATAAGTTTACCCGAAACTTTTTAAACATAAAACCATGTTCCTTGTATTTAAAAAATATATACTAAAAATCATCAAGTATAGCCTACGCAATGTCATTATAATCAAACAAATTCGTAGCAGCCGAACGCCGTCGGCTTTGTTTACACAATAAATATTTTAATGGTTTTGTAGTCGTTGACATTCTAAAATATAAAATGACACATGCAATGAGCAATAAATGTTTGAATATTTGGTTTGTCATTGTTTACTAGTTTAGACTTAGATTCTGCCTTATCTCTGTCTCATTTTCTAAGTATTCCACTTATTAAGATTATGTTGCTATCTCTGTCTTATTTTTATCATTTCTTTTAACTGTCACAAAGGAAATTATAGCTCTAGAGTGGTTTCTAATTATCTTATAATAAGTAGGTAATATTGATTAAAATCTTGATAACCATAAAAGCAGATGATAAATACCAATCAATTCACTCGGTTTTAATTTAATATAGAGTTGGATAGCTACTGATTCACAGATAAAAATATATGGGATATTTGAATGAGATTAGAATCAGTCAGACTTTGAACAATTAAATTCTAACCTAACTTATCTAGATATATATGCAAACAATGTCAGAAAACATCACCATTTTTCACCTCTATTATTGATTAAAAAAAAAACATAATTTTACTCTCAAATTGTCCACTGTCCACATGAAGTGGAGCTTCACACTCAACCACATATTCAAGTTCCAAGGCCAAATTTCTCCATCATCTCTTCGAATCTTGGTCTAACCAGGCGACATCATTTGTTTGAATTGAATATTGATAATAAAGTTCTTTATTCCAATCACATCAGATAAGACAAGATGTAGGTAAGATAGCTCACATTAGACAATGAGGAAAATTTAAGCAGAAATACCTAGGTAGGGCTTTTTACGTTTTATTTTACATTTGTTTAGGACATTTTTTTCTAGTGCCATTTAAAAAAAAAAATGTCCGTCAAGTGCCAAGCAATTATAAAGTAATAATGCAGAACCTTACCGATTCATTAGAAAATTCATTTAGAAGACGTTTTACATCCAGCAGGAACAGCTTTGCTGTCCTCGATCTCCATGAAATCTACGATGTAATGCACTAATTTTGGTTTTATAGTAATGATACATTTGTTCAAAATAGTAAAAGTTAGATATAAAGAGATTTTCATTCTTTACACTAACTTTTATTCACTTTTGTGATAACACCTTTGTATAATTGTGGACGATTTTATATGTTAATAAAAGATACTTTTCACACATTTTAAAAACATTTAAGTTTTTTTCTTACACGGCGGTGAAAAAACAACACTTTCAAAAATGTTAAAAAATCGATAAGACACTCACATTTTTGGTTAATGATGATGATAAATGTTTATATACAGTTCAATTCTCCATAAAATTCTACATCGTTTTCTTATTTCCTGTTAGTTCATAATTATGTGTATATTTTTCAAACTGGAGATGTAATTTGATAAAACAGTTGTTTTCATACAAAAACCCATGAAATTCTGCATCGGATATGCACTTTACACTACTATAAATGTTATGTATGTTGTTTGCAAATTAATATTGTTGATGGAGTCGTCATATTTAGGGCGAAACAGTGAAGACTTTGAGGGAGGAACATGTAACCCGGATTATCACCGTCGGAATCTATTACATTTACATGAATCCCACCTCGAAAAACATTTCAATGACAACATTGTAAATATTCGAAACTAAATAACAAATGTAAAATCTCAAAGAACACGAGTAACAAATATAAATCAGGTGCAAGACTAGAAGTAGATACGATGCTATGGCTGCGCTTGGTGTATCTCGACTGGCTGGCCGGCGCGGCGGTTGCTTCGAAAATGCGAGCCTGGCATCCATTGGCTGAACTCAGCGATGCTCAGACTTCTTCGCTACTCACAACGCTCGGGTGTGAATCGCTACTGTTCACTTGGCTGTGTGCACCCACACCGCTACAGTGTATTTCGTTCAGGCATAAAAGTTAATCTTTCAATTTTTGTATTGTCGAAATTTGCCCCTACGAAGGTACTGACCCATAATGTGTGGGTTCCATTGATTTCACATTTACAGGTCTTCATCGGCCGATATCTAAACAACTTTTAGCAATAGTAATAAGAGTTATTTTTACTTTCTTTCTTTTTAGCCTGTGCCGTATCTCGGCTTCATTCCCGGTGGAGCTTATCCGGGACGCATGATCCGTGTACAAGGATCGACTCCATTACACGCGCAAAGGTAATTAACGATCGTGACTGTTTAATAAATTATTAATTCGTTCAACTCATTATCTATTTTTACCTCACTGGCTTGTGTAAATATTTTAAACCAATTTACTTTCATGGATGGGGGGAGACCACAGACCACCTGAATTGAGTAGACTCGGCCTAAGTCAAATCTTCGTACGACCGAGTGTTCCATTCTCAGCTCGCTTACGGCGCTTCTATGCCATTAACTATTTCTATGGTTAATGACGACAAGGTGGAGATAAAGGCAGGCAGGTATGCACAAGCTGGCAAGGACTGTTGTTTTGCAGCACGGGCGTAATGTGCTCAAAAGGCGGCACGAGACAGCGTTCTGTCACAGAACTAAAAAATACGTAAAACGCTCCGTCACTCATTGACAAATCGAGGTTCTCCGTCCGTAGACCGTGTTATACGCATAGGTAGGACGAAACACCTTATAATGTTCGTATTTTATAGGTTCGCAATCAACATCCAGTGCGGGCCGAACACGAACCCGCGCGACGACATCGCCCTCCACGTGAACGTCCGCTTCGCCGAACGCTGCATCGTCAGGAACGACCTGCAGAGCATGAACTGGGGTCCCGAGGTCACGACTGGAGGAATGCCGCTCAATCCGGGTGCCGCCTTCGAAGCCCTCATCCTTTGCGATTTATCAGGATACAAGGTCTACTTTTTCCCAAATTATGCCAAAGCTCAAACATGCCATTTTTGAGTTATTTATAAGACCGTAGTATGTATTAGCTTATATTATTTTTATAGAACTAACTACAATCTATATTTCTTGATACATAGTTTATCTCCAAGAGATAAGCAAGCGTGCGCAACTTAAGTTGACATTTTTCTACCTCCTTCGCAACATATTAGTGGACCATTAGCGCCATAATTTTAGAATTCATTTATTTTCATCTCGACTCCTGCAAAGGCATAACAAACCTATATGCATATATCTATGATTTGAAGTCATTTCGTTGCCGCGTTTAGAGACTCTTATCGAATGATCAAAATGGTTCCGATGAACTAAAAACGTGAACATCCGTCGAAGAAGTGTGGTTCGACATTCGTCTGATTTAATACTTCCCTTACTTGTGGGTTTCGGAAATCAAAAGATGTAGCCGTTTTCGAGATACGGTAAAGCAAACATTCACAAAGGTTGATTTGCTGAAATGAACGTACTGTATTCATTTTTATCAGTTTAACCATAAGGTTTATGTCACACACGGTGACAAGAAATACAATCTCTTACCATGAAAAGTTATCTATTTGTGACATAAAATATATTGCAGTATCACCAACGGTTAAATGTTGTTTGGTTTGTCTCATTTTTTACCATGCGTTCGTTTTCCCAGATCGCGTTCAACGGAATGCACTTCTGCGAGTTTGGTCACCGCGTGCCGTACCAGCGGGCGACCCATATAACTGTCGACGGCGACGTCACTCTGCAGACGATATCCTTCGAGGGCAGCACGCAGGCCGCGCAGCAGGTCGGCTATCAGGTCAGTTTCTTACGTTCTCTTACGTCTATTCGATTGCAATATTTCCGATGGCCCTGGAGGTCTCCAACATGACTGCCCGCAGGGCTGCAACCGCTTAAATGCAATAGGCCGCAATATACTTGAGCCAATAAGGCTCTTACTTAATCTCTCTTCGTAGCGGTGGGCGAAAACGTTTTGACATCTTTTTTATGGTTATGGCTAATGCCTAAGTTTTTAGACTAAAAATTTTGCAATTCGTTTTTTTAATACTGATTTTTTTTATTGTATTGTACGGATATCAAAAGGCTTGGATAAGCCACTATGTAGCTTCAAATCGAAACCATTCTACCCCCTAAAACATTAGGCACAAGGTGAATGTAAAAGAAATGCTTTCCGACGAATCAGGTTTACGTCAAAATTAGCGTCACATTCCGCGTCGGAAATTTTCTGGGGTATCCGTTTTAAATTTCCATTTAATATAATAATATTCAGATTTATACTTAACGTCACAACGAAACATACAAGCCAAAGACTTTATTTGAATATGGAAGCTGGTCTGTGACGAGTGGTGACGGCGAGCTAATTTTTGACCGCTGCGACATGTCAAAATTGGTCGATACAGTGTTTTTTGTTCGTTCTTTCAGCAATACGGTGCACCGCCGCCGTACGACGCGTCATACGGCACGGCGCCGCCTCCGCCATACGCGGCCGCTTCCCAACCGCCAGGTATGTTCTAACAGGTACGTGTTGTTCCGCGTACAACACTCGTTTTACTAATACGCATGAACAATACTTGCCTGATGCTTAGCAAACATTACTTACTATAATTCTTAATGTCACATTTCACGGTGCAAGACTCTTCGTTGAAGGCAGACAATAACCGACAAAGCCTGTAATGGTATGGTTGCTGTGTGTGTATCTTATTAAACCCAGTCGACGGTGGCGAAAGATGACTCAGCCGAGTTAGACCAAATCGAGTTCATACCCGAGTGCTTATTCCACTTCGACATAATTGGCTATTATTTAACCAACGTAAAACGGTTAATATTATACCGATGGAAAATGACAAGATGTGATCACGCAAATATTAAATTTCTCTCAGAAGTTATTTTATAATATCATGAATTTTTACACCGTGCAAAATGATGAAACCGTCGAGATGTTTTGTAAATATTAAATTGTGAGCACTATAACAAATTAAGTTACTAGAATTGAAAGAGGACTGCATTTTTCTAAAAAGTCCGGAAAACAATTTAGTTTGGCGCAAAGTTTGTTTCTAACTAAATTTAATCAGGACGTTATTACGAGATTTAATAATTTTAACTAAATTTAATCAGGACGTTATTACAGGACGAAATTTAATAATTTGTATAGAAAACTCGCCGAAAATTGAAAGTTATATGAAAATAGTTTTCTCCTTGAATTTACGTACACTTTTCTTGTGACAGTATTGCATGCATTTCTTTTATTAATCTAGTATTATTTTTAGTATTTTTTTTCATTGCTATGCAATTGGAATAATAACTTTTAAAATTAACAATGGTGTGAATAGATTTTAACAGTGCGATATTGTAAAAGCGATACTTCCGAAACGCCAGACCACCAAGCACGAGTGAGGCGCACTAAGGATTAGATGATAGCTTGTAGACATCGTTCCACTGAATATGTCGCTGCATCCATTTCAACATACTGTTATTTTTTTTTTATTAATAAATCCAGCAGTCAGTTCGATAGGATAAGCTGACACTTCCTTGATGATAAATCATTTGCCGTCATCCGCTCAGCTTACCTTCGCTCGCGCCTACTTGAGTTACTGGGGGCGTGTCGCTTCTATAACAAAGTTTATATTTATTTTATTCTATGTAATAATGGGTGCTATGAATGCATGTCTCTCACTCGAATCAAATATTCTTAACGTTGCCTAGTAAGGACCTGCCAACTTCAATGCATGATGGCTTAGTTAAATAAGTTAGTACATAAAGTTCAAAAACTGACAACCCCTCTCTCTAATCTATTGAGTTTCGGAGTAAAGTATCTCAAATCACGTGCAGATTTAGAAAGTCTAGCTCTGATGTCATAACTGTTGCTCTGTCGTCACGAGTTGCGAGAGGGACCGCGACGTTAGCAGGTGTGACGTCATCGGCCAACCTACTATGAGACTCTATAACTGTCCAATTTTAAGACATCAAAAAATAATTTTACTCTTATTGTAATTTTTTGAGAAAAAAAAATATATTGGTACTATTGATAATTGTTTTTACAACTTCTAAACTAACATTTCATATTTTATTTACAAACTTTACTTCATCGAAGTTTCATCATTCACCACTGAGCATTTTACAACCGCCGATATGTCAAACTGCCAAAATTATTTCCATCTCCGCTCCGTCACCCACGGTGTGGTCAGACAACAGAGTCACCAGAACTTAGCCAACATTCGTAAATGATCTATTTCTTCAATGCCCGCACGAAAAGGTGGGCGGGAATTTAAGATTTCTTCACTAAAAAATTTTTTATTTATCATCAAAGCGATGGGCGCACATTTTTCATTGGTTTCTTTATTTTTGAACATAGCCGACAAAAGTTTAGAAAATGCTTCAGGACAAATGTATTAATTTTAAATCGGAATAATAATTTACCACTAGTTGTTACAATTCTAAGTACTTTAATTAATTAGGTATACAGGATGAGTTATAATCACAGTGCATTCATTTTTAATATGTATAGCCGTCCATATATTATGATATCGATTTTTTTAAATTTTCGACCTCCCACCCTACAATCATCCTACCGCCATAATCAAATAATTCTCCATCTCCCTCTAGCAAAAACTGAAGCATCACACATCTCACACATTTCTTCGACACATCGAGTACCAACATTTTAAAATCAATGCATTATGAATTTATACGACCTGTAGATTCCTCTCCGTGTACATTTTTTTTATTATATTTAACTGTGTCAACTTTCATGTCAGTCGTTCGAGTTTGTGTTCGAATTGCATTTGTAATACCTAACCTACAAAATATGTTGATTTCCAGTCTACGCACAGCAATCCGCAATGTCCTACAGCCAGCCCATGTACCAACAGCAACAGGTAATTTATACTGCAATATAATAAACTTAACTACCTCAATTCGCCTTTTCTAACCTTAATATTTGCCCTACTACCAAATGTCAACGCAACCCGAGAGGAACGGCCGCTAAAGAGTTAAATTAATTTAAAGAGATTTTACGTAAATTTGTACAAAATATCAACGTATTGTCTATGGTTTTAAACTGTTCTCCAATGGAAAAGACTAAGCTTTTTCTTTAATATTTACTGCAAGTACAAATATTGAAATTCAAGACCAATTTTTGAGGACTTTGTAAAAATATACGACGCTCGGCACACTAGGAATTACTTCCAACGTTTTCCGTGTATAATTTTTCACACAAAAATACACCTAATATGGATATTGCCGTAGTCGTAACATTAACTGTTCTATTTTTAACAGCGGGTTTAGTAAAATTTACTGTTAGAAAAGCAATATTTCTGGTGAACCATGCTTTCTCTCAGATCAATATTTTTAATCTAAACATAGTAACTTTTTCTACTATAATTAATGCATAGAAAGCGTAGTGAGATGTTCGACGATAACTTCAGGAGAGGTAACACTTGCTCTGTGCAGATACGGGGGCTGCTAGTTATGAATCCGGAACTGGCCACTTACCGAACAACATTTAAAAAGTAATTACTACATTTAAAAATGAACCTTTGGCTGTAATTAATACATTTTGTTTCATGTAACTATCAATTGTTTTTCCATTGTGGCGCCATTTTGAAAATTGCGCGTCTTCATCGCCATGGATTTAACTCGTGAAAATTTTCGTGCGATGATTTATTAAGATTTTCTAACTCACAAACGGTGCGTTGATCAACTCGCTTCGACTTTTGGGGATAAAGCTCCATCGAAAACCACTGTGTATCACTGGTTCAATGAGTTTAATTGTGGGCGGTCTATGCTCACGGACGAATTTAAAGAATGTCGCCCTGAATCGGTTGTTGTACCATGCTGTGCGAGAACCAATAATGCAAGATCGTCGTGTTGCATATCGCGAGATAGAGGCGTCACTGGGCATATGTATGACGAACGTTTAGCTGTAAAAAAAAATTGTTCGCGTTGGATTCCGCACAACTTGAGAATTGATCAAAAAAGGCTCGTGTCGATTGGTGAATGATATATGTTGGGTTTCTTTTTGTTATTCCGGATTCCGCAGCCCTCGTAAATAAATCAAATAACTAGGCAGCCGCAGTCGCGGTGAGACCTGTGCTAGCAGCATATTGGAGCAGAGAAATGCAAACTTCATATAAATATTTTTTTTTCTAAAATTCGAACGAAAGGAAAAAGAAAAAGGGAAAAAAAATAATATGGGATTTCCCATAGAGAATATTTTTAAACATAACTTTTTATTATTTCAAATTTTAGGATTCCAGCTCCAGACCCAGGATTTTTCATGTAGATTCGATTAAAACTTTAAAATCGGCGGTGAAATCATTGAGATCTGACATCACAAACGTTTCGCTATTGGAGTCGATCCATGGCAACTGAATTTTAAACTCAAGACTTTCCACAGCACTGTCAGGGTTCGTTTGACTAACCTCGATGTTACAGAAAGTGAAAGACCCAGATAATTATGAGGCAAAACATTACACAGTACATATTATTACTCTTCTATATTTAGAAATAAGAGTTGCTACACTACGTTTGTATAGAGAAATGGCCAGATTGTGGTGTTTTAAGCAAAGGTTATTTTATTATACAAGATTTATTTTATTATAATGGAGGGAATTAGAAGGGGACGATCGTCGGTCCACGACGGGGAAGATCATGGAGCGACGAAGCACAGCGAGCGAGTTTGAAGAATGAACGCCATTATATCGTCACCTTCTCTTATAATGATTTTGTTCCCGATTTAAATTATTTATTTATGTTTCTTTTCGTTATCTCTTCCAGTATTCCTACAGCCCGGCAGTGCCTCCTACTTCTTATAACCAGAGCTATCAGAATCCCTCCTATGGCCAGGTTATTCATTTATTATTTTATTATTTGTGTTATGTCTCGTTTGTTTATTTGATTAGGTGCCGTTGGCAAACCGCGTTATGTACGAGCAATAGCGACTACCTTCCGTCTACTTCATTTGTGAACGATTTGATTGTGTCCTTTTCTACTGAAGATGCTTTACAAGCATCCTTATAAATTTAAAAGATAATATTTCATGAGTAACACGGTGTATTATTTTTTAAACGAACGATTTTCTCACCCACTGACAGTAGATTACCACACATCCGGTTTATATAGGGTCAGGATTATCGAGGTCCTACTGTATTTATCTGGTGTATTATTTTTATTTTTTTCTGAACCATTTTAAAGAATCTTCATTGTGCCGTTTGGTTTGCACGAAAATACATTTCTTATTCTCCTTGCAGTCATACCAAAAATCATCGGGCCTCGGCACGGCCGCCAAGGTCGGTCTCGGCGGAACGGCGCTCGTCGGCGCCGGCCTGGCGGGCTACGCCATCGCCGGCGGCTTTCACGGCGATTCGGAGGACAGCAGCCACCACACGGAGATCGTCGAGGCCGACACCGACGACTGGTTAGAATAATAGCGGCCGGCGGCGGCTCGCTTCGATCGACTGCGCGCTTTGGGTTCAAAATGCGCCGCGATTATGAACGGCATTGCGTTGTGCTCTTATCGTCATTATTAACTATTACGGCGTCAAGCCAAGCAACGAGGTCATATTAAAGTTTGTATAGTCCTGAAAAAAAAAAAAAAAATTTATTACGCGCACTAGATTTGCAAAACGCGCAGTCCGTCGGGCCAACGTTCTCCTAATCAAAATTATATTGAAGTGCCTATTTGGCGCAGTATGAAAAAAAGTCTGCTTGGGGCACAAAATTTATTCCGATCACATTTGGGTTATTTCATTTGTTCCATATTATCATATTTAAGTATTTTGACGTCGTATTTTTTTTCCATGTTTTCGATTCACACTGACAACCGCCGGGCGGAGATTCACAGCGTAAAACTAATTTCAAACGTGAGAATATGGAGATGAAATAAGTCAATTGGAGATCGTTGACGTGTGTTCCGTCTGTCAGCCGTTAATCAATTTAAGCTTCCCCGAGAGGACCAACGGTACGCCGCTCTCGGCGTAAGTCACCTTTGTTTTATTGTAATTTGTAGATTACCTCCTACTGTATAATTCTAGGTATACCAAAAAGTGTGAAAAGAAATATACGAGCCGCTAATTTGTCAGAGAAAACAATAACCGCTTATTGGTTTTTTTTGTAATTAGTGCATCTTCCAACATATTTTACTCAATAGCCCTAAAATTCAAATTAGCTTGTACAAATAATAAATACACAAAAAGTTAAAACCATAGACAAACGCCCACTTCGCGTCTCGCTCCTTTCCATTATCCTTAAGCTTAAAGTCGTTTCCCGATTAGCCGACTCCGTATGTTTCTTCAGTGCTATGGAATTACGTGTTTCTATATTACAAATGTCTGTTAATAGTTTTAAGGATTGTTAATTTAGCCGTTTCATATGTTTTAATATAAATACTATTCTTCATTCCAAATCTGATGGCCATTCAAAAAACCGCATTCTTAGGCCGACCGTAAAAAGGAACAAATTGATTGTCAAACGAAGAGTATCGAAGTGCTGAAGGCTTTAGATTTTTAGGTTATGGCGTTTCTTTAATGCTATTAACATTGACCAATTCCTCGAAATATAAAATCAATAATAGATGTTGTGTCCTGTCCAAAGGTGTCTGGCGAGCGATCTCTATCCATACGAGGGTTGTTTTGCTAATGTATAGCAATAGATTATATAAAAAAATACTTTCATAACTATTTTTCAATAAGTGTGTAATTAACAACCGATATTTTTAGAGGAAAAAAAATATTTCTATACATTAGAAGAAAATTACAAAGATTACGGAAAACCTATTGTTCAATACGGATTCTGCATAAAAAAACGAAAATTCTAAGGTCTCTGTGGTAATCGTGTGCACACGCTTGTCGCTAGTCTCTGCCCCATGAAACAGCATGAGTGAGGTAAACTCTCGTGGATTTAATCTACCTTTGTGGACAGCAAAACGTCATTAAAGCATAGTAAATGAGATAAGAAATATAATTTATCAAGCAAATTATGAATGCCGTGCACGCGTTAATAAATTGACGTGTCTCGATGATATTTTGAATAGAAAAGCGACGGTTTTGTGTGATGCTGTATCTGAAGCGCGAATTACAGATGCATTTAAGCTAAACATGGATTTTCCCCGTGTTGCCGTTAAAGTACGTAAAAACTAGGACAGTGTGTATATAAATGTTTAACGAATTAATTGAAAAACTACTTTTTAAATGGCTTACATTGTTTTTATCATTCCTCTTACTTTCGTATTACGGTTTTAGCAAATCTCTTAGACGCTGAAATCCTATCTTATTAATTGTAATAATTGCGTTTTTGTAGTGCTATTAGTTCTGTTACTTTTTATTTTATTTGGTGGTGAATTGCAAAATATATTTTTTATTGTGTACTATAAAATCTCTTTTTAAATTTAAGTAATATTATTTATAATCTCTCGTATATTTACAAATTAATCGTGTTTATGAATCAAACAAATCATCAATTGTATATTTGAATTTTATTGAAGTTTGTAAGCAGAGTCTAAAAAATAATCTAAAATATTACCACTCTAAAAAAAAATGTATTAATATTTTAATGGTGGTTTTTTCTTTCGCAAAAAGCGAATATTTAAGTGCCTGTATATAAAAAGGACTATAAATAAAGCCTTATATGTTGACATTTGGCATTTATTAATTTTAGTTTGAGTAAGAAAACGAATAAACTGAATGGCGGCACGATGCAACTATTGCTATCTCTTTTAGTTTATACCATTAAACGAACGATAGAAGAGTATCAACAACCGCGCTGAAGATATTATTTGTCTCTTTTGAGACAAACGGTCGTAAATTTTGACTTGGTTATTTTGTTGAAGCGAAGCTCCCTTGCGAAGACTCCGATAGCGAAATGTAATTAGATACATCTCGCTCGCTCGTCGTTATACGGATAGTGTTGTCTCACGTGGGTTATTTGTACGGTACGCGTGAACGAATGTTCTAAAAGAGAGAGCAATTGTATCGCATCATTGGACAATTTTTTTCACAAGATATTGGCATTCGGTAACACTCCACTACTCTTGGGCCGGGTCCAATTCGCAAACGCATCGCAAGAGTCGGCGCAGAAATATACCATATCAGAATATGGACATAAAGTACGTATTTCAACATTTTGGGGGATACGTTTTAATATTGTTTACTGACAATGGGAAGTTTATTTCTCAATTTTTTGGTTCTAGATTTATTTTGAAGGCTTTTCTTTTTCTTTTAATATAAATAAATAAAGCCATTTCGGAGGAATGAGTGAACATAAATTAAAGAAAAAAAAACCTCATTTTAATCTGCCAAAAAACTGTAGTGCATATGTTACAATACATTACAATTATATAGGATGTCTTTCATTCACTTTGCACCCCCTCTTAGGGGGCTGTTCTATATCGAAAATCCAATATCAGCAAAATATATTGCTAAAATGTTTCTCAATTACGAGAAAGACAAATTCAAAATTTAATCAAAACCGTTTAAAGTAAGGTGTAAGACGCTACAGCGTGCTTGTTGCAGCTCCGCGAAACAAATGTAATATCGTACAATTTTATTTCAGATATCCACTATTTCGAATGTCAAAATTACTTTTTTTATATTTTTAAATAATTGCTATGACCTAGGTCATTTACAATAATTTGGGAGGATAAAGTTAATAATAAACCTTTCATAAAATATATAACAATGTAATGTTAATATAAGCATTTCGTAAGGTTTATGGTCAGTACCTTTCCACGTCAAATATGCTCGCTGAAGTACATTACTCTTGAGATGCAAATTGATGCAAAATGTCAAAATCTATCTACGCAGAAAATCCTACGACTATATAAAACTATAACCTATAAATTAACATTATTCATATTGTTACAATTTTTTAAAACCCATATCTCGTCATACTACTGTACCAACATAACCTATGTTATATTTTATGTCGTAAGTCAATAATTATGTTCTCAGAAAATTAAACAATGTTTGAAAAAAAAGCGTTTTTATTTTATTTATCTAAAATTACAATAACTTAAAAGGAAAATTGTTCACAATTACACGAAAATGGATGCAAATTTTAGAACTGTCATTTGGAAGATTTCTCTTAAATTGACATCTTTTAAAGTACGGGTGACCTGCAGCGCCAAGGAGTCTCCAATAAACACGTATGCGCCTGACATTATTTGTGACTTCTTTTAAATATATAGTTGTGACAAATATATCGGTTGATCCGAAATTTGACGTAAAACCTACAAAACTTAATTAACAATTTATAGTCAGCTTTATAACCGATTACAACTATTCATGCGAAATATAAATAAATTGTACACTATAACGATTTGTTGATAAGAAATTTAGAAAAGTATAGTTTTTCTTTGCATAGTGAAAAAATATATCTACGGTTGGCATTACATGTTAGATTATAACGATTAAAAAAATAACAATAAATTCTGGGGAACGGAAATTTCTAAACCTAAAGCGGTCATGTTTTTCTGAAAACCTGAATGCCTTATTTTTTCCATAACTCTCTGAAATTGAAATTATTGATGGTTATGCGTAACTTATTAGAATAATCCTTAAATTATTACAAATGAATAAGAATCTTCTTCTTTTTTTAGAGTTTGTTAAAAATCATCTACACGATGGGTATGTACTAAACTATATTAAAATTGACGCACTATGGTTATTAACACCCTGTGGCTGCAAATAACTGACCGTGGTCGTGCAAATTAAAATAAATCATGTTGGAAATCGCACGGCCAATAAACTGGTAAATTATTCGTAATCCAGCATCGTAAATGCGTGTGCTCTTGAATGACTGGTCAAGTCCATCGTAAAAGATTAATAAATTGTAACCTAAATTTGAGATGTGTCGACTCCTGGTGCGGTGCGCCCGTACAAATGTTACACGCAAAATCCATCTCTTAGTGTATTTGTGAACATTTTAAACATTACCGAAATGTGCTTTTTACGACAGAAGCTTGCTTTTATTTCTAAGCGCGATGTATGCGACGACCACGGAAAGGCTGGCGGCGAGCACCTCGGAGTTGACCCAAGGACCGGAATAACCTGAAACAAGAAATCGTGAACGTGAGCCTAATCTTCCAGATGTGCGGGCGCACATCAGGGGAATTTTCTTCATGGGATCCCTAAACCCAACGCTAATAGTGGAGTAGCATCGGTAATGCGGTTCGAGAGTATTGCGACTGCTGGCGGGAAATCATTCACGCAAAAAATGTTTCGAAACAAAAGTTACATTTCTATATAGGTTCAAAAAATAATCAAGTTTAAGTTTATTTTTAGAAAACTATAATTTTCATACCAGACCAGCAATCCTGCAAATTAAATTAGAACCACTTCCTTATCCTAAGGAGTAGAAAGTTGATATATTGGTATAGTTCCGATGACAGAGCATTTTTATAGTAAGCACGACCTGATTCTACTCCCAGAATTGGCTCTACACGAAGGAACTCCTCAACGGTCAATAGCACAGACACAAAATTTTGTATACGCAAAAAGATTTTTGTTTTTAATATATTTTTAAGGTATTATTTTTTCAGTAATTCGTTATTGTTATAAATAAAATGGTAAAATAAGTTATGTGTCACAAATGTAGACTTTCGCACGACTAGTGTTATCTATATCTTTATTTATTTATTTTTTTATGAATGCATAAAACTGAATTTACCTAAAGTGTATTTGATGCGGGGATCGAATGCTTCACCGAAATTGGCACATAGCTAATATTGCCATTGCAACAACGATATATACAATGTTAGTACAATGTCCGCCCACAACGATAGTTTTACGTAATTCTGGACTTAAGTGCGTTTGAGACTCAATCATTCGTTTTATTCTGGGTTCGAAATGAATCAGTGTTTGTAAACACGTTTCACTGTTTCGTGTCTCGTGGAACGCTATATGGCGTGTTTAAGTGGCAGGAAGAGCATTGTTTTGATAATGACTCGGCAGAACTGTACTTTTTGAATGGCGTGCAGCAGCCAACGAGAGACCGATTCACTCATAACTATGCCCTTTTCGGCAGCGTATATTCTACAGGCATTTAATGGGTATTAAAATAATAAAGAGAAACTCACTGCCGCGATGGTTGACCACGATCGTGACGATGGGAGTGGCCCTGGATGTTTCGCCGGCCCTCCTCGCTCGTCTAACTGCCGCCCAGCCTTCTTCGTCGTACAACTCAACCTGACGTGCACCCGACTTCGCAGTCGCCACCTCTTCCGTCCATGATACCTGAAAATGCATTAATTAAGTAAAATTCTTTACGTACGGGTTATTTATTTAACACATCACGCTGTTAAAAGGACTAGGGGGTCACACAAAACGAAACCATGTCTTGGGGGGGTTATATACCACCCCCCCAAAAAAAATTGACGTTATCTGAGCAGCAAAGAAAAATACATTTGCAAACAGTAATTTCAAAAAGTGACGTCATTAGCTAATTATTTCCTCATCTTGGTAACTCAAAAGTGACATCTTTTCTTGGTTGATAAGTGTGTTGAATTGTGACGGAAGGGAAGGTAAAAAATAGATGAAGAAATGTGATGTTTTAAATGGAAGACCCCATAATGCATTTTAAATTTAAGTTTTATTATTTAATGGAAACATTAGCATAGAAATGTAAATTACGCTATAGCAAAAACTAATTGAGATTTTTACGGAAACATATCTGATGCTGGACACATATTTTTTAACATATTTTTACAAATTCCCCATAGAAATATTATGTATCACCATTTCTTTATACTGGAGTGAATAACGGGCTGCCGAAAGGTTGATATCACAAGTGGGTAAGATCTGTTGTTTATAAAATGGTATAAACAAAATTTAAAAAAAAAAACAGATTTGTTTTAATTTAGACGCAAAAAATATTTGATAGACGGTTCAAAGGTAGCAGGATGAACTCTCGGTGAGTGAGAACGGTTAAATTACTGTAATATGCCATTAAAAAATGTATGTGTACATTGCGAAAAATTCTCAAAATAACATTAATTGTAACTAATAGGTTAGGTTGTAAAATCGTACTAAAGAGAAAGTTGTTGGAAGAGGTTATATATGAGTAACATCGGTGAACTTAATACTCCCCCTCGGTTGTATACAGTCCAGAGAATTATGTAGGTTTTGTGGTGATTATACTGACAATGCTACTATACCTGATAATTATTTTCTCCTATTGTCGCCGCGGTCAGCGACCGACCCTCCACCTCGGCGTACAGCGCATAATTCGGCGGCAGGGCATCCGAGCATTTGAGGGTGAACTCCGCTATGTAGGCGATATGCGTTACGACCGTCGCGTCGGAAGACGTGAAGGAGGTCGCGGCCACCTGGGGATTTGCGCACGATTGCGATAAAACCCCGCCGAAAATGGCGCACAAAGCTACTGTAAACAGCGCACAATTGGCTGCCATTGTTAAATATCGAATAGCTATATTCGGTTTTACTTAGAAAGTGGCGATTATAGCGCGTCCAACTGAATGTTTGCGTAGAATGCTGAACAGTGAATAAAGTACATCAACCTTCACTCCATAACCTCTTTCTTTCGTTCCACGTATGACATTGACAAGACAACCAATTTGACTAAATTTGACGCGTGTAATCGTAGTATTGCCAGCCATATATTCGTCAGACTTCTTTTTAAAATAGTAAAATAATCATTTTATTTATTTATTTTACAGGATTCCTGCGTTACATTTTCTTATTTCGTAACAAAAGAATAGGAAAATAAGTAAAAATGGTGATAATTAAATAAAAAATAACAATAAAAACGCAACAAGAAATAGGAATATGTTTTATTTTATTTCATTCGGAGTTTACCCAGAGCATCTAAAATTGATCTGAAACGCGTAAAAGGTATGACATAACGGTAAGCCCAAAGCAGTGTGTGTGTGTGTGGAAGCGCATAAGATATTTATTTTGATGTCTTTCAATGGGATGACAAAAAATATCGTCTTGATCAGGAAAAGTGCTATTCGTCAAATTGACAAGATATCGTATCTATTTTAATAAAAAAAAATACTGTATGGACTGAATGCACGGAACAGAGAAATAATGTCGACCTATTTAAAACATTATGGCAACATGTCTTAAAAGATTGCATTATGGTAGGTATATGTGGTTATTATCTTGTCCCTTGATAAATGCCGTTCTTAGTGATTCAATCTGTCATATTTTCGTTTATTTGATCTGATATTTAACAGACGGATGTTAATAAAACCGATGAGCGTTCAATATGAACGTTCGAGATTCAGGATCATTGCGACCTATTAAATTGGAAAATGAGAAAGCAGAGTTTATTAAGAAATTTGAGATTCCACAAAATGAAATAAAAATAGAAAATTTAAAATTTATAAAGCTAGAGTCTAACATAATAAATCTAGCAAATGTGGCAATATGTAAAGAAGAACAGGACAATACGAAGTTTCTGAAGATTAATCTAGATTTTATAGATTTTTCATGTAACAAATGCGAGTGTCAACTCGATCGAAGTGGTCCATTTCATCTTTATGACCACAGCGGCAAAGATTTCATTACGTTTTTGTGTTTGCAATGCTTAAACGTAGACGCGCCGAAAAAGGAACCACAAAATAAGATAAGTAACTATATTTGTAACGAATGCGATAAGTCGTTTTTATACGGATATTTATTAAGAAAACACATCGGAGCCGTTCATCAGAATATAAAACGATTTATATGCTGCCAGTGCGACTATACGTGTAGCCAAAAAAGTCACTTAGTTACACACATCGATAGTGTTCATCGCAAAATAAAAAGGTTTAGTTGCAGCGAGTGCGATTATATGTCTAGCCAGAAAAGTCGCTTAGTTGGACACATCAATAATATTCATCGAAAATTAAAACGATTTAAATGCAGCCAGTGCGGTTTTATGTGTAGCCAAAAATCTAGCTTAGATAGACACTTAAATAGTGTTCATCGTAAAATAAAACGATTTAAATGCAGCGAGTGCAATTATATGTGTAGCCAAAAAGGTGACTTAGTTAGACACCTTGACAGCGTTCATAGCAAAATAAAACGATTTAAATGCAGCGAGTGTGATTATATGAGTAGCGAAAAAAGTCACTTAGTTACACACATCGACAGCGTTCATCGGAAAATTAGACGATTTAAATGCAGCGAGTGCGATTATATGTTTAGCCGAAAATCTTACGTAGTTAGACACATCGATAGTGTCCATCGCAAAATAAAAGGATTTAAATGCAGCGAGTGCGATTATACGAGTAGCGAAAAAGAAAGCTTAGTTAAACACATCGATAGTGTTCATCGGAAAATAAAACGATTTAAATGCGGCGAGTGCGATTATATGTGTAGCCGAAAAGGTTACTTAGTTACACACATCGATTTTGTTCATCGGAAAATAGCACGATTTAAATGCTACGAATGCGATTATATGTGTAGTCAAAAATCTTGCTTAGTTAAACATATCGATGGTGTTCATCTCAAAATAAAAGGATTTAAATGCAGCGAGTGCAATTATATGTGTAGCCGAAAAGGTACCTTAGTTAGACACATCGATAGTGTTCATCGCAAAATAAAGGGATTTAAATGCAGCGAGTGCGATTATATGTGTAACCGAAATTCTAACTTAGTTAGACACCTCGATAATATTCATCGGAAAATAAAAGGGTTTAAATAAAGGCGTGCAATTATACGAGTAGCGAAAATGGTAACTTATGTTAACACATAAGTAGTGTTAATCGCAAAAATAAAACATTTTGATTTCAGCGAGTGTGGTTACATGTGTCTTTCTAAAGATAACTTACCTGTATTCGATGGTGTTTATTGCAAAATAAATGGTTTAAATGCATTGATTATATATGTTTAACTAAATCTATGTTACAAACACATATCGGTAGTGTTCATCGCAGAATATAACGATTTAATCCAACATGTGTTTCACTTATGCCTTACCTATTACAAATGCACAGAAAGCGTTCATCGCAAAATAAAAATAAAATGCAGCGAGTGTGATTACTATACAAATGTTGCTAAAACTAAGTTACAAAAACACTTCTATGGTACCTACAAATAAAATATTTTTGTATGACTGTAAATATTTATAATAAATGTGCTAGGCATGGACAATATAAATGCGGCGATTGAGAGAATGTGTTTCAGAAAACGGAACTTCAAAATATACAGGCGTGCGTTTAGATTTAATTCGCAATTGCTTGCATATTTTAAGATAGATTAAATATTTTAAAATATTGCTAAATTGGCGTATTTTTTTTTTTTTTATTTTAAGTTCTTTATTTATAAACAAAATACATATTTAATTTGTTTGTTCACAAAACCCTTGCGGGTTTTTATGTGAACTCATTCGTTCCTACTTTTAACTGTATAATGCTGTTTCAAAAGGTTAAAGCACGATACACTTTAGGAACTTGAACTGGGCTGAAATCCCTTACTAAAACTATAACATAACCACTGAAAGTTAGTGTTTTGTTGTCAGTTATGTCTTGTGTTATAAAACAGACATTTGACAAGTCTTCATTATAAGTTTCTACCCATTGAAGCGTAGTAATATTAGTAATATATTTATATAAAATATATATAGCGTTCGCCGTTAGAATACTTATAAAATAGTTTGACAGTAAGTACTGACATTTGGATCATCTAAATACGGTATTTAAGCAATACATTATACAATTTTACTATATATATTCATACACACGCATTTCGTGCAAGAAACCCTGAGAAAAATAAAGCGAGGGTAGCGGCCATTAAAACGAAAGTATTCTTCATAACAGCCATCGCTTAAAACACGACCTACGCGAATCACACTGATTTAACCTATTACTATAGTTAATCGCATAAATAGCTAATCAGCACAATAAGACAGGCGGATCTGCGTTAATTTAATTAATATTGAAACTTGAAAATGATTGGTAAATGAGAGCGATCGTGTCGCATTTTAACATCGACATTAGGTTGGTATTACTAACCCGACTTCAAGCAAGTATGGCAATGACACGCGTAGCTATCATTTAATATCAACTGCTTCTATACATTGTTTAGTAGTAGTAAATTATTTAACCAAACGCTAATTAGTAAATTATATAACAGACCTGCCACCTCATAGGCGTCTGTGGATTCAATTTTTCTACTTTTGTGTTAAGTAAATTAAAATAAAAATGTTCCTGGTAGAATAGTATTATATATTATGGTATTTTTATAAATTTTGAGGTGCGGCAACCCCCCCCCCCTTCTTTTCCATTTACTGAATTTGTGATTTATTCAATGCTCATAGCCCAGTGAAAGTTTCGCAACACTGGCTATTATACCAATACCATACCAACTCTAATACTGTAAAAATGCACAAAGCCAATGACAAAATTCCTACTTTATTACCGTAATAAATCAGTATTTTGTATATTTTTTTAATATAGATAAATAATTAAAGTTTAAATTGGTCTATTTCATTTATTTTTTGTTGTATTTTTTTTTATTTAAAAGTTTTTTTTTCATTTTTTTATTTAGATTAATATTGTTTTTATTTTTTCTGTTTATTTCGTTTTTTTTAAATATATTTTAGTTTTATTCTTTTTACGTCATTCGATCGAAACTTAAGTAACATTTATGTACAGACTAGCATAGAGACTAGCCGCTGTTGCGGGCAGTTAAAAAGATTAAAATCTTTATGTCTGCCCGAACAAGGTAAATCCATCGTTTATTAAAATGTACTAATTTACATTTGTTATACTATTTACAATAATATTACTGTAACATTTATGTATTATTGTTAACATTTGTGTAACGTTACGGATTTATTTATTTATTTATTGTTTCCTTTTTTTTTTAAATATAAATTTCAAGATCTCAAATATAATTAGCTATAGAAAAGAGGTTCAGGCATATTGGATTATAATCACTTCGAAGTATCGAAGTGATAAATATTCGAGGCACTCAGTGTTTTATTTGAGATTTGTTTGTAAGTTCTGATATATAACATGTCATAGGCCGCCATTTTGAAATATTCAGCTCTTGAAGCATCTAAAAGGGTTCAGATATCTGGGGATTGAGATGGTTCAGGAGAATATATTTGATTTCGTAAAGCTGAGAAAAGAAATTTTAAACAATAAAAAAGTTGATGCTGATGAAAGGCTCAAAATATCGAACGCATGCAGAATTTAAACAAAAATGGCTATGATATATCATATATCATATAAAATCAACTGCTTCATGTTAGGTTAGGTTATCTCAGAAAGTACTTATCCAATTTCAATAATTGTTTAACGGAGCCTACTCGAGCAATTGGGCAGTTAAAATGCATTGCAACTAATGGCACGCCACTATTTTTGCGAGCTGAATTTAACCACTTCCTGGTTCATTTCGATGACAATGCATTTTTATGGTAAGCATGGCCTTATTCCACATCCAGGAACGGCTCCAGAAGAAGGAACACGTCATTTTTTATACGCATTAAAGCGAAATCTTAAATTGAGCTTGTCGGTAACAGTCGGCAACTGCTGATAGAGTAAAAAAAAGAGGGTATTTAAATTTAAGAGTTTTCCTTTACATAATGAGGTAGTTCCCCAAATGGCCGTGTATTCGTGCCGTATTCATATTATCTGTAGCGCCTTGCCGCGTAGCGACTTTACCGTAAAACTGGGTGTCTCCTACCTCCACACGTCGGCCCTAAAAAATTAGTACCTACCCAATAAAATTAACGTTTTTATTTTAAAAAGTGTATTAAAGCCAACGGTAGGAACCACCCTGTACTTTATGCCACGCATTGACTGCTCGGCAAATGTCGGAAAGAATTTGAGACACCGTCTAGGTAAATTTGTTGTAAATATTATGTAATTATGTTGATCGCACCAATTGAATAACTACCGTATGCGAACGGCATAAACGAGGTCAATTGTGAGTTAAATATATATAGAAAATAAATTAATACGATATTTTTTTATGGAAACAAAGTGAAAATATATATATCATTACATAAAATATGTAAAGTGATAGCGTTTAAAAGATGATTGTGAATATTACGCTATTCTTTGTCACCATCAACCAAATGTCGCGTGTGCTAATGACAGTTAAAATGTGACTTAATGAAATGGCGAAATTACAGAACTGAACGGATATTAATAATGACAAGCGATCTAATAGTAACCACATCAAAGCGGTAGTTTAGAACGGTGAATTACATGCGTAGTTTTTATTAAATTTTTGAGGTCAATGTTTCCTAACTTTAGTTTTTCGCTTCTATTATTCGCAACGATCTTTAAAAATTTATAAATATGGCATGTCATATGAATCGTCCTTGGAAAAACCAGGCAGGTAGATCCCCCCGCCGTTCCGCGCGCCGCAACACTCCGCCATGCATGTATGCGAGACGTTTACTCGGCGCAAAGTGGCGTACTTGGCGTGGTGACTTTTTCACCCTCAATTGCCGTATTTATACGTTTTAAAAGATCGTCGATTATTTGCTATTCGGCTCTCTTTTAATAAGCTTTCATTTAGTTTGCAATTTTTGTTAGTCAGATTAGGTCGAATATTGCAAACTGCATTAGAACCACTTCCTCTCAACCTAAGAAGTTTAAATTTGACATGCTGGTTCAGTTGGGATGACAATGCATTTTTATGGTAAGCATGACCTGATTCCACACCCGGGAATGGCTCCAGACGAAGGAAACCCTCAGCGGTCAACAGCACAGACACGAAATTTTACTTAAAAGCACTTAAATAAAAGCATGTTTTTTTTAAAATCAGTTTATCCTTATGTGGTTTGCGTTGCCGGTAGGCGCTATCATGCGCAGTTCTGATAGTCTCGTTGTGTCTTCGTGATGTGAGGCATTAGTAGCCTGTAAAGTCTAGCCTAGGTGGTTGTTGTATGTAAAAAATACATTGGCTAAAAAAGATGACACTATCGGTGAAATTACTGGAAATCGAGTAAATGCGCTGCTAGATGATAAGTTAAGATAAGAATCTTTATTTCCATAACATGTATAAATTATAGGAATGTCTTTACAATACAATACCTAAAATACAATAAAAAATTAGAATACAATGCAATATTAAATTTTACATTAACAGAAAGAATCATTGATTAAAAATAAGATCACAAAGTTGATATTAATATAAATTTAATTACGAAGTATGTTTTAAAAAGTGAAATTTATTTTAATCAAATGAGCACATTTATACAATGCAAGTTGAAACTCTTTATGATTCGACAGTAAAAACACCCTTTAAACTTTAAAAATTAAATTAATTAGTTCATTAATCCTTTGTTGAATGTGATAAACATAAAAGGCAGATGCTAGCTGCTAACTAAATACTTCAAAGTTCGTCACTTTAAAAATATCATTTAATTAACGGTGCAAAGTATCCTCCGTTTACGGTATTTTCAATATAAAATGATGTGAATCACCACGCATCGAAAGATCTTACTCGGTCGTCTCCGACTGTCCAAAACCAGTTATACCCAATATAACATTAGCTAGTTAATATTACGGACTTGTTTAGAATAAATAGCGGGCATATGTCGTAAATCAATCGCATGCGCAATTAGACCAATGCGCGGAACAACTGATACTTTAGAAATATAGGCTAGGAAAAATTATTTTAGTAACGACAAGATTTATTATTGGTAATGTAGCACCAGAGGATCTGGTTTAATACTGAATATATTGCGTAATTCGGGCATTTAAAAATGGCTTTTTAAATGCCAAGTAACTTCGAAGGAGATAAGTATTTCTAAAACTAGAAAATAATTAATGATTTAGAATTCAAATTATGTCAAATGTACCAACAAAAAAAAAACAACTTGATAATAGTATTGTAGCGGCGCCACATACTTGGAGTGCGGCTGGCAGCGTCGTTTTGGCCGGCGACGGACGATCTGATTGGACGGCATCTGCGCAGGCGCGCATTCGAACGGCGCACGGGCGATCCGCCAGCGACGCAAGCAGTCAGTCGGGTCGACAGGCTTGCAAGCGCCGACGACTTATTACTGTACCTGATTAATATCTTTTCACTGTTATTTCCGTAAATTTACAACTGTTATTTAGTTTTATTATCATTATACTACGCAATTGTTGAAGTGATTCCCAATAGGGATACTGCCGGCCTCTAGTGGTTCAACGTTCTACTGAGTTCGTCTTTTCTACTCATCCTGGACCCTAGACGTCCCCGGCATAGTATGAAAACTCTATTTGTAAGGGCTGTACTACGACATGAATGGCGTCCAATTTATTATATATAAAAAAAAACTTCAGCTGCAAAAATATTTCATAAGAGCGTTTCTCTTGTTACTACCTTGGGGTGCTGTTTCGCATTCTTCAGTGTTAATCAATAGTAAGGGCGCTTTTAAATCAACTAGTTTTTTTTAACCAACTTTGTCCTCGTCCATCGCCCGTGAAAATTGTATAATATTTATTTATTAAAATATCCAATATACAATTAAGAAGAAAAGTACAGTTTGTGTGGATTACTAGGCAAATGCCTGTGTCGAGGTGTTACCTATTTGAAATATAGCAAACAAAGAGTGCAACGATTGGTTTGCAACATAGGCCCGGCGTTAAGAAACACGTTTTCGACGCGTCGTGTTATCTTAAAGGCAAATTAAAAACATATAAAGTCATTAATGACTCCCGTCGAATCCTTAGTTGGCACACGAAGTCCGTGGCCCCGCGGCGCGCGCGCAATGTCGGAAACAAAAACTTAGAGAGGACAAATCACACTTCCTAATTATTTCGCGCGTTCATTTGTTGCAGTGATGCGCTTAAAATGCGGCGCAAACGTGTAGTGGCACTTTTCCTACATTGTTACGCTGTATTCAGCGCAAGCGGACATTCGCAAGGTTAGCAAACATGTTATTATAAAATAATGTCTAAAATGGTCGTGTATAAACCCCGATAAAAAGCGTTCTAGAAATACTAGTCCCCAAAATCCCCCCGCAATATTAATCTAGCTCATGTTGGCAACTTTTTGAACTACGGAATACAGTGTGCGGTACGGGGCAAAAAGAAGAAAAAGGGAGGATGACAGAAGGAGCGAGGCGGTGTGACGTTTGGGAAGAAGCAAGAGTGACGCGTATTAAACATTGTTGTGGTGGATATATCTTGAAAGTATAAAATAAATGTAGTGTGTACATACACGAGTATTATTTCTAACACTCAGATTAAAAATCGAAAACAAGAAACACTAATTGAGGAAATACGCGCCATCCTATACATTTCGACAATCGCATTATGAGCTATTGAAGTATGCGATTATTAGCTTTGTTTATAGACCGTAGAGAAATCGGTAAAATTTATACAAAATTGTCGCAGACTCACATTTGTGTTAGAAATGATACTCGTGTATGTACACACTACATTTATTTCATACTTTCAAGATATATCCACCACAACAATGTTTAATACGCGTAACTCTTGCTTCTCCCAAACGTCACACGCTCCTCCCCTCGCCCCGCTCTCGCTGTCATCCACTCTTTTTCTTCTTTTGCTCCGTAGTTATTCCGCTCACCGTATTCCATAGTTTTCAACAAGTTGCCAACATTTGTAACTCGATTATGTCCATATTTAAGATTCAGAGCTGTCGTAAGTCGCATTCTTTATTGTGCACAAATATTTTATCTTGCTAAATTACACGAAAAAAAAATGTAGGTATTAGTTTACAGATTGTTTGACAATGACATTATTTGACATTCGGTACTGACTCGCCACTCGCTCGCTGTCAGTTTGAAGTTTGTATAATGCAAACGTCAAACTGACAGCGAGCGATTGCCAAATTGATGAATTTAGTTTTTTTTTTTTTTGAAAACAACGGATATACTTTATTAAACTCATTTTTTAATAATAATTAAAACACCGAAACATATATTTTATGAAAATTTAAAAACTTTTGGTATAAATTATCATTTTTCTTATTTAAAAACTAAAACAAATATCTACAATTTTAGGCAAATTTTATTATTTTATTTCTAAGTTGTTATACCATATATCTCAAATCGCTCGGGTAAATCCTTCTCATCGTAAAATTATATTTATTATACATAGGATGTTTTTGGTTTCAGAAACGGGTGACTTTAAAAAATGCCATTTCAAACATATCGTGCTTTTGTTTTTACATTTTTTGCTTAATATTTAAAGAAATATCCTTAGAATAATAGTTTATCTTTAATGTTAATAAACTAGATTACTTATATATCTTTTGGATCTCTCGCATAACGCCTTTGAAAACTTGTAAAATTTGCTTTTGTTTAGCATTCAGGTATGTTAGCATTCATTCTTATGTTACAAAGCAGTACGGGAGACTGCCAATATTCAAATTTAAAAATAGGACACCCTTGAACGCGCCTTCAAGATACTTGTCTCTGAGTGTGTCTTTTCTATGCATTGAAGACTTATTCGTTGAGATTGTGGTTAGAAACGACTCAGCACATATCAGGAGGTATTTAAATTCACGATGTCCTTTAGGGGGTTGTTTAATACCAACAATCAAACATTAATCAGCAAAACATATTAAGGAAATGTTTCCCACTTACGAGATAAACGAATTAGAAATAAAGATCGTTCAATGACCCCGAACGCTCGGCTCGAGAAGTACTTCGAAGAAAAAAACATAGCGGGGGGGGGGGGGGAAAGGGGTAGTCACTTTCGAGGTTAGACGTCAATCTGTAAATATTTTGAATGTATCACGAATCAATGAAAACTAGATTTCTTTTAAACGCACTGTTGCTTGTAAATAGAGCGTTAAAATTATAGCTTTGGTGTTAGTAATAGAATGAGCAATAGACACACTGAACTTCTTGTATATCTTTTTTAAACATAAAAACGCTCAGTTATATCTCAGTAGAACAGATTGTGATAGTCTAAAGGCGCTGGGCTATTGACCCAAAGATCGCGGGTTTGAATCCGCACATGGTCATACCATTTTTAACGCTTCATTACCACCATCTCCCCTTACTCTAGCACAGGCAGATTCGGCCTAGTTGAGTAGGGCCTAAAATAATTGTATATGCCCTTAGGTTATAGCAATTATTTAAAATAAAATAGCCATATATATATATATGATTCCAGCCTAATCGCATGAGGAAAATCGTGATAATTATTATAAAGGTTATAAGGAAAATGTGTCATTTTCCTAATTAAGATAAAACGTCTGCCTAAATTATATCAATTTCTGGTACCCTGCATATATGCTTAAACGTACTAAACACTCTCAATTATATGATTCTAGCTTAATAGCATAGGGAAAAATCGTAAACATTTTTATTATGGTGGTAATAAGGAAAATTGTCAGTTTCTTAATTAGGATAAAACGACTGGTCACTGCGTTATATTATAGTTATATTTATATCTAAAGCACGCCTAAAGATATTTAAAATATTGTGCTGAAATTACTCCTGAAATTGCTTATTTTGCACTGCGAGTCGATATTCAAGGGATAATTATTTGCGGCAAAAGCCAAGAAGCCAGAAGAGCGAGATAGTATCTCCATCACGTTCTTCCGTGGCCAAGATGTGTATTTTATGTATATTAAAAGAGTAAAAACTCAAATGTTCCAAAAAAAGGGTCGAACATAGGTACCCATTGCGTTAAAATAGTAGGTCCTGGGTAGTTATATTATATATATATATAATTATTGTCGCTACGGACACATTATAACAACCATCTGTACTGTACTTTATATTTTCACTTTATAACCCGGAGATCAGTCTGGGCAGATGCAGGGGCGGATCTGCTGGAAAAAAATCTTTGGATCGTCTCGTCACTCGCTCGCTGTCAGTTTGACGTTTGTCTAGTGCAATTATTATAACAAACATCTCGCCAATCGCTCGCTGTCAGTTTGACGTTTGTTTAATGCAATTATCATAACAAACATCTCGCCAATCGCTCACTGCCAGTTTGACGTTTGTTTAATGCAATTATCATAACAAACGTCTCGCTAATCGCTCACTGCCAGTTTGACGTTTGTTTAATGCAATTATCATATTAAACAAACGTCAAACTGACAGCGATCGACTAGCTTCAGACTAGCCCCGCGTGTTGCGCCCTCATTCTTCTAAGTAGATGATTTTTGTGTTCATTTTCTTTAATTTTTGTAATGTTTGATTTTATATAGGATTAAATTTGGATTTATTATAAAGTTGTACAATAAATGATAAAAATAAAATTAGGTTATTGAAACAAACAAAGTAGCATGTTACCTATTTTTACTGTATTTTCTTGCAGACGATGGCTGCCACACGGTACTGGGAAATCGCGGCAAATGCACGCAGATGCAGTACTGCAAGAACGCATTAAACAACCACCAGCGCGATTTAAAGGTAAGGCACGCATTGTGGGTTATTAAATTTCATATTTTCCCGGGTAAATTCATGTTTGTCGCAATTGTTGCGAAGACGATTCGCGGAATTCGCAAATAACCGATTTATTTCTTTAACGTCACCAGGCGCGGATCCCCCGGGCGGCGGTTAAAGGGTGTAATTACCTCCCCAAGGACTCACACCAGAACACATTTTGAAATGTTTGTTCCATAGTCTGGTATATCATAACACCAAAAATATTAACTTTTAATTTTGTATTTTTAGTATTCAAAAAATACTATATTTTTCAATGAAATGAAAATAAATAAATGTGGAAATGTGCGTCTGAGGAAAATTCGTCTAAAACAAGTCGTTTAATTACGATCCATTTAACTAAAGCTTGTAGAGTTTTAGACGAATTGTATTCAACAAGTGTTTTTAAGTCGAATGTTATTGTAAATAGACGAACTTTCCGCAAATCGAAAATGGGCGTCCTTAACATTTCACTCCCCCACCCCACCCCGTTTTTTTTCCAGATCCGCCCCTGAACTTCACCCGTTCACTTAAGACTTAAAGATTAATTAAATTAAAGGTTTTAGAATCGAGCGCCTCAAAGGCTCCTTGGATTAAGGGTAGGACTGTTCGTTCGAGTAACTTCTTCACATATTACTACTGATTACTGCGCCATATGCAAGAAATTTCGTAGTTTTATTGTTGAATTTTAGCGTAAAATATATAGCAAAAACAAGTTTTATGACTTCATCAAAACGAAACGTCAATCACACATTCGCACGAAGCAGTGTTGTGGTAATAAATTTATTCAGTAGTAAACGCGCGTTGAGCTAAAGCTATAAAATGAAATAAACACACATAACACTATTATTTATTTTATTTTGTTTGTTGTAATAAAATATATGAACAAAAAGTTTTTTTTTATCCAAGATCAGAACGTATATAACCGTCGTTGTAGTCGATAGAAAAAAAAACCTACTAACATTTAAACGTGCAGTACCCTATGTCTGTCTAAACGACTCTCTAAACTCTATACTCTCTAAACTCTATACTCTCTAAACTCTCTTATACTCTCGCTAAACGACTTCGCCGGTATAAGGGGGGGGGAGGGAGGAGTAAACTTTTCTAGGATATGTCAAAATAAAGAAAAATTTTAGGTAAAAGGATGTTTCATTTGACTTTGCTTCGTGATTGGAGTCAAGTTACTGATTTTTCATTTGCTTTTTTTCAGCTCTGCGAAACTCCAGAAGGCAAATCGGGAGTATGCTGCGAGTACATCGCTCGATCGACACAACAGGCAAACAAACCCGAACGCAATCCTCAGCGGCCGTCGAAAAGCTATCATCGGTCAAGGCGATCGGCGTACGATTCAATAATATTTTATCCGCCCGATGATTATAATGCATTTCAACCGGTGAATCATCGCGAATTTTACCCGAGGCAAAGCTCTAGATACTATTTCAGAGATTCAATCCCGCGATTTACGAAAAATGACGTTAGGCATAGGGAAAACGGAGAATTCGACATATCACTGTTTGATTCGACGGGAGAAAAAACAATAATACCACAAAACACATTCGAGAGGGGTGTTTTAAGTGACAATGCACATCGAAGTAGACAGGGTGATGCAGAAGTGAATTCATCCGAGAATGAACTAGGAATAACAAGGCATACGGGCGCATACGGCATACGCAATTACAACGCTCGAGCTAGATCTAACTACGCCGAGCGTCCAAGCAATTTCATTAGCAGTCATATTCAATCGGGAGACACCACTACGGACTACCGCAAACATAGCGACCGTCCGGATAAGATTCAGCTAGGATTTAATAACAAAGAAAGGAAACACGCGCCGAATACCTTCTTATTTCCAGACGATTCACCGGTGCCAAGTAAAGCAAACGCTCCTAATGCTCACATTGTAAAGAACAATCTTCCAAAAGATGATGTACTTTATAATGTACCACAAGATGGGTTGGATAGGTCGAACGCGGTAACGAATTCGAAGGATGATGATTTTATACGATTTGATGATAACGATCACACGAGCCAAACTGAAAGCAATCGCAAATATACTGAAAAAATTAACAAGGCGACGGCAACAACGTCCCAATCGTTCGTATATCCGGAAGACATTGATAATAGTCCGGATGAAGTGTTAGTGACCGCTTCGTCACAGGAAGGTTTTGATAATAGGCCAGTTTTTGAAGATAAAATCAATTTTGGGAGTGTCAATAGGTATGAAGATCCGTCAAAAGAGGCGGACGATGGATTCGTGTTTCCGTCCGACGACGGCGAAGACTCCGAAAAGTTCTGGCCCGACAGCGGCTCGGCGGGTGTCGCACACCACGGTCCGCAAACCCATCAGCGTCCAGTGGATACTTGGGAAACTGGTTCTATGCTATCAGGCTTGGATGCGAGCGACTTCAATCCACATTCCACCACTCATCAAACGACCTCGACGCCCCAGTCAACTTATAACCCGCCCACATTCGTACTGGATTATGTCGACAGCAGAGATGATGACCTGGAAACAGGTGGTAAAATAAATAAAACAGAACCGAATTCAGAGGACGGGGACAATTCATTCAATAAACTAGCACAGAAGCTCGGAGGACCCGATGGAGCTACGGATACTTCTAACACAGAGAGTGAGTAATTTCATTTTAATTCAAAGTATTTAGAAGGGTTGAATTAGGTAGAATACCTTTTACCTCAACTTAGGTACCGAATTGTGCAGCCAAAAACTGGTAATAATTATTATATTTTACCTACATATTTCGGAGTCAGCTGGCAACTAATAGTCTTCCTTTTTGCAACCTACGTATTACCAGGACAGGAAGCAAAAATAAACCTACGTTGGGCATTCCAATCTCGCAGGAAGAAACCTGCCATGCTCGCTTGAACTTTACCATGGTTGATATGACAATGTCATTGTTTCGTTCACTGATTAATGCCAAGTCTACCTACTAGATAATATTTGTGCGTTATGTCTGTTAGTGGATGTGGGGGGTTTGCACCCCGCGTACCGGGTCCTTTCCAGAACTATTGTACTTTTAAATCCACTTATAGTTCGCCCTCTAGTGCCGTACTGGGTGCTATGGTTCTAATCTCTTCTGGCTTGAGAAAATGGTTGCCTAGAAGCTGGTATCTTTTGTAGATGAGAGGCCCACATTCTCCCAGTAGGTGTGCGTACAATGCGTTTTATTAGAAAAATTTTGATTGTGAACTATCCGGCTCGAAGGACCATTTGCTACACACTGCTTATATTTTCCCAGCTGATAAGTGACTAGATAAGTTTAGGTAATTCTTTTTTAAATTTTTAGATACACCTTGCACTTTGGCCGACAGAAATTCCGGTCATTGTATCAGATTTGAAGCGTGTAAAAACCACATCGCTACCAGTGCATTTTCGACGGTAAGTATTAATTATATTTTCAATTATTTTCTACTTTTAAAATAATGCCCTGATATAATCGCAAGATTTGTTCCTGATAATATATTAAAGTATTTATTTATATATGCATATACGATTGGGGTGTAATTTACTATTTCACGAGAATGGTACCTGTGTTGAAGTGGTACCGAATTATGGAAAATTTCGGTTGATTGTCACTTTGCGCGTGACCGAAGTCATTAATTCTTATTTTGCTCCTGGGGACGATAAAAACGAGGAAAAATATGGACCAAATTATAGTGACTGCGTTTTTTCTAGAATGACACACTAAAGTATTGGGTATGCACGTCTCGGTCGATTTAAGTTCGAGTGGCTTGCACCATTGCATCTCACTTCGTTTGATCAATCACTTTTGGGAAAGTCTGTAAGCATACCGACTGGTGTAAGACACCTATTGCGTGTTTTTACATTCAAATTCATTGGATATATATTCAGCCATTTAAAAGTGAAGGAAAATAAACAATTTAACAGACATGGATTGTCAAATAGTGTTTTAATGGGATTTAAAAGTCGCTCGATAAATTCCTGCCGCCATAATTCAATCGACTAGGTTTGGGCTATCCTTGAAATCACTATTATGTCATGTTTAACATGCGTTCGCTTTGTGGAGAAGATTTATTAGACGGGCGGGGTGCGGGGGGAGAGGAATAGGCAAAACCGGTTGTTATTATCACGCAAACGACTTAACAGGTTTTAGAAAAAACAAAGATTTGTAACAATAATAAACAATGCCACATTAGGCCCGGCTCACACGAGCGGAAGCAGTGCGCGCCGCGCTTAAGAGCGCTCGCCTCGTAGTGCGGCCCTTACAAACTGTGTTTTCAGACTATTTTCAAGTTGAACAAACTTTGGTTTATTTGAAATATAATTTGAGTGGTAAAATCATTATCTTCTAATGCATAGCAATAGATTTTTTAAAGAATGACCTTATGTTTTCGTGCAATGTTTTTAACTTATTGTTACGAGTTTCCGCCTCATGAAATATCATGCATTTCTAGTTCAAAGTTCGCGCGTCAAACAGTAGCATTTAAATAAATCAATAACCTCACTTTAAAATTTTATACGCGTTAAAAGACAAAAATGCTAATCTTAACATGTAAAATGACCGAAATCCTTAATTGGTTTTATATATTAGTAATAAGTTTTATTTTGTAATTATAAAATGTAATACTGTGGATTTTTCAGTAAAGAATAAATAAAAATCCCTACGCATGGATAACCTAAAAATCAATCAGTCAATTATGTCAAATTGACAGTACCTAGGCCGCGCGCTTTTCGCCCCACAAATGTTATGCACGTGGTGTCTAGAGGCAACCCTTTAGTCTGTTTTCGTGGAAAAAAGTAACTTTCAACATGTTCCCAGCACTGTATTTATTGGTCTGCATCATGACTACTCTTGTACCTAATGGAAAAGGCATTTTACCAGAATTATGGGCTGAAAATAATATGTTTTTAGGCAGTTAAATTGATTCTGTCAACGGTTTTCTACCGAGCAATCGACTTGGCATTTGTTTGGATGATTTTTGAATAATAAATTAACAATATGTGACGAAAATTAAGACTGTTACTATCATCTGGAAAATATTTCATTTCCCCCCCACAAGTGTGGCCAGCCAGTGGAACTAGTTTGAATCTCAGACTGTATGTAAATGCCTAACCCCCTCAGGATGAATGTTTTGGAAAATATGGTCTTTCATACATATATGTATAGGTAATCCACAATATGGCGACTAATAAAATTACCTGACCAGTGGGGCTAGCCGGAAGCTGTTGAGCCGTTGGCTTGATGTCAGTTTGATGTTTGTTTTTTGTAAACAAACGTCAACTGGCAGAGCAAACAAACGTCAAACTGACAGAGCAAACAAACGTGCACTGACAGAGCAAACAAAAGTAAACTGACAGTGCAAATAAACGTCAAACTGACAGAGCAAACAAACGTCAAACTAACAGAACGGCGAGTCAGTCGTGGGAATATAAATGCGCCTGCTAGGAATATAAATGCGCAATGGTTGTGTGTTCATATCTACCAATGTAATTAGTGTTTTTTTTTAATTTTAGGAATGCGACTTGTCGAATAATGACATTTGCTGCAAGCCGAACGGATTGGCGCCTCTGGAAGTCGTACGCGAAGCTGACAGCGCGCTCTGCCCGCCCGTGCCGAGCTTGTTCACCGGCAATGTGATCAAAACCGGTCAAAAGGCCACCGACAGTGAGTACCGCCACGCTATTGGACTCGCCATTTTTATTCTAAACAAACCGCAAATGGGCCGCGAAATATTCGCCAATTAGGGGTGTTTGGATAGAGGGTTAAATTAAATTAAAAGTTTTAAAACATTGTTTTACAAATGAATGAAGGCGCCCCGGGAGGCGTTTGTCCTTGAGATTAGAAAGAGTAGGCTTTATTCGAACATTGACGCGTAGAAAAGAGACGGATATATCGCCGACCGCGAATTCGTTATATTTGGAATCGATGAAACATGTTTTTTGTATTTAAATAATTATTATCATTTGAAAAAAATGATTTTTTTTAAGTAATGTCCTAGATTATTATATTGTCTATCTTTAGAAAGAAAAATTAGGTTCGCGTCACCTACACAACTTAAAAGAAAATCGTTGCAAGAAAAAAACAACACTTTCTTATTTATTTATTTTCATTACTATAATAAGGTGTATTTCGTTTTTTTTTTAAGCAAAGTACTAAATTAATATATGTAGAATATTGTGGTATTTTTAGTTTTAGCCATTTGTTGGGAATAACTTCAACAAAATGCACCGAAATACGTTACAAAACACGTTTTAGGGACTGGTGGCGCCTGAATATAAAGTGAAATCATAAGTTTTTTACGACGAAAGATTAACTCGGCAACATTTCTTGTTAATTCCACTACGATCAAATAATAATGATAATAGAAAATACTCTATTTTAATTTATAATTAAGAAATATAAACTACCTACATACAAAATCTATACTATACGAATCCCAATCAAAAAACATAGTTTTTTTTTTTTAATGTGGGTATGACTTTTATACAAACATTCTAGATACTTTGTGGTAGGTTCCATTTATTCCGCGTTAAGATACCTGCTCAAACCGTCGACTATTTGTCACATTATTACTCTTCGTAAAATAAATATACGATAAATTTAAAAATTGTAATAAGATTTTATATAAAATACTAAATCAAAAAGATTTTGTTTTAATTTTTAGAGAAGAGCGATTAAAAAAATTGCGTAGAAGAAGATTTGCAATATTTGTAGTAGGTAGATAGAAAAAATCTGGAAGTGCTTTTAAATTGAAGGCCAACTGAATCAGGAATATTCGCACTTATTTAATATTATGGATATCAGGATTCATTTCCTTTAGAAGACAATGTAGTATTGTGTAGTGTGTGTGTAAATGTAGTGTGTAAGTATTGCACACAAAGGTTTACACACGTTTGTCGGTTAACAATCGTCAGAATCACACCCTGGCACCCGGGGCCGCACTCGACAAAATGTTTACAAATAAAATGATTAAAATATGTTTTTTTTTATATTTATTTATTTATTGACAGTAATTTAACATTAATTTCACATTATGCAAAGTACTACCTAACTAGGCAATGCCCCTACTAAGGTAGACTTTACTAAAAGCATCGTTCTTATAAGCATAATCGTCTCACTGCGCAACATACAATTACAATTATTTGAATTGAATTGTATGAAATAATACATAATATATAAATAATAATATGTAATTATAGCTGAGTTTGCAGCAAAAATCTCACATGATTTTATTAAATATGGACATATAATGCATTTAAGAATTTGTCTTTTGGTCAGAATGCCTGGAATACATGGAGGTGATCATCCCGTGCGTCCCCAAGGAAGACCCATCGGACGAGTGGGTCAGGCGACCGTTGAACTGTTCCTTGGAGGTCGACAACTGAGTAGTTGGTGGTATGGCAGCGAAGAAAAAGGAGTTCCCACACATGGTGAGTCATCGTATGCCTATTTTGAGCGACCATTTCACCTCTTCGATGTTTCATTCGTTACTTTGCATTATTTCCTGCAAAAGACTCTGCATAGTGATCCATATTTTTGAGATATTTTTCAGCACGCTCGCCATTTTCATACATTTAATATTTTTTTAAATAGTAAATGTATCTTTTCACTGCAATAAACCAATTCTTAAGGTGGTATATTTGCAGTTACGCACATTTATATATAGTTTTGACTTCGTTGAGAAATTAATTAGTTATTTTTGAGAAATTAAAAAAAAAAAACTAGTCTACTATCCTCATTGAGCAACCTTTTTTAACATCATGCTGATGATTCTCTAATCGTTGATGTAAATAAACCTTCTGAAAGGTCGGCAGTGATTTTAAAATACGCCTATTTAATATATAGTAAACAGGAAGTTATAGTTATAATAGTATTAAACATATACAGGTTGAACTTTATCTCGTGCACATCCTTTTATGGGGTCATTCTATACTTACTGACCAACTTTTGTTCGCGCGGCGAGCGAACCTGGGATATTAAATATTTTGTATGGAAAAAAATGTGTCAAGATTAAGAAAACCTCTAGAACGAGACTTGTTAATAGTTGTCATATATACAGGGTGCCCCAAGGTCAATCCCAATAAAAAAACAGGTAATAGGTTCTACGATTTCTAGTGTTATTTGTTAAGAAACTATATCAAAATTCATTATGGTATTAGAGAAAAAAAAATGTTGAAGTTTCTATTCTAAATCGTGTAAAACAGATATTTTTCAATGACTCCTCCCTCGGATAACTACGTCACTGGGTCACTGGGCCGCGGTCAGTCAAGATCGAGGCTAATGACCTGCCGCGTTGTTCGAAATGCCCTATTAGGGCGGAGCTAAATGGTCGCTGTCAGATGTTACTGGTCGAACAGAGGTCGGTCTAAGAAGAAGGGGTAACTCCTTTCCCCTTCTCTGCGGTTGTAAGAGGGATGACAGACAATATTGGTTTATCGATTGATAAGATCGATTTACACCAATTTTATTACAAAATTTTTTCGCATTTTGTTACATAATTAAACTTAAACACCCCTAAAGTTTGTGGGATTGACCTTGGGACATCCTGTATATGCATTACTGATATATTATATAAATGCATACACAATTCTAGGACATTTACCTACAACGAAAGCATTTTTCACACATCGCGTGTGCAATTTTAGCAACCATCGGCGATAACTGGATTGTGGTTAGTGTAGCCCTAACCTGCGCAAACTGCTCAAGATTGTGTTTGTTGCATTTGTGACTTCCTGCGGTTGGCAGCGGTGCTGGTACACATTTCTGGGCAGGCGTTCGCACCTCTCCCTTGTTCCCATGGTCTAAGCCAGTGATTCCCAAAGTGGTCTATATAACCTAACCTAACCCCCAGGGGTCTATGACAACCTGCAAGGGGGTCCACGATAGTGGATCTCAACCTACACTGATAGTACCTATTTGCTTATATTATATATAGAGGCGTGGTTTTCAAGAAGAGATAAAACGCATATAATTTGATGTTATGGCTAAGAATTTAGTTTTATTATAAAGATAAGGGTTTGCCATTATGTTTTAAAAATGATTTCGGGTAAGTGGCCGCCGCGGCTGACTCGAACAAATTCCAGCCGAGAGGCCCAATTTTCAACCACTTTTTGCAGCAAGTTGGGCCGTATGTCAGCAATAACGCGCCGAATATTCTCTTCCAAGGCGTTAATCGTGTCCGGCTTATCTGCGTAGACAAGCGACTTCACATAACCCCACAAAAAATAGTCCAGCGGTGTTAAATCGCACGATCTTGGAGGCCACGCCACGTTGTTCAGGAGTAAGTCTATTCATTATGAAATGGCAAACCAAACTGAGCATAAATCAAGTGACAGCTGTCAAAAACACCAACTACGAAAAAAGTAGTGCCAGATTGAAAACCACGCCTCTAAAAAAAACAACCTATATTATACTATATTATAATATAAAGACATATACATTATTTATAAAAGTACCTATGAAGTAAAAATATATATATATATGTTTATAAAATTGTGTAAGTTGTAGGATGTAGGCATTCGCTTTGTGGTCTTTGGCAGTCTCAGAGCTTCGCGAACTTGCACTGACTTGTTCAATTCGTCACTCTATAAATATGAATATGAGACAAATGCGTTTAATCGTTTCCTCAATTTTGATAGGAAAGTGCAAAAAATCAATATCAGTTAAGTACCCGGGGGTTTACCCAAACTGGCAAGGGGTCCACGACACAAAAAAGTTTGGGAAGTTGTGAATCCCCTAAGCAATCAAAGGTTCGAATGTTTATTATAAGCTTCTCAACAGGTTGCACTCGGTTATGGCGAGGCCATACCAGAACTGCGGTGGCTGTGTGGTGGGTCTCTCATAAGCGAGGAGTTTGTGCTCACGGCGGGCCATTGTGCGGAAGATCGAGAAATGTGAGTAAAAAAAAATAAAAATAATCATATAAATGTTAGAGATCGCGGTAGTCTAGCGGTTAAGGCGTTCGACTATTGGCCCAAAGGTCGATGGTTCGATTCCGCACATGGTCATACCATTTTTAACGTCACACCATCTCCCCTGACTCTAGGTACAGGCATATTTGGCCTAGTTGAGTAGGGACCAAAATATTTGTATATAACCTAGGTCATAGCAATTATTTTATTGTCAAATTTCAAGGCGAATTCTCCTGGAAGGGAAAGAATTGAAACAAATCTTCCATTTCCTCAATATAAGTTTTATCCTGGAGGAATGACTATTGCGACCGATATAGAAATGCTTCACAACTTGGGAACCTAATTCAGAGCAGGCTACATTTATCTTCCAATCATTATTAATAATATTAAAATGATAGTACTTAATAAATATTTTTATTTATACTAAATATTAACATTTAAAGTTCTTTTATTGTTTAGGAGAATCGCTCACTTATTCCAGCTCGATATTATTGCTTGAATTATTACGAATTGTGTGTATAATGTTATTATAATTATTATACAAAATAAATAAATAAGTATTTAAACGCAGTATTTCTGTTAAAACCCGGTTTAAAACTTAATGTCACACATAATATGCTTTCAACATGGTTTAGCACGTGTGCATTGCATGTTATTTCGTTGTTATTTCGTTTCGTTGTTATTTCGTTGTTTCAACCAGAGTGACCATTTAGCGTTTAAATTATGTCTCATCAGTTGCGGTCGTTTGGCAGCAATAGGTTAAGTCGATAATGACTGTTCACAGATGACGGACGCGTTCTTATTATCAACAATTTTTCATTAATTAAATGTATCTAAAAAATCCACAAGAGTGCGTCCAATAAATCTCCGCTTCTAAAGGTACCAACCACTACATCTGTTCTATCAGAATGGATGCTGATTTAATATCTATGATTTAAAAAAAATGAAGAATTCGACGTGAAAAAAAAAAGAATTAAAGTAACATAAACGTGTACTTTACGTGAGGTATTTTGAGAAACAATGTAATGTCTACCAAAATGGCTTTGCTATGGCAGAGGTATTTTGGGAAACAATGTAATGTCTACCAAAATGGCTTTGCTATGGCAGAGGTATTTTGGGAAACAATGTAATGTCTACCAAAATGGCTTTGCTATGGCAGAGGTATTTTGGGAAACAATGTAATGTCTACCAAAATGGCTTTGCTATGACAGAGGTATTTTGGGAAACAATGTAATGTCTACCAAAATGGCTTTGCTATGACAGAGGTATTTTGTACCGTTTTCCTATTTGACATCTAACCAAATTGATGTTGATTGGCAACGTCACGCTCATCGATCGATTTAACCCGATCGAGAACCATTGAACAGGTGTAGTGGTTAAGTGGTTTAGTTCGTTTTAAAAAAACAAATAGTTCGTGAATCTTTTGCGCACGGTGAAGTGAGCGATCGAAAGATGAGACAAACGACTATGTTCACTCGTGCGACTTGTCAGTTCATATAATATGTCGTTGATTTCACACTTATCTTTGCTCTTTCTAACCGTATTTCCGTTTCTCTCGCGCAGCGGCGAAGTGACGTTCGCCAGGTTGGGAATTCTTCTGCTGAGCACAGACCTGGATCCTCGGCTGCTATACCACGTTAATCGAATAATAAAACATCCTGAGTACCACGCCAGGTCCAAATATCACGACATTGCACTCTTAAAGCTGGGCAGGAGGTAAGAAGAACACATATTAATAAAAAAAAACTTATTTGGCATCACTGGATGGCCCGTGAAAATTGTTTATTTTTGAGTTTATTTAAAATGGCATTTAAAAAGTGATTTTTGACCTCAATGTATCAAAATATGTTGTGCGGGTCACGAGTGCAGACGACACGTTCACCTGGGTTCCGCTGACGACATCATCAGACGCCCAGGTCAAAGTCCGTCGACCGAAAGTAACGCCTCAAGCGGAGGGTTCCGTCTATCCCCGGGAATCCGTTACAATATCAAACGAAGAGCGAGGGACACACGAATTATTCTTAATACACAGGGTAAATTTAAGGTCAGCAGAATATTTTTAAAGAGTAACAAAAAAAAAATCATATCCTCGTAAAAATATTCAAAACCAATCCAAGTTCCTGACCTACCTTACGATATTTGCGTGCGGGAAACTACCCGTCGTTCATTTTCGTGGCAGCAGTGGGCGTCAACGCGATAATCATATGACCTGGGTTAAGTTGTACGCGATTTTGTTCTAGGGTCCCTTTTAGCGACTCCATCCGGCCGGCTTGCTTAAACACCCTCGAGGACTTGCCAACGAACGAAGTGGTGGCCATCGGGTGGGGTAAAACACAAACCGGGGAGACCAGTGATACCCTATTGAAGGCGAGTTTTCAAATTATTTCGATACATATTTATTATTTTTATAACAGTGTGAAAATAGTAAAAAAAAAATTAAATGCGTATACAAAATTTCGTGGTGCGACCGTTGAGGAGTTCCTTCATTTGGAGCCATTCCTGGATGTAGAATCAAGTCATGCTCACCATAAAAATGCATTGTCATCGGAACGGAACTGTCAAATGTCAACTCCGTAGGATAAAAGGAAGTGGTTGTAAGATTTTACCTAAACAAAGAGTGTATGTTGAATAAGGCTTTTAAAAAACTTAGAACCGAAATTTCATGTCTTACTTAAGACTAACCTCAATTTTAAGTTAGACTTAACCGATAAACATCGTATTTCAACTCACTCTTAGCGTTAAGTCGAACATTAAAGTCCACCGTAGCTAGGAATCAAAACAACCTCGACATAAGCCTTAAGTCAAACTTAAGACAGTGTTAAAATATGCTGCTAGGAGCGTTTTCAGTACAATAACGACACTACAGTCGCTAGCGTTAAGTCGAACATTAAAGTCCACCTTAGCTAGGAATCAAAACAACTACTACTTAAGCCTTAAGTCAAACCTAGGTCAGTGTTAAAATACGCTGCTAGGAGCGTTTTCAGTACAATAACAACACTACAGTCGCTAGCGTTAAGTCGAACATTAAAGTCCACCTTAGCTAGGAATCAAAACAACTACTACTTAAGCCTTAAGTCAAACCTAGGTCAGTGTTAAAATACGCTGCTAGGAGCGTTTTCAGTACAATAACGACACTACAGTCGCTAGCGTTAAGTCGAACATTAAAGTCCACCTTAGCTAGGAATCAAAACAACTACTACTTAAGCCTTAAGTCAAACCTAGGTCAGTGTTAAAATACGCTGCTAGGAGCGTTTTCAGTACAATAACGACACTACAGTCGCTAGCGTTAAGTCGAACATTAAAGTCCACCTTAGCTAGGAATCAAAACAACTACTACTTAAGCCTTAAGTCAAACCTAGGTCAGTGTTAAAATACGCTGCTAGGAGCGTTTTCAGTACAATAACGACACTACAGTCGCTAGCGTTAAGTCGAACATTAAAGTCCACCTTAGCTAGGAATCAAAACAACTACTACTTAAGCCTTAAGTCAAACCTAGGTCAGTGTTAAAATACGCTGCTAGGAGCGTTTTCAGTACAATAACGACACTACAGTCGCTAGCGTTAACCCGAACATTAAAGTCCACCTTAGCTAGGAATCAAAACAACTACTACTTAAGCCTTAAGTCAAACTTAAGTCAGTGTTAAAATACGCTGCTAGGAGCGATTTCAGTACATTAACGGCGCTACAGTCGCGAGTGTATTGCCATCTGTTTTCGTATCGTACTTGATTTTATATTTATAACTAATTAAAATTGACTGGATTTGAACATCTTAAATTCAAGCAAACACGCATGGCAAAGTCCTAGTAATCCTACAGCTGACAACATAACCTCAAAACGTCAGATGACGCGTCATATGTCAAAAGTTATGCGACGGTGTGCGAAAACAAATTCTTAACAAAGTCAAACTTAAGAAGTATCTGAAATTTAACACAATTACATTTAAGTCATTCTTAAAAGTTAAGTTGATCCTTTAATACAAGGACTGAAATTTCAGCCCTTAGTTATCACACTTAGGTATAAATGTTTTTATAATACCGATAAAAGATCGAGATTGCTATATTAAACGTTGATATTGCAACGTCCTACAACTTTATATAACTTAGTTTCTTACTTACTGTGGCGTTGACAACTAATGTTGTTTTTCTATAAATAAAAGACATTATTTCCCGCAGCATTATATTGAATTTACTTTGACTTTTTTGTAATGGAATTCATTAGACTTGACTGAGATTTTGTACCCATAGATTTGATCTATCAAAATTAGGGCAGTAATTGTTTCCACAAGAAGGTGTTATAAATAGGTATATAAACCTAACCTATAAAAAGTAGGAATGATATATTATTCCTACTTTTTATATATTTAAATGAGATCGTGGTAGTGTTTAAGGCGTTGGACTATTGACCCAAGGGTCGCAGGTTCGAATCCGCGCATAGTCATACCCTTTTTAACGCTTCGTTACCACCATCTACCCTGATTCTAGGACAGGCACATTTGGCCTAGTTAAGAAGGGTCCAAAATCATTGTATGCTATTTTGTCTAGTTTATTATAGGTAGAATTGTTAGTATCGCAGAGGGTTTATTGATTTTTTTTATTATTTCAATGTTTTATTAGATGTAAAATCCTAGTTACCTAGGTTATAAATCGTAAAGTTTAAGTAATTAAGTAATATATCATTTTAAAACTTACAGTTTTAGAGTAATATTCCTAAGACGGAGCTAAGCACACGAAATGCATTTTATAATAAATATTGTATGCTTTAGAAAAATATATTAAAGTAATTTCGTCGCTTTTAGGTTGATCTTCGTTTGTTCGGCTTAGATGAATGCAGAAAGTCTTACAAGCCGCGAAAGGTGAGTCTGGTCACAGGCATTATGGGAAACTTACAAATTTGTGCCGGCGACCACTCCGAAGCCAAAGACACGTGTCAAGTAAGCGATTTATATTATTTTTTAAATTATTTTCTGCAGTTTATTATCGGTAGTTTAAAAAAAACCTACATTGAAAAAGAAGTTTAGCTAAGTAATTATATAGAAAACTGTATGCAATTAAATATGACATTTGACGTTTAAAATGCAACTCTCATATTTAAGTATGCAATTAAATATGACGCTTGACGTTTAAAATGCAACTGTCATATTTAAGTATGCAGTTAAATATGACGTTTGACGTTTAAATGCAACTGTCATATTTAAGTATGCAGTTAAATATGACGCTTGACGTTTAAAATGCAACTGTCATATTTAAGTATGCAGTTAAATATGACGTTTGACGTTTAAATGCAACTGTCGTATTTAAGTATGCAGTTAAATATGACGTTTGACGTTTAAAATGCAACTGTCATATTTAAGTATGCAGTTAAATATGACGCTTGACGTTTAAATGCAACTGTCATATTTAAGTATGCAGTTAAATATGACGCTTGACGTTTAAATGCAACTGTCATATTTAAGTATGCAGTTAAATATGACGCTTGACGTTTAAAATGCAACTGTCATAAATTCGAAAATAGAATTTTCAACTAAATTTTGCTAGATCAATCAATCAGTATTATGATATAAAACTAAATATTTTTTCTATGCTATCTCTTTTGGAGATTATTTTCTCAAAATTCAATCATGGCAACCTTTAGTTTGGCTTCGTTTTATCGATGATATCTTTGTTATTTGGCCACTTGGCAGAGATTCTCTAACGGATTTCATATCCGATTTAAATTCTTTTGGGCCATTACAGACAGTTGCATTACGTTCTTGGATGTTGACATAGCTGTTTCTGGTGGTCAGTTCAAAACACATAAAACCAATTAATAAACAACAATATTTATATCCTGTTATATAATTAATTTAATATGGAAACAAAAAAAAAACACACACACTTAAAAACTAAGAAATTAAATAATATATTTCGTTCAAGTTATTTTGGAAAATGTTTATGTCGCGAAATGTACCCAAAACTTAAAAAAAAAAACAATGCCATATTCCCTTTCTAATCACGGCCGTAAGTTTTCCGGGCAGCTGGACAGTAAATGAATCTGTGAAGAAGGAAGTACTGTAAACAAATATATGTGTTATATGTAAAAAAAAACAGAGAGCCACGAAAGAGTTTATGAAAGCTAAACTTTTATATGCACGAGATTGTATTTTAGACTAAGCATTCGAATACTAATGCCGATGGATGCTGATAAACCATATTCCTAGTATTACTAAGTTACATAGTCACACGTCCCGCGATTTTTGATCTACTATTTTTAAGGCTTAGCATATTGACAGTTGACCTTGAAACTCAGTGCTTTGTTTTTATAGGGCGTCAGGTTTTGGTCTTTGCGCGGTCAGAAAGCAATTGTTGGTTAATATTTAATTACAGCTTCATTACATAGAAATTAAAAAAACTAACTTTACTATGTTGAATACCTAAGATTAAGGTATCTAAACATATTTTTTTTATTATTAAATATCCAATGGTTAACAAATGCCATCCATAAAAAAGTCTAAATGAATCGAAATTAATGTTTATACTTTGGCTTCGCCCTAATCATAAAAACCTTTTTAGGACTGTTAGGTTATTACAGTGGGTTTATGGTCACTTTCAGGGTGACTCGGGCGGCCCGCTTCAGATGCACCACGAGGACCTGTATTGCATGTACAGCATTGTGGGCATCACCTCGTTTGGAGGCGCCTGCGGCTACCCTGGCGTTCCTGCGGTCTACACGAAGGTCTCCACATACGTACCTTGGATAGAGTCCGTTGTCTGGCCGTAGAGTTCAGTTCATTCAGATTTTGTGTGCCCTTTTATTTACTACCATATTTATTAGGGCCTTAAATGTAACGAGTTTTAAAAAGGACGATGAGAAATCGATATAAACTTTAAAATGGTTGTTAGTAGCGAGTAAATATTTGTATTTATGTAATTTATTTTATTTTAAATAAAATTGTATCTGTAGTGATATTATTATATTAGGATATGCAATTTAGAGTTATTAGTAAGATTTAATTGTTACTTCCTCTGGGTAAAATATTTTCTAATGTTTTAATAGTTGAGGTTATGGAACACTTTTACTTGACAGAAAATAAAATTCGCTTAAGATTAAAGTTTAATAATCTAGTGAACATGTCAAGAAACTGTAACAGCTATGAAAATAAAACTAAGTATCAAAACAGCCACATTGAATGTGCTTTTAATGGGTTTAAAACTAGAATACATGCTATATTTTTTTATTAACTAGATAGTTTTAGAGGGTAATGGTGTAAGTTAAGGGTTATATTTAGGTTTTCCTAGTATCGTCTTAATGTGTATTAGCCATGAAGTTATGAACGGTACCTTAATAGCTTCACCGCATTACACATACAAATATTAATGGCTGTTTCATTTATGACTAAAATTAGATTATAATATGCTTATTATTAAATCGTGCAATTTCCTTTATCTTAAGTTTACTAAGTTTTGGTGTATTTGAGGTATAATTATAGTTCTACGAATCATTATCTTCTAATGTATAGAAATAGATATTAGTAAAAAAACCCTTTGACAAGGTTACTTAAATTTTAGTTGAATTTAAGCCATTATGGAGTGAAAAAAATTATATTAAACTCAGTTATTTTTAAACCAATATTACTACAAATTTGAGTAGATTGCGAAAAACAAAGGGGGTTCAAAGAGGAGTTAATTCTTCATCTGCACGCGCTTGTCACGAGTCTGCCTCATGAAATAGCATGATTTTTAATGACAATCCCATTGAATTCGGACAGAACCGCTCTTTAAAGCAAAAATATTGTACTAAAATTATTGCATTTTTATAAGCAATGAAATGGTTTCTTATTAAGTTAGGATTTTTTTTTATTATTGCATTATAATATCTACAATGGCGAACGGAAAATTGAAACTAATCGCTTCTACAAAAAATAAATACGCGTAACAACAAAGTATTAAATTTAAAATCTATACCCAAATGATTAGAAAAGTAAACGGGAGAAAAAATAAATGTGATAAATATTTTAAATTTAAAAAAATATATTGATTTTAATTTGCATTTAATAAATTATTTAATTATTGTTTGGTACCTATCTTACGTGGATTAAAGGTAATTTATTATATTTTTTTAATATATTAAAAAAATCTCGCTGTTTCATTTAATTTAATTTAATTAATCAATAGCTCATTGGACCACCGGAACCCCATACAAATATCAACAATCAAGTATCAAAATGTTGACATTTCAATTTGATTGTAAATTAATTTATTTTTACATTATTTTTTTTCTGTTTGCAATGGTACCTGTTTATTACACTATAAATAATATCAGCTGTCACTGTTAACTGTATAAATTTATTATTCAATTATTTTAGTGGAAAATATAATTTAAATATGACCTTTATTAACGTATTTTGTGAAAAAAAAAGAGTTTAACGTCAATGTTGATTATTTCTGATTTGGCGATCACTTAATCTTTAGGGGAATTATTTTGCCATTTTCAAGTGCTTTAATGATAGAAACGATTTTCTAGACTAGACTTACACTTTATTTCCTTCTTTCTCTATCGGCAACTGATTCAATTAAAAAATAAAATAAAAATCGTAACGGATACAAAAAATATCCATAACTAATAAAATTGAATTAGTTCGCTAGTAAAATCTAAAATAATATGTATGTTACACAATTTTCAGTGTATAATAAATAAATTTATAATTATAGTATTTGGATAGAGACAGATGTTATTTTTATTTACTGGATTTAATGTGCGAATTAGCGCATCGCGCCAAAGGACAGTATGTATTAAGATTTAATAAGTATTATTATTATTATTGATTAATGGGCGAGCAGCTAGAGCTGATATGCCCATATCGAGATCACAACTTCATTGGTGATGACTGGATTCAGTGCGTTTGTCGATGATTGATTGTGGGAGTTGATTCCACAGGTCAACGATTCTGTTTGTAGAGAAATGGGTTTTTTAATTTGTGTCCGCGGAGATGAGGATTTCGATTGGATATAAACATGTCTTTCATATTATCGCAATTGTGTCCTGAAATCACTTTGAATATCTCAAGAAGGTCACCAGGTTCACGTTTCTCTTTAAATGATGGCAGTTTTAAAATCGAGGATCTTTCTTCGTACTTAAGGTTTTTCAATTGTCCAGGAAATTATGTAAACTTCCGTTGTACCCTTTCGAGTAACTGAATATTTTGAATATTTGCCTAAATTATTTTAAAAATAAGTAAAAATAATACTTAACATTTGCGTAATAAACATCTTTATTTAGAAAATTAAAAGTTACATAAAGTCAATAGGTTGCAAAACATAGCTAGGAAAACACCTCAATAAGTAAAAATAAATTAAGGCAACGAGAGGAACGGTAGTTTTTTTTACTAAAGTTTTCGCACAGAGGCTGGATTTTGAGTGAGTCATCAGCCAAGTGAAGTGATCAGCCATCTTCTCTGGAGTCATATTCCTGAAGAACTGATGGTCCTAAGGCCACACGACAGATTCGATCCACGGCACGTAGGCGGAAACCCTCGTATAGACAGCCGGGATTCCCGGAGTGCCGCACGCTTTCCCGAACGACGTGATGCCCACAATGGCGTACATGCAATAAACGTTTTGTTTTATTACTTGAATGGGCCCTCCTGAATCACCCTAAAAGAAAAAAAATAATACTGACCCACTATAAAACCAAAAATACCGCGAAAACCGTAAATAAACATTGTCATCAGATCATTGACAGCAAACTGACATTTGAGGTTATAACGTCTCACACGCAAGGATTTCCCCATACAAAAAGTGTTTCCTATCAGGTTTAAAATAGAAGAAGAAGATATATATATATTTCTATATAATCTGGAAGTTACGAGCCTTGCAAAGTCTCTATTTTTCTATTTATGAAAACTTTGGGCAAATGGTCAAATTGACTTTAAGCAGCAATATTCACTGCTCGTTTAGTTTAAAATTTGACGCTAGGTGGCAGATGTTTGTTCGAGTTTCGCAATATTTGCGATACAAATTCAAGATGGTATGTGGTACGCTTAGACCACGGAGTTCGGTGTCAAAGTATCGAGGGACTCCTTTGGAAAACGTAGGGAGCTCCCTGTAGTGGTCGGCTATGCATAAACAGGTCGTAGCCATCTCAAATACCTACCTGACAAGTATCGCTGGTCTTGGTATAATGTCCAGCGCATATTTGCCGATCGTCCAAGATGCCCTGCGCTAAGTTCCTCGTCGGCGGATGCAAAGTGCTGCACGCTGAGTGAGGAAATACGTTCAGTGTCACCTGAAAGAAAGCTCAATTAAGTGTTACTGAAAAAAAAAACCCTTACGCGGTTTTACCGTCACTAGCGAGCGAAATTTCAGTTGCAACAGTGCAAAACATGTGTTAAAATGATTTGAGACTCTTTCCTGAAGGAAGACTACTATGTATATGATTTATTACATTACTAAACTATATTTTATTCCGTGTGTTTTGCACATTATATTCGCATTATATTATTTATTTTGTTGTTCGCACACACAACAAAAATATATTTGTAGTTTATGGTAGATGATTTTGTAAACATTTACCTACTTTCATAAGGTTGGCCGCTCGTTCTCCGCCAAATTGAGTTGTCCCCCAACCCGTGGCTTCCACTTCGTCTGATATTACTTCTTCGTCTAGATTTATACACGCTGGTCGGACAATGGCATCGAATCGAACCCTAAAACCAAAATAAAATACATAAGCTTAATTGCTGATAATATAAAATTATCTTAATCGTTTTATTGTTGAATGAAAGTGTTTGTTAATTTAAATAAATTAACGCGATGTAAATAAGGTCGTCTTCTTTGGATAAAACTGGGAAAGTGAGGTGAAGTTGCATCGTGTGTCGAGCGCATTACAGCTCGAGAAAAGAATAATGACGATAATGCGTCAGAAGAGGAGGGAGATACTCGTTTGTCATCACAAAGGGACCGGAGAGGGACGGAATAAACAAACCATCTGTGGACCGACCCGTCTCTTGATCACAAGAACGATAATACTTTGATACACCAAATGCTCTTCACATCCGTAGAACTCTTAAATGTCCACAAAAGTTTGTTATGGGTTATGAGAATAGGGTTAGGTTAGGTTCATTCCATTCACAATTAGTACGCGGAAATCTAGCACCTAAAAATGGTTTAATCTTAGCTGGTGATCTTTGATTAAGCTGTTCAGTATGTATTGGCTTGAAAATGCTTTGATCTAATTTCAAATCAAGCAGAAAACCGTCGATTGGGGTTAATTAAGTCCGTTATCGACCTCCCACTCACTAAATTCACTATTGAAATATGTAAGTCAAAACAGCGATTTTTTCGATGAAAAATCCTGTATAAAATAAATAAAAAACTCGATGAAGGTAGCGAAAAAACCCTTGCCTAAACAACAAGAAAATTAAAATGACGTACTCTCTGTCCAACTTCAGCAATGCGATGTCGTTATATTTGTCGGGTGATTTGTATTCCGGATGAGGTATGATTTCAATGACTTTATACAGATAAGCAGCCTCCGGACTGTAGTTTATGTTAACATCGCCCAAACGCGCGAAGCTCACATCGCCACTGAAAAAAAAAAGAAAAATGACAGCTTGCCGCTCGCTCGCTGTCAGTTTGACGTTTGCATGTAATCCATACATAAACAAACGTCAAACTGACAGCGAAAGGACAGCGAGCCATCTTTAACGAGCAGTCAACTCCACATATAACATCTACATAAAAGAGATTCATTTATTTATTTATTTTGCAATCGTTTGACGGTTAATGGTGGACTATTATACACGTTTGACGCTAAGCTGTTTATTTATATACCAATAAACAAAACTCTATAAAAAAAAAGATATTAGATAGCACCCCCATAGGAACCAATCTTCATTTTATTTATATAAATCTATGTAGAATCGTTCGAAGGTGATTGACGGTTTGTTACTAGTACCTAAATATGAATATTTTCAGCTTAATTAAATATTCATTGTGAGGTATTCGCAGTGCAATGTCAACTTGCCTTTATAAAAGCAAGAAGAACATTTGTTAGCACTGGCAAACATTTATCTTTTTTATATAATTCAATGCAGAATCGTTTGACTATCAATGATGGGCTATTATAAATATTTGACGGATAAGTACCCGTTTAAATATAAACCAATAAACAAATATCTGTAAAAAAAAAAGATATTAGTTAGCACCTCTATAGTACACATTTTTATAAAATATAATCAACCATCTTGTATCTGATGTAGAATTTTATTTTAACGATAATTTACAATTGACGAATATTCCTCACTGTGTAACATATAAAAATTGTCCAGAGATACCTATTTAATTTTATTACATATAAAAAGGTTGTAGTTTTAAAATAAACGATAAAATGTTTGGTATGTGATTCTTATCTTCAACAATAGCTTTTTTTCAGATACTATATTACTACTACTTATTCGAAGTTTTTTCTTCGTAATTTGACGCTTGCTGCGAAGATTCGCCGTCTCGTCACCACATATTCTAGGGAACTAACGCCTTATAACGGTTTTTGGGGGTATGACTTTTCGAAATTGGAGTTGCTCAAGATGGCGCATACTTTTGCGGGCTGTAAATGCAGTGGGCCGCCGTCAGCACGAAGTATTCGCTTATAAGAGATCCGCCGCAGTTCCACTCGGCACTACCAGCGTCTTCCCCATAGCCAAGAGCAGCCTGCAATTAATACGAAACTACATTATTGTCTATGGCGACATATTGGTCGAGAGGATGGGTTCACATTAGGTATATTCTATTTGTGTATTTTGTTGGAAAATAAAGGTTTCCTTGCTTGTGTTTGTATTACTTCTTAGTTTTTTGGTTATAGATTTATTTTGAACGAAAAATTCTTTTTAAGTTTTATGTTTTTTAAAAAAACAGCTATCGCACACTAGAAGTAATCCAACTAATTAATAAAACCGTTTCAACGAATTGTGAACCTCCTCTTGAATTTTGAAGTTGGTTAAACACTTTTTAAGTTAATTAAAATATATCTATACAGTGTCCCAAGACCGTTCGTGACCACTTAAAAAAGGGTTTTGTGCAACCTATTATAAGTAAGAAAAGATATAAAAATGCGAAAAAAAAGCCATTTTCAAATTTATTCATTTTTGTTTTTTTTTCAAACCGTTAATGCACGAATTCCGATGCCGCGCCGATCGATTATGGACTTGACACCGTTACGGCGTACGGCGACAGCTGAATGCTCACAATAGTGATATTATTATATGATCCTTTTACTATTTTCACGTAAAGTTTACTTTTTTTTCTCGTAACCATGATGATAGCTACGCTAGAAATCGCAGGACCTATTAACTGTTTTTTTTTTAGCGAAAATGGTCTTGGATACGGTGTATATATTTACGATATTAATTTATGAGCGTCCCCATAGCGTATGGAAATATGCGCTTTTAAGATAATCGATTAAGATTTTCGATTTACTGAGATATTTTTCTGATAATGTCGATTCCGTTCGACTTCAAATCAGTGGGGCTAATCTGAAGCCGAGTCGCTGACAGTTTGACGTCTAAATAATGTATTAGACAAACGTCAAAATGACAGCGAGCGATCGGCGAGTCAGCACAGAGCCGAGTACTCGATTCTTTTAGAGCAGGAAAAAATCTATTTGTTTCGTCACCCTGACCGATTGGGGTGGATTATTCTGTGATGCGGCGAAAGTTTTGCAAATAAAGTATACGGGGACTGCTTGGGATGTTCGATGGACTCTCACCATATGCGGAAACTCGCCCAGGGCCGCCTGGTCGCCTCCGACGATAAAGTAAAACTTCGGCGGAACGGCGCAGACGTCGAAGTCGGCCCTGGCGTACGTGGTCTCTGTTCCACTGGCAGTCTCCACGCAGGGGAACAGCGGCTCGATGTAATCCAAACATTCTACAAAACACGGGGAAGTTATTGATTTATACAGTTCATTTGGTAAAAACAGAGCATTTCAACACAAGAATCGCGCCGAATGCCAGTGACACATTCGACGCGCGCGTTATAAGGCGACACCGTTAAAATCGCCCTATTATTCTAGCGCGACCAATAGCCGCGTTACTGGAGCCGTCTCATAGCGGTGACGAAAACGCGTTCATTCACAGCCACAGCTACAGAGTCGCGTTCAAGAAAGTCGCTTGTTCAGTGACACAGAAAGTGACAGCACGCGACCACGCCAAAGGAGTGACGAGTTCAGCTACAAATCACGCAGTTATTTTGTAACCGTTTAAGTATTAGGTTATTTTGAATCGCGTATAACGTAACCTCGGTTACGTGAATATCGCGGTAACGCCCACTGCAAGTACATACTAAAGACAGTGAGATGTGAGATGCAAGAAAACTGAAGAGGGAAGGAGAATTGTTTGTGACGTCAGATCTCAATGATTTCACCACCGATTTTAGAATTTAAAAGTTTTAATCGAACCTACACGAAAAATACTAGATCATGACGGATCCGGAATTTTACAATTCGAAATAAAAAAAAAGTTATGTTTAAAAATATTTTCTCTAAGGGAAATCCCATGCTGAATGAAGAATTATTATTTGTAGTTTGCATTTCTCCGCTCCAATATGCTGTTACCTAGTTTAATTATTAGAAATGCTTACAGCTGTTCATAAAGATAGTTACATAAGAAATACATTTAATTAACGAGCAGGCATCTCCAATTTAACAATATATTTAAATAGACATGACTGGTATTTAGAGATATTTTAAGCACTACTGGTTGCAATGGTTCAAGATCTGTGAATTATATTGGCAATACCATGATTATCGACGACTAATGGAGTGGATTTCCTTAATAAAATATTAATTCCTTAATAATGCCGAATGGTACGTACTATCGAAGGATTTCCTCCGCGTCCTGCTGAGGCTGCCGGTCGCCCAGGTTGGCACCGGCGGGCACCGGTTCTGGTCATCAGCTACCGCAGAAAACCTGGGCGCATTGTCTCGGCAGCACACCACCGGCATGTACTCTTCGAATGAGCAGATCTACAATGCCAACAAAACGAAAATTTGGAGAAATAACCGGGTCGAGTCCTCTTAATGTTAGGTACTACCGCACCCACGCACATTAGGAGCTGTTGCTAACTCTCTCTACCTTCATTTTCTATCTCGTTCGTGCAATGTTCGCAGTGAAGAGGTTTTATAAAAGCTGTTTAATTAACAGTGAAAATATTTATCAATTTATACACATCTCTTTCTCACGTTATAATAGGGGTTCGCCGTAAGTTTACAATACTTAAATAAAACTTTGACAGTACAAGTAATATTGTTACCATTTGAAAATTTTCAAACAAATTATATAGCCAGAATGTTTCAAGAAAAATGAATACCGAACGCACGGAGGTAATGCACGCTGGTTTAAATACAGGTCTGTATTTTATGAAACCTTTTCACCCTCACCTATCTATCTGTGCGGTTACGCAATGCGGTCAAACTTTCATTAAAGTAGTAAAAAAATATTTAAAAAAGAAACAATAATTATGAAATATATATACTATAACACAAGTCGAGTTAGTTACAACATTAACTCAAGAACGGCTGGACCGATTTTTACGATCTTTGATTCGTTGGATTACCTTCCACCCCGAATAGCTGGACCGATTTTTACGGTCTTTGATTCGTTGGATTACCTTCCACCCCGAATAGCTGGACCGATTTTTACGGTCTTTGATTCGTTGGATTACCTTCCACCCCGAATAGCAGAACGAATAAAAAAAATATAGAGAAATTAAATTTATCATACATTTTGTATGGAACGGCTATTTTTAAACGGTAAGGTAATTGCCTTCGAAGATATTCACTTTGTGAGGTTATCACATTTGTCATTTACCATTTGTAATTTAGATCAATAATTAACATACATATCATAGATTTATCTACTTTTATTGAACTTAATTAATTTTGAGTATTCTTAATCATTAAATTCAACTAATATTTATTGATTCTGAGGCGGTACGAATTCGTCGGGTCGGCTTGTTATATATAAAGTGATTTTTTAGTGCTTAGTAACTAACGCGAATCTAAAAAATTAAATTATCTTGTCCTTGTAACTAAAACTCTTAATAATAGAAGGGAAAGTTCAGGGTATGTTTTAATTAAAGTAAGAACTAAGGTAGGAGAATTGTCCTCGTGTCTGCCTGGAGGAAACTAGCAGAGCGGGGTTCCGCAGGGTGGTCAACGACACCTGGAGACCTCAGTTGTTCTCGATCGATCACTATAGACAACTAACACGTACCCGGGGCGCTTGTCTTCTCTGCAGATCTTCCTGCGCAGACTCGCACAGGTCCAGGCGAACGCAAGATCCGACCGCTCCGGGAGTCAGCTCACAAGCTTCACCTTAAAATATACAGGGTGAACTTAAAGTCAGCAGTATCCTTTCGAGGGGTCAATCTGGGAATGAATCTGAACATGATTTCATATAGCTAACAAATATATATATATGACTATAAATCTATTGAACGTTTGGTGCACCTATTCAATTGAACTACATAACAATATGTGCGCGCGGGAACCTACCCGTCGTTCATTGTCGTCAATATATTAGTAGGTACGGTGACCCGTCGGTCAGTTTCTGGATCGCGACGTCGCGACAACGCGCGGTATGATATTTTGTAAGGTGACCATACTTTAAAATGTTTTTAGGACCCTTTCTTTATTCACAAAGTTGTCGAACAAATGTTGATTAATTTCATGTTCTTTAAGTTCACCCTGTATATAGCAATGATTGCGCTAGGACCGTAAAAAATGGGTATTTTCAGAAGCGATATTGCTGAATTCGATAGACCTCTTGAAAAAAATATATATCTTATTTTTGAGAATCATAGTAAATTATAGGAAAAAACTGTTTAATTAAAAAAACAACGCGAAAACGTGAATTATAATTCTCTTAAGAAACTGAAGCTAACAAAATAAAGAAGAAAATTTGATAATAATATAAATTAATATTTAAATTTAAGCAAAAAACTAGAGTTCATTTTATATTACGTCTCTTTTACACTTGGAGCTTATCCATATAACTATCTTTGTCGATTAGCTGCGTGTAAAACTACGTTTACATTTCCTGACACATACGAGAGGGAGACGACAATAGCGATCTCCCTTACGGATTAGCACGATATTTTAGAAGAACGTTGCCAAAAAACCGCGAAGAACAAAGGAAATAATGAACAATCACCGGTTTCATCCTGGAAGTCGATGAGCCTGCTGGCGAGCTGGACCCCTCCAACCCTCGAATCTGTCTGCTGATGGCTCTGATCTGGAAACCATATTTTGTCCACGTAGCTCGGGGCGTACCTGGTGGCTGAAAGCGATCAAATATCACCGCGGATATAGTGGGGGATCTTGGGGGAGGGGAGGGGGAGGGTCGCCCCTCCCAAGAGGCAACCCCTTTAATAGCCCTGAAGAACCTCTGGAAAATTCGCGTCCCCTAAGAAATGAGTCCGGATTCGCCTCTGGCGTATAGAAGCGTATACTTAGGTAAAAACACAACTCAATTTGCTTTTGAGGAAATGTAACATTATTAAGTTTAACCTGAAACTTATCAAGGTGTTAATTTAATAATTATACTCTCTCCACCGGTCTAATCAAATTTAACTTTTTTTTTTAGCAATTTTATAAAACTCTCATATTATGCAACTTAGGGACTTAGGGAAATTGTACAAAGCACTGTAGATTACCTTTAGAATAAATATATTCGTTTGTTTACTATTTTCGGTTTTTCTATAATATTAACTATAATTAAAAACATTCTAAAACAAAGATAAAACAGAAATAATAAATGGTATACCTAAATGCTATTAAAATGCGAATTTTGCAGTTTTATAAATGCCTTAGTAGAGATATCCAGAAGAAATACAAGTAATCTAGTATATTTGTATTAAAGATTTTTATCATTCTAGTGAATAGTAAAAATTCAAGTGAACGCGTTACCTAAGCTTCTTTGACATAACTGCGGGGCTAGTGTGAAGCCGACTCACCGCGCCCGCTGTCACTTTGACGTTTGTTTAGAGAAACGTCAAAGTGACAGCGCGTTGGGCGCGTTCATACATCACGCTGCTTCAGTTTAGCCAACTTCAGCCAACAACAACGTCAAGTCAAGTTGTTTTTATTATCTCGAATCTTGTATTCGGCCAATGAGATATCTACATCTAAAGTTTTAATAAAAAATATTGAAAGCAATGTAAAAATTTGACTTTTTCATTCCTTACCAATTGAACCAGATAATTATGAGATATAACGATATTTAGTTTTATTTCCGTTCTGATTCTAGAAATAATACGTCAATTATAATCAATAAATATATAATTGAAAAAACGGTATTTGGTAATTGTAATTGTAAAAATTTCAACGACAGCATAGGTAATTCCCCGTAGTAACTTCCTGTACGTAACAGAAGGATTTTGCAACTTTGCAATGGCGGCCCAATTATTAATGTTTGCGCGCATTAGACGACCTTTTCAGCTCTATTAGTTACCCACGTAGGTGCATGCCTAGTGCAACATAGTATAAATATGTTTTCTGATTATTTTAATGCTGCGCACGACAAATAGGTGAGTAATTAAAACTTTACTTACGAGTTTGAAAGTTGTAGAACTCCGAAAGATTTGGTAAGAGGGCTAAAAACAGACCAATCGCACGAAACATTCTTACGAAAAACTCAGCAAAATAACGCACCTGTTTAGACGGAAAACCAAGGAGGAAAAACTCGACATGTAAGGGTTACAACATAGCGGTCAACGTTAGTCAGTAACTCTGTTGTATTTAACCTAAACTATTGTAAAACTCAAATTGAATGTGTATGTTGTTAACATATCAAAAACATACCATATTTATAGCATGCATTAAGATGCATGGTATAAATTATATACATACATTTTAGAATACATATGTCATTCGCAATAAATGCATTTTACGAAATGTTTGTACATAAAAATATACAAACTACCTAATTTTGTTATGTTGTTGACATCTCTGAACAATAGCGATGTTTTCGTCATTACGTAAAATAAAAACATTTATTTTTGCATTTCTCTGACACTTTGATGTACAAAAACATCTTTATAAAACTTTGAACACAAAATTCCTTCTAGAAAAATAAGTATAGATCGACTATTTTTTCTTCCTAAAATCGGACATCGAATTAATCCCCAAAATTGTTAATCGAAATTCCCGGATGAAGAGGTTCGTCCGCGGCTATCGCGTTAGATTACTGACAACTGCTTAATAACAGCTCTGTTGACGGCTCCGAAAAAAATGTGCTGAATTTAAATAAACAACTAATATGCAGCCGTGATTTTTTACAAGGCAATCGATGGGTTGGCAATATTATTCTTTTTCCGTCAATTCTGCGGGAAAACAATAATAGAATAAACAATTCTCTTTTGCTCACTGTTCGCGACGCGACTCTACGCACTCGACGTGAAGCAATGGCGGGCCATCGTACATATGGCAAATATATATTTTCACGCCAAAAATGGCGACTCAAGCAAAAAATAATTTGCAAACAATATGTATAACTTTTAATAGTGTGTTACACAGAATCTGGCCATTATGCCAATATATGCAGAAATAACTTGTTCATCGACATAGAGTAGTTATTTATGCAGTTTGAATCTAATAAAATGTATGAAAACGCAGTTTTTATAAAGTTACCTCGATTTTAAAAAATATACACCTAATTTACAACAAACTCTATAACACGCTACGCTAAGAAGAAATAAAAATAAGATGAGGATTTTATAGAGAATAAAACTTTATATAAAAAAATATCATTATCATCATTGATTAACCTGTTGTAACAACTCAACCAGTAACTTAAACATCTCAACCAGCGCTACGTGTTTCATTTCATACCTACTCGGTCGTACCTATATGAGTGGGTACCGAATGTGACCTCCAGAGTAGTCACATTGAACTCTAACATAATGGGATAGTTATTAAATCATATAACATATCCTTAAATCTTATTAAACGGTGCAACAGCCTGTATATGAAATGTCTAAAGATAAATCAAAACACTACTTTTCAATATTGTTGAATGCTGCGGGACAATGAATAAATGAAATGAAAAATAACACGCAACAAAATGTCAAAAGCTCGTATATTTTGAACGAATGTTTTAAATTACAAAAATGTGTGAAAATTACTTAAATCATTTATGTGTAAGGGGTATATGTGTGGTCCAAGCGTGGTTCCTTGTGGCACACCAAACTTTATGAATACAATGAATAATAATAATAATAATACTTATTTTAATATTAAAAAACAAATGCTTTTGTGAGGTTATTGAACACAACAATACATTTCTTGCTTTTTCGACATTACTTGTTATTAATTATATACTTAAATAAAGTATTGCACAGTGTACGCAAAAACAGATGTCCCAAGACTATTCCCGAAGGCTTAAGGTTTGGTGTAACTTATTATGAGTAAAAATTGGTATTAAAAAAAATCATTCCCAAATTTATTATGTGTTTTAAAAGACGGTGTCAATACTAATATAATATAATAAATAATACAAGTAAATAACCTGAAACGGGAATGGGACAAATCCAAGCAAGTGGAGCAGAATTGATTGATCTAGGTTATCTATCTAGGCGCCCACTGCGATCACGACACCCCAAATGGAGGGACCCTGTGTTACAGATGGTGCAAGGGCGAGAGAAAGATGGAAAACGGAGTGGGATAGTAACAATATACGCCATAAGTTTCTCATAAATCTAGCCCACGAAATGCCTTAAATTAATACAACTACTTTTTGACCAATTTAAATATTATTTTTTACATTTTTGACCTATTTTAAAGTATTGACTATTTAAAATTTATATTTAATTGATCCATACGAAAGAAGAAGAATACGCTGGAAATCGCAGGACCAATTGGGGTTTCATTTATCGGGAATGGTCTTGGGACACGGTGTTTACTGACAACTATGTTAGTTTTAGAAAAGTAAATAGGTAATGTCAATTTAGACGATATACGATATACCTATATCGTACAAATACGTGAAAAATAAAAAAAAATACAGATAGGACAATTTATCAATCATAATACAATAATCATAATTTATAATACATGCTTACAGAGCATGCAACATTTATATGTCACAAAACATACAGACCCAAAGTACCTCATATTCACACATACGAGTGAATGAACATATTTTGTTAACAGCAAATTTAAAAATATTTATTTCTGAAATAATAATTAGTTTAAGAAAATAAGATTTATTTTCGGTACAGTTCAAGTATGTTGCATTTAAATCCTTTTATTTTAACATGAACACTATTGAAGTGTATAACTAAGTTAGATTTATGACTACGCATATAATCGCAATCGCTGAATTTAAATCAACTTATTTTGCGATGAACAGAATAGACGTGTCTAAGTAAATTACCTTTTTGGCTAAACATATAATCGCACTCACTGCATTTAAATCGTTTTACTTTGCGATGAACACTATTGAGGTGTATAACCAAGTTAGATTTAAGGCTACACATATAATCGCACTCGTTGCATTTAAATCCTTTTATTTTGCGATGAACAGAATTGACGTGTCTATGTAAGTTTCCTTTTTGGCTATACATACAATCGCACTCCACACATTTAAATCCTTTTATTTTGCGATGAACGCTATTGAGGTGTGTAACTAAGTAAAATTTATAGCTGCACATATAATTGCACTCGCTGCATTTAAATCCTTTTTTTTTGCGGTGAACACTATTGAGGTGTGTAACTAAGTTAGATTTATAGCTACACATATAATCGCACTCGTTGCATTTAAATCCTTTTATTTTACGATGAACACTATTGAGGTGTGTAACTAACTTAGATTTATAGCTACACATATAATCGCAATCGCTGCATTTAAATCCTTTTATTTTGCGATGAACACAATTGAGGTGTGTAGCTAAGTTAGATTTATAGCTACACATATAATCGCACTCGTTGCATTTAAATCCTTTTATTTTGCGATGAACATTATTAACGTGACTAAGTAAGTGACCTTTTTGGCTAAACATATAATCGCACTCGTTGCATTGAAATCCTTTTATTTTGCGATGAATACTATTTAGGTGTACAACTAAGTTAAATTTATAGCTACTCATATAATCGCACTCGCTGCATTCAAGTAGTTTTTTATTCTGATGAACGGCTTCGACGTGTCTTCTTAAACAATATCCGTATGAAAAGGACTTATCGCATTCGTTACAAATTAAGTTTCTTTTCTTATTTTGTGGTATTTTTAACGGCGCGTCTACGTTTAAGCATTGTATACACAAAAAAGTACAGAAATCTTTTCCTCTGTGGTCGTAAAGATGAAATGGCCCACTCTGATCAAGTTGACATCCGCATTTCGTACACAAAAAAACTATCAAATCTAGATTTATTGTCAGAAACTTCTTAGTGGGTGGTTCTTCATTACATATTTCCATATTTGCTAAATTGATTCTATTAGACTCCTGCTTGATAAATTTTACATCTTCCATTTGAATTTCATTTTGTGAAATCCTATTGATATTTTCAAGTTCTTTGATAAACTCGGCGTCCTCATTTTCCATTTTAATGGATCGAAATGATTCTGAATTTCGATAGTCCATTTTAGCACCAATTAGCACACGTTATCACTGACAGTCAAAGAAAAGACGAGTCGTTGCTGACAGGCATATACGATGTTGCCACTATTCCACCATTTTGAGAATTGAGTGGCAGCATTTAATAGCAATGTTCATTATATTAGGTATTATAGCAGAAGAGAGTGGAGGGGGGATAATATTAAATTAATTGCACTGAATCATGGTAAATTGCACTAAATTGCCATTTATTTATTTATAGATCATTGTGCCGGCAAATACTATAATTCAATAATGTTAAAAAATTCATTAATGTTATTTTTATGTACTTATATTTAGTATGACAATTTGGTATTTTCTTCCATTTAGTAAAAATATTTTCGGCGTAACGAAGTAAGTTACCTACTATTTAAATTTCATTTGTGTAAAATAATCTTTATTCTCTTTACACGTTTTGCGCACTCGTGTAATTTTGCGACGAATTCTGTTAAATTTGTAAAGTAAATGTCTGAAATTTCCTTAGAGTTTAGTTTAGTTTAGTAAATATAACTAGTATTTTGATATTTGCAAGGTTGTATAGTCCTTGACTTAACCTTAGTTATTTAAGTATTATTATATGAGGGTGTTCTGGAAGCATTATAATTCTTACGGGTATTAAATCAAATTTAGTGCGTACGGCGTTCGTTTTGGAAGAGGAGAATAAATAACGATATTTTCTTGGGTATTGCACGAACAGCGTCTGAGACGAAGGATTGACGTTAAAATGCGACAAAATTTAAAGTATTACTTATAACGAAATCTGCATTTGAGGCACGATGGAAAACTTCCTCAGTTATTTGGAAACTGGATAGAAGTGCAGCGATTTCATACTTTTTTTCTGAAGTCGAAAGGAGAAAGTCGTGTTTCTCGTTCGAGGGAACGCGCGCTGGATTGAGGGAATTGAGGGAATCCTGATCTGAAGCTTGGATATCTTCTTGGTGCACGCACAGCTGTGAGGGCGTACAGCGCCAGTTTGGCTGATGGATAAACTCGGCATTCTGGTGATTGTCTGAAGAACCGTCTGCGTGGTCTTGATTTCGCAAAGGACAAAAGGAGTACTATGATGGAAGTAGGTGTTCTTTATCATTTTAATTCTTTCCATCGAAGCCTTGAACATATTCTCTTAGACGGATTAAACATATAAGCCAGACTGGGGAATTATGAACTATAGAGGTCTCCAGAACTAACTTATATGGATTTCAGTACCAGTGTCAGAAACAGAATCTAATCGCTCGCTTCTCGAGTTTGAGTTGGTCTTGTTTGGCTGATTTTAACCTTTCGCGATTCTGGTTTGAGTCGTTATTACTTTAAGTGAAATGGCCGACTTAAACTCGCTTGTAATGCAATTTTTGATTACCAACAGAATATCAATAATAATTGTTGCTAAAGGCCAATGAATGCTTTTAATCGCATTAAACTTTAAATGTATTATATTTAATTAGTTCGTGCATTTTGAAATGGTAGAGTAACCTTTGTTGAATTAACTTCGTTTGGAAAATGCCGACATTTATTTTGTCTATGGGGACAAGGTAACAAAAGTTTAGGGTTTTTTAAATATATATATAAACGAACGTTTGTTGATTATGGGTTAATTTGCAATAAATGATATTTTCTTAAATTTCGATTGACTTGGATTCCTTAATTTGTGTATACTTTGCACGTGTGTTGATGGTTATTTTCAAATAATAAATTCTAAATTGCTACAAACCTGTTTGAAAATTAATTAATAATGAATAAATTATTTCTATGTTTTTTGGTTCGCACTATCTGATTATTTGTCCATATAAGAGTGTTGCATTCGTTCGAATGAATACCTAATCTTTTATTTATTCACTGAAGTTGTCGTGGTTACTAAATATTTTATCGAATATTCCTTCTTCAAAGAAGTGACCTGAAATACGTAGATTTAATTAGGTAACTCATGAACGTTGACTTCAGATTATGAATTAATAAAAATGTAATATTAGTTTTTTTTTATAATAATCTTGTAGTTTACAAGGAATATAACGGAACATTTGTTTTTCGCGCATCTTATAGTTCTCCTTTTAATATTTTCTTTTCTCTATAATTTACTTCGGTATATTTTCGAAAATAACAAATGTTTTTTCCAATTTCGTTACTATGTTTTCGCCCTGATCAAAGCCTACTTCAATAAATTCTCGGAGGCACTTCGGGTCAATATTTGCTAACACAATTAAGAAGACAGTGCTCATGGGCTAGAGCATTACGTTCGTGTTTGAAGATGTAAATTATAAGTGGCTAGTCGGGACATTGTTTGCAGTCCGCCAAAAACCCACGCGGATTCAAATGCCAGCGATTTTGACGCGGCGTATTGACACATCGACGAAAAACCTGTTCGTAACACGGTGGCGGATTAGGTGCGTAAAACAAAAATGTCTATGACACATGTAGCTGTTAGTTAGGGTTGCGTTATTGGAAAAAGACATCGATATATCGAATAACGACATTTTAAAATAATATCTAAATTATGGAATAGGTATATTATTCCATTTGCGTTCCAGGAGGACTTTCAAGGATGCTTTGAAGTCCTGGAAGCAAGCTTTTGACATAATCCTGTCAGCGGTGGAACGCGTTTTATACTTAGTAGCTGAAACAAACGTCAGTTTGACGTTTGTAATGAATTAGGTATTGAATTAGACAAACTATTATCTTAAATTATACGTTAATATATTGTGTGCAACGATATTATCGTAAAACTAATCAAAGATTTCTACTGTTAATATAACACTAAAAACTAGGATAGAAACTAAACATGTATAGTTAAATTATGCTTTTAACCCTTAATCATATCATATCAAAATGCTGTCATGGCTTGAATTCACATGATATAGACTGGTGATAGCTTACTTTAGCTGGTGTACTTTAAAGGGTAATAATTAGTGAATTTTTGTTGTCTCACCTCTGAAAAGTCATACTTTGGTATTGCCTGTTCACGAAAGATATATCATAAAGTTATATTTATGAAAGATTGTAAAACAATTTTAAACCTGGAAAACACGCAACTCCAAAAATGTGTAGAAATAATGTTAATGTTAGAATTATTTGGGGCCATACAAAATTACATTTGGTATAATAAAAAATATAAGGATATTTAAATATTAGACAGTATAGTCATTGACACATCCAAAACTATAGTCATTTTACATGTATGAGACCAATAAACGTTATCGTGGGTAGTCTAGTGGTTAGGGCGTTGGACTACCGGCCCAAAGGTCGCGGGTTCGAATCCGCGCATGGTTATATCATTTTTAACGCTTTATTACCAAAATCTCCAGCGCAGGCACATTCGGCCTAGTTGAGTAGGGCCCAAAATAATTGTAATCAGCAGCCATAGCAGTCAAGCATAGGTGCACCATGACTAACGTGACCATAAATTTTGAGGTTCATCAATATGCGTTTCCTTCTTTCCCATGCAGGTGAATTTTACAAAATATTATTTGCACGTAGAACTTATTTAGTGCAGTTATTATAGTTAGTACACCAATTCTCTTAAAAATTTGTACATAATCAGTTGACTGACTGAAAGTATCGATCGGGTGTGCAGACTGCGGGAACGGGCGGTCTCGCAGGTCTTGGGCCAAATCAGTGAAGCATATATCGTAAAACGGGACATTTTTGCGTCCCAACAGAAGTAATCGGGACATGATCCTGTAAAGCGGGACGTATGGTCACGTTAACCATGACTGCACCTTTATTATGTCAAAGTATTAAATAAACCTCACTCGACTCTTTGAAACCTGATCCAATATATAAGAGGTTTGAATTCCATTCCTAGTGGCGGCCATATTACTGTTTATTATTTATATTAAACTCGCTTTTTCTCTTCAGTTAGATATTATTTCTCGAAGGCGAATTTCAAGTTTCCCGAGTCGCTCGCCATGGCTTCATTCATTCTGCGTTCGCTAATGTAGTCCTTATAGTATTCATACAATATAACAAATACTATTCTTTCGTTTTAATTTCTTCTGTTATTTGGTATTAGAACATTAAACCGAAATGTTGACGGTTGTTAGTGAGTGTATTTTATGGTACGACTTAAAGGTTTTGCTCAATCCAATCTAACACATTCTGTTCCGTACGTGAAACGCGCGGACCACGCGCTGCCGCCCGATCGGTGAAGTTCATTGACCGAACGGAATATTCCATCCATTTTTTAGTATATTTTATAATTAACAAAAAATATGTACAAAACATGAAAATTTTTGTTTTTCATATTTAATAGTATTTAATAATAAAACTCGAATTATTTTTCGCCAAAAACACTTCCAATTCACTTCACATGAACAATCAAACTTCAAAACCGAACTAAAATGAAATACCACGATTATTTATTTATTTAATAATTATATATACTGCAACTAAGTTATTTTAAAGCCAAGTTCTTTATCCTTTTTCTTAGCTGGGAAGGGGACTTAGGGAATGGTTTGAAGACGCTGCAGTTGAGACTATTCCACTCTCTAATGGTGCGCGGAAGAAAAAAATGGAAATCGACATTCTTTCTCCTAAAAAAATGCTTTATTTTGTGAGAATGGTCCTTTAGTCCAATATAGAAGGGTTTCTGAAGTTGCTCACTAATGGACGACCATGCTGGGAGCTTCAAGGAGGCCTCAAATAAGATAATGAGACGACATATTTTATGCCTTGAACTTTAAGGCTCCCATTTAAGGTCAGATAGAAATTTCGTCGGACTGTCAAATCTGGCATTACATGAATTCGGGTATATGCCAAAAATTAATAGAAATGTATTAAGGTGGCGATTATGGTATATACCGTTATCGGCGCTGAGTGTGTTAAATACCAGATAGTTTAAATCTACAAAAAAACAAGCGTTGTCTATTTTATCATTAGTTTAATTCACGGTTCGATTTTGTCGTTTGGTACGCATTGCGCGTACGCCTTTTTGAAACGTTCCCCGGCGCCCTCGTCGAATTCCATCAGGTCCCTCGTGTGTCTCTTGGCGCGTCGTCTCGACTCCTCGGTGAACAGCCTCACCATGTTTGTCTCCAGGTAGGCGTTGTAGAGCCCTATACAGTACGATCTGCAATGAGAAAGCAATCAATGTCCATAGAAATGTCTCGTGTCAACAGGTGGCGCTATAATCGGTGGCTAAGCGAACAATTAAAATAGTTTAGCGAGCTACGGCAACTATGACATAAATGTCAGTTTGCTGTCAGTCGATGTCAACGTGTCCGCCATTTTGTGTAGCATTGACAAGCGATAATCTCATCTTAGATTTTTGGATACACGGCTCAAGACATAAAATTGAAAGTAAGGGCGATTCTATACGATTAAACTGTTAAGCAAACAGGGTGTCCTAAGACTATTCATAAAAAAAAACCAGTTAATTGGACCTGCGATTTGTAGTGTTATTTGTTAAGACCGTATATCAAAATTTATCATGGGACCCGAGAAAAAAAAAATGTAAACTTTACGTGAAAATAGTAAAAGGATCGTGTAATAATGTCTTTTTAGGGAGCGCTCAGCTGTCGCCATACGCCGTAACAGCGTCAAGGTCATTATCATTCAGCGTAGCGCTGGAATTCGCACACTGACCGAATTTACACCATCCGTTAAAAAATATGGGGGTGATTTTTTTTCGAATTTAACATTTGCCAAAAAAAAACTTAGTGACAGATTAGGGTGTTCCAATTGTATAAAAAAAAAATGAGAAAATAATTCATGTCAAATTTATTAATTTTATCAAAGCGCTCGGGTAATTTCCCTTTTTGCTCGCGGGCGAACGGCCGAGGCCGGTGAATGATTACCAATCACGTAAAGTTTACAATTTTTTTGCTCGGAAACCATGGTTAGTTTTGATATGAGGTCAAAACATATCATATCTGAAATCGCAGAAGCAATAAGCTGGATTTTTTTATCGGGAATGGTCCTGGAACAGCCTGTATAGTTTTTGAGATCATTTACGGAGCTTTGGCTAATAATCAATTATTAAAAAGTAACAAGAGAAGGCTTCCATAATTTGACAGTGGACTTATCTACTACTATACTAACAAATTTATATTATAAATTTAAGAACAGACTGGACCAGTTTATCGGAGACGATACAAGTGCAGATTTAGGCTTATCAGCATAAGCTGCTTGCCTAAAAGTAAATACTAAAGAATTTTGAGCAATCCAATGAATGAGCGTAGGTTCAAACGCTTGCAACCGGCCACATCAGGAGACATCAGTGTGGACTTCTGCAATACTCCGTATATTTATGCACATGACCTGGATGAGAACGTTCTCGAGAGAAGCGCCTAAAACACATTTTTTATATTTTTAATAACTGCTATGACCTAGGTCATATATCATTATTTTGGGCCCTACTCAACCAGGCCAAATGTGCCCGTGCTAGAGGGGAGATGGTGGTAATCAAGCGGTTAAAAGGTTTCGAACCCGCGTCCTCTGGGCCAATAGTCCAACACCTTAACCACTGGACTACCACAATCTCATTTAACCTCACTCACTTCCGAGAAGTTTCTAACTAAAATAAAAAAAATCGAGTTAGTCAGATCCCATACCGCGTTTAGTTAAAACGTATATCACACACATAATGCTGTGTACTCTTTAAAAAGTAAAAACCCCCATAAAAGCTTGCCTGTATTCGGAACTATGTCGGAAGAGTGTATGATGGTGTGCAGGAATAGGGTGGGTTGGTTAGATTATTTCCATCGTGGACGATAATAAAAAAAACACTTTTTTCTGTTCTACCGGTGCTTTATTCACCAAAAGACCCTCTCGAGCGCATGCTCGTACACGACGCCCCCGTTCGACATGACCACCGAGGAGACGTCCGCCCGGTTCCTGTCGAAGTTTATGAATTCGCCGTCTTCGATCGCCTGAACGAGCAGCTTCACGTTCGCCTTCGCCTCATCGGCCAGCATGATGGCCAGGATGACGTTGATGTTCTTGCGCACATGGTCGGGGCCGCCGTCGCAGTGCGCCCTGAAAAAAAATGAGATTTTCGTAACGACTTGTCTGCGATCAGGAACCGATTGCATAACCAATAACGACCAGCAACTTGCCCTTAGTTAAGGATTCGATGTTAATGCAGGGGTACGTCAAAAAAAAAATAACCAAAATTACACTGATGTTTGAGAGATTGTACGACAGCATGACAGCGGGTGAAAATCCCCTCCGTCCGCCGTTTCCCTCCGGGCGAAGACCTCTATAAGTTTATTGATTGTAGCTACTTTACGGAAAAAACGAGCGCAGTATTTAGGTTACTAAATACTCTAAGGTCTAAAACTTATATATTTAGGAAAGGAAGGTGGGGGGTGAGGGGGGTTTAGGCTAGTTCTTTTACCTGTCCCTTTCGTTTTATTCCGTGAGCGGGTTCTATAATATCAGAACAAAGTTTTTCCAAGAATAAAATACAATATAATTTTAAAATATTTATTTTTTGCTTACACAAGGTTACATATTTTTTTATTGCATATGGTTTTACAAAAATAATCAAATTAATTGTCATTATCATATCATATTAGTAAAATATTTATTTATTCGGTTCACGTTCGGTGCCCCCGGACGCGCATTTTTAGGTTAATCGAAGAGCATTTGTGCGATTGTTTCTCGACCGTTTACAGTGAATTGTTCTTACATATAAAAAAAGGTATAATGTGTTAATTTGTTTGTTATATTTGAAAATAAAACCTAATACTGTCTAAGCAAGCAGTTATTTAGCTGATATTGTCAAAATTTAACACAATTTAAGGTTTTACTTAAACAAAAAAACTCCAAAAAGAAGTCTCCAGCTGCTTAAAAGGAATCGGTTAAAATACTTGACTATGGGCAAGTTGGCGGTGAGTGACCCTTAATAGTCGAATTAAATTCACAAGAGTAAACATAGCATTTACACTTTGAAAAATCAATCATATCTTACCTTACAAATTACCTGACTTATCAAATACACTTTCGCTACTCTCGAGCGTTAAGATAACGGCGAAATTGGATTCGCTCAATACGCGAGAAAAACGCCGAATAATATTTGCGGAAATCGTGTGAAACGAATGTGAAAGACCGAGGCAGTGATTCGACGTGCACTCCTTTCCTCCAGACAAGCTGTTGTGGAGGTTTTTACAGTGGCGAACTGCGGCAGCTCCCGCGGTCGAAGCTGACAGATTTTTGAGGGCTTACAAAGGGTTTGGGACCTTCGACTTTGACTAGAAATTACCCCCATTCTGATATTAGGTTTACGATCCTTTACTAATTAACTAAATAATAATTATAGTATATGAATTTTACGGAGCCGCAGTGGTATAAGCACATGCTCCTAAATCCAGAGGTCCAGGGTTCGAATCCGGCGAGGTCATTTTTCGCCATTGAGAATATTCAACGGCGCTTTTTCTCAGCATTGTCGACTGGTTAAGTAACAAGGCGTACACAAAAAAAAACACTCGTTCAGCTAGACTTGCGAGATGTTGTTTGTCTGCAATGAACGGCCTCGCATCATGAAAACAACAAATAAGGCAGTCGGAACTGCTCCCAATGGCGCCTCCCCGAGCAGTTCGGTTATCTCTCGATTTATTTCGAATTCACGGTTCACAAATTAATTTCTTTTATATTATTTTAGTGTGTTAAAAATCACACTTTTAAGTTAGGCTTTTCCCGAAAGAGGTGTCCAACGTGAATAAACGCTGAGAATCGACCCGCGCGCAGCCTCCGGGGAATCCGTAACGCAGGGCAAGCCGCAGTCTACTGGGAAATTTTCAAATTATCCAAGCGCTGTAATTACCTGGACGATCGCGAGATGGCCGCCGTCATCGCGTACGTTTCACACGCCGCCTCCGATAGCCTTTTCGACTCTCTGCGAACAAGAAAACATAACGGTTCTGTTCAAAGATCTACAATCGGTTAGTTCTACGGCCATATTGTGACGAGCCGTTCCTCGAGTGGAGGAATTCAATTCCTAATCCTACAATTTGCATTGAGAAAACAAATACATAGATCGTCATGATGTGACGTCATTGTCAGGAGAGTTACGTCGTTAATTTTGCATTTGAATATTGGCTGTCTGCTGTATTGCTCTCTCCCTCTCTCTATCAAGTAACCTCAAAAATAAACAGACGAGTTTTCCTTAAGATGATAACTCCGCAATTAAACTTTGGAATTAAGACCTTTCTTAAGGAAAAGTTAAAGACCGACTGCATTATTAATCATACTATTACACATGACCGTTGCGGATAAAAAATCCAGTTTATTGGCCCTGCGCAGGGCCAATAAGATGGATTTTTTATCAGGAATGGTCTCGGGGGAAATATACACCATATTCACAAATGTCAGTTTACCAACATCGGGTTAGCGCACCTGAATGTTTCGACGATCTCGGCGCCGTAGCGCTTGAGCAACTCCTCGCTGCCGTAGCGCAGCCTCAGCACGGAGTACTCCAGCGACTTGGCCACGTCCTGCAGCGAGGGGTGCAGGTGTTCCTCGAGCTTCATGCCCAAGACAGGCTTGTCCTTCGTTTGGAACCTACGCAATAGAAACGACATTAGAAAAGCCTAATTTTTAATAAAATCACACCTTTTAATACTGTGCTTAACACATTCGGCTCCGTGCGTTTTGCGTGAATTCAGGGATACGTGACATGCCAACATTTTAAATATTAATAGAAATGCATTAAGACGGTAACGGTTTTACCTGGAAACGGTACCTGGTTATGGTTATTACGGGATATATCGTTATTAGAGGGAATTAGTTAGAAGGAGCGATGCTCCACTACCGAGCTGAGTACTTTGAAGTTGAAGAAAACTTGAAGAAAACTGGCGCCAAAATTTATATTCATACCGATTACTTAGAAGGGATTAAAATTACATAAATTCGTTATCCTCATCCGTCCGCAACCGGCCTGCGGCATAGCTAAAAGCACCACCAGTAGACTGCCAAAAATTTGAGCTTGGAAGCAAAGCCAAAAACACTGGCAAGAACTGCCCGGACAAAAGCAAGCCAAAGAACTCTTAGTAGGATTCTCGCAAAAAAGACTCTCGGAGCTATTGAAGTTATGCCGAAACCAACTAAGGATTTAACCAGAGCCTTAACTGGCCACTGCAAGCTGAACAAACACCTGCACAAATTAAACCTATCGACCGACGACAGGGGACTTTGCCAAGAGAGCCCAGAAACCCCTTTACACCTACTGGGGAAATGTGGGCCCCTCATCCACAAAAGGTACCAGCTGCTAGGCAACTATCTCCTCAAGCCAGAAGAGATTAGAACCATCGCACCCAAAAAGATACTCAACTTTATCTACAGTACGGGACTAGAGGGAGAACTATAAGTGGATTTAAAATTACAATAGTTTTGGAAAGGACGCGGTTCACGGGGGGCAAACCCCCCACATCCACTAACATACATAACATAACATAACCATATCCGTTTCTGTGATATGAGCGAAATAATGTTCGAAAGCAACCGTCGTTCGTAGTTACTCACCTGTTATCGTACATTTTCTTTAGTATGAAGACCGGATTGTAGATGGGGTTACGCAACTTCTTGATGTCGCCAGCCATGTGGTTTCCGGCGTGCTGCAGGCCGGACAGAGCTGCCAACAACAACCACAAATTAGGACGTTCGTATATGTCCGAAGGTTGTCACCATTATCACTGCCAGAACTGATATCATTCTCACAAGCCTCTAAGGGCCTTTTCCGGAAAAGCTGTTTGTGTGTGGTCATAAATCATGCTATTTCATCAAACGGCTGCTTAGTTAAGCTAAGCTACAATACAGACACAACGATAATTATGGGATAAAACCTTATGATGAAAATATTTGATAGTGATGTCAACACATTTTTAGCACTGATTGATGAAACTTTGACAGTTTGCTAGAGCAAAAATACGACAGCACGGCTATTGGAACACACAAGTGGAGATACGAAATGAAGCAACCCGTCACAAATTGGTACTGCAGGCGCGAGTTGTCTGCGTGGAAGATGCCTTTAACGACGCCTGTAAGACGTCAGGTTCTGGTTAAATAATTCACTACTACTAGCCAATGTATTGAGCAGTTGCTATTAATTGATAGCTACAGGTGTCACAGCCATTCTTGTTTAATTTGGGTACCTTACGCTAGATCATGAAACTTCAATGGATTTAACTCCGGGTATTTCAGTAGGCCGTCATCGGGTAAACTCGCTTCCGACCTGAGCTGGCTAAGATAAGGTAAATCTACATATCCTCAGCGGCGGCTAAAATAAGTAGAGTTGCCATATCGCTACACACTAATGTAACTTAACTAAAACGGGACTATCACATGAACCAACGTACATATCCGAACTGAGAACTTCCTCGTATTTGTTGGCAAACAAAGACCTGTTGATCTAGTATTTCGCTGGGATACGATAGATTTGGAAAATTAGTTGCATTATGAGGTAGTAAAAACAGAGAAATGAAATAGATAGGATTGCTGATCAACTCACCGACGTAAATATGCAAGGTGTCGTTGCTCTCCCAATCCTCGTACATGAGATCCCTGATCTGCTTGACCTTGTCCTCCCACGCGGGTAGGGTGGCGTCCCGGCGCAGCGTCATCATCATGTCGTACGCGGCCCTGGCGCACCGCTCCGTGTTGTAGATGCGGCATATGACCGACTCGAGCGAGATGTCGGGGTCGTGGTACCCGTCCTGCAGGCCCGCCGTGAAGTAGGCGATCGATTCCGAGCCGTAAGACGTCGTGAGAGCATTGAGTATCTGAATAAAAAATGATACCGAGATGTAGGTGATGTGGCAAATAGCCCAGATGCTAACCTCATACAAGCATATATGTTAAGTTTAGAAAAGCTTAGCATTTAAGATTACACTCTAAATAATTTGCAATATTTTATTTTGTAATATTTATTTTTTTCTTTTGTAAAGTCATGACACTAAAATTATGCCCCTATATGTACCATGTAGATGAATTTCCTTCTTCAACTATATTATTTTTAAAATTCGCCGTTTATTAGATATACATACATCGACTAAATTAATTAGACTTTATTTGATAAGGTTTACAATCCCTGCCTTGTTGTAATGCGGATAACGAGTCAATGGAATTAAACCCTCCCCTTGTGAAAACACCCCAATTGCCAGATGCAAGGCACCCGGGTCGTTTACTTGTTAAATAATGATTTTTGTTGGCAACGTCGAAACTAAACGGCTTTTCATTGTGAGAAAATGAGTAGTTTATATAATTATCCGCGGCGGAATACAAACAACGCTAACCTTGTCCTGAGCGAGCGGAAAGTCCCCGTACGACTTCCCTCCGACGTATTTCCCCCTCACGAACGCCACCGTTTCCCTGATGAGCGTGTTGAGCCGGGCGTACGGCAGGACGCTCTTGTAGAGGCGCAGCAACGCCACCGGCGCCTTCAGGGTCTCGCTGTTGTCGTCCTCCTCGTTTATCTTGCTGGGATCCAGCAGGCGGATGGCTGTAACCAACGATGAATCATCCGGTAATTTTTTTACTCAATGCCACATAACCTTCATTTCGACAAAACAATAAACTCTATTAGATGCTCGCCCAGCTTAAGATTTTATCAGCTCTTTATATAACTCATGTATCGCTACTATAAAATAAAGGTAATAAAAACTAAAATAAAAGATATGAAATTAATCATTATTGTTTCTTTTTTTTATTTTTTTACTACTTTAATGAAAGTTTGACCGTATTGCATAACCGCAAAGATAGATAGATGAGAGTTGACAGCTTTCAGAAAATACGGCGCTATATTTAAACCAGCGTGCATTACCTCAAGCGATGCAACTATCTGCGCGTTTAATATTCATTTTTCTTTGAACATTCTGGCTATATAATTTGTTTGAAAATTTTAAATATATAAAAATAATAAAAAGCATTCGAATTTTCCCAATGTCAATACTGTCAGATTTTTATATATTCTGTCATCATAACAAATGAGAAATTTAATCAAATTCCTCATACTTTTACTTGTAACGCGAGTGGTATGACCGCACACATACAAACTTTTATTTAGCTCGCAATGTTTGTGTGTCGGTCTTGCGAGCTGAATTAGAACCGCTCCCGCTTATCCTGCGGAGTTGAAATTTGACATGGCAGGGAGACGTACGGAATTCGTTTGACGGCCACGGTGTCCATTTATAAATTAAAGTCCAAACCTGGCGTATCCTCAAAGAGGATCTTTGAGTCCTTGTAGGTCTGCCCCGGAGCGCTGGGCGCCACCAGGAACGGATAGACCTTGTACGCCGGTGTGACGGCCACGACCACCTTGTAGCTGTCGCCCGTCGTGCAGTACTTCTCACCCCTCAGCGACCAACTGCCGTCAGGCAGCAAAATGCCCGATGTCTTAAAGTCCGGCAGGCCCGGCTCCTCGGGCATTGGCTCCGAGAGGCACATGGTTATCAGGCGGCCGTCTTCGACGATCGCTGCAATGAAGAAATTATCACGTGAAACGATAATAGGTAAATATTCCCTTTTACAATAGGATATATCTAAGTATTCTTAAACTCAGGTCGAGGAAGTTATTAAGATCCGAAATATTTTTATAGATGAGAAAAAATCCTGTGTTAATTAAAATCCCTGCTGTCTTTTTAGGAGGTTGTTCTATATAAAAAATTAATAATTAATCAGCAAAAATATCGCACTGATCTGTTGCAAACATAAACAAACCATAACCATGTCAATTCATTTGAGCAGTATGTCACAGATAGGCTAAAGAAGCCGCCTCAAATGTTCAAAATATTTGTGGAATTGATTTAAAAATATATTCTCGACATTAATTAATATTTTAGAATTTTAGATAGACCAACTTTAGAAAACTTTAGATAGAAAATTTCCAATTTTAGATGGATCAACCCCCTTAGAGGGCAGTTGTGGTTTTAAATACACTCTTTATATAGAAAATTATAAAACTTACGGGGAATAATTTTCTCAATATCGCTCTTGGGCATGCCCAGCAGGATCGAGTCGAGCCCGGCCCAGTGCTCGGCGATCAACTTGGCCACCTGCAGGTCCACCGACAGATCCTCGAGCATCCGCAGACGTTCGGTCACGTTCGATGCGAGGCCACCGTGGAACGCCGTCACGGGAGCGCTGAGGATCTTGTGTCCGCGGAGGGCTCTGCACGGGGAAGCATTGCATTAGCGTAGCTGGATGACACATGTTACACACACTTTACGAGATATTCAACTTGTTTATTTAAAAACCCAATAAAGTCTAAATCATAAAAGCATAAAGTCTAAGGATCGAGCCCGGGCATTTAACTGTATAAGAAAAAACGGACATTGAGGTTGACGCTAATTACAATTAACCTAAATTGTCTATCTATATAAATATCCCGAATAGGTCACTCGTAAAGTATCTGGGAGTACACAAATCCAATACTTTACATTGGGGGGCGCACATTAGCGAAGTAATAAAAAAATTCGGTCGCTCCCTGCGTTTCGTAATGCGGAACTTGCGTTCTGCTGGGCCACGTGCTAGGGCACTTGCGTATAAATCACTGGTTCGTCCAACCTTGGAGTATTGTTGGTTGTCTGGGACCCTCATATTTCCTATCTAAATTCTAACCTTGAAGCAATTCAACGGTTAGCAAGCATGTGTTAAGGCGCTTTCGCAGATTTGACAATCCGACGAAATTTTTATCTGACCTTAAATGGGAGCCTTTAAGTTTAAGGCGTAAAATATGTCGTCTCATTATCTTATTTAAGGCCTACTTGAAGCTCCCAGCATGGTCCTCCATTAGTGAGCAACTTCAGAAACACTTCTATATTCGACACAAAATAAAGGAAATTTTTAGGAGAAAGAATGTCGGATTTCATTCTTTTCTTCCGCACACCATTAGAGAGTGGAATAGTATCAACTGCAGCGTCTTCGAGCCATTCCCTAAGACCTCTTCCCAGCTAAGAAAAAGGTTAAAAAATTTGGCTTTAAAATAACTTAGTTGCAACACCTGCCAATCAGCTAACCACCGGAGGAATGGTACCTCCAAAGTATATGTAATTTTAAATAATAAATAAATCTGTTAGGCTACACATACCGTACAGCTGTGCCGCTACTGTCCCGGAATGCCGTGTTACTTACTCTTGAACCGTTCCAGAAAAGAAACGCAGCGTTTCAATTAACGATTAAATTTTGCAAAAAAAAAAAGCACAAAAAAAAGTCTCTTTGCAGCGGGGGACGCTAAATTAAAACCGATTTCAAAATAAAAATATATAATACTTATATATTTAAAATACATAAAATTGTTAGTATATTATTATTATTATTATTTGTTGAGCAAGCAGCTATTTAGCTGATATCTCGTTCTCAGTTACTAGCGATTGGCCTAGATTCAAAAAATTTATCAAAGCGGTTCTTGAACTGGTTTACACTTATAGCTTCCACCACTTCCTGTGGTAGCCGATTCCAATTATCCACAACTCTATTGGAGATAAAGTTCTTCCTAGGATTAGTGGAACAAGGAGATTTAGATACTTCATTGAATGGCCGCGAAGTTGCGTGTTTTGGTTAAACATAGAGACGTTACCCTACAAATCGATAAATATTCACTTTTAAGGAGAGCCGGCAACACTTTATAAGCCTAGATAGGTGGATAATGAAAAAGTTACCATTCAAAGTTTTACCAAAAAAAAAACAAGGTTATGTTTGAACTCAAGAAACAGACTTTGGTCAGGTTTCAACTCAAGAACAAAAGTTGGGAGTTGTGAACGCTAGGAACAATCTACAGTGCAGTGATGCAAAATCAGAGAATCTATTAAAGAATACGCATCTTGAAAGCCAAACGTTGATTGAGCCGGCTGAAACTTACTTCAATATGCTGTCCTTAGTGGTGAAGTGACTGAGGGTGTCCCTAATGGCCGCGAGGTGCCTGTTCAGCGTCTCGTTCTCCTCCTGCACGAGTATCTCGGGGTAGGCGAGCAGCTCGCGGTTGAACTCGCCGATGAACAGGTCCTTCACGAAGGGGCGGATCGCGGCGAGCCGCCGGTCGGCGCGCCCCGCCACGTTCACGTCCTTCTCGAAATGCAGCGGGTCATCGTCGATTACCTGCAACAGGCATACGAATTCACTGTAGCGTAAAGTTATCATATTTTATGTAGCGTTTTCATATTAATGCCCAAATAGTTTATTCGTATGAAGAGCGAGTTGTATAGCCTACCAACCTTAAATAATATAACTAATGTGTGTGCAACTTTACAACTGATAAATCTATATCTTTGATCGTTGTGCTTTTGTTTTTATTAATAATTGGTACAACCTAGGTTATACAGGATGTAATTATATTCACTGATGGTCTTTTGGGGGGTTGATGTAGATCAATAATCAGCAAAAAATAATGGTAAGAAAAATCACAATTACGAGAAAAACGAATTCGAAATTTGTAAGAAATTGTTTTAAAGTTTGAGAAGGCGGTTGAACGCATGGCGCTAGATTATTGTATTGATAATATTGATAATGTATTGAGAAAAAGCAAGTTTTTTAATAATATAATTATTTTAGTATGAATTTTTTTAAATATTTTTTTTTCCATGAGACCGGTTTAGTTGTTATAGATCAACCCCCTAAAAGGACATCAGTGGATATAAATACAACCTGTATATAATTTCTTTGGGCCCTACTCAACTATACCAAATTTGCTTGTGCCAGAGTCAGGGGAGATGATGGTTAGTGATGTGACTATGAGTGGATTTTAACCTGTGGCCCCTGGGTCAATAGTTAAACGGCCTAACAACTAGAATACCACGAATATTCATATTATAAAACTAGGTACAATTTTATATAATTTAACATTTACAATCCTTATGGAAGATATGAGTTTTTACGGAAATTAGCAATTATAGGTTATGCCATTTAAAAAAAGATTATTTTGAAAGATTTTATATACTGTTGAACGAAATATAATACATTTCGGTAATTGAAAATCATTCTACTTAGTGCAATTTAGAACCAATAGTGATTTTAGTAAAAAGATGCAATGTTGTCGTTTGAGATAAAGATGCAATCGGCGTACAATTTCGTTTAGCTAGCTACTAGCAATTTAACACTGAAACTTAGGTTAAAATAAGTGACCCTAAATTTAAAAAAAAAAATACAACATTTACCACTGGTTGTGAAGTTTCTTTTACGTTGCGAACTGAACATGTTACTGAAAAATGCCTCAAAATTGTATAGGAGTAGACGTCGAGCGGTCGGTTATATTTTACGGAATATAAACATCGTGTTAGGCTCATTTTACGCAATATTCAATAAATGCAAACAGATGATATCGACATAAAATCTATTTCATATCTTTAAATCGGTTTTTCTTATAACTAAAACGGTAAAATTATGTATCTCGCAACTTCAGCCTCATTCTTTTGCAAAACCTAACCTCCACTTTTTCTATCTGAAGTCTAGAATTAACCATGAGACGTCAAATATTTGTTATATAATAATATTATGGTCGACTGTGGCATTGTCGTATCTCAGCCAGTATAATGGGTTATTTTTTTTTTAATGTAAATTTAACATTTTCCGATTATTATTTAATCAAAAACATATTCACGTATTTTATGTCACTTTAAGTTGAGTGAATCTTATAGTAATGTTTTTAATTCGTATATTTTTTTTAACTAAAAGAAACATGGTGCTGCCATCCTACAAATCAACCCCTAAGATGGTTATTGATTTTCGTGTCAATGGGACTATTTTCTGCCTGTAGTAAGTAGGTAACGCAAATGGTCTAAATTGTGTTTAATGAATAAATTAAATTCAATTGCCGTGATTATAACTTTCAAATAAACGCACTAAAATTATAAATATAGTAATTATTTTTACATGAACTTATATAGTCAGTATGTGAAATGCAACTGACAGTAGACCTAGATATTCAGCAGTTTCTATTTTAGTCTATTACATCGTAGCTATATGTATATGTTTATACGGTTGACAAGTAGATAAGGTAGGGTGAGAGTACTTTACTATTAGTAGACACTAGTAGACAGTGGACAACGGAGTGTGGGGTGTCTTCGGTCATGAGTATACTATAGACTGATAAGTGGATACGAAAATCCACACCCAATATACGATATTATCATTTATGTCCCAACAGTTTTTAACATAACGTTGTCGTTAAGTGTGTTTAATTTTTGTGGTTCTTTACTATATATGTAGTGTAATAAATGTATGGTACACATTATTTAACTTCAATATATCAATGAACTATGCATTTCTTAATTAAGCAACTTTGATAGAATTTATTACCGTCATAATAAAGTGATCGAATTTAAAGAAATGTAAGTTAATATTTAGGTATACAATCATTGGTGTTTTTTTTTACAAACAAATGTAAATTATTGTACTGAAAGCCGATTAAATTGTGTGCGTCAGATTGAACGATATCAAACTAGAGTCAGGGCCTATTATACCCGCCGCTCGTATGAAGACTTACAAATGCTTCGCTGATTGATCAAAGAATTTCAATGAACAATCTGCCCTGATTTCTTGAATGCGATCATACTGAAGACATCTTATATTCTTGTATTTGTTCATCTACACAAATTGATGCCGGACTGTTCGACATAATCACTTTGGATGTTTTAAAAGGTTAGTATTCATATTTTTTACGAAATGTTGTACAGTCATGAAATAACGCCAATAGCATTGTATCCTGAATTTTATTAGTGCTTTACTTTCGTTACAAAAAAATAAATATTTGGAAATGTTTTACAATATAATGATTTTACTGGCAGCATCGTTCATCTTTGACACTTTGCGATTTTTTGTGTCTAAATTTTAATTACGTTCGTCGAAAATTAAAATCGAAAATGATCAGTGAAAACAAGGAAAAGAGTCAAGAAAAAAGAAACGAAGGATTTAAGGCACGTTATTATTTCTATTTATATGTTTTCTATAAATTATCACTTTTTTTTTGTCGAAAATTTTGAATATACTTACTTTATTTTTATAGATGATTTCAAACGGCCGGAACTCTAAATAGATTGGTCATGTCAAATACACAATGATTTTTTTCGTCTTTATTAATCTAAAAAAATATGAGTAATGTATTTATTTATTTATTTTATTCACACTTTAATACAGGATTACATATTTTATAATTGAAATTATTCAGAGCTAGCCTTATTTTAGGGTCGAGTTGGTTCCATAAGCCATGTTTTGAAATGAAGATAAAATGTACCTATAAAAATAAAGTACGATTTGTTTCAAACAAAATTTTAGACTTATATTGTGTACGTATATTTTGATAAGCTTTGCGTAGGTTTTTGTGCGTTGATAAAAACATTGAAGTACCTCAGTTTTTTCACTTTTTTAATTGAAATGATATTAAGACTTCAAGTAAATATATTCATTTGCAGAGCAGGTGTTGTTATGCGTAGTTCCGGCTGCCTTGTTATTGTCCTTATAATGCGAGACCCTTCATCAGTACACATATTTTCTTTTGTGAGTCCAAACTCAATTCATACAAATTGTAAGAGAATTGTTGTTTAAAAAATAAAAATACCTTTTAACGAATGAAGTATACATAGTTGCTTATGAGATAAATATATATTCTCCCTTAATTTAAACGTTCTGCAACTTAACCTAAAACGTGGTTGCTAATATCTAAAGAAGTATGCGATTACTCGATTACATATAAAACAACGGGATTATATTTAGTATTTTAATAAAGGAAAATCACAGGAAATAATGAATAAAATAATACTTCTGTTTTGTTGCCGTAGAACTATTTGAAAACGAGGACCCGTTTGTCACAGACTATGCTTGCCAATCCACATTGAGATCGTGATAGTCTAGTGGTTAAGGTATTGGATTATAAGCCCAAAGGTCGCGGGTTCGAATCCGCACATTTTAAATGCCTCATTACCACCATCTCCCCTGACTCTAGCACAGGCACATTTGACCTAGTTGAATAGGGCCCAAAATAATTGTAAATGACCCTAGATCATAGTAATTATTTAAAAAAAACAGATATTTTGTCTAGTTTATTATAGTTAGAATCGCTATTTTCGAGATATAGCGAGATTGTCTTCGGCTTGTTCGAAGTACGAATCCCAACATGTTATTGGCACACGCAGCTATGCTTCGCAAAATTATTTTTTAATAAAATTTTACCCAGAATGGCACCATATTTGTAATATATGCTTTTATGAGATCCGACCACGGTTTTTGTTCAACTGTCTCCAGATGATATGCATGATAGTGGATAAATAAGATTGACTCATATCGATAATATGAAATCACTCTTATTATAAGTTCGGTCGCTGGCGAGGTGCGGCGCACCGAGTCAGTGATCGGCCTTGCCTTGCTGAGCGAATTTTTTAAATTTTTTTTTATACGATTTCTTACACGTAATAACATAAACACCCCCTTAATCCTTCGGGAATGGTCTTGCAACACTCTGTATGTAAACATGATATAAACCTCCCCAAAAGCATTTCCAACGGTACAAAATAAGGTTTCCTACTTAAAAAATACCTTAATGAACCTGTGTTGAAAAGGGTTTGCTCTTTTAGATTTTAAAATAAATAAAACCTAACCTCGAAAATATTTTATGAGTTCAGTGATATTTCATTAAACGTCATAGTTGGTTTATTTTCATATGTTTTAAAATCTAATCAACTCAGAATTCATCATCGCAGAATGTTCATTATGCGCAATATGAAGGAAATCAGAATATCTGTTTTAGAGTAATCGTGGTCACAAAAACACATAGATAATTTTAAGGTATAGTCAAATTGTCTCAGGCACATAAAATACATAAAAAGTTTTTTTCACTATCAAAATAATTAAAAAGAATGAAAAGGGGAGTTCCAATTTGGATAAAATATATATGCACCTGGTAACTGCGTCGTTTGGTAACAAAGAGTGTTTTTATTTAGAAAGAAAGATTTTTTAATAGTGGGTATCAAAAACGTAAATATTGCAACTATTTTTGATTTCAATAGCGAATTAACTTCTCTCCAGATGCGTTGCGCGCTCATTCCGCAAGGCGGCCGCGCACGCAACGAAACGTCGGCCTACCCCCGATCGCGGCGATGGATGAGGACGGATTAGTGCGCGTGGTGTGATGCAGGTTTCTGGAGGCGCTGCGAGGATGCGCTGCGCGGCCGGTTGTTGGCTGTTTCTCGTGCATATGTTCACAGCTACGGCGCTGCCGCCGCTCATCAAAATCGGTAAGCACAACAACCCCCCCTCCCCCGCCCAATCCACAGCTTGACAATTTTAGTGTCTGATAAAAAATCCGGATATTAGTATCCGTTAAAAACGAATGGATAAATAAATTATTTAAGTGTAATGTACGAATGTAAATATTATTTTAACGATTTTTACAGGTGCCATATTTCCGGAGGAGTCAAAGGGCCGCAGCGCGGAACTCGCCTTCAAGTATGCAGTCTACCGCATCAACAAGGAGCGAGCGATCCTGCCGAAGACAACGCTCGTCTACGATATACAATACGTCCCGGCGCACGACTCGTTCAGAGCCACCAAGAAAGGTACATTGTACGCGGACATCATATTGAGATAAGATCATGATTTGTAGTCTCGCAGGTTACTACCGAGCAACACTCTCGTGTCCCGCACCGTCGCCACAATAAAATGTTTACCGCGCGAGATAATGCTACGTTACTTTAGTAATCACACCTTTTTTTTAAATTTCTATCAGTAAATTGTATACTTAAAGCAAAGTCGCTGTCCATGTTTGTTTCGCTGACTCAAACATTAGAGATTCTTCAAATTATTATATTACAGAGCAGCATATATCTTCTCACAGAAACGATTTTTATCTTTCAAAGGTTGATTACAAATATTGGTTAATGGGCGAGCAGCTAGAGCTGATATGCCCATATCAATATCACAACTTCATTGATGACGACTGGATTCCATGTATTTGTCCAGTAGATTTTTAAATTGGTTGGTATTGCTGGCTTCGATGATTGATTGTGGGAGTTGATTCCACAGGTCAACGATTCTGTTAGTTAAGAAATATTTTCTTGCATTTGTAGAGAAATGGGTTTTTTAATTTGTGTCCGCGGAGATGAGGGTTACTATTGTAAGTAAGCATGTCCGTCATATTATCACAATTGTCGTGTCCTGAAATCACTTTGAATATCTCATGAAGATCACCAGGTTCACGTCTCTCTTGCAATGTTGGCAGTTTTAAAATTATAGTATGGGAATTTTTTGGGTAGCATGCTACGAAGATGTTTTCTAGGTCAACGCGACTTTTTTAGGTTCTCCCGAGTTATGACTTGTCGAAGGCGCATTTAAAGCCCCAACCCGGGGTTGAACAGAATGAGTTAATACTACTTTTATTTTGCATCATATTATGTAGCTAACACGACTGTAGTCTTAGGCCTGTGGCATAAAAAAATATACTTTCAATACGATACTTTCGTTTAGGATGGTGGTCGATATGAATGGTCTGAAAGCGTTCCCGGAGCAATTTTGACCATTTTCAGAAGGACTTCTGCTCGCGAAATCAGTCCAGTAAGCTAAATCGATTCCATAGTTGAGAGACACATGATTAGATATCAACGTTGCTTCTAAATTTTCAGCCTGCGCGCAACTTCAGTCCGGCGTTGTGGCCATATTTGGTCCCTCGGAGCCGGAGATCGCCACCGCGCTCGGGACGCTCTGCGAGGAACTCGACGTTCCACATTTGGAGGTGAGCAGTATTCATTTTTAATATTCTTTCAGTGTTACTGTCATGTGTATGGAAAGAAAAAATAATAAGGCCAGTTTGATCACTCACAATCTCTTAAATGGATTTTATACTGGTTTGATGCGTAATCACCTTAATTAACTTTAACCTAATTTTAACAGTCAGCGGCGATGATGAGTTATCTCGTTATTGCTGTATATCACCAGATGCCATGTGCGCTTAAAAGCGTCATAGAAGTAAATTTTTAGAAGTCATACATTAGAAGTAAATTTTATACTAAAAAAGAAAAATATGTTTTTTCTATAAAAAATATACTCCTAAGATCTCTGGAGCAATTATTGAGCCTCTCGCTTACATTTCATGCTTACAATGTTTCTATCTCACCCGCACACGCTTGTCACGAGGCTCCGCCACATAGCATGCTTAGTGCCAACCGACAGTAGCGCTCTTCGGCAATAAAATTGCCTCGGCTACTAAATCCGAACTAAAATTATTGCAATTTATGACAGGTATCGTCACACGCACGCATTCCGAGGGATTTCTCCCTGAATCTTCATCCGAGTCCAGTGCTCATCGACAACGCCTTCAATGACTTCGCTTCGTACCTCAATTGGACACGAATAGCGGTCATTTACGAGGATAAAGGAATGGGTAAGGTCGTTTACTTACAACAGGAGCAGATATCCTATATCCTAAAAAGTATGGCTTCTATATCTGGTATTGATATTCCTAAAGTGGTTCTTCATACGCTCTTTAGGAAGAAGCATGTTGCCGCAAACTATCCTGGAATGGAATACACTACAATGATCTATTATCAGTTCCCTCAAACTAAGACATTGTTATAATAACGATAATCTTTTATGAACGTTTCGGATCGGAAATGTCACCCGTAATGACCTATGTACGCGTGTATTATTCTAGGCGAGTTCCGCCTTCAGGGCCTGGCGCGGCGCGGCGGGGATATGTACATACGGCAGTGCAGAAGCCCCGCCGACTACAGGCCCATCCTGCAGGACATGAAGTCGCAGGGGCTCCGGAACATCATCGTCGACACGGACACCAGCCAAATGGCCAAGCTGTTCAGAGCGGTGAGGCTTACTTATTTTTATATCATAACCCCAATTTAATTATATATTTATAAAATCGAAGTCTTACAGCTAGACCATACTTGCGCCATTAAAGGCATCTCCCAACCGGACTATGCGTGCCTGTGGTACTAACTTGTGATGAATTGCTTCATCTCCGATCTCCGTCTGCGGCACTTTTAGCCCATTCAATGTGCGTTTTGGATGGCCAGGGTTATTTTTTAGGTTAAGATAAAATTTAAAAAAATAATAATACACTAAGATTTCAATTTATAATAATTAAAACGTGGCACTGAACATTCTTTAACATATTTCTATTTGCGCTCATAGATGACTTTATATTAATTCTAACTGGCTACTAATAAATAATACGTTGGAACGTATTATTTATTAGTAGCTGTGCCGTCAAAGTTAAGAAATTTGAGCGTTCTATCGAACTGTCAATGTGTCATCACATCATCATGTAGGATTCTTTAAGAATCCTACGAAGAAAGACTACTATTGGATTATATATTATTTTGTAGTACAAGTAAATTTTACGAGCATTATTTATATTTATATCCCCGGTTTATTTATAAAAAAAGAAAATTTTAATGTCTCTGCAGTACTTATTGAACCTCGAACTTTGTACGAGCTTGTCACGAGTCTCCGTCTCGTGAAATAGCGTGTTTTTTTTTACCGCACTGCTTTTATATCCTCAAAAGTGACACATTACAAGCCCTATGTAATAAAGTAAAACTTCGATGCTGAAGGGACAGCCTACGCGTTTTATTATGGTCAGCGGTCACTTTTAAGCTTCGTTGCATACTTACTAGAAACCGACCGAAACTGACTATTTAAGCCGAGACCGAAACAGAGATGGAAATTGAGGAAATATTTTTTTTTTCTTAGAAAACTCAATCCAACTATAGTATAAATAATTATTATTTATCGTTAATAAATATTATCGGCAGTATCGCATGAATTTGTAATTTTTTTTTTTATTACGCAGATTCTTCAACTTCAGATGAACAGCGATGAATACCACTATGTGTTCACATCTTTTGTGAGTATTGTCTACCCCCGTAACATACATTTCATTATAAGTTATTTATTAATTCTGTAACCCCTGCACTAGGTAGTTCGACGGTGTTTATGACTAATTAACACTAGCAGTGGGCGTTAACGCGATAATCATATAACCGAGGTTACGTTATACACAATTTCAAAATAACCTAATACTTAAATGGCTACGAAATAACTGCGTGATTTATTATAATTATTGTTTACTGAGCAAGCAGCTATTAGCTGATATCTCGTTCTCAGTTACTAGCGATTGGCCTAGATTCAAGAAATTTATCAAGGCGGTTCTTGAACTGGCTTACACTTATAGCTTCCACCACTTCCTCAATTATCCACAAGTCTATTGGAGATAAAATTCTTCAAATTGGATTTGTAGCTGAACTCGTCATGGTGTCGCTTGCAACGAGACTTCCGCGTCACCAAAACTGGAGTGTGGCCGGACAGGTTAAAAAAAAAAGGAAGAGTGTGGCCGGCGATGTACCTGAACGCACCACACGGTGTCCAACTGTGGAATGTGGAATCGGCTTTGATGAACGCAATTTCGTGACCGCTATGAATCAGCTTTAGTAACGTGGCTATTCGTTGCGCTAGATTAATAGGGTGATTTAAACGCGCGCACGTCTAGTCAGCACACATCCCCTGTATGGGTATTGACTCGGTATTGATGGCGGTGAAAAAGTGAGCGAACTGGCCAGAAACGGTGCCGACATACCTATGATCGGTACAGAACCGGCCTAGGCTGCTAAACACCGGCATTACCTGCCCAAACCAAAGAATATATGAAAGGAATTTGCGAAAAAACTAAACCTAGACTAATTAAAAGGTCTCAACCCGGTCATTACTCCATACAAGTGTCATAATACAGGGGTTTTTTAATTTTGGGCACTCCTTTTAGGATATTGATCTATATTTACGACCAAGAAAAAATGTCGGAAAAATATTTCTCAATTACGAGAAAAACGACTTCAAAATTAAATAGAAATCGTTTTAATGTTTGAGAGCTCGGTGGAATGCATGGCGCGAGAACGGCCCCGTGAGCTTTTTTTTGGTATGAAAATTATTGTTAGAGATGGTTAGAAATTATATTTTTTTTCCATGAGACCGGTTTAGTTATCAATATAGATCAACCTCCTAAAACCTCGTTGATTTTTTTTAAATCTATTATTATATACTATAAGAATGTTTGTTAGTACTAAAATTAGTTTGAAAACAGCATTTGTAAGGACCGAACTACGACTTGAGCGCTTCTAAAGCTTCGGGTAGAGCGTTAAAACGCTTCATGTGATTCCAGGACATGGAAATGTTCGACTTGGAGGACTTCCACTACAACCGCGTGAACATGAGCGGCTGGCGCATGGTGGACAGAGACAACGATAGAGTGCGAGACGCTCTCCAGCTGATGGACAAGTTCCATCCCATTGCGTCGTCCATACTGTCCGACGACGGCATCATCGGGGTGAGCATCTTCATCTCTTTTTCACCTTTTCGAAATCGACCCAAATACATATAATTAGAAGCAGATCGTCGATGCTCCGCGCGAGATGACGTTGCGACGTGATCCTGGCCGGGGCATTTTTTCTTTTGTTTATCTCCAAAACGACTTGTGCTAGAAAAAAAAATTAAGTAGATATTTAAGTCGAAGACTACTATTAGACTATTATAAATGTGATCATAAAAAGAAAAACGAAAAATCGGTGAATAATGAAATTATTAATAGCAGCATAGTCAAGTCCTAAAAAATATACATAATAAAACTACAAAAAAGAAATACACACAAATCTGTCTTAAAAATAAACATTTTAATTTGTTTTCTCCCTCTAGTACAAGCGAATTTAGCCTACATGAGCAGGGCCGATGTGTGTTTGAATCGATAAAACCGATCCTTTGAATATTTGCTCACAGTTTAGACGGCACGGGTGTATAACGGACGGACGGACAGTAAAGCTTGCTGCCTTCGACTGATTGTCAGTCGATCTCCGCATTAACAACGGCTGTGTATTCATTTGTATTTTACCCCCGCAGACCGAAGCGGCCCTGATGTACGACGCCGTCAACGTTTTTGCGCTTGGCCTGGCGGCGTTGCAGTCACCTCTCAGACCTGCCAACCTGTCCTGCGAGACCGCATCGCCCTGGAAAGACGGACTCACCCTCTACAATTATATTAGCGCAGTGAATATTTTTTTTCTTATATTCTATTGAATTTCTTATATTCTATATTCTATTCTTATATTTTTCTAAATTCCTGAAAGTAGATATTTTTACATTTTTAAACACAAGCTTTTAGTTAGGCGCTTGAATGCGTATGCATAACTTCTTGTCTGTGCTGTTGACCGTTGAGGAGTTTCTGAGCCAATCCTGGGCGTGGAATCAGGTCGCGCTCACCGTAAAAATGCATTGTCAACAGAACGGAACCACATGTCAAATTTCAACTCCGTAGGATAAGAGGAAGCGGTTCTAATTCAGCTCGCAAGTCGACCTAAACCTATTTTTAGAGGACGTTTTTCATTCAATACTACGGCGTTTTTATGGAGAAATGACCAAGTTGAGTCCTCTTAATTTGCAGGTGTCTGCGCACGGCCTGACGGGCCCCATAGAGCTGAGCGAGGGCCGCAGGACGAACTTCTCCCTGCGACTGTTGCGCCTGACGAAAGGGGCGGCGACGCCCGCTGCCGATTGGACGCCCCGAAATAAGTTGAAGATCACCGATCCCGCCGCCTACAAGGCCATTCCGCCGCCGAACGTTACGCTCATTGTAGTTACGAGAGAGGTAATTTCTGTTGCATTGATATTAAAACTAATGAATATTCCTAGGACAGGTACACCAAAAAAACAACACCAACTTGCATACAAATTGATGGATATTATAATAACGAAAGTCCTCTCCGTAATGAGGAGTCCCTCGTTATCTCCAAGATCGAAGATCTTCTAGTATCGGGGTCGACAGAGGCTCATCAAATGATTATCAGGCTGTAGAATTCAGCTGCTAGATGCTATAAGAAAAATATAAAATAGCTATTAAAATATATATATCAAAATGTTGAATGATTGCTTCTACGCTGTTTTTTACTCCAATTTTTTCCGACCGTTTTGTCATATCTGTCATATTCCGACACTTCCCAAGAATTACATTTTTTTATTTAAATACGAATATTTGAACACAAATATAATTCCTCTAATGCGACAATATTGTCATGAAATGCACCACTGTCTGCTTACGAGGTTACTTACTCATCTGCATTAGGTCGCCAATTGCGATTGCGGGCGGATCCTCTTTCTTCATGAGAGGTCCTTGAGTTTTTACTCCAAAAACAACTAGACCCTGTGGCTGTTTAGTATTGTTATGATAAATGGGCTGTCAATTACATTGTCTTTTTTTTGGCCATTTCCGGCATAGTCCGGCGCGGTTTGCAGTTGTCAAAGTAACTTACCTGCACTAAATACCTACCCTCACTCTCTTTGGAAAACCGTCCTATTGTGTGGACGTGTGCGCCGTGCTGTGTCTTTTTGTGTGGGAACAGGTTTTTATTCCCCAAGAAGAAGTGAGTGCACTCCTCGGGTCAAAGCCCTTCAGCCTACTCCGAGAGAGCCGCCAAAACTTTGTTGGCGAAAGGAAAAGAAACGGCGCTTCTGGTGTCAGAAAAAGCCGTGCCTGTAGAGATCGTGAGTTCGATGTCTGTAAGTTTAATTGAGTAATTTACAGCCCGCTGGTTTTCCACATTTCGTCGGTGTATATTTGACATGACACAGATATAACTAATGTGAATTTCATTCCTGTAACTGTGGTAAACTCTAATGATATCTAAACACACGGTCACACGTCATTACCTATGACCGCGGCATTATTTACCCGAAAAATGATAATTTATGACGCAACACTATGTCGACAATTTTGACAATTTTTCCGAGACTGAAAAACTTGTTACCCAACTAAAATTATATTATTTTTAGGCTTTGCGTTTCTTTCATTCCTTTTGAATTCATTCGGATCATCGGGTAAACGAATTGAAGGTTCTTACGCGTGGCCAGATAAAATTAGTATATATTTATTAAATTAATCGTCGTTGTTATCATTAAAAAACAAAATGAAGTAAATATTTTTTATTTGCCTCAAATTCACCAAATTAAATTTCAGGAGAAGCCGTACGTGATGGTCAAGGAAGGCTGGAATTTACAGGGCAACGCCCGCTTCGAGGGCTTCTGCATAGACCTGCTGCACAAGGTGGCCGCCAGGGCGGGCTTCAACTACGTCCTTCACCTCGTGCCCGACAACATGTACGGGGTGCGCGATCCCGTTACCGGACAGTGGAACGGAATAGTTCGAGAGCTCATGGATAATGTACGAAGTATTGTAAATGAATTTACCGATATCCGAGTATCGCTAGCCTTTTCCAGGTGCTAAGGTGTAATATTAACTACTGGATCTGTGAATTTTTACTGTTTATACTAGAAACTCTGCTCTGTTGTTTACTTAAACCGACGCAGTACTTTTTTTGTGTGTACGCACATTTATGTGATCAATTTTATAGACTGCGTACTGTACTATTTTGCTCTTCGGAAATGACGTATTGTTCGTTCCGTTGAATGCACTCACGCGTCTAGTTTTAACGTCTCGCTGAATAGCATTGGCATTGGCATTTTGAAACGTAGATAATCTAATTCAACGTTTGAATTAGATCTCGAACAGCGAGTCAATTTTTTTCTAGATCTTCCAAATTTGCCTTCATTTTCATGCATCACATTTGAAGGGGTATAGCCCCGTCCATAAAACCTAATGCGTCATAAATTATTTGGTTCATAGAAAAAAATTACAGCTTAACATGGAGTTATTAATAAAATATATACTTTTTAATGGAATCCATACTTCATTAAGGACTGTGATTTATTGGAAAAAGTGCAAAGGCGAGCAACAAAATTTCCAGGACCTTTGAACGGTTTGGAGTATGAAGAAAGGCTTGAGCGACTCAAATTGCCTGCTCTCAAAAGAAGGCGAGAGCGTGGTGATCTCATTGAGACATAAAATATTGTTGGGGCACTATCTGAAGAAAAATCTCAAATACGGTCTTGATATTCAACTATCTTAGTAACGGAAACGGAAACAAACCCATCAGCTATGCTCTCTGTCGGTTAATATAATAATAATAAAATAATAATAATGGATGTTAAATATACAATGAATATTGCGAGCGACACGGTAGACCTGGGAAACGGCTGGAAGGTTTACTACCTAAATGGATTTGAGTTCTTTATGGTGCCAACGTTCATCCGATTACCTTTTTCCCTATTTATCGGCGGCATCCCAACTAGCTGCATGTATTTCAATTCACGTGTTTGAGATTTATTTTTGTTCATTCAATTTTATTAGTAGGATCCTGAGATCGTCAGATAGGCAGGACGCAAACCGCATATAGGCTTTCTCAAATATTTACAAAGTCATATACTTTTTTTGCAGTTTAAAGTGATGAAAAGTTTAACAATCCGATCTCTCTAATCTGGACTATACAACTTCGGTGTGGTGTGCTGATGTAACGTGATTGGTTAACATTAATGACATAATTATTCGTTTTCAGAAAGCTGACTTGGCCGTCGCGTCGATGACCATAAGCTACGCTCGTGAGACCGTCATAGACTTCACGAAACCCTTCATGAACTTGGGAATCGGAATACTTTTTAAGGTATGATCATATTGCCTCCCAATTCGTGAATCACCGCTGATGGAATGACGAGTCTCTTACGGAGACGAGTTGAACTTAGTTTGTGCGCCGATATACCTTAATAGGTATTTAATTCGACTGACAGCGTAATTTTAATACATCCGCTAAGTCGGGTATCAACCTTACTATAATTACAAACTTTTTCAAATCATTATACGTTAGCACATTAATATCCAGCTAATAGGCCCTGCGATTTCAAACATGATTTGTATTGACGTTCGACCTTGGCAGAAGAAACTTTTATTTAAAAATTCAATGTAGATAGATCGAAACATTCAAAAAATATCAAATAAATTAAAATTCATCATGGTTTCTGAAAAAAAAAATGTAAGATTTACTTATTTATTTTTTAAATAAAATCTATGGATTTACGTAGTACTTTATATTAACATACAATGAGAAAAAAAGTTACCACTACATAAATCTGAACACATTATGCTACATAGATGATAATAGTTTAAAACAAACAAACGTTATTTACATTTTTCATAGTTATTTATATCGAAACATTTTTTTTAAATTTGAAATGTACTTAGCTATAGGCGATCATGACAATTAATTAATTCGCTCCTGTCGTTAACTCAATATTAAATTGTTCCTGTCATAATTTTGTCATTCGCGAGGTCACGCTGAGCCGGGTCATTGATCGGACTTGATCGAGCTTGACTTGATGAAATTGGGCATGAATTATTTTCGCATTTTTTAATACAATTTCATACACGTAATAGGGAACATAAACACTCCCTAAAGTATTTGAGAATGGTCTTGCGACATTATGTATAACCAGCCTGATTGTATAGCCAACCTAATTGTTCTTTTTAACAATTTCTATAAAAAAAAATATATATTTTAAAACACGCAATACATTTCACAGAATACGTACGAAAATACTTCACAGAATACTTGTCACAATAGTGACGGGTAAACTGGTGCAGAACGCATCGGATTTTAGGTTAAGGTATCTAGGCGGCGACTTCACTTTTTCCCAATTATTGCAGATATATTGGCTGCTTTCTCCAATGTTCATTTTAAAATCATGCATAGTCAATCGGTATAAATAATTTATCGTCTCCTCTCCAGGTGCCGAAATCTCAGCCGACGAGACTCTTCAGCTTCCTAAACCCGCTGGCCATTGAGATCTGGCTGTACGTGCTCGCCGCCTACGTCCTCGTCTCGTTCACCCTCTTCGTCATGGCCAGATTCTCGCCCTACGAGTGGTACAGCATAAATGATAATTTTGCCACTGGTGTACAATTATTTTCGGCCCTACTCAACTAAGCTAATCGTGCTTGTGCTAAAGTCGGGGGATATGGTCGTATTGAAGCGTTAGAAATGGTAGTGGAGTAACTGTATAAAATAAAGTAGCTTTATTGATAAATCACATCTTAATAACAATTTTTGAGTATCAATAAATTCGCTGTAACACAGAATATTTTTTTTAATAAATTACGCAGTATTTGCACCGTATTTCTTTTTCGAGTTGGGTATTATGTGTCCCTTGAACCAACGTCTAAAATGACTTATGCCGTGTTAGTTCTTAACCGACAATGGCATAGACAAATTTCAACTATCCACGACTAACCTTTAGAAGTTACAATCGTTTGGCAAACACACTAACCTTAACAATTTAGTCACTTTAAAAGACTATTTATATGAAAATAACAATTATTTTTTTATGTGTGCAGGTCGTCTCCGAGCGTGTGCGCGAGGAACGCACGTCTCGTTCAGAATCAATTCTCCGTGTCGAATTCCTTCTGGTTCATAACCGGAACATTCCTGAGGCAAGGATCCGGTCTCAACCCGAAGGTAATTGAGGCGGCTGGTTCCAGTGCTGCCGACCTTACTCATCAACGTTTTCTGACCAAATCTACCTAAAATTACTTAACAACCATTATAAAGTAACATTTTACACAAAATTATTATTAGTTAAGTATCTAAAGATATTAGGAAAAATATTTATGATTTTAAACAGAATAATGCGCAAGGAATGGTATCTGACCAGATTGAAGTTGGCAGGCGACTTCTGGCTTGTCAATCGATGCCAATCGGGAGTCATCGAACAGCCGTAGTAGTTAGTCACCGACGATTGAGTTAATCGATCGTATTTATAAGGCTGGCCGGCGAGCAGGTTTAGCGACTACGACTTTTGTAAACACCGACGCCGACTAATTTCTTAAATGTGACGTAGGTAAGTTGTCACTTAAATTGTATTAAAGCAATGATAGAAACAACGATAATATAATACATTAATAGACTAATTCGTTCTTCAAGCCGAAATAATTTATTGCATTCTAAATCTTAAGCCTTCCTTAGTACGGGCGCTGCTTAGTTAGGTGAACTTGATATTTGAACTCAATAAATTATTATTGTCAGAATATCGGTGTTACTTTTACTGCTGATTCTGTCGGATGCTGCAGTCACAAAATATCTGGAGTCCTGGATCTCCGTAGGTATGGATATTATCCTGAAATTTTTTCCAATCCGTATCCACTAGCATTTGTATTAGGGATGTTAGGGTTTAATACACTCGAGTTTAGGCGACAAGTCCATACATTATTCTATTTTTATAAAGTTATTCGCGGATTCATCTCTGTTCCGGACCGTTTGACTAGATCCCGGAAGCACACGCTATTTAAGCGATTGCCTTGTCGTACCGACGTATACAAGTATAGTCCGATTGGGAAAGCAGTCGAATTATTATGTTTCTATATATTTTTCTTGATTAATTGTGGTAAATTGTTGTCTTTAATTGTTATTGTTTTTGGTTTTTAATTTTGTTTTTTTATTTAATATTATATTCACCTAGAACTGATTACACAAAAAAATATATAAATAAATGAGAAATTAGAATATAATTGTATTTTTAAGGGCTGCATCGAAAACCAGCACTTTGCTCGCGTCAAACGAGTAAGGAAGCCGTGCGCAATCCATTCATTGAGACGCATAAAAAACGTAATCTTACACTATTTGAAAATTGTACATCCTCAATAAATAAACTTTTGAAATTAAATTTGATATACTAAATAGTGCTTGTGTCGTAGCTCGGACCATTTAAGCACCGTTTTCATATTACTTTCAAGTTTTGGTGTGATTGAGGTCTAAAAATCATTATCTTCTAACATATAGCAAAAGAGGTATTTAAAAAACCATTTTTGGTCAAATTTTAGCTATTTTACGAGTGTGATAATTTGATTAACAAAATTTTATTCATATGGGAAATTTATCACGCAGTAGAGCTGTTGACCGAAAACGTTTCGTATTGTGTCCTGACAGGCAACATCGACGCGCATAGTCGGCGGCATTTGGTGGTTCTTCACGCTGATCATAATAGCGTCGTACACGGCGAACCTCGCGGCGTTCCTCACGGTCGAGCGGATGATAGCGCCCATACAGACGGCCGCAGACCTCGTGCACCAGAACACCATTCAGTACGGCACCCTGAAGGGTGGCTCTACTATGACTTTCTTCAGGGTATGTCCTCAAGCGAAAACTTATCAATAATATTCGCTACCTTAAAATACTCAACGACACAATTAAATGATTTTATTTAAATAAATTTAATTCAAAATTCGGTGTAAATCTTTAATGCTTTTACCATAACTAAACTTTAATGAAATTAACCCCAAGAGTTACTGTACAGTTTGCAAAAATAATAATAGCAATTGCTTATAGCAATTCAACACGTTCGAACACATAGTATTTGAGCGGAGATTTTTATTCTTTACCCTTAAGCCATAAACTAACTGAGCGCTCGACTGTTACTGTCGTCGCAGGCTGGTTACAATGTCAAAGTTACTCTATCGATCGGAATTCACGTGGTCTTAGGACATCCTGTATATCGAATTGAGAACCTCCTCAGTTTTTTGAAGTTATAATACTAGCAGGCCAAAAAAGTTGGTTTTAATGATTTCCGACTGCCGTGTTGTAGGATTCGAAGATCGAAATTTACCAGAAAATGTGGCAGCACATGTCCACCGAGCGTCCGTCCATCTTTGTGTCCACCTACGAGGAGGGAGTGCAGAGAGTCCTGCGCGGCGACTACGCTTTTCTAATGGAGTCCACCATGTTGGACCACAGGGTTCAGCGAGACTGCAACCTCACCCAAGTTGGAGGGTTGCTCGATTCAAAGGTAATTACAAGTCCGTTTCGAATATTTATTATCTTTTTTAAATATGCTTTTCCTAACACATTCAGCTCCGAAGCACGTTGACCGAACGGAATATCCGACGCATGACTGACACCCGTTTTTTAGTTTAAGTTATAATTTCTTATAATTGGCAAATAATATGTACAAAACTATGAAAATTTATTTAATATTATATTGACATAGCTTTTGTAAATAAAACTTGACTTATTTACTGCCAAATCCATCAATTCACTAGCGCACTTTTCGCATAGACAATTAAATGTCAAAACTGAACTAAAATGAAAAAAAAACCACGATTAGTCTATGCCTTTCATGAATTCAGGTATTCGCGACATCCACCATTTTAAATGTTAATAGAAATGCATTAAGACGGTAACGGTTTTACCCGGAAACGGCACCTGTCGTATACAGCGATCATAGGATATACCGTTATTGGCGCTGAATGTGTTACGGGGCTTCTACTCGAAAAGCTGTCGTCTGGATTGGACGTGGTCATAAATCGTGGTATTTTCATACAAAATAATAAATCAGGAAAAACACATAAGCTCAGATAAGTATGAAATAAAACTATATCTACCATTCATTTTCATCTATTTATCTACAAATATTAAGAGAGCAAAACGCTTGTACGGAGAAACGAGCGGTTTGCGTCCGTTTAATTGTCAATTCTGCATTTAATTTGGCAGCTGTGACAGCCGTCAAACGAAATGGCGTACTCTGTGCCTACCATTTAAATCGATTATTTAAATGTTAATTTTCCTATTAATATTAGCGACATGCGACTGGCAAGACTGCGTATTTTGGTACTAAGTCCAATCATATATTAAAAAATCAGCTTTTTAATATACGGACATTATCATAAAATAATAATAAATAAAATATATGCCTTACCTGAATATTTGCCCATAATGTGAAATATGAAACTTCTGTTGACCATTTTTTAGGTTAGTTCTAATAATTCTTTGAACGCAATAAAGTTACCGAATTTGATTTCAAGCGCGGGTAAATTTAGCAATCGGTGCAATATCTCAAACGAATGTATGTTAATTGTCTTACTGTTGACTTTGTAGGGCTATGGAATCGCAACGCCGAAAGGCAGCCCGTGGAGGGACAAGATATCGTTGGCGATCCTGGAGCTACAGGAGAGAGCGGTCATTCAGATCCTGTACGACAAATGGTGGAAGAACACGGGAGACGTCTGCAACAGAGAAGGCAAGGACTCCAAGGCGAACCCTCTTGGAGTGCAAAATATAGGTCTGCATCTATAATTGTTAAAATTTAATGATTACGTTCACGTGTCGTATACAGAGTGTATTAAAATCACCGCCGTTCGGTAATTACATTAATTACAAGAGAAACTAATTTAATCAAACCGAGCGCTGTGCGTCGCGGAAGCAGAGGATCGCTTCAGTGCGATGTTCAAACTATTTCCGGAATGGATTCGCGGTACTGTGTACGCACCTTTAGTGCGAGTTAGGCAGTGTGATCGCATCCTAACCCATTACTAGGTTGTACAGGAAGACCATTTCCGAAGACTTCCGAAGAAGTGATTTCATATTATCATCATGTAGGTTACAATTTTTTTTACTCGGAAACCATGATGAATTTTGATATTTCAAAACAAATCACGTTTGAAATCGCAGGGCCAATAAGCTGGATTTTTGTATAAGGCGTTGCGTAAAACCTACTCGCTCTTTTCTCCTTACCTGTACTGTGCTAAGCGACACCTCCGTTCCTGGGACAACTGTAATCCGTATTACCTATAGTTTTGTCTCGAGTAGTTTTACTGTTATAGCTAAATATTCTCTCGGGGCGAGGATATCACAGATTTAAAACAATTTTTTTTTAGATTAAATATTTATTTGTGAGGTCGGTTTAGTTGTCCATATAGATCAACCCCCTAAAAGGATTATGGTGATTTTAAATACATCCCGCACACTTCACTGCTTCCGAGCTACTTTTATTGTCCGCTGAAGTTAGGACCACATGCTTTATGGAGAATAATTCTATTCTCTATGTATTTAATCTATTTTTAGCAACATTTATGGTACTCATTTGTATGGTACTATTCTGCAGGTGGAATCTTCGTGGTGTTGCTGTGCGGCCTCGCCGTCGCAATCCTCGTGGCCATCTTGGAGTTCTGCTGGAACACCAAGAAGAACGTCACCCAGGGACGTTCGCTGTGCAGCGAAATGGGACAGGTATGTTAATATTTTTAATTTGTATCCCATCCAGACGTCCGGTTTGTGCTGCAACACTCGCCGGTTCGAAAGACGGGTGTTTACGTTTATTACATCTCCTGTTACAATGACACGAAGGTGTTGCTTGCTCGGTGCAGGTAGTGGGCCAGCGAAACTGGGTTTTGGCATGATTTAATTAAGACTGCAGTCATTATTTTCAAAATTGTCAATTTGATTTGTTGGCAAGCTGTCATCTTGAATGAGTGAGTGAAATAGGTGACATTGTGCCTCTCGGCCACTGTTCTATGTTCTGTGTGAGCTGGGAGGGAAGATGGCGTGCTGGTTGCTCGCCGATTGTGTAATTTAATGTAAGGTCTGTGCGACCGAATAAAATAGCTGTGGGATTTAAAGGAATATTTTATTTCGTTCCTGACACCATAAGACTAGCAATGTTTTTTTTATTTAATCGAAAGTATGTCTAATTAAAATATTACGCTGTTTATGTTTTGTAGGTAAATGCATTTTTTTTTATATCATTACCTTCACATTTACATAACAAGACAAAATCCAAAGGATCAAGAAACGTTGAACGTTTTTTATTTTACCTATAACCACGATGTTATTTCTGACGTCATAACTGCTGCTCTGTCATGAGCCAGTACGAGTCACACGGGATACACGTGACGTTAGCAGTTGTGACGTCACCACCTGACAGGAATAAAAACATCATCTAATTTTAACAAAACAAGTATAAGGTCACTCAAGTTAACAAAAAATGAGTACGTTCATTATTCTTCACACTTTTTACATGATCGTCGAATCCAATGAAGTTTATTTCACGCGACAGGAGCTGAGGTACGCGATCAGGTGCGGCGGTTCCAGCAGACGGAGGGGCACGCTACGGAGACACTGCACCAGGTGTTCGCCGCCCGCAACCTACGTTCCGACTCACTACAACGGGCAGGACCCCAATGCAGGTGCGTTTCGTAGGGTAGTTGCTATCGTGTAGCAAAATTATTAGAGCCACCGTCGAAAATATCTTAATAATATTTTCAGTCACATAATAAAAAAAACTAATATATATTTATAATTATCACTAATTTTGTGACAGTCAAAATGCACTTAATAAACCTGACGCGTGTTGCCTTTGGAATGTTTCAGACGCGTGCGCGCTCCCCATGAAGGATCTCAAGTTCTCGTAGCGTCGGGGCGGGGGGCACCTGACGCCCCCTCCCGCGTCCGCGCCCGCCTCCCCCTGCCACCATCACTCATTCAGGCGGTGCCACCACTACGACAACACAACCGGTACGTACGTTTCCTCAATCACTCGAACAAATCAACTTTCATCCACTCTCCCGTCGGCAATTAGGCCCGTAATGCCCGGATCCGACGCAGGCCTTTTATTCTTCCTAAATGCAAACCAGTTAAATATCCTAACAACACGTCACCTGATGGTAAAAACGATGATTCTAGAATTCGTGTAGATTCTGGAGAAGCTATTTTGGAGAAGTACAAAAAAAATTGTAATATATGGGGACCTCCAGCTTAAATGCATAAATATGGGAGAGTTGAAAATTGAAATGAAATATACAGGGCTGTTTTTAAATTTATAGCAATCCTTTTAGGAGGTTGATCTATATTGATAACTGAACCGGTCCCCAGAAAAAAAAATCCTACTAAAATAATTATATTATTAAAAAACTTAGTCGTGCACTCGGGTATCACTGAACGTTCTCGCACCTTGCGCCAATCGCGGTCTCAAACATTATTAGAGTTTTACCTACCATTAAAACATCTTATTATGTTGTCTTCCTTATCCGGAACATATATTGTGGGAGAGAGACATCATCTTGATTCGTGTTCTTCGATCGCATGACTTCCGATTTGTCAAGTGTCACTTGCAGTGACGTGGGTAGCCATTTTGAATTCATTTTTTTTTTTATTATTTATTGAAAAAATTAAGTTGGCCGATGAGTACAAGTCTATAACCTTCCTAACTAGGTATGAGGGACCTGTTCTAAGGACGGTTATATATAAAGTGCTTCAGTGAGCATACAAAAGACCAGCGCAAAACCCTGTGAAAATATAAAAATTAACTAAAGCACAAATATACACACACACACACACATAAATACAATTTAAGTGTCTACTAAGTAACACTTAATACTTATTGACATCGAAATTTCGATAGCTTCGGTTGTGACGCTTCGCCGTTGTGAAATTTCTGTATTTTTCACATGTGCTTGAGACTATTCACGTGTGAAAAGTGTGTTTACACAAAGGCGAATCACGCGAAAAATATTATGAGACAATACGGCTTTCGATATTTCAGAAAATTGACAGTACAACGACGATCGGTACAAAGACGTTAAGCCACGTACGTGTTGACGAGTGTCTCGGTGTTTTTTTTCTGTGAAATAGACACGATTTAGTTGAACAAGATTTCTATTTAAGTAATTTTTCTCGTAACTGAAAATCAGTTTTCCAATATTTTCTGCTGTTTGATTGTCGATCTAGATCCAACAACCTAAAAGGAGTGCCCTAAATAAAAGCACCTGTATGTATTAATAATTCAATTATTTTGATTCCGTCTATCTCTGAGGTAGGCCCTTAAGCCGAATCGCAATTCACGCTAACCTCGAGGGATTCTCGGGTACGTTATAAATGTTTACACATCAAATAACATGTATGATCCGACCGCACATTGCGGACGCGTTCTCGTTGCAGGGAAAGTAAGGCCCCGTCGCCGTTATAAATTACATTCTTCCGCTTTTCAGGTTCCGTTGGTTCGCTGCACGGCAACGCATACGCGGCACGAGACCCGCAGCACAGGCGCTTCGGCTCGCAGAGGCACGTGCACATAGTCGCGTGATCCGCACGTCGAGCGGTGCCATCTGTCGTTCATCTCGATATATTACGTAAAAGATGAAGTTATTGCTGCGTCCGCGTCCGAACGAGACCACATTATATTTTTTTTTTGTTTCCATTGAAATCGTCAATAAGATATTTTATATTGTGTATCTAGGAAGGAGTGCTTTGGCTTCTGCGCTTATCTAACTTTATTTTAGCGAGTGTTAATTGAACGCAAGAGCAAAGCTATCCTTAATACATGACCGATCCTGCCGTGTGCTCCTTCTGGCGTTAAAAAAATTAGTTGTCACTTGAAACACCAGAAAATTGCTACTAATCAGCGTTTCCGCGGCCAGCAAACCTCGTATTGGAATTTTCCTGAAAAAAAAATTGACACCGTTTTAACCAATTAGAACCACTTCCTCTTATCCTGCGGAGTTGAAATTTGACATGTTGGTTCAGTTCCGATTCCGATGCATTTTTATGGTGAGCATGACTGGATTCTTCGCCCAGGAACGGCTCCAGATGAAGGAACTCCTCAAAAGTCAACAGCGCAGACTCGAAATTTCGTATACGCATTCAAACACTTAAATAAAACATATTTAAAAATGTACTTTTCCTATTAATTTTTGTGTTGTGTGGATTTTTGCAAGAAAATACAATAATACTGAATTTATTCTAATATTACATAAAAATAGTGTGTTTAATAGGATTTTTTTTGTAGCGGAATGTCATAGATTTACAGTTGACAGGACAACGGGTTTTATGTGTGCTAATTTCCAAAAATATATATTAGTGTTTATTTACAGAATCACTGCCGTACAGTTTGAATATCGTAATTCATTATGAATAATGCACCTGTGTAATTGTAATCCTAGTAATAATATTTCCATTGCCAGCGACATCAGATGGAGTCAAAATTACAATCACCGCATTGCTAATCAGGTCTAAATTTTTTGTTTTAAATACGACTTTGAATCGATTGCCAACATGTTGTCTATGCTTTTGACAAGTCAAATTCATTACAGGTTTGCTCATTTGCATAGCTTCTTCAATATTTTTCATGCTGACAGGACTCTGACTAAGAATCTCTTGTCGATGATTTTTATCCGAATTTTACCAAATTGTCACTATACCAATGTGTGCAGAGGCCTCTAACGCAAGCATATAAAAATTGTATCTGTTTTAAAATAACATAAAAATAGGTATTTGTTATATTACGTAAGCAATAAATTATTTTTATCGGTTTTACTATCAATTTTTCACATGGCAAGTAACAATTACACTATCATATTAATTTGGTTTAAGTTGTCGAGGAGGTGCTCAAAGTGCAGTTCCGTCCGCCTCTTTGCTGTCTTCATAGCGCGAGCTCATTTAATTGCAGACAGACGAATGTCTCGCAACTTTTGTATTGTGTGTAGTTGAGTTTGGCAGGCGGCTGGTATGAGAACACGGTACCTCTGGTTAGGTTCCCAAATGGCAAAAAGCAATTTTGAGGTTAAATAAGCGTTTTAATTGTTTTTTTTTTATTAATATTATGTGCATACCTACGTTGCAGTACAGTATGTGTTTTAATATATAGTGTGTTTCAAATATTTACGTTAAACGTTTTTATTGTGTAGAATGTTAGATCGATTGTTTTGAACGTTAAACGTTTGTTTTTTTTTTGTCAGTTGACGTTAAAATCATATATTTACTTATAATCTATCAATACCAATTGCACAGCTGGGGTTTGAAAAAAAATATTTCGTAACTGGCAGTTGATTACGCCTTCGATACTATAGGACGGGAGTCGCCGTCGTTCGGTAGAACTTTGCTTTTTATTTTAATCTCAGTTCGAAATGACATTCTAGCATATTGTGTAGTACATATTTTTTTCTCAAACCCCAGCTTAAAAAATATGTATACGTACGTATATATTTTATATAGGCTAAGTGTGTTCTAATGTATTCTGAGTTTATTTAAAGCAATCCTTCATTTCTTAGACTTATATAATAATGTGAGAATCTAATAGTTTTTTTTTCATTCGGGAAGATATTCCCGATGACGGATAATGATAATGTTTTAAAATACATATGTTTTATTATTTATGTATTTATTCTATATAAACTGGAAGCTTTAAGCTGATGCATGTATTTCTTATATAACCTTATGAGTGCTACCGTCGGGCGCGCTGACTCCGAAATGTACGTGGCAAGTGTTTCTTGAGGCGGAGACTCGTGACTCGGATTTTCTATCTCGTTCGGACAAGATAAAAACATCGTAAGCATAAAATCAAAAGGCTGAATAATTGCTACGGAAAAATTGTGATATCTTTTTTTTATAAATAAACTATCAAGAATAAATTTACATCTAATTATAGTAACTTTTATCTAAAAATAGTGGCTGCTAATTAAATATACACTCGAAAAATAACTTAAATTCTACTTTTTCTAAAATTAATTGCTATATAATAGAAGTTAACGATTCTTCTCAGACATGCTCCGTGGTAAAACGACCACGAGTTGCCGTGTGATCGCCGAAGTTCGTTGACCGAACGGAATATCCCACTCGGGGGCTACCACCAATTTTTTTAGTTTATTTCTTATAATTGGCAAATAATATCTACAAAGCTCTGAAAATGTATCTTTTTTTTTATATTTAATATTATGACATAGCTTTTGTGAACAGAACTCGAATTATTTACTGCTAAATCCCTCAGAAACACTTTCAATTCACTAGAAAATCAATGATTAGTTTGTGCCTTTCGAGAATTCAGGCATGCGCGACATGCCGCGCTTTTAAATATTAATAGAAATGCAGAAAGCCGATGGGGTTTTTAAGCGTACATGGCAACTGGCGTATGCAGCAATGACCAGATATCTCGTCATCGGCGCTGAGCGTCTTAAGGGCCTTGCTACGACATTAGCGCTCTTAAGGATAAGTGATTAATTTAATTTTTCATCCCTATGACTTTGATTGCTTTCCTTATTTAATGCGAGGGTATGAATAATATTACATGTTTAACTTTTTACGCAACATAGCTAATTATACCTAAATTGAGTAATATTAATTATTAGGAATTCAGCCTATCCACTGATTGAGATGGATGTGCGAATATCATTACCGACTAATAAAAACGTTCCGACGAGTCTTATTTCAAAATGATTTTAATCACTTTTTAAAATATCAACCTACCCCCGTACGCACGTTTGAGCGTGTGAAAATATTGAATACTTTTCCGTGGTCCAGATAGCATTTTTGGTGTACTTAAAACTAGATTATATAAAAAAAAATATTCCACTTCGTTAGAATAACCAATCGTAATATTGAATCCATTTTTGTGTCAAATAATATTACGAACTTTTGATATTTAGATGTTTTATTGACTGAAGCGATGTTTTTTTTTTTTTAGATAGTTTTGAGATTAATTTAAGATATCGACTGTTTTTACATCAACGAATATTTTTTTTCTGTGTGGCTATTAAATGGTTTATCCGTAAATGCCAAAGACCATCGATAGAGGGCAAATTGCCATATGTAGACTCGTGCATATTTAAGTTCGCTAATACGTTTAGAAGGCGAAAAGCAACGAAAACGGGTAGTTTTAAACACAAAAAAAAAGTATAAGGAAACTATTGTAATGAGGTATTTTGTAGCGCAGCCCGGTGACATTTTATAGCTATATGGATACGATCTGACATTATTTTAAATATGAATAGTAACTTAATTACAGCCAAATATTATTTTTGATAATTCCCATTTCCCTTTGGTCGAAGAGCATCGTAATTTAGGTTATAATCTAGTGATTGATAACATTTGATCCAAATAAAATTTGTTTTAATGGGCGAACTTCCAATGCAAATCGCCGATTAAGTGCAGAAATTGCCGGAGATTTATATGTATATATTTGTTTTTGCAACTAAAGCGACAGCCGGTGCATTTCCTCACGGTCTTGTATGTAAGTTTTACTTATTACTTGCAGTTAACTTGTCAATTCTGCCCTTGAAGTGGTTCACATTTTCTGCATAGGCCAGGCAATCACTCGATTAGTAATCTCGTGGTCATGAGAATTACCATAATACCCTCGATGTGACGGCAGTTTCGATGTTGCGATATTCTTTTAAAACCGCCATAACTAACAATAAAACATTAAACACTGCCCTATGCACGGTCGCGTTAGTGCGCCGCCAAGCTTAAAATTGACCACTGACCATAAAGAAATGCACGGTCACTTTAGCTGCAAAATAATGCGATTATGCATAACTCCTTAACTTCAATACTTTTGAAATCTTCTTATCCATGACTTCAGTTATAGAGAAGTTGCTTAGGCAGCCTTATTTTTGAAATAAGGCTGAAGAAACAACTTAAAAATTAATGTACCCGTGTAAAAAAATATTTGTTTTTTCTACCTTATCGGGTAATTTGGTGTGAATATGGTGAAATAAAATAGTTTTTGGAATTCTCTCTTAATGTGTCGATATTTTAATCTCACTATTATAATACAGGATGAGTCTTAATGAAAGGGCAATGATATAAATATTATTTTTTCAGGAAACGTGAACATTTTCACATACTCGTCCCTTCGGTATTGCCGTTTCGACGGGAACATCCTCTATTAAGTCTATTCATTACGACTTCGCTGTAAAAAAATCATCAATGTATGTTCTAATCGTGTAACTTGAAGTACGTTTAAGGTTTACAAATAAAGTATTAAAGTTTTAATATATCGCCGTTGGTTTTATTTATTTGAGGGTCCTGCAAAAACTAGCCCCAGTATGATTGCAATACCAACTTATTTTGAAATATACAAAAATATCCAACAGAAATTGCGACAGAGAATTGAACGTGGTGACCTTATTGAGACATTCAAAGCGATTTCAGGACACTACAATTGCGATAATATGAAGGACATGTTTGCTTTCAATCGTAATTAAAAACCCTTCTCTACAAACGCAACTAATTGTTGATGTGTGGAATCAACTCCCACAATCAATCATCGAAGCCCACTAAATCAGTGAAGTTGTGCAGGCATATCAGCTCTAGCTGATAATATATAAATACAATACAGTAGCTCAAAATATTTGCATTTCTTGCAAAATCTAGTTAAATTAATGTTCGATAGGTAAGTCGTTTTCATCCTACGCTCTTGAATTAAGCGTGCCGATACTTAATGGTTGGCTAAAAAAAGTAACTTTTAGTAATGCCCGCTTTCTGAATGTGTATTTAATTCCACTTTCAAGGTTCATGTTTACACTATCATTATAATCCACTCATTTGATTTAAAGCTCTGGCTTCTTGATTCGTTAGCGGCGCTAGCATCAGGCCCGGCACGGACGGCTCGTGCTCCAGATCGCGCAACCGATTCACTTTCACTTTCATATGACTTCGCATCGTGTTGATTTCCACGTCGAGTTGCTGCTGGTCTTTCTCGAGCAATTCTATGGTCTTCGCTGTCGGACACTTCACGAGATTGGTGCCGATCGTCAGGAGGCAACGCTTCGGGTTCGTTTTGCGTATTTCTCTGAGCGCTTCCCTGTTCTCGTTGCGCCGCTTGTCCATCAGGACTATCTCCTGTTTGTCCGAGAGAATTTCCTCCGCCAGCTTCTCGACCGCTATCAAATAAGAAAGCGTCTTTTGTTGGTCATCCATTTTGCCTTAATATAATCATCTATTAGACATCATAACAAAAACGAAAATCGCTATCTGATATTTGGAAGTTTCGAACTTTTTTGTAAAGATGAACTGACAGTGACAGCCACTGTCACTTCGACAACTTTTTATTTATTTTATAGCAATAAAAAAAATATCTGAAGTATTTTAAACTGAGACCGTGTGTTGTTAATTTCAATGTTTTAATACATTTTCTGAGATTAAATAATATAATATTATGAGGCACCTATATATTAAATTTCCATGTTTGTGTTTTGTTGCCACGTGCGAGAAATGTATAATCCCGTCATAAAACTAACTTGCAATAACTGGCTGCCAGTGCCGTATATTAAAACAAACTTTATTTAAAACATTAGTTTCCCTCGAATTTGATAATACGAAAAGGTTTTTTAAATGTTAGTCGGGGACAGTGCTACTCAAAGCTGTCTATAAGTAAAACATTATCACCTTAGTTCGATTCCAGCTACACTTGATAATAGAAGTGGTACTGCTAGACTGCGTAGGACTCCACAGACCATAGGATGTATAGGTATGCGTACACATACACATAGCTTACCCGCCTTAGTATTTAACTTTTTTTTACATATTTATATTATTATTAGATATTAATGTTACACCTCAATCTGCCTCAAACGATAATTTATTTTAAATAGTAAAACATTGATTTCCGGGAGTAGCGCGAGCATACTCTACTTTATCTATTGTAGTAGTAAACCATGTAGCAATACAAAACTGCCTTTCAATGTTCAAATCGTTAGATAGGCTTGATCATTTACTAGTATTACTTCATAAATGTGTTAAAAGAGCTACTAAAATCTTATCGATACCTATGTATATTACGATGGTGTAAAATAGGTAACTAAACGACCAATATATGAAATATTCACAATAAATATCTTAAAATCTAAAACTTATGATGTATTTTATAACCCACTCATAACATGATCGATCATTGTATTAATGACCGAGCACCGAGTAAACTTATATGACGCCAATCACTCGTACATTAAATCAATATTTATTTAATAAGTGTTTTTATTGCGTAATTGCATAAATATTAGCCTGGGTTGGGTGAGTGTTTGAAAATGATTAACGATTATTTATTATTCATGTTTGCCCTAAATTAATATTATGCTTAATATATTCATAGATACATTTTTTTTAAATACTTGTTTAAGGTATTATTAGGTTTTTTAAATGGGTAAAAAGTTATGCTGATCGGTTATGATTGGTGAATATGGATTGAAATCCTTATTGACAATAAGTGTTTATGGCCAACTACGTTTCTACATTGCGTTTTTTGCCTATAACAAATATCATAATTGCTTTTATAATATTGTAAATATTATACTTTTCCTTTTCCCTATTTATAACTTCTAACTGGCAACATTAAAATGTCATAAGCCACACATTTATTTCCTTCGACGTTGAAAGTGATTGTCTACGGCCACCTCTTCCTTTCTTTCTGCTATTAGACGGCAACATGGCGGATCATCAGGTTAGATCGTGTTATTTGTGTTTTATTACATTTTATTTTGCAAAAGGCATGTGAAATATGCGTAATTAATTATAATACAGTATTATAGTAATAACTATAGGCGTTCTTCGATATAACTTTGCGTATTTTCTGAACGGTTCTGGAAGTGTACCACGTGTGTCGGTTATAGGTTGTTCTTTATTTTTGGTGATATAGAATCCGTGAGCTGATATTTATTTTATTTGTGTATTTTAGTTGTATCCAATCGATTATCCAACGGTTATTGTTTCACGTTGCAAACAGTGAAACAGCAATAGTGAGCAGTTTTTTAAAATGTGACTGACGGTGGATTTGACAGCAGTTATTTCTTCGTGTCCGTTGCGTTTGCAATAAAATACTTCGAGTTTCATTCGTCGTCATCGTGTCATCATATGAATTTTAATTCGTATGGTTTTATTGTGCTTATAATTATAATTACGTTTTTCAGACGGAGAAAGCTTTCCAAAAGCAGCCTGCTATTTTCGCCAACCGAAAGCAGGGCGGTAAAAAGAAGGTTCTTCGCTATCATCGCAATGTAGGCCTCGGCTTCAAGACGCCCAGAGAGGTGAGTCCTCAATCGATTACTTTCCCTACTGCTATACAACACCGTTATTCGTACACGACAGACTATGATCAACGAGTCCATCCCGGGTGACCCGTGATGCACGAAGAATCAGATTTTCTTCACGTTTTAATTATTATAAAACTGTAGGTTCGGGTAAAAGCAACAATCCATTCATTCATGATTATGTATCTCTTATTTTTAGTATCGCAATCTTTTATCTACTTAGTTCTTATAGAGGCCTGACCGAGGTCAGTGTTTTTTTTCATGAACCCTTTCCATCAAACGATGCTTCACAACCACGCTTGCGAAACGTACAGCAGAACCAAACCAGAACTATTAATAATTGGTCTATGATTGATTTTCCTGCCTCTGGTAGATGGCTACATTCTTTAGAAATAAAAATTATGTGTCGAGGGCAGAGTCAACTCGTTAAATTGACGAGTGTGGTTGTTTGATATCGTGCATACAATGATTTTAATCGCTATTATTTTCTATTGCCTAAGTTACTAAACACCGTCTTTATATCAAATGATTTTAGATAAATTAAAATCACCCGTTAATCACTAATATCGTTAATATTTCATGTTTACGTATTATATTTAGAGTGAGTCTCCGCCTTGTTAGTTTCCCAATTACGTTGACGTACGCAATTGAGGTTCGATTTGGCTTGTAAAGCTCTACGAAGAAAATTATTTTTTTTTAATAATTATTCTAAATTATATTATTTTTTTTCGTGAGACCGGTTTAGTTATCGTCATAGATCACCCTCCTAAAAGGAGTGCCCTAAATTTAGAAACAGCCTGTATGTTAATTTTATTTTTGCAAACCTACCCTTGGTAAGAAAATGTTGTCGTTCGCCAGGCGATCGAGGGTACCTACATCGACAAGAAGTGTCCGTTCACCGGCAACGTGTCGATCCGCGGCCGCATCCTCACCGGCGTGGTCCAGAAGATGAAGATGCAGCGGACGATCGTCGTGCGGCGGGACTACCTGCACTACATTGAGAAGTACAAGCGTTTCGAGAAGCGCCACAAGAACATGGCCGTGCACATGTCGCCCTGCTTCAGGTACGCTGAAAAATCACTTGCGCCCCAAACCCGTCTTTCCGCTCACATATAAGGGGTGATTCTGGTCATTTTTTGTTTAACAAGTTTTCATACAGCTAACAAAAAAATATAAAAACTCTATTGAACGTTTGGTGCACGTATTGTTGTGTTACTGACCTATCCAATTGACCTACATTACAATATTTGTGCGGGAAATTACTCATCGCTCACTGTCGTAATTACTTTTGTAGGTACGCTGCCCTGTGCAGCTATTGGGCGACAGCGCCGCGCAATATTTTGTCAGGCGACCATATTTTAAAATGTTTAGAACTCTTTCTTTTATCTTTCATTTCCGGAATCACCCCTTTAAAGGATACTGCTGACTTTAAGTTCACCCTGTATTTGCGTCGATATGCGCAGTTTAAATACCTTTGCTTTAAAGGACGCAAACCGGGCGTTTCTCCATACAAAAGTTGTAGTGTTGTAATTCTCTAATTATTTGTAGATATAGAAAATTAATACTGGATATTAATTATAGAATGAATAGTGTAAACTTCTACTTTATCTAAAAGTTAGGAGCCTTGAAAAATCTATATTTTTTCAAACATTTCATGAATACTTTAGATTAAAATTACCGTCTTTTAAGATTTCCCTATACAGACAAGTTGAATGATTTTTTTATATTTTACAAACTAAAAGGCCGTTTGATGAAATGGGAGACAGACGACAGGCATCCGTCACTCCGGCGAGATAATCGCCTCCAAATTTCGGCAACTCAGACATGTATAAATCAGTAAGGCGCAATTCGGGTGATATTATTTTTTTCGATCGGCGAACTGCCCCGATAGCTATCTTCGTATTAATGGCGCATCGTAATACTAATGATTGGTGTCAAGATAAACAAATGGACTCGAAGTTTTCTTTTTACCAGTTGGCTTAAGATTGGGAAAGATCGGTGCCTAATAAAAATGTAATAATCTTAATAAAGAAGGTGGTATACCTACCTGAATCATAACGAGGTACCTACCTATTCTGCGCCATGTGGCCACGCCGTGAACTCATAAATACGCATGTACTCACTAAACCTTGTTTATATGACAATTAAGCGATTTGAGATTTATTTGCACTTATTTTGTTTCCGTACTAAAATACCGATTGATTCGTATCGAATGGATATGCTTACCACCATGAGATTCCTCATAAAATTTGGTTTGACGGTTGTATAATTGGGCGATAAAACGCCTTCTTTTTTTCTTCTATATTTACAAATAAGTCACAATATTACCGTGTTTATATGAAGAATTGGCTGTTGCGTCCTCGCTTTACGAGCAATCCTAATAAATTAATGATGATACCGAACGACGGTCTTCTGAACACACAAATGAAGACAAACCACAATACTAAACCAATCAGCTGAAATTTGACGTACTTTCGCGCGTTGCGTCGCCTCCTCACCTTGCACGCGCCCGTAATTGTGTTTCGTTCGCATCTTTCCAGGGACGTGGAGATCGGCGACATCGCCACGTACGGCGAGTGCAAACCGCTGGCGAAGACGGTCCACTTCAATGTGCTCAAAATCTCCAAGGGAAAGTCGGCCAGCAAGAAGAGTTTCAAGAAATTCTAATCTAATCGTATTTATAAAATAAACCCTAAAAAATACGCCTTTTGACTTCATTTTTGCCATTATTCCGCAACGGATCGAGTCGCTGTCCGTTTATAAAAATCCTACAATTCTAAATAATATTCTGATGAGTTCCGAGGTAAAAAAACACAGAAACGCGTCATAGTATGATCATGTATGAACACGTTACATTAATTATTATTAATAATAGGCAGGCAGCCATAGCTGATAAGCCTATATGTTATTTAGTATCAATTTTTTTATTATTTTTCCTTATATTTTTTTCCGTAAATGTTCATTTGTGATTATAATTTTGAGTATGTACGATTTTAATGATTTAAAAATTGCAATAAAACAGTCATTCGTAAAGAATTTATTCGAACTCACAACAGTGCCACAAATGAGCGAGCTAATAAAGCCTAACGCACTCAGCGCCGATGACGGTTTATCGCGTCATTGCTGTGTACGCCAGATGCCGTGTGACGCTTAAAAACGTCATCGGCTCATTGCATTGCGATTAATATTTAAAAGCGCTGCATGTCGCGTATACCCTTAATTCAAGAAAGGCATAGACTATTTTTATTTTTTTTTCATTTTAGTTCGGTTTTAGTGGTAAATAATTCGAGTTTTATGCCAACGCAGAAGCTATGTCATAATACAATATAAAATATAAACATTTTCATAATTTTGTAAATACATATTGTTTGCCAGTTACGAGAAAAGCGAATTTGAAATTTCAAAGAAATTGTTTTAATGTTTGAGAACGCGAGATCGCACTTCGAAGACAAACAAAGTTTTTTAATAGTATAATTATTTTTTTAACAACCCCCCAAAAGGATATCGGTGAATTTAAATACATCCTGTATATGGTGTCATGATTGCCAAGGTGGGCATCGTATTAAGCTGGTCGCTTAGGTACGTAGACATTTTTTATAAGCTTTTATTTAGCTTGCAATATTTATACTTCGGTTTAGGTCGAATCTTGCGAGCTGAATTAGAACCACTTCCTCTTACCCTGCGGAGTTAAAATGTGACTCGGTTCAGTTCCGATGATAATGCATTTTTATGGTGAGCATGACCTAATTCTCTACACCCTGAAATGGCTCCAGACGGAATACCTACTCAACGGTCAAATTTTGTATACGCATTCAAGCACTTAAATAGAAGCTTATTTTTAAAAATGTATTTTTAGTCGCCGTAAGGCACCGATTAACGACAATTTTGTACATTTTAGTGACCATAACTGGTTATTTCCGCATTGAGACAGCTGACGAGACACCGGCCCCCTCTGTCCGGTACAACCGCTTCGTACTTCCAACACCTCGGAAGGTAAGACCAACCACGTTATTTTCAATCGTCGGGGTGGGATGCGTAACATCGGATTTACTATAAGAGTCGACTTTGTGTATTCTGAATTCGGATAATACAACTCGAGTGTTACGCTGCTTCGAATCGAGCGTGAAAGTAGCCGGCGTTCATAGAGCGACAGTCTATATGTTATTTTACGTTCAGCGTTGCGAGATATTATCGCAACGCTGATATAATATCTCGATTATTATCGAGATATTATGAGTTTTTGTTTACGTCTTTGCCAAGGTGTTGTGTCATTTCATGGTAGTCGTTTGACTATTGATCCAAAAGTCGCAGGTTCGAATCCGCATTTTTAACGCTTTATTACCACCTGATCCCCTGACTCTAGCACAATCACATTTGGTTTAGTTGAGTAGGCCTAAAAATAATTGTATACGAAATACGTCTTAGCAATTCTTTTAAAAATGTTCTTCGAAGAATTCTTTCAATAGCATAATTATTTAGTACATTTAAATACATCCTGTTACGGCTGTCCCGAGACCATTTCCGAGGATTTAAGGAGGGTTTGTGTTACCTATTATGAGTAACAAATTATATAAAAAATAGCAAATAAAGTTCATGTTAAAATTTATTATATCTTTTAATGCTATAAATTCGGTCAGGTGGCTAATTACGATACACGCGGGGATCAACGACCTGACCTTGCCCGAGTTATCGGCTCGCTCCCAGAGCCACAGCTGTTTGCTCACAATAAAGACCTTGTGACATGATCCTTATACTATATTCATGTAAAGTTTACATTTTTTTTCGCAGAAACGATAAGGAATTTTAATATACTTTCTTAAAAAATAACACTAGAAATCGCACAATCAATTTTTTGTACCAAAAATAGTCTTGGGACACGGTGTGGTTGTAAAATCTTTAGATTATTTAGAAAAGTAGTGACTAAATTATTTGTATGAAATTACTTATAAATATTTTTTTGATGATGATACCAAACGACGGTCTTCCGATACCAGAGCTGACGATAATCGTTCACTAAACCATTTTTCTGACGAATCCCTGAAAAACCGATTCCGACACATCGAGCCGCAAATCAGTGTTTTGAATTCCTTTTTTTTTTTACAGATCCGCCCGTCGTGAAATCAGCACCTGTGACGAGCACAAACAAGTGACGAGTGTACTAACTCTTCAAGTGCACACAGCAGATTGTGTTTGTTCGGCGAGTAAGTTTATATATTATATTTTTGTTGAGTGTCGTTCGTTTTGATGGCATCCAGTTTCGATCTCGCTTTACCCGATGGCGCTGTTAGCGGTCGACCATTTGGCGCAGTATTGTGGGACATCAGTACAAATTCGGGCTATTTTTTGACATTTGCCCGGGTATCTGCATATACAGAATGTCCCATAAGTCATGGTCCAAACGAAAAGAGATGATAGAAGAGAATTCTCCATCAACGGCCACAGTTGTAATCAAGTTGTGGTTAGATTAAAAATATTGATACTTAGATTTTTTTTCATAATTGCTAATTTTTTGATGCCTAATAATGATATACCCTTAAGAATATTGTCCCGTGACTTAAAAACTTCTACGTTTAACGCACATTTAAAATGTACTTTAGCTATGTCATTGTTTTTTTTTTAAATACATGAACTAAAAATATTTAGCTGTGAAAAGAAAATGATTTAAACCCTAAAGGGTATTTCATTAAATCTTATTAAACCTTTTATACTATTATTGAAACTGGATTAATAGGAAAAAAAGAAATTTGCTATTTTCTGTGTAATTATATACATGTTTCCAATTACGCGTAATTGTATAAAAAAAAATTGCGAAAATAATTCATGCCCTAATTTATTTGTTCTATCGAGGCGCTCGGCAAGGCTGGTCGATGCCTCGGCGTGCCGCAGCCTCGCTGGAAGCCAAATATGACAAGAGCGATTTCATGTTATTGCATAAAGTTTACAGATTTTTTACACCGGATTTTTTATCGAGAACTGTCTTCATACAAAAAATGTTCCCCGGTAATTTCCAACCGTTTGTAATTTACAATGGAGTTCCTGTAAAAATAAGCATTTTGTATGATGAAAACGAACGACGGTCTTCTGATACCAGAAATGACGATAATTATTTTTCTAAACCAATTTACTGACAACACGCAGTACAAATCCTTCGGTGTTAAGATTGCGGTGTCACTTCTAAAAAGTGCTTAACTTTTCACAGGTGCTCGATGCTACAGTACCAGTTTTGAAGAAAACCACTTAAAGGCAAGTTTTTTCAATGTATTTTAAGGAGACTCTTCCCGAAGAGCTGTGTGTCTTAAATCGTGTTATTTCGTCTAGCGGCGGTTTAGTTAAGCTGAGCTTGATGAGACAAGCGATCTTTTTTAAACGTCTTACAGCTAGGCCCTACAGGCATCCGCCACAGACTACTCACGCCTGTGGTACCGACTTGTGATGGTTTGCTTCATTTACTATCTCCACTTGTGCCTGCGGCACTTTTAGCCCATTCGATGAAGTATGGAAATATACAGACTTTTCAAGACTTGATATTAGAAGTTATAACTTTTTCATTCTGTTTAAGACCCGGTAATTTTGAGATAATATAATTTTTCTTCTTTATCTCCATACAACAATCACGTTGTATGGAGTTACGACAGGGTTGCGCCCTCTTAGCCTCGCTGCAGTACAATAATCTGAAGTGTTTAGGGGACGTAACAGCGCCCCGATTTGTCTTCAGCCTAAAAACTTCTTCATTCGTATGGCTTGTATTGTCGGAGAGGCGCTATTGGGCGCAGTATCAACTGCCTTATTGTTGTTTTCATGGTGCGAGGCCGTTCATTATAGGCGAACATCTCGCGAGTCTGCGACAGAGTGTATTTTTTTTTGTGTATGTCTTGTTACTTAACCAGTGGACAGTATTGAGAAAAGTGCCGTTGAATATTCTTATATATATTATATATTTGAATATTATTATATTAACCATCTTACGCTAGACATATCCGATGAACTTCAAATTTTTTTGCCTTATATCGAGTATCTTAACTAAAATGAGACTCACCCTTTCGGAAATTCCCTATTCTCATGTTTTAAATCGCCTAAACCACCCCGTAGCGATGGTCTGAGGTATCAGCGCCTGCTTCCAAAATCCAGAGATCCCGGGTTCATATCCGGCCATGCCGTCGACCGAGTTAAGTAACAAGACACACACTAACATATGAAAAAAGAACGCTTTAAATTGACTTAGCCTCGTGTGCCCATATATTATTTTCCGGCGTTCTTTTAATTTCCGTTCATCGATTTAACCTTTTATTACTATGATGAGAACAAACGACGGTCTTCTGACTACACACATGAAGAATGCTCTTAGCTAAACCATTTTTCTGATACGTATAGAGTACGCGTCGGACTGCGTCTAAGGAAAATGCCCTAACTAATCAAATTTGTGTTTTTATTCAATTCGCAGGTGCCGGGCTGCAATCGACGCTCGCCGTCCGAGGTATCGTTCGTGCGGCGATAAACTACCGTTGTTAAAACACGCATTATAGTGTCATTTGTTTGTAATGTTAATAAATATGATGAAATTAGACTTTTCATGTTTTATTTTACTATTTTTTTTTTCCCTCAAACAATCATAGACAAACGATAACTCGAAATATTATGACCATTTAACCTATCGAGCGCCGATGATCGTAAATTATCTTTAGAACTTATCGAATGACTCCAAATTAGTTTTGAGCTTTAGTTTAGTTTTGAGATCGTGGTAGTCTAGTGGTTAAGGCGTTGGACTATTAGCCCAAAGGTCGCTGGTTCGAATCCGCACATGATAATCCATTTTTAATGCTTCATTATCACCATCTCCCCGGACTCTAGCACAGGCACATTTGGCCCAGTTGAGTAGGGCCCAAAATAATTCTAGGTCATAGCAATTATAAAAAAAAATGTTTCCTCTCCTTTCTGATGCATAAAACCTTAAACATCCAAAATCATTAATCAAATCTGAAAATATCCAATTATATTTTTGGTAGCAAATTTAATAGGGAATCTCATAGTGTTAAGCAAATTTGGTCGATATGAATCGCCCGGTAGAAGAAAGTTTCATGGAGATAACGAGGATATGCAGCATCTAAACGGATGCCAAAATCTTGTTCCGTCGTATTGTATTTGGTTAAAGTGCGTTTTTAAAATCCATAAGGCCTTATGTATAAACGCATTACTACGGTGCTTGGTTTGTTAAGTGACTTAACTATAAGGACCAATGATCTTTTAAAACTTATGGATACGGCATCTCGTGCGAATCGTCCTTGTAAAAACCCGACACCGACGATTCCCCCACCGTTCCGCGGTGCCGCAACACTCCGATAATACGAATATGACAGGATAATTAAGATATAAGTGTCTATAAATTCATTGCATTGCATTGAAGTCGTGACTCGGAAATGTTTCCTTTATATCGCTTAGGTGTTGTTTTAAGTGGAATTATGTCGCATAAATTGAATTTTAAATAATTAAAATCTGATAGTCATGATTCATTTCAAAATGTGGTTTTAAGGGATTGTTCATCTGCGACTGGTCGCGGAAATTGCAAAAAGGTGTTAGCGGGTAATTTAATAAAATGTTATTGATGAAAAAACCATTTTCTTTAATTTAGAAAAAAAAGAATATATAGCCTAACCCAAACAAATTATAACATTTTATTTTATTTCTTACATAAGTAAATTTTAAAAAGTTTTCCCAAATTAGCAACACGTAAAAAAGATATTTAAATATTCCGTAGGTAGTTACAAAAAAAAAATAGAATTACAATGTTAGTGATTCATAAATTCCAGCGAGCATTTGTATGAACTTAAAAAGCTAATCGACAAGAGTACAGTTTACGAAGAGTTGCAAGTGGAGAGAAGATATCGGAGACCAATACTGCCGCTAACTCACATTACACACATTTTACTAAACGATGTAATAAAGTTCCTTCATTGGTGGTTAAAAACACAAAGCAACGAGTTTATTCTAATAATGGGAGAAAGATTCATTATAAATGTAGCAAGAGTAAGAGGTTATTTGACAATTCTAGATGTAAATAATAAATAAATAAAGTTTAATACACTAATTGTGAGAAAAACTTTACTAAGAAACCAAATTTAATTCATCACATTAATGCGATTCATAGGAAAATAAACAAGTTGATAGAAAAATCCACAGGGATCGATATTGGGGCCTCTTTTATTTATAATATATACAAATGACCTCAGTTCAAACATAGCAAGTGCAGAAATTATTCGGTTTGCTGATGACACTAGTGAGGTAATCGTAACCAATAAAATGGACGAGCTGGATAAAAAATAGGCACAACACTCAATGAACTTGAAGATTGGTTCAAGGCTAATAAGATGTCACTAAACATCTCAAAGACAGTTATAGTCGACTTCAGCAATGCTCCGAGTTCAACGATTAAGACACAGCATGCTGTTGAGGTTAAAAACAGCGTTAAATTCCTAGGAACATATTTAGATAAAAAACTTAACGAGCAAGAGCATCTTCAATATGTCAAATCTAAACTTTCCTCAGCGTGTTATGCCCTTTCGCGAAATATATGGATAAATCTGCAATATTATCAGCCTATTACGGTCTCGTTGAACCACACCTTAGATATGGTATAATCGCTTGGGGCACAGCTCCGTATGTGAGTGATATCTTTCGACTCCAGAAACGATCTATCCGAGCTATTGCAGGGGTGAACCAACATGTATCATGTAGACCATTGTATTACGTAAGTATACAAGTATATTTCTTTTTGATAAATCAACATTCCAAGGTCTACGATGGTAAAGCGCCGCTAAGCGACTCAATCCTTCATACCCACTACCTTCACTTGCGTGAAGAGGGTAGTTCAGTTGTCGTCGAGTCGTCGCCACCCGCTCGAATTGAGCACTTTCTTGCATCGAAACGCCAATATTGAATAGCCGATATCAATTATAACTTAATAATTGTTTTTTTTTTAATTTCACAAAACTATTTTCAAACCCTAACTTAACTAGGCAGCACCCATAAAAAGGTAGGCTTTATTTGTTGTAGATTATTGAATATTTCAGGTCAAATAACGAACAATTATATTGTTTTTGATCAAAAACACATTATTTGAATTTATGGTTTAAGAATATAATATAGCAATAATACATATACATCCACTAATACTCATAAATAAAAATGAAATCATTGGACACTGTACAACGCTCCAGCGGACGGTAGTTCCTTCATATTTCAGGTTTACCTCTGAACCTTCTGCACACGGATCAGGTACATATATCGATTATTTTTATTTTATAGTTTGGCCGTTTCATAATCAAATCGCCGATTTCAAAAACCTCACAAGTAGAATTTAGCAAAACGATTCTTTAGATATAAAGACATTAGGCCTCAAAATTACTTAGAGTAGGAAAAATTATAGTGAACTATTTTGAACCGAGCGTACCAACAACACGTCATCTATCATTGCACTTACAAGGACAAGACCTGTTTCGCGATAACTTAGCCAGTAGATTATGGGGGCTCATTTCATAAAAAAAGTGCGTACCCAGCATCCGAAATAAAGTTAAAAAAGATTTTTTTATTATTTCTTAGGACGTTGAAAATATTCCTTTTTTTTTAATAGGTACTTATTTCGCTTACGAAATCATAAATCAGAAATGTGAGCACAAGACCTGTTCTAAGGTAAACCTATGATGTTTGTTTTTTAATTGTAAAATTTTGTTTTTTTTTTGTATATTTAATGTAGTAATCATATTTAATTTTCACTTTTAATTCTTTATTTTGACTATTAAATAAATTTTTAAAATATTACAAAGTAAATTTGTACCTAAGTACCTATTCAGAAAAGTCATCCATAGAATATTTTATCTACTAAAACTTTTTTATATTAAAAGAAATGCATACGAGTAAGTATATGTTTAATTTAAAAAGATTGTCAAGGGGGTTAATTTTTAGGAAAATAATATTATGTCACAAAAGTATCCAATCCAACGATCTTTTAAAACATATAGATACGGCAACTGAGGGTGAAAAACGCACCGCGCACAAGTATGCCACTGTGAGTCGAGTACACTCCTCGTGTTGCGGCCGGAACGGCGGGGGAAATCTACCGGTGTCAGGTTTTTACAAGGACGATTTGTAGGACATGCCGTATCTATATATTTTAAAAGATCGTTGTATGCAAGTGTTATATGCAATGTTATAAAGTTGTTAATTTCGCACACCATTCTTCTCCGAAGTTCAACGCCGGCCTATTCTGTGCGTGATCCTCAATCAGTCTTCTTTGACGATAATCTATGTCCTACAGTGAAGCAGTTATCGGCCAGAATGGGTCATTCGTTTAACGTCTTAGTTTCGTATGTATAGCTTTGACGTGCTGAGATAAGTGATGTTTTTGTGTAAACGAATTAGTACATTCTCTACATTGGAACTGCCTCAGTTTCCTATGAACTGCATCAAAATGTATCTTTAGATTGGATTGACTTGAGCATGCGTATTCACATTCGTTGCAATTAAAATTTCTTATTTTCAGATGGACAGTTTTATTGTGATTGGACAAACGAGATTTAAGTGCAAATGACTTAAAACACAAGCGACATTTAAACTTTTTCTTTTTAAGATGAACTTTGTCCAGATGTTTTTGTAAATCTGTTTTTAAAAAACAGACAAAATCGCAATCGTTGCATTTTCTTTTTATTTTCATGTGAGCAACTTTAAAGTGATTGGCCATCTGATGCTTTAGTGCGAACATCCTACTACACTCGCTGCAAATAAAGTTTCTTATTTTCATATGTACCGCTTGAATATGACGCGATAATTTAGATTTTGGTGTAAATGCCTTTGCACACTCATTGCATTGAAATTTTTTGATATGTCTATGAACGGCGTCAATGTGTTTATGTAAAACAGATTTAAAGCAACACGCATATTTACACTCGCTGCATACAAATATTCCCTTTAAATTGTGTACTTCGTTCAGGTGTTGTGTTAAGTGAAATTTTGTTGCAAATGATTCATTACATTTACTACATTTAAACAATGTCCGTTTCAAAATATGTAAGCGCTTCTGTACATTCGAAGTCACATAATTGCATTTGAAGTTTCTTATTTGCTTATGTTCAATTTCAATGTGATTGATTAAGTTAGGTTTATTTGTAAATATTTGATTGCAATCAGCACAAATAAAGTTTCCTTGTTTTCGATGGACAATGTCGATGTGATCGTATAATACAGATTCAAATAAAAAATGATGCTCGCACTGGTTGCATTTAAACTTCATTTGAATAGGTGAACCAATGTCGAGATGTTTCTGTAAAATTGGATCTTCCTTTTGGGTCTCCGATTTCATATTGAAATTTTGAATCACTGTTTGACACAATATTTGTGTTGGACAATGTTCCTCGCGGGCAACGGCATCACATGATTCTGTTTTAAAAAAAAATATTGGATCTCTTAACAATGTCAGCGACTGGTCAAGAGAACTATCAATTTGTTCAGTTTTTACAATAATCTCTTTTCCGTCCATTTTTTGACATCATTAAAACATTGACAGATCGGTGCACCAGTATAGTGGTGGGGAGTCGACTCCAAAAGTATCGAGTACTTGTCTCTGACACCAAAAAAGCAGTTTATGTCCATTGTTTGTTTTCTAACGGCAACTGCAATGTTGTGTGTATTAAAGATTTATTTTTACAATTATTGTAATATTAAACAACATCTTGATTTTGGCAGTCAAGGTTTTCAAAATCAACCACATAGATTTAAAAAGCGCGCTGTTTAATTGCACTGCACAAAGCATAACTTTACAGGACAGCGGCCAAAAATCTCAAAAAATCACTGGTGATAAAAACGACCAACTACATTAAAAAATTTTACTAAAAATCTTTTAGAAATACTGCATTCTAATATATTTTTTCATCAATTAGTTATTAATACAGTTTTAAAAAATATTTTATTTGTTTTTATTATTATACTCTACCAGGTGCTCTAACAGATTTATTGTAAAATATCGTTTTACAGGATTGTTTAGCTGCAGCTGTTTGCAAAATTTGCAGAAAGGACTTGGATTTGGAATTGTACCATAATGAAAAAATAAGGAAGTCTTGCAAAAGCTGTGAAATCTTTGAAATTAAATACCAATAATATTGTAAGCGATCAATGCGTGAGTCACCTTGATACCTTCGACCTACAACTTACAAGCAGATTTTCCAATACCAGCTGGTGACACGAGTGATTTCTTTTATAAAAGATGGCTAAATAGTTATAATTTTACAATTAATATTATTGCCGCGAAGTCTGGTTTTAACTACCTCTGGCATGAAGGTATTGCGAAAAAGGGGAGAAATGAAGTTGGTAGTAGCATTTTGAAGTATCTAAAAGTAAATTGCGTCAGCAAAAAAAAAAAAAATTATTCGGACAACTATAAGGACAACACTGTTCATTATTTCCCCATTGTATGCAGTCGTTAGATATTGAAGAGATTACACGTATTTTTTTGTGTTAGGACACACGCAATTTGAGGGTGCCACTATGCACGCCCTCATTGGAAGGGAAAAGAAACTTGCTTAAAGGGAAGTCCAATCTACGCGCCGTATCGATCGGTTCCAATTATTAATCCTGCAAAAAGTATGTAAAGTAATAGAAACGGACGATATTATTGATTTAAACATAAAAAAAAAGATGGTGGAAGCAACTTTTACTATAAAAGTGAGGGAGAAAAATGTTCTGGTCGAAGGTACAAGTAATTTAGCATAAAAATCTCAACAATTTTACAAATACACTCACTGCTACAAGCAATATATACAGGTAAACGTACGCGATAGGAAAAATAAAATAATCACTCGTAATACCTAAACAAGGTTAAACAAGCCACTAAACTTGAAAAAGGTATTTTTGTCTAAACCACCAATTTCCGCTTAAAAAAAGACCTGCGCCAATATGCTACAATTTTACAATTTCTCGAGAATACTGGTCTTTTTATCAAAACTTTGCTGATGGCTCAGTCGAAAATGAATGAGGATGACTAATTTTATTAATGATGATAAAAATGCAACTAAAATAGGATTTACAAAATTTTGACGAACATAACTAATATTTTTATTTAGATAATAATGTATTTTTTAATTATCGTTTTATGGATTTGACGTTTTTTATAATAAAATGTTGACAATAATATTCTCACTTTTTTGTTTTAATTTTAACTATTGTGTTTTCTCATAATTTTATTGTTATCTTGAAAATGTGCCAATAAAAATAGGAAAAAGTTTGCTGAATATTATCGATGAAAGTTCAACAGTGATACAAACCCGTATTTTTGTTTTTTTTTATCGTTTTATGAATAAATATGAATAAATTCTTTGTGGAGAAAATAGTTGGTAAAAGATAAATTGATTCATAAATTTAAAACAAAATTTTGAAAATAAATCGATTTATTTTAAACAATAGAATGAACATGAAACTTAAAATACCATTCTCTCAAAACTTGCTTTTTCGAACCCAAAGTATAAGAGTTTAAGAAATATTGTAAATTAAAATACCAGAAAATGATTGTAGAATTAAGTAGTATTGAGCAATACAATGATTAAAAAAATCTGGAAAGAGTTTTACAAGACTTAGGAAGGTATCTTAAAATATGATTTTACGGGATCAATCAGCTGCAACTGGTTACCGAAATTTCAAAAAGGTGTTATTGGTTAATATAATTAAATTGTTAATTTGATATCTTAATAGGATAAAAACCATTTCTTTGATATCTTAAAACAAAAAAAGAAATTACAGTGAGCAATTCAAAATTTTCAATATTTCTTACACAAATTAATTTAAAAGGTTATTCATAATTATAATTTTAGTGATAGCTACTAAATATACAAATCAAGTGGGCAACGTGTTGGCAACATTCGCAAGTGTAACGTCAGTGTCACGGATACGTCTGATAGCCGATACTTCTTAATGACAGTAAATACTATTTTAGGAGTTGGATAAAAAGCTATTTTAACTTCATACACGAGCGCAATAGAAAAAAATTGTATTAAAATAGAACAAATGGATAACATTAATACTTTCGAGCAACAAAGAGATTGCAATTCAACCTGCAGTAATTACGACCAGTCACAACTGAAGCAATCGCCCGAATTTAAAGTTGAAGACCTGATCGATGAGAGTACAGTTCATGAAGAGTACAGTTCAGTAAGTGAATACCTTTGTGATGAAGAAGATATTAAATTCATTAAATCAGAGACCAATATTGTTAACCCACCTCAATGTTTTGAACTATTACGACTTATCAATGGCTGTAATAAAACAATAGATTTTGAGGTAAAGTACCCATTAATAATATTAAAAAAAATAGATTTCACATGTAATCTTTGCAAGTGCTCTCTCAATAAAAACGGGTCTATTTATTCCGTTAATGATGAACGCGATGAGCCTTCACACTTGTGCTACGAATGTTTTACTAAACGATGTAATAAAGTTCCTTCATTGGCGGTTAAAAACATTAACGAACGAGTTTATTCTGATAATGGAAGAAAGAGTAATTATAAATGTAGCAAAAGTAAAAGGTTATTTGACAGTTCTAGATGTAACCTGCCTTATGTAAATAATAAACAAATAAAGTTTATGTGCACTAATTGTGAGAAGAGCTTTACTAAGAAACCAAATTTAATTCATCACATTAATGCGATTCATCTGAAAATTAAAAAGAATAAATGCAGCGAGTGCAATTACGAATCTTCAGTGAAAGCACATGTACAGAGACATATTGATGAAATTCATAGGAAAAGAAAAGATTTTAAGTGCAGCGAGTGCGATTACGCATGCTCAAGGAAAACAACTTTACAGAAACATATAGATTCAGTTCATAGAAACATAAAAAAATTTGAATGCTGTCACTGCAATTATAGGTGTCCTGCTAAAGTTACGTTACGGAAACACATTGAAGCAGTCCACCTGAAAATTAAAATGTTTAAATGCAGCAAGTGCGATTACACATTTTATTTGAAATCACAGTTACAGATACATGTTGATTCAATTCATCGAAAGATAAAAAAGTTTAAATGTGGTGAATGCGATTATAGGTGTTTTCAGAAATCACTTTTACAGATACATATTGATGCAGTCCATCTGAAAATTAAAAAGTATAAATGCAGTGAGTGCTATTATGAATCGCCGATGAAGTCTCGCATACAAAGGCATATTGATTCAGTTCATCGAAAAATAAAAGAGTTTAAATGCTGTCAATGTGATTATAGGTCTTCTGCCAAAGGTAATTTACGGAAACACATTGAAGCAGTCCATCTAAAAATAAAAGAGTTTAAATGCAGCAAATGCAATTATAGGGCTCATACTAATTCTACTTTACAGGTTCATATTGAAGCAGTTCATTCAAAGTTAAAAAAGTTTAAATGCAGCGAGTGCAATTATGAATTTTCAATAAAATCTCGTTTACAGAGACATATTGAAGCAGTTCATTTAAAATTAAAAAAGTTTAAATGCAGCGAGTGCTATTATGAATTTTCAATAAAATCTCGTTTACAGAGACACATTGATGAAGTTCATAAGAAAATAAAAATGTTTAAATGCAGCGAGTGCGATTACTCATGCTCAAGGAATTCACTTTTACGGAAACATATTGATTTAGTTCATCGAAAAATAAAAGAGTTTAAATGCGGTCAATGCGATTATAGGTGTTCTTCTAAAGTTAATTTACGGAAACATATTAAAGTAGTCCATATGAAAATTAAATAGTATAAATGCAGCAAGTGCAATTACACGTGTATTAAAATAAATGTGTTTTTAAAAACAAATACGACAATGTTCAACATAAAATAAAAAATGCATCCTTAATTGATAGAGTTCATTGCAAAATTATGTTTTTTTTTTGTGACAACACAATTTTTATTGTAAAATTAGAATGTTTTTAGTCGTGCTTAAAGTGTGATTATACTAAAATACACCCTTACTGACACAATAATGTATTATTTATTTAATTAATTATGTTATTGCAAAAATGTACAATGGTGTTTTTGCTGAGTATAGGTATTTGATAGTTTTTTATATATAAAATTATCAAGGTCATAAAATGTTACGTCCAGTGAATATATGCAATCTATAACAGCATTTGGTGACTTATTGACGATTCATTAAAAAAATGATATTATAAACTTTTGAATATTTCAGAATAGTTTTCTATCCAACCTTAATACAACTATCTATGGCAATTTTCTATACCTCACAAGGTTTCCAAAGTGATTTCATGAACTTGGACTCATGTTTTATATATACACTAAACTCAAAACTCAGGGGCGGTTCTTCGCTCGATTTTTCAGTTTGTAGCAGCCAGTTTCAGTTTGTAAGTAATAGTGTTTTTTTTTATTCAAAGTAATTGTAGTATTAATAATGCACTTTTTAGCTTCTTTTCAGTATTTTCCAATGCGATCTCAGCCCCTACAAAATTTTATAAGTCTTAGCCTAAATTAAAAATATTTTTTATGTTAATTTTGAGACTATGGTATGCTTTTATTGACCATTTAATTAGAATAATAACGAAATATTGTTTTTTTTTAGAGAAAATCTTTAAATCTGAGGGTTTTCGGGCATCAAATATATGATTTTAGCGTAATAACAGCAGACTGATAACATCTTAAGACTAGACCGTTTTCAAATAACTATTTTACTAGGAATACACTAAAAAATAACATATGGTGTCATTGACAGTTTCTTCAAATAATGTTTAGTGTTTCTTGCTCAAAAGCAAAACACCGTGGCTTTTTGTTATGCAAAATGGCGTTCCCTAAATGTCATTTATTAGGATATGGCAATTACAATGGTAACAACCACCTGGGGAAATATTTTCAAGGGGGAATTTTGTGCACAAAAGCGAGGAACACCATTGGCCAGTCCATTCTGTAGGCCGTTTGTCTAAAAACCATAAAACTGTAACATGCCTTACGCTTATATACCCTCATCTTCATTTAATTTGGACAAATTACGTTGGTACCTACTTAACTGAGAATATAAATAATTACGCTTTCAAGACGTATGTATCAAATTAGATCCCATTTTATTTGTTAAATTAGAAATCCCCGACATTTTTTGTGAGAGCGATAAAGTTATCATAACTCATATATTCAATTAAATTATTGAGAGTAGCAATTTTATCATAAATACGAATCTCAACTTTGTTTTCTTATTTACAATTATTATTTTTAGTCGGTTTAGCCGTTTGATAATTAAATCGTTTTTTTTTTCAATAATCCTACATTTAGTAGTTATTTGTTCAATCGAATGTTTAGATATAAAAACATACTTAAGCCTAAAAATTACTTGAGGAAAGTTGAAAGTACAAAATTTTATAGTTAACTATTTTGAACTAAGTGCACCAGGTCATCTTTCGTTGCATTTAAGGACAATGAGCGTTTGTGAGGTAACTTAACCAGTACTTTCTAGTGCTCATTTCATGAAAAAGGGCCTTATGGACATGAATGTGGTTCCAAATGCGTACCAGGATCCGAAATAAATATAAAACAGTTTTTATATACAAACAGTTATAAATTCTAGACGTTCGACTCATTTATACAAGTTGACAATGTAATGCTATTTTCGTTAACCACTACGTCAAAGTAAAACAAAATGGTAATTTAAAGTTTTATTTAAAAAACACTCGAATAATATCAAAGTAATGTGAAATGGTGACTTTATATTCCTTGTTATTTTAGTCACATCAGAAATTGTAAACGAAAGCGATTTCCGATGGAAAAAGATAGGTGAAATAGTTGTATTGAATACATTTGCTATAGTTGAGCCAATGATCTCACCGGTGCCAGACTTCAATTGTGGCATTGTTCCAGATTTATATTTTTAGCGTTAATAAATTTATATAATATATTCCAATTGGAACCATACGTATGATCCATGATGTGAGACTTATATTTCGACTTTCGCATCTTTGTTTTATATGTGGAATCTTTTTATTGTCGAAGATTGGATCTGGATTTTTTGGTGAAGTCTTGGAAGGAACAAAAAGGATCGGCCCTGAAACTACTCTATGTTCAAACATGTTGAGACCCACCTTCGTGGTAATGTAAGACCTACCTAAACCCATCTACGAGTATATTCGTTTTGTTATGGATCCAACAGGTTGGCTGTTTTGAAGAATTTTGAACGTGCTCGGCAACAGTTAGTTGAAGATGGACAGCGGGGTGGTCACCAATTCCTTGAATTCATTCCTAATTCATCATAAGAGGCCAACCAATGGTTGGTGTAACGAGAAATACGTCCAATAACTTAGAAGTTGTGGAACATGTATTCTAAATGTATTAATAATTATTTAACTCCTAGCAATGGCCACTCCAGTCTATTTTTGGACGATTCATATCCCCTCCTATAGGAATTTTACTATCAGGTTTTTGGTACATATACTTTGACAGTCTTTCGAGAGCAGTGTAATCGCTTCCTGGGGACGGTATATAGCAATAAATATACAATCAAAAGACCCTATACTTTAAGGGTGCTTAAAGTCATGTTAAAGTTCATTAACCTTGTATGGGGTTCTTAGCACCGATGAATATTCCTCCACCTTTTCGATTGTGACCATATCAGGTGACGTCATAATTTGAAGGAAATATTACGACATTGGGAATATTATATGTTTCTAAAATATTTGCGAATTTAGTAGTTTTGTTACAAATACTTTGGCAAAAATATTTAATAATGAGTTCGGTCGGGTAGTTTGGTCAGTAGATAGGATTTTGGTGGTTGGCGGAATACTAGGTTTTGCTAGACGTCGGATTCCCTCGAAAATCTTTAACTTATGCTCCAGTTGGTCAATTTAAGGTATTTAGTACTGTGTGACGAGAAATGTACGGAACAAATATTTGGTAGCTAGGGTCAGCGGTGTTACGCTTTTCTTCAAAGTCTTAAGTGTTATTACTTCATAACTGCTACCACTTACAGAACGCTTTACATGGTCCTCAATTTTAGCATTCTCGGTTATCAACAATAGGTTCAACTGCCATAGGATTCTGGTATGTTAGGCTTGATTTGAAGCTGCATGCGCCGGAGTTCTCTGGATGAGTACTGGTTAAAGTATTGGTAAGTTTTCCTACTTGGAACCTGACTTCTTAATACTGTCTGAGGGATTCATTGGAGGTATATTCTAATTTTGGTGATATTGTAATGTCATTGACTGGCTGCATCCGTAGAAAACTTTTGAGATGAGATCTTCAGTTACTTTTTGACAGTGCAATATTTGGTCGAACTTTTTATTCATTCAGTCTTCTAGAGTAGCTAATAAAGTGCATTCAGATCCAATTTCTGAATTTGAGTTCTTCGTAAGCCTGGCGATAATTTCTTCTCGTTAGAGTACATTCAACTTCAACGGGTGGGCTTGTGATATTTAATTTGAGAGTTCTTCAGCGTTGCGGTCATGTTATATAGTATTTTACAAAGTTTTTCAACTGACAATTACTTGAATAAGGTTCAGTCATCCCTTTTTGTAGATTAACTATGCTTGCATTCGTCTCCACCTACGCTAATTGTGTTCCGAGTCTTGCACTTTTTTTTAATATTCAATATTTATTTACCTCAGACTTATCAACTATATCGTGTAGTGATAGTAGTATAAGTGCGTGCTGTATAGTTCCATTCGTAACTGTATCTAAATCTGAATCTGATTTAGATGATCGCCTCTGCGACAACATTTTAGCTGACCGAAAAATTCTGGGCGACATTATTATAATATAGTAAATATATTGTAATTACGTGCCACATTTTTTTTTTATTTATTATTTTCCTTTATTTTAGCGACCCTTATAAAGTATGCAGCTGGCAGCCCTGTGATAGTGTAAGTAGTGACACACTATGAATTCCAACTTCTGTACTTTTTGAGATTACCAAAATCCTATTTTAATTAATGAAAAAAAAAATAAAGAATGTGTAACTTTCAAGTCATACACAATTATTTTGGCCCTACTGAACTAGGCCAATTGTGCCCGTGCTAGAGCAGGGGAGATGGTGGTAATCAAGCGTTAAAAATGGCATGACCATCTGCGGATTCGAACCCGAGACCTTTGGGTCAGTAGTCCAACGCCTTAACCACTAGACTATTAACCTAACTTCATAGTAATATAATCACATGAGCACAGGCGTCATTCCATGATAAATTTGTATAGAATGGCCTAAGTTGTCGCAAAAGATCGACAAGCTCTGATGCTTAATAACTAAAAAAAAAATCATAAATATTATTACCGCAAATAAACTTCATACCCCGATATTACTGAAGAGTTGCTTAATTGTTTCTAACATTACGTTTAGGGCTCCGTTCGAGTTAATTTACGTAAACAACGTTTTAATTTAAATTATACACATCTTTATTAATTGACGGAACTCCGCCTGTAAAATCCTTATTAATACTTAATTACTTTTCACAAATAAACCAAACAACAGGTCCGACTTGAACGCGTCCATCGCAAAGACTGAACGCACATTTCGAGGTGACACCTAGTGATCGTCATGTTTGCTGCCATAAGTATTGAAGGTGTTTTTTTTTAGTACCTATTCAGATTCACAAAATCTTGTTAAACTAAAATAATTTTGGTTTAGAATTACCAAATAAAGGTTTTTATTTTTGTCCCGTAAAAAGTGAATTTGGACGTCCTTGCGACGTCGTATAACGTATTGGGAGACACGTGGTGACATGCGAAATGTCTGTCACGAACGCGCTTTTACAAATGACAACCCTATTATTGTGCTAGAAAATAAATAAAATTAGCCGTCAGTAAAAGTTCGTTTCTTTGTGCGAGCGCAATGGAAAACACTAGTAATGAAACTTGTGTTAAAATAGAACAAATTGATAACATCAATACTTTCGAGCAACAAAGAGATTGCAATTCAACCTGCAGTAATTACGACCAGTCACAACTGAAGCAATCGCCCGAATTTAAAGTTGAAGACCTGATCGATAAGAGTACAGTTCATGAAGAGTTTGTAAGTGAATACCTTTGTGATGAAGAAGATATTAAATTAATTAAATCAAAGACCAATATTGCTAACCAACCTCAATGTTTTGAACTATTGCAACTTATCAAAGACTGTAATAAAACAATAGATTTTGAGGTAAAGTACCCATTAATAATATTAAAACAAATAGATTTCACATGTAATCTTTGCAAGTGCTCTCTCAATAAAAACGGGTCTATTTATTCCGTTAATGATGAAGACGATGAGCCTTCACACTTGTGCTACGAATGTTTTACTAAACGATGTAATAAAGTTCCTTCATTGGCGGTTAAAAACACAAAGGAACGAGTTTATGCTAATAATGGAAGAAAGAGTAATTATAAAAGTAGCAAGAGTAAGAGGTTATTTGACAGTTCTAGATGTAACCTGCCTTATGTAAATAATAAACAAATAAAGTTTATGTGCACTAATTGTGAGAAGAGCTTTACTAAGAAACCAAATTTAATTTATCACATTAATGCGATTCATCTGAAAATTAAAAAGAATAAATGTAGCCAGTGCGATTACTCATGCTCAAATGAAACACGTTTACAGATACATATTGATGCAGTCCATCTGAAAATTAAAAAGTATAAATGCAGTGAGTGCTATCATGAATCTTCAATGAAGTTTCACATACAAAGGCATATTGATTCAGTTCATCGAAAAATAAAAGAGTTTAAATGCTGTCAATGTGATTATAGGTGTTCTGCCAAAGGTAATTTACGGAAACACATTTTGGCAGTCCATCTAAAAGCAAAACAGTTTAAATGCAGCGAGTGCGATTACGCATGTTTTCAAAAATCACATTTACAGGAACATATTGATGCGGTTCATCTGAAAATTAAAAAGTATAAATGCAGTGAGTGCTATTATGAATTTTCATTTAAACCACTTTTACAGAGGCATATTAATGCGGTTCATCTGAAAATTAAAAAGTTTATATGCAGCGACTGCTATTATGAATTTTCATCTAAATCACTTTTACAGAGACATATTGATGAAGTTCATAAGAAAATAAAAATGTTTAAATGCAGCGAGTGCGATTACGTTGGCTCAAGGAAATCTACTTTAGAGATACACATTGATTCAGTTCATCGGAAAATAAAAAGGTTTAAATGCGGTCAATGCGATTATAGGGGTTCTGCTAAAACTAAGTTACAGAGACATTTTAAAGCACTTCATCTGAAAATTAAATAAGATACATGCGGCAAGTGTAAAGGAAAATGGACAATGTTAATCATAAAATAAAAAATGCAATGAATTGATAAGAGTTCCTTATAAAATGAGAATGTCTAATTTGGGAAAACACAATATTGATTGTAAAATTAGAAAATTTTTAGTCATGCAGAAGGTGTGGTTACACCAAAATGCACTCTTATTGACACGATATTGTAGATAGTTAAATGGAAACTACATTTAAATATTGCATAGATATACAACGGTGTTCTTTCTGCGTATAATTATTTGATAGTTTATCATTTATTAATTTTTTTTTAACAATAAAAAAACATATTTTTTTATTGTTAAACATCCTATAGTTATCAAATGCCAGCTATAAAATAAAGCGTGTAAATGAGCCGAAATTAATGTTTATCCTTTCGCCTTAACAATAAAATATGAATAGATTTCAATCCAACCTCAACACAACCTCCCAATTGTAATAATATTACGTTTGTAAGTGGCCCCATGATCCGGTGTCAAATTGTAACGTAGCTGCAACGTAATATTATTTATTTCTGTTGGTAACGGCGCATTGTAATTTATTGTAAATGCAATTATAATAACATTGTAAAACTTTCTTAACCTTTTAAAACTCCGTAGTTGGAAGTGAAGGCTGAAATGTATTTTACAATTGTAATAATTACCTACCATGGCGCATTTCCAGGACAAAATAATGGGATACAATCTTATTTAATGTTAGTATCGTAAGTACATTATTAGTAGGTACACCATAATGACATTTCTTGAAAATAGTAACATTAAGAAAATATTAGTCACATTTATAACGCAAAATAGTACAAAATTAGTACATAACATAAACAAAATAATCATATAAATAGGACTACAAAGTTTGGATGAAGATAACCACAAGTGATATTTTTATTTACCTAATTAATATTTTTTATATTTTCCTTTCATGGATGATGTTATTTATAAATTTAAATTTAGTCAATATTCTGACTACAACTTTTTAATTTTGATTTTAATGATAGTATTTTTCCCATTGTTTATTATTATTTTAAAAAATAAGTAACAACTTTGCTGAATATTATAGGTTTGATAATGATAAAAATGCAACCAAAATAAGATTTAGAAAGATTTGGATGAAGATAATCATAACTGATATCAAAGATATTCATAATCAGACAAGCACCATATGGTAGAGATTTTCTTACACATACTTTAAATAATTCATGTAATTATAAAAACACTCTTATAATTACAATTTTAGTGATAGCTACATTCACAAAAAAAAAAAAAAAAACACAGGGAAACCGCCTTCCTTTTGGGAGCCACGTGACGTGCGTAATGTCAGTGTCACGAACGCGTTTTTACGAATGACAACCCTATTATTGTGCTAGAAAATAAATAAAATTAGCGAAGATAATATTTACGTTAGTAAAAGATCGTTTCTTTTTGCGAGCGCAATGGAAAACACTAGTAATTTAACTTGTGTGAAAAATGAACAAATGGATAACATCATTACAATCGAGCAACAAAGGGATTGCAATTCAACCTGCAGTAATTACGACCAGTCACAACTGAAGCAATCGTCCGAATTTAAAGTTGAAGACCTGATCGATGAGAGTACAGTTCATGAAGAGTTTGTAAGTGAATACCTTTGTGATGAAGAAGATATTAAATTAATTAAATCAAAGACCAATATTGCTAACCAACCTCAATGTTTTGAACTATTACGACTTATCAATGGCTATAATAAAACAATAGATTTTGAGGTAAAGAACCCATTAATAATATTAAAAAAAATAGATTTCACATGTAATCTTTGCAAGTGCTTTCTCAATAAAAACGGGTCTATTTATTCCGTTAATGATGAAGACGATGAGCCTTCACACTTGTGCTACGAATGTTTTACTAAACGATGTAATAAAGTTCCTTCATTGGCGGTTAAAAACATTAACGAACGAGTTTATTCTGATAATGGAAGAAAGAGTAATTATAAATGTAGCAAAAGTAAAAGGTTATTTGACAGTTCTAGATGTAACCTGCCTTATGTAAATAATAAACAAATAAAGTTTATGTGCACTAATTGTGAGAAGAGCTTTACTAAGAAACCAAATTTAATTCAACACATTAATGCGATTCATCTGAAAATTAAAAAGAATAAATGCAGCGAGTGCAATTACGAATCTTCAGTGAGAGCACATGTACAGAGACATATTGATGAAATCCATAGGAAAATAAAAGATTTTAAGTGCAGCGAGTGCGATTACGCATGCTCAAGGAAAACAACTTTACAGATACATATTGATTCAGTTCATCGAAAAATAAAAGAGTTTAAATGCGGTCAATGCGATTATAGGGGTTCTGCTGTAGCTCGGTTACAGAGGCATATTAATGAAGTTCATCTGAAAATTAATAAGCATAAATGCAGCAAGTGTGATAACGCATATTCTATCAAATCACGTTTACGGAGACATATTGATGCAGTCCATCTGAAAATTAAAAATAATACATGCAGCGAATGTTATCATCAATTTACAAATAAATCAGCGTTACAGAGACATATTGATGAAGTTCATAAGAAAATAAAAATGTTTAAATGCAGCGAGTGCGATTACTCATGCTCAAGGAAAGCACTTTTACAGATACATATTGATGCAGTTCATATGAAAATTAAAAAGTATAGATGCAGCGAGTGCTATTACGAATTTTCAATAAAATTTCTTTTACAGAGACATATTGATGAAGTTCATAGGAAAATAAAAGATTTTAAATGCAGCGAGTGTCACTACGAATTTTCAATAAAATCTCTTCTACAGAGACATATTGATTCAGTTCATCGAAAAATAAAAAGGTTTATATGCGGTCATTGCGATTATAGGTGTTTTGTTAAAGCTGTTTTGCAAAAACACATCGATAGAGTTCATAAAAAAATAAAAAGTTTTATTTGTATTGAGTGCGATTATAGGTGTTTCGCTAAAACTATTTTGCGGAAACACATTGAAGCAGTGCACCTGAAAATAAAAAAGTTTTTATGTATTGAGTGCGATTACGCAGGTTCCAGTAAAGCATACTTACAGAGACATTTTGATTCAGTTCATCGAAAGATAAAAAAGTCTAAATGTGGTCATTGCGATTTTATGAGTTTTGCTAAAGCTGATTTACAAAAACACATTGATGCAGTTCATAAAAAAATAAAAAAGTTTATATGCATTGAGTGCGATTATAGGTGTTTTGATAAATCTACGTTACGGAAACACATTGAAGCAGTGCACCTGAAAATTAAAAAGTTTATATGCATTAAGTGCAATTTTAGGTGTTATAATAATGCTACTTTAAAGATACACTTTGAAGCAGTCCATCTAAAAGCAAAACAGTTTAAATGCAGCAAATGCAATTATAGGGCTCATGCTAATTCTACTTTACAGGTTCATATTGAAGCAGTTCATTTAAAATTAAAAAAGTTTAAATGCAGCGAGTGCTATTATGAATTTTCAATAAAATCTCGTTTACAGAGACACATTGATGAAGTTCATAAGAAAATAAAAATGTTTAAATGCAGCGAGTGCAATTACTCATGCTCAAGGAATTCACTTTTACGGAAACATATTGATTTAGTTCATCGAAAAATAAAAGAGTTTAAATGCGGTCAATGCGATTATAGGTGTTCTTCTAAAGTTAATTTCCGGAAACATATTAAAGCAGTCCATTAGAATGTTTTTAGTCGTGCAGAAAGTGTGATTATACCAAAATAAATCCTTACTGACACAATAATGTAGGTAGTTAACGAAAAAAAAACAGTTCAATACAGCGACAGCGAGATAATTATGTTATTGCAAAAATGTACAATGGTGTTTTTGCTGAGTATAGGTATTTGATAGTTTTTTATATATAAAATTATCAAGGTCATAAAATGTTACGTCCAGTGAATATATGCAATCTATAACAGCATTTGGTGACTTATTGACGATTCATTAAAAAAATGAAATAATAAACTTTTGAATATTTCAGAATAGTTTTATATCCAACCTTATTACAACTATCTATGGTAATTTTCTATACCTCACAAGGTTTCGAAAGTGATTTCATGAACTTGGACTCATGTTTTATATATACACTAAACTCAAAACTCAGGGGCGGGTCTTAGCTAGATTTTTCAGTTTGTAGCAGCCAGTTTCAGTTTGTAAGTAATAGTGTTTTTTTTTATTCAAATTAATTGTAGTATTAATAATGCACTTTTTAGCTTCTTTTCAGTATTTAACCAATGCGATCTCAGCCCCTACAAAATTTTATAAGTCTTAGCCTAAATTAAAAATATTTTTTATGTTAATTTTGAGACTATGGTATGCTTTTATTGACCATTTAATTAGAATAATAACAAAATATTGTTTTTTTTTTCATACAGCGAGACATTTTTAATGTATAGAGTGTGAAAAAACGTCTGGACATAAATCCAGTTTAACTCTTCATATAACCGGAGTGCATACGAAGCTAAGAGAGTACAACTGTTGCGAGTGCGACGTAACGTTCTCCCGAAAGTCACAAAAAACTACCTCATTGATATTATTTATAGGGAAATAGAACAGCTGAGAAAGTTCTCATGTAGCGAGTGCAATTGCATTAGAAAAAAATGTAAATTTAACCACTCATATTGATGCTGTAACGAATTCAAGTAAGAGTTTTTCACAACAACCTCACTTAAAACGTCATATTAACAAAATTCATAATATACAATTAACTTTACTATAAATTATTTAACCAATATTTGTGAATCCCTAAATGAATGCAACCCGATTTCTTCATAAAAAAAGTTATAGTGTTCCAACTCTATTTTTGTAGATATTGTAGAAAAATAATACAGGTTTTATGAAATGATGAAACTTGATAGATGGATTTTTGTTTATTATTTGGTCCTGTTGATCCGGATGCATAAGCATCAGTAAAATGTTTTATCTCGATCGGTCCAGATTGGTAGACGATGATATTATTTTAGTTTCCTACTTTACCAATGAATGTTTTAGCATAGACGTCTTAGTTTGGGAAAAAGGGTATTTATAAATATATTTATATATTTAATTTAGACCCACTTGGGGAATTTAATCCGTGAATAGTAGAGAAGAAAGTCGGACGTCTCTCTCGATCGGGATGTAATCTGTCTCCATATATTATTGTCATGTCACCATGGCCTCGATTAGTGAAGAAATTGAGAGGCCTTTTATATTTGGGCGAAAAGATGATTCACTTCATTACGTATACCAACTGCCAACTTGCCGTACCACCGGAGTATTAAGATCATTACTGCCCTTTTACGGGTTCGATCTTAGCCGGTCCCACGAAAAAAAGTTTCGTAGTAAAATAAAGATATTATAAATACACATTGTTAGGACAGTAGTGTTTTTTTCAAATTTTAAATGTTTGAAGAGGTCCGAGATATGAGTCGTCGAACAAGCCGAAGCCAAGGTCATACAGTAAAGTATTCTTGAGCTATGTATACTTACTTATACGCAAAAACCAATTATAAATATCCGCTTATCCGGCTCGCTCGGTTTTAATTATAGATCCCAATTAGCTCAATTATTGCAATAATGTACTAATAAGGATGTACTAAGGATGTAAGGATGTACTAATTTTTTAATTTGTTTCTATTCCTGCAAGTAAATGTTAATGTTTTTATTTTTTCTGCCACCTTTTAAGGGTTTTTTTTTAACAGAGTGGCTATGTTACTCCAAAGTCATTGAGCCATTATGAATAAATCGGTACTGGTTTACCGACCGGACGTTGAGTTTCCGCTTCTCCCATTATTTAAGGGTGAAATAATTCATATTGGAACTTCCGGGATTCGCACAAGCGCCATCTATTGCCGAACATAACAAGTAGAGGGACGGTGATTAATCTGCTTACAGTCCATTAAAATATTCTTTTAGTTAAAGCAAAAAATATTGTTCCGTACCTCGATGTCAGAACTGCATACAAGATGAAGTAATTTCTTTCCAAACGCATAAAGTTCGATGACTAAAATCATTTCTCGGTATAGTAATGCCGAGAGGTTATGTTTATAGCCTTTCTAGTATGCACGGGTGGCAAAGATATTATTATCGCAACAAAATCCATCCTCGTAAAGGCAATGTTACAGCGAATCTGAACCGTTTTCAAAATACACCAATCATTTATTCAAATCTGCCTTTTCAATTCAATTTCAATGTTGCCAGAAGCAACTTTTATTATTCAAATATATACAATTACAATGTATAGATCCAGCTAAGACATTGTCTTATCCACCGGTTTCTTAATCTTAACTAAAATACAATTTATTTTAACATGCATAAAATATAATACAAGTACTTAGAGATTAAGTTGACGTAACTTATGTGATTACAAACAAAATTAACCTAATTTAACTAAAACCTAAAAAAAATTTAATATGTTTTTTTCCATAAATTCTTTTAATTTAAGTTTTATATCCGATTTCCTTTTAAGTTGTCTAATTTCAAGAGGTATATTATTAAATAGGCATATTTTAATTGTCGATACCCATGCGTATTTACGCATCTTTTAGATTAGTGAGTAATTTGCTTTTCCAACATGGCACGCTCTGACGACGACCTTTAATTTTATTCAACGCTTTTAATGAAAGGAAAGAAAAATGAAAATAGAATGAGTTCGGTTGATACATCATTTTTATTTTAAATGACTAAATAAATTAATACTTAAATGACTAAATACAAGAGGTTTCAAAAGGTTTAATGATTTAAACCTTTACAGCAATTACATTTGGATGCCAAAGTTTGTTTGATTTTGATAAAAATGAAAGGTCAAATGAATGAATCAAAAAGTTTCAGAGGTGTACGATTATTCAAACTATTATACTATTATCATCCGCTTAAAGTTTGCCCTCCAGACTCCCATACTGCTGTCATTTTGTGGACTTAGAAGATCATTGCCAGCTTGGCAATGATCTTCGAGTGACGATGGGTTAGACACATTATTGGAAACGAATTATTAGTATTATTATTTATATATTATGTATTATTGCATACAATTCAATTCAATGCTTATTAGAGCGATCCTTCTAATAAATTCTACTTTAGTACGGGCATTGTGCCTAGTTAGGTAATACTTTGCATAATGTAAAATTACTGTCAATAAATAAATAAATAAATAAAAATAAAACCCTTGGCTGGGGTTTAGACAAAAATTGGCTATCCAAACTGGCGTATTTTATAAAACTGCAAAACTCCATACCAATTCAAAGGATCGCAAATTATTAATCTATTTTTTTTTCTACATTTGATTTATAGATTGCCTAAGAAGAAACCGTCGAACACATTTTAGTAACAAAATTACAATGTAGATGGCGCACCAAGTCCTGAACTTCGTTAATTTACCAGAAAAGGCGCACAGTTTCCTAATATTGCAAAATAGATGTCGTTGACTTGCCAAGATTATTATTATCCATGATTGAATAGCAAAAATAAAGTTAGGAATACCTCGATAGTGAATGCGATACGTTAGCTGAACACACCAGATTTTTAGGTTATATTTACTGGAATATAACAAACGGAATCCTAAATCGGTTTAATTTTATTGTAAAGATGTTATATTGTCTGCATGATCCTGGCCTTAAAAACCGCGAAGGTGTTCCTGAGTCGTGCCTTGACGTGCTCCTGTGCAAATATCTGGTCCACTCCGGACTCTGACAGGTCCACGAGCTGCGCCCGGCTAAGATGGAACGTCTCCGCGCATAGCTTGTACTCTTCCGAGAGTGTTGTCGAGAATACGCCCTTGTCGTCCGTCTGCAAGATAACACAAACATAATCCCATTATAACCTCTTACCGAGTAGACTCGGTAAGAGGTTCTCATCTTCTACTAGAGTAGAAGATGAGAAAGTAATTTTTATAGAGTGGCACCCTTCAAATGTGTTAGCGATACCCCGCGTCGCAAATACAGGCCCAGAACACACCCTCCCCCCCTATTAATTGCCCCTATTAATAATTCTCCGCATTTATAAATAGGTATTACGTTACTAATCCTCTTAAACCTGGAAGAAATTTTTATCCCGGAAATTTGAGGTGAGTCAACGAGCAAAAACAACCGACTTTATAATACACACGGGCGCAAACGGGATGAATAGCAACAAACGAATACCAACAGCCAGCGAGAGGGGATGGCCGGCCTCCCACAGGAACTTGAAGTGGTGGCTGCTGTACTGGCGAACCGAGCGACTCTTCACGTTGCTCGTCAGACACAACTCTGCGAACAAACAATGGAGGTCCATCATTTCATTGCGTATCTTCGGTACTACACATACAACTGTCTGAGCACGCACTAAGAAGCTATGAACTGAGCGTGTCATAAAAAATATATACGAGGTGTGATCAAAAGTAAGGTGACTTCAAATTACGCGGGCTACGTCCGTTCGATCTTCGATTTTTTTTTTATGTTGGTACACTTTTTCACACGCTTCAAGCACGTTGAAGAAGTGAAGAAAATGGTGTTGAGTACACCGTATTCACCGGATTTAGCCCCCTGTGACTTGTTCCTGTTCCCGAAACTCATGAAACCCACGAAAGGACAGCGTTTTGCGACGATTGAGGACATGAAGACCGCATCGTTGGATGAGCTGAAGTCTATACCCAAAAGTGCTTTGAGTGTATTGTATCTTGAGTGTGGATACGTATTGGGAAACATTTCTGGATAATATCCATACCTACGGAAATAAGGTACCTAAGGAACCTCCTCTGAATAACCTCCAGGATATTACCGTAAGTAACCTCATGAGGACTCCAGATGGTGGAACTATACTCTAAAATACTCCTCACGAACGTGCAGTATAAAAGCGAGATGGACTTCGGCTTATTCAAAGATCGACTGGTTCGAAGCACGAATCCCAACATTTTATTGGCACGCGTAGCTATGCTTCCCATGTGCAAATGAAATGTTAGACGCGAATCAAACACAAGCCCCAAGTCGCGAATTTCGTCGCATCTGCGATTGATCTCATTACCCAGAAAGTACTCACAACTTACTTTTTCACGCAGAGCTCGTGAGAAGGATGCTGTGATACATTTAGAGGCATTAAATTGTAATTTGTTATTATTTATATACCACAACTTGTTTCTAAGTGGTCGAGTATAAAAGCCGTGCCGTGGCGGAACCACTTATAAGTTGCGTTCACAGGATAATAAATTTAATTAATTTCGGGGTGTTTTTTTCCATTGCTCTAGAATTCCTCATTAGTTTTCTCGCCTAATTAGAAAAAAAACAATAAATTACCATACTTTTAAGCGATATTCACGTTCTTCGAATCTTGACTTCCGAAATGCCATCACGGAAACCTTAATCTTAACCTAATAATCTTCACAAAAACCTTAAGCAGTTCCTCTATTCATGTGGCTTAACTGTAGTTAACTTATTGATGGTATTAGATTATCCCAATATTGACATTTTCAGAAACATGTAAGCAGGTCAACAATTATTTTGGGAGTCTGGGGAGATGGTGGTAATAGTGATAAAAATGGCTCAACGACTGGACTACCGCGATTTCGTCAATAAAGTGTTAATCGATATTTACCAGCGGGTATCTTCGCGGCGAGGAACTGTTCCCAGAGGCTCTGTGATCCGCCCGTCGAAGGGTGCACGCAGACCGCGTGGCCCACCCTGTCCGGACGCCAGCCGAGCATCTCGGATATTTCCGCGGGATTCGGGACCTCCGCCATATGCAGGGCGACCTGGAGAGAAACGCTTCTGCTCGCAACAGTGGCTATTTTCGTTCAGGAGATAATCTCAGACGACCGCACTTATCGATATTATTGCAACACTACAAAAACTAAGCAAGCATTGTGTGACAGAAGTTCGTCCTCGGTTGATTTTTTGTGTGATTTATTGATAAAGTCTGTGGTATGTGATCTAAAACCCGGCACAATTCCAATTCCAACTTTTGTGTAATATTAAATAAGTTTAATGTAAGCGACATTTACAGACGAATTAAAAAAAAACAAAAATGATATGCATATTTATGAAAGGACCCTCCCCCTCCTACGTCAAATTTTCCATGATAATTTCAAATTACTTTCAAACAACGTAATGTATGGACGGCTCCTTTCTTATCTATGTGAGTACATTTGTATGAACCTTAGGGAAGATCTTGGGAATAACCGCCTATGTATTTTATTGCCTTGGTGTGTAAGTTCAGATTGCAATTGACCATTCTTTTGAAATTATGATAGTCAAGTAACGATAAACTGACCGTTTTTCGATTAGGACGGAGGTGAAATGAAATATGGTAGCAAAAAAGATCTTGACGGTGTTAGGTAGGCATATTAGGATCATTTGGAACCTGTTGAGCCACATTTACCTCTATACAACATCTCACGGTTTGTGAGGTATCAACACTTTTGAGTTTTTCAACGTATTCCCAAAATTTTAAAATAACACTTTAAGTTTACATTTTGAGAAAGAAACATAAATACTATCGATCAAGACCTTTCTTGTTACCATATTTCGTTCCGGCCGTTCATATTATTCACACCTCGGTCCCACTCGAAAAACGGTCAGGTTATCGTTGGTTGACTATACTTAATCCCTTTCAAAAACACTCATACTCCTCACCTTGAGTCCTGCCGCTCTGGCCTTGTCGAATAGTGGTATAAACTCCGCAAACGTGCCCGCGCGTGGATCTCCGCTCAGTTCGACGGCGCACACGTGGCCCGGATTCGATTTCATCACGTCGACGGCGACGTCCAAATTCTCACACGCCTGCAAGAGCAATTGTCTTAATACCGTTGCAATTCTTTACTTAAACATTTTTTTTCTGTACCACACTTGCACAGCATACAATATCCCTAAACTCCGTCTTGTTGAGTTGACCATTCCATCGGATAACAACATTCCCGAAGAGCAATAAATGGGATCTTATGACTTATGAATACAGGTTCAATCGCTGTGCAGTATTTTAGAACAGACGTTAAACTATATCTGCACTTAATCATAATTAAATTAACTTGACATTTCACTTTATAATTTTTAATTTTAATAAATCAAAAGCATTTTTATGAAATCAACCTTTTCGCTGGGGTTATATTTTCTCAATTCTCGTATTAAGTCAAGATATTTATGTCTATAGTTTTGATAAAATTTATGAAAAAATACAGATTAATTGGCCCTGCGATTTCAAACATGATTCGTTTTGACCTCATATCAAAATTCATCATGGTTTCTGAGTAAAAAAATTGTAAACTTTACGCGATACTGTGAAACTTTCGGTCGCTGGCGAGGCCGCGTCGCGCCGGGTCATTGATCGGCCTTACCGAGCGCCTGCGAGCAAAAAGGAAATTTACCCGAGCGCTTTGATAAAATTAATAAATTTGTGCCTGAATTATTTTCGCATATTTTAGAGAATTTCTTACACGTAATACGGAACATAAACTCCCCCTAAAGGCTTCGTGAATGGTCTTGGAACACCTTTCATGCGAAGGACTTACTTATAAAGGTAAGTACGTACTTGCTGGTACGAGGTGCGTCTGTCGATGGATATAATCAGTTGCACTGTAATTGCCGGTTCCTCTAATGACTTGACTGCGTCTCTGTTTCAAAATAAAGAAAAATAACTGGTCAGAAGGTATTATCAAAAGGTGATCAAATTTGGCATGGGCAATGATTATACAGCGGTTACACAATACATTTAGTAGGAACTTAAAAAATATTCCGAGATGTCTTTTGCCAACGAAATATTAATCATATTCTATAACTATTATTTCGTTGGCAAACAACCTAGGAGGAACGGCACAGATGGAGCACTGTTTGTAAATAATTTGTCAATATAAACCTAAAGAATATTTTGCCACCCGTCATTAAAATGATAAGAGTGGTTTTCAATTTATAAGAAACAAGATACCGTAATTGACTAGTGGTTAAGGAGTTCAATGCTTCATCACCACCACCGCCTCAGTGCGAGTACTTTGCGAGCCTTTGTGAAAATACATTAATTTAAATACAAATATTACTATAACTGCTTCGATTTACAAATACGAATCCGCGGACAGACACACGAAATGAGTGAAATATAACGCGGAGTCGTCTTCTAAGATGCATCTGTGTATATGCTATTTAACGGGTTATAACATCACTATAGTCTAAATGTATGTATAGTGCGTGTGACGTTTTAAAATAGGCATTAAATATTTATTAAAAATGATTAGTTTTTATGCTTTTTGCATATTTTTTCGTAGCTTCATAACTTTAACTACTATTAAAAGTGCCACTGGTTCTTTTAATAGTAAAAAATATAATAAAAAAAAAAATACATTCTTAAATAAGCTTTTATTTAAGTGCTTGAATGCTGTGCTGTGGACCGTTGAGGAGTTCCTTCGTCTGAGCCATTTCTGGGTGTAGAATTTCAACTCCGTCGGATAAGAGGAAGTGGTTCTTATTCAGCTTGCAATATTTGACCTAAACCTACATACAAACATTGCAAAAGCTTGTAAAAAGGAGGGAGGAAAACAGATGATATCTCAACTGCAATATAAATATATACGAGGTGTGTTCAAAAAGTATCGCGACTTTTGTGTTTTTTCTAAAATTATTTACTTATTCATGAATATCTATTTTGTCCCCTTCAAAGTAATCCCCATGAGATATTATACACTTGTGCCAACGGTTTTTCCAATCTTCGAAGCACTTCAAAAAATCATTTTTTTTTATCTTGATCAGCTCCTCCTTCGATGCCGTCTTTATCTCGTCAAGCGTAGCGTAACGTAAGCGTAGCAGCTTCCATTGAGATGATTGAGCTTTGGTTTCCACGTCATAACCATAAACCCACGATTCGTCACCAGTTATGACCCTCTGGAGCAAATTTGGGTCGTCGCGGACAGAGTTTAACATCTCATTAGCAATGTTCATGCGATGCTGTTTTTGGTCGCAATTGAGCAATTTTGGTACGAATTTCGCGGCGACCCGTCTCATGCCCAAATCATTGATAAAAATCGAATGGCACGAGCCAATTGATATGATTAGGTCCTCAGCAACTTCTCTAACGGTGATTCGACGATTGGCCAATACCATTTTCTCCACTTCATTAATTTTTTCGTCTGTTTTTGAAGTGCTCGGGCGTCCGGCACGCTCTTCGTCGTTCACATCTTCTCGGCCTTCTGAGAACATTTTGTACCACCGATAAACGTTGCTTCGGTCCAAGGTAGCTTCTCCGTTTGCCACAGTCAACATTCGGAATGCATCCGCGCACTTAATTTCGTTTTTCACACAAAATTTGATACAGGTTCTTTGATGCAATTTTTTTGAATAGGTAAAAATCGAAGACGATCCAAAACACGTGCAAGCAAAGCAGCTGTCAACAATTAAGTGAACATTCAAAATAGCCGAGCTTGTCGGCATAAGTGAGAGACATGAGTACCAACATAACGCCACAAAAAAATCGAAATTCGAATATACGTAACCCGCGAAAATTCAAAAGTCGCGATACTTTTTGAACACACCTCGTATACAACGCGTCTCTAGACCATAATATTTGTAAAGATGGTATATAAAAAGATGGCATCAGTTACATTAAAGATCCGATAGGTGTCTCCATTCTGTTTCATTTCTTACTCATAATAGGCTACACAAACCCCTTCTTAAATCTTAGGGAATGGTCCTGGGACACCCTGTATGTGTCTGTAGTTATAGAATGGTGAGAGTAGTGGTACTCAGAAAACAGGAAAATAAACCTACTTGATCCCGCCGATCATGGCCTCCACGTAGTCCCTCTTGGACATATTCTGGTTGCTGCGCGGAGTGGACCTCAGTTCCAAGTAGACGCAGCCGTCGCGATGGAACTCTATGACGGTTCTGGTGGTGGCCAGGCGGACAGCGGAGGGGCTGTCCACGAGGGTGTGAGCGATACGGAACACCTCGAAGCAACTGCGCAATGATAAAACGTACGTTTTAAATAGGCTGCGAGTTGTTAAGCATTTTTTTTCTCCCCTACTAAACTCAACAGCATAACCGGAGCTAGCTCCTAAATATTTTAATTACTTAATAATGATGATAAAAAGTAGACATGACACCACATTTGTATGGAGAAGTGACCGGGTTGAGTCCAAAGGACGAAATGTACGTAACTCTTGCAATGTGCGTGTGTCTCCGTGGTCGATGTTGAATTCCTGCAGGAACGCGTTAGACTCGTCCTCGATGCCCTCCTCGACTTTCAGCCTCTGCAAAGCCAGGAGAGTCCTCTCGCTCAAGGAGCCGTTTAGGTGTGCGTGCAGTTCCTGAAAATACAAAGCCGTTGGTGACAAAAGTGTTAAAGCAAGTTGGCGGCACTGCCAGAAAATTTTCTATAGAGCGCTGGTTGGTGAGTATGAAAATTCCTTATAATTCCTCTAATGGCTTACATTTTTAAAGTCAGCAATTAACAGTCAACGGACAGTTGGATTAAAATTGTTGGATTAAAATTGCTAAAAATGGTGTTTTGTTTTGTTAGAGTTATCAATCGTTATAATTATGCCTTATCAGTTGATGTTGGTTGTCAACAAAAGGTCTAGTCGATCATAGCCGTTTACGACAGATGCATTCTTACCATCGAAATCGCCTGCATGGGTTGCCATTAGTAACGTGTTTGTCTATCGTCTACATAGGTACATAGGGATATATAGGTTGTCTCGAGACCATTTCCTAAGACTTAAGGAGTTTTATGTTCCTATCGCATGGTCTATTACCTGGCTCAGTTATCGGGAACGGTTTTGAACAACTGTATAAGTATGCCTAGCGTCGCTGTTTTTAGGACATGTTATGACTGGTGAATTTTTATGAAATAAGCATCCTTAGTAAATGATTGATTCTTAAAATTATATATTTTCTTACAAAAGAAAAACTAAGGATTAAAAAAATATGATAAAAAACTACATTGTCAACAGATAATTCTTTTTCGGAAAAAAAAGGACAGAACAGTTAAGGGTAATTCATTCAATGTAGTCTTTTTTATAATGTGAATAAAATAATATTTTTCAACATTACAGAATCACTTACAAATATTAGTACAGAGTAATTACTGTAAGGAATCGATTTTATTTATTAGAAAATTAGATGCGTAAATATTACGAATATTAATGAAAATTACAATGCTATAATCGCTTTGATTTCAAACCCTTAAATTCATTAAACAAAAGTATGATAGGGTTTCTAAGCTAGGTCCAGCAGTTTGCGTTCGGTCTAACCTAACCCTCCCCTCGAAGTACAATGGAAAAATATATTTTTCAGTGTATTTCCATATTTTTGCAGTCCACTTCGATAACGGACAATTTTCCCGATCGTAAGCACTCACCACTTTCGGTAAATCTTGACAAAACTTCTGTAGCAAAACGGGACTTAGGTCCGACATTTTATTGCGATTCTAATATATATAATTACATAAAATATACTTTTATCATAGCAACAACTGATATCATATCATATAGCAACAACTAAAATACACACTACACAGCATCAAAATTCAAAATACTCGGTCGAAATCATAACACATTGACAGCTGTCCATAGCTCTCAATTTAACGATGAAGCTACATTTTGTAAAAAATGTATACTGCTAGCTTCACCGACAAATTTTAAGGCGGAAAATATATCCTAATCTAAAAATACTAATTTAGTATCTATTACGTTTAAACTAACTTTAACTTTTTTATAAGATTAACCATACTCTAACGATAAATATGTTGTCTTTATTCATGTCATGTTATCCACTAATCATGTTGTCTTTATTCTAAATAAAAGCTAAGGAGATATATTGGTAAGACAAGACGTACGTCTGCAGTCGTCGCAAAGACGTCGATCTGCTGACGGTTGTAGTTTTTTATCGTCTATTTGTTTTATCTTATCTATAATTAATCCTCATAGTAAATAATTTTCTGATTTTTTTACTTAGTAAAAAATATATAAGTAAATATAAAAATCTAAAATAACTTAGTTTATTAATATGTTTTGTGTGTATATAATAATTGCATTTGTAAACATAAAGTTTCGACAGTGGTAATAAGGATTTATAAATATATATATATATTTTAACATTATTGATGCAATGTATTTTTTAAATAATGTTCATAGGTTCTTTGGTAACTAAACCTAAAATAGGAATAACCTAACTAAACCAAGCGGCTGTCAAACAGGTATTTTTTAAATTGCGTCTTGGCAGATAATCATGAGCATAACTTAAAAGTATTCCTAGACTCCTATTCCAAAAATATATTGTGTTGTTAACAACATAATTTTAAGCCCACATGCACATGTTTGAGATATAGGGGGAAAATATTTAAGTACCTAATCATAGTTGTGGAACTAGGGTTGCAATAGAATAGCAAAAGTAAAATACAGACTTTAAACATACAGGGATCTCATTCCTAAACTAGGGTAGTCCAAATGACTAATAACGATAGTAAGACATAGCCATTCTAGTTTTTGATTGATATTCTGACAAACAAAACAACCACTTTCAAAAAAAATCGGAAACGGGTTTAGGATATTTATTTTATTTGACAGGATTCTTATTAATATATCTGTTTACATTATCAATGTGTATTTAAGTTAGTTTGTTTTCGTATTTCTATGGACAGAACAGTATCAATATGTATATTTAAGTTTTGTCTTCACACTGGAAGACACACTATTACTATTTATCACACTAGCTGCATTTTATTATTTCTGTGAACAGTATAAAAATGTGTCCTTAGGTGGCCTTTTTGAGCAAACGAGTTATCGCACTCATTGCACTTGAACTTTTTAATGTTAATGTGAACAGTATCAACGTGTAAATTTAAGGTTTGTTTTCCAGTATATGATTTGTTACACTCGCTGCAATTGAACTTTTTAATATTACTGTGAACAATATCAATGTGTAACTTTAAGATTTTTTTTCGAGAAAACAATTTGTTACACTCGCTGAAATTGAACTTTTTTAATCTTTCTGTGAACATTATCAATGTGTATATTCAAGTAACTTCTACTAGCAAACGATTTGTTACACTCGCTGCAGGTAAACTTTTTAATGTTTCTGTGAACAGTATCAATGTGTATCTTTAAGTTACCTCTTTGGGAGAACGATTTGTTACACTCGCTGCAAGTGAACTTTTTAATATTTCTGTGAACAGTATCAATGTGTATCTTAAAGTTACCTCTTTGGGAGAACGATTTGTTACATTCGCTGCAAGTGAACTTTTCAATATTTCTGTGAACATTATCAATGTGTATATTCAAGTAACTTCTACTAGCACACGATTTGTTACACTCGCTGCAGGTAAACTTTTTAATGTTTCTGTGAACAGTATCAATGTGTATCTTAAAGTTACCTCTTTGGGAGAACGATTTGTTACACTCGCTGCAAGTGAACTTTTTAATATTTCTGTGAACAGTATCAATGTGTATCTTAAAGTTACCTCTTTGGGAGAACGATTTGTTACATTCGCTGCAAGTGAACTTTTCAATATTTCTGTGAACATTATCAATGTGTATATTCAAGTAACTTCTACTAGCACACGATTTGTTACACTCGCTGCAGGTAAACTTTTTAATGTTTCTGTGAACAGTATCAATGTGTATCTTAAAGTTACCTCTTCGGGAGAACGATTTATTACACTCGCTGCAAGTGAACTTTTTAATATTTCTGTGAACAGTATCAATGTGTATCTTTAAGTTACCTCTTTGGGAGAACGATTTGTTACACTCGCTGCAAGTGAACTTTTTAATATTTCTGTGAACAGTATCAACGTGTATCTTAAAGTTACCTCTTTGGGAGAACGATTTGTTACACTCGCTGCAAGTGAACTTTTTAATATTTCTGTGAACAGTATCAATGTGTATCTTAAAGTGACCTCTTCGGGAGAACGATTTATTACACTCGCTGCAAGTGAACTTTTTAATATTTCTGTGAACAGTATCAATGTGTATCTTAAAGTTACCTCTTTGGGAGAACGATTTGTTACATTCGCTGCAAGTGATCTTTTCAATATTTCTGTGAACATTATCAATGTGTATATTCAAGTAACTTCTACTAGCACACGATTTGTTACACTCGCTGCAGGTAAACTTTTTAATGTTTCTGTGAACAGTATCAATGTGTTTGTTTAATTTAAGCTTTACAGTATAGGATTTGTTACATTCGCTGCACGTGAACTTTTTAATAATGCGTGTGCGTTTAAGTTTGCGGCGAGGATCAACTTCTTTTCCTTTGCTCTTCAGTTGATTTTCTTTACTTAATATTGTATCAATTTTACAATATGTTATGGAATCGTATTTTTGAGTCTCAGTTTTGACGAACGTTATATCGCCTATATCAATCTCATCTTTTAAAATGATGTGATCAAAGCGACTTTCGTTATTTTTCGTTATAACATTGTTAAAATCCATTATTTTATTATCAAACAAATCGAATTCATTCCCATGCGCAGTGTTAGCGGGATAGTTTTCTGCGCTATATTGCGTTGACGTTGTTGGTTCATGATGATCTATCAATACATTATCTTCAGTGAATTCTTCTTTGATGCGATCTTGTTGGTACATGTTCTGTGCATGAACAAATCAATAAATCTAGTGCCTACAGATTTTTAGGGTTATTGGAAATGAATAAACATTCTAATTTCTAATGTCCTGATTCTGACAGTTTGACTCCCCAAAAGTGGGGATATAATTGCCTTCATTTTTGGGGTTGTCACGCTTGATATCTTATCCCCAATAACAGTCGATCAACAAACTATGTATCTAGGTTTTCGAAAATTTAAAGTAGGTAATTAACGATTTGCATAAACCTCTTCAAAGTTTGTGCAACCACACGTCTTCTTAGATCAAATAAAATTATTTTAAAAACAGTTAAAATTAATATTTATGTGGTAAACAGTCAATTGCCGGCCAAAACAATTTTAAAAAACATTTCACTTTTGTATATCAGTAGCAACTTTGATAATAAGCATTTATTGCTTGACCACACAAAAAAAAAATAAATTAAAAAGTAGATTTCATTATTAGATTAACAATCCGACAGGAGACATTTCTATTTTTTAAATTTATTTGAGGGTAAAACAAGAAGTATCTTCCACATAGCCTCATAATATTCGCCTTCCTCATTTTTCACCTACTCCCAATCACCTTCACATTATACCTGGATGTATTTATATGTGTCCTTCATTAGGTAGGACACGACAGGGCAGGGTAAAAAGTTGCAGCTAATAAAATTAAGCACATTTTGGTTTTGTATTTTTTTCCAATATTTATATGAATGTAATGAAAATATTAAATGGTTAAATACACTTTTTTAAAAAATATAAAATAGTAATAAAAATACTGTAAAATTTGTACTAGGAAAGGGATGATTAACGGATTTTTCCGATTTTGGTTTCTTATCGTGCGATATAATATTGTCAGCACGAAAATAAAATTGTTTGCCGTTAATTTGAACCTTTTTCTTAGAGTAATTTTATTATTCATATTTTTTTTCATAAATGTTTGTTTACATATTTTAAAAAGTTTATGTATGTCAATTTGACAGCTGCTGTCATAAGTAAGTTGGTAGTCAAGTGTAACTGAACTCCTCGCGTCAGTGTTTTCATTTTGCGAATGTTTTTTTCAACTGTAGCGTAAAATAATATTAAGACTTTTAGTTCGTAACGTAATTTGCGATGGCCGTCATGATGGACTATGATTTCAAGATAAAAACTCAGAACGAGCGCACGAAAGTGGAGGACTTATTTGACTACGAAGGCTGCAAAGTCGGACGGGGGACCTACGGACACGTCTACAAGGCCCGCCGGAAGGACGGCTCCGATACGAAAGACTACGCTCTGAAGCAGATCGAAGGGACCGGCCTGTCCATGTCCGCGTGCAGAGAGATAGCCGTGAGTGCGAAATATCCGTTCTGAAATGGCGCGTCCATTGGGAGCCTACATCCCCCACTATTCCTTTAATTTAAAGTAAACTCAATAAATACGTAATTCACGGAGGGTTTAACGAGGCGCATATATCCCACACACTACCTAACGCTAAGAAGAAAATTTTGTAATCCTTATATAATACACATTGCCGTAGTCGTAGCCTCAGCCTTTTTATACCTCCTCGTTCCTGAACGAACATACTTATGTTATGTATGTTAGTGGATGTGGGGAGTCTGCACCCCCCCGTACCGCGTCCTTCCCAGAACTATTGTACATTTAAATCCACTTAAAGTTCGCCCTCTAGTCCCGTACTGTAGATAAAGTTGAGTATCTTTTTAGGTGCGATGGTTCTAATCTCCTCAGGCTTGAGGAGACGGTTGCCTAGAAGCTGGTACCTTTTGTTCATGAGGGGCCCACATTCTCCCAGTAGGTGTAACGGAGTTTCTGGGCTCACTTGGCAAAGCCTGCACCTGTCGTCAGACGATAGGCTTAATTTGTGCAGGTGTTTGTTCAGCTTGCAGTGGCCAGTTAAGGTTCTGGTTAGTATCCTTATTTGGACTCGACTTAACTTATAGCTCCGAGAGTCTTTTTTGCGAGAATCCTACTATGAGTTGTTTGGCTTGCTTTTGTCCGGGCATTTCTTACGAACATACTTACTGAAATATATTTTTTTTTGTTGGCCGATATTTCTACTCAACCACACATCCTCTCAGATTTTCAATCTAAACAGTAGTAACATCACCGCATTGTCTACCAGAAGGAGCGTAGTGGGATACTCAACGATAGATCCTGGATTTAGGTTGCACTTGCTTAGTGATAAAATGAACTTTAGGATTGTTTGTACCTAATATATATTATAACCTTAAGATATATTATATTATTATTCCTATATGAAGGCATTTCCGTCCTTTCATAGCAGCTCTTCGGGTTAGGTCAAATAATGTGATTAATATTGCATACCACGATTTATGTTCTTGCTCCTAGCAATATTGGAAAGTGAAATAATATGTTGTAATAACGAAACTCCTCTCCTCAATGAGGAGTCCCTCGTTATCTCCGGGATCGAAGATCTTCTAGTATCGGGGGTCGACGCTCGCTTGACGGAGGCTCATCAAATTATTATTTAAAGAAGTTCAAAGCGAAACATACTTATTTGTTAAATAAATATAAAAACGTTTATCGAATGCGTCTTTTTTCTACTTTGATACCAAAAGTTTTCAATGCTTTGCCTAATGCTATCAAGAATGCCAACCTTAATAATAAACTAAATTAGAGCTTAAAGTGTTTGTAGTGCTGAGTGATGTCGCGGGTAGATAAATTGTTATTTTTTGATACTATTGTGACTTAAGTTTTTGATATGTTTTGTACAATTAAGGATATATTATAGGCTGCTTTACAAATAAATAATCTAAATTGAGTTTCTACAGGACAAGATATATTTTCCTTGTACTGTCATCAGATGAATAATAAACATCGTTTATAGTGGCAGTGAATTGAACTGAGCTGATTTATCAGGCTATAGCACGGAGCTTCGCAGGACTGGAAGATAGCTGGGGTTGGATCAATGAAACGCAGATTTGTCCCTTTTTCTATATTGATCTCCGAGATGCTATACATGAACATATACAGAAGAAAAATATAACATAGCTATTATAGATAACAAAACGTTGATCAATTACTTTTTACACAAAGTTTTACTCCAATTTTTCCCAACTGTTTTCCCAACATTAAATTCATTTAAGAAGATGTTATCACAATATATTGCTGTTGGCAGCTACTCCGCGAGCTGAAGCACACGAACGTGATTAATCTGATACGTGTGTTCCTGTCGCACGTCGACCGGAAAGTGTGGCTGCTGTTCGATTACGCCGAGCACGACCTGTGGCACATCATCAAGTTCCACCGGGCGGCGAAGGCGAACAAGAAGCCAGTGATGGTGCCCAAGGGGATGGTGAAGAGCCTGCTGTACCAGATATTGGATGGAATACACTACCTGCATCAGAATTGGGTGCTTCATAGGGACTTGGTGAGTATATTCATACATCTGTATTTATTATTATAATTATTATTCGCTAAGCAAGCAGTTATTTAGCTGATATGATCATATCTCATTCTCAGTTACTAGCGATTGGCCTAGATTTGGCCTAGAGCTTCCACCACTTCCTGTGGTAGCCGATTCCAATTATCCACGACTCTATCGGAGATAACGTTCTTCCTAGGATTAGTGGAACAAAGAGATTTAGATAACTTCATTGAATGGCCGGGAAGATGCGTGTTTTGGTTAAACATGAATATGTCCTTAATGTCCACTAATTAATGACATCTGTTAATTAACACTGTAAGACTCAGTGGGATCGCTACGGTGACGTCGCTCCTGTAATGAGGTCAATTTTAACACAGACAGCCTTTCTTCATATTCCAAGCGCTTTAGTTATGCGAGTATTTTTGTGAAACTTATTTGAATTTGTATTTATATGAAACTAGCTTTGAGAAATAAAATCGATTGTTCAGCTATGATAAAATTGAATTGTGTAACAAAATTTACCTAATGATAATAATAAAATAGTACAATAAATAATTTAACCTGTTAAACTCACATAAAAAAAAAAGAGGATTAATTAAATAAAATGCGTGGACATGATGGAAAACTGTAAAATACAATAATGGAAAAATGTGATTACAATATTAAAGTTTTTGGTATTTCTAAGTTGGTTTGTATTATAATCTAGTACTTATTGAGACGATATATAATTATTCTTATTGTTAACTATGCTAGCAGCATATTGGCGCGGAGAAATGCAAACTTTAAATAAATAATTGTTTTTCTAAAATTCGAACAAAAAGCGCGCGAAAAAATTTAACACGGGACTTCCCGTAGAGAAAATATTTTTAAACATAACTTTTTTATTATTATGAATTTTAAAATTCCGGCTCCGTCACAACCTAGTATTTTTATGTAGATTCGATTAAAAGTTTAAAATTTAAAAATCGGTGGTGAAATCATTGAGATCTGACATCAGAAACATTTCGCTATTGGAGTCGATCCGTGAGAGTTACGCTTCGCTGCGTTCCGATAAATTGGAATCTGTTTTTAGATTTACGTTGTAATATTCACTTTTTTTTTATCTCTGCATGCACTCTACCACTGTGTAAGTCTGTAGATATCTCTATATTAAAACTAAATAAATAAATAATCAAATTTACTAAGCAATGTCAATTAGTATGGACATTATATGGACAGATTGAGGATTTGTAATCCTTGGAATTGGCTAGGAATCGGAGACTCGGCCGAGAGAAATATGACAAAATTCTAGATGGGTCGATGAGTTTTTTACGGTAATTACTGACATTGCATTCATTTTAAAATAATTTAGTAGTTAATGTGTACCTATACACATCTTATGCCTGATTATGCTGATTAAGTTTGTAATTAATTCATATTAAAAAATAACTTTAAATAAACAACTAGAATTATTATTAAATGTCATAATACAATGTCGTAAAATAATAATTATTATTATTAAAATCAATTATTATTATTTTTAATTAGTGCTCTTGTGAATAAACAGTTTTTGAACACTAGTAGGCAATTTATTCCACCAATCAACCCCTCGCTCGGACAATAAGTCCTTTTTTGGGTTAGATTTGAGGACACTTTTGGAAAGTTTTAGAGCAAGCCCGCGTAGATGGGTATTAGTGTTAAAGGTAAAAAAAACTTTTTATTTTCCCACAGAAACCAGCGAATATCCTCGTGATGGGAGAAGGCCCCGAGCGAGGCCGAGTGAAGATCGCCGACATGGGCTTCGCTCGTCTCTTCAACGCGCCGCTCAAACCGCTTGCCGACCTCGATCCCGTCGTCGTGACGTTCTGGTACCGGGCGCCCGAACTGCTGCTCGGAGCACGGCATTACACGAAAGCTATTGGTAATGAAGCGGAGGTTTTTTGCGGTATTTACTTACACTTCGCAGAGTGTTAAGGTAGTGTCTGAGGTCTTGCACTATTCCCCCTCTTTCCTTTGATTTTAATTTCTATAATATTAAAATTGTTACAATATCCATACATTTATATAAATTGGTTAATTCGAATGTTGTGTGTCTGTATGTTACGTATATGATAAACTTGGCGATTTTGATAAAACTTTCGCCACTAGATAGCTTTGTTATTCCAGTTTGAATATAGCCTTTGTAATATTATTGATTAATAAAACTTGAGAAGTTTATTGTTTAGTTTTAAAAAAGTTAGTCTTAAATTAATAAAATAACAATTATATTGAGGGACTATACAAAACAATAGGGTTTTAATATTTTAAGCTAACGCAGATAAAGCTGGTGTGGAGGTGAAGTCAGTTCTGGGGCGATACCTGATCGAATTCTGTTATTTTAAATTTTTTATTTCAACCTGCCAGGTGCCAATGACACCACGTTGGCGTTATGTACAAATGAGTGGTCTGATATCCGCGGCTCATCCAAACCTGATGCCGTAATGTAATTTGATTCCCTATTATTGGGGAAAACATTCATGGTGTTGGTTACACCAAACGATAGCTTGTTAGACTGTGACTCGGATATACGGAAATCTACTATAGATAATATATAATAGATGTCAAACCGGAAACTCCGATTTACGCTAAAACAACGTGTTGTCAAATAGTAAAATGTGTGTAAATTTAATGAATTTCTGCTAATATTACATCAAAACACCGCGTAAAGTTGTCATTACTAGTGCTATTTAGCTGGTAAATTTTTGAATATTGAATAAACTCATTTGTTTGTGAAAGAACTGAACCGGCGTAATTTAACGCGGCCGAAATGTCATCGGTTGCTTGACTTTTGATGTCTATCTAAAAAAACAAAACAAATAAATAAAACTATAAGTATTGAAGCAAATATAATAATAAAATTACGTTTGTACGGAAAAAAAAATGAACTGAATATAATTGTTACTGCACCCGTCTGCAATTGCAAATGGGAATTTTTTATTTATGCGTTATTTAATATTTTCATTACTTCTAAGAACATAAACAAAAAAAACTGGTGTCATTGTTTAGATTTTTGCTTGTTCAATTTTGAAAAAAAATAGCTTTACAAAATCAATTTTTGACACATGATATTTTTTTTATAAATAATATGTTCATTGTGGAATTCAAAATACTATATTTTATGAAATGTTATGCTTTTCGTAACAGTCTATATATATATATAATAAGTATTTATGCATTGGTTTCCCAGAATTATAATTCTAGAGGACGTCCATATTTGGAAATTTGAAAATCGTCCGATTACGGTTTATTTTGTTTTGTAGTTAGGTAAGTTATTGTTATAAAATCAATCGATGATTGGGTCAAAAAATAGTTAATACTGCCTTATATTTTAAGTAAAAATCTGTGTAATTCACAATGTGATGATCTTAAGCATTTTCTCTAGAAATGTTATTTCTCTCAATCATTCAAGACCGCACTCACCGCTATTCAAATGAATCTTCGCAGATATCTGGGCCATTGGATGCATTTTCGCCGAGCTGCTGACCTCCGAGCCGATATTCCACTGCCGGCAGGAGGACATCAAGACGAGCAATCCCTACCACCACGACCAGCTCGACAGGATATTCAACGTCATGGGATTCCCGCTCGAGAAGGATTGGGAGGACATCCGGAAGATGCCCGAGCATCAGACGCTCGTCAAGGACTTCAAACGCTCCAAGTTAGCTTCGTTTTTTTTTCCAAATCATCAAAAGAACCTTATTGACTCATTAGCACCAATAATGTTGTCGTATATATTCATTTTGTCTCCGCAGAAAGGCGTGTATTTTCAATAATATTAAACCATAAGATTGTCACAGACTATCGACGGGTTCATTCCAATTCATCTTATAATACAATACAATACTTTCCTTAGGACTAGCTGTTCGTCGACTTCACGTGGGATTTTTTTTTATCTTAATAAAACCGTTAATACGAAAAATGCCACATATAGCCGGCCATGAAAAAAACATTCTTCAATTAGTTAAATTCCAGTTACGTTGTTACATTGACTTAAAGCTAGTGGTAAACTGTGTACAAATACTCAATAGCCTTGCAACACACTCAGGCATTGATGGCAACGAGAAAGCAGACGAACTGGCCAAGAAAGGGGCTAGCATGACTATGATCTGCACGGAACCGGCCTGCGGCATAGCTAAAAGCACCACCAGTAGACTGCTAAAAATCTGGGCTTGGAAATAAAGCCAAAAATACTGGCAAGAACTGCCCGGACAAAAGCAAGCCAAAGAACTCTTTGGCTTGCTTTTGTCCGGGCTTTTGGAGTTCACAAGTCCACGACCGGACCAGGTTTGCGCTGACGTCTACGTTGCGCTACATCACGCCACAGTCAGCCGAACGCATCGAATGCACCACGGTTGAGGTAGAGGATTCCCCTCCGACGCAGTCTATAAGAGCGGAGGTCGACCCCTAGTACAATGCCTATTCCATCCGAGTTCATGCGCCGCCGATACCTACTCGTCTGTCTGTCGTTACGACGGTCCGTGTACATACATTATGGAGTCAGACACTACATTGTATATCGGAGTTCTTATTTAATCAGTGGATCAGTAATAAACGCTTTAACAAGTTCTCAAGTTATTACATTTATCCCACGTGACCCACTCGATGGGTTCCGTTATAGCAGAAATGTAACCCCTCACCAAGATTTAACCACATAATTAATGATACCGATCGACTTTGCCCACATCAATTTGTAATTGTCAACAATGCCCGCTTAAAATCGGGCCAAGCCCGCAAAGAAATAATAGTTGCTGACTTGGCCCATTACCGAGTGGGCAGTGCCAACATTGTCAATATCAATGTTCGCTAATCAGTCATTTCTGCGCGCTTTGCTCAGCACCGGTGTACCATGCTGACTCTGCACACCCTGTGGGCTTTGCCCGTAGCATGTACAACTAAACGTGCCGAGGACCGAACACCTTACCGAGGACTTTATTATAATATTCTTCTTTTGAGGTTATAATATATTCCTACTACATTTAAAAAAGCCTTATGTATTTCAATTTCAATTATAAAATATAAAATAATTATAAAATTTCAATTATAATTCTCTACTTACCAAAAAATAAAACACAATACAGGGAGTTCCAGACCATTCCTGAAGACTTAAGGAGCTTAAAAAATGTGAAAATAATTCATGGCCAAATTATTAATTTTATCAAAGCCTTTTTTGCCCGGCAAGGCCGGTCGATTTCATATTATCACGTAAAGTTTACAAATTTTTACTCGGAAATCTTGATATGAGGTCGAAACAAATCACGTTTGAAATCGCAGGGAAAGTTGGATGGCCGAACCCGTTTTATAAAATAGATTATTTTTCGACTAATGAAAAGTGTATTTAATATCGTTACAAGTCCGTAGTTTTTAGAATTAATTTCCGTCCCTGTCTCACGTACAGCCCGGATCTTTCGTCCCTTTCTGTGTTCGTTGAATATAATTTAACCTCCGCGCTTGCTGCGTTCTAGCTATCAGAACTGTTCGCTGGGCAAGTACATGGACCGCCACAAGGTGAAACCGGACAGCCGCGCGTTCCACCTGCTTCAGAGGCTGCTCCTCATGGACCCGGCCAAGAGGGTCACCTCCAAGCAGGCCATGGACGACGCGTACTTCAACGAAGATCCTCCCGCCACGACAGTACGTCAATATTTTATACCCGTTGGAACTAGTTCGTACCGCTTTATGACAGTTTTTACTATCCTAGTAATATGTATGATCCATTTAAAACCACAATTCTCTCAATGGAGGTGTTTTGTTGAATTTTCGAGGTTCGTTAACAAAAAAAGAAATTGTAAACGGGTCGTAACCATGGCTAACATGCACGTAAAACTTTCATTTTAAAACCATGTTACAAGGACAAATCTTAACCCTGTTAGCCACCCAACTATTGACTAGGTTTGTCATAATATTGTCTTTTGACCTGTTTATTAACCGCAAACCGCATAAATAGTTATTTATTTCTGTGAAACCCCACCATTGTGAAGAAAAATGAGCTTTGGTGGCCTGGGATCCGATTGCCACAAATATGGTGTCATCTGGTTCACAATGAAATTCTCTATTAGAAACTATCACTCTGGTCTTAAACTTTTTTGATTAAAAACATTTCACCGCTTTTGATAACTTTTATTAACTATTTTCCCTCTTTTACACATTTAAATATTTGTTAGATGTATAAAACTATACATTGCGATGCATAACTTTTTTTTTCCAAATGATGAAAATTAATTTTAGTATTTAGTGATGATGATTATGAATTTTTATCAGTATTTTGCCAGTGATTGGTTATTTGCGAATTGAATGGCATAGACAGTAGAGCAATCGAATAAACTAATAATTAAGCGGCAATTTACAAATGAATGACGGCGCCTTGACGTATATATATATGTCGGTTAATGATTGAGCGCTATGAGGATGCTGGCTGGCTCGACGTGTGACGTCGCGCAACCTGTACGGGTTAAATATGAATTATACAGGGTGTATTTAAATTCACTGATATCCTTTTAGGGGGTCGATCTATATCAACAGTCGAACTTTATGTAGAAGAGAATAATGGAAAAATGTTTACAATTACGAGAAATACTAATTCAAAATTTATCTAAAAAATCATTTTAACCTGACCGGTTTAGTCGTCGACGCAGATTAACCCCCCCTAAAACGGCATCGGTGGATTTAAATACAGACTGTATAAGGTTTTTAATGGTGACATTCCAACATGGACCTCTCAAGGAACGAATCAGCGTCCGGTCAACAAATCAGGAGTCACCTTCATCACCATCACGTCCCCAAACTCTAGTACGAGTCATAAGGTCGAGGTGTTGTACTGTGGGCGTTCGGTAATGATCATAACCCGTGCGCCCTTGCGATTATCGTCCCCTTTGAACGCTACCGTATTTTCCAGGACGTGTTTTCGGGCTGCCCCATTCCCTACCCGAAGCGGGAGTTCCTCACTGACGATGACCAGGAGGAGAAGGCGGACTCGAAGGCTCGCCAAAACCAACAGCAACAGCAGCAGCAACAAAACGTCAGTTTTTTATTTTTAATTTCTTTCCGACCCTCTAAGCCTTCTTATATTGGTCGTAATGGCCATACTTCCATGATAAAATGGAAAATTGGGTTAAATTCTTTTCTCTCCAGAACAATTCGCGAGTGGAATGCTCTTCGTAGGTCAGTATTTTTTCCTTTTCCTTGTTCCAAGGCTGTTATTAAGCGTAGGCGGCGAGTTATTAAGCATTAATTTTTCCTCACCTACTAAACTCAACCGTATCACCGGAGCTAACTCCTAAATATTATAATCAGTTAAAAATAATAATAACAATGGACCACTTTCGGCAGGCCGTATCATTTCTTGGTAGTGTCCAATCGTAACCGAAATCAAAATTCGGTGTTTATTTATTTATTTATTTAATATATATTAGGGAAACATACAGCGTACCTTAGTTTATAGAACAGTAAATACATAGTTATTAATTTAGCATAGTAATTAATTAAAGAAAATAAATGAGAGACATAAATAAAATAGTTTAATTTTTGCATATTTACACTAAAAGCATATGTATTAATTACAATATGGGTTTTGTTAGAGGTATTATGATAAATGTCTAATTTGGATAGATTACTGTTATATTCATGACATATTCTGTGAAGTGTTGCGTTTTGAGCGTAGTTTGTGTTCGTTTTATTTAATAAAAAAAGTTCTGTTGATATAGTAATTCGTTGGGTACTCTAAACTGAATTGGGTTGGGTTCCGGTTTCAGCTGTAACCGGAACCGAATCTTTTTAGAGGGTTATTTTCGGACAGGTTATTTTAAGGAAGGAAATTAGGGATTTTTTTTTTGCTTAGAAAACTCAATATGATTACAGTAATGATAAGTATACATAATGATTCTGTATCATTTATTATAATGTGTATAATAAATATAGGCCGGGTGTATAGAGTTTTTTTTTTTGATATCATCGCTAAAGTTGATATCATGCAAACGTTACATGTGTGCGAAATATGAATGATAACTTTACATGAATACATGTGTTAATGACAGAATAATATATTTATAAAAAATAAATTATAACTCTTCAGCGCAGACCTTAAAATTACGTATTACGGATATTATTTTGGTAATTTTAGGTTAATTATATGCTAAATTATGTTGTTCATCTAGTTTTAAATGACGACGACGCAATGGACAGATGAACGTAATATCGGAGGCAGTCGAAGATTCGATCGACAATTGGCCAAACCTTCGATCAGACACTGCTTGTCGATTTTTTGATGTTACGGTCTCGTTCGCTCGCTCACCCAATTCAAACGGTCCGTGTTTCTGTGACATTCTTATTGTGATTGTATTCTTCTCGTTTTAGGTCCAACAGAGTAGTGGACAGAGCAATCACGATCACTCGGTGAATAATGCCAAGAGGATACGGCTGTCAGGTGAGTGAAATCATAATTCTCCGTTCAATTTTCTTTTTAATTCCCCTATTCCTGTACAGGTAGACAACTGTCACATTTTACGGTATTTTTACTTAATATTTGTATTTGTGTGAAAATTGGCATATTTGCTATCATCCGCCCCACACTAGGATTGAATTACCTAGATTAAATGATATTTAACATATCATTTGCCATTTCTAACTGAAAATTGTTTAAATATTTTAGGCTTTGTTAAAATATCAATAAATCACTCATTGCGATTATATTTCTGATATTTATATATTCACAAAAAGCGTTGAGTCTGAACCGCCGTTCACGATCACCAATCATAATCATGGGAAAAAAACGACTATATGAAATCATAGTAATATTTCAGAATAAAGGGTTCAGTAGTATCTTATCGAATTGTTCTGTATACAGGTTGTTATTAAATTTAGGGCACTTCTTTTAGGACGTTGATCTATATCGACGTTCAAACATTAATCAGCAAAAAAATATTGGAAAAATGTTTCTCAATTACGAGAAAAACGACTTCAAAGTTGTATAGAAATCGTTTTATGTTTGAGAACGCGGTTGAACGCATGGAGCGAGTACGGTCAGTAACCCCCGCGCTTCAGCACTTCGAAAAAAAACGGTGTTTTAATAATATAATAGTTTTAGTATGTTTTTTTTTTGCGAGACCAGTTTAGTTATCGATATAGATCAACCTCCTGAAAGAATAGCTCTAAATGTTAAAAAACACTTGTATATATATATTTTGTATACTCATTATGCATAAATGGCTCTAGCGATTCTGATGGTTTTTACTGCATATGATAGTGAATTTTTCATTAATTTTAATTTGAGTAGGTTAGGTCAAGTGTAAAGTAGCAAAAAAGAAAAACATTCACATTGGTGTCACTTTCTCTCCCGACTCTAGCGCAGGCGAATTTAGCATAGCTGAGTGGAGTCCAAAATAATGAATCCCACGATGAATTTATATGACACCAAGTACAGGAATAATATTCTTTATCTAAATTTCACACACTGATTAAATGATTTGCATCAGCATATGTAGCAACCAAGCTATATATTCTTATACGACTTTACATATATCGCAGGTCCGAATCAGGGCAACCAGCAACAGCAGAACGTGCAGCAACAGTCCTCGCAGCAACAACAGCAGCAGGACTTCCAGCAGCAACAGCAGATGATGTACAACGCCTCGCAAAACGCCGCCAACCAACAGCAGAACAACTTCCAGCAGCGCTTCTGAGCCGAGCGCCGCGTTCCGGGAACGGCGTACGTGCCTTCAGAAAGCTGTCGAACGGTTTGCCGTGGCAACATCGATTCTCGTTTAATCCACTACGACGGAGTCGCCTTCGAAACGATTCGCGGATTGTGCTCACTGTTTGGCAAAAATGCTAGGATTCTACTTTGGGTGTCAAATTTAAGGTTTTAACCGGGCAAATGACAAAAAGTCAAACGAAGACTTCTTCCAACGCCAATTAGACAATTTATGTCATATTCGAGCTATCAATTGGTAGTTATCACGATTTTACCATTTTGATATTATTTTCTCTGGAACTCGTTAAACTCCTTAAAGATGGCGTTATCTCGAGTGGAATTGACTTGCAGATCTCCATACTATACCGCACGGGTTTTTATTTAGTTTCACTAGATTAATTGTACGATTGAAGTCTGAACGTTTATGTTATTTTGTAAATATAATAAGAAATTAAATATTACCGAACAAAAAAAATGTACTTTTATTCCGATACAGTTGAGAAAAACGTACCTATATCAATACCTAAAAAGCAAAACATCGTAGCTCAAAAAAATCACCATTTTTAATAGAACAAAAAAACGCTGTTTATGTACACTTATTTGAGTTTGTTTTCATTTGTGTTTTCTATTATAAATGGTACTGTTTAAAATGGCCTCTAAAATTTGTGAAAAAAAAAAGTTAAATGTCAAAATTTGTCTTCAAACAGCGGACGTAATAAATTTTATGATGTTGCATATGTTATTATTAAATAAAAATAAAGTACACGGCGTCCCACGACATGACGGTTGACGTCACCACAATTTCAGAGATAATAATTTGTGAACTTTACGCGGCGGTACGTCGGCTGCCACACTTCGGGGTCGAGCCAAGCGTGTTTAATTTACACGATTTGTAAAACAAAAGTTATGAAGTTTAACCATATTTTTTTTTATTTTTCATTCAAAATCATACTTAGAAGAGTAAAAACTAAACTTCTTTTAGTTAAAAAAAAAAAGTCGTTCTTTTAAGCATGACCTAAATTGAATTGTGTATTTTAGTTACTTTTTAAGTTCGACTTTGTTAAGAATATATTTCCGCATTCGTGATTAGTTCAATACTAGCCGCTATGCAATATCTGTCGCCACTGTCGCATAACTTTTGACATATGACGCGTCATCTGACGTTTTGAGGTTATGTTATCAGCTGTAGGATTACTAGGTTTTTGTCATGCGTGTTTGCTTGAATTGAAGATGTTCAAAATATGCAAATCCAGTCAATTTTAATTAGAAAATATAAAATCAAGTACGAGACGAAATGTTGTAGCGCCATTAATGTACTGAAATCGCTCCTAGCAGCGTCTTTTAACACTGACTTAAGTTTGTCTTAAGGCTTAAGTAGTAGTTGTTTTGATTCTTAGCTAAGGCGGACTTTTTTGTTCGACTTAACGCTAAGAGTGAGTTGAAATAGGATGCTTATCGGTTAAGTCTAACTTAAAATTTAGGTTAGTCTTAAGTAGGACATGACATTTCGGCCCTTAGGGACATGAATAACTGTGGTGTACTTTTTTGATATTTTTTTTTTTGACAGACTAACCGAATGACTGGGCAATCCATCTATATAACGTTTATTTTCGTAGGTCTAAAAACCGAGAAAAAAAACGAATTTCTCTTTTATGCGTCTGAGCGCCCTTCGATTGCTTTTGATATTTCTTCGGCTTCTCTCAAATTTATTGTTTAAAAATAATGTATCAGCTGATCAATCACCGTTCCTCTAGTTTTAAGTTAAACATCGGATGGCAAACACCTTGAATGTAACGAATATTATTTTTTATTCGTGGTTTTACGGGGATATTTAGGAGGAGTATCTACAAAAAGGTACATAAGGCTAGAAAGAATTGCCTTGGCTTGGTGAAACAGTGTTAACCTTAAATGTGAAATAAGCTTAAGGCCGGTGATAGAGCTAGGCGGTTGACCGGACGAGTTGCCTATATGATTAGCGATGTACGGAGCCTGTGCACATCGTCATTCATATAGGCCGCATAGCTCTATCAAATGTAGGGGCGCTTTAGTGTTATCTAGCGGCAGCGAAAGAAACTACACTGGAATCTGGTTTGAATCTCCGCTAAGTGCTGCTAACGGTCGATTCGAAGAGTTTCTTGATGAGGATAGATGGATGGATGGTTTAATGTGGTGGACACTTTATCTCCGATTGAATATGTTTAATTTCACATTGGGTAATTAATTTATGAACCAAATTTAAAAATATGTTTATGAATTCATTCATTCTCTACTAAATTTGCGATTCGATGGATAAAGTAGGTGACATTAAATTAGAATTAACTATTGATAATCAGTTAAATTGGATATAATTTCAACAACACAACAATGAAAGTATATCTTATATCTATAATAGATTAAAAAAAAACTATTAAGCTCCTGAACAAAAAGTATATTTTTCTATAGTACAGTACATAACTTACTAGATTATTTTTTTATTTTATCAGGTAAAAATACAGACAATGCGCTATTGGGCGTAGTTCCGACTGTCTTATTGTTGTTTTCATGATGCGAGGCCGTTCATTCCAGGCACACAACATCTCACAAGTCTGTAAACTGAATGAGAGTTTTTTTTTTGTGTATGTCTTGTTACTTAGCTCAATCGACAGTGTTGATAAAAGCGCTGTTGAATATTCTCAACAGCGAAAACTGACCTGGCCAGATTTAGCCCATTGGGGAATCGAACCTGGGACCTCTGGATTTAGGAGCAGGCGCTTATACCAGTGTGCCAGCACTTAACTTAATATTTAATAAGCAGTAGTTACGAATTTAATCAAATATTTCAGTAAAATAATGTCAAATTTGGTTCGTTTACCACTTCACATCTGAAGCTGGCTTCAATGTCACGTAGAAAATATATATACCTGCTACCAAGCATGTACATTTTTTTTTTTATTTGGGCATATGTGCGAAAGAGGTATTTGAAGCCAGAAAGGGTGAGCGAGATACAACGAACTTCGAGTAGGTCGCGATATTAGTTCCTACTTTAAATCATAGATAGCGTCTAACAGCACGGCGCTTACACGGCAAATTAAAAAAAAAAAAAACGAGGATAGCACAAAACTATTCCCACAGGATGCAAAACTCCTTCATAACGAATTTTCTAATTTATTTCTTTAAAACTTCTGGACCTTCAACGGTAATTTCATATTTAACTCTTCTAAATTCCTAAATATATATATCAACAGGTATATCAAAAGCGGAGGAAGGAAATTGAAGAAGAGAAGAAACGTTCTCTTTAAAAGTAGGTAATCAGGTAATTATTCACCGCGCCCAGTGCATTACAAGTGCGTCTCGACAATCGCCTTATCAGGCACGTTTGATAATCTATTTCTCTGAATATTATCAGACAATAATCGCTATCAATATTCATTTCAGTCATTTGTTTGCTGACGAGCTTACGTGTTTTTTTTTAAGTAAACTGCGTAAAAATGACAACGAATGGAAAGGGTAAGTTACATCGTAATATTTTATCATAATAACCTAACAATTTTATTGTAATCAGGGTTAGGTTAGGCAAACGTCAAATTTGACGTTTGTCAAGCGCTCGTCTTCATTCCTTGTCGTATCAATGTCGCAAAGTAGACGATGTTAGGTACCTACTTATAGAGTTCTGTCCGTATCGGTATTGTATATTGTATAGAAACCATATTGTATAGAATTTTATAAGCTATTTAAAATAGTGCGAGTTATCAAGATGACGTAAAGGGGCTCGAACGCCAGTCGGGTTAACGATTAACGATAACTAGAGATTTTACACTACGTGAAAAACATTAAATTTTTACTCAACGTCATTCTTTAAAAAACAACTTTGGAAAGTTTGTTTATAAGGATAATAATTATTATTATGCTAAAATAGTGTCAAATTTTCGCAAAAAATAACAGATGAACCTAGGTAGAGGTACTTAACGCAACCGCGAAGGAACGGGGATAAACGTTGCGGTAAGGTTCACTTGCGCACCGTATCGTACGCAAGGATTTGTAGTAAGGTTCACGATTCAATCAAAATCCAAAGTTGTGAATACAATATTAAAGTTATATACACGAAATGATTTGAAAGTTGTATTTTTAGCTGTTTGTACAAATATCAATTAATTTTAGACATTGAATCATGGTCTAACCTAATACTTGGCGTCGAGTTTCAAAATCAATAGTTTTGATAGTTTAAAAACCAGTATCCAGCGACGAATAGAAATTTCAATTTAATTTATTTTCCTTGAATACAATATATAATATATATAGGAATGACATTAAAATAAAATAAACAAAATAACACACACTATTTAAATAGACTTGAAAATTCTGTGCATTATAAACAAACGCAGAAAAAAACTACAAAATAAAGATATCAAATCCTACAAATGCAGGATAAATATAAACATAAACCTAGAGAAAGTCTATACAACCCACGCATCAAGAGGAATATTAACAATCAGTAAATATAAATACGCGTTAAAAACAAAATGACGAAAGAAATAAAAAAAATAATAAAATTCTGTAAAAATCAGGCAAACAAAAACAAAAAACAATGGATATTAAGATAAGCAGGATAAAAAAATAAAAAATAAAAGGTAGACTCAATCAAACGTACTGTTTCATCACCTACAGGCAAGAATACCACCTGTCCATTCATGCGACACAATGTGTTAATTACCTATCAGGTGTTAAGTCCTATCTATAGCGAATCAATTTATGTACTCATTCTGATAATGAGCGTGAGTTTAGCTATCTGTATACAAGTCGTTCGCCATTCCAATTAAAGCGAATCGTCTATTATCTGTGATCAGCAAAATTATGCCTGTTTATTTGTATTAATTAATTATGTATTATTATGCCGCCGCCACGATTTGGTAAAGTAAGAATATTTCACACCTGTGAAATTGCCAGATATACACTTCTCTTGCCCAGTTTAACAATTTTTTATTGACGTCAAAGGCAACTAGGCGTAATTAGCTTGCGAATTCCACCCTGTAAGTATTTGCTTTGTTTGGAAAAATGCCAAGTTGCATTTCACACGTAATTATGTCTTTAGTCTGCAATCTTTTCTCACTGCGCTCCCGGGCTAGACACCTTCCTAGGTAGTCAAACTAACGTACGAGTTACTAACATACTAACATACATACGTCGAGTCGAAGCTATTATATTGGTGACCCTGATCTGAACTCAATCTTTATCCTTAACATTATCAGTAACATTATTAGACAGTAACGCTCAAATGGTGTGTTTTATTATAAAAAAAATCTTCTAGTAAAATGTTAAAAAATTACTTTCAAAACCTGATCCGCGGTTGGAATCCTTTAAAACGTCAAAAATTAATTGTATGGGTGCTTCTTTCAGAGGCGTGGTTTTCAATCTGGCACTACTTTTTTCGTAGTTGGTGTTTTTGACAGCTGTCACTTGATTTATGCTCAGTTTGGTTTGCCATTTCATAATGAATAGACTTACTCCTGAACAACGTGGCGTGGCCTCCAAGATCGTGCGATTTAACACCGCTGGACTATTTTTTGTGGGGTTATGTGAAGTCGCTTGTCTACGCAGATAAGCCGGACACGATTAACGCCTTGGAAGAGAATATTCGGCGCGTTATTGCTGACATACGGCCCAACTTGCTGCAAAAAGTGGTTGAAAATTGGGCCTCTCGGCTGGAATTTGTTCGAGTCAAGCCGCGGCGGCCACTTACCCGAAATCATTTTTAAAACATAATGGCAAACCCTTATCTTTATAATAAAACTAAATTCTTAGCCATAACATCAAATTATATGCGTTTTATCTCTTCTTGAAAACCACGCCTCTAAAATCATCACCCCTATATATGACCGAGGTCATAGCAATTTATTTAATTAATATATGCTCACATTTTAAATACATTTAATATAAAGCATAACCTTGGTCATATTTATATGCACTGATGTCATTTTAGGAGGTTGATTCAATAATCAAACGTTAATCAGCAAAAGATATCGGACAAATGTGTCCCAATTACGAGAGAAGCGAATTCTAAACTTGACAGAAATTGTTTTAATGTTTGAGAAGGCGATGACCTCGCGCCCGCGCGACTCGCGAAGCATTTCGTAGAATAACAAAGTTTTTTAATAATAATAATAAAATTATTGTAGCATGAATTTTTTTTTCGAAATTATTTTTTTCGTGAGACCCGTTTGGGTGCATTACTTGTCCAGTTTTTAAAAATAAATAAATTTGGTTGTAAATTTAACAAGGCATTACCCGCCTGCAGATCGTTTTATTGCATTAATAAATCAAATAAGAATAAAAAAATATATATTTGCTTAATTATAAGTATAGTCGTATTAAACGCGTTTCTTCATCTGTCATATCAACTATTTTTTTTCGCCTGTCATATCAACTGTTTCTTCACCTGTCATAATTCGTAAAATATGACGAATATGACAGATGAAGAATGACAGTATGACAGGTGATCCATTTGACGTTCGAGCGTCAACTGGAACAGAGATTCTAAATTGAAGCATGACACATCCTATGCGCAAATATTATTTATATTATATATTAATAATATTATAGCAACAGATTATTTTTGATCATGCTAATGTCGGCCTTAATCCTTAGCCGTAAGAGTGTCGATCGATAATTGCCTTGTCGAAATTTAGTAACTTAATTACTTCTAAAATTAGAATAAAATTGAAGAGGGTAGAGTGCTGCATCACCAAAAATGTGTTTTTTTTTTGTTGCTTTGGTGGAATCCGCACATGGTCATACCATTTTTAACGCTTCATTACTGCCATCTCCCCTGACTCCAACACAAGTACATTGGACCTAGTTGAGTAGGGCTCATTTTATTATTATTATTAAATAATTACAATATTTAGGTGATACTGTTGAGTTTAGTAGGTGAGGAAAAAAAAATTAATGCTTAACAACTCGCAGTCTATGCTTAAAAACATCCTTGGAAGATGGAAACTGATCAAATACTGACCTATGAAGAGTATTCCACTGCCGAATTGTTCTGGAAACAAACGAATTGAACCCAATGTTCCCTTTTCTCAAGATAGGTTTTATCTTGGAAGGATGCTCATTACGGCCAATAGAAGGAGGCTTAGAGAGTTGGGATCTTAAAGCAGACCTACTAAGCAGATCTACTAAGTGGCTCCCAATTAAGAGTTGAGATTAATTCAGATAGACTAAAACGCCTAAAGACATACCGGCTTGCTTTTACTGAACTGCTTCTAGTTTGTCTTTAAGACATTTGGTGTAAGGATCCCATCCTGATGAGCAGTATTCGAGGGTAGGACGAACCAACGTTTTATAAGCCAATGCTCGACTTTAGGACTTCGCATAACAAACCGTAATTGTCACCGTAACCGTAATCACTAACATGAGTTCCCCAATGGAGATAGATGACAGGGTAATTCCAAGATGCTTTGTGGTAGAGGATTTCAACAGTGATTTGATCTGACCAAGGTAAAATAAAATTGGTGACAGTAGCAAATGTCTCAAATCCTTAAGCCTACCTTCGTTTCCGCAGTGCAAGCGTACGAGATGACCCCGCAGGCGCGTCACTACGACAGTCTGACGCGGGAGCTCAACTGCATCGGTTGTCTGCAGTACATGCGCTCGCCCATCCGACTCTGCAGCAAGGGCCACAGCGTGTGCAATAAGTGCCGCAGGCGCCTGAGCGCCTGTCCGAGCCCTAAATGTGACGTGAGAACACTTTTCCATTATTGGTTTTAGGGTTTTTTTTTTGGAGTAGGTACCTAAAGAATATAAGTGAAGTCTTCTTTACAAAAAATATATAAATGATAGATATTTTAACACGAAAACCACGTTAAAAATGCTGCAACTTAAGGGCGGATGCTACTATGTAACAAAACATAAAAATTCATATCTAGTTAAATATTTAAATCACGATAAAGTAGCAAAAATTAAAAAAAAATGGGTCTGCGTGCGACCAGATGGTGGAAGTTATACTTCTTTGGCCATTCGCACACTCCCACTCACACACAGGATATACAGGATGTCCCAAGGTCAATCCCACAAACTTTAGGGGGTGTTTAAGTTCCCTATTAAGAGCAAGGGTTCCCAAATTTATTATTTTTGTAATAAAATTGGTGTAAATCGATCTTATCAATCGATAAATCAATATTATCTGTCGACCAATAGCATCCCTCTTACAACCGCAGAGAAGGGGGAAAGGAGTTATCCCTTCTTCTTAGACCGACCTCTGTCCGACCAGTAACATCTGACAGCGACCATTTAGCTCCGCCCTAATGGGGCGTTTCGAACAACGCGGCAGGGCATTAACCTCGATCTTGAACGACCGCGGCCTAGTGACCCAGTGACGTAGTTATGCGAGGGAGGAGCTATTGAAAAATATCTGTTTCACATGATTTAGAATAGAAACTTCAACATTTTTTTTCTCGAAAACCATAATTAATTTTGATATAGTTTCTTAACAAATAATACTAGGAATCGTGTTTTTTTTAATGCGTGGAACCTTGGGACATCCTGTATAATTTAAGAACACTGTTCCAATTTTTTTATGCTAATGTTAATATCTAAAATGAAAACGTATAAAAAGGCACTATACGGATTTTACTCCTAACCCGTGACGCGTTTTCTCGACCAACATCCCATCCCAATCCAACGGGCGCAAAGAAGTATCACTTCAAAAAAAAGAGTTTCCGAGATTTTCAAGCATATTTGGGAATGCTCAAAGAATATGCGCCTAAATTTCGCCTAAACTTATCCAGCGGCATATTTGACAGATCGCATCTTCTTAATTATGGCTTCGCCCATATCATTTAGGTATTACGCGAGAACTATTGTTTTATTTTGCAATATAGCAATGGAGACATTGTGTATTACTAACTGTATTGTGTATTATCTCCAAGGAACCGTTCACGGATACTCGGAGCCTCGTCCTGGAAGCCCTCGCTGCCAAACTGCAGTTCCCCTGTCACCACAAGGGCTGCCACAAACGCGCCACGCTGGCCGAACTCGACAAGCACACCAACGAATGCCAACACAGAACCACGGACTGCTTTATGGCAAGGGTTTACGGTAAAAAGAACGCACAGTTATGTAATTTTACCTTAAAATTAGCAGTGGGCGATAATCATATAACAGAGGTTACGTTATACGCGATTTCAAACTTAACGGCTATAAAATAACTGCGTTATTTTTAACTGAACTCATTACCGCGTGTCGCTGGTAAATAGCGGTGTATCTGGCGACACTGCGTCTAACAGTGAGCGATTGGCGAGTCATCTTCAGACTCGCCCCCCAAATTCTTGAGGATTTAAGGTTTCGTGTAACCTATTATGAGTAAGAATTTATATAAAATATGCGTAAAAGCAACATCCCTTACATTGTGTATAAATCTTATGTATAAAATCATTGTGGGTAGCAAAATCGTGGTATGAATGCGTGATACGGGCTAATACGGTGGGGTTTCAATTGCAGGTAAATGCATTTGGTCCGGAAAAGCCGGCGAATGGCTGGACCATTGTCTGAACGACCACAGCGACAAGGTCTCCGAGTTGCCCTTCCTCGAGGTCACGCAAAAGTGGGATCCCAAGAGCAAGGAGCCGGTCCAGAACTACTTCCTCATGAGGTGCTTCGAGACCGTCTTCAACGTGTATCAGATTTACGACAGGAAAGCCGGTCGGTTGAAATTGATTGAATTGTTAATTTTTAATTTTTTGTCCATTCAGAAATGCTCTCGTTGTTTTAGACGGAGTATCATTTAATTATTTATTTATTAACATCTTATGAAACCCATCAAATTGACAAATCTTATGCGAAATTTTAATTGACGAAAGTGTTAAAACGTAATAAAATAATCAACGATTCTCAACTAGTTAATCACTTTAGTTTATTTAATTTTTAGTTACTTAATCACAGTTTAGTTAATCACATGCTTCAAATGCGCTCTGGATAGTTTGAAGAATGCTGTGATTACTGGCGCGACGCCTTCGTATCGGTGGACTACGCAAAGTTGAACCAGAAACCATTATATTAAATTATTTATTTATAATAATGACAAAATATATAATAATTCTATAATAACTTAATATTAAGTGGGCATTGTTCGTACTAGGGTAGGCCAATTTCAATAAGTTAAATTTTAATTAATTTGCACAGAACTAATACAATTAAGGTAAAATAATATCAAAGATATGTCAACCGTTTATGTGAAATATTTAATAAATTTATTGATGTTTGCCATATTGTAAATGCAAATTTTGATGGTTTCCTTTATTTTCGATTTAAAAGCAATTTTCTCCTCTATTTGACAATGTGAGCTATTGTAAAAATTGAAATATTGCCATGAAATAAAATTATTTATTTTGTTGTAGTCATCTTACAATCAAAGAATCATCGCTGTCTAACTTCTCGAAAAGCACTAACTCGCTAATTTGCATTTCTCGAAACTTCGAAAATCTAGAGAAATACGCTCATTAATTTCTGTGTTATTTTATTACTTACAATATTTAATGTAATTTTTATTCCTTTTGACAACGGGTCGATATATCATTTTAGTTTGTCAAAAAATCACTGTGCTGTGATCTAAATGGAAATTTCTCTCACCGATCCAAGTAGTAACGTTTAGATGTCCAAATTTAATATTTATGCACTGGATGAAAAAAATAATACTGGAACTAATGAATTTTAAACTGACAGGCAATGTTTTACTTTGATTTCCTTCATCAGCGCAAAAGGTTCAACCAAATAGATTCAACTATTCCAATAGCAAGTTGAAATGAACTTAAATTCATTAATGGATCAAGATAATGTATTCAAGATATGTACTCATCTAATGCATAAGCACGCCGTAAGTACCATTGTTAGTTAATTAACAAAACAGAATCATTTTGAAGAGGCATTACTTATGTTGTTTATATTATCCCAGGAAAAATGATGTGGACTGTACTTTGGACGGGCAGTCACGTGGAAAACTGTTTTTACTTCGAAGTGGAGATCTTTTCGCCGGACACAACCACAAAGAAAATTCTCTACAGGTTAGTTGGGGTCGGTGGTAGCTGCACTAAACCGTTTTTGGCAGCTCGACACTTATTACACTCCGTTGGCACTTATGACCGCTTCACTCATGCGAGTGTTGTATCTGCATCTTGACTATCAAATCACTCAGCTCCTGCAGGGTTAGGTTGACAGCTCTTTCCGCGAGCGAAAGGAGCTGTCACTTTGACGTTTATTGCAATTAAAACGTCAAACTGACAGTAAAAACGTCAAATTGACAGTAAAAAAACGTCAAATTAACAGTAAAAAATCGTCAAATTGACAGCTCCTCTCACTCGCACTGATTGTTCCTCTCGCTCGCATTGACAGCTCCTCCAGTTCTCGTTTTGAGACTAGCGTCGTTTGAGTGGTCGCAGTAATTTCAGAAGGAAGTATGCTGAATTTGAGCCATTATAACCCTCGTTACGTGTGCAGCGAGGATTGCCAAGATGCGGAACACATTGTGTGGGTCTGTCTGCACTGTCATTGGAAAGGAAAGAAACAATGCTTGGTGAGATCAGTGGTGACATCAGGCCTAGGTGGTTCTCGGACCTGGTGCGTGGTAAAAAGAGCGTGCCTTGTCTTCAAATGTTTCGTGATGTCATGGGTAAATAACTAGGAGGTTTTTAGAAGACCTGGCAATTACCCTTAGTTGCCGTATCTATATGTTTTAAAAGATCGTTGGTCAAAATAATTTGATTTCCTTTTTGATTTTGCAAGCATACAATGTTTATTTTTGATTTGGCGATTAGCATATCCCTAGAAGGATTATACGCCATAAACCTATATTTTAATGTATAGTAATTTGAATTAAATGTGGGTATCATTTTGATATGAGAAGTTGGTATCTATATCAACCAACGAGGATCCTGTGAGGCTAGTTCAGATTTGACTATAATTTTACTGTTGTATGGAACTCTCAGAAGAATATTCTGTTATCCGCAGACATCCATGCAAGTCAGAAAAGGACGCCGACATACTGGCGAGCAACCAGAACATATCCGTGCCCATCGAGCACGTCTTCTACATGCTGGACGAGAAAGAGAGACTGCATTACCGGCTGAGGATCTACGATAACCAGAAGCGACGTGACAGCCTTGGCACGCTGGACTTCGAGAAGATTCCTCTGGTGGAAGAGGAACCGGACGAACTGCTGATACAATCCATCATAGACGAAACGAAAAAGTAGCGAAATTACATACAGGTGAACTTAAAGTCGCGTAGACGGGACGGGACTTTAATCAGGGAAATCAGGGACGCGTATTTAAAAATGTTAATGAGCCTGGGTAAGTATTTAGAAAGCGTTAACGCTCTTGAAAGTCTACGGGTGGACCATCGATAAGCCTCAATCAACACTATATTATTAATCGTATTTTAATAATTAGTAATTAAGGTTTAAATTATAAAATAATGTTATCATAACTATGTATAAGTACACTATTGTATATGTCCTGTATCCTTGGTAAAGCTAATATTAAAAAAAAACGCCCGAGTCGTTCTCGCGCATTAGGGCCTAAATTTTAAGTCCAACTTAACCGATGAACGTAGTATTTCAACTCACTCTTAGCGTTAAGTCGAACATAAAAGTTCGCCTTAGCTAAGAATCAAAACAACTACTACTCAAGCCTTAAGTCAAACTTAAGACAGTGTTAAAATACGCCGCTAGGAGCGATTTCAGTACATTAACGGCGCTACGTGTGCGAGTGTATTGCCATCTGTGGTTTTCGTCTCGTACTTGATTTTATATTTTTTAGCTAATTAAAATAGTTTGAATTTGTATATTTTGAACATTTTGGATTCAAGCAAACACGCATGGCAAAATCCTAGTAATCCTACGGCTGATAACATAACCTCAAAACGTCAGATGACGCGTCATATGTGAAAAGTTATACACAAACCATAGCGGCGAGTAGCGAACTAATCACTAGAGCGAAAACACATTAACAAAGTCAAACTTAAAATTAATTGAAATACACAATTCAATTTAAGTCATGCTTAAAGGTAAAGTTGTTCCTAACTAAGAACGATTTTAAGGGGAAGCCAAAGGGTAAACACTCATTTCGACTCATTTAGACCGTTTTTTCTAGGCTGGCAATTGCTAACCATTGGATATTTAATAATAAAAAAAAAATATTTAGATACCTCAATCTTAGGTCTTCAACATAGTAAAGGCAGATTTTTTAAATTTAATTTTATTTCTGAGAAATATAAGAAATTATAAACTGCTAGTAGTTCTTGTTTAGTTGAATCGCTCACTTATAAAATACGTTAGAGCCTTAGGAAATAAAGCAATTGAAAGTTCTACTACTTGGCTAAGTTAGTTTTTTAAATTTTTATATTATGAAGCTGTAATTAAATAAAAACCAAAAATTGACTGAAATTTCGGCCCTAAAGATTCCTTACCAAAACTCAATCAATAATTACAATAATAATACATATATTCAGTAATGCTATTAGTAAATATATAAGTATAGGGTGTTTTTTTTAGAGGCGTGGTTTTCAATCTGGTACTACTTTTTTCGTAGTTGGTGTTTTTGACAGCTGTCACTTGATTTATGCTCAGTTTGGTTGGCCATTTCATAATGAATAGACTTACTCCTGAACAACGTGGCGTGGCCTCCAAGATCGTGCGATTTAACACCGCTGGACTATTTTTTGTGGGGTTATGTGAAGTCGCTTGTCTACGCAGATAAGCCGGACACGATTAACGCCTTGGAAGAGAATATTCGGCGCGTTATTGCTGACATACGGCCCAACTTGCTGCAAAAAGTGGTTGAAAATTGGGCCTCTCGGCTGGAATTTGTTCGAGTCAGCCGCGGCGGCCACTTACCCGAAATCATTTTTAAAACATAATGGCAAACCCTTATCTTTATAATAAAACTAAATTCTTAGCCATAACATCAAATTATATGCGTTTTATCTCTTCTTGAAAACCACGCCTCTAAAATCATCATCATCATAAGATTATCTATACTTTACGGCTCTTACAGTTATTTGCTGGACTTATTGGGGGTAGCTTTTCGGTTCGTTATCGCCTTGACTCGTATAGTTCGTCTTCTACCCAGAGTTGCAAGAGTTCGTCTTCTACCCAGGTCTTCTGCGCTGAAGATGCATTTGTAAATACGCACCCGGGACAGCTTTCAAGCAAGGCGATTAGGAAAATAAGTTCATAGAATATTTGTTTTGATTCTAAATCTCAAATCTATTCTATAGATTTTGAGAGTGAATCCAAAATGGCGGCTTTCTCGTGCTGAGATATTCTGATATGCTGTCGAGGATATTATTCCCGTACTTTACATTACATTCTTCGTGCATTCATAAACCCACTTTGCATATTTGAAGCTGCCATTTCAACCCATTCAAGGATGATAAATCGTTTTAGAACAACCCGTATAAAGAAATATACTTTTAAAATAAAAAAGGAATTTTGTTTCGAAATACTTTATTAAATTTCTTCGGTATATAATTTTAATATACAATAACATTTTGTCATAATACTTTTCGATAAGATACCCTCACTTTAAATTTTATTAACTGTGCAATAATAAAATTAAATAACTTCTTTAATTTATGTATTTATTAAGAAAGGGTAATATATTACTGGATGTTTTGGTATTTATAGATTCAGTACTTTAAGAGGAATTAAGAACGTAATTAGGAATAAACTATTATTAAATAATCAGGTCCCATTTTATTTTTAGGGTCGTTTTATAAAACTACTTAGAAATATTAATAAATACATTTCTGCTTAATTAAACATTTTACAAATACGGGATTTAAGCGATTTCGACATTAGACTTTTCACAAATATCTAATTGTAAACACAACAGCCTCCTCGATCAGGCGTGTCGTTACTAAAAAAATATTTTAATTGATTTATTAAGTAATATAAAGCAGAAAATTCATAATTCATCATTAAAACGAGAAAAATAAATATAGTTTCCAGAACACATGAATGTGCGCGAATTTTGTTAATTGCTAAATGTCTATTTTGGCATCTAAACTAATAATAATTAATCTAACTTATTATAATCAATAGAAAGCCTCTCAGGTACATCTAGGCATGTTTCTTAAATTTAAACCACAGCATAATATAATGAAACATAATTATTCAAAAAATATGCGTTGGCGTTTAAATAGGAAATCGTTGCTGTGTGCATATTTTTACGTACTTAATTTTGAAATCACCTTCATTTTGAAGGCTATATCTTTTTCTTTTTTGTTTCAATTGATAATTAAGAATACTGTTGTTTATATTCGCGAATCAATTTAGGTTAATAACAGTTTGAGAACTTCCAAATCGCAAATAATGCATAAATTATCTATAATAAGCAAGGAGGCCCTAAGAAATATTTTATGAACGACCTCCACTATAATTATAATAAAAATGCTAAAGATTTTAACCGTCACACCGCAATACTTTTCTAGTCGGACCGTGGAACAGGGAAAGTAGAAATTCAGTATGTAAAGTGTGCGCAAACGCACTTATGCGTTTGTGATTTAAATAATATCAGCATAGATTTTTTCCAATTTAAACTTATTACAAAATATTATGTTTGTTCAATATATAAACTTAAATATTTTTCACCTTAGAACCCATTTGTTTTCTTCGCTGAGAACCGCTTAAAGGCCCCGAATCGTTAATTTACTAACATACCACTCAGATTCTTTGTTCAACCTGGGAACAAATTCTTTTCGCAAGCCAATATTCAATTGGATCGGTTGGCCATTGGATGTTTTGTTAAATATTTAATCTAACAAAATTGTTTATTACTTTCTGTCATCTGCCAATGGTAAATAGAATCACTATTGTTTAACAACGGAGGAAATATGGTTAGATATTGTAAAATTATCCCAAACCGATTAAACGGATAAGACTTTTAGTGTTTTATCTTCTATAATCCTGTTGAAATTAGGGTAACCTCATTGTTTTGTTAATTAAAAGCGCCAATGTATTGTTTGGGCTTTGTTGGCCAACCGTTTTCCGCTCGAATATCGCACGTGCTATTGTTAACCGTCCTGCGCGCGCCGCTGAAAGCGCGCTTGTCCTGGGCGTCATCGGTGCCGCGGCGTCATCAGCTCACATTTATTTATCGAACTCGTCCAGGGTCTCCCTGATCAGGGAGATGCAGTCGCGCAGCTGGGCCTCGGTGATGCACAGCGGCGGCGCCAGCCTGATGGTGTCCCCGTGGGTGGGCTTCGCCAGGACGCCGGCGTCCCTCAGCGCCAGGCACACGTCCCACGCGTCGATGTCTGAAACGGAACACATCCACAACAGAATTAACCAGATTGTCAGATGATGCACCGATTCAATCGCTTTGCCTAACGTATTTGAACTAACATGTGACGAAAAATAAGACGATGCTATTACACTAGAAAAAATCCCCATCTTATCACACCTACCCTGCCCCCCGCCCCCCCCCCCCCTCTGGGACCAGATAGGATGAAGGTTTTGGAAAAGGAGTCCCTTAGACATGCGAATAGACCTCAACACATAACGACTAATAAAATTACCTAACCAAAACTTCGTCAGCTCCTAGACTAGCTATTAATTTAACTATTAATTTAGCTATTAATTGTAACTTGAACATATTTGTAAGGCTTGTATTCGGAAAAGAATAAAGATTATAATTATTATTAAACTTTAAAACTAGATTAAAAACTTTTGATCTGTCGATATCAATCAAAGCCTATATAAATAACTAAATAGTTTTCTTTTTTGCAACTTGATTCTAATCATACTTTTGACAGAATTCAAAATGCAGCTAATTAGAGGTTTGGTAATTTTCAACATTATTTTGAACTAAAGTGACACCATCGAATTGAAGTTCTCTTTATAATGGCGTCACAATTGTATATTGCTAGCTACTATCAATTAAACGGGTTACACCTTGGCATCATCCGGGAAGGAATCTTTGAGTTTCAAAATCGTAAGCAAGTTCTAAAGATTTAATGATACAAATATTATGTACCTTCATGTATGACGATGGCGTTCATGAGACCCTTTCCCCTTACGTCCGTGACGAGATGATTTGGTATCTTCCTCAACTCCTCCCTGAGGATTACTCCGAGGCGCTCGGCATTCTCGGACATCTTCTCTTCGAGGAGTACCTTATGGTTGGTAAAAAAATACTCTATTAACTAAATGCACACCTAATCTAGTAATACGAAAAGGGGTAAACTGTATCAAGTTTCGCTTTAAATAATGTTGGAAAAGTTATGGACATTATCGCCACACTGAAATACAACTGATCTTAAATTATTCAAGAGCAGTTGTATATAACCATAGACACTTGTCGTGCCATAAATAAGCCCAAAACAATTACTGCTGAAAGAATGATTGCCGTACAGGCCGGCGTGGCGACGGCAGTAGAGAATAGTGTTAGAGGAGCGGTGAACTCAGATGAAAGGCTTACTACCGTCCTCCAGTCTTATAGCCTGCCAGGTGTAATGCTATCGAACGGCGTTACTTTCGGTCGAAGGGCATTGGACCGTGCGTCTGATGATGTCGTCAGCGCAACCCAGGTGAACGCGTCGTTTGCGCTCGTGACCCCCACAAGTGGCCTCTGCCCTACTGCGTCAAGTTATTAGATAGATCATCAGGTTTAAAGTATATCCGCTTACCTCCATCGCGGCCATGGCAACTTTGCAGCCCAGGGGGTTCCCGCCGTACGTCGAGCCATGTTCTCCGGGTTTTATGCATAGCATTACTTCGTTGTTAGCGAGGACTGCTGATACCTAAATTTATGAAAAAATACATGTTTATTAATAGATATTCGTTTTATTATCAATAAAAATGAAGGATTATTTTTGTAGTTGCGGTCTAAACTGGAAATCTAAAGGGTTGTTCTAATGGTGTTTATGAAATATTAATAATATCATTAGTTCTTTGTACAATAATTTTGAACCCCATTCAACTAGGCCAAATGTGCTAGGGGAAATGGTGGTAATGAAGCTTTAAAAATGGTACGACCATGCGCGGATTCGAAACCGAGACCTTTGGGTCAATAGTCCAACGCATTAACCGCGATCCCGATTTTGCCTATCATAATGCGCACCAAAATATGTCTCCATGAGGGATTTATAGATAGATATCTTGATTGTTTAAAAACAATTCAATGTTTAATAAGTTACTTTATTTTATTACTTATGTTTACAGAAATATTTCGTTATTAAAGACAAGTAAATTGTCGAGTTCGGAATGTCAAAGTCGAGGCAGGGCCTGTGTTTCTTGGAAAAAAGCGAAGATGGTCGCGGTCGGAGATCGGGCTAAAACTGGAATGGAAAATCGTTAGCTGCTTAGTTACTTTGGTCGTGCATTCACGCTAGGTGTTACTCGCGTCATGAACCATTATTGACTGTTTTATGCGGACAACGACGAGTATTCCCGCGTACTACTCCCAAAAAACAGTTGGCAGGTAAGATCCGCGATAAGGGACCTTTAACCCACCCCAGTTCCGTCGCTGGTGTGAAGTGTTATTCAAAAAGAGTGAAATCCACTATCTCACGTTACGTATTTTGCAGTCAAACGTCCGCAAACGGTGAAGATTCAACTACAGTAAATAAGTATCTTGTTTCGTACCGGTAGGACGCCTCCGCTCAGCGCTTTGCCCAATATGAGAATATCTGGCCTGACGTTCTCGTGATCGACGGCCAGGAGTTTTCCGGTACGACCTGAAAACAAAAAAAAAAAACACCTCAAAAGCAGTCAAGGACCATGTGCATTTCTCCGAAAGTTTGATACGAAGGTATGGGGACTCCCCTAACATAAACTCTGGAGATTGCCATCATCGTAAAATTACCAGTTCTGATGGTTTCCCTTACATAGGTTCTGTGCAGTAGCGTAGCTAGTCCTAAATGGGCCCTGCATCAACATTTGTTTTTTGTACATCGATTCTGTTCTCCAAAGCATCTACATAGTGCTTCTCTTTCTAACACTCGTTAGATGAAATAAAAATGATTTAGACCAAGCGCAAGACAGAGAAGAGCTGTTTCGGGAAGTGTCCCCTTACGCAGAAAGTTGTCAGACGTACCTAATCCCGTCTGCACCTCGTCGGCGATCCAAAGTACGTTGTTCTGCGTGCAGATCCGTCTGACGGCCCTGAGGTAGCCCTCCTGGGGCACCCTCACGCCGGCCTCTCCCTGGATGGGCTCGACCATGAACGCGCACACGTGCGGGTCGGACAACGCCTCCTGAGGAAATGAAACATTTAACATTATAACAACCGCGAGTCTAGAAATGTGGGTAGGGCGTTTTCAAATTGACCCTACATGATTGGCCACTGTATGCTGTTCCATTATATATTGCGGTGAAGAAGTTGGATCCTATCCTGTCAAAAGAAGTTGGATCCAATCCTTTTTTTTTTGTTAAACGCCGCAAAAAAGGTATGGCCTCTCTGTATTCTTTTTCTGCTATTGGCCGAAACAGTCGGAGGGGAAAAAGTAAGATGCAATGTATGTTTTTTTTAAACACGTCTTATTGACGCCTCCTGTCCAAAGGGATTGTTCATAACATCATAAAAAAGACATCTATGGCATACCTCTAGCGCGGGGATGTCGTCGTATGGTACGATCTCGAATCCTGGCATGAAAGGACCGAATCCAGCGTAGCTCGAAGGGTCTGTCGAACTGGACACGGCTGCCATAGTCCTGCCCCAGAAGTTTCCCTCGGCGAAAACAATCTGTAACAAGACATACATAGGATTGTAGACGAACGCACTTCTGACTTTACCGGGTTGCACATCTCACCCCTGCGTCAGCGGTATCCCAGCGCTGGGATCCGGACTGTGGAATAAATTTACTCCTGATAATTAGCGCGGGGCCTTTGGGCACACAGCACAGCATAGAATGGTTTAGTTGCGTAGAAGCGTTGTAAGCTTGCTACGCAGCTATGACAGTACTATGACAAAGGTGTCAGTCTGACGTCAGGTGTTGGTCGCTATTTTCTGTCTTGCAATCGTTCTGTCTCATCTAATGCATAAACACGGTACTTACTGGTTAATTATGAAAAAAGAACTAATTTATGATTCTTGCATTCAGACTAAACTTTTGATATATAAAAATATAGACTTACTTCCTTACTATTTGACTAAGTATTATTTTCTTCTGCAAATAAGGGAGTCTCCAGCGGTTGTATGGAGAAATAACCGGGTTAAGTCATTCATCGTAACGGCCTCGCAGACGCTAAATCTCATACATATTCTCACCAACACCGTTGCGAAGTCAAATTTTGGATACACGACTCAATATGTAGAATTGAGGTAGGGACGATTCTATATGTGCAATTAAACTGTTCCATGGTTGCAAGCCAACCCTCTTCATATATGCTTGCACGCCCAATATCTACAAATATATAATTATTTATAACTATCACCACGTCAATATATATTTTTTTGGATTTTAGTAGCCCCAGAACCTTTTCCTTTGATTTACATACTTTACATAATCAGTCTGTGTAAATTGTTTGTAAATACCGAAAGTAAAACAATGTAATTACCTTGGCCTGGTTGTTAGGAATGCCCTTCTTGAGATATCCCCATCTCCTGGCAAGTTTGCAGGCCGTCTCCCCACCCTCGACGCCGGTATTCATGGGCAGGAGTCGCTCGTAGTTGAAGAGCTTGGTCATGAACTCTTCGTACTCCCCCAGGACGTCGGAGTAGAAGGCCCTAGGGTTGTTAGGAAATTGATCAGTACGCTTTCAAAGTATTTTTAACTATTTCAGCCGTTAAAGGTGTTAATCTAAAGACAACGCAGTTACAGACACCTAAAAGGTAATTAAACCACGCTAAAGATTAATTAATGGTCTCATCGAACTGAAAGACAGTTTCTTACCATAAAAAATCCTTTTATATCCTTTAAAGATATTAGTAAAAAATGTAATAATAGTGTAATGTAGGATGTATTTATATTAACTGATATCCTTTTTGAGGGTTGATACATGAAATGCATCTAATGTGATATGTAATCAATGCAAATTACTCAAGAAAAGGGTTAATTAAGCAACTTTTTACGAGTGTTACCACATCGTTGAGACCTCTAAATATTCGGGTAGACCTGCAGGTGTGCCTGAAAATTTATCAGTTGGGTAACACATGTGTCAACGTGTGCAGAAAAATCTTCGTTGCATACTGGGCTGAAGTAATGTTCAAACAGGTTGTAGAATATTCTTACCTGGACGTGAGCGTCAGTACATCTGCTTGGTCCTTCAGAGCCTTGAGGATCTTTGGGTTACAATGACCTTGGTTGACCGCGGAATATGCACTCAGGAAGTCGTAGTATTTTTTTCCCTCCATATCCCAAAGGAAGATACCTGAAAAACCATGTTTCATTCAAGACTTTGATAACGCATACAATATTAACATCGCTGATTCATTCCAATACAAATAGCAGTAATTTATTAACCGTTCCAGTGCGACGCAATAAACTTAAAAAAAACATAAAAATATAAATACTATATTGAGCGTTGGTATTTTTGTGTTGTATGTTTGTGTTCCTGATCTATCCGATTGACCTACATTGCGATATTCGCGAGCGGGAAACTACCCATCGTTCACTGTCGCGCGACACCGCCTGATATTTTGTTAGGTGACCATACTTTAAAATGTTTTTAGGACTCTTTCTTTTGACTTTTTAGACTTCGAATGTAATTGCTTATAACAAGGTAAAGTATTTTTTTTTTTATTTGGTACTCTAACAAAATATTGAATATATAACTATTTACATTAATTTTAGACACCTTATCAAAAAAGAAAAACCTTTTCAATATTTAAATAAAAAGAGAACATCATAATAATATAATATTGAATATATATAATATATAATAATAATATAATGTTGTATATACATACCTTTAGCTTTGCACAGCGCCACGGGCAGAGGGTGATAGTTATGGGCGCCATAGCGATCCTCTCGAGCGAATATCTCCTGCGACGAGAGATGCCTGCGTCGCAGACTCTGTTGTATCAAATCTCCTTTCAAGGTCTGCGAATGATTGATGGATCCATTGAGGGCAATTTTCACGCTTTCCGGCATTTTCAATTGATTTTCTTAGCTTGTGATTCGACGGGGAAAACTGAAAAATTGTCAATAAATTTATTTTTTAAAAACTCCAACGATAAAACTGTAGATTTTTACATATGCGCGCTGGACCTTAAGGCATTTCGTTGTTTCTCGCTTTCTAAAATGTCGAATGACTTTATCACCGTTTTCTAGTTCTTTTTTGGATAAGTTTGAGAAGTTTGCGCAGCACTACCCTCTAACAAAATTCGTCGGAATCATATCGGTGTATTATTCGCATGTCATAGAACTTTTATTTATCACACAAGTAATTAAGATTCTACTAAACTTTTCGGTTAAATCAGAGCGTTGCGTAGAGATCGAGAGGGAAGAGAGGGGTAGAAAAAAGGCGAAAAACAATCAACAATCGCCATTACAGTCCATTGCGTCACAGCGCGTCTGAGCGGGAGCGATGTCCGTAGTGATGGGCGGGTTCGCAACAGGACGATCTGCTACTTTTATTAGCGCGCGACGTCACGTCACCCCGAAAGGATTAATCGATCAGCCCGCCGATGACGTCACTCGCGAATGCCAAGGCCGTCGTTTCGCCAAACTAGTCGACGCCCTTCAGACGCCGAGCTTTGCAGAGATCGATACGTGCTCTCACTACAAAGCGTTAAGGGGCCTCTTCACGGTTTAAATCGTTCTACCTGGGTGACACTGGCAAAAATTAGTCAAATTTTGCAGATTAATTGTCTCAATTGTTATATTTATGTTATCTACTATAGTTACACTTTAAAAAAAAATTTTTTTACAGTGAAGCTATGTGACATTGAAATATTAATTAATTTTGAAAGAGTTTTTTGTGTGTAATCGTTTCTATGTAGGGCGATAACGTTTGCTGGCTTTAAATTGCACATAAAATATAATATAATCTTAACTTAATCAACCAGAATTAATTAGCCTGAACTATAAAAGATATATTTTTTACAGGAGTCATACATATGTATAAATTCAAATATTTATTTTCATTAAACAAAATGTATGTAGGAATGACAATACAAAATTAAAAAGATTTTAGAAAAAATAATAAAATAACAAAACATACATCATCAACAACAATAAATATTCATAAGAAAGTAAACCGATAAATTAAAAAACAATGAAAACATTAAACTGATAAAATAAAATACAAAATTTATAAATCATTGTTAATAAAAATTGTTATTATAATGTTAATAATAAAACGCTATCTAGCCTTAAAATCGTTTCAGCCTTATGGTTAATATGCTGCAATGCTCAAGATAAATGCGCTGTCACGTTAGTTGGCTGCTAAAGTTGTTGGTTATTTTGTGCGGATTATCTTAAGTACCCACAGCTAGCTATAGAGTGCAACAAAAAAACAAAAAGAAATAAAGTAATACTGACTTCAAAATAAACCAATAAACTTCTTACAGTTAGTAAACGGCAAAAAAAAAACTGACCACCAAAACGTTGAAGTCGGCGCAGAAACATATAGTTTGATTTTATTTTAATATCTTTAGTTTCCTTACACTTTTAATCAAACTCTTATTGATTTATCCTCTAACAATCGACTATAATATGAAATAAAACAATCGGATCGAATTGAGAACCTCGTCCTTTTTTACCCGGAGCGATTGGATATCCTTAAGGGGGTGTCATGGTGGCTTCAAATATGCATAGTTTACATATTTGCATAGATGTACAACCACGTGAGCGAGTGCATCGCTTTTTCTCACTTACACAGTTCATCAATGAATTCGAGTGAGAAGGACGGCAATATTGGACGATAAAGAGGACGTCGATGAATGAAATTAACCCTGATCAACGTTTTTCATTGAAGAATAAATGAAATGAAAAAAATATTTCTCTCAACCGTGCATTCAATAGTAAAACAAATAACTACGCACTACTATGAACGTTTGAAGCCGCCATATGACCCCCTTCAAGAATGCTTAATCGTTTTTGGGCGCCAGTGTAGTGTATAAAAAATACATGGTTATTTGTCCTATTTTAATCACTAATTTCAGTCGTTTACTATTGGTAGAATGTTTCCTAGATACGAATTAATAATTGCTCAAATGTATGGGGACACCTTTGACAAAAGTGCAGAGGTTAGTCATTCCGAGACAAAACAAGAAATCCCACCGGATAGTGCTGTTACAGATGTTTACACAACAAAAATAAAAATAGTGTAAGGTTAATGCAATAAAAAAAAAATGAATAACAATTAAAAACATTAAAGATTAGAGATTAATAAAAAATCAAACTTAACATACCAATTGTTGTGCAGCAATTTATTGTGCGTTTAGATTAGTTCAAAGCACCTCGGTGAAGGTATTGTACTGATAATATTTAGATGAAAATATTACGTTATTAGTTTGTTAATATTGTTGAAGTTATTATTTATTTCGAAAGCTCGAGCAACCTGCTTGGCAACTCGCAAGGGACTGATGCCGTCGTAGGGTGCACATCGCTATTTAAATGATTTCCAGCCGCGGCGCTTACGTCACTTGGGCACTGCGTGAGACCGCCCTGCCGGGCGTCGCGGCGTCGCCTCGCTTTGATGTAAGCCTCGTTTTACACGAACGCGTTTGTTATAAATGACATTGCCGATAAGTAATCGACGGATAATAAAAAAAAAAATGTGCTTTGAAGTGTAAACTTCTATAGGCACTTTGGTCGATTTTGGATGGGTGAAATTCAATGAGTTCGCGTCACCGACATGCTAATGTTAAGCCGCCTAACCTGAATGTTACAAAAATGCGAATTTTAGTTGTCAAAGACCTCGGGAGAGATACCCACGAGAGATTGAGAAGTCTAATGTGTTTAAATTGAAGGTAATTATTATTCTAGGGATTATTATTATTAACTTATGATGCAAATAAATTTGAGGAGGAATTTACCTAACCGATTTGAGATATATGTTATAACAAATTAGAAATAAATTTTCTTTAGATATTTGCCTAAAATTGGAAATTTTGTTTTAAGTTTTAAATTTAAAAGTGATAATTTATGCTAAAAGATTTTTAAATTTTCAGAAAATATACGTTTTTGTGTTCAAATCCCTTATTTTGTTTAATAAATAACTTAATGGTATCGGCCAACCATTTCTTACGAAATGGTAGGCCGCGGTTTGTGTTATAAGCACCGTTATACCGAGGCTTCTTTTCGCTGGCAACAATTTATAGGTCAGAATCGTTCAAATTGTGTCCTTTACAATTAACAATTCGAAATAATAAAAAAGTTATGTTTAAAAATATTTTCCCTATGGGAAATCCTGTGTTGACTGAAGAATTATTTATTTGAAGTTGGCATTTCTCTGCTCCAAATTCTGCTAGCATAGGTTTCACCTTTGCGACCGCGACTAACTAGTTACTGCAAAGTTATGTTTTGAGATGAATGCCCCTTAATGTGAAGAGAAAATTCGTCGCAATGGTCACAGTTTTCGTTACCCTGCTTGAAGAAAGAAATATTACTAAACCTACTCAATTAGGCCAAATGTGCCTGTCCTAGAGTCAAGCGAGATGGTCGTAATGAAGCGATAAAAATGGTAGTGACCATGCGTGGACTCGAGTCCGCGACCTTCGGGCTAATAGTCCAACGCCTTAACCACTAGACTACCACGATTGATGTTTGATTATCGATTTAGATGAACATCCTAAAACATCGGGTGGCTGCTTTGAAAACCAGTGAAGCCTTGGAGTGTAAACGACGGTGTCATCCCGTTACAATTAGACATTCTATTAGATTGAAAACTATAAAAACGGTTATTATTTTAATTTACTTGAAAAAGCGACTTTTTTCAAAGACTTTAGGGGGTGTGTTTATGTTCTCTATTACGAGTAAGAAATTATATTAAAAAAATGAGAAAATAATTCATCCCTTATTTTATTTTTACTAAAGGAAATGTACAAATTATATCTGTAGCGTGCGTATCGTTAGCGCGGTTAACGGCCTACGCGTTGCGACCAGCTGGCGCAAATATGACAACAAAGATTTAATATTATCGCGTAAAGATTACAATTTTATTTCTCGGAAACCATAATGAAGTTCGACATGTCGTCTTAGCAAATCATGTTTGAAACAGGCAAGGCCAAATAGCTGCATTTTTTGTCGGAAATGTCTGACATGTATTACTTTCTTACAAATTGTTATCTATGTTAATTTGTTTGTTAATTGCAAAATTTTAATGAATAAAATAAATGAATAACACGACATATTATGTGTTGTTATTATTATGATAGTTGATGCCACAGCACTATACTAACTTCAAAATATTATTGTACCTAAATTAAAATATCATTCCTATATATACTTATCTTGTGTTTATGGAATAAAATCACTTTGTGTTTGTGTTTATGGAATTTGACATACTAGTATGTAAATTAAAATGTATTCGTGTAATACGGGTTTTAGTTATTTTTTTCCATTCGGATGCATTCAAGATGGCGCCCGTCGATATTTCATTACGCCTGTGATTCGAGTGTGGAAAATATTTAGACTATTTGTCCAAAGTATCAAATGAGCGACGGACAGGACCTAATTTTGCCGACCGATCACTAATCGAATTAAGGTAAATGGTTGCGTGCATGGTGGCTTTAAATCAGCTCGTCGCTCTATGTGCTCTATGGCAGCCAATCTAAGTGCCATTTATTTATTAATTAATTAATTAATTTATTAAAATATCCAATATACAATTAATATTAAATGTGTATTAATATGTAGCATTTTATTGGTTTTCTAGTGCGGATTAGTAACACACCACTAGGCAAATGCCTGTGGCGAGGTTTTACCTATTTCAAATATATATATAAGTAAGGAGATAATAATAAAAATTGGTTAGGGTTTAAATTGGTTTTTTTTTCAGAAATCTATTTTTTTAATCGATAAGAAAATTGCAATCAAAACCTTAACTTTATAATAAGGCAGTAATGTTGCTTTAAACGTGTTTACACTATGTTGATTAATTTATTACCACAATAATGTTGATTAATTTTTCTAATACCTACTGACGCATATCATTTATGCAAAACGTCAAAGGATTGTTTGAATTGAAAGTACTATTAGTATAGAAAGTTTTATTTGGTTATTTTTATTAATATCCATTAAGTACCATTATTATTATTTTTAGTAAAAAAAACTATCTTTTAGCGTGTTTATATAGTGTAGATATTTGTATGTTTATGAACTTACATTCTAATGCAAAAATTACATCAAAAAGTTTGATATTTGTAATCAAAGTGCTTTTAATACCATTACATTACAATCTTATTAGGTATTGAAAAATGCGTGAAACTTCAATTAAGTTAAATCATAAAAACAAACCTAATGCAACTTAAATTAATTACAATATTGTTAGTATTAATGTCTGATGGTGTAAGACAGAGAGCACAAAATGGGTCTGGGAATTAAAAATTAAAAAAAAACTAAGTTTTTTAGGCAATAATTTCATTTCAAAAACGGATATAAAACTGATCTTAAATTGGAATTTGATCCGTGGTTTTGTGTATTCGTATAGTATTTAAAACTTCTGACAATTTATTGAAAAAATATCAATTTAGGATAAGTTAGTATTAAATAAATCATAAATAAAAGCGAGCGTCAAAATTTACTAAAAAAAAACTATAATCGTGTTAAAATTTATGAATTGAAAAAAATACTATGATGCTATTGTATGTTTTTTTAATTTGAATCTACTCTGACTTAAAAAATAACTAACTGTCACCTCTATGAACGACAAAACGCACATCGAATGGGCTAAAAGTGCCGCAGGCACAAGTGGAGATAGAAAATGAAGCAACCCATCACAAGTTGGTACCACAGACGCATGTAATCTGAGGGAGATGCCGTTATCATTAACTGTAAGACGTCAGGTTCTGGGTAAATAATTTACTACTACTTAACGACGTATAGAAGCAGTTAATATTATATTATAGCTACAAGTGTCATAGTCATTTACGCGTTTTTTATAAAAGGTAATCTCTTTTTTGCAAAAACCTTTGGTATTTGGAATTAAAGCTATGTTTTATACCCGTTTTTAACACTACAACGTTTAATATTACCTTATTGGCTTAAATGCAATATTGCTAACTTTAGATTACAATCTAATCAGTAGGTAAAAATGCAATTAATTTAAATTATAGAAACAGACCTAATGCAATTTAAATAATTATAATATTGTTAGTAGTAATACTCGATGGTGATAGGATAGAGAATCCGGGTACGCGTCTGGGGATTTGAAATAAAAAAAACTAAGTTTGCACACATATTGTTATTTTAATGTAATAATTTCATTAATGTGTGGATTTCTGCGCTAGCCCTACCTTAACCTTGATTTTGTTATATTTTATTTATTTATGTAATTCCAGAAAATGTTATAAAAACAATTTAAAATATTTTGCCTAATTAGGCTTTCGCCTATTCTAAGGAAGACGTTTTGTCTATTAGTTAAAAAGCTTTTATCACATAAATAAATAGGGATATACACGGAAAATATCTGAATGGCTACAAACTTCCACTGTCTGTTGGCGGCCTTATGCAACAGTGGAAAATTCGAACGCTTGTTTGTCGGAGTTATCAAGTGACCAATGTGGACTAATTTTGCCGACCGATCACTAATTAATAGCCAATCGACACGTCACCGTCACGAGCGTATCGTCTGAAACACGACCACACGAGGTTCTGAAAATACTTCCGTCCGCAACTCCGCCAACTCTACAGTTTTCGTGCCCAGTTCAACTGGAAGTTTTACATTAACTCCAGAGAAAACTAGAATGAATTCGATTGCAGATTCCATCTCGAAAGACAAAAGCATTCGCGTGCGAAAACGCCAAGCTGAGACGATTTATAAATTCCTTTCTCACGGTTTAAATTCCATGATCGAAGACAGTACTTTCAGTCTTTAGTATTGGTTTCGTCCAGATAGCAAACTAGCATACGAGTCTTTCTTGGTTCATTTACGGAGTTAGAAATTTAGAGAAACGAGTTAGAAACATTGACCCCGAAGTGACACGTTTATAAATATTGTGTATACAGGTTGTATTTAAAATCAATACCGTCTTTTCGCAGTGTTGATTTATATAAACAATAAAACAATAATCAGAAAAAAATATTTTCCAATCACGAGAAAGTCGTTTTAATGTTTGGGAAGTGATTGTCTGTTCCCGACCTTTACCACAAGTGGCGTGAGGGCTAGAATAATTGACAGCGAAAAATAATCTAGTTAAAATTTATTTTAATATAGATGTTGGTTTTTCGAATACATTTAGTTGTTGATATTAATCACCCCCCCCCCCCCCCTCTACAATGACAATATTGATTTAAACTGTTTTACACGCAGTCTATGGAAAGCTCTTTTTATCGATAGGTACTAAGTCAGAGGTATTAAAACGTCATTATATCGTATAATATATTAGTAAATCTTCAATATATTATTTAGTAGCAAAGATTACGTCAATCTAGTATACCTAAACCTTTTCGCTTGTTTTTAAAGTCACTAATGTCATGATTTTATTTAAATATATTTTCTCTGGTTATTTTATGAACACATCACTATACACGTGCTCCATTTTGCCAGTACAAATCCAAACTAAGTATTTATATATATAATTATATAGATTTGATGATATTTATTTTTAAGCTTTCGCCATTCGGCGCCGTCAGAAAATATATGAAAGATGATGTTTAAAATGCAACCTTCATAAATTCGAAAATCGCATTTTCAACTAAAAGATAAATATATCCAGCCACTACAATTATTATTATATAATTATAGTTTTGCTAGATAAATCTATAAGTATTATGAAATGAAATTAATTTCTTAAAAGAATATATTAATATATCATGCGTTAAATGCTGTTAAGTTAGTTTAATTTTGTCTATTTAGACCTGCAAGCGCCCAAGACCTAAATATGAGAGAGTTCCCATGTCTTTAAAACAATTTCGCGGGCAAAGACTTCAAACTTGCTTCGAAATCCCTGCCGTGAGTTCTCGCGTGAATTGGAACGGGTAAAGCGGAAAGTAATTTGTTACATTATAATCTATATATATACTTATTATTGTTAGTCAACAGATGGAGAAAAAGTAGAAGAAGGTAGAGATTGGGTGAGTACCTCTTAAGCATTAGGTAATAATGTTAAGCATTAGGTAAGAACGTTTATTCCTACACAGTTAGTAACAGTTATAGATTTTTTTGTTTGTAATTTGATGCAAATTTATTGACTGTTATATGTTTTTCGTGTAGAAATGAGACCGCATTCTTAAAAGTATAAGATGGCATTAATAATTATTTTTGCTTGACATTGCCTAAGTGACGTTTGAAATCGAAATTGACAGCTCGAAACTCGTTCTGTCAACGAACTGTCAGTTGTATGAACGTTTTATTTTATTGTATTAAAGAAAAAAAAAACCAACCTAGATGCAACACAGTTGGTTTCAATAAACTCCTTATCTGTAAATTGGTTTATAGTAATTCCGTTCGAGCACGTGTAATAATCTAAAAATAATTTCACTCGATAATATTGTAGATACAAAGCGGCCCTTTAAATTAATATATTGAGAGAGGTCGCGTTGCTTATCACGTGAGCAAGTTTTAACTAGATTGTTTCAAAATGGCCGATTTGTTTAGGACAAACAATTTGTTTATACGACGTATTAGACAGCAATTCGGACGTATTTATTTATTTATTAAATATTCAATTTCCACTTTATTATTATTGAATTACCTATTTGAAATATACAAGGAGACAATAAGAGCGTGAGGTCTATATTAGAGATCTGACACCATATTTTATGGTATTTTGATAATACTTATAGAAATACAGGGTGTACCAAGACCTTTTTTCGAAGATTTAAGGGGGAGTGTTGCGTAACATATTAGTAAGAAATGATATGAAAAAATGCGAAAAAAAAAATCCCAGTATTTATTATATTTTTTAACAGACGGTGTAAATTCGATAGTTGCGCAAATTTCGATGCCGAGTGGACCGATAATGGCCTTGACACCGTTATGGCGTACGGCGATAGCTGAGCGCCCACAACAAACACATTGATCCTTTTAATATCTTCACTGAAAGTATTGTAATATACCGTCTTTACAAATAATATTAGAAATCGCAGGATCAATTAGCTGGTTTTTTTTTATCGGGATTGGATGGTATGGGTTCGTAAATTATTATACAAAAGTATACTAAATAAACACTCGATTTAAATAATTACAAGAAAAAAAATGTTTTTAATGGCTAATGCGTTGTAATATCAGTTTTATCAAAATGATAATATTATTGTGAATGTGATTTGCGTCATTTATAATCTGCGTAATCATCACTTACTGATACGAAACCTGTTGCAGTTATTTCTAATCTAAACTTATGTGTCAAACTGTTTTCGATCGTGCTAATGTCGACCTTAGGTCCTTAACCGTAAAAGCGTCGATCGAATAATACGGCTCTGTCGAAATATATCTTGTCTAAATTTAGTAACTTTTAATTATCTCTAAAATGAGAACAAACTTTTAAAATAACTTTTAATTTGTCTACAAAATGCACTATTTTTCGGGTAAACAAAAGTGAACCTATTTTTTCATTTAATTTATATCAAAAACGATAATCAATTTCAATCAAATTAGCCTTCAAGTCACATAACCGCTGGTGAACCACCAAAAAATGTGGATTTGTATTGGCGATTTTAGGTGGATGTCATTAGAAAAGCTAATTATTGACCATAGTACCGTGTCATTACTTCTGGAAAATTACGAAATTATAATGAATTTTATATTTGTTATTACTTGAAAAGATATTTTAAAGAAAATAAGTTAAAATTGAAAACATTAGCCCATAGACTCATCTGAAGGACTTGAGAGCGCAGTTCATAGTTTTCTGAATTGATAGGTATTTAAATCAGGATTTTAAACGTCAAGAAAAAAGTAGCCGTCTTTTAATCCAGGCTGCAGTTATGTTGATCAGTCGCGTACGTCAGAGTCCAATGTCAAAGAATCGATTAGATCAGCTGTTGTTAAATCAGAGATCGATAACGACAATTACATTAGCACCACTGGAGATTTGATTGTAAATCAACAATGTAACGAATTTGAAGTGGAAAGCAAGTTTATTAAATCAGAAAGCAATATTACAAACCCGGAAAAACACAATTCGAGCTCTGTTATCATAGATTACAGAAAACTAGATATGCTAAAACGCAGCGATTCACGCCGTTCACCGAAATATAAAAAGGTTTAAATGCAGTATATGTGATCAGTCTTTTTCACAAAACAATAATTTACGGTATCATATTGACGCCGTTCACCGAAAAATAAAAAGGTTTAAATGCAGCGAATGTAATTACTCCTGTCCAGTGAAAACAAATTTACGGATTCATATTGATAGAGTTCACAGAAAAATAAAAAAGTTTAAATGCAATGAATGTGATTACTCCTCTCTACTTAAAACTCCTTTACGTTATCATATTAACGCCGTTCACCAAAAACTAAAAACGTTTAAATGCAGTGAGTGTGATTACTCTTGTCTATTGAAAAGGTATTTACAAAAGCATATTGATGCAGTTCACAGAAAAATAAAAGGGTTTAAATGCAGCGAATGTAATTACTCCTGTCCATTGAAAACAAATTTACGGATTCATATTGATGGAGTTCACAGAAAAATAAAAAAGTTTAAATGCAATGAATGTGATTACTCCTCTCTCCGGAAAACTCCTTTACGTAATCATATTGACGCCGTTCACCAAAAACTAAAGAAGTTTAAATGCAGTGAGTGTGATTACGCTTGTTCATTGAAAAGGTATTTACAAAAGCATATTGACGCGGTTCACAGAAAAATAAAAAGGTTTAAATGCAGCCAATGTAATTACTCCTTTCCAGTGAAAACACATTTACGCTTTCATATAAATACAATTCACCGAAAAAAATAAAGAAGTTAAATGTTTTGAGTGTGATTTTTCACCTACAAAAGAATGATCTTTTCAGAAGCGTATAAGTACAGTGATTCGCAAAAAAAACTGCTAATTGGTCCTGCGATTTCTAATATTATTTGTTTAGGCGTTATATTAAAGTTCATCATGATTATCGAGAAAATAAAATGTAAACTTTCCGTGAAAATAGTAAGAGGATCGTGTAATGTCTTTGTTGTGAGCGCTCAGCTGTCCTTTTACACCAGTAACGGTGTCAAGGTTATATTATTGATCCGTGCGGCATCGGAATCGCACGCTGATCGAATTGACACCATATGATAAAAATATAATAAATCTTCGATGATTTTTTTTTCGCATTTATTTATTTATTTATTTAACACGTTTCCTCATTATTTATTACTCATAATAGGTTATACAAACCCCCCTTAGGTCTTCGAGAATGGTCTTAGGACTCAGCGTATAACATTATGTCAAATAAAAAAAAAAATACTGATAAATGGAACATTCATACTGACAGTTCTATAGAAAGTACAAATATCATATTCAATGTTTAAAACTATGACAGCACGGCTGTTCAAATTAAATTATATTTATTTTATTCGGTCAGCAAAGGACGTTATTTTTAGTTTAAATAAATAATTAACAGTAAAAAGCATGTCAAAGCTTTTATATAACTGCTTTTTTAACCTCGTAAGATGAGAGGAATTGGGTTAATTCTGCTTGCAAGATTTGACATAAACATTTTCAGCGAGTTTTCGACGGGTAAATTTCAAATAGCTAATACCAATTGGGTTTTAATAAAGATTCTACCTACAAATAAACATATTAAAAAAAACGACGTTTTCATTTCAGAACTAGAAGAATGGAAAATGTTTCTTAATTTTTATTAATTAATTCGTGCTTTTGTAAATATTTTTTTTAACTAAAAGTTCGGTTTTTGTGATTATTTTTATAATTGAACAAAAAAATTTTTTTTTTCTGGTACACAGAAGTCTAATTGCCATGATAAACGAAGAAGAAAAGGCCGTCATTTAAGGGGCCCCTTTCCGGTGCTTTTAAATCGTTCCGTCTCATCAAACGTATAAACACTCCGTACCGTTGTTGGTTAATTATAAAAAACAGAATCAATTTGTGTCTAAAAACTCACTTCAATTTGGACTTTTATAAAATGAACTATACTTCGGTAGTTTTATTTTCTCGATTCTTGTATTCAGACGATAAGATATTAATGTCTAAACTTCCGATAAAATGTATAGAAAAATACAGACCTTAAGGCTCTTAAATTTTAGACAATTCCTTAACTTAATAATTCCATATAGCCTAGGTTTTATGAGATTAAACGATATGCAATATTATTTTTCTTCGACATCTGCAAATAGGAGAGTCACAACACTTGCTTGAGTGCCCATAAGTATATTTTTGGTCAAAATTATGCTTTTTTTTTGTTATGTGTGCAAATTATGTGAATTTTTATCAATTAAGTACGAAATCAATCGATGCTACTGTTCTAAAGCCTAAATATATGAATTTATTGCGATTAAACTAAATATAACCATTTATCACGCTCGCTACATAGATATTTTTAGCACTAGCGCGAAATAATCAAATCTATGACCCCCGGTGCATGAATAAGAAATATAATTTATGTATCCCAGAGATAACTTTGACGATAGTGGGTTTATTTTTATAGTTTCGCGTATAATTCGCCCCGAGGGGTTATCTGCAGTTGCCTGACAGGGGACATTACGCGATTGGGATAATCTACGGCCATTAGGAGTATTGTATTGCACGGTAAACTCGAGAACGACTTGGTTGAAACTTTTGAACGTTCATTGTCGCAAATCATATCATGCTATTTCACCTTTTATTCATATAACTGTACTTCCCAAATTTTAATTCTTCTCAACAACTAACTCATTTAAGCAACTGCGTTGTATTTAAATCATACAATTTAGCTTTTTGCAAATTAATCACGAGGTACTGACGTATTACCTCAATTATATTATAGTAGGAACTGGTCGCTGTTCTTAAATGTTTTCCAAATAACCGTCAGCTGTCAAAAAAACGAGACTACGAAGATTTTGGGCCGAAATTTCAGGACCTACTTAAGACTAACCTAAATTTTAAGTCAGACTTAACCGATGAACATCGTGTTTCAACTCACTTTTAGCGTTAAGTTGAACTTGGATTCAAGCAAACACGCATGGCAAAATCCTAGTAATCCTACAGCTGACAACATAACCTCAAAATGTCAGATGACGCGTCATGTCAAAAGTGATGCGACAGTGGCGACAGATATTGTATACACAAACCATAGCGGCGAGTGGCGAACTAATCGCGAATGCGGAAATATATTCATAACAAAGTCAAACTTTAAAAGTAATAAGGGCCAAAATGTCAGTCGTTGTTAAAAGTCGTTCTTAGTTAGGATCAACTTAACTTTTAAGCATGACTTAAATAGAATTGTGTGTTTCAGTTACTTTTTAAGTTCAACTTTGTTAAGAATATGTTTTCGCACCCGTGAATAGTTCACTACTCGCCGCCAGGGGTTGTGTATAAGGCGGACTTATAAGTTCGACTTAACGCTAAGCGTGAATTGAAATACGATATTTATCGGTTAAGTCCGACTTAAAATTTAGGTTAGTCTTAAGTAGGACATGAAATTTCGGCCCTGAAATATAAAATTCAATTTAAGTCATACTTAAAAGTTTAGTTTATCCTAACTGGAAACGATTTTAAGCAAAGACTGAAATTTCGACCCTTATAGTTAAACCCTAGCCGCAATCCATGAAAAGTAACTTAAATACAGGGTGAACTTAAAGTCAGCAGTATACTTTTAAGGAGTGATTTTAAACGAAAAACTCAACAACTTTTGATTAAGAAGTTTACATATGGCAAACAAAAAGAACCCGTACAAAAGTATAAATATTGAACATTTGGTGCGCGTATTGTTGTGTTCCTGACCCATCCAATTGACAATATTTGCGCTCAAGAAACTACCCGTCGTTTGTTGTCATCAATACATTTGCAGGCCCGGTGCCCCGTGGAGTCAGTCGGTTATTGGGTCACGACGCCACGCCGTGTGATATTTTTCGTTACAAGTGCGGCCATATTTGCATATGTTTCTTTGCCCACATAAAAAAGTACAAATGTAACTTTTTAATTCTTTAGAAGTCGCTAAGTGCTAAGAAGCGTGAGCTAAGCAATGCAAGGCGACTACTTTAAATTCTTCACCCACTTCAAAGTTCTACCTACCGGCCTACTTTGTTATTTAAGTATCGCAGTCAACCACTTTTCAGATGAAACATGGAAAAATCTCGTTACTAATAAGTACTTTACCAGACAAAATGTCGAATGAAAAATATATTGTCGAAAGATGCATAATGATATCGACAATTAAAATACATACTTAATACCTATCCAATTTAATAAAATACCTCTAAAAGTTAGACAACTGAAAGGAAAATCTTTAATAAAATTTAAACTGTAAGAATTTATGGGAAAAAAACAATTCTTTTTTTTTAGCTATGTTATTAAATTAACTCGTTCCTGTATTTTTGCTGCATTCGTTATTCACATTACACGAACTATGTAAGTATTTTGTATTTTATATTATTTCATTTTATGAGTGTATAAATTAAATATATTTTATTTTATATAAAAAAAAAAAATGGCAGAAAAAACAGTGTCTTAGCTATTTGTTAAATAAAATATGCTTTTGGCAACTTTGAAAAAATGTGCGGTGATATCATATAAGGTCGTAATTATCTGGGTGTTTGTAAAATGAAAAAGGTATATTTATCTAAAGGTTATGGCTTAAAAAGGTCTGAAAATTTTTAACGTAAATATCTTATTACTGAATAGAGAAAATAAAACTACAGTGACACAACTGATTTCATACAGATGCGAATTCCACAAAGTTTTTTAAAATACATTGATTTTATTTTCAAGATTTTGACAAGTCGTTAGTGAAGAGGGGCCTTAAGAAATAAAAGTCAATCTTTGCCAATCGTACATCTGTTCAAAATTGAAAAATTCGACACTAGGTGGCGCGAATTTACCCAAGCGTCATCCGAATTAACAGCCTCGAAGCGTCATGGCGTGTTGGTAAATCCTATTCGATCGCCAGCTGTATTTATTCGAGAATAAATTGAAGTTAAATCGAATTACAAATAGATGTTTGTTAGTTGGACTCCGTCGGAAGTTACGACGCGCCGTTGTAACTATGAAGGCAAATATGAACTTAGCGCACAACTTATAAAATAGTCCGGATTTCAATACAACCGATATCAATAAAGCATCAGAAGAATATTTGAAACGTTTACATACTACGCATATTTAAACACACAGCGATATATGCCTTTCGTGTAAACACGCACTAAGTCGGTAACTAACGAGTTCTTCCTGAAAAGTTATTTTTAAAACCCCAAACCTTAGTCATTGAACAGTGAAGCTAGCTTGAAACCGACTCGCCATTCGCTCGCTATCAATTTGACGTTTGTTTAATGCATTACTGCAATATACAAACGTCAAACTGTCAACGAAAGATAAAATAATAATATTAAAAAAAAACTGTTTTTTTTTTCAAGCGAAACAGCGTTTATAAATAAACGCTTTTGATTAAATATTGAATTTGTTTTGTTTTTGTAAATGGCAACATTTTTACGAGCATTTATTTAGCTTGAATGTATATATTTGTCAGTTTAGGTCAAATTTTACTAGCTGAATTTTAGGGCCGAAATTTCAGTCCTTGCTTAAAGTCTTTCTTAGTTAGGATCAACTTAACTTTTAAGCATGACCTAAATTGAATTGATTTCAGTTACTTTTTAAGTTCGACTTTGGTAAGAGTACTTAGTTCGCTACTCGCCGCTATGGTTTGTGTATAACTTTTGACATGACGCGTCATCTGACGTTTTGAGGTCATCTGATGTTGTCAGCTGTATGATTACCAGGACTTTGCCATGCGTGTTTGCTTGAATTGAAGATGTTCAAAATATGCAAATCCAGTCAATTTTAATTAGTTAGAGAATATAAAATCAAGTACGGGACGAAAACAGATGACAATACACTCGCACACGGATCACGGCGACTGTAGCGCCGTTAATGTACTGAAATCGCTCCTAGCATAGGGTTGCCATTCATCCCGGTACACCGGGACATGTCACCGGTTTAGAGCCTCGGTCCCGGTTGTCCCGTTTGACCCACCATATATCCCGGTAAATGGGTAATCATGGTTTTATATGATTGCTAAAATTATGCGAATAATTCTCGCGACGACGTTAGATCACGTTGGCTGGCGGTGAAAGTGTGGGGCCAAGGGATGTACTGACATTTTACAAATATTTTCCATATTTACAGCACGGAATGAAAGACTGAAATACCTTTATGAGGGAGCTGATGTAATTCATGGTAATTTACGATCTCACTTAAAAACTAGGCGGTTAACCGTCTTTGTTGCCGGCCATTGAACTTATTCTGAAAATGTGGAAACCATTGAAAGATTTTCTTTTTTCACAAACCAAATTGCGGCGCTATGGGAGGGGGGGGACTCCTCCTATAACTCCCCTATATTTCCTCCTATCAGTCCCGGTCGGAGCCAAACCATTTATGGCAACCCTATCCTAGCAGCGTATTTTAACACTGACTTAAGTTTGATTTAATGTTAAGTAGTAGTTGTTTTGATTCTTAGCTAAGGCGGACTTTTATGTTCGACTTAACGCCATAAGAGTGAGTTGAAATACGACGTTTATCGCTTAAGTCTAACTTAAAATTTAGATTAGTCTTAAGTAGGACATGAGATTTCGGCCCTCAAAATTAGCTCCGATGATATTGCATTTTTATGGTAAGCATGACCTGATGCCTGAACCTAACCAGGCCCAGGATTGACTCCAGATAAGCATCAATAAATAGAAAGGAGTGTTAGGGGGGGGGGGGTTGTTTTACTAGCCGCACCACAAAATTTACATTTATTTAAAAAGAAGAAGAAGACGCGAGCAATTGTCAAATATTTTCAAAAACATTTGCCCGGCTGAAAACTAAAATAAACCCAAAACTAGTTTTACCTAATTTTAGGGAACATTATTCATAGGGAATAATGAATATATAATGTTGTCAAAGCGGCGTCGCGTCTCGCGCACGCGCGGGATGAAAATGATGCAACAATTCGACGTGATCTTAGAAACGCTATCTTATCGCCGCTTGCGGTTGGAAAATATTCCACGCAATTAAAATGTGGCGTCCTAATAACATTACGGACAATAATATAATGTTTTTTTTGTGGATAAATCGTCGGCCCGATAGCACAATATTAATTATATATATATATCTAAATTTATACATTCATAGACAGCTGTCAGGCGGTGACATGCTTTTTTAAAACACAAGATAAAAACGTGCACATGCTAAACGGAAGATAATTCCTTTTATTAATAATACCAATAAATATAGAAATAAACAAAAGGTAACAGATGGCGCTGCCTGTCGAGGATGAACGTCATATTTGTGCAATGTTGGGCAAAAACAAATACGTTAAGCGAACAGTGTTAGTAAGTAGGTGCCTAATCTTTCAAGTACCGCGCCCAAGTACGCCACTTCGCGCCGAGTACACTCCTCGCTTGCTTGAGGAGTGTTGCGGCGCGCGGTACGACGGGGGGAATCTACCGGTGTCGGGTTTTCACGAGGATGATTTGTATGATCGTTCGGGTAAAAGTATTAAGCAACCTCGACTATTTGGGTCTTCAAAAATGTTTCTATTGAACACAATCGCTACGTTTTTGACCCACAAGCTAGAATTAAAAAAACGCCGGTGATCTTAAAAGAAAAAACACCGCACGCCGCCAGTGCTTTTTCACATGTGCCACATTTGCCCTCTCGTTAGTGCCACACTTTCGCACATATGCAAAGCGCCAACGCAAGGATTTTCATATTTTTATTAAACATATATTAGTGAGGTTTATAATTTAATCAAAACAAATCCTACAAATGCAGGACTCTAGCAATTAAACAAGTGAAATGCGTTTAAATTTCAAAAACCTAATCTTCACGATCGAAATACGCAAAGGTTTTTAATGTTTGTTCAAAGTTTGACCTTAATGGAGGGACACTTGAGGTATATAAACATCTATGCTGTTCTAAAGGTGTAAAAAAAAACCAAAAACAATTAAAATTTTAGCTGCGTTTTAAAAGGCCGGCCGATAAATAGAGAAATTAATAAATTTCCTTTGACTGAGGTAAATATGAATCTGGAATAACTTGTCAAACGTCACTTTGACGTTTAATAGACGATTTAAAATTTGTTTTTAAAACGAACGTTTTTGTTTGTTTTGTTGTTTTATTGTCATATTATTTATTTTTATAAAATAAACATACAGAGTTTAATCGTAAGTTAGCTTAGGCACATACAAAATTTCATACGTTGAGTTTAATCTTTAACATTAGAATTTAAGAGAGAGAAAAAAAATAAATTAGATAATAAATCAAATTTGGCCCATGAAAACAAATGACCGCTCCCTAATATATTATTTCAAAAAAATTGGGTCTGCGTCGGAGACGACGGTGGAAGTTATACTTCTTTGGCCGTTCGCACACACCCACTCACACAGGATATATAAATGAAACGTATAAAAAGGCACTCTACGGATTCCCATCCCAATGAGTAGAACTTCAAAAAGGAAAAAACCATAGAGACTTTTAAGTACAACGCTTGATTCATTGTTTATAAGATGAGGAATATTTAGTATTCGATTTAATCGTCTCAATCATTAGGAAATGATTTATGGAAATGTTTCCGTGCATTTTATTTTAAGATGTCGTACTTAAATAAATAATTTTCCTCTACACTTGTTTATATAGATAGTTTGCCCGCTGAATGAACAAAATATAAACAATCCATGTTTTGATATTACTTCCTGTAAATAGATAACGCTATCGGGCATTTCTAAAAGTAAATTTTCAACCTCTACCTATATTAATTTATTTATTTTGCTTTAAAATATAGCTGAATGTAATGTGCAAGTAATAATATGACCGCTTTTAATAGTGTATCGAGACGGAATGAAAAAAACATCTAATATAACATAAAGCTTTGAGGAGTTCCTTCGCTGGAGCCATTCCTGGGTGTAGAATCAGGAAGTCAAATTTCAACTCCGCAGGATGAGAGGAAGTGGTTCTAATTCAGCTTGCAAGATTTGACCTAAACCAACCCACAAACATTGCGAGCTAAATAAAAGCATAAAAAAACCACATTATAAATAATTCTATGGTAATCTATATTGATCTGACGTGTAGTAACTTCTAAGCAATGCCATAGAAAATCCCCTTAAAGTACATAATTATAATATTTTAGGTATACCATTTACACTGAAAAAAAAACACAGTTTTAATCGCACGATACAATAATGTTTATATTATTGTAAGGCAATCTGTAATCGGTTTTATTATCTTATTTATTTCTTTTATTTTAAATATCATATTGTTTTCCCATTTAAACTGTGGTTTTCCATGTGTAAAAATAAATTATGTTTAAACGGCCACATTTTGGCTAAAAAAAAATAATACTTAAACTACGATTTTGCTCTGTTTTTGATGGGTAGTTGCCAGATTGTATATATATATATCTAACTATCTAACTTATTATTAAATTGTGCATTTAGCTACGTTTTTTTTAATTTTTAAACAATATTTCGCGCAACATTGGCCGATATAAAATTATTTTAGAGAAGGAATTTATGTGAATAGAAAAATATAAACATTGCAAATAGTCGACGATACAAATAATTAGTTTAAATATTAATATCTCGATAAGGGTTTAAAATGTAGGTCCATTGCCCCGAATGCCGATATTATTTGCCAATCTATCGATTCGAGCGGGACTATCGATGCCGCGCAACCCTCGCACGCGGGCGGCGGGTCCGTCAGACCCAAACTGGACTTTTATAATATACGAATGTATTGGCCAATTATTACTGTTAAATGCTGGTTTTTATACAATTTATTTGGTGCATATAGATGGAAAACATGTATTTCAAATCACAATATTAACTATTATTCAGTGTGTTTTTAAATTCAGGGCATTCCTTTTATGAGGTTGATCTATATTAATAACCAACCCGTTCATTAAATTTAAAAATCGCCCTGTATATTTGCAATGTTTAAAATATAATTAATGTGCCACTAAATTAAAAAAACAAAACTTTATAAAAACTAAACAAAACAATTATTTAACGTTTACTTCTTAGCAATAGATAGATAAACATTTAGAATATTCGAAATTGGTCGCTTAATAATTACCCAACATACAACTAAATATGTCAATCTCATTATTATTATTAAAAAAAAATATATTTAGGTTAGACATTCTCTAAAATGAGAGTGTACGCGATATTTGACCAATACAAAGTTAGCTTCATGCAATTAATAATATTATTTAAGATTTTGTATTAATTATGTCATAGATAGTTGTTTTATTTGTGAAGACTGGTCAAATTATATTTATCTAACAAAACTGAGTACTTGTCAGAAAGTGAAAATGTACTTTAAATGAAATAATTTGTATTTTCTCTGTTTTTTACTTAATTATGTCAACGTATTGGGGGAAAATCATCGATTTAGAAAGTTTTACATAAGCCCAAATGGCCACAAAAATGTCCGATCGAAGGCAATATCCCAAATTTGTTTTTTTAATAAATACACATTTTCACATTTCTCTATGGGTTTGACGGTTTGACATTCTTAGTTGTAGCACAATATAACACTGCCTTCCTTGGTACAGACATGGTCTAGTAAAGAAAGCAGGGCACAAATCGCTCCCTGTGCATTTTTAATAGGATATACATTTTTTAACTGTAGTTTGCTCTACATTTCAATTTTTTGACAAATTAAATATGTCACGATAAATAAATAAATAAATTCGCCGGGACGGTATTGCTTTTAGCCAGTCCAGGCGCGAAGGAGACAGATCGATACGAAGGCAAGATGGCAGAGCGAGATGAATAATATTGTGTTTTTGTCATTTCGCAACTAAGTCGAATACTGACAGCGCTCTTCTTTCACATTGGAACACAGAATACTGTCTCTCTTACACATTTTTATGAATAAAAGCGTTTGGAAAAATAATTCTTCAACTAGGAAAAGTCAATGATTGACTCAGCTCGATATGCTTGCAACCATATTAGGGTTGCAACTGTATCCGAGTGTATGGTCGAGTTAGCAACAAACCAAACGTGCTAATAAAATACACTTAATAAAACGCGAAAGTCCGGCGCGCATTCGAGGGTTAACTTTATAAATAAATCTTCGGCGTATTATTGAAAACTTAAGTGTTGGAAATAAGCAGATCGTTTCACAAATAGCACTGGGCCAGGGGTTATCGAACGAGCGACGCGGTCGCTTCGAAATATTCCACTCGCAACCGGAGACGCGAGGGTTTTTTCACACGTCGGGCCAGGGGCTTTCAAGCTCAGGTCTGCGCCTAAGAAGTGACGGCGAGCAACAGATGCTAAGTAAAACTGACATTTCATCAATTTGACGTTTGATACCACAAAGCTGAAGATTTCCACCAAACTCCCAGGATATCAGAAGGACTGGTTTGGTGCGGTTTTCCTATATAAACTACTCAATACTTTAATAGACTGTCCAGAGCTTCTAAAAAGTATCCACTTATCACAAAGTATCACAAAGAATTACTAGATCAACAGATTTTTTCTTATTGTTATTATTTATTATTGTTTTTCTTATTTTTCTTATTGTTATTGTTATTGTTATTATTATTTAATATAACAGTATTTTTTCAGAATTAGACATTTTTAACTGGACTTTGAATTAATTCAAAAAAGGTAAGTAAACCTACAGGTAATTAGAAGGTAAAAGTCCTAACTACTTATGTTTATCATAACAACTCTAACAAGACCCATATTCTAAGTAAAACATATTTGTCCATTGAAAATATGCAAAAATTAAACTATTTAATTTACGTCACTCATTTATTCATTTTATTACAATCGCGTAAAGTTTACAGATTATTTCCTCTGAAACCATTACGAATGTACCGTCATCACAAATAATTGTAGAAATCGCAAGAAATATAACTTAGATTTTTTTATCATAAAAAATATTGCACATATCGCTGTATTACTATCATAACCAAAACACCTACCATATACTTGATATTTATCATTACGTTTTAATGCAAGAAATAGGGGTAGCAAAATCAATTAAAAGGGCGCAAATAAATACTGGCTCGGGCCGCGAAATCTAACTTGAAAACCACTTCGTCAAACGCTACCTCACAGCAGTATCTTAGCACGAAACTCAGATACCGTTTTATCAACGGCACTAAATCCGATTCGAAATAAAGTCATGTTTATTCTATAAAATACAAGCGAAAGAAATTATCAAACTAAGAGTCTCAAACTTTTAAAAATAACTATATAATATATATTATTTAAATAATGCTATTTGAGCTTCTGACATTATTCGGAATATTCAAAAATGTTTGTTTAAATAAAAAAATGTATGTTTATATTGTATCATATAACTGAAGTTACATTAAACGCGATTTCAAAATAGCGTGTTCGCGTGACGTCACTTCTAATGAGATTTTCACTGACCAGAATATAATAAGCGTTCTGAGAAATTGATTAGGTATATAGGTATTGCAATATATTTCCAGAATTCTTAATACGCTGTTTGTGTTCCCTATTATGAGTAGGAAATGAAATGAAAACAATCTAAAATAGTTGATAAAATAAAACGAGATGGTGTAAATAGCATTTTTATATAGACTTTTATAAACGCATTTTACTATTTTATACATAACACAATAAAAATGATTGCGTATTAGTTACCCGACGATTCCCCTCGACGCAAAGTTATCGTATCTATGTTTTAAAAGTTCGTTGGATAAAACACAGCTGACTTGTAGGTAATCAGCAGCTCTAGTCACAAACGCTCTCGCGACTCGCTCGCCGGTCGCTCGCTGTCAGTTTGACGTTTGTACAATGGATATTGCATTAGACAAACGTCAAACTGACAGCGAGCGACTGGCGAGCGAGTCGCGAGAGCGTTTGTGACTAGAGCTGCAGCTTGTAAAACAATTAGGCTTGGTATAGATTATCTTTTTTAAAATGGCCTGACTGAACTCATACTTACCATAATAACTTTGTTCGTGTGGCCGTGCTCCTCATCAAAAATCTCGTAACAATGATTTTTATATCTACACATAATAAATATTTCACAATATATACAACGTGTATCATTAAAACAAAAATGTGACGGTATTATATGGATTTTGAAAACTTTGGCCACAGAGCGGTTTTGCATATTTTTTTATAATCTGATAAATTTATACTTTTTCTACGTGTGTATGGCACCAAAGTACCTCTTGGTTTAGGGCGGCATAGAAACCAATTTAAATGCGGAAAAAAACCACATGACGAATTTAAAAATATAAATCTAATTATAATATTAAGTAACTAAGTTATATACATTAAATTTATTTTTATTTAATTTAATTTACTTCTTTAAAACTGAAAATACATAAGATTGAATAATAGATACTATAAATTCTAATAATAATAATAAAATTTGAATAAAAATTAATAAAATAATTAAATAATCTAAACTTCTTCCTATATTGCCTAATAATACTAATAATAAATTACTGTTTACTAATAATAAATTAGTTTATTACTGTTGTTTATAGATTGTGTATTGCCTTTCTTCATTTAAAAGAAGAAGACAGTGTGTCATCTGTCAAGTGTTTAGGTAGAGTGTCAATATCAGCTGTCAGTTTGGTGACAAATCGTAGTACAAAATATATCGCACATATGTTTACCAACAACCTTTGATAGGAACTTTCGTTTGTTTAAATCATGAATTGCGCTCAAATTGTTGAAAATGTTCGTACACCATTAACGTGTACATGCATTTATATGTAAATCAATTTGTATTTCAACAATGTCCTATCAATATGAACTCGACGTCAAAAGCGAGGCGATTGAACGTAATCAGGACTCCGATCACGAAGATAACGTCAACCAAGACTGTCAGGCAATCGTCGGGGGATCGATCGATGAGCAGTCCGGAATGATGTCCGACCTTCGCGAGGATTATTCGCTATTTTTCGCGGAGGCAAATTACTTGGACGACGAGTCTAGCTCGCACCTACAATACGAGAGCAGTGCCATAGACAACACCCCGAGCGACGCGTACGAGTTCAACCATTCAATTTTCAATTCGGACGAGGCGAATACACATTTAATATGTCCAATTTGCAGTAAATCTTTCGCTAGTAAACAGTACGTGAAGAAACACATGGATATTGTCCACGAGAGAATTAAGAAATATCCGTGTAGCGAATGTAATTCTCTGTTTGCTCAGAGAAGCGGGTTGAACATGCACATAGATGTTATACATAGAAAACTTAAACCGTATTCGTGTAACGAGTGCGGTAAGGCGTTCACGAGGAATTATTATCTGGTCAAACACATTGAGTGCGTTCATAGAAAACTAAGGCAATTCTCGTGTCCGATGTGCGAACGGACCTTTAGAGAGAAAGTCCTTTTGCAAGACCACATTGATATAGTTCATAAAAAGTTCATAAAGTTCAGGTGTGGCGAGTGTGACAAAGCGTTTAGTGACAAGGGTAATTTAAAGAATCACGTCGACGCCGTCCACGTAAAAGTGAGACGATTCACATGCGAGCTGTGCAGCAAGGCGTTTTTCAGGAAACACAATTTGCACAACCACGTCAACAGTGTACACAAAAAAATCAATCAGAGCTTCGCGTGCGGACTCTGCACAAAACTGTTCAGCATGGAATGCAACCTCAAGAAACACATCAAACACGTGCACTTGAAGATAAGAGATTTCCTCTGCGATGAGTGCAATAAAACTTTTGCTATGAAGAGCGACGTCCGCATACATATTATAGCGGTTCACTTGAAAAGAAAAAACTTCCTATGTTACGAGTGTAAACGGGCATTTTCTCGAAAAAGTTTTTTAGTAAGTCACATTAGAGCCATCCATCGCTAAATAATAGTAATGAAGCGGTGTACCTTTGTGTTATAATATCCCAAAACAGTTGAATAAGGTAGAACGTTCAGTAACTGAACGTTTTGAAGACTGCTATTTTTAAGACTGGGATATTTCTGTCTACGGTATCCAAAAAAATCAAAATCTTATTAAAGTACACTATCTTTTAATCAGATTTTCGCTTGGATTCTCGCCATTCGAACTATAATACAACCAGCCTATCGATTCTAACAGAATCTATCTAATTTTTCTATAAGTACGTATCAGATTATTTCTCTTAAATCTGCTGTTTTGATGTTCATAGTCTGATGATCTATTTCATTGAGATTTTCACCAATTTGATAGTTATTCTTTTTTATCACCTGACACATATTGGGAGGGGTTGACTCGAACGCACCCGCGCATATCAGAAAGATGTATCGCATTTTATGCACGGCTTTACGTCTTGGATAAATTATCATAACAATGTTTAGATCATTTAGAAATTTATTTATGGATGCTTCTATGTAATTTACACAAATACATATCTAATCAAACGGTTCTTTAAGCTATAATCAGAATGCGTTTGGCACCGCCGTCCGCCCGCTGTCACTTGACCGGGAGGTGTGGACATACAAGCTAAAATATTAAGAGCGTTGTCTATCATTTTCATCCGTAATAGTGAAATATCAACATAATAAATCACTATTAAAAACAGAAAATTGAAAATAACAGTGCGTAATCGTATTTACCTCAAAAATGGTTTTTGTAGTTACACCATTATCATATTAAATGCTTAATATGTGCTGTGTTTCTTCACGCAACGCACCACTAAAGTCAAAACGATCCCGAAACTAATGTCATTTGCTACCGGACAAAGATCCGTTTCTTGACTGTTTTGCAAATGACAAGTTTGTCATGGTTGATATGATAATGTCATGGTCTCGTTCGCTCGCTTACCTAATATGAATATTCTGTGATAAATAATATAATATGGGTGTTCTGACTCGACATAAGAACAAAATATATATGGGAACATTTTGTTTTGAAGCAACAAGTTGTTTTAAAAAATTGATAACATTTTTTTATAGTTTGTTTTTATTTATATTTTATTACATATTGTAATTATGCTGTTTTATATTTTAAATGTTAGCGATTGGTAATCTCTAAATCAAAATCTACAATTTTTATTGCTACAAAGCTACAAATGTTGTAAAAATACCTAATTCGTTTTTAAAGCATTTATTTTTAAATGGCATTTTATAAAACGGTTATTTCTACTGTTCGGATTGCCTGTTTTATGAACTACCAATATAGTGAGGGTTGATGTATTCCCTACGTTTTACAGCTAAAGAGCTCAAAAAAGGGTTGGTAAATACCGACGCCCTATGGACAGGATGTCCCGGGGTGGTGTTTATTTTTAAAGCGCTAGTCTAGCCTTTAACGGGTGCGGTAAATGACCTGGTCGTCGCGAGCTAACTTCAGCCAGCATTCTTATTACGAACAACGTTTAATCACGTAAAGTTTACGGTATTTTTTCATCGGAAGCTATGATGAATGTCGTCTTTACAACTCAAAAGAAGTTAATTCATTATATACAATTGAATGATATTTTTAATGCTTCTGTAGTAATATTGTAATTGAACAATTTTGAGACTTTTTAATAGGTGATTTGCGCTAATTAATAATAATGTATTTAAAGTTAATGGATAATTTATGCGTTTTTTTTCACTGAAAATACGCCTTTTTTGCCCTTTTATTTCAGTGAGACGGATAAACATATTATTTATTTTGTATAAATTGAATTCTTGATTAATTTTAAATTTAATTTCTCAAAGAGAATGGGGTAAGTGAAGGTAGCTTACATTGAATTATTAGGTTTCCATTTTAGTTGAAAATCGCCAAAATATTAGAGTTTTACCTACCATTACCATTACCATTACCATTTTATTATGTTGTCTTCCTTATCCGGAACATATATTGTTAGGAACTATTCGGTTCCAAGAAACGGTCAGAGATTATTGAGTGCCGCCGCGACAGAATCTTGACCAACTGTAGAAATGCATATGAAAAGGCTTCCTTTAGCAAGATTCCACCGTCGTCAACATACTTGTTCGGAGAGGAACAGCTGCAGAGTTGGGTGGAGCGGTGAAGGTTTTGAAAGCATATCAAAATAATCGCCCGAGCGACGCACAGCCCAGTCAACCTGTCAGACGTTCTTGTCAATAATATATAGCTTTAATATCCATAATATATAACATATAATTTAATATAACATAATAGCTTTAATATCTTAATAAAATTTTTAATAGGTTCTGTATGAAATGATTGTAGCGCTTTAATATTGTAAAGTAATATAAACCCAGTGATTATTACATAGGTTTTTAACCCCCGACGCAAACAAAGGGGTGTTATAAGTTTAATATTTTTTTTTGTCTGAAAGGTGATTTGATCGAGAGTATTCTTGTCTATGATTCAAGAAAATCTGTTCGGTTGTTTCGGGGATTTTTTAATTTTTAATAATTTGTGTTTAGATAGCTCATCGCCGTACAAATCGCAGGGCGCCCGAGGAGTCACGTTGACGTCCGGACGGCGCGTTTTTTCCGACGTTTTATTATTACGAACCGCACGTTATCACTTCGACGTCAGCCGGGACGCAAGTTCAACTTTTGCAAATGTTTCCAGTTTAGAAATGATAATCTCGCCGAGTCAAACAGATGGCGATAGTGTTCTTGTCATAGTCTAGTCTAGACCTTGTCATTTGTTAACGATTTGTGGTTTAAACTTATACTAGATTGACGTCGCTTACCTTTAAATTTTTTAAACTGTGCTTTTTGTAGTAAATTACAATGTTTTGGCCTTGTTGCGCCATCTACATTTTGATTTTATAAAGAGTAAAAAATTTCTTCTTAAGAGTTAAGCAATCTATTAACCACCATTTAATCAATGGTGTACGTATGTATGTATTAAATATTGTAGTCTATGGTCATTCCTGTATATTATTTTTAATTATGAATGGAGATAAATCTATTGTAATTTGTGAAAATTGTCTAGTCTATGGAAGGTTTGCTTATGTTAATAGGATGTTTTGTTATTTTAGGTCGTTTGAAATACTGCCTAAAATATTATTACAAATTAGGTAAATAGAAATATTATATTTACAATATATAATTATTGATGTAAATTATTAAATGAAAAAATCAATGTGGCTCTAAAAGTAAGCTAAATAAATCGTTCAAGCTGCCACTATCGAGTCAAATTTTGAAATGTGATTGAGAAACGTGATTGAGAAACTATTAGAAGTTCACGCCAGTACTGATTGGCATATCAGAAATCCTGGTGTAACGTTTGCAGGACTATAAAGAACCATCGGATGAATTGATGTGTGATGTTTGTTCTAAACGCTGGTTTGATATTTTTCATTCATTGAGGAATATCAAACCAGCATTTAGCGTTTAATTAAATTTTACAGTGCCTGCTAGACCTGCACCAAAAAAGCCGATAAAGACATTTTTTTCGCATAATTTTGCATTTTAACTGATTAATACATTGCGTTTCTCGCTCAGTCGCACGCCACATTACCTATATGGAGTGTATTTCACATTATTCCTTGCGGGGGGGGGGGGGGGGGGTTGATCCATAATTAGGAAAAAATATTTATAATAAATTATTTGTTTTTAAAATTATTCTAAGTCAAATGTGCCTGTGCTAAAGTCAGGGGAGATGGTGGTAATGAAGTGTTAAAAATGGTATGTCCAACGCCTTAATCGCTAGACTCTCCGCGGTCAGGCGCTTAACTAGTTCTCAAAAATGAAAATGCATTTAATGCGTTTTTTCCTAATTAGGGAATTATTTATTTATCTCGCAATGTTTGCGCGTCGATTTAGGTCAAATCTTGCGCGCTGAATTAGAGCCACTTATCCTACGGAGTTGAAGTTTGACGTTTTTGTTCAGTTTCGATGACAGTGCATTTTTATGGTGAGCATGATCTGGTTCTACACCCAGGAATGGCTCCAGATGAAGGAACTCCTCAACGGTCAACGGCACAGACACGACATTTTGTATACGCATTCAAGCACTTAAATAAAAGCTTGTTTTTAGAAATGCGTTTTTACTGTTAATTTTTGCCGATTACTGTTTGATTGTCGATATAGATCAACCCCCTAGTAGTACGCTCAGGGGAGCAAATTGTACAAAAATACTGTACATATTAATCGGGTTAAAAAAATGTAGGTAGTATCAAATTTGACACTTTTAATGCATTTTCAGTGTTAGTGTCGACATTTGATTGTAGAGTGCGGTGACAGGGGACATTCCAGTTTTGCCTAAGAATAATTAAGTACTAACATTTCAAATTTCCTAATATTTAATACTGTGATAAAAATAATGATTTTAGAATAATGCAATTATTATGTTTAATTTAACGTAGCGTAATTTATTCGGTGAGAATATTTCCATGAATGTAGTTTGTATTGCTCTTTGACAGTTCTATTGTATGTATCTGTATATAAAAAAAATGTTTTTTTTTGGTAGGTACAAATTAGTTTACGTAGTTCTACCACTTTTGTAAATGAATTTCAATAAAAATCACCATTTTATAGCTACATTGTTTTTTTTTATTTTCTTTGTTTCTTTTCACCGCCGCCGTTAAAAATTGACCTTTTTTTTTTATAAATCGTTGATGAATAGTGGCGATACGTAATAATACATTAAAAATTACAAAAAATATTTTTTTATGTTTTTATTGCATTTGTTGGAGATAATAAATAGGTATTTATAATAAAGCTATTATAATTCTGGTACAGAATTTAGCGCTCGTGTACGGATTTTTTTTTATTGATATGAAATGTGTTAAAAAGTCATTTTGGACAAAATGGACATCCGCTGTTATGCCTCGGACAAACGGAACTGATTCAAGGATCGATACGGATTTGTCAAAAACAAACGCGTAAATATATCACTTTGAATTTGCAAATTAATCTAAATGACAGCCGATATTTGTTTACGGTTTTGATCGTTTGTCAGAAAGCTTTCGATTGATTCTTCTCCCGGGAGATGCAATCGTCGATTCTGATCGCCTGCGATATGCCCAGCATCGAAACGGCCCCGAGTAAGCAGATTGCACACAGATTTTGACAGCGAATACAATTCTAAAAGTAACCTACTTTGCGTATCTCCTACTGTCGATAATTTATGTGGTTTTTAGATATCTGAAATATAGATGGCGCTATTATTTGGCCAACGAAACCTATTAATTTTAGATTGGCAAATAGCCTAGATGCAAATCGCATAGAAGCATAAATATTTACAGTTTATAAAGCTTAATTTGGCAGTTCACAAGAGGCGCACTGTTTTTTTTTTAAATAATTTTTAATTTAAACCTAAAGAATGTATAGCCATCTGTAATTAAAATGATGAAACTGTCAGCTTTTTCAATAAATTATGATATTTTATGGATGTTTGAGACTCGGTGTGACATCCTCATTGCGTTTTCGTTACTAAAGAGTGGTCTACTACTAAAGCCAAAGTCAACTATATCTCTTTAAATCCCGTCTATTATCTATACCGTCTCTTCTTTGCCAGCGGTGCGAGCAATGTGAAGCCGTCATCGACGGATCCGAACCAATGAACGGTCGTCAGAAAAATATACTCAAGCAGGGAAGTTTAATTAATTATTTAACCGTTATAAAGTAATTTTATCTTTCTTGCTGTGTTATTTTTGCACGATTTCACAATAAAATAGGGCATTACGTCACTTCAGAGTCAATCGACGGTTCCTAACGTGACAAAACCTGTTTGTCGTTCAATAAGCGAGAAGTGTGAGCCAGTTCTCGGCAACCAGTTGATTTCCTGGTACCGCATCCGCTCTGCAAACGTTAACTAAAATTATCTTGACGGCATATGACTCCATAGATGGGTTCAATTATTCTGAAACAACCTGTATATTACATATCTTCATAGTGTTTAATTATTTGTCAATTGTGGCTATCAACGTATCTTTGATACACTCACTCACTTATTAAATTACTCAACTGTTATTAACTCACTTATTAATTATTAACTCACTTATTAAATTACTGTGCGTACAGGAATATTTTTTTTAAACTTAAAATGTACTTCATATTAACGGAGCCTTTTGAAAATTTTCATTTTTGTTTTTAAAATAAGTAATTTTAAATATAAATAATTGTGATAACAATTTTTTATTCTACACAATACAACCATTCGCTTGTATTTGACAATTTATTAACTGAATTACTTTCTCCGTAAACGCAAAACACCTTGAAACGTTACTTACAGATTTTAATTCTCTATTAAATATGTATAACACTTCCAAAATTGCAATATTTGTAATTTTAGTTATGATAGAAAAAAAAAACAACTGCACAGGTCAATCGTAATAATAATATTAACGTTTTTTGAAGTAGGTTTTTTACAACCAACTAAAAATAATATAAAAGCTAAACAATTATTTATTTATTTAATTTTACCTAAGTTTATTTATTTATAAAATTGATTAGATGAAAATAGCGATTGGTTGCATCTTCAACGCAAACAGTTGAGTCAACAAAACTCATATGATTGTTTGAACCTCAGAAAGTGAGTTTATTACCGAAAAGAGGACGAAAAACTATCTATAGAGTGACTTTAAACTCATTGACGAATGAAGCAAAGAATCCCTATAAAATACTTAAAACCCATTGAAATCCATCCACTGTTCCCGAGATTATGGTAAATGCAAAAATTGGAAAACTTTTTTTAAAATTAATGTAAAATGCAAACTATTATCTCCTTGTATTATTCCAATGATTTTTTGACAAATATTAACTCGTATATTTCTTGTTGATAAATAAAACAAAAAAAGGTTAAATTCTTTTGTTATTTAATAAAAAAAACATAAATTAATAAAATATCGCCCCACAGAAAGTGCAATAAATAAACTAAAATCAGTTATTCTATGCATGAAACGTTCAATGAGTAACTTTAAAATCCTCGTAATGTAAAACAAACCAGGAAACGAACCTTGTATCTTATGTCTATCATAGATAGATAGCAGTACTCCATTACACCATAAGCTAGGTATGAGTTGAGGTTTATTCTACGTAGGTTTTGATTTTTTTACATTTAAATTTTTCACATTTCTAATATGGTATTTTTATGAAGTAAACGTAACAATTTCTTATGAAATAATTTTCTTATAAATACGTTGCGTATTACCTTAATAAATTATACAAAGTTGTTCAATTATATGTTCAGAAAATTCACTCCTCAAAAGGATACTGCCGACTTTAAGTTTCTGTATAAAAACTGCTAAAAAGTAAGTTCTTCCTAAGTATTTAGAATGATTATATTTAAAACGATCTGTATTATATTAAGTGCACTTTGAATGAGAATGGTAGTATTATAGGGTCAGGCAAATATGGCGCCAAACCCAGGTCCGAGAAGTTGATCAACCGGGCAAAACGCTCAACCGTATTCCAAGCCTAGCTATTTGCCCTAATTGAAATTGTGCACAGGCATCAGGCAATCCTATAGAAATAAATATATATATACATACTTTCAGACAGTAAATATATATACTATTTCTGCGGCGTTGCAGAAAGTCCTACCAGCAGACTGCTAAAAATCTGGGCTAGGAACCAAGGCCAAAGGCTAGGATTCTCGCAGAAACAGGCCACTGCGAGCTAAAGTGCACTTAATGAGTATATCGGCCGGTGACAGGAGCAGGTCCTGCCAAGAGAGCTTGGAAACACCTACACACTTAATTGGTCAATGCGGGATACTAATTCACAAAAGATACCAGCTTCTTAACCCTGAAGAGATACAAACCATCGCACACAAAAAGGTACTCAACTTAAGTACTCAGTACAATAGTTCCGCAGTACACGGGGAGTAAATAAACCCTCTATCCACCACCGAACATAACATAACGCATGCACTTTATCGACTTTGGTTAACTAACCAGTTTTCTCACGAGTATTCTTCTAATGCAGTAAAATATATATTATTTGATGATTGAAAAGTATTTTATAGATTAAAAAGTACAGCATAGTAAAATAGTACAATAATACAACCGTAAAGTACAGTATTTTATAGATTAAATAGTGCAGCATAGTACAATAATACAACCATAAAGCACAGTATTTTATAGATTAAATAGTGCAATATACAATCATATAAATACAGTATTTTATAGATTAAACTATTTGGCCAATGTAAAAATGTCAAAAACAATTATTTTTAACTAATATGTAAAATAAAATACCTATAATAAAACAATAATGCCAGAATATGTAACTTTTAAAGTTCCTAACTTTTGAAGAAAGTTTGTAGAAATTACACTTTTTAATTTTATATTAACCCGGATAATTGAGAGATAAAATGATACCCAGCATCTACAAGCAAGAGTCACCACTCTACAACTCTTCTGTACGGAGAAATGAGCGGATTGCGTCTTCTCGAGGGACCCACCCGCGGGATTCACTCGGGAGAAAACGCGTTCCCTGCAGTTGGGACGGTCCTCATCTCCGTTGATCAGTCGGATTTGTCCATGATGTGCGTCAGCTCGACGTCGTCCTTGATGATGAAGTCCACGATGGTCACGTGGTCGTCAGAGTCGTTGTCCTCCTGCTGGGCCATCGAATGGTAGTCGTGGAACACCGACAGCCCCTGGAACTCCTCCGACTTGTGCGTGTACATGTGTGCCTGTTTCAATAATACCAAAATATATATTTAGTGACAAAATTAATGTCATTTGATAATTAACATCATGTTGTTAAATTAATATTGCTAAGAAGTAATATTTATTTAAATATCCTATGAAAAACATGTGAGTAAATTCGGATGCTATGAACCACTCATTATGAATATTAATCACCTATAAATAGGACAATTCTTGAAATCGTTCCGACTTATGAACTAAAAGTTTACAATTTTTTTATATATAACATTATTTATATGTTACTATCAATAAATAAATAATAATAAAAAAAATCATGTTTGAAATCGCAGGGCCAATAAGCAGATCGAGAACGGTCTTGGAACATTCTGTATTTTAATATATCTCGTAGTTTGAGCGGACGGAGACAAACGCCGAGGAGTCATACGGTACTGTTGCGTTAAAGTTACAGATAATCACAAGAAATAGTAAAGGGTTTATTACACTCAGCTGAGCGCTCTTCTCGTACTTGAGCTCGCACATTCCGCACTTGAAGGGCAGCACCGCGTGCCACTTCTCCGGCAGGATGCCGTGCACGTCTACGTGCTGAACGAGGGAGCTCACGCGCATGAATGCTGCAAAAAAAAAAAACACACAAATATAGCTTATAGTTATTTAAGGGGTTTTTTAGGTTAAGCGGTTTATTTTAAGCAGTCATTTCAACATCTTCAATTTCGCTAACTCTGTTAAGCCAATTAGGAACAGTGTCAGCGTTTATTTAATACACAATTATCGACTGATTTGAGGAAGAAATCTACTTGTTTTCGGTAGCCTGGTTTTGTACGGACGGTAAAATCGTTGCAATCGACTTAACATACTCAGCTTCGTACATAAAATGCGTGGACGTGTTGCTGTCCGCTAGGCGAACCTTGTCGAGTGAACGGAATATTTCATGCTGACATCCACTTTAGTTATTTATTATAATATTTACAAAACTATGTATTTGACAGAAACACTTTAAATTCACTAAAATGATAAAAATCGACGATTAGTCTATGCATTTATGAATTCAGGTTACGCTACATGACGCACTTTTAAATATTAATAGAAATGCTGTAAGACAATGACGTGTTTAGCCGCATACGGCATCTGACGTAAACAGCTCTGATGAGATATCTCGTCATCGGCACTGAGTGTGTTAATAAACTTATTTTTTATCGAATAAAGGTAATGCAATGATAAATTTAGATGGGACACTTTAAAGAAGGATATATAATGCTAAAATATTCCAATAGAGGTCTGTTTCATAGTTAATGCAAGGAAAATAATGGTGTATATATTTTGACTGATTTATTAATAACTGAATCCTAAAAACGAAAGGCAATACCTTTGCCGCACATCGTGCAGTGGAACGGTTTCGTTTTGATGTGGGCCCGTTCGTGGATGGCGAGTGACTCGGGACGAACGAACTGCTTCTTGCAGACGTGACACGACAGACGACGGTTGCTCTTGTGCTGCGACATGTGATTCTTTAGGAGCGACGACGATACGAAACCTGCAAACAATCGAACGGGTTCGTTTGAATCATACTCACCGTGGAATCCACTTTTTACCCGGTTCCTACGAAACTGTCGAATGCTGATATGAATATATGAACTGCATATGAATTCATTTCATAGTAATCGTTTTAACCAATTTTTTATTTTATTTTTACTCACAATCGTTCATATCAGTGCATACGAGGTGGATCAAAAAGTAAGGTAACTTTTCAAATTTCTTTGACTAACATGGCATAGTGCATCAGGAGTTCTTACCACAAGGTCGTATTATTAATAAGGTGTATTACTTTGAGGTTATGCGCAGTTTGCGTGAAGCGATATGAAAAAAACGCCCGGAATTGTGGAAAAGTCATGGTTATTGCACCACGACAATGCGCCAGCTCACACGTCATTGCTTGTTTGTAATTTTTTGGCCAAGAACAACACTGCAATCATGCCACGGCCACCGTATTCACCGGATTTAGTACCCTGTGACCTTTTCCTGTTCCTGAAACGGCGCTTTCCAACGATTGAGGAAATGAAGACCGCACCGCTGGATGAGCTGAAGGCTATACCAAAAAGTGCTCATCAGAAGTGCTTTGAGGATTGGAAAAAGCATTGGCAAAGTGTATTGTATCTGAGGGGGGTTACTAAAAAGTCACCTTACTTTTTGATTCTGATAACTAATTACCCTCTCAGGGCGAGGATATTACAGGTTTTTAAGCGGGTTTCCTCATCTTCTAAGCTGTCCAGTTCTTAAATAATCTATTGAATTAACAATAATACAGACAGACATACTCTTGTTGCACTCGACGCAGGAGTAGGGCTTCACACCGGTGTGGTACCGCATGTGCAGCTTCACGTAGCCCCTCTGCTTGAACGCTCGTCCACACACGTCGCAAGAGTACGGCCGCGCGTCGTCGTGCGTACGCAGATGCACCTCTAGGCTGATCCTGAAAGCAATGCGCAAATACCAAATTGATACAGCGGTTCCCCGAGTGAGCGACACTCATATTTATATCAACACGACGAACCTTTGATTGAAGCACTTGCCGCACTGCGCGCACTCGTACGGCCGCTCGCCCGTATGCGTGCGTATATGCGCCTCCAGCGAGCGCGCCTCCACGTACTGCTTCGGACAGCGCTGACACTTGAGCAGGTTGTTGCCCGTGTGGTACTTCTGGTGCTTCAGCACCGACGTGCGCCACTTGAACTGGCGGCCTGCGAACAGTCGTCAACATTGCCGATTTATCACATGCGAAAACCAAATTATATCCAGCCATGCCGGGCAATATATTGCCCCGTGTTGCCGCCCGATCGGCGAAGTTCATGGACCGAACAGAACATCCCACGGACTGACACCCGTCTTTGATTTTAGTTACAATTTTTATAATTGGCAAACAATATGTACTAAACTATGAAAATGATTGTTTTTTATATTTAATATTATAATATATAGCTTTTGTAAATCCAACTCGAATTATTTACCACCAAATTTGTCAAAAATACTTTCAATTCACGAGCGCACTTATCACATAAATAGTCAAAACGTCATAATCGTACTAAAATAAAAAAAAATGTCGATTAATCTATGCTTTTCATGAATTCAGGTATACGCAACATGCCACGCTTTTAAATATTAATAGAAATATTGCATTAAGACGGTAACGGTTTGACCCGGAAACGGCACCTGTCCGGATGTACCATTATCGGCGCTGAATGTGTTAAACCAAGGTAAAAGTGAGTTTATACAGAATGTTCTAAGACCATTCCCGAAGACTTAAGGCGGTGTTTATGTTAACTTATTACATGTAAGAAATTGTATAAAAAAAATGCGAAAATAATTCAGGCCCAAATTTATTAATTTTATGAAAGCGCTCGTGTAAATTCCATTTTCGCTCGCAAGCGCTCAGTAAGGCCGGTCAGTGACCCGGCGCGGCACAGCCTCGCTAGCGGCCGAACTTATGACGAGAGCGGTTTCATATTATCACGTTAAGTTTACTTGAAATGAGGTCAAAACAAATCATGTTTAAAAATCGCAGGGCCAATAACCTGGTTTTTTATCGAAAATCATGGTAGTCTAGTGGTTAGGGCGTTGGACTATTGACCCAAGGTCGCGGCTTCGTATTCGCACACGGTCATACGATTTTTACCACCATATCCCCAGACTCTAGGACAGGCACATTTGGCCTAGTTGAGTAAATATGCAAAATAAAATCACCCCTATATTTATTATATTTTTTAACAGATGGTGTCAATTCGGTCAGCGAGCGAATTTCGACGCTGCGTTGATTGATAGTGGCCTTGACACCGTTGGCGTGGCGTACGGGACAGCTGAACTATTACAACAAAGACATTATTACATGATCCTTTTACTATCTTCACGTAAAGTTTACATTTTTTTTTCTCGGTAACCATGATGATTTTTAAAATAGTTTCTTAACAAATATCACTTGAAATCGCAGGACCAATTAACTGTTTTTTTTTTTTCGTGAATGGTCTAGGGTCACGGTGTCATTCAATATCCGATACAAGGGCGATATGTGAAAAGAGAGGGAGAAAGGTATACTAACCGCAGAACATGCACAGATGGTGCTTGCCGACGACGTTGCGCAGCTCGCCCGTGTGCTTCTTGTAGTGCTTGGTGAGGTTGGACTTGTCCGCGAAGGTCTTCTCGCACACGTCGCAGGCGTGCGGCTTGACCTGCAGGTGCGTCTTCATGTGGCGAGTGATTGCGCGCGGCGACAGCATCTTGCCGCACGCCTTGCACTCCTGGTACGAATGCAGCGCTAAGTGTACCTGTTAATCGGGAAAGTGTCCCACTACGTACAGGATGAACTTAAAGTCGGCGGTATCCTTTTAAAGGGTTATTCTGGATATGAAATAATTTTAGAAGCGTGGTTTTCAAGAAGAGATAAAACGCATATAATTTGATGTTATGGCTAAGAATTTAGTTTTATTATAAAGATAAGGGTTTGCCATTATGTTTTAAAAATGATTTCGGGTAAGTGGCCGCCGCGGCTGACTCGAACAAATTCCAGCCGAGAGGCCCAATTTTCAACCACTTTTTGCAGCAAGTTGGGCCGTATGTCAGCAATAACGCGCCGAATATTCTCTTCCAAGGCGTTAATCGTGTCCGGCTTATCTGCGTAGACAAGCGACTTCACATAACCCCACAAAAAATAGTCCAGCGGTGTTAAATCGCACGATCTTGGAGGCCACGCCACATTTCATTATGAAATGACAAACCAAACTGAGCATAAATCAAGTGACATCTGTCAAAAACACCAACTACGAAAAAAGTAGTGCCAGATTGAAAACCACGCCTCTAAAAAAAACATAAAAAGCGTCACGACGTGTAGACCCAGTAACCGTACCTACAAATATATTGACGATAGTGAACAACGGATAGTTTCCCAGGCGCAAATATTGTAATGTATCAATTGGATAGGTCAGGAACACAACAATAGGTGCACCAAACGTTCAATAAAGTATTCATATTGGCTATATGAAAACTCGTTAAACAAAAGTTATTAAGATTATGTTTAGAATCACCCCTTAAAAAGATAATGCTGACTTTAAGTTCACTCTGTATGTACAATCTATCCTGGAAAACTGTGGAGTCCATACTTCGCTGGAAAAGGTGCAACGGCGGTACGAGCGCCTGCTTCTAATCCAGAGATCGCGGGCTCGAATCCGCCTGCGGGTCAAATCCGGCCAGGTCATTCTCCGCCGCTGAGAACGTTCAACGTTTTAAATATGCGTGTTTGTGTGTTAATGTTTTTTGTAGCTAATTTAATGAGTAATCTCGTGGCGGTAAGCAAATTCGGTTAATACGAAGTGCGGGCATATCGAATATAACATGAACCGGCCTTACGTCAAGATCCTCCCGCGAGCGGAAGCATTCTCCGCACTTCTCGCAGGCAGCGACGGAGGGCGGCGGCGCGGACGCGTCCGAGTCGACGCATTCGTCGTACGCCGTCTCGTAAACCGCAACTGAAACGGAAGTCAGCATCATCAATATATTTATTTATTTATTAAATAAATCAACAGTTTTACAAAATAACCAATTAAAACAAATAAAAAGGAAAATGCATATTAGAAAACTAAAGTTTTTTTTTAAATAATTGCTATGACTTTTGGACCCTACTCAACTAGGCCAGATGTGCCTGTGCTAGAGTCAGGGGAGATGGTCGTAGTGAAGCGTTAAAACTGGTATGACCATGTGCGGATTCGAATCTGCGTCCTTTGGGTCAGTAGTCCAACGCCTTAACCGCTAGACTACTACGATCTAATTTGTACAATATACGTACGTAAACTTTAATTATCGTAACTTAAACAGATTCAAACCGGTCATTTCTCCATACAAACGCTGTAATGTTGTGACTTAATTGTAGATATAGAAGAAACTCGGTGTCGTTTTATCTCAAAATCATCTGAGTTTATATAGAATTAATTTAGTAGTAGTGAATCATTCAATCAAAACCTGACGTCTTACAGCTAGGCTCTATAGGTGTCATTAAAGGCATCTCCCACCCAGTCTACTTTAATGTTAAATATCTATATTATCCGACCAGCCTCCGATGTGATCTAAACGGCTATAGTTGTTTTTCAATAAATCCATCACATACACAAATTCAAGGATTTATAAATGGTTTTTCATAATTAACCAACAGAGGCTCAGACTGGTTATGCGTTAGATGAGACAAAACGATTTGAGAGTGTGCGCAAGTCAGAGAAGAGCGTCAACGGGAAAAGCCTAGCTGTAGGACGTCAAGTTCTGGTTAAATAATTTACTACTACTAAACAATGTATAGAAGCAGCTGATATTAAATGATAGCTACAGGATAATTAGGAGATAACACGAACCCTACGGCGTTTGTATGGAGAAATGACCGGGTTGAGTCGTCTGGAGTTAAAAGTATTCGGCGTGAAAAATGTCTGCATACCCAATAAGTCGCTGTCGAAGCTGTCTTTGAAAATTGAGTCCTCCGGCGTTTTGTCAATTTCCGGAGTTTTTCTTTGTTCCTTCGGTGCTCCCTCATTTTTCACCGGGATCTTTTTAACTTCGGCCGGTTCGCTGACGGTATCGGTGATTTCACTACCGAAATCAGCAGTTTTGCCATCAGAATCTTCAATTTTGGTATTTCTAGTCAGTTGTATGTTCTGAAAAGAAAAATATTCAAAAATTGATACTTCTGATAATATTACCAGTTATTTCATGACTCCGATTGTGATTTCTGAACATTTTAAAATATACAACAGTACAATATTCAGCGGTCGACTGTCGCGTAGAAAGTCTCGGATGACCGATTAGCCTGCGACCGATATAACGTAACGGAACCGTAGGAATACACCACCTCGTTCCCGATCGAGCGAAGCGGTAATAAGATCGCCCACTGGTGTCCTTTGTACTTTGACGTACATTTGGGTATATGACGTGTGTAGATGTAACAGCCACCAGTCGTTGAAACTACTCCGAGGTCGATCTCTTAGGCTTTTTTTTTCAAATGGAATTGCCAAATATCCTTTCAAAGTCTCATTTTTAAATTACTAATGATAAATTTCCTTAATTTTATTTTAAAAAATTCTGAAGCAGTATATTATTGAATTCATACACATATAAATTGTGCGATTAGCACTGTTTTGCTGTGAACACTCCATTTTTCAGTAAATTGTGCTATATAAAATTAATATATATGTATAGTTAATATAAAATATATAGTTGTCATTGTGCTATATAAAATTTGTTTAGTTGTCGATACAGATCAACCTATCGATAATACAATAACGCGTTGAAGAACAAAAAACTAACCTTCAACGCCGACCTGAACGAAGTGTCGGATCTCTCGCACATGAGTCGGAACGAGAACGACCGGCTCGTCTGCAGGACGCACTGCATGCACATATTCTGCGGAAAACCGTCGTCTTTTTCCAGCTGTCGAAGAATAAAACAGTTTAAAATATGATACTATTAAATTCAACTGCAAACGCAAGATGCTGTTCTTTCCCTACTTTATTCGCTTTGTAGAATTACGGCGATGAGCTAATTTTGCTCGAACGATGACATGTCATGGACTTTTAGGATCTGGATGGACTTTGTGACCGTCGGATGCAGTAAAATCTGTCCAATAAACACAAAAACTCAAAATCTACATTTTATTAAGCCCTTTCGAGTACGGAAAATACAGACTTTTTAATTCTATATAGGATGGTCCAAGACCAATCACCGGGTTGAGTCCTCTTAACATTCAGTATTAATGAAAATTTCGGGAGTTGTCGCATAGTTTGAACTACCTTCAGATTTGTGATGGTTTTGAACATGGAATCGAGGCATGAGCCGAAGATGGACTTCATGTCTTTCTTGTTTTTGAGACACGCGCGGCACACCTCGTCCGCGTCGCTGGCTGAGCTGTAGTTATGAAAGTCCATGGCCTGCGACAGCGACAGATGAACACCTGCAAATAGAAAAGTAGGTATGCAGTTTGCGAGAGTGCCTCTTTCTTTGTCTTAATAGTAAAAATGGACTCTTATTGGGATCGGGCCACGCTCGTCGCTAACCTCAAAGTGTCTTTCAACCAGCGCTTGGTAATAAAATTAATTTTTATTCTATAATCTTTAACACACTCAGCGCCATCCCCGGACATCGCGTCATTGCTGTATACGCCAGATGCAGTGAAAGTTTAAAAACGTCATTGGCTCCTTGCATTTTTATTAATATTTAAAAGCGCGGCATGTCATTAATTCATGAAAGGCATAGATTAATCGTCTCAAAAGTAAATTCAAAGTGTTTTTGATGGATTTGGCTGTAAACGATTTGAGTTTTATTTACAAAGCTATGCCAATATAATAAATATTAAATATAATTAGTGGGAAAGGCGCCCGCTTCTCACCACATCCCACCCCTAACTAGTTTGTATTCAAGCTGTTGGTCTCTCCAGTAAGGGGGCAAGATAAAAATATCAGCTCTGTGGTTCTTCGAGGTGAGAGCGCAGGATGTCGGTTTGAACCCAGCGCTGAGATTTATAAGAATGCATAATTAACTCTGCCCTTTCCCAATTATCAATAATACTTTGATATTTTCTGAAAGTTTGTTGTGAAAATGTATTCCCATGTTGATACAGGGCCTAATAGATTCTTTGCGTTAACGAATAAATGTCTCGCTTTAGTGTTTTATTCTGCAAGACTTTGATTTTTCAATTAACTAATTAAAGAAAATAATACGCAATACAATTTACTATATAACTTTATAAAAAATTTAACGTGTAAAACATAGTAATCGCATAGTGAACTGACAACTAGTTAATCATTTATCGTGATATGATGGCTAAGTTCGTGGCTTCGTAATAGAGTATGTCCTTTTTGTATGTAAACGAAGGACATACTTATATAATATTAATTCTTAGTTACATCGAACGGAACGGGGAAACCAAAAGCTTACGATGTGGCAGATGAGATTGTTCTGAAAAACTTTTGGGATAGATAGACCACTCTTCTCATGTTATGTATTAGCTTTAGGGGCTCATTGGCCACTAAACGCTAAATGGTAGAGGCCCATTTAAAACGGCTACTTACTATTTACCGTGCATGTACCAATATTCCTCGAAATTCATTCGATCAATTTCGTAAACAATGTTTTACAGAAGAAACGTCAAATTATTTGATTTTGACCTCTTTTTCTTCTTCTATGTTATCGAAGCTGATTTAGCGATTGTTTAATTTTGATTTGGCGATTAGGATAACCTTTTGTTGATTACTATCATCAAGTTATAGTTTACTAATAAGAACGATTACTACTGAAAAAAATAAAACCAATACATATGAAAGAAAACTAAAAATTTATGAAAATTCAAACCAGAAGAAAAATAAAATATATGGGTAATTTACACAAAAAAGCAAATGAAACCCATTTTATCTATCTAAAAGTAATGTAAATATCTAAAATAAAGCAATGATGTCACATACCTCCGTCACACAATACAAAAAATATGCTACTATTAGTGAAATTAATAAAAAAAATCCATAGTATGATCTCATTGTCAAAATTTTTGTCACTTATTCTAATTTATATCTAAGAAATACAAACACAATTTGCCCAATAAAGAAGACAGTGGGCCATTTATTTATGGGAATCTACTACTTGAAGATATATTTTATACAGGAAGATTAGATTGTTTAAGACTGGTAGAAAGATTAAAGGCCTAATACCTAGCTACATTTATTGACAATATATTTTTTTGAGTATTGATACAATTTTGCTTCGTATTTATTAGGTTATTGATAATTAGTATCCCATTTTAAAATCTGCATGGTACCAATAAATAATGTTGATGGTGCCAATTACTGAATTTGCAATCTTTTTACTTTAAACCTGTTTTAATAACATTGAATTTAAATTTAAAGTACAGGTAAACCAAAATAGATTTATATTAAAAAACATTCTTAATTTCATAGGGTATATAACTAATAACGCCATCCAAAATGCACGTCGAATAGGCTAAACGTGCCGCAGCCACAAATGGGGATCCCATCAATAGTCAACACCACAGGCGCGGCTAGTCTGCTAGAAGATGCCTTTAATGACGCCTGTAGTGCCTAGCTGTAAGACATCAGGACCTGGTTATATAATTATAACTAAACGATGTATAGAAGCAATTGATATGATATTATAGCTATAGGGTGTCACAGCCATTCTCGTTTAAATAATGTGTTTCTTGAAATAGAACTGTTTTTTTTTCTATTTGCGATTTTATGTTACTTGACACTGACTAAAATCATTTCTTAAGGCCATTTATTTGAAAAAGAAGAATAAGACCATCCCGCGTTGCTATTATTATGACAACTTGTCAATAGCATAAACGTCAAAATAGGTATGTCAAAATAGGTATGTCAAAAATAAGTTATCAAGAAGGCCAAATACAAAATAAAAGATTGATATATTATTTTTAGTGGATACCTACATAGTTCTTGAAATATAATATAATATTAATTACCATAAATTGGATTACTATCGACAATTGGACTTTTAATCATGAACGCATTTTGCTTAGAAGTAAAATTATTATCAAACTAGAAATGCCAGAGGAAAACTGTTCGGGTTTCAAACATGCGATAAAAGAAGACAAGTCAATTAATCAATATCATTCGCTCGAACGATAAATTAAACTAGAAAATATGATATATATCAACACGGAATCCCAAATATGCGATAGTAATATACATCCAACATTACCATTAGCTGACAAGACGTCTAATATTAAAACGAAATGTATTACTGACAAGGACAGTTTTCATAGATTGAATATGTTTTGTTGTTGTGAGTGTAACAAGTTTTTTATTCGGGATGTGTTTCTAAAAGAGCACATAGATATTGTTCATAGAAAAAAAGATAAGTTTTACTGCGAGAAATGTAATAAGTATTTTAGCCGGAAGCACGGTCTAAAAACGCACATCTGGGGAGTTCATTGGAAAATATTTAAATTTAATTGCGGTGAATGTAAAAAATCTTTTACACAAATGGGTAATTTAAAGATGCATATAAAAAGTGTTCACAGTAATATTATATAATTAGTGCATTTTTTTTGTCATCCAAACATAGTCAAGTTTCATTGTTATGAATGCAATAAGTATTTTATTTAACAATACACTTTGGAAGTGCACATTGCGAGATAGTTCATAGAAAATAAAAAAAAAAATCACTAAGGAGCGCTAATAGTTTTGCATGAAAATTATTTTGTCAAAACTTATTTACAAAATTTAATTTGACAGATACGAGTACTTTACCTTTAGAGGAATGTCAAAAACTACCTAAAGTCCTTTACGCATAACTGGGTTACAGTGACCACTGACTTTAGTGTCAATTTAATACGGTATTAGTAAAATCGTATGCGTATACTAATTTAAGATGTCACTACACCTGCTCCGTATGCAGTGATGAAAAAATTCCAATATGGTTTAGTTAAACAATTTTACAACCGAGTATAGAATATTCACTGTGGTTTCTAACGCAATGGCAATATTTATTATAGTGGGAATCGCATTAAGAGGGGGTCAATTTCAAAATGAGATTATTCCACTTTTTTTTTCACAGACTGACTTTCACAGACATAACTAATTGTGTGATTAAAAAAATATATATTTGACTATAATATAATAAATACCTCTCGATAAGGAATATTAGCCGATACCAACAATTTAATTCTGGTAATAATACTTTCAATTGAACTTTTCATTTTATTTAAATTTTAAAAATGGTATTATTGTGTTTCATCCAATCACAATGAATTAATCATTTTTTAATTAGTAAATCAGCCATGAATTAAGCTTGTTTGTTACCATATTTAAAACAAAAATCGATTAAGTTTGTATTTGGTTAATGAAAATAGGAATGAATAATCACATTTTTTGTTCTTTCACCACATTCTTAAACAAACTATCAACCGAGTTAAAAGTTTTATAGAGTATATAAATAGGTATTGTATTGACTATTAAATTATAGAGAAAAACATTTTTACATTATAATAAAATAAAACATGAACTATTTAATATTATTTGTATTAAGTTTGTATTCATATTGAATATTTTAAATAAATGATTTATACTTATATACCTATCTTTTTTTGTATTATCTGATGTTTATATTCTCTGTCTTTACCATGGAATAGTATTACAAACTTCTGAGATACTTAGATACCTTTTTCATTTTTTTTTAATAATTTAACGTTTTAGCATTAAAATATTTTCACATTTGAAGGATTGCTATGTAGGATTTTGTTCGCGGTGATTTTCATCATTTTTGATAGCAACATCGTGTGTTTTTTTTTCTAAATTAAGTATTTTGATTTCCTTATATTTCACCAGGTCAAGAACGTTCAATGTCAGTCAATTCAACAAATCAAAAATTTAGTTTATTCACAAATAACAAATATCGACAGTGGAAGTTTGGCTCCTGCATAAATGTTTTAGCAAACAGTTTGAATGTTATTTTTTTTGGCGTAGTGATTTCGGAAAAAATATTCGAATAGAATATGCGGCAACCTCGTTTAAAAAAGTTCAAGAAAAGCCAAGGTTCTACGGGATCACCGGCTCATCGTCAGGGACGGGTCCCGCAAAGCCGCATATGAACCTGAACGATCACCTCACCTTGAACGATCTCAGGAGTAAGAACGACAGAAGGAAAGTCAGCAAGGTATCGGCCTGCATACAATTTTCTTACATTCGGAACGGCATTCGAGGATTTGTACTATCTACAAACGTACGAGTTTATCTCAACGGTGATCCCTCGCCCAGCAGATTGCAGGTGCTTCGATCTCAGATAATCAAGACAAATACTTATTTAACAGTTTACAGAGCGCTGGTGAAATCCATTATCGGTCATGGGCTGATAGTTTACGGCAGAGGGTACAAAACCTACCTAAGTAAAATGCAATCTCTACAGTTTCGTATACTTAAAACAATTGTACCCGACAAAGTAAAAACGATGTGAGGGCTCTTTGAATTCTGCAAGGTGTTCACGGTATCTCAAATGTTTCATTTTAAAATATGGAGTATTTCTCACGTGAAGAATTCAAAGAGTCTTTTTCGCATAAATACTCGACAAGGCAATTAGCATCACAAATATTTATTATACCGAGAGGCATATGAGGAGAAAGGCAAACTAAAGTTGTGCTGGCACGATTATTTAATAAGGTGCCTTTAGAAATTAAGAAATTAAAAAAAAATAGTGATGTAAAAAAGATCTAAAATTATACTTATATTCTTCAATTAATTCTTCTTGTTAATGGTAATGTTTTTAACAATAGTTTAAGGTGTGTAATCAAGAAAAAATAATGTAGTAACATGTTGCTAGATAATGTCTATACATCTGGTATCTGGTACCTGGTATCTGGTGGAGTATCTGGTAGACGAGTCGGCAGGCTCTTCCAGGATATGTAAACTGCTTAAAATATATGAAATAAATGTCGCGAAAGCGACATTGAATTTGAAATAGATATGCAAAGCATTGAAGGGATTGTCACAACATGTCAGGAGCTGAAAGATGCTGTGTTCAGAGAGAAACCATTGACAAGTTTCCATACAGACTTTGCAAATACATAAATCTACAATTTTTTATGGTGACAGGACAAAAAGATGTTCAGTACCGAAGTTGATTAATGGCTTTCAGAAAGAGATTAAGAAGAAAAGGGTAGTATTTTTTAAAACAAAAAGGATTCTAAGAAAACACTACCTAAGCAATATTTAGTTAGTTGAACTTTGAAGTCACTTTTGAAATTATGTTTTAACACATTCAGCGCCGGTAATGGAATATTCCGTCATTGCTGTATACGCCAGGTGCCGTATGCGAGTAAACGCGTCATCGTCTCACTGCATTTCTATTAATATTTAAAAGCGTGGCATGCCGCATATATCTGAATTCATGAAAGGCATAGACTAATCGCCGATTTTGTTTCATTTTAGTTCGGTTTTGACGTTTGATTGTATATGTAAAAAGTGCGCGAGTGAATTGAAAGTGTTTTTTACGGATTTAGCGGTAAATAATTCGTGTTTTATTTACAAAAGCTATGTCAATATAATATTAAATATAAAAAAAAATTCATAGCTTTGTACATATTATTTGCTAATCGGGCGGCAACGTTTGGTTTGCGCATTTTACATACGGAGCGGAATGTTTTAAATATATCTTTTTATAACGTCGATCTTCCGTCGCTATGCGATGCTCACGACTCTCTATGTCTAAAAACTGAAGCGAAATATAGAAAACCGCTAAAAAATGTAGAACTCGAATTTTACCAACAAAATTATATGACAATTGTGTAATTTTCTAGGTATTCTAAAAAGAAATAAACAACAGTTTCTCCGTTGGTCGACTGTATGTGGGTTATTAAGAGTTGGAAATGCTGATTACTTATCTTAGCTCCATGGAAAGACATTTACTATAGTTTATCCTGAGACTTTTAGGAAATTGAAACAATTATATGATACTAAGTCAGAAACGAAGCTACGACCCCTTTGAACTCAGGCCGAAGACCTTTAAACAACGAAGGCGCCGTTAATGCCGCCCGCAGGGCCTACCTGCCAGCACCTAATAATGAGACTAAACACCTAATCTGAAATATAATGACTATTTCCCCGAATCGATCAGTACTTGAAAATTTCATAAACTGATAGTTTTATCATTGTTTTATTTTTTATTTATTTATTTTATTATCATTTATTTTATTGTTGTTATTATTATTTAGCATTTTTTTATACTCGAATTTATTCAAACTTAGCTTACCTAAACCCATCATTTTCAGGACGGACAGCAATGACAGGAACTCGCAGAATCGATAGATCTTCGTCGTAGGAAATAATCCAGCTGTATCGATTTGGAGTTCCCTCGTTTATATTGTTATCTCTTTGGAGAGTTTTGTGATAATTACTACGGTAATTAAACAAGATATATATGTATGTATATATATCTTTTAAATGTATTTATACATCTACATTATTATACGTACAACTTTCAATTTAATCTATACAATGAATATTTAAATTTCACTTTAAGTCAGCAAACTATTGTAACCTGTATTTCTTTGATACAATGACCTGCGTTATCCTACTGATACGATGTTACATCTGACACTTTATGGACTACCTTCATACTGAAAGAATTATTATAACTCGTTATTACACTCATTACATGCAATAAATTTAAGATGCAACCAGTCTTTGTATATTTTTCTGACATTATAATTAATTTATTTTATGTTTTACCGAATTTATTTTCTTACATTCTATCTTTATACCCCTTTTTTATCATGTTTTCTTTATTTTATTAAACAACCTATCGTGTAAATTTTAAATATTACGACAATCATATTGTATAGCGCAGGTCAATATTTAAAAAGTAAATTAATTACAATTTTATATTGGTACGGAAATATTACAAATGAGTTGCGGACACTTTTTACACAGTAAACAGTCGCCAGGAAAAACAATCGTCTCGTAGACGAAAAAAATTTGGAACCAAACCAAAAAAAAAACCATTTGAAGTTGATTAAGTTTGTCGTTAACTGCATAATAATCTATTAATTTCACCCCATACTGGCATCTACATTCAACGATGTTTCCGCACGCCGTTTTATACAAGAAGAAAATCAATGTGACAGATCAATCAATGTCGAATGCCGAATGAGTGTGTCGCAATATTAGATTCATTCACTGTATAATTTAGAGATCACGGTAGCATAGTGGTTAAGGCGTTTGATTATTGACACAGATGTCGCTGGTTCAGATCCTCACATGGTTATACAATTTTTAACGCTTCACCACCACCGACTCCAGCACAAGCAAAATACAATTAGTTCAGTAGGGTTCAAAAATCGATTATTATTTTTTTTTTTAATATAACAAAACACACGGAAAGATCCGTTCATTTATAGGTACTTTATTTAAACATCTATACATAAATAACTTAAGCAATGCGCTTTTAACGTGATGTTCCCAAAATTTTAGTAGTTCCTGTGACACTTCAATTTGGGAACAGGCTTCCATCAGTCGTTCAGGATGCCCTGCGGCTCGGTGAAGCGCACGGTCACGATGTAGAAGACGGCGGGTAGTGGGACGAGGCACAGCAGCGCGCCGTGGAAGACGGGATCCTCCATGCCTGCGAACGAGCGAGAGGATCGTGTCAGTAAATATCGCTCCAATTTCGTATTGTACCATTATTGTAATTTGTAAGGAAAACTCTTCGCGAAGAGCTGCCGTCTGTTGGGTGTGATCAATATTCATGTTGTTTCATCTGACGGCTGTTTAGTTTGACTAGGCTTGATGAGACGAGATATTTTCTTAACATTTAGAACATAGAAATTTAACTTTTACTATCCTCGTGTTTTGGCCGTCTGTCCGTCAGACCGTCTGTTGCATCTTTCAACGCGAAAAGTACAAATGCGAAAGAGTTGAATTTTACTGTGTAGATTGATGCTCTTGAAAAACAACATAGCCGTTTAGATAACATCGGAGGCTGGTCGGATAATACAGATATTTAACATTAAAGTCAACAAATTTTTAGACTTAATAAATGAAACATTGACAGTTCGATAGAGTGTGCAAATATATTCAAATATCAAAAATATGACAGCACGGCTGTCGGAACGTATTATTTATTACTGACTATTTAAAATTAGGTAATACAAACTCATGTATCTGCACAAATAGAAACATATTAAAGAATGTTCAGTGCCACATTGTGATTATTATAAATTGAAATAATTTGTAAATTTACAAAAAAAAACAAACTAAAAATGGTGTTAAAATTTATAATGAAAGAATGTCATGATACCATTGTATGTTTTTTAATATACTCTTGATCTAAAAAATAACCCATTTTCATCTCTATGGCCATCCAAAACGCACATTGAATGGGTTTAAAGTGTTGCAGGCACAAGTGGAGATAATTTATTACTACTGAACGATGCATAGAAGCAGTTGGTATTATATTCTACTGAATTCTGAATTCTTGTATATCTAGAAATAAGAGAGTCACAATATTATGGCGTTTGTATGGAGAAATGACTGGTTTGAGTCCTCGCTGAGAAAATACGGTACCAGAAGAGGAAGGCGCTTTCGCGCCCACTGACCTGTTATAGAAACGATTCCGTAGGCGTGCAGCAGCCAGTGCCCCAGTATTATGACGCTGTTCCGCAGGTCGCTGACGGTGGAGCGCAGCAGGCCCTTCGGACACTGCTCCAGCTTCAGGGAGAAGTGCGAGGCCGACGACGCCATCGACAGGATAATTATAATGTACGGGAACGAGTAATCTGAAACGGGAACGTCGATGATGAAACGGCAACATTCCTTTTATTGCCCTCCGCATTGTTCCCCGCAAAAACCACCTGTTGTGACTGTTAAAATTTCGTCTTTGAATCTGGCACCCAGGTCTTTTTATGTTTTATTATTTATATCATTGCGTTAAAAGCAACAGAGCATGGTTAAGGCGTAAGACTATTAACCTAAAGATCACGGGTTCGAATCCGCACATGGTCATACCATTGTTAACACTGCACTACCACCATCTCCCCTGACTCTAGCACAGGCACATTTGACCTAATTGATTAGGGTTCAAAATTATTGTATATGACCCAGGTCATAGCAATCATTTAAAAAATAACAGGAACAATTATATTAAACCCTAAACAATTTTGGGCATATGTGAAGTCAAAACTACTTTAAGTCAGTTTTCATAGACAGCGGACCTATAGAATTGTCGAAAGAATAACTCTATACAACCTATATTCTAATGAATGCATTTCTTTAATATTTATATATATATATATTTATAAGTTTAATATGCAAAAACGAAAATATTTTATTTTATTTTCTGTACGATTCTCATAATTTTCTTTTTTTATGTAATCAGTTTTAGATGAACCGACATCTCAATTATATTGTTAATCAGTGGATTCATGTAATTGGCCAAATTTATAACTATGTATTTAATGTTTATAAACTAAGTATACATATAAGTAACGTACGTACGTTTTTTTTAGTGTAAGTATAAGTATAAACTACGCTGTAAGTTTCCCTAAAATATATTAAATAAAAAAAACATTTGGTTCATGAGGCGGAGATTCGCGACATGCTTTTTCAATAATTGCTAAGGAGACCTTAGGTTTTTCGTAATCTTTATGAAACTCCCTTTGATCTGTTGCTATTTACTGCCGCCACTATTCTTTTTAAAATAGCAGCTGCTAATAAAATACTTACACTAAAAAAAAGCTTAAATTCCACCCCCCGATAGCTTTTATCTAAAATATATTGCTAAACATTAGAATGAAATTATTAACACTTCTAAAAAAAACATTTCTAATTAAAAACACCAAATAATTGTTGCCTGTGTATATTAATTTATTTATTAAAGAAATGATCAGTTTTATAAATTTACATAAAGTTCAACAAAAGTAGGAAATGAATAGAAAATAAGCAATGAATAGTTTATTCATTTATAAAGCTAAAATAGATTTATATTAAAAAATTACATAATTAACGATTTTATTATAAAAATAATTATTTTTATAATATAAATAGTTATTTTTTTAAATACATTCTAAAACCAAAAATAAGTTTCGCAATACAACAAATAAGAGCAGAGCGAAAAGTGTCATTTTTTCCTAAATTGAGTTTATTTTACCTAATTAGATATTGTGATATCCTCTATCCGTGCAAAGAGTGACTAAATCTGAGAACAAACCGTCATGGCGGTATTTATTGCTATATACAATGATCTTTTAAAACATATAGACACGGCATGTCATACAAATCGTCCTTGCCAAAACCCAATACCGGCAGATTCCCCCCACCGTTCCACGAGCCGCGACACTCCGCCATGCTGCATAGAGACTTATCGCGACGACTGCGAGCAAGCGAGACGTATGATACGCGAGGAGTGTACTCGACGCAAAGTGGCGTACTTAGGCATGTTTTTGTGTGTGTTGTGGTATTTTATTTCAATGAATAAAGTTGCTAAAAATTAAAGTCTAATAATTGCTAATAATTTTTAGCATATTTCAATTTTTTTTTCAACACGTCTGCCCAAAACTAGGTTAGGTTTAATAAGTGGTTTATCTCTGAAGTACTGTTTTGTTAGTTAATTACTTTTCGCTGTATGATCACGATATAAAGTTTAATTTAAACTTAAGAATTAGTTTCTTTTATACAATTTAGCGCAAGTTTCAAAGTGTCATGACAACAAGGCAATTTAGCCCAAGACAACATTAACCATATGACCAAAAACATAGTTAGAGTACTTACATATGAGGCCGGCACCCACGGCGTGCGTGAATACGAGGATCGGTAGAAAGTACAATGCGCAGTATATGGGCATCTTTCCGTGCGGCATCTTCAGCAGGCTTATCACCCAGGGCCTTATGGCCATCATCAGAACCAAGTTCAGGGTGTACATCAGGAGGACCAGCGTTTGCCTGCGGGCGAAAATTAAAGAAACTTACTTGAATTATGTCTGTGTAGTTTTATTTTCTCGAGTATTCGGTCAATAAGATATTTACGTAGAAAATAAGTTATTATAAAATTTACTGAAAATACAGTCTTTACGAGGCTCTTAACACATTCCGCTCCGTACGTAAACGCGCCGACTGAATATTGCCGCCCGATCAGCGAAGTTCATTGACCGAACGGAATATCGGACGCAGGGACTGCAAATAATACGTATGTTTTTTAAATTGAATATTATATTAACATTGCTTTTGTAAATAAAACTCGAATTATTTACCGCTAAATACGCGAAAAACGCTTCCATTCATTAAGCGCACTTTTCACATAAGCAATCAAACGTCAAAATCGAACTAAAATGAAAAAAAAAATGAAGATTAGTCTATGCCTTTTATGAATTCAGATATACGCACATGCTACGCTTTTTAATATGAGTATTAATAGAAATGCAGTGAGACGATGACGGATTTACCCGTACACGGCACCTGGAGTATGATGACGGAATATTCCATCATTGGTGCTGAGTATATTAACTTTTATATGAAATTTTACGGTATTATTTTTCGTGTATATTTACAAGAAATCGAGTCACAGCACTACAATGTTTGTATGGAGAGATGGCAATGAGAAAGTAGACAAACTGGCAAAGAAAGGTGCGAGCATGACTATGACAGGCCCAGAACCGACCTGCGGCATAGCTAAAAGCACCACCAGCAGACTGCTAAAAATCTGGGCTTGGAAACAAAGCCAAAAATACTGGCAAGAACTGCCCGGACAAAAGCAAGCCAAAGAACTCATAGTAGGATTCTCGCAAAAAAGACTCTCAGAGCTATTGAAGTTAAGCCGAGACCAAATAAGAATCCTAACCAGAACCTTATCTGGCCACTGCAAGCTGAACAAACACCTGCACAAATTAAGCTTATCGACTAACGACAGGTGCAGGCTCTGCCAAGTGAGCCCAGAAACTCCGTTACACCTACTGGGAGAATGTGGACCCCTCATGTACAAAAGATACCAGCTTCTAGGCAACCATCTCCTCAAGCCAGAAGAGATTAGAACCATCGCACTTAAAAAGTTACTTAACTTTATCTACAGTAGGGACTAGAGGGCGAACTTTAAGTGGATTTAAATATACAATAGTTCTGGAAAGGACGCGGTACACGGGGGGCAAACCCCCTGGGAGATTAACCCATCGTTTGCGCGTGGTTCTAGGGTTTAAAGACTGACTTACAAAGGGTAAACGGCTTCATGCGTGCAGTGAATTGTCTCCTCGTAGCGCGGCTGCGGGTTGTGCATGAGGGTGTACCAATCGGAGACCTCGCGCGGCGAGCAGACCTTCAGGCCGAGCCGGCCGACCGGATTCATCAGCAGGATGGCGGCGATCCAAGACGTGATCACTTCCAGTAGAGCACACGAGTGCTGGATTATCGTGTTGCGTCTGAAACTTCAGCGTTAGTGCTTGAATAAAAGATACGACCATCGATTTTAATACTAATAATAACTCTAGCCAATTTAATAAAATACCTCTGAAAGACAACTGAAAAAAAAGCTTTAATTAAACTCGAATTAAAATAATTAATGATCAAAAAAACCTACTAAAAATTATTTAGGTATCTTAATTAAATTAGAAACCAGTAGAAAAGACAGTGTCTTAGCTGGACCTATTCATACTGTATTTGTATATATATTTGATGAGTAAAAGTTGCTTCTGACAACGTGGAAATTAAAAAAAAATAATATACAGGGTGAACTTAAAGTAATCAGTATCCTTTTAAGGGGCAATTCTTGGCATGAATCTGAACAGGTAGGAACGATAGTATAGGTCTATTTTTTTTTTCTGGCTGATAGCTGTGAAGAAATTTGGTCTAAAACATTAGCAGAATTTCAGAGAGATTGTGCAATATTTTAGATGTATATTTAATGCATATTTAAGTCAAAATGTTTTCTGAAACCTAACTAGATTTCGAGGTTATTACACATATGTTTTTTTTTTTAATCAAGAATGTACAGAACTTACCGAAAAATTAAGTTAGCTTGATTATTTTATATTTTCTAGTAAGTAGGTGATGTGACATTTACCAACATTTGGATATCTATAATATATTAATACGTGAAGAGAAAACTTTGCATCCCTTTCTAAGCATATTGCGCGCACGGAGAAGTGTGGGATTTGGCATAGTTAAAGTTTATATGTAGAAGGAGTGGAGGCAGCTAAAATTTATCTATAATATGTGTTATAAATACATTAAATTAAATAAAATAAAACGTTCATACTACTGACAGATTGACTGAATGAGTTTCGAGCTGTGAATTTTGTGTGATTTCAAATGTCCCCTTTTCAGTCGAGGCGAAAATAATTTATATCAAAAAATAAATTCTGGTCACCACCGGTGCCGACCACAAGTGGCTGCATCTGCGGTAAGCCTAAGATGTCTTGTTAACCTATTCAAGGCATACTTAAAGCGAAACCCTTTTATATTAGACAAAAGGATCATTCCTACAAAATGAAGGAAATTCTTTTCTTTCGAGTACTATCAGAAGTGGAACAGTGTCAACTGCAGTGTCTTCAACCTTTCCCTAAAACCCCTTCCCGGCTAAGAAGAAGGATTAAAAATTTGACATAAAAATAACTTTGTTGTACCACCGGAGGCAGATACCTCAGCAGTATACATATGTAATATTAATAAATAAATAAATGTGCAGTATAGAAAGTAAAGATCCCCAAATGGGACCCTTGTGGTACTCCAGATCGTACACAATAAAATCAGAGGGTACTTACTATCTCGACTTTGCGACCATGTCGATGAAGTAGCAGTTGAGCACGAGGGGCAGGAGCATCATGAACCCCAAGTACAGCCAGTCGTAGAGCACGGGGTCGTCCTCGCAGGGCGCGCAGTGGCTGCTTGCGTTCGCCCTAAATTAAAAGTTCACTCGATAAAACGGTCGATAACCAACACCAGTAACCTATAGCATTTAAACATGACGGTTATATTCTAGTCGTCGTAATGATAATTTGCATCATTGTTCACTTCCTGAGTGAAAAAATAATACACGCTGACGGTGAGACCTTTCATTTTAAGATGACACTCAATAGGCTGTGGTAAAGTTATTCAATAATATTAGTGGTTCAAATTCATTTTTTTTTTATCTAACAAAATAAGGTTGCGGCAACATAATGTTCAGTTTTAGCTAAACTAAATACTAGGTAGCCGCAGTCGCAAAGTGGAGAAATGCAAGCTTCAAATAAATAATTCTCTTTCTATAATTTGAACAAAAAGCGCGCGAAAAAAATTAACATGGGATTTCCCACAGGTTAAATCATTTTTTATTATTATGAATTTTAAAATTCCGGCTCCGACACAACCTAGCGTCTTTCATGGAGATTTGATCAAAATTTTAAAATTCTAAAATCGGTGATGAAATCATTGGGATCTGACACCACAAACATTTGGCTATTGGAGTAGACCCATGGGAGCTAACGCTTAACTCCGCTCCGATTAATTGACAGACCGCACCTTTTACAGAAGACCAGCGTAAACGATTAGCTGTTAATTTTCAGTCCGCCGTCATTTTTATTAATAATCGATACTAGTATTGCCAGGTACCTAATTAAAAATAATGCAAAAATATCAGATACAAATTATCTTCTGCTGTGCAGGTTTTTGTAATTTTGAACTGAACTCCTAAATTGATACATTTATTTTGTATATATTTCCTAACTTTATTTGTTTTCTGGCCTCGTTACGAGTTTTTTAAAATCAAATCAATCTAACTCCAAATACATCTTAGAGATGACATTTTGGCTGGTCGACGTCACCAAGCAACAAACAGCATTGTAGAATGAACGGAATTTAATTTGTCACTTTTGTGTTGAAACAACGCGATTGCATTCATATCCAACAGTTAAGTCATTTTAATTTCGACCGATGATAACAAAACGGTCCTTTGGCGTAAGCGCCTGCAACCAACGCTTATCAAATATTTTCGTTGCAAATATTTCTAACATCATATTTAATTTTTTAAGATTTACTCAAATTTACTTTTTAGTAAAGTTCTAGGAAATTTATTAAAAAAGAATAGTATAATAAATTGCAACACTCGTTTACCGTAAATATTTTCAAATGAAGGTATAACCGTTTTATTTTCTATTTGCCGCGTACTGTATGAATGTTGAAAGAGTGTTTTGAACTTGTCAGAGTCGAAGAGGTGGACCATCGTCCTATATATAAACATAACGTTTGCCGGGAGAAAGTTATAATTTTTAAATAAACCAAGATCATCATTGACATATTTAAATTTAATGTTTTTAGGAACAATTGTTTTTAATATTCCTGCGTTGCGTTTACATTCGGCTGATCGAGCGAATGCATCTATCGAACGGCACCATAAAAACATATTTAGCACTGTTGGGGCAAACGGTTTAACAATGAAACAAATTAACAACTACCTTAATTAAAGTTTGTATAGTGAGTCATTATATTATATATAAGAAAGTAGGTAAGTATAAGCAGTACCTGTAGCCCCTCGGACAGGCACCGCACTCGCCCCAACCACCGCTTTCCAAGGGGCTTCGCCCGCAGTACAGCCCCGGACATGTCGGCACGGCAGGCGGCGAATCCGCGGACGTCCTGTTTGGATTTAGCGACAAAACCATCTTGTTCACATTTCGTTCTACGACGGAGAGTACACACTATATGAACTGACACTAATGAACATAAGTTTTAGTTAGAAAAACAATTCGATTCGAAAAAACACACATTAAGTTTATATAAATTCTGAATCGTACGTGGCCTACTTAATAGGTTTTGTTTTTCTTTTCCGCTATCGAAAACAAATAATTTTCATGATCCGTCTTCTAAAAATGTCACTGAAATTAGAACGTTCAGAATTAGATGCAATAATTTATTATCATCCTAATATTATTTCTACTGACAGTGACAGCTAGAGATACTGACAGTTCTTTTTCTTCGACAGAAAAAATATTTCTCGACCGTAGCATGGGGTGGATAGATACAGATTTTGCTTTTTATAAAATCTGACTTTATGGAGAATTTTTATAAATTTTAAATACAAAGTCTCTTTTTAATGAGCTTATAGTATGTAGGCATGATATATATGCGCATTGATAATATGTAGACCCTCGCTTTATAAAATTCTGGTTTGTCTACGCTCGTGCATGGTAAATCTTCTTGTATGTTGGTTAACTCTTGGACTATTCCAAATCGCAGATGCATCACTCAACTATGAAAACTTGCAATTTTTGTAAAAATAAAAATACACGACACCTCGATCTTTTGAAAATTTCATTAAAACTATTTTGTTTTAGGTTTATATTAATTGTTCAGTTTATGTCTAAACTCAAACTGCAATTCTCAAACTAAATCATTTCTTTTCAGATTAATTAATATGTACGCAATAATTAATTCGTCATCTGACGAAAAAATTTAGACTGGCGTTAACAAAACATTTAACGCTAACTTTAGCAAAGACGTTTGTCGAGACAACCGGCTGTAAACACCGTTTGATTTATTTATTTTTCGTATCACAAACTGTCAAATGAAGTTGTAGGTATTTGGTCATAATAATTCAGACAGAAAAATCGACTCCTATGCATTCCGCAAGGCACCTAACAAAATATTATTGTCGCTTTTTCTTCGATGAAAGAATAGACGATAACGAAATCGGGGACTCTAGATGTACCTGCCTACAGTTTCATTAAATTTTGTGTTGCTAACGACAATTACCTATTAGGACTTATAAACATGAAAGCGATGTTTTAAATCTAATGAAACTTATGTTCGAAGGACGGCTGAATCTGAAGTAATTAGCTTCGCTGGCGATTGTCAATCTTTAATACAAAATTGCGATGGTGGAAACCATCCAATTAAAATGATCAAATTGGAAGATTGTTCATATTCTAAAGATCTAATAAAAGAAGACGACAAACATATTGATAAATGTCATTCGATTCAACAGGAAATTAAAATAGAAATTAACGAATATATCAAACCGGAACCCAAAATAGATAATAATTCCATAGTTAATTTCGATAACATCAAATTAATAACAAGGCGCATTGTGCTTTATTGCAATAACTGCATGAGATCATTGGGTCAAAAAGAGTCTATTATTTTGGAGACAAGTGATAAATTATCTTCAATCAATTTAATATGTTTTCAATGCTTCGAAATGAAAAATATTTCTCAAAATATTAACGATGATATGAAACATGTGAATGTGATAAAAAAAACAATGTAGCGTGTGTAACAAAATTTCATTTAATTATAATAATCAGAATACAACTGTTCATAGGCCGCTTTTTATGTTTTTTTGTCACGAATATAGTCGAAAAAGTTGTTTTTTTTTTTAGGAGTGATGGAGAGAAAATAGTATAATATAAAGAATACATTAATACTCATATCATACATATACGTAGGTGGTTATTGGGGCGTGAGTTAGTGAGTTTGTGCTTAAATATGTTTTTGTGAGAATGTATTTGTGTTGATTTAAAGAAACTGTCAATAAGGTATATGTACTATGTCTTAATTATCATAAATTATGTTCATTATCTACTTACAATAAAGACACAGTTCCTAATATCTACTGATCTACTTAAATTATTATTTAAATAATATTAGCTAAGATGATTCATCAATTAATCATGATATTTATGAACTTTTTAGTGATCTGTATCCGTTACTTTTTGGCGGATCTTGAACGGATCCTTTACATTATTTTACATTTCATGACATACGAAATTCTAAATATAGATGATTAGGTACCAATGAAATACTTTTAAATACCATTTGAATTATTTTTTATTTCTTAAAAATCACATATTTAGCACATTTATATTGCAAAAAACAAATATTTAAACATTTATTGTATTGTAATTAGTATCTCAAAGGTACTAATTAAACTATCTTTATAATGAGATCAATCTCAAATCTTTGTAATATGCTTATTAAAATATTTAAACATTTAATAAAAGTTATAGGATATTGATTAAATGAGTCAACTATCGTGTCTTACGCACACCGACCGCACTGACCTGACTGAGTAAGGTTTGTATCCGCGGATCTGGACACTAATGATCCGTATCCGCGGATATATATTTTTAATGATCCGGCACATCACTAGGACTTTTATATACTTATATCAACTTATAGCGGTGGAATATTAACCGACGCTAAACTTCTAATTGCAACGCAGTGCTGCTAACATCTTCACGACGGCGATGGATACTCCTGAGAAATAAAACTAGACAAACTCAAAGAGGCCCAATGGGTCTAGTCTGAGTGCCGATCGCGGCTTGCTCGTTGGAGGAAAAACGCTTTATATTTTACCCCATTCCCGTGGCGCAAGAGACTCGACTCGCTCGCCAATGGTGCTAGTCCTTATTACGGCAAAACATTCGCTATTAATAAGCGTAACCTTTCTAGTATTTTATTGTTACTACTGTAAACATCGCGCTATTAATACTACACACGCGATTTAGCCGTGGATAGATCTGATGTGATTGTGTAAAAGAATTTTTCGAGTAAATCCCCGTTTACACTCGCTACATCGAAAGTGCTTCGCTTTCAAGTGAACTGCAATGATATGCTGACGCACGTCGCTTTTCACCGCGAACGTTTTGTTGCATAGATCACACGCGAAGTTTTTAATTTGCAAATGCACATGCTTGATGTGTTTCTTCAGATTGCACTCCAAACCGAATACCTTCGCGCATTGTTTGCAAGCGAAATTCTGCTTCCCGTGAATGCACTTAATATGGTTATTTAAAATGTATTTCCTAAAATACGACTTGCAACACATGTCGCATTGATACGTTCGATTTTTTCTATGCACGGCACGGACGTGATATATGAAAATCCCTTCGCTGTTGAATGCCTTATCACACTCGTCACATCGAAACTTTATCAATTTCATATGAACAACGTCGATGTGATCTTGTAGAAGATCCTTTGCTCTGAAACTCTGATCGCAACTCGTACAAGGGAATTCTCTTTGTTTTCCATGTAGATTTTCCAAATGTTTAATTAGATAATAATTTCTCGAGAATAACTTACCGCACTCGGCACAAGAATACGGCTTAATTTTGCGATGTATAACTTTTATATGGTTCCTCAAACAGTTTCGTTGCGAAAAGAAATTATTACACTCGCTACATTTATATTTCTTAATGTTCATATGCACAACGTCCATGTGCACTTTCACGTACTTTTTACTAGAAAATATTTTCTTGCAGATGGGACATTTTAAATGCTCCGTTCCTCCGTCGGCGCTATAAACTCTATGGTTATATAAGTACGTCTCGTTTGGAGTGATATCAATAACATCGCTTTGATTCTTAATTTCAGGGTTAGATACTTCATTTATAATATTTTCACCATCGACGATATCAATGTCATACTCTACTTTCACTTCCTGTTTAAACTCGACCTTTTCACAAATGTCACTGATATTCTCCTCGCAGGACATTATCTATTAATTGAATCACAAAAAAAGGCCAGGCGCTGAAACTGTGATTTATTTCAAAATAAAAACAGTTCGCGGATACCATAGAATCACTAGCTACTTTGATAATAAAAACAAAATAAACTATTGGCTTCATTAGGCGAAATCGCGTGCCAAACAAAGAATGACAGATGACATCATCGGGTTATTGATACCTATTGTTTATGGTATGTCAGCGCAACTGTAAAGTTGCCAGACTCGTTTTTTGTGATGTCAGATCTCGGTGCTTTCAGCAACGATTTTAGAAATAAAGTTTTAACCAAATCTACATAAAAAAATACTAGGTTGTGACGAAGCCGGAATTTTAAAATGCGAAATAATAAAAAAAGTTATGTTTAAAATTATTTTCTTTAAGGGAAATCCCATGTTAAATTGTAGAAAAAGTGTTATTTATTTGAAGTTTACATTTCTCCGTTCCAATATGCTGCTAAAATATGCGAATGCGGGTACCTAGTACAAGTATAGAGCGCGCATACGGTTCGTTGGTCATGTTCTATGGACACTAAAGTTGGGATAAGAGATGGAGAAGGAAACTTTACCAACGTGGGGCGACGCCGTCTCGCTCAGCGAAGTGTCCACGGTCTATATCCTATAATTAGTCTAAGCTGCCAACCTAGTGCTGGTTTCCGCGCAGCCATTACCTTCATAACGTGTGCAAAAAGGTGATTCTTCTATACGGTGGCTTGCGGTAGTTTTATCAATAATAGGAAAAGAAGCCGTTGGTTTTATTGCTTCCATAAGAACGAAGGAAAATTACTGTCACTTTGAGGAATATCTACGTAAAAAAAACATCAAACAATGTATTCTTTAAAAGTAGTTTACTATCTTGAGTCATCAAGGGATCCTTTGAAAATCCAACTCGAGAAGTCTGTACCCAGAGTTAAGCAACACACATACGGTTTTCTCACAGTAACATAAAACTTACTATTGCGGACTTTGAGTTGAATTTTCTGCATGTAAACCTAACCTAGTCTAATCCAATTTCTAACTGAAGACAGGAATATAATTTATTGGGTATACACAATATTTAGCATTTCAACTTTTGTTTCTATCACACGGAGTACTTGCAAATCTTTGTACTTCCGACGGTAGAGTAGAATTATTAATGTTTTCAGGTTTCGTTAGAGAATTGTCCACGATAGCCGTATGTGGAATATTTACATCAGTTTCCGGGAACTTCGTGGTTGTAGGACTTTTATTGCGCAAAGTGCTAGGATATCTTTCTGCCAAACCGTAGATTATCTGCTTTGGAATCTATTGCTGGGGTGGTTTTAGAAAATATACGAGATCCACCGGTTTTGCCATGGGCTCTGGCTCGTCGGAATACCTTTTTCACACTCCCTTCGTTGTGTTTTGACAGTTGGTTTCACCGTTGATGTTTTTAACATTAATTTAGTTCATAACGTTTCAACACCGCATATATCGGTATTGTCGCTGTATATTTTCAATGTAAGCTCCCGACCTAAATCCACCTGCCTTTTAGGGCTTTGGTAGTTCAGCGCGATCTTTGAAATAACCGCTCTTTGCCATTTTTATAGTGGGGTCTTGAACCTGAAGTGATAACTACACCTGGATAACCGTCGTTTGATCTTCCGGCAATGAAATTTTGTCATGCGGTTTCGGGAATTTCGAAACCGTACTTTAACCGGTTTCGGCTTGCTTGAAGATATTCGAATCACAACATTCTGTCTCACAAATCTTAACTTCTGTTGATCTTTTGGCATTTACTAAAGAATCTGTCTCGCAAATTTTACCACAATCACCCATCTCAGCTTGCTTAAAGGCATTTAAACCACTACATTCTTTACCATAAACCTTCGCTTCCACTGATATTTTAGCATTACCTGAATCACAATTGAAAATTTTAGCAAATGTCGCTGTGGAATCTCCATTTAATGTGCCATCACTCTCGTTATTGTGGTCAGCATTGGTATTTTCATAGTGATTAGTTCTACACGCCTTTACCTGCGTTGATTCTTTTGCAATAATATCTGTGTCTTTATCGACAATATTATTTGCCAATACAGTGTGGCTATTAACGTCAGTATGTTTGGAATAACCAGAATTATCCTGATCTATTCGTTCTTCAACTGTATCATAAATTATTTTACAGGTGTTCGCCTGTATCGCTTCCTTGGTCTTTGTTACTTTGTTGGCTCAAGAGGAATTGAAAGTGTAGCATAGACAAGATCGTCGGCATATTTGGAAACATTGGAAATATCGGAATTTATTCCATTTGACTCCTGCGTAGACTTTTTAGTACTCGGAGTGCTATCTTTGTCACAGTGATCATGCAGGTCCGCAATGATTTCACATTCTTTTGCCTGTATTGATAATTCAGAGGGTTCAGATTTAATTGCATCGTTAAATTCAGCATATTTTTTAGCATCTTTAGAAGTTTCACCAATTGCTCCATATCTCTTCGCCTGCAATGATCCACGGACACTAACTGGCGTAACTCCGTCGGAAACCATTTCGCGTGACTTATGAGGCATTGTACTACTAATTCCGCTTGTATCTTTGGAAGTACTGGGATTATTACTAACTATTCCACACGTCTTTATCCTTGTTGATACCCCAGAACTCACTGTCTTATTTCCATTGCATAGTTTGCTATATGGTTTATTACTACTCGTCAAAACTATCCCATCAATACCTTTAAAACCACTGTTTTTCATCAGAGTAGTTCCATATAACGCACATGCTGATCCACTCACACTAACTAGTGTTTCACCATCGCAAGCAATTTCGTGTATTTAGCTTGCATTAAAACTGTATTGAAATTTTTCTTAGCAAATTTAGATGCACTGGCTTTGTTAGGTATTATTCCCCATGCCTTGGGCTGCGTTGATCCCCCATTATCGGTGTTACCGTATGGCTTTGGAACTGTGGCATCAATTTTATCAATATATTTGGGACTAATATATTTTTTAGGATGTGTTCCACTTGCCTTCACCCCAGAGCGAACATGTTTATTTTCGTCGCACAGTTTACCGTTCCCTTTGAAAGACGTTAAAACAACGCTGTCTGTTCCGTTAGCGTATTTGGAAAAACTAGTTTTGCAATTGATGCACAGGTCTTTGTCTGCTTTGGCACTCTGGAACTAACTGGGTTTCCTTCGCATTTTGTTTCACATGACTTGAGAGGTGTTGAAACTCTACTGCTAATGGGGTCGGCATGTTTAGTAACACTCGTATTGTCACGAACTGTTTCAAATGTTGATCGTTCAGCATCAATTGTTTCTAATTTTTCTGGATTGGAAAGCTGTGTTGGAAAAAGGCAAACGATGCCGTTAGAATACTTGGAACATATGGATTTACGATTGGTCCAACGAGTTTTTTCCAGTGTTGATCCCTCAGCACTAACAGTTTTGTCTCCACCATAAAGTTTACCATTTTGCTTTGCAGGTATCGAAACTACATTATCGACTTCACACATTTTGAATTTTCTAAGATCGCCACAATTTGAGTCAAATGCCTTTGCTTGTGTTAATCTTTTAGCAATAACTATTTTATCTGCACCTAAATGTTCATTCTTTAGTTCAGCAGTAGTTGAAAAAACATTATTAGTTCCGTAAAAACATTTAGAATTTATCTTAAAGCCATGATTGGATTCAGATGTTTTCGTTCGTGTAGAACTTCCTGTGCTTACTATTTTATTTGCATCATAAAGTTTACTATTTTGCTTTAGAGATATCGATACCACATTATCGACTTTATCAGAAATTTTGGAACTTCTGTGATAACCACAATTTGAGTGAAATATCTTAACTATTTTATCTGCACCAAAAAGTTTAGCTTTTATTTCAGGAGTTGTTGACACTACGCCAGGATTACCCTGAGTGCGTTTGAAAGTAATGTTATTACCACGATTTGTTCTATATGACTTTGGCTGCGTTGATTCCACGAGTGTTTTATCTGCATCACCAACTTTATGTTGAGGAGGTGTTGAAACGACGTTATCAATCCAGTCAGAATGTTTGGAACTGCTGGTACCGCCATGATGTGATTCAAATGAGTTCCTCTTTGTTGATCCTTTGTTGATGAATATTTTATTACCATCTGGTTTTAGAGATGTTGGTACTAAGTTATCGTTCAAGTCAGAACATTTGGAAACGATAATATCGCCACCGTTCACACAAGTCGCATGTTTTGATACTCTAGCCATGACCGTTGTATTTACACCATCATGCTTACCATCTGGTTTGAGAGGTGTTAGAGTTAAGTCATCAAGATTATCAACGTGTTTGGATCTACGGGTAACGCCACAGCTGATTTCGCATAACTTCTCCTGTTTTAAATCTCTAGCAGTAGCAAGTCTATCACCATGTGTCTTAAGATGAGTTGAAGCCGTGTCCCCAATTCCGTCAGCCTGTTTGCTACCACTGGAGTTGCCATGACCTGCTCCATCGGTTTTCTGTAATAATCCACTAAAATCTGTATCACCGGAGCACAGTTTAAAACATTGTTTGGTAGATTTTGAAACTGTGCTTATAACACTAGTATCAGCATTTCGGATAGTATCATCTTTTATTTTATATACCTTCATCTGTGTTGATCCTTCTATGTGAGCAATTCCATCACTTTCGATATTTTTAACATATAGCTTGAGAAGTTTACGAGTCGTTAGGTTATTGGCATATTTAGTTACTACGGTATAGTTACCATTATTTTCACATGATTTTACTTCGTGAGAATTTTTACAACTGCCTTTTATACTTAAACTAGTACTTTGCTGACAATTTTTTGGTTTGCAAGTTGACTGGATGCCGGTTTTCATAGGTTCAGTAATTATGGTTTTGATCCCTAACTTTTGAGGGTTGGCAGATTGCACAATTTCAGCCGTCGACCAAAGGGCTTTACCAAGATCAATTATAAACGAGTTTTCGTACGCTTTATGGTCTTTCGATTGGACATCCGGTGTATTTCTTTCGGGTTTTCTCACCGGCGGCTTGGCGAGAACCCGCGAACCTTTCACTTTGCTCTGGGGTACGTTCTTGGCTTTCATCCCAGGGTGTTCACTGAACATCGAATGCACGGCATCAGACTTCCCGTCCACGTTATTATTAGAAGTAGCGTATTTCGTTTGTATCTTGACTAACATCCCCTGCAGCGAGTCAATTTTCATCGGTTTAGGGAATTCGGCGTAATTTTCCAACGTTGTATATGACAATTTAGCTTGAGTTCCACTTTTTTCGACCCTGGCCTTTATTGGTTTCGCGCATCCATATATTTCGCAGACAGATTTGAGGATTGCTTCTGATGTTTCACATTTGGCCTTTACAGATTTATCCCCGTGAAAATTACACTTCTTAACCGATTTGTTTTTGCATTGATTCGCCTGACCAGGTGTATTCGAGTTATTTTTCTGAGGAAAGAGTAAAATATTTAGGTTTTAAGTGTTTTTTTTTAAGCATAAATAATAAACATTTGTATATATTACGACGCAATCTAAGAGACCTTTAGAAAGTACTTAAACCAAAACTCTTACTGTTTTCAAATGTAATGTTGGTTTTCAAAATAAACAAAAATTGTGCTTTTTTTACTCCTAACGAGTGACGAGGTTTCTCGACCAACATCCCATCCCAATGAGTACAACGGGCGCAAAGAAGATAGTTTGATATTCGGTAGTTCAGTAGAATCTGTTTGATAGACTGTACAAACAAATTCATGTAGATTGATATGAATTCAAATGAAAAGTTGTGTACACATTACGGGGCTGTTTTGTTACGTCAACCAAACAATCAGCATTAGACTCGCAAACAATTGTGTGTATCTACAACAATTTCTCGTAGAGCGTATAGTATATTATTCCTCGCGTTAATTAATTCGACGCTCGACTGCACCGCGGCCACGGAAGAGAGGGAGACGGAAATATATATTGCCGTATCTCTCGTTTGAGTAATTTTAACACTGACTTTATAAACGTTACAATTAATCGGCTTAGTTGAAAATCGGTTCCGACAAATTGTGCTCCGCGTGGGTTTATTACCGCGGAGTCAGCCCTTCTGCTCGCCCACGAGGCGACGCCGAGGATCTTCTCCAGGAAGGACCTGGTTTTGCTGAGGCTCCCGACGATACCGGAGCCTTCCGTCGTCGTGGCCGCGAGTCCGCGCGCCCGGAGCGCCGCAGGCGACGCGCTCGCCTCCGAACCGGAAAATGCACGAACTAGAAAAAAAAAGGAGTATTTTAGGTTATAGCTCAGTTTCCTAACATACCTCGGATAATAGAGATATTTAACTTTAAAATAAAAAAATAATAATACTAATAATTTTAAAAATTTGACAGTAAGGCTGTTGAAAAATATTATTCATTACTGGCCAGTTAAAATTAATACAAACTCATCTATGCGAGCAAATAAAAACATGTAAAAGAATGTTCATGGCATTATTATAATTTGAAATATTAGCTTGGTCTAGTTTCATTAATAGCCACGCGTCAAAATTTACAAAAAAAAAAAATAAATAAAACGCAACGGTGTTATTTTATGATCATTTGAAAGATTTTTTTTTTTTATTTTAATCTAGTCAGACCTAAAAAATAACCCACTTTCGTCTCTCAAAACGCAAATCGATTGAAACCCATCACAAGGCACATTTAAGGCCGTCATGTCACTCCCTTCGAGATTTCTCGATCGTTCTAGGACACCCTGTAATAACAAAAACATGCTACAATGTGCCGCACAACTTACAAATTTCGTATCTTGTTTTTAGGACTCTTCTCGCCAATGCCATTATTTTATTTTTAATTAATTTCACATATAATCATATTTACAGTAATACTTATTAATTTTTAGGTTAATTTCGATTAGAAATATCGAAGAAATTTGACTTTGAATGTTTTTAAGATGGACACATTAAAGTACCTGCGAAAAACACCATTTATTGAAATGTTTTGACAGCCAATACGACAAATAAATTTATTTTAAACGCGTAATTGGATTAGACGAACTTAATCGAGTTGGTAAGTGTTAAATTTACTCAAAATAAATACTTTTTTTATAAATAATCATTACAGGTTACCTATTCTCTTATTTTTTGTAAATTATTTTATTTTGCCAATGCATTCATCGCTATGCTTTGAAAAAGCTCTGAAATTTAAAATGTACGAAAGTAAATCGTGTTATTTTAGGTTATTTATAAGATTTATTTATAAACTGGGTACCGTTTATTTTATTGTATAATTAAAATCTAAATTTCTTTCATTTTTAGTTCTGATATTATTTATTTATATAATTTTATATGTAAATAATTTAGTGCAAATCTAATTTCGATGCCATCGTGTTTACTTTAGGGCGAAACTAATGGATAAATAACTCTTTTCCTACGGCTGTCATTTGCTAACCATTGGATATTTAATCATAAAAAAAATATGTTTAGATACCTTTATCTTATATCTTCAACGTAGTAAAGGCAGATTTTTAAAATTTAATTCTATTTCTGAGAAATTTAATAAATGAGAAACTGCTAATAGTTCTTTTTTAGTTGAATTGGTCTTTTATAAAATACATTAGAGGGTTAGGAAAAATAGTAATTGATAGGCAAACGAAGTGTCTAAAACATAGAAAAGATTGTTTATTTAATTTATATATTATAAAGCTGTAATTAAATAAAAGGGCCGAGGGGTATGGGAGGGCCCCCACCCCATCTCTTGAGCTGGGGGTCTCCGCCGGAAACAGCTAATTTCGAGCATTTTTAGACTCTGGTAAAAATAGTGTTTTCCTAATCGGGGTGAAAAAAATTCCCCAAATCTCAATTTTTCCTTAACATTGAGAAAGGCGCACAATACACGCTTTTTTTTTCGGGGGGGGGGGGGGGGGGTTTGAAGGGGGGATATTGCTCCCCAGTGACGCTTCTCTGGTGCAGATGAACCTAAAAAACAAGAGTTTCAATGAACTTGCATCTTACCTATTTTAACCCGTGATATGCCCACTTGTTACTTTTATAGGTACTTATCAGTGTCCCTCGACGATACGGCAATTGCCGTAATAATACGGCATTGCCGTATCAAAAAATGCGGCTACACAAGAATAAAATAAAATAAATGTTTTCTAAACAAATACAGTATTTATTTATGTATTTATCTTTAAAGGAAAAACCGACAGTTTTGCAGGATAACATAGTAATAAATACATTAGATTATACAATAATAAACCTATGTAAAGCTAAAAACAGGTTTCTACTAAAAAAAGTATTAATTAACAATTGTTATTAATAACAAATATTACAATACCATTTTTATACCTATATTACTAAACACTTTAAATTCTGACTTCTTCAGAGTCAATTTATCGAAGCAGTTAATAGTACCATTATATGTAACATGATTCAATGCAAATAAATTATCTATCTAAGTATAAAAAAAATGCCACCGTGGTATAGGTGAATGTAGAGCAGGGATTCCCAAACTATTTTAGGCAAGAGACCCCTTTTCCAAAATGAACCTCAGACCCCCCATAGCTAAATTCCTTTAAAAATATTATCTCTATTTTTTTTCCTATTGACACAAAATACTTACCAATTTAAAAACTTCGCGTTTGGTTTAGTTGACATTATTTTCTCGTCAAAATTAAGGTACACGTAACACAACTTATACAGTATCTTGAAAGTTTCAAATAAGAAGTGGTCTTTATTAATAGGGGTTGATTTTTAGACCTCGTTGACCCCCAAAATCAATTTTAGTTTATGCCGACCACTTTGGGAATCCCTGGTGTAGAGCATTATTTGTGGAGAATGAAGGCATATTATAATAACGGTAAAAACATTATAATGACGGTAAAACATTATAATGACGGTTAAAACATTATAATAACGGTAAAACATTATAATTTATTTATTTATTTATTTATCGTTTATTCGGAAAACCAACAGTATAATACGATAAAATGGTACATACAATTGTAATAATGGTTAACACATTATACTAACGGTGAAAACATTATAATAACAGTTAAAACATTATAATAACCGTTAAAACAGTATAATAACGGTAAAAACATTATAATGACTTTAAAAAACATTATAATAATGGTTAAAACATTATAATAAGGGTGAAAATATTATAATAATGTTAAAACCTTATAATAACGGTTAAAACATTATAATGACGGTAAAAACATTATAATGACGGCAGTTTTTGGGTCTTTTTTCTCAATATATAAGGCAATTTCACTACTACAGATACGGCAATTAAGATTCTGACGATGTCAGTACTGGATACTTACTTTCTGCATCACTTTACCTACTCCGGCCCATTTCAAAATCCGCAACTGGGCCGCTCATCGTCATTAATGCAGAGACTTGTGTAGGCGTGTGTAAGTTTTCGTTGGCATTATTTTGATAGTAAAATGCGTTACATAATATTATTCAGAATTACAATATCCAAAAAACATGATTTTACACTTAAATTAAGATAGATTGATTTTGACACATTTCACAATATGAAAATAGCGATTCAGTGAAATTGTTAAGAAATATAGTTAGCTATAGTTACCCATAATGGGATTTCGTAAAGATTTTTTTTTTCTTAACATAATTGCTATGGCATAGGCCATATACAATTATTTTAGGCCCCAACTGGGCCAAATGTGCCTGTCTAGAGTCAGGGGAGATGGTGGTAATGAAGAGTTGAAAATGGTATGACCGTGTGCGGATTTGAATCCGCGACCTTTTGTTCAATAATCCAACGCCTCAACCACTAGACTACCACGATCTCTTATATTATATAGATATGTTTATAATATTTTTTTATAAATCGCTCTTATTTATACAAAATTAAAAACAAACACGCATTTTAAGCGAATACAAATTACAATATGGAATGTTTTTTGACGTGTAAACATTTATAAAGGGACCGTGAGGTGATTTCTCGGTGGAGTGAATTGCGATTTTGTGACATTGACGCTCGTGTCGTCACGACCCAACACGTGACGATGCGTGACATTTAATAACAACCTTGGAATCAAAACGAATGAAATATCAGTTTTACATTTTATTTTATTTAAATTTTTAAGCACAGTTCTTTATTAATGTTATATTACACAATTCTTAGAAAGTAGTACTTAGTTTAATATTTTTTATAGTAGTAGGTTTGAAAGATTATGGTTTTCTTATTTACAAAAGTAAGCCCGTATATCAATTTGTTTCATAGTTTCAAGTAAAGTTTGCGCGATAATATTAAACGGTTCATGTAATACTCGTATGACGTCACGCTAGGCGACGGTAGGCAGACGAGTGACAGAGCAACAGCCAGTGTCAGCTATCTCCCTCTTCAGTGTCGGCCAGGTTCATTCGAGGTCGAGGTTGTCAGCGGTTTGCTGTTGATTTCGCCGAACGAAACGCGTCGCGAGGCGTCCTAAATTGGACAGGTAATTTACACTTATCTAAAATAAAATCCTTACTAGGAATCGGAAACATCCCATTGAGGACAGCTTCTATGCAAACATACTTTTTATTGGCTGCTATAAGGTTTTGTTTTGTGACATATCCCCTTTTTATCATAGATTCATTCACGGGAAAAAACAGCTGATTGTTCCTACGATTTCTAGTGTTATTTGTTAAGACCGTATATCAAAATTCATCATGGTTACCGAGAAAAAATGTAATCCTAACGCGAAAACAGTAAAAGGATCGTCTTTCTTGCGAGCGTTCAGCTGTCGCCGTACGCCGTAAAGGCGTCAAGGCCATTATCCATCGGCGCAGCATCGGAATTCGCGAATCGACACCTGTTAAAAAGTATAATAGAATATTTGGGATATTTTTCTCAACCCCCCCCCCCTAAATCTTCAGGAATGTCCTTGGGACACCCCGTATTTATGGAATTATCAGGGAAAAATATTTTTAACTTCAATTTTATTGTAAGACAATAGGTACTTAACCGTTCGTTGACATAAAATTAAACGATTAATTACAGATTTATGAACGTCATTCCTGAGCAACAATTTCGCCGCATCAGAATACTTGCGCGTCGATACGCTATTTTTTATGCTTCCAAATAATCCGCTGAATATTACGCACAAAAAAAAAAAAAAAACTTCGACGCGTGGGCGCAAGCAGATAAGTCACGGAAGCGTTTTAATTTATAATTAATGTATTTTACATATAATATTCTTATATGCCTTTGTTGAAAATCGATAACCTTACTGCGTTGCAAACAACATAATATCAACAATTACAGGGCCGGATTTATTAAACCTTCAAAAGTATTCAATTATTTACTTTGCACTGCAAAAAACATTTACACGGCAATCGATGTGCCTACAGAAAAATGTACAATAAATCCCAGTTTTTTGTGTGCGAAATAAACATTACGTTTTATTTTCTAAAAGTTTACATAAATACGTAAGTAAACATTCGTAAGTATATTTTATTATTTTTAATTTATTATATCGCTATCAATATGTAGGTTTATATACACACAAATGCAAACATGCCCATGACACAAATGGCACCGCACTCCAAGCACAGTACATATTGTTTTAGTTTTATTTTTTAATTTGTTTTTTTCAACCATATTCGTATTTAGTACATTTTTTTGGCCATGTAAATGTAGTATTACGGAATTATCTTATTGTATCGCTGTATTGTACTTTCATTAATAAATAAATAAAGGTCAAAAAATGAATCCTGGCCAAATACACGAAAAAAAATGTCAAAAGGGCGATTAATAACACAAAACTTAATAAACGGATCGAATTGTATTACGCGTTAGATTTAAGAGAATTTCTTAAGGCTTTTTTATTTAAATATTATAAAATAGTTTATTAGTTTCAGGTTTTTTACAGTAATAATAAAACTTTTTATAAATATATTTTAGAAATTTGTTCGCACGAGCCGGTACCGTTCGAGCATATTTTTGCACGAGTGTTATTCTGATAAATACATCCCTATACAAAGATCAGACATATATGTAAATGTATATACAACATTCTACACACATAAACATTAACACACTCTTACATTCCACACCCTAATGTACTCAAGAATTACAACACACACACTTATTATGACATAAATGATAATGGTGTCTGTGTTGTAATCTGTGAGTATATTAAGGTGTGGAATGTAAGAGTGTGTTAATGTGTATATATAGTAGGTTATATATGTTTGTGTGTGTGTGGTTGTGAGTACTAATGTGAGTTTCTTTTATGTCGAGTAGGTATAAAGTCGCCTTTATGCAAGTGAAAAATGTCAATATCGCTAAAATTGTGGTTATATGTTTTACCAATACGGTTTTTTTATTGAATTCATTGCACAAAAATAATTCTTTATTTCGAGTTAGATGTGACGAAACCCTCAGGCGCAAACTATCTGGTTACACAAAACGTTGTGCAATTAATTACCCTTCAGTTCTCCAGGCTCAGTTATAATTAAGTTGCTCAACAAAGCGGGGCCTAATGAGGGGTTCAGATATTTAACATATATGTTTATTTATTTATTTATTTATGTTTAACCAAATACGAGAACATTAAATAGCATCTAAGTATGGAGTGCGATAAGTATGTGAGTGATGTAATTCGCGAGTAAATTAGGAATGTGTGGAATGTCAGAGAGCGTACTTACAAATGTCATAAGTCATAGATACTGATGGAAATATCTCTCAGGTGGTTAACCGTTTCAGATTAGCACGAAATTATAGATAAAATACCATAGACAAAATAAACAGCAGCCTAGCGACGCGCACGTTCGTGACACGGGGAATTTAAGATTTGCGCGCGATCGCTCGCACGTGCCTTATTTGACATGGCCGCCTTCTGCGCGCGCGCCGATCTGACCTTATAAAAACTGCGCGTTGCTCAACGGCTTAAGCAAAGTCTCGAACGCGAAGTTCTCAGTGGCGCCGCGGTCGGAGTGCATCGAGGATCGTGGATCTATAGTGATCTATAGTGGTTTCGACGATCTATTCGAGTGTGCCCAACATGTTCGGATCTAGTGCGTTTGTGATTTTAATCGCGGTCGCGAGGGTATGCATTTCAAACAGCTATTATAATTTATAATATTTTTTTAGTCCGATCATTAGGATATATATTTACCTATTTATCTATAGGTTAATTACTTTATTAATATTATAATATTAATATTAATGCGTCAAAATACTTCTATAAATGGTTAACATCTCTTGGAACAGCGCATTATGCTATTAAGGGGACTCTACCCGATCATTTCTCCATACAAACTCTGTAGTATTCTGATTATCTTATTTGTAGATGTAAAGGGAAAAGAATATTAAGTATCGTTTTATCTCTTAAATATCTAGGCTTCTGTTCAATTAATAAGTTAAATTTTTATTCTGTCTAAAAGTTAAGTAAAGACAAGAATCGAGTAAATGAAACTATTGAAGCATTGTTTACTCTATAAAGACCCAAATTTAAGTGACTTTTTAGACATAAATTGATTCTTTGTACCAACAAAGGTACAAAGTATTCATGGGTTAGAGACGTTTCGAGAGAATCTTCTAAGCATACAAATTTTAAGTGCATCGCGAAAAGATACTCTAGCGTCCCTTAAGATGGGTCTTACACCACACTACTCAGTATAAAGCCGTCCCTTAAGATGGGTCTTACACTACACTACTCAGTATAAAGCAACGAGTGAGGACATATCTAAATGCCAAAAGAGATAATTTGCGCATTCACGATGCTGTACAACCTCTGTTTGTACCCACTGTATTTGGTACGTGTATTTAGAAATATACCCCTGTATTTGTGATCAAGAATGCTCTTCATATGCCACCAAAAGAATGCTCTTCATAGGTCACCAAAAGAATGCTCTTCATATGTCACCAAAAGAATGCTCTTCATATGTCACCAAAAGAATGCTCTTCATATGTCACCAAAAGAATGCTCTTCATAGGTCAGTATTTGACCCATAGCCATAACAGGTTAAATTGTCAAACACAATTATTTATGTATTTATTTATTTATTCAATCAATTTAATTTATTCACTCTTGTATCCTCACAAAGTGTTCAATTTTCCTATTACGAGTAAGAAATTATATGAAAACATTCGAAAATCCTAAAATTTTATTAAAGCGCTGGTGTAAATTCCCTTTTCTCCTTCGTTCGCTCGCTCGCGCTAGCCTAGGGCCGGTCAATAACAACAATAATTTAATATTATCACTTAAAGTTTACATTTCCTTTCTGTGAATTTGTGAAACCACGGTGAATTTGTCGGCAATACAAATCATGTTTGAAATCGTCCTCAAACCTAAGAAGGAGTTAAGAATTAGTCTGTTATACCATACCTACATAGTTGGAATTTTTACGACGTGTTAGTTTATTTAAATTAAATCTACTATTTATTTTAAATCTAAAATTTCCTTCTTGACGCGCTCGTCGGCCTCAAAATTTTTCATGTTTCTAAATGTAACGCTAATTATGCTCAAAATGCTTCGCAAAGTTCTAAATATTTGATTGTAATTTTGGTGAAATTGACATTTTTCACCTAAGTCGTGATAGTTTTGTGAAGTCACGCAGGTTTAAACCATCATACACACACAACCTCAACCTCACACACACCCTCATTCGTGTACAATTACAATTTCATTTTAATACCTTATAATTAATTCAAACTCATACCTTATTAAACAGTAATTATTTTTAATCACCTATGTAATAGCATTTTTTTTGTGTTTGAAACTATACATTGAAACGCTGTTTGTAATTTAAATTAATGAATAAATTGTCTAATATTATTATAAAAATAATAAATATCATTTAGGTGCCTAATAAAGTACTGTAATGATATTTGAATTTATATATTGAGTAAGTAGATATTCAATTCAATTCAAAATTTTCTTTTTTAATTATAGGTACTATACAGAGGAAATATTTTGGAATAAATTTATCTTTAATAAGGGTTGATGGTTACTCAACTAGACTTTAATCTCTTTTAGGGTGACCATCGTTTTATTCCAGTAAATCCTATGAAATAGTGCCTAGTCTAGATGTAAAGAGAATCATACAACTAATTTTATTCAGTAATGCCATTAAAATTATTTATTTATATTTTTTTTATATAAACAATATACCATAGAAACATAGATCCTCAGCTGATGATTCATCAACTTAAAATGACAATATTTTCATAACAAAAAAAAAATAACAAAATGTGCAACTAGAGGCACTCTGTGGATACTAATGCATGGATTGAATAATAATGTGTGTGAACATACGGGTTTTTTGCGAAAGTTTTTCCTATGAAATGTTTTATTTACAACAATATTTATCGATGAAATAATATACTTAAAAAATAGTTTATTAAATAGGTACATATTTTGACACCCCTTAAATGGCGTGGTTCGGTGGGAAAATATCAGCGAATTACCAACAATCTATAGATTATTGTGGTGTTTGTTTAAATATGCTTGGGGTTTTCCTCAAAATACGGTGGTATGTCCTCGACTATTCTTACAACGCATACGTCGTGTTGTAAGCAAAGATTACAAGTGGTTTGTGTGTAGGTAGCCTATCGCCGGATGGATGCCTTTATCCGGTTGGGAGATTGTGTAATATTGCTTTCGATTAACCATATTTACGTCATTTGACCATTTAATCATTTTTTTTTATAAACATTATCTTTTGAGTACCATAGGATTCATGGTTAGGATGTGTAAAACATAAGCGTTCGTCTGTAATGTAATGGGAAGATTCAACATTGCAATGAAATGAAACATACTCGTATAATGAAATATAAATCTATTGATAAATGAAATTTTTTACTTCAAGTCCGACTAGGGATATTTTTACTCGAAAGTCTGCGAAACATTCACACTTAATTATATTTTCACGTCGGGTCGTCGAACCAAGGAAATATTTTTTCTTAGCAAAAAACAATTTTGGTTTAAATGTTACCACGATAAACGCAGTGATTTGTTTTAGTGCGGTATTTGTAAGTAGGTGCCTGTAACGGTTGCTGCAGCGATGTACCCCACTGTATCTCAATGATGCTGAGGATTGGAGGTGCAGCGTTTCGTTACAATTATTAAATGTTATTTATTTAATTCTTATAAATGCTTAGGTTTCAATCTATTAGGTAGATTTCTTTATGAAAGCTACCCATTGCAATGGGTACCCGGAAAATTTCGACATATCTTCGCGTTACACATCCCCTAGAACCCAAAACTACCCTCAGTTTAAAAGTTTATATATCTATCTACGTCGCTTCCTTGTGGATACGATAACTGCCGTAATTTTACACTAATCACTTCTAAATTGATACATAACAATTTAATGTCTCGAAATCTCCGTCAATTTCATGGGTAACATTATAACAGGGGGGCGGGATTGAGAAAGGGTTTTCGAAAAAATAAAATTTTGCTATAACTTTCTTAGTATAAAAGATATCGAATTCATTTAAATTTTATTTTATTTGTTAGATAAGGGCCTAGAAATTATGACAGTAAACTTTTTTGATAACACCCACCATTGGTCCTAGAGGTGGGAAAAAGTGGTTTTTCAAAATTCAAAAAATCATACCTCGCTTATGATCAAACATCACAGGATCAAATCAGTTCGAAATGTTAATTGAAGGCCTATAATTTGCCTACAATTTTTGTTTGAAACAATTTTTGATACGAGCAATCCTTACAATGTATAAAGAGGGATTAAATATACGCACTCTCGCTCAGTTTTTCTGACTGCAAATTGATTAGGCGCAAACGTTACACTGCGTTCGCATAATGTTTGCGCGCTGTTGCTCGCGCAGACCCGCCAATTTGACTGTATTACGCAACACTCTACTTTCGATTCGGACCGACTCGGCGCATCGGCGTCTTGACATTTAATCCAGTTTGAGTCCACGTCTGCACGTTGGCACGCGTGGCGGCACCAAGGCCTCTCGCTGGGTTTGTAGATTTGTGGCGCTAGTCTGAAGCTGACTCGCGACTCGCTCGCTGTCAGTTTGGGGTTTGTTTGATGCATTTGCTGTCAGTTTGACAGTTTGTTTAATGCATTTGCTGTCAGTTTGACAGTTTGTTTAATGCATTTGCTGTCAGTTTGACGTTTGTATGCATTTGCTGTGAGTTTGACAGTTTGTTTAATGCATTTGCTGTCAGTTTGACAGTTTGTTTATTGCAATAATGGCAAACGTCAAACTGACAGCGAACCTGCCGCGTTTTGTGTTGTCGGTCGTCCAATCCTTGAATACTGCCCAACGGTATGGGGATTCTCATATCCCCATGTCTTAAGGACAAACTAGAAGACAGATATTTAGACCTTTTAGTCGATACGTTCGTTCATTTGAATAACTAGCAGGCATTTTGAATTCAGATTATCTGAACTGATATTATAAAAACGAATGTCCGTTTGTCAGTTACATTTTGTCATGCTGAACCAATTTTGAACCAAAGACAATGGCTGATCCTTAAGAGGGTGAAAAGGGGAGGGGGGCGGAAGATTGTATGCTGGGAAGGTGTTTTTGGGTATTTCGGAAAACTCGGAATTTCCATGTCATCGCAACAAACACCCCAAACTAAAGATGAGTCGCGTTAAAGCCAACTGCGGCGTATAATTAAAATTCTTCCAAGATATATTTTTTTCGGTTAAGTTTTTGTTGTAGATCAACCTGAAAGGAGAGTAGTAATTTTAAGTGCATCCTGTGATAGATGCTGTAATATGTCAATAAAAACTCTATGAAATTTGATTCAGTATATATTTTACACATTTTTTTTTGTATATTGTCAATATTAACAGTAAATAATTTTACAAGAATTATAAAGCCACAACACAAACTCATCGCATGTAACTAGTTATGTATATATCTATTTAAAAAAGACCTTTTATCGTGTCCTCAGCATAAATCTCCAATTACCATTAAATTAAAAAAAAAAACAAAACAATATCGTATCTGCATCTAAGTGTAAAATATGACATATTTAATTATCTTTTTGCGCGCCCGCTATAATCCCGTACAATTAGCGAAGCCAAAGGTAATTTCTATTGTTATATTTTTTGCTAGCAACACGACCTGTGCATTCTTGTAATAGATATTGTTAGAGTTAGGTTTCGAAAGCGCCGTTAAAGGTGCCTCCGGCGCCCGGACGCCTCGTGCCAGCGGCGCTACGGACAACAAAGACCAGTAACTATTGATTAATGCAAATGATATTTTACTTCAAATCCGACTAGGGATATTTTTACTTGAAAGTCTGCGAAACATTCACACTTAATTATATTTTCACGTCGGGTCGTCGAACCAAGGAAATATTTTTTCTTAGCAAAAAACAATTTTGGTTTAAATGTTACCACGATAAACGCAGTGATTTGTTTTAGTGCAGTATATGTAGGTATTTGTAAGTAGGTGCCTGTAACGGTTGCGGCAGCGATGTACCCCACTGTATCTCAATGATGTTGAGGATTGGAGGTGCAGCGTTTCGTTACAGTCGCGTTCATCTAAAACACCGGTGACTAAAGCAGTTTCACTAAAAAAACACGTCATTTTTAGTATGAAAAATATATTTAGGAGCCGGGGACAGTACGATTGTACTTAATGATGTTAGAATATCAGGAAGTAATTGGTTTTTAGGTATAGACAATTAATTATAATTATTCTCATAGACAAGAATAGCTGGCAACCGCTTAGAGTAGGTGTTAAATGTACAAATATGGTAATTCGAGTTGTGCCTGGAAAAAAATATGCGTGGGTGTTAATTCTTGGTCAAATATTTGGCAATAGGAAAAGCGGGTACCCAACAAAAACTTCCACACACACACACACTGATAAATTGAAACGAATACACACAGGTACCAACATGAAAAATCTTCTCCAGAACAATAAAAGCACTGCTACATTTTGTCCTGTGATTATCAAATGCCTAAGTGAAGGTGCTGAAATGACTGATTAAATCTTACACCAGGCTCCATATAGAAAAGTGCAGTGTGAGCCCGCGTGTAAAGAAATAACGTCACATTTGCATCCTTTCAACATTTTGAGACTAAACAGTTGGCAACACTAGGAACAGTACGATTTGTTTCGCGAGAAGAGGTTTTCTCTACAAAAAATACCTATTTTCTATTTGTAGAGCTGAAACGTTTGACTCTAAATGCACTTTTTCCCAAACTTCAAAAAAAGAGGAGTCAATTAATGTTAATTTTTTTTGTTGGATTATTTATGACTTAATTAAGTGATTATTTCAAATGCACGCTCACATTACGATATGAGTTGCAAATCGCTTAATTATTGTCTTAGCTATTAAATAGATAAGAATATCGCAATGGCTAAGTTGCAAATGTGAGCTGTTGCATTTACTGTAATAAGTTTTTAAGAGCGCTGCAGTTAAGTTTGGTACCGTCGGCCGCTCAAACTCAAGAGCATTGAAACGGCATTAAAGCAGGCTATTTCATGAGGCGAAGGCTCGCGACAAGCGTGCGTGGGTGCGATAGAAAAATGGTAGGCAAGAAATCGGCTGTTGCCTTATGATTTTCTCTTTTACGAAGAAACCGTTTTGTGTCTCGACAATCTTATTTTGCTCAGCTAAGCCAAATGTGCTTGTGAAATGTGAATCAGGACAGATGTCGATGTTAAAATGTGACATCCGCGCTACGGGAGAGAGCGACCGTATTAGCTAGCTTAACGCCATTGCCATAACTATCTAGGCTTCTATAGAATGCAAAACGGAAATAATTGCTGTTTCTAAAAGTTTACATTTTTCAATGTATTTTATTTTACAGTTTATTTATTTATTTGAAGTCACAACAATATATGATATAATAACACTGAAAAAAGAAATTCAATTATTATAATATAGACAAATTTAACACCAGTTATTTATTGTTGCTCTGAAGTAACATTGCTACTCTAACTAGGTTAAAAAAACCTGTTCTAAAAGCGGCCAGAAGAAGGTTGCAGAAACAATTACTTATTACGTACGCGAGACGTTACTTATAACAAAAGGATCATAGGATAAATATCATAAATACAAATAAAGTTAAATATCTTTTTCGACTGAAATCGCTTAAGCCGTTTCGAAGTTACCATAGATTAAAATATATATATATAGATCGGTTCGAGAACTTCCTCTCTTTTTGAAGTCGGATAAAATTATAGTTGCATGCTAAAAAAAAAGTCTGTAAGGTTTTTATTTTTAAAATGTATTAGGCTGTGGATATAAGAGTTTAACGTGTATATAATAGAGTTTTTATGTTGAGTAGTTGGCAGCCAGTGGCTCTAGCCACAAACGCGGCGAGAGGAGCTGTCACTTTGACGTTTGCACTGACAGCCCCTCTACACACACACACACACACACGCGTGCTGTTTTCTGATTCAATATCGTTTGACCGTGCGTCGATGCATTTGAGGCAATGGTAAACAATGCTACTATACTATACAATTGCAATGTTACCAAAATGTCCAATAATCTTTTTCTACAGTCTATTAAAAAAATCAGAAAAAAACTCAATATACAGACATTATTACAAAATATTAAAGCCTCAAATTGAAAGAAATTGAGAGAAATATTCACCCCCAACTACGTGGACACTGTATGAAGTTGGATAGGACGTCCTTTTCAAGCAACCCCAGGAAGAACTTCATCAGTAACAGAGTCGTGGAAGCATGGAATGGATTACCAGAAAGTGTCATACAATTAAAGACAGTCAACCAATTTAAAAACAATCTAGACGGAACATATAAGAAAAATAAAAACAAAGAAAAAATAATAACAATTTTGATATGAAATAAGATGTAGGCTTATCAGCTATGCTGCCTGCCTATTACGTTATAATAATAATAATAATAATAAGATTACTGTGCATTAATAATACATGACACTGACATTTTATTTCAAATACATTAAGTGGGAATCACACCATTAGTATAAACCTCTAAATGTTATTACTGGGTTTTTTTGAGATTTTTTGAAGTTAACTTTAAAGTTGCCTTTATGCAAATGAAAAAAATAAGTATATATTGTTAAAATTGTTTTCGAAATATCCCCGTTTCCAGCGCTTATCTAAGATGATTTTTAATTTATCGACGGAGATCTCTTTGAATTCGCCGGAAATCTTAATTAATAAAATATAAGATCATCGCGAGCCGTTAGCCCAGTTTCGGGCGAATAATTAATTAAAACGCAGCCGAAAACGCGACGAGCAGCGCTTCCATTTGACATTCTCTAATCGCTCGACGCGGCCTTGCGAATCGATTCTCGCCCGCGGTGCGAGCGGCGGGACCCATGCCTACGTCGACGTCGCTCGCGAATCGCTCTATGATTTATGCGCCGGGTAATAATATTCGGCCGCTATTGACATTGCCCTTTAAAAAAAATAATCGATGTGTCAACAGATTCAAACCGGCGAGGATTCGGCGTAACGCGCCGATCTGTCAAACGTCAATTCGGAGTTACACACACGCGAATGTTTGCATGTGTGCATGTTGGCCTATTAATCATAGGTTATAAATTTAATAAATAACTTTAATCCAATCCTACATATCAAAATTCATTATGGTATTCGAGAAAAAAAATGTTGAAGTTTCTATTCTCAATCATGTAAAACAGATATTTTTCAATGGCTCCTCCCTAGGATAAATACGTCACTGGGCCGCGGTCAGTCAAGATCGAGGCTAATGACCTGCCGCGTTGTTCGAAACGTCCTATTAGGGCGGCGCTAAATGATTACTGTCAGATACCACTGGTCGAACAGAGGTCGGTCTAAGACGAAGGGGTAACTCCTTTCCCCTTCTCTGCGGTTGTAAGAGGGATGATATTGGTCGACAGATATTGGTGTAAATTGATAAGATCGATTTACACCAATTTTATTACAAAAATAATAAATTTGGTGATGAAAATTGTTCGCATTTTGTTACATAATTTCTTACTCTTAATAGGGAACTTAAACACCCCCTAAAGTTGGTGGGATTGGTCTTGAGACAGCCTGTATATAAATATCGATCTATCTATATCAAACATTTATAAATCGTGATTATCACTAACGATTATTAAAACGTGAAATGAAAATTTTGTATATTTGGCAGATTTGGAATAGTAAGAGTTTATCCCGCGAAAATAATTATTAATGCCATCTATACTTTTATGAATGTCAAATCTCAGTTTAACAAGAAAAAATTAAAACTGTCAATGTATCAAATATAAATACAAATACAAGCTGAAATTGTGTTTTTGGTAACTATTACCAACATTCATTTTTAAATCGACGTATTTATAAAGGCTTGCAACTGATATAATAAAACAAAGTTAAATATATATGCATTGATTATAGAGGTATACTCATCGTTTAATAGAGGTATAACCCCTGAACACCGTAGTTTCCCGCCAAAAATTTTGGCGCCAAAAGGCCGAAATTATTGACCTTGAAAAATCACTCATCTACTATAAAATCCATAGTGCAGGCATGAGTCGTTCAATCTTTACAAATCTGGTTTCATCTAATTCACCGTAAAATTCTCTATTACACCATATCACTTTGATTAGGGTAAGCATGGGCAATATGGAAAACCTAATTTTAGGTAAACAAAACAAATAAAAAGCAACGAAATTGTTATTTTTTTTTATTGCATACTTTTAACTACCTTTACAACGTGATATTTTTACACTAAAATCGTTAACATTACATACTTTTAAAAAGTTAAAAGCTTAATTAGTAGACAGTATGTTTTTTCCATTTTGCCCTTGTATGTAGGCAAAATGGAAACCTTTTCGTACCTAACTAAAAACAATAGTGTCTTATTTATTTTTTAAGCCATGATGAATTTCGGTATGTCGTCTTTACAAATCATTTTTAAAACGCAGGGTCAATTAGCTGTTTTTTTCGGGACAACCTGTATACATACATACAGTGTGTGTGTGAATGATTTTGCATCCATGAAGGATGCGCAAAGGTGGCTTAAAATAAACATAGCCTAGGTATTTGTTTTGCTATTGAACGCATGGTAGAATTCTGAAGCAAAACTTCTTTAGCACTTTACACAATCTAATTGTGTAAAATGACAACCTTTTGCATGCAACTTACTAAATGTTATTTTATAAAACCTAAGGTATTTTTTTACTTAATTTAAATAGTAGAATAACATGTCAAAATATTAACAAAAACGACCTTATATTATTATGTATTTTTAAAATTTGTATATATGTACAAATGTTTATTAATATATATTATTATATAAAAATATATATGTTGATATACCAGTTTAATTATCTAATTTAGACTATTAACTATAAATTACTTCCTTTATCTGTTTATTATATTACAATTTTTTAATATCTTATTATATCGTATATTTCATATTATATAACTTGAAAAGCTTGATAGCAATATAAGCAAATATTCAATAAATAAGAACAAATTGAACTGCCTTCTTTATGACAGATATTTGGTCTAGTTAAGAAGGCAGCGAAAAGAGGTTGCAGTGGAGCAAACGCTCACGGATACAATAAATTTTAATATTTTAATACACAAATCTGTAACCTCACAATATGGAATTGTTTCAATAAATAAAAAAAAATGTGACACGCTCATTCCCGTACATTCGGGTAAACTTGATAGGTTGCTCGGAATACGATACGCTCATTCGACTACAGTTGTCGATTTTTTCGTATCTATCACGTTGATTTTCTTCTAAAATAAATAGGTGTGTGGAATATTGATGTAGATACCGGTGATCATTTTGATATATAAATTGACACATTACCGATATATTACTTCTAACGCACGCTGATTTTTTTATATATTAATTTAATATTCAGTGGAAATTTTTATCATTTTGGGGTAAATTTCATTCATCTAGACCGTTTTTATCAAGTTTAATATTGAATCCGAACTTGATTAATCGTTGAAGTGTGATTAAAATCGATAAAATATCCAAAATGATAACTATACTCGGCTATTTTGGGTGTTATTATCGATGCATTTACGTACAATTTGTTTGTATTTTAAATTTGTTAACATAAACTTAAATATTTTTATTTAGAAAATTTTCAGTCATAACCGCGCATCAAACTCACTCCCCCTATGTAGCGCTCGTTTAACAGATCCATGCGCTGCCGTAAAAGTGATTTGAACGCACGGGAACACGCAAAATAATTATTCATGAATTTAGTTTAAATAGATTTTTTTATTTATGAAAACACTTTTATTTATTTATCTTAATTGAAAAAAACTACATTTTTACACAGTAATATAAAGCTGTACTTTTACATTTCCAATTAAATTTAATTTAATTACAAAATATTTTGTACGTACACTGCTGTGCATAAATAAAATACCAAGTTTCTGATTTTGTTATTATTGTTTAAATATGATTTAAGCAGCCGTTCACAATCTAATTTCATGTGATTTCATGTGTGTAGTTGACGAGACAACACAAGAACATTTTGTAAAATGGATCTATCAATAAACTTTAATTTATGGTAGGTTAAAGTTTTTGTGCGTTAACAATTTGCGACAATCTCACTGAATTGTATAACACAACGTGGATTTATTGTGATTTTTAATGCGTAAAGCTTGACTATTACATATTTTGCTGATAAGGTCCTTTTATTTGCAAAAAATAATTTCGTTTCTCAGGAACACATGTTTGCATAATTTTCGATAATGCTGAATTGTTAAAAGTTAATAATCATCAGCCATCAGCCATTACGATCCTAATAGGTTAGCACTAAGCCATACTCTTATTAAATATTAATACCCATTTGTCAAATCAAATTCATTATCAATTTTTAATTTGCTTGTGCTACCTTCATTATAGATATGTACTCGTATTATATAAAAATCAATACGTTCTGACAACTTATTAACCAGATACTTACATAGTTTATAAAAATTAGACGAATATTATTATATACCTTAATCTTTTACCACAAAAGTTAATAAAAATGACATAAGTAAATTTTTAGGGTTTGCACTTGTTAAAATTACTTATTTTTGACACTGACTTTTGGGCTTCGAAACATTAGATTGTATGGTCTTGGGCAATGGCATAATATCCTTTGGAGAAATTAAATCTACATTAGTGGCAACAACAGTTGTTGCGGAGTCAGTAGTTACCAAAGTTGTTGCTGCGGTAACTCCAGAGACTATAGATGTGACAGGAGCGGATACAGCAACCGTAGTTGTTGTAACAATGGAAGTAGTAGCTGGAGTTATTGCAGTTCCGGTGATGCGAACAGATGTTTCAGCATTTTCATAGGTAGCTTGATTGTTTGCACTTAGTTGCTCAACACCTGAAGTAAAAACCGTAGAGGGTGCAAAATCCAAGTCATTAAATAAGATTCTATTGTACGGATAGATTCCGCACTTTTTGAAACCATTGGCAGCATTTTCAACAGTCGCACTTTTTTCAAATGCAAATTGACAAGTCTGGCAACATCAAACTGAAACTGGTGAACTTTCGTTTATGCGGCGTCCTGGATGGTTCTTTTGAAATATATCGACTGCTCTTTCAAAGGCTAACTTAAATGATTTGTACACAGAAACATCCAGAGCTGTAATTTGTGACTTGTGTGGGATGGAATACTTACAAAGATAACTCCACTTTTTCTGGCCAAACATAAAGCTTCCAGATGTTGGTGGGTGGAATGGTTGTCCATTATAAGAAGTACGGGTTTCTCTTGCGCGGAATGAAACGTCCTGTGGCACTGCAACAGCAGACTACAGTTGTTAATTGCCCCTTTTCAGCAGATGATATAACTCCAACCTGTTTTTTTCCTTTCAGTGATATTACTTTAGGAGGTTTCTCAGACGTTGTCTTAACACCAGTTTCATCCATATTATAAATATCATCAGGACGATTGATAAAATTATGTTTTGATATAACTTTCCAGAGGTTGTCATAAAAAATGTTGACTTGCGTCTTGTTAAAGGCTGCACAGCGTGCAATTGATGTTGCTTCTGGAACTCTATAAGTCAGCTGAGGGTATCTCCTCATAAAACCATCGATCCAGACACGTCCAGCCTTCTCATTTTCAAGGGGGTGGTAAATATTATTTTGTTCTGCCAACTGGTAGGTTAAATTTTGCAAAGATTCTCGGGTTAGGCCATAAAAGCAATTATCTAGTTACTTAGCGTATGCAAATATCAGGTTTTCTTGTTTTACCGTAAACACAGGTCAGAATCTACCTAACTTTGTATCTGGTTGATTGCTTAACTAAATGTTGCCAATTCGGTCAGCGCACCTTTCGATAAAGGCCTTAACACCTTTACGGCTTACGGCGACAGTTGTGCGCTTACAACAAAGACATTATTACATGATGCTTTTAGTATTTTTTCGTAAAGTTCACATTTTATTTTCTCGGTAGCTATGATGTTTTTATTTTATAGTTTCTCAACAGCTAACACTAAAATCGCAGCACCAATGAGCGGTTTTTTTTATCGGGAATATTGTATATTTGTAAGCACCACAAGTATGTGGTTAATTTTGAGCTGATGCACATTTTTTTAATTCAGAAATCGATGTCCTATTAACACTGAATATTAAAGTGTATAAATTATATTCGGGCCTGTGAATCTCAAACACGAACGCGCCATCTTTCCGTGGAGCTATAAATCGACACTGGAGTGCGCTGTGCGTATTTATCGATCGCGCAGACTGCCACTTACCTATTCGTTAGAGGCTATTTGCGTTCGCTCGTCGGCGCTGTGTATTAACTAAAATATCTGGTGAAGAGTCAAATGTCACTAACGTCAATTTATATTACTATGAATGTTATTACTTGTAATATCGAAATAATACATAAATGTAATACCAGGAACAATTTAGGTCCAAAGCAACGGCAAGGTACTTTACTTTTCTCGCACCTAAATTATACAACAGAATAAGGGATAATAGTATCTTTATAAGTAAAAATTCTGAAAATAAATTACAGAATGTCTCCTTCAACTGGGAAGAAATGAACCAGAAACCTTGATAACAAAAAAAAATAACCTTGTTAAAAAAAATAGTAATCTTTGGACATCATTTTCTTTCCTTTGGCCTCTGACTATTTTTAAAACCTACTATTATTTCAATATAATATATGTTAAAAAAGTATATATATAATATATTCATATATATATATTTGTATTTAGAGCGCTAGTCCGAGTGTAATTTAATTTAATTTTAATCTTTACACATATGTACTTTAGCGTAAACCTGTCATCAGTCAATTTTACACACAATTGTATGTATCAATCTTTTTTTGTATATTGTACTGTTACTTTTACGAATAAACGATAAATAAATAAATAAACATCTAAGTAATATTATACAATTCAATTTATTAGGAAAAATCCTTATTATTTTATTTACAGTCTCTCTATTTCATATTATAATTAGTGTGATTCTATAAATAACCTGAAAAACATATATTAATGACAACAAAAGCGTAGCTATGCTGCTCAGCGCGTACGTATAAATACAAATTAGAACGGGCATTGCCTAGTTAGGTAGAACTTTGTCTATAGTTATATAACTAGGTCAATAAATAAATAAATAAAATAAAAACAAATTAGAAGCCGCGCTCACGGGACTGCGTGCATCTCGACTGCTTGACTGAAAAAATGAGAGTGTCTCGATACATCGAAAAAGCATCGATTATTAGTGATGGCGCTTCGTTTCGATGAATCGCTTGCGATATCTTACCGATTAATGTCGTTTGCTCGTGAATGAAACCTTTGAAATAGAATTAGTCGATTTGTCTATGATTTTATAGCCGGAAATTGTGCACGGTCGTACATTTAAACTAACGAGAAGCGGATGCCATATGTCGAACGGCGCACCGTGGATAATATTTCATCCGTTAACAAATCGCCGGCGACATTTATAATGGACAAATTACGATATTTTTTTGTTAACCATTTTAAAAAGTATAACATAGCGGTTTGGCACCGGCTGCCCAATATAAGTAGATTCAAATTATTTTTCGTTTTTAAAAGTTTATAACAATAAAAGCGACCCGTCATCCATATCTCTACGGATTGTAAGCCATCACACAGCGAGAAAGGCAGTTACCCTCCTGTAATAGTTAAAGTTAAAGTAATAGTATTTATTATTTATTATATTCATATGTAGAATTTATTATATTTTATATTATATTGTGTTTTATATTATATTCTGGTGATTGTCCCCTACCCCCAACCCCCAACCCCTCCTACGTCCTGGTCACGGCCTCGCCACCGAATGGGTTTTCTATATTTTTTCTAATTTTGGAGGAAACTATTATTGGCTTTGTGTTTTGATTGTTTTTTTTTCTATTGTAATTACTATGTAAGCTGTTGTTTCCTGAAATAAATAAATAAATAAAGTTAAATAGTTCACAAAATACAACAAAAATATATGTCCCTGTTTAAATAAATGCTTTAGCAGAATAAAAAAATAATTTATTAATGTTATTCTCAAATCATTACACTATATAACATTATAAGTCAATCTTCTTAAATTTAAAACATCATTACAATAACTCAATAATTTATAGACATTAATTACACTATGGATCGAACCACCCTACTAGGTACTTGGCTGTTTTGGGGTGTCGTTTAGAGGTATAGTTTTTATAATATTTTATTTTATTTCACTATTGTATTCACTGGGCAATACAATTATATGAATAATTCATTTATATATACATATATTTAAACCTATTTATTTATTTTATTTTATTTATTTATCTTTATTGGAGAAACCAACAATTTTACACAGTACATATAAAATAAAAAATACATTTGATGGAACGATAAAAAAACTATGTAAAACTAAAAATAGGATTCTACTAATAAAAAGTATTAAAGTTAATAAACAAAAATAACAAAACCATTTTATATCAATATATATACATATCTACTACACGAATTCAGGACAGTTAATTTTTACACAAAAGATCATTGCTGAACACTTTAAATTGCGATTTATTCAGAGTCAATTTATCGAAGCAGTTAACAGTTTCATTAAAATAACTCTGCATCCGCGGTATCGGCGAATGTAGAGCGTTATTTGAGGAGCATGAGGGTACTTTAAAGACATTGTAATGACGGGTGCGATGTGACGACGGTACATTGATGGAGAAGGATTTCAAAAGATCGGGGCAATTAATAGTGTCGTTGAAAACGGCGTTTATGAAGCGCAGATCGAGCAACGCGCGTCTGTCGTACAGGGAGGTACATTCGTAGAACTTTATTGCGGTAGGGATGTATTTTAGTTCGACTCCACGAAAATATCGATAGGTCAACGCGCGCAAGAACAGGCGCTGGACTCTCTCGATTCTATCTGAGTGTGTGACATATACCGGATTCCAAATGACAGAACCATATTCGAGTTTACTTCGAATTAACGAATTAAAAAGGACGATAGCCGCCTTAAAGTTTGAGAAGGGTTTTGTCACCCGTAATATAAAACCTAATAGCTTCAGAGATTTTTTAATTATATAGTCTAGATGTAGATTGAAACTAAGCTTTGGGTCGTAAATTACTCCTAGGTCCTTAAACTGGTCTACCGTATAAACCTGACAACCGTTCAGGGTATAAGAAAATGACAATAGTTGTTTTTTCCTTGTGAAGGTCATCGTTTTGCACTTATTGGTATTTAGAAATAACTTGTTTAATTTACAATATTCGGTGAAGGTGTTTAAATCACTCTGGAGGGCTGTCTGGTCATAATAGGAAGTAATTTTTAAATATATTTTTAAGTCATCGGCGTATAACAAATAATAGGAAGACTTGAAACAATTGTTGATGTCGTTTAAAAATAGAATAAATAGAATCGGGCCTAAATGGCTTCCTTGCGGAACACCAGAGGTAACATTAATAAACCTGGAGGTGAAACCATTTACTTGTACGGCCTGAGATCTATTACATAAGTACGAATGAATCCATCTAAGAAGGCAACCATGTATACCTAAGGAATGTAATTTTTTAATTAGGGTATTAATATTAACCTTGTCAAAGGCCTTAGAGAAGTCAGTGAAAACTACGTCGACTTGTGCACCAGAATCAAGCGCTCGGGCGATATAATCTGTATAGGGTATAAGATTGGTATTTGTAGATTTACCGGACATAAAGCCATGTTGTTCGGGAATAATGATGTTTTTGAAGACTGCAGTTAATTTTTTTGTTATTAAACATTCTAAAATTTTACCAAAAATACTCAATTTTGAAATTCCTCGATAATTTGTGACGTCATTTTTTTGCCGTCTTTATATATAGGAGTAATATTTGCGGATTTCCAAGCGACCGGGAATATTCCGTCCGCTAAAGAAAGCCTGTATATATATAGCAACGGTTTGATAATATCAGGGCAAGAGTTTTTAATAAAAATTGGTGGAATCCCATCAGGGCCAGATGATTTATGGTGATCAAGATTATTAATAATGAGTTCGATTTCCGAGAAAGAAATAATAATTGTCGATAACGAAACTGTCGCGGTTACCTCACTACCTTCATCGAAGGCGTCATCAGCGGGTGAAAGAGACGGCGTGTCATCTCTCTCATAAACACTTTCAAAATATTCAGCGAACATGTTCGTTATGTTTTGACCATCGGAACTCGATGTACCGTTGAATGTCATGGTGCGGGGTAAACCGTGAGATTTATCTTTAGTTTTTACATATTTCCAAAAGGATTTTATATTTAAAGGTATAGCTTCTTCCGTAAGCGTAATGTAAGAACGATAGCATTGTTTAATTTTAATTTTTGTTTTTTTGCGTATAAAAGAGAAATCTAAGTAGTCTGCGGGCCTATGATATGTCTTCCATTTTCGGTGCAATTTGTTCTTTTCCTTAAGCATTTTAATTAGATCTTTTGTATACCAGGTCGGGTACTTATGATTTTTTAAGGGCCTCAGCGGAACAAAACGCTTGATAATATCATTTAAAGATTGATAAAAAATATGTACGCAGTCGTTAACAGGTTTATTGTGGAATACAATATCCCAATCGGTTTCTAGCAAAAAATTTTTAATTTCCGGGTAGTCAGCCTTGAAGTAGTTATATAAATTAGGACGTTTATTAAAATTTAAGGTTTTATAGTAAAAATTTAATGGAGTTACGATAATCGATGTGTGATGATTGTCTTCGGGATAAGTTAGAGAGGAGTCTGCCAAAGAGGATTCACAAATTATATTGGAGAGTACTAAGTCGAGCGTTCTGTCATTTATATTCTTGAATTTATTAAATTGTTTTAACCCGCATAAGTGGATACTTTCGAGCGCTATCTTAGATATAGCATCAGCAGGGTTATTGGGGTCAGAATGCATTTTTACGTCGTTAAATTGCCACTTTATATAAGGTAGGTTTAGGTCTCCAATAACTAACACAGATTCACTTGGTCTATTTGACATTATTTTAAAAAGGTTATCGAAGAAATAACTGTAAATTATTGCAGGTGAACGAGGTGGAATATATACGCAACAAAGGTTGATTTTTTTCTTATTAAGTGTAACAGAGACCCACAAGTCTTCACAGCATTTAATTTGCCATTCAGGCTTATGTCGTGAGTCGATAAATGATTTAATCGCAAGTAGGACGCCTCCGCCATCTTTTTTGTGACTGTTTGTACCCCGCTCACGATCGCGACGATATATTGTATACATACTGCTTTCGTCAAATAATTCTGTAGACAATACCGACGGAAATAATCTCGTTTCGACTAGGGCAATGCATGAAAAATCGCAATTTAGAGTATTCAACATTAATTGATGAGTTTTTGTTCTTAAACCGCGAACATTTTGATAATAAATATTAAAAGCCTCGGAAGCCATTTTTGAGAAAAAGAAAATATTATTAAGTAACATTAAATTATTGAACGGTAAGAGTAAGTTTATTGAGGTCGCTCAGTCGGTCGATTCGAACTATTGGGGAGGAGTCGCTCCTTCTCCCAAAAATTTTTGTGTTTTTAACCCACAAATATTTAATATTATGTTTATTTGCAGCTAAGCGGGCTTCATAAAATAATTTCTTGGTATTGCGGGACAAATGATCGTTGAAATAGATCCGTTGATTGGCATCGGCGAATCCAAAAGAAGCGGTCGTTGGTTTCTTGAGACGGACGGCTGCAATGAGGTCTTCCTTTTTGCGCATAGACGCCAAATGTACGACGATGAGTCGGGCGCGCGGGGGAGCGCCGCCCTCCACTTTAGTAGGGGGGGTGCGGTGGCAGGCATCGATATCATCCTCTCGCAGGTCGAATCCAACTGAGGAAGCAATCTTCATTATCAGAACCACTGTGTTTTCGCCAGGCTTAAAAGGAATACCGTGTACTTCGATATTTTTTTTACGGGAGTAGCCCTCTAGTACGTCCAGCTGGTCGCGTGTTTCATTCAAATCCTTCTTTAACTGATTATTTTCGCTCTGAAGGTGGTCATAAGCCGTTATTTTGCTACGAAGCGATTGGAGCTCAGATTCGAAGTCATCAATCTTGTCCGAACAATATTTGACGGACCTGAGGAACTCATTGTTAGATGCTTTGAGGCTTTCAAAGTCCCGGTTTAACTTCAGCAAACTTTTCATGATGGAACCCAATGACACGTCTTCTTTACTAGCTGAATTGTCATCGCGATCCGTTTGGCCTTCATCGGATGAATCCTGAAGGGATAAACGATTATCCTGGCAGCTTCTACACTTCCAAATCACTCCAGAATTTTCTGCTGCATTGGAACATAGCAATTTGTGGATTTCGGGTCTTATTTGACCACATTTATTGTGGAAAAACTTTCCACACTTCCCTTGGCATTTTAAACCCGGGCCGGAACGAGATATCGGAATATCGCACACACTACAGTTTTTATCACTGATGTTAGGCATATTTAAATGTTAAGCGAAATTTATCTATGGGTTACAGAAAAAATAAAAAGCGAAATAATCGATCAAATGTAAATTAGAAATTGGTAAGTAGTATATGTATTCGAAAAAATAAAGACGGTAGGCGAACGCGGTGCAACGACAAACGCGCGCGCTTGTGATGGCGGTAGTGTTGTGATTATGTGATATATCATGTGAATTCAAACCATGTCAGCATTTTGATATGATTAAGAGTTAAAACCATAATTTAACTATACATTTTTAGTTTCTAGCTTAGTTTTTAGTGTTTATATCAACAGAAGAAATCTTTGATTAGTTTTACAAATACTTTTTAAGAAGTGTTGATTTCTCTTAATAAAGAATAAAGAATTTTGATACCAGTAATGAGATTATAAATATGTAGTTCCACACAGTTTTTAGCGGCTTTCTGCGACCACTGTGCGCGGTTAAATCACAGTTTTTATTTTTTTTAGGCGACCGCCAACCTCGACCAATTGGGCCAACCGACGCAACAGCCCCAGCCGCAATCGCCGTACCCTAGTCCGCCCCTGCCTGCATCAGGTGAGATGAAATTATTTGTGTATGCATTATTTTAGATAGTGCTATCAAATCAACGGTATACCAGCTCTCAAAATTTTATTATTTTATATATAAGTATAACTACTTAATTTTCTATAAACTCTACGTCACAGTAATATATATTTAGCAAATACAGAAATAAACATTTTCTTTATTTGTCTTGTCATTTGTATGACGTTAGGTTTATTTTAGGTCACAGAATATTTACAGGTAAACATACAATTATTAAAATAATACATTTTTTTTAAATTTTAGCCAATTAAACGTATTTCCCCGTATTTATGTAATATTTCATTTTTCGCCATCATTAAGGCGCGATAAAAGTAATGTAGAATTTAAAAGTGAAGTTTGAGGTTAGAATCTAAAAGTGAAGTATGAGGTTATAATCTAAATTGACGGAGGTGCGCAATTTTTGCAACCTTCTTTACAAAGATATCTAAAAAAAAAGAAATCTCCATACACCGACCTGGATAAGGGAACAGGGAATACAGGGAATGGAAGAAAAGTGCGCAAAAAACTGGTCAATGGCGTGTGTTAACCGTGGTTGCCTTTAAATGCGTATTGTCTTCCACTTTCGAAGGTGCCAAGCAGGAGTGGCCCATCCTCGTGAACTTCGGCTCGCCCGAGAAGCCGGACATCAAGTACGTGACGCCGGACTACTACCAGTTCCTGATGAACCAGAACTTCCAGAACAAGCAGCATCCGCAAGCGCAGGCCGACCTGCCCGCGCCGGCGCCGGAGGCCCCGGGCCCCGCGGGCGTCTCGCACGGCAAGGACAAGGTCGTCATCGTGACGGAGACGGAGATAGACATTCCCAAGCTGAGGGAGGAGATCGGCGGCGGGAGGAAGCAGTGCGTCTGCAGGAAGAAAGAGGTCAGCTATATTTTGAGTTTTTACCGATTTTGATTGAATTTGGTATGGAGTTGGAAGTAGGGGATGGAAGCTTGTATGGTATGGAATTTCTAGGTCAACGCATCTATTTACAGTCCTCCCGTGTGCCAAAGACACGTGTTGTCAGGTGCCCAAGACTCCATTAAAGCAAAACCCGGGGTTCAACAGCTAATATTACATATAGCTACATCTGTTGCCAAATAAATAGTTCAAAATTAAATCTGTAGTCCTGTTGAAGTCAAAATCATTCAAATCTCCCACCATCTATCAAATTTCCATTTTATTAATTTGTCTGAGAAATGCTTACAGCTATACTTAATGACAGTTACATAGAAATAGGTAAATAACAACTAAAGCCGACTACAGGCATCTCCAATTTAACATATAAGTATCATAGAACGAACTAGCATCTAATTTATAGTGATAACATTGTATGAGTGTTATAATCTGTGAATATAATAGGGTGTGGGATGTAAGAGTGTGTTAATGGTGGCGAGAATACTATTACTAATATTATATATGTTCAAAGAAAGTTACTATTTTTATGTTGCGTATAAAGTCGCGTTTATGCAGATGAAAAATGTCTATTTCGCTGAAATTGTGATTATATGTTGTACCAATACGGTTTATAACTGAATTTATTGCGTAATTAGGCACAACAAATATTTCTATTCAATTAATAATAATAATAATTCATTTTTTCACTTCCTTCCTACCCTGCGAAGAAAGAACACTCATTATTCGATCAACTATTCGAAGAAGGTACTGTGTGCAAAGAAAACCCCTGCAGTGCACGAAATTGAGTCCTCAAGACTGCGGAAACTTCTCAGGATTATTCTTCGGATCTGCAGAAAATCATGAGTCTGCACCCTCTTAAATTTCCTTCAATACTAACCTTGTCAACAATTTTATAGGTTAGTTATTGGGTAGGGTATTTTACCCATGCTTAAACAAGTCCATTGGTTATGTGATGGTTATCAAAGTCGAAGGGTTTTTATTATTATTATTAGGTAATTGCAATATTTAGGAGCTAGCTCCGGTGATACTGTTGAGTTTAGTAGGTGAGGAAAAAAAATTAATGCTTAACAACTCGCAGTCTGCTTTTAGAAACATCCTTGGAAGATGGAAACTGATCAAATACTGACCTATGAAGAGAATTCCACTGGCGAATTGTTCTGGAAAGAAACGAATTGAACCCAATGTTCCGTTTTCTCAAGATTAGTTTTATCTTGGAAGGATGCTCATTACAGCCAATATAAGGAGGCTTAGAGAGTTGGTAAAAAAATCGTTGCCGAAAAAAGGCGTATATTTGGAAGATATTTTAATAATTTATTTTAAATTTACTTCACTCCATTTATTATTAATTAGAAAGAATCAATGATGCTTTAATAAATAGTTAAGATTATTATATTAAATAACAAACTGGTTTACAATGGTTGAGTCGGTACAAAAAATATTAAATAGATTTAATACAAAACCTGTGTTGCGGAGCCGTGAAGAAAGAAATGACCACTTCCGCTGCGTAAACTATAAGAGAGGCCATGTTGCGTCTGTCCCGCAGGTACTAGTCGGCAAGCAAGGCACCAAGTCGACCCTCGTCCAGCCCCAGAGCCCGCTCCCGTCCGCGCCGGCGCCGAGGTTCCCGTCACCGCCGGCGCCGCAATACCCGTCATCGCCGGCGCCGCAATACCCGTCACCGCCGGCGCCGTACACGCCGGCGCCGGTCCCGGCGCCGCTGCCAGCGCTGAAACCCTCGTGTCCCATCAAATCCAGGCAATACCTCCAAGCGAAAGGTTCATATTTCTAACTTTTAACACGTTATATTAGTGGATAATAATGGGAATTTTCAGCTCAACTCGACCGAGTGCGCAAGCGAGACAGCATGCGATTTGGTGGACTGATTTGTTTGGTTCACTCGTTTTTTGTCTCACTTGCGCACTCGGCCGAGTTGGTATGAAGATTCCCACTATCATCTACTAAGCTTTATTTATTCCAAATACAGTAACAAATGGCGCTTATTAAATATGTTATGTTGTTAATGGTTAATTGTAACATATAAGTACTTGTCATTGCAATATACTAAAACCATACTTAATTTATTACTTTATTTTAACATATACATACAAATCACACACACACTCACAACTACCACAAAAATCACTCACAAATTAAACATAACACATAATTTATGATCTATATATATTTTAAGAACACTGTTTCAAATTTTTTATGCTAAAGTTAATATGTAAAATGTCCGAAATCCATAATTGGTTTTGTATACTAGTAATAAGTTTTGTTTGTAATTATAAAAATTAATACTGTTGGATTTTTCAATAAAGAATAAAAAAAAATAAATAACATTTATCTTTGAATTAAAAAAAACAAGCAGCGTTGACTTATATATTACCTAAATACAATCGTAAAAAACATAAAAATTGTACTGTATAATATAATTACTTTAATTTACTTCCTAGAAAAAAAATATTAGTTTTCATATATGTATGAAAAAACCTAATTTATTACGTTTTTATCGCAGCTTGATTTAAATATATATTTCTTTAATATAATGGTATGGATTGAAATTCAATTAAATATTATGCAATCAATTTTGTGTATACTTAAACAATTATGTAGATACCTATTGGCGTTATATTTATATATTTATCTATTTCAATTACCTAAATATAACGAATTTTCAAAAAAAATAAGAATAAAATTTTAAAAGCATTAATTATAAAATATCCCACTAAATCTATCCACCTGATCCCCCATAAATTATTATAGGATATTTAATAAATAGTCATAAAACGTATGTAAATGTTGAGTTCACTATTTTTAGGTTGTAGGCGGATCGTCTGCAAGAAGTCGGTGACGCAGAGGTCCCTGGCGAGGGTTGGCAGCGAGGAGCACGACTTCAGCGAAGCCAAGATCAACGACAGGGTGACCATACAGTAGGCGAATTCGGCTCCGTAATATTTTTAACATTCACTGTACGCAAATTATCAGAGAGCACACATACCGCCCACCTTGATGGTTGCGAGCCCGGAGGCGATTCCTTCAATTTCTGATTTAAAGTAATTAAACTGTCTTTATTTTTAAATAATTTAATGAATTTCAACAGAGTGTATGTTCCTTCAGGAGTATCATTGAAATGAAATAAGTACTTTATACCCTTCTATAAACTATAGCACCCTGTTTTACAAATATAAAAATAAATTTTAAGAAATGTATCGAACATTGATATTAATTTTGTAAATTTCGCAAATCTAACGATCAAAGGTTAGTTTAACCGCATTTAACGAATCCTATAGCTGTCTCGCTCACGCGTATAATAATTAGGTGTAATTGTATCTAGTTGTTAAAGGCGTCTAGCGTGGCTCGCATCTCTTTCTCTCGCAGTGCACAACGCTTTCATGCCATCTCTTTCGGATAGAACGGGAATAGTAGAATATATAGGTGAAATTATTATTAGATTATTTATATATAGAGCATGATAAAATGGAGTTATGCGTCTCAAAGGTGCGAGTGAATATAACAATCAACCAATTCGATATAATAATATATATATTTTTGTAATTATTATTATTATCACTGAAAAAACAACACTAAATATCACATATTATCAGATAATAATATACGAAATCGCTACGATTATTTCAGAGTAGTTTAATAATTGAAAATTAAATAATATATAAATTTGCGTCGAATTGGGAATCTCCCTCACATATCGGACATAGCGTGGTTAGAATATTGCTAGAAGCACGACTTTGAGACGCACAACTATGCATATTTAACTGATACCTCCTAGCTTTATGACTTGTTTCGATATATTGTAAGGCCTGGTACACACGGGCGCTTTTCAACGCCGGGATAGAACGTGGGATTGAAAAAAGCGCTCGTGCGCGCTGGGCCTAAATCAACATTAATTTCGATATTAAAGGTAGATATTTAGATTAAATTGTGTAATAATTGCGTGTTTCTGGCCATAATTATAAACTCACCTAATTAATACATAATCATACTGTAAAAATAAAAAGATTATATATAGGTTTTAGGTATATTAAGCTATTTAAAGTAAGAAAATGTATTGTGCGGAGATTACGAGTGAAATTTATCATCTCGTGAATAGTTTGCAGTCAGATCTACTTTACCGATTATATGAACTAGAACTAAGCATAGAAGTTATTTATTTGCATAATATTAAAAGCGGAATTTTGGTTTTTATTATAATAACAATACAAAAATGCAGAATCAAGCCTTGACATTACATCAGAGCATTACATTAGCAAGGCTCATAATTCAGAGTCCAATTATCTGAGGACAAGGTTTGTGACAATAAACTTATAAAATAACCTATAATATGTAGAAATCCATCACTATGCTGTTTGTGAACTACGCGAATTTCACACCTAGGGGTGTAAGGTTCGAGTTACACTGTAATTCTGATGACAATAATGACATATGACGTCCTCGTAAATACGCATTGAAACATCATTTTTTGTTTTTTATTAATGATTGGTCGCGCGTTACAAATTCGACAAGATTGATGAACACAATAATATATTATTATAAAATACAACGAGCGCCCTCTATTATTAGTGTTTCTAAACTGTAAATATTTGTTTATATCTGACTTCTATGCGGTAATGACATTTTGCTATTTAAAAGCTACTACGATAAAATAATCAACGGTTTAACTTCACTTCAATACGAAGCGACCCATCGCTCCGAATCTATTCTAAATCTAATCTGTTCAAAGACAGCCCCCGATTTCTTCATTGTCACACTTATTTTTTAGGAGGTAGGTATAATAAAAGATCTTTAAGGATAATAATTTATTATTTTGTTATTGTAATTATCAAAATAACTATATTTATTTTATTTTTAAGTAATAATTTATTGAGGTTTTGTTTGTAGAATGTTATATCTGATCTTATTTTTAGTTATACGAGGTGCTACAAAATAAGTTATTATTATTTAACGGAAAGAAATGGCGGCCTAAAACAAAGATTACGGACACATTTATATTTTTTCTATTTTACAAGAATGTTATATTCACCTTATATATTTACCTTCATTATGTATAATCGATTGTTTTATTTAATCAGGGAGTTAAACCCGATGAAATATGTCCGGCCCTCTGAAACACTTGGTACCAAAATGTTTAAAAAGAATCGATTATGATTTAACATAAAAGAAAAAAAAACTATTAGAAAAAGCATAAAAACAACGAAGAATATTATAAAATATACGCTTTTTAGGGCCGCCATGTCATCTCCTTCTAATATGCTTGATTATGCAGTAGCACGTCGTGTTGAGTGCCGAATTTATAAGATAAGAAATTTCAAAGGCAATGTTTCGATGAATGTATGCGAAAATAAATATAATTGTGCATAAAAAAAACTGTGTTTTTTTCTGTGAGGTAGGTGATACAATGGTTGACGGTCCTGTTGATTTTTAGGCATTCGACGTGTCCTCGCGTGCAAAATTTTACAACTTAATAAATAATAAAATGGCGCTGTTTGTGACAATAGATATTTGCTACACACAGACATTTATGTGGTGTGTTTGTGGATATTAAAAACAAAACTTGAATTGGCATTAGTCGCATTAATTCGCAGTAATAACACACAAATGTTCGCCCGCTACGGATTGATGTCTATAGCCGTACCTACATATCCGCTGCAATCAGCACTATTTTACCATTTGCAATGTCATGATGGTACCATGATACCATGGTACCATCTCATGATTTCCGGAAAATTTCGACATAATAATATGTTCTTATTTTACATCCCCTAGAATCCAAAACCACCCTTAGTTTAAAAGTTTATATATCCATCTATCTACATCACTTTCTTGTGGACACGATAACTGTCGTAATTTTACACCAATCACTTTCAAGTTGATACATAAAATTCAAGGGCAATCTCGGTCAATTTCTTTAAAGGGCAAAATCAGACCAGGGGGCGGGAATAGTGGTTTTTTTTAAAAAAGTGCAATTTTGCTATAACTTTCTTGGTATATAAGATATCGGATTCGTTTAAATTTTATATTTTTCCTCGGATAAAGGCCTAAAACTTATCTCAGCAAACTTTTTTGATAGCACCAACCACTCGCTGCGCAAGGGTACGGAGCGGTTTAAGAGGGAATTGCGCAATGCTTGATACAAGTTCGTAGAATTGGAGTTCGCCTATTCCCTACCTTGATCCGTGAAATCTACCTCCACCTCCCGGCTCGGCGAAAGGCGTTTTGTTATTTGCGATTTTCGCTTAAATCCTGCGCAATGCGTAGCCGCTTAAGTAAGTCATAAAATTTTGCACAATAATTGCTACCGAACTGTCTTCAAATGTCATCGTTTTTTTTTTTATTAATACAGAATGCTATAAACGAATCGTTATAGTTCTGCGCGAGTCGCTCTCGGGCGCCGCATTTAAAATAATAAATGTTTTAACTGCACGACAAACATTTAAACTAGGCTAATGAATGCGCGGCCTTATGACGTAAGCGCGTTTGACATTTGCTCGCCTTTTCTCCGCCGCGTCGGTTTTAACCTCAAAATTCCGCCAGTAAGAAAGGTCGCACTGTTCGACACTCGTGCTGTCGGAACTGCGCTTGAAATATGCACATCTTTCTAAGATGATTGGGTACTTAAGGCGAAGCCAAAGGATAAACATTAATTTCAACTCATTTAGACCCTTTTTTTATACGGCTGGCATTTACTAACCATTGGATATTTAATAATAAAAAAAATATGTTTAGATACCTTAATCTTAGGTCTTCAACATAGTAAAGTTAGTTTTTTTAATTTCTATATTAAGAAGCTGTAATTAAAGAAAAACCAATATTTGCTTACTGACTGCGCAAAGATTAAAACCTGACGCCATACAAAAATAAATCGCCGAATTTCAAGGTATTAGTGTCGTTCCTCAGCCTAGATTTTTGATATTTACTCAAGATCTTTTGTGTGCAAAAAATTATCTTCTAATATAATCAACGATCTTTTAAAACATAGATACAGCATATCATACAAATCGTCCTTATGAAAACCCGACACTGGTAGATTCCCCCGCCGTTTCGCGCGCCGCAACGCTCCGCCGTGCTGGACAGAGACTTGGTGCGTTTTCACCCTCAAATGCCGTATCTATATGTTTTAAAAATCGTTGATTGCTATAGTTATTACAAAAAATTAGGTCAAAAAACCCCGATTTTAGAGCGTGAGATTTATTAAGTGCTCCTTCATAAATATATTAGAAGTGGATTTCACGAAAGTTAAGAAAAACTAAACATTTTTGACCTATTTTTTTTCGTAAAATTGAAAACCTAAGGTCCCTGTAGCAATTCTTGAGCCCCTAATGTTTATATCTCATTCGCACGCGCTTATTACGGACAAACAAACTGTTCTTTACTCATGTGTGCCCAGTAATTGAAATCGGCATTTGAAAATGGCTTAAACCCGCTGTAAACCTTATTGTTACAATCAATATAAAAAAATATTAGTTATATAACAAACAAAACCGCTGCAGGGTAACATTAAATCTCGTACCCATGTGTTGTTTTCCGTGCTATCCGTCTCGCTCGCACTTCTCCTATATCGCTAAAACGTGCGAAAAATCCTGGCCACGGTTCCAAAGCCGCCAAAGTTGGCGCAGCCCTGCCACAAGTGTTTGCGAGTATATTTTAAGGGTTGAATAAACACAGAAATGTGTTTATTAAGTATCGTCAGAATATTTAAATTATTTCTTAAAAAAAAATAATGATAAGGTGACTCGGACTTCTTAACTCTTAAGGTGGGTCGTTCTTCACTCTACTTTTCCGTATACCCACTTATAAAACCATAGAAAACACAAACAAATGAATCCTTCTTTATAGCATTTGTCGAAAATATCAGTCGCTATTTCACCCCTTTCAACTTTTTTTTATATTAAATATTTATTCAAAAAAGATTACATTAAATGGGTGGTTTTGGCTACCAGAAACTGAACTTTATGGCAAGTCTTACAAAAATTGTGCACCAAGTTTACATACAATATATCTTACATACACTTTATTTGTCACTAAATGACATTATATAATAAAAAAAAAAAATAATAAAGCTTTATATTGTACTATTACCTTCTAAAAACACGTTTTCTTGATCGGTAATGCGCCAACATTAATACAATATAGTATACGCGCGTCTGTCGCTATTGCAGGACAGCTTTTCCTAGCTATGAATGAAAAGTCCGCCCAGTACTGTTAACCTACGATAATTGAAGGTAGATTACTGTAAAATGTGTATTTATAATGTGAAATTGTAAACGGAATTAATAGGTATAATGAAATGTATTCAGAAATGAATAAATGAATATTATTATTATTAATTTTTAGTTAGATAATAAGTAAAAAAAAAATTAACAGAAATAAATACCTTAAAAATAAATAGAGTAATCACAAAATAACATTAACACACATAGAAACACATTTAATTTTCCAATGTTGTTTAGGAGCGTTCTAAATACATTAAAAGTACTTATTATACTAATTTATAGGCATATTAGATACGTTATATTATTTTATCTTTAAGTATAAATAAAATAATTTTAACTATAGTAAATAGAACACGTTTAAGTTCTTTTTCACACATCCATACACACATAGCTTCAAATTAATTAATCTCTTGCTATCGCATAATATTTATAAAGCCTGTTTAAATATTTGTATAAATTTAAATCCACAGAGGGCCTCTAGGTAAATTTTCAGTTGCACATTTTGTTATTTTATTTTTTTTTATTATTATTTTTTCGTCTATACTAGTTTATGATATGTCAGCTGAGGATCTATGTTTCTACAACTGATTACATCACCTTATACGCTATAAAGGTGATGTAATATAAAATGTATTGTTTTTTAATAAAAATAATAAATAAATAGTATTTTATTACTGATTGGTCGCGTGCTTTCAAAGACGTGCTATCAGAGCGTCGAAACTTTACGACCAGCAATAATAATTGAACAAGAAAAAAAATAAAACTTTAAATTGTAAATTATCGCTGTAAATTAATTTAACAAGGTTTTCTGCGCAATAATAATTATTTCATGATGCCTGCCATTATAATTTTTAAACATTTATTGACATAGGGAGAAAAATATATGCGCGGAAAGTCGATAGGATTTGTTTGACACGCCGTTGTTAAGCAACGGCGCAGCTTGTATTACACGCTGCGTTATGAGTAAAATATATTTTGCATCGAGGAAAAAATGAGTTCGGATAAATAACCGTGAATTATTTAAATATGATTTAATAAAAAAATACAATATTCAAACTGGCAAAAACATAGTTTTGCAGCTCCCAGAAAACTTATTTTATGGCCGGTCTTACAATTCAAGGTTTATTTGTTTGGTCATTATACATTTTTAAATTAAATTTACTATCTAAAATATATATAAAAAAAAGACTAGTATCTAAAATAATTACTTATCATATTAAATGCGAATAACAAGTGGATTGTAACAGTACGTATTCACATACCATACATGCCTTCCCAGCGACCCACCCTAGCCTAATTATAGGCGCAGACGAGTGAAGTGCAGCGTTTCGTTACACGTTCATTCGCATGAATTCAAGTCACACTAACGCACGTAAAAAAAATTACTTCAAAACGTAATACTTAATTAATATAATATGCTTTGAATACAAGTAAAATTAAATAATATTATTTTTGTACGAATTTTTAAACACTAAGTTCACTAGTACCTATTTAGAAAATAATTGTGTATGATCTAGGTAATAGCAATTATTAAAAAAAAAAAGGAAGCTTAGAATGCATATACAAAATTTCGTGTCTGTGCTGTTGACCGTTGAGGAGTTTCGTCCGGACGTCCGTCGTGGTACTCTTCGAGAGAGTGCGCAGACACATATATGTTTACACATCAGCGATATACTTTAATTGTGGTAATTAACAATACATAATTTCTCGCCCTCGCAATGTTGTTACAATAGATTATTATATTCATAACGCAATCGTGTTGTGTAATACGGACTGCTCCAGTTAGCTACTAGCGTGTGCCTTTCCACGTCAGCTGTTCAAAGAAACATCGAAGTGTTGTTTTTTAGTATGCAGTCGATTGAGACGAATCATATGAAATAAATTTGATTATTTAAACTATATTAAGAAAATCTGTGATAGTTTTGTGTGCGTTACAATATAGTGGCGTAGTCAGTGTTGATAGTTTCAAATAAGTTATCATTGAAAGCTCGTGTTCATTCAATACAATGACGTCCACAGATAAACAAAAATATGGAAATTAGTGCGTTTTTGACGAAACACTGAAAAAAACGTGATGTTTATAAGTTATGCGGGTAGATAGGAACCTGCTTAACTAATTCTCAACAGGGGTAAGTGAATTTACACTGACTTAACAATCTAATAAATCACATTGTATTCGATAATAATTGTTATTTATTAATTAACTATTATTATATGAAAGTCTGCAAACGACTGGTGGGGATAGTCTGAAGTCGACTCGCCACTCGCTCGCTGTCACCTGCATAGACCAACATAGACGAGCTGTTAGGGTGAGATTTTTCGCCGGCAGATTCTGTAAAATCAGTAACCTAATAAGTTGTCTCCTATGAGAAACTTTAAAATAATATTTTTACTTTGACACGACATACATACAATTCAAATTCATATTAAAACCTTATTATTTTATCTACCGTCTCTCTATTTCATATTTTAATTTTCAATAAATCAATAGATAAATCAATAAATAAATAAAAGCATGCTATTTCCCGAGGCGTAGACTCGCGATGGGCGTACGCGGATGAGGAGAACCACTGTAGGCACAAAATTAAGCCTCAATTATTTGCTATGGAGCCATTAAAATTTCATTTCTCACGAAGAAACCGCGGGCAACACGCCTGAAACGTTTGGATTTTGTAATCTTCTTCAAATTAAATCATTGTTTTTCCTAGAAATAGCCGACCGTTAGTAAAAAATCCATTTGCACTCGGAATATAGGTAAAATTCAAATAAAAATTGGACTTAAAATACATTGAAGTTAATATTTTTTTAAATCTTATGCTATTCGTTAGAAGATAATGATTCTTAGCACTAACATTATTATATTTTTCTTATGGGAAAACACACATAGATTGTTTCAAAATGTTTTCAAACCAAATTGTTTCAAAATGTTTTCAAACTAAATTGTTTCAAAATGTTTTCAAATTAAATTGGTTTAAAATGTTTTCTAATTAAATTGTTTCATAATATTTTTAAAATTAATTAAATTATTTAAATGCAAATAGTCATAGGCGCGAGTGTGGGAAAGAGAGAAAGATATTAATGTGTCTGTGAATAAAATAGTTTCAGTTTATGTGCAAATGCGTGAATGGATTTATACCTCAAATATACCAAACTTATTTAATTTGAAAGTAGTCTGAGAACTATGCTTGTAAGGTCGAGCGCTCTTAAGTATTTTTTTTTTTGTGTATACTGTAGTATACTATAGTATACTATAGTAAGCCCAGCAAGTGTAATTTATGACTCATTAATATTATTATGTTATGTAATGGTGTTCGCTTATTTTATGTGTCACATTATTAAATTCTTATTATATTGGTATTGGTATGGAAATGCGCTTGCGAGCAAACGACACAAAAAAAATAGTTTCTTTTCTATTAGTATATTTTGCGGAAGGTATAGTATCTTTCGGACGATAAGTACTTTATTTTCATTTCGAACATTCGCTTTTCAGTGCCAATCTGAAAGAAAATAGTCATGAAATCTAGACGTGAAAAGTCTGATGCGAAGTCCGGAGGCGCCGCGGAAACGCCGAAGGAGAAAACCAGGACTAAAGGTCAGTTTGTATTGGATATATTCAAAATCGCTACCTTATAGGAGGTTGATTTATATCGACCATTAAATCGGTCTTGGAAAAAAAAAAAAATAAATTAAATCGATTAGTCGTAGGTGTGATTTTTTTTTTTTTAGTTAAAAACAATAATGCATCAACAGTCGTTTCGTCCGGGGAAATATTTGCACATTTGAATAGTAATACTGTTGGATTTTCGTTTATTAGTATTCTTTATTCTTTATTATTAGTACATCACATATCTTTAAATTATTTAACTATATTTATAGATAAACTTAGACATCAATAAAAGTAGTATTAAGTTAATAAAAATCACATAATCACGATGCTCATCTATATTCGCATTTATTGTCATATCGGAAAACGATCATTATTAAATAAACACCTTAAGTTAAATCTAAATGACAAATTGAAAATAAAAATCATTAAATAGGTTATTTATAAAGAAAATAAACTATGCTACTTACCGAAATAATTTAATGTTTCAAATTTATTTTATTGAACCATACAGGTCGATACTTTTTGGGATAACAATGATGCGTTGTCAAAAACCTACCCGAAGTGCGAACGTATTTAATGATGGTTAAGTGATAAGATAAGATATTTTATTTATGTAATAAAATAATTTGCGCATTTTACAGGCGCAGTTAAAACGGTCGCCGGCGCACCTTCTGCGGCGAAGAAGATCACACCCAAAGAGGGAAGGAGAGATCCTAGCGTCGACAAAGGCCGCCCACTCGAGGGAGGGAATGTCAAAAGCGGGTATGCATTGATTGAAGACAGTCGAGGAGTTTCTTGCAGCCACTGTACCTGCTGTCAAACTGACAGCGCGGCTTTAGGTCGCCCCCGTAACTAAAAGGGTTCACGACCATATTATGCCAATTAGCATTTTTATTGGTGGCAACATATTTATATTAATAGCAAAAAGGAAATGAGCAATCTTGTGGCTTTTAATATTTTGTCCGTACTGAAAGAGATTCTTTGTTGTTGACTTTGTTTGATTTTCTATAATTTTCAGCTCAAATGTAGCCTTATCGCAAACATCGCAGCCGACGAGGGTCAGAACGGAAAAGGCACGTTCTAAAACGGACCCGAAGGTCAATATCAGCGCTTCGAAGGCGGATAAATCGAAGGGCGTCCCGGCGAAGGCCTTCGCCAGCGTGACGGTCAACTCGCCGGTGGCCAAGCGACGAGCGCCCGACGCGACGGAGCGAGAGGGAGGCGCGGCGTGCGAGGGCGACGCAGATAGGGCGGCGCGGGAGCGGACCAAAACGCGCACCCTGGACCCGGACGAATCGAAGGTTTCCACTATTTTATTTGAGATTACTTTCAAATCAAAGCAGTTAATAGTATCATATTGAAAACATTGTAATGACTTGTAATAGTGTCATTGAAATCTGCGTTTATGAATAAATAGCGAACGTCTGTCGTGTATTTATTTATTTATTTTATTTCAATCGCAAACTGACAGCGAGCGAGCGGCGACTCAGTTTCAGACTTGCCTCACTGGTTAGCATTTCAGTTCGTGATAGGCTAAAAATGACGCAGAAAGCTATGAGCCGCTCACCTAAACACATTGGATGGAAAACATTTATTGACAAATACTCTACCCCATATACGGAATCGATCTTTCCCTTTTTCTTGGTGGGGAAAACCTCCAATATTTAAAACGACATAGCTCTGATAACAAGCCCAGGGAAATTGAAGGGTTAAGAATCAAATACATTAAATCAGTTAGGGTTAAGACTTTGTTTACTCGAGGAACGACCATCGGTTAACCGAAAATAGACGAAGTCCTCGCGGCAACGAGCTTCCCTGAGAGTAGGACTTGGGTCTTGCGGCTGATGACGGCACAACTACTGAAGTTTCCATTCATATTTTAGGTTTTCAGTTCTCCGGAGTCTGATGGCAGCGCGAACAGCGAGCGTCTCCGCATCCTCGCGGCCACGATGGCCACCCGCGCCCTGCCGAAGGCGTTCTTCGTGCCGCTCGGAGACCAGCCGGAAAGTTCCAGGTCTCCCGCGAAAGACGACGATTCGTACGAGGACGATTTCGAATCGTACGAGGACGACTTCGACAGCAGCAGTGCCAGTAGCGTCAGTAAAGACGTCGCCGCTGGGAGCGGGTCGCCGCGCGCGTGAGTACTCACGTTGAGGGGCCTCTTCCCGAAAGTGTCTTTCGTTGCATGCTCGTGTTCATCTCTCTATCTCTGTAATTTTATCTGATCGATTCTCAATTCAGCCAATAAGATTATTATAAGCTATCGCCGCCAACTAATTGGTCGGCATCTGCGCAGGCGCGCATTGGAACGGCGCACGGGCGATTCGCCACCGACCGATTATTGTACCTGATTAAGTTTACAATGGTTGTAATTTATCTCATTAGGGATTCATTTATTTATTTATTTGCGCGTGAGAAATAAAAGGATCCAGAGCATCGGTTTCCTTATCCTTCCATCAACCCTGGACCTTTCACTCTCCGGCATAAGATATTTGCATCTAAAGTTTTGATAAAATGCCCCGCAAAGGTTGCGGGGTCGAATCCGCACATGGTCCTACCATTTTTCAACACTTCATTACCACCTGGCTCTAGCACAGGCACATTTGGCCCAATGTTTTTTTTTTGTAGTATTTATTATATTAAATTAATGTATAAATTTATTCTTTTTAGGCCGTCTTAGTATGAGGACGTCCTCTTTGTGTGAGTAGTTTTGTAGTTTTTTTTTTTTTTGATAAGTTTCGTATAACGCAATGAACGTTTTCGCCTTCAGTGCGTCCGCGTCTTCGAGCGACTCGTCGCCGTCGCCGCTAGAGGACGCGGCCCCGCGGGCCGCCGTCGAGCGGAAGCTCGACTCGGGCAACTACGAGTCGGGCACGGCGGTCGCGCCGCAGCCCGTCCGCGCGGGCAGGCAGTCCAGCGCCAACAGCCTGACGGACGAGGGATTCGTGGACATGCAGTCGGTGCACCAGAAAAATTATAACAAGTATGCATTTTTGAAATAAAACTTCTTTGGTTGGGCCGAGCTGTCGCGTTGATTTTCTTCTTTTTTGTAATCTTTAAATTAATACGCGTTGAGAAAACTTTGCAGGAGTGTGAGATTTAGCATAGTTAAAGTTTATATGGAGAAGGAGTGCAGAAGGCCAAAATTTTTGTCCACTGGTATAGATTAATACGTCATTATTATTTATTTACACGCGCTAATTATTTATTTTTTTAAACTCACCGTTTTTTGGAATATCTACTTTTTCTAATACAGAGAGAAATTAGAAAATAATGATTTGTTAATTTATACATTTTTTTTTAGCAATATAAATAACCATAATCGCAAGTAAACGAATTTATTGTTATGAGAACGCAACCCGCTGGACGTGTTACTCCGTCCGCGGTAAAGGAGCAACTGTCACTACGCTGACAGTTTTCTAGAGGCGACATCTACCGTAGAAATACTTGCATTATCTATAATTAAATAATTTCTGTATAAAATCGATTTAATTCGGGCTTTTGGCGTAATCGGGTTTGAACCCAACGTTCGCACGTTTGCTTTTCAGACCGTAGAATCAGTTAACCTCAAAATCGCGATGTTTCCTTGTTTATACCAGTTTTTATGATTGTGTTGTCGACAAAACACTATAAAACCACAGTTATTTGTCGACCACGCTGGAATTCGAACTGCAGTTTTCTCGATCAAATGCAGGCTTTCTTATCCTTCTAAATACCTACGCTGAAAAATATATATATATAGATAGATATATGGGCACTTGCTTTAAGGGCGTAAAACGATTTAACGGCATTGAAGAGGTGAAATGTCTGCTTAAAATATCCGATTTTGTGTTTTTAAATAACTATTTTTTCCCGTATACAAAAAAAAACACATTTTTTTATATATATACAGGGTGTCCCAAGACCAATCCCGCAGACTTTAGGGTATATTTATGTTCCCTATAAGGGTAAGAAATTATATAACAAAATTTTCATCACCAAATTTATTATTTTTTGTACAAAATTTGTGTAAATCGATCTTATCAATCGATAAATCAATGCTATCTGTCGACCAATAGCATCCATCTTAGAATCCCAGAGAAGGGGTAAGGAGCTACCCCCTCTTCATAGACCGACCTCTTTCCGACCAGTGGCATCTGACAGCGATCATTTAGCCCCGCCCTAATAGAGCGTTTCGAACAATGCGGCTGGTAATTAACCTCGATCGTGACTGACCGCGGCCCAGTGACCCAGTGACGTAGTTATCCGAGGGAGGAGCCATAGCTATTTTACACGATTTAGAATAGAAACTTTAACATTGTATTTCTTCGAAACTATTATAAATTTTGATATAGTTTCTTAACAAATAACACTAGAAATCTAATGACCAATTCGCTGGTTTTTTTTTAACGGGAATGGTCTTGGGACACCGTGGTTATAAGAAAGTTGGGTTAGTTACACCGTTTCTAACTCGAGAACGGCTGGACCGATTTATGATCTTTGATTCGTTGGATTTGTCTCTGCCCCGAATAGCGGAATAACTATTAAAACATCGGAAAAATCAAAATTTTATTCAGCAGGTTTTAAATAAAGGGTGTTTTTTTTAGAGGCGTGGTTTTCAAGAAGAGATAAAACGCATATAATTTGATGTTATGGCTAAGAATTTAGTTTTATTATAAAGATAAGGGTTTGCCATTATGTTTTAAACATGATTTCGGGTAAGTGGCCGCCGCGGCTGACTCGAACAAATTCCAGCCGAGAGGCCCAATTTTCAACCACTTTTTGCAGCAAGTTGGGCCGTATGTCAGCAATAACGCGCCGAATATTCTCTTCCAAGACGTTAATCGTGTCCGGCTTATCTGCGTAGACAAGCGACTTCACATAACCCCACAAAAAATAGTCCAGCGGTGTTAAATCGCACGATCTTGGAGGCCACGCCACGTTGTTCAGGAGTAAGTCTATTCATTATGAAATGGCAAACCAAACTGAGCATAAATCAAGTGACAGCTGTCAAAAACACCAACTACGAAAGAAGTAGTGCCAGATTGAAAACCACGTCTCTAAAAAAAACACCTTTATAATCCTATCGATGTTTATGTTAGTGTAAGCAGTTATATTCACCTAATTTACTTTGCTAAATTAGATGAGCATCGCTTTTTGATGTCGCGCGAGCAACGACGCTTTTATTGACGGTTTCAGAAACGTGCCGGACGTGGAGTCGCTGCTGCTCGGCCGGCGCCTGCGGCAGAGGACGCGCCAGCTGATGAGGCGGAAACGTCGCTCGGACGACCTGCGGCTGCTGATCGCGCTCGACGAGCGCCACTTCAGCTGCTTCCAGATGCTCGCTCTGCCCTACGACCAGTTCATCGCCAGGTATTTTTTGTCATGGAAATGACTACTGCATATCATCGATTAATAAAATATTATTTTGTTATAAGATATTGTAACTCCCGTTATCGGCTGTATGTTAAGTTACATTTGTTATGAACGCAGTTAGTATATAAGACTTGATGATGTGATAGCTCAACGAGGACTGAAGTTGCCAGGTCCCTACTTCGGTCAAGAAAAGTTATCGTGAGAAAGGAATTTCTCTGTTTATCTATGCATTCGCTGCGTCGGTTGCCTTTTGACCAGCGGCTAATTACTCTTACTGCAGTTGGCTCAATATTATATATACGTAAAGAACAGTGGTGACGCTTCTGCATACTGTCTCCTCAGGTACGGCGGCTCAGGAACGAGCCAGGCCTCGACCCAGACGTACGACGACGGCGTGGATCAAGACTCGCAGACAGACGCCCTGGGCGTGCGGAACGCCTGGACCCAATGTCCGGTCAAGTACTCCGCGGAGGAGTTGTACCTGGTGGAGCCCGCGGGCGAAGGACACTCCGAAAGATGCGAGGATTACTTCGAATCGTTCAACCTAAGGTAATAACTTTTCGCGGAGGTATAAATTCCCTTTATTCCCTTACCCTTATTCCTTTTATCCCAGATCCCTAAAAATTGTTATAAATTTATGTTATTACATTCTGTTTATTTTTTTTCATAGGCATTAATTAATATATCACCTAATATGTTAATAATGGTCAATTTTGTATGAAGGTCATCCGGCTCGAGAAACCAAACCCTAGAACAGGGTGATAGCCTCAAAACGAACGCACTCAGGATATACTTGGAGCAGAAGAGTGGCGCGGGACCTTGTTCGATGATGAGCCATGCTGTCTACCACGGATTGGTGTCGCAGCCAAAATACGACCCGAGGAAATTGGCCAAGTTCCTCGAGCGTACCACGCCGATGATGCTGTCAGAATTGGGCGACTGTTTGGACTCGTATGGTACTACAGCAGATTTACAAACGACTACCCTGAAATGCAGCGAGGGGTCGGTGAATCTTTTGGACGTCGACAAGCGCGAAGATGTACTTAAACTAAAAGATAGGTAAAAAAAATCTCAATGTATTAATGATAGTACTGTGCCAGTTTGCCACTGTGTCAAGAGTTCAGCACGCTTCAAGATTCACCAGTTCAACAGCTGATGCGAACCTTTTGTCTTCAGTCACTAAGACGAATTTACAGGGAATCGGAACGGATGTCGTGCCCGCTGTTTACGGACGCCATTGTATTTATAATTACGAGACTCGGTTCGGGTATTTAAGCCCGAGATGATTGCCTTGAGGTAGTCCACACACTACCCTCAAGCGCAGATACACGACTAGGCTCTCGGCAGTTCTGAATAGACCGTCGCGAGACCAACTTGCAGGCGAGGGAAATCTCTACCCGCCGTCGGGTAGGAGCCATCTCGCGACGGCTGTCTTGAATCCCAATCAGGCGCCCTAATGGAGTTAATTAATTAATTAACTATATTTTATTTGGCAATAATTATTTAATTTATCTTTATTGGGGAAATAAAACAGTTACACGAGAAAAATTATATACAGGCAGTACATTACAATCATACTAGGGCGCCGCTTTGCTTCGCTGCGGCATACATTGGAGTGGAGTTTAGTATATAAAAATGTATTTCTCCATTGGGATTACCATTTATTTTTTTATAATTCTTTGCGCAATCAAATGTATATGTTTTTTGGTATCTATGCACAGAAGACATTGTCATGGTCATTTTAAAAAAATAATTATCAAAATCGGTCTTGTAGTTCTAGAGCCTTAGTCCGTGAACCGAGTGACATTTGAGTCACCACATGGGAGTTTCGCTCGCTATGCTCGCTCCGCTCCAATAAAAAAAAAAAAAAATATTTATCGTATGGCAAAAATGTACAAAGAATGTCAGAAGTTAAAGAAAATAAAAATTGAAGTATTAAACGTGATAATCTATAGGACTATATGCTTATGTCCAGAGAGTATATCCAGTCGATAGCGTTTGGTGTGAGATTGTGTAAATCTTGTGCAGGTCCTTTAAAGCGTCGAAGTGGGCAATCACTGATGATATGTTGGATGGTTTGGTTATCGTGTCCGCAATCGCATTTGGGGCTTTCTGACATTTTCCATTTAAAAAGCATGTCCTTACTTTTTCCGTGGCCTGTTCTTAGGCGGTTCAAAGCGCACCAAGATTTTCTGGGAAGGTTAAAACCTGGAACGCATTGAGTTGGGTCTTGAATGTACCCATACTTGTCAGGATTTCTATTAAACCATTCACTTTTCCATGCGTCGGCCATGTTAAAGTTGCCTAATGTGAGTTGTTGTCCACTCTTCCAGGAAAAAATAAATAAATAAAAAGAACGAAAACAATGGTACCAACTTTAAAGTTACCGGTAGATTCAAAAATTAAGGACATATTCATGTTTAACCAAAACACGCAACTTCGCGGCCATTCAATGAAGTTATCTAAATCTCTTCGTTCCACTAATCCTAGGAAGAACTTTATCTCCAATAGAGTTGTGGATAATTGGAATCGGCTACCACAGGAAGTGGTGGAAGCTATAAGTGTAAGCCAGTTCAAGAGCCGCCTTGATAAATTTCTTGAATCTAGGCCAATCGCTAGGGGATATGACGTTTCCGTACATCTCATCCGATTTTCAGGCAGGTTTCGAGAATATTCCAAGCGTCCGACGACGACGGCACCATCATAACCGTGCACGCGCCCGTCGCCGGGCATCGAGGCGCGGACGGCGCCTGCATTGTCGAGGATCTCGTCTCCGGATGCGTCGCTTGTCTATGGAACGTGCGCCCGCGGGGACTCCGCTATCCCGTCGAAGTGCTGGCCGCCCAGGAGTCGATCCTGTGCAGTACCATAAGGAGTAGAAGGCACGGTTTGGCGGTGGCGGCACTGCGAGACGGGTTCGTTATATAATTTAACATAATTTAAATACAGGGTGAACTTCAGCAGTATCCTTTTAAGGGTGATTCTGAACGTCAACTTTGTAAATAAATAAAATAAACCGACTGAATCTACGGGACACGGTACCTTCAAATGTATTGACGACATGAACGACGGGTAGTTTCCCGCGTGCAAATATTGTAATGTAGGTCAATTGGATAGGTCGGGAACACAACAATACGTGCGTCAAACGTTCAATATTTATATTTTATATAGTTTTTGAAGTTACACTTCTTTGCGCCCGTTATACTCATTGGGATGGGATGTTGGTCGAGAAAACGCGTCACGCGTTAGGAGTAAATCCGTAGAGTGCCTTTTTATACGTTCTCTACCAAAGCACCCCAAGAGTCTCGGTGGGTCAGTGGTTAACGCACTCGTCTCTCACGCTAGAGTCCCCCATCCATGAATATACGAACTTAATAATGATAATGTGTAGGTGTATAGTATAATAATGAAGTGAGAAAAATGCCTTATATTTCATTTATATATCCTCTATGTCTGTGTGTGCGAATGGCTAAAGAAGTTTAACTTCCACCATCTGCTCCGACGCAGAGCCATTTTTTTTTTGTTAGCCGTATGAAAACCCAGCATAAGGATTATGCTGACTTTAAGTTCAGCATTTCAAATTTTAAATCATTACAGCACTAAATTTAAAAAAAAAAACCAAAATATAAGGTGGTTTTGTGTTGCCAAACGGAGGAGGGTAGTACAAACGCGCGCGTGTTGTGATTTTTTAATTTCTACCCGCATAAACGCCGGAAATACCTTCTTTTTAGGGTGTAAGGCGCGCTTCCGACTTTTCGATCGTTGCCTTAGCACGATACTATCAAATTTATTACGTAAAAGCTATTTAATTACATTATTTCTTGTTACTCTTAACTCAGTTGACAGTGCCGAGAAATGCACGGATGCATATTTACAGATGGTAGAAACACGTGTCTTTTGCTGCGTATAGCTTTTGCAACTATTCAAATTACGTCGCCGAATGCATATCAACAGTAATTTTTACACTTTCATTTAAGAATATAAGAATAAACATTGTAAAAATTGCCCGCTACAGTGGCTGGTGTAATATTAAATATTAGCTATAATAATATTCTATTTTTACAGATCCATTTGCCTGTGGGACTTATCTGAGCGCAGAGAATGGCACTACGAAGTGCCGGGTTCGGATAAGGAAAATGGTATACTATTATACAGCCTAGGTCATAGCAATTCTTTTAAAAAAGAAGAAAAAAAAAGCAACTTGAACGAGGTGAAATGGGGGCTCAAAAAGTTTCATTAGAATGAGTATAGGTGCACATCAGCAGTAGCAGTACACGCTATAAAGGTGATAGCTACAGATAAAAACAATTTTTTTATTTATTTTAGGCTACCATTTCACCCACTTCAATTTTGTTTGATATTTTACATCCTAAATGAAACATTAAAGACGAGTTATATTCAACTAGATTGTATTATTAAATGAATGCTGTCTATTCATGTACAGGATGTACTTAAAAATCACAACTGTCCTTTAAGAGGGTTAATCTATATTAACCACTAAAGCGGTCACAATGTAAAAATATTTATAGAAATAAAAAAATGGTTGCTACATTTTTAAATAAATTCCAGAAATAGTTTGAACAGACTCCTTTATCTATTCGCATCGTATCGGATGTTTGTTAGATTTTATTTAGAAAATTAATTCGTTTTTGTAAATATTTTTGGTGATTAATGTTCTATTGTCATTATAGATCAACTTCCTGAAGTGATTTTAAACACACCCTGTAGAGTTTGTGTACACAAGCGATGAGGTATTTATAATCAACAGGTGACAACTTGATCATTCGCCGCTGCAGTTACACCACGTGTTGCGACTCCATCGCGGACAAAGGCGACCAGGTGGCCATTCACGGCGATGTGGTCGCCATGGTGATCAGCCAGGACTCGGTGACCAGGCGAAGGTCTGATTTTGGCTACGCGACGCAGTCGGAGAGCTATGGACAGGTCAGATCATTTTTTAGTAATATTACGGTTTGAAGGAGCATTTACTGGTTGGTCCTTCGAGCCGGATGACAATATTTCTATGCTGCAGCGCTAATAAAATATTTCGAGCACTGATTTAACTGAAAAGCTCAGTAGAATCCTAATTTGTTGTGGCTACTGAATTTTAGTAGGCCTATAATCTGTTTTATAAACTGTAAAAATCCATTCCTGTTGATTTAAAGTCGTTTACTCTCTGTTTCTCTGTGGAACACTTCGGTAGCGCTTACAAAGCAGTTTGTTTATGTGTACCGGAGTTCGGTTAGACGTACCAAACGTTGGTTCAACCTACTAAACACTTTAGTAACGGCAACCAAGTACTCTACTATCTCGTTTTGTAAAGCGTACAGGATGTCTTCTGTGTATTTTTTATTCGCGTTCAGTAGGTCCAATGTCGATATATTTAATTCTATGCGTAGGTTTTCGTGCTGTACGAACGCGCCTTTATGCAAGTGTGGGGGTTGAGGCCGCGCACCGCGAACGAGGCGAGGAAGGGTTCCGCACCCTGGTCCGCCGTCTGCCTGAGCCTCGTCCGGAGCGTCGGCCTGGAGGCGGCTCCGCGTCGCGCCGGCAGCCCTTCGGCTGGTTCGCACTGCGCTGACGACTTCGACCTGACGGCGGCCACCGCCAGAACCTCGCGGACAGAGAGGGGACACTGCGGAGGAAGGGAGGTGAAGGTTTTCGCAATTCATTTTCGTGTAACACAAATATTACTATGTAGTTTTATATAATAGGCGAGTCGCTAGCTACTGATCTGAAATGTTTTCTCTTACAAGTTTTCTCACATAAGTTTTCTCACATAAGTTTTCTCACATAAGTTTTCTCCCATAAGTTTTCTCCCATAAGTTTTCTCCCGTAAGTTTTAATACAGCAGCCCCATTTTCTTTTTTTAATGTACTTTAGACTGACGCGGATTCTGCGGACGACGCGGCCGGCCTACTCTGCTTCGACATGATGCGTGCGAGCGAAACGGGCGATGTGTTCGCGTCCTGCTCCGGTGGGATCGTGGTGCGCGTGCGCGCGCGCTCGCGCAAGCAAATCGTCTACCGGATCGCAGGTGGGGCGAATATTATGAGTTTATTGTGTAAACTTTGTATTGATTTTTTACGTGAGCCACCTATTAGACATCCGCAGTTGGTCCGCCGCTACGGTGACAGCGCATGCATATCCTAATGGTAAGTGGTCACGTTAATTCGCGCACACCTACGTTTTTTCAAATTGATTTTAAGAACCTACTTCAAAACAATTATTTTTGGTGAGATCCATTTTGATTTTTTACATGGTTACAATAAAAACATATGTTTTAGTGGAATGTAAAAATTACTATGGTCTTTTGCATGGTCGAGTCAGTTCACTGCTACGGTGACAGCTTATGACAGCTCCCAGATGGGAGCACACAAGACAGATGTCTTGCGTGTGGTTTTTAAATTCTATATTATTTAATGGATTATTAAAACTATCTTTGACGTTATGGGATAATTTGATCTAATCATTCTTGTGCATCTAACGGCCTGTAGAAAGAGAAACACTCTCAGACGTTTTAATGATAATATTTAAAAATACAACAATTGTATATTAAAAAACTTAGTTAAATTTGCATTTATATAAAGTTTTAGTGATTCATAATAATGTTTACAATTGTGAACATTTCTCGTTTTCGAAATAAAGAAATTATTCAAAAAAGAACCAATTCAATCCAGATTCGGAGAGTGACGTGACGAGCTTGTCGCCATGTTCGCGCGGCGACCAACAGATCCTGGTCGCCGGCGACAATCACGGCCGGCTGAGCCTCATCCACACGCAGAGACGGAACCCTCTGCTGCAAGTCACGTGCAGGTATATCAGGGCCGAAATTTCAGTCCTCGCTTAAGGTCATTCTTAGTTAGGATCAACCTAACTTTTAAGCATGACTTAAATTGAATTTTGTATCACTTTTGACATATGACGCGTGATCTGACGTTTTGAGGTTATGTTGTCAGCTGTAGGATTACCAGGATTTTGCCATGCGTGTTTGCTTGAATTGAAGATGTTCAAAATATGCAAATCCAGTCAATTTTAAATAGTTTGAAAAAATAACTCACAGCGATTTCAGCGCCGTTAATATACTGAAATCGCCCCTAGTAGCGTATGTTTACACTGACTTAAGGCTTAAGTCGTGGTCGTTTTGTTCTTAGCTAAGGCAGACTTTAAGTTCGACTTAACGCTAAAAGTGAATTGAAATACAATGTTCATCGGTTAAGTCTGACTTAAAATTTACGTTAGTCTTAAGTAGGACATTAAATTTCGGCCCTTAGTTGAGTATTTATTTACGAAACGCGTTTTTTAAATTTTATCAAAGAATTGTAAACACATTTTTTTGATGTTTGCGGCGCCTCTCCGACAACGCAATCCGTTCAAAGAATTCTCTTTCCGAAGGTTGGGATCCTCCGTGCAGCGTGGACCTCAGCAGCAGGACAAAATCACGACGGACCTCAAAGGGCGATTTCTGAACAGTGTGTCGAATCAGGATAAACGCGGTAAGTCGCGGTAAGGTGTGGTTTATCCACACCCTCCCCTCCTCCTCCTCCTCGCCTCGTTCTCCTCCTCCTACCCTCTAAAAACATTCATAAACAACGTAGAAATTTTAATCACAGGAAGCTCGTTATAATAATATTTATTTATTCTTTTCATTAGTACTTGTCTCAAAATATTTTATATTTCAAAATAGTAAATCAGTTAGTTTTATATTCATTTAGGTAATCTACCTTGGTTATGTATTTATTGTATAGTAACAGTATTAGGCCGACATTTTATTCACAGTGTGCCTTTGTGTGTGTGTGTGTGTGCACTATAGCCGGTCCCAGGCAAGCGCACATATGTTTGCGCACATACACAAATGCCATTAGACACAGGGTGGTCAATTTATTCGTTATTTGCACGCATTTGTCTGGGAGCGGCGGCAAAATATCAACTGTCAGCGGCAACAATCTTTTAAAGCACAGCATAACATACAAATCGTCCTTGTGAAAAGCCGACACTGGTAGATTCCCCCCGGCGTTCCGCGCGCCGCAACACTCCGCCATGCGAGCAAGCGAGACGCAAAATGGCGTACTTGGGATCGTTGGCCAGTGGTATTCGCTTCGTAATTTGCATTTTTTTTCTGGTGGAGGAGTGTCCACCTCATAATTTGTTTATTGTCTTATAAACATGTGTCTTATGTTTCTTTTTTATATTTATAAATGTTACTTGACACTGGCCATAATCATTTATTATGAAGGCCATTAATTTGAAGAAGAAGACGTGAGACATTTCTCTTTTTTTTTTGTCTCTCTGTGTCTAATAGCATTTGTGAATGTCCGCAAACATATGTGCGCTTGGTTCTGCAGTGAGAATTTATTAATTTACTACTACTATATGACAATCATGCATTTCTTTTCTAAATTAGTTAAATCACGATACAATGGCGCGTAACTTTCTCGTCTGATTTGTCACACATCACACCACACGCTAAACACGATACCACATTTTATCAACCCACACACGCTTACCCACAAACGTAGTATGTAGATAACATTATTTCATATCATGATAATATTTATTATATTATATCATCTTATCGTATTATATTGTAAAATTGTATGATGTATTTCTTAAATACCGCATTTCGAGGATTTTTACGATACGGCGTTCGCCGTAAGGTTAAAAGTATAAATTATAGTCTGACAAAATTGACTATAATTCTACGCTGATTATTGATACGTAATATCGTATGAAATTTTCTTTTGTTGATTCTTTTAAATGCCTAGTGTAGGATTATTGTATTTTTTCATAGAAAATGTAATAATATATTTATGTAGAATATTTATTTATTTATTTATAAATAAATAAATAAATAAAATAAAATATAGCAACAGAAGCGTGTATGGTAAGTTGTTGGCTGTGGGTGCATTACCGATTAGGAAACTAACTAACAACTTATTGTTACAGTTAAGATTATAATGCCTACTCAACATTTTGGTCAATCTAGCTGACCAGGAACTCTCGGGTTGACCAAGAATTGGTTATTTTTAAAAAAAATGTTACGTAAATAAACACTTTAAATACGCTACCAAGCGGCGAGCTTATCACCGCGAGACAATCTCCACCAGCTAACCCGGACAGGCCATGTAATATAACGTGATTTCGCGCAGGCATATGGTGCGATAGCGCTGAGCGTGCGCCCGCCGAGGGCGGCGGCCCCGCGGAGATCCTCGGCTGCGGAGTCCTGCGCCTGGCGCGGTGCGCGCAGCTGCCCTGCGTGTGGCTGGCGCTCTGCGGCCACCGGCCCTCGGGCGCCCTGCTGCTCTTCCACTGGGACCTCATCCAGTCGGACCTGGCGCCGACGGACGCGCAGGTCCTCGGCCCGCTCGGCTCCGAAGGCGGCGACATGTTCGTCGTCAACGGGACCACGCTGGTGTGCTCATAACTATTACTTTTCATGATAAATGTGTGACCAACTGTGGCAAATGTATGACGGACATGTTTTAATTTATGAACAATACTTGTAACAAACATGTGACAGACCTTTGGGACCAATATGTGACAAAAGTAGGACGAACATAATACAAACGCTGATAGTGTGACAAACACGTGACAGATGCTGAAAGCGCGACAAACATGCGGCAGATATAGAACCAACTTGACTTATGTGGGACTAATTTGTTACAAAGACTAAATATTTGTCACACATGTGACAGACGTGTCTCATGTCACAAATATTTTATTTTTATGTTACAGAAAAACTTACAGCTAGACATACAATTATTACAATAAAAACATTTTTATGAAACATTAGTCAATTATCAGTGTTTCCCTATTACGCAAAATAAAACATTTAGGAGTTTTTTTTTTATGATACTAAGGTAAAACTTCATATATAACCTTCCTTAGAACAGGTAACTCTTATCTAGTTAGGAAGGTTATAGACTTGTACTCATTGGCCAACTTGATTTCTCAATAAAATAAAAACATATAATAGTTATGCGGTATTAAAGTATCTCATTTTAAAACAAGCGTTACTTTTGAGTGAACGGTCTGAGATCCCTACCTATAAATCCTCTGCCACGAAGTTTTTTTTTTCTTAATCTAACGGGTAGGCGAAATATTTTAACTTATAATTAATAGAATATAATATTCTGTTTTCTATTTCGCAGGTCATTTTGTGCGCGGGCCAAGTGCAGGTGCACCGACTGAAAAGCACAAGGCAGGGCGGGATGGCCCTCGCGCAGGAGGAGGACATCTTCAGGGCTTATGTGGCACTTTTGTGACTTATGTGTTGTTTTATTAAACTCCTGCGCACGCATCCAAGTCGTGTACTTAGGTCTAAATAATTAATAAATAAATAAATAAATAAATAAATTATTTATCCAAATCAATTGTGTCTCAGACTCTTCTGAAGAAACTTCGATTTAACTTTGATGTAGAGGATTTTTTTTTCCTTATTCATTGATAGGGGTAGTCCACGACTCAATAATTAACAAATATGGTTGGAACATGTCATCGTAAGCCATTAATGATATTTCAAATTAGTTTTATTTCAATTTACTGTTTTTAAACAGTAGTTTAAACTCGACTTTAAGGTCCGTTCTTAAAAGGGTAGTTTGTTAATTTGTACTTCGCTTTTTTTTTTATTACTGTCCATAATGTATTATATTTTGTAACTGTCAAAGAGGCCAACATAATTTAGGATAAATTGAACATAAGATTCTATATAGGTGTTCGAGATAATTAACGATAAAAAAAACAGCTTATTGGCCCTGTTATTTCAAACGTGGTTTGTTAAGACGACAATGGTTATAGCATTAACGGTATTACAGTTGCCAGACTGCTGTCAATAGTCCGCAAACACGTCAAAGCATAAATAAATAACAGTATATGTTATAAAATAATGTGCGATTTGCGCAAATGTCTGCGCGTACATTTTCCTCAAACCTGTCCCAGCCGCGTGCGCAAATATTTGCACACATATTTCGTGCACAAACACACACATGCATTTGTACATCTTTGCGAATATTTGCGCACGTGTCTGGGGCCGGTGGAAAAGTGCCAACTTGAGTTCGTTGAACTTTTACAAGGGGAACCTGTTAATAATTGGAACCCTAAAAGTTAAAACCCCAAGAACTGATATTTAATGAGTGCCTCCTTATGCCGTTCACAACCGAAGAATCTATTCAATCTTGACCTGGAGCAGACGAAATAACGCAATAATTATATGTACAAATAAATCTTTTAAAATAAAACTTGGCTTTTTTGTATAGTTTAGTAACATAACTAGAGAATCCACGAGCTATTTAAAATAGTGCTGGACATCAAGATAACGAACTTAGTTCTTCTAAAATAAGCGTTTTAATGAGGCGATTTAGTACATAAATTATACGTAATACAATCATCAGAATTATATATTTAATAAATGTATATATTTCGTAAAGAATGACATAAGCTGCAGCAATTATAAGCCGTTTAATTGTGGATAATTTTTTTATACGTTATTTCAACTATTGAAGTGAATATAGCCTAATTCTACATTCCTTTTAAAATCCCTCGTTTTCCCCCCTTTTACCTGTCCACACCGGAAGAAAAGGATGTGTGTGGATCTGGCAATACCAGCATTCAAAAAACAGTCAGTTCGTCTACCTTGTCAGTCAAAAAACAGTCAGTTTTTTTTTGTTATAAAAATGATTATTCTGATTATACAGAGTGTATTTATGGCCTGATGTCCTTTTAGAGGGTTGATCTAAATTAGAGGTTCCCAAAGTGGTCCCCACGGACCTCCAGGGGTCCGTGAGGACTGCCAAGATGTCCCTGACGGAAAGAAAAAAATATTCCACTATACAAAAAAACCTATCAGAGCGTAGGAATCCTGAGGGAGAGGGTCCACGAAGGATAAAAAATACTGGGCTAGGGGTCCACGGGGAAAATAAGTTTGGAAAACACTGGTCCACGAAAAAAAATGTATACTTAAATAATTATGTTATTAAAAAACTTTATATTCGAAAACATTTCGAATTAGTTTTTTAATAACATTTGGGAAACATTTGACCAATATTTTTTTGCTGGCTAATGTCTGATTATTGATCTGTATCCCCGAAAAGGACATCAGTGAATATAAAAACGCCCTGTATAAATCTCGGCACACACGAGCCCGTCGAATGGTGGAATGCACATTTGGTATTTTGGCAAACAAACGGAGAAACATAGATGTTCAATAAATTACCGGGAGAATATAAAAACACAAAAAATATATTTATTTTCAAAAAAGCCATCAAAACATATTTAATTAAAAAAATCCGTATGAATTCAAAGACCTATAATTTAAAGGAAGAAATGTTGGCAGTTATTCTTCATACTAATTCTAAAATAGTATATTTAAGCATTATAAAACTTCTATCTACAATTTATAAATTATTTTTTTTTTGTGTACGAATGTCGAACATTCTAGGTATGATGTATCTATATATTTCATTATGTCATTTTTTGTGAAGCAATTGAAAATTAAATATTGTCATTGCATTAAGTTGCTCTTAGAAATAAACATTCACTTTACTTTACTCTCGGTGTGAATATAGTATCTCGACACCGTATATTGTGGTTGTTCAGCGAAAAGTGACTAAGTGGCATTTTTTTCCGAAATTGGGTTTATTTTACCAAATTACACTATACGAAAAATAACTAAGTCCGATAAGTGACAAGTACTTTTTTTTTTCTTATGCATTGTTTGTGTATATGTGGTGTTTCATTTCAATGAATAGACGCTAATAATTATAGTCTAATAATTATACAGGCCAACGTGATTACTGAATAAAAATAATAAAAATAAAAAAAAGCGAATAATTTTTTGCATATTTCAATTTTTATCTCAACTCGTCTGCACCAAAACTAAAAGTGGTTTATCTCGTTTGTTAATTAATCGCCTTTCGCCCTATGACCGCGATATGAATGTCCTTTACAAAGCGCTGTAATAAATAATGCGCATAATTGTGGTGACGATGTTAGAAGTTTCTTATCGAAATGTTTTATTTCCCTCAAAATATGAAACCGTGGTTAATACTTTCAATAGTTTTGTAGCTGTTTTGAAATGAAACAACCGAATAAATGACATAACCATAAACACACTGCTTTTGTTTTATTCTCCCCGTTGCGCAACAATGACAATACAAACCTCTAGCTGTCACTCTAAACTTGTATAGCGATGGGCGCTGCAAAATAGTAACTGATGACGCACCATGACTATGTTGCCTGCAAGCGCGCTGTAACTTTCGTCGGTTCAAAACCGTGATGCAAAGCAATGCAAAGTGACGATGATGTTTATATAATAACAATGTTCACATTTCAATAAGAAGGTGAGTGCATTGATCAAAACAGAGCCACAGCTGCGTTTCACGACTTTGACAGCTCAAGGAGGTTAAGCTGGTTTAGTACTGCGCGGCTCAAACCCAAGCGGACGTTTTTCGGCTTACCCCCACCTATCGAGTTGCTCCTCCTGTTGTATAGACTCCCTGGCTACTGCTCTCCCGGATCGTGAAAACAAGGAATGTATTGCCAGTCAGTGTCAGAATCAAAGACATCTTGAAAAAAGGGACGAAATAAACAAAATAGGCTTATCAGCTATGCTGCTATAAATAATAATAATACATTAATTTTTCTGGTCTACTTTTATTTGCGGTTAATGCGTATTTTTATTATTTTTTATCCTTTTACGTTTATAATAATGATTACTGGTTTCCATAATAAAATAAAAGTATTTCTTTTAAATACCTACTCAAATTGAACATAAAAAAAATTAGGGTAGACCGATTGGCTATTAGGGGAGTGAGAGGTATTTCACTCGAATCCCTAATAATCTATACTACCTCTATTAATTAATGTAAAGAATAATATTAAAACATATTCAACGAATTTAAAAATGCGATATGTTTACAATGCTCATCAAAGGATCGTTATCGCGTCCAGTAGCGAAAAAATTTACAGGTATAAATGGTTAAATGCATTTTAGATAATGAAAACGTAACCAAGTGGATATCTATAATGTGTTTTAAGGAATATGAAAAATATATTTCCATCATTACCTATCTCATAAATTTAATTTTGTTAAATTAGCTCCCAATATGAAGGAAAAATAAGAATCTGGCAACATTGTACACCTACGTCAAATTCAATACCTAATTGCATAGGTAACTTAGATTTTGACATTCGCATAGATACCTAGTGAGTAAAACGATCGATCTAACGAATTATGGAGGGAAACGAAAATAAATCTGATATTAAAATAGAAAATACCAATGACCATGAGGTCACAATTAAATATGAGCGAGAGGCGATTGATTGCTATTCATCCAGCAGTGAATTTAAACATAAACAAGAGCCATCATGTCAACAAAACGATAAAACCGTATTTAATCCAAGTCGTTTTGGCAAATCGGAAATAAATGACCAAAAATGCTATAGTACCACGAGAGAAATTATAAAATGTCAACAAAATGACTATTTAGAAAAAGAAAATACTAAATTTATTAAATTAGAAACAAATTTTTCCAATAATATTGCAGATATTATCCATATCGATGCAGTTCATTTCAAAATAAAAAAATTTAAATGCAACGAGTGCAATCAAACAACTACAAGTAAGACAGATTTACGAAGACATATTGATGCAGTCCATCGCAAAATAAGAACATTTAATTGCTGCGAGTGCAATCACACAACTTCGCGTAAATCGGATTTACAGCAACATATTGAGGCAGTTCATCGGAAAATAAAAAAATTTAAATGCAACCATTGCGATCACACAACTACACGTCGATATCTATTACAGAAGCACATCGATGCAGTTCATCGCAAAATAAGAACATTTAAATGCAGCGAGTGCAATCACACCACTTCAAGCAAATCATATTTACAAATACATATTGATGCAGTCCATCGAAAAATAAAAAATAATAAATGCAGCGAGTGCGATCTCACAACTACAAGTAAGTCAAATTTACAGAAACATATCGATGCAGTCCATCGCCAAATAAAAAAAAATAAATGCAGCGAGTGCGATCTCACAACTACAAGCAAGTCAAATTTACAGAAACATATTAATGCAGTTCATCACAAAATAAGAAAATTTCAATGCGGCGAGTGTGATCTCATCACTGCACAGAAATATTCTTTACAGAGTCATATCGATGCAGTTCATCGCAAAATAAGAAAATTTAAATGCTGTGAGTGCAATCACACCACTTCAAACAAATCATATTTACAGATACATATTAATACAGTTCATAGCAAAATACGAAAATTTAGATGCAGCCAGTGCGATCTCACAACTACAAGTAAGTCAAATCTACAGAAACATATTGATGCAGTGCATCACAAAATAAGAAAATTTACATGCATCGAGTGCGATCACACCACTGCACAGAAATGTTCTTTACAGATTCATATCGATGCAGTTCATCGCAAAATAAAAAAAAATAAATGCAGCGAGTGCAATCTCACAAGTACAAGTAAGTCAAATCTACAGAAACATATTGATGCAGTTCATCGTAAAATAAAAAAAAATAAATGCAGTGAGTGCGATCACACAACTTTACGTAAATTTGATTTACGGATACATATCGATGCAGTTCATCGCAAAATAAGAAAATTTAAATGCAGCGAGTGCGATCACACAACTTCACGCAATTCAGATTTACGGATACATATAGATGCAGTTCATCACAGAATAAGAAAATTTAAATGCAGTGAGTGCGATCACACAACTTCACGTAAATCAGATTTACGGACACATATCGATGCAGTACATCTCAAAATAAGAAAATTTAATTGTGGTTAGAGCGATCACACGACTCATCGATGCAGTTCGCCAGAAAAACACAGTATAGGGTTGCCAAAACGCTACAACAGAATATTAAAGTGAAATAATCGATTAAACTGCATTTCAACTAAAAAAAATATAAAAACGAAGCATATTTTTATGTTTACGTCAATTATTTTGATAGATTTTTGACGATGTAGCTAATATCAGGGGAAAAAATGAAAACAGCAGTGCAATTTACGTAAAACTTTATTTTTACGGTTTTTTTAGGTAATTAATCAGGAAAAAGTATAAATAATATATTGTCTCATATGTATATTGGTACATAAAGTTTTATGTTGCTAATTTTAAGTGGGTGTTCATATTATGTAATGAATAAAAGTCGAATAAAAAGTTCACCTTTAAAAATATATAAATAAAATTATTATTGCGGTTTGTAGGACAGATTGATTTATCGTAAATGAGAGATTGTTCACCTATGAAAACATGGTTGTATTTAGAGGTTTATACTAATAAAGAGATTATAAATAAAACACGGAACAAACTTTTTACATAGTTTTTTTATTTTCATAAAAAAAAAGATTGAGTATTATATACCCAGTGCCCGTTTATAAACGTTTTTATTGGCTTTATGTGGGATATATTATTCTTCAGCCTGGTAATGCACATACAAAAAAATATACTCGCTAAATGTTATTCTAGTTACAAATATGGTAGTAAAATGAATAAGACAATATAAATGTTTAAAAAATGGCATTATGTGGGAAGATGAAATAAATACCTGTGACCGTTTAGGGTCGAACAAATCCTGCGACCACAGTCTGGTTATGGGTAGAGTTTGTAAGATTACACAAGTTTGTAGAATATGTTTAATAATTTTGTAATTAAGTTATTGTTACTTTGGGGCAAAAATGTTTAATTAAGGTCAATTTAAAAAAATATTTTATCTATTAAAATTATCGGTATTTTTAAGTTGATTTTAATATTTAAATTATTCATTAATTTAATGTGACATTTTACGTATTGACTTCTTAATAATTCTTGATATACATAATATAATCAACCAATTTTTGCTTTGCTTTGCAATTCACTAACTGTAAAGTCTGTAAATTGACACCATCTCGTTAAAAAATATATATTTCATATATTTTTTTATTCTGTCCAGCAATAATAACCCCTAAATATAGTTTAGCCTCAATGCGATTCGCATGTAAGAAATTATTCGTAACATAATTTTGAAATATCTACAAGATATTGATTTAAGCAAAGGTTTCGGATCGAATGGCATCGATCTAGCTTTTATAAAAGCATGGTCAGAATATTTGGTGAATCCTTTCAAACTAATAATTATATGTTTAATATCTGAGGATTTAATTCCGGATAAGTGGAAACTAACTTTTGTATCGTGTATACCAAAAATGGTTCTAAATCTGACAGTAGCTTATTTACAATACGGATGAACGAAAATTAACAATTTACACCGATTGTAGTAAAGCCTTTGATAAAGTTGATCTTGCAATTCTCTAAATAAAACGATCTAAGATTGTTACAAGGCGAGTGGAGATCTATATCGATAGTTTACGATATTCCTGCCACAGGCCAAACTAATCCATTTTGGGTGCCCGCTTGTAAAAGTAGTGCTGGGAAAAATAGCTGAATATATCGCTCATGTAAAGTCCTCAATAGGATTAATATTATTGTTAACCTTATAAATATGTCATTGTCCAACTTTAAGGGCAATTAAGGATCATTTTTACTGATCACTAATCACTTTGACACGTTACACACTCTGAACACCTATATCACCTGAGAAATATATCTCCTTAGTAATAAGTCCATGCTCGTATTAACCCTCTATTATCATTTTTAAGCGTTATTTATTGTATTATCCAGAGAAAGTGAAATAGGATGTCCTTTTCAATCTAACATAACCTTAGAAAAACCTTCACCACTAACAGAGTCGTGGAAGCATGGAATGGATACTAGATAGTGTGTTATAGATAGAATCAAAGACAATAAATCAGTTTAAAAACCGTTTAGATAAAAACATAAAGAAAAAGAGGAAAAAATAAAAGGGAAAAATAATAAATTTGATAGTAAATAAGGTATAGGCTCAGTTATACTGCCTGACTATTATTAATACCTAAAAATAAAATAATTTTTGTGAACTCATTTAATTGTTGTTTTCTGTGTGTATTTTTATAAATTTACTCTGTAATGTATAGAATAATGTATAGAAATGTATGTAATGTATAGAAAAGCCCTTGAACCATTAATCAAAGTTCAAAAATTAGTTCTTCGTGTGATCAATAAAAAGCCTTTTAGGTTTAGTTCGGAAATCCTTTTCTCAAGTTACAGGGTGCTAGATATTAGACAATCTTTTATTAAAAAAGTAGTCATACATGTTTGGCAAAATAAAATTAGTAATATACAGTGCACTAAAGCTATGAAGACAAGAAGATCGAACGATAGAGGTCACTTAGTGGCACCAATAATGAAAACATCTTTTGGACAGAGACATCTCATTTTTCTGGGCCCAAAAATATATAATCAGATAAGCGATGAAATTAGGGATGCTAAAACTAAAGCTAGGCTCGCTAAATCTATCTTAAATTGGTTAATCTCTTTGGGTGGAGATGCTGCTGAGAAATTAATTTCTGAAATAGTTGTTTAGATAAAATTTAATAAGACTGTAATTTAAGCGGCTTTAGCTACTAAGTAAAAAATATTATTTTAGTTACCTAGAATGTTTAAAAAAAAAAAAATAAAAAAAAGATATGCTTACTTAGATATGTCATACCAATATGTTTATGCCCAATGTATATTGTACATATATATCACCATAAGATATGTTTCTATACTATATGTAGTATAACACTATTTTTATATTGAATATTTATTTATTTATATCGAATATTTATTTACCTATATATTTAATAATTGTTTATTCATTTATTTGTTATTTTTTAATTGTTTCATTTATTTATATTATTTTTTCATATATTAAGTATTCTCGAGTAAACATTTAAATTGTATTCATGTGTGTATGTATGGGTAGGTGTGTATATATCAGTGTGTATATTTGTGCCTTATTATTTTTATATTTTTCTCAGGGTTTTGCGCTGGTCTCTGCTATGCACTGTATCACTTCATATATAACCTTCCTTAGAACAGGTAACTATTACCTAGTTAGGAAGGTTATAGACTTATACTCATCGGCCAATTTATATTTCATAATAAAAAAAATAAAAAAAAATGACTATTGGTTTCCATAATAAAATTAATAATTTTTGTATACCATAATTAGGGTTACAAAATGTAGGGTTGGCCGATTGGCTATTAGAAGAGTGAGAGGTATTTCACTCCAATCCGTAATAATTCAACTACCTTGTAACAAATGTTACAAATAAAAAAAAATCTGAATAAATTTAAAAAAATGTTGTTGGGCGCATAAAATCTAAATAAAATGATAAAATAAAATAAAAGGATAATAAGAAAAAATTGTCGTCGGGACAAAAATTGACACTTGTCGGGTCCAACATACAGCAGAAAAGAAGAACCAATTTGTAAAAAAGAGCGTTTCTCTATAACTTCCGACAAATTGACAGCCAAAGATGTCGGCTGTCAAATTTCGAAGAAGAAGAAAAACAAAATTGAAATTCATAGAGCGAATTATTCTTTTTGTTATGAAATGAAAACACGGAAATAACCATTAAATTAGAATCAATTTTCCAAATGAAAAAAATAAAATTAAAAATGATTCAAACCTAATTTATTTTACAAGCATTTTGGGGTTGCTAAAACTTCAGAACTAAAAAAATTCGCTTTAAAACTTGGAACAAAAAATTTGCTAACGCGTTATAAAAACAAACTTTTACAATGTCTATAAACAATAATATTAAAATATATTGAACATATTTAAATCAAATGAATGATTACAAATGTACTAAATTTAAAAATGCATTCGAGCGTGTGTCAGGAAAACAAACACAACTAAACAAACATAATTAAAACACATTTTCTTTATTATAACTAAAAGATTACTTTTGTGACCTCCATTAGCTCATTTATCTTGATATTATAGCTCCAATTATGAAGAAAGATAAAAGTCTGGTAACATTGTTCACTTCTGTCAAACTCAAATGCCTAGGTTAGATTTCATTACTTTTTGTTATGGACCTACATAATATTTGATTTTGATAAGTATTACTGTCAATCGCAAACCTAGCAAGTACAACGATCGATCTAACCAATTATGGAGGAAAACGAAAATAAATCTGATATCAAAATAGAATGTATCATTGACCATGACGTCACCATTAAATATGAGCGAGAGGCGATTGATTGCTATTCATCCAGCAGTAATTTTACACATAAACAAGAGCCATCATACCAACAAAACGATAAAACCGTATTTAATCCAAGTCGTTTTGGCAATTCAGAAAAAAATGACCAAAAATGCTATAGTACTCCAAGAGAAATTATAAAATGTCAACAAAATGACTATTTTGAAGAAGAAATTACTAAATTTGTTAAATTAGAAACAAATATTTCGAGTAATATTGCTGATACTATCAATATCGATGTAGCTCATCTTAAAATAGGTAAATTTAAATGCAGCGAGTGCGATCACACAACTACAAGTAAGATAGATTTACAAAAACATATTGACGAAGTTCATCGGAAAATAAAAAAATTTACTTGCAGCGAGTGCGATCACACAACTTCACTTAAATCTGTGTTACGGACACATATCGATGCAGTTCATCGCAAAATAAGACATTTTAAATGCTGCCAATGCGATCACACGACTTCACATAAATCTAATTTACGGATACATATCGATGCTGTTCATCGCAAAATTAAAAAATTCACTTGCAGCGAGTGCGATCACACCGCTTCACAGAAATATTCTATACAGAAACATATTGATGCAGTCCATCACAAAATAAGAAAATTCAAATGCAGCGAGTGCGATCACATAACTACACACAAATATCATTTAAAGAGTCATATCGATGCAGTTCATCGCAAAATAAAAAAATTTAAATGCAGAGAGTGCGATCACACTACTTCATATAATTTCAGTTTAAAAAATCATATCGATGCAGTCCATCGCAAAATAAAAAAAAAATAAATGCAGCGAGTGCTATTACGCAATAGAAACATAATTTACAGAGTCATATCGATGCAATTATCGCAATGTAAGAAAATTGAAATGAAGTGAGTGTGATCACACAATTCATCGAAATATTGTTTTATGTTTACGTAAATTATATTGATTGTTTCTTGACGATGTAGCTAATATCAGCTAATATAAAATGAAACTGAACGAAAATGATGTTGAACGTGTAAATAATATATTGGCTAAGAAAGGTACCTAAAGGGGACAATGTTTTATGTTGCTAGATTTAAGTTGGTAAATATAATATGTAATGAAAAGAGGTCGAATAAAAAGATCACCTATAAACTTAAAGTATTACTGTTAAATTAATTTAAAAATAAAATAATTAATAAATGATAGATAGTAAATAGACTTTTGAAAGATTACACGAGTTTGCAGAATATGTTTAATAAATTTGTAGTTAAAAAAGTAATTAATTAATGGTACTTAAGGGCAAAATATGTTCATGGTAAATTATAAAACAAGAGACTGGTATTATCTAGTGTACCTATTATAATTATTACATTGCTTGTCTGTAATTCTTAATTTTCTTTTAATATCTAAATTATTCATTGATTTACTGTGACATTTTACATATCGACTTTAATAATAAATTATTTATTGTTTATATGGAAAACCAGCAATACGACATATAACAAATGGTACATACAAATGCGTATTAATTTGACGATTACAGGTTTCCGCTAAAGTACGGAAATACATTAAAGATAAACATTTCAATTTTTTTATATGTATATTTTTAAAAATAATTCTTAAAAACAAGACAAGTTTTACTTTAGGTATTTAGTTTGGGTACACATTAGTTATCACAGAAGTTTCACTCTTTTGAATTTGGTGAAAGCATCCTTTTTAAATGCCTTCAATATTTCGAATATTTTGATGCCTTCAATTTGTACTTTAGCGATGCGCGCGGAAACACGCAGAGTTGATATTGACTTCATAAAAATAAAAATAAAAATAAAAATACGCTTCAAAAACAAATTTAAATATTAATTTATATATACCTAATTATATTTAAAGAAAAATTGTTGTTGCCAATGTGGGAAAAGCAGGATGTTCCTTGAATCTCCCGACTGCGTCTTCAGGACTCCAATGATAATAGGGTTGCGTGCAGTCGCTTGTTACTTTAAGCTATTTCATAATACTTATATGTTACATAGGTATATTGTACTTTTTACCAATTGTAATATTATATTTTCAATAAATAATAATAATAAATCACCAACGCTACATATTTATTTACATAAAACAACTTTAGTTGAATTACTCAATAATTTGTGTTAATTAAATTCAATATGCAACTATAAATGTTTAATTTCGTTTTAGACAATGAAAAGTAATCAACTAGATACATATAAATATATATATATACATCCTTTCCTTATTTCATCTAATTAGATGGTTACATAATATTTGACAATATTTTACACTAAAGAGGACAGGTGAGAGTTAAAAATGCATTTTTATAAAACTCAGCGCTGGGTTTAAACCGACATCCTGCGCTCTCAAGTACAGGACCTCTTTAGGACCTTTATAAATATTATGCTATCCAGCACTGCGTGCATTATCTCAAGTGATGCAACTATCTGTGCGTCCAATATTAATTTTTCTTTGAACATTCTGGCTGTATAATTTGTTTGAAAATTTTCAATCTGTAAAAATATTAAAAAGTATTCGAATTTTCCGAAAGGTCAGTACTTTTATATAAGGTAAACTAACGGCGTTTACCTATTTTAACGTAATAATCATCTAAATAAGGTATATATAGTCTCCAGATAAGGTTAACTCCATTTATACAATGGCTGCATTACCGAATTCACCTCAAATAGTAGACAAAACAATATTACTGACTACATTTCAAAACATCTCATCAAAAAAATCTACCTCACGTGTTAACCATTCTCCGAAGGACCCTAATACCGTTCGTATATTACCAGAAATAATTCCAATAACGTCTTCAAAAGAACCAAAACCGAGTAATTCGAAGCAATTTGAAACATAAGGTTTAATTGTACCATCACGTTTTAAAAGAAATATATTCCGGCCCGAAGAAATTGAGGGAAAGAAGGGAAAAAAGCGAAAATCAAAAGAAAAAATACCTTCTGCTATAACAAGTGATGCTTGGAGGGAATATCGCGAAAAGAAAAAAAATGAAAACAGACTTAAATTGGTAGAAAAAGAGAGAAGATTAAAAGAAGGAGAAGAAAAAAAGTTTCCAAAGAGAAGTTAAATAAACAGAAGCAAATGAAAAAAATAATACGCAAATGTAAGATAGTTGATACATCTTCTGACACAGAGACAGAAGTGAAGACAGCTACTGTTCTGAAATAGAAAGGGAAGAAAATCACGAAAAACCTAATAAACGGAGAAAGGAAGCGACGAAAATCCAACTCATTCGAATTCAGATGATGAACCACTATGTCATAAACAAAAAATCAAATCGAAACAAAATTACATTTTAGTTAAGTATGAGGGAGAATATTTTCCAGGAGTTATTGTCATTTTGAACTGGAAGTACCTTTGAATGGTCGGACAAACCAGATACTATATGGTATCGGAAGAAAGATATTGTGAAGAACATAGAGGAGCCGGTTTTAACCAATAAAAGTGGCCTTTATTTTGTAAAGGAAATGAGTTAATACTTGCCTTTTATTGTTTAAAGAATGCGACGCAATAATAATTTATATTACAGTTTCTCCGAATTAATTAGAACATATAGACACAATATTGAGTAATTAGATGATTCTAATACATGCAAGTCGTTCATATTTGTCAAAAAATGAATAAATCCGATTATAGAACTTGTATTTTTCATTTACCAATTTGTAACTATTGGAACTTAATGAGACACAGTCCATAAATGGATGTCCAACAATGGACACTGTGCATTATTGAATGTCTATAAATGGATCACGTTTATAAATGGGTGTCCATAAATAGATTTCCTCTGTCCATTAATGGTGAAAAAAAGCATATTTCTATTGTGAAAATATCTTTACAGTTTAAGCTTTGGCTATCAATTTCAATATATCAAAACATAATTTAATTATATAACCTTAATTTAAGCCATTCAATGGTCGAAAACATTCATAAACATACAAGTAATTTGAAAAATAGGCAAAAATTATCCTTAAACTGTCCATGATTGGGGTGGTTACCTTACTTTAAAAGAGAAGACATGAAATGATGCCTGGAATTATTTACTCAAATTATTATTAATAATAATAATTGTTTATTCTTTTCATTAGTACAATATTTTGCATGGTTAATAGTACATTTTATCATAATAAATTTAAGTAATTACCTACACTAATAATAACACTAAACTTCATGTTGACCTTGTTGTCGAATTTTGAGTTCACCATCGTGCGCTGAATGGCAACTCGAGGTTTTTTTTTTGAATGGCAGCCTGTAAAACCCTTGGGTTACTTCCCTTAAATATCACTGACTAATGAACCAAAAGTTAAAATAGGCTGTCCGCTCTTCAAGTGAAGCAAATAATTTTGTTTATATTTATTTCAATAAAAAAATACCTATTTAATCTAACCGAATAGTCTGTTTTTTTAATAACTTTTAATCATTTTTTATAGATTAAACCTCCTTCCTCGGATTCTGATGATAGTTATTGTGATCCAGATTATATTCAAACTCCTGATGACAGTTATGACAGTTCTTCCACATATAGCAGACGGGTAATTATTATTATGAAAGAATAAGAACCACAGAGAATTTGGTGATTTGCAGATATCGTATTCATCAAACTTTTTTTTACACTAAAGTTAAATATACTTAGTTACTTTCGAACTTGTTAACACGTTTCAATCTTTGGCTTCTTACAAGATTTATAAAAACAATATTAATACGGATATTGTTGCCAAAACATTACAATTAATGATTTAAGCTCTGCGTTGAATATATTATATTCACAGACAATAAAGATTGAGTGTCTCCGCATCCATGGACGTTCGAATCCTCATAAACTTCACACAGTAAACTGAAAATTTTGCAATAATATTTATTTACTAACCAAGTCTTTCTTGGTCCTTATTTTTAGTAATATAATAAAAAAATATTGGTTATATAAATCTATTCTTATTAGAGTGAAGTCTACCATTGTTCATCCACCAGTCTGTCAGCACCAGTCAGTCCACGCCTGTCAGGAAAATTCTGCCAGCTCTGGAGAAAATTATGAAAAATTTGATCGTGCCTTGTCAGCATCTGAGTAATAGCTACATTACCACCATCTCCCCTTACTCTAGAACAGGCACATTTAGCCTAATTGAGTAGGGCCTAAAATAATTGTATATGACCTAGGTCATAGCAATTATTTTTTATAATAATAAAAAAAATCTTGCTCTTCATTTATTTAATTATTTTTTGAGTAATGCACCATACACATCACCCCCCCGTAGGTATCTTAAGCTAAATTTAAAAAACAACATACAAATTAAACAATTAAACGTATTAACATAATGTTACATTGTCTTATGACTACACTTATGGTGTCACTTTTCTAGACACATTAATTTAATTAATACACTGCGCACTAACAGCAATCCAAAGTGATCCTTCCTCTATTTTAAATAATGCGTAAACAAATGTTATATATACTAAAGTTCAGTTGCACTAAACAATAGGGTAACCTACTCATGATAGTAAACCAATTAAATGAAACAAAGAAAAAATACAATAATTGAATTAAAACATATACATAAACATACATAATAACATACATAATAAACACATAATAAATAAACAGCATATACATACGAAATAATAAATTGAGTTTTGAATAACTTATACAATATATTGAATATACTAAAGAGAAAGTATTTCTATGAATTATAATGTTGACAAGTGTATTTCATATACTATGTTAATATACTTTATAACTTTAAGTACCAAATAAATAAAACTGCATTATGATTGCTGTTCTCATATCTTAAACACAGAATCAAAACGCATTTCCTTCATTATCTCTAAAAGTTTACTTTTGTGAGGTCCATTAGCTCATTTTATATTGTCATTTTAGCTCCAATTATGTAAAAAGAAAAAAATAATGGCAACATTGTTCGCTTCTGTCAAACTCAAATGCCTAGGTTAGATTATATTACTTTTTGTTATGGACCTACATAATATTTGATTTTGATAAGTATTACTGTCAATCGCAAACCTAGCAAGTACAACGATCGATCTAACCAATTATGGAGGAAAACGAAAATAAATCTGATATCAAAATAGAATGTATCATTGACCATGACGTCACCATTAAATATGAGCGAGAGGCGATTGATTGCTATTCATCCAGCAGTGAATTTACCCATAAACAAGAGCCATCATGTCAACAAAACGATAAAACCGTATTTAATCCAAGTCGTTTTGGCAAATCAGAAAAAAATGACCAAATTTGCTATAGTACCCCGAGAGAAATTGTAAAATGTCAACAAAATGACTATTTTGAAGAAGAAAATACTAAATTTATTAAATTAGAAACAAATATTTCGAGTAATATTACAGATATTAACCATATCGATATAGGCCATCCTAAAACAGGTAAATTTAAATGCAGCGAGTGCGACCACACAACTACAAATAAGACAGATTTACAAAACCATATTGATGCAGTCCATCGTAAAATAAGAAAATTTAATTGCAGCGAATGCGATCTCAAAACTTCGCATAAATCCTATCTACAAAAACATATCGATGCAGTTCATCGCAAAGTAAGAAAATTTAAGTGCAGCGAGTGTGATCACTCCACTGCACTGAAAACATCTTTACGGATACACTTTGATGCAATCCATCGCAAAATAAGAAAATTCACTTGCAGCGAGTGCGATCACGCCGCTTCACAGAAAGGTTCCTTACAGCAACATATCGATGCAGTTCATCGCAAAATAAAAAAATTTAATTGCAGCGAGTGCATTTATAAAAGTTCACGAAAATCAGATTTACAGACACATATTGATGCAGTTCATCGTAAAATAAGAAAATTCACTTGCAGCGAGTGCTATTACATAACTACAAGTAAACCAAGTTTACAGAAACATATTAATGCAGTCCATCGCAAAAAAAGAAAATTCAATTGCAGCGAGTGCGATCACATAACTACAAGTAAACCAAGTTTACAGAAACATATTAATGCAGTCCATCGGAAAATAAGAAAATTCAATTGCAGCGAGTGCTTTTACATAACTACAGAAAAATATAATTTAAAGAGTCATATTGATGCAGTTCATCGCAAAATAAAAAAATTTAAATGCAGCGAGTGTGGTCATACAACTTCACTTAAATCTTCTTTACAGAAACATATTGATACAGTCCATCGCAAAATACGAAAATTTAGATGCGGCGAATGCGATCTCACTACTACATGCAAGTCAAATTTACGGACACATATCGTTGCCGTTCATCTCAAAATAAAAAAAAATAATTGTATTTAGAGAAATCACACAACTCATCGATGCAGTTCACCAGAAAAAATCAGTATAGGGTTGCCAAAACGCTATAACAAAAAGTTAACCTAAAGCAGATTGATTAAACTGCATTTCATCTAAAAAGTTATAAAAAAGAAATATATTTTTATGTTTACATTAATTATTTTGATAGATTCTCGACGATGTAGCTAATATCAGAAAAAAATATATAAACAGCAGTGCAGTTTATATAAAACATTATTTTTATTTTTTTTGATGTAATTAATTATAAATGTATATAAAATAATACAGTGTAAAGAAATCGCGAATTTTCTCGTTGATTAAATGCCATCTGCCGTTTATTTCGATCATTGTTATTATATCTAGTTTAATTTGCGTTGTTATTATATCTAGTTTAATTTGCGAATTTTCTCGTTGATTAAATGCCATCTGCCGTTTATTTCGATCATTGTTATTATATCTAGTTTAGTTTAGTATGATGGTAAACTTTTTTCTGTCAGTCGATTTCTGATAGATGACGGTAGTTTTTTCAAATCTTTTTTTCACTTTGAATTTGGATTTTATTGTGCAATTAAATTGTTAACAAATATAACTACCATAATACTCATTTCCATCCCGTATCAATACCAGGATTTTATTATAGGTAAACCCGTTCTTCAGTTGGAAACGGGTTCAATATTTTGGTTTTTGTTACCATATCCATGATACGTGAAGTCCCCGCTTTTGGCAGACGATGGTGTTCCCAGGGAATTAGTGAACGTTTGCTTTTTTTTCGTGACCATATCTCCTTTTTCTTATCTTTTTCTTCTTTCTTTTCAAGCTATTTATTTTTCTAATTTTATTGTTTAACTTTACGATTCATACCTCTGGGTATAATTTGTTCTTAAAAATAATTTTAGCATTATACGTTTCTATTCTAGGAAATTATCAAATAATCTTCTCATGTCAACTGTAAAGTTTAATTCGAAAATAAATGTGTATTGTGTTTACAAATTGCAAACCACATCTTTTTATTTTTTACCATGACCCTGAGGGAGATATTTTTTGCAAATGCTTACCCTGAAGCTTTAACTAAAAAAAAACTAAATTAGTTAAATTTTGTTAAACCATTTATTTTCTTTTCTGACGCTTAAGTCCACAATGGCGCCCTTAAGCTTAACCATAACCATAATCTTTTTTATATAAAAAAATCCTAATAAATTACGTCGTGGCATAACATCGGTCATAATAATAATAGTAAATAATATATTGTCTTATATTGGTACATAATGTTTTATGTTGCTAAATTTAAGTCGGTGATCATATTATGTAATGAATAAAGGTCGAAAAAAAAATTCGCCTATAAAAATATTTAAATAAAATTATTATTACGTAGGACAGATTGAATTATAGTAAATGAGAGTTATTATTAAAAAAGTTTATGGAAAATTAAAAAGAATCTTTTAAAGGATGTTTCTGGTTTATTTATAGTGTACACGTTATAATTATCAGTATTTTTAGTTGATTTTAATATTTATTTTATTCATTAATTTAATGTGACATTTTACGTATTGACTTCTTAATAATTCTTGATATACGAGTACATAATATTATCAACCAATTTCTGCTTTGCTTTGCAATTCACCAACCGTAAAGTCTGTAAATTTACACCATCTCGTTAAAACATATATAATTCATATATTTTTTATTCTGTCGGTAGAAGAAAAAATTCAAAATATTCATTTACATTCTGGTCCTATATTAAATATAAGAATAGATACACTTCAATTTCTAATAAGGTCAATTTGGTGATAAAATTGCCACCACAGGACCCGAAATGCGTAATTTATTTTTAATAGCCATACCATTTTTATCGCTTCATTACCATAACCCCCCCCCCCCCCCCCCCATACTCTAGAACAGGCACATTTAGCCGAGTTAAGTAGGGCCCAAAATAATTGTATATGAACTAGGTCATAGCAATTATTTTTATAAATATAAAATATTACTTGCTCCTTATTTATATCATATACTATGTAATTATACTGTATAAATTTAAGTTACCAAATAAAAAAACTGCATTATAATTACTTTTCTCATATCTTACACATAGATTCAAAACGCATTTAATTTATTATCTTAAAAGTTTACTTTTGTGAGCTCTATTAGCTCATTTTAGCTCCAATTATGAAGAAAAAAGAAAAAATCTAGCAACATTGTTCTTCTGTCAAACTCAAATGCCTAGGTTAGATTTTATTACTTTTTGTTATGTAACTACATAATATTTGTTTTTGATAAGTATTACTGTCATTCGCAAACCTAGCAAGTACAAAGATCGTTCTAACCAATTATGGAGGGAAACGAAAATAAATCTGGTATTAAAATAGAAAATATCAATGACCATGACGTCACAATTAAATATGAGCAAGAGGCGATTGATTGCTATTCATCCAGCAGTGAATTTACACATAAACAAGAGCCATCATGTCAACAAAACGATAAAACCGTATTTAATCCAGGTCGTTTTGGCAAATCAGAAATAAATGACAAAAAATGCTATACTACTCCGAGAGAAATTATAAAATGTCAACAAAATGACTATTTTGAAGAAGAAAATACTAAATTTGTTAAATTAGAAACAAATATTTCGAGTAATATTGCTGATACTATCAATATCGATGTAGCTCATCTTAAAATAGGTAAATTTAAATGCAGCGAGTGCGATCACACAACTACAACTAAGACAGATTTACGAAAACATATTAACAAAGTTCATCGGATAATAAAAAAATTTACTTGCAGCGAGTGCGATTACACAAATTCACTTAAATCTGTGTTACGGACACATATCGATGCAGTTCATCGCAAAATAAGACATTTTAAATGCTGCCAATGCGATTACACGACTTCACGGAAATCTAATTTACGGATACATATCGATGCTGTTCATCGCAAAATTAGAAAATTCAATTGCAGCGAGTGCGATCACACCGCTTCACAGAAATATTCTATACAGAAACATATTGATGCAGTCCATCACAAAATAAGAATATTTAAATGCAGCGAGTGTAATTACACAACTTTACGTAAATCTGATTTACGGATACATATTGAAAGAGTTCATCGGAAAATAAAAAAAATTAAATGCTGCGATTGCGATCACACAACAACAAGTAAGCCAGATTTACAAAAACATATTGACGTAGTCCATCGCAAAATAAGAAAATTTAATTGCAGCGAGTGCAATTATACAACTTCATGGAAATCAAATTTACAGATACATATTAATACAATTCATCGTAAAATAAGAAAATTCACTTGTAGCGAGTGCGATTACACCGCTGCACGGAAATGTTCTTTACAGAAACATATCGATACAGTCCATCGGAATATAAAATTTTTTAAATATAACCATTGCAATCACATAACTTCACGTCAATATCTTTTACAGAGGTACATTGATGCAGTTCATCCGAATATAAAATTTAAATGCAGCGAGTGCGATCACGCAACTTTACGTAAATCTAATTTACGGATACATATCGATGGTGTTCATCGCAAAATAAAAAAATTTAAATGCAGCGAGTGCAATTACACAACTTTAGGTAAATCTAATTTACGCATACATATTGATGCAGTTCATCGCAAAATTAGAAAATTTAAATGCAGCGAGTGCGATCGCACAACAACAAGTAAGCGAGATTTACAAAAACATATTGATGCAGTCCATCGCAAAATAAGAAAATTTATTTGCAGCGAGTGCAATTATACAACTTCACAGAAATCATATTTACAGATACATATTGATGCAGTTCATCGTAAAATAAGAAATTTTAATTGCAGCGAGTGCAATTATACAACTTCACGGAAATCAGATTTACAGATACATATTGATGCAGTTCATCGTAAAATAAGAAAATTCACTTGTAGCGAGTGCGATCACACAACTTCACGTAAATTTGATTTACAGAAACATATTGATGCAGTTCATCACAAAATAAGAAAATTTAATTGCAGCGAGTGCAATTATACAACTTCACTGAAACCAAATTTACAGATACATATTTATGCAGTACATCGTAAAATAAAAAAATTTATTTGTAGCGAGTGCGATTACACCGCTTCACAGAAATGTTCTTTACAGAAACATATTGATACAGTCCATCGCAAAATACGAAAATTTAGATGCGGCGAATGCGATCTCACTACTACAAGCAAGTCAAATTTACGAATACATATCGTTGCAGTTCATCTCAAAATAAAAAAATTTAAATGCTGCGAGTGCGATTACACATCTACTTATAAATCACATTTACAGAAACATATTGACGCAGTTCATCGCAAAATAAAAAACAATTAAATGCAGCGAGTGCTATTACACAACTACAAAGAAACGCCATTTACAGTCATATATATTTACAGTCATCGCTAAGTAAGAAAATTGAAGTGAGTGAGATCACACTCATCGAAGCATCAGAATAAAAACAGAAAGTTAATTAAAAACTCTATTGATAATTTCTTGACGTTGTAGCTAATATCAGAAAAAAGGATAAAACGAAAACAGCAGTGCACTTTACGTAAAACTTTATTTTTACTGTCAAATAATATATTTGCTAAGAAAAGTACATATTTTTTTATATTGCTAGATTTAAGTCGATAAATATAATATGTAATGAATAGAGGTCGAATAAAAAGTTCACTTATAAAATAAAGTCTCATTGTTAAATTAATTTATAAATAGGTAAATGATAGATTGTAAATAGAGCTTTGTAAGATTACACCGGTTTGCAGAATATGTTTAATAATTTTGTAGTTAAAAAAGTAATTAAGTTAATGGTACTTAAGGGCAAAAGATGTTGATGGTAAATTATAAAACGAGAGTCTGGTTTATCCAGTGTACCTATTATAATTATTACATTTCAAATCACAATATTAAATTAGGTGCACAATCATTTTGACAACATCGTATATTAATTAAGAATAATCAAACAGTTAATTCTTACAGGTGATCGACACTACTAGACTACACTAAAAAGTGGTTACAGTATAACTATGTATGGTATTATTTTTTTTTAAATTAGCACATAGAAAAAAAATACATAGAAACATATAGAACCATAAAATCACAGTTTAGCCCAAATATTGCTTTCTTTTTAGGAATAGCTAATAATTCATTCTTTAATGCCCTCGTATTATGAATGCGCTCGAATTTTTCCTGATTTTGAAAATATTTGTGGGTAGCTATTATGATATTATTGGCATAAAATTGTTTAACATCTAGTAGATTGAAATCGACGTATCATTGGTCAGATGAGTTTTTATGGGCTTCAGGTTACTTTTAAAACAATTTTCCCACCCGTACCCTAAGGATCGATTGGCATAGGGCATAGTATACAGTTTTCAAAGCGGGAACATCTAAAATAAAATGCAAACTTTTAAAAATGTACCTAAATACGAACCCTGTTTGCAAGCTATCCAATGTGAGGTAACCAGCTCGTCTTATGATCAACCATAATTCCGAGATATTTAAGGGATTTTACTTTTTCTAAGGGTGTAAAGACCAAAAATTCTTCTCTCGTATGTAGATGGTTTGAGATGTATCATCTAATTTAATGTCTCGTATACTAAATGTTATGTATTTAGTTTTTTGTTGTTGTTAAGAGGTTACTATCCAGCTATTGTTTAACAAATTCCATGCCTTGATTAGCTTTATTGAATGTAGATGACCAAGTATGTGAAGGTGAATTAAAAATAAGACAGTCCCTAGATTGTTACCTTGTGGGACTCCGAATTCTATCTCCAACTGATCGCTGCTATAATCATTATAGTGTGTATTTACGAGACGGGTATAGTTATGACTTGCACATAATTTATCTTTTCTCTGTTTCTGAAATCAGTATGGATTCGTGTTGGTCTAATGTTTCCTTACAGGCTCCCAGTATAAATTAATGAGGGAGTAATGTTAATAAGAAAGTTAGCACGCTGGTTTAAACACATCACACCCAGACACACATTAATTATACACACTCATACACGTACTTCCGTGTAATTTCGTTTTATTATTATTGTATAATAGGTTTTCCTTTCTTTATTTTGATAATTATGTAGGCTTTTTAATTTGCTAAATATAAATTATCATACGCAGTTAGTTGATCGCTATTCGGTAGCCATTTTGAAACAGCTGCCGAGTGGAAAGGTTCGTTAATATATCTGTTGATATATACTCGTACAAGCCTGAGGTACTGTCGGCATACAAACAAATACAAATGCGACCGACCTGTATCATCTGTAAATAATAAACACGGTATCATAATGAAATAAAATTATTGTTCCTGCTATTCTTAGATTGCATAAGTCATTTATATATACAATAAATAGTATAGGTCCTAATGTATCACCTTGAGAAACACCAACAAGAGGATAACATAAACTAGTAATTTGATCACCAAAAATGTGTATCGAAGCAACCTGTGCGTTTCAGTGCTAAGTATTATTTACTAATTTTCATTTTTACGGGTAAGTACTGTAAAAAAAAAACAACAAACGTCACTCCTAATGTTATCTACCAAATTTATTATTGTAGGTGACGATTTAGTAGAAATACGCCCGTGACCCACAAAATATTTTAAGGTATAGGCACGTGTTGGCGCCTTTCCTAACCATCTTGGTTGCTCCCGCTTACCGACCTACCTAAAAATAAACCTGTTTTACCTCAACCTCAACCTGTGATTTCGTGTACAAAAGCGAAAGAATTCGAAGATTCAACGGATGACTCCTTGCAATCGTCGCAATAATTCAACTGATTTATTGTAATTTTCCGTGAAATTATCAACCAAGTCGAGGAAAGCAGTTTTCCGGAGTGAGGGGAGAGAAAAGTTTATAATACCCAATATCCTTACTTTGCCAACAGGATACCTTCTGACTTAAAACATTAAACAGTTCACTAATTACGTAAATCGAGTTTGAAAAACCATATATAAATATATTAAAATGTAGATCTTGATACATACATACGAAGGTTTGCTTTAGAAATATGTGAAAATAAACTAAAACTAGTTTTTAGTCAGTGATAAAAGTTATAGTTTACAAAATGTGTTTGACTTAATAATAACGGATCTAAGATCTAAAGAAAAATAAATACTTAGTCATTATTATATTTATTCATTATGTGAATTGAAACGTTTCAACGAGTAAATAGCCCATTATGAAGGAAAAATAGGAATCAGGCAACATTGTACACATCTGTCAAATTCAATAGTGGCTTAGTTTTGATTGGTATTACTGTCATTCGCATACCTGGCAAGTACAACGATCTATCTAACGATTTATGGAGGGAAACGACAATAAATCTGATATTAAAATAGAACTTAACAATGACCATGAGGTCACAATTAAATATGAGCGAGAGGCGATTGATTGCTATTCATCCAGCAGTAATTTTACACATAAACAAGAGCCATCATGTCAACAAAACGATAAAACCGTATTTAATCCAGGTCGTTTTGGCAAATCGGAAATTGATGACGAAAAATGCTATAGTACCCCAAGAGAAATTGTAAAATATCAACAAAATAACTATATTAAAAAATAAAGTGCTAAATTTATTAAATATTGCCCCATTATTGCGAAGCGAGCGAGGCAGTTCAGCGATCGAAAACAATAATATCACACATGCACATTTCAATGGCCTACACTTACGACTAAGCGACTTCATTAAATACGTTTAAGAATTAAATTCGTTGTAATTTAAATAATTACTTACATTTTTTAATGTGTAGTTTTAAACTGTTTTATATCTAATAAATTCACCATAATAACATTTCTCGATAATTAATTACATTAACAAAAATAATCAGTAATTAGGATCAGTTCCAATTCGTTTTAAATTTTGAAGTAACTTCAACTTAAACACATACCTATTGTATAACACATACACACACATTACACATACATTGTATAACTATTTTGTCATGCGATGAAATTGAAAATGTCTGTTTATTACTGGACCTACACTCGATTTATTTTTTCCTAGACATCAACCTTAAGACGTTCTGTGTACCTACCTATATAATAAAGAATAGTTATACATGTCATCCAGTGATTTAATCTTGGTAAGCTTTCTTTAGGTTTTTCCATTGGTTATTGCAGAACACTTAATTTATGACCAGTTTAAAAATTGAAACATATAACCTACTTACTATTAAATACTGTATTATTTGTTTTAAAATTTCCTTGGTTGTTTATCTTCTTCGAAACAGCGCAGAAGTTTCCATATAGAGCCCTTCACTTTGTGTGATGTACCACGGTCCTAACTTAAATCATCATCATATATATATATAATAATTGTATAATTGAGTTGTAAAGTTATTTGACTTATATTTGATGATTGTTTTTTAATAGCGGCAAATCGCCTTGAAAAGATAAATGACACAATCTTTGACAATATTGAAAAATTTTGAATATTTTTTTGATAAAGTGCTGGATAGCATAATATTTATAAAGGTTCCAAAGAGGTCCTGTACTTGAGAGCGCAGGATGTGGGTTTAAACCCAGCGCTGAGTTTTATAAAAATGCATTTTTAACTCTCACCTGTCCTCTTTAGTGTAAAATATTGTCAAATATTATGTAACCATCTAAATAGATGGTTACATAATATTTGATCTAAATAGATGAAATAGAGTAATAAATAGAATAGTATTTATGTGTAAAAAAATAACAAAAGCCTATTAAAGTTTAAGAGAAACATAAATAAGCACAATTTTAATTTAGAAATGAATGCAAAATTATATCCATTAGATTAACAAATAGAACTAGGTTAAAAAATTGGTTTTTTACTGTCAATTTACATAGACGAAAACCCATATATTTTAAAAAAAAAAAACAAAAAATTTCAGAGTAATTATCATTTTACCATGTATCACGTATTTCCCATTTACATATATTGTACTTTTAGATATTAACACTTTACCTTGATCTTGATTTATAATAAGATTACTGGCCAGTTATTGCCAGTCGAAAAATTCATCGAATTTTAGTTCATCCAAATAGTATGCGGACTTTTAAGGTAAGGTTTTAAACTTCCTACTTTATGTTTTTCGGAGACAACTTGAAGTTATAATAGAAATCATATTAAATTACAATTGTAACCACTAACATGTAATTTCATTAAATGTATTCTTTCGATAAAGATTATTCACAATGAAAATCGACATAAGTCAGTTATGCGATTCTCAATAAAAATATTTTTAATTTTTTGTGCTCTTGTATAAAAATCCGTCAAAATATTATGATTTTCTGCTATATAACTGTAACGGGTACACTATTATATAGTAAATCAGTGTCCTTATAACAATCCAAAAATACACACACATTCGCATAGGTAATATGCAAAGTGACCATATGCATAATGCATCATATGGAATAAAAACTTCGTAGAAATGAAAGAAAGTCTTCAGAAACACATTTTATTATGAACAGAGCCAATGTGCCGTTTTAAACTACTTTTAAAATCAAAAATCTTACTACAATCTCCACAGTAAAACTTTATATTTCTATGAACACTTTCAAAATGCACCTTTAAATAAGCATTTTGAGTAAAAGATTTATTACATTCACTACAATTAAATTTTACTATCTTATGAACGGAATCAATGTGTCGTTTCAAAGTACTTTTAAGACCAAAGATCTTATTACATTCTCCACAGTAAAACTTCTTTATTTCTTTATGAACAGATCCAATGTGTGCTTTTAAGTAAACATTTTGAACAAAAGACTTTTTACATTCACCGCAATAAAACTTTATTATTCTATGAGCAGAATCAATGTGCCGTTTTAAACTACTTTTATAATCAAAAGTTTTACTACAATCTACACAGTAAAACTTAATATTTCTATGAACCTGTTCAATGTGCGCTTTTAAGTGACCATTTTGACTAAACGACCTATAACAATCTCTACAACTATATCCTATTTTTCTATGAACAGAATCAATGTGTCGTTTTAAACTACTTTTAAGACCAAAAATCTTTTTACAATCACCACAGTGAAGCTTTTCTATTTTTCTATGAATAGATTTAATGTGCACTTTTAAACTACATTTATATAAAAAGGATTTATTACAATCACAACATTGAAATCTAATATTTCCATGAGCAGAATTAATGTGCGGTTTTAAATATTTTTTTCTTCGAAAATACTTATTACACTCATGACAACGAAATTTATTATTTAATTTGTGAACAGTATCCACGTGAATATTTAATTTATTTTTATTATTAAACGATGTGTCACACTCGCTGCGATGTCTTTTTAAAACGGTGTTAATAGTTTGTGATTTTGGGGGTATTATGTTCACTTTTGAACATTGATAACAAATTAGATAGATTGAAGGCACACTACTACTTTTCTTCAGTGTAATAGGCTCATTATGGTCCAGGGATCGCATGCAATTTTCGCAAGAAAGTGCAATGCGGTTTATTATTAATTTGACATTTAAGTTATGATTACGCTGATTGTGTCGAATGAAATTAGTTTCTTCGTACGTCTGTGTTTCTCGTTTAATTATATTTTCTATTTTAATTTCAGATTCAATCGAATAGTACTGACCACCACCGCCATCTTTGTATTTTTCAATATCTTGAGAATTTATAAATTCTTCCTTCACTATTGCAATATCGATCATTTGACTTGATTGTTTTTCTCCCATGTTAAATATATAATTGCAACACACTTTGACACTGCGCCAACACGGCATTCAACCGTATTTCGCACAATATTTTAGTCAGATATTACAAATATCCAGTGCATTTAATGTTTCTTTGACCGACATTCAATAACTACAGTATAGATTGAACATATACTAATACAAAATTCAATATGAAAAAAACTAAACATACCAAACAAACATACTAAACAAATTACAATATTTTATTTTACAATATATATAACATGTATCGTTTGGTAGATGCTTTTTAGTAAGAAGCGACGAGGCCATAAATCAAGGTGACAGCATGCTTGCAGTGACAGTCGGGTCGGTGGCATAAATATCAGAAAGTAGAAAAACTTATATTGCCAAAACACAAAATGCGAACCGTTTTGTGAACATTTTTCAACGCAATCCATAAATAATATAATAAGTCAACAAAATTATGAAACTGAGATATCAGTCGGAAAACCAGTTTGTGCATAAGAGTCCAAAACACCCTTTTGTTGACATTTTTTGTATGGAGCCAAACTTTCGAATGTACTAAAACCACCATTAAAAATCGTCGCAAAATGTTTATCGTTCTTTGATTGTCTAACATTTCGCAATATTCAGAATCCTAATAAACCTTCCAGGTCCGAACTAGCAAACCCCGAAATTTAGGAAGGGATTTTAACATACATAAAAGCACAAAACTCTATTCCAAAAGTGAGACCATTTAAAATAAGTATCAGATAATATGCGCAAACCTACATGCAACGGATTATTACCGTGATTTCGCAATTGTAAATCGATTTTCTTTGTTAAAGAATTAAACAAAAATCAGTGAATAAAAAAATATCTTTTACTCTTTATTAAACGTTTGTGCGCCTGCATAAATGATACTATTCTTTTCAACTTTTTCCCTATTCAGTGTAATATTTTTTGTTTTGCGAATTCAAATTATTGTTAGTCATTTAAAAAAATATAAATATTTAAACATCTCTATCTAAGTTGTTATGTATTTTTACCCAAAAAAACGAATGGTATTACTTATATTATCAGATTTTAATATAATCGTGTAAACTTCAGAAATATGTCATTTATAAATAAATATGAAAACCTGTTTTTTTTTTCAATTTTATTTCAATGTTTTTCTTTAATAACTCGTAAACGCCAGAAAATACCAACTTAAAATTAGTTAATGATATTTGCACCACTTAATGTGTTGGTAAGTGCCTAATGTATCTTATCTTTTAATGTTTTGGAAAATTAACTTTAGATTATGGAATTAAAAAAATATGGAGAAATACTTGTCAGTTTAAGAAAAAATACCTTTAATTTCTTAACCATTTATATTTTTAAAATTATAAATAATAACCCCTAGTTTTCACTAAAAAAAAAATACTAATAAATTTAAAAAATAACATGGAAATTATAACTTCCACCACTAGGTGACAAAACTCATCTATTTCGCAACATTTCTCGTTTAAATTCATTACTCTAATTTATTTATTCTGACATATTTATCTTGACAAAAAATCTAAATGTAGATAGAGTAAATTACAGTATATAGTAGATAGTAGATAGAGCAAATTACAGTACAATATATATCCTGTAAAAATAAATAATTAAAAATACACAAGGAGCCATTAGCACTGGAGCGATTTTCTTGTTTGTCAAACCGTCAAAAGAAATATGAAAAATTTGCCTAATTGTGAGAAAAAATATATTACCATTAGTTGCTTATTATCACTATATTTTTATATTATTTGCCGCCATCATTATTATTTAATGAAAGTATCGCTTTTCATTAAACTTATTAATTTAAAATTACGGCGCTAACATTAAACTTAATAATTAAACTCGTTCATACCGTAATGCAATTCAATGGATATTTCCATCAACATGTATTCTACATGTTGGTACCTACTTAAATATGAATATATCGATACATAGTTTTGCCAATATGTTACAGGTTATTGGAGTAAAATTATTTTATTTTCAAAACTTTTTTGAATAGTTTAGTTTTTTTAAAAATAATCTTTTCTGATTAAAAGACTTATCCACCTTGATCACCTAACTTAAAAATATTTTGATGAACAGATTCAATGTGCCGTTTAAAATTACTTTTAATACCAAAGGTTTTACTACATTCGGCACATTGAAACTTATTAATTTTTCTATGAACAGTTAAAATGTGCAATTTCATGTCACAATTTCGAGTAAAGGACTTATTACATTCACTACAGTGAAACTTTTTATTAATTCTGTGAACAGATTCGATGTGCACTTTTAAGCTACTATTTTGGGTAAAGGACTTATTACATTCATAACAAGAAAACCTAAATTTTCTATGAACAGTTTCTATATGCCGTTTTAAACTGTTTTTAAGACCAAAAATCTTACTACAATCTGCACAGTGAAAATTCTTTATATTTCTATGAACCCGTTCAATGTGCGCTTTTAAGTTACCATTTTGGGAATAGGCCCTATTACATTCGTGACAAGAAAACCTACATTTTCTATGAACAGATTCAATATGACGTTTTAAACAACGTTTAAGACCATAAGTCCTTTTACATTCTTCACAGTGGAACTTATTTTGTCCATGAATAGATAAAATGTGCAGTTTTAAACTGTGTTTATGACCAAAAGATTTATTACATTCACCACATTGAAAAAATCTGATATTATATTTATGAACAGATTCAATGTGCACCTTCAAGCTAATTTTATACTTAAAAGACTTCTTACAAGCATCACAATAAAACTTAATTTTTCTATGAACAGATTCTATGTGCAATTTTAAGTAACTATTTTGACTAAAAGACTTGTAACATTCACTACAAGGAAACTTATTATTTTTATGAACAGTTTCTTTGTGCTGTTTTATGTAACCGTTTTGACTAAAAGATTTATTACATTCACCACAATTAAACTCTATTTTTCTATGAATACAATCAATGTGCCGTTTTAAACTACTTTTACTTCCAAAATACTTTTTACACTCATGACAAAATTTATGAACACTATCTACGTGTAAGTTTAATTGAATTTTATTACCAAACGTCTTGTTACATTCACTGCATTTAGTATTTAAAAAAATATTATTGCAAACCGCGGTTTTATAATTGCTATTTTGAGTTTCCTTGTTTATTTTAAAACATTGATAACAAATCAGATGGTAGATAGAATGTACCTCACTTTTTGTCAAAATAATAGACTCATCTTGATCTAAGGATCTCATGCATTTTTTGCATGAAAGTGCAATGCGGTTTATTATTAATTTGACATTTAGGTTGACATTTAACTTATCAATCCACTGATCGTGTCCAAAGAAATTGGTTTCAGTTACAGGAAGCGACGGTGATAATATTTCTTCATACGCTTGTGTTTCATATTTAATAGTATTTTCTATTTTAATTTCACCATCGATTGTATGACAATGATCAATAATTGTGTCCTCTTCATATTTTATTACAGCTTCAGAAATTTTAAAGTTTTCCTTTACCATTGTCAACTCGGCGTTTAATGATTTTCTCCATAAGTAATTGCACACTAAGCCAATAAGGAAAGTTGTTTTGCTTTCAACTTTATTTCAAACAATATTTTAATCTTAAACCTCATCGCAATTATAATCTAACGCATTCATGTTTCATTGTCTTGATTTAACTTTAATTAAATGTCAACTTTAATCAATCAAAACAGCATAACTAAACAATTATATTGTTACAATATTATATATACTGTATAGTATTTAATAAATAGTGAAAAAACGAGCGACACGTTACGCTCCCCTCAACAGCACCTAGGTAGGTACCTACCACCCAACTTTAACAGCTGTCACTTGTCAGTGATGTGATTGTCATCGATTTTAGGCCAAAGTGGTTAATTTCATATTGTCGATCATAATTATAATTTATAATATGTTGGTAAGTAGTACTGTTACGTAAAAATAATAATTCAGAGTTAAACAATGACCTGCTCTGAACTTTGTCAATTGGGGAATTCTCAAAAACAGCTTATTTTGTAGCTCTGCAACATACTGCAATACAATGTATGAATGGTTGCGTTGAGAGCGAATATAGTAGAGGCATGTGAGAGCACGCACATATCTATATTTATATGTTTTCATAAAAAGCAGTAGAAAATACATCATGGATATTACATATATTATAGTTGTTATAAAATGTTCTCTGAAAATCAAAATGTTTTTTTAACTAAATACCTTTAATGAATTTTTGGTTAAGATCTCGCTGTGTGAGTACTTAGTAAGATGAATTTTCAGCGTGGTATTTCCGTTTAAAATGATAGCATTTGATGTGTTCTCTGTAGGTATACTTAGCATCGGGTGATATATTTTACAAATTTTTATTTAATTTGCAATGTTTGTTTAGGTTAAATTGCAATCGAATTAAAACGACTTCCTTCAGAGTTGAAAACTGACATGTTATTATTATTGTTTGCTGAGCAAGCAGCTATTTAGCTGATATGCTCATATGCTATTTTTATTTAGCTGATATGATATTCACAGTTACTAGCGATTGGCCTAGATTCAAGAAATTTATCAAGACGGTTCTTAAACTGGTTTACACTTATAGCTTCCACCACTTCCTGTGGTAGCCGATTCCAATTATCCACAACTCTATTGGAGATAAAATTCTTTAATAATTCTAATAGGATTAGTGGCTCCAGACAAAGGAACTCTTTAACGGTGAATTTTGTTTTACATTTTTTTTTTATTAACTCATTTTAGCCCTTATTGGCACTTAATGGATTTTCATTGAATGGAGATTTTATCGTTTACTCCTAAAACACTTAATACACTTATGACAACGCAATTTATTACTTAATTTGTAAACAGTATCAACGTAAAAATTGTATTTTTTTATATGTGTAAATGAATGTAACAACATACAAAAACATATTAATGTTTTTTACTATGAACGCAATATGCCATTTTAAATGACTTTTAAGACCGAGAGTCTTATTGTAATCCACATTAAATCATCTTAAGCATGTGATAGAGTTATTTTTTGATAAAAGTATGATAAAAATATTGAATATGAATATAAGAAGCATTGAAAAAAACTCTGATGATTTCATAACTAGTTTTTCTATCGGGTATCAATATGAATCCCAATTTTATAATCCTTATTGAATGAATGAAAGGTTTCAACGCACAGAATAGCAAAACAAATTACTACTCGCGCAGAACACTGGATACACGTAGCGATTTATTTAATGTCATTGTTTAGTAACTATGTACTAGAGTAAAATAGGTTATTCGAGATCTCACAGCTAGGCACCAGCAGCGAGTTTTAGCACTATTTGACCTAAATGGACCAAACTTTGGTTATAAACTATATTATTACACTATTGATATTAAGTAAACCCGTATTCATTTATATATTATTTTATTTTTTAATTTATATTTATTAAATTTATTTATGGCCTAGAACCTAATTTATTTATTGCGCATATTAAAGAATAAAGAGAATATTTGGCTGATGAGGTAATAGCGGAAAGAATGTTTTCTCTAAATTGGGCCTCGTATTGCATAACTATATACATGTTAAAAATTAATGATGTAAGAAAAATAAATTGCTACTTAAAATATATGCATTTATATGTTTTATATAGGTAAGTACTTTTATAAAACTTAATTCTTGTTCATTTCATTATCGCAACAAATGAAAGCGAGGTCAGAACGGTACTGGACGCCTGATATGTTAGATTGCCATAAATATTTCAGAAGTTAGAAGAAGAATCGAGCTGCGAGCAAGTTACCTGGCGAATGACGTTGAATGCTAGTGTTTTGTTACTTTCGCCACATTTTTCGAGTTTGGTTTTTGACGTGCCGCTTAAATTATAGTTGGTGTTTTATCGGAATATTTGCGTCGTATATTTTATCATAAAGATGTTCGAAACACCAAGTCTATGGGTCTTATTTCATAACAAATTTCTATTTAATTTGGTCGGTGAGGATGCATTTAAGTACGACGCGGCCGATCTCGTAGCTATGGTCGCTGAAAAAACGGTTAGTAAATATCATTACTAATTTAACATTTCACATCGGCTCAAACATTCATGACAAACAATAATTGACATGACGGAATCCTGTGTTAAAAAGAGACTAGGCGTATCAATCAATCCCTTCCGTCACATTGATAACCTGCGTCAACACAGATTGGCAGCACTCTCCAATTTTATGTTTACAAAATATACACAAATATGTATTTAATTGATTTGCACATTTAAATGACTAATTTATATTTGCAATTAGGGTATATTTTGCAATTTAGCTTTTTTACATTATTTATAATATAAGAAATATAAATTCGCGTCACATAAAAAATGTCATATTATTATGTGATAATAAAAAATCCTAGGAATTTCTAAAGAATAGATGTATCTCGTAATATAATCTCACTTTCATACTGCACGTTCGTGAGGAGTATAGTTCCATTGACTGGAGTCCTCATGAAATTACATACTGTAATATCCTGGAGGTTACTCAGAGAAGGTTCCTAAGATACCTTTATCTCCGCAGGAATGGATATTATCCTGAAATTGTTCCCAATCATCATCATTTGTATTAGGGATGTTAGGCTTTAAAATAAATACTTAAATAAAAGTATTTTGGAATGAAATTAACACTATGATGATATATTTTTTCCATAACATTTAAATAATTCCGTTGATCGTAAAATCTTGTCGATTTCAGCACACCTTGGAATGCGACGTGTACCTCACGCAGAACGGCCGCATCGTCTCCGGCGCCATCGACTGCAACGGCGCCTCGGTGATCCGCGCCGTGCTGCGTCTCCGCGGCGGCAAGGGCGGCTTCGGCTCGATGCTGCGCGCCATCGGGGCGCAGATCGAGAAGACCACGAATCGTGAGGCCTGCCGCGATCTCAGCGGCAGACGCCTGCGCGACATCAACGAGGAGCAGAGGCTGAGGAAGTGGCTCAGCAAGCAGCAGGATAGAGACAAAGAGGTGCATCCTTAAGACACTCTGCAAAACATTCCAACTCTAAAAACACAATTTTACAGAAAAACAAAAATGTTTATATACCTAATTTTGTGGTTGCCTAATTTAAGATTATAAAGGGACTCTATAATTGTCCAGAGCTTAGAGATATTTTTACCTTCAACACTAATACCCATCTACGTGGGTTTGCGCCAAAACTTACCAAAAGTGTCTTCAAATCTAACCCAAAAGAGAACTCTTCGTCCGAGCGACTGGTTGATTTGTGGAATAAATTGCCTACTAGCGTTACCTGCAATTAAGTTAATCAGTTCAAAAACCACTTAGTTGAGTACTTATTCACGAGAGCACAATAATCAAAGATATAGGTTTATCAGCTGTAAAGTTGCACACCTATTAATTAAAAATTAAAAAAAATAATAATAATTTCAGGTTATCAAATGACGCCACATTTACGATGGGTATATTTTTTTATCGTAAGCGCAATGTTGGTATATACTATATAAGTACGCAACATGCGATGTTTTTGAAAGGCCTATTTTGAAGATGTTGCTGCTAGTGGCGGATACGATACAATGTGGTTGTGGTAGTCCAGTGGGTTTAAATGTTAACTTTACGCCAAAAGGTCTTTGGTTAATAATGTTAATCAAAAATGTCATATGTAGTATCCAATTTTACAAATCATGGGAATAAAACTATTCATATCTGATTATATGGTTACGAGCATAACTATCTAAATTGTGGTATTTCAGGCCGCCGAGCGCAAGAAGGCCCGCCTGGAGCGCCTCTGCGCTGTGCCCACGGCGTCCGGAACGTTCAAAGACGCCTCCTACGACGCCGAGCGCTCCGCCCTACCGGAGAGAATCAACGACGCGATAGAGGCCGGCCTGCAGGCGTCCACGTCAAAGTCCATGTCAGCGAGAACTCCGTCGGCACCCGAGGGCGCCAGTAATAACCCCGTCAAACGGCCGGCGGCAAACGATGCGCCGGGTCCTAAGAACGTCCCGAAGAAAGCAAAGCTTTGGTAAGAATGTATTAAAATATTTACATATCTTATAAAAATAAAACAATATTTAAAGACATTAGACAGTTCAATATTTGCCGTATATTGTCCTCTTTCGGAAAGAGCTTTTCTGTCTTGTGCGTGGTTTTACATCATTCTATCTTATCCAAAGTCTTGTAAAAGTGAAACAGTGACGTATAGGATAATCTTGAGAAATAATCATTGAAAATGACAATATTTCTAAAAACCTAATTGAATTTGCATCTTTATAAAATAAACTACGATTTTGAATTTTTATTTTCTTAACTATTCAGTTAATAAGATATTAACATCTAAAGTTTTGACAAATTTTATGTGAAAATACAGGCCCTGCGATTTAAACATGATTTGTTCCGACCTCATATCGAAATTCATCATGGTTTCCGAGTAAAAAATTGTAAACTTTTGCGTGATTATATGAAATTGCTCATCGTAAGTTCGGTCGCTAGCGTAGCCGCGCCGGGTCGTAGACCGACCTTGCGGAGCGCGCCTGCGGGCAAAAGGGAAATTTACACGAGCGCTTTGATAAATTTAATTAATTTGGGCATGAATTACTTCCACATTTCTTAGTTGTAATAGGGAACATAAACACCCCCTCGAGTCTTGCAATGTTTGTACGGAGAAATGACCGGGTCGCACCCTCAGAAAATCTAGGCTTGAAAATAAAATAAGGAGTAAATATTTACTCTTTATTAATTTATAAATTCATATTCTTATTGTATTGTGTCTCGATGAAATTAATGTTGTCCCTTAATTGTGCCCTCAGGATCGACGCGGATCTTCCGGACTGTTCCTCGGACAGTGACGACGACGAAGATCCGAAGAAGGCCGTCGCTTGAAGATGTTCAATGTGGACCTGCTGTCGAGTCAATAATATTGATCCATTAGAAGAGTCGCCGTCGTCTGCTCACTTTAAATCTGCACTCAATATCGTAGAATCAACGGGCGGTTTTTTCATATTTATGAATTTGGTTAATTTGCAAGGTTTCAACTTCAAATGTTTGAAAGATTGGATAATTTTATCAATCGTTACGAACGCTCTAGTTAATATAAGGGCGCATAGTTCTCCGACGTGGTGGACAAACCGGATGACCAGGGCAACCTTGCACCATGCAGATTATGAACGTTGCCATACCGTTTAAAAAAAAAATAATGAAAAGATACCACTTCAAAAGTAATTTAAAAAATATGAGAAATATTCTCACGGATGAATTTGATTTATTTCTAACTCGCTTTAGGTGAAACTAATATTGGACCAAAACTTAGAAATTCCCTTTTATTTAGCCAATATGGAGTAAAAGTCGGACGCACTAAGAAGCAGTTCGACTAAGTCGCACTAATCGCCAATGGAAAAAGAATCCTGAAAAATTGAATTTATACAGGATGTTACTAAATTTAGGGCACTGCTTTTGGGAGGTTGGTCATATCGATCTCACGAAAAAAATTCATACCAAAATAATTATATAGAGTGAAATTAAAGTCAGCAGTATCCTTTTAAGGGATGATTTTAAACAAAAACTATCATTCAAGAACTTTGTATATAAAGCAAAAAACTGGTCTAAAATGGCAAAAAAAATATTTGTAATTATGGTCATCTAATAAAGTATCAGACCATGCGACGTTGCGATCAGGAAACCTACTGACCTCACGGGGCGGGGCTACAAATGTATTGACAATGAACGACAGGTAGGTTCGCGCAAATAGTGTAATGTATGTCGATCGGATTTTTGCATATCAGCCCGATGGAACGTATCTTGCTTTGATGGCGAGGGCATATCGCCTCATTTTGTTCGTTGGCAATTTTGATTTTGAACGAGTCTCGTGCATTGCAAATGATTTCATTTGTCAAATTAGATTTAGCGTAAAATATTTTCTCACACATAGCAATACCAGCCGGATTGTTAATATCTTCAATGTCAAAGGTCATTCCTAAAGGTATGAACTTTGCATCACGGCATTTGAGCTATCTTGTGAATCGGTACTACTTAGCGACTGGTCATCGCTTGGTGATATTCAAATAGGCCACTATTTGACACGTCGCATGAGGAATCATTGTATAAAAAACTCTTTGGTCAAAAAAAACTTAATATAGGATATAAATAACTTTTTTGTGTGACCAAGACATGTTCTTAGTAATATTTCTAGCGAGTTCCGGTCGTTAACTTTAGTAGCACTATTTATGGATTGGATTATGTTGGGTTAAGTGGAGCGAGCGTGCAGATAGTTTGTTGTGACTTTTACGGATGAATAAACAATTTTATTTTGATTATGGTGGTTTTATTTCACACCCCAAACATTCGATAAAAAAATACTTGTTCCTAAAGTTATTTAAGTAAAATATATTCAATACTTAAATTTTAAAATGTAGTTTAAACAGTACATTCCGAGGGTCCCGTGCATAATATATTTTTTTTTTTACTTCACAATCAAATCATTGCTCCAAATATTTTCTTAGTTACTTAAAAGTATTTTTTCTTTCGTTAATAAGCAATAAACACCTTTATCGCTAGAACCGCTGTGAAATGTCGTTAACTGTGTGTGTTAATTATGTTTCCAAACATTTTTTAATAAATTTAATGCCAAATTTCACAGCAGTTGAAAGTTGAATAAAGAAATAAGAATGGCCATCATTTTCATTTACCAAGCCAAAGAGTCTAGTCCAACGATCTTTTAAAACGTATAGATACGACATATACAAATCGTCCTTGTCAAAACCCGACACCATACCTTTGGCGAGACTTCATTGACTGTCTGCTCCAAGGTTGTGATAGGTCATTTCATAAAAAAAAAACACAAAAGTGGACATAATTTGAGAAATATTAAAGAACATGTGCTTTACTGAAAGATCCTCGTGTAAGAATAAAAATATTTTTATGGTTACACTATTTATCCGAATACAGGTACGAAAAAAGTATTATCCCTAGAAGTATTGAAAGTCAGAATATAAATAAATTTATTCGTACCAGTCTTTCCGACCTTAAGGTTCAACTTCAGATGCTGGAAGATTGTTTTTTTTTCCTACGATTACCTATGGAAACTCGTCACAAGTGCAATTAGTAACGTTACGCTGAATATTGTGAGAGCGATAACTATTAATATTTTACTTATAGTAACTTAAAGTAACTTTTATTTATATTAAAATGAATACCAAATTAGGAATACTGATTTCATTGTAAAAAAAAAATACACGGAACCCTCTGCATGTTAAATCGATTTACACTTGGCCGTATTTTTTAAATCAGGCTTTCGAAGTTACGGCGGGTTGTTTCAATGCAGACAAGTGACTACAAGAACGATGAAATGAGGGGAAGAGGCGGTACCAACCTTTATTTTAAGTACCTATCAGCAAATACCTGCCCACTTGCCTGGGTATTTTTTTATTGATTGTTATCCTTTTAGTTCTGTAGTTGCATGTGAGTATGACCTAAGCACATTTATTATCGGGGACATGATTTACAAAATCTGGCATTCTATATTTCGTATATCTTGAGATTAATTTTGACTTTTACATACAAGTAGTGACACCCAAAGAGGATTGTCGTCGTCGTCTCAACATCAGATCTGGTATAAGAGTTGCTATTGCACACGCTAGATTTATTCCCAAAAAACAAACATTTGACAGACAATAATTTTGCTTGTGGCAACACAAATGTTTGACAGATCCAAAGTTGAATGCGTGACAGTGTTGTGGCTTTATTTCAAGTAAACATTGCGCGGAGGAATTTTGTTTCCCCTTGAGGCTATCTTCGAAAAAAAAATATTGTTTTTCTCTGTAGACCTATCAGGTTGGTAGAATAAATGGTCATTTTCGACTAAAAGACTGTCCGAAGAATACTCCGACTTTTTTATAATTATATTTTATTTATTTAAGTGATCAATGTTACATTATTTTAAAAATATTAAAAAAAATAAAGTACTACCATGTATACAGGTTGTCCCAAGACCAATCCCACTAACTTTAGGGGTGTTTAAGTTCCCTATTAAGAGCAAGGGTTCCCAAATTTATTATTTTTGTAATAAAATTGGTGTAAATCGATCTTATCAATCGATAAATCAATATTATCTGTCGACAAATAGCATCCCTCTTAGAACCCCAGAGAAGGGGTAAGGAGTTACCCCTTCTTCTTAGACCGACCTCTGCTCGACCAGTGGCATCTGACAGCAATCATTTAGCTCCGCCCTAGGACCAATTCGCTGTTTTTTTTAACGGGAATGGTCTTGGGACCTTGTATATTAAAAGTTTCTGTTTAGCATAATGAAAAACCGCTTTAAATAATCGTTATTATAAATAAAGTATAACTATTACACATATAAAAGTGATAAAAGAACACAATAAAAACCCAAAGCTTCATAGTAAATTCTAGTTTTGTTAATTGGATTGGCAATCTGCATCGGTAATTTGAGAACTGGTGAAAGTCGAGCATTAATTGCTGAGCAATGTCAAATATGGAAAACATTTTAGCGGGTAATTGAGGAGATTCAAGTTATAAAACAAAACCCATAGCAATTTGCATAGCTATCAAATCTGACGCTTCGATAAAAACCGGTATTTACGAAAGTATAAGAAAATACAATAATTTCTTCGAATCTCTCAGTATATATCTTTGCACAAAAATGCGATAAATATAATTTAATATACTAACATTTACATTTTAAACGGTTCAGGTTAACGTAAACTAATGTAATTATCAGTAAATAGCCGAAAACGGCTACTTGTAGATTAAACATATCAACAAATAACAACAAAAAAATAAATTGAAAACAATCGGCCATTATTTTCCCTATATTACAAATTACAATTTTTTTGAAAATACTGCTAAATAAATATTCTTTTCCACAAATTCGTGCCAAAAAAAAAAGTCTCATGGTCACCACACTATTTTTAGGGCACTTTTTGACCGGTGAATTCTTACAAAGTAGCTTCTTTAGGGAAACGTGCCTTAATATGCAAAAGTACTTTTTTCTTTTTATATAAATGGAGCCGATATGAGTGTCCTCATTTTTGTGCACACTGAGATCCGTTTTCACCAATCCCACCTTAGGTCTTCCCTAACTAAGGAACTCTTAAGTTATTCTCAGGCAAACGCTTGACATATGTCAATTTAAGGGACTCTTAGCCCTAAGTGAGGTTTGGTGAAAACGGCCGTAATGCCGCTAATGAATGAATTTCGAATATAAACCTCGGTGTACACGATTAATTGGCCCGCGACCATAAGGCGCTCTTAGACGGACAATTAAAAATGCTCAATACATTATTCGACGCCATTTCGAGGATTGGTTTGATTGGCGTCCGCTGTGTGATCCTGCGCCGAAAGGGACGCGGCTATACGCGCGAGCGAAACAAATCTAAAAGCCTGGTGTTGTTCCAAACGCGATGAAAACTTCCCAATCTTCATTCGTGACTTCTTTGATCTTCGTTTGTTCTCGTCGTGAAGAAGACTGCTATAAATCTCGAACTTATGGTTGAGGTCATTCCGAATTGGCTCCAACAAAAAATCATGATCCTGCGCATGCAAAAACGATTCCGGAGGACATACAAAGAATAATGGGCGTGGCCTCGCTGTATTCCGTCTCCGCCATTGGCCGGGGATGGTACGCGGCGTCCCAAAAATGGGCCATCGTTGCAATGTGTGACATTGACACCATTTCCCAAAGGGAACGTTCATAAATTCAACATTTTAGGGGACTCTTACATGACCCTCTATTTTAGCGGCATAGTAATTAGTCTTCTTCGTGTTAATTTTTAATATGTCAATAGTTGGCCTTGTCGATTAGGTCTTGCATTTCAATCAGCTTGGCCATCTTGTTGGAAAATAATTCACCATATTTAAAATAATATATAAATCTTTTTTTTTGTTGTTATACTTCTTTGGGCCCGTTGAGATGGGATGTTGGTCGAGAAACCGCGTCACGAGTAATTTTTACGTTTGTCGAGTAGTAGAGTCCAATTGCTTTTTTACGAAATATGTTTGTCGCGTTGTAGAGTCCCTTCCGAAATTTGAAGCTAGTTGTCTGTGTTTTTTTTTCACAAATTATACATTTTTTTTTAAAATATATTCTCTACAACAAAACTAAAAATATCTTTGGTGATGCTCGATAAAGCTTTCTTACACAGTGTGCGCGTTGTTTTATACTGTTTGCTACGAACTCGAATCCAAGTCGATTAATTCCTCTAGAAAACGTTTAATCTTTCCTATGAATGGCATTAATATGACGCGTCAAGTTAAATCTTACCGAAAATATTTTATTACACTCGTTACACTTGTATTGTTTGAGTTTTTTGTGAAATACGGCGTTATGTTTCCTCAGCGCAAGACGCAATTGAAACTCCAAATCGCATTCGTCGCAATAAAAGCTTTTGACTTTCGCGTGTGCCACAGTCATGTGCAATTTGAGGCTTATTTTAAATGCATAATTGGAACTGCAGATGGCGCAAAAGTACCTTTTGCTCTTCCTGTGAATGGCGTCGATGTGCGTTCTCATGTTGGACTTTTGCGTGAACGTTTTGCCGCACTCGCTACAACTGAAGTTTTTAATCTTCCTGTGGACCGCTTCCTTGTGCAGCATCAGACCGCGATTTTCCGCGAACGCTTTGCTGCACTCGTCGCAGTGGAACTTTCGTATGTTCATGTGCGCGGCGCTTATATGATCGGCCACGTGACTTTTCTGAACGAACGATTTGTTGCACTCGTCACACCAAAACCTCCGTATGTTTCTATGCACGGAATTAACGTGCGCTTTCACGTGACTCCTCTGAACGAACAGTTTAGGGCACTCGTTACATCTATACTTTTTAACCTTCCTTCCTACGGCGTCATTAACACGGTCGCTGTGAGGCGAATGTGTCAAATTACTCTCGCTGCATCGAAGCGTTACCGTTTGATCATCATATCCGCCCACACTCTCGTATTCGCAAACATATTTTTCACTTTTATTACACGACCGATCACAGGTTTCCGTTTTAACAACTGCAGTTTCGCTATTTTCCTGTTTGATAACGAGGTTATAACTGGTTTCACTGTGGGTTACAATGCTCTCGTTCGGTTCACTCGCGTCGAGAAGTCCTGTTTCTAATTTAATCTTGGTTAATGGATATTTTAACATATTATTATCATTACTAACCAAACAATTGCTCGCCATGTCTCCGCTCTGTTTCATAAACAGTTCATCATAGACATCCAGTTCTTTTTCAACCTTAATAGCTTTATAATCGTCAGAAGTGTCCATTTTTAGTTAGAAAATCTATCAAATGCTGAATTTGGTAGATCTATTTTAATATGGTCTTGGCAAATTTTAGTAGTAACAGTCTCACACTTTCCTTCCACGTTCGGTGATAGAGTTGTGCGAATCATTAAAATTTGACAGCGAATTGAGCGACTGCGCCGATCTTCGAGTGTTGCAATATGAGAATAACAATGAACGTGGAAAGTGTGAAATTACTTGAAAACACGAATTGGAAAAATCAATTTCGTGTGATTGGAGGCGTACCTACCTAGTAATTATTTTCAAATACATCAATAGTAGCAAATTGTAAAAATAACAGGTATTTTAGAAAACACAACGGCCATTGTAAATCGAACCTAACCTAATTTCGCGGTGTATAAACAATGACTACGTACTACCATATTTATGTAATATAATCTTCATAGCTAGCTTTGATTTGTTTATCGTACCTAATTTGTTTTGTTATGCAGTTAGTTATAGTTTCCGAAGTCAGCAAGTGCATATTTAGATACATAAAAATACTTACTTATTTGAACTAAATTATTATATGGGATCATTTTAATCTCGCTCTGTAAAAATACAATCAGATCAACGTTTACCCACTGAAATGGTAAAAATTCTTTCCATGATCATGACCCATCATCGTAGTACTCAGATATGTGAATGAATTTAATATTTAGGTACCAATAGTCAATAATACAAGCATACAAATAATGCATAGATACGTTTATTTCGTGTATATGTAACCAATAACATAGCAAGGGGACGAGATGCTTTTTAATTAAACACGCATAATATAAACAAATTAATCAGATATTCTAACAATAATTAATTAGCTAGCATTTGACGTAACTTAGCCGGTTTATTATACAGGTGTCCCATAAGTGGTGGATAAAACGAAATCAGGTGATAGAAGAGGTCATTTGCAATCAAAGTTATTATACACATGATCTACCAATTCTCAATGGTTTAGAAGTTATACCACTTACAACCACTTTTTTGAAAATACTTACCCCGTCTTACATAAAAAATCATGAATAAAATATGATCAATTTTTCAACATTTTTTTTTTTTGTTTCGTGCTTATTAGTAATTTATCTTTCTACTAAAAGTATTTTCCTGAACTTTTCCTCGATATTAAAAAAGTAAACTTGGATTTTGTCATAATTTACTATTTTCATAAAAAAATTACCTCAACTTTGTATAAAGTTTACCTAATAAAATGTACTACGGAAAGTTGTACCACCACTTTAAAAACTTCTACTGTTCATACTGATTCTAATTAATTCATTAGTATTTATTATTCTGATGTGCATAAGCAATGCTTTAATTCTGAAAAGTATCAGGAGCGCGCGACAAATTAACTTCGGCCACTACCAGGTAGTAATTACTCGTCATTAGCCCCTTTCTCCTTACCTCTTCGCCCGCCTAATTCAGTATTTGAAGTTTTAGTAGGTACCTTGTTAAGTTAGTGCCCCGCTATCTGCTTGTAACTATACATGTTCCTATAACTATAATAACTATATAACTATAATAATGTAATGCATTGCTCTATTAATTGTGTATTGTTTTAGTAACTTCTTTTTGAAGTTATACTTCATTGCGCCCGTTGTACTCATTGGGATGGTACGTTGGTCGAGAAACCGCGTCACACGTTATGAGTAAAATCCGTAGAGTACCTTTTTATACGTTCTCTACCAAAGAAACCCTAAGAGTCTCGGTGGGTCAGTGGTTAACAAACTCGTCTCCCACGATAGAGTCTCTAGTTCGATACCCGGCTGGGATTTTTTTTTTCACAAATTATACTAAAGAATACAAATATACGAATTTAATAATGATAATGTTTAGGTGTATAGTATAATAATGAAGTGACTTATAGCCAAAGAAGTATAACTTCCACCGTCTGCTCCGACGCAGGCCCAATTTTTTTTATTTTAATAGGAGTGTGTGTTTCTGTCAAATTCTTGTACATCCGGCTTTATGTTATAAATGATTCTTCCTTCGAAAATTATATTTCCAGATACTGTAATATGTTAATAAGTTATTGTTTCTACTTAGCTTCCGATATGCTTCTAATGTATGTGAGTGAAACATACTCAATGAGAGGTTATGCTTCCCTTTAAATAATGATTTGTTTTCGTATTGCCTCAGGTGGGGAAGGAAGAAGTCTTTCAGATGATGTACCATAGCATTCCGCTGACGCCTAACCAAGAGGAATTTCGACGTTGAAGGACAGCATTTACATTTAAACAAAAAAAAAAAAAATCATCGGTAAGCGGGGCTCGAGCGAAGCGGATTCGCCCATCGCTAGCTGTCACTTTGACATTTATACAAACGTCAAACTGACAGCGAGCGAGTGGCGAGTCAGCTTTAGACTAGCCACGCAGGCCTTCGTAAAAATGCATTAGCCGACTGTTGTTTTCAGGAAACAAAATATTTCTAACCTTTACATTAGGTGTTATAATTGAAATTACAATCATAAAATTATAAAAAAAGACAAATATATAGTTTATGCGAAAACCGCTCCGAATGAAAAAAATAACCATATAATATTTCATTCGATCTCGTAATTATGCATGCATGTGTACCTACTTAAAATAATTTTAAAGTTTGGCCATACCTTGGTTAATTATTTGATCAAAAAGGTATTTAAAATATTGATAATTTTACATTTTCGTTAGACCGGCTTAGTTGTTGGTACGTAAAGATAGCAGTGATTTTAAATACTCCTGTATATATCGACAGAAAGGTGAAAAAAATGATGCAGGATCTTGTTTAAGTAAGTCTTATTGAATAAATTGGTATATTTTGTATATTCTTGTGGTCAATGCGAGTATTTTAGGCAAAAAAAAAAACTATACCTATATAAAATTTCAAATGTAATATTACCGTCGAAATTAAACTACTGTTACATACAGTTATATAGCAACACCTTTTGGGGCTTGGGGCGGGAGTAATCCTAGCCGAATAATCCCCCTTTATGAATGTTTCCCCATATACTATAATATATAATATTATAATATGGGTAAATTTTTGCCTAAAAATTTACCCATATACTATAATATATAGTATATGGGTAAACATTCATAATGGGGGATTATTCGGCTAGGATTACTCCCGCCCCAAGCCCCAAAAGGTGTTGCTATGTAACTGTATATAACAGTAGTTTAATTTCGACGGTAATATTACATTTGAAATTTTATATAGGTATAGTTTTTTTTTTTGCCTAAAATACTCGCATTGACCACAAGAATATACAAAATATACCAATTTATTCAATAAGACTTACTTAAACAAGATTCTGCATCATTTTTTTCACCTTTCTGTCGATATATACAGGAGTATTTAAAATCACTGCTATCTCTACGTACCAACAACTAAACCGGTCTAACGAAAATGTAAAATTATCAATATTTTAAATACCTTTTTGATCAAATAATTAACCAAGGTATGGCCAAACTTTAAAATTATTTTAAATAGGTACACATGCATGCATAATTACGAGATCGAATGAAATATTATATGGTTATTTTTTTCATCCGGAGCGGTTTTCGCATAAACTATATATTTGTCTTTTTTTATAATTTTATGATTGTAATTTCAATTATAACTCCTAATGTAAAGGTTAGAAATATTTTGTTTCCTGAAAACAACAGTCGGCTAATGCATTTTTACGAAGGCCTGCGTGGCTAGTCTAAAGCTGACTCGAAACTCGCTCGCTGTCAGTTTGACGTTTGTATAAATGTCAAAGTGACAGCTAGCGATGGGCGAATCCGCTTCGCTCGAGCCCCGCTTACCGATGATTTTTTTTTTTTTTTTGTTTAAATGTAAATGCTGTCCTTCAACGTCGAAATTCCTCTTGGTTAGGCGTCAGCGGAACGCAACGGTACATCATCTGAATGACTTCCTCCTTCCCCACCTGAGGCAATACGAAAACAAATCATTATTTAAAGGCAAGCATAACCTCTCATTGAGTATGTTTCACTCACATACATTAGAAGCATATCGGAAGCTAAGTAGAAACAATAACTTATTAACATATTACAGTATCTGGAAATATAATTTTCGAAGGAAGAATCATTTATAACATAAAGCCGGATGTACAAGAATTTGACAGAAACACACACTCCTATTAAAATAAAAAAAATTGGGCCTGCGTCGGAGCAGACGGTGGAAGTTATACTTCTTTGGCTATAAGTCACTTCATTATTATACTATACACCTAAACATTATCATTATTAAATTCGTATATTTGTATTCTTTAGTATAATTTGTGAAAAAAAAATCCCAGCCGGGTATCGAACTAGAGACTCTATCGTGGTAGACGAGTTTGTTAACCACTGACCCACCGAGACTCTTAGGGTTTCTTTGGTAGAGAACGTATAAAAAGGTACTCTACGGATTTTACTCATAACGTGTGACGCGGTTTCTCGACCAACGTACCATCCCAATGAGTACAACGGGCGCAAAGAAGTATAACTTCAAAAAGAAGTTACTAAAACAATACACAATTAATAGAGCAATGCATTACATTATTATAGTTACATTATTATAGTTATATAGTTATTATAGTTATAGGAACATGTGTAGTTACAAGCAGATAGCGAGGCACTAACTTAACAAGGTACCTACTAAAACTTCAAATACTGAATTAGGCGGGCGAAGAGGTAAGGAGAAAGGGGCTAATGACGAGTAATTACTACCTGGTAGCGGCCGAAGTTAATTTGTCGCGCGCTCCTGATACTTTTCAGAATTAAAGCATTGCTTATGCACATCAGAATAATAAATACTAATGAATTAATTAGAATCAGTATGAACAGTAGAAGTTTTTAAAGTGGTGGTACAACTTTCCGTAGTACATTTTATTAGGTAAACTTTATACAAAGTTGAGGTAATTTTTTTATGAAAATAGTAAATTATGACAAAGTTCAAGTTTACTTTTTTAATATCGAGGAAAAGTTCAGGAAAATACTTTTACTAGTAAGATAAATTACTAATAAAGCACGAAACAAGAAAAAAAAATGTTGAAAAATAGATCATTTTTTATTCATGATTTTTTATGTAAGACGGGGTAAGTATTTTCAAAAAAGTGGTTGTAAGTGGTATAACTTCTAAACCATTGAGAATTGGTAGATCATGTTTATAATAACTTTGATTGCAAATGACCTCTTCTATCACCTGATTTCGTTTGATCCACCACTTATGGGACAGCCCTGTATATAGTATATGGGGAAACATTCATAAAGGGGGATTATTCGGCTAGGATTACTCCCGCCCCAAGCCCCAAAAGGTGTTGCTATATAACTGTATGTAACAGTAGTTTAATTTCTACGGTAATATTACATTTGAAATTTTATATAGGTATAGTTTTTTTTGCCTACAAAATTCGCATTGACCACAAGAATATACAAAATATACCAATTTATTCAATAAGACTAACATAAAGAAGATTCTGCATCATTTTTTTTTTACCTTTCTGTCGATATATACAGGAGTATTTAAAATCACTGCTATCTCTACGTACCAACAACTAAACCGGTCTAACGAAAATGTAAAATTATCAATATTATAAATACCTTTTTGGTCAAATAATTAACCAAGGTATGGCCAAACTTTAAAATGATTTTAAGTAGGTACACATGCATGCATAATTACGAGATCGAATTAAATATTATATGGTTATTTTTTTCATTCGAAGCGGTTTTCGCATAAACTATATATTTGTCTTTTTTTATTATTTTATTATTTCCTGAAAACAACAGTCAGCTAATGCAGTTTTACAAAGGCCTACGTGGCTAGTCTAAAGCTGACTCGCCACTCGCTCGCTGTCAGTTTGACGTTTGTATAAATGTCAAAGTGACGGCTAGCGATGGGCGAATCCGCTTCGCTCGAGCCCCGCTTACCGATTAATTTATTTTTTTTTTGTTTAAATTTAAGCGCTGTCCTTCAACGTCGAAAGTGATTCCTCTCGTTTTAAGGCGTTCTCAGCGGAACGCAACGGTACATCATCTGAAAGAAGTCCTCCTTCCCCACCTGAGGCAATACGAAAACAAATCATTATTGAAAGGCAAGCATAACCTCTCATTGAGTATGTTTCACTCACATACATTAGAAGCATATCGGAAGCTAAGTAGAAACAATAACTTATTAACATATTACAGTATCTGGAAATATAATTTTCGAAGGAAGAATCATTTATAACATAAAGCGGGATGTACAAGAATTTGACATCAACACACACTCCTATTAAAATAAAAAAAATTGGGCCTGCGTCGGAGCAGACGGTGGAAGTTATACTTCTTTATCCGTTCGCACACACCCACACAGACAGGATATATAAATACATGAAATATAAGACATTTTTCGCTGTTATTCTATATATTATTATAAATCACTTCATTATTATACTATACACCTATACGTTATCATTATTAAGTTTGTATATTCGTATAATTTGTGAAAAAAAAATCCCAGCCGGGTATCGAACCAGGGACTCTAGCGTGGGAGACGAGTGCGTTAACCACTGACCCACCGAGACTCTTGGGGTGCTTTGGTAGAGAACGTATAAAAAGGCACTCTACGGATTTACTCCTAACGCGTGACGCGTTTTCTCGACCAACATTATTATAGGATAAAAGATTAATTACACATGAATTCATAAAACAAATATTTCATGGGAAGATCACTTCACTCTAAACGTTTAATATTTTCATTAAAAGCTATAACGAAAACCAATAGAATATAATATTTTAATTCCGTTTATATAATATTCATAAAGTTGTTTCGTAAAGAGCCCTTCTAAAAACAGGTAACACTTACCTATTAAAAATGGTAACAGACCTTAGCAAATTCGCAACATGACATACCCAGGTATTCGATTTTCTATCTTAGGGTATTTATATTATATTTTAATGTTTAGTTCAAGTAAAACTAAACCGATAGGTACCTTAATTTGTTTAATAAAAACTTTGAATTCGCTACATTAAAGTTTAAGCATTAATATATCATTTTGTGCATTATAAACAAAAGAAAAAATCATATTATATTATTTAATAACCAATTATTTCCTAGTTAAGTATTAATTTAAAATGCCAATACGTCATTTTGTGTTTGATTTTCATAGATATCTAAATATTTCGTGCGTTAAAGATGCGTACACACTATTTCCGCAGTCCTGTGTATTATTTTAAGGTTTTTTTAAGTATCCAGGAAATAAGCAGTACTCAAAAATGACATTTTGGATTTTAACAAGAGGCTCACTTGACATAACTTGGGGAAATCCCGAAAGAAAAGTGCCGGTGAACACTCATTTGAGGATTGTCTACAAGATAGAGAGATCGCTAAATAAAATACACACTCGTAAATATCGTAAAAGGCGTCGCAAAAATTTGCAATCAAAGTTAGCAATTTCTTTGATTCACGAAATCGACATGACAGTCAAATTGTCAAACTTTGTTTTGAACCATGAAAATGTTTACGATCTATGGTAGGTACAGACTAGCCGCTATTGCGGGCATTTAAAAAGATTAAAATCTTTATGGTAGGTATAATTTTAACCTGTCCATCCTTATCCGCGTCAGCTTCATCCAACATTTCGAAGATCTCCTCGTCCGTCAAATCTATGCCGAGGGTCCCGGTGATTTCCTTCAAATTCTTGTACGATATGAAACCTATAGAAAGGCAAAAATGAAATTCGAATTTTAGAGGAAAGCTTTGACAGAAAAACGTATATATTTATTTATTTATCATGGACCACAACCGGGTAACAAACGAAATGTTCATTGCAGTTATGCAAGGACGCGGGTAAGTTACGAAGATATTTGACCTTGAAATTCTGTTTTATTTTAGTAGGGCGTCAGGTTTTACTCTTTAAGCAATTGTTGGTTTTTATTTAATTACAGCTTCATAATATACAAATAAAAAAAACAAACTTTTATATGTTTTAGACCCGACATTTGCCTTTCAATTACTATTTTGCACGAACTATGAGCAGTTTACCATTTATTAAAATTCTCAAAAATACAATTTAATTTTAAAAATCAGCCTTCACTATGTTGAAGATCTAAGATCAAGGTATCTGAACTTATTTTTTTTATGGTTAAATATCCAATGGTTACCAAATGCCAACCATAGATAAAAAGGGTCCAAACGAATCAAAATTAATATTTATCCTTTGGTTTCGTCCTAAAGAAACAGTGATTGGTTTAACGAGTTAAACATAATTGCCTAGTGGATATAAGGCGCATTCCAATGGAAGGAAGTAGTTAAACCCTAAGTTCATTTACTCTAATATTTATTATTTATTTTTATTATTTATTTAACGTCGTTTACATGCAACCTATAGGTTCAATCTTGGAACAATTGTCATTGCGACCAATATAAGGTTAAAAAAGTTAGTAGGTAGCTTAATTCTGACGAAACAGTTTCAGTCGCTACGGCCCCTTAATCGACAATCTGAATTCAGAAGTCCTAGTTAGTGGCTCCCGAATAAGTTAATTTTAGTAAGTATAAAAAATATATACTTACCTAGGTACTTAAAAGAAAGGTAGGCAAAGGTAAGCGTTTTAAAAAATATTTAATATAGTGGAGATGGTTTCATAGTGTGTGTGTAAATTATGAAACGACTGAGCCTAGTTACTATACAAAATACAGGGTGTACCAAGACCATTCTCGTACTTAAAGAGGGTGTTGTGTAACCTATTAGTAAGAAATTATATTAAAAAATGCGATAAAAAATCATCATATGTTTTGACAGATGGTGTCAATTCGGTCAGCGCGGAAATTTCGATTCCGACCGGATAATGGCCGTGACACCGTTACGGCGTACGGCGACAGCTGAGCGCTCACAGTAAAAATAGTAAAAATATTACATATTTTTACTATTTTTATGTAAAGATTACATTTTTTTCTCGGTAACCATGATGAATTTGGATATACTTTCTTAACAAATAACACTAGCAATCGCGGGACCGATTACTTTTTTTTTATCGGGACTCGTCTTGGGACACGGTGTATAAGAATATCTTACTAATTTTACTACCCTTACAACTCTAGGTTCATTTGAAGAAAGTACGTCGAACTAGCTAAAATCATTATCATAAGTATAATTAAGTACGCGGTAGATCGCATCATTTCGTGCGGGATATAAAACAGCACTCCTCGGTTTAGGTTGAGTTCGTCCTTAAGTCCTGTGCCAAGTAGGCATGTCTATTTTTTTTTATCTGAATTGAGGTTTATTAGAAATTTTACTTGATTTTTATGCTATATATATGTGGAAAAAAATAAAAATCCTACTTTCTTTTTCTAAGATATTTCAAAATAAAAACGTAGCCATACCTAGGGTAATTTGTGATACTTTATATAAAGGTTATAACTCAATGAAACTTTTTTTTATACTTTAAAAAGTGTTTAGCTTTTTAAATATAACCTAAAATAAAAAAATAAATCATAACATTAATATTGTAAAGGCTTAACAACTAATACGACAATATAAATATAAGTCATGTTTTATTTCTCCTGTAAAGATTTTTCCGGCTCACCCTATCCCGACCGTATGCTTGCTCAAGACCTGCACCCGCTGCGAGACTAAACAAATCGGTTATAAACAAAAATATATGATAATTCTCGCACCCGAATCATCGACGTCCATCAGTCGGAAGCTCTTCATGAGGTCCTCGTCGGTGTCCTTGGCGGCGACCTTCCTCATCATGGCCGTGGCGAACTCCTCGTAGGAGAGGCGCCCGCACTTGGACCGATCCACCTCGTCGACCATTTGCTTCAGCTCGACCTTGGAGGGCTCGAAACCTGCACGCGGCATACAGCTTATTAAAAAAGTGGTATCCCCGAAGGACCACGCATCAACAGTCATCAGATCCTTAGTAATGTAACTATAGGGTGATGATTTTAGAGGCGTGGTTTTCAAGAAGAGATAAAACGCGTATAATTTGATGTTATGGCTAAGATTTTAGTTTTATTATAAAGATAAGGGTTTGCCATTATGTTTTAAAAATGATTTCGGGTAAGTGGCCGCCGCGGCTGACTCGAACAAATTCCAGCCGAGAGGCCCAATTTTCAACCACTTTTTGCAGCAAGTTGGGCCGTATGTCAGCAATAACGCGCCGAATATTCTCTTCCAAGGCGTTAATCGTGTCCGGCTTATCTGCGTAGACAAGCGACTTCACATAACCCCACAAAAAATAGTCCAGCGGTGTTAAATCGCACGATCTTGGAGGCCACAGGCCCACGACGCGATTTTTACTTTATTTTAGAGTGATTTTTTCTAAATTTGCACTATTTGCAAACGTTGTTCAGGAGTAAGCCTATTCATTATGAAATGGCAACCAAACTGAGCATAAATCAAGTGACAGCTGTCAAAAACACCAACTACGAAAAAAGTAGTGCCAGATTGAAAACCACGCCTCTAAAAAAACATCCTATAGAAATAGAAATAGACAATGTAGCGACAGAAAGTATAATACCCAATATACAGTGTCCCGAGACCATTTCTGAAGACTAAAAGGAGTGTTTATGTTCCCTATTACGTGTTTCTCAAAATTAATTATTATTGTATGCAGGTAATTTAAACGTTTACTACGTTTCCAACTAATCTTTGTTTTTAACTCTTCGTTAAAAGCAAAGTTTACTTAAGAGGACCTATTTTTCTCTTATGCTTACAAACTATATGTCAATCTTATGCATCTTATTAATTATTTTAGCTCCTAATACTCACCCAATGCTTTAATGGCGACCCTAAATTCGTCCGAATTTATTTTACCGACTCCCTTATAGTCCAGGAGGTTGAACGCCTTGCGAAAGTCGCATTTCTGCAATCGAATAAAAGTCATGTAATTAATTGTTGGAAAATATTTAAAATAAAAATTAAAGGCCTGAATGCAATATCTAAATATTGCATTCAAAATGTTTCTACCATTTTTACGTAATAATTAATGCAAAACTTAGAAATATAGTTTTTGAAATTATAAGAGTACTTCTTTGCGCTCGTTGCGATGGGATGTTGGTCGAAAAACCGCGTTAGAAGTAATTTTTACGTTTGTCGAGCTGTAGAGTCCAATTGCTTTATTTACGAAATATGTTTGTCGCGTTGTAGAGTCCCTTCCGAAATTTGAAGCTAGGTGTCTGTGTTTTTTTTTCACAAATTATACGAATATACGAACTTAATAATGATAATGTATAAGTGTATATTATAATAATGAAGTGACTCAATAATATATTGAATAACAGAGAAAAATGTCTTATATTTCATTTATATATCCTGCCTGTGTACGAATGGCTAAAGAAGTTTAACTTCCAGCGTCTCGTCCGACACAGACCCAATTTTTTTATTTTTAAAAGTGTTTTTTTGAGACCCTGTTAATCGTCGTTAGATGTTATTTATTTAATTATTTATTTATTTTTAACATAATTCAAAATACTTACAAAACCATAAATAAATATTACAAATACAACTCCATTATATATTATAATTGGACGTATATAACATTGAATGTATCCAAATTTGTAGGTAATAAATTTAAAACCCTAATACCCTACCCATCGCTCTATCTCTTATAATATAATTATTTATTCGTAAGATTTCAAAAAAAAAAAACACTGATAAAATATCTTAGTCTATCTGATTCTAAACGACAATGGTTAGAAGTACTTATAGCAAACGAATAATATCTTTCAATTTTTGTATTATTTTATTTGCTTTCTCTTCTGTTATGTGGGTTTCTGACAAGAAAAAAAATAAACAAAAAAAAAAATATAACAAATTACACCTGCTCGTCAGTCAAATATAGGTTTGCGGCGATTTTCTTCGGGCACGTGTCCAGGAAATTCCCGGATTGCCGGAGGGACTTCAGGTCGGAATTGTCTTCGGACATCTTGACAAACTGTCACATAAATTAAAAAAAAAAGTTGTAAAAAATAAAAAAATTAAAATGTATTAATATTTGTAATCGCATGAATACTGAAGAATTATTTGTAGCGCATAGTTTAAAACATTTCAAAAATATATATAATAAAAAATAACAGTGTAGATTAATTACATACAAATGTTATTTTAAAGGACTCCTTAAGATGTTAATATTCTCTGTTACGAGTAATGCCTGGTGGCGCAGTGGTATAAGTGCCTGCTTCTAAATACAGAGGTCCCGGGTATCCGACCAGGTCATTTTTACACTGTCGACTGAGTTAAGAACAAAATTTACACGAAAAAAAAACACATTCAGTTTACAGGATTAAGTGATGTTGTTTGCCTGCAATGAACGGCCTCGCATCATGAAAACAACAATAAGGCTGTCGAAACTGCGTCCAATAGCGCCTCCCCGACAACACAAGCCGTATATACGCATGAAGAAGAATTGCGAGTAAGAAATTAAATAAAAAAAAATGCGAAAATTAAAATAATTCCAAAATTTATGTGTAAATGGCAACGCGTCGCGTTTACATTTTTTTCTCGGAAATGACGATGAACTTTGTCACGTCGTGTTTACAAACCTGTAAGCTTATTGAAGTTTAATGTGATTTTTGTCAATAAATAAATAAATATATTCTCTTATGCATATATTTGACAATGCCATTATTAAGTTTTTATATCTTGTAACTATAGTTGTAAGTTTGTAAAATGAAATAAAATAAATTGGTATCCAGAGCGCTTTTGAAGCATGTTTACGCTCGTTGATTATTTTTCTTGCTTTTTAATGACGCTGGTCAACTTAGCGTTCGTCTACTATACAAATTATAAGCTATAGTAGGTAGGTAAATAAGTTTTCTTACCGTTTCGCTACTGTACCGAAACTAAACGAAGGTAAAAATAATGTGTATCTGATTTTATTAGGTTTTTGCGATGTGCGATGGACGCTTGTTTGATTGACTGACTGATTGCCATGGTGACGAGTCTTTGAACGAAACTTCGAGTTTTAAAACATGTTTTAAATTTATTCTTTTACAACTATTTAACAAAATGTGAATACGGAAGATCGCCTGCCATCAAACTGAATAATTCGTATAAAAAGTATTTTATAATTTTGTTTAAATAAAATTAAAAAAAATAACCTATTAAAAGGTAGCAATGTTTCACTTCGACCGCGATATGGCCGTCTGACATTATCGACATGATATGATTCTATAATATCTAATATCTTAAAATATTATAGGCACAGTCCAAGATATAGAGCTTCTATGAAATAAAATTGGTTTCAGATAAGCTGTCCCCTGCAGCGACCTCCTTCTGACCTTCCTTTCTTTACCGTCCTGTCTGTCTCTTGCCTTGCATGTTAGATTTAATTAGGCCTTTAAGTGTGTTAGTGTTTTTATTCCTGTTTTCTAAGGCTCGAGAGAGGGAGACAGGGACAGACGCGCGTTTGTGTGTTCTCTGACCCGCTCCGTAGCACCCTTCAGGTGCGTCAGAGTTGATATCTTTGTCTTCCGAGGATAGATATAACGACCCCAAGTCGTTGCAACTATCCGGGAAGTTAACGCCATGAACAATTTCGGGTTATTTTGTTGTTAAATCGAAGTTTCGTTCAAAGACTCGTCACCATGGCAATCAGTCAGTCAATCAAACAAGCGTCCATCGCACATCGCAAAAACCTAATAAAATCAGATACACATTATTTTTACCTTCGTTTAGTTTCGGTACAGTAGCGAAACGGTAAGAAAACTTATTTACCTACCTACTATAGCTTATAATTTGTATAGTAGACGAACGCTAAGTTGACCAGCGTCATTAAAAAGCAAGAAAAATTATCAACGAGCGTAAACATGCTTCAAAAGCGCTCTGGATACCAATTTATTTTATTTTCAAAAATTGGCTCTACGTCCGGCCAGGCGGTGGAAGTTATACTTCTTTAGCCGTTCGCACACGCAGACAGAAAGGCACTCTACGGATTTTACTCCTAACGCGTGGCGCGGTCTCTCGACCAACATCCCATCCTAATGCGTACAACGGGCGCAAAGAACTTCAATAATGCGGCTATTTGACGGTAGGGGGGGGGGGGGAGTCGAGGTCCGGGGGGAACGGCCCCCCAGTAGTTACGCCGGTGATTGCGCACCTGGTTTCCGGCAGAGAAGCCTTGAGCTTGGCTGGTGCATAATAAGTTTTTCAGGGGTTTACTAGCTCTTATAAGGTTGAGCTAACCAAAAAAACCGCTTATATAATAATGATCATATTATTCTGAGCGATTGATTTACACTACTATAAGCAGATATGACGCTGATTCCAGTCCGCAGGGCCAACCAGCCGGCCAAGAAAACCCCGACGAGAGCGAGGCGACCGCCGACCAGGGGCAGAGTGCTGATGCAGAAGGAGGAGGTCGTGGCCAGGAAGCAGACGGCGCTGGACCGCCTCTTCGGGCGGCTGGAGAAGAGACTCCTAGCGCAGACGCGCGCTGTAAGGGACCTGATGAAGATGCTGCGCTCCGAGCAGAACAGGTTATGACAGGGATATATATATGACCAGAGCTAATGAGGAAAAATTAGAAAATCCCTTTCGGCACGCTGGAAGGCTGTGGTACACTTCACCAGATCAAATTAGAGGATAGGCAAACTCCAATTGTACGAACTTGTACACCCAACCCGCCGTAACCTTGCGCAGCGAGAGTGCGTATAATCCCTCTTATAATGTGCAGTAAGGGTTGCTAATATCAAAAATTGTTTCAAACAAAAATTGTACGGAAATTATAGGAATACAATAAGGTACAATAAGGGAGGTATGATTTTTTTTAACTTTGAAAAACCATTTTTTCCCACCCCTAGAACCAAAGGTTAGTACTATCAAAAAAGTTTACTTAGATAAATTTTAGGCCATATAATAACAACATAATATTAATAACATAAAATTTGATATCTTATATACTAAGAAAGTTATAGCAAATTTTTTGAACCCTTGATTTTGTGACCTTAAATTTTATGTACCTGTCAATTTGAAAGTGATGTGAAACGCGAAGAAGTGTCAAAATTATCCGGAAGTCATTTCCTAAAGAAATCTACCTAAAATAATGCTCCCAGGCGAACAAATAAATAATTCACGCTGATCTCAGAAAGGTGAAGTAGAAACCAGATGTTTAATCCTATTGGGCAACAGACGAATATATCAATCTCCGCGGAAATGGAATTTAATAAATCGACTGCTCTCCCAAGCGGACTATACTTGTATGCGTCGGTACGACACGCCAATAGCGTGTGCTTCCGCGCTCTAGTCAAACGGTCCGGCACACAGAAACCAATATCTCCGAATATCACTAATAGAACGTTAATGAAAACATCACCCCAGAACTAATTTGCTCAGAATCAATTTTGCTTGTAAAAAATGGTTAAAATCTTGTATTATAATAAGCAAAAAACATTTTTTTTATACTATTTCATAAGTGTATTTTAGATTTAATAAAGAAAAAGAAATCACAATAATGCCGCTGAAAATATAAACCACTGCCATATTGATTTAAAAGATTAACCTTTTTATTAAATTCTAAATATTTTATATTTAACTTCAGATAGCGATCTTATAGTCAATATTAATAATATAATATTATGCGAAATTGTCAAATACCCATCCGATGCAGTGAAAAAAAGATGACTTCGGCTGGCCTGGTCCTGCAGAGGGACCCGGTAATAGATATTATCCGTCTCTTTCGCACACTCGGCCGAGAACTCGCATGCGAGCTACTGCCGAGTTGGCTTGATACGAACACTTATCTATTATATAATTATATATATAAAATCTGCGCCAGGCTTAAGTTTTATAACTTACACAGTGTATAGGCAAATCCATACGATATTATATATATTAGTTTTGTACAAAATAATTAATAAATAAATTAAACATGCTATGCGAACATTAAATTAGAAAAAAAACTAACTTAATTTATTGTTATATCGTCTTAAATGAGTATAAATATTATGTGCAATCATGTTGGGCGATGAGTACAAGTCTATAACCTTCCTAACTAGGTAAGAGTTAGCTGTTCTAAGGAAGGTTACCGGATATTACCTGATTTAAGTGAGGATTTATTTATTAGATCACACACTTTTTATGAAACAGAAATGTTAACGATCCCAGATGTATTTATATTTTATTAAATAAAATCCGAAGAATGTATTTATTTATTTACTTATAGTTAATTTGGATAATCAACAATACAATATATATAAGAAAAATTTTTAACATTAAAACATTTAAAACATTTTGAACATTAGCCTTAACATACGATAAATAAAATAAAATATTAGCCAATTAAAAGTATTTCCCTATTGCGTAATATGATGTTTTGTACTTTCATAAATAAATAAATAATCTATATATATTTTAAGAACACTGTTCCAAATTTTGTATGGTAATATTAATATGTAAAATATCCGAAATCCATAATTGGTTTTGTATACTAATAATAAGTTTTGTTTGTAATTATAAAAATTAATACTGAAATTCATTTTTCAATAAATTAATTTTAATTTTAATGAATTAATTTTTCAATAAAGAATAAATAAAATAAATAAATAAATGATTTAACAATCGCCGTTTTGTACATGAATGAAATAAATAAATATTTAAAAAAATCAACACGATTGAACTTACCTAGTATTTTACAAGTTTATAACGAAGTTATAAATAAATATGTTTGTGCGTAGAATTGATTGCAGGAAAGAGGTTAATGAATGCAGGGTGAGTCGGGCGGCGGTGCGCGGGCGGAAGCGCCCTATCTCAGGGCGGCGCCTTTCGAGTCCGCCCAAGGCGAAGGGGCGGCGCCCGCCCCAGCAAGTCGTCCTCAGCAGCGGCGCCGCGAGCTCGGCGCGCGCGTCGGCGGATTCCGTTTCGCCGAGTGTCGATAGCAGGTAAGGTCCTCCGGCACCAAGAATTAGCCACATAATTGGCTTCGTTTGTCCCATGTCCCATGACTCCAATAGTGAAATGTTTGTGACGTCAGGTCTCAATGAATTCACCGTCGATTTTAGAATTTTAAAGTTTTAATCTAATCTACATGAAAAATCCTAGATCCTGACGGAACCAGAATTTTGAAATTCAAAATAATAAAAAAGTTATGTTTAGAAATAAGAATTATTTATTGAAGTTGGCGTATCTCAAGGCATGGTATCAAACAGTAGTACTGATGGTTGTTAAAAATATTTTGTTCGAATTTAATTATAAAATTAATGCGGTGGCAATACTGCTTAAACCATGTACTTAAATAAATAAATATTAGCGAATAAATAAAGCGAGCGGGTGAACCAGTACCGTAGAGAAGGTATTTCCCCTAAAAGGGATGAGGTACGATACACACGTGTCGTTTTCCCGGGCGAAGTAGGGAACGGCACCTACGTACGCCCCTCGGGTTATTAATTAATCAATTGATTAATTAATTATTATTGATAGATTGATTGATTAGTTTGATTTATTAATTTGTTGTTCAGCCATTTACATGTTGGTACATTTTTTTGGCCATGTAGAATTGCAGAATTGTTACTACCAACCATATATTGTTTTAATAACCATTTAAATATTACTATAGGTCTCAGTGTTCGTCATTCCATCTTTTGAGACGCGCCGAGCGCAAGGACTCCAATGGCCATGAGGATTATCGCAGGGATTGGGTGCTCTCCAGTTCTTCGGAGTGCGACGACAGGAGGAAGGTGAGTGGCCACGAACGATCACGATCACGGCGACTGTAGGGATGGCGACCGAATCAAATTAGGCGATAGGCGAACTCCAATTGTACGGACTTTTATCAAACATTGCGCGAGCCGCTGTACTCTTGCGCAGTGCTGAATCCCTATTTATACTGTGCCGTAAGGGAGGTATATAAACGTTTAAACTGAGGGTAGTTTTGAGTTCTAGGGGATGCGAAACGCGAAGATATGTCGAAATTTTTCGAAGAACTTACGGTTTTATAAATCACTCATACCTCCCTTGTATATTTAGGACTGTAATCCGTTACTTTGATTGATAGAAAAAAATTATCGCCTTTCCGGTCGAAAATAGATGTTTCATGAAACATCTATTCATTTCATGAAACATCACTGAAACTGAAACTGCAGTTTCAGTTTCAATGCCGTCAACAACGGCGTTTATTTCATCATATTGTTTTTATTACAATAAAATGAGCAAGGACCCATTAGTCAGAGACTATCGACCAGTCCTTTTGTTAAGTTTCCTAACTAATATTGCATATACAGGATGTCCCAAGGTCAATCCCAATAAAAAAAAACAGCTAATAGTTCCTACGATTCCTAGTGTTATTTGTTAAGAAACTATATCAAAATTCATTATGGTATTCGAGAAAAAAAATGTTGCAGTTTCTATTTAAAACCTAATATATTCGTGTAAAACGAGTTTAGGTCCGCTCGACCTTGAGTTGCACTCACGATGTGGCGCCCGACGCGTTTACACAAATTTAGTTTAAAAAATAATTAATTTGGGTATCAAATATTTTTGCATTTTGTTATATAATTTCTTACTCGTAACAGGGAACATATACACCCCTTTAAATTTACGGGAATGATCTTGGGACACCTGTATAATTGCGGGTTCAAAGAAGAGCTACGAAAATACCTACTGGCCTAAAGAGTAAAGAGTAAAGCCTATGAGGAGAGACTAAAAATTCTCAATTTCCATACATTAAAGGAGAGGCGAGATAGAAGGGTCCTCATTGAGACATACAAAATATTAAAACCTCACTATGACTGCGCAGAATTGATAGAAACACCCAACTACGTGGGCACTGTATGAAGTTAGATAGGACGTCCTTCTCAAGCAACCCCAGGAAGAACTTCATCAGCAACAGAGTCGTGGAAGCATGGAATGGATTACCAGAAAGTGTCATAGAATCGAAGGCAGTCAACCAATTTAAAAACAATCTAGATGAACATTTAAGGGAAATAAAATAACAATTTTGATATGAATAAGATATAGGCTTATCAGCTATGCCGCCTGCCTATTACGAAATAATAATAATAATTAAAAGGTAACTTTTTGATGTTTTTCCAGGTGATCTCGAAGCGCGAAACCCCTCGCAGTTCCTCGGCAAGCTCGCTCCGTAGCTTCGACTCCACCGACCACGAGCTGAAGGATAACCTTTATTAGGATAATATTTAAAAAAAATGTGTTTCTCTAAAATCAACTGTGAAGTATATTTTATATATTGTATTAAATGCTCTTGCTAAATTAGCTTATTTTTGCAGAATAAAATGTTTGTGCCCAGAACAAAATGTATTTATAAAAAATGTAAATGTGTATAAAATTACTCGCGGAAACAAACAAATACATCGCGTATCCTAAATATCAAACTTGAGCAATATGCTCTTCGAATTAAGATGAAATGATAATAATATCATATCTAAGTAGCGTAGTAAGTATATAGTATCTGTTGATTTAATATTACGCTGCTCGTTTAGGCCGATTGCAAAATGATATAAATTCGCCTTTATGTAAATCACGCTGATATTCAAAAATATTTTTGTTAAACATTTCTTTGAATGTTTTTGTTTGTTCCAAATATTACCCAAAATTACCCTTTACATAGCCAGTGAATTCATTGGAAAAAATAATTGTTATTTATACTAAATTTATCGACCGATTATTATTTTTTGTTTTTATTTTCTTGTTTTTCCTTATTCTATTTAAACAATCCACGCGTACGAAAAGGGTTCTAGCAACACTGTTCACTCCACACACTCGCGTCAAAACAAAATGACAGATTAAAGAAATACTCGCAGTCCAGGTTGTATTTCCCTACAAAACAACATATTTTTTGTGAGGTTCGAATAATTTAATGTTAGTTTTGATGGTTTATACATTTTATCACCAATGTCATTTAAAACCCCAACATACTAACTCATACATAGTATCAATCTGCCCAATTACTTTAGGCAGGTGCCGATGATTAGGTATGGATAGAAAAGAAAATGTGTTTGATATAAAAATAGAAAAAATCGATGATTACGAAATACATGAGCAAGCGATTGAGTGGAATTCATCCAGCAGTGGTATCAAGAGTGAACACAAGCCATCATGTGAACCTAATAGTGAAACCTTACTAAATCCAGGTCATTTTGGTCTTCAGAAAAAAATTATAACAAATCAACAAAGTGGTTATACTACGGAAGAAAATGCTACATTTATTAAATATGAAAATTGTATAAATGCGGCTTCGAATTTGTCAAAAGATGTAAAAAACCCTACTTTAATAACTAGGGAAATTGATTTTGCGTGTAACTTTTGCAAGTGTAACCTTAATAAATACGATTTGACATCTACTGCAAGCAATGAACATAATGAGTCAAATTTAATATGCTTGGATTGTAAAGAAAAACGATATTGTTTACCATTGACTCAAAACAAACGACCTATGCTACATAAAATAAAAAATGAAAACTTTGAATGCAGCGAATGCGATATTACTATTACGCAAAACAATATTTTATCAGGTCACATTAATTCTGTACAACGTTTTGAGTGTGATGAATGTAATAAGAATTTTACAACAAAATCTGAATTGACCAATCATATCATTGCAGTTCATCTAAAAATAAAGAACTCTAAATGCAGCGAGCGCTCCGCTTACACGTCAAATAAAGCAAACTTAGATGGACATATCGATTCAATTCGTCGAAGAATAAGAAAATTTAAATGCAGCGAGTGCAAATACTCAAGTGCATATAAAACAATATTAAAGAAACATTCCGATGCAAAACACCAGAAAGCTGCCAAATTTGATGAACATATTGATGCTCTTCATCGAAAATTGAGAAAGTTTCAATGCAGGGAGTGCGATTATACATGTTTACAAAGAGGAAATTTGCAGAGGCATATCGATGCAGTTCATAAAAATATAAGAAAATTTAAATGCAATGAATGTGATCTCACAACTACACAAAAATCACATTTACAGAGTCATGTTGATGCAGTTCATCGGAAAATAAAAATCATTAAATGCAGCGAGTGCGCTTATACAACATCAAAGAAATCAAATTTACAGGGACATATCGATGTAGCTCATCGAAAAATAAGAAATTTTAAATGCAACGAGTGCGATTACACAAGTTCAAGGAAAGCGACTGTACAGAGACATATCATTGCACTTCACGAAAAAGTAAGAAAATTTAAATGCAGTGAATGTGATTACACAACTTCACACAAGTCATATTTACATAGTCATATTGATGCAGTTCATCATAAGATAAAAAACTTTCAATGCAACGAGTGCGCTTATATAACATCAAATAAATCAAGTATACGGGGACATATCGATGGAGTTCATCGAAAAATAAAAAAATTTAAATGCAACGAGTGCGATTACTCAAGTTCAAGGAAAGCAGCCGTACAGAGACATATTGATGCAATTCATCGAAAATATGATATTTTAAATGCAGCGAGTGCGATCACATAATTTCGCGTGAAGTTTACAAAGTCATATCGATGCATTTTATCGGAAAATAGATTGAAAAGTAGAGTAATAACATAACTTAAACAAATTAACATGAACTAACTATATCGATGAAGACATTTAAATAAATATGAAAATTTAAGTACATTAAGTGCGACTAAACAACTTACCTCTAGGAACTGCTACTCAAGACGTCGGTTTCCGGCCAATAATGGTTTCCAATGGTGCACCACTACCTTACGGCAGATTACAGAAGCACGTAGTTACGAGGAACGGGTCATTAACCTAACGGGTTATTAAATTAACGGGTCATTAATCAGCGAATATTTAGACCACAAGTTCTTTTATTTACTATTTTCTTGTATAGTCAATAACTGATATATAACTGTTTTATGCTATTTTACATATATATTTTAAATTTGATAAAAAAAATAATCATCATTTTAAATAACGCTTTTATGCAGTAAAGGTTTTAATAAATTTAATCGTGTTTTCTAGGCTAGTGTCTGTCTTTTTAGTAATATTAATAGTGAGCTGTAGTAGTTTTTTTTTTATATTAAGTAAATATTATTATTTAATTTAAATAAATAGTATTTATTAGGTTTATCCCATATATGATTGTGTAAAAAAAAACATTTTAATATCATACGTAAATATACACTTAATAAATAATCGTGAAAGTAAATAAAGTTGAGTTTTTGTTTATCATACAGCTGTTTTGTATTATCAATTTTTTGTATTATTTAGACGATTTTTGTTGATTCTATTATTATTTACGAGTAAGTAGTAGTTATATTAAAAAATTTAAAAACGAGCGACACACAAACAGCTGAAAAGGTTTTCTTCGATCATACTCAATCAATCAAGTCACAATAAACAATAAACTCTCAATCAAGTCACATTTCAAACAAAAGAAAACAAAAAAATCTGTTCTTTACAAATATGTTAAACTTATAACAACCCTCATTTACATCGGAGGTTAAAAATAGGAGTCGGTGTCTAAATTTACGCAATAATCGTTTTTTTCGTATTTAAATATCTTTAAAAATAATTGTATTAAATAAATATAATAATTAATTATTGCAGTTGATAGGTAAATAAAAAAATATAGATACAGTTGGTGAGATTATATGAGTTTACATAAAAAGTATATCTGATGACTACAAACGTGTTATTATTTTGATGCACAATTGAATTACCAAGCTTATCTGGCGTGCAGTTCTACTTTGCGAATTATCGTCCGCTTTTTTTTCCCCAACCATTGAGACCGTTTTAGCGCGAATCAATCAAAGATATTAATTACTCGATGACAATTAAAATGACTCTTTTCCACTTTAAACTTTTGCCTACTAAAATTAATATTTTATATCACTCTTTGGGAAATGTGTCGGAAGCTTATGACTCTTGAACCAGTTACAGATTTTCATATACCGTGTGTAACTATTAATAATTAATTCTGGCGTTTCGGAAATCATCAAATATTCCGTCCTCGTGTTTGACGCGTCCGTCTAATACGAACTTTGATGGAACCACACGGAAACATGTTTAAAAATCCGCAAAAGTATATTTATAATGAGTGCGACCGTGAAAATTTAAAACTGGTTATTCTGTGGCGTTAAAGTAGTTTCCTGGGATTTATTTTAAATTTCACCTAACGAATTGGATGTCTTATAACTGTCGCGGGCCGATTGTATAATGAGGATTTTCACAAAGCGCCTAGGTGGACACAAAACGGTGACTTAATATTTACGATGTGCCTGGCTCCGTTTAGGCCAATCGCAAATGCTATAAATTCGCCCTTATGTAAATCACGCTGATATTCAAAAATAATTTTGTTAAACATTTCTTTGAATGTTTTTTTTGTCCACATATTGCTCAAAATTACCATTTATATAGCCAGTGAATTCATTGGAAAAAATAATAATTACTTGTACTAAATTGATCGACCGACTATTAAGTATTTTTTTTATTTTCTCTTTTTCCTTATTCTTTTTAAACAAACAAACCAAATTTACGAAAAGGGTTCTTCTAGCAACACTGTTTACTCCACACACTCGCGTCAAAACAAAATGACAGATTAAAGAAATACTCGCAGTCCAGGTTGTATTTCCCTACAAAACAACATATTTTAATGTGAAGTACGAATAATTTAATGTTAGTTTTGATGTACCTAGAGTTGCTTTATAAATTTAATCGCCATTGTCATTTAAAACCCCACCATACTAACTCATACATAGTATCAATCTGCCCAATTACATTAGGCAGGTGCCGATGATTAGGTATGGATAGAAAAGAAAATGTGTTTGATATAAAAATAGAAAAAATCGATGATTACGAAATACATGAGCAAGCGATTGAGTGGAATTCATCCAGCAGTGGTATCAAGAGTGAACACAAGCCATCATGTGAACCTAATAGTGAAACCTTACTAAATCCAGGTCATTTTGGTCTTCAGAAAAAAATTATAACAAATCAACAAAGTGGTTATACTACGGAAGAAAATGCTACATTTATTAAATATGAAAATTGTATAAATGCGGCTTCGAATTTGTCAAAAGATGTAAAAAACCCTACTTTAATAACTAGGGAAATTGATTTTGCGTGTAACTTTTGCAAGTGTAACCTTAATAAATACGATTTGACATCTACTGCAAGCAATGAACATAATGAGTCAAATTTAATATGCTTGGATTGTAAAGAAAAACGATATTGTTTACCATTGACTCAAAACAAACGACCTATGCTACATAAAATAAAAAATGAAAACTTCGAACGTAGCGAATGCGATATTACTATTACGCAAAACAATATTTTATTAAGTGATATTAATTCTGTACAACTTTTTGAGTGTGATGAATGTAATAAGAATTTTACAACAAAATCTAAATTGACCAATCATATCATTGCAGTTCATCTTAAAATAAAAAACTTTAAATGCAGCGAGTGCGCTTACACGACGTCATATAAATCACACTTAGATGAACATATCGGCGCAGTTCATCGAAAATTAAAAAAATTTAAATGCATCGAATGTAATTACACAAGTTCAAGAAAAGCAACTGTACAAATTCATATCGATGCGGTACATCTAAAAATAAAAAAATTTAAATGCAGTGAGTGTGAATACTCATGTGCATATAAAATATTATTAAAGAAACATGGCAATGCAAAACACAAGAAAACTGCCAAATTTGAATGTACCGAGTGCGCTTACACTACACCATATAAATTACATTTACACGAACATATTGATTCAATTCACCAGAAATTAAGAAAATTTAAATGCAGTAAGTGCGTTTATACATGTTTAAATAAAGCAAACTTACAGAGACATATCGATGCTGTGCACGAAAAAATAAAAAAATATAAATGTAGCGAATGTGATCTCTCAACGTCACAAAAATCACAGTTACAGACTCATATTGAAGCAATTCATCAAAAAATAAGAAAGTTTAAATGCAGTGAGTGCGATCACACAACTACACAGATACACCATTTACAGAGGCACATTGATGCAGTTCATTGCAAAGTAAGAAAATTTGAATGCAGCTAGTGCGATCATACAACTTCGTGTAAATCATATTTGCAGAGTCATATTGAAACAATTGATCGAAAAATAAGAAAGCTTAAATGCAGCGAGTGTAAATACTCAAGTTCATATAAAACACTAATAAAGAAACATATTGACGCAGTTCATCAAAAAATAAAAAACTTTCAATGCAGCAAGTGCACTTACACAACATCAAATAAATTAAATTTACATGTCCATATTGATGAAGTTCATCGAAAGATAAAAAAAAATAAATGCAGCGAGTGCGATTACACAAGTTCAAGAAAAGCAACTGTACAGAGTCAAATCGACGCAGTTCACGAGAAAATAAGAAAATTTCAACGAAAAATAAAAAACTTTCAATGCAGCGAATGCGCTTACACAACATCAAATAAATCAAATTTACATATCCATGTTGATGAAGTTCATCGAAAGATAAAAAAAAAAAAAATGCAGCGAGTGCGATTACACAAGTTCAAGAAAAGCAACTGTACAGAGTCAAATCGACGCAGTTCACGAGAAAATAAGAAAATTTCAACGAAAAATAAAAAACTTTCAATGCAGCGAATGCGCTTACACAACATCAAATAAATCAAATTTACATGCCCATATTGATGAAGTTCATCGAAAGATAAAAAAAAATATATGCAGCGAGTGCGATTACACAAGTTCAAGAAAAGCAACTGTACAGAGTCAAATCGACGCAGTTCACGAGAAAATAAGAAAATTTCAACGAAAAACAAAAAACTTTCAATGCAGCGAATGCGCTTACACAACATCAAATAAGTCAAATTTACGGGTCCATATTGATGAAGTTTATCGAAAAATATGAAGATTTAAATGTAGCCGGTGCGATTACACAAGTTCACGAAAAACATCGAAAAATATGAAAAATTAAATGCAGCGAGTGCGAACACACAACTTCGCGTAAAAGTTGATTACAGAGACTACTTTTACATATTCACGTGATGTAGTCTATCAGAGAAAAGAAAAAAATCAGATTGTTTTAATATTATAACTATATTTTTAAACACTACTTTTAAACTAATTATAATTTTATAAAAGGTTTTAATAAATTTAATCACCTTTACTAGGCTGTTGCCTGTCTTTTTAAGTACTATTACTCATAAGCTTTAAATAGTTTTTTTTTTATATTAAGTAAATATTTTTATATTCAATTTTAAAAAATGCTCTTATCTGGCGTGCAGTTTAGTTTGTGAAATATCGACCTGGTTTTTTTCAACCATCGAGGCTATTTTAGTGCAAATCAATCAAAGATGGTTACTCAAAGACAATTTAAATTATGTACTCTTTTTCGCTTTAAAAGTTTTACCTGAATCTCCTGGGTATTTTCTTTGAAGCCTTGACCCAGCAGGATAATATTTGAATCTCCCTCAGATGCTTATTTACTGTCGTGTGCCTTTTATAATTCGCTGTTTCTCTTCTGAATTAGTGATATTTCTCATGCTTTCATTTTGCACAAGTGTTAGGTTATGCTGACGATTTGAAAATATTTTCTAAAATTAAGAATCCCTTAGGCTCTAATAAATTACAGGATGATCTAAGTAGATTTTCCGATTACTGCCTTGAAAACCGCCCCTTTCTAAACGCGTGCATATGTGTTCATATTTACTTCGCTAGAAACCATAATAAAATAAACATTAATTGTATGCAATTACTCCCAAATATAAACCGACTGTATTAAGGATCTTAGAGTTGTCTTAGATTTAGGAATCTGCCGGGAATTTAAACGGGTGTCACTCTAAATACCGTGTTTTTCTCATATATGCGTAGTGCTCTAGAATATGGCTTCCAAATTTGGAATCCTAAATACGTGATACATGTATCCAAAATGTAAATAGTTCAAATAAAATCCTCAAACACGTGGATCATAAGTTCATAAAATTGAATCCTTAGCTGAAGAAAGGGCAAACGCTGATCTATATATACGATACAATATCCCACGTCGTAGAACCAATTATGGGCAGAATAAACCCGTTTATATAATGTGTTCAACCTTAAATAAAAATATCCAGAAATTGACATATTTAATGTTAACCTAGTGGCGTTCAAGAAACTTATAAAAAACCATATTTTAACGTGAAATTTCGATTATCTCTCCCTCCCCTTCTCTTCATCTCTCTAGCATCGTATTTATTTATGTATTTATTAAACAGGTTTCCCCATGTACACATTTCAATGAAAGTAAAAAATGAAACTACTAAAAGAAAAAAAAACAACATCTAATAAAAATAATTATAAAAATACCACGTTAAAAAATAAAATAATGCCTCTAGGCAGACACAATTAAATAATTCACGCTGATCTTACAACGGCGTAATAGAAAGCAGATCTTTAATCCCATCGGGCGAACAGAAAAATATATCAATCTCCACGGAAATGGAATTTAATGATTCGACTGCTCTCCCAATTGGACCAATTGCATCTCTTAGGTTAAACACTAATTGTATTCTCACACGGTGAACATATTTACATAATTGGTTTTATTTAAATTTGTATGTCGGTACTATTATTTTTTTGTGTTTTGTTAAGTGTATAGCCTTTATATATTTTTTTGTTACGTAACTGTTTTATGAAGATAAGTAAATAAATAAAAAAATAATCGAGACGCGCTGGTCTTTAACTTGAGCAGATCACAGCTCAATCTGCGAGCCGATTGAAGAATGATGTGAAATCAGCATGATTCACCGGCGTATGTTTTGCAATTGATTGGCCATCTATTAAGGATTTTCGTATGTAACGTAAATATTTTTGTTTCTTAAATTTAGTTACGTTTAGTATCGAGTTAATCATATTTCGTATTATATTTGTCTAAGCGCTACTCAACGCACTTTATGTAACGAAGCGTCGGTGCAAATACCACCTTTGTTTCTAAAAAAAAGCTTGCCATTGAATCATGTTATAAGAATTAATATATATATGAAATATTTAAAAAATTTTTGGTGATTTAATGGCTTCTAAGGGTTGTGATCGTTAAAATAAATATTAGATGACAATATTAGGACTATTAAAGCAAGATCGCTTGGTAGTGAAATTGCCAAAAAAATAAGAGGTAGAAGTCGGCCAACAGCTGTTTTCTTTTCAATTTGACTGCTGTCAGCTGTCACTGTTTTTTTGAAACATTGAGGTTAGTGCGCGTGCGTTTTCATGTTATTTTGATTTTGAAAATATATTCATCTAAGATAGGATTAGTCTCAGATATGGCCGCTTCCGTTAAATATACATCGAGAGTTACGGTTGAAGTAGGTGAGTACTTTCATTGCGTATGCCCTAAACGAAAAATTTCAACTATTTAGAAAATCCGATAGGTATCTTCTCTAGCACGCTGTATTAGTTTATTGCTAAGTTTGAATAATATTTAAATATGTCCATTTTATAAAAAAATAAGCAATAGAAGAATGTTACCTATATTGATATGCATTTAAATGTTCCTATTATCTTACATTTTTAACAAAAAATATAGATATAATATCTACAAACATCGCATATATTTATAGTTAGGAATGAATGCACTGTTATTGAGACACTAAATCTATGCGTGCACATTGCTCATCTGTACTTACTAATACTAATATTGTGTGGATATTTGTGTGTCCAAAGCAAAAACTCCAACCCATTTATCATTTCTTTCTTTATCTACTCTGACGTAGTCATTTAAAATATTACCTTTCAGACCAATCGGATTATGACGACGACTCAATGTCAGCGCTGTCCGGAGGCTCCGTGTCTGAAAGCGAACAACCCGATGCGAGCAACGCCAAACGGTCAGACGGTGAGGATTCGCACGCAGAATCGGATACATCGGGCGTCGAGTGCGGAAACGAGGGATGGGCGGACTCGATGGCGAAGATCCTCAGGGCGGGCAAACCGAAGGGCAAGAAGACGCTCGTTCTCGCGAAAGCCAAAAAACTCGCCGACGTGATGAGGAAAGTGCAGAGCGGCGACGGAGTCGACACCGTTAAAACAGAGGACGGCGATGAAAAACCGGACGTCGATGCGATAAAAACGGAGGCCGATGACAGACGCAAGGCCAAGACCAGAGTCAGGAAGGTATTATTATTATTATTCCCTGAGCAAACAGCTACTTAGCTGATATTCTCATATTTCATTCTCAATTACTAGCGATTGGCCTAGATTCAAGAAATTTATCAAGGTGGTTCTTGAACTGGTTTACACTTATAGCTTCCACCACTTCCTGTGGTAGCCGATTCCAATTATCCACAACTCTATTGGGGATAAAATTCTTTCTAGGATTAGTGGAACAAAGAGAATGGCCGCGAAGTTGCGTGTTTTGGTTAAACATGAATATGTTTTTAATGCTTGCACAATTGTAATGTCCAGTTAACACTTTGTAAGTCTCAATGAGATCACCACGGTCACGGTCGCGTTATATTTAAATTGAACTTATAGAATATAATATCATAAAATAAAAAATTACCGCAAATATCTTTTCACCTAGTTTCTTAATAATATAAAGGTTTATAAAATCCTAAAAAATACAATTAACGGCTATTAATTTATTTACTTATGATTGTGACACTAATTTATTTTAGTCCACATATCTATTTTAAATATATAAAAATATACAGGATGTTTTTAAATTTAGGGCACTCCTTTTACGATGTTGATCTATATCGACAATCAAACATTAACCGGAAAAATATATTGGAAAATTATTTCTCAATTACAAGAAAAATTACCTTGAACTTATAGAGAAATTGTTTTATGTTTGAGAACGCGGTTGAACGCACAGCGCGAGAGCGGTCAATGACGCCCGAAGCACTTCAAAGTAAAAACAAGTTTTTTTAATAATACAGTATTTTAAATTTTTTTTTTTTTTAAATTTACCAGTTTAGTTTTTTGAAATATTTAGTGCTTTGGTCGGAATAATAGTCCTATTTGATGTAATTTTTTTCAGAAAAACGAGCACCTGAACGTGCGCATCAAACCGAAGGTTCTGGACAGGGACCGCGAGCGGACGCTCTCGAAGATAGCGACGAGGGGCGTCGTGCAGCTGTTCAATGCGGTGCGCAATCAGCAAAAGGCCATCGACAAGCAGATGGAGGACGCCGGACCGCTGGACAGGAAGAAGGAAAAGGTGCCGGGGAAACAGTTTTTTTATTTAAAAAAATAGATTTTAACAAAAATAAAACCGACTTCAAAATAAAAAAAAATACATACAATCTAAAAGCTAAGCAGTGATTTGACATCGACATGAAAACATTTTAAAACTTGAAAACTCTTATACAAAACAAATTGCAATATTTCAACAATGAAAATTAGATGCGGCGTTTGGAGGGGAGCAGTCAATATTTATGTAATCACAAAAAGTGCTGCGTCCGGACCGCTGTTCACGATCCGTTGTCCTTCCCCCTACCCACGAGCACCAATCACCTTCGTCTGGAGCCATTCCTGGGGTTAAAATCAGGTCATGCTTACCATGAAAATGCTTTGTCATCGGAACTGAAGCAACATGTCAATTCAACTCCGCAGGATAAGAGGAAGTGGTTCTAATTCAGCTTGCAAGATTCGACCTAAACCGATATATATACTAACATTGCGAGCTGAATAAAAGCTTGTAAAAAATGCATGTGAGAGGTGGAGATAGTAAGATAAACAGTTAATAGTCATTACGATAAATGAATAAATTTTTACTTTGATAAACTATGTACTTTAAAACACTAGCAATAATGTTACCGAGTGCCGTAAAATAAAATAAGCTTATGTGTTATTTACGGCACTAATTTGTTTTTTTTTAAAAGAATTGCTGTGACCTAATATACAATTATTTTGGGCCCTACTCAACTAGGCCAAATGTGCCTGTGTCACATGGCACATTTGACATGTGTCAGAGGAGATAGTGGTAGTAATGAAGCGACAAAAATGGTATGACCGTGTGCGGATTCGAACCCGAGACCTTTGCGTCAATAGTCCAATGACTAGACTACCATGGTATTTAAATTGATTTAAATTAACACAGAATGTACGGAGCGTCGCATATTTATACAAAGTCCAACAGTCTTACCTTTGAGTTATTTTAATGCTCGTAATAGATTTTGGTAATACATGTCTTGTACTTTGTACTGTTTTTGTGAATAAAATAATTTATTAATATTATTTCAATTTTTGATATCGTATTCCTACCACAAACATAATTTGAACTATTCTCTCTTCTCCGCAGGCTCTGAAGAAATTCGACAAAAGGTCGTTCCTCGACGCACTCATGGGTCCCACCAGGTCCACTCTGGTCGACGAGGTCGAAAAGACGGAGCCCAAATCTGAAGATAGTAAGCCCAAGTGGAATGTACTGAGGTGAGTGCGAGTTTGGGACGGTTGAACTGTCAGTCCATTGGAATAGCATATGCACCGTGTCCCAAGACCATTACCGGTAAAAAAAAACAATTGGTCCTGCGATTTCTAGTGTTATTCGTATTTGTTACCGAGGAAAGAAAATGTAAAACATAGTAAAAGGATTGTGTAATTAATGTCTTTGTGTGAGCGCTCAGCTGTCGCCGTAACTGTGTCAAGGCCATGCTGCATCGGACACAATCTGTTAAAAATTACTATAATTATTGCAGATTTCCAAAATATTTTGGGCAAGAGTTCATTATTCTTTCCCAAAATGAACCCCCCATAGCAAAATTTTTTTGAAGCCGATAAACTCAAATCCTAAAACTAGAGTGTGTTTGTCTTTAAGTTCCAAAATATGCATGGATATAAGCAATTATAGCATTTTTAAGTATATTTTAAAAACCAAAAAATAAGTCATATAATATAACATGTTATAAATTATTAAAACTCTTGAATTAAATTCTTTTATGCCATTTAGCACCATGTTTCTTGAAAGCGTACTTACCAAGTTTTAGAGCAGGGGTGCTCAAACTTGAACTGCTGGCGTTCTACCTCAATATTTTTAGACTACTTACGATCTGACGTGTGTGTTGTTGCAAGACTGCAAGTGTGTTTGATGCAGGGTTGTCGTACAAACACGATACACCCTACCTACCTAGGTAGGGCGTACCGTAGCATATATAGATATTAGCTTTCTGCACGGTGCTCAAACGGTCGAACGCGATCGACTGGTCGATCGCGATCGACCGTTTGAGCACCCCGGTTTTAAAGTATCGTGACAATTATGAGTAATATATTTATTGTAGGTGTTGGACATATGACATTGGACATACATTTCAGCATATCTCTGCTTGCCAATAAATCTAATCGGTAAGCATCAGATATCGACGCTCGCCCAATAAACTGTACTCTTTTACCGTTGCAGGGACGATTTTATGATGGGTGCGAAAATGAAGGACTGGGACAGAGACGCACCGGAGGACGCCGAAACGGTCGAACGGAAAGACCGGTAACGATCCGCGCGGCACTCGACGGCGCACCGATCTTCTTTAGTACAGTACTTGTTGGAAGAGTGGAGCTCGAGCACCCTATAAACATGCGACATATTGGTTACAGGGGAAAAACAACTTTAGTCCACTTATTCTTGAAATTAGTTCTAATTAACATAATGATAATTTATGTGGCGTGCGTAAAATTACTAACACTACATAAATTATGCGACTTAACGGGTCATAAAGTTCTTAGTATTAAAATTATTGTAATTTACAAGAGAAAACCCACTTCAGTATAGCCATTTTTTTTAAATCTGTGTTCTTAGGTTTACTTGAATTTTAAAAACTTGGAAAATTAAATTTAACTTTACTCAAAATTTTATTTCGAAGAATTTTTTTTTAAAGTAATTAGCTCGTTCGAATCGCCTGTCATAGACATTAATTTGTTCGAAGGTGATTTGTATCATTTTTCCACCGTCAGACAACATAATTTTTGCTTTTCAATATATCTCCGAATTTTGAGACCGGTTCTCGTTCATTTAGCACTTGCTAACGATAAACACATAACACATCAGTAAGATATTAATTTTATATAAAACTGCTTTGTTTTTCCTGTTTATGCAAATATTACAGTAAATTGTTAACCTGTAAATCGTAATTTACGTAATTATCGTTAAATCGTAATCTTCCTTAAATGTCCAGGCGATTTGTGAAATTACATCCGTTCGTTCAATATCATATTTCTGTTTTCATTCATTTATGAACGTATGAAATGAAATGAGTTAAAATGATTCCAGAGCCAGATCTTGAGTTAGGTTAATAGACTGGCAGGGTCTCACAGCTAGCCTCGACGGACAGCATTCCTAAACCTATCGTTTCGCTAACCCCTAATTATGCATAAACTCAATTTTTAGTTTGTGAATAATAAACATCTCGATAGCCACGTCACAACAACAAGCAGTTCCTTAAATAATTAACACTGCTGCACATTTTTTTCTCCGACTACCCTCCAGATTTACCTTGAAATTGTTTAATTAAAAATGTTTAAGGGGGCTCTTTCCGGAGAGCTCTGCATTTGTGGGGCGCGGTCATAAATCAGTTGAAAAGCAATCGCGATTTTGCCGAATACTGCTTTCATAGAATTATCAGAGTTTATAAAAATGTGTTTACTAAAAGCAATATTACCATTTTTAAAAATGTTTTGATTTTATAAGTGTCAATAAATGCGAAAAACTGCAAAGTATTTTTAATTTCCTAACATCGCCGTACTCCAAGACCAGATAAAAGGCCAGCTTATCGGCCCTGTGATTTCAAACATGATTTGTTTTAACCTCAAAATTCATAATGATTTCCGAGTAATACATTTGTAAATTCGTTAGCGAGCCGCGCCATAGACTCACACCCACAAGCAAAAAGAGCATTTACACGAGCACTTTGATAAAATGAATAAATTTGGATTCCCTATTACACGTAATAGGGAATCTGTATATCTACCTAAAAATTAATTAAGGAACTCAAATTATTTATGATATTTTACGGTACTGGTCTACAGTCGTATAGGCACAAAGCTTGCATTGACACTGATCAGGCTGTTTGTTCTACTGTCACTCGGTTGTTTTTGAATCATGGGTCCGAGCATTTTCAATTTATGAAGCTTTTGGCTGAAATACATTTATTTTTTTGATTCTGCGGATGTTTAACTGAGTATTTGTGATTGGTGGTTATAATTGAACTGTTTCAATGTGGGTTGTACGTACTATTTGGTGCGGAACTCCTAATGTTATTGTGTTAAACTGTGATTCTGACCCTATTTCTCACAATATTCGTTATTTTTTGTTGTTGTCTTACCTGAAAAACTTTTGTACACGCCATTTGCCGTTGCTTAAAAGTGTGCGAATGTTTTTGATGGATTTGGCGATAAATAATACAAACATTTTTATAGTTTTGTAAAAACAGGTGGCGGCCCAACGTGCGATACTTCGTCCGGTCAACGACTGTCGCCGATCGGCAACGTGTGGTTTTACATACGGAGGTGAATGTGTTAATGTCATTTAACTGTTATCGCAACATCTCCGCAGATATAATACTTAGGTACCTTAACATAACTTAACCGTATACGTTTTATAGTACTAATAAAATCTAAATTTCTTTCATAGTTTGATATATCTCCGATAGATTAGCAGCAATTTGATGAGGTTCGAGGTCAGGCTGTGGCGTTTCACCTCGAACCTCAAAAATCAAATTCACCCCTCCTTACCGACACATCAGTGCACTGCACAATCAAGCAGCTTATGCTGATAAGCCTAAATCTGCACTTGTATCGTCTCTGATAAACTTGTCCACTTATCACTGCACTTGGTAACTTATTCCATGCATTCACCACTCTATTTGACATGAAATTCTTCCTGGGATTAGAACTAAAGGTTGTACAAGGGAGTTTTAAATGATGTCTTCGCAAGTGGAAACCCGCCTAGAAATAAATTATTGCTGGCTTCCTGCAAATGCATATACAAACCTCGATTTAGAAAACGGTCAAAATGTATTAAGGTAACCTCAAAATGTGAAACAAATAGGGTCAACTTATGTCTGATAACAATACGGGTGGTTCAGAAAGTAAAAATTGCCGATTATTTTCTCTTCTTGTCAAGAAATTATTGCCATAAAATAAAACATTTTCGTCTATATATATTAAATTTATTATATACACAGTGAATCTTAAAATATCAGCAATTTTCAAAATTTAAGCAGCCTTCTGTACAGTAGCGGCACGCATCCGCAGACGCGCAGCGATCAATTTCTCTCGACGTCTGCGTTTCACTTCATGGTGAGCGTGTGCTGGTTCGGCGCGAGGCTCGCCTGCATGATCTGCCTGGGCAGCGTCGAATACAGCCGTATCGGCAGGTTCCAGATCATCGTTTCGATCGGCACGTCCAGCGGCGCCTTCCAGTCGCTCGAGTCGGCCGGCACGCCGATGTCGGACGACGTCGTCGTCACGAACTCAAAGTGCAGCCGCCACTTCAGCGACACTGTAACGAAACGTCAATATTAAAGTCGCTGAATCCAAAGAGGCCTTGCTCCTTCAAGTAACAAGATGTTCAGCACATCTTGTTACTTGAATCTAGGCCAATCGCTAGTAACTGAGAATGAGATATGAGCGTATATGTTCTGTAACGAAGAGGTTTATGGCTGAAGTTTCTACTATGCCATTCGCATTGGGTGCACGGAAAAATAAAACATTTAGGATGTCAGGATTATAAACTTTTCCGCTTAGAAAGTTAGAAAAGTACTTAGATATATCGATCCGTTATCGGTTAATCACGAAAAACGAATCAACGTCATTCTCTTTGATAGCTTGATCCGCAGTCAACTCGAACGTGCAGTTTAATCCTGGAACCTATTTTACGCAAAATGCTGCAACCGGGTCGAAGCCACCCAAAAAAGGTTTACGAGAACTGGTTCAAAGATCAAAAACTATTCTGAATCTCTTGTATTTCACGAAAGATTAAGTCTGGTAGATACGCGCAGTTTTATAGATACGACATTTTTATATAAAATACTCAAACAACATAGATTGCTCAGCTCTTCTATACTCGATTCCGGAAAATATAGACTTACACATTAGGTGCACATTTATTACACCTGTCCACCATTTTGTTTGTTCTGGGTTATATATTATAAATTTGACTGCATTATATGCATTATCGGAGGGAGAAATAAAAATTGAACGGAGTATCTTACCGACGTCGGTTTCGAAAGCGGGCGTCACGTACAGCGGCACGGAGAGGATCAGCTGCGACTGACTGAGGCCGAGCGTGACCTCGTGGTAGCGTGTGTACGTCACCACGTTACTCGACGGCTGAGGAGCTTTCGAAGGTTTCGGTGATGACGGCAATATTATTTCCTCCTCCGACTGTAGTGATACCGACACCTTGGAGAGAAGATTAATGAAATAGAAATTATATCAATAAATCCATTTATTGGTTAACCCTTGTGTTACTCGGTCGCTTATACAGGGTGTATTTACAATCACTGCTGTACTTTTCGGAGGTTGATCTATATCGAAAATTAAACGTTACTCACCTAAAAAAATATTTTAAAAATGATTTTTATTTATGAGAAAAACAAATTTAAAATTTATTCGAAAGGCGACGTCGAAGAAAAAATCTTCGACGTCGCCCATCGGTCTGTCCAAACCATGTCAAGGTAAAGTCTAGTTCGGTTGAGCGGTATCGTTGCGGACAGGCAGAGGGGTCGCTTCAGCGCGATGTTCGAACTATTCATGGAATTGATTTCGATTTTTTTTTTCATGAAACTGGTTTAGCTGTCGATATAATATAGATCGACGCCCTGAAAGGACTGCAGTGATTTTAAGTACACCCGTACATGTGGATAGAAAGTGTTAGCAATAAAATTACTCGTTTGTATTTCGCTGGCTCTGTCGGGTATTATCCGACATGAGTCGGTCAGTGCACTCTTCTCACACTTTTAAATGTTTGCTTTATAAGGTCTAAGTTAGTACGAGTGAAAGTCAAAAAAGGTGCAAAAACAGTACTTATCATTTACTATATTTAAATATATTATTAAAACTAATCCTTAGTTACTCTAATCACACATTATTATCTTATGGCCTGATGGCGCCGTGGTAAAAACGCCTGCTTCTAAATCCAGAGGTCCCGGGTTCGGGTCGGAATCCAGTGAGTCAAATCCGACCAGGCCATCTTTCACCGTCGAGAATATTCAACGGCACTTTTCTCAAGGCTGAGTTAACTAACAAGACGTACACAAAAAAATGCTCATCAGCTTACAGACTTGCGAGATGTCGTTTGCCTGTTATGAAAGGCCTCGCATCATGAAAACAACAATGAGGCAGTTGGAACTGCGCCTCCCCGACAACACAAGCCATACGAATGAAGAACTTGCTCGCATTTTCTGTGATCTGTTCGTTATTTGATTTAATAAAAATCGCACCTGCATACACGTGACGGTCCCAACTGAGAAATCGAACGTCCCCACGATGTCCTCGCCCAGCTTGTAAGCCGATTTGAATATGCAGAAACGCGCCACCTTGCCGCGTGCGTTCGTGATCATGTAGAAGTTTGGACTGCGCCGCGCCGTCAGGTTCTAATGCACGCAGAAAAAAATCCATTACTTACGAGGACGCCATCTTTAAACCGTCAAGTTTAGTTTTATTGTCGTTAAACGGCGACGGCTCTTTTACAACTTATCTTACAATGTTTTAGGCGAGGGTGTCGGAAAGTTCCAATCGAAACACATGTCTCCAGATTTGAATACTTCAGATTTTTTCCGGATATGTAATTCGTGCTTTTTTAAACCATTAAAAAAAAATACCTAGTGATACGATTGATGCATTCATAAGGGTCAATATTACTATAAAATAATGGCAATGCAAGAAGTCACAAAGAAATTAATTAATTTTATAGGGCAATACCTGTCAGCCTATTTAAAAATACAAGAAAGCATCGAAATTGTATTTTTATAAATAATATTAAAATTACATAAATAAAACCACCTTATATCCACGAACTCGTCTTATTCCCTAAAAAAAATACTCATCTACTTTCACCGCATATTTTTTGTATCTTCATTCATATATATAATATTTTGTGTATTATAGTAAAAATAAATTTATACACGTAGAAAAAATATGGTTGAAATTCATGAGGAATGCGATAACTTCGTCGTGTAGTCATGTAATTTTAAGAAACAGTACTTTAAAAGATATTACGTACACTTTTTCAAAAAGCGTTTTTCAAAATGCGTTGTACAAATAATTAAATAATTACTCCACCTTTAAAGTTAGAACATTTCAATCTATATTATTTAAATATTAAATAAAAATATATTACATTCAGTTTTTATCGACAGCGCTACGATTTATTTATAAAAATTATCTTTTATATTAATGTGTTGACAATGTCACTTATTAAATTCAATAATGAATACCATAACAGCACCGAGCCCTGAAATAAATCTTTAATTTTATTTATTTATAAATAAATAAATACCCCTTTTTAAGCATATCGCGCACACGAAGATAGTTAAAGTTATATGGAGAAGGAGTGCAGGAAGTTAACATTTATCTGTAATATGTGTTACAAATAAATTAAATTTAATAAAATAAAACGTTCATACTACTGACAGATTGACAAGCTGTGAATTTTGTGTGATGTCAAATATTCCTTTATCGATAGTCTGTCAATGTCAAGCAAAAATAATTATTAATGCCATCTTATACTTTTATGAAAGTCAAATCTTATTTTTACGTGAAAAAATTAAAACTGACAATGAATTTTATCTACAAATAAATACAAATACAAGCTGAAATTGTTATTTTTTTAACTGTTACTAACATAAATTTTAAATTTCATACGTATTACAGGGAATTAAGGCAAACAACACACGCTAATGACGTATTTGACACGGTCACAGCTGATCTAATAAAACAAAATTAAAAAAAAAAGAAACCATAGAGCCATAAGAAACTTAATAACGCTCAAGCTTAAAAAAATAATGAATTTCAAAATGGTCGAATTTCAACCACTGGGCGACACTAGTATATATAAACATCAATTTATCTGGTTTATACCGGACTCATCAAGATGGTAAACATTATCATAACATAGGTACAGTTTAGTCGCTCGTTCCTCAAGTTTTTCTACCAAAAGCCATCCTTGGGAAGTAGATTTTAAAAAATAAACAACCTGCAATGCTTGTAGACCGACATCCAGCGGCGTATCGGCCTTGCGGACGTCGGAGAAGGGGCTCGTGGGATGCAGGTCATCGGTGCTGGCGCCCGCGCCGCACAGCGCGACCGAATCGTTGACGCGGAGCAGCGGCGCGAGCGGCAACACGCGCAGAGGCAGGCGCACGACGTGCACGCGTGAGCCCACGCGCTGCGCGGCCACCGTCAGCTTGTATGAGTACTTCACGCGGATGCCGCGGTACGAGGGCGGAGTCTCTAGAGGGAGAGTTTCCTTGTATACGACTAGAATTGATTTAAGAATAGTATATATTATTTTTAATTTTATAAAAATCTCACCTAACCACTGGACTACGAGTGCATTATAACACACTGAAAGAACAATTTATCAACAAATGATAAATCTAACATACTATTTTAACGACAAACACACAAGCCTACATCAGAGCGTGTGTGTGTGTGTGTGTGAGCTTATCAGATTGAAGTATTTATAATTTTAGGCTGAAGTTTAAGTTAAACAACTACTGAACTTTTAAAAAGTAGGTCAGATAGAACTATTTAAGTCTGCGTAGGTTGCATACAAATTCTGCCTGGTGTTCCACAAGATAGCACTTTAGGTCCTATCGTAAGTGTACGACCCACGACCCACTGTGTCCCAAGACCATTAAAAAAATATTGGCCCTGCGATTTCGAGCGTTATTTGTAAAGAAATCATATCAAAATTCATCATGGTTTTCGAGGAAACAAATGTAAACTTCAGTCGATAATAATAAACTATAATCATGTCCCAATGTTGTTGAATTTATACAATTTGGTAAAATATATATTAAATTTGGGCATGATTTTTATTTCGCATTTTTTAATAGTTTTTTACTCACAGTAACACAAAACCCATCATACTCCTCGGGAGTGGTATTAGGACATCTTGTATATTAATAATTTATTAGATTAATTTCCAAAAAGCGTAGATTTCCAAAAAAAGTAATGGAAAACATTCTTCCTAGAGTTAATTCTACTTAAAATCTGGCCTACTAATCGTAAATATTTTAAATAAAGGCGATTTGAGAAACGCGACTACTGGAGGGAAATCACGCACAGATCGACGTTTTTAACTAGTTATTTAACATGGCAATGTACTTACAGCTGACGGTGTCGCCGAGAGGAATTGTTAAATCGCAAAATAGGATGACAGGCTTCGTTTCGACAACCACGTGGCCGAGGTCTCCATTTGCAGCGTGCAGCGATGTACCTTAAAAAAAAACCATATTTTTTTTCTATCTTCAACATATTTTGAGCTTTGAGCATAAGACGAGATATTTTCAATAAATAGATGGGATTAACACTGTATCGGGAGACTGTTTGCAGGTCTCCACCAGTATTAATATGACCTTGAGAGCTTTTTACATACAATTGAAAACATCATTGACTTATGTGTTAAAAAGATTTGCGATCAGGTCAAAAAAATAAATCCTTACGTCCATAAACCACCGAAACCTGTCAAATAATTTTATATCAGTTTTGTAATTAAGCTGTTGTTTCGTCCATGATTACTGATGCATCAATACAGACTAAACAAACTCAGTTACACCCTATAACACGGTGGTCTGTGCAGTCAAACACGAAAGAGTCACTCGCCCTCAAGGCGACTGTCGCTTATGGCATTTTTGCGTTTCGCTCCGGTCGAGTATTATGGCGGGTGTATCTGTCGTTCACCACGCGAATTCAAATTGATTTATAAGTGATTATTGCGACTCTAAAAGTAAAACTCAAACTGATTGGGTTCGATTCCCTATTATAGCGTATTTGAATATTCAAAAAATTTCTTTCCTAAATTCCCGATAATAAATGTATGTTATGTTATGTTCGATAGTGGATAGGGAACTATTTTACTTTGGAATCCACTTATAGTGCACCCTCTAGTCCTCTAGTCTGTGATAAAGTTAAGTATCTTTTTAGGTGCGATGGTTTGCGTCCCATCAGAGTTAACATACTCAGCGCCAAATTTATAAATTTTCATAGTTTTGTGCATATTGTTTGCCAATTATCAGAAATTATAACTTAAACTAAGAAAAGGGTGTCAGTTCCGTTTGGGATATTCTGTTCGATCAACAAACTTGGCCAATCGGGCGGCAACGCATGACCCGCTCATTTTACGTACGGAGCTGAATGTGTTAAGAAGATGACTGCCTAGAAGCCGGTACATTTTATGAATTAGGGACATTAGAACAATGTACACTTATATTTTATTTGGATAATGATTTAAAAACCTCGCCCTGCCGCCTGCGCCTTGTCCACATTGTCATGACGGCCCGAGGCCACGACGGAGCCGCTCGTCGAGCAGAAACAGTGGATCTGCGCCGACGCCCACGCCAAGTTCTCAAGGATATCGCTGCAAAAACAGACTCAAAATATTTTATATAATTACTAACTGGCTCTCACAGCTAGACTATGTGTCCAGTGCCCAATGCGTCAGCCCTTCGTATCGCAATTAGTTATCTATTTTACTATTGCAAGCGACAAAATTATAAACATCTATATATATCTGTATACAACCTCCGTAACTGAAATTAGATTTTTATGTGACATTCTTTGAAAAATATATTTCGAATACTATATACATACAAGGGTGAACATAGTCAGCAGTATACTTTTAAGGGGTTATTCCGGACACGAAATTAAACAAATTTTGTTCAACACTTTGTAAATAAAGTAATAAAACCGGTCTAAAATGACAAAATAAAGAGTCCAAGGTACCAAGTAGGCAAATATTACCAATGCTGTTTTCTTTTTGTGCAGAAATATTATCTCGAAAACTGTGAGACATTGAATAAGGGTGTATGTGTTCAAATAGGTTCCAAATGACCTCTTCTGTTACCCCTTAAAAAATTTCTACCCCGTAACACTTTCAATTATGATGTTTACATATGAATATGTTTACCTATTAAATTACATATTAATGAATAAAATACAGTTAGGCTATCGCAATGTCGAGTAAAGTGCAAAATACGCACTCAACGTTTTGGCCAGCATCCACTGGCAGGTGTTCACCGCGCCCACCTCGAACTATGGGTTATTTGCAAATTCCTTTCGTTGGATTCCACCATCATAACCTCCATTTATACCATCCCATCACCAACACATAATGTAAATATCCTACCTGTGGCTTTGTGATATTCTGTGTTCCGGTTGCGTGGTGTGATAGAACGTTATAACGCATTCGATGCATTCACCGGACAAGTAAACTGGCGCTGTGACCAGCCGAGCCGTTATTTCAATCATGTCCGATAATATAGAGTAATTAGACTTGCGTGTTCCACTTTTCAAGTCCGCATAATTCGCGATAAGTTTTTTTAAACCACGCTTTTAGAGACAACTCCTTCGAATAACATTATTAGAAATACACTTTTAATTCATTTTTACGTTTTCTGTACAATTAAAAACCTATTCCACATTTTTATTGATTTATTTAGTGAGCGAATTTACGCGTTTTAGGTTATGTGAACGTCACTCATTTGTCAAACCGCGGCTGTCAAGCAAAGCGCTTACTTTTTTTTAATGGCATCGGTTGAAAATGCCACTGCAAGTGCCATGCCGACCGAAGCAACAGTGTTATTGAAAATATTTGTTTAATTTATTGTAACTTATTATTTTTTCCACAATTATACCGAGTGGGCTTTTTTGTTGTTTGTGGATAAAGGAGACTATTTAATTGTCCCTAAGTGGATACTATTACATATTAAATCGCTTAAAAAATGATTCCGGGATGTAAATAGCGCTAGTTTTTTACACATAAAATAATGATCATATTCTAATAAAATTATTTCGTTTGCAAATAGTCCGGACGCAAACCGCATAGTAGCATGAATGTTTACATTTTAGGAAAGCATATCTTGCCCATTCACAGACGACGCACTGTTATATATTAAATTATAATCTGTCATTAAAATTATGAAACTGTGTACTTTTCCCAATAAATTACAATGTTTTATGGATGTTTGAAACTTGTGCGGCATCTGCATTGTTTAATTTAAACTTTATGTACAAATATAATATGTGGTAGGTATATGTGTAATTGTTATAATACAGAATGTCTCGAGACCATTGCCTTAATTAGGTTCACTATTATGAGTAAGAAGTTAAAAAATGCAAAATAATTCATCCTCAAATTTATTATTTTTATTAAAGCGCTGGTGTAAATTACCTTTCTTATAAACGGTGATGTAATCCGCGTCAGGACAAAGCCGTTAATGCATTTATTAATTATTTATAAAACATTATAATTTATAAACAAAATATCTTGATGTTATAATGAGTGAAAAATGTAAATAATATATATATATATAGGTATTTAAATTTTTGTTTCTAACTCTATATTTTAGGTTAATTCTTAAATGTTTTACTTAGACGAAGTTATTAATTATATTATCATCTAAGTACCATAATGTAGGTATCTGTGTTTAGATTTGTGGTATTAACTTTTTTTTCTCTCTTCATATGTTACTGTAAACTACTATGTGATCAGTAAATTTGTTTAAAATTATTTTAGTAAATTATGGGCGTGACGCAAATGACACATAAGCTAATGATTTTTTGATGATTTCAAAAGTTTGTGGTCGGTTTGGACAGTTACTTCATTTTGACTTCAAATAAATTGATGTAAGCAATATATTACTGCTAATTATTCGTTCTTTATTTAGGCGAAACGAGATTTAACAAAGAAAAATTATTTAGTTATTGTTATCGGAACCTACTTTACATGCAAAGCGATAGCATGTCAATAGTGCTTTTTATGTGGGTTCCAGGTGAGGTTACTCCAGATATTTGGCCTCCTAGGAGAAGGTTATAGCCTTGTTAAGGAGCTATTCTTTTTTTAATTTACCTGTATTTATCTTTTCTATAATAACTTTGTTAGAATTGACGGAAAGTTTATAACACCACTTAGGTACTGTGTTCAGTGATTTTTGTAATTGCCTTGTGGTAGTGTGCATGTCATCGGCACACTTGACAAACTGTGCTTTGTGTGTGAAATAGATTATATCGGTATTTCTTTACATTTTAAATTTAACGGATGTGATAAGCTTTTCCGCAAAATGTCTCCAAGAGCCATCCTCTCGCGCCAACGACAATCACACTCACTACTGCCAATGATTAGTTGAATTCGTGAGGTTCTTAAATTAGGGGTCCAGTGACCAAAACAACAAATACATTTTAAACTTTAATTTCACTATGGAAAAATGATACACTAATCAATAATTTGTAGTAACTATATTACATTTCTTACTATACACATGTGGAGTTAAATGCGCTGACTTTTTTTCACAAAGATTGCGAGTTCTGTGGGGTCGCTTCTCTACACACATTTTCGCCCTCTGACTACCCGCGATTAAATTAACCTTTGTATATTTTTACAAGTGAGAGAAAGACAGAACCACCGTGTTGTATTCCATGCGCAAAAGTGAAGTCGAGGGTTCGCACAGGTAGACTCGTTTTGATTCTGTTATCTATTAGGTCGCCAGGAAATCATAGATTCATCGAATGAATTCGAATTTGTTTAATAAAACCATTTAAAAATATAGTAATTTTATTTATAAACACTTAAAGCATAATTATATTATTATTACACAATTATACAAATATTTATTTTTATTAGGTGGAGGTTTCATGTTAGTGAGTGGTTGAGGCTTGAAATACACATGCATCCTGTTAGAAGTGTCAGGATAAAATTCAACTTCCTGCAATTAGCAGTTTAGAAGTTATGGGCTTGTACCAACAGAACAGTTTAGAAATTACGGGCTTGTGACCAACAAAACAGTTTAGAAGTTATGGGCTTTTGACCAACAGAACAGTTTAGAAGTTACGGGCTTGTGATCGACAGAACAGTTTAGAAGTTACGGGCTTGTGACCAACAGAACAGTTTAGAAGTCACGGGTATGTGATCAACAGAATAATTTAGAGAACCTTTATTAGTCATTTTATTAAATATGACCATTCGAGAAAAACTGATTTAATTTTATTCATTCAAAATTAAGTTCCTTTAATCATAAAATAATTAATCATAATAGTTGTAAAAAATATTAAATAAATTTATAAGATAAACAATGTTTAAAAGCCACTCTGTAGAGTGCAGTTGATTTGTCAATACTCTAAGGGTCATCAACTGAAATAATTTCTCCCTGTATTCACCACGGCGTGATGACGGCATGGCATAATGATGGCATGAAGCTCACCAATTGCCAGCCAACAGCACCGGCGTCTATCGTCTGATCCCTGAACGCAGACAAACTGTTGCTGGTGCTCTTGCGAGTTTTACCACCTAGCCTGTCACGGCTCACCCTATATAGACCCTTTGGACTTTCCCCTGTTCATCGCGGGGTATGGAATGCTGAGAGGTCAAATGCTTCCGGACGGTGCCGATTTTCGCGTACGACAGGTCGCAGACGTCGCACTTGTACACGTAGCGCCGGTCGTGCGATGAGTTTATGTGCGCCTTCAGATCGCTCCGGTGCACAAATGTCTTCGGACACTGTTCGCACTGTGAACAAAAACAGTTACAATTAATTGGAACGAGTAAATACAAAACTATGTTTTTTTTTTAAGATTTGTTTGTACCCATATATCAGACACCCTAAAATAATAGATATTAAATACAAATAACAATAATAATTGTGGGGAAACAGAATCATCAAGACTACCATTAGAGCAAATGAAACAGATTTTCAGTTTTTCAAAAACCATTATTAATCTAGTATAAAAATCTAAATGCTCTAATATATATTTTCTCGAGTCTATACTGAAATGTTTTTAGAGAAATAAATAAATTTAAAATCTATTTTTACCTATTTCCTGTTGGTGACGACTCTTATAATTCAAAACACCAAAACACAGAAATAACCTTTCGTTAGTCGGGCAACGGACTAAACTATATATATATTTTTTTAAATAATTGCTATGACCTAAATTTTGGGCCGGAAATGCCCAACTTTGAGACTCGATAACTTTGTTAAATTTTAAGATATTGAAAAAACTATTGCACTGTAGTTTTGTGATTTTTCAAAGATTTTTTTTGTGCAAAAATATATATACAAAATTATATATACATATGTACCATATGTATATATAAAGGAAATTGTCATGTTACACTACAGAAATACCGCCGTACCTTGTGAGGTTTGATTTTGGTGTGCAGCGCCGCGTGGTTGACCATACACCGTCGCCGGAAGAAACTCTTCCCGCACATGTCGCAGACGAACGGCCGCTCGCCCGTGTGCGATCGCTCGTGAATGATCAGCTCAAATCTACAAAAACGTTTACCATATTTTATTTATTCTAAATGCAACACTATTTACGATTCAGTGCCAGTAATATTAACTAACAACCGAACAACTGTTGTTCTACAAGTTTTCTTAATTTTGACATATTTTTTTCCATACAAAATAAATAATATCCCAGGACGCGTTTGGTTCGCTTGCTTGCTTTGTTTTGTAATTAAATACGTAGAGATAGAAACCAACTGAGAAGATCTTACAGATCTATGTTTGCGTTCACACGGCCTCGGTTAATCATAAAAACATAAATGTGTATCGCAACGATTCATCGCTATTCGTCACGCGACAACATGCGTGAGGTGTAAGCGGTGATCATTTTTATACTAGCGTTTTCTTTAGAAATACCATTTGGAAATCTTTAGAAATATAGGATGATGATTTTAGAGGCGTGGTTTTCAAGAAGAGATAAAACGCATATAATTTGATGTTATGGCTAAGAATTTAGTTTTATTATAAAGATAAGGGTTTGCCATTATGTTTTAAAAATGATTTCGGGTAAGTGGCCGCCGCGGCTGACTCGAACAAATTCCAGCCGAGAGGCCCAATTTTCGACCACTTTTTGCAGCAAGTCGGGCCGTATGTCAGCAATAACGCGCCGAATATTCTCTTCCAAGGCGTTAATCGTGTCCGGCTTATCTGCGTAGACAAGCGACTTCACATAACCCCACAAAAAATAGTCCAGCGGTGTTAAATCGCACGATCTTGGAGGCCACGCCACAGGAGTAAGTCTATTCATTATGAAATGGCAAACCAAACTGAGCATAAATCAAGTGACAGCTGTCAAAAACACCAACTACGAAAAAAGTAGTGCCAGATTGAAAACCACGCCTCTAAAAAAAACACCCTATAGAAATAGAAATAGACAATATAGCGACAGAAAGTATAATACCCAATATACAGTGTCCCGAGACCATTTCTGAAGACTAAAAGGAGTGTTTATGTTCTCTATTACGTGTAAGACATTGCATTAAAAATAATTCATGCCCAAATTTATTAACTCTATCAAAGCCTTGATGTAAACTCCCTTTGCTATTTTGTTCACTCGCTAGCGTTCGGCCAATCAATGTTCCGTCACGATCGGACGAACTTATAACGAACGATTTCATATTATCGGGTAATTTTTATACATTTTTTACTCGGAAACCATGATGAATTTTGATATGAGGTCAAAACAAATCATCGCAGGGCTGATAAGCTGGTTTTTTTTCCGGGATTAGTCTTGGGATACGGTGTACACATCATTTCATAGGAAATTTATCCTAATTATTACGGCGACATTTTTGACATAAGAATAAAAATATAATATAAATTATAACCCTATGAAATAAATTATAACCTAAAAAAAAATTTAATTGCAATAAATATTTATGATGTAGAATTTCACTAAAAGTACAGTGCTAAAAGAGTTGCGAGGAAATATTTATAGGTTATTGAGTGGTGTCATTTTAACTAAGGTACTACTTTTATCGCAAAGGGCTAAATTAAAATTAAAAGCAGTGACAGAAGAGGGGTTGATGTCACCCTGTTGGTGAGGAAAAAACTCAAAAATTATTATTATTATATCGTTATTTTAAGAGGCCACAACGCAGACATTTTTCCATGCAAATTAATTAAATTAAAATGTTAAATTTCTACTTTTTCTAAAAATTAAAAGCCTCAAAACATTTTATCAAAACTTTATATTTAATGATTGAATACAAGAAACGAGAAATGATTATGTTTTTATAGATTATCCTATAAAGTTAATTCATCATTTTGCGATTGAAAATATCGCGCATCTCATGGAGCCCCCCCAAAAAGACAACAGCTTCGCGGGAAGAGCCCCCTTAAGTCTGTAGATTTAGCCGTAATCGCAGGGATGGCGTTCGATTTCCGGATCATACTTTATCGAAGGCCGATAATGCGCCAATACTGACTTGCTTCCGGTTTTGTAGTCGCAGAACTGGCAGGTGAACGGCTTCTCGCGGCCGTGCTTCGACATCTGGTGCTGCTCCAGGCCAAAGTTGCTCACGAAGGCCTTGCCGCAGAGCTGCAAAGAACGACCATTGTATATTAGGTACAAAACGATGGGGAAAACTTGAAGGAAGTAAAATGGCAGCCTCAAATAAGCACAATCCAGTTTTACCATCGAATGCCTGGTTGAAGAGGACCTTTTTTGACACGCTCAGCACCGTTCCCGGGTAAATAAGTCACCGTTTTAATATATTTAAAAGCGTGGCATGTCGCATTACCTGAATTCATGGAAAGCATAGACTAATCATCGATTTTTTTCATCTCAGTTGGTTTTGACATTTGATTGTTCATGTGAAGAGTGCGCTGGTAAATTCAAAGTGTTAATGATGTATTTGGCGGTAAACAATTTAAGTTTTAGTCACAGAAGCTACGTCAATATAATATTAAATATAAAAAAACAAACATTTGCATAGTTTTGTACATATTATTTGCCTATAATAAAAAACTGGCAAATGTGGGATATTTCGTTCAGTCAACGTCCCTCGCCGAACGGGTGTCATACGGATCAAAATGTGTTAAATTAATATAATAAAAATAATTCCCCTTCAAACATGCATTCAATATTAAAACGTATAACTGGGCTGTGAATTTTTGAAGGAAGGATGTACCATCGTTCCGGGACAATCTACAGGATGTCCCAAGACTCTAAGGGGGGTTTTGTATAGCCTATTACGAGTAAGAAATAGGAAAGAAATCATCGCCGAATTATATTTTTTGACAGGTGGTGTTGACACCGTTACGGCGTACGGCGACAGCTGGGCGCTCACAATAAAGACATTATTAAATGATTTTACAATTTTGGGAATGGTCTTCGGACACGGTCGGCTCGTCTTTCTTTTTTTTCCGATTATCAGCTTCGAGTTTATTGATAGAGGACTGGATTGGATACCCAACTTTTCACTATTTTTAAGAAACTTTTATTAATTATTTGCCACCTTTACATATTTGTTAGATGTATAAACTATACATTACGATGTATAACTTGTACAAAAAAAGGTTGTTGTTAAAAAAAAATCCAAATGATGAAAAAGTGATTACTCCACCGTGTCACTAAATAATTTCCAGAGTATTTAGTGATGGTGATTATGAATTTTTTCAGTATTTAGCCAGTGATTATTTGTAAATCGAATGGCATAGACAGTAGAGTAATTGGATGAACAGATAATTCGGCGGCAATTTTCGAACGAATGACGGCGCCTTGATATGTATACACGTCGGTCAACGAGTGATCGCTATCAGATACCGGCCGGCTTTAACATTCCAACAAAACAATTTTAAATTACTTATCATACTCGTCTAACTCAGAGGTTCCCAAAGTGGTCCCAGGGGGTCCCTAACAGGATGAAAAAAATGATTCCATTATACAAAACACCTATCACAGTGTGGGAATCCTGGGGGAGGGATTTCATGAAGGATAAAAAATACCGGGCTAGGGGTCCGTCCACGGGGAAAATAAGTTTGGGAAACATTGGTCGAACTGAACGCAATGCTGTAAGCTTGACACACCTCACACATGATCCTGTATCCGAGATGCTTCTGCGCGTGGTTGTGTGCGGACGAGCCCTTGACGATCATGCCGCAGAGGAGGCACTGCGCCAGCGTGTACTCCTTCCCCGACTTGACCTCCTTGAACATGGCGCGTATCTTCTCCTGCGTCTCCTTGTCGTTGGACCGTTGCCGCGGTCGCTGGCTCGCCAGCACCGTTTTCCGCAGGTCCGCCGTCGACGTGCACATTTTACCTACCTGCGAGATGATCTGGAAAGAGTTTACACGATTGGTGTTAGCACAAACACTATAGTGTTAGTGTTGCATAACGAAACCCAGTCATTTCTCCATACAAACGTTTCGACTTTCTTTTTTTCTGAGATTAAGGAGAAAAATAATTTTGGATATCGTTTTATTTCATAATAATCAGGGTTAAATTGCTACTTTGTGAAAAAGGTAAATGTTTCGAAACATTTTATCAAAAGTTTAGACGTAAATATATTATTGTTGTAATACAAGAATCGAGAAAAAACAATACAGTTCTGAAAAATGCTGTCCTAAATAAAACATCAGCTCCTCAATGTAGCTTTGTGAATCTATGTAAATATCTGAAGTAACTAATTGAATTCTATCCAATAACCTTTTCGGCGATTCCCCTGAGTTCCTTTTCCTTTTCGAGCTCATTCGCTTTCTTCCTCGGTCTGGAGTGAGCCACAAGCATCTCCATGAACGCACGGTCGTTCGAGTTGAACCGTATCGGCGGTTCAGTCCTTTCCGCCGCATCGACGTCGGGAGCCGATTCCAAATTGACGCCTACAACATAAAAAAAAAAATTATAGAGCGGCAAGATAAAACTATAGGAAATAAGTGTAATATCGTGTAACGAAATTTGTGATTCTACGATGTCTAAAAGCGAGTCTTCATTCTTCCTCTTGCGGGACACGGGGCGGAAACTTGGACACTTACAGCTCGATGTATCGTCACGCGACAGTGCACATGAACTGACAGCGGAGCAGGAATTGCTCGAATACACCGAACCGGAATATGTTGTGTGAGCTGAATCTACGACGTTAAACAGCCGGTCGCGGATAAAATGGAACTTATTACGAGAGGCCTAAATGTCAATAAGGAAGTGTTAGAAAGAGAGAAGCGGAGATATAACTGTACCTTTTTATGTTAACTTACATATTAGCGATTGAGGTTGTTACTGTAAGACCACCTTGATTTCCCAAAGAGTTTGCCATTTGGCAATAATGTTTCGCACAGAGGTGATATTTGTACTTATTTAATATGTCCAAAAAAAATAAGATTAGGAAGCGAGAAGACGTTCTTTGAGTAGAGTCGCTTTGCTGCGAAATATACCAGGTTTGAATAATGAGTGTTTTATCGAATGCCGATCGAAGTGGTAGGTGAAATACCGCTTAAAATTGTCACAAAAACATTTTGGATTCTGAATTTTAAAAATTACTAGATGAATCTAAACATTCCAACCGAGCGAACAAAACAATTTCTCAAAAAGTATTTAAAAGTAGTACATGCAAAGTACTGTTTGAAGATGACCCAAAGGTAGTAGTGATAATGAGCGATGAAGCTCATTTTCAGATCATTAATCTTTGCCTTCCATGAATTCAGGTATATGCGACATGCCGCGCCTTTAAATATTAATAGAAATGCATTAAGACGGTAACGGTCCGGCGATTACTGGATATACCGTTATCGGCGCTGAGTGTGTTAACAAACAAAATTTTCATTATTGAACCTCCGGGTCACGGTGAACTCAGCACGTTACGTTTGCAAGGTGAATACATTTTTTTAACCAGAATTGCAGACGACTACTAAACAGAAATGTTTATTTTTAACAGGATGGTGCTACCATACAGCCAACGCATCAATGGAAGTTGTGAGGCACGTGTTTCCTGGGCGCCTGATTTCGTGTTTCGGTGATGTGTCGTGACCTTCGAGATCACCGAACCAGTCCTCATATGAGGACTTTCAACCCTTAAAGTATGGGGTTTGCATTCCAAACCCCATACTTTAAGGGTTGAAAGATACGATTACAGAAGAGGTGTACTTGTGGGTTATTGATAATGTCTGGTTGAAAGATGTATTTAAAACGTTACGTAGATTTTACCTTTCATTGTGCAAAAATATCTTTTTTTTCTTGAAAAAAGTATTGTCCATCACACCCCTGCGGTGCATTTGGATCATTGAAATAATAATAATTGGAAATAATGACCTCAAGGCGATGCAACTACTCCGGGTCACATTGCATAAAAGCCACTGTTGCCATACTTTAAAATGCATTTGGACCAATTAAAAAATTAAAAAAAATATGTACCTTCATTGGAATTTTTCGAAAACCTCACGTCGTCAAACTCACACGGAACCTCTTGCGTGTCCACGAAGTTGTCCCCCTCGCCACTCGACTCCAAGTCCGTTGCGGACTCTTCTTTGGAGTCATCTATCGGGGGAATGTCTATGAGCAACGAAGCGTGATCGTTTGTGGTTGTGAGGTAGGATTCGACGGAGTTTGCGATTGGTTGAGCTGCGAGAGTAAAATAAGCGACAGATAGAAATCGGACATGCTCACGACGAGGATCTAGACATACTTGTGGCTAATTGCGCAGGCGAATAACTTAATTTTTATGGGTTGTGTTTATTCCGATGTACCTGAAAATAGTCTATAGTTGTTTGACCAAAAAATATCTAAATCAACCATACCACAGGAAGACAACGTCCCACCACCTTATAAGTCATATAAGTCTAATGACCTCACTTCAGCGATTAGGATAAACAGTTTCAGAGTATTATTATATGCGGTTAAAGCACAGTCAAAGCGCGTCGCAAGGCTACAGCGGGTTAAGCACGGGCAATTTACCCACTTCAAAGTTCTACCGGTTCGTCAACTTTGTTATTATAGAATTGCAATCAACCGCTTTTCAGATGAAACATGGAAAAATCTTATCACTAATAAGTACTCTAACAGACAAATGTCGAATGAAAAGTATTTTGTCAAAAGATGTATTAAAATATGTAAAACCCAGCCTATTTAATGAAATACCTCTAGAATACCTCTAATTTTGGTTATACAATAATTACAAATATAAATAGGAATGTAATTACTTTGTCTATGGTCGTCCCCGGAAAAGTCGTCCGCTTCTATCTTCTCCATTGTTTTCTCCCTGAAGTGAGTGTTGATCGGATCCTCCACGGACCAATCGATTCGCTGTCTCTCTCGGACGTCCATTCCGAGCATATGACTGAGGATGGTGTTGCTCCGCTCGCACGTTTTCTTGAACTGGTCGGCAGACTTGAGCAGAAATAGACAGCCGTAGCACATGTTCTGCGGCAGGGCATCGTTCTTGAACAGCTGCAAAGTTCATGCATGATCTTACTAATTTTAAATGTTGCAAACGAGCGTACGAGCTTGCCGACCGACGGTGGTGTGGTGCGCCACGTCACGTGCTGTATGATGCCTTAATTCCATGTATTGAAGAGATATTGAGCGACAGAGGTGTAGAAATTGATGACATTAAACTACATGATCAATTTTGTAATCTGATTTCATTTCTTATAAATCGAAATCAAATGGTCATCCCGAAGACAAATATTATGATTTGACATTACACGAGCATTGAACGATTTACTTTAAAACTGTAAAAACATTGAATGTTTCTCGAAACTGCTCAAGATCTGCGAGTTTTACTTTTTTATAAGCGCATATAACTCGAATGTTGAGAGTTTTCTCGCTAATTCTATCGCTTGCTCATCAAGATTGACTGATTAAGAAACAGACTCAGTGTGGAGTCAGTAAAATAGTTAATTTTTACACAATATCATTTTAAAAACATGTTATGTGAAGATTATAATATTTATTAAAAAAAAACAAGAACTTCCTTCGGAAATTGGCAGTTCATCTAAATATGATTAAAATAAAGTAAATTATATAAAAGTTCTTGTTTAATTATGAAAGTACTACTTTTTTTATAAAATCCTCCTTTTTAAACCTATCAGTGCTTTTAAACTTTAATGGGCCCCAGTGATATCTGTGGTACTTAACATTCTCCGCATACCAACTTTGATTGCCAATTAAAAATATACAAGCTTGAAGGTTCCTGTTGTTGACCAATTACGGTTCGGAACCCTAAAATATAGGTCTGGTAGGTGGGTCGAAGAAAAAACAATGGCATTGGCCTATTTAATCATAGGTGTTATTAAGTATAATAAATAGCTACCAACCCGCACATTTGCATATTTCATAATCAAATCCGAGTGGTCATTGGCTATCTTCTTCACGCCTGCGGCTCGTATCGGCGCGCCAAAAATGGGAACGAGTCTCCCCTTATCCATGCATATTCGACAGATTTTCCTCCAATTACGCTCGTCGCGGTCGGCTGTAGCCATAATATTCAAACTTTTCAATTATTTCACATGAAAACATTTGACGTTGGAGCACTAAATTCTATCACATATCCTAAAAAAATAGAAGCGCATCCACTCTATCAAAATATCCCAACCCAAACAAACGATAGATACTTGAAATGTCAAAATAATATAAATGTCAAAAATAAAAAGCATAGACTACAAACTTAGGGTGGCGTCAATCAAATTTTATGTTTGGACGTGACGTGACGTGTTGTGTTGTGTCGCTGTGTGCATAATGCGTACTGAACTGGAAATCATTTAACTGACTTAAATAAGGATAACTATTGTCTCTATATAAGAGCAAAAGTTTATATTGAAGTAAAAAAAACTGTTCTGCATTGGAAGTGGATACTATTCAGCCTGGCTTCACACCATGGCTTCACACCATAGCAGCCGACGACTTAAGGCGTCTCGCAGGGAGGTTCGTTTTGTGGTTTATACCATGGTCGGTTAAAATACTTAAAAAATACTGGAATATAATTAAATATTTTTTTTATAGAGGATAGAACTACAAATTATCGAAAATGTCCGCCAGCATCCATGTTTATATAATGCGACAGTGTCGACCTACAGAGATATGCACGCTAAGTGTGAGACGTGGGAATTGATAGCCCGGGACATGAAACTGCCCGGTAAGGTTTCAAACATACTTACTATCCTTATCTAATAAAGTACCTACATTATTATTATGTTTTAAATAGTAAGCACGTATACTTAATGATATCGATTTATGTTATTTTTTGTAGTGGACGTAGCTAAGGAGACATGGAACAAGCTACGAAATCGTTATATCCATGCAATCAAAAGGAGAAGGTCACGAAAAGTTGGTCAAGAAGGAAAAAAATACCCTCCGTGGAGATTTCAAGAACAAATGTCATTTCTAATACCATTTATTGACAGCAGAATGTTAGATTTTTTTGTTCTTTTAGCCCTATACAGCATGTTTTTAAATTTAGGGCCCTCCAGTAGTGTGTTGACGCGGGGACTGGATCAATTGCTTTTCTAATGCCTCGCTACGGCATCAAGTTTAACAGTCAAGTAACATGGTCAAACATTAAGCAGCAAAAAAAATAGTATTTTTTTCAATTACGAGAAAAACAACCTCAAAATTAAATATAAATTATTTTAATATTTGAGAGCCCGGTTGAACGCAAGGCGCGAGAACGCTCAGTGACAAACAAAGTTGTTTCGGAGACAAAAAAAGTTTCGAAATTGTATTTTTTCTTCGTGAGACCGGTTTAGTTATTGATATAGATCAACCTCCTAAAAGGAATGACCTTAATTTTATAACATTATGTATACGACTTATTCGTGTCCGAAAATACCGATACCTTACCGACCCCTTACCGATACCTTTACTTACCGATATAAATTTGTATTCATTGCGTAATCAAATGATTTTCTGATAAAAACAAATTCCAAAGTAAGCCGCACGTAAAACATGGCTGCTTTTTTTATTTAAAATTATATTTTTTATAGTATTGCCTACCTACCCACATCACATAACTTGCCTAACAATTCTTAGAATACATTTTCAGCTTGCAAATTCTGATATACTTAAAATATAATCCACGCATAATTTTGATAGGGCTATTTTAAGAATATTCTGACTTATAAACACTAATAGGTCCACTATTCCGATGAGAAAAGTCCTATATTAGGAATATATATATCTGGAGTTTATGTCATTGATGTCCTATGAGATACAATTTATTTTTATTTCTTATTGAGCTAGAGCAATATGGTTTCGATAGTTATGAATGAGATATCTATCTACACCTACTGGCCGGTGGCTCTAGTCACAAACCCACTCGCGAATCGCTCGCTGGCCCTTTGGTGGTGTTGGTTAGAATCGCCGAGCGTTTGGCACCAATACCATCATAAATATACAATAAGGATACGTGAACCTCTCGCTCGCGGTCCCGACTAGCCCTGCAGTACTATGGCTGTCTACTCCACGAGACTTCCGCCTCAGGTCACGACCTGTTCAATCTGCCGCTTGAAACATCAAATCGTATCACGTTCTTTTTACCGAGCGACCAGACATTGTGAAAAATAAATATGTTTATTTTATTTTTCCAGTAACTCTTCCCCAAAATCGCCATCTATTACAGACGTCGACGCCGAGTCTGCGGTGGGTACGCTCTTCGTTCAGGTCGATTCGGAAGTGGACTTCACCGACGAGGAGGAGAGCAAAAGCCAACGGCGATCGGCGAATAGCAAATCGTCGAAGTTCGCGGAGGATCTCCTCAAACTAAAAGGCGGCGCTGGTGACTTCTCCGAGGAGATGTTCGAGAAGAAGGACCACGACGAGGTGGAGCTATTCTATCTGAGCATGGCGAAGACTGTCAAGCGTTTGCCACTCCTTGAGCAGGCTAAGTTGCGGTTGGAATTTTGTAAGATGGTCACTGAGGCGGAAATTAATCATTTAAATTCTACAAATTTCGAATAAATAATAATTTAGCAGCTCTATTCTTTTTTCATTTAATTAAAATACTATAGATTATTTCACTAATAATGTCTACTAAATCGGCACAACAACTTACAACCTCTTCAAACTCGCAAACACTTTTTTTATTTGTCACAAAAGTGTAAATTTACAGTTTACTGCCTTTAAATTAATTGAATTCGGTAAATTCTATCATTATCTCCCCTCCTTGTGGGCTTATTTTAGATTCTCTCTTTTTAATATTTGAGTTACATATTGTTTTGAAAAATTTCTAATATCAGAAGTGCAATGATAAACGGGGGATTAATAAATTCTGAAAATAAAATAAAGTATGAAGACATCACCGTCATTGATCAATGTGATCGAATTGAAGGTGAACTTAAATTAGAAAATACTAAATATATCAAACAGGAATCTCCAGCATACGAAAAAATATTATTTTCCTCGTTTCTTTTAGCTAGAACCAGTTACACTATACACACTCGTTGGAAAGATAAGTTAAATATCAATTACGAAAATGTTAAATTAATTATAAACCGCATGCACTTTTATGCAATAAGTAATTGCATGGGATCATTGGACCAAAATGAATCTATTAGTTAATCTTATCTTAATCTTAATCTTATTTAATCTTAATCTTATTAGTAAAAAGCGATAAGGTACCTTTTATCTAAGTATCTAATTTGTTATCGACGTTCTAAAGTAAACCACAGCGATACTACAAAAAAAAGGTTTCACTGTGGTGGATGTAATAAGTAGGTCATTTAGTAGGTAGCGGAATTTATTTTAAATTGCACATTAAAAGTGTTCATAGAAATTTTCATTGTGGAGAAAGTTGTAAGACTTAAAAGTGTGCATTGAATCTGTTCAAAGTAAAAAAGGTTTCATTGTGGTGAATTTAAAAAAGTATTTTAGTCAAAATTGTCATTTAAAAATGGGTATTGAATCTTTTCATAGAAAAAAATAGGACTCATTGTGGTGAATGTAATAAACCTTTAAGCAGTAAAAGGTAATTTAAAAATCCATATTGAAATTTTCATAAAAATATAAAAAAGTTTCACAGTGGAGTAAGACTTCTGGTGTTAAAACTAGCTTACAAGTGCACATTGAATCTGTTCCTAGAGAAATGAAACGTAATTGCAGTGAATGTAATTAATCGTTTAGTAGAAAAACCAAATTAAAAATGCTCAAAGTTCTCATAAAAATATAAAAAGTCACTGGAGAATGTGATAAGAATTTTGGGTTTTAATGACGTTTAAAACGGCATATTGAAAGTGCTCATACTAAAGATACATTTTGAAGGTTTAAAGTCTTTTAGGTTGGTAGGTACCTACTTATAAAATTAGTGTAAAAATACATATTGTTGAAATTATAATCTAATTATTGAAATATTTTGAAGTTAACCGAAAGTAGTAATATTTCACATGAAAATTACATATTTTTTTTTGTTTTATATGTTTGCATTGTTATATTTTCAATATTGAAGAGTGACAATTATTTATTTGAGAAGGCAATAAAGTCATAACTGATTAGCCTACGCCCGTACCCACTATGGTAAATTTCATCGTAGCGTTTCAGCATTGGAAGTGTGTAGTCGCCTTAAAAAATATATAATTTATAAAGAAACAACTTCCAACTCAACTGTACTAAGTAGGTGTATATTTTATATAATCCATAAAAATATTTCGCATAAAAAGTAAATAAAAGATTACAATTAACAAAAAACAAAGAAAATAAACAAAAGTATAATAATAATATAGGATAAGAAAGAGAAATTAGAAATCGGATTAAAATAATAAGTACATATATTCCTACCAATATATCAAATTGTAAAGTATAAATATAACTAGTGAATACAAATACATGGGAAAACATGTTTAAATAAATAATTATAATGTCGTAATATAACTTAAAAAAACTTCAAAGTAACTTATTGATAAACTGTGTATGACGTAGCAAGACTTAGATTATATATAACAGTAGGTACAGATAAATTCAGTAAGTACTAGGTATATGAAATTAATACCAATGACGCCAACGATCTTTTAAAACTTCCGCAAGGTTGGTGTTGCAGCGCGCGCGAAACGGCGGGGGGAATCTATCTGTTAGGTTTTTACAACGACGATTGATATAACATGCCGTGTCTATAATTTTGGAAAGAAAAAAATGTAAATGTTAGTGTGAAGCGATGAAAAAAATGTGTTTGCTGTCACACGGCCTACACGTAAAGGTTAATTGCCTTCTTGATAAAGAAGAAAAAGACGTGGCACAAAACCAACCGAAGCAAACACGCACTGTCACTTTGTATATTTTATTTTTTTTATTCCTACTCTTTTATAGTACATCGCTTGAAATTGGACTGAATGTAAGACAGAAACATGAATGCGATATCCTATAACGTTTCCAATGAAATAGATGATAAAAATATAGTTCGAAATACGGTTGTAACCAAAACGGCTTACCTTGTTGACCCAGTGTCGAAAAGTTCCCCATTACATATTGTTGAAAATTATTCAAGTCAAAAGATAAAATTGGAAAACGTAAAAGAAGAATGTTTAAATTCTGAAGATAAAATAAAATATGAAGAGGCTACCATTAGCGATCAATGCCATTCGATTAAAGGTGAAATTGAAATAGAATGTACTAATTATATCGATCAGGAATTACCAGCATACGAAGAAGTATTATTTTCTCCGTTTCCGGCAACCGAAACCAATTTCACTAGAAACAATCATTGGAAAGAACAGTTAAATTTCAGTTACGAAAATGTTAAATTAATAATAAACCGCATTGCACTTTTATGCAATAATTGCATGAGATCCTTAGACCAAAATGAGTCTATTACTCTAACAACAATTAATTCTTTTGTCTATCTAACTTGTTATCGATGTTCTAAAGTAAACCTCAAAGATACTACACAAAATAGGTTTCATTGTGGTGAATGTAATAAGTCTTTTAGTCAAAATGTGTACCTAAAAATACACATTAAATCTGTTCATAGAAAAATAAAGTTTCATTGTGGTGAATGTAATAAATGTTATAGTCGTAATGGCAATTTAAAAGTGCACATTGAAAGTGCTCATAGAAATATTAAGAAGTATCATTGTAGAGAATGTAGTGAAACTTTTGGACTTAAATGTACCTTACAACGGCACATTGAAACTGTTCACAGAGAAATAAAGTTTCATTGTGGTGAATGTAATAAATCTTTTAGTAGAAAAAGTTATGTAAAAATGCACATTGAAAGTGTTCATAAAAAAAAATATATTTTTTATTGTGACGAATGTGATAATACGTTTCGTTCTAAAAGTTACTTAAAAATTCACATTGAATCTGCTCATAGTAAAATTAGGATATGTTGTGATGAATGTACTAAGACTTTTAGTTCTAAATATAACTTAAAATCGCACATTGAAACGATTCATAGAAGGATAAGGTTTCAATGTAGTGAGTGCAAAAAGTCTTTTAGTCAAAATAGTTACTTGAAAATACACATTGAGTCTTTTCATAGTAAAATAAAGTTTCATTGTGGTGAGTGTAATAAATCTTTAAGCAGTAAAAGCGGTTTAAAAATACACATTGAAAGCGCTCATAAAAAAACCATGTTTCATTGTAGTGAATGTAATAAATCTTTTTGTAGAAAAACTTATTTAAAAATGCACATTGAAACTATTCATAAAAATATACATAGGTTTCACTGTGGGGAATGTAGTAAGACTTTTGGTATTAAAAATCGTTTAAAGCGGCACATTGAATTTGTCCATAGAAAAAATAAAGTTTAGTTGTGTTGAATGTAATAAGTATACTACTCAAAAGTGTAACTTGAAAATTCTGAAGATATATTTAAAGAAAAATAAAGTTTTTATGTGGTGAATGTAATATGATTTTTGATCTTAAAAGTCGTTTAAAATCTCACATTGAAATTGGTTATACGAATTTATTTAATAAAATAAAGTTACGTCGTGGAGAATCTTTTAGGTAGGTTAGGTTAAGTAGTGTAAAAATGCATATTGCATGATATATTCACATAAATATTCTGAATTGTTTCATGACAAGTCTTAGTGTCAATTACTATTTTTCACACAAAAATGGCAAATTGACATATCGTTTTCAATGTTCAATTTGATAAAAAAAGATTATAATAGACATTGATGATATTTTTTAAAAATGCTATAGTTACATTGTGTCGAAAGTCACAACTAATGATTTTAGTAGAAAGCAATGCAAAATGATACTGTTTATAAACACATTTCTCATTTTAGGCTATCAATATCATTATTTTATAAGCTACCATTATTATAAAATCAAATTAAAGTGATACAACAATGTTATATGTATTTCATTATTGAAATTTGTAGATTGCGAGGATCTTTTAATATAAACATTATAAACTGAGCGCAAAAATCACACCACAAAATCAATTACGCTCAAATCGTGTCATGTGAGTTGTCATTAGAGATCTAATGACAACTCTCTGTGAATTGTCATTGAGTTGAAAAGCTAATGTAAATATTTGTGGATAGTCGAAATGATTATGTAGGACTTCTTTATTTAGGATTCATATACGGGTACATTTGTGAATAATTTTATTTACCAATTTAGGGAAGTATTTTGAAATACACCACTTTGCATCCGATAAATTATATTTACAACATACTTATAATCAATATAATCTATTAAGTATTCAATTACGAACGCAATAGATATCTACATACATTTTTATATGCAGGTATTTATATTTAGTAATATATTTTTTCTATACGTAAAAGCATTATACAAATTATAATTTATTTACTGAAATATTTTGTAACCTAATGAAGTTGTGATTATGTCAAACATTCAAGACGTTTAGATTTGAGACGGTGCAAAGCGGGAACCAATATACTCGAATAGGTTTAATTACCTGCAATGATAAAACTAAATGGGTAGGTTAGGTATTTAAATAGTTATGTAAATAAATATTTAACATAAAAATTACAAATTATTTTTCTCCCAATATTAAAGAGCTATTTCCCGGTGAAAATTATGTTTTTGAGAAGGCAATATTGAAATATTAAACCGCCATCTTGTGCCACGTATGCCATTATGACGTTTTAGCATACGAAGTGTGTCATCGACTTCAAAAATAATGCTTTATATTTAATGTAACAATGCAAGTTATTACACTAACAACGTTAAAAATCAGAAACCTCTAATTCTCTATGTATTTGTAATTAAATTCCACAAAAATATAGGATAGGTACATTACTAGCCGATAGGGTATATTATAAATGCAAACATGTAAATATAACTAGTGTATGCAATTACGGAGAACATGTTTTATAAATAATATACTGTTATATATATTATAATATTTATGTTAAATGTTTTTTGAGTTGTGAGCGTAATTAATTTTGAATTCAGGAATGACGAATAGATCTACTGAACGATTGATGTGACCAGTACAATTTAAAATGAGGAGGCGAAATTCAAAAATCATTTTCTACGTCACTAGTCATTTTTCAATAATTACAAAAAAATATAAATTTTAAAAAAAAATAACCCACAGAGTTATCTTTGATCACTTAGAAATGGCCAAAATGCTATTTGAATATCAACTCTGACAAATTTGACAAAATGGCGTTTGAATCACAATTTCATATTTTCCAATACGCTAAAAACTATTTTTATTATAAATTAAAATGATTGTACCTAATAAATGATAAAGTAATTACTTAAGAAATTATTTTAATGTTATTTTGGTATATACCTACTTTTTGATTTTGTACATATCTAGTTTTCAGCCAAATATAATCAAAATATTTCTGAAATAAATGAACTAAATAGTTTTAGCTTCTATAGATACATACAATCATGTAGTTATAAGAAGCTACTATTCCCGTCCTTTGGCCGTCTGTCTATCTGTCCGTCCGTTGCATCTGTCAATTCGAAAAGTACAAATGCGAAAGAGTTGAATTTTTGTGTAGATGGATGCTCTTGAAAGAACAACCATAGCCGTTTAGGTTACGTCGGAGGCTGACGGATAATATAGACCAGAATAATCCATAGACGAATTCGATACATTTACAGCCATGGCTGTGTGATGTAACAAAGTAATATTATTAAAAAATACAAGACAAAGATATAAATACACATTTAATAAAGATAATTATCCAGGTTTCCCGAATATCTTATGACGTGTTTCCTTCTGTTAATATAATAACGTATTTTTTTTCCGTAGACTATGGTTTTCGGAAAGTAATAAAGTGCCAATCGAGTCAGAATGGCAGTGACTATTGAAGATATAATAAACTGTAAAGAATCAGCCCATAACTATATACATAACATACATATATATATAATTGTACATATATATACATATATACATAATACATATATACATAATTATACATATATACATATATATATAATTGTATAATTGAGTTGTAAAGTTATTTAACTTATATTTGATGCTTGTTTTTTAATAACGGCAAATCGCCTGAAAAAATAAATGACACAATCTTTGACAATTTTGAAAAAGTTTTTAATAATTTGATAAAGTGCTGGATAGCATAATATTTATGAAGGTACTAAAGAGGTCCTGAACTTGAGAGCGCAGGATGTCGGTTTAAACCCAGCGCTGAGTTTTATAAAAATGCATTTTTAACTCTCACCTGTCCTCTTTAGTGTAAAATATTGTCAAATATTATGTAACCATCTAATTAAATGAAATAAGGAAAGGATGATATTTTAACAAAAAATATAAAAATAATGGGTTTGTGATTACGATGAAGGATGATGGTGAAATGAGATGATTTTATGGGTGATTTTTGTATGAAGTTGATGATCAAAATCGGTAAAGCCGACTGTCCATCAGTTCTCTGAACTTGAATAATGAATCTGAATAATAATGAATCCCAGTTCATGAATGAATTCATGAACTGGGTGCCCTATAAAGAACCTATGCCTTTCATGAATTCAGGTTGAAACGGCACCTGTCGTATACGGCGATTACGGGATATACCGTTATCGGCGCTGAGTGTGTTAAACTTATGAAAAAAACATAACCTATCAATACCAGTAATGATAATCGATTCATAAACTCATCCTCTGCTCAGAACTACAAATTACAAACTTAATTTAAACGGTTAGTTTTATCTTACGTGACTGAACTGTAAAAAATTGTACTGTTATTTTATATTCATAAATAAATTATAAGGATTAAATAAGACGTGGGTTTGTTATTTTTTTTATATCATTAAGAGGACGTAAGCCCGACTATTTCTCCATACAAATGCTGTCGTATTGTGACTCTTATTTGTGGACATAAAAGAAAAATGTTTATTCAGCGAAACTCGCCATATAATGAAGGCATGAATAATCAACGCCTCAGGTAAACATTGTATTACAAATGAGGTGGTATGGAACAAGGCCACCCCCAACCAAAATACACTTTTTAGTGATTTATTTTCGATTCGATAGCGGAGAAGTTGTTTTCATTCAAAGGCGGACATGTCCACACGCTTTAAACCATTTTTTAAATATTTTATTCAATCAAAACCCGGGCATGTCCAGGATAAAACAGCATTATGCTTAATACGTTTCAAACAAAACCGGAAATATACTATTAACATGATTAAATAGTAAATAAGTACCAGTGAAATCATATATTTCAATTTATTTAATACAACATATCGGCCATCGTTCGGACGTGTAACATCGCAATAAACAAAGGTAATTAGTAACTTTTTATGTATTTGTTTTATGTATTGCGTGTAAAATTTTATTACGAATCACATAGGTATTGTAGGTAGTGGTTGCTAGGTTATAATACATTAAAAATGTATTCGCTAAAATTTGATAAAATAACTTAGTTACTAAATTTTCTTGTAACGTAACCAAGGCGAAAGACTTCTTCACTACAAGAAAGACACTTCTTGTAGTGAAATTGTCAAGATGGTATATGTATATATTGTAATCCTTATAGCTTTCGTAGTTTTGTTGTTTGCATTCCTCGTCGCTTTAATCCTTCGGGCTAATAGGGTCGATGATATAGAACAACCGGTCCGCGCGCTCTTTGCGCAGATTATTGCCGACGCGTAAGTCGAAAATGTTAATGATACTTCTTTCATGGGCTCTGCAAGGCTAGCCTTTTAACTTTAATAATTTTGAACGAACCGATTTCAATGGTTCTGGGCCTTCACCCGCTGGTAATCGCCAGCAGTTAATAGCGTTAACTGCTGGTAATCGCCAGCAGTTAATAGCGTTACGTTTTAGAATAAGAAATATTATTGTAAATAGGTTAGGTTAGGTTAGGTTAAGAAATGTAAATTAGTTGATTGTAATATACGATGGCTATACCTTGTTCGGGCAGACATAAAGATTTTAATCTTTTTAACTGCCCGCAATAGCGGCTAGTATGTTTAAATCAAACATATCGTTACATTCGTCACAAAATATTTCAAGCAACGCGCCCACTAATCGATTGTGACATTTTTACTTTTTTCAATTTGTTGGCATCGCTATAATATCTTTGGGCCAGAATAATTTTCTCACAAAACTGAAAATTAATTTACTCAAAGTATGTTTAGAGGATAATAAAATTGGGTGTTTTTCTGCCCAGTTTATTCGAAAATAATACTAACATTGCAGTTAAAAAATATGTAAGCAACGATCGCCTGCTTGATCAATTAGTTCCTGCAAAATGACGCAAAATTAAATATTTTAACTAATCAGCTACCGTCTACCGTCTGTAAGCGGCACAGAAATATGCATAGTCAGTCTATGTTCTCTAATAATCTGCATACATATTCTGTGCTCAAGATGCCAGGAAATAAATGTTTAAAATGTAAAAATGTGATCTCTTCCGCTTCCTGTCAGAGTGTGTTTCATTATTCTTGCGTTGAGGGTCGTGAAAACACGCTCAAACGTTATAAAACAACATGGAAATGTGCAAATTGTGTAGAAGATAACTCGGGGCCGTCTGAGGACTTAACGACAAGGAAGAGATTCCTGCCACGCATATTGAACGCCTGATGGCATTCCAGCGAATGTGGTTAAGCACTGTGCAGAGAGTCTTAAGTCGCCGCTGATGCATATTTTCAATCTCTGTATATCTCAAAGCACGTTTCCTGAAAGATGGAAGATTTCTAAAGTAACGCCGGTACATAAAAAGGGTAGCAAGGATATTATCGAGAATTTTCGGCCAGTGGCAATTACTTGCGCATTTGCAAAGGTTTTCGAGATAATTCTGCATGAATGGGTTACACGTAACTTGCTAATTTTTGCTAATGAACTAGCCCGCAATCTTGACGTAAATATTCGAACGGATGCGATTTATTTTGATATTTCGAAGGCCTTCGATAAAATAGGTCACGATATATTATTGAAAAACTGTTTGACGCTGGTTTGTCAATCGATCTGTTAAATTTGGTTGCTAGCTATTTTCGGAGTAGAAGGCAATATGCATTCTGGTATCCAGCAAGGGTTTATTTTTTATTTTATTTATTACTGCTGTAATAAATTGTAGTTTGCTGGTGTATGTGGACGATGTGAAGATATACCGATCAGTGAATTCACTATCTGACGCGCAGCTTTTACAAGATGACATCAATCGTCTTGTAGAATGAGCTGCCGATTACAAATTATAATTTAATGCCTCTAAATGCATCACAGCATCCTTCTCACGAGCTGTGCGAGAGAAAGTAAGTTTTGAGTACTCTCTGGGTAATGAGATCATTCGCAGATGCGACGAAGCATAGCTACGCGTGCCAATAAAATGTTGGAATTCGTGCTTCGAATCAGTCGATCTTTGAATAAGCCGAAGTCCATCTAGCTTTTATACGCACGTTCGTGAGGAGTATATTGGAGTATAGTTCCATTCTCTGGAGTCCTCGTGAGGTTACTTACGGTAATATCCTGGAGGTTATTCGGAGGAGGTTCCTTAGATACCTTTATCTCCGTAGGTATGGATATTATCCAGAAATGTTTCCCAATACGTAACCATTATGGATGTTAGGCTCTAACACACTCGAGTTTAGGCGACAAATCCATACTTTGTGTTTTTTTTATAAGGTTATTCGCGGTTTCATCGAGAATCCCGTAATACTCGGAGATATTGGTTTCTTTATTCCGGACCGTTGTACTAGAGCGCGGAAGCACACGTTATTTAAGCGGTTAGCGTGTCGTACCTCGAACTACCTTCTTTGGTACAGACGGCGTCTGGTTAAAAAGGCAGGGAACATCAGTGCAGTAGGCGCCGGTCGCTTTTGGTTACATTAATTGCCTGTTACTACTGTTCAAATAAATAAATAAAAAATACCCGAAGGAATGGTTGTGAGGTTTGAACGAACTGACAAACACATTGTGAACAAAACTGGTATCTAAAAAGATACCAGTTTTTCCAATAAAATGTCATGATTCACACAGTCGAAAGCTTTTGCAAAATCTGTTTCCATCGTTAGTAAATAAGGCAAGATTCGTCTCTGCTGAGCTGAGCTGAGCTGAGCTGAGCTGAGCTGAGCTGAGCTGAGCTGCCAGGAATGAAAGCATTCATTCATTAGTTCATTTTTTTTAAATGATTGAAATTAATTAAAATCAAGAATTATTTACTCGATAATTTTAGTAAAAATTGGTAGATTGAATTTGCAGGGTTTGATATATTTACTTTAGTTTTCTTTTTTTCTTCTTCCCTTCTGCTTTTAATGTTTGTCTATCCTACTTAGGTAGAATTGTCTTGTGTACTTAAATAGTGAGTTAATTTTGGTTGAACTTGAAGTTGGAATCTAACTGTATTGTTATTGTTTTTGCAGATGGAGAGACGCCTACGACGACGACGACCCCGAACTGGAGGGCTTCGAGGTCGAGCAAGTCTGGCGGCGGTCGAGAGCCGCGGTTGTAGAGCGAAGAGGCTCACGCGTTTCGCTCCCCAGGAACTGGGCGCCCGGGTTAGTAATAGCACTTTTGTTTTGAGAGGTTAGGGATGGGAGTGTTGAGAAACCCCTCCAGTAAATATAAAAGAACGTTCAACAGGGTTGTCACCTGCCTCAATGCCACTGGACTGGAGTTTATACCTTGTTCTGTACGCGACGACCACAGGTTCAGGCAAATCGGTGTCATACACATGGTGGACGGTTTTTTACGACACGGGAGCGAATATTCAAAATATGCTCACATGGCTTTTCATATAATATAATCACGTACTAATAATAAATATAGTTTTTTTTAGCTTAAACTAAATATTAATAATTACATATATTAAATCGTGTCATCCTTTTTTTATTCATAAACCTCGGTTTTGTTTTCAGCTCTCCGATCGAGCGTGACTACCCGCTCCATCGCACGCGCAGCGTCCCGCGACTCTGCCCATACTAGGTATTAAATTGTGTATAATTTTCACTTAAGTTTGTTATATATGTACAATTAGTAGGTTTAAGGATTTAAGGAGTAAGCCGCTTTAAGAAAAACATAATTCCAATTTGAGTTTCTGCCGGATGAGCCCTTCAACCCTTCTGCAGGACAAGATATAGAGGTTGTTTTATTTTAGAAGCGTGGTTTTCAAGAAGAGATAAAACGCATATAATTTGATGTTATGGCTAAGAATTTAGTTTTATTATAAAGATAAGGGTTTGCCATTATGTTTTAGAAATGATTTCGGGTAAGAGGCCCAATTTTCAACCACTTTTTGCAGCAAGTTGGGCCGTATGTCAGCAATAACGCGCCGAATATTCTCTTCCAAGGCGTTAATCGTGTCCGGCTTATCTGCGTAGACAAGCGACTTCACATAACCCCACAAAAAATAGTCCAGCGGTGTTAAATCGCACGATCTTGGAGGCCACGCCACGTTGTTCAGGAGTAAGTCTATTCATTATGAAATGGCAAACCAAACTGAGCATAAATCAAGTGACTGCTGTCAAAAACACCAACTACGAAAAAAGTAGTGCCAGATTGAAAACCACGCCTCTAAAAAAAACACCCGATATTTTCTGTGTAATAATTTTCTGGTGAAAAATAAACGTCACTTATGGTGGCATTGAACTTTTTTACGGAATATGTTTGTCGCGTTGTAGAGTCCCTTCCGAAATTTGAAAGTTATCAAATTTTGTGCTAACGTCCAATGCCTTTTCTTTTGAAGGAAATGTTTACCTTCAAACAATGGGCACTAGAATGCATCTGTTTTCGGGTGAATTGGAAAGAAATTTTCTTAAAAGTCAATCTTTGCAGCCTTCCTTTAGTTTGGCTTCGTTTTATCGATGCTATCTTTTCTTTATAAAGATTTTTTTCGTTGCAAAATATCGTATTTATTTTTTAACAAATATTTTTTGTTTATTTTCAGTCTCTCTCCCGGGCGGGAATTCTTCAACGAGGGCTCGTTGAAGAAATTACAATTGCTAATTGATTTCCACCAAGTGCGTGGCCCAAGCGCACCGTCTTTTGTAGTTGGCATCTTTAATCCCCTGTGGGATGAACTCGACAGCCTATTCGAGTCATAATTTTAAAATTCTGTCACTGCAATACCTTGGTTGGTTGGTCGCTAAGAGAAAAAACATTTAGTTCTTCTGAGGAGCAATTTCTGCGGTTTCCACTGACATTTCTTGACTAACAGACCCATTATCATTACCCAGAGCGTTTCGCCATTCGAATAGTTCGATTGAAAGTGTAATTCGTTTGTCATAAGCTTTTCTACGGTTACTTGCACGAACTAGATTACCAAAAGACGTTATCCTAATGCAAAAATGATTTTCGTAATGATTTTAAGTGTCAACACTCAAGATTGAATAAAACTGCAACAATAAGCATCAAATTTGCTAAAGTTAATCATTAAAACAAGGACATTGCATAATAATATTTATAAAACAAAGTCATTCTCATCGAATAAAAGTGTTGAGGCATTCAATATGCTCCGTTGCAGAAAAGAAACCAAAGACTCGTATTGAGAGTGAGATTCATAAATATGCCTTTTGTTGCAATATGGCCTAACGTGTATTATCGACAACTCATCCTATTTTACTCACATATGCTTCTTATATCATGTGTGTTAGATACTAAGCAATGCATTTTATTATCTAGTTTAAGCATACTTTGTGTAAATGCGCTTCTCGCAGAGGTTCACGTTATTTCTATTTTATTATGGTTCGATATGATATTCCTGTTTCAGGACACATATTCGTCCTAGCTGCTAGTCGACTCACACGTATTATAGCTTAGTTCATTTTAAGAGATTGTTAAATTACTTATATTTTATACTCTTTGATTAAAATTATATCTTTTTGACGATTCTATTTTGTCAAAGCAGTCGCATGACGCAGTCGGTAGGATTTTCGCGAAGTGTTAAATTCAGTGGTTCAGTGATTCAGTTCAGTTTTGAATGCAACACTCGTAGAGAACTGCCTAAGTCGCGAAACGGTCCAGATATGAAGATAGTTCTTCTAATTCTCAAGCAAGTGAAATCCTTATATAACTTTTGACAGTTCAGTTCTTTCATTCGGTCAGTGCGGACGCATCAATTTGAGCGTAAGTCAAGTCAATATCAGTGTCAAATTGAAATAATATTTATCTACCGTAAAACTACATATAATTTTAAAAAAAAGAAGAGTTCTAGTGTTTGTTTAATTTTTGTTTGTAAGCAACTGCAGTGGAGTGTTTTAAATGCAAGTATCCGATAACCGTCGATGCCGATTCGCTTGCTTGTAAAGATTGCAGTGTGATACTTCAAATCAAAGGAAGAGCGAACGCCCTGAGGAGGAAGCGAGAGGATTGGAAGTGCCAGAATAGCGGGTAGCTCGCACCGCGACTCGGCCGGCAACTCCATATTGGCGGAGGTCAACAAAAAACTTGATTCCATAAAGACAATTGAGAAAGACATCCACGAAATAAAATACGAGGATATCTGAAGGAGTCTCAACTCGCACTCGAAGATTCGGAGCAGCAGATTAAATCCTCACAGAGGCAAAGGTCATCAGAGGCAGAGGTCATCAAATAGCCAGCCTTTCCGAAAGAATTAAAAGCTCACTCTAAAAATATCGAGATATCCGGCGTTGAAACGGAAAACGACGAACATATTAAAAATATTGTTTTGATAATCGCAAAAAGAAAATATTTATCGAAATAATAAAGTGATAAATCTGGCCCCCCGCCAATTGTAGTCCAGTTCAAATCTCAGTCTTCTAGAAATTTTTGGCTGGAAAACCGCAAGAAAGTGGTGACAAACGAGGATATTTTTCGCAATAAAAATTCAGCAAAAATTTATATTAACGAACATCTAACACCTTTTATGAAACAACTCCTGTGGAAAACAAAAAACGCCGCTAAGGACTTCCGATATATTTGGATCAAGAGAGGGTCACTTTTTGTGAAAAGAGTGATCAGTGCAAAAATCCAATAATAATTAAGTGTGAAAAAGATATTGAAAACCTCAAGTAAAGATTTAAAAACATAGTAAAATACCAGGTTTCCATCTTATCTCCACATACGATCACTAAAAAAATATTTCGATATTGGAAGCGCAGCCCGCGACCACAAGGGCCGGTTTCATGATGCCATCAGAAATCAAATTTAAAAAATCTACATCTGAATTAAGTAGATTAAAATCATTCGGCCAATGGAAATGCACAAGTGATTTATTTTTCATGTACTCTTTTTCTTTGTGTTAATGTTTCTTTAATTTTTTTGGTTCTTTTTTAAGTAATTAAAAAAGTGTATGTAAATTTAGTACGTGTATAGTTTCTAAGACTTGTCATCAAATTGAGTTTCTGGTAGTGTTTTTGCCAGAACCCTGTTAATGTATTATAAGTGTTTTTTTTTAATAAAAATATATAACTAAAAAAAAAATAAAATCGTCAAAAAGATATAATTTTAATCAAAGAGTATAAAATATAAGTAAGTTAACAATCTCTTAAAATGAACTAAGCTATGATACGTGTGAGTCGACTAGCAGCTAGGACGAATATGTGTCCTGGAACAGTTTGTTATTCTAGTGAATTATATCATATCGAACCATAATAAAATAGAAATAACGTGAACCTCTGCGAGAAGAGCATTTACACAAAGTATGCTTAAACTAGATAATAAAATGCATTGCTTAGTATCTAACACAAATGATATAAGAAGCATATGTGAGTAAAATAGGATGAGTTGTCGATAATACACGTTAGGCCATATTGCAACAAAAGGCATATTTATGAATCTCACTCTCCATACGAGTCTTTGGTTTCTTTGCTGCAACGGAGCATATTGAATGCCTCAGACACTTTTATTCGATGAGAATGACTTTGTTTTATAAATATTATTATGCAATGTCCTTGTTTTAATGATTAACTTTAGCAAATTTGATGCTTATTGTTGCAGTTTTATTCAATCTTGAGTGTTGACACTTAAAATCATACCGCTTTGCATTAGGATAACGTCTTTTGGTAATCCAGTTCGTGCAAGTAGCATCGAACTATTAGAATGCCGAAACGCTCTGGGTGGGCCCTGTTAGTCAAGAAATGTCAGTGGAAACCGCAGAAATTGCTCCTCAGAAAAACTAAATGTGTTTTCTCTTAGCGACCATCCAACCAAGGTATTGCAGTGACAGAATTTTAAAATTATGACTCGAATACGCCGTCGAGTTCATCCCACATGGGATTAAAGATGCCAACCACAAAAGCCGGTGCGATTTGGCCAAGGATGTGGCGGAAATCAACTGGAATTGTAATATAGAAAACGCGGTTTACCTGCTTGAATATCCTATATGGTTCGACCCACTGCCTGGTCGAACTGCTCTGGATACTAGTTATAATTTTTATTACAATGCTTAATAATATAATAAATATGTTAATTTTATGCTATTTGTTTTAATCAATAGATATGTATTTTTTTACATTTTTATAGTTAGTAATAAAAAATCATTTTCTAGAGAATTTTATAAACTACTTAAAATAGTGCAGGTTATCAAGGTGACTTACATAGTTTTTCTAATATAAGCATTTTAGTAAACGTCCATTAGGCCATTTTTTTGAAAACTTTCCGCGACTTCTCGCACCACTTTTGATAGAATTTATTTAAAAAATAGACTTTTCGAGTTTCTTAACATTTAGACCTCACTATATGCGTTTCGATCCCGAATACAGATGAGCTGTTATGGAGTGGTTTTTTTCATACGCAGACGTTAATGAAATGATGAATGATGATGATGTTATTAGTTAATACATGCGTCTAATGACACGCGTGAAATATCACAATATTTTAGTTAAAACTTCGATAATTCTCTAAAAAAAAATGTAATTTTAACCTAGAAAGTGTGTTTAAGCTTTCCAATAATATATAATTTTGTAATAATTTATACTCTTCATAGAATTTAATTTATGACACATTGACCAGATACGTGTAATCGTAATAATTAAAAAATGTACCTATGTAAAGAAGTATTTGTAATAAATCGTAAAATAATGACTGTCGTACTAAGAACATTGAATAACAGCTAATATATTACTATTTAAATACATGAAAATATCCTAATTTGTAATATAATTGTTTTTTTTTAAATATTATTAGAATTAAGGAGTTTATTTATTGATTAAATGCTTTGACCCACCCCACCTTTTAATTTTTATAAGCTTAGGTTCAAAATATGCAACCTGTTAGGAAAAGTTTCACCCTATTTATTTTTAAATTAATGTGTAAGACTTTTTGATTGTTTAATGCAGGGATTCCCAAACTTTTGGGCAAGAGCCCCTTTTCCAAAATGAACTAAAACATTAGTCATTCTTATAACAAGTTCGTATACGTAACACAACTTATGCAGTATCTTGAAAGTTTCGAATAAGAACTTGTGTTAATTAATAGGGGTCGATTTTTAGACCTCGTCGACCCCCAAATGTAGTTTTCGTTTATGTCGACCCCTGGGAAACCGATTTCGACCACTTTGGGAATCCCTGCTTTAATGACTAGTTAGAAGTATTAGACAAATGGAAAATTAAAGGATTTTCTACCTTTTCTCCAACTGTCTAATGATTCTAACTGTTATATTATATTGGTCTCATAATTAGGCCCTGTAACAGTGCCTCATGTCTACCAGAGTTATAAGCGTATTTGATTTTTTAGGTTATCGAATTCAATTTTGAATCCACGATCCCAGAGTTGGTTTCCGTTTGTCCCGCATTCCTGCTCTTTCTTGTCCTACAGGGAAATGTGTGATTATTTTGTAAGATATTGTTTAGTTATAATAAGCTCACCCTATGAACATACTTACTCTTTGAACATATTTTCTGTAACGCATGTAATCCCCTAGGGGGAACGCTGACAAGCTGTTATGTGTTTAGCGGGCAGACGGCGGTACGTCACCGGGCGACTCGCTCTTCTGAACTTTATCATCATTACGGTTATATTTTTTTTAAAAGAAATTAAATTAATCACACTACTAAAGGAAATGCGCCTTATAAACATCACTGCCCCAGGAATACAACCTCGAACCATGATATCTATAGAACCTATAGCAAGACCACTATTTCATGAAGTCTGGCAACGTCGTTTTTCGCTGTAATGTAATGAATACCTTCTTACGAAGACGACAATACTTTGACATCAAATACCATATTTTCTTCCCTGTCCTATACGTCGCGGCGAATATCTGAAATGTGGATTTGTAATATTTGTCTGTAAGATATTGATTTAGATAGTAAGTTTGCTATTTGTGCATTGGTTAAGATGGAAAATCTGCGTACTATTTGAAGTTTGATTGGCTCAGCATTGGGCAGGTTATAAAGTACACAGAAAGCTTTGTGAGTTTAAGAAAATTACATATAAATTATTATGCGATCGCATAAGTCGATCACTTTCTACGTAGCGATTATTGAGAAGATTATGGTTAGATTCTATATTGATATTATACAAAATGTTGATTAATTTAGGTACGTAATTATCGAGGCACTTTTAAGTGTCTTCAACGCGTAGTTTGTATTTTATTTATTTATATTAGCTTAAAGTACGTATTGCGGGGTCGTTGCGATGGTCGCAAATAAATGTCACAGTAAGCCGTGCAACCGGTTACAGCATGTTGGTCGTTCGACAACCGCAGCGAGACGACAATATTTTTTTTCATACAAAAATAAATCTAAAATCTAGCCAAACCACCAATGAGAATATAATAATGCTTTATTATCCGTTATATAATGAACTTATAAACGAAAAACACGCGAGCTAAGTTAATTTTCATGTTATTTATAATAGCAGCTTTTGACTGCGGATAACGTGGGATTCCCATATCGAAAATGTCAATTTTGTTATCTGGGAAATACTGAAAATCGTACTGAAATCGTGCTAGTGAAACAGCACAGGTTGATGTCTTTAAAAATTACATCCGAGATCGGTACGAAATCATACACTTTGCTGTGGCCTCGAATCATCCTGTATTTATAATTTGTTTCATATAGCATACAGTAAAAATTAGTCATTTATGATACCGTATTTGCAACAAAAGAAAAATACTGCTATTGGCTCAAATAAATGACTATTTTAGAAATATTTGGGGATCTGTTTCTTAATATATGTAACGTATTTGCGCCGATTTGTTTATTGACCGTATGAGATATTTTAGATGACGCGTGCATAATTAGTTTCATTTGATAATATAAATTTATATTTGTTTTTTATGTTAGGTAAAATATATTTCGTTTTATTTTCATTTGTATGTTTCACACGAACTCGCAATATTGTCGGCTAATGCTTTCCATAGCCAATTCGTAGCCAATTAGTTCGTAGCCAATAAGTAGTAACTACCTTAGTGAGTGATTGACCAAAATTCGTTCTTATGTATTGCATATATTTATTAGTTTTACAATGACAGATGTTAAGGAATTTTCGTTTGTTTTACAAACGTGAATGTGTTTTTTTTTATTTATTCTAGAGAATAAATAAAAAATTACTGCTACCTCACTAGGTACCCGAGTACTTCCAAGTCGAATTAGACTTTAAACAAGTTACCACATTGAAGTATCAATGTGCTTTCTTAGCAGAAACATTGGTTACCTACACAATTTTAAAATGGAGGTAAATCACTAAAAAAACAGCGGTAGTTCCCTCATCTGAAGACTCGGAAGGCAGTTTACTGAGTTTCATGTCGACAGATTCAGATAATGAAAATTTTCAACAACACTTCGTTGATTATTTGAATTCCAGCGATGGGTCGTTTAAATTAGAGGAAACAATTGATTTTCACACAACATATACCCATAATTCTCCACTTAACAGAAAAGTAAAAGAGGGTGATTGAATGTCAGTAAAATTAGCGACCAAAAGGTCTTTAGAGCACCGTGTTGGCAATGTTATAATAGTTACAAATGACTGAAAATATTTGGTTAAATACGCAAGGAAAATTCGCAATTCGTTTTTGATCAATTTTCATTCCATTATTCTGCTTATCTGAAACGAATCTAAAGAGGACCACTAATTAAAAAAAAATCAAGGATTATATAAGTAGTAACATGTTATATTATTTTTGTCTAAATTGCAATTGATATTATGAAGAAGATTTTGATTATATTATGCCTATATTTTACATAAATTACATATTTCATTCCTAGTACGGTTATCAGATGGCTAATTTATAATTAGTACATCCTACCTATCTATTTATTGAAAACAAATATTTACTATCCGGAAGTTGGTCAACCCTGCTTTCACTGTAGGGCAAATCCGGCATACTAAAAAGTGAGGTATTTGGCACAAACATATTTAATTACATATAAAATGGACTTTGATAAAGAGAAGAAAGTATCCATATTTTATAAATTACAAACTTGTATCCTTGCAGTATTCATTATATAGGGTACACTAGAAACAATATTTTAAATAGACATTATTACCCCCAGAAGTAGGGCAATTGCAAGCATTCGACAAACTGACGAACATATGTCAACATGCGTGCAATTAGCACTCGGTAATTATGTACCGTCTTTATGACAAGTATGCTGAGGACATTAAGTGCCACTCTTCAACCTTCAAAGTCATTCTTTAGTTAAGTTATTCTTTAGTTAAGATTATTATAAGTTTAGACTAGTATGAGTTTTTTCATTGACTTTTTAGACCAGATCTACGACTACCTTGAGTAAACCTAACTGCTGTTATTCCTACTAATTCTAAATGGACTCATGGCCATGAAATTCTGCAATGTCCCTATATATCTGCGTTATGATACACCCTACCTACCTAGACGACAATCCTGCATCACATATAATGAGATCGGACTCTAACAATATTGAGGCAGATCGCCAGCACTCCAAATTTGAGCATCCCTGTAGTAGAGGATAATAGTAAAACAATTTTACTTTCCAAGATCTGCAGATTCGCTTTGAGATCTTAAGTAATCATTTAAGAGGTTAGCCGATAGAGATTGTCCTACGACAATAAGCTAGCCCTATAACAAAGAATAATAATTGAACATTACACATTGACAAACACTAGTTTTTTTCACAGCATTGTAGCATCTCTTGGTATAAAATCAGGTTTAGGAGTCGAATCGGTTAGGAACAATAATTTCTAAAGCTCATTATTATGAAATCATTAAAATTGAGTGGAATACCTTTGGTTACATTCGCAGCCAACTAGTTGTTGCTACCTGCGGTAGATGGCGATGATGGCAATCCACGAAAAGTACATTTTTAGAAATATTTACGCATACGTAAAGTAAAATGCATCGACAACTACGAATTCGTAACGGCAGCCCGGACTTTGAAATAACATTTAACTATTGAAGTTTTAGACAATGTCAGATCCCTCACCGACGACTCCATACGGTAACAGCGGACTTAAAATCTACACAATCGATCATATTATAACAGGTTCATGAGTTTTTCTATTTCAAAAAAACAGTTATAAAACAGCCTTATATTCTAGGTCATGCGGCTGTATTTGTTGTAATCAATTTAATAACAAAAAATCCTTCACTAATTTATTTATTTATTACTTGATGCAATAAAAGCACATATTTGTACGCTCGATAAAAAGGACACATTATTGTTATTAAAGCTCGTTTTAAGGGAGCGTCGTCATAAATAGTGCTATTTCAACACACAATGTTTACACAACAAAGTACTTCACGAAACGATTAATCAACTTCGCTTTATAGCCTAAAAACAATAAAATCGGTTTTTTTATTCAGTCAATTAGATATTTATGTAGGTTTTGATTATTTTTTTTAAAAAATGTATTTAATTTATTACCTCAGCCGTCCGTTGAATGACACCGTATAGTTTTCAATTTATTGATTTAATATTTTCTACAACTTCGTCGAATTTATCAGGTAAATCTGGCAATGTTGTTTAAGCCAAGAGCTGATATTTCTTGATTTTTCGTTTTTTTCCTTGCTAATGCGAAAAATACGAACTCTCCAATAGTTTTAATTGATTTTCTGCCTTTGTAGGCATTTGGAATATTTATTATTTTATTTGTATTAAATAAATAAAGTTTATATGGGCCTTGCCTATAAGGCGATAGAAACACGACGCGAAGAGACGCGCGAATAAATGTATTTTTTGATTATCATCTATCAGGAGTACATAAAACGTAAAAGATTGGCCTATCATTTTGCACTTATGTGGATATTGTGACAAATTCACTTGATTCTATCAGCTGGAATAGAATTATCAGGCGCACATAATGAATGAGGAGGTATTATGTATTTGTTTAGGCGATTTGAATGTAACCGTGATTTATATTACAGATTATAAATTGTGATAGCTTCACTTTTTATTTTTATACTAGAAAGATTGTATGACAATATTTAAATGATATTATGTTTTTGTGTGATATTATGTTTTTTAGATATTATGATATTATGTTAAAATGTCGCCCAACTTCATCGGTTTCATCAAAATATTACAGATTTTTTGTACCTCCTCTTTTGTGAATTCTGGCCATCAAAATAAATTAGCAAAAGAAATAGTTTATTTTTGTATCTTAACAACAAAAAATACTTAACAAAATGAAATGCGTATCTGACTTAGGGTAAGCATGGGCAATATGGAAAACCTAATTTTAGGTAAACAAAACAAATAAAAGCAACGAAATTGTTATTTTTTTTTATTGCATACTTTTAACTACCTTTACAACGTGATATTTTTACACTAAAATCGTTAACATTACATACTTTTAAAAAGTTAAAAGCTTAATTAGTAGACAGTATGTTTTTTCCATTTTGCCATTGTATGTAGGCAAAATGGAAAGCTAGAAAGGGCAAAATGGAAACCTAAACTAAAAACAATAGTGTCTTATTTATTTTTTAAGCCATGATGAATTTCGGTAAGTCGTCTTTACAAATCATTTTTCAAAACGCAGGGTCAATTAGCTGTTTTTTTTCGGGACAACCTGTATACATACATACAGTATGTTCAGTGTGTGTGTGAATCATTTTGCATCCACGAAGGATGCGTAAAGGTGGCTTAAATAAATATAGCCTAGGTATTTGTTTTGCTATTGAACGCATGGTAGAATTCTGAAGCAAAACTTCCTTAGCACTTTACACAATCTAATTGTGTAAAATGACAACCTTTTGCATGCAACTTACTAAATGTTATTGTATAAAGCCTAAGGTATTTTTTTACTTAATTTAAATAGTAGAATAACATGTCAAAATATTAACAAAAACGACCTTATATTATAATGTATTTTTAAAATATGTATATATGTACAAATGTTTATTAATATATATTATTATATAAAAATATATATGTTGATATACCAGTTTAATTATCTAATTTAGACTATTAACTATAAATTACTTCCTTTATCTGTTTATTATATTACAATTTTTTAATATCTTATTATATCGTATATTTCATATTATATAACTTGAAAAGCTTGATAGCAATATAAGCAAATATTCAATAAATAAGAACAAATTGAACTGCCTTCTTTATGACAGATATTTGGTCTAGTTAAGAAGGCAGCGAAAAGAGGTTGCAGTGGAGCAAACGCTCACGGATACAATAAATTTTAATATTTTAATACACAAATCTGTAACCTCACAATATGGAATTGTTTCAATAAATAAAAAAAAATGTGACACGCTCATTCCCGTACATTCGGGTAAACTTGATAGGTTGCTCGGAATACGATACGCTCATTCGACTACAGTTGTCGATTTTTTCGTATCTATCACGTTGATTTTCTTCTAAAATAAATAGGTGTGTGGAATATTGATGTAGATACCGGTGATCATTTTGATATATAAATTGACACATTACCGATATATTACTTCTAACGCACGCTGATTTTTTTATATATTAATTTAATATTCAGTGGAAATTTTTATCATTTTGGGGTAAATTTCATTCATCTAGACCAGAGGCGTCCAAACTTTTTGCTGCGAGGGCCAGTTTGGTATTTAAATTCATTAGCGGGGGCCAAGCATTGCAAATATGTGAATTAAAAAACCTTATTACAAGTAAAGCAGCATTGAATTTTTTTATTGTTGCCACATATATATACTATAAAAAAAAATTATAGTAAATTACAGATATAACAATACTAAACAAACATGTCTAAATTATATTATTATAAAATCATTTCACGCAATTTTTAATGGGAATGGTGGAACTGGGTTTTTTCCTGGAGAGTTTCTTCAAAGTTGGGATTCAAATCGGAAACACCAATTATTAGCAATGATTGCAAATGATCATTCGATAAATTTGCCCTATATTTAGATTTCAGATACTTCATCCTGGAAAAAGTTTGTTCGCACATATTATATAGGTAGTGCCATACATAGAAATAAATTTACAAGCCAATTGCTTTAACGAAATTTGCAACGAAATTTTTCAAAATCCTTGGCGGGCCGGATAAAATCGCCTGCCGGGCCGGGTTTGGCCCGCGGGCCGTAGTTTGGACACCTTTGATCTAGACCGTCTTTATCAAGTTTAATATTGAATCCGAACTTGATTAATCGTTGAAGTGTGATTAAAATCGATAAAATATCCAAAATGATAACTATACTCGGCTATTTTGGGTGTTATTATCGATGCATTTACGTACAATTTGTTTGTATTTTAAATTTGTTAACATAAACTTAAATATTTTTATTTAGAAAATTTTCAGTCATAACCGCGCGTCAAACTCACTCCCCCTATGTAGCGCTCGTTTGCATGCGCGGCCGTAAAAGTGATTTGAACGCACGGGAACACGCAAAATAATTATTCATGAATTTAGTTTAAATAGATTTTTTTATTTATGAAAACACTTTTATTTATTTATCTTTATTGAAAAAAACAACATTTTTACACAGTAATATAAAGCTGTACTTTTACATTTCCAATTAAATTTAATTTAATTACAAAATATTTTGTACGTACACTGCTGTGCATAAATAAAATACCAAGTTTCTGATTTTGTTATTATTGTTTAAATATGATTTAAGCAGCCGTTCACAATCTAATTTCATGTGATTTCATGTGTGTAGTTGACGAGACAACACAAGAACATTTTGTAAAATGGATCTATCAATAAACTTTAATTTATGGTAGGTTAAAGTTTTTGTGCGTTAACAATTTGCGACAATCTCACTGAATTGTATAACACAACGTGGATTTGTTGTGATTTTTAATGCGTAAAGCTTGACTATTACATATTTTGCTGATAAGGTCCTTTTATTTGCAAAAAATAATTTCGTTTCTCAGGAACACATGTTTGCATAATTTTCGATAATGCTGAATTGTTAAAAGTTAATAATCATCAGCCATCAGCCATTACGATCCTAATAGGTTAGCACTAAGCCATACTCTTATTAAATATTAATACCCATTTGTCAAATCAAATTCATTATCAATTTTTAATTTGCTTGTGCTACCTTCATTATAGATATGTACTCGTATTATATAAAAATCAATACGTTCTGACAACTTATTAACCAGAAACTTACATAGTTTATAAAAATTAGACGAATATTATTATATACCTTAATCTTTTACCACAAAAGTTAATAAGAATGACATAAGTAAATTTTTAGGGTTTGCACTTGCTAAAATTACTGATTTTTGACACTGACTTTTGGGCTTCGAAACATTGGATTGTATGGTCTTAGGCAATGGCTTAATATCCTTTGGAGAAATTAAATCTACATTAGTGGCAACAACAGTTGTTGCGGAGTCAGTAGTTACCAAAGTTGTTGCTGCGGTAACTCCAGAGACTATAGATGTGACAGGAGCGGATACAGCAACCGTAGTTGTTGTAACAATGGAAGTAGTCGCTGGAGTTATTGCAGTTCCGGTGATGCTAACAGATGTTTCAACATTTTCATAGGTAGCTTGATTTTTTGCACTTAGTTGCTCAACACCTGAAGTAAAAACCGTAGAGGGTGCAAAATCCAAGTCATTAAATAAGTTTCTATTGTACGGATAGATTCCGCACTTTTTGAAACCATTGGCAGCATTTTCAACAGTCGCACTTTTTTCAAATGCAAATTGACAAGTCTGGCAACATCAAACTGAAACTGGTGAACTTTCGTTTATGCGGCGTCCTGGATGGTTCTTTTGAAATATATCGACTGCTCTTTCAAAGGCTAACTTAAATGATTTGTACACAGAAACATCCAGAGGCTGTAATTTGTGACTTGTGTGGGATGGAATACTTACAAAGATAACTCCACTTTTTCTGGCCAAACTTAAACCTTCCAGATTTTGGTGGGTGGAATGGTTGTCCATTATAAGAAGTACGGGTTTCTCTTGCATGGGTTTTGGTTTTTCTATGAATACTTGCAACCACTTGTTGAAAATGTCATCCAACCTGACTCTGAGCACCATGCCTGTGCACCATTGGGTGCACCGTCTAGCAGCCTTTCATTCATCCTTTTTCGTTTTCCGAAAATAAAACAAGGCGGAATGAAACGTCCTGTGGCACTGCAACAGCAGACTACAGTTGTTAATTGCCCCTTTTCAGCAGATGATATAACGCCAACCTGTTTTTTTCCTTTCAGTGATATTACTTTAGGAGGTTTCTCAGACGTTGTTGAGTGACATAGATTACCCCAACTCGTTGTTGTCTCTGGCCGGGGGCGCGACAGCATACATCCTGTTTGACGTGAACATATGGGTGAAAACATCGCTGTTTCTTTCTTACTACTTGTTTCTTTAATGAAGTAAAGTGAGAGGGACAATAATATTTTTTTATGCATACCTATATTAAAATGAATATTTATTTTATTCATGTTATTATTAGGACCTCACGTCATGAAATCAAGTTCTTCCCCTAAGACGAACTGCCATCTTGTCAGCCCGCTCACAGTGGCAACGAATCTCAGCGATGCGTTATATCGCACCAACAAGCGTTGCTCTTCCTCGTCTTTGAATTACCAGGACTTGTACGATGGATCCGTGACCTTAGCGTCGAATACTAACAGCCAAATGTTAAGCTGGCAACAAGGAGCAACAAGGACAACAAGGAGCTGCAACAAGGAGCTGGTCCAAACCAGCTCCTTGTTGCAGTAGTAAGCATCCTCGCCGTATGTTTTGCGACCACAGTCGTCTGAGGGAAACACCGATTAAATATTAATATATTCATTCAAATTACATTCAGGAGATCCAAACAGGACACCACAATATGGGAATTCCATCAACAATTTTTAATATGTATTCAAATATTTTTTTTTTTAATTATTTCTATAAAAGCCTAGATAATTAGAAAATAAAATGAATTTGCTGAATAAAGTGAAACACAAACCACTTAGGATGCACCTTCCAGTTGTCTCCGAAGAAGAAGCCCGTTATCTTCATGCCCATGTGCTGGTTCCGCTTGATCTCGTCTCCGGCTTTGATCCAGGTGTTTCCGTAGTCGTGCGGGAGCGCCAAGCCTAGCGAGAAGGGAGTCTGCGGCAGCTGGGCGTAGAAATAATCCTGGCGCTCTCTGGACACGCGACGCATCTTGTAATGGTTGGTACCTATTGAAACGGTATGAAGTTGTCTTTGTTTGTATTTCGTAATATCATTATTTTCAGCATTTCTATTATCAGCATCAGCATTCTTATTTATATTATCAGCAGCATCAGTATTATTTTCAGCATGTGCTCCGTTTTGAGGCACCTACAGTTCGATTCTGGTTAAAGTTATTTGAACGAGTCTTGTCAACTTAACAGACTATTTGGTTACCGTTACTAAAGTTTTCAGTAGGCTCAACCAACGTTTGGTAAACCTAACTGAACTCCGGTACTCATAAACAAACTGCTTTGTAAGCGCTGCCGAACTGTTCAGTAGAGAAACTAAATGGCGCAATAGGCGAGAAGTGCGAGGTGTATTTGCGAGTCTACTACTGATTGTTTGGTTGACGTAACAAAACTGTCTTATAATGTGTATGTAACTTTTCATCTGAAAGTTGCATCTACAAGAATGTTTGGTACACGCTTTACAAGAAAGTTTTGTTAGGTGAACGATTTATTGGTTTGTATAGCCTATCAAACACTACAATATACTTCGGTTGATCCTACTAAAATTCAGTAGCCGCATTAAATTATGATTCTACTGAACTTTTCGGCTAACTCAGAGCTCGATATCTTTTCAGCTCAGCGAACAATGATAATAATAATATAGATTGTGGACGAAAGTGAAGTATAGCCAATACTAATGGAAATGATCAGCAACCAACCTGATAGGAATATCGAGCATGGAGCCCTCCTCATGGCTGACCAGGGCGTTCCTCAGCGCCAGCAGTTCTGGTCCCAGTTCCCGGGCGCCTCTGCCATTTCAACTTCAACCATGTCTATGCTGTTGTAGTTCTCCTTCAAGATACCTTTGTACTACCAAATATAATTTAAAATATATTTCAACAATATAAGATTGGCTAAAATTTTCACATATTAAATTAATTTTATAATTGTATCTTTAACTGTAAGTGTTTCTGTATATTAAAAATAAATAATACAAATTAATTAATAACTTAAGTGCGCGACTCTCGAGACTCAGGCCATATAAATAGTAAGATTCGGGTTTCTAATAATGTTTTGCCAAAAAACATATTTTAATTAGTAGGTAATTACACAGCATCTTCAGTAGCAAAGTATCCTAGGTAAATTTAAATAGAGTGAGACCACTTTAGCATACACGGATCCTGTAACTATGAGGCTCAGAAATCAATATAAAAAAATATTGACCTATAATATCATCACGCGAAATGGATCACTCGGATATTTTTACGCAGCCATATTGTCGCGTCTTCTCAAACTCTGCGAGTTGCTAATTATTCGACTCTAATCTAATCTATATTTATTACTGAATGATGATTATTATTTTTATAGTGCACAAAAGAATATTAATAAAATAATTAACTCACCACCGGGCGTAAATCTGGGTGAAGGAGTAGATAACCATTGTTGCTTACTATAAACGAGTATCCGTTAACTCCCAGCTGAAATTTTAAACTCCTTTTTTAGATGCATTATGCAATATTATGCATAATATTTGACATTTTTTTATATCAAATTTTGGAAAATTATGTTGTTTCGATTGTAACTAAATTATAAGTAGAGACTGCAGCGAAAACCAAAGAATATATTATGTAGGTCGCTCATGCGTAAGCAGTGGTTCTCACAAAAAAAGTACGCACACATAAATAAATAAATAAATAAATAAAAATACACTATCTCATCTTTTTGGATGCCTTTTACTGAACATTACAATAATAATTTATACAAGGCAGTTTTGCAATGCGTCTTACATCATGAGTGCCCGAAAATATTTCTTTGGGCTCTCTTCGAAAAAGTCAATTGCAAATTGTATATAAATAATATCTGATTTATCTCCATCTGATACATACAACTTGTCTCAACATTTCATCTTTTCATCTAATTAGATGGGTACATAATATTTGACATTAAAGAGGATAGTTAAGAGTTAAAAATGCATTGTTATAAAACTCTGCGCTGGGTTTAATCCGACAGTCAGTACCTTAAGTACAGGACCTCTTTAATGCCTTATAAATATTTTGCTATCTTATGCTTTATCAAAAAATTAATAATATTTTCTATTTTTTTCATATAGCAATTTGTTGCTATTAAAAAGCAATCATCAAATATATAAGTCAAATCCTTTTACAACTCAATTAAACAATTATCTTAATATATGTATATCAGAGAATATGATATAAACAATAGAAAGATAGAATAGATTCATATAATTCAGAATAGATTAATATTATATTACAGAAGAATATAATTAAACAGAGTCTCTGTGTCATTTCTACCAAGATCAATTAAGTATTTATTAAGAGCCGCTATTTTCGCAAAGAATATTAGATAAATTTCATAAAAAATACGAAACACAAAATAACATTTTCAAGATATTTTTTACTTTACGGTTTCTAAAGTTTAAACGTAAATATCTTATTGTATCAATAAAAGAATTAAGAAAATAAAATTCAAGTAAGATTTTAGACATACATTGATTCTGTTTTCCATAAATAAACAACAACAACAACAAAGAGTGTTGCGCTAGATGAGACAGAACGATTTAAAGGCACGCACAAGACAGAGAAGAACGTCACCGGCAGCCGGGACGTGAGGGACGCGAGGGGAATGCTAGTCTAGCAGTTATTATAAAATACTTACTTTATATGGCAGGGTCAGCCTCTCAATCTCATCGATTGGAACATCAGTAGCAGCGACGCTCAGCAGAGCGGCCGTTCTCGAGCTGTTGTCATTATTGACCTTGTGGTCGAAGGCCGGGATGGCCACTGAGGTCATGAGCGTGTACTCTTCGTTGTAATGGTCGTCCGCATCCTCGTCGTACTGCAATCAGATGCTTTGTAGTAGCGGAAGTGCCACCGTCCGCCTACACAGTTCACCCAGACGCCAGGTAAACCATGTGACGACGATGGGCGAGATGCGCAGTCGATGGTTCAAATATAGTGGAAAGCTACACAAATATTCCTATATCTATGTTCTATACTGGCAATCTGATGATTACCTGCCTGTTACCTGACATCAGCTTTACGAGGCCTCTTTCATTTCCCAGTCAGAAAGAATACTTTAAATTTATTTATTTTATTTAATTATTCTTATAAATCAAAATACATTTATAGAACAGTAGTAACAGTTCAATGGTAATTAATGTAACCAACAAGCGACCGGCACTACTGCACTGATGGTCGGTCCCTGCCTTCTTAACTAGACGCCGCCTGTACCAAAGAAGGCAGTGACCGTCGATTAAATCAGCTGAATTATTCATTAATATCTGAGTATATTCCGGATAAATGGATATATACTTTTGATAAATATATATATATAACTGCCCTTTTAATAACCTTTAAAACTACCCCTAAAGGCGCCGCTAGCCGCACCATTATTAATTACTTCCCAAACAGGTGGTTCTCAATTCATTTTGTTTTACATTTTTCAATAAAGAAACATTTCCTTTGTAAGATTTTTTTAATGAATTTCTCATTACTCATAAGTTGAGTCTTGGTGGCTTAAAGTGGCTTGAAAGATTTCGATGATTTGATATGATACAGAATTAAGATAAACTATTAAAAACTAAGTTTTCCGTACAAAATGTTTTCATATCGAATTCGACAATAATATTGCTTAAAATTTAGAAATATTAACTAAAAAATGGTAATAATAATAAAAAAATATAAGTTTCGGGTGCGAGTTGTTAGACATTACTTTTTCCTCACCTACAATAAACTCAACAGTTTAACCGGAGGTAGTTCGTAAATATTTTAGTGAAATATATTTTTTTTGAATTCTAACCGTAATCGTTTTTAAAACGTTTATAATTTTGTTCGAATTAAAAAATAATTTGTACCTTGTATTTATTTTGTTCGGGACTATTTATATGGACGAAAGTTTGTTGCCGTAATATTTATATCACTAAAATCAGTAAGAAGAACGGTTAACAGTGCTAACAAACTGTCAATCCTTACTCTATATGCACATTTTGTTACCTTGCGGGAATGCCAATTTTGTAGCCAGCAAATTAATGAATGATATCCATGTTTTTTTTTAACACTTTGTAATATATAAAAGATAAAACCAATCAAAAGGTCAAAAGGTACATAGTAGGCACACATGAAACCATCAAGGCTGATAACATAGGGATAATTGTGGAAAAAGGGTAACCAATGCCAATACGAACCGTGGTTTGGGGGTTTCCGTGGTTTGGGGGGAGCAGGACAACAAACAATTAGCATTCCAATATAATACAGGGAGAAACGTAAAAAATATTCAGAACCACTTGCGCATACGTTAACTTCAGGTTAGCAATGTAATTGGTATTATTCACGCATCTCTCCGGGAAGTATGCGCAATTTGGCCTAAGAGGATTAATCATCAAGAGGTACCCATCATTCGAGCAAATCGAGGGAATATTGGTCAAACACATAGAAAACCATACAACAAACTCCTGGGGTTGGATATTCACGCTGGATTTTGTATATTTACTTACACGGCCTTGATATTTTTTGGCATTGTTCAATAATAGTTGCCTTTGTCGCCTGGCTTTATCGAGATCCCACAACCAAATGCCGATGTTAGGATCCTAAAATGGGTAGTCACCCTATGATTAGGCCACTTTAAATATGAAAATCCAAATTGGAAAAAATTGTTATGGATGGTTAATTGGAAAAAAATATGAAACGATAATCAGTTTCATGGTTATTCTTTTGATTAGGAAAGTAAATAAAAATATTTGTTCTAAAAGAATAAGTCAAATTGATAAGCAATAAAAAAAAAACAGCAACATTACAATTATAGTTTTAAAGCTATTCAGAGAAAAGCATAGAAGAGTGGGAGAGCGATATCTTCGTTCGTAGAAAACCTATCCTGCTTAAATTTACGTAGTCCTTTCGATAGTATTGAAATTAGGTACTAGAAAATATTTATACGCTTATCTCAGGCACTACAATAAACAATCTCACTTACTGTAATATCTGCGTAGGCATGGGTCCAGGAAGCTGGATGGTTGTCCTTCTGAAGAACCAATGGTCTCGCTATCACTTGGATGTAGTTCAAGACCTTCATCTGCACTTCGTCAATGGACTGAATGTGAGTGCAGACTCTATTTCGTTGAAACCACAATAGACAGTCTGAGTTTGCAGGCAGATGATGGTGGTATATTCCCAGGCACGGATATCAAATAAGGTACTGTAAAATCGAAACACTCCGAGCCGCTAAAACACTAGGCAAGAGGTGTCAAGAAAGTATCTTTGTGGCCTGTATCCACATCAACAAACTCGCACCACCTACCCAATTCAAGATTTCCGATATCCGATATTTGACCAATGAGAAAAGTGTTTTTGAAGAATGGAAATAATAAGTCGTACCTCTGTTCAAACACGCCATCCACTGTATCTCTCGAACATTGGTGACTTCCTTGCCAATAAGGTAGGTGAAGATTCTTACTGGAATATAGCTGCCATTGTCAAGCCTATTATACTTATCAAATATTTCGGTCATGTTTCCTGGTACTCCATCGGTTATTAACATAATGGCCTGGTTACAGCCAACAATTACTATACAAATTTATTATAAATATCTTCGTTGCCTGCAAAATTGAATTAGCACTAAACTAAACCGAAAGCGCGTGCATTTTAAAATAGTTTGTGGTTACTTTTAAGGTTAAGAGTTTTTAGGTAGCTACTCTGCATAAGGCAGAAAATGATTACATATTTTTTACCCATACTTCATATGAGAAATAAAAAAGTAATCCTTCTTTGAAATGCCAATGGAAGGTCAATACCAACTAGTGAGAAGTGAGAAGATTCATCTTACAATAAATTTTGTGTGAAATCGGGGCGTCCTGCCTGTTTTGTGCGGCCCGACTTTTGGCATGTTGCTATGTTTTTAAGATATTTCATTATTTATTTTTACAAAAATAATAAATTTCATTTTACATCATGTTCAGATATTCGATATAAAGAGCTATTTAAAAAGATATTGTCATTGCAGTCATTTTAATGAGCTGGACGGATTTAGATTGAAGAAATTTCGCAAATTTCGCCGGTGCGAAGCTTTCTGTCGGCGATGCACGGCTTGGATCGGGTATGCTAACAATACTATGCTCTTTGTGGGAAGACAGGATAGAAGCTTCCTGGAGCGAACTATATACATAATCGAGACATCAGCCGATGATGCAGATCTACTAACCCAGTAAGTAGTAAAGAAAACAAAACAGTCAAAAAATACCCACGGGTACCTCACCTCAGTAAAAACGCGAGCAGTAAGCAATAAAGTTCTCGACATTCCTAAAATGAAAACTAATTTTGGGCAGAGATGTCACTCTTATCTAGGTCCTAAAGCATACAATTTAATAATAGACGAATGGCAATTGATTGTTAATAAAAAGGTATTAGGGAATGGCTTATGTGTTTATTAGTCCGTGTGGCTTATATAAAATGGTCGAAATTTTGCTAATATCTGCGGTGTGGCCTATGTCCTTTTTAAATCCAAACCAAATTTGATCAAAATCGGTTTAATCCTTTATAATACAAATGTTCATACTAATGTATGAATTTTAAATTATTTTTTTTTAGTATTCAGTATGGTTGTGAGCCAAATATGACCATAAAAATAATACTGCCGTCCGCTACGAAGTACTTCGAAAAAGCATTTTTTTTAAAAATAACTAAATCTGTAGTAATATAATATAAATACTAAAATAAGATAGATAAAATGTTTTTTTTACATATTGACGTTAATCAAATTCTGGCCCACACTGACTGCGATAGCGCAAATTCCAAATGAAATTATATTCAAATGTAGTTTTGTTTCGCTATCGTTTGGCAAATGTCTTAGGATGACAGTTTTTTCTTCAACACGGGTGTTTTTTTAGATCGGTTTTTTTATATTTCGCTATCAAATCCGTAATTTCAAGAATGTGCTCAAACCCATGAGTGCAAATATATTGCGAATATCTTCAGTAACATGTCTGAAGTGAAGCTAGCTCAATCGAAAGGAAATCTGGTAAGTGTCATGGTCTGAGCATCCTCGTATCTACTTATATTATAAAAGTCAGGGAAAGTAATCTCTCAACATAGGTATTTTGATAAGTTTTCTATTTTCGCGTTTTCCTAACTTAGTGTTTCTATTTCCTAAAATAGCTTTAACCACGAATTCTGACCGAAATTGATACTTTTTTGCATAGATGTTCTACGCGGAGTTTGAAGCAATGAATTCACGTGTTTGCCGAATTAATTATATTAAATATGTGAACATGTAACATTTATAAAAAATACACAATTATTAAATCGGATCTTACATCGTGCATGGTCATAGTTACCCACGACATCGCAAGAAACTGCATTGTTTTGCGAAATAACAGTAAAACAGACAGATACACATCTCATCTGATGGCTCGAAAAACAAAAACACCTGTGAATTTATTGGTTAACCACGAATAACAGAATCATTTTTAAATCATCAGAATCATCTTTAAAAATTTAGTAGAATTGCAGCTGTGGTTTCTCGATTATTATATTCAGTCAATAAGATATTTATGTCTAAAGTTTTATGGGAAAAATAGAGTGTTTTCGAGACTCTTAACTTTCATACAAAGTAGAAATGTAACTTCTTAATTCTATATAAGTAAGCCTAAGGTCTCTAAGACCACACGCAAGAGAGAAAAGTACCCTTGAATATCGAAATTTCTATCGTATTTGAGGACCTAAAGATCTTGTATGAGCCAACACAAAAATCCATACAATACAATTACGCTGTTTTCAATTTAAAATATTGTTAATTAATGATTTAAAATATGGGTACATTTTGTTTTGAAATAATAACTAGTCGGGTAAAAAAGTGTATATATATCAGATATTCGAGGTCTTCAGCAAGTTACTCTGATAGAGACTGCAGGTTAGCAGAGGTATCAGATTCTTTTGATTCAGCAAAGTTCATAAAAACCACAAAATACTTTCGTGAGAGAAACCAATTATGGGTATCAAACAGGCACGAAGCCATAAGATTTCTCTCGTTCATCAAGATCGCACATTCGCAGATTCCAAACGTAAACGGGAGTTCATCTGCAGGTATACCCCAGCTGAAGAAACCCGAAGGTCCGCGTCAGGCTGTGACGTCGGAGCTATGCGAGTCGACAGCCGCCCGTCGCCAGGTCGACGGCGCACCTTCGGAGCATCTGCAGCAGCCGCAGGGCCATGGCGGGGTCAGAACTGTCCGGCGCTCCGTCCGCACACCTCCAATCCCACACCACGCAGCGAGCTGTCGGCGGTAAATACATATTATAAAATAATGAAATTAAAATAGTATTTATTTATTCTTTTCTGAGTACATGCCTTACAATATATTCATTTCATTATACCTATTAAATCAGTTTACAATTTAAGTAGTTTACAAGTTTACATATTAAATATACATTTTACTATGATAGTTTGAAGTAATCTACCTTCACTTATCGTAGGTACACTAAGGTTAAGAGTACTAGGCTAGGGTTGGACTGAATTTATACTATTACAACAAACTATTTCAGAAAGTTCAACCTGGGCCTTCCAGTTTGTAATCGGCTGCGCCAACTTCAAAACCTGATTGATGTCTTTTATTACATCTATCAAACGGATGAAAGTAATATTCGATACTTGTAGGTATTCTTTTAAAGAATAAATTATTTTGTCAAAAGTCAAAAGTATACTCACAAAGATATAAAATAAGTAGCATAAACTAAGAATAAATAATACAAAACAAAATAGTTATAATACAAGTATAGTGCTGTTCTAAAGCCATATAATCAGTTATAGAAACATAGATCCTCACCTGACAATTCATAAACTAAAAAAGACAACATTTTCATAACAAAATATGCAACTAAAAATTTAAGCTGTGAACACTTAGGATTCATAAATATTGTACGAGAGCAAGAGATAAAAGAGATTTAATAATTTAAAGCATACGAGCTTGGACATACATATATAAACATTGTAATTGTAATTTATTTTTATTTATTTAATTGTAAAAGAAATCTGCAGATATACATAGTAATTTAAATTAACATACGAAGAGAGAAAAAAGAGTTATTACTACATAAACACAGATTGTATAGTTTTGATAGAACAAAAAAACCGCTTGGTTGTAACATAAATTCGTTCATCTCTGTCAATATTTTTAAAATTAAGTTTTTAAAATTTTATAAAATGTCAATAAAAACCTTACAAGCAACCTTACAACCTTACAACCGATTGTACGATAAACGGAATGATGTACGAGATGTTCTCTTCGAATTTAGTTTCTACCGCGACACGGATATTATCTAGTGCGTGCGGTAGGAAATAAATCATCTGGCTATTAGGGTACGATGGACAAGAAATGTTAATATTAAAATAAGTGATACCTACATGATGTCCTTATTATTAAATTGTTTATAAAACATAACATGTTTATTAAACATATTATTTGTTTTTATTGTAAGATGCTTTTCTCTTTGATAGCATCATATAAAAATATTGTATGATAAATTTTGCTAATCTGTATTTTTTTATAAATAAAGAGATATTATTTTTATTATTCAAATCATATTACTAAAGTATTTTTTCGTTTCATATATTACTAGAGCAATTTTAATACTATTAACGGATTATTTGAGATTTTTTTTACCCGTTTCTATTGATTCACAGAGTTTTAATTTTTTTTTAGATATTTTGATCTTCTTACAAAACATGTTCCCGGCAAACATAGATTTTGATAAGCTCTTTCATGTTAAGAAATAATGTTATGCCAACTTTTAACAGGGTTATGAATTGGGTACAACGTTCGTATGAAGGTTGAAATGGAAGAGCCAAGAGTACCAGCAGATCAGCAGATCGTTCGGCTGCAGAGCTGATGACACCCTGCGATCACAAAGCTGTTTTGACTGTTAGTATTGCAATGCGAAGGGCTATTTTCCCATGTCCAGCTAATCCAGTCGGTTGTAAATTTTCTTCAAATCCGCGTCAAACGGCCTGTCCGATGATATCGTCAATTATTTTTTTTATTATAAATTCCATCGATAATATATATTTAAAAAATACACTACATATACATATTTGTATTTACCGTATATGTTTGAAACACGAACCGAATGGAATGGATTTTCCGAAATTATATTTCTTTTAATACGGGTTATTTAAAAATCAACATTATAGATTTTACCAAAACGTAGACATCAAAAAATACTTATATTATTTGTAAGCGTAGTCATTTATTTATCTGTAATTACATTAAATTTTACAATTTTTAATGAATAAATTTCTTTTGTAACATGTTAATTCTTATATATAATTAGCTTCAGAAAAGAGGTACAGGATATTGGATTTTAATCACTTCACTAGCCATAATGCATAATCGAAGTGATGGACGTTCTATGCGTAATAATTTAATTTATTTGAAGTCGCTTAATATTTTTAAATTCTACACTTAGGAAATTATAAAATGAATTTATTAATATCACTATACTAATATATTTTTTTTTAAGATAAACTGGTTACATATATTTTTATGTCAACACAAATTTAAAATATTAACCTCACCTATTATAACAGATATATAATATAACAGGTTTTCGGTGCATGGCAAAATGCCATGATGATGTTTTTTTTTTTTAATAAATGAAGCTACAAGGTAAAATATTTATTGTTTATTATTTGCAGAAGGCTTTCTCGGATCTAGTCCACAGCGACAACACAACAGTCCAAGCGTAAAGCGTCCTCCCGAGCCGCTACTGAGACAAAATGCAGACCCCAACGCCGGTAAATATATATCTTTTACATATTTTCATTTACTTCGCACCTTTCAGGGAGTTAATATACACAGAATTCCAGACCATTCCCGAAAAAAAATCTAGCTTATTGGTCCTGCGATTTCAAACATTGACACATATTACGGCACATAGTCATAGCGCTCTCAAAAATACTTGATCTATAAATTAGTTTGTTTTATTCTGGTGAAAGTCATCATCATCTTCATTTTGAATGACTCAACACATCACGTCAAACATATGGTATAACATTTAAACTTAACAAACTTTTTATGGTATAACATTTATTGGTAGTTCCGTATGTAGGTAAACAATCGACCAGCAAATCTTGACAATTATCGCATGGCATTTTCAAAAAATACGGCATACAATCAGATTTAAAAGTATTTCATTAAAAGTGTGATTGCACTTTGGCAGCAATCTGCCAAAATTATCATTTTAGGGTTTTGTATCGATTTTGAAACTTCACCTTTACCATAAATTGAAGCAAGAAATAATAATCTAAAATGACAATCTGACCATATAAACCGCGTTTAAAATATTAGGTTGGAATCAAGCAATCTGCAGCCATGTTAGGATTACTTATGTTGCAGTTAATAAATTATAATTAAGACCTACTTTTTTCTCTGTTTTATTGTGACATCATTAGCAACAATATTGATATTACCTTATTCTAGAAGTAAATTGTCTTTTATTAAATTGCCACAAAACACATTTACTGCAGATTGCTGCTTTTGGTTATATACGAATCAAATATTATATTAATTTTCAGGAGCTGGTGGACATACCAAAAAATCGCCGAAACAGGCCAATAGGCGCAAGAAGAAAAAAGACTTTCAGAAACTGAAGAGTGAGCTCTCGCTGAAGCAGGTATTAAAAGCTTTCTGTCGATTGAAAATATATATATATATATATATATATATATATATATATATATACATGATCCTTTAATACGGATAGGCTAACCGTTCTTAAACCATCCCTTTCAGCTCGCCGGAAGTGATCGTTTTATTTCTTAGACAAGGGCCTAATTATCTATGACTTTTTTCATAGCACCAACTAGGGGTGGGAAAAGTGGTTGTCCAAATTTCTAAATATTATTCATCCCTAAATAGGGACAGGATGAAATCCGTTCAAAATGTTAATTGTAGGACTATAATTTACCTACAACTTTTGTTTAAAATAATTTTTGATATGAGCAACCCTCACGGCACAGTATAGAGGGACGGGTTGGGATATGCGAACTGCCGCGCGGTAGCTAGTTCAATGCTTGATACAAGTTCGTACAATTGGAGTTCACCTATCCCCTAATTTGATCCAATGAAATCTACCTCCTCCTTCCGGCGTGCCGAAAAGTATTTTTTACATATAATTTTTTTAAAATCAACTTAATCAAAATCCGCGAGTACGAACAAATGATAGTATATACGAATGCAATAACTGTTTTTTCCTGAAATAAATGCGTTAAGCACATAGCACGAATTATTTCAGATCGGCAACTTACGCGCAAGCCGTGTTATTTTATTTTTAATAAATTTGCTTTTTTTTTCTTAGATTTGATATGTATATAATATTATTTTGGGCCATTGGTTTTGATTGCATTATTTTCTTGAATAAATAATTTGAATTTACACGAGATTTAGTAAATGATTGATAGCGTGGTTTTTATCAAATAAATTAAAATGTGTCAATTGACGCATTAGTTCATCTTGGATCGAGTGAAACGGGGAGATCAACCTTTTAAAATACATATATAAATATTTTGCTATCGTACGCTTTATCAAAAAATTAGTAAACTTTTCAATATTGTCAAAGATTGTGTCATTAATCTTTTCAGGCGATTTGCCGCTATTAAAAACAATCATCAAATATAAGGCTATATATAAATATGAGTGTATAAATTCTTCAAAATTTGTTTCGTTTAGCAAACAGTTTTGGAGTTGCTGGCGACGATGAAAGATGCGTGGGAATTGCTATTTGGAGTCAAACCTTCGAGTCATCGACGTAGGAAGCTGGGACGCCGTTGAGCTGGCCAGGTTGTGCAAGAGTCACAAGGGCGAGGGAGAGGCATCCAATAAGATTTCACTAGGTATGTATCTGTTTTATTCATTCTGCTTTCTTCTTCAATAGTCTTCAACCTATGTAGGTTTTGTAGGTTCATTTATAAAAGGGTTAATATTGTTTTAACTCCAAAGGCCTTTTCGATTGTGTACAACTACTCAACACCCTTGCAACACACAACAGGGCCACACTTATGTGGGTACCAGGCCACTCATGCATTGATAACAACAAAAAAAAGCAAGCAAGTTGCTAGCATGCCTATGATAGGCCCAGAACCGACCTACGGCATAGAGTACTACCAGCAGACTGCTAAAAATCTGGGCTTGGAAACAAAGTCAAAAATAGTGGCAAGAATTTCCCGGACAAAAGCAAGCCAAAGAACTCATAGTAGGATTCTCGCAAAAAAGACTCTCGGAGCTATCGATGTTAAGCCGGAACCAACTAATGATCCTGACCAGAACCTTAACAGGCCATTGCAAGCTGAATAAACCCCTGGACAAATTGAGCCTATCGACCGACGACAGGCGCAGACTCTGCCAAGAGAGCCCAGAAACCCCTATACGCCTACTGGGTGAATGTGGCCCCTCATTTACAAAAGGTACCAGCTCCTAAGCAATCAACTCCTCAAGCTGGAAGAAGTTAGAACCATCGTACCCAAAAATATACTGAACTTTATCTATAGCACGGGACTAGAGGATAACTATAAGTGGATTTAGAAGTACAATAGTTCTGTAAAGGTCACGGTACACGGGGGGCAAATAAACCCCCATATCCATAACATGGCAACGACCCTTTCGATAATTTTCTAAAGCCGGTCCTAAATGTGCGCGAATATTTGCAAAAAATCACAAATTCTTTTATGAGAGGAGATTCTTTTGTAAATATTTGCACAAATATTATCGAAACGAAATAACAAAGAAAAAATGAAATATGTGTGCAAATATTTACAAATGGCCTCTCATACATAGTATTTGTGCGTCTTTGCAAATATTTGCGCAAATATCTGGGAGCACCATAATAATAAATACTACCTTATTAAATATATATCAAAATAAAAAAGGTATTATATATTATATTGAACGCACAGATAGTTGCATCGCTTGAGGTGATGCACGCTTACACTTTTTTTCATAATTACTGTTTCTTTTTTAAATCATTTATTCACTACTTTAATGAAAATTTGACCGTATTGCATAAGCGCACAGATAGATAGGTGAGATTGAAAGGCTTTCATAAAATACAGGGCTGTATTTAAACCAGCGTGCATTACCTCAAGCGTTGCAACTATCTGTGCGTTCAAGCTTTAATTTTACACTTTTACATTTTCATTATTTTTTTTTTCCATCAACTTCATACATAAATCACTCATAAAATCATCTCATTTCAACATCATTCTTCATCGTAATCACATATCCATTATTTTTATATTTTTTGTTAAAATATCATCCTTTCCTTATTTCATCTAATTACCATCTAATTAGATGGTTTTATAAAAGTTTTTTCTGAGTTTTATAAATATGCATTTTTAACTCTCACCTGTCCTCTTTAGTGTAAAATATTGTCAAATATTATGTAACCATCTAATTAGATGAAATAAGGAAAGGATATTTTAACAAAAAATATAAAAATAATGGTTTTTTTTTATTTTTTTCATCAACTTCATACATAAATCACTCATAAAATCATCTCATTTCACCATGGAGGGGGGGGGGGGCACTCCAGCAGCGCCAGCGTTGCATTCAACCCTGAAACAACAACATACATCGTCAAACATGATTCTACTCAGCTAAAATCTATTAATAGTAAGGATTAAAATTAAATTAAAAAGTGGGCGAACTTAGCTTTTGCGGATACTATAACAATTGGCATAGTAGGTCTGTGGTCCTGGCAGGAAACTGTCTGGAGTCCCCTCCCACGACAGACGCAGACATTTTAAAAATACCTTGTACTAGAAAGTTAGATTTTAGTCATTTTTCAACGTTATTATTAAAAGATTATTTTTTTCATGATTCCAAAGTTTTCTTATGATTAAAAAAGAAATATTTGATAACTTTGTAGGTTTTAAATATATATATATGAATGATTTAAATCCATCCGTAAATTTTAAGCCGTCCCAAGAGTGGTGAATGAATTGTCACGGAAACATCGTAGTTTGTTTCTAAGCTCTAGTTTGTTTTTTTATTTGACTGACATTATGAGGTAAACCGCATGACTGTCTTTCTGTCATTCTGTCCTCAGAATAGAAAAGAATACAAAATCTTTTATTCTTTCTTTTGCCTTCAATTCTATTAATGTAAAAACGGCACGGCTTATTTCGTTTGAACCGAATTATGTTATGTAAGAAAATCCCTCCTTGTCTCCAATATCAATCAAACTGTAGGTCGCTAAGTCGCTTTTATAATAAAAAATTGATACTTCCGATATTGGAGTGGAAAGTACTTTCTGGTTGTAAACAGAGCCCTGAACTCCATCTGCGAGCAACTTATGAAGAAGATTCATGTTTTCCAAGTTTTTCGCCTTCTCTAAGTCTCCTGTTTAGGCCAAAAAACTATCAGTATTGCATTCATATTTTGCTAGTTTTGATGGATAAATCTCATTTGTATTATTTTATTTTATATATTACCGAAATACCCAATTACGTGGGCACTGTATGAAGTTAGATAGGACGTTCTTTTCAAGCGACCCCAGGAAGAACTTCATCAGTAACAGAGCCGTGGAAGCATGGAATGGATTGCCAGAAAGTGTCATACAATCAAAGACAGTCAACCAATTTAAAAACAATCTAGACGATCATATAAGAAAAATAAAATCAATGAAAAAGCAATAACAATTTTGATACAGAATAAGATAAAGGCTTATCAGCTGTGCTGCCTGCTTATTACGAAATAATAATAGTCCCTCCAATTTGCAGACGGTGAGATTTCATTTTAATAATTATTATAAACCATTCCTTCAGGAATACAACAGGGGTCTCATTTCGGTCCGATTCTTTTCAATATTTATGTGAGTGACATCGCTACGTGTTTCAAACATTCAATGTTTTTATCATACGCTGACGATCTTAAACTTTACAAAGAAATAACATCTCAAAACGATTGCGTATTATTACAAGCATACTTAAATGCACTGAGAGACTATTGTAATCGTAATAAAATTAAAATGAACGTTGAAAAATGCTTTCAGATAACTTTTATAAGGAATAGAAACATAATAAACTACCAATATAATTTTGACGACATTCCGATAAAACCTGTTTCATATATTAGAGATTTAGGCGTAATATTAGATAGCAAACTTAGCTTTGCAAACCACATAAATAATATAGTAGATAAAGCTTTTAAAGTGCTAGGTTTTATTATAAGAGTATCTAAACCATTTAATGATATTTTACTGTTAAAACTATTATTTAATTCTTTTGTTCGCTCTCATTTAGAATTTGCTTCGTGTTTTTGGTGTCCTCATTATAATATCTACATAGCAATAATTCAAAATATTCAAAATAAATTTATTAGGTTTTTAAACTTTAAATCTCATTGCTGTTTTCAAAGCCTTGAAGACACTTCAGCTTTTTATAAATTAAATTCTCTTGTAGATCGTAGACAATTAGCTGATTTAATATTGTTATACAAAATTTTTAATTGTATTTTTGATTGTCCAAAATTATTGCAAAAAATAAACTTAAATGTACCATACAGATCAACTAGGCAGCAAGAATTATTCCGTATTCCCCGTTATCAGACTAATTCAATGACCAATAGCACCATAACCACCTATCTGCTCCCTTTATAACAATAAAGATATTTAAAAAATCGATATATTGAATACCTCCTTATTATCATTCAAAAAAGAGATTTCCATTATTATCAATAGTAAAGATAAATAAAACCTAATTGTATTGTTATGTTGTTAATGATTAATAGTAACATATAAGTACTTGTAATTGCAATTACATATAGAATATACATACATACTATATTTTTAACACATTCATCATAAATTATTTTTATACATACTAAAACCACACTTAATTTATTACTTTATTTATTTTTATTAACATACAAGTGTCACACACTCACGACTACCATAAACATCACTCACAAATTACATATAAAACTTAAAAAAAAAAAAATCTACTGTATACGTATATAATATTAATAACCTATGTATATTTTAAGAACACTGTTCAAATTTTTATGCTAATGTTATTATGTAAAATGACCGAAATCCATAATTGGTTTATTAAACTAGTAATAAGTTTTGTTTGTAATTGTAAAAATGTAATACTGTGGATTTTTCAATAAAGTATAAATAAATAAATAAAGAATCACAGGCTGACAGAGAAGAGCAAACGAAGTGTGAACGAAACAGATAGTTTTTTTTTGCGTCGCTTTTTAGTCTCTTTCGCTCTTATGGGTTTTCGAATAGAGAAATGAACGATAAATAACAAGAAATAAAAAACAATTGAGCCACGAAAATCCGATCAGGCGGTTGGCGTCGATATACAACCGATTCGTGCCGATCTCATAATGTCTAAATCTATTCATCATAGTTAAAAGTTTATTACATTCGAATAAGTAAACAGAATTATAGTGTAATACTTCAATGTGATAAATATTGTGTGATAAGTGTTCAACAGGCCATCGTACAGAAAAACCAAAATGGACGCTTTTGGTTCGGCCAGATTATTCAAAGAGAGACTTATTTACCTATCTATTCAACAAAAGTGCTTAAACAATATAAAACTATTATTTGTTCGCTTCAAATAAGATTAATAAGGTTGTGGTGATTTCTTCGTGATAAAAGATTGCGAAAAAGGCATTTCCGTATTGGAAAGACGCGAGCAGCCATTTTGTTCCGGATAGATTATTGAAATATAATATCTTACAGACCGTGTGAATACACTATACCTATCATATTAGCAAAGGATATGCATATATGAGTATTATCCATTAAATAATCTCAGAATTCTGCGCAACAATCCTAACCTCAGAACTTTATCTCAGTTTGGTCGGAGAATTGGACAAACGCAATTGATGCAGTATGTATTGGCAGAGCTTCGACAGAATAGGACGACACCCATCATTCCGTTGAAGTCAATCCAGCCCATAAATTAATAAAGCTCAATCAGGTATTTATTAAATAATTAAGCGTAATTTGAACACATATCGTAAAGATGTAATGAATAAATATGATTTATATAATAAAAATTGTTAAACAATTTCAAAATTATATTCGTATCTTAAAAATAATTATTCCAAAAAGTAAAAAAATGTCAATGCAAGACGACTACTCTAAATTGTTCACCCATTTCAAAGTTCTTCCGATAAGTCAACTTTGCTTTTATAGAATAGCAATCAACCACTTCTCAGATGAAACATGGAAAAATCTTGTCACTAATAATAAGTACTCAAAAAAATGTCAGACAAATGTCAAATGAAAAATATATTGTCGAAAGATGTGTAAATACGTATGGATATCGACAATTAAAATATGTAATACCCAGCCTATTTAATAATATACCTCTTGAAATTAGACAACTTAAAAGGGAATCGGTAATAAAAATTAAATTAAAAGAATTTATGGAAAAACATTTTAAAAATTATTTTGGTTTTAGTTAAATTAGGTTAATTTTGTTTGTAATCACATAAGTTAGGTCAACTTAATTTACAAGTACTTTGTATTATATTGTATGCACGTTAAAATAAATTGTTTCTAGTTAAGATTAAGAAACCGGCAGATAAGACAATGTCTTAAGCTGGATCTATTTACATTGTAATTGTATATATTTGAATAATAAAAGTTGCTTCTGGCAACATTCAAATTGCAACATTAATTTCTTGAAGGACTTCATTGAATAGCTACAAAGTTGGGTGTTTTGGTTAAACATGAATATGTCTTACCAATCATAATGTCTTGGCAATCATAATGTCCAGTTTAATGTAATTTGGTGCATTTTACTAGACAATTAATTTGAGAATCGTCTATGATTTTAATAATTTTGGGTTTTTTTTTCGTTCTTTCAGAAACTACGGGAAACTACGGGAAACTACAGAAACTACGGGAAACAACTTTTTGCTGATGATAGTGTCATATTTAAGATAATTAGAAATAAGTCAGATTGTGAAACACTGCAAAACAATCTAGATTCGGTGGTCCGATGGGTTAATCAAAATGGCATGCGACTAAATACGGACAAGTCGGCTTTGATACAGTTCGGTTCGAGCCATAATGATTTCAAATACGAACTAGCTGGCAAATCACTGGTGAAATCCTCTACCACAAAGCATCTTGGAATTATCCTGTCTTCTAATCTCCATTGGGGAACTCATGTTGGTGATGTAGTGAAAAAGGCTCACAGACAATTACGGTTTGTTATGCGAAGTCTTAAAGGTGCTGATTTTAAAGCTCGAGCATTGGCATATAAAACGTTGGTTCGTCCTACCCTCGAATACTGCTCATCAGGATGGGATCCTCACACCCAGTGTCTTAAAGACGAATTAAAAGCAGTTCAGAGTAAAGCAAGCCGGCATGTCTTTAGGCGTTTTAGTCGGTATTATAGTCCATCTGAATTAATTTCAACTCTTAATTGAGAGCCACTTAGTAGAAGGCGTTTTGAATTCAGGTTAACTAGTTTATATAAGACTAACGAATGAGCCTGCCTGCTCTCTGATTCTCCTTATATTGGCCGTAATGACCATCCTTCCAAGATAAAACCTATCTTGAGAAAACGGAACATTGGGTTCAATTCGTTTCTTTCCAGAACAATTCGGCAGTGGAATACTCTTCATAGGTCAGTATTTGATCAGTTTCCATCTTCCAAGGATGTTTTTAAGCATAGACTGCGAGTTGTTAAGCATTATTTTTTTTTCCTCACCTACTAAACTCATCAGTATCACCGGAGCTAGCTCCTAAATATTGTAATTACTTAATAATAATAAAAAAAAAAAATTGTAAAAGATGTGCAAATCGAAATGTTTCTTTCGTACTTTGTTGCTAACGAAAAAATAAGGTTTTTCATTATATCGTTTTTACAACAGGTATGAATGATAAGGGTGTGCCTGGCTCCTTCGAACAGTGATCTGGGTCTCTCAGCTAGGCCTCCCGGTTCCTCGCCTCGCCTGTCCTATCCTGTCCACAGAAACAATTCTGTTCCGGACCGTGAGTATTTATAAATATCCTAAATTATCTTAGCATTTTAATTATAGTAACTGTCGGCTTAATTTTACTGTAAATAGAATTCATTTATCATTAATTACAGTTGCTTAAATTTTGACTCTGTTTTTTAGATTCTCCAAACCGTTAAAATTTTGCGAGAAGGGTTAAAATTATTTCGGTTTTTTCTTTTGGTTTTTTACCTAATGTGACCTGGAAATTTTCAAATTTAAAATAACTCCAAACCACCTACTGTACTAAAATCGGATTTTTTAAAAATTTGCCAAGAACTTTACTGAAAAATAATATTAAATGAAAAAAATGATTTTATAATAAAAAAAAATTATACGACGCATACAAACCTCACCATTTACTACATATTTTGGTCTTGTGATTGTTAAATTTTGAATGTTATCATCCTATATTCAACATTCAGTTTTATGCTAAATATTAAAATAATATACAATATCCAAATATATAAAATCGAGTACCTGGGTTGGCCGATTAGATGAGATCTGTTACCTTTCTAATTAGTTAAGAGTTACCTGTTGTAAGAAAAAATATTTATAAATGATGTTTCATAGATGAGGTGCAATCTATAATATTTATAGCTACTTTTTTAAATTTTTTACAAAACCACATACCGACCTAAATTTTTCTGATAGTCTATAATGGAAACCTTTTTTTTTATTCATTTAGCCAATTTTGTAGTCAGGCACCTGGTTAATGTAATCACCTTTATTATCCACCCTTTTTATAACCATCACCTCCCGTTAACTAACACTATTTATTATATATACCACAAATATTATGATATTTGAGACTTGTTGCGACATCTGCTTTGTGGTTTAGTTACCAAAGAGTGGTTTCCAATTTCTTGTCGGCAGTCGAAGAGCAATCTACACTTACTATGTTATATTGGAAGACTGTATAAAAACATTTATCTTTCTTTGTATTTAGATTTAGAAAAATGTTATAATAATGCGAAAATAATGTTTTCAAAAACTTAACCTATTTTGTCAATGTTTCGTACGGATAATATTGCATGGAATTCGATTTACATCTATGTTCGTAGGTTATCTCGAGCATCACTTCAATTTCGTTGGGTTTTTTTCCCCGAGTCATTTTTGCCGATATTTCTTTGAAATGTTTAAAAAATGGAGAATAAGACTCAAATCTATCATTTCGCGGACGGGTTTTGTAAAAGGAATTACATAAATATTTAGATTTCTTGTTTCGATTGACATTTCGGCAAGTTATGAAATATGTATAGACTAAACCAATTTTTAGGTGAGAAATTAATAGGGACTGTTACGTATTCGTATCCGAGTGTAAATTATTTTTATTATGAGCAATTTTCACACTGCACACTCAAACATGAGGATGCTTTATCGAAGTTGAGGGTGCCTCACCAAATTATGCTTTTACACCAATTACATGACAAGGCTAACGAGAAACAAACAAATTTTCTGATTTTTTTCATAAAATTTAAAATAAATTAAGAACTACGTCGTACCATTTGCTATGGTTTTAATTTATTTAGGATGTCTGTAGTTTGAAATTTTTCTAGACCAAACAAACTGTTTTTAATAGTTCAGATTATAGAGACTACATTATTCTGCTAAAAATTAAATCGTTAATTTAATTCACGTTTAAAAAAAATGATTACGGTAAGGACAACACTTCTTCATTCGTATTGGCTTGCGTTGTCGGGGAGGCGCTATTGGACGCAGTTCTGACAGCCTTATTGTTGTTTTTACGCTGCGAGGCCGTTCATTGCACGTAAACAACATCTCGCAAATCTGTAACTGAATGTTTTATTTAATTTTGTGTCTTGTTACTTACCAAACTCAGTCGACAGTGGCAACAAAAAATAATCTGGCCGGATTTGAATCCGGGACCTCTGGATTTAGAAGCAGGCGCTTATACCACAGCGCCACCAGGATAACACTAAACACTTACTATCTTTTTGGGTTCACCATTTTTTATTAAGCACATTGTTTTATACGTAAGGAAACTTTTTGTGTATATAAAAATTAAAAGTGAGCCTCCTTTGTGTCAACAGAACTCGAACTTGGTACTGCAAGCGGACGTGCGTTTCATTGAGAGACGCGGGCGAGACGAGGCGACGGGCGAGGTTATGTCGCTCGTGGGGAAGTTGACGGGCACGCGCATGGGCGACAGGGCACAGAAAACCAAGCCCGACAGGGCCGAGGAAAGGAAAGCCAAGTAAGTCCTAGCGTATACGTATAAACTAACACTAACGTAATAATTAACATATCCTTTTTTCGGACTTGTTGTCCCAAGACGATTCCATCAAAAAATCCAGCCAATTGGTGCTGCAATTTTAAGTATTTTCATACAAAAAACATATTACAATTCACATTAAAATTCATCATGGTTTCAGAGAAAAATAATTATAAACTTTATGCTATAATATTAAACGGTTCTCGTAATACATCGTAACGTTGGCGGTGGGGGAAGCGGGGTTGGCTGGAGAGTGCGAATACTTGCAACAGTAACGCTCTCCATCGAAAAGACTGATAGTTGAACTATTTTTTCATATAATTTCCTAATCATAATTGGGAACACAAACATCCAGTCAAAATGTCTTCCTGGGACATTCTGTATATCTTACAAATGTACCGTGTTATGACTGTGAATTTTATTTATTTAATTTAATGTTAATTTGGAAAACCACTGAAACAAAAAATTCACTGAAACAAGTAGATGAGTAATTTGACTAATTTTCACTCGCACTATACACTCTGTTCTCTGACCGTTCCCGATAAAAAATCCAGATAATTGGCCCTGCGATTTCATACATGATTTGTTAAGACAACATATCATCATCATTCATCATGCGTTCCGAGTAAAAGATTCGTAAACATTACGTGATAGTATGGAATTGCACTTGTCATAAGTTCGGTCGCTAACGAGGCCGCGCCGCACCGGGTCATTGATCGGCCTTACCGAGCACCAGTGAGCAAAAAGGGAATTTATACGAGCGCTTTGATAAAATTAATTAATTTCGGCATGAATTATTTTCTATGGTATGGTATAGTGGGGTGGGGAAATTGTGTCAAAACCAATCTTAAACCATTAGAAGTAGCACAAAGAGCTGTCATTAAAACGATAATGAAACTGCCTTATATATATCCATCTGATAAACTATATGCAGAATTTAATATATTTGATATTAGGCATTTATACATTAAAAGTGTAATATTATATACTAGTAAAAATATTAATATGCACGATAAGGTTCAACATAGCCACCATACTAGAGCAGCTGCGAACGACCATCTACAAGTTCCAAAAATAACTACCACATTTGGGCAGAGATCTCTTAAGTACATAGGCCCCAAAATTCATAACATACTTCCTGAATCTCTTAAAATTAAAAATTCACACAAGTTGGCAAAAATATTAAATAAGTGGTTAATGAATGTTGGACGGCAAGCAATAGCTAATTTAGTGCAGTTAAATGAACTCAGCAATTGTAATATAAAACTATTTATAATATCACGCTTACTAGAGATACCCATGGTTATCTCTTTTACTGATAACATGTATAATTATATATTCATTTATATGTTATATATATAGTACACATACTTTTATATATTATAAATTATGTATATATATTTATGTGTGTATTTACAATCGCTTATGTTTTATATAAATATATATACCTTTTATTATGCAAATGTTATAAATTTGCAATATTTATTCTTATAGTTTATTTACGCGTGTAACTTTTCCAAAAGTTTTCCTTTCAGTCATATTTCTGACGGTTTGACAATCTCAGTTGTAGCACAATACAACACTGCCTTCCTTAGTACAGACATAGTCTAGTAAAGACTTAGTACAGTCTAGTAAACACGATAACTGCCGTCATTTTACACCAATCACTTACAAATTGATATATAAAATTTAAGGGTACAAAATGTCGGTCATGTTTGATAATGGGATAATGTTTCTCAAAAAAGTGAAATTTTGCTACAACTTTCTTAATATAAATTTTTATATTATATATCAGATAACGGCCTAAAACTTATCTAAGTAATCTTGTTTCCATTAGTCGTTTCCTTAATGGCACATGATCAAATCAGTTCTCAATGTTAGTTGTGGGCCTATAATTTCCCTACAATTTTGGTTAGAAATATTTTTTGATATGAGCAACCCCCACGGTACAGTATAAAGAGGGGTTCAGTATACGCACTCTCGCTGCGCAAGGGTACGACGGGTTGAGGTTGAAATCTACCTCCGCCTTCCGAAAGGGATTTTTACACATTTTTCAGAGGTCGCAAATAATCTTACATCAAAAATGATCTCGTAAGATAGAATGTGCCTACTTAAGGTAGCTAAAATATTCTAATAGCGGGGAGCCATTGGTTTAGTAATGTTTTTAGTAATTTTCATTCTGGCCCAAATCTGGAAGTAATTAAAAAGCATAATCTAAGATGTGTAGGATAAATATTAAATTCGATTCATTCCACACTTTTTCCTATAGCTGGCATTTGGGAACCATTGGATATTTAATAAAAAAAAAAATATGGTTAGATACCTTGATTCTTGATGTCTTCAAAATAGTAAAGGCAGATTTTTAAAATTCAATTCTGTTTCTGAGGAATTTAATAAATGATAAACTGCTATTAGCTCGTTTTTAGTTGAATAGCTCTCTCATTATGGCCTTAAAAAAATAGTAATTGAAAGGCAAATGAAAGGTCTAAAACATGGAAAAGTTAGTTTTTTTAATTTCTTTATTATGAAGCTGTAATTAAATAAAAACCAAGAATCGTTTAACGACAGCGCAAAGAGTAAAATCTGACGCCCTATGAAAATAAAACACCGAATTTCAAAGTAGACTAGAATATGCTTTCGCCTTAAGGATGACATTTTTAAAAAAGATTTGTAGGAGATATGGAGATATGTGTGCCCTCGCGTCGTAAAGTCGCGGTACTCGAGTACTCTAAAACGCTGAGCTTAGCACCAGACGACCCTCGAGTACTCGAGGCAAGGGCGCGAATCGCCCAGCGCAGTCGGCAAACAGTCAAATCGGCACTTATGACGTTCTTAACGCCGAGAACAGCATACACTCGACTTTATTGTATCGACACTCGGTCACAGAAGAGAGAGCCATCAATATAGAAAAGTCAGAAAGCCAGAAGCGCCACGAACGGTGGTCGTTAATATCAACAACCCGATAAGCATAAGAATTTGGAGATAAAATCCTGATGGTCTAGTGGTTATGGTGTTTGACTATAATACTAACCCAGCCAGTGTTTCTTTCAGACCAAATACTCCGGGGGAAGGGGGGGTTAGCGGGGTTTTACCGTGTGTTTAGCGGGGGCGCCGTATTTTTTTTTTTATACATACCATTTTATAACAGAGGTGCAAAAAACATTTTGTAGAGGTGAAAACTTATCTAAGATGACGTTGATAAACTAAACCAGTGATTCCCAAAGTGGTCTATATAGACCCCCAGGGGTCTATGACAACCTACAAGGGGGATTACGTCAGTGAAAAAAAAATTTGGGGGTCCATGAAATGAAAATGGGGGTCCACGATAGTGGATCTCAACATACGAAGATTTATTATATATGTTTATAAAATTGTGTAAGTTGTAGGATGTAGGCATTCGCTTTGTGGTCTTTGGCAGTCTCAGAGCTTCGCGAACTTACACTGACTTGTTCAATTCGTCACTCTATAAATACGAATGTGAGACAAATACGTTTATTCGTTTCCTCAATCTCGATAAGGAAACTGCTGAGAAAATATTTAAAAAAATATAAACTGGTAGTTTATCACACAAATTATAGTAAATCAGTGTTATTTTGTTTGAGAGTGCCGGAGAAAGTAAGTAGGGGGTCTACCCAAAACTGAACAACATGGCAAGGGAGGGGTCTACGACACAAAAAAGTTTGGAAACCTCTGGACTAAACCATTACTGTGTTCTTAATAAGCCCCGCCTTAATGCCGAAAAGTGCGCAGTTGTAAGTTTACTACAAATACAAATGTAGTTCTTCAAACCTACAATATTAATAACATCGATCACCCTAGGAATTGTGTATTAGAAATGTTGTAATATACCTTGATTCAAACTACTGAGCTTAAAAAATTAAATAGAAGGTATTATTTGGAATTTCTGACTATGCTTAATATGCCAAATTTTACGGAACCCAGAGTCTTGAGCTCAGAAGATCGCGAACTGATATGTAACTTTTATATAAAATTGACAATGGTCACATTGACTGCTCGGGTCTTTTAGGGCTCATAGATTTCCGGGATGTTGAGGACCATCATATGCTTTAAGCATAGAGTAGTACTCGTATATGTATAGATAAAAACAATGATTTTTAAGGAGTTATTTATTTATTTATGCTGTATCTTATTTTGTGGTAATTATACAAATTCCCCAACTCCTTCTACTTCCTTATCCCAACCTCGCTCCCGAATGTATTTTCTATATTTTAATAGGGATCACTAAACACTGAACAGTTAGATTTTGCCAATTTATTATTCCTTTTGTTGATATTGTTTTTTTTCTCTCAAAAAACACTTCTTTTACTTAATAATTAATAAAAAGTCTTATAAAATACTACTATATTGCAAAATATCTTGCCTAACTAGACTATCGCCTGTTCTAAAGAAGACATTCTGCCTATTACTTAGAAGTCATATTGCCGCGTCGAAAAAAATTGAAGAATATAGACCTAAATTTGATGATTGTTTTTAAATAACGGTAAATCGCCTGAAAAGATAAATGACACAATCTTTGACAATATTAAAAATATAGAAAAGTTTATTAATTTTTTGATAAAGCGTAGAATATCAAATGTTTTATAACGGTACTGAAGAGGTCCTGTACTTGAGAGCGCAGGATGTCGGTTTAAACCCAGCGCTGAGTTTTATAAAAATGCATTTTTAACTCTTACCTGTTCTTTTTATATAGAAATTAGTCTGAAAGTGATATAATTTAACGTCCGATGTATTTATCAGTGATGGAGGTGCGATTTGCGCCACCTGAGAGCGACGCTGGTCAGCTGATGTTTGAGCGAAATTTAATGCAAATTAATTAACGCGAACCGCGTGGCGTCATTAATCAAAACCCTCCCAGCTCAGATCCGTAGGGCTCGGGAGTATCTCAGTTATAACTCATTTTTTTTAATTTCAATTTTATAAATACCGTCATGACGAACTCAACAATTTTATTGTTATAACATCAAAGGCACAGCTTAGGTATTCCAAATATGCATTTCATTAATCGGACGGACAAAGCCCTTTCCAAAAAGTTTGCGGTCAAAAGGGTACCTACGTATTTTAAAAAAATAAGCGCGTAATTTGAACAGTTTATTTAATTATTCATTCATTTATTTCAGCAAACCCTAAATTGCACTTAAACAATATTTTCGTATCGATCGTGTAGTTTATACCCACCGAAGGAATAAAACTTAGTTACGTAAAATCTATACCCTATGTAGGAAACTCGATGTTTTTCGAAGTTTCTGTAGTATTACAGAAAAGATACAGTTTTCCCTATGATAACTTAAGTATAAAATTAATGTTGTCTGAGCTCATCGGACAATATCAATTTATATGAAGTTACTATTCACGTCGTTGGCGTTTCGACCGTGTGTGCTGAAAAACTGAAAAACTGCAAATGCCAGGAGGTGAGATTCACGTCCGACCGAGGTCTGGTCGCTGAGTAATATGATCTCAAAGATAAAAATATTTTTGAGAATTTCGCGCCGCCATATTGTGGGCTGTCAAATTATTGACGGAAACCAGTCCTTGCGCAGTTCAAAGAAATTTCCCCGTTCGAAATTTCATCCATCAGCTGAAAAAAAATTGGGTCTGCGTCGGAGCCGACGGTGGAAGTTAAACTTCTTTGGCCGTTCGCACACACCCACTCACACAGGATATATAAATGAAAACGTATAAAAAGGCACTCTACGGATTTTACTCCTAACGCGTGACGCGGTTTCTCGACCAAAATCCCATCCCAACGAGTACAACGGGCGCAAAGAAGTATCACTTCAATAAATATTGTTAGGGTTGACTGGTTGAATGAATAGGTTTAATCGTACAAGCAACGAATACCATTTTACCATTAAATTTTATATTTCGTAGCTGATAAAAAGTCAAAACTAAAAAAATTATATAACTTATTATTTAATATGCATGGTTGCATTGGAAAAAATATGTTAGATCCAGAGACACTTGTTTTTATTACTACCAAAACTGGAATCTATTTTGTATCTCGATTGACTGACGTGTTAACATTTTTGTAGTACTGTAATTAAGTTTATAAAGATGTTATTCCACTAATTTGCGACATGAAATTAATTATCTAAGTATATTGAAATGAAAAATATTAAACGATCTTCATATTGTTATTTTCGTGTTTTCCTCGTTAGCGCCATCTATCATTGATCGGACATAGTACATAAATAATCAGTTTTCTCATCGACTAACAGGTAGCATTTAAAAAATTTACTACGATTATTACAAGCGTCTAATAATGTTATAAATAATATATTAAAATATACTATTATTTGTACGATAATACTATTTATTAAATATTATTATCGTACAAGTTAATATACCTGGCTAATGTACATCTGTACTAAGGCAGACTATGGTATTTGTTGTGTATGTAATTTTCATTATAAAAAAAAAGTGAAACTGATTTAAAATAAATCAGAAACTAAAAAAACTAAGAAATTAAACAATAAACTTCTTACAAAAACAAAAAACAATAAACAATAGACGACACCGAATGCTACTTAAATTTCATATCATATTATTATCACAGCGTAATAAAAAAACTTGAATAATAATCACAATTATTTTATTTTATTTTATTTATTCTTTATTGAAAAATCCACAGTATTACATTTTTACAATTACAAACAAAACTTATTACTAGTATATAAAACCAATTATGGATTTCGGACATTTTACCTGTTAAGATTAGCATAAAAATTTAATTAAAAATTAGATTGAGTTAAGTAGTTATTTATTTAATAAGATACATTAATAGTACAAATACATTTTTGAAAACAAGCTTTTATTTAAGTGTTTGAATGCGTATTTAAAATTTCGTGTCTCTGACCGTTGACGAGTTCCTTCGTCTAGAGTCTAGACTCTAGACTCTAGACTCTAGAGTCAGTCCTGGGTGTATAATCAGGTCATGCATTGCCATCGGAGCTGATCCAACGAGTCAAATTTCAACCGCGTAGGCCAATGATCTTTTAAAACATATAGATACGCGAACCGAGGATGAAAAACGCACCACGTCCAAGTACGCCACTTCGCGTCGAGTACACTCCTCGCATATCACACGTCTCGCTCGCTCGCATATGTCATCGCGATAAGTCTAGCGGCGTTGCGGGGCGCGGAACGGCGGGGGGAATCTACCAGTGTCGGGTTTGCACAAGGACGATTTGTATCTATATGTTTTAAAAGACCGTTAAGAGGAAGTAGTTCTAATTCAGCTTGCAAGATTTGTCTGAAAACATTGCAAGCTATATAAAAGCTTGTACGAGTATGTTGTGCATTTGATTTGAAGTTTAATGGCATTAACTAAAAACAAGTCTGCATTTCCGATCTGAACATAATTGCTCATTGGCAGATCAGATTTGTAATATAAAATTCTAAATGAGCTTAAATAAAAAGCGAACACTAGCTCAAAAATCTTTAGTTCACGATGGGTGCAACCTACCCGTGAAAATTGCTCTACGGCTATGAATTGTGTCGAAGCAGTTCAAAGATACAAATAAAAGAAAATGGTACTGGTTTGATAATCCGTTATTTTATTTGTTTATTAAAGTAATCAACAGTTTTATAAATTTACATAAAGTTTAACAAACATACATGGATATAAGTAACGAATAGGTACCAATTTATAAAACTAAAATAGATTTATACTTAAAAATTACATAGTTACAATTTTCGTTGTAAAAATAATGCTAATATTTTTAAATATATTTTAAAAACAAACCCAAAAATAAGTTATATGATATAACATGTTATAAATGACTTAAACTTTAGAATTAATTTCTTTTATAAATACAATTGAGCGCTTGTTTCTTAAAAGCGTACTTAGCAGGTTCAGAGTATCGTAATAATTAATTGCCTATTTATTGTGGGTATTGGATATCAGGTCATCGTGAAAACAAAGTGTTATTTGTGGAATATTAAACCAAAACAGCCAAGCAATTCCGGGCAGTGTAACCTCTTGGTAAACTAAGTATTTATAAGACACAATTTAAAACGGTAATACACGTCTGTTTCAAATAATCACAATTATAAAAAAATATAATTATTAAAAAAATTACTATACAGGCAATCGCGAAAGTTTGAGCTTGTTTGAAGGTGTTGAAACGGCTGCCTCAAATATATTTATAGGATAGTCACATTTTGTACACATATGATGTAGCATGATTGCATTATTATGTAGGTATAGTTACCTACAAAATTTCTCCGTTTTCTTCAATATCTTTTGACTGTGAGTAGATAAGAAGGCTTGAAATACCCCTACTCGCATCTTTGGGGAGATTCGTGAGCCCCTCCAATATTCCTGCTTCCTAAAAATATCATTATTTTGTATAGTAGTTACCACCAAATAACTGCCAAAGTTGTGTAATAAAAATATATAGGGTAGGCATTTAATCAAAAATATGTCGCTCTAGTTTGAAACTGGCGCGAGCGGTGGTTTATTGTAAACATTGCTCTCTTTTTTAATTCGTTTTGGATTTTGAATTTGAATTCAGGTTAACTAGTTTATAAGACTGTGACGAATGAACGTCTCTAAGCCTCCTTATATTGGCCGTAATGAGCATCCTTCCAAGATAAAACCTATCTTGAGAAAACGGAACATTGGGTTCAATTCGTTTCTTTCCAGAATAATTCGGCAGTGGAATTCTCTTCATAGGTCAGTATTTGATCAGTTTCCATCTTCCAAGGATGTTTTTAAGCATAGACTGCGAGTTGTTAAGCATTATTTTTTTTTCCTCACCTACTAAACTCAACAGTATCACCGGAGCTAGCTCCTAAATATTGTAATTACTTAATAATAATAAAAAAAAAATTGTAAAAGATGTGAAAATCGAAATGTTTCTTTCGTACTTTGTTGCTAACGAAAAATAAGGTTTTTCATTATATCGTTTTTACAACAGGTATGAATGATAAGGGTGTGCCTGGCTCCTTTGAACAGTGATCTGGGTCTCTCAGCTAGGCCTCCCGGTTCCTCGCCTCGCCTGTCCTATCCTGTCCACAGAAACAATTCCGTTCCGGACTGTGAGTATTTATAAATATCCTAAATTATCTTAGCGTTTCATTCGGATGAAAGCCAAGTCATTACGCTGCATTTTAATTATAGTAACTGTCTGATTAATTTTACTGTAAATGGAATTCATTTATCATTAATTACAGTTGCTTTAATAATGACTCTGTTTTTTAGATTCTCTAAACTGTTAAAATTTTGCGAGAAGGGTTAAAATTATTTCGGAAAAAAGGCTTTTTAAAAGAAATTTTATAATCTGTTCAATTTTTATTTTAACAACGAATAAGGAAATAAAATCTGATAAGAAGCAATTAAGCAAGAATAAAGTGAATTGACAGTTTTTCAATGTTGTCCTTTTTGCCCTGACAGTTGACGCGCGCCGTGGATGCGTTGCTGTGTGAGGGCGCCCTCAACCTCGTTCGGAGGTCATATCGCCAGGAAGCGACCTGAGGAAATCGCCGATGACCATCTCGAGAAGTGTCCCAGCTCGCCGTGTCCACTGTAAGCAATCACATTCCTCAGCTGCAACATTGCCCTGCAACAAAACACCGTATCAAGTAAATAGAGTAAAACTATCATTCAATTAGAATTCAATTAGTTCACTACAATTGAAATTCACGTAACAACAACAAGCAACAACAGAACAAGCAATTAGTTTTTATATTATTATCATTACGTTTTTCATTTTTTTATGCCTGTAAGTTTTATTTTATGTTTGAAATACGAGTATGTTAGTTTCAATTAATCGCATATTAATGTGTTTAAAAACACTATTGTCCTTTTAGAAGGTCAATCTATATCGGCAAGTAAAAGCGGTCGCATCACGAAATAAAAAATATATTTTTGAAACAAAAACATACTAAAATAATTATATCTCTAAAAAACTTCAATTCTATTCCGGGCAGTCAGTCAGTCAGTACCTGCCTCAAATATCGATACCACTTTTATTAAATGTTTAATTCGTTTTTCTCGTAATTAGAAAACATTTTTCAATTTCTCTCTCTAAATAATTAGTGATTGTTTAATAAATGAACTTCCCGAAAGTACAGCAGTGATTTCGATACACCTATTCATAGTATGTTGTTATTGTGGACTGTCGGCCATCTGCCTTCCGTAGCAGTAACTCGAAATTCTATCCCACTCCTCGCATAAACGGTGAGCAAGTGACGCCTCTTTAATAGCTTTAAAATAAAACATTTAACGGAACAAAAAAAAATTTAAAAACAAAAAAAATGTACTCTAAACAATATATAGCGATGCATTTTGAAAATAAATTAAAGGTTTATTAAGCAAAAACTTTTTTGTACCTACAAAGCTTTTTTTAATTTTTAAAACTTCAGCAAAGTTTAATTAGGTTAACAAAAAAATACGGTCATTTAAAATCAACTTAAAAAGTATAGAAAAATATTGTATTTTTACGCTTTATGTGTTTTACTAACACAAAATATATTATTATTATTATTAGTTTTAAGCAGGCCGTTTAAGCTGATAAGCCTAAATCTGCACTTGTATCGTCTCTGATAAACTGTCCACTTATCACTGCACTTGGTAAGTTATTCCATGCATTCACCACTCTATTTGACATGAAATTCTTCCTCGGATTAGAATTAAAGGTTGTACTTGAGAGTTTTAAATGATGTCCTCGCAAGTGCGAATTTGTATTAATTGTGTATATGGTTTCGAAATCTGGAACATCATAATAGTGAGTTAATATCTTGCAGGTCTCTATAAGATCGCCTCTCGTCCGCCTTTGCTTTAATGTTGTCAGTCCAAGTATATTTAGCCTTTCTTCATATTCCAGACTTTTCAGTTGACTTTGTATTTTCGTTGCGTCTTTACACCTTTTCTACGAGATCTATGTCTAGTGAAATAGGGATTCCATACTTGATAAGCATATTCCAGTATTGGTCTTATGATTGTGATTTATAGATCTTTATGAATACGTCCACTGTCAAATTATGGAAAGCCTTTCTTATTAAGAATAGTAACGAGTTTGCCTTTTTGGAGATTGAGGTGATGTGCTGTTCCCACTTAAGATCTGACGAGTTGTTACACCGAAATCTTTTTGTGACAACTATTTTGAGTTGAGTGTTTCCTATGAAGTATGGATTTTTTGGGTTTTTCTTCCCGATATGTAAAATAACACACTTTTCAATGTTCAGGGTTAGTTCAGATGACATAGGGTGATTCTGATCAAGTCATTTTTTTTTTTAAGAAAACATGTTGGCCGATGAGTACAAGTCTATAACCTTCCTAACTAGGTAAGAGTTACCTGTTCTAAGGAAGGTTATATTTGAAGTGTTACAGTGCATACAATAGACCAGCGCAAAACCCTGAGAAAATATAAAAATTAACTAAGGCACAAATCTACACACTGATACACACACCCCCCCCCACACACACACATGAATACCATTTAAGTGTCCACTCGATAACACTTAATATATGAAAGAAATTAATTAAAATAACAAATAAATGAAATGAATAAACCATTATTAAATATATAGGTAAATAAATATTCGATATAAATAAATAAATATTCAATATAAAAATAGTGTTATACTATATGTAGTATAACACACATATGTATATGTAGTGTAACACTATATGTAGTATAGTAACATATCTTATATATAGTGAAGTAGTGAAATACTCGTATATGTATACATTGGGCATAAACATATTAAAGTATGAGATATGACATATCTAAGTAAGCATTTTTTTTTTTTAAACATTCTAGGAAACTAAAATAATGCACAGATATTTTCACTTGGTAGCTACAAGTCGCTTAAATTACAGTTTTATTAAATTTTATCTAAACAAATATTTCTGAGATTATTTTTTAAGCAGCATCTCTACCCAATGAGATTAACCATTTTAATATAGATTTAGCTAGACTAGCTTTAGTTTTAGCATTCCTAATTTCATCGCTTATCTGGTTATATATTTTTGGGCCCAGAAAAATGAGATGTCTCTATCCAAAAGATGTTTTTATTATTGGTGCCACTAAGACCCTCTATCGTTCGATCTTATCTTCATAGCTTTAGTGCACTGTATATTACGCTGTGTGTTCAAAAAGTAAGGCGACTTTTTATTTTTATCAAAAAATATTGATTTATTCATCAATATTTATTTTGTCCCCTTCAAAGTAATCCCCCTCAGATACAATCACTTATGCCAACGGTTTCTCCAATCCTCAAAGCACTTCTCATGAGCACTTTTCGGTACAGCCTTGAGCCCTTCCAGCGATGCAGTCTTTATCTCTTCAATCGTTGCAAATCTCCGTCCTTTCAAAGGTCTTTTAGTTTTGGGAACAAGAAAAAGTCACATGGGGCCAAATCCGGTGAATATGGTGGCTGAGGCATGATTGTGGTGTTGTTTTTGGCCAAAAAATCGATGCTCATGCGACGGTTCTTTTGGTCAAAATTTAGCAATTTCGGAACAAACTTCGCTGACACACGTCTCATGCCCAAAACGTTAGAAAAAATTTCATGGCACGAGCCAAGCGATATGCCGACATCCTCAGCAACTTCTCTGATAGTGATTCGACGATTTTCCAAAACAATTTTCTTCACTGCTTGAAAGTTTTCATCAGTTGTTGACGTGCTTGGGCGTCCAGAGCGAGGCTCGTCATTGGCATCTTCCCGGCCATCTTGGAAGAGTTTGTACCACTTGTAAACATTTTTTTTGTATACCCATGATTCAAAAACAACCGAGTGACAGTAGAACTAACAGCCTGATCAGTGTCAATGCAAGCTTTGTGCCTATACGACTGTAGACCAGTACCGTAAAATATCATAAATAATTTGAGTTCCTTAATTAATTTTTAGGTAGATATACAGATTCCCTATTACGTGTAATAGGGAATCCAAATTTATTCATTTTATCAAAGTGCTCGTGTAAATGCTCTTTTTGCTTGTGGGTTTACGTGAGTCAGTGGCGCGGCTCGCTAACGAATTTTACAAATGTTTTACTCGGAAATCATGATGAATTTTGAGGTTAAATAAAAATCATGTTTGAAATCACAGGGCCGATAAGCTGGCCTTTTATCTGGTCTTGGAGTACGGCGATGTTAGGAAATTAAAAATACTTTGCAGTTTTTCGCATTTATTGACACTTATAAAATCAAAAACACATTTTTATAAACTATGATAATTCTATGAAAGCGGTATTCGGCAAAATCGTGATTGTTTTTCAACTGATTTATGACCGCGCCCCACAAATGCAGAGCTCTCCGGAAAGAGCCCCCTTAAACATTTTTAATTAAACAATTTCAAGGTTAAATCTGGAGGGTAATCGGAGAAAAAAATGTGCAGCAGTGTTAATTATTTAAGGAACTGCTTGTTGTTGTGACGTGGCTATCGAGATGTTTATTATTCACAAACTAAAAATTAAGTTTATGCATAATTAGGGGTTAGCGAAACGATAGGTCTAGGAATGCTGTCCGTCGAGGCTAGCTGTGAGACCCTGCCAGTCTATTAACCTAGCTCAAGATTTAACGCTCTGGAATCATTTGAACTCATTTCATTTTATATGTTCATAAATTAATAAAAATAGGACATGATACTGTACTTTTTACAGCCTACGATAATCGGTAACATTTTCAAAATGTTATTTTTAAGTGAACGGACGTAATTTCGCAAATCGCCCGGACATTTAAGGAAGATTACGACTTATGATAGTGGATAGGTTAACAATTTACTCTAATATTTGCATAAACAGGAAAAACAGAGCAGTTTTATATAAAATTAATATCTTACTGATGTGTTATGTATCGTTAGCAAGTGCTAAATGAACGAGAACCGGTTCTCAAAATTCGGAGATATATTGAAAAGCAAAAATTATGTTGTCTGACGGTGGAAAAATGATACAAATCACCTTCGAACAAATTAACGGCACACTTTCTATGACAGGCGATTCTGAACGAGCGAATTACTTCGAAAAAAAAACACGTATCGAGCGTATCTCTCAAATTGTCATATGGAGGCGACGGGGAAACAACTTCAGTCTTCGAAATCAAATTTTGAGTAAAGTTAAATTTAATTTTCCAAGTTTTTAAAATTCAAGTAAACCTAAGAACACAGATTTAAAAAAAATGGCTATACTGAAGTGGGTTTTCTCTTGTAAATTACAATAATTTTAATACTAAGAACTTTATGACCCGTTAAGTCGCATAATTTATGTGGTAATATTTATGAGATTCACTAAATTTATTAGACTATACCCATGCAAATCAACAAAGACGGAAGAAGTAATCAAACATTTGAATGATTATAGCAAACCTCGATGTTTAATAACAGATTGTGGTAGTGCATTCAGTGCAAATTCATTCTGTGAATTTGTAGGAAGCAATTCAATCAAACATGTTCTTATAGCAGTAGGTACACCTCGCGCAAATGGCCAGGTAGAAAGGTTTAACACAGTCATAACTCCTATGATTTCAAAGTTGTGTGACAGTACTGATTTACAGTGGTTATATATTGTACCAATACGGTTTATAACTGAATTCATTGCGTAACTCGCATTTCACTTAGGCACAAAGGATAATTCTCTCTTTCGATTGTAAAGATTTTTATAGCGGAAACCAGTCGTCCGTTGTACTTACTTTTTAATTTTTTGGCACCAGCACTCCTGCGAGCGCCTGCGGGCGCGCTTTACGACGCCCCCCCCCCCCCCCCCCGTGCAATCGATATAATCATTATAAGTTAGCCTAGGATCTTAATAAATCTTAAAAAATGACATTGACTTTGATTGTAACATGTCAATATTTTACCAAAACAAATGCATTCCCACACCACTCACATAACATAGTACTGACCTTGTTCGAAAAAAATTAACAATTTTCGTAATTATTATTATATTGTTACATATCTCAAAAATCGTCGCAAAATGTTTATCGTTCTTTGATTGTCAACGTTTCGCAATATTCAGAATCCTAATAAACCTTCCAGGTCCGAACTAGCAAACCCCGAAATTATTATTATATTGTTACATATCTCAGCCATTGATTTTATACACTTTATAATTTTTATAGTAATATCCAAAATGTTTAAACTCGCCATGACGTTTCGTATGAGTTGACGGTTGAATGTGAGTTTCTTTTATTTGTTCATAACAAGTTTTATTCTTCTTCTTTTAATTTATTGGCGATTCCACCCTGAGCGAGTGATTTGCGCCAGTGGAGGTTTAAAGAGTTGATCTGTCCTTTGGTTTCCCTATTGTATTATCACTCTAGTATACCTCCGTTTTTTGGGGGTTAGTAAAGACAACGACACAACTACGGACAATCTATAAAAATTAGTGTTTATACATGTCTCTAACAAAAGAAAAAATTTAGTGTAAGTTTACACAAGAAAGAAAAAGATAAGTATATAACATTAATAAAACAAGATAATATATATAAAGATAATAAAAGTGTTATATACTTGATTATATACATTTTCCATGTATTTACAATTACATATATACTGTCGAAAGGGTTATTTATTATATATTATATATTATATAATATATAAGGGAAATTCTTCCTCGGATTAGAACTAAAGGTTGTACTTGAGAGTTTTAAATGATGTCCTCGCAAGTGCGAATTTGTATTAATTGTGTATATGGTTCCAAAATCTGGAACATCATAATAGTGATGTAGGTCTCTATAAGATCGCCTCTCGCCCGCCTTTGCTTTAATGTTGTCAGTCCAAGTATATTTAGCCTTTCTTCATATTCCAGATTTTTGAGTTCGGCCGACCAAAGGCTCTGCCAAAACGTTTGACCTTCGCCTCTCGACTTCTCGTGACATTGATCTATAAACATATCGTTAAGTTTGAGGAAAAAGTTATTTTACTTTAATGGTTTTTCTCAAAAACCCTAACCTCCAATAAGAAATTTTGTTGGATTGCGATATTAACATAATATTACTGACCTGCGTTGAACATCACATATAATTTTAAACACAGTTTTTGGAAATTTTATTTAAATCAGCTGACTATTGTTACGAATTTCATGGAGAATTTAAAAAAACTTGAAGCCATTTTTGACATGAATTTTAATTTGTTCTTAAAAAAGTTTTTAACCATTAGACCAAAATAGTTGCTAATATGTTAGATACCAGATTGTAAAAATCGAACGACTCATGCCTGCACTATAGATTTTATAGTAGATGAGTGATTTTTCAAGGTCATTTATCCGGCCTAAAGAACTTTTGACGCGAAATACAGTCTTTACGGGGAGATATAGAAGATGTTACGTCAAGTTCTGTTGCCGCAGATTTTATGACGTTCATAAAATAAACACATTCATTGTATATTTAGAAATAATTATATTTATTAACATTGCCTTACAATTGTTTGTAATTTAAAATCAGTTAAATTTTTATTTAATTAAAATTCAATTATAGAAAACAACTGCTAGCCGTAGGTTCTAGAAACTACCCAAGTCTGATATGATAACCTACTACGAATAGCCACTATTGATGGTCCTAGTAGAGGTTAATAAATAATATAACAGGCCATTTTAATATTTGAAATGCAAACTCCTTACTATTCTTATTAAGAATAGCCAGGAGTTTGAGATGATGTGCTGTTCCCACTTAAGGTCTGACGAGTTGTTACACCGAGATCTTTTTGTGACAACTATTTTGAGTTGAGTGTTTCCTATGAAGTATGGATGTTTTGGGTTTTTCTTCCCGATATGCAGAATAACACACTTTTCAATGTTCAGGCTTAGTCCATATGTCCATTCAGATGTCCATAGGGTGATTCTGTTCAAGTCATTTTGTATTTTTTTTTTTTTTTATTAAGAAAACATGTTGGCCGATGAGTACAAGTCTATAACCTTCCTAACTAGGCAAGAGTTACCTGTTCTAAGGAAGGTTATATTTGAAGTGTTATAGTGCATACAATAGACCAGCGCAAAACTCTGAGAAAATATAAAAATTAACTAAGGCACAAATTTACACACACACACACACATGAATACAATTTAAGTGTCTACTCAATAACTAAAAATAAAATGAATAAATAAAACAATTAAAAAAAAAAATAACAAATAAATGAAATGAATAAACCATTATTAAATATATAGGTAAATAAATATTCGATATAAATAAATAAATATTCAATATAAAAATAGTGTTATACTATATGTAGTATAACACACATATGTATATGTAGTATAGTAACATATCTTATATACAGTGAAGTTGTGATATACTCGTATATATATACATTGGGCATAAACATATTAAATTATGAGGTATGGCATATCTAGGTAAGGATTTTTTTTTTTAAACATTCTAGGTAACTAAAATAATGCACAGATATTTTCACTTGGTAGCTACAAGTCGCTTAAATTACAGTTTTATTAAATTTTATCTAAAAAAATATTTCTGAGATTACTTTTTACATAAATACATAAAAATTGATTTGTCATTTTTTTTTTCAATCTTTTCATTTTATCTAATACTGATGTATTTGAAGAATTAATTGCCGAAGCTAACTGGAGTGGTTTATGTATGAAATATTCATTAAACTCTTAACGTATTATATTTGGATCATTTACTTCAAAGCCATTAATTCTAAGGGATATTGATTTCTCTTTTTTTTTTTTAATTTTCCATTCATGCTATTTATAATAGACCACGCAGTTTTTACTTTATTTTCCGAATTTTGAATACGATTAGAATAGTATTGGTATTTCTCTTTTTTTATGTCATTTCTTATTTGAATTCCAAGCCACTTGAGGTATTTTCGAATATGCGGTTTTGATTTAATGAATTCATTTTTCAGTAGTTTCCTCTTTAATTTACACTTGCTTAATAACTCTTTTGAAATTCAATGATTTGTTTTTTTATTAAAATATATCTTTTTTTTTGTAAGCGGATATGAATTATTGAAACAGCTGTTTAATTTCCCATGAAACCATTTAAATGCTTCGTTGGAACCTTTTACATTAAATAAATAATTCCAGTTGACTGTTTCAAGCCACTTTTGAAATTTAGAGTGATTTGTTTCATTAAATATTCTTCTATTTCTAACTTTATAATTACTGTTTTTATTTACAATTAGATTATTAATTTCAATAGATTGAAAAGAGTGGTCAGATAAACCAGGATCAACTTTTGTGGTTTTGACAAAATTGCTGCGAAAGTTTATGAAAAAATTATCAAGCAGCGATGATTTCCCAGTAAACATGTCAATACGACTTGTTCACTTTTGAATAGATTTAGAAAGTTATATTCTTTACTCATGTTTAATATTTTACTTTTTTCCCGAGAGTTTTCAACAAAATCTATATTATAGTCACCACATATACATACATATTGGTATTTAAAAACAGATCTCAGCAACATATTATACTTAAGCATAAACGAATCTAAGAATCCTCCAGAACGATACACACATATTATTACAAGGTTGAGTTTTTTAATTTCAATCGCTACGCCTTCAAACGAGCGTTCATCAATTAGTTCGGAGATGTCAATAATATTAGTTTCGTAATCAATTCTAGAAAATATAATTGTTCCTCCATGTTGGCGCAATAGTCTTGATTGATTAGCGGCAACACGGTAATAGTTATTGTCGCTATTTAACCAAGTCTCAGTAAAGCATAAAAAATCAGGCTTTTTAGTTAGCGAAGCAAGAAATAATTCAATGCTACCGATTTTTCGAATGATACTACGAATATTACCGTGCATTATGCAAACTTTCATAGACTGATTACTTCTTAACATCGCTAGTTTTTTAAAGCCGTTGTGATTCCATTGCACTCCACTAGTAACGTCCACTCACGGCAAGATAGCATGCGAGTATGGCTAATGGCATGTGCTCGGAGCCGCTGAGCATGTTTGCTTCGCTAACCCGTCGAAACGTCGTCGCATTTTTGGTTGCTCTAGCACAAAGGTGTCCAAACTACGGCCCGCGGGCCAAACCCGGCCCGGCAGGCGATTTTATCCGGCCCGCCAAGGATTTTGAAAAATTTCGTTGCAAATTTCGTTAAAGCAATTGGCTGGTAAATTTATTTCTATGTATGGCACTACCTATATGTGCGAACAAACTTTTTCCAGGATGAAGTATCTGAAATCTAAATATAGGGCAAATTTATCGGATGATCATTTGCAATCATTGCTAATAATTGGTGTTTCCGATTTGAATCCCAACTTTGAATAAACTCTCCAGGAAAAAACCCAGTTCCACCATTCCCATTAAAAATTACATGAAATAATTTTATAATAATATAATTTAGACATGTTTGTTTAGTATTGTTATATCTGTAATTTACTATAACAATTTTTTTATAGTGTATATATGTGGCAACAATAAAAAAATTCAATGCTGCTTTACTTGTAATAAGGTTTTTTAATTCACATATTTACAATGCTTGGCCCCCGCTAATGAATTTAAATACCAAACTGGCCCTCGCAGCAAAAAGTTTGGACGCCTCTGCTCTAGCACAAAGCGGCTCATGAGCGTCGTAAAACTCGTCAACTTGCTTCAATCAACAGCAGACGGTGCGCGCGTACTTGTATCACTACAAAATACCTAACTTCCATTATAAATTTTGCTGGGTTTTGGAAATACCATATTTAAATGAAATATATTTATCGTAATGTGTAAAATCATTATATGCTCAGCCTACCAGCTTGTCGACCCGTAGACCCGTCTACACACTGGCGTCTTTGACAAATTACCCTGCAGAAACACACACTCACAAAATAATATAATATCAACTGACCTGTTTCTAAACGAAAGAAGGTCTTGCCAAATCGAAAGAATGCCTTGCCAAATTTGTTTTAAACATGTTAATAATCCTACTGTAATTTGTATTTTTATCTTGTATGCCATGTTGAAGTTTTATTTTATTTTCATAAAAAGTTTTTGGGGATTAGACTAATATGTTAGATTGTCAAGTCACATTCCGGCCGAAGAACTGGTAATTTACAAACATTTATTAAAAAAATAAATAAATTTGTGGATGGATTCATTTCATTTTTTTTATATAAATAATTTACTCACAATAGGGAAAACGGGAATAAAAAATATATTTTTTATTTATATCTCATAAATTAAATAGGCCACTTTCCGAAATATTGTGTGCACTCTTTGTAAAGTACCTCTTTTAAAAATAACTCCCAAAAATCATAAAAAAAAGTATGTCAGTTTCGCTCAGTTTTAGGCTAATTATAAATATAATTTTCATTAGGTGAAAATGTAGTTATAAATTTTAAATGCATATTTTACCCGCAAGATAAAGAATAAATTAAAAAATAAACAAAATACGAGTATCGATTATTTTAATCGACGACCGCGCGAGCGTCTAGTTCAGAAGCCAGCGAACATCATTCCAGTAGTTATGGGCGCTTATTGGTTATATTAATTAAATAAAAAATATACGTGGCCAGCGGAAAAGAAATAAATCTTTGTAAATACGATTTAACTACGTTTAATTTAACTCACTTTTTTCATGGCGTGAACTAAATTAATTAATTTACTGTGGTTACACACAAAACGTGTAGACAATTCAAACAATTATATTAAAACAAGGTAAATTGAATTACATATACAATCCTTAAACTATAGTATTAGCCCCCCCCCCCCCATTGGCTATCAATAATATAGAAGTACTTTTCAGAATGTTTTAATAAACGATTACAAATTTTAAACAAAGACCTTTGCTCATTAATAAGATTGATTAGAAACAAGTTGTAAATAAAATATGTCACAAATTCAATAAATAATCCCGAATTTCTGCTTATTTTGTTCGTTTAGAACATAATTTTGGATCTTGTTGTCAGGGCAGGCCCTTGAGTAGGGCGTACGGGTGTACACCCGGGACGCCAAGATTTCGAAAGCGGTTTTTTTATATGAAATTGTAAAGGCGAATAAATGAATTGCGGTATGAGGCGGTATGAATTGTAATTGGTTAGGCGTCATCTTCCCCACCTGAGGCAATACGAAAACAAATCATTATTTAAAGGCAAGCATAACCTCTCATTGAGTATGTTTCACTCACATACATTAGAAGCATATCGGAGACAATAACTTATTAACATATTACAGTATCTGGAAATATAATTTTCGAAGGAAGAATCATTTATAACATAAAGCGGGATGTACAAGAATTTGACATCAACACACACTCCTATTAAAATACACTCTTAATTAGGCAAATTAAAAAGGCACTCTACGGATTTACTCCTAACGCGTGACGCGTTTTCTCGACCAACATTATTATAGGATAAAAGATTAATTACACATGAATTCATAAAACAAATATTTCATGGGAAGATCACTTCACTCTAAACGTCTAATATTTTCATTAAAAGCTATAACGAAATAGAAAAACCAATAGACAATAATATTTTAATGCCGTTTATATAATGGTTAAGAAATTAAAGATATATTTTCTTAAACTGACAAGTATTTTAATTTCCATATTTTTTTCATTCCATAATCTAAAGTTAATTTTATAACACATTAAAAGATACATTAGGCACTTACCAACACATTAAGTGGTGCAAATATCATTAACTAATTTAGTTATTAAAGAAAAATATTGAAATAAAATTGAAAAAATAACATGTTTGTCATATTTATTTATAAATTACATATTTCTGAAGTTTACACGATTATATTAAAATCTGATAACATAAGTAATACCATTCGTTTTATGTTTTAATATTTTTTTTATGTAATGATTAACAATAATTTGAATTCGCAAAACAAAAAATATTACACTGAATAGGGAAAAAGTTGAAAAGAATAGTATCATTTATGCAGGCGCACAAACGTTTAATAAAGAGTAAAAGATATTTTTTTATTCACTGATTTTTGTTTAATTCTTTAACAAAGAAAATCGATTTACAATTGCGAAATCACGGTAATAATCCGTTGCATGTAGGTTTGCGCATATTATCTGATACTTATTTTAAATGGTCTCACTTTTGGAATAGAGTTTTGTGCTTTTATGTATGTTAAAATCCCTTCCTAAATTTCGGGGTTTGCTAGTTCGGACCTGGAAGGTTTATTAGGATTCTGAATATTGCGAAATGTTAGACAATCAAAGAACGATAAACATTTTGCGACGATTTTTAATGGTGGTTTTAGTACATTCGAAAGTTTGGCTCCATACAAAAAATGTCAACAAAAGGGTGTTTTGGACTCTTATGCACAAACTGGTTTTCCGACTGATATCTCAGTTTCATAATTTTGTTGACTTATTATATTATTTATGGATTGCGTTGAAAATTGTTCACAAAACGGTTCGCATTTTGTGTTTTGGCAAGATAAGTTTTTCTACTTTCTGATATTTATGCCACCAATTTACGAATATATTTTGCCATAAAATTTTGGATGCACGCATAATAGCTAAACAAATCGCGCAAATCCTAACCTCAAAATTACATACTTATACACCATTCGCTAGGTAACGAATTCTTACTGTTATTCACAATGACGATACTCCCGCGTTAATAAACACGAACGCAATCCATCTCTTGTGACAAATTCAGAGCAGCTTATTGCATGGTTTAATTCTAAAGGACGCATTTAAATCGACAACGTCGGCAATTCACAGCCTTTTTCATTACCCCTGTCATCTATGTATGTTTTACACTGGAACTTATTTTGCCGACTGATATTTCTCTTCCACTTTGATGTGCCATCTTGATGTCTTCCTTTTCTTTTTCTTCGGCTGTTCTTTGGGTCCATTTGGACAACCAGGCTATAACAAATGATTGAAGATAGTCATACATAAATGTTTAATAATTAAGAATGTAAATAAAAATATTAAATTATTACTTGCGAAAGAGATTCGACTGCTCTAGTTTCAGAATTATCTAAAAAAAAATTATTTTTTCTTCATTTATTGGACATTTGTTCTCTTGTAAAATCAACTGGCAATTGTAGAGGGCGGTAGAGGGAGTGAAAATAAACAAAAAATATTTGTTAAAAAATAAATACTTTAACGGTAATAAGACACTGTATTTAGGTATTTAGACAACGAAATATTTCTATCTAAAAATCTGACATGGAGCGGGTTCTATATTTGATACACATTCAATAATATCATATATAAAGTAATAACTGACCGTCTTTTAAATTTATCCAAAATGTTCAGGAATCTATAACATTTCCGAATGCATTTAAATAACATATGCACTGGAAAATTTGGAAAATTATAGGCCATTTTTAAGTTTTGACTGTTTTTACTTGTAAAAATATTTTGAGCGATAGACTAATATCCAGTTCGATATTTTGAGGCCGCAAATACCCCCTCCCTTTTTGACCCTGCGCTCGTCGATGGTTGATTTGACGCCATTTGAGAATGCTTGACACATTGGAATGCATGCTTGGCCGCGCATTTATCGCGACATTTTAAAGAGAGGGGTGCAGACGTCAAAGGTGTTTCCCTCTATGTGTGAGTCGATACCTAAAAAACGCCGATTCTCAAGGTAGAGTCTCAATATGCTTCGCCTTAACATAGACAGTCAAAGCAATTATGTAGATGTGGCATTGATCAATAAACATAAAGATTATCAATAAAAATATCGTTAAGTTTGGGGAAAAAGTTATTTTACTTTAAATCGTTTTGCTCAAAAAACCTAACCTCCAATAAGAAATTTTGTTGGATTGCGAAATTAACATAATATTACTGACCTGCGTTGAAATTTCCGAACATTAACTATAATTTTGTAGACGGTTTTAAAAAATAAGTACAAATCTGCTGTAGTATTACAAATTTTGATTATTTTTATCGAAAATTTGAAAATGTTAGACGCGGCCATTTTGACTTGTAATTTTAATTTGTTCATAAAAAAAGTTTTTAACCATTAGACCAAAATAGTTGCTAATATGTTAAATACCAGATTGTAAAAATCGAACGACTCATGCCTGCACTATGGATTTTATAGTAGATGAGTGATTTTTCTAGGTCATTTATCCGGCCTAAAGAACTTTTGGCGCGAAATACAGTCTTTACGGGGAGATATAGAAGATGTTACGTCAAGTTCTGTTGCCGCAGATTTTATGACGTTACGTTACGTGACGTTCTTGGTCTTTTTAAAAATATAAACACATTCATTGTATATTTAGAAATAATTATATTTATTAACATTGCCTTACAATTGTTTGTAATTTAAAATCAGTTAAATTTTTATTTAATTAAAATTCAATTATAGAAAACAACGGCTAGTCGTAGGTTCTAGAAACTACCCAAGTCTGATATGATAACCTACCACGAATAGCCACTACCGACGGTCCTAGTAGAGGTCAATAAATAATTTAACAGGCCATTTTTATATTTGAAATGTAGTAAAATGCATTTAATAAAGTTAATTCGTGAGACTTAACTGGTTTGGCTACCAAATAACTGCGTGATTAGTAGTCGAATTCGTCACCGTTCTACATTATCATGGTGTCACTTGTAATGAGATTTCCGTGTTGAACAAGCCTTCACTTTGCGACTTCGTTGAACGCGATTCTGTGGCTATCTATGGCTGCGAATGAAGGCGATTTCGTCACCGCTATGAGCCAACTTTAGTAACGCGGCTATTCGTTGCGCTAAAATAATAGTGTTATTTAAACGGTGTCGTCCTACACACGAGACTAGTACGAGTGTGTGTTTCGTAAACCCTTACTGTTTAAAAATAAATAGAATACAAAGCCGTTCCATACAAAATGTTTGGGAAAATTTATTTAATTTTAATAAAAACAAAAAAATTATTTCATTTCTTTATGTTTGTTTATTTTGCGCGGTATAATCCACGCACGTCTAGTACGGATACACCTCTAGCAAATGTAAGTTGTTTATGAAACCTCTAAAGTTTTGATAAAATGTTTGAAAAATACAGACTTTTTAAGACACTAAACTTTTGGACAGAGTTCAAATTTTACTTTTTAATTGTATAGATCCCCAGATAATTAGGAGATAAAACGTTATCCAGTAACGTTTCTACAAGCTTTTATTTAGCTTGCAAGGTTTAGTTCAAATCTTGCAAGCTGAATTAGAACCACTTCCTCTAATCCTACGGAGTTAAAACCTGACACGGTTTAGTTCCTATGATAATGTATTTTTATGGTAAGCACGACCTGATTCCACACCCAGGATTGGCTCCAGATGAAGGAACCCCTCACAGACACGAAATTTCTTATATGCTTTCAAGCACCTAAATAAAAGGTGGTTATTAAAAATGTATTTTTACTATATTTTTTTTTGTAGCATCTTTGTGCACTTGGATTAAATTATATTATTAATAATTAATGAGATCATTGTTGATGCACTTCAGTCATGCCAATTTTTATGATTGGTATCGAAGCCTTTGCAAATATCTTCCACACTTGTAAGTATTTGTGAGTGTCTAGCACTGACACAACCAATAACCGCATGCGCATTGCAACATTTATGCTATCGTAATGTTTAAGAAAAATGATGCAATCAAAACGGGCTTGTGCATAAAGAGTTATAACATTTGACATTTAAAATTTATTTTATACCTTTCTATTCAATCAGTATTAACAGACGAGTATCAAGTATCGTTCAACGAGGAAGCAAAGCACTAGATAAAATGTTATATTAAATTATATTAAGTTATAATACAGTATAACATACAATCAGTAATCAGATACATAATATAACTAAATACAATATTTAAATACGTCCAAACGATCGGCACTAAGTACTGCTTCGTTAATTTCTGTTGCCCTAACTAGACCTTCCACTATATACAGATGACGGTAAGTACTAACTACTAAAGAAGACCTTTTAGCATATGTGGTACATGTAAAATATTAATATTTTTTTATGTCATGCTTAATGTATTTGTACATAGTTAAATAAGTCGGGTAAATAATCATTGGGTGGGGTATTTATATTTTTTATTATTTTTATAATATTATTGAATCAAGACTTATTAAATACGGTCTTTATAATACAAATTAATAAATTTACATAGCTGAAATAATAATATTATTGCCTCAAAAACAATTTATTTTTGACATTACTTAGTTTTAGGATATAACAAAAAGTTAGGTCGTCGAATGAATTGGAGTTAATTTCGCGAAAACTTTGATAATGCGGGGAATTTAATTGTTATCTAAAAATTATTAATACCTATTTCCGCACTAAGTTTGAACTTTAAAAAAAATATTTTTAAAGGTTTTGCCATTAATAGATTTTTGATAGGTAAATATCCCGCCTGAATAATAAATACCCGGGTATTTTACATCACTATACGATAATGTGCACGGACATTGTTATCTTTAAAATAACTACATTTCGACAGTACTTTATCTTATAACTTTATCTTATACTATAACTTATACTATAAAATAACTTTATCCGTTTAACAGGTGAGATTTTTGTTTTATTTAAACTATACAGGGATAGTAAGGTATTATACATGAATGTATAGAAGCTTAAAGTATAATTTAATAGTTCAATAAGAAATGTTAGTAACAGTGAATGCAGCCTTTCACTTAAGTATCTCCAGTTTCGAAATGTTTTGCATTGCAAAACCTGCATTAATAATTTCATCATTTTGTAATACTATATTACAAATAAAATATATATATTCCTCCTTCTTCTTTGTGTTTTTGTGTGCGAATGTCTGAATGTTAAAAAAAGTTTAATCACTGCAATTAAAAATGTAATTAATGTGTGTTAATATAAAAAAATCATGCTTTTTGCCGTGACATTACTTTATTGACATTGACAGATTATTGAAAAAGGACCATTTAAAATCACACACAATTCACAGCTCGAAACTCATTCTGTCAATCAGCTGTCAGTAGTATGAATATTTTATTTCATGTATTTGTAACACATATTATAGATAAATATAAACTTTAACTATGGCAAATCTCACACTCCTCTGTGCGCGTGATATGCTTAAAAACGGGTGCAAAGTTTTCCTTCACGTATTAATATATAGATATTTGATTGTCGGATATATCTATGTATAGTAATAGATTTTGAAAAAGGTCCCGTCCAAATTATTTGACATAATTTAACTTTCCTTTGCAAATTTTTAATATTAAAGAAGTGGTTTACTTAATACTTAGTAGCGAGTTTTATAGATTCAAATTAAAGAAAAAAAACATGTTTATTTACAAACTTTTATTTCGGTTTGGGTAAAATCTCGCGAGCTGAATTAGAACCACTTCCTCTTATCCTACGGAGGTGGAATTCGACATGTCGGTTGAGTTCCAATGACACTGCATTTTTATGGTGACCATGAGCTGATTCCACACCCTCGAATGGCTCCAGAAGAAGTACCTCCTCAACGGTCAAAGTTTGTGCGGCGCATCCAAGCGCTGTTGTTTTGAATACCAAATCTACATAACTCGTGATTAATTTTAATAGGGTAATGATAGTTTAAATTTTGAAGCAATATGAATAAAAAGATATTATCTAAAAAACGGGAATTACGCCCTCACTAAACAGGGTAAATATATTTTTTTTAATGCGTCATGAGTCGATTAGGAGGTTCGTCAGTCTGTGGTATAATTAGAAAATAAACTCCGGGCCCCGCTGATGATGGACTGTCGCAAGGACTGACTTAAACAAAATTCATAAGAAAACGCGTTATGCTCTCCCCTAGGACACCTAATTTTTTTTATTTTTATAAAGTTATTCGCGGTTTCATAGAGAAAAATTCCCGCTTGTTATCGGCGGTCGTGGGATTAGTCGTTGCGCTCTATAATCACTCTCAGAAAAACGTCCGTGGTTTCGTTTTGTATTGAAGTAAACGAGTTTTTGTTATGGATTCTATAGAACCAGATATGCTTATAATACTTATGTTTCTTTTTTTTGAAATTATAAACGCACACTATTTAATGTTGGAAACATAAGTCATAGAAAAATAATTGATGTATTTAGTTATTTCGGGTATTATCAATGCAAAACTTGGTCATTTTGTTATACTTCTCAGCATTTCTCTGCAATCAAATATAATATAGGTTGTTTTTTTTAGAGGCGTGGTTTTCAATCTGGCACTACTTTTTTCGTAGTTGGTGTTTTTGACAGCAGTCACTTGATTTATGCTCAGTTTGGTTTGCCATTTCATAATGAATAGACTTACTCCTGAACAACGTGGCGTGGCCTCCAAGATCGTGCGATTTAACACCGCTGGACTATTTTTTGTGGGGTTATGTGAAGTCGCTTGTCTACCCAGATAAGCCGGACACGATTAACGCCTTGGAAGAGAATATTCGGCGCGTTATTGCTGACATACGGCCCAACTTGCTGCAATGAGAATCCTCATTAAATTTGCTATAAAACCTTAGTGTTTTATTTATTTATTTTTATAATTATTAATTGTAAGCAATGTTATTACAATCAAAATAATATAAGTGGTGTTAGTTATCAAATGACATCAAAATAGTTTTGTCGCTAAATCACCCGTCGAGATAAATAAGTTTCTTTAAAGGATCTTTTCCGACGCATAAAACCTCAAAAATAAGGAATCTGATGGGGAATGATGATTCGGTGGATATGAATCACCCGGTAGGTTTATCAGCTATAAAGCTGCCCACCAATAATGCTGAATTCTTTGTTTGTTCAAGAACCCTAAATATAAGTATCAGTATTCAGTATTCAGTATATTTATTTTCAAAAAAACAATTATGCAGTTGTGTATGAAAGACAGAAATGAGTCAGCGTACCGACGTTAACGTCTATGGCTGCGACCGACTTGTCTGTGGTAGGATCGCTCACGAGCAACACCTTCAAACGATTCACCAATTCCAGGAAATATTTGCGCGGAAGTGGATAGCTCCCATGTGTTTTTGGTGCGAATGAGAGACAGGGGATGGATACCTATACATTGTGGGTAGGAAAGAGAAAGGTGTATACTTGCCAGCTATCATAGATAATGAAATTCGGATTTGTTGTTGTAAAAATAAATAATCAGACTTATTCGCACTCTCGTCAAAACAACACGAAGATTTGATCATTATTATGACACCTAATTTTTGAATTTTATAATTCCTAATTACCCTTGAATATATGTTTTTTTATTAATTTAAATAATACTTTAATAAAACATGTTTTATTAATCTAACTGATTATTCGAGTAAAATTAAAGTAATAGTATTAAACTAGGTAGGTTCGTAAAATAATTCCGGAGGAATTATGGACATGTGCGATGACAGATTGTCTTTATGCTTATAATTCGTAAATCCGAGCTGAGATCAGTTGTTTCACTCTAACCCGTGCAGTTAACTACCGGTACAGGCTTTCATAAAGCGTTCTATCTCTCTCTAACCCAGCACTAAACTTGATATCCCATTTCACTGCTCGGCCAAATCTTGTAACCAATCGAAGTATATTAAAAAAAAATATAGTATTTAGAAGTTTTTGTTTTAAATCAACCAATAAGGTAGGTGCAAGACTCAAAGTAGGACTTTATACCTTTACAAAAGTAGCTTCTATTCGTTTGTTTTAGAAAAATGGTCAATGTGATCAATAAAAGAGCACATCAAATGACATTTCAGACCCGCTTGACCTGGTATGAAAATCTAAAATCTAGAATTTCTCTTATTTAGAGGGGATCTAAATCTAGTGTTTTTTCTAACGGAATATTGCATTGAAAAATGTATTGACAAACTCAAGACTTTATTTATTTTTTTAAGTATATTGATTAAAAATTACTATCAATCATTCATATTATTAAAAATATTACACTACAATATCACAAAACAAGTAAAATAATGTGTAAAATATATGTGAATATACACCGGTTCTCGAGACGTTTACCTAAATCCAAATTCAGTTTTTGGTCTTGCGATTTCAAGTATTATTTGTGAACACGGTATATCATTAAATGTTTGGAATTGATTTGTAGACATTACGTGACTAGATACATATAATAAAATGATTGTATGACTTTTAGCTGGGTAGGTTAGGAGTGCGTTGCACACGCCACAGATCAATATTAAGCAATTAAATTTGGTCATATATTATTTTAGAATATTTCACTCAATTTCATACTTGGAAAAGATCCGATCGACGATCTCCGCGAACGTCTGTGACGCACCAAATACCAGATCGAAGTATTGACTACCGGCGGCGTGGGAATTGTATTGAGCATTGAGTTACTTGAATTATTAAAACCCGAATTTATAAACTATATGAGTAAACGGATCTGCTCACAGATGTCCTTCGCTATTGAATGAGCCGGTTTTTCGCTTGAAAAAACCCTGGAAAAACATCAAAAGTTATCTAAAGTTATAGCATCAAGCGTATTTATATGAATTGATTACAAAACATCGATATTTCTCTACTAATTTCAAATTTAATATGGATACATTATAGCTATCCATCTGATCAACTCTTTGCGTCTTTTAAAGTATGATATGTATATATTTATATATATATACACCTTTAGCTTAACATATATAAAAGTTTGACAGTACTGACATTTGGAAAATAGCAAAATGGTGTAATACAAGCTGACTGTCAAAGTATAAAGTGTAAAACACACCTGTTTTTAATGTTTTTTATCGCCGAATAAATTTTGAAAAGCTTCCATATTAATTTGAATGCAATGTAACTGTATTTAATTATTTTTTTTGTTTTGGTCATTGTTGCCTACATAAAAAACATTTTAAATATTTTAGACGGTGAAAGATGGCCTAGACGGATGTATACATGCATAAAATATAATACAAAATAAGTTAACGTAACTCGTGTGATTTAAAAAAAAAATACACCAAGAATGTAAGGCCATGCGAATGTAAGAATGCGAGACCCACTAGTCTGCAAAAAAGACAATGTCTTAGCTGGATATTTATATATATATATAGTATTGATTAAATACCTTATTTAGATGATTATTACGTTATTTTATAAGGTGAACACCGTTAGGTTACTCTATATAAAACTATCTATTTTGCTTTGTATAAGTAGTAAAACATAGATATAAACCTTCCCGCCGTTACGCCGCGGCGGCCCTCTGCTGGTCGAGGGCTCGTTCTTTTTCGGCCGACGACGCCCACATTGGCAGTTTTTACAACATTTCCGCCGCCGGCCGGCTATCCGCGGCGTGAGGAGGGCTGCAAGTATACTGCAAAAAAGACAATATCTTAGCTGGATATTTATATATATATATATACTCATAAGGTGCACACCGTTAGGTTACTCTATATAAAAGTTTGACAGTACTGACATTTAATGCTTTTTAATATTTTAAAGCTTCGTCGCGTCACCCCACTGCTGGTCGAGGGCTCGTTCTTTTTCGGCCGACGACGCCCACATAAGCAATGCTTACAGCATTTCTGCCGCTCGGTTAACCGTGGCGTAAGGAGGGCTGCGAGTATAAATAATTTCCATATAAATTTATACACCCGCCATGCGTACTGAAGATAAGTTATGTAAATGTTTTTTGGCATGTTTGAAGTTTATGAAGAAACATGAAGAAGAAACATTTTACATATTTTAGACGGTGAAAGATGGCCTGGACGGATGTAATTTAACGATTGTTATTCATCTAAAAATAAAGTTACAACCGGCGGCGTGGGAATTGTATTGAGCATTGAATTACTTGAATTATTAAAACCCGAATTTATAAACTATATGAGTAAACGGATCTCTTCACAGATGTCCTTCGCTATTGAATGAGCCGGTTTTTCGCTTGAAAAAACCCTGGAAAAACATCAAAAAGTTATGACTTGATTACAAAACATCGATATTTCTCTACTAATTTCAAATTTAATATGGATACATTATAGCTATCCATCTAATCAACTCTTTGCGTCTTTTAAAGTATGATATGTATATATTTATATATATATATACACACCTTTAGCTTAACATATATAAAAGTTTGACAGTACTGACATTTGGCAAATAGTACAAGTACAAGCTGTCTGTCAAAATATAAAGTGTAAAACGCACCTGTTTTTTAAGTTTTTTACGGCGGAATAAATTTTGAAAATCTTCCACAAAAATTTGTACGCCTTCCAACTATAATTAAAATATTGTTTTGTTTTTGCCATTTTCAAAAAACCTACACAAAAAACATTTTAAATATTTTAGACGGTGAAAGATGGCCAGGGACGAATGTAATTTAACGATTGTTATTCATCTAAAAATAAACTTACAAGAATATTTCATGCAGTGTAGTATGTAGCCTTCCGGCGTGCCGAAAGGGATTTTCTAATTTTTCCTCATTAGATCTGGTCATATATATATATCCCTGTCATAACCTGTTCAGCTCGGAGCGCAGCATCTTCATCAGGTCCCTTACAGCGCGCGTCTGCGCGAGGAGTCTTCTCCAGCCGCCCGAAGAGGCGGTCCAGCGCCGTCTGCTTCCTGGCCACGGGCGCCAGCGCCCTCCGGTGCATCTTGACCTCCTCCTTCTGCATCAGCACTCTGCCCCTGGTCGGCGGTCGCCTCGCTCTCGTCGGGGTTTTCTTGGCCGGCTGGTTGGCCCTGCGGACTGGAATCAGCGTCATATCTGCTTATAGTAGTGTAAATCAATCGCGCAGAATAATATGATTATTATATAAGCGGCCCTGAAAAAATATTATTATATTTTATATATGTATTCAATAAATTTACATTTTTTTCCTGTTATGCACCAGCCAAGGTCAAGGTTTCTCTGCCGGAAACCAGGTGTGCAATCACCGGCGTAACTACTGGGGGGGCCGTTCCCCCCGGACCTCGCTACTCACAGAATTTAACCTCAAACTAAGTTTTTTTAGTTCCCTAAGCTCAAAGTTTGGCTCGGAGTACAAAGTCTTTCACCGAGCTAGATCGTTAGATGCGCATTTTGATGATCGAGACGATAAATTGATCGGTGCGGAGCGAAGCGGCACTCCCGTGGATCGACTGCAGTAGCGAAATGTTGTACGGGTGAACTTAAGATCCTTTTTAAGAGCTGATTCTGGACAACTTTTTAAACTTAACAAAATACCCAAATGCATACAAATGCATCGACGGCAATAGACAATAGGTTAGAACTCAACAGTCGCGCGTTTAATACACGCGCCACTCTTTTAATAGATTATCTATATCTTGGTTTAGAATTTTTGTTAGCTATTTGAAAACTTGAACAAAACCCCAGCCATAGATAATAGGGTCTAAATGAATTGAAATTAATATTAATTGTCCTTGCTTCGCCTTATAACGTGCACGTCTAGTTAGAATGCATTGCAAGAGGGCAAGAGGAGGCCTTTGAATGAACTAAGTGTAACATTACCTGGTGGCCGTACATTAGAAGATCGCAATCTGGTGTTCATCTTGGATATTATATTTAAATTGGATATATATATAATTATTTGCAACAGTAAATCAAAATAACGAAAATTAATAAATATTTCACAAAAACGCCAAAGAAAACTGAAAAGATTTGTTTTGTTTTCCACGCGCTGTCAATCTTTTTTATTTTGATAAACGGCTTCCGAAGATTAAACTAATATTTGATAAATAGAACTTCACAATACCTCAATGCTTGCTTGTTATATATTATATATAATATATATATTGTAAATTGTTATTTTATTTAATTAACTCTTGTTTCTAAATTAAATTTCACCGATAGTTTCTAATGTTGATTAAATAATTAGATAATAAAATATCGGTTAAGTTGGACTCAATTCGCGGACAAATTATTCGTTTAAAGATTTCGACACTAAGTTCTTCTGACGTATTATCAAATTTTAACACGGCGTTCATTCATTCTTTAAAATATGTATTTCATTTAGCAAAATTTTTGAAAAAATTGTATACGACCAGCGTTTTACAGCCGTTGTAAAATGTTTGCCTAACAGTCGACACGGGTTCAAGGTTCAACCCATGCACGCTGATTTCTAATTTATCAGGAGCCACTTAGGATAGTCTTCTGTCATTTGGAGACCCTCATATAAAGTTTATGTGAGCAGAATAGAAAGAATTCAACATAACTTTCTCAGGCACCTGAATTGGCGATATTTATATACTCATATAATATCCATATTTGTAGTATATATATTATATAATATATAATTTATATTGTTTCTATTCAGTATAAATATGTGTGTACTCTTTTATATGAATATTAATAAGGTTTTTGGTGTGTAAGAATAATGTTAACTGTATTGAATAATGTATTCAATATTTTGTTAGAGTTCCATCTAAAAAATGCATAAATAAAAAAGAAGTGAAAACGCCAATCAGAAGAAAACTGTCCTCGTGCGTGCGAATCAAGCGTGATAACCGCTGCACTACGGCAACTGCCATGAGCGGCGCACAGACTATTATTACGGGTGTTTTAGGAGAAATTGAAACATATCGCAAGTGATCGTGTCGATTTTTTTGCTGTCAAAAATAGTATCTGATGAAAAAATTGACATGGGATCAATGAAAATAGGGAACGACAATACGGTATTAATTTTGGCCGCAGGAAGAAATATATAAATACTCTCAAGGAATATTTTTGCCCGCGTGCTTAGTTAATGACCGTCGAGAAGCGATCAATAGAATCGATTGTCATTTTAATAGCCGTTATCAAAAGTTCAGAGAGCAAAAGCTATTTAATTTTGATTCGCTCGAAAATAGTGACGTGACATCAGTCGAAGTCTTTTATATCGATATATCGATGTTACTTTGTGTGTTTCTTTTTTGTTTCGATGAACGTCTATATGTCGTAGGGTTAGTTTAGGTTGTCTTATTTATAGTGTTGAGAATTATTTGTTATTAACGTTTCGTGAATAAATGATTTTTGACTTCATATTATTGCAATATATTTTGAAAATTTAATCATTTGAAATCCATATGAATTCTTGTGGTAGTATAACAGAATATTCGATAAAAATGAAATCAGAGTACGCGTTGAGTATTGAGTTTCGTCCAAATCAGACCAGATAAGAAACGATTTGACAAAACCCTACTTAAATGAGCATCTTGCCTCGCAAATCAAACAAAACAACAAAACTGCGGTCGAATCAATCTTTATAGAAATTATTATTATAGAAATTACTTTCTAGAAACATAGAACCTCTTTAAAGTAATCTTAAATTTAAATTCTCCGTATGCAAAAAAATTAATAAACTTTAGAACGGGCTAATTTTTACAAAATGTATTTAGATATTTCGCTATCAAATCATATCTCAAAAGCACCAAAATACTTCGCAATCTGGAATGCAATCTAAAAATAACTCGTGTTCAAAATTTGCAAATAAAATATAACTAAATATATAATAAAATCTTTAACTAAAACCGTAACTAAAAGCGTACAATATATAGGTATGTTTAACACGTCAATAAAGAAGTGCATCCGAAAGCAAAAAAATTTTTTTTCAATGAATATTAAATACAGTACTTAAATATATGCGTTTTGCCAAAATTTTAAATCAGGTTTAATTACTGGAAATCATCAACACTCTATCGTTTACCTATAACATCATATATCGTTTTATAAGTAATATAGTCATCATCAGATCGATATTCTCCGTTGAATTCTTTGGTCCACAAATATTTTACAACACTATCTCGGATCTTATTATCAGTTCGAAATATTTTGTATTCCGGTGATGTCCTTTCTCGTGACTGCGGTGGGAAAAATCGACTCGTTTACTAATGTGGTTATATATTTAAGAATATTAGTTTCAGCTGGGGACGTATTTGCACAACAATGCAAAGAATCCTGTGGATTTTGTTAACTGGTAAGCGGTTTCTTGAACTCTTGTAGTGCATGGGTTTTTTTATACTTAACAAATAATTATACACAATTCTCCGCTTTAGCCTGGGTTAGTCTATACTGCCACTCGCTCGCTGTCACTTTGAGCGAGCGATAGGCGAGTCAGCCCCGCATATTCGCGTGTTTGTTTAACATTTAAGTACATATTATCATTTACCTACGAAAATATGAGAAAAACGATAGGTATTAAATGGTAGTAAAAAACGGAATTATTTTGTTTACTTATATCATCTCAGGTTTTATGTACAGATGGTTTAGTATTCGGAAATAATTCATCCAAACTTTAGGTCTAAAGTACTAACGTTTGAAATTAATACAATTGAAATTAATAAAGAAATTAATAACTAAATTAATAATTGCTGTATTAATTTTGGAAAGATGCCTCACTAAACATACGTGCTGTGACTAGTGCTCGGCGGATCTGCTCAATGACGCCAAACCACTAATCATGTAATGATATCGATCAATGCCTTATTTTATCCTTTTTGGTATTTATCTATTCTACACGATTTTTATTATATTTTATACCTATATCAAAGAGAATTGATACGCGGTGAATTTTAATGTTTTTAAGTTAGGTTAGTTAAACCTCTTCAACGAGCGGTTTCGCCCAGTAAAGGCATTTTCAAGTTGGTTGAAAGGAAGTTGGTCAAAAAAACAACATATAAACCGGGAAAAACCGTTGATTAAGTCTAATATAATAGTATACGATGACTTATTCTCCTCGACAGATATATTTCTATTAAACAAATATTCTTTTCATTGCGAGTTGCGAAAAACCTTAAATGCAGAAAATGAACTAAATTAGCTATACAAAAAAATAAATAAAAAAATAATAATAAAATAGTAATCTTTGGACATCATTTTCAGTTTCTTTCCTTTGGCCTCTGACTATTTTTAAAACATACCATATTTCAAAATAATTATATATATTTCTGTATATAGAGTGCTAATGCGAGTGTAATTTAATTTAATTTTAATCTCTAGATGTATCTCTGTACTTTTGCGACAACCTGTCATCGGTTAATTTTACAAACAATTGTATGTACCATTTTTTCATATTATACTGTTGGTTTTCCAAATAAACGATAAATAGATAAATAGTATAAATTACTATTTTTATTATGCTTTTTTAGGTTTATCTCATTCTACAGAGGATTAAAGAACTAATTAATTTAATCTAATTCTTAAAGTTTAAAGGTGTTTTTATTGTCGAATCATAAAGAGTTTCAATTTGCATTGTATAAATGTGCTCATTTGATTAAAATTAATTACACTTTTTAAAACATACTTTGTAATAAAATTTATATTAATATTTAAAACTTTGTGATGTTATTTTTAATCAATGCTTCTTTCTGTTAATGTAAAATTTAATATTGCTGCATTACATTGTATTCTAATTTTTTATTGTATTTTAGATATTGTATTGTAAATACATTCCTATACATTTATACATGTGATGGAAATAAAGATTCTCATCTTATCTTATCTAACTAGACGAATCTGTACTATGTTATCTTCGTGTATGTTTCTAGTTTATATATGTTCCTATATCTTTGCTAATGCTTTTTCACATGTTTTAACCGCTGTACTGTTTTCAATTGCAAATGTCATTCCTATACAATTTATGTTTGTTTTTGGAAATAAATTATCTTATCTTATTAACTTACTTTTACTTTATCATAAGATAAAAAATAAAAAAAACAAACTTTACTATTTTTTAGACATTCATTTGCCTATCAATTACTATTTTCCCTAAGGCCTTATATACCTTTTTAAGAGAGTCTTTCAACTAAAAATCAACTATTAGCATTTTATCATTTATTAAATTACTTAGAAATAGAAGTGAATTTTAAAAATCTGCAATTACTATGTTGAAGTCCTAAGATTGAGGTATCTAAATATATTTTTTTAATTATTAATTATCATATATAGTAATCTTATCTTTATTAAAAATAGTCAAAGTTGGATATAAAGAAATTTTCATTCTTTACGCAAACTTTTATTCACTTTTATGTATAATTTTGTTGCATGAAGTCATATAAGATAATTTGATATTATGGGTTTTTAGAATCAATGTCTTTTAAAATACTTGGTTAGATTTGCACCCCTTTTAAATTAACCATGTCACTGAAGATTTGTATTGTTTTTGATTATTGTATTTATATTATTTACGTCTAAAGTGAAATAAAAATAAAATGAATAAAAGTTAAGTAAAAGAAAATGTATAAATAAAATCCACATTTTTCAAGGCTCCTAACTTTTAGAAAAATTTGAAATGTACTTTTTTTAGTCTATATTAACCCAGATGGTTAGATACCTATGGGATAAAATGATATCCGTTAATATTTTTCTTCTAAATCTACAAAATACGAGAGTTTACAACAAAACTTTTGTATGCAGAAATGACCGGGTTGAGTTCGCATAATACTCTCAAATATCAACTGTCGAAATCATACTGAGTCTGCTACTCGACAGATATAGAATAATTCGTTTGATTACAATCCCATAAGCAAATTATGTTTATTGAATAATGGTGACCTCATATTTGAAATACATATGATAAAATTAACTTTAAAAATACGCCTATCTCGGAAACGAAGTCAATTTCCGAGAAATATTTAAATGTTATTGTGTGTGGACGACCATGACCTCAGCAGATATTCATAAATAAATAGTGGCCATAACTCAATATCTAACCGTTTCAGAATCTCAAACTGTAAGCGGCCGAGTCAAGTTTTTATGTAATGTTATAGTAGCATCAGATTTAGACGCGGATAAAAAAGAAAGGTATAGAGAATGACTCGCGTTTCGCCATCACTGGGTTACTTTATATTAGCATGTGCCGTGCCGTTAGCACATTTATACTAGGCGTTGATGTGTGAGAAGGGGTTGTCTCAGAATGATTGAAGACCTCCGAGGGACTGGATGAAACGGATATCTGGATATTGACGGCTGCCATTTTAGCGCAAACGAGCTTGCTCAATCATTTCGGTTATAACCTACATTATCGACAAATATCAGGTACGTAATTCGAAACCAAACCTATATTTAACCTGTCAGTTTGACGTTTGACGCTTGTCAGTTTGGTGTTTGTCACAAACGTCAAACTGACAGCGACGAGTGACGAATCGGCTTTAGACTAGCCCCACTGGATGTAGACCTATCCATGCCTCCCATGTACAAAAAAGCATGCTTTTTAAAATAAACGTATCGTAAAATAGTTAATAATGACGTTTGCTACAAGAAAAAATAATAAATTTTATGAAAATAATTTTTATAAACATGATAGATATCGTTCACATATTTTTTCTTAAAAACATTTTTTTTTATTTATATCTCATAAATTAAATAGGCCACTTTCCGAAATATTGTGTGCACTCTTTGTAAAGTACCTCTTTTAAAAATAACTTTCCCAAAAATCATAAAAAAAAATGCAAGTATGTCAGTTTCGCTCGATAATGCATATTTTACCCGCAAGATAAAAAATAAATTAAAAAATAAACAAAATACGAGTATCGATTATTTTAATCGACGACCGCGCGAGCGTCTAGTTCAGAAGTCAGCGAACATCTAGTAGTTCTGGGCGCTTATTGGTTATATTAATTAAATAAAAAATATACGTGGCCAGGGGAAAAAAAATAAATCTTTCATATTATAATTATTAAATGGTCCATGAATATCAACATTTGTTAACCGATTCAAAATCAATTAATGTTTCCCAACGATTTCGTACTTACCAAACCGGTTGCAGTTTTTCATAAACCTTCAAAACAGCTGTCTTTACGTATTAGGTTTACGAAACTATCTTACCAACCTAAAATGCTTCTGTAGAACTAACAGTTTGGGAAACGTCGGCCTAATTATAATGTCATAGGCTATCAGATTTACGCAAACAAACATCTTCCCATATTGAGACAATACACTGTTTTTTTCTTGATTCATTTTACTGTGTAGGATTACATAGAGTAAATATGTGTGTGATTTTGTTATCTTTTTTTAGTTGAAAGCATTGATTATTATAATAGTGGCCTTATAGATTGCTCCACTCCAAAGGAGAATTTGACCACCAAGAGAATGCAGATGGCCGCACATGTCCCAAAAATCGTAGTTTAGTCAAAGATGACATAGATTACTAATTGATTGAGCGAAGCTCCCATGTGGTGACTCAAATGTCACTCGGTTCACGGACTAAGGCTCTAGAACTACAAGACCGATTTTAATAATTATTTTTTTAAAATGACCATGACAATGTCTTCTGTGTATAGATACCAAAAAACATATACATTTGATTGCGCAAAGAATTATAAAAAATTAAATGGTAATCCCTATGGAGAAATACATTTATATAGGATGATGATTTTAGAGGCGTGGTTTTCAAGAAGAGATAAAACGCATATAATTTGATGTTATGGCTAAGAATTTAGTTTTATTATAAAGATAAGGGTTTGCCATTATGTTTTAAAAATGATTTCGGGTAAGTGGCCGCCGCGGCTGACTCGAACAAATTCCAGCCGAGAGCCCCAATTCTCAACCACTTTTTGCAGCAAGTTGGGCCGTATGTCAGCAATAACGCGCCGAATATTCTCTTCCAAGGCGTTAATCGTGTCCGGCTTATCTGCGTAGACAAGCGACTTCACATAACCCCACAAAAAATAGTCCAGCGGTGTTAAATCGCACGATCTTGGAGGCCACGCCACAGGCCCACGACTCGAGATAATGCGCTCACCAAAAGTTTCCTTCAATAAATTGATTGTTTCGTTGGCTGTATGGTATGTAGCGCCGTCTTGTTGGAACCAAAGGTCGTCCACATCAACATCCTCCAATTCAGGCACGAAAAAGTCATTAATCATTGCTCTATAGCGTTCCCCATTGACTGTAACATTATGGCCGGCTTCATTTTTGAAGAAATATGGACCAATGATTCCCTCTGCCCATAGAGCACACCAAACAGTGACTTTTTGAGGATGTAACGGCGTCTCAACAATGGCTTGTGGAGTGTTATCACTCCAAATACGACAATTTTGCTTATTAACGTACCCATTCAACCAAAAGTGAGCTTCATCGCTGAACAAAATTTTCTTGTGAAAATCGGGATCGGTGGCCATCTCGTTTTGGGCCCATTCACTTAACCTGCGACGCGCTTGATGGTCGTTTGGCTTCAATTCTTGCACGAGTTGGATTTTGTAAGCCCACAAACCAAGATCCTTCCGCAAAATCTTCCATAAAGTGGATGGGCACAGCTCCAATTGTTGCGCGCGATGGCGGATGGACTCATTCGGGTCTTCCTCGATACTCTGCTCCACAGCAGCAATAGCGTCTTCGGTGCCCACTGAGGATGAGCACGTCTCTGAGGATTATCCACAAGAGTAAACGTGATGCGAAACCGATTCATGATATCTCGAATTACCGACTCTGCTGGGCGATTATGTCGACCGAATATTGGACGCAGCGCGCGAACCATTATTTTGGTAATAAATTCGCACTATTTGCAAGCGTTGTTCAGGAGTAAGTCTATTCATTATGAAATGGCAAACCAAACTGAGCATAAATCAAGTGACAGCTGTCAAAAACACCAACTACGAAAAAAGTAGTGCCAGATTGAAAACCACGCCGCAAAAAAAACACCCGTTACTAAACTCCGCTCCAATGTATGCCGCAGCGAAGCAAAGCGGCGCCCTAGTTATGCTAATATGTTATATAAGTTCAATCTGAAAATCATTAACAAATAATATAAATGACAAGATTGCCACAAACGTCATCTGATAAAATTATCACCTCAAAAATGTAAATGTAATCCAAACCAAGTTATTATTTTAAGAGAAGACAATTGCGATTTTACAACTATCTGCCAAAAATGCACGCCCTCCTTCATAGACAATGTCTCTGGCTAAGTGTTTTTTTTTTTCATATACAACACGATAATTATTAATAACTAGCTGTTAGCAGCCAAGCCCGGCGGGCGTCTTTAACGGCACTTTAATCAGGCGGCTTTGACACCATCAAAGAAGCAGCAGGGCTATTTTAATTTTTCTTTCGATAATAACCTCATTCAGAGTATCAGGAACGAATATATCGTGCTGTCGAATATTTAGACAATTTTTCAATTTCTGCACAGGAACCCTGAATATTTTCGCGACAGAAAGTGCCTATAATAATTTCTGAAAAGTCATCTATCTAGCTGATAATGAAAGTCTGCAAAAAACATATGCGTGTTTAAGTTTAGGTTGCGTGCGAATAATCATATGAACTTAGAAGAATTATTTATTTCGAAATCACAAACAGACACTTTAATTTTATTTATATGTATTGATGAACTCGTAAAAATTCCATACCTTATAATAAGCGTTCGCCGCTAGTTTTTAAAATACGATTTCATCTACGAAATCATCTAAATACGGTATTTAAGTAATATATTATACAATTTACTATATGTATAGATGTAGATATATAACTTATATTTAATGATTGTTTTTTAATAGCGGCAAATCTCCTTAGAAGATAAATGACACAATCTTTGGCAATATTGAAAAATTTTGATTAATTGTTTAATTTTTTGATAAACTGCTGGTCAAATAACTTTACAACTCAATTATACAAAAGTCAAATAACTTTACACCTCAATTATATAATTATATAAATAATACGCACACAAATCATGTGCTTTAATTTTACACTTTTATATTTCCATTATTTTTATTTTTTTCATCAACTTCATACATAAATCACTCATAAAATCATCTCATTTCACCATCATCCTTCATCGTAATCACAAATATCATCCTTTCCTTATTTCATCTAATTAGATGGTTACATAATATTTGACAATATTTTACACTAAAGAGGACAGGTGAGAGTTAAAAATGCATTTTTATAAAACTCAGCGCTGGGTTTAAACCGACATCCTGCGCTCTCAAGTACAGGACCTCTTTAGAACCTTTATAAATATTATGCTATCCAGCACTTTATCAAAAAATTAAAAAAAAATCAATATTGTCAAAGATTGTGTCATTTATCTTTTCAGGCGATTTGACGTTATTTAAAAACAATCATCAAATATAAGTCAAATAACTTTAGATATATAGATTTGTCGATAAAAACATGTGACGTCGACAAAACCAGCACTATTTTCCGTCATAAAAAAAACCGTTCGGTGTAAATATTTTTTTTTTTAGCCCGTCGCAGCAAATCTTAATATAATCTTAATCTTATCTTAATATCTTAATAATGTTTTTAGTGGTTTCCCTCCGTTTTAAACGCAAGCCCATTCGTGTGTTCTCCAGCGTGCGGCGGCGGCTTCAGCGCGCCCGTCCACGACAGACTCTTCCCCGGGGCGCGGGAGACGCACGCCCTACTCGGCCGAGCTGTCACCGCGTCGTGCGAGCTGCTGCCCACTCGCACGTGCAGCCAATGGGGCCTGAAGTTCGCTCTGCACGCGCACGCCGTTGCGGACGACACGCTGCTGCTGCACGCGCACGACGTTCAGGTTTATCTATTTCGCTTTAAATTTAATCTACAGGATCACATTAACATACGAAGAGAGAGAAAAAAGTTAATATAATTAATAACATAATTTAAGAACTAATAGAATAGAATAGAGTAAAAAACAATTAAAGACTTTTTTTTTGTTAGCTTTAGGCAATCATGACAATTAATAAATTCATTAAACACGAGGGAGTTACTAGCACGGATATCAGAAAACTGGGACCGGTCATTAAATGCGATATAATACCACTCATCATAAGAATATAGTATGAATACAGCTGTTAATGAATAACAGTTGGACGTGGGTCCATCACTAATTCAGATGGTTCCCATACAAAAGAACCTGCGCTCAAAAGCCGGAAAAAATGCAAAATAGGTTCTTAAGTTACCTATACTTTAGAATAATTAAATATATCCGTGCTATGAAATATATCATCAATCTGTTATCACTGAAGGTGTTAACTACTGGGTGTATATAATAAAATATTTTTTAACTTTTAAGCTGAAAGGTTTATAGTCTCGAATCCTGACATAAATAAATAAATAAATATAGTTACTCAGATAAAAGTAACGTAAATGTATTATATTCCTTCTTTTCAAAGGTATCCTTGTCAACGACATCTGGTCCCTCGGAGCAGGATAACTGGCACCGCCCACCGGACGAAGCCCGACCCTTGACGACGCCCTGGCAGGCCCGGTTCACGCCCACCGGCGCCCTGGAGGAGCTCCGTCTGCCTGCCGACGAGCCTGGTTGGTCGGCGAACATCAAGAGAGCGATCTCCGTTAGTTTGCAGCTTCAGGCTGTCGGGAAGACGCTTCCGGGGGCGTATTCTGTCAGAGAAGTTAGTGGCGAAAATGTCAAATCTTAAGTCCAGAAACCACCGCTGACTTTTGCGGCTAGTCGGAAGTCATCTCTCCGCTCGCTCGCTGTCAGTTTGAGTTTGTTTAATCCAATAATACATTAGAAAAACGACAGCTTCAGACTATCCCCACTGATCTTTTGTAAAATTGTATATAAACATTACAGAAGAGTTTATTGTGAGGGGGGCCTCCAACAATATGGGCGTAGTTGGAATTACAGCGCAAATGAAGAAAAAAACGCTTACCTACCCGCACGAGAGCGCCCAGACACTTAATCTAATAGATTATGTGATTCTACGACAGTGTTTCTTTCGGACAATATGCTTAAAGATTAAATATATATTTAATAAATAAAATGTTAACCTTTATTTATTTGCACCGTTAAAAATATAATTAGTGTGCAACAACAGTAATTCGCAAAAACTAAAACTAACGAAACAATGAATTGAGATATACTTTTATAACATTTAAAAAGCCAAAATCGGTTGGTTATGGTCAGCGTCAAATTTGACGTTGACGGTAACTTTGGCAATGACTTTTGTCGAAACAACCGGCTGTTACAACTCAATATATCAATCTCATTATTATTATTATTATTATTAGAAAGTTTGTTATACAGACATCTTATTTTAGCGGGGGCACGGAGACATTTTTCTTCCAGGGGGCGCCAGTGATAGTACCTTAGACTTAAAGGACTCTAAACTGACTCGCTTTTTGAAGAAGATGGGAAGATGGAACTCACACATTTCTCGCACAGAGATCTTACAGCAAATCCAACGAACACATAATTAATTGGGGTGTAAGGGACCGTAGTTAATACAAGTTTCATGGCAACTGGGAGTGGGGGGGGGGAATTCCGGCTTTGCCTCAGCAATTGCCGACACGTGTTCGTACACGGACGCGAACTATATACTATGTGAAGGTTGTGACGGATGCCCTCACAACCATACAAATAAAAAAATATTGAACCCATAATAACTACATATCTATCTTTCCAGCCATGTCTTCACGGCGACTGCATAGTCGAGTACAGTTCATCGGACGGAACGACCATCAGAAAGAGTCAAGAAACCCCCACTGCTACTCCTGGGGTCGGGAGACGCGTGTGGGCCTCTCTGCTGCCCGATATTTGCAGCAAAGATGTCAAGGTACTATAACCACACCTACTAATCAAACTAACTGAATTTTTGGGGACTTATGTCGTCAAAAATCGCCACACCACGAAAAACATTCTGCACTCTTTGAGTGTATAGAAAAAAACAGAACTTGAATACGTAAAAAGTCACTAAAAAATTCTTCTATTTATTCTATTCTATTTATTTCTTCTATTTACATGTTTTAGTTACACTGAGACCGTTTCCCAAGATTAAGGGGGGTTTCGAGTAATCTATTTGTGTAAGAAATGATGTTAAAAAAAAATATTTTTTGACAAATGGTGTCAATTCGGTCAGCCACGCTGTTTTGATAAAGTTTCTTTAAGCCAATTAACGGTTTTAATTAACTCATTTCTTCTTCTTCTTCTCATTCCTTCATCTTGCGTTTCTTAGGTTAAGCACTAATTGTGTACGCACTCGGTGGAAATAATTAATTGGTTTTATTTTATACTTATAAGTTAAACCATTGTTTTTATTTTTTTTTATATGATTTTTATATGGTACTGGCTGTATATATTTTTTTTCTAGTGTAACTGTTTTATTTCTCTAATAAAGATAAATTGAATTAAAATAACGTTATTGCGCGTTATTTTAGCATGCCTGCAGACTACCCCCAAATAACTTCTAACTAAACTATATTCAGTTCTTTGATGTCGTCGCAAAAAGACAATTCGAGTAGATTTATTTGCAGTTTTGACAACGTTTCTCACCAGAAACCGATAATTGGAGACACCGAACGATGGTATCACCTGGACGATCAGGGCATCATAAGCTTGAAAATGATATCCTCGCTGCAATTCCACGCGGACAACCACATCCTGGAGACATTTACAAAGTGAGACAATATTATAATAATCGTATACGATTTGAAATTGATACAATTTAACACTAGCTTCAGCTAAAAACATCCTCTGACATCAATTCTATGATGCTCCATTGAGGGTCCTTGTATTGACGAAGATACAAGTTGGTTAGATAATCTTTATTGTCTATGAATATGAATGAATGAATGTCTATGTTTGATAAGCTACCAATATTAATTGGTAGCTTATTTTCAAACGATAAGTTCATCACTAAATTTGTACTGGCATATACTGGAATGTGGGTAACTTTAGATTATCTGATTTTTCATATATTAGAAGCATATTATACAAGCAATACCGTACATTATTATTATTAGTTTTAGGCAGGCCGTTTATGCTGATAAGCCTAAATCTGCACTTGTATCGTCTCTGATAAACTGTCCACTTATCACTGCACTTGGTAAGTTATTCCATGCATTCACCACTCTATTTGACATGAAATTCTTCCTCGGATTAGAACTGAAGGCTGTACTTGAGAGTTTTAAATGATGTCCTCGCAAGTGCGATTTTGTATTAATTGTGTATAAGGTTTCGAAATCTGGAACATCATAATAGTGAGTCAATATCTTGCAGGTCTCTATAAGATCACCTCTCGCCCGCCTTTGCTTTAATGTTGTCAGTCCAAGTATATTTAGCCTTTCTTCATATTCCAGATTAGATTTTTTTTTTACATTTGCTGATTATCACTACGTATAAATTGAGGGCTAAAATTCCATGGGATTTTTGCTGTTGGATCTTTTGCATGGTAATGGGTTATAAGAAATGCAATAACATCTTGAAACTACTTATCAGGAACCAGATATCTCGACCCTGGATCAATGATATGTACCTCAGAAATCAATCAATAAGTTTAATAGGGGTTTCACTTATCTAACATATATACCTAATCGATAATTAATATAACTTATCGAATAAGGGACAGACAGATAATTTTAGTATAAATAGGGTTAAATTACATTCTAACTTGCTGTTTAATCAATGTACTAAACACTAGCGTATCGAAGCGTACCTCCGCGGATCGACTCCAATAGCGAAATGTTTGTGACGTCGGATCTCAATGATTTCACCGCGGATTTTAGAATTTTAAAGTTTTAATCGAATCTACGCGAAAAACAATAGATCGTGACGGATTTGGAATTTTGGAATTCGAAATAATAAAAAAGTTATGTTTAAAAATATTTTCTCCAAGGGAAATCCCACGTTGAATGAAGACTTATTTATTTGAAGTTTGCATTTCTCCGCTCCAATATGCTGCTAGCATAGGTTTTGACCGTTGCGACTCGGCTACCTAGTTTTATATTGAATTCAATGCCTGCATGGATAACATAGATGATCGTTCACTTTCACAGTTTGACGATAGAGCGCGTGGAGATTCGCCCGTTGGACAATCCACTTCCGGCGATCGAGCTACCCGCCGTCACGAGTGCCAACTACAAGCTCCACTCTTACGCGGACCCCACACTAGGGAGACAGCACACCGAACAGGGGGATATCATACGATCCGTAATACAGGTTGGCAAACCTGATATATTTCAGTTAGCAAAATAATTACTGAGGCGGTAATTCAATGACATTTTCTAATAGCTAAATAAATTGGTTTGAGTATCTAGCTAAGTATTTATTTCCCTACACTTATCAAGAAGCTGAAGATTAGGAAAAATGTTTAATAAAGTGCTTTCTGAATTGTCGGAAACCTTAAAAGTTAGGGTGGTCAGGCGGCATATCCCAAACGAACGCAAGTAGCCGTGATAATGCATTTTGTCCACCATTATATCTAGGTAGACGTCAGCCGTTAACATAATTATTTATTTATTGACAGAATTATTTTATTTATATATTTTTAAAATACAAGCAATTCCACTTATGCGCGTATCCGAGTATGGGGAAATGGTAAATACGTCCATCTTATACGAACGACCGACGGGTATTGCTCGTGATGGTGGCGCAACGGAGGGTAGTTCGTTTGCATCTGTTTCGATCTTTTAAAACATATAGATACAGCAGCTGAGGGTGCAAAACGCTCCACGCCAAGTACGCCGCTTCGCGTCGAGTACGCTCCTCGTGACAGGTACACTCCAGGTTCCTGGAGGGACACCCGTTCCTCCAACATACATAATTATTAAAAAAGCAGAGAGACGCCTTATTCCGCGAATTAACCGTAATTTTTATGATTTACGTTCCAGATTCTCATAACCATGGCCGATATGCTCGACGCCCCGGGGATCACGCGAGACGCGGAAAAACTTCATAACCAACTGCCGATACAACTTAATGCGTGAGATTTTTAAATAATAAAACTTAGCGTTATAATGTCAGGCCTATAAACACGGGTGTAATAGAAAACTTGGAGCGAGTTGGTTGGCACCAGGCTAGCCACGAAGGGTTGTTATCGGCACCTCTTCAACGGAGATCAGCGCTCTAATTGGTCGAGGAGCATCCCTGTCACATTTTGCCTGGCACTTTAGCGGCAAGGGTGGTTTCCAAGCCTCCTTGTCCATGAATACAAAGTATGCCTTCCTAAAATCACGCACCACGCACGGTTGGGTTGCATCATCTGATTTATTCGCGTAAAATATTAGATCTTAATTACTTGATTTCAGTAACATCTCAATGATGACGGTTGAGAGTCTCGATGCGCTCATGAAGGAAGTAGAAGTGGGCACCAGCTACAAGCAGGAGACGATGCTGAACATCTTCCTCGAAGCCCTGCCGCAGACCAGGTCTCGGAACTCGGCCGTCTTCGTCAAGGATCTGATCGTGAAGCAGAGGATAAAGGACGAAAATACGCTGCTTCAGCTCATTCGAAAGTTGCCTTTTAACATTGCCGAGTTTAGGTGAGACGAGCATATTTTTATTTTTCTTGTTTTTCTAACTATTTAAACTATTTAAAATTATTCGCTTTGCGCTAATTTTCGGTGGGATTAACAAATAACGGTTTCACGAGCCGTTAGATGAGACAAAAATATTCAAGACTACTCGCAAGAGAGAGAAGAGCTCTTTTAGGCCCGAGATGTGTAATATTATTTGCATATAAAAATAAATTAACGCGTATCGTTCAAATGACAAAGCTTCTTCAAGCTGCAATGTTTATAAAAATAACCACTGGAATATTGTTTTTGCTTATCCTAACTACTTTTGATTTTTAGCCATGAGCTGCTGAAGGAGTTGGAACCTCTGATGCAACTCAATCGAGCCTCCTACTCCAGCGACGTCCGACACACCGGAGTACTGAGTTTCGCCACGATCGTCTTCAAGGCGTTCATCAATGGCGCTTGCACGCCGGACCTCTTCGAGGAATACGTCCAGATATACTTCTCGAACTATGCAGGTCGACATTTACAATAAAAATATATAAACTTCCGTTTTTTTTTCGGTCTCCCAGCAGCATTTTCGTCGTCTGACTAAACCACTTCCGCAGATTCTTAAGCCATGGCGTCCTGGACTGCCTTTGCCAATATTTTCAGAAGAACTATCAGATTAAGTTGCAGTAGGTCTCTTGGATGTCGCATGACGTGTCCGAAGTTCAACAACTTTATTATTTTTATTGTGGCATACGCCACTGGCTGTTATTTTTTTATGGTTTATGGTGAAAATGATTATTAATAGATTGATAAACAATTTATTTCGTAAACATTGTTTGTGTTTCTCCAGAGAGCAAAGACTATTCAGACCGTATGACCTACCTCCAGGGCCTGTCGAACCTCCAAATGGAACGCGTCAGCAGCTACCTGGCCCCCATCATCGCCGGGACATCGTCAGCCGTCACGTCAGCACCCACCATTCAACACGAGAGGTTCTTGGCCGTGTGGGCTACGATGGCGTTGGCATCGCTCTTTCCCGTTGAGGTTCATGACAATTTCATACATCACCACATATTAAGCTAGGACAAATTATTTAGCCAACAGCGGAGAAACCCGAGGGAAGATTATCAAGTCTGCAAGTCTTTGACTTTAGAACATGAGTTTCTTCGCTCAGTTTATGTTTATTTCTGAAGTCTGTTTTTTCTCCCGGTGGACTACTTCTTTGCAAGTTCTGCACATTTTTTTCCTTAACTTTGTTGCGATATCTCTATTTATTACTCTTCATTCTTTTTTGGTACCTTGTACTCTTCGTTCCATAACTTTCCGAACCATCTCCTTAGTTGGTCTGTTGCCAAACGTAAGCAGTTGTTATACAGGTTTCCATATATATTGCTCTCCCTATCTTGGCCATATATACGTAAACAAGTGTTTGTTTGGGTATAGATCTTCATCCCACGATTGCCATCCTTGGCGCACCTAACTTTGACTAATATATTTTTAATAATTGTCTCCCCAGGTGAATAAACTCTACTGGCCAATCCTGACCGATACGCAGGAGAACCTGGAAATGCGCGTCGCGGCACTGACCATGCTGCTGCTATCGGACCCGACACCACGTCGCGTGCTGGCCCTGCACTGGTATATTACGGCCGATCGCGACCCGCACCTTCGACACTTCTGGTACACGACGGTTAAGAGCCTGGAGAAGACCACGTACCCCTGCTATAAACCTCTGTAAGCGATCAAAATGTCGATTTCACATAGTTTCCATATGCTTTCGTGTTTCGGGCAGGTCATCTATCCCGAAGGTCTGACAACCGTTGGAGCAGAAAAATACTTGAATGGAGATCTCAAACTGGAAGACAAAGCGTAGGTAGACGACCACCAGCGTGTTGGACGGACGCCATTAAACAGAGAGCCGGAAGCAGCTGGATGCGGATATCAGAAGATAGGGAGAAATGGTGCATGTTAGAAGAGGCCTACGTCCAACGGTGGTAATTTTCAGCAAAGTTAGTCTAGTAAAAGTTACCCGGTTCTCGCAGTACCAAGTCAAATTTTTGGGGATTTTTGCGAGAGCCGCAACCACCCATCCCATGTGTTACAATCACGGGTGAAAGGTATGAATCGCACCTTTGGGATGGCGAGCGATCCGGCACTTGATAAGCGACTTGTGCCTTTGTCACTTGGAAAGGGTCGTGTTACCGACTTTCTTTCATTAGTGAGCATAGGCATAGTAAATAATAGTAAATTTTCGTGTCCAGATCTCGTCTGGCAGGGTACGTATCGCCCCTGACCAGACCTCCGGCGGAGCTCCGCTACTGGTCGACGGGGAACTATCTGGTCGACGCGTGGGACTCCAAGAGGGACTCGGGTGTCGCTTTGCAGACACTGCTCTTCGCGCAGCCTTCCACCGGACTACCCGCCGTCTTCTACTGCACGTTTCAAGCGCACGCCAAAGGGCTTATCACCAACCAGTATTCGGTAAGACTTTATTATATGCCATGGTCGTTCATAGCGCCTGAAGACAAGATTTTCAACTAAAGAACTTATTAAGCATGAGGTGCGGGGCAGAGGGGTGGTGCTTTGGAGAATGATACTGAACATACTACACTACACTATATTACTCTGTATTGTTTATTGTTATAAGCTTATTTCCTTTTATGGTTTTTTTTGTCTGTTCTTTACTTAACCTTATTTATTAATTTATGAAATATATGTAAGTATAGTATGTTTTGTGAATTTAAAAAAGGGATTTAAGAACCCTACAATTCTACCCTCTCTGCTTTGTATATTTCGCATTCTAACTAACTGATATCAATGTTTATCGATGTTATATCAATGTTTGTTTCGTAGTTTTTATTTTATACTTACAAAAAAGCTCAGCGCAATTGCATTTAACCAATCTATTAAATAACTATTAAAATTAGCCTACCTTAGTACGGGCAATGTCCAGTGAGGTATGGTTATATTGTTCATTATCTAATAAATATGTAATAACAAATAACATCAATAAATAAATAAATAAATTCAGACATATTTTTAATGAAAGCAGATCGATAGTCCACCTTAGCACCTAGTTAGATGGACACTTTGAAGATTCCGACATCCCACTAAATGCAAATTTAAATGAGCTATCTGATTATGTGTTTTTTATTACTTTTGGTGTTATCTAAGTTTATCTATAAATATAGGTAAATAATGTAATAAAGATATGTATTGTATCTACGGATCTATCTAAAGATTCTTAATTATAAAATATTCGGAGTTGATGACGCTGACGAGGGATTCGTGCGGGTGTGCAATACTGGCCGACGAGAGATATAAATCTGTCTTTTTCTTACAAATAGCGTTTTCGCACGTGCAGTCCCGTTCCCGATTTCACCATAGGAAAGTTCTTGGGTTAGCGTACTAAATAAAGTCATCTGTCTACTTATAGATATACCTGAAGATGACGGGAGTATCCAGCAACTTCCTGGACAAGTTGAAGAAAATGAATGCGCAGTCTGTGAAGATGGATGAGCTGGCCGCGTTGCTAGCTGAGATGAAAGTGGAGCCGAAGCCGCAGGAGAAGGTACTTAAAAAACTGCTCTCGCACACAGGGTGTACATAAAATCACCGCTCAGGAATCAGGAATAAATAATCAGATATTAAACAGAACACAATGTTTCCTGATTACGAAAACGACCGAGTCAGTTATCGATATAGCAAACAATTTATCAAACATTTCCAAATTTACCCAAAATTTCTTTTTTTTTTTTGCAGGTCCACATAGAAATAATCCTGAAATATCAGCTCAGTACCATTTATACGTCCTACATAAACCAAACAACATTCGACAGATGGACGAGCGGTGACTGTGAGTACTATGTTATGTATGTTAGCGGATATGGAGGTTTATTACCGCCCTTGAACCACGTCCTTTCCAGAACTATTGTAGATTTAAATCCACTTATAGTTCGAGCTCTAGTCCCGTACTGTAGATAAAGTTAGGTAACTTATTGGGTGCGATGATTCTAATATCTTCTGGCTTGAGGAGATGGCTGCCTAGAAGCTGGTACCTTTTGTGTATAAATGGCCCACATTTCCCCATTAGGTGTAAAGGGGTTTCTGGGCTCTCTTGGCAAAGTCCCCTGTCGTCGGTCGATAGGTTTAATTTGTGCAGATGTTTATTCAGCTTGCAGTGGCCTGTTAAGGTTCTGGTCAGGATCCTAATTTGGATTCGGCTTAACTTCAATAGCTCCGAGAGTCTTTTTTGCGAGAATCCTACTATGAGTTTTTGGCCCGCTTTTGTCCGGGCAGTTCTTGTCAGTATTTTTGACATTGCTTCCAAACCCAATTTTTTAGCAGCCTACTGGTGGTGCTCTTAGCTATGCCGCAGGCCGGTTCCGGGCCTATCATAGTCATGCTAGCCCCTTTCTTGGCCAGTTCGTCTGCTTTCTCGTTGCCATCAATGCCTGAGTGTGTTGCAAGGGTATTGAGTATTTGTACACAGTTTAGCACTAGCTTTGACTTGATAGCATTAGAGTTGATGACCTGCTTGGCCGTCTGAAAGTATGTAAATGTCTTTATTCTTGTAGGATCGTTGTGAGTACTATAACTTTAAATGGATTTTACAAAAAAAGACCCTAATCCCAAATAATAAACCACTAGAAAAACCGCGTAATGTGTTAAGGTAAATGATTTAAACCCGATAATTATCACATATCTTTTTTGTTTACAAAAACAAAACAAAACAAACAAAAAAAAAAGACAACAAAATGCGTTTTGTGGGTAAATAAATCGCTTTTCTTTTCGGCGTTCCTACAGTCTGTTCAGATAATTTACAAACATTATTCTGTTCGTATCTGGTACTCGGAGATGGAAATTGAGGTCCATATAGTTTCGTTTTCTGGTCTTTTCATGGTGTAAAAACATCTCAGGGGCGCCTTTCTTATAATTTGAATGTTAAGACAATCTCATTGAGATAATGTATAACTGTCTCGTTCTTACGCGGATAACCCAACATTTGGTGCCTAGAAATTTTTACGATTTGAACTTTTCTGGTAATATTTAGTACTTTCATCTTGCGTAAATCTTGGCGTATCTGTAAATGTATTGATACCGGTTCAAACGTCGTTGTGAAAACCCGACTCGACGCGTGCGTGTCTCGCTCGCACGCCATGCGAACGAGCGAGACGTACGATACGCGAGGAGCGTACTCGACGCGAAGTGGCGTACTTGGGCGCGGTGCGTTGCCGCATCTATACGTTTTAAAAGATCGTCGATTGATTCATGAGGATTGCAGGCTAATCGCGCATCAAATTATTTTCAGTTATGCAATCGATGAACACCATCTTCCAGTCGGAGAGTCACGTCAACCAGCAGTTTGTCTCCTACCCCATACAAGTCGAGGTTTCTTTGCCGACGGAACTCGGTAAGATGGAACAGAGTCCAACCGGAATCTTTATCAAATCGCATGCTTTACACATGCATTAAGTATTAAGATCTGTATTACGTCACAACTGTAGATTATCTACAGATAAAAGATTTAAATAAATTAAGACAACACACTTTGACAGCAGACTTTGATACTGGCGGATTCTGTTTTTTTTTATATTATTTAATTATTATTCTTTAATTACGGTCGGAGGACGGTCGTTTTTGATTAAAAAAAAGTAGCTTCTGACAAAGTTGAAAATAAAATTGAAAATTTTTTCTATCATATTTTTATATTTTCAGGAACTCCCCTCACTCTGTCGACGATTGTATCCTCGGTGACATCGCTTAGGGGTAACCTAACGCACTATATGTCGGACGCGGAAATGGCCAGAGAGAATGATGTGCATTTGAGGTAGGCTATAGAGTACCCGCTTGGTGGAAACCCTGGACCCCCTAAGTACCTAAGTATTAATCACTCAATAGTTCGCCTTATAAAGCTTTGACCGTAGATTTCTTCAACCAGATCTGTCCAATGTTAGCAAGTAACATCTCTACCAATTTTTTTTTTTTTTTAATTAAGGCATTTAGTTTATTGGTGAGTCTGTATGTGTACAATATTCTCTATGCGGTTGTATCTTTTATCATACGTAAGGGACTTACACGGGGTATTACTTCGCACCTCAATATTTTGTCATTCTACCAACTTGCATCTACAATATTTACACTATAGATCAAGTCTTAAAATAACGGAGAAAGGCTTTCATATTTGATTTTTTTTTTTAAGAATTGCTCTGATTTCATATAAAATTTTTAAATTTTGCTTTTTTCTGCAGATATTCCTCACTGGCGCTGACCTTTGTGACCACGTACAACCCATTATTGGGCACCAGGCATACGGCAGAAGTATCGCAGGCCTCCGCCACCTATCTGCCGCTGAACCTCAGACTGGCCATCGCCATCAACGACAGGGTGGTCAGGTAAAACATCAAACCCTCCAGCCTGATGTCCTATGCATATTCTAGTGAACTTCAGGTATTTGTAGTAAGCCATCAATGGTATATTGGTAAAATGGAGTTAAGACGGCTTTGTTTTACAGACATTTTAAAATGCATTTCGATCTTATAAAAAAGATAGTCGCGAAACGGTGTCGCGTGCGGTAAGGATAAGGTGAGAACTGAGGGTGAGGATGAGGTAAATAAAGACTGAATACTGAAAAGTACTGTCTTCGATTATGAAAACTAACCGTGAGAAAGGAATCCATGAAGTCTGGTTTGACGTCACAACATGTGAAATGAAACCTAGCATTTTTCCAAACAATGACTTTCAATTAGGACTTTGCAAACTAATTAGGTCTAGTTTCTTTTGACGTCAACAGGGCATGAGAACTGAATATCTGGCAATTCTGCAGGTGTGCAAAATGCTATAGTATCCTCAAGGTCAAGTGGTCCAACACTGTCCGGTATTACCTACTGCGAAGCCTCAGACAAATAAAAAGTGTTTTTGCAGTAGAGAGAGGATAAAAGAAGTTTCACTTCAATAATAAATAATCTTGAATGTCCATCGCCAGGTTACGATGGCTGAGTCCGGCCAAGAACTCCGCTCCCGGCGCGGCGGCCCACTCCCGCGCGCTGGTCTCGCTCTCGGCGCCGCAGGACCTCGACGTCAACCGATTCTGCAAGGGATGCCAACTCGTCACCGTCATCAAAAAGGAGCATCATCACAGCGTGAGCCTCAGAACTCAGAAATTAAATAAGTAGCTAAAAATAAAGGTTTCAATCGTGATGCTAAATGGAGGAAGCACGAATTGGGGTGCCGGGTCTCATTTTTGGTTAAACAGTTGAGGTGGACGCATATTCAACTGTTTGAAATTTAAAATAGAAGGTATCATTATTTTATATATAGTCACCGTTGTAAACACGTAAGGCGACGTATGTTGTAAGATATATTAAGTTATAATAACTTGTACAATTGTATTGTATTTTACAAACAAGCATTAGATACAATATTTAGGTTAGGTAACGATTTGTGTGTAACCTACCCTCAGTACGGGCATTGTCTTGTTAAGAGCTTGTATATCGTGAGGTGACCTTGAATTTCGGCCTTTGCAAATGGTGTCGGCCACGTGCACTTCGAGCGTCCGTCGACAACATTAAAGAATAAACATTTGACAGTTTTTTATTTATTTTAAAAATATAAGGCAATTTAAAAAAAAATAAGTTTAAGGTTTTCTATAGAATTTTATTACGGACATTTCTATGTATAAATTAGGCTTACGTCACATATGTAGTTTGGTTTATGAGAATTTTAAAAAATAAAACATTAAAATTTCAATATTTTTTTATGTAAACATAGGATTATTTATTTAAAAACCAGCTTAAAAGTATTCTATAAATATGTTTAGTTAATCTAATTATATTTTTTATATATGCCTGGTATGAAAAGCTATCTTGGCAGTAGACCTCAAAAACATGCATAAAATGCAATTCGAGTGCGTTATGGCTCTTAAGCATGTGATAAATGTAAATATATTATTTAAAAAAAAAACATTCAAGAATCAGGGTTCCGTACCAGAACTTTATAAACATTCGATCGACCGAATTTGAGTATCTAAAACTAATCCCAATTTACCCGCTATAACCGATTTAAATAGTTTCCCAAGCATGGTTATTGAATATATATTACCTTAAAAAGTATTATATGTATCGCAAGCATGTAATTTAAAATTTATTTACGGAGTGAAATAAATTTAATAAAAAATGGCGTACTGTAAATGACAAATTTGATTAACACTGAATGCTTTTTGAGGTTTTATCTCATATTTATAATATAACTGTAAAACGTCTGTGACAGACAGGTGAACAGACGCAAGAGTGATCTTAAAAGGGTTCCATCTATTCCTATTGAGGTACGGAACCCTAAAAATAGTAATATTATTATGTAAAGTAATATATAATAAATCAAGTTGTAAAACAATTAGTTTTAGCATTTTCGGAATTCGGCTCGAAGGACCAAATTTAATAAAAAGTTGGTGCTCACAAGCTAATGTTATCGTATTATTTCATTTAAATCTGTGTAAAAAAAACAGTGCAATTATTACAAATTATTCTACTTTTCGAAAATAAATATTTCTTTTCTCTTCAACAGAATGTGAAGAATGACTTTCTTTTCGATTGCGAAGCGCCGTTAACTTTGCCGACTCTCATTGGCCAACTCTTGGAATCACATCAGGCCAACTTCAAGTTAGTTTCTATCAGAATATCTCTCGTGCATATTAAACAGAATCTGACGAAGCGGCCAACTACCTTCAATTATGGCCCTTACATACGACACAATTTGTCGGATCCAACTTCCAACACACCGACATTATTACCCATTATTTTCGGTTGGTTGGAGTTGACCCAACCGTCCAATAAATTGCAACGTGTGGAGATTTTAAAACTGTTTAACGGATTATTTTTATCTTACATATCGACAAATAAGAGAATCGCAACACTGCGGTGCGGAGATCCGTGGGTAGACTAGTGGTTAAGGCGTTAGACTATTGACCCAAAGATCGCGGGTTCGAATCCGTCATACCATGTTTAACGCTTCATTACCGCGATCTCCCCTGACTGTAGGACTGGCACATTTTGGCCTAGTTAAGTCCTCTTTAACACATTCAGCGCCAGGATATCGAATTCGATTATTGCTGCATGTGCCGTGATATCGATATTGATTCCTCTGCTTACCCATTACTACCCCATCACTGCATACCCTTACTGCATTTCTGTTAATATTTAAAATGATGGCATTTCGTGTAAATCCGAATTCATTAAGGCATATTTTTTTTTATCATGGGTGCGGTTTTAACGGCCATTGTAATTTCGTGGAATATTCTGTTCGACAAACCACCTTCGCAGAAGCTGAATGTGTTAAAAGTGGTTCAAATGACACCATTAGGGGAATACATGTCATTCCAGCATATCGTCAATAAATAAATGTTCTGTCCCGTAGCATGTTCCCCGCGCTGCGACCCCTGCTGATCGCCAGCCATGCTGTACTGCTGGCCGCGACGCCCACGGCGGACACCTGCGGCGCGGCCCTCCTGCCCTCCCAGGACGTGCCGCTGCGTACGGACCTGGAACTCAGCCTGGCCGACTTCAATCTCCAGGAGAAGGCGGTCACCATTCTATATGGATTGGTTGTCAGGTGATATTCACTCACTATAGGTCACAATACATTTTACTATTTAACTACGTCAACGCAGTTAGACATAGTAATACACAACTAATGAAAATAATAAATATGGGTCGCTTCGCTACTCTCTACGCCCTTCGTGACGGAACCGTTCAGTAGATAAACGTTTGGTATTTTAACACGCAAATTATACCTCAAAATTAAGTCAACCTGATCAAACTTAATTTGAAAGCAACGCTTGTACAAACCGAGCTTTTAGTTTTGATTGTGTTGCCCAGAACCATGTCAGAGAGAGAAGACGTCCTATCGCTATCCTTGTTGCTCGTGCCACCAGCCGCCATTTCGTTAACTTGTCAAATATTTAACATGTTTAGGAAGAACGTGGCGAACGGGGAGCAGCTGCGCGGTCAGAACGGCACGACCTTCATGGAGCTCACCAGCAACCGTCTGAAGTTGTCCGTCAAAGCGTCCGGCACGGCGAAGACGGAACCAGAAGACTGGAAGGTAATGTCTGACATTATGACAACGATCTTTTAGATAGACGGCGACGAATTTGACTCTATTTTCTTTTTCTTTAATAATGGCTGTTCCGACGTCACCCTATAAATTAAGTTATTTAAATTCAAGTTATGTTTATTATATTGCAATATCACCATTCTCGAAATTCCCCAGTTTTTGTTACTGGCAACCTTTTTCCATTATCACAGCTGTTGGTAAGTGTCAGTTGAAAAAGAAATGCAAGAGGTATACCCACGCCTCTGCAATCCGTGACATCTCGTCACATCGTTCACCGAGTTCGTGAAAACAACTCAAAACCTCAAGGAAGCAGTGAGAAGAATAAGCTAAGGCAGGCGAACCACCGACGGCCATCAGCACAGAAAAGGTTGGTTTTTGTTTTCTTGTTAATTGCCATTTACTCTCAGCTGTGAACCAATCCATCAAAACCTACAGTCCGCTTCCCCTAATCCATGTACAACCGTACATTTCTGGTCCTTCGAGCCGGATTCGTGCCATAGATTGCCCAAATTGTAACGGACCGTTTAGGTATGTAAGGCCGTAGTTAATAATGAGTTGATGTGGTGTAAGTTTCCTCAGTTGGCGCCCCCTGGCACTGGCACTGTGAAGATGAATAGAACCCGCTCGACTCCTGACGAACAAGCTTCCTTTCGTATGCCGTGAACAATTCCCCAGCCTTCCGACCCCGTGCATATATACTGATCAGCATTTAGCGGCGCGTGTTCGTACACGCGCGCGAACTATGGACTCTACGAAGGTGCGAGACCTCACAGGCCCTTACAGGCTCTCACAGGGCCCTCACAGGCTCTTAATTAAACCGTTTGCCAGTAGACATTTATAGCTTCTTTAGATATATTGCCATTTCATCTTATTATTCGCATAACTCAGTGCTTTCATCTCTTTCTTTTCTTGACTTGACAGTTGGTTGCAAATTTATTGCAACTGGATCAAGCCTGGATTTATGGTACTGGTATATAACCTCCGTTATGCTATGGTTCTGGTCGCTGCTGTTACAATATTTGCCAAATAGCCGTCAGTCGTTTTGAATTTCGGATTTTTCTCTTCATACAAAAATATAGCGTCGGGATATTTTGCCCCTGATAAGTATAAAGACTTGCACCCACCTATCTTGTTTCATTCCATAGCTGTGTGCCGATATGGAGCAACGCTACCTCGGCGGGCCCGAGCAGGATTTGAGCCCGCACCCAGGGCCGTTTGAACTGGAGGCCATGGCGGTGCTGGGTCCGCCCGGCGCCAAGACCTGCCCCAGCAACGGGACCATGCTGAAGGTGCGCGTTCACGGACAGGTCAAGGTGGCACACGACCACGACATCACCAGGATATACAAGCTCCACGTATACGGCAAGAACGTAAGTTGCCTGCTTCGCTTATTTAAAGTGTTAGGGTGCGTTGTTAAGTGATAGACTCCTCGCGCAGAGGACCTCGTCCCTAAGCACGGTTCAGAGCCAACCCCAATATAACACAATTAGTGATGATTTGTAACCACATGACTACTTAATAGACGTGCGCGTTATAAGGCGACGCCGTTTAAATAACCCTATTATTCTTGGGCAACGAATAGCTGCGTTACTGAAGCTGGCTAATAGCGGTGACAAAATCGCGTCCATTCGCATCCATAGTTACAGAGTCGCGTTCAACGAAACCCATTGCCTGGCTTGCACACTCCACAAGTTACACAGATGGACACCGTACATCGCCTACCGTAACTATTTTGACAGTCGCCCTATTATTTTTTACTCTGTCCGGCCAGATTCCAGCTTCTGTGACACGAAGTCATGGTGTCCAATGTCAATGAAGCACGGTGACGAGTTCAGCTACAAATCATGCGGTTATTTGTAGCCGTTTAAGTGTTATGCTATTTTTAAATCGCGTTTAACGTAACGTAACGTAGTGTTCGGCGCGCGGAACGGCGGGGGAATCTACCGGTGTCGAGTTTTCACAGGGACGATTTGTATGTTATGCCGTATCTATACGTTTTAAAAGATCCTTGGTACCAACTTACAACAATAAAATAAAACCAATTAAATATTTCCACTGAGTGGGTATAAAATCAGTGTTTAACCTAAAAAATTCTATGTCTGCCCGAAACAAAAAAGGCCATTATTTGAAACAAAACAAAACATATATCTTATAACTAATAACAGTAATTAAGCATTCCTAGTTTATACATAATAAATTATATCTTATCCTAACAATCTAAAATCTTAAATCTAAAGGACATAGTGACAGACAAACCCTATATTTGAAGTCCAGAACGTGGCTAATCTAAGAACAAAGGAAAAAAGCGTGCCCTGGAGAAATATCAAAATACCTACCCCCAGAAGGGAGGAAACGCACAAAAAGCACTAAGTGAGATGTGCCCCACTTACCCACTTAACTCTTTAAGATATAATTAATTGAGGTTAAGTTGATTATTTTCCTTAAACGTGTTTCAGCTGCCCGCTTCGGTGCAGAGGGGCGCCTCGCGCGCGGCGGCGCTGCTGGGCCTGGCCGACGGGGCGCCCTGGGCCGGCGTGGCGGGCGCAGGGCTCGCCGGGCGGATCGCGCAGCGCCTCGCCGAGAACCCGGCCACGCTCGAGGGAACAGTCCAGGTAGCTACCTTCGCCTGATTGCATCGACGCCGTCGCGTAGTGATGGGCAGTCGGCTCGGAGGATCGAGTACTCGACTCCGCGGACGCGAGTCGACCCATGCCCGTTTTATTTCTCGGGGAATCCTTCAAAGTCGACTCGGTGATGAAAAACAGTGTCGTTTAGAGACATTTTACTTTCAAAAATGCAGAGAATAAAATGGCAGTGTGTTCTTTTTGTAAAAGGCCTATTCTCAAAATCTATCAAAATCATGCTAAAATAATTATATTATTAAAAAAACTTTATATTTTAAAAATACACAACTTTAGAGAAGAATAAGTTATAAAGCGACAGAAAAAAAATATGCTATGCAATTACAATTATTATAAATAATGATTACGCCAAAGGTGACTGATAAGTGTCTATGGGTATTTTTTTTCTCGTGGTAAAGAATATAAAATTCTTGTAGTTTGTTTTATTTCATATCTAAGAACATGAGTAAAAAATAGCGAGTGTCATCGCTTTTTGAAGTTACTTTTTGAAGTGATACTTCTTTGCGCCCGTTGTAATCATTGGGATGGGATTTGGTGGAGAAAAATCCGTAGAGTGCCTTTTTATACGTTCTCTACCAAAGATACCCCGAGAATCTCGGTGGGTCAGTGGTTAACGCACTCGTCCCCCACGCTAGAGTCCCTGGTTCGATCCCCGACTGAGAGATTTTTTTTTTTCACAAATTATACGAAAGTAAACGAACTTAATAATGATAATGTATTATCATTATTAAGAATTTAAAAATTTACTGTTCAGTGGGGCTAGTCCGAAACTGACTCGCCGTTCGCTCGCTGTCACTTTGAGGTTTGTTTAATGCTTTGGACAAACGTCAATCTGACGGCAGGCCAACGTAATCGTAACCCTCGCGTCGCGATTGCAGGTGGACAAGCTGACGACCAGCGCGAGCCTGGCCGGCGACGCCGCCGCGGTGGTGGTGGAGGGCGACGACGGCGTCGCGTGGCTCCTCGACTCTCGGAGCGAGCTGCAGCTGCTGCGCGACCTGGGCCTCTACCGCGAGTGCCGGCTCGGCGGGCGCTCGCTGCAGACCCTGGACGGCGTCGACTATCCGGTCAACGTGACTGCAGGTAATCATGTGTTTCAATTGTCGGTTGGATCAGACCATCCAACTTGGCCCAACCGTCCGATAAATTAATTGAGCCATTATTAAAATGCGTTCATACAAGTAATTTACTCTTCGTGGCAAGGATATGCCTGTCTCTTACCTACCCACAAATATTCCCCCGTCTCGCTCTTCCGCACCAAACCAACAAAACGTTTCAGCAAATGAACGGTGCGGTTGTGTGAACCCTTCGCTCTCGCGCAGCGCTACAAGTACTTATCCCATATACCGTGTCACGAGTGCATAACTCCACCGAAGTGTCACCAGTGAAACTCACCAACACCGGTCGCAGCATCCGAACTCATCAGTGCGCCTGTCAACTAAAAGTTGGTGAATCTATTTGTAGTTTGGTGTATTCCGTGTAACCTAATTTCTTTCAGGTTAGATATAATCCAAACCTATATACCTAAACCTACAGTCCACTAGTATATCCAAAAATATCTACCATATGCGTTACTTATATACGCTGTTTTCAATGACACCATTTCATGCCTTGATCTTTTGAAGTTCTTTTCGATCAACGGCCAGTCAACACATCGCACCCGTTATTATAACGTTTTTTAAACGTCTACGTGTTTGCTGAACCCGTTATTATAACGGGTTCATGTGGTGATTTATTTGTGCGAGAGAGACCACCTAATCATGAGACAGGGATGCCATCTACGGGGTTAATTAAGTAGCAGCCGTAGACCTACCAGGGGAGAGGGTTTTTTTTAAAACGGACACTTCCTACTGGTTTAAAAATCAAACTAGTTATTAAGTCATTTTTAATCATGTCAGTAATATTAGTTATAATGTCAATAGTTAAGTAAAAACCTTTTTTCACTTTAACATAGGTTCAATTGTCAATTTAAATGTATAATTTTGTAAGTTACTATGTAAAACTGTTGGTTTTTCCAATAAGGATATAAAAAAGTAAAAATTAATACAAAATATTAAAATGAGCTTTTAAACGCGTATAAATGTTGTGTCTGTGCTGTTGAAGACCGTTAAAGAGTTCCTTCATCTGGAGCCATTCCTGGACGAAGAATTAGGTCATGATTACCATAAAAATGCATTATCATGGGAACTGAACCGTCATGTCAAATTTCAACTCCGTAGGATAAGAAGAAGTGGTTCTAATTCAGCTCGCAAGATTTGACCTAAACCGACTCAAACATTGCAAGCTAAATAAAAGCTAGTAAAAACGTGATTGACAGTATCAAATCTTTTTTTTTTTTTAATTGCTATGACCTAGGTCATATATAATTATTTTGGGCCCTACTCAACTAGGCCAAATATGCCTGTACTAGAGTTATGAACAAATTAATATTGAAAGAAAAATGCAAATACATTATTACCATAAAACAAATAGCTATACCACTTAGAAATGTAACTATAAACGCAGCACATATTTTGCATGGTATACGTATTCAGATGCCAAACTACCTGTAACAGTTACTGCAACGCTTCCTTCTTAGCGGCCTGCTCTAGCTCAGCGTCGCAAATGAGAATTGGTTACACGTGCCGTCGCACGAATCGAAGTTCATTTATTTATTGTTATTTTCACAGAAAAAACTTACAGTTAGACATACAATTATTACAAAAAAAAAAAAAATTATCTATAATCATACAAAGAGAAAATGTGATAAATTCTAAATTCGCACTTAGTGGCATGTCAGAAAATTCACCGTGTCCGTCTAACTAGGTGCTGAACACCTGTCCTAAGATGGACTATCTATCTAGTATCGAAGTATACGGAGCAGAAAGGGCAGTAATCTAAGGTTCCTAATATCTTTTTTTTTTTTTTAATTTACACGAACGTATATTTCCGTTTATTTTATAATTTGTAAGTACATAGATAAGATTCAGAGAAGCAAAACAAAAAAAAAAATAACATAAAAGGAGATATCTAACGCTAATAAAATAAATACAGTGTTGTTATTGTGTAGAATAGTAAAAAATGTAGTCTGTAGTTTAGATTCGTGTAGTGTAAAGTAGTGTAGTAAAAAACATTTTTATGTATTTTAAAATTTTAATGTGAGAGAAAGGGTATTTGCGTGGTGGAAGTGAAGAGAGAGATAGAGAAAGGGTTGTAATGAGATTATACAAAAGGAAAAAGAAACTACATTTGTAAGTCGCAATAGAGCATGATTACACAAATGACGAAGAGACTAATTGCTCTGACTTAAACCGGCCACTCTTGGCTCAATGAGCCACTCTTTTATCATCAATTTTAACTTGTTCGTCCATTTTGTTAAATTCCAATCCGGTTTAATTTATTGTAAATATGAGGCGCTAGGTACATCAAAAATCTTTTTGTGAAAGTTTTGTTTGCCTTTGGTACTGCCATGTGCTTAGAAGCTTTGCTCTAGTATGCTTTGAGTGTGGTAGTGGGATGTGGGTATGCTGATTTGTTATAAAATACTTCATGGTCGAGATGATATATAGGATGTTTTTTTTAGAGGCGTGGTTTTCAATCTGGCACTACTTTTTTCGTAGTTGGTGTTTTTGACAGCTGTCACTTGATTTATGCTCAGTTTGGTTTGCCATTTCATAATGAATAGACTTACTCCTGAACAACGTGGCGTGGCCTCCAAGATCGATTTAACACCGCTGGACTATTTTTTGTGGGGTTATGTGAAGTCGCTTGTCTACGCAGATAAGCCGGACACGATTAACGCCTTGGAAGAGAATATTCGGCGCGTTATTGCTGACATACGGCCCAACTTGCTGCAAAAAGTGGTTGAAAATTGGGCCTCTTACCCGAAATCATTTTTAAAACATAATGGCAAACCCTTATCTTTATAATAAAACTAAATTCTTAGCCATAACATCAAATTATATGCGTTTTATCTCTTCTTGAAAACCACGCCTCTAAAATCATCACCCTATATAATTGCCTCACTTCTAATAGCTGATATTGTTTAAATATTGGCTCAGTAGGACTCAGAAATGATGCATTAGATCGGACGCGAATCAATGTTTTCTGTGCGGTGATGACAGGCTTCAGAATTGATAATGCTGCTTCACCCCAGGCCTTTATAGCATATGTTAGGACAGACTCACAAATAGCTTGGTAGACTTCCTTTAACTTCTGCTTTGATAACACGTTTCGTAGTGTGTAGAGAACGTGAACATGTTTCCGAAGTCTCTTCGAGAGGAGCTCTGCATACGTTACTGTATGTGTAAGGAAGTTTCACTTTAAAAATTTGTATTTTTGCATGTATCTTTTTCCGCAGGGTGCTTTGGCTTAGCCGTGGGTGACTGTTCTCCGACGCCCCGGCTGGCGCTTCTGTACGCGCCGAGGGGACCTTCGGTGGAGGTGCGGCTGTACACCGGCGGGAACTACGCATCCATAGCGCCCGGAAACCCACCGCAGGTCGGGGTGAACGGCAAACTCATCGACTGGAAAAAAGGTTACAAATACCCGGAGGACGAAACGTTCTACGATTTCAGGTAATGACCGCCAGCATTTCCCTGAAAACCCACCATTACCTTAATATAGATCTCCTTAGTCTTAAAGGTGCTGATTTGACAGAGAGGCATACAAAACGTTGGTTATCGTTGGTTGGTTGGTCCCTCGAATACTGCTCATCAGTATGGGATCCTCACACCCAATGTCTTAATGACGAACTGAAAGCAGTTCAGAGTCTTTAGACGTTTTAGTCGATATGATAGTCCATCTGAATTAATTTATATAAGACAGTGACGAATGAATCCGCCTGGTCTGCTTTAAGTTCCCAACTTTCTAAGCCTTATTATATTGGCCGTAATGAGCATCCTTCCAAGATAAAACCTATATCGAGAAAACGGAATATTGGGTTCAATTCGTTTCTTTCCAGAACAATTTGGCAGTGGAATGCTCTTCCTAGGTCAGTATTTGACCGTTTTCCTTATTCCAAGGCTGTTTTTAAGCGTAGGCTGGCGAGTTGTTAAGCATTCAAAGACTAAACTGGACAGTATCACCGGAGCCAGCTCCTAAATATTATAATTACATAATAATACTTTGTTTGCAGAGTCTGGGGCACCGATGAGTCGGTGCGCGTCGACTCGGGTATAAGCGGCGCAGTCCTCGCGTGGACCCCGTCCGGGGTCACCATTCTGCTGCCCAACACTTACATGGCGACGCTACGCGGCGTGTGCGTGAGTCCCGAGGAGCGCTACACGAAATGTGACAACCTGTGAAATGAACATGGGAACTGTAGTATAAATTGTGCGTTCTCAAATCAAAATAGTATGACGACGTGCCACTATTTAGGAAAAAGAGCAATACGTGAAAATAAAATATACTATACTTACTTTAAGTCATTATCCTTTTAAGGGGTAATTCTAGGCATGAAATCCAACAAATGAAATGGACAAAAAAGGTGTACCTACAGATGTATTGACTACATGAACGGGTAGTTTCGCCGCGCTATTATAATGCAGGTCAATTAGATAGGTCAGGAATACAGCAACACCAAACGTTCAATGGAGTATTTATATTTTTATATAGATTCTTTCGTTATATGGAAAATTGTTGAACAAAAGTTGTTTAAATTCTTACCCTTAAAAGGATACTGCTGACTTTAAGTTTGCCCGTATCATCGTGTCCCAAGACCATTTCCAATAAAAAAAAAACAATTGGTCCTGCGATTTCTAGTGTTATTTGTTAAGAAACTATCAAAATTCATCATGTAATAATGTCTTTATTGTGAGCACTCAGCTGTCCCTATCGATAGGCGCGGCTTCGTATATTTTCGTTTCATTTGTTACTCATAATAGGTTACACAACATCCCTATAAATCTCCGGGAATGGTCTCCGAACATCCTGTATATAAGAAACATATTGTGTTAATTGAATTTTTATTTTTTAAATAAAGGCTTATGAAAATAGTTTGTTATGGTCTTACTGCATTCGATGTTTCGTTCGTTTTAATATTTTTTATGTACTTTACGGCAATAAAATTTTTAAAGATCTGCTGTGCGTGTACGGTTTTTGGTAGAAAAACTTGAGTACTTAACGAGCTAGCGAACAAAGATCTGTTAATTTAAAAATTTTGAACAAACTTATACCACGTTTAAATTTTAAGTTAAGGTGGCGTTTACGATCAGGATAAGTCCTGTATAAACCAGATAAATGGATATTTATCTAAATAAAATTAAATATTTTAAATATAGTTATGCCGTTACCAAATCAAATAACTAAATATAACAAAATCTCACGTTTAAAAAATGTCATTTACCATAACTTATAACACCTAAGAAAAACATTAAACATGTAAATAATTTTAAAAATTGTTTTTATCAACTTTTCTCCTTTACCTATAACTCTAACCTTAAGGTGTATTCCAGGTACTTAAATTCGCTCAATTTCTTGTATGTAGAGCAGAGGGCAAATGAAGCTTTACTATGAAGAGGCGATTCGACAGCGACCGACTCTGTCGATCAATGCAATAAGTGTGCGAAGCTATCTATATGTAAATATCAACCTCATCTCCACTCGTCTGCAGAGGCGAGAGCGACGGTTCACAAACAGTCGCGCCAGGGCGATGAAACAAAGCAAATTTTCTCTTTTTTCATGCGTTTCAACTTTAAATACTCTCGTTAAAGCGCCGTGTGCCTCAGACTGTACATAACTTTATTTAGGAAGTAACCATAGCTGAAACATTCACCTCTTAAGCGCCAGTGTCAAATTTTCATTATTTTTACCTCGAGAATATTTGTACTTTAACACACTCAGCGCCGATGACAAGATCTCATCATAGCTGTATACGCCAGGTGCCGTGTGCGGATAAATCCGTCATCGTCTTACTGCATTTCTATTAATATTTAAAAGTGTGGCATGTCGCGTATTGAAAGTGTTTTTGACGGATTTGGCGGCGAATAATTCGAGTTTAGAAAAGCCACGACCGTTCGGTCAACGTACTTCGCCGTACGGGTAGCAAAGCGTGGTCCGCGCGTTTTGCGTATGGAGCATTTCAAAATACGTTAGTAATATTTCGTGTGTTTAATGGTTAGTAATACTGACTTTCGACAATTTTTATTTAAAAATGGTTACTCGTGGAAATGGACATTTCAAATTCAAATGATATCTACATTTGTATATAATTTGAGTTTTTTTACAATGGATTTTGTATTAAGTTCAAAATTGTATCAAACTAGGTCGCCGCAGTCGCTCGCATTTTGCTTCGCTGCAGCACATATTAGAGCGAAGCGATTTACTAAAATTTTCTAAATAAAATTTAGTCTGTGACAATAACTTTTTAACGACGGGATAGATTTTGATAATTTTCTATAATGAGGTATTTGAAATCTCTTTGATACAAATGCACAAAAAAAATTCATCCGGAAATCAACAGCATAACTTTTTAACGACGGGATAGATTTTGATAATTTTCTAAAATGAGGTACTTAAAATATCTTCAATACTAATGTACAAGAGAATTTCATCGGGAAATTGAAAACATAACTTTTCAACGAATGGATAATTTTCTAAAATGAGGTTCTTGAAATCTTTTATATACAAAAAGAGAAATTCATTTAACAATTATTTAAATATAAGACAAATGAATTTATTTTAAAGAAATGTTTAAAGTTAAGACAATGAAATCAAGCGTTGCAGTTCTCGACGTTTTATTTATTGTTAAAAACGATTTATTATTGTTAAATTGTATTAAATTAATATCAAATTAAATAATTTAAAATAAAATTCGATTAATTATTTTCGAATAAAAAATTTTCAAAAAAGCGCGTGACTTTTTTATAATGGATATTCCCATAGACAATTTTCTTTTGACCCCAAAAATTTTATTTTTGACAATATTTAAAATCAAGCTCCGTCACGACCTTCACTTTTTCATGTAGATTCTCTCAAAATCAAAAATTTTTCAAATCGGTCAAGGAATGACCAAGTTAGCCCGTGACAAAGTTCTAATTGGAGTCATCTTATGAGAGCTTCGCTCGCTCCGCTCGCTACGCTCTAATAATAAAAACAAGTCATTCAAAGTTAAATATTGTCATTTATTTCCTATAGACAAAAAAATCCAAATTACCGATTAAAAGTCCATAATTCAGGAATATATTTACATAATATAAGTACGTTGCTGTGATTACCTATCTAAATTACTAGATATATATATATACAGATTAAATGTAGTATCTTATATGTACATTACAAATACATTTTATTTAAACAGTGCGCGCTTCAAATTTGAACGCATTCAGTCTAGACAACGTTTGGTCGAGGTGTCACCCTGCGCAGGTTTTTATCCCATTAGATTGAAAATCAACGGGACTTCTAATATTTCTAAGAAAAAAAAATGTGAACTTTACGTGATAATATTACACGATTCTTGTAATATGTACGACAGCCGATCGGCGCACCCGCGCCAATTTTTTTTTATTTAAGCTTTAATAAAAATAATACATTCGGGGATGGCTTATTTTAATACCCGCTTTTACGTATTCTTTGCGATTTTTTTCAGAAAAAAGAATTCTTGCTTGCAATGTTTCCATTTTTAATATGCGCTTGCTGCGAGTCCTCGCCTCGTGAAATCGACTGTAGCACTCCTACTAACGTACAGTGCCATTGAGGGGGGTTCTTTACCCCCCTCAGTCGCTAATAATGTTAAAAAGTCGACAATAATTATTAGAGCGAAATTTTTACAGGATATTAGAATTTGTTGGGTAAATAAAAAGAATATGAAAATATTATTACTTCTGCGCAGGGTGACGCCTCAAAAACACAAGGAATTATATTAAGTTTAATTTAAGCGTCGGCGTCCAGTCCGCTGGGGGCGGGTGCAGGATCAGGCTGTGCGGCAACAGCGGTCGGCGCCACTGCCGAAGGCGGCTCATCCTCCTCGGCCGCTATCCTATACGTGAGCAGGTACTCGGGATAGGCCTGCTCGCCCCGGTACACGACGTACTCCGGGTAGCAAAGGCCGCCCTGCGAGGGCCGGCCCGCCACCGAGTGGTGGCCGGGCGGCGCGTGCGCCATCTTCATCGCCGAGAACAGTTGGAAGGAGCGACCGAGGCACACTCGGCAGAAGAGCAGTTGCCTGGGAAATTACAGAAATAGATTCACATATTAACCATAACAATGATGATTTCTTAAACAAAAATATACAGATTGAACTTAAAGTCAGTAGTTTCCGTTTAAGGGATGATTTTTGAAGCTTTAGCCCATAGCCCATATAAATTTGAAGCTTTAGCACTCAACCTATAAATTAATTTTTTTCTTTGTTAAGTAAGAAAACGAGATCACAATTTTTTATATAGAATCAAATGTGATTAGATCACATTGGTAGCATCGAATAATATAAATACATTAGTCAACAAATTTTTAGTACTAAGTAATGAAATATGACAGCACGGGTGGGACGGAGACAGAAAATGAACCAAACTTGGTGGGAGATTCCTTTAATGACTGGGTTAATAATTTTCTACTACTAAACAATGCATAGGAGCAGTTGATATTAAAATGATGACAGCTATACTCACCGATGGCAGACGAAGCAGCCCCTGTCCTTGTGGGCTGGACACCCGCTTCCGCCCCCAAAGCCGTACACGTACTGGTTACTCTTCGAGGAGTGCTCCGCGAAGTATATGCCGGCGCCGAACATTCCTCCTGCAAGAAGAGACACGGCTTCACAATTTGGTATCGCAGTGCACTCACTAATCGTATAGGCCATTTGAATATTTCCGCCTGTGATTACTCCATAGACAATATTCTCATGATTCCAGCAGTTTGCTAACACCAACCGCTTTTTGAATCACATACTTACGTCCAGTATCCAAGGAATACTTTTTCAGGCTTATTTTAGGATTTTTTGGTACAACGCCACTTGCATTAAAAAATTTTTTTTTTTTTTAAAGAATTGCTATGACCTATACCATATACAATTATTTTGGGAGATGGTGGTAACGAAGCATTAAAAATGGTATGACCATGTGCGGATTCGAACCCGAAACCTTTGGGTCAATAGTGCAACAACTAAACCACTAGACTACCATGATTACAATCATATAGGGTTTGGATACAGTAGAAATGAAGAGTGCACGAAAGAAACGCCAATATGCAGGTGTCCCAAGACCATTCCCGATAAAAATTCAGCTAATCCCTGTGATTTCAACAGTATTTGTAAATACGATTTATAAAATTCTTCATGGTTTCCGAGAAATAAAAAAAATGTACTTTATGTGATAATATTAAACGGTGCTTGTAATATGTACGACTGGGTGCAGCGAGGTGGTACCACGTTTCGTTGCCGCATATGAGAAAGATAATTTACACCATTCGCGCTTTAATAAAAATATTTCATTTGGGTATGCTCATTTTTGCATTTTATTTATATAATGTTATATAATAGGGAACATAAACACCCCATTATGTCTTCGGAAATGGCCTGGGAACATCCTGTGCGTAGTATCTAAGGGATTTTCTCTTTAACTTTAACGATATATTTTACATTCAACATTTCATTAAAGTGTCATCTAAAAAGTACTACATGTTTGGTGCAGTGGTCTGGACGCCGGCTTCTAACTGAAGAGGCCTCGGGTATGGGCAATGGGTCCGGCCAAGTCATCTTTTGCAGTCGACCGAATTTAACACAGCCTGCCGTCATGGCGACGTAGAACATAGTTACCTCATTAGTACTTACCTATGTATGCGTGCCTCTCGTCGAATCCCTTCTGAACGATGGCGTTGATGAAGGGAGATCCGTGGAAGAGCATTCTCTCTCCGGCCGCGTCGGCCGCCTCCGAGACTTCCGGCGAGAGCGGCACCACATCTGAACGAGACGGCAGTTTATTTAAATCCATGGCGAGACATACAACATAAAACCAAGCACTTAGGGTAATATAGGGGCTTATCAAACAGATTATATTATAAGATTAATTAACCAACTTGTAGAAGTAGTCTCACTTCAAATTAGCCATACGCAATGAAATAATTATGGGGACAGGTATTCTTTAAAATACGTCTCTCTATCCCACGAGGGTGGAAGGAATAGACGGTTAATCTCACCTCCGCTCGAAGCGTTATTATTGGCGACAATGGCCTCGTCGGCGATCTCGGACCGTCTGTGCAGGTACCGCTCCCAGAGCCTGCCGTTGTGGACGCGCTGTATCCGCACGATGTGGTAGCGCGAGTACGTGCTCTGGTCACGGTGCGCGCGCACCGACGACTGCATCTCGCGCTCCAGCACGAGCCACACAGGCGAACCGCACGGAATCTACACAAAAGACATACACAATGCGTTAGTTAAAGAAGAAGATTTCAACTGTTTGACTTCAGTAATCTGCAGATCTGTTGCAGTAGATCTGCAACATATACGTAAACAGCCTTACAGTTTAATTATGATACTTCCCACTCGCCTCGACCATAGACTAACCTCGACTAGAAGAGTGCTCTCTCCAGTATTCTGCGACTGAGACAGAGGCCTGGGAATTCTGGCCCTGGCAGCCTTCAACAGCCGGTGTCTGTGTCCAAAGGCGATCACCCCGATGGCCCTCAACTCCTCGTGGCCCATTTCCGCCACGATGTCTACCGTTATGTGCTCCCTAAGCAGTATGTGCACGAGCTGCTCCAAGCCGAGCTCCGAGGTGAATTCGGCCAGGGCCTGCGCTTCTGCAGCGGCCGACGGCGGGCGGAACGGCGCGCCGATCAGTGGCGCACGAACGCACGATGCTGGAATAGAAAGGAAATAATCAGGTCTTGAGATTTATTAGTTGAATCCACAGACAAGCGCATGTATTATGGAAAGAAGATGCCTGACGGGTATAGCTGTAAGACTCCAGGTTCTGGTTAAATAATTTACTACTAAATCATGTATAGAAGCAGTTGATATTAAATGATAACTACAGGTGTCATAGCATTCTCATTGTTCCACTAATCCTAGGAAGAACTCACTACCTCAGGAAGTGGTGGAAGCTATAAGTGTAAACCAGTTCAAGAACCGCCTTGAAAATTTCTTGAATCTAGGCCAATTGCTAGTAACTGAGAATGAAATATTAGCATATCAGCTGAATAGCTGCTTGCTCAACAAACAATAATAATAACTTTCCTTACAAATATGACCAAAAAGTGTAATTAAACAATGAAATACATGTACGGGTAAAATCTCTATGAGATATCGGATTTTTACAATTTATAGCATACTTGAAAAGTGCTCACCAGGCAACGGTAACGGCAGAATGGCCGTCTCGCCCGACGGCAGCAGAACTTTTGCGGCCTGCACGGCTTGTGGCGCCTGCGCCGGCGCTGCGGCGATGGCCGCGTTGCCCGTCGCTTCGACGGCGTCCACCATCGCGTCGCGGAGCAGCGAGCGGACATCGTCAGCAGAGGACAGCTCGAGGGCGGTCTGGCCTTCTTGGTTACGGAGGTAAGGGTCCGCACCATGGGCGAGCTACGGTGAGGAAAAGCATCGACGTCTTTAGTACATTTAATCCATATATAATATTGCATCATTACCGTTGTCATTGCAAATGAAAACCATTTTATTTGAAGTTTAAAAGTAAAAAACTAAAATTACCCTAATCTTATATTTACGTGGAACCTCCACGTTTTCTTATTATTTATTTTTAATTTCAGCAATTCCCAAAGGGAATAAATCTATGTTTTCCTTTTTTAATCATGTAAATATCTTGAACTCTGCTCAACTAAGCTAAATTGTAAATAGCTTGTACTGAACGCACAACCGTTTGGCCTTCAGGTGTATGCCTTCACCACAACCTCTCAATATTATTATTTCTTTCTAGTATACGATAGTAGAGGTTGTTTCTCTCACCAGCAGAGCGCAGAGCTGCGTGCGGCCCTTCTGCGCGGCCTCGTGCAGCGGCGTAAAGCCCCACTTGTCGGCGGCGTTGACGGTGGTGCCGGCGCGGATCAGCAGCGCCGCCACGTCCGAGTGACCATAGGACGAAGCGTTGTGGAGGGGAATCAGACCGCCCTTGTCCTGGGCGTCCACGTCCGCTCCCGCCTGGAAATGAACACAAATTTATCATCCGAAAAGAACAAGAAAGAAAATTCTAGCCAGCACTTTACATTATTAGGACTTACGTTAAAAATGTTAACAAAAATGTTACATAAGTAATAAGAGAGGCCCGATAGCAGGCTGAAAGTTAATACCGTAAATAATTCTTATGTAACTCCATTTAGGTATTTCTACATGTCATAAAATTCATAAAATGTATATCTGTCAAGATCTAAGGACTACAAATCCTAGATCTGTGGCTTTAGCATGTACTCTCTACCGTGAGATGGGTCCACCACTCTACTATAGCCAATCGTATGTTCTCTAGGATTCGCTTGAAAGCTTGTTTTCCTGAGTTTCAGATGATGGCCTCGTAGGCGTGTGTTCTCATTAGCTGTGACTATATTCTTAAGCTTTTGACAATCATAGTGCCCCGACAAGATTTTATATGTCTCAATGAGATCACCACCCTCTCGCCTTCTTTTGGGAGTAGGCAATTTGAGATGCTTAAGCCTTTCTTCATACTCAAAACCTTTCAAGTCCTGGAATTTTAGTTGCTCGCCTTTGTACTTTTTCTAACAATTCCAGTCCTTAATGAAGTATGGATTCCAGACTGAAAGCCATATTCCAAAATCGGTCTAATTGTCTTATAAATGTTTAAAAACTAAATCTTCGGTTATATTTGCGAATGCAGTGGATTTATTTAGTGGATTGGTTCGTGACTTCAAACATATGAAAAAAATATACAAATATCAAAGTACTAAGTATAGTTTATGATCATTTTAATGTTTTGGTCGCACGCTGACCACCTTCTGCTGACTGCATAAAAGGCTACTAGTAATTTTACATCCGTGTGTGATTGAGTATTTTTTTAAATAATGTTTAGGGTGCACATACCTCGATGAGCACTTCGGCAACGTCGTAATTGTTATACCCGGCGGCCAGATGGAGAGGCGTACTGTTCCGCCCCCTCGCGTCTCTGCAGTTGACGTTGGTCGGACCGACGAGGCGGCGGGCGCGCGCCGCGTCGCCCCGCTTCGCCGCATCGAGCAACGCCGCGTCGCCGCGCAGCGCGTCCACCGTGGCCGTGTCGCCGCGGCGCGCCAGCTGCAGGGGGGTCAGACCGTCGCGGTTGCGGCGATGCGGATCGGCGCCATGCTGTAATAGTTTATAAAACTAGAATATTTTATTTACTTCTTCAGATTTACATACTGGCTTACTACATACAAAGAAAAAAAATATACTACATTTAAGGCAATCTTGGCATAATTAATTAGTCAATGTAATTCAAGGATCAATGATACCAATTTTAAAGATAGGAAAATACTGTATTTATTTATAAAAAAAAATACAATAAAATTCGCATATTAGTCCTTTTAATAGCTACTTTATTACTAGCTGTTTTAGATATTTAATAGCTATTTTATTACTTTTAAACGTGGTACTTTTATTGGTAAGATATTAGGATGTACTTCAATAGTTGTCAATTCGTCATCACCTTCAAGAGCAGCCTGACGATGTCCGCCTTGCCTTTGGCCGCCGCTTCGTGCAGCGGCGTGAACCGCCAGAGATCGGCGGCGTTCACCCCCGCGCCGGCTTTCACCAGCATCTCCGTGACCTCGTAGTGGCCATACGAACACGCGTTGTGTAGGGGCACCAATCCGCTGGACAGAAAACAATAGAATGTAAATTCACGGCGATTTCCTGCTACTCAAATCGAATTACTCCGAATCTATACCAATAATGTTTCCTTTCTACCCTGTGAAATCGGTCCGGACCTCGGACAGTCCATGTGTGACTTTTTCCGGAAATAGTACTGTAAGGTAGATACTTTTACATCTTCGTAAAATCAATCAGTTTTATAAAATACATTTGATTTTGTCTTTCAAGATTATCATTTTGAGACGCAGCTTTTGGTTGAAAATATTGCGTAACTCATCAAAATATGTCCTTAAGGCACCGTCGCACATCACTTTAAAAATAATAATGAACGACGACCGTGAAAGTTTCAAATCAGTTATTTGTACGTTTGTTTACGTAAATCTGATTCAATAAACAAATATTTTTTTTATTATTATATAGTTGCTGAGCTAGCAGCTATTTAGCTGATATGCTCATATCCCGTTCTCAGTTACTAGCGATTGGCCTAGATTTAAGAAATTTATCAAGGCGGCTCTTGAACTGGTTTACACTTATAGCTCCACCACTTCCTGTGGTAGCCGATTCCAATGATCCACAATTCTTCCTAGGATTAGTGGAACAAAGAGATTTAGATAACTTCATTGAATGGCCGCGAAGTTGCGTGTTTTGGTTAAACATGAATATGCCTTTAATGTTTGCGCAATTATAATTTCCAGTTAACACTTTGTAAGTTTTGTATATTGACTCTGATGATGACTGTAGGCATGTGTTGATAAAAAAAAGTATAACTTGGGGCTAGATGAGAATGTATGAGAGGAATGTGAGTTCAGTTGGGATGTGCCCTTACCCTTTGTCCTTGGCGTGAACGTCCGCTCCGTGTCTCAATAACAGCTCGACAACCAACAGACGGTTGTAACCGGCCGCAAAGTGTAGAGGCGTTGAGTGCCTGCAAAATAAAATGTGTACAATAAAACTTAGCTTAAGAATGCAATGACAAAGCACTAAGTAATCTATTAAAACCAGCTGGACTTATTATATATTATTTCATTATTTTTGAGTTTATTTATTTATGTAGAGGAGCTGTTACAAAAGAAACTAGGGCGCCGAATTGCTTCGCTGCGGCATACATTGGAGCTGAGTTTAGTATATAAATGTATTTCTCCATAGGGATTACCATTTAATTTTTTATAATTCTTTGCGCAATCAAATGTATATGTTTTTTGGTATCTATGCACAGAAGACATTGTCATGGTCATTTTAAAAAAATAATTAACAAAATCGGTCTTGTAGTTCTAGAGCCTTAGTCCGTGAACAGAGTGACATTTGGTATACCATAATGTTAATCTTATTTTTCAATATGGGTACTAACAGAGGTATTACAGAGCTGCATCAAAATTAGGGTCATATCCCAACAATGGACTTTTTGAGATTAGCATTTCATTCACCAAATCGCGGATAAAATTGACATAATTATCAGTTCAGAAGTTGTAATTTAACGTAATGTTGGTTTTATCATTAAGATTATTTAGAATGCACGTTTACAAAAAAAAGCATTAAGTGTAACCTGACGCAAATGTAAGGAATGAAACAAACCTGCCGTCGACGTCCCGACAATTGACGAGGTGCGGCCGCGCGGAGAGAAGCTGCGAGACCTCCTCGATGTCACCGGCCCTAGCGCCCTCAAGGAGTCGCTGCTCTGGCGCCTGTGACAACACAAAACGGTTCATGATGACGGCCAGGCTGAGATGGTATCAGGTGGAGTAAGTACTTTTCGAGCAGACATATTAGTACAGACACATATATTGGTAGGATATTTTTGTATGCAACAATCAATGCGAAATCCCAAAAACAAGAAGTATATCCATCCCCTATTTGCTCTCTTTCCCTCTCACTCTTTCTGAATAACCGTTTATGATAAATGACACCTTCGTGGTGCATTTTATATTAATCAAATCATTAAAACTAGTTGTTACAAACATATTTCAATCTTCTAGTGCTGTAGAAAAAAGCTCCGGTGGCATCGTTCCACACATCTGGATACGGAATAAACGAGGCAGGTCAGTAGGTGAAAAGTTCCAGCTGTTCCTAAAACACTTAAGCAGAGTCGGTCCTCGAGTGAACACAGCCCTAACCCTAAATGAAGGAGCCTTCAAGGCATACCTAACCATTCAATTCACTAGAATATTGGCCGTCTGCCAAATTGCTCGCTAGTAACAGTTAAACGGGAGAGTTATCGAAACGGAAGGATTTGTCCCCGCAAGCCAAAATGTTGATGATTGTCACCTTACTTTTGACATCTGTCAGGTAAGGATTGACAACTCTTTAATAAAATTTTCAAATTAAGGCCGGGCCTTCATCACGGAAAAGTTAGGAAACAACTCTAAATCCCAGTAAATCTTCCCAGTGTCATCCTGCAAGCTCGGTTCCTAAATATTGTATGCTACCTTTTTATGATTGGTCAGATAGATATTTCTTTGGATACTTTTTAACTTAATTAAGACCCATAAAAAAAGAGTTAGGTCCTACCCTCTTTGAATAAACAGCAGTTTACTTCCATGGAAAGGTCTTATTAATGAATCGGAATGTAATCTGTATGTACACGTTGACGATAGTGCAACACTCACGGGCGTAGCATTCAGAACGGCGGGCGGTCCGCTCTCGGGCTTCGGCTCCTGGGTGGCGGGCATTATGGCGGGCAGTGCGGCAACGGTCGTCTCGGCGGTTCCCGAGCACGCCGGTTGCGCGCCACACGACAATAGCAGGCGGCAGCCGGCGGCGTCGTCGCGGCGCGCGCACGTCTGCAGAGCTGACTCGCCGCGGGCGTTGCCCATGTTCACCGATGCGCCTGGGATGAAATATAGAACAAAAATTCGCTGTAAACACAGAATACTTTTTTAATGAATTGTGAGGTATTTTGCTGTCGAAACCACTGATATATGCTTTGTTCTTCGAGGTCTGATTTATTTGCCCCTAAACAAATATCTAAAATAACTCAACCGACGATATGTTCGGTAGCAGACAAAAAACAATTATCCTTAAGCAAAGAGACAAGCAAATATTTTCGGATAATGAGAACTGCATATTCCAATCCCGCCAGAGTCATACTTTACCGGCAGCTTAACATATATTTGGCAGCTTATCTACATACGGAGCAATAGAAAAGGACAAACTAAAGATGCTCGACAAATGCGCCAGAAAATGGCATTACCGTGTCTGACGAGCGTGTCGATGGCGTCGAGGTGGGAGCGCTCGGCCGCCACGTGCAACGGAGTCAGCTGCTCCTTGTTCCTCTCGTTGAGATGGGAACCTTTCCTCACCAGCATCTCTATGACCTGCATAAGAGATCACATTAAAAACACACTATAAAATCCGATACAAACCGTATATACCCTACATCATTATAATTTGGTCAAATATGTAAAAGACCTTAAAAAAGCTATGTAGAAGAATAATGTAACCATCTTTAATTTAAAATATTCAGTATACGTGTTCCAATGTCCTTCCCGATATTGACCGGCTATGGTTGAGCATGGGTAGCAAATGGAAGAGCGGAGTACAAAAAGGTAATTTACACGAGCGCTTTGAAAAAATTAATAAATTTGGGCACGAGTTATTAATCGCATTTTTCATACAATTTCTTACACGTAATAGGGAACATAAACACCCCCTTAAGCCTTCGGGAATGGTTTTGAAACATTCAAATTGATTCTCTTAAAAAACTTAATATTTATTTATTTATCTTTCATTTATATGATAGCGCTTTGTCATTGAATAGTTTAATTATCACAGCGATTTCAGTCTTTTGGCGCAAATCGATGCACTCTAGTGGCAAGTAAATAGGTGCCACATAGGTGCAAACGCACCGGCTCTGACGTCACACCTATTCAAAATTCACTCCACGCCGGGAGTATTAGGATTTACGCAATAATAAATAATTCAAGTAAATACGTTTGATCATTTACGAGCTACAGAAGCCGGTGACCGAAAGACGAACGCCGAATGAGCAAAGATTACCTGCTTCCGTTTTGGATATATGCTGGATGCGGCCGCGTGCAGCGGCGTATCTCCCGTGATGGGGTGGACGAAGTTAGCTATCGCCTCGGGCGTGCCGACCGCGGGTGACGGTATGGACACGCCGACTATCGAATCGGACAGGGGGCTCGCCTCGGTGACCTGTCGATTGATAAATTCATTTAAGTCTAATAATTTTCAATGCACTTAGTGCTAACATAACTACAGAGTTTTTGACCAGATTCGAATTATCGGAGAAACACAAAGTAAGGTAGAAAAAACCTTTTAAATAAAAAATGTTATTAAGAACAGTGGAGGTTATGAAGGTAATTATCATTAATTATATAGTATTATTATTTTTAATTAATAGATGTGCAGCTTTATAGCTGTTAAACCTATATCTTTGAATGTTGTCGTACTCATTAACTGAACTGGATGTGACAACACTAGTAGGCAATTTATTCCACAAATCAACCAGTCGCTCGGACGAAGAGTTCTCTTTTGGGTTAGATTTGAAGACACTTTTGGTAAGTTTTGGCGCAAACCCACGTAGATGGGTATTAGTCTTGAAGGTAAAAATGTCTCTAAGTTTTGAACAATTGTAGAATCCCTTTATAATCTTAAAAGTCTGTATGAGTTCCTCCGTCTCTTCGTTTTTACGGTCTTCAAATGTGTCAGACGTTCTTCGTAAGTCAAATTCTTGAACCCCTTAGGAAGCTTGGTGGCCCGTTGTTGCACCTTTTTCGCCAAATTAACATCTTTTGTGAACACGTGTTGAAAGTGATTTCACAATTTAACAGCAGTCGACGAATACAGCATAGTACATATAGAATATACATACGGATCTGTATAAAATCTTACCGTCACAGTCTGCAGCTGCGTTCCGACTTGACACTGCGAGGACAGATATTTCTTGACCCGCGCCGGCTCGGCCAGGCGACACGCCTCCATCAACAGGTGCCCACGATATTCAACTGAATACATAAACGTAACTGTGAGTGCTTATATGATATTCTCAAATTGTTTACGTAAATTATAATTACACAGAAAATCAAAAAATTACACAGCGCACACCGATTAACTGCTATATTCCACATGAGTAGGTCTTAAAAAACTGCTTTGGTTAGTGTATATTCTGCTGTCACTTCGAACCGGTTGGGAAATATTCCCGCAGACGAAACTGCAGATGCAAAAATACCTTCAGCGACACTTCCTGCCGTAAAATCACCTCAGAGGTTCAGTGTAATCGTTTCAATTTTAAGCAATGTATTTATTATTTATGCCCGAGTACAAAGTTTCTTAGGATAGTTTTATTTGTCAAATTACCAACCCGAGTTGACTTACTGTGTTTCAAGTCACACCACAAAGCGTCTCTCTCAACGTGTCCCAGATATGCAATAATCATTCTCTCGTGTTGTGAATTGCCAAAAATATAAAAAAGTGGTATGTTGGTACACTCGTTTTGGGAGAGTGCAACGGTAACATTGTCTGAAATTAACAATATACTTGAGGAAGTGCGGCCGCTCATAGGTTATGAATAAGTAGAAAAGTTATGAAACTAAGTCAAAAATACGTTTTCATTTCCTTTACCAGCTAATAATAAGGTTCGATAAGAAATTTTAAAGTATAGGGTGTTTTTTTTAGAGGCGTGGTTTTTAATCTGGCACTACTTTTTTCGTAGTTGGTGTTTTTGACAGCTGTCACTTGATTTATGCTCAGTTTGGTTTGCCATTTCATAATGAATAGACTTACTCCTGAACAACGTTTGCAAATAGTGCAAATTTAGAAAAAATCACTCTAAATTTTTTTTAAATCACTCTAAAATAAAGTAAAAATCGTGTTGTGGGCCTGTGGCGTGGCCTCCAAGATCGTGCGATTTAACACCGCTGGACTATTTTTTGTGGGGTTATGTGAAGTCGCTTGTCTACGCAGATAAGCCGGACACGATTAACGCCTTGGAAGAGAATATTCGGCGCGTTATACATACAATGGCAAACCCTTATCTTTATAACAAAACTAAATTCTTAGCCATAACATCAAATTATATGCGTTTTATCTCTTCTTGAAAACCACGCCTCTAAAAACATCATCCTATATAATATAATATTTTAAGGTTCTTTTTGAAAAGAAATAAAGCATTATTAAAAAAAACTCTTTTAGACAGTGAGATCATGCGTAAAGCAGCTCCTGATGCCGCCGACGCCTCAGCGCCTAGTTTACGTTGGAAAGTGGCAGTTTAGAAGCATTATTGAGATCTCACATGCGAGCCTATCCTGCAGTTCCTTGGTGGGCGCCACGTCAATCGCCGACTTCCCGTGGCAGTTCAGCAACGTCGGATCGGCGCCCTCCGCCAAAAGCAACGAACACACCTGCGCATCAAAGAAATACACATGCTGATTTATTAGTGTGACATGAGGTGTCTTACGTTTGATGTGTCGCCTGTGAGGCTGTGAAAAATTAATACAGATTTCAAGATCATTCGGAAAATAAATTACACATGTTTTTTATTTGCAACCGTGGCATCCCTGGTGGGGAGTTAAAAATCATTACCTAAAAACATGACTGTCAATGAAACATTACGTATGCAGGAGCATCAAGTGCGGAAGAAATAAAAAATATATATATATTACTTAATTACCTCCACCCTGGCTTTGCTAGCCGCCTCGTGTAGAGGGGTGAACGCCCACAGGTCGGTGGCGTTGACGTCCGCGCCGGCCTTCACCAGCATCTCCGTGACCTCATAGTGGCCGTACGAACACGCGTTGTGCAGGGGCACCAGTCCGCTGGAAAAAAAAAAAATAAGTCTCTTTTTAAATATTCATTTAAATACCTTAAAGTATACTCAAATCGTTTTCCAAAAGCAACCCTAATTAGATTCCTCCCTTTCTTTCTCTTAAAAAATCATGTAAGTATTAACTCTCGATTTCACCACTTTTGTATCAAATCAAAGGTTAGTTTCAGAACTGTTAAGAGAAAGCCTGATGACATTACATCGCATTAGCAGTATTACGAGTAATATTGCAAAATTACCCTTTATCCTTGGCGTGCACGTGAGCGCCCCTCCTGAGCAACAGCCAAACAGCCCTGGACCTGTTGTAGCCGGCCGCGAGATGCAGTGGCGTGGAGCGCCGGCCGTCCGACGCGTGCACATTGACGTTGAGCGGCGTCACGAGGGCGGCGAGGCGGTCCTCCGCACCCGCCCGCGCGGCTTCAAGCACCTCGGCGGCGCGGTACGAACCTGTGACGCATTACACACATTACAAATACTGAAAATCTTCATAAAAATAGAACGATCTACATGGAGTTTGGATTTCAAGTGTGGAGCCCATACTTCAGAACGACATTGACATGTTAGAAAGGGTACAAAGAAGAACTACGAAAATACCTACTGGCCTAAAGAGTAATGCCTATGAAGAGAAACTAAAAATTCTCAATCTCCAGACATTAAAAGAGAGGCGAGATAGAAGGGTCCTCATTGAGACATACAAAATATTAAAACCTCACTATGACTGCGCAGAATTGATAGAAACACCCAACTACGTGGGCACTGTATGAAGTTAGATAGGACGTCCTTCTCAAGCAACCCCAGGAAGAACTTCATCAGTAATAGAGTCGTGGAAGCATGGAATAGATTACCAGAAAGATCATCTGAACTCAGGAAAACAAGCTTTCAAACGAATCCTAGAAAACATATGATCGGCAATAGAGTGGTGGACGCGTGGAATCAACTGCAGGATTCGGTTGTTAGCGCAAACAGCATCCACCAATTTAAGACCCGTCTTGATATTCAACTATCTCAGTAACAGAAACGGAAACAGACCCATCAGCTATACTGTCTGTCTGTTAATATAATATAATAATAATAATAATAATATAATTAGATAAAATTAACTTACAAAATTTGTTAAAAATTACCTACTAACACATGTAGAATAAAAACAGTAAATTTCTACTTGTAAATGTAAAAATCTTATTGATTAAATACAAGAATCGAGAAATTGACACTACGGTGGTGGCATAATTGATTTCATAAAGATGCAAATTCAACTATTTTTTTTTTTAAATATGTTAATCCTTGTTTCTCAAGAAAAGTTGATTAATCATTTTGTTTAAAAATAATGCATCACATCGAAATGATGAAATATGATCATTTAAGACCACGCATCGAGAGGAGCCCCCCTTAGGATCATAATATTAAATGTGTACCGGTGAGGACAGGTCTGGTGGTGGCGTCTGCGAGATCCAGCGCCGTCTTTCCCTCGGAGTTCCTGACATTTGGATCGGCGCCGTGCTGCAGCAGCGCTGTAATAGATTGCATTCAAAGCGTGAAACTGACATATTTCAACTGGTGTTTCAAAAATACATTTAAAAACCTAAAATAACTGTCAATACATGCAAAAAATCGCAGTTATGTGCGAGTTAAGGAATTCAAACTGGGTTTAAGACGCTGACCCAAATAGCTTTTAAACCCTTCACACAACTGATAAAAATATCGCCAAATGAAAATCGATCGAAAGCTCGGAATACTTAACTAGGCCAAGTGTGCGTGTGCTAGAGTCAAGGGAGATGGTCGCGATGAAGCATTAAAAATGGTATAACCATGTGCGGATTCAAACCCACGATCTTTGGGCCAATAGTCCAATGCCTTAACCACTAGACTACCCAATCTCAAATTACATGGAAATATCCAAGACACTATGCTCATGTACGAAACCAATAATCAAAAAATTTGGAGTGCTACCAAACGCCATAAGTTATATATTTATTTATTTATTTAGCAAACAGGTTTCCCCATGTACAAATTACAATACAAGTAAAAAAAACCACGTTAAACACCTAAAAATAATGGCTCCAGGCAAACACTATTGGGTGAACAGACAAAGATATCAATCTCCGCGGAAATGGAATTTAATAATTCGACTGCTCTCCCAATCGGACTATACTTGTATACGCCGGTACGACAGCTAATCGCCTAAATAGCGTGTGCTTCCGCACTCTAGTAAAACGGTACGGAACAAAGAAACCAATATCTCTGAATTATATTGTAGGGGGGGGGGGTATTGAGAGGGTAATGAAACCCTCACCTAGCGCCGCAGTAAAAAAAACTGCCTTTATGTAAATTGTACGGGTAAAAATCTTCAATTACTCTACTATGGAGAATTTATTCTCAAATGAATGCTGTACTGTGCAATGCTAGTTTGTGCCAGTGTGTATTACATATATAGATCACAATTTGTACAATATTAGATCTATCCCAGATTTACTGCATCCTCAGACCGTTTAATGTATTTTTAAGCAGGCGTTGACCATAAATGATTTTACAAAAATGTAGCGGATGTCCGCTTCAGCGCTCATAGACAAGAACCATAATTCTTTAAATGTATCTACGCTTAAAATGTTAACTATTGCGCGTTAACAGTACTCCTTCTGTCATCAGCCATTGTTAGCCAAAACATAGTTCATCGGTTTGACCACCACTTTAGCAGACTTTACCGCCCGTCATTTTGCAGTCTGGCAACATGCGCTATCCGTCACAATTGACACACTTCTAGTAAGTATATTCAGCCATGTCGCCGATTTGAATACCTCTCACCTATGCAAACGTCCACCTTCCCCTTAGCCGCAGCCTCGTGCAGCGGCGTGTATCCCCAGTTGTCCCTCGCCGTGGGCGGAGCGCCGGCAGTGAGGAGCGATCGGACAACGTCCGCGTGTCCGAACGAGCACGCGTTGTGCAGCGGCTGGAGGCCGCCGTCGTCGCGTACTTGCAACGCAGCGCCCGCCGATATTAGAATCTCGACGACCTCGCGTCGGCCGTACCCTGCGATTCGTACATTAATCCATTATTGGGTTGGCTGGTAGACTATCTCTTTATTTATTGAACTTTATTATTATTATTATTAATAGTTCTTGATGAGTAATTAAATGCGCTTACTAAGAAATACCAACAGCTTAAATAGACATTTTGATTCTAAAATCAGGTGTGTAAAGTCACCAAGTGAATTTATTGTTTACTTAATTTTGGAAAGTTAGGTTACTTGTGTCATCGGTGAAATCGTAAAATTTTCAAAAGAAGTTTGTTATTTGCGACGACCTATTGAATAAGATTGGCTTGTAATGTGTAGACACAAATTATTAAATTTATTAATGTTTTTTAGCACAACACCTGAACTGAATGTTAAATTGCGTTATGTCAAATTCATACTCCAATAAAATATGATTTATCGCATTACTCCTACACTTATTTGCTTATTTAGCAATACTATTTATTCTGCAATACTCAGTGACTTATCAAGACGTTAAAGAAGAAGAAAACCTAACCTAACCTAACCTAGTTGGCGACTTTGATGGGGAACACACTCCCGATTTTACAGTCTATAGCCACAATAAAATTATTGGTTTAATTTTGATATCTTTTGAGAAATGTAACTAATATTATAAGGTAGTTTATCGAAACGGACTGTCCACTGTCCATTACTAATATTGGTTTTTTATGTATACAATGCTTTGATAAAAGAACATAGACGGCATTTAAAATAAAATTTAAAACCCTTTTTCGACACCAGAAAAAAACTACATGTTTGACTGGTTTTATTGTGGACAGTCGAATATTATATAAAATTAAATATTCCCTTAAAGATTTATTTTTTTACCCAAACTCGGAATACTTCGATATTTATACTAAATCAAATTAAATTATACTGATAAATAGTTACCTACTAGTGGGTAATCGATTGTACTGGTGTACGTACTAGTCAGTAATGAATCGATAAAATCTTGATAAAATTAATTGCGCCAAAAAGAGAAAATGAATAATCCGCTGGCCGATTACAAAATATTATAAGCTGATTAGGAATTCACACGCACGAATTTAACGATCACGCACACTCGCGCGCACAACAGCTGTGTCCCTTTCACTGCCGAAATAACGGTATTGTTTATATTGTTTTTACAATTGACTCTACTCACCGGCTGCGAAGTGTAAGGGCGTCGATTTCCGTCCCGCTGTGTCCCTGGCGTTCACGCTCTGGGGAGTGATGAGCTTCTTCACCCTGGCTATGTCACCCGTTTTGCAAGCCTCGAACAGCTCCCTCAGGGGGTCCGCTGCGGCGACCGTCATTGTCTCGGCCGCGGAGGGCAAAGCCAGCCTGCGTCCCGCCATTTAGGCTTTTAACTTAAGCGCGAGTAATCAGTCTCCATCGCATATTTCGCACAACTTAACGCCATTCTGACTAAATCACAGCCATAACACAAACACAATCTACAAATCCACACAAAGGCAGTATCACCCACTACCCACCTCCACTTCTGTCTTTATTGAACTGTCAAAAAAAGAGCAAATACCATAGAGAATATTTTTAGATTCGTCAATAATCGTAATGATGGTTGTACACAAAACTTATCTAATTTTATAAACTGAAGCAAATTCGATACTGTCGAAAATATGTAAGTAATTACACCGCCACACCTTGAACTCAATTCATAATTCAATAATGTGTTCTTCTGTCTCATTCATTTTATAGTATAGATTTTCAGGGAAATTTAATATTCATATAAATGCTAATCGCTCCCTGTGCATTTGCAATATTCTTTTATAACTGTGTATTTCTATTACTACATTTCTATTTTTTTTTGTCAAATTAATTATGTACAATAAATAAATAAAAATAAAAATATTAGGTTTATTTATTTTTACAATAAAAAATCAATAATATAACGCGTTATTTTAAATAAAATAAAAACACAAATTTCAACAATTGAGGTGTCTAGTATCGAAGGTAGTAATCTTCTTATTTTGTCACTTCTAACTTGAAAATGTATTTTTGTAAAATTCATAATTATCTATCTAATTCAATTTCATGAGTCGAATCATTTAATGATTCGATTCGACTTCAAATGTTTGCAATACATATTAATTCGATTCTGAAATATGATTACATATCTCCCGGGAGTTGCTTAAGTATATCAAACACAACAATATGCGTTAGACTAATAGGTTAATACCAATAGGTGCTGCCATTCTGTTTGACATCTCCCTTTACGCTAGCTGTCACTTTAATGTCACTCTGTGCCGAATTGCATTAAATGTTTAATAAATTAAAAAATATATAGGTTCATGTATGTTACACTATTTTAAATAATTACAATATTGTCATTAGCTTAAATTCTCTTATTATTTGTTAAATTCAAATACTGCAACTTTCAGTTATAATTGTTTCAAACATAAGAATCTCCAAACACGATGTTTCAAAAGTAGTAAAGTCCAAATATTACTAATAAAACTATTATAAATAATAAAATATTACTAATAAAATTGGCAATCCCCAAACTTGTTTTATTATTATAAAATAAACTAGGTATTCCGTAGGCTTAATATTGCATAAAACTAGTTAAAAGTGTTATTGAAACTTATAAAAATATTTCGACTGGTGTTTTAATGGCCAAATACGATAAAAAGTTTTTTTGGTGTTTGCTAAAAAACAAGCTTAGCAGAGATGTCTACCTTCGATACACCTCAATTATTCGGAAGTTGTATCTCAGTATCATACAGTTTGTACATGTGTGAAAATATAGAGAAAACGTATGTGTTGATTTGTAAAGGTGTATAAGAAATAGTGTGAGGATTGTAATGTATATAAGTGTGCGTCCTTCTTTAGATAGCGCATTTTCTTAGGTGGTTTGATTAAACAAATTTGTATTATATTTGATGAATTTTACGTAACTTTTATATTTAAATAAAAAGAAAACGGTTTTGGCTAAAGTTTCGACCGTTTACATTTACAGGCCATAGACCATATGTTGGCCATAGAGTTCCTAGTTGACGAATCAAAATGGTCTCCATCTCTGCGGGAATTAACGTGCCGCTTGTGGTTTTATTGAATTTTGCCAAGGGATATGTGTGTTTTGGAAGTTTTTCTGTGAAATTGATGTAGTGTAAAAGTGAAAATTTTATGTGTTTACTGTGGCAGTTTCCTAGCTCCGGTGGACGCGACATCTGTGTATGTATATTACGAATCTCCTTTCACCTATCAAAAACGATGCAAAGGCAATTTCAGATTAGATTATCACACGTGAGAGACGCGCGTATCAGCGCGAGGTCTCTCGACATTAGGGAGATGATCCGCCTGTTATTACTGAAAAAACGAGGCCTCGCCTGATGACACACTCGCAATATTTACCGATACAAGGGCGTGTTATGCGGAACAGGTTTTTTTTTCTGAGCTCGTCGATACTCGCCGACCGTGGATCTGTTATGAATGTTCATTGCACTGTCTGCTTCAATCATTGATGTATTTGCTAATTGACGCGCCCACTCGCGCTCTTGGCATTTAATGCCAATTTCAGAGGTGACAAAATTACGTTGTTATTGCAGATGTCTCTTGAGTTGACTCGTTTGACGTAAGGCTACTCTCCGTTAGTCTAATAATATTTGTCAAATTTCTCATTAATCTCGATTTCGGAATTAATTTGATTATGTTTAATTGCGGAAGTGCTCATGCCTCCTACGTTTTTTTAAATAATGTTTTTCGCGTTACCGCGCTTTCTTTTTTTGCGGCACTTTTTCGTTTAATCTAATTAGTGTTCGCAATTGTCCTACTTGAATCGAAGAAAGTGGCCGCCGGCGACAAGACGCATATTTTACACCAATTGATTCATGTCAATACGAACGTTTATATAAATGTCGACTGGCGATGTTTTGTTACGATTTTAACGCCCATTTTAAATGGAGTTTTCAATCGACTTTTGCTTTTAAGATAAGGACGATGATGTCATTTCTTGCGGTGTCGTGTCGTTTTTTATTCTATACTCGCTTTTATTGACTCATTTCCGACGCAATTTTTTTTTTTCCTTAAAAGTAATGTTATCAGTGTTTTGACTACATTTTCGGAAAAATCCAGAAACTTCATCCTCAGCACTTAAAAGTCATAGACTACTAAGTACTACATAGAATTTAAACTCTGGTTAGGCAGTTTGTGACTTAAGTCATAGCATGAAAAAATATAATCTCATCCTCCTAGTTATCAGATACAGTGCGTAAAACTGGCATATAGCTGCCGTCGTACACCAATACGTAGGTATTTTGTACATAAGTTTAATAAAACTATTACTACAACGTTACGTTGGTAGTCTGTGACATAATTTTAAAATATTCCGAGTGAAGTATGCTCAGGATTTTTTGTTTAAAGTAAGAATTATACTTGCATAGATACTGCCTTATAGGTGATAATTAATTTATTTATTAAACAGGTTTCCCAATGTGTGTAATTTACACATTACAATGCGTAACATTTTTATGTCATGATATTTGTAAAAAAATATACTATTAAAAGAAACAGATAACATTAAAACCAAAAACAATAACAATAAAAAACAAAATAAATAATTCACGCTGATCTCACAAAGGTGTAATTAATAGAAAGCAGTTTTTTAATCCTATTGGGCGAACAGACAAATGGAATTTAATAATTCGACTGCTTACCCAATCGGACTACACTTGTATACGTATACAAGTGTAGTCCGAGTGTATACCGACGTCGGTACGAGACGCTAATCGCCTAAATAACTTAATTATAATGAGGGACTCCTGCTAAATAAATATTTTTACGAATCGATTTTTCTTTCGGCCTCTAGAACCACGGACACACATAATTTATGTTCGTTTTGTGTCTATGGCATCCATAGTAATAACAATAATAAATAAAAACTAAAAAAAAACTTTAAATACAAATTAAAACATAAATGAATACGCCTGAGCGAGAATAGGATTGGTTCACGGGAAAGAATTTAGAATTAGTTATAATAAACCGTTTGAAAGTAGCAATATCGCTGTCGGAGAGTTCATTCCGTAGTCTAACCACACAAACCGCCGAGGATCCTGTGATAAATGCTAATTTGGCAAGGTTTTACCGGAAGCAAAACGAAGGTGTAGGTTGTGGTTGTACAACGGTTTAAATTTTGATGAAGAAAGATGGCGTTTCGAAAATCAGAATTCTCGAAGGAGCGGTTGAGTATTAGAAAGAATTTAGTTCAAGAGTTTGGTTTGGAGATATTGTCGTCTGTCCGTAAATTGTAACTCTTATTTGTGGATAAGGAAGAAAGTTAACCCTGGATATCATTTTATCCACAGACCATCTGAATTGAGGAGACTCGGCCTAAGTCAAATCTTTGTACGGCCGAGTGTTTCCATTTTCAGACATCGGAACGGCATTGGTGATAATATGCCGACGCAATCACTGCTCGACAGCGGGGCGAGGGGCCAAGCTTATTTTTCAACTGACGGCAATGTCATGATTTTGTCATATATGCTGTAGCTCGCTTACGGCGCTTCTATGTTATTAACGATTTCTATGGTTTTTTCTCATGATTCTCTAAAAATAAAAAGTAAATTTCTTCTCTGTCTAAAAATTACCAGCTTCGAAAGTCTGTATTTTTCCAGAGTGGTGGTTGATTTCGTAAAGTTTTTTAAAATACAGTATAACTGGGTTTTTAAAGAAAGAAACTAGATTTTTACTGTACGATAAACATTTATTTTGAATTTAGATTTGATTATTAGAACGTACGTACTATATAGGATGATTTTAAATTTAGGGTACTCGTTTTAGGAGGTTGATCTACGTAATCTTATCTTTGTTCGTTTAACAATAGATATTACAAAATGTTCTTATAATATTTTAATCATTGACGGCATTTGAAATGCACAAGCGAAATACGAGATTAGTTCCAAATAAACACTTGATAAATGCTTGGCAAAAATGCTAATATTAAAATGAATAGAAAAGTATTTATTCAGGTGGTTTTTTTTTACTAATAATAAGATTCTTGCAAAAAACACTCTGAGCTACTAAAATTAAGCCGGAACGAATTAAGTATTACAACCAGAACCTTAACAGGCCACTGCGAGCTAAACAAACACCCGCATTTGATTAGTATACCACCCGATGACAGGTGCAGGCCTTGTCAGGAAATCCCGAAAACCTCACCACTCCCACTCGGTGAATGTGTGCCTCTTATTCACAAAAGATTCCAGCTTCAAGCCAATCGTCTTCCAAACCCTGAAGAGATACAAACCATCGTCCACAAAAAGATACTTAACGTCTCAAGTGGATCGATTAGCACCCTATTTCCACTACTGAACATAACATAGGGAAGATGGTGGTAATGAAGTATTAAAAATGGTACGACTATAATGAATGAATTCGAACTTGCAACCTCTGCATCGATAGTTGGACGCCTTAACCACTAGACCACTCTCCATTCTTATCATGATTTTAAAAATATACAGGGTGCCCTAAGGTTCCGCGCATTAAAAAAACCAGCTAATAGGTCTTACGATTCTTAGTGTTATTTGTTAAGAAAGTATATCAAAATTCATTATGGTATTTGAGAAAAAAAATGTTAAAGTTTCTATTCTAACTCATGTGAAACAGATATTTTTCAATGGCTCCTCCCTCGTCATAAGTACGTCACTAGGTCAGTAGGCCGCGGTCGTTCAAGATCGAGGTTAATGCCCTGCCGCGTTGTTCGAAACGCCCTATTAGGGCGGAGTTAAATGATCGCTGTCTGATATTACTGGTCGAACAGAGGGCGGTCTAAGAAGAAGGGGTAACTCCTTTCCCCTTCTCTGGGGTTGTAAGAGGAATGCTATTGGTCGACAGATAATATTGATTTATCGATTAATAAGATCGATTTACATCAATTTTATTACAAAAATAATAAATTTGGGGATGAAATTTTTCACATTTTGTTACATAATTTCTTACTCTTAATAGGGAACTTAAACACCCCCTAAAGTTTGTGGGATTGACCTTGGGCCACCCTGTATTTACGAAAGGAGATCATTTGCGATGTATTTATGTGTACATTTTATTTTTGGGCCCGACTCAACTAAGCTGAATTTAATGTGCTAGAGTCAATAGACAGACAAAACACAGATATTATGTACGATATGAAGGGCTGGCTCGTCCGACGGGAACTCACTTGAAGAATATTTCGTCATGCGGCATCACTTTTATTTACATTTTATTCTGGAACCCTTTGTTTTTGAAACCTCCGATTTTGCCTTATGTAAGTCGATATTATTTTATGGGATAATCAGCTGGGGTGACTGCGTCAAAACCAACGTGACTCCTTTAAATATTGCTCAAGATGCGATACTTCGAACCATTCAAATGCGTCATAGGCTATTCCCTTCAAACTTCGATTGTCTGGATTTTTAATCGGAATTCGTTATGGTTTTTTACGGGCGCTACCTAATTAGGTAGACTCCGTAGAAATAGATTTATTGGTTAACTTTTGACACAATAAATGATATTTAATATTATTGATTTAATTGAGAAATTATTGGTCTATAAAATGCACTTGTCATCCTGCTACTACTATCGCCAATTATCTATGTGTATATTTCCTCCTTTCAGATGCCCGTGAACGCGTTGTCGTCGTCTCCGCCCGAGGACAAATGCTGTGATCGGGGCGGCCGCCGTACCGCATGCACGCACGTGGTGCGACAAGCGCCGCGCAGTGCCTCACCCTAATTGCCATGCGTTGACCGTCGGACTTTCCTTTTAGTTTTTTTTTTCAATTTTTCGTTTCGTGCCCTTCGCCGATCACCACGATGTCGTTCTTCAACAATCTCAAGAAGGTGCTGCACTTTGGCAGCGGCAGCGAGGCCAAAAAAAAGAAGGTACTCCAAATATCCGTTTGCCTACATATACCAAAATATATATTAAATATAGGTACAGTATATATAACAGTTTAATTGTATATAATGCCCTTACCTCCATCCTACATATTGAGCCATGTATCAAAATCTTAAATCGCAACGGTGTTTTGTTTTGTGTGATGTGTACCGTATTTTACACATGTCACACAAATCACGACACGGGAATACTTAACACCTGTAATATCCTGCCTAATATAATCAATTAAGGTCACCGAGACTACAAAGCTTTTTAATTAAATATTTTTTAATTCAGTCTTAAAGCTGTTTTTTTTTTTTAATTCTAAGGGAGATTATTGAATAAATCTAACCCCCTATAATCAGTCAAAATTGTCTTTAAAACATGTAAATCCTACCTCCCTCTTTTTATGGAGGCAAATATTTAAAAAAAAAATCTGACCTAGTTCACATACAATTATTTTGGGCCCTACTCAACTAGGTTAAATGTGCCTGTACAAGAGTCATGGGAGATGGTGATAATGAAGCGTTAAATATGGTATGACCATGAGCGGATTCGAGCCAAAGACCGTAACCACTAGACTGCCATGATTTCCTCTTGAAATTTAAAATTGGGTCATAAAACAGGATTAAATGTTCTAATTTAATCGCGGATGTGACTATGTATGGCATGTTTTGATTATTTTTAAAATTTTTGTGTGGTATTTTGAGTATCCCGAACAGCCATTTTTAGTTCGACACACTGTATTGAATGCAAACCTGATTGTAATTAATTGTGTGTCCGCAGGTGTTCGACCACATCCGCATGGACTGCAACCCGGCGGACACCTGGCAGATGGTCGGCGAGCTGGGCGACGGCGCGTTCGGCAAGGTGTACAAGGCGGTCAACCGCCGCACGGGCCAGACGGCCGCGGCCAAGATGTGCCCGCTGGACACGGAGGACGACCTCGGCGACTTCACAGTGGAGATCGACATCCTCTCCGACTGCCGCCATCCCAACGTCGTCGAGCTTTACGAGGCTTTCTTCATCGATAGCAAATTATGGGTACGTCCTGTCGTTCAATGCAATTCTTTATGCGGAATTCGATACCTTAAATTTTACAAGAAATATAGTTTTTATTATATTTTAATGAACGATTATGATTTTTTTATAAAATCCCACGGGAAGTTTCGTTTACTGTGTCTAAAGTTGACAGTTGAAACACATTTTGACAGTTGAATTGGGGAAAAATGTTTGTGGTATTATTTTGCAGTATTTGGAGTTATATCTAATTCTTAGGGCCATTTATATTATTATTGATGATGTAGATATACTTCGAAATGTGGTAAATTCATATTCATGTCATTTGTAGGTTAGGTGTCGAGGGCGGGCCTATCATGTGTCAAGGGCGGCCATGTTTGTTGTCTCAGAAAACCATACTATGTTCAGTGATTATTTTTAGCATTCAATTTTGAGTATTTGTAAAAAATAAATGTCTAGATTTTACCATATGTTTTGGTTAAACATGAATATATCTTTAATGTTTGCACAATTATAATAATTCCAGTTAACACTTTGTGAATCGTTTTAATTGTGCGAGTATTTTTGTGAATCTCCGTTGAACTTCTTCGAGCAACTGAATGTCTTTTACAAAGAGTAGTTAAGTGAATATGTAGTTTATAAAAACACAAGTCAAGTTAAGTCTTATTTTCGCACGTCGAAATCTTCAAGACCAACATTTCTAATGAGGCGAGTTTTCGCATCGCAATCCGAAGAGAGGTTAATTATTTCGATTGTATTTCTGCAGATGCTGATTGAGTACTGCGACGGCGGCGCCCTCGACTCGGTGATGTCCGAGCTCGAGAAGGGTCTGAGCGAGACGCAGATCGCGTACGTCTGCCGCGAGATGACCAAGGGCCTGTCGTTTCTGCATAGGAACAAGGTCATCCACAGGGACCTGAAGGCAGGGAACGTGCTCGCCACCATGGCCGGGGGAATCAAGCTAGGTTAGTGCGTATGTCACCTGGGGTAATGCGTCATCAGATAAAGTTGATGATCTTAATTATTACAAAGATATTATGTGATTGATTGCTATGTATTAAGGGAACGACTCAACATACAAATGCTGTAGTGTGGATACTAATACTGGATATATGTAGTTTTAACTCAAAATTATCTAGGCTTATACAGAGTGTTCCAAGATTTTATAAAGATGCAAATTGTTGCTCTTTGCTTTTAAAAAAGCACTTTCGGGAAGAGTTTTGCAACGATAAATTCGAAAACTGCACTACCGATTTCAGTTGCATTACTGCAATACATAGGTTCCCCATTAGCGGTGCGCGTGCCACCGGGAGTACGCGAAAGACCCTGAATTTTTTAAACAACAGGCTTATCGGGTCTCTCGTGGTATACAAGCTGAGAAAAACGCCGTTCAATAAGATAATCTTTTTAACAATGTCGCATAACGACCATCGTTTCATACTGTCATTTCATACATTTGATTACATGTCAGGTCAAACCCGGCTCTAGGTTTATTAATGTAGGTAGGTATTTAACTGCACGGTACAGAAAGATGTAAAACGGAGGTAGTAGTTTCCAATTTCGGCTGTACGAGAACTTCATCGGTATATTCCCTCGGTATGAAAATAACTGATAATAGCGTCTTACATTCTAGCGTCGTCATGTTATATTCTAAACGTCATGTTTAAAAAAAATAATTTATTGAATAAATTTTTTAACCGTACATATTTCATTTTAAAATTTATTCACCGAGCTCGGATTTCCTCATAGAAAGTTTGCTTTAAGTTTAAGAAACTTAATCGGCTGATTTAGATACTGGACCTGTTGCTCTCGTCGGAGAGAAAGTTCTTGACCGGAGGGAGACTTTTTGGGACGTTGCGTAAGATCAAAGTTGAGCAAAGATAAGGTATGGTAAGATTTCTGTCAAGAGTACAGATGAATGAGGTTCCTTTCTGTTCCAGCCGATTTCGGAGTGTCCGCAAAGAACAAGTCCACGCTGCAGAAACACGACACGTTCATAGGAACGCCGTACTGGATGGCGCCCGAAGTTGTTCTGTGCGAGACCTTTCGGGACAACCCGTACGATTTCAAGGTTAGCCGTCAGTTCATTTCAACAGCATTTGCTTACAGTATTGTGCAATTAATGGAATCGCGTTTGTTTGCTATTCCGCAAAGGTTATTTGCGCGCAAAATATCGCACACTAAGCCACCATCCGTTTCTTATTATTATAAGTTATAAAGTACAAAACTATGAAAATGTTTGTTTTATTATATTGGCATAGCTTTTGTAAATAAAACTCGAATTATTTACGTCAAAAATCCGTCAAAAACACTTCACTAGCGCGCTTTTCACTTAAACAATTATAAGTCAAAACCGAACTAAAAAGAAAAAAAAAGTCAAGTCTATGCCTTTCATGAATTCAGTTATTCGCGACATGCCATCCTTTTAAATATTAATAGAAATGCAGTAAGACGATGACATGTTCACACGGCACCTGGCATATACAGCGATGACGGAATATTCCGTCCTCTCTGTATATGCCAGCTGTATATTTGAATAATAAAAATATATTAAAGGCAAGCTATAAAAAAAACATACTTTTATGTCCACTGGTCTAGTACATTACCATTAGACTACTGAAAGTTTAGATTTCTAGAGATTAAAAAAATCCACGCTCGCCCGAAACCAGAGTTCTTTCGGCTGAAACCCGAATGCCGACAAGCTCTTTTTAACCTATTTTATCCGCGCTGAAAAAGAAAATTTCAAATTTCAGGTGGACATTTGGTCGCTGGGCATAACGCTGATTGAATTCGCACAGACCGAGCCGCCGAACCATGAGATGACGCCGATGCGAGTGCTGCTCAAGATCCAGAAGTCGGAGCCGCCCACGCTCGACCAGCCGTCCAGGTGGAGCAAGAACTTCAACGATTTCGTTGCGAAGGCACTCATCAAGGTACTGACATTACCGTCTGATCCAAAAAAATTCCCTCAGAAATTACTCGGCATTTTATGAAGCGCCCTTAATTAGGTCATTATTTTGAAAACTTCAAGACGGCTTATGCACAGGTCGGGTTAAGTGGTTCTATGCTTACAATAAATAAACACATTGCTAAAGAAATAAAAAATATTCTGATTATATGGGAGATTCAATAATATGCACATTGTGCTCATGAAGACATCATCGCCCTATAATGTTGGTTGAAAGCCACACCACTACTCAACCTTTTATGAGGTCCCTATAAGAAATGGCCCAGCAGTCTGGCTAGTATGAGTCGGATTTTCGACGTTCGTCTTTTTCAGGATTCACAACACAACTACAGTGTGAGAAGCTTTTTGAAAGGATTCGCATTTTTAGAATATTTTACAGTTTCTGACCTAATTCCAGGACCCCGTGCAGCGGCCGATCGCCGACGACCTTCTCCTGCATCCATTCGTGTCCGGAGAGCTGGATTCGAAGCCGCTCCGGGATCTGTTGCTCGAGTACCGGGCCGACGTCGTCGAGGAGGAACTCCTCGATGACGATACCGAGGTACGGACTTCCAAGATTTTTATTTTATTTAGCCATCGGTTCACACGGGTTTATCCCTTGTGTAGTTTCTCTCGAACAGAATTAGAAGCTTTTGCGCCGGACATAAACCGGATATGAAATGACTTCATAAACACCTTTTAGAAATAGTTAATAGAAATCAATACTAAAAAACCATATAACTGGAACCATTCCATGTAAATATTCTCTAAAATATATACCTATGCAGTTTAGGTAAGGTTATCACATATGCTAATTTGTTTCGCCGCCCATCTACTATACTGTAAAAATCGACTAAATTTTTTTTTCTTTTAATATAATAGTCACTTTTAACCTCTAGTAACTTTTAACTGGTTGCCGATAAAATTATATTTTTATCCACTATTAACAACAATACCCCTAAACTGTGAAGTAAAATGAAAAATTACCCGCCGAAAAATATTTGAAAGCTGAACGAATATAAAATTTAATCATAACTTGTTGAAAGTTTGAGAATGCAAGGTGGCACAATGTACTTTTAGCCCCGAGTTTAATTAATCTTTAGTTTCATGAGGCCGGTTTAGTTGTCAATTCAGATCAACCCCTAAAAGGACGATGGCGACTTTTAATACATTCTGTATATTGAGGGTGTTTACGTCATGTTCCGAATGGTATTTTGGCAAATCATATGCGATAATGGATCTCAAATATACCACAACAAAATAAATGCGTGTTGTTAGAAACATTGTGGTTCGATCTCCAATATTGTAAATTGCGTCAAAACTTGCTTCGTTTCATTTTGAAATGCTCGTCTCACAGCAAGTATATTATAGTTCAATACAAACGGTTTGTAATGTAATTTGACGTTATCCCGGTATCCCCGATTTATTTCTGGAAAGTTCTTCAGGTGTAAATGGAAATTCCGTTTGCGATGTGGTGTCATAGGATTAATTTGTTCATCATTTAGTGAAATATCGATAGTAAACATTCATTTTATTATGAAGAAAGAGAGTAACGCATTTATAGAGACATACATGTTCGAAGACCATTTCCGTAGAGGGAGTGTTTATGTTCGCTATTACGCATAAGAAATTGTATTAAAAAAATGCAAAAATAAATCATACCGAAATTTATAAATTTTACCAAAGCGCTCGTGTAAATTCCCCTTTTGCCCGCGGGCGTTCGGCCTTGTTTTGCCGGCGGGCGGGCGTTTGAACTTGTACGTGGTAGATACAGGGATCTTTTTAAATTAAGGGCATTCCTTTTACGAGGTTGATCTATATAGATAACTAAACCGGTCTCACGAAAAAAAAAAATAATTTTGAAAAAATATTTTTTCATACTAAAATAATAATAATTATTATTATATTATCAGGCAGACCGCATAGCTGATGGGTGATGGGAATTATATTACTAAAATACAGCGTTCACTGACCGAGCTCGCACCATGCGCCCAACCGCGCTCCCAAACATTAAAACGATTTCTGTTTATTTTTGAAGTCGTTTTTCTCGTAATCGAGAAACATTTTTCGAATATTTTTTGCTGATTAATATTTGATTGTCGATATATATCAATATCCTAAAAGGAGTACCCTAAATTTAAAAACACCCTGCATATTACTGTTATGGTATATATTATACCGAGGATATTTTACCGTTTGCGGGATTACGTCTTTGATGATAATTACGATACTAACATCGAAGCTTTGTCTCCACTAACCTAACTTAATATGTCTGTATTTGCTCTTTTATGCACGCTTTCGCACACCGCCGACGGCCGCATGCCGCGCCGTGCCACCACTTACCGAATTCGAATAATATTTTAAAACATGCTCTGTAAACCATTCCCACGGCGGCAGGCGCGTAGGCAGAAATCTAAGGCCACCAGAGGGCGCTACCAGCGGATCGGTTCGTATCAAAATCAATATGTCGAAATGTAAATGTCGATAGTTGCACTCTGCACAGCTCTTGTCGCTTTCAAAACTTTGCTTCGTTTTTTTTTTCTTCGCCCGAGGGCGGCCCGAGATATTTTGCTCGCTATATTGCATAAGCAGCATTGTGGCTTTATTTAGTAGGCGTTGAAAAACCTCTATTAATGTGACAAACAAATTACCTTTTATGTAAATGCTAATCGTTTATTTTGTAAAATTCCGTATTGAATGAAGATTTATTATTATATAAGCAGACTTCCTTCATACCTTAGACTGTTCGACACCTCAAACTGAACATTTTTATTCTACAATTTTTCTTAATCTTAATACACAATAAAAAAACATTTGCGTCCGTCATGCAAATTCGCATTGCACGTAAATGCAGGTAAATAATATGCGTCTAAATGTGAGTGTGATCTTTATTGACACATTGAAAAAAAAGATTGTAAAGCAAAAGTCGTTCAGTTCGAGGTTTTAAACGTCATCACGAATGGATGTGCATGAGAAAAAAAACTTCCTGTATAGATTAAGTAGTCGAATGCGATTATATGTAGCTTTTTAATGGCCTTGGCATAGAGTACGCAATTGTTTCGCGAGTTTTATAAAAAAAAATCTTAAAAATTAATTTCAAACCTCGATGTGTAAGTATCAAATATTACAAAACAGAATATTTAATATTTTTTATCTATTGTTGCCTTAAAAACATCCGAAAAAATGTATGAAGTATATCTTAAAATCTTTAGCACTGTCAACCTAAAAAAAATGTTACATTAGAGTCAGATTAAAGTTCGTTATTTTCATTTTTTCTAATGCATATTCGAACTTTACTAAGGCAATTCTCCAAAGTGACTTTTTTTCCAACTCAACGCCCACTGTTTGCGTTTAGTTTTCGCGTTTATGTGCTTATATTAATAAAACAATATTGGGGAATCAGGGCTGTGCATTTTGAAGAATTGAATGCAACAGTAGTATCATTTCCCGTACATTTACGCCGCCCTCGAGCGTTAACACATTCAGTTCCATACGTAAAACGAGCGAATCACACGTTGCCCCTGACTGACACCAGTTTTTTAGTTTTAAGTCATAATTTCTTATTATTGGCAAACAATATGTACAAAACTATGAAAATGTTTGTTTTTTATATTTAATATTATATTAATATAACTTTTGTAAATAAAACTCGAATTATTTACTGCCAAATCCATCAAAAACACTTCCATTTCACTAACGCACTTTTCACATAAATAATCAAATGTCAAATACGAACTAAAATTTAAAAAAAACCGGCAATTTGTCTATGCCTTTCATGAATTCAGGAATACGCGATTTGTCACGCTTTTAAATATTAATAGAAATGTAGTAAGACCGTAACGGTTTTACCCGGAAACGGCACCTGTTGTATGCGGCGATATACCGTTATCGGCGCTGAGTATGTTAAGGGGTGTCACTTTTGGAGAGGTAACGAGTTATTAGTTGCTCGCTCGACGAGACGCCGCACAACCTGCAACCTTTACCTTAGTTAAAGTTGTCATGTATAACTTTACCTCATCGAAATTGTCGAACGACGATGTTTCGAGCCGATCTCACAGTTCTACCTTCGGCGCATCTCGGACATTAATCACTCTGAACGCTGTTCATAAATTTTGTTTATAGCATTGATAAATCTATCATTGTTAATAATAAATACTTAATTTATTAAATTATATGAAAAAAGTGGTAAAGTTCTATAGTAAAAATAAAAAAAAGAAAACGGCCTCAATGAGTTCAAAACTATATACCATTAAATTGGTGTTCAACTAAGTAAAAACTTGTTCTAGGGCAGACATTATGTGCATATAATTAAACCACCAATATGGTCATGTTATATATACCTTTTGTCATTTACCTAACTAATGATTAAGAAACTTCTTCCGAGAACTCTTAACAGTACCAATCGAAGCGAAAAGTTATCGGTTAAAAAAGACGTGACGTATTTTGTGGATTCGATAGAATTTTTTAAAAATTGGGACTAACATATTCATAACATATACTGACAGGCATCTAAATATAGTTGAGTGAATTTGTTAGGTGCGCTCATATATAATAATAAAATTTATAAATTCGAAAAATAAATATATTTAAAACGTGCGGTCGCGGGCGATCGGAGCGGCGCCATGCTCCATTTAAATGTATATTTAAAACACCATGTAAATCTGTAGATTTCTTTTAAAATTAAATAAATAAGAAATATCTCTTCAGCCAGTCTTCATAGATCAATATTGTTGATTTGTTTTCTGATTTTTGACACTTTCAAATTTCCTTGCACTTTTTCTAATAACCTTTTTCAAAATATGTGTGTAGATCCTGTATAAAGTCTATTAATTTAATTTCATGCTGCGTTTTATTTGGACTCCTAGCGCCGCGTGCGTCGTGGTGCCTGGGAGAAGGTTTGTTGTTTTTCTAAATGTCTACTTTATTATAGTGACCTCCACATTTGAGCAGTGCCCGCGTTTTCAGTGATAGCTAACAGATTGTTAGTGATTACGGATGAAATAGATTGATAAAAAAAAATATTTTTTACTTTCTCGAGCCTCGAGTAGTATTTTTTCATAATTTTTACAACATTTTAGACTTAGAATATCTCATTGGCTGAATACAAGAGCCGATAAATGTTGTTTGCCTTAATTCCCTGCAATAACCTATGAAATTTGTTAGTAACACTTGTATTTGTATTAATTTTTTGATAAAATTCATTGTCAGTTTTAATTTTTTCATGTAAAAATGAGACTTGGCATTCATAGAAGTATTAAGATGGCATTAATCATTATTTTTGACATTGACATTGACAGACTATTAAAAAGGAACATTTGAAATCACACAAAATTCACAGCTCGAAACTCTTACTGTCAATCAGCTGTCAGTAGTATGAACGTTTTATTTAATGTATTTGTAAAACATATTAAAGATATATTTTAACTTTCTGCATTCCGTCTCCATATAAACTTTTAAGTATTTAATATAACTTTAATATACTTTAAAAGGGTTACAAAGTTTTACTTCACTTATTAATATATAGTTTCTTATATTTAAGATTATCCTATTATAAGAAGTTATCATTTTCCGACGGAATGTTTTTGTTAGAAAATCCAAGATATCCTCATCCAATTGGTGAACATATGCATAAAACATCTCTTCGGCCCTCTGTCGAATCTGATACGAAGCAGTACCGTCTTGCCTCGTATAAGTATTTTGAAATTAATGCATTGTTCGTTCGTTGGCTTGCAGGAGCATCGGTCGTCTCACTTGCCGATGGAGGAAGATGATTCCACGTCCGTTCGCTCCGGGGACACTCCGTCCGACGTCAAAAGTAAGTATTTTTTAAAATAGAATTATATGTAAACTTCACTTCGAAAAAGCCGGGATATCTTTGCAGTATCTCTGTTAATTTTGGTTATGAACACTTTCTTAAGCTGTCAAGTATCGAGGACATCTATGTTCGTCGTCTCCGCCCAAACCATATTTTTTACAATATACAGAGTGTTTCCGAAGGCTTAAGGGATGTTTATGTTCCCTATTACGCGTAAGAAATTGTATGCGAAAAAATATGCGAAAATAATTCATGCCCAAATTTATTAATTTTAACAAAGCGCTCGTGTAAATTCTCTTTTTGCTCGCGGGTGCTTGGCTAATGCCGGTCAATGATGATGGTCGAAAAGCATGACGAAATTTGATATGACGTCAAAACAACTCATGTTTGAAATCGCAGGGCCAATAAGCCGGATTTTTTTTATCTGGAATTTTCAATAGGATTTTGTTTCTTTGTTTGGGTGCTTAGTTTTAAGATATTAACAGTGTCCTTCCAAAAATATAAAGATGGCTAATATTGATATTGGTAACCATACTTTTTAACAAAATAAAATTTATTAGAATTCTAAGTCACTTTTGGAATCAGTTATATACAGGCTGTATTTAAATCCACTGATGTTCTTTTCGTTGCAGTGTCGGACGGCGAGCACCCACCCCAGCCCATCCCCGCCGTGGCGCCGTCGGAGGCCCGCAAGCGCCAGAGGCCCTCGGACGAGGAGGAGGAATCCGCCAAGGTGCCGCACGCCGAACCCGCGAAGCCCGAAGGCGCCAGCACCACCGTCCTCGGAGACAAGAAAACGGTAAGCAAAACGGCATTCAATCCGTTTATAGTCTTATGTTCAGTTAAAATGCAATCAGCAATTCCCAACATTTTATGAACCTTTCTTTTGCTATGATATTAAGTTGTACCTTTTTCCAGAATATTTTGAGGAAGATCAATGTGGTATGATTTTGAACGGTTTCCTACCTACATACCATCTTCATACAGTTCGCTATGTTTTTATACATTCATATATGAGAAGCTACTATCCCTGGCAGTTTGTCCGTCCGTCCGTCTGTTGCATCTTTCAACTCGAAAAGTACAAGTGCGAAAGAGTTGAATTTTACTGTGTAGATTGATGCTCTTGAAAAACAACCATAGCCGTTTAGACCATATCGAAAACTGGTCGGGTAATATAGATATTTAACATTAAAATCAACAAATATTTAGTACTAATAAATGAAACATCGACAGTTCGATAGAATGCGCAAACATCGTATTCAAATTTCAAAAATATGGCATCACGGTTGTTGGAAACTCGACGTATTATTTATTACTGGCCAGTTAAAATAAATACACTTGATAATAAAACAGTTGGCTACAGGGTGGTATAGCTATTCTTGTTTATAGGCTGTAAATAAATAAATTGAAAATGTACCCTAGTTACCCTTTTTTATTGTATAAATTATGTAAAAATCTTTAATGGATCTAGAATATGTATTCCAATTCCGCAGGACAATATTTCCCAATGTCAACAACTTAGGGTTTAACTACAGTTATGAATGACACTGTTGTCGATGCTCATATGAACATGTTGTCTGCCTGTAATGAATGGATTCTCATCATGATGACAATACGTTAGTTAGATCTCCCTAAAAACACAAGCCATACTATGATAATTAGTTCCAAAAGTGATCTTCTAAATGTGTTCAAATATAATAGATAGATTTATTTATTTAATAATTTATTTTAACGCAAATGTTCTCAAAAAATGTGTAATAATTTCCAGCCAGCAAAGAAAGAAAAGGGTCCAGCGCCGAGACCGCCCTCCGTACAAGGCACATCATCACCGACCACACCTACAAGTCCTATTCCCACCACACCCACTGCCACTCCCTCGGCCGCACCTACCACACCTATACCGCAACCCGCAACACCCGCGTCCACAAACTCAACCCCAACCGCACCACCTCCAGCGCCAGTGTTATCAAATTCAACACCCTCGCCGGCGACCACCCCGACTACTCCGACAAAGTCCATGCCGGCGCCCGCGCGCAAGAGCCCCGCCCCCGCGCCGCCCGCGGCCAATCAGACGACGGCCCGCGAGATCGTCGAGGAGGTGTGCCGCGACGCGGAGAAGGCGGTCGAGGAGCAGAGAGGCGTCGCCAACGTCGTCACGATACAGCGGCCGTCTCAGCCCGCCGATCATAGCGAGCTGAATGGCATTGTTGATAAGGTGTGCGCTTGATTTTTATTATTTTATTTAGGAAGCGTACAAACACCGCTATGCATAAGGTCTTGGGCAGGCTAAAAAATAATGCTTAATCAAGAAAACACTTTTTGTTCACACTTTAAGTAATGAGATAATAAAATGTGTATCAGCAATGCTAGTTTCGCCAATAGACATTCCATGTCTTCCAATTATCTCCGTATTAGTTTCTTGGTCCATTTTTGATCCCGTGAGAGGCAAGGGAAAGTTGTTCCTCAACAGAGCCCGGCATGTCGAGGTAAGGCTACATACCATCTGAGGCCGCCCGGTATCAGACAGATACTGTTCGCAAGAGCATCCCCTCAGTCGTGCATCCATTTCGACAAGTTAGTAAACCCTCTGGGTAAGGGATTGTTTTGTCAGAGGCTTACTACTCTGGTCCCTGGTTTGGAGGTCCAAACCACCAGGAGGTCGATATCGAGCATCCACCTCCTGAAGGTAGGCTTTTTACCATTCACCACCTGTGGATATTGCTATAACGATATTGTGATTCGGTGCTTTTTAATTAATATATCGATTGTTCCTTTCATCTACAGCCGTTTCTCCCCAAGCCCCTCGCGCTCCCACTTCCGGACACGACCACCAAAGAAGCCTCGCACCAGCAAAATGGCAAGGCACAGATCGTTGTGGAGATAAGGGACGAAGCGACGGGACGGATCATACCGATTGGCGGCGGAGCTTCCAAAGGTACGTATTATGTAAACACTGCATAATAAAATAATGTATACGGCCTTTTCTTTTATGGTTTCATATTTTTCTACTTACTGGGAAAAGTTTAAAAGCAAACCAACTGTTAATTACGCTTGAAAAACATAAGATACATTGCGAAAAAATACCAACTTTTCACTATTTTTGCGTTGCGAAAGAGTTATCTTTGGAAAATACGCCAGTAGTTATAAATTGTGTTTTGAAAAAAAAAAATATGTCCATTGTAAAAAAATAAAAACCTTTTTATTACAAAAGGCCTGGTCACAGACTGGACCATTAAACACTTATTTGCGGACATCTTTGTGCATTTTCTTTTTTCTCATTGCAGGCGACTCAAAGGATGTGACGACGGACGACGACAGGGACATGAGCAACAGCCTCGCGACGAACGTCAGTCAGGTCGTCGTGACGACGCACCCTCCCATCCTGATGGACGCAAAGACGGTATGATTACATAGCTTTCTAGACGTCGGTGTAGGTGTCATACGTGTGTATTGAGAAATATCTAAATGGCTGTTTTTATAAACATTTCCGCTTTACTGCTCAGAGTCCTCCCCTAAGACGGTTTATACCTTAAAATATATAAACACCAAAAAGCATACATAAATGGCTCTACTTGAGTAATTGACTGCCATAAATATCATTGCATATGAAACAAGCAATTATCAGCTAATTCCTACAGCTACCTATCTGTTTGTATAGGGTGTTTTTTTTAGAGGCGTGGTTTTCAATCTGGCACTACTTTTTTCGTAGTTGGTGTTTTTGACAGCTGTCACTTGATTTATGCTCAGATTTATGCAAGTAAAAATCGCGTCGTGGGCCTGTGGCGTGGCCTCCAAGATCGTGCGATTTAACACCGCTGGACTATTTTTTGTGGGGTTATGTGAAGTCGCTTGTCTACGCAGATAAGCCGGACACGATTAACGCCTTGGAAGAGAATATTCGGCGCGTTATTGCTGACATACGGCCCAACTGGCTGCAAAAAGTGGTTGAAAATTGGGCCTCTCGGCTGGAATTTGTTCGAGTCAGCCGCGGCGGCCACTTACCCGAAATCATTTTTAAAACATAATGGCAAACCCTTATCTTTATAATAAAACTAAATTCTTAGCCATAACTTCAAATTATATGCGTTTTATCTCTTCTTGAAAACCACGCCTCTAAAATCATCACCCTATATTATAGATTTGTATAGAATGAAGGTAACCTTTTGATGCTTGTTTTAAGATGCTATTTCATCCCCTTCAACTCGGCGACCACCCTTACATAAATTGTGTCTAAGCGCTTTATTGGCAAATATTATGTATTTAAACTTCAGTATATTTATTTTAACCGATGTGTACTGTCTGTTTGCAGGCGCCGCCCGGAGCGGTGACGATTACATCGCCGTCGTTGCCGCCGCACGTGTCCGACAACGAAGTTGTCATCGTGTCCAACGACACCAACAGGACAGCTCTTACGACAGCGTCGTCGTCGGAGGACGATGATTGCTTTGCTCCGTCCTCACTCGACTCGCTCGACTGTCATACATCAGGTAAAAAGTCGTCGCCTACTTAATTAATTACACTACAAAAAAGCAAAAAGGTGTTATGTGATCTATTATGAGTAAGAAGTTATGATTTCAAAAAATGGGAAAAATAATGCCCAAATTTATTATACTTTTAAACAGATGGCGTCGATTCGGTCATCCCCGAATTCCCATGCCTCACCGATCGATAATGGCCTTGACAACTTTACAGCGTATGGCGACAGCTGTGTGCTCACGTTCTAAAATAATCCTTTTAGTATTTCAATGTAAATTTTACAAATTCTTAATTCCTAACAAAAAACACTAGAAATCTCAGAACCGTTTGGCTATGTTTTTATATTGGGAAGGGTCTTGGGACACGGTGCATAATGCATATGATTTTGTGTCTCAGGTCGTGGCCAACGCTTGGATAGCAGCGAAGTGCTGATAATCAGTCCGAGGGGAGCCAATTCAGATTCCGGAGTGTTCGACGACAGCACCTCGGCGCTCTTATTTGTAAGTATTTCAGTGATTTAGCTAACTTCAGCGCCTGAAAAGGTATGGGAACCTCAAATTCAAAATGTCAAATAGAAGTTTTTTATAGTATGATGCTTGCTTTAGTTGGAATTTGCCTAATATTGGTCCAATTTTGACAATTCTTGGCCAATCTAACTAATGTGAAAACTATGTATGTTAATTTGATATTTTGTCCGTTTAGTCGAGGAAGGTGATGTCTACACCGGAAGCATACAATAAATTATTATATTTATTCGACTTGAAGGGGTCGGTTTTGGGGATGTGGTCTTTTCGCGGGACGGTTTACTCAACTATTAAAACCATTTCCATGTACACAGAGTACAGAATGGCTTCGGAGCGTGTCGTAATAAGGTTGAGGGCTTTGCAAAGTGAAATTCCGGTCATTATAGTACATTTTACGGATCCAATTATCTGCTCTGTGAATGATGGAGTGTGGGAGAATTTGTTGTGATTAGATTGTCCGTAATGTGTTAATGCAGCTTGATGTTTCCGTTTTAGGATACGAGTCACGTTTCGGTGGTGACGGTGGGCAGCGGGAGCGTGAACGTGAGAGACTCCAGCGCGCCCGCTCCGCCACGAAGAACTGCCGCCGGCGCCACGCACATCACCCTTGACGGTGAGAACTTATGTCAAACTTACTCAAAACCAGATCTAACAATATTGTCCATAGTCGCTATTCATTAATGATACCCATTCGATTCAATATTGTGATTCTGAACTCGCAGATGTCGCTTATTTATGTGCTAGTCTCTTTTAGAACCACTTAATTATCACACTTGCCGTCGTAATAATTAAGGGGCTCACGGGCAATTCTATCGTGCATATTTAACCTTCATTATTAAATTCATATAGTAAAATTGTTATGAGATTACATTTCAACTTTTCATTAATCGTGTATAGGTTCAATGACAGACGAGTCAATGTCTGCGAGCGAGGGCGCCAGACGGACGGGCAGTGCGGCGAGCGTCACGAGAGTCTCGCCCGACAGCTTTGACGGATCCAGGTAAGGCTTTCGTGTAATAATTACCTTTTATATAATATTTAACAAACCGATAATCGAATCTGGTTCTCCCAGTGTGGAGTTAGTCTGTCGTCAAAAAGCCCCAAACATGTACACTTGCCGACTGGGCCAAATCTATGGTAGCTCCTAAATATGACATTTATGGTGTGCAGGTCTCATTCGGACAGTGGTGGTGCGGGCACCGCCGCCGGTAGAGATCGATCCGACGCCGATAGCATCGCGACGACGGCCAGCCACGACAGCACCTCAGCCAGGTATGTTTACTATCACATTCTACTATAGACGATGGCGCACGCTGTCCGCAAGCTATCCATCAATTCTGATAACGAGTGTGTGTGTGTGCTGCTGAGTGTGAATATTACTTTGTATAGGTCTTTATTACTTTGTACCATTCTGTAATGATTTATTTATGAACATACTTTTAGGACGAACGACGGCGCTTCCACTCCCGGTGCCGACGAGGTCTCCCCGGGCGTGGACGACGGCGAGCCGGTGATTTTGAGGCGGAAGCCCCAAGATCACATTCATAACAATAACCACAGGATACAGAGGTTGGTCTTTATCAATTACATTTCTATGAATATGAATAACGATTGTTTCCCAGAAAAACTTTCAACCATTTTGAATCCAGATCTACATCTAAATCCAGAGGTCTCGGTTTCAAATCCCCAGTGGGTCAAGTCCGGCCAAGGCTTTTCTCAACACTGTCTTATTAAGTAACTGATTAAGTAACAAGATATACACAAAAAAAAACATTAATCCAGTTACAGACTTGCGAGATGTTGTTTGCCTGTATGAACGGCCTCGCATCATGAAAACAAAAATAAGGCAGTCGGAACTCGCCCAATAGCGCCTCCCTGACAACACAGGCCACCATACGAATGAAGAAACTTCTGGAGACATGTTTCTGAAAGATTTTCTTATTAAATATATAAAGAAATTAACTTTCTTCACAAATTACTGTACGTAATGATTGCTTGACCTGTAATTTAAAAACCTAACGTTTGTTTTTCGCAGGTCGAAAGAGGAAATTCACCTGGCGAATTTGAAAAAAAAAACACGGAAACGTACGCGTAAGTTCGAGATAGACGGAGTCGTCGTTACCACCACGACGTCGAAGGTAAACAAAACCCCGAATTTGCGTAAATACAAAATACAATAATTAATAGCAAACAATTTCGTTTGCATGCAATATTTAGTCATATTCAAATTTACTCATTTACTCGAAGTGACCAATCGATCGTCTGTTTATCGTCTAAGTTTGAGCACATAAATTTGGGTGAGTCCCCGTTGCAGTAAAATAAATACTTTTTGACCTAAATTTCAGTTATAGATGCCAAGAATCATCATGGTTTCCGAGGAAAAAAACTGTAAACTGTCGTATGTTTGTATTTGTAGACTATATACGACGACGAGAGCGGGCGGACGTACGACGACCTGGCGCTGCGCAAGCAGGAGCTGCGCGAGCTCAAAATGCTGCAGAAGATCGAGCAGAAGCAGAACCAGGACTTGGCCATTAAGGAACAGGCTTTCAAGGAACAGCAGGAGAAAAGGTAATTGACAAATTGCAGAACAAAGTCAGGGAAATTGCTTACGTCATGAATCTAACCATCAGTCTTGTGGGAACTAAAAATTAAAATCGACCAGTAATATTCTGATACTCCATGTTCCTGCGAACAGTCCTAATAATGAAGTTAACCATCCCATTGGAATACAACATACCGAAGACAGCATTTTTAAGCCGATAATACACCTACCATAGGTTTTTACTTTAATTTAATTCCAACCAAAGAAATCAGCTGCATCAGTTCGAATTCTTCTGACAGATCAGCTTAAAATAAATACTGGAACTCCAGGTTCAGAAATCGCGAGCTTTACCATAAAAGTGGTAGCGCAGGTTTAATGGTTAAGGCTTTGGATTATGGGCCGAAAAGTTGTGGGTTCGAATCCGTACAAGGTCGTACCAGTTTTAACTCTTCATTTCCACCATCTCCGCAATCTCTACTATCAGCACATTTGGCCTGGTTGAGTAGGACCCAAAATAATTGTATATGACCTAGGTCATAGCAATTATTTAAAAAAAGTGTCTACCCTGCCCATAATATTGCGCATTTACAAACGCACCAATTGAGTCCGATTGAGGACAAGTTCAATCCAAATAGTCGCTCAGAATTAATGGTCCGACTTAAGTGGAAACCACTTAGTATGAGGCGTTCTGTAAGTCGACTTGCAAATTTATGTAAGGTTATAAATTTGTGAATTTATAAATGAATCTGCTTGCCTTAGCAGTTAAAATTAACATTATTGAGGAAAAAGAATATCGAGTTCAATTCTTTTCTTAGCATAAAGGCTATGAAAAAACCACAATCTACCAATACCAGCAATACCATCAGAGCTAGCTCCGAAACAATAATAATCGTACTTACAATATAATTGTAGTATTTTGGCGCAGGTTCGAACAGGAGCTGGTGGCGCTGGGCCGAGCGTACGACGTGGAGACGGAGTCGCAGACGCGGGCGCACCGCGCGGCGACTGAGCGCCTCGAGCAGCTCCTCGACACGGACCTCAAGGCGCAGTCGAAGCGCATACGCCACGACCAGGAGCGTGAGATGCGACGCTTCCGCGAGATACTCAAGAAGGAGATGCAGCTATTTAAGCAGGTACTCGAAAATGTGTTTTATTATAGCATATTCTGTATAGCATATAGCAAGCCTACTTTTTCTGAGCTCAATTCGCTCATTTAATACCGATCGCCATTTAGAATATAATCGTCAACTGTCAGATTTTACTTTGCTTCATACAAAAATTAAGGGTCAGGATATTTTCCTCCTGATAAATAGTTTAACGACTTTATTGCGACTGTATTGCCTACAACCTTGCTGGAAATCCAGGCTATTAAACCGTTCGAATCCATTTAATGGTTTTGGTGGAGAAGAGTAACGCAAAAAGCAACTCTTAAGTAATAGTTGTGCAGCTCTACAGCTGTTAAACCTACATCTTTGATTGTTGAGCTCTTTAAAATAGCACTCGCTCGGACAAAGAGTTCTTTTTTGAGGACACTTTTGGTAAGTTTTAGCTCAAATCCACGTAGATGGGTATTAGTGTTGAAGGTAAAAATGTCTCTAAGCTCTGAACAATTCTAGAAACCCTTTATAATCTTTAAAGTCTCTGTGAGATCGCCTCGCTCTCTTCGTTTTTCCAGTGATGCTAGCTTCAAATGTGTCAGATGTGGCTTCAATGTGTGTGACTTACGAAGAATCGTAAGTTAAATTCTTGTATCCCATAGGAAGCTTGGTGGCTCGCTGTTGTATCTTCTCCGACAAATTAATATCTTGCGAAGTATGAACTTCATACATGTTGACAGTTTTCCAGTATAGGCCATACATAAGATTTTTATATGCTGAGACAATATTTCCATACAATTTACGCCAATTCACCCTTGATTGAAACACTTCGAGAATTGTGCCCGTCTAATTAGTTTATTTTTCTCGTCGCGGCCAGGAGATCGACCTTTTACCCAAAGATCGCCGCAAGGAGGTATACAAATCAAAACGTGCCAGCATCGAGGCGGACCATGGCGAGCGAGAGAAGGACCACCTGCGGCAGCTGAACGACAAACACAACCACACGCTCGATAGGATGAACGACAACTACCGCGAGAGGATGGCCCTGCAGGACCGGCAGTACCTTCAGCAGAAACAACAGGTGCCGAATAATCAATATTTTTAGACTAAAATCAACTCCTCAACGGTCAACAGCACAGACACGAAATTTTGTATAAACATTTTAAAATGTTTTTTACTATTTGAACAGCGTTTGTATGAAGGTTCTGAGCTGAGACGGCCCTCTTAACCAGTTTTGGTCCACTATTCATCATTGGATGCCTCAGAGTCTAGTGAGATAATATATTGCCGTGTGTTGTTGCAGACCATGAGAACGCGAGAGGCGGCACAGTGGGAGTTGGAGGAGAAGCACATACACGAAAAGTTCCAGCTGGAGAAGAGACAGACCAAAGACGTGTTCCTGCTCTACCGCCAACAGATGCTCAACCGACACGACAAGGAACTCGAACAGATCAAAAGGTACTTTTCACAGACGGCTAAACTGTCGGCCTAAGCGTACTTAACGTAAATATAACATTTTCAGGATGCTTAGCAATTTTTCATATTAGCATGTGAGCAATGTGCACCAAAATACCGATTTAAAATAATGCATTTAACAATTCCTTGATAAACTTCATATATTTGCTTGTATATGCTTTTTGTCGGAGTAAATGTTAATTACGCTGGCGGGATAAGGCCCCATACAATTCTAAGGTATTGCGTTTTGGAAAAGAAAAAATAGCATAGCTCGAAAACGGTTGGAAATTTGAAAAAAGTATATAGAATAAAAGTTACTCCTTCTTTGTACCACTTCGATTCCCCTCTAGAAATCAGGACTTTTAGTATGTTAACTCCCTAAGCACACTGAACAAGTTTCGGAAGGATTCGCTTAGGTCCATGGTCACGCACTCTACACTTCCTTTATAGATTAAACTATTTATGCATTATTAACGATCAATTTTCATATTAACAATTTTCTAAATTGAAATGCTATTTCAGGATGAACCAACGCAAGGAGGAGGAGCTGCTGAAAGGCCAGGCGCTGGAGAAACGCTCCCTGCCCAAGCGGATCCGCTCCGAGATGAAAGCGAGGGAGATGATGTTTAGGGAGAGCCTCCGGATAGGTGCGCCCATGCCACACGAGGACGACGACCGCGACAGGCTCAAGAAGGTGGGCTCCACGATGCTTTTTTTCTATTAAATTTCTCCATTCCTTACTATCATCACACAGAGTTTGGACGCTCGCCTAACCGGACGATAACGTTCAAGGTTCAACATTAAAAAACGCTTGTGAAAATTATTAATTAAAAGACCGCTACATGGTTACTTCTCCATACAGACGCTGCAGTGTAGTGACTCTCTTATTTGTAGATGTAGATAATAAAAGTTAAGCACATTTTATCAAAACTTTAGTTGTGAATATCTTATTGACTAAATGAAACTACATAGTCGATCTTATAAAGATCACGTCATTTTTCGCCATTCAGAATATTCAACGGCGCTTATTCAACACTGTCGACTAAGTTAAGTAACAAGACAAACACAAAAAAAACACTCATTCAGTTTTAGAGACGTGCGAGATGTTGTTAGCCTGTAATGAACGACCTCGCATCATGAAAACAACAATAAGGCGGTTGGAACGATAGCCCAATAGCGCCTTCAAGTCATACGAACGTAGAATAACATTATTTTTAAAAATGCATTGATTCTGTGTTTCAGGACAATCTATATCAGACAACAGCTCTGCGGGAAGAGCTGTTGTCTTAACCTTAAAAAAATTACTTTTAATCAGATTCAATCGGCCACATGCAATATTCAACCGTACCTTTCTCAGCATTGTCAATTGTTTAAGTAACAAGACAAGACACATATCAATCGTTGTGACTACTGTAGTCCGATATGGTAATAAAATGAGTTCACGCAAAAAATTAATTAAGTGATCTTAAATTATATGTAGGTACATAACTGATTCTATATTTGTGAATTTTTTTATAGTTGAATAATTGTTTTTGTTTGGTGACAGTTCCAAGAGAATGAAAAACGCCGCTACCGCGCCGAGCAACAGAGGCTAGACGTGAAGCACTCGCGAGCGCGCGAGGAGCTCAGGGCGAACTGCGACCAGGCCGCGCGTGAGCTCGAGCAGTCGCAGAACGAGAAAAGAAAGGTAAGCGCCACTTCGTTGACGCTGTCTCTTGGCAGTAAATAATTTTAGTTCTGTACATATTATTTGCAAATTATAAACTAAAAAACGGATGGCGACCCCGCGTGCGATATTTCGTTCACTGATCGGGTGCCAACATGTGGTCCGCGCGTTTTACGTACTGAGCGGAATGTATTAAGAGTGGGCAGCTCCAGTACCCATAGACTCTTTGGATGACTTCTCACAAAAACCAACAGGAATTGATGATCTATCTTAGAAATTGTCTCCTATAATTAAAGATTATCCTATATTGGCTGAAATTTACTAAACATATTTTGCTTTTACGCAGGCATTAGCCGACCACGAGACGACCAAAGTGAAGCACATTGAGGAGCGATACGCGGCTGAGCTCCGTGAATGGCGAGCGACGCTCACCGGCCGGAAACAGGTAAGGCCCGTTTCACACACTCCACCTCGCACATCGGTCAATTTCCTAAATTTTCCACGCGACGTTTATGAGTTCTTCGTCGATATAACACCTTTTTTCCTTTCAACTTACGGTCATCTTATGCTTGAATGTAAATTCAACCAAAATTCTCTCGGACCGGAAATACTAAACAATGAATCTTTTTCATCTCGTAAACGACGCATAGAAAATTTTGGCTAGTTTGTCGATTTCCCATGAGAACACGAGTTCGTTCCATAAACTCTCATAAGACACTTTTTCGTGTTTTCTTAAATTGGCCTTGTAGAGTAGAAAAAATACTTTAAATATTTGATTTCTTCTGGAACTGGATATTTATTAATAGGAGTTCTCTAGAAAATTGGCAATCCCGAAAACCAAACTGGCTACTAAAATATGGTCAATTAGCCACACCATATCATGCGGTCTATGCACAGGCGTAAAAAACGATTTAGTATAATGGAAATGCATTCAGAGGAATAAACCATTCATATGGAACTTTCCTCCGATGATGCGACAACACCCTGCGTGAATACTACATTTGATAAGGCAAACGCGTTCCTCTCTGCATGTAGAAAGATCGCTCCGGCAGTTCAAAATCGCTTGTTCTCGTAGCTCGTAATTCTATATGAGATTTTAGTTGACGAATGCATTAAAAATTATAAAAAAAAACATAGATCGAATTGACACATTTTGTTAAACATATTATAAATTTAGGGATTTTTTTTTTATATAATTTCTTACTAATAATATATTACAAAAAACACCCTTAAGTCTTCGGGAATGGTGTTGGGACGCCCTGTAGAATTTTGAGCTAATTGATGGTTAAAAGCCTTTGCAAACCATTTCTCTTTTAATTATGATACTCCACTAGTAAAGTCTGATTCATTTTACAGACACCTAAATATTTTACTACTAAAATACAAATGGCGGTTGTGGGTTTAAATAGTCTGCGTTTGGTTTTCGGGGTTCGTCACGAGATGAACGCTTCGACGTGCGGTTTATGCCACAAGTAACGCCGATTTCGGCCGAGCAAACTGCACGTCGAATCACTTAGTTTGGTTATGGTCATTATTTTGGTGTCGAGTTGGCTTTTTTATTCAACTTTCTTCATTTTTTAACAATGAGTTTCCGAGATGTTTCGCAGCGTGACATAAAAATCGCACACCATTAAAAGTAATTTAATCGTAGTAATTTGTGAATTCTTTTTTCGTTGCGTGTTTGTTTAGAAATAATTTCTAGAATACTTGCCCTATTTTACTGTGTTTGGACATGTTACAAGCAATCGCAAAAAGCGTGTGGGTGTAATCCATAAGCAACAGATTCTAGGTCAGACAAGTCTCACAGCTAGGACTCTGCGGGCAAAGTTCCGAACTTCGCCATCTACTCGTCAACTTTATATTTGTCTCTTCTAGTGACTTTGGTGCTTTATAATTGAGCTTTCAAACCTATTCGCAATATGTTTCAACCGTTGTCTCTTTCTTATTGTCTGCGTGCAAATGAGACAGCAAACACGTGTCCGCACGGTAAAATTTGCCAAATATTCGTTCATAACCCCTAAAACTCGACTGCTGTGTATTTTTTTTTTCTATTTCAGGAAAGATGTAGTTTATTTTTCTTTTTAATGCATTCAAATTATTTGTTTTTTTTTAACTACGGTGTCAAGAGGCAATGTGCTTGCGGTGTTATTTTTTATTTGTTTAGAGTTTGCGAAATACTTTACATCGGAAATCAATTTACAGCGGAATTGTCGGCTTTAAAAATTGGAAATACGTTTCGTCAATTCTAAACAGGGTTGAAGGTTATATACATTTGTAAATTATACACACACACGATAACATTTCTAACAGCTCAGGTGATGGAATGAAAAGTTAGATGGAGAACGAGAGGCGTGGGTTTGATACCCGGTCGGGGCATTATTTTTGTTTCCAACTTACCGCTCGTTTTCTTAATTAGCTGTATTTGGGCACGGCCGAAAATGCTGTAAATATGCTGTTTCCTAAGGCAATATCCCAATTTAAATGGCAACATTATGACACGACGGTATATTTAGTTTTTTTTCCAAATTATAATGATAAATATTTCTAATTCCAAATTAAATTTATAAAATATTATATTTTTATTTCCTGTCAATCTTTTGTAAAATTAGTTTTAAAAGATGTCATCTTTGAGGTCGCTCCGTTCCTTAATTAAAGAAAATATTAAATTCTTTTCTTTTTGCCCATCTGTTGACGCACAATAGTTAATATTTTGACCATCGATGCATAAAACAATAAATGCTCGGGCATTTGCTACGTTTTTGTGAAATGCTTCATTGTCAACAGCCACTCAAAAGACATTAAACGGTTCGAGGACATGAGTAGCTCGCGCCCCAAACAACGGGAACGCAGTGTTTCATTTACTTTCATAATTATGTGCTCACCATCATTTTTTACTAATGTTTTTATTTCAAAATTAAATTTGAGTTTTTAAGAAACATTGACTATACCAGATTTTTTTGGCAATTTGTATACGCTGTCAAATTAACTGTAATAAAATGGTTTATTCTTCATTTGCATTAGTAACCGACAAGATTGATCCCTGGTTTGTCACTGCGAAGAGACTCGATAAAAACCTTGTAAATTCTCCGCAGTCAGCTTTAAAAATTGTCTTAATTCATTTGCCTCATTCCCCAAAAACCACTGACAAATAGGTTTGTTGATTTCTGGAACAAACTGCGAAGTTATTAGTGGGACGAATTTCAATCAAATCTTTTTTTTTTTCAGTAATCTTTTCAAAAATTTTTCATTGATTAAAAATGTTTCAAACCCCATGTTCAAAATGTTTTTTGAATGGATTGAGTAACATTTTTGAAAATTTCAATTTTAAAATATTTTTATATTGGATATAAAGAAATTATTGAATCGTAGACACTATACTGTGGTGAAGGCTTTGTCATAAGAAAAATAATGCTTGATCATCTGCCTCTTGACATAATTTAGTTTAGAAATTTTCATTTATTATTTTTATATATATTCTGCACTAACGCATGGCGCTCTATCTGATTGGCATGTATCTTCTTTCTCTCTCCCCTCCCGCCCACTTCACCTCGCACCAGATCCTGTATTCCTTATTTGACGTGATGCTCGACGAACACGAAGCGAAGTACCTCGTCGAGTTTGTCGGCCGCGCCGACTTTCTCGACCAACCGTGGCCCGAGAACGCGCTGCGCGTCATGCTCGCTCAACGCCCCAAGTCGACGCTCATCGGGACGCTGGCGCGCTCGCGCACGTCCCTACAGCTACTGTCGCCATCGGCGCCTGCGACACCCTCAGGAATGGGCCGCCACAAGAGCGTCAGCCCGAGCCGCCTGGCGCTCTCGCGACGGTATGGCTCCGCCTCGAACCTGCGCGTCGCATCCGACCTGGGCAGCCTCTCGTTGATGCAGTCGCCGAAGTCCATTCCGAGGGCCGCGTTGAAATCGGCAAAGCATGCGCCCAATAGCAATTTGCGGAATCGTCCAATAATGGCATACGAGGAGTTCAAGCCGAATTTTCACACCGATAGCGCTTCACCTGTAAGGAAAAAAGCAACTTCACAAAAAAAGGCAAAATCGCCGCCACAGCGCCGACCGGTCGAGAATAAGCTAATCATCAAAGTGAACTCGGGCGACGAGGCTGTGACTTCGTTTTCTGATTTTGAAGTCGTCCGCCACACCGACGCCGAAATCCTTGACGAAGCAATTGAGGACGCCATCGCCGATCTGGAGGCAATCGGAGACGATGAGGACGACGATTCCTTCACGGCGTCGCACGGCAGCGCCGAATTCAGCCGTTGGGGCCCGGTGAGAGGTTCCAATTCTTACTCGGCCGCCGCTCCCATGCCGGTGTCCGGCTTGTCTACCTTCAAACTGGAAAAACCTACTATCAAGGCTCCTAACGACTCTGCGGCTTGAATTTTCGAAGACAGATCGATCAAGATTTATCTCCAGTTATATTTTCAAGAATGATTAACAGCGTCATTTTAGTACAGCATACTATACAGATATCACTATCTGAATTTAGGGCCATTGAACAACGAATGAAGAACATTTACTCAACGTGTTTTCTAGGGTAGTTATCATTCAAAAAGAAACTTCAAATTCAAATTTCATGGTATTACAATCATATTACTGCATTTGTGTTTCGTCACCATATTTTCCATTTACCAATGATTCAGCAGCACTTAATAAACTGGAAATCATACACAATCTCTAGTAGAATTTGTTTCCATAACTGACCAAAATATCATTTTATCAAACGTTTATAAATGACCGTTGCGATCAAAACGGTATCGGTTCTCGCTGCGTAGCAAACAATGTTAGTTGAGTCCTCGTTAACCAATCACAACGCAGCCGGTCGCCAACTTGCATAATTTAATCTCAGTTCGTGTTTGTCATTCGATCAACTCAAGTCGGATCCACTATTTGCTAACGTAAAAAATTGTTATTTCGAAATACTAACTATAAAATATACTTTTTTGCATTTCTCTCAGTTTGAAATTAAATGGACTTCACTTTTTGAAAGAAAATGCATACAATGTCGTTTATTATTAATAATTTTTTTTAGTGAAATTCATGTTCAATGGTAGCCAAAAATGGTCTTTGGTTGCTTTCAAACAAATTTACGAAGATAGTTTGTAGCATGTTATTGAGAAAAATAAATAGAAATAGGAATCGTCGTCGTTAGGAATGAAACGATACGCTGTTATTAACAAGAAACATATATAAACATATATAACAAGAAATTGTCTTATATATTACAAAACATCTGCACTTCTGTAGGATATGTGTATGAAATTGTTTTACTTTTATACAGGTGAACCTTTTTTCATGCACATCCTTTTATGGGATTATTGTACACTTCAAACCGGACAACTTTTCTTCCGCGAGTATTGGAATGTGTCAAAAAAAACAAAAATCAACATTTAAACTTTATATGACTTGCCCCCGTCAGTGGCGGTCTGCATGCACTCCTGACCTGCTCAATGCACCACGTATTGAGATAGATACAAGTGCATGCTGCATGGGAGAGATGCCGCTAGCAAATCATTTTTTCCTCCAAGAAAACATGTGAAAAAAAGTTGCTGAGTTTCAAGTGCAGAATGATCTCATTAATGATCCCATAAGAAAGAGTTCATTCTGTATAATTAATCTTAGAAGCAAATTAATAACATCTTGAAAGTTTGGAAACCAACTACCGTTTCCTACCAACCAATCATTTTTTACTAGTGTGCTACTTTTCCAACGGCACCGACAGCTTATGATGAAATTTCGATGATATGTTATAGCAGACTATGAGGCTTCAGCAACATTTTATTTTGATGATATTGTATTTCTAATGTTAGTATATGTGTTTCTAATTTCTAATATTATGCATAGTAATAAATATTCCAATAATAATTGTATTGTCCGCAATTTCTCAATGATATTATACCATCTTTAATATTAAGTTTACGCAAACTGCCCAGTTAACTTAGATCAAAGCGTTTATAAAGTAAGTCTTGTGTGACTAGTAAACCAGTGATGGCTGGTTCGAATCCGTGTTAAGTCACGCGCAAATCGTCACGATCTTCCCTTACCCTAGTACAAGCGAGTTTGCTCAGTTAAGCATGGCCCGAGGTAATTTTATATGACTAGGGAATGTAAAAATCGTGTCAAGCAGTTGTCGTACGTTCTATATTTGTGTCGTTTCTGTTAGCAGTGCCACCCAATGTAAAATTAACCCTACTAGATTTGTGCGGTTTTTGACGTAAAAATAAAATCAGCCAATGATGATTAAGAAGTTCAAAATCTGGCATAGCCTATAACCATCTCGGGGAAATCCGTCAAAATCTGTATAAGGAAAATTTTATCAAAATCGGACCATGCAAACGAATGTTTCGAAGGTATAACCGATCCCTTTTGTGTTAATAAAATGATTTAGGTGAAGTAACGTTATTTTCGAACGTGCCTATGCATTGGGGGTCGATTTACAGGAAATACAAGCTAATTATAATCGAAATATTATAAAAGTAATTTTAGTACCGCTGATATTTAAATAATAAAAATGCTTCCCTATAAAATTTAGTTAAATAAAGTAGTTTATCTGGTTTACTTGTAACTGTCAAGAAAACTATTAGCATTGGTCAAATTTATTCATGATAAAAATGTATAAGACTCGTCGTTTCTACATATTTATTATTAAAACAAAATGATGTCGTATTGATTGGAAATTAGTCATAAGTTTCACACAACGACCGTGGGAAAGATTGGTTAAAAATTACCTAATTATTTATGGATGGTTGATGTATTAGATTATAAAACGATAATTAGTATTTAGTTCAGACAAAACGGTCGTATATAAACAGAGATGGTTTTAAAACAAGCTTTTATTTAAGAGCTTGAATGCGTATACAATATTTCGTGCCTGTGCCGTTGACCGTCGAGGAGTTCCTTCGTCTGGAGCCATTCCTGCGCATGCAATCAGGTCATGCGTTGTCATCGGAACTGAATCAACATGTAAATTTCAACTCCGTTGGATAAAAGGAGGTGGTTCTAATTCAGCGTGTCAGATTTGACCTAAACCAATATAAAATAACCGCCTGTCCCGGCTTTAATATTTAAAAAATAAATAGTAATATTTGTAGACGTTATAGATTAGTTTACACGCTCAAATCTGCCGTGAACGTATAATATATAAAAATCCCTTTAAATGTTGTCTTTGTTTACTAAGATTAGTGAAGTTTATTTGTTATTCTAATTTATTTTAGTTGATTTTTTCACGTTGAGGCATCGAAAATGGAGACTTGTCAATCACCTTACTGACATTGATATTCCTAAGGATTCTTGAACCTGTCTACGAGGCTGTAGATCATCCGGGTTTCACCAGTCTGTGACCGTGACATGATAATTAGAATGTATGTCGTCTGCTTCACATACAGGTCGTCCCGGGACGTTTGAAGGGGGTGAACTATTGTTGGAAGGTGTTTTTGCGAACCGGTAATTGACTAAAATATAAACATTGCTGTATCTCATTCACACACTTCATTAATGATGGTGTGCGAGCGGGACTGCTGATTAATGTTTGATTGTCAATATAGACACACCTCTTGAAAGGAGCAACAACAATACAAATACACTATAAATTCATCTTCAACTGTCTATCAACAGACTATGCATAGTTGAAGCCGCCATTGCACCTCCTTCAAAAATACTCTTACCTTTCTGAGGACAACTGTACATTTTCATATCTACTGCATTATAGATCCCATTGTATAGGCCCTACTCATATTAAAAAATAATATATGTTTGTGATTTGCGAAGAAATATTTTTTTTGTTAATCAGTAATAATTGTAAGCCTTGAGTATTATATTGTGTCATAACTATGTATAGTTAGTTATTTTAAGTAAATGTAGTTAGTAAATAGATCAAGAACGATTCGAACAATATTGCATAAGTGCGAGTGCCGTCTAAAAAAAAACACTCAAAATGTATGTGGTGAAGGTATTCCGGACTCTTAACGGATAAGGAACAGTGTCTTGATGCTCCCTTCCCATCCCGACTCCTCCTTCTCCCTCTAATATAGTAGTGATGGCGGTGTCGGACGACTTCAGATTTCGGAGGGACTCGCCGGACGGCGTCGCCAGACCCGAATCGCATGCGTTTTTGGAAATAAACGGTATGGTTTTTTGCATTTCAGTTGTAGTTTTAATGCGGAGGTATGCTTTCAACCAAAAGTGGTGGGATAATTAGATAAGTTATCAGAATCATAATCTCGTTAAATATGGAGTGAAATTTTATCGGCTAGCGCTTTCTCGTTGACTATGTTTTGGTGTATTTGAGGTACGACCCCACCAGAAGTTGTACAGTAGGCGAGTCCAATTCGGTGGGAACCCCCTAATCATTTTTTTTGAGGTACCTAGTAATTTTTGCATAATCATTAAATAAATACAAAAAAAAAATCTTGGCTATCGTGGAGAGTCGATCTTGTCAAAAATCTAGGCAAGCCGGGCTTTTCGGCTTCTATAGAAAGTACCGCCACAGGGTACGACTGTACCCAACTGAGAGAACGCTGTCTTCTATTGAGAGAGCTACATAGTAGTGTATTCTCATCTATGCTTACCTCGATAATCACTAAATAAGGATGGTTATGACACTTGTAGCTATCATTTAATATCAACTGCTTCTATATATTTTTTAGTAGTAGTTAATTATTTATCCAGAACCTGACACTTTATTGATATGTCATACAGGCGTCTACTCGTGCCTGTCTGTGGTTTCAGCTTGTGTTCAGATAAAAATAAAAAAAAAAACAGGTACAATGTCATGATCACATTCCTTCAATTCATCATAATTTTAACACCGTTTCAGTTTTTTTTTTAATTTGTTGGCTTTAATGTTAAATATCTTTATTATCCGACCAGCTTTCGATGTGATCTAAATGGCTATGGTTGTTTTTCAAGAGCATCAATCTACAAACAAAAATTAAACTTTTTCGCATTTATACTTTTCGAGTTGAAAGATGCAACGGACGGCCAAAGGACGGGGATAGCAGCTTCTTATACATGCCCTCGAGGTGATGGAACAGCAGAAATTTGCAGACGTACCGCTATGGGACTTTCACTTCCACGCTGTGATTTAGTCGAGAGATATATATTTTTTAATCATTGAAAGATAAAACTGCTTTTGGTCGAAATTATCCTCCGGTAGATTACGTCCTACACGGTGAACTTTCATTCACATCCTTTTATGTGATTATTCTTCACTTCAAACTGGACAACTTTTGTTCTGCAAGTCTTCCTAATTTTGACCTATTAGTGTAGAATAACCTTATAAAAGTTCATCCTGTAGATCTTAAGTTATTTAATGTTCACTTTCATGCTTTCAATTATGTCATTCTAAGGTGAGGAACAAACGAAAAGGCATTTCAGTTGTAAACGTGTTACGCCAATGTCGATTATTCTCCCTAACAGCCTGCCTGTGTTCAGGAGGGGGTGGCTCAGTCCAGTTTTGTTAACACGATCACGCTGAGACATGAAAAGATCATTTGTTATAGAAGCAACACACCTCTAAATTCGCCCGGTGAATTCGCCAAGATGTCACTTTAGAATGTGAATGCGTTGAGAACTGACTATTCTACCATATTAAAATTTTGCACGCTTCTTGCTTGCTAAGCTCACTACGCATAGAGTTGACAGTGCATGGAATAATTAGTAACTCGCAAACAAGACGTAACATTGATCGCGTTGTGTGTTGCCGTCTTTACACTAATCATATCTTTAATATTATACAAACGATATATGGGATTTAGAGCACATGTCTTCAATGCTAGTAAAATAGTAAAAATATATTTTAATAGAAAATAGTTTTTTTTTTTAATAGAAAAGAGATTGTAACTATTTATCGACTGAAGGAGGTGATACGGCTACCTAAAGCAAGCGCATACCGTGTCCCACGTCGCTTTATGAAAATTTAAAGTAGTCTTATTTCCCTTACGTTTAGTTCACTTAGCGTGTGAATTCACCGAGCAATAAGCTGAGCGCTCGACTCGACCTTGAAGGGTGGCCGGCTGATGTGCCGCCCCGCCTTGCACAGTTGTTTCAATATTATCACATAAGGTTTACAAATTATTATCTTTAAAAACATGGTTACATTTGGTATACCGTCTTCACAGATATTACTTGAAATCACAAAACGAATAATCTGGATTTTTTATCATAAAACGTTATGGGACAATGTATATCTAATGTTTACTATTGGTTTTTAAGAGGTTAGGTTAATCCATCTCCCTTGAGCGGCATACGGTTGTCTATCTAAACTTTCTGATCTAAACTGTTCGTTGCATTAGTTCAACCGAGTTCACTAACGTTGCATCCTTCCGCAGAAACTCGAAGAAGACTTCACGGCGCAGCTGGAAGACCAGGAAAGGGAATATGCGGCGCAGGCGCCGCTCGGCCCGCCCATCGGTTCCATGGCAATGGGCGGCGGCGCACAGCATTCATCCCGCTCCAGCCTGGCGTCCTCCACGTACACCGACTGAGCACGGCGAAAACTACCTTCCGGAACACGTTCAGTCGCCCCCGCAACAGCGAGCATGCTTCATTATTCGTTGTTATTATGCTTCTACCAATAAAAACACCTCTTTTCTCCCGAGTCTAGTGCTTCAAAAACACTGACCATCTTAATTTGGTAAGCGAGCGAACTAGACCATGACATTATCGTACCAACCATGGCGAACTTGTCATCGCTATCCGGTCATGGATGGTGGTGTTCATTTTGGGATTGTTTCAATTTTTTTTGCGCTGTAAAGAACTGTAAATATAACACTAAAAGCTATATAATGAAAGAAATATTTGTATAGGATGTTTTTAAATTTAGGGCACTCCTTTTAGGAGGTTCATCTATGTCGATAACTAAGCCGGTCTCATGAAAAATAAAATGTAATAAATGTAATTTATACTAAAATAATTATATTATTAAAAAACTTGTTTTTCTTCGAAGTGCTTTGCGAGCGAGTGGTCAGTGGTCACTGACCGATCTCGCTCCATAATTCAACCATGTTCAGTCATTTTTCTCGTAATTAAAAACATTTTTCCAATATGTTGATTGTCGATATAGATCAATATCTATATCCTTTTAGGATATAGTGTCCTAAATTTCAAAACATTCTGTATATTCTCACCAATACGGATGTCAGAGTTGTCAGTTGTTGCTATTCTACCTAAATTCTACTATTTTGTGTTCAAATAGGTGTGTTTCCTTTACCTAACCAATGGGAAATCTGAGTTTTTTTTAGAAACAGACGGCAAACATTTTTCCGTCGTCGCTTTTGTTGTGCGATGTTTAGAATACGCTGTAACTGTCAATTTAAATTGGATGAACAGCATATTTTAAACATCATGACAATGAGACAAGTAAGAAATTCATTAAACTATCTACATCTAAGCTAAATTTCATATGCTATCTCTTTAGACCTATCCACCCACGGTATATCTGCATAGCATAAATAATATACAACTGAATGTACACAAAAAATATGTAATATGGATATACAGGATGTTCCAAGACCATTCTCGAAGACTTAAGGGATGTTCAGATTCCCTATTAATCGTAAGAAATTGTGTAAAAAAATACAAAAATAATTCATACCCAAATTTATAAATTTTATCAAAGCGCTCGTGTAAATTCTCTTTTTTGCTCACAGGCGCTCATTCACCCGGCCGGGTCGGTCATTGACCCGGCGCGGCCTCAATAGCGACCGAACTTATGAATGATTTCATATTATCACGTAGTTTACACAAATTTTTTACTCTGAAACCATGATGAATTTTGATATGAGATCGAAAGAAATCACGTTTGAAATCGCAGGGTCGATAAACTGTATTTTTTATATAGAATGGTCTCAGGACACATTGCATAACCCGAAATGGTTTTAATTCAGCACCTAAAGAGGATAGGTTAGGTAGGTAGGCCCCAATATTGTACTTTAGTCAGTGTTCCTGTAGATGACCCTAAAAATGGAGCCGCGGAGGTAATGATTATTTGACGGTACACAGAACCATTTTGATACTAAGTCCAACACGACTATTATCAGACGACTCGCAAACACGCTTCCTCGAGCTATGCGTAACATGATCTCTCGCCGGTTATCAAGAAAAATGCCTTAAAAAAGCTTTATTCTATGCGTTAAAGCGCACAAATTTGACCACATGTGTTTTATATTTATATCAGAATACGGATAAGGGTACACCCACAGTTGGATAAATGTTTGAATGCCACACTGCCCTGTCACTGATTGATATCCAATCTCTTATGTTTTTGGATTGATTGCTGTTCATAAATTTCCAGGAAAATTAGCAATTATCGGACACAATTATCATACATTTAACAACCCGTCACTCTAGGATATTTTAATAAGCTGGATGATAAACCAAATTTCGTTGAATATATTCTTGTCAAATGAGACTAAGGGCTTCGGTGACAGACCCTCGTCGAGCGCACTGCATACACACCTCAAACTCGGAGCGTTTGCGGCGCTGGACGGTCGTCGACTGTCACACTTACGCACCATTGAACAATAAAAGTATATATTAATATTCTCTATATCACAAAAGGCTAATATCGTTTCGACATAAGTGCCATTCGTAAGTTATATTTAAAAATAGTATTCTTATATACTCCTTTTAACTTTTTTTATTATTTAAGTATTTTATTGAAAAATTAAACTTTTTTGAAATTATGTATGCTTCGAACTTAAATTTTTTAATTTTTGGTGAATACTTATTACTGGCAAGCTACACTGAGCTACGAATTTTCTTATCAGAATAATGGGATAAATTTCTTCTATTTATTAGTTATTTTTTCATTGTAAACTTTTTGAGAACTGTTATGCGGCGACCACCGTCTCGCGAGAATCTCCGTCTTTCAGTTTAACACATTCACCTCAGTGCGTAAAATACCACACGTTTCTTATTATTGGCATAGCTTTTGTAAATAAAACTCGAATTATTTACCGCCAGATCCGTCAAAATCGAATCCAATGAAAAAAAAATCGACGATTAGTCTTTCATGTATTCGGGTATACGCTACATGCCATGCTTTTAAATATTATTAGAAATGCAGTAAGACGATGACGTGTTTACCCGCACACGGCACCTGGCGTATACAGCAATGACTAGATATTTTGTCGTCGGCGCTGAGTGTGTTAAACCTAACCTAACCTGATTGTCGTGAAACTTCCATCGTTCCATAGAACTGCGAAATTTTGCTAATGCAGAACTCAAACGTGGTAATTCTTTCGGACATTTAAAATTCGTACCCTTCTCTGCAATCCTGATTTGCATTTATCCGGAGACGGTTCTTTGGTGCGCCAATCGCAACACCAATTAATATGTGCCTTTGCATTTTTGGCAGCGTAGATTCGTGCTACCGAATGGGTTAAGTGTAGCTAGCGTGTGCCTTAAGAAAAACAATTATTCAAGACTGCTTTTTTGAATTTGGCATTTTGAATAGTTAAGATAATTACATATCTATTTGTGTGTAAGTGTGTGTAGCTTGCAGTAGTGTGTTTCGCCTCTAATTACAAACGTTTGATGCAAAAAAAATTGCATTTAATAATTTCAATTGCTCATGGGATACTGGTTCGCCGTACAAAAATATCAAACGAGGCTCCGGTGTAATTTTAACGACCGTATCGCATGTCAATATTATAGTTATATAGTCGTCCGAATGTTTAAACAAACTTTTAAAATAAGAGTTGATCTTGCGAGTGATTCTTAGTGCGTTCATGGGAAACTTGTCGAACGGTTTATGTCGCCGTAAAACGCTGAGGAAAGCGATAGGAGCTGATGCATTTTGCTGGCATTTTTGTGAAAAGGCTAAAAATTCTTCCGCAAGTAGTAGTACAGATTTATTATCAGTGCTGCAAAATATGATCTCCGGGAGGGGAATTCTCTGTGATTGGTCTCCAAAAATGCTCAAAAACCACATTCCAGCATACCATCAACCTGAACGGGTAGCGAAGTCGCACTCGAATATGTTCGGCACGTATTCCTAGCGATGCTCATGTCTCCATACCATACAAACGTAGTGTTTTGAATCTATAACTGTTTGATCGTATAAATTATCTGGGCCTAGAAAGAATTTTAAAATATTTTTTTTACTTTATCTAAATATTAAGAAACTCGAAATGTCTGTTTCCATACATTTCATTAAAACTTTAGCGTAAATATCTTATTGACTGAATACAGGAATCGAGAAAATAAAATTACAGCGTGTTCATTTTATAAATATGCAAATAATAGATACCAATCAGAGGTTGTCCATTTAATACATCACTCTTTTTACCCTTTTTGACCCTCGCTTCACTCTGTTACCTCCCCCCCCCCTCATCACCTGAAAAATTCCCTCCCTTTCGTTCGTGTTAATGAAAACGTATAGGTGTTTACTATTAATGTACGTTATCACTGGTTAACCCCATTATTGCACGTGGTTGCGTTTTGTGGGAACCGTAGCGAAATCTTGAAGCTGAACAAATGAAGCCAGAACTGAGTCGTTAAAAAACGTAGATGTGCTGTAAAATTATTGCGCGTGCCGGCGTGCGTGCGCTTTTGCAGAGACTCTAGCGCCTCGCGTTTTTTACTCTGGAAGACCTCGCACTGCGACCTGCGGGCTTGAGACGCAACATCTAACATCCTACTTTCAAACCACGATCGCCGTATTAGATCGGCTTCATCGATCAAACGTTCATTTGTAATTTTAATGCTCATTGATCCACCGAAATATCACGCCGTTAACCATTTGCCATAGTGAAATTAATTAGCTTCATACTATGCCAAACATTGTCGTTTTATACAAGTTTCCTGGTATCGCCTTTTTCGATCTAATCGATGCGAGAGAATCAACTGTTGCATAATCGTTTCTTATTTATTATTTCCTCAAGTTTATTTTCTTTCTTTAGATATATTCAAAGATTTTTCCGATCTCTAGGAAACGTTAATACAATACATATATTGTTTTCACAAGACTTACTATAAATGTACAGATACTACTTTGTATAAGGTAGGCAATATTTTGTATATAAACTACAAATAAGTCAAAATAATATTTTATTACCTATAATTTTAATCAATTAATAATTGTTATAAGAGTACAGGCGAAGTGCACGTTATTATTTATTAATAATTATCATTATTATTTTATGCCAATGGAATTTGTTTTTAAGATTATCCGATAAGTTTGTATTTATTATGTAATAGTTTTAAATTAATTTGTTTTAAAGTATTTAAACGAATGTGTATATAATACTTAAACTTTATGACGCTCGTTCCAAAGCGGTTTTCTTTCGTTTCACATCCCTGAGGGCACGATTTCGGGATCTTTTCTCTTCGTTCGCACTTTGAAATGTACCATTTCTGTCTAGTCCCTAATGTATATGCTTTCCAGAGCGTTCCCCCTTTTTTTGAATTCATCATTATTTTCGACTTGTACATATGTATTTAGCGTGAAAACCGCGTTGGAGTTTAGGCCAAGCGTCCTAAGAGCACTTATAGCGCACGGGGCTTATTTTTGGAGCATTTTTGCGAATCGCGTTAATGCTCGAGCACAATTTCGTGCGGTTCGCTGTTGACGAGTTGAAAATTCTATGCAAATTTACTCAAAGAGGACTGTTTCGGTCTCAATTTCACACCAATACTAATCCATCGCTTTTGTATGCTTTGTAAGTTGAAAAATATACCGAATGAGTGTATTAGCTGTTTTTTTTTCTTTATTGCATACATAATAACATAATACCGTTCAAAGTGGAAAAATCCAGGTTTTATTGTGAAATTGTGACAGAATGAACGAACCTCTTAACCTCACTTCTGCCAAAATGACAGCTGTCAAACGCATGATCCACCATTTTGTCTGCTCGTGCATTCTCGCAACCGCCCCCTCTCGCTCCACTCGTCCATTGCGGCCAGATTGTACAGAAATATTAGTTAAACTTACTGTAATTTTTTAAAAAAGTAGGTATGAAATAAATTATATATGTATATTAATATAGATGAATATTTTTGAGAATGTATTTTTAGTATGAATTTGCCAGCGCAATCGGTTTGATGATCGCCAATGTGCGAGTTAATGCATACGAGTCGATTGAACTACTCAATGAATTGCGATCATGAATAAATAAACTGAGATTCCGTATTCTGTGTTTTTATTTTCTTTTCACAGTATTTATTCCAACTCACTTCAACGTATGGTGCGGTTTCAGCACGTCACTACGACGTAGTAAAAAGCAAACGCTACACAACGCTACAATTAAAATATCAGCAAATGCAGGTCCTGCCAGGAAACCCCGTCAACCTCTTATTCACCTAAGATACCAGCTTCTAGGCAATCATCTTCTCAACCCTGAAGAGATACAAACCTTCGCACCCAAAAAGATACTTTACTACAGGATACGTCTCCAGAACGAACTCTAGGTGTATGATAAAAGGACAATTGTTCTTAGGATGTGTATTTCCAGAGTTAATGTCTATATCCCACAACCGAACATAAAATAATGCATTAAAATCCAACGCCAACTCTTACAAAACGCCAGTCCGAAGAAAAAATAATATCTATTTTAACTGTAATTCAAATTTTGTATTTTGTAGATTTTTCGTGTTAATATTTATTTCATTTTGGCATTTTGCAATAATTGAATTTTGAGGCACATGGGTTCCAATAGAGAAAACACTTTTATTTTATTTTGGTAGTTTGTAAAAGATAAATATATCAAATAAAATTTCTGATATATGCTCTACATTTTTAAGCGAAAATGGCTAATATATCTATGCACGACTAAAATATCTATTGCCATAAAAAAAATAAAGTCTATTTGGCCCTGCATGAATTTTATTATTTTATTTTAGGACACAAAATTAATGGGAATTTAGGCCCAACCATTCTTTAGATTCAATATGATTATTTTATTTGGCAATACTGTCAGGAATCGTATGAAATTGTAATGATTGATAAAAAACAGTTTCTACACTTCTCACAATAACAAACTTGATTTTTACGGGTTACCAAGACATTATAGATTCATATATAGTGTAATTATAAATACATTAAATGCGCAATTAGTTTAAATGATTAATGAACATTAAATTAATTTATATCTTCCCCAGAGCAACAAAAGATATGTTTTGTAATTTCTCAAATAAAAACATATCCGGCGGTACGCTTTTTTCGCCGGTAACCGATTAGGGGTTAAACAATAAACATGTCCCGGCGATCCTAGTCTATGGAGATGTGTATTATGGCTGCGAGAGCTTTTTTGTTTCATTGGACATATCAGCTGCTCCGACACGAAGGAAATCCACCAGCTTCATACGAAAAATAAAAACAATGTTTAGGTAACATTTTTATTTTAATTCTAACCCTACTGCGACAAATCACATACCATTATTTTATTAATCTTAATCCAGAAAATGTCTACCTCACCCGAAATACTGCGAGATGTTTACGAAGGCTCGACGTTTATAATTAGGGGAAAAGTTCTTACACGGTCGGCCTGATGTTTGAAATGAATTATAAGGGAAAAATATATCAAATGTTCTGAAAGCTTGCAACGTACGCAGACGCTGGCAACAAGCACCAATACAAATCAACGCACATTATTTCTGCTATTTCACTACATTCAAGGATACTCTGTCGTTGACGAACACTCGTATCGTATGAAATTTTGTTGTACAACAATTCGCATCCCCTAACAGACAACATCAATCTCCCAAGCCTGAGTGTGTCGCTTTTTGTACATTTTTTCCCAGTAATATTTTTATTTTTTATAAAAATATATTTTCCTCTATGAGCAGTCTACGAACTTCGCAGCTCCGTGATGGGGTAGCTTTGAATCAGTTCTGTGTAATTTCATCCGAGCTCGATGCGTTTCACGTCGGACAGGCCGGCGTTTACGCCGTTCGCAGCATCTTGGCCTCGCGCAGCGCTTGCAACTCTTTGACGCGTGCTTCTCTCACAATCGCGCGCTCCTCGAGGAATTGTTCGTATTCCTGAAAACAAAATGAGACATTGCAGCTTTGGAGATTTTAAGGAGGTGACGTTTCGCGATGCCATTTTTTTTTGCGTTTCAAGATTTGGATGGCACAAAAATCATTTTCATACCAAGTAAAGAATCTGCAGTGGGAAGAGCACATACTCAATTAAAATATAAGAACAAAATAAACACCCTCACATTATTAATAAATGTAAATATGAAACCATTTTATTGAATGTGTCTGTATGTGTCTCTTTTAATTGGCAAAAATAAGCAAAGTGGTCCAATACAAAAAAAAATGCAAAAATATTACAAGCCGCTAATATACCTCCATTCTATATGTATGATGTCTCAAATTTGGCTAAGTACGCCTACCGTCACACGAAGTTTCAACATTACACCTTACCTTATGATAAGAAATATATTTTAAGTATACCCTACTATAAATGAACTTCCTCCCAATGAAGTATTCAAACACACAGATGGTTTTATTTAATCATAGTCATCAAAGTTAGTCATTACGCCCATGACCAGCAATAGCATTTACCCTAGAGACCTATGCCCCACTACGTTACGCACGGATGTTTAACTAAACATGTTTCCGAAAACAGTTCTTAATAGGTGAGTTTATCATGAGCGATACAGAGGTCGACCTATCCACCATTATGAACTCAGAAATGTCGGGATTAAATTGTCCTATACACACAGTAGTCCTGAGAAACGTACAATTTGGCCTAAAAGATGCATGCAAATTGGATATTGTCAACGAAGGGTTTTCAAGGGAATGTTGTCTCCCCATGGGAGTACACTCAGCGCCGATGGGATATTCCATCATCACTGTATACGTTACGTGCCATTTTACTGCATTTCTATTAACATTTAAAAAGGTGGCATGTTGCGAATACCTGAATTCATGAAAGGAATAGACTAATCGTTTTTTTTTTCATTTTAGTTCGGTTTTGGCGGTAAATAATTCAAGTTTTTTTATAAAAACTAACATTTTCATAGTTTTGTACTTTATTTGAATATAATAAGAAACTAAAAAACGGGTTGGCGGACCAACGTGGGATATTTCGTTTGGTCAACGACCTTCGTCAAACAGGCGGCAACGTATGGTCCATGCATTTTACGTTCGGAGCGGAATGTGTTAAGGGAATGCTAACTCAACTATTATGAACTGTTTTCAAGGACAGTAGAATACCGGGGCGATATGCGGGTGTCCATTCTGAGAATCCAATCGTGAGAATATTAATATTATACAGAAGACACCCACCACGGGATCTATGTCGTCGACGATCTCGATGCCCAGCGTCCTTGACTGTCCTATGATCATTTTGCACAAAATGTCCAAGGGAAGCCCCTGGTTGGGCGGATCCTCTGCTTTTATTTTGGCTATCTCGTAGATGTGTCGCAGGGTCACTTTTCCACAAACGTCGTTCCCTGGTGACAAATAAAATAAATATTTAGCTACTTCATTGAGGTAGTGGTGCGATTCATTTGCTTCACCACCATCACTTCTGAGCCTAGAATTGACGATGAGGAGTACCCAGTATTGAACATTTACCTCCAATCAAAAACGGTCACTACTTTACAAATTCACACCCAATACGAAAAGCATCATATGTATATTTCCTGTTCTGTTTGTTGGAACAGGAAAAATTACTTTAAAGCTAACTGTCGGCGCCGAATATATTCCTATATCACCCAACCTTTTCCAGCTACCCGCAACGTATCTCGCTACAGGGCTGCGTTTGCTCGTAAGTAGTAAATTCAGTGTCGCACTCCCACCGTAATCCCATGCGCCAAAAGTTTTTTGTTGCCTCTAGCTTGAGGAAGCCATGTGTTCTGTTCTGCGAGCTTACACTCGTCAGAAGTAGGTACCATCCTCCCGGGAGAGCAAAATAGACGAGCTTACGGTTGTTAAAGGAGGCAGATTGCAGCAAAAAGTACGCTTCTGTTCATTTCCTTTGTATTTGGCGCTGCATCTTGTCACTGAATAATTATTCTTAATAATTAAATGACAGTCCACTAACTATATCAAGCACTATGGTAAAATTAATGAAATATATAGAACTAGACCCAACATTACCAATAAATGAACAGTGAAATAGCTTCCAAAATACTACTATGGAGATAGTCAATCGGTTCAGCAATAAAAACCATAGTATCATCAAACAATGGATTAACGCATTGATTACAAAATTATGCAAAGAAAAAAGACGACTATGGAATAAATACAAAATCATTAACTATCGAAAATACTGACAATTCAATAACAAAATTACATGAAAAAAATTGGTGGTTGTCGAAATACAGAATTAAAAAAAATGAAGATTAATGAATGAATGAATGATGAATGAAGATTGATGTCGGGAGATTTAGGTAAATCTTTTCTGGACCTCTTCCAGTAAATCTACGTTCTTAACAAAGTAAGGATTCCAAATCTGGAAAGCACACTTCTATGTTTATTGGATTATTGAATCAGGTAAGTTAAATTAAAATCAGAAGAAATGGTCACTGAAGCCTAGCTTGTGAGGAAATCTAAGGGCTGGACTACGACAAAAATGGGAGCCGGGAACTAGTTGACAGTCCGGGACTCGAAAGGAGTATCAATGCCGTCACCTTACCCTGAGAGGCGACCTCAACGCCGGCCGCCTGCTTGAGGTAGTAGCTCGTCGGCGGTTTATGGATGACCAGGTTGTACGAGCGGTCCGAGTTCAAGGAGACCCTCACCGGCAGGGGGATCCCTTGTTTTATGTTAGCCGTGCGGTCGTTGAAGTCTTTGCAGAACACGGGGATATTGATGTTGCGCTGAAATGCAAGATAGAAACATTAAAATGTATTCAGTAACATTAAGCTCTTGACAATCACAGTGCCTCAACAACATTTTATGTGTCTCAATGAGATCACCACGCTCTCACCTTCCTTTGAGTAGGCAATTCGAGTCGCTTAAGCCTTTCTCATAAGGTACTTTGTCATAGAATAGTTACGAGGCAACTTAGTAGCCTCCAACATACTCGTATATACCGAAAGCAAAGACACGGTTTGCTCAGACACTTCGCTTTCTTAGCGCTGCGAATTTATAATAAAATTAAATATATTCTGGGAAAGTCTCCATCTTTGTTAACATATAAAAAACGAATTTCTCGTTGGCTACTTGAGCTCGGCAGAAAGCAAACAGAGACTTTAATCAATTACATACCGCAATAAACTTCTGTTCTATGTAGGTACTATATCTTGTATAGAGAATTTACCGTAAGTACTTCTATATATCAGGAATAAACTTTTCATATGAAGTATTTTAATTCATATTTAATATTAGTTTATTATTTGGGATTTACGTTTACAACATAGGTCATGTCTATTCTATAACAATAAATGTCTAATCTATTTATTAGTTTGAGTGTATATATGTGTACTATTACTGTATTATATTTTTATAATAAATAAATTATTATTAAAATTATTTATTACTTATTAACGGCTCATTTATGTATTATTATTTATATATTATGGATTGAATACAATTCAACTCAAATACTTAATTGTAATCGTATGTTGCGCAGTGCAGCATGCTTATAAGAACAATGCTTTTAGTAAAGTCTACTTTAGTACGGGCATTGCCCAGTTAGGTAGTACTTTGCATAATGTGAAATTAATGTTTAAGTTTATTATATTAAAAAAATTAAAAAAATACCTAGTGTTGTTTTAAAAATATTCTATTAAAATAGTGCGAAAACCTACCTCGTTGGGCAATGGCTCGTTATGACAAAGAAAAAAATCGAAGCGGAGCGAAATGTTTGCGACGCAGATCTCGATGATTTCACCACCGATTTTAGAATTTTAAAGTTTTAATCGAATCTAAAAGAAAAATACTAGGTCACGACGGAGCCGGAATTTTGAAATGCGAAATAATAAAAAAGTTGTTTAAAAATATTTCCTCATGTTAAACTTTTTCGCGCGCTTTTTGTTCGAATTTCAGAAAAAGAATTATTTGTTTGAAGTTTTCATTTCTCCCCTCCAATGTAGCATAGGTTTCACCTTTGCGACTGCGGGGCTACCCAGTTGTCCTATCCTATTGTCGCTCCTGTTAGATAATTTATCTATTTTTAGGTGATCAGCGGTTTTCATGGCAACCGTACCCCATCACACTTCACATGTAATGCTAAAATACACCCCGCAATTTATACTCAATATGTCGATGCAGGTGACAAGCCACGAAAAACTATTGAAAGCTTTGAAATAACCGAAGCTACTCTCTCACCTGTCCCAGCATAGTTCCGAGCGGAGGCCCTGCGGTCGCCATGCCGGCAGGGATTGTAGTCTTCATGACTAAAGAATGAATCACTTTATCGGCGACCTTCTTGGCGTTTCTAAGCCGGCCGACCGTTTTCGACATTGCTGATTAATAAATAGCGCGAAAGCAGGTTTCCCGAAAAAAATAAAATAAAATACACGTCCCGTCTACTTGGATATTTCTAGGACGACAGGAATTACGAATACACTAACACAGACGTAAATTACAAATAAACATTATTCAATATAAATTACCAAAATCAAAACTTTTTTGATGCGGGATATTTTATTCTTTAAAAATATCCAGTAGCTAAAATATGCCTAGCCTAAAATCCGCTCAGGATGTCAGTTGTCAAAGGCAAAAAAGTGAGGTTATTTTTTCTTCTTTTTGTCTATTGAATTTAATTATATTTGACAGTAGTTACGGCAAATAAACATTACATTTAATTCGTAGTTTCAAAATGTGCTCACTTTTTCGTGTTTTAATATCAAAATAAACTAACAAAAAACAAAATTAAAAAATAGAAAAATATTACTAAAGTTCTTGTTTTAATTTTTCTTCGTATTGAATAATAACGTCAATCAATGAGAGTAATTCTAGAAATAAATCAACAATTTTGAGAACTAGGATTTTTTTTAAAGCCAAACAGAAAATGAACTTCAAAAACATTGACTACTGTCTTCTATTGGATAACGTTTTATCTCTTTATTATCTAGGCTTATATAGAAATTAAAAAGTTGAATTTATACTTTATCTAAAAGTTAAGTCTCGCAAAGTTCACGTAATTTTCTAAACATTTTGACAAAACTTTAAATATAAATATCTTAAAGAATCAGTTAAAAACCAATACGGCAGCGCCCCGAACTGTACGATCTTTGAAATTGGCCACAATGTTCTTCGAATGAGGAATTATTTAACCTTTTTAATGTCGAAAATTTTCTTAATTCCTATTTATTATACGCTTTGATACTGGCTAAAATGTTTTGTAATTTATTTATAGGATGATACAAACACAACAATATGAAGAGACAAACACAACTAGGGTCGCCGCAGTGCAATATATATAAAAAATAAAATAAAACATTTATTGAACGAACTTACATAATTTGACACAAGAGTTGAATATGGTTATTGGCGAGAAATTAGCCGATCCAATATAAAAGTCATTATTACAAAATATAACTATATTGACTTGGATTCAAACCCGCGATACCTGACGCTGACTTGACTTTAATAGTCAAATAGACTTCTCAAATCCTTGAAAAAATTCTTGTAAAATGTTTTTTTTTTAATAGGGAATTACAATTGGCTAATGTTTCATAAAAATGTTTTTATTGAAATAATTGTATGATTTTTTTCAAAGCTGTAAAGTTTTCTGTAACTTAAGTTATTAAAATTCGCGTTTGGCGAAACCGCGATTAGTGGGGGATTACTATCATTATAGTCTATGATTAACACACGTGGCCACGTTATGAAATACATTACACATTGAATTATTCAAATAATAAAACCATATAATAACACTTGTAGGTATTCTTTAAAAATAACCTAAATTATATAGAAAACACACATAGAAAAGTAATTACATTTACAATAATTACACATTGTACAGCTAAGAAATTTCAAGTGGTCATTCGAGCCGGATACAAGTAATCTCACTCGCTACGTTTTGTTAACCGTCGGTGGGGACCACGAATGTAGGGGTAGGTTTTCCGCTGTGTTCGAATGGGTAATATGGATGATCCTGCCAGTACTCCGGCACGACAATGCGGCTGTTGGAGTTGTACTGGTCGAGGCGATGGACCTCATCCGGCGTGAGCTCGAAGTCAAAGAGGTCGATGTTGCTGGAGATTCGCAAGCTGTTTATAGACTTTGGTATGACGGCCATTCCGCGTTGAATCTGGAATCATTTAGTTAGGTATAATGTTAGCTAGGTAACTGTAAGAAATTTTTAAATTCAATTTTGTTTCAGGGAAATACGCACCGTAATATTACATAAGGATATAGATTTGTGAAAAGACTTAAACGTTTTCAAAATCTGTAAAAAGATAAAAGCTAGATGCGGCCGACCACTCTGACGTCCGATCCGACTGCATTCAGTTGCCATAACTGCACGTGCAGTTGCTAGGACTGCAAATGCGGCAACACAACCAATTGGATTTTATTAGTATAAGCAGTTTTAAGATGGATTTCGAAGTTGTATTGTATTTCACTAATAAAAGTATCTGTATCAAATGCATTGCTGATTTTGCACTAATCGAAGCGGACTCACCAGGTACTTCAAGGCTATTTGCATCACACTTTTCTTATATTTATTAGCGATGGCATTGAGTTCTGGATCTGTGGCAGATATAGCTGGTGTATTGGATCCGTTTCTAATAGATGGCAAGTAACCGAGGGGACAATACGCCGTGACAACAATGCCTTTGTCCTGGGCGAACTTTATCAACGGCTCTTGGGTTAGACTGAGATGGACCTGGGAAGAAGAAATATGCCACATTTAATTTATTTGCAGGCAACAGAGAATATGGGTAAAAACTGGTTTTTAAATAGTTCCTACCTATTTTCAGAATCAAATTTAACCATCAAGCAACCACATACAAATTAAAACCAATTAGGCTAAGAATTGCTTTTTATCCAGAGCATGAGCACGTATAACCTCAATTTTAAAGTGGATATATTATACTTTTTACGCAAATTATATTTATTAATTTATATAAATTATAATTATTAGACAAATTTATAAATTGCATTCTAGACTCCATATCTTCACATAAAAATAGCATCTTATAAAACATATTGTATAATGAATAATGACCGTTTAAAATCACTTTATATATACCTAGGTGCATACCTAATAAAATAAAATAATTATGGTTCGATGTTTTGTATCCAGCGATCTTTTAAAATATATAGATATGCGAGTGTACTCGACGCGAAGTGGCGTACTTGGACTTGGCGTACGTTTTTTTTTTAAAACGATCTTTTGATCGTTGTTTTTGACCCTCAGTTGCCGTATTTATGTTTTAAAAGATCGTTATTATTCCGAACACGACCGAAGCAGATTAAAGCTAATTTCACAACAAATTAAATTATTATGAAACATGTTAAAGATCATCAATAATTACCTACTACTTCCCCGCTGTTGTGTCCGAGGTGGCTTCTAGGCTTTGATTATAAGCAATTTGTTGAGAAATCACAAATTGTAACCTAAATCTTGAATGCAAGCGAAACATAACAACAAATTGCAAATGACAGCTAATTCGCGCGGCTCACTAGAGATGGGCCAGCAGTACGCTCAATCGGTCGAACGATCGATCACTCGCTGATATCGATTATCTATGATTGTATAATTAATTGATATAACAATAACGACCACAGACCTCCACTTGCAAAACCGATGGTTTGACTGGCGAATTGTCCAGCAGGCGAGCCAGCTGGCTGATGTTGAAGTTCGAAACGCCTATCAAGCGGGCCACACCTTTCTTTTGCAATTCAACGATGGCCGCCCATGTGTCTAAGTAGTCCACGTGGTCATATGTCCCATTGCTCTGAAAATGCGACACTCATTTTCGAAATCTTTATTGAGGAAATTGTTGGCTAAAATCGTATACGAAACAGACGAATAATGTATAAATCTTTAGTCCACTCAATTGTAGGATAAGTGAGCCTAGATCTGATTAGGCTCACAAATTTTAAATCTTCCTATGACCTTAAATGAAACATTTGGTTTACTTAATTCTTTTCTTTCCTGAATAATTTGTGAATGGAATGCGTTACATATGACAATATTTGATCCATTTCCATCTTTAAAATCTGTTTTGAAACGTAGGCTGCGAGTTGTTAAAAAATATTTTTTCCTCGCCTACCAAACTCAATCGTATCACCGGAGCTAGCTCCTATAAATTTAATAAATAATAACCCAGTTGTACTGTTATGACTATCTTATTTGTAAAAATAGAAGAAAAATAATCCTGGGTATGGTTTTAGAATTTTATTAAAAAGGTCTACATTGTCTAAAATAGAGCTTCAAAGTCTTAAAAAGGTTAGTTTATTTAAAAGGTTTACTTTGCCACACTTTTATATAAACTTTACACTTAAATATATTATCGAATGAATAAAAGATTCGAGACAATAAACGCACAGTAACAGAAAATCTTATAAACGTGCAAATTCAACAAGTTTTTTAAATAGATTAATTACAATCCAAGCTCGATACAGAGAAGAGCATTTACGGGTAAAAAAGGTTTATTTTAAAGGCATTTAAATTTAATTTAAACCTCACAATTTTATTGAATCGCACCACCATAAAAGGCTAAAGTCCTTACTACATCATCCGAAGAAATTTAAAAGAGAACCTTAATGCCTATTACCAATACAAAAGTGAAACTTGTTCACAAAGAATCAACACGGGGGTAGTATTCAGGTTATACAGATTGTTTTTTTTTTAATTAAGGGCACTCCTTATAGGATGTTGGTCTATATCAACGATCAAACATTAATCAGCAAAAAACATTGGAGAAATGTTTCTCACTTACGAGAAAAACGTCTTCAAAATTAAATTGAAATCGTTTTTATGTTTGGCGACGCGGTTGAACGAAGTATGACTTTATTTTTTTTGTGAGACCGGTTTAGATATCGATATAGATCAACCTCCTAAAAGGAGTATCCTTAATTTAAAAACCACCTCTATAGGTTTATGAGGTATTCTCAGTGGATATATTTTATAAATGTTTAGATCAGTTGATATAATGTCAATTTTGCTGTAGTGTGTGGCTTTAAATTTACGGTTTATTTTTTTAATGTAAAATATTAAATGCAATAACAACATGATAACTTACAAGTAAGGCCACCGGAAAATGCATCAGGTAAAGGTCAACGTACTCCAAACCCAACTTATCCAGGGAAGCATTGAAGCCCTCTTCGACCGAGTGCGGACGGTTGTGGTCGACCCATAACTGCCGAGTATAAAATCGTGTATTGTTTATGTCTAGGACTTTCAAGATGGCGTCGTCACAGATATCGGAAAACTTGGATTAGGCACGTTTTTTAGCGCGAACCAAACCACGAAGTGGTAACGTCTTCACGGGAGCCACAATACGATAATAATGCAGTTAAAGTTGTATGTATAGAATAACGCAACGCGAGCAGTGACCTTTTTATGGTATTTTAAAATGAACACGCATAAAAGAAACTTAATAAATTGATTAAATAAGTTAGAAAGGACGTTTTTCGGTCCATGCGGCCACAGATGCAATTACAGAGACCACAAACGATAGCTACTCAGAACTCAATCGGCCGCCGCGGGGAGCGGACGTCTCGATGACGCGTCGTCACTACGAGTTAGTTTAACGCACAAAAAAAGTGTACAAACGACTTGGAAGCATATATAATGTTAACGCGTTTATTGGATTTTAGTTTAGGTTTAATTCGCTCACAAAACAAAAAGCAAACACAATAGGTGCCGACACGAATGTAAGCTCAAGTAAATAAGCAGTCGTAAGTCAGAACATTTTAAGTCCAGGGTGTAATATAAATCTTTTCGATAACCGTTCATCTAGTTCGAAAATCGACACTAGGTGACTTGGATCAGCAAATCGATCGAATTCAGTAGTTCAATGGGAACGCGCACTTACTTTCGTCGTTACAAACAAGTCCTCGCGTTTGACAGTTCCATCGGAGATCTTCTTCTTAATTGCGTTGCCAACGTTTCGCTCGACCCGATAAACGGAGGCCGTGTCGATATGACGGTAGCCGATGTCTGCAACGGAAAAACCACGTTAAAAATTGGAAATTTAAAAAGACATTTATCGCGGCGTCCTGCTAATAGTCCACGTCGCTGCGGATTCCGACACTGGTGAGAGGAGAGCGTCTGTCGCTGGTCCCAATGGGGAACCAGCGACAGACGCTCATTAACAGCTAATGACAGCGCTAATGACAACGTGATTAACAGCGCTAATTAACTATTGAAACATATTTTTAAAAAAGACAAACGAGTGACTGACGCGTGCGAACTTAACAAGATGGCGTCGGCCAACGCGGGGGTCGCAAACAATTTGAATAAAAGCGCTCATAGGTACCTATCGCATGCTCCAGGGCGGCCTCGAGGCGGTTGGCATCTTTGGGATAGTTATTCCAACCGAGGTAAGTGCCGAGGCCCACGACCGGGATCCTGCCGCCGCTGTTCAAGGCCAGGGTTGGGGTTTCGGCGGCATTTGTGTCCTGCAAGGAAGCGCTTGGCTACTTATTCGTTGTTATCGTACGCGGGTTTTAAAAAAAAATTAAAACCGTCCTATGACGACCTATGACGTCACGGGTTTTAAAAAAAACGTGACGTCATAGGTCGGGAAATGGGACCATGGAGGTTACGGAGTTTAGTGGGTGGGTGATGCACTTCTTTGAGCTTGTTCAGGATATTAGGATTTCTTTAGAAAAGCTACCTATTGCAATGGGTACCATGTCATACCATACTACTTCCAGAAAATTCTCACATATCTTCGCGTTTCACATCGCCTAGAACCCAAACCCCCAGTATCACTTTCTTGTGGACACGATAACTGCTGTAATTTTACACCAATCACTTTCAAATTGATATATATATAAAAAAATTAAGGGGCACAAAATCTCGTTCAAGTTCACTAATGGGTAAAATCGGACCAGGGGGCGGTATTAAGGGGATTTTTCAAAAAAATTGAAATTTTACTCTAACTTTCTTAGTATACAAAATATCGAATTCATTTAAACTTTATATTATTCCTTAGATAAGGGCCTAAAACTTATTTCAATAAACTTTTTTGATATCACCAACCGTTGACCCTAGGGAGGGGAAAAGGTAGTTTTTCAAAATTCAATAAATCATACCTCCCTATTAAGGGCACAGGAATTAATCCATTCAAAATGTAAGTTGTAGTCCTATAATTTCCCTACAATTTTTGTTTGAAATAATTTTTGATATGAGCAATCCTTAAGGCACAGTATAAGTAGGGATTCAGGCGGTGTTTGCCTGTCCCTTATTTTGATCCGGTGAAATCTACCTCCGCTGAAACGAATTTTTTTAATACTCTCCAGGGCGCGTTTTTTTTGCTTCATTATTAGATTAGCCACGCTCTGGTCTTCAAATATAGAGTTTGTATGTCAATCTGTCCTTCAGATGTAAGATTTTCGATTGTTAAGATAAGATATAGTTTATTATGAATAAACTAGGAATGCTTAATTACTGTTTAAAATAGATACTAATCGTTAAAACTGCCCACAGCAGTGGCTGGTTTAAATGTAAAATTCATTGTCAAACCACACGGCGTAGATGTGCCGGCCTTGTGCATAGTCGCCTTGTGTTAATTTACAGTGACCTTGTCTTACAGTCACCGGTCACTTACTGTAAGCCGAGCATTGTTGTAATCGTGACTATGCATAAGGCCCGGCGTGTTTTGGATAAACAGATTACTTATCTAATGTGTTGCACATAGCTTCTTTATACCCCGCACTTGGCGATGAAGAGCTGATGATGAAGTAGCTTTGCACCTCGAACTACCCTCCAATTTCATTTTAGCACCGGGCCCCACCGAGGTTTTTCGTCAACAAGGCTCACCTGAGTTCTCGTCGCTGCTGCCGCCACCAGGAGCCAAACTGAACTCATGAAGGAATGCATCATCGCGAACGCTCTGAACCAGATGTTCTCCAAGTGTGCGTTCTGAAAGTCGCTAAAACAAATCACATTTCTCTAAAAAAAATAATAAATTCAAAAGATCGTGTGTTGGGCTATTGACCCAGAGGTCTTGGGTTCGAATTCGTATTTTTACGCTTCATTACCACCATCTCCCCTGACTTCAACACAGGCACATTTGGCATAGTTGAGTAGGGCCCAAAATAAGTAAAAAGTATATGACCAAGGTCATAGCAATTCTTTAAAAAGAAAAAAATGTTTGCAGATACTTATTTTCTTGTCATCTTTTACGAGAACCTATCGTTCCGACGGGCTAAAGCATGATAAATATTATTAAAAACTAAAATCATTATATTTCATTAGGCGGTGACCCGCGACATGCGCGCGCAGATGAGATAATTGCCTAATTGTTGAGAAGTTTATTTTTGTATAAGGTAACATTTAAAAAAATAGCATTTCGTAAAAAAACACTTAAATTCGAAAAATAGCTTAAATTCAATAACAAATGTCCTTTTAATTGCCCAATAACTTCGAAGGTAGACACTATGACAGCGTTATTTTTTTTCGTCGAAACATCAATATTTATTAGACGACTCCCTCTGTGTTAGGTGGTAAAGATTGCCCTACGGCAATAAGATTTCCCTTTTATTGTTATGACTGTCAATAAAATGTTTTTTAATTAAATATTCATCACATCATCGCGCAAAAATATAATTTTGCCATGCGACGGGCAGTTCTTACAATGTAATCAATAAAATGTAATCAATAAAACGTAATATTCTATTTATTAAACGGGTTAAAAAATAAATTAGTAATATATATTAAAAGTTGAAGTAAAATTTAATTTTTGATCACTCAAAAAGCTTGACACTTACCGAAAAAAAATATAAATTTACCTAGATTGTGAAATATTTAACACGCAACTTTATACACCTCCGTATTACAATAATCAGAAATTACGCTAACAAATCCCCAAAAAGTACTTCGTCGAATGACATTATGAAAATTCAAAGGTCAAAGGTGTCAGAGGTCAATATTTTACTGGATTCATCGGAGTTTATCTCATTTGAAGAATGCTACCGTAAACTGGGAGAACTTTACACGGGACAAAACTGGGACCCTTAGGTCGTTGGACACTCTCTATCTATCTATATATATAAAACAAAGTCGGGTTAGTTACACCGTTAATAACTCAAGAACGGCTGGCCCGATTTTCAAGATTTGTCTCCGTCCAGAATAGCAGAATAACTATTAAAACATCGAAAACAATCATTTTAATAAACCTCAGCGTAACCGCCTCAAATTGAATGAATGTGTTAACTTATTAGCTGAATTAAATTCAATTTTATAGTATAAATTAAGTTCATTTTTCATTTTTACAGACAGATTGACGTCCAAGGACGAGGACGGGGAGGAGGATTCTATCTTTCAAAGTTTCTGTGAAATGCGCCCACAAACTTACCCCTTTGCTTTGAAATTATTTTTGATTGAACCACTGTATCGATTTGCAGTAATTTTCCTAAAGAACATATTTTGTATCGCAATAATCTATGGTTAAATATTTTTAAATACATTATTAGATAAAATTAGAAAAATATTGCAATGACTGCGCTCGTTTTTAAGCTAATTATAAGTATAGTTTTTGTTAAATAAAAATATAGCTATTATTAATAAATTACATATTTTAACCGCAAGATGAAAAAATAAACTATAAAGCGATGTTGCCAATATAATTGCATAATCAACGAAAAGTTAAAAAAAAAAAAGAAAGAAACAACCAAGAAATAATTTAAAAAAAAAACGTAACTCCAAAATGGCTGTGAACTGCATATTTTTTTTAGAAATGACCCTTTTTTACTATCTCCCTAAGTTTTATCCACTATTTATACAATATAACCACGAAATAAGTGGCGGGTCGGATTTTTTTATATATTTTTATGACGTCATCAATAATTCTGCAGCAGGAAATTGACACAATGTCTTGACTTATAACCTCGAAACCAAAAGTTTTACAGGAAAAAAATAAACTGACCTCGTATTCAGCGATAATGATTGTTTTATGGATTATTATTATAGGCTACTAACCATTCAAACGGACTTTTATCAAAGTGTCCCCAATGCACGGTAGCCGCTATCACTCGCGAAACAAATTTAACTATGCGTTAATCTGATTTATAACAAAATTAAAACGTCAGGTCCGTAAAATAAATAATAACTTTAATTTAATGGAATAATAATTAAAACAATATAATACAGATATTTCTCAGAATCGATCGCAGTCTCGGCGTAGAAATACTTTCGACGTTTCGAGTTATTCGAGTGACGAAAATGATTCATGAAAATGATATTCGATATAGTCATAAAACCCACCGGCGCTGAATGTTCAATGCTCTCTGGTCCTTAAAATTGTAGCGGCGCTATACATTCGTACTGCGGCTGGCAGCGTGCGCCTCGGATTGGCCGGCATCTGCGCAGGCGCGCATTGGAGCGCAGCAAGTCACTCAGGATCGCAAGCTATCGCGCACATCCGACGTTATATTAATTATAGGCGATACATTGGTCTATTTTTTTAAAGTTACTCGTGGATTCATCGAGAATCCCGTAATACTAAGAGATATTGGTAAGTATAGTCCGATTGGGAGAGCAGTCGAATTATTAAATTCCATTTCTGTTCGCACAATAGTATTAAAAAACTGCTTTCTATCTTTCCTATGTAAGATTATTGTTATTGTTTTTGGTTTTTAATGTAGTTTATTTTCTGTTAGAACTAAGTTATTTTTTTTACTTATATTGTGAAAACCTGTTTGATAAATAATTAAATAAATATTTTATTCACCATTATTTCAATTTTCAGTTGGAGCGCTACTGAGACAAATTCGAGTGTAACTTATATTTTTTTTGTTGTAGGTTGATTTATTTAAATATTTTTAGTTGCCTTAGACTAAAAGTCGCTTAAGCCGACCAAACATGAAAAAATTTTGATCGAAAAAGGTGTTTTTTTAATTTTTTCCTACCTTACACTCGACTTAACCCAATGGAATACAAATGGGACTTCCCCTAGAAAGTTGTCTATCATACTTATGAAAAAAAAAACATCGGAATATTAAAACAAAAAAAAAAACAGATTGAATAAAAAAAATCCCCCTTTTTTTAAAGCCTACTAAAAATATTAGAATCGTTAAGACAATACGAAAATAGGACAATGGTGGCACTTATTTTAATTACTTTTCGTGTATTTAGAATAAAAAAAAACTTAAATAGTCAATGTTGTAACTGTAAATAATTCTTTAACTCAATTAGGTCGTAAATCCTTCAGATATCTTCCCTGATGACTTCCAAGTCTTCCAGCCTCATCCGTAAATTATAACTCAAGAAGGACCACAACTCTATAATTATACCCAAAACTTTTCCTCGTTAACTCTGACCACATCTGTATAATTAAAATTTCTTGACATATCATTAAAATAGACCGTAAAAAACTTCAGGCCGAGAACCGAGCCTTGGGGTACACCAATAAAGCGATGTTTCCATTCACTCTGTTTACTAACGATTTCCAAGGAGCTCGTATAATCAACATTTTAGAAAAAATACTTGACATCTGTTTTATATAATAAACTACGGTTAAATCAACCAATGAAAAAACGAAAGGATATTTAAAAAATATTTATTTATTATGTACTAAAAATAATTGTATTTTAAATATAACAATGGCTTCGTTTTGTACACACGTTTATATAAAAAATATATCTCGTGTCTAATCTAGATTACGTTAACCCTTTACTAGCAATCGCACCAGATTTTTATTCAGGCAATCTGCGACTAAGATTTCAAAGAAAAATGCCTATTAATCTAAAGTTTTCAACCTCAAAATAAGTACGTCCCTGCCAATTTTTTTGTTTTTAAAATAAATTTTTTTAAGTTGTACTTACTACAAGAACTCCTGAATATTGTACCAAGAAGTACGTTCACATTTCAAAGTAGAAAACTTTGAAAACATAAAAAAAAATACGGTATATATTGCAAAGGTATTGGGGGTGTTACCTCTGTTAGTTAAATTAACAGTTACCTGGTAAAACATTGGGTAATTCATACATTTTAGTGCGAATAATTAAAAACATTGTTATTACAATAGTTTTGGCTAGATAGCAGTAATTGCGGAAAAATTAAATTACTATTTTACACATTAAAAATTTAAATTAATATAATAGTAACAATGCATATTAACTTCTAACAATTTAATTATTTATTACTTACAAGGGACTATTCTCGTAGTTATATTCAATATATCGATATCCTTAGTAACTCCTAAATATGGCATTTAACTCTAGAAACCTGATCGTGCCAATGTAATATGATATCAGTGTAATTACACCGATATCATACCGAGAGTGTAATTACACTCTCGGTGTAATCATTTTAATTTGAGACTTGAAATCGTTTCAGCAGGGCCGGATTCGTTTAATGCAATAAAGCGTTCAAACTGCGTTCTGAGAACAGCCCTGCAGGGTCGATTTCAATAACAAACCGACGACGGGCGGTTTCGCACTCCAACGGTCCAACTCCAATTCTTCGGCTGTTTAATAGTATGCTTAAATTTGACCTGGATTAAATGAATCATATGGAATTTTAAATTGCGTTAATATCTACTCTAAAATGCGTTCTCCAGAACTTAGAAAAAATACGTAGAAATGTTTTAGCAATGTCCGTAGAACGATGGCTTTAAGGTAACCAATTATCCTGTAGATTCCCTGTCGGGACTACCCTGTACACCAGATTCTAATGGTTTTGCAGCGGGTAGGACATTACACTGGTCTAAAGTGATAGGTGAACGTTTCGTTTAGAATATTCCCAATTTACAACGTTGCTGTTAAAACTTGGCACAAAAGTATCTTTCATTATGGAACAGCTCATTAAAAGCTATGCTCTCACCGGAAAATGAATTATTTATAAATATTTGACTAATGATTGGCAAACGTTTGAAAAGTCAATGTTTTGTGTTTAAATTGTAAAATATTTTGAAGTAGGTGCCGCGCGCAGTAGCCCGTTCAATGCTTGATACATCTTCGTACAATTGGAGTTCGCCTAGCCCCTAATTTAATCCGGTGACATCTACCTTCGCCTTCCGGCGTATAATTTATAACGTTTAAAAAAACTAATATTTACCAAACTACACACATAAAATCCAGGTCGCATTTGAGTAGCTGGTTTTTTTTTTAATTAAGATATTAAATAAGGCTATCTATCACAGGTCGGTCAATGGAAATAATTCTTAAAAATAAACGCATCTAATTATGAACTAACAACATATTTCTTATGATATAACAATCGGTATATATTATCACTAGAGTAATTTATTTCGATTACCACTAGAGTAATTTAATTCGATTACCACTAGAGTAAATAAACTCTTTGTTTACTGTTATTTTAATTTTGTTTGAAATTATTCAAGCTAACGCATACATTGAGAAATTTGTTTAATAAATAAATAAGGACCTTGAATTCTGTACCTAGGTTCAAATACCGTAAAATGGCCAATTGCTGAAATAGTTACTGCATTCATACTGTGCTTTTTTACTGCGGGGTATATTTAACGAATTTTCGTCAGTCGCTGCATTTAAAACTAATGATTTTTTATAAGGCATGATTAAATATCACAAAAATGACAGCGTCACGGTTTTTCAACTAAGAAAATCGTAGAAATTTTATTTTTTATTCCACCAAACATAATATAATGTTGTAGTAAACATAGCGTTGTGACGTTTCGCCGTGAAAAACAGTTTTTTTTAATGACTCACTCTTAATCAAACCACGGCCATAGACAGCGGTATTTAGTCAGCTCAACCTCAAAGAGTTTTGTTCTCTGCGCGGTCAGTAACCAATTGTTAGTTTTGAATTAATAAAATATATAAATTAAAAAAACTAACTTTACTATATTTTAGAACCTTCATTTCTCTTTCAATTACTTTTTTTTCAATTCAACTAAAAAAAACCATTAGAAGATTATCATTTCTTAAATTTCTAAGAAATAGAATTATTTTTTAAAAATCTGCCTTTACTATGTTGAAGACCTAAGATTAAGGTATCTAAATATATTTTTTTCATGTTTGTAAAAAGGGTTATTTACCCTTTAGCTTCGCCTTAAATTAGTTTTTTTCCAATCTTTATGGAATTTACTGCTAATACATAAAATAATCACATATTTATTAGAAAGGGCTTTCGTTAATAACATACTTACACTAGAAAAATAGCTCAAGTTCAACCAAAAATTGCTTATAGTTAAATGGCGATTTTCTTCTAAAATCAATTGCTATAAGTGGGTAGGAGGTAATGATTTTAGCATATAGAGTATACCTCAATCAAGTTGGAAGTAATCTGACGTTCAGTAACGTGCTTGGTTTGAAATTAGCTCTCGACACGTCATCCAGCTAAAATTAAACTAGTTTTGAGGAAGAACAATGCTCGGTTCAACTTCCTTCCCCCAAACATGGTGTATGAAAAACCTTCGTCTGTCAACGTCACGAGGGCTAGTTCCAAAATGGCTGATTTCATTGAAGCCACCATGCTGGCTTTGGAGTCACGCCGGCGCCCCGGCATGCGAGCCGTCGCCCGTCGAGTCCCTCACCATCTGCACGAGTTCCCTGTAGAGGAAGCACTGCCGTCCGCTCGGCTTGCAGATCTCCCTGTGGTCCAGCGGGACGCCGCACAGGACGCCCACTCCAGCATCTGCAACACACCCACACAACACAACCTATTACTACCTTCATCATTCATCTCAACGTTTTTCCATTAAACCTCGAATGTAAAGACGCGCTGCCATCTAGTGGGGCACGAGAGTATCTGCCCACTACTGACCTATCAGCGAGATCTTTTATCTTATTTATTTTAATTGATAATTTATTAATTTATTATTGATAAGTTACATAAAAAAAAGGAAAACCTTAACGCATTTTCTTATATTACTTTATATGAAAAATATAGACAGGGTAGAAAGTTATTTTTTTAATTTTACGGGAGTATGCGGCCGCCAACAGTTGGTAGCGAAAGCATTTCGCAAACCTGCGAAATGCCAGATAAACTGTTCTCGTGCCCGGTTTAACTGGAAGTTCTCAATTGACGTCGAAGGCAATTAGACTTGATTGGTTTGCGCATTCCTTCTTGCTTGTTTGGAAAAATGCTAAGTTGCATTTCACACGACGTGTCGTAAATTCCTTGCTTACTGTTTAGTTTTCCATAATTGAAAACGGAACCCGTTACAGGAGCCTAGATAATTTTGAGATTACGGTGTTTGTATGAAGAAACGACCGAAAATGAATAATGTTGTTATAAGCAAAGGTTGACTACCCCACTCACCGGCTGATTCTACGCTGACTATCGTCAACCACATGACCGCCATGAGGGTCCTGACCGTCTCCACGAAGCTCACGACGCGCGGCCGCCTGCGGTCCCCCTGCAGGTCACCGAAGACGACCCTGGACTCGGAGACGGATGACAGGTGGCAGGCGTTCTGCGCGGACTCCACCGCGCTCAGCCAGCGCGTCTGCAGCGCGAGCACTTCGCAGCCGTCTGGAAAAACACTTACACAGGGTACAGGATGTCGTGAGACCATTCCCGAAGACTTAATGTTTGTGTTCCCTATTATTTTTAATAAAGTACTCGTTTGAATAGCGTCGCGATACGTTATCGATCGCGCGTCGAACGCGGTCAAGGTCACGTTATCGATCGCGCGCCACACACGCGCGCGCGATACACGTAATTTACACCAACCCTTTAAAAAAAAACAGTTTCCGATTCGAAAATATGTCACTTTCGGTATAAAAAGTCGGTTTTGGTCTTACACTACCATACATATTTCTCAACAACAGAACAATAAAGCATCCTTAAGGGAAGTAAAATCGCGACTTAACGTGTCGGTACACGGTGAATATTGTCGCAATATGTTTCTACCCCCTCTAATTCTGTCTGTGGTTCGCAAGGGGGGTGGTAAAGGGGGTCATTACACCCCTCTCCCCACCTCCAAGATTTTTCCAGATCCGCCCCCTACCTGTTACGCGAACGGCTGGAACCAACATGGAGAATCTAATAAAAACAAACATTGCTTTACCTTTGGCGATCTCCAAGACCTCGACACTCCTCGCGGTGAGGGGCGACCTGATGGTGGCCAGCAGCGAGCCCCTGTGCGGCACGGAGTAGAAGAGGAACGCCCTGGTGCTCAGCCAGAGGCTGACGCTGCTCACGGGGCCTGGCTGGCCGGGGCTGGTGCCGCGGCCCTGCGGAAGCGCCCGCTCGAGCACCATCTGCTCGTAGGCTGCAACCGGAGAAACCACACTCGAAATCACCCTGTTATTCTAGCGCGCTGCTCGGTGACGAGTTCAGCTGCAAATCACGCAGTTATTTTGTAGCCGTTTAAGTAACGAGCACACCCGGGCCCCATACTAGGGCGCGTTTACACTATTTGATAATAACATTTACGAACTGATATAAAAAAAATATTTGACATCGTTAATGATACATATTAGATAAAAAAAACACATAAAGATGAATTATGTTTAAATTGTAGACATTATATAATAGTAAATATAACAATAATACGATAAACAAATTAGTACTGAAAGCGTATAACGTAACGTCAGTTATATGATTATCGCGTTAACGCCCAACGCTAGACGCCATTAGAGTTTGTCACCTGTCACTTTTGACTGGCAATTCATATCTAATCTCGATAATACCAAAACAAACGCTTTCAAAATTAATTTAATATCAACGGACACGGAAAAAGATAGCGAAATCCCAGGAAATTATGAAAGCAAACAGCGATAACTGAACGATTAGCATTTCTGGTGGAAAAGATATAAAAATAAGGTTAACCTTCGGCGTACATCTGCTTGATGAACAGACCGCCCTTGGAGTGACCTACCCACACGATGGGCCTGTCGCCGACGCCCGCCTCGACCAGCTTGGCCGCCATTTCGTCGGCTCGCCTTTGGAGGGTAGTTCTGAAAGTCAGTACATTGGCGGTTACGGTAACACTACTAGCACATACCTTCTGTGGTATGTGGGTAAACGTGTATATTAAATAAATATGAAATATAACAGGAAATGGCCTAAACCTCCATTAACTCCTGAAGATTCTTTCCTTCGATCAGTCCTGGCAAATGAGCAAAATTATTTCACATTCACCGGAAAGCTTTTGATATTAGAAAATCCCTTTCGACAGGCCGAAAGACGGAGGTAGATTTCACCGGATCAAGGTTGCTCATATCAAAAATTGTTTTAAACAAAACCTGTAGGGTTTGTTTAAAACAAGGCCTACAATTTGCATTTTGAACGAATTTGATCCTTTTATTATCCTTTTCGAATTTTTAGAAACCCATTTTCTAACCCCTATGGTTGATGCTATCAAACAAAAATACTGAAATAAGTTGTAGGCCCTTATCCAAGGCATAAGATAAAATTGAAAAGAATTTAATACCTTTTATATTAAAAAAGTTATAGCAAAATTGCCTCATCTTACCCATTTTGGCCATTAACGAACTTGACCGAGTTATATAAACTTTTTAACAGAGGGTGGTTTTGGGTTCTAGGGGATGTGAAAGCGAAGATTTGTCGCAATTTCCCAGAAGTCTTAACATGGTAAGGGTTATGTTTAAGGGGCGTAGAGTCGTGTTTAAGAATTGGAAATTGGCGCGAGGAAGACATTGCTCGCGTCTCTGCAGATTCTGACACTGGTGCGAAGAGAGCGCCGCGCACACTTCTTCTCTAGTCCAAGTCTAGCTCTAGTTCCGATCAAAAAATAGTTGATTCTGACCTATTGAAACACATTTAAAAAAAGTAATCAGGAATTAACCTTTATTTATTTATTTATTTATCTCTACATGAGGTTTATTTTTCAATAACCTTCGACCAAAAATCCCTATAAATATAAGTGTAAACGCAGGATTATTTTTTTTTATTCATCACACAGAATAAATTTACAGAAAATAGCCAAGAATGGATCTAGACAAAGGTTCAGTGTATTTTAATTATTTTATTTTTTTTTATAATCACTTCTGATAAATCCTTCATACAAAATGAAAAAAAGTCTACTTACGACTGTATGCCCCTAATTAAAAGTTTATAAAATCCAATGTGAAGAAAAACATATTTATCTGCATTAAATATTGTATTATTATAGTTAACTAAAACTTAAAAGTGTTTTTTGAACCAAATTATGTTTCTAAGTTATGTATTTATATGTGTATGTGTTAGTATGTAAGTATTTATATATATATATATATTGTTTTTATCTATATGCATATATCACAGATCTCTAATATAGATCTCGCACTCTTATATACCCTTACTAATATATTTCAATGGGGTGTTACTAATCCACACAAACTGAACTTTTCTTCTCTAGAAAATCAATAAAATGCTACAAAGTAATACACATTTAATAATATTAATTGTAAATTGGATATATAAATAAATAAATGTGTCGATAAGGCAATTGGGACTACAATAATAAATCTTTCCTCAGGGTTTAGTCGAAACACGTTACCTGTGACTTTTCCTCACCCATATGGGCCTCCAGAGGTACGGATCGGTGGTGTAGTTGAGGGCAATGACCCTGGCGTTGGGGCAGTCCAGGGGCAGCCAGTCCTTGGGCCAGCACGGGGAGTAACAGTTCCGGCAGGCGCAACCCGCCGCGCAGCGTTCGTCCGCGGGGCTCTGGGTCGGGTCGTGCGTCGGGACTCTGGCCTGCTCGTGATCGGCGGCGACTTCCGGCCGGAGGATGATCCTGGATATTCCGGAGAGGTGCTTCGAACGCCAGCGACCCTGGCGCCATGTGTTCACCAGGGAGCCTAGAATAAATCAAGAAGGACATTTAATTAAGATGGTTCCTCACTTTCAGCTGTCAATTATTACTTTTTATAGAATAGCATGACTTATCTTCAACAAAGATAATAAAAATGATCATAAAAATCGTTCTATCCGTTCTTGAGTTATATTTTTATGTTATTTTTATACGGTACTCCAACAAAATATTGAAAATATAACATGTTTGCATTAATTTTAGACACTTAAGTAAGGAAAACCTTAACGCGCTGCGCGCGAATGCACGCTGGTTTAAATAGCGGTCTGTATTTCATGAAAGCTTTTCACTCTCACCTATCTATCTGTGCGATATGCAATACGGTCAAACTTTCATTAAAGTAGTAAAAAATGATTTAAAAAAGAAACAATAATTATGAAAAACGGTGAAAATGTAACGAATATGACGCGAAATAAATGAAAAGTGAATGGTTTAATGAATATTTACAAGGATAACTTACGTTCAACTTAGGATATGTGAAAATGAATCGTCATGGCTAAAAATAAAAAGAAAGGTGTAAAATATATGCACATTACGTGCAAATCGTTTAGATATAGTAAAATTGTATAGTGTATTGATTAAATACCTTGTTTAGATGATTATTACGTTAAAATAGGTTAACACCGTTAGGTTACCTTATATAAAAGTTTGACAGTACTGACATTTGGAAAATTAAATCTATTATATATATATATAGATTTATAATAGATTAAGTTTTTTTCTCTCTCTTCGTATGTTAATGTAAATTACTATGTGAATCTGTAAATTTCTTTTAAAACTAAATAAATAAATAAACAACAGGTATCTGTACCGTGCAGTCCATGAACGAATATGATATCCGCTTGCCGCTCTTGTGCCGGCTCATAGAGCACCTCGCAGGTGACGGTCGAGTCGCCGGGCGCGGGGTCGTGAACGCCGGCGACGCGTGAACCCGCGGCTGCACCGGTGGGGTCCTGAACGGCGGCTGCAATCAGAAGTGGGAGTGAACACAGTCCTTAAGGATTTAGGCTTTTTTAAATCTATACATTTTTTAAGTAATTCACGGATTTATCGAGAACTCGGTGTATCGTACCGATATATACAAACTATAGTAAAGTAAAAGTTTATTCCCAAGAACAACTTAATGCATAGGAATGACAATTTTCAATTGGTTCACACAAATTGATATTATGCAATATATGGATACATCATGCCTAGAGTGTTCGACATTTATACCACTCGTACTCGTATTGCATAGCTAAAAATACATCACATAAAATATATATATATATAATATAGGTTTGATGATAATTTTTATTTTTAAGCTTTCGCCATTCGGCGTCGTCAGAAAATAATAATATATATATATAAATTGTAAATAGAAGTTTTATAATTGTGTTTAAATATACTATTTTAGAATTAGTATAAGAATAAATACCACATAACATTTCTTCCTTTCAATTATAGATCTTTAAATTCATACAGATTTTTTTTTTAACTTTTTTACTTGTGTATTATTACTATTGGTTACTATTGGGAGGGCAGTCGAATTGTTAAATACCATTTCAGCGGAGATAGTTATATATTCGTCTGTTTGCCCAATATAGGAAAACCCTCGTGAGATCAGCGTGAATTGGGAGCGTTTTTATCATTTTTAACTTTGTATTTTTCCTGATTAGTTCTGATTATTTTTTGTTTTTTATAATTTTTTGCTCGTAAGGTGCGAATTGAAATGTGACACGGGGAAACCTGTTTAATAAATAAATAAAGTATTAAATTCAATTCATTCTTTTTTTTTTATCAAACAGTAAAGTACGGAAAACAATCAATTGTATTACACCATCTTAATTATGAGTAACCTTCAGCGAGTGCCGCGTCAATAGTACCACGCGCAAAAGGGTTTTTATACCGTCAGCACTAGGCAAACCCTTTCTTTGACGGTATAAAATTATATTAAGTCGTATATGTGCAATCAGCATACGGCGTTTTTTTTTTAATATTCATCTACTTCAGTAAGAAATGGTATTACAGTCAGCGTATATCACCTTTTAAGATTTTGTATCCAATAAATTTTTTAAATTAAGGCAAGACCGTCCTCAAGAAACAACTCTGCATATACAGGATGTTCCAAGACCTTTCCCGAAGACCAACGCGAGTGTTTATGTTCCCTATTACGCGTGATAGATTGTATTTAAAAAAAAACGAAAGTAATCTACTCCCAAAATTAATCATTTTGCTCGCAGGCGCTCGGCGAAGGTCCGTCGATGACCCGGCGGTCGGATATGACAAGATTTCATATCATCGCGTAAAGTTTACAAAGGTCGAAACAAATAATGTTTGAAATCGCAGGGCTGGATTGGTCTTGGGACACGCCGTGAATGCAGAGCATAGTAACGCGTCGTGGTCACGTTTCTTGACTATTTTTTTTTATACATAAATATAAAATTGTCAAATCCTTGACGACTGTGTTTTTTAAAAGACATTTAAAAGACGTGGTCGCTATAGAGTGACGTCACTGTGTACTTTGTTTTCTAACGTCGCACCTCACAATGACGTCACCAACTTTAAGAGCTAATAACTTTTAAAATAATTGCTCGATTTGCGTTATTTAAAAATTAAAAAAAACGGAACCTTCGCGTTTCAAATCCCCTAGAACCCAAAACCACTATACCACATTCTTGTGGACACGATAACCGCCGTAATTTTACACGAATCACTATCAAATTGATAGATAAAATTTAAGGGCTCAAAAACGAGAAATTTTGCTATAACTTTCTTGATATACAAGATATCGAATTCATTTAAATTTTATATTATTCCTTATATAATAGCCTAAAACTTACCTAAGGAAACTTTTTTGATAGCACCAACCATTGGTCCTAGAGTTGGGATAAAATGGTTTTTCAACATTCCAAATATCATACATAATAAAGCAAGAATAAATTGATTTAAAATCTAAATTGTAGATCTTCAATTTCCCTACAACTTTGTTTAGATTTTTTTTGTTATGAGCAATCCTTACGGCACAGTATCGCTGCGCAAGGATCGCGCAATGCTCGATACAAATTCGCACAATCGGAGTTTGCCCATCCCCTACGGTGAAATCTACCTCCGCCTTCCGGCGTGCCGGAAGGGATTTTTTATACTTTCCTCCACATTTAATGGACTTCGACCAGTTGCCGATTCGTAAAATGTCCTCTGGAAGGTTTTCGAAAATGCGTTTATTAATTGACTTTACGCAATTTTTCGTTATCACTGCTCGACCTATTTTATTTTTTTTTTGGTCCGCCCTAGCGTTATCTATTATTAATAAATAAAGATAAGTTGTTCCATTAGTAAACTAACGTTCTGATTACAGTGCTCAGGATAACATTTTTTGCCCATGTCGTTGACGGATACCGTAAAACTTCGGCCAGAAGCTAGGGCAGATAAAGACTTAAAAGGGATTGTAATGGGTTCTTTACAATTTTACCTTTATATTATAAAATACCAATTTACTAATAAATACTCGTATAACACTTCGACGATGTAAATTCAAATCTATTTATAAAGGTCGTATAAACGTTTGAAGGAAGATTCCTAGCTAAAAACGCACGATTACATTCGGACGTTTATTATTGTGTTAATCAAAAAACTGTGGCACTGTTATGCGATTGTCGATAACAAACGAGACATGACACAGCAAATTAGTTGACATAATGGATTAATTTGTGGTTTCAAGATAGCGAGCAGGTGATATTCAAAAAGAACTTTTTCCATTTTTGTCAGAAATTAAAGCATTAATTTAAATGCCGTTAGATTATAAAATATTTTCTCCGCAATCAAGAAATATAGTTTTGTTTCCTGAAAAAAATGTGATACTTGTGGTTTTTCTTGCAAATCTTAATATATATAAATCTCGTGTCACAATGTTTGTCCTCAATGGACGGCTGAACCACTTAACCGATTATAATAAAATTTGAACACCATGTGCAGTTCGATGTGCACTTGAGAGATAGGATAGTTTAAATCTCAAATTATAGTCGCAATTTTAATTTATCGCTAATTATTTGTCTGTTATTATTTGGCAGTCATAAAACTGACAGATGTCGATACCTTTTTATTTTATGGGCGATTGTGAAGAGCGCGTGACGACTCGGTGCCTGTATAATTTTATTGAACAAGCAGAGGAAAGAGCAATTGTGATATTATTGGAAAATTTTTTAGAAGATCACAATCAACTAATTCAATTGATCAAAAGAGTTTCGCCACGACTGCAAAATGACAATTATCAAATCGTCATAAAAGCCGACAAAGTACCATTAGGTGCACATGCTGGTAGATTCAACGCTCCAACTGTTGATGAGGTTGCTGTTATCATGGTTGGTGATCCAGTTGACAAAAGATCTATAAACATTACACGGCGAGACAACACTGTCAGTACGATTTCGGATCTACACCGTTCATATGACGCACTACAATATCCATTGATATTTTGGCAAGGACAAGATGAATATCACCTTAATATCAATCAGTATGATCCAAATACCGGTAAATTTGACAATTATCTATTTACTTTCTTACTGTATGTATAGATTTTAATTTCGTATTGCATTTTATTATTTATTTTTTTAGGTGATTACAGAAATAATAAAGTTAGCTCAATGAACTACTACGCACACCGAATAATGGTTAGACAACATCAAGACAATTATATCCTTCGATATCGTCAGCTGTTCCATCAATACATTATTGATATGTATGCTAAGGTCGAAAGCGAACGCTTGCGATTCCTTCGATTCAACCAGGCAAAACTACGATCGGAAGAATATATTCACTTACGAGATGCTGTTGCTGGAAACATCGATGGAAATTTAAATCCCAATGACATCGGTAATGCTTTCATTTTACCTTCAAGCTACATCGGCAGTCCACGGAACATGCAGGAATACATACAAGATGCGATGACTTACGTACGTCATTACGGCCGACCGGATTTATTTATTACATTCACATGTAATCCGAATTGGGAAGAGATACAAACTTTACTATTGCCAGGACAACAAGCCATTCATCGTCATGATTTAACTGCACGTGTGTTTAAACAAAAATTGAAATCCTTAATTGATTTTATTGTTAAATATACAATTTTTGGTATCACACGTTGTTGGCTGTATACGATAGAGTGGCAAAAGCGAGGTTTGCCTCATGCCCACATTTTGGTTTGGCTTAAAGATAGAATCCGTCCTGAAGAAATCGATCAAATAATTTCAGCCGAAATTCCAGACCCATTAATTGATCAAGAATTATTTGATATTGTCACCAAACACATGATCCATGGGCCATGCGGTGTTTTCAACATGACGTCACCGTGCATGGAAAATGGAAAATGTAAAAAAACTTCCCAAAGCCGCATACGAATGACACGATCACGGATATTGATGGTTATCCAATGTATCGCCGCAGAAGTACTGAGAATGGTGGCCACACATTTACAATGCGACTGCCGAACTTTCCAAATCAAGTTGAGTTTGATAATCAGTGGGTGGTACCATACTCACCACTACTTTCAAAAACTTACAAAGCTCATATCAATGTTGAGCTTTGCAGTTCTGTTAAATCAATTAAGTATATTTGTAAATATGTAAACAAAGACAGTGATTTGGCCATATTTGAAGTAAAAAACATAAATAAAAACGACGAAATAGCACGATACCAAATGGGCAGATACATTAGCAGCAATGAAGCTATTTGGCATATTCTCAGCTTTCCCATCCACGAAAGAGATCCTGCTGTCCAACATCTGGCAATACATCTTGAAAACGGTCAACGTGTATACTTCACTGAAGAAAATGTTCTCCAAAGAGCGTTCGAAGCTCCGAAAACGACTCTAACTGAATTTTTTACATTGTGTCAAAAACCTGATGTTTTTGGCCAATTCGCGAAGACATTGGTGTATGGTGATGTTCCACGTTATTTCACATGGAACAAATCCAGTAAAAAATGGGAGCCACGGAAACAAGGAAAACCACATCCTTCCATTACAGGCATATTCAAAGCTAAGACATTGGGGAGGCTTTACACGGTACATCCAAAGCAACGTGAGTGCTTCTATTTACGTTTGTTATTGGTGAATGTTCCCGGACCAACGTCTTTTGAATTTTTACGAACAGCTAATGGTCGAGTATTCAATACATACCAGGATGCATGTCGTGAACTGCAATTGCTAGAAGACGATAACCATTGGGACTTAACGCTTGCTGATGCTGCGTTGACATCAACACCGAATAACATTCGTCAGTTGTTTGCAATTATTTTGGCGACATGTTATCCCTCGCAAGCACAAACTTTGTGGGAAAAATATAAAAATTGTATGACAGAAGACATCTTGCACCGAATTAGACAAACAAATCAATGCCAAAACATAGATTATACACCAGAGATGTACAATGAAGCATTGGTCTTGATCGAGGATTTATGTGTTCTTATTTCAAATTTACCACTTAATCATTATGGTATGCCATCACCTAATCGTCCAGCCACCGACTTAGTCAATACCGATTTACAACGAGAAAATCAATATGACCATGGAAGTTTAGCAACAATTATCATGAACAGTGAACCATTACTGACAGCAGAACAAAAAATTATTTATGATCGGATTATGCTGGCTGTTGCTGCTGAACAAGGCGGTTTTTTTTTCTTGGATGCACCCGGTGGAACAGGTAAGACATTTTTAATATCGTTGATTCTTGCCAAAATACGGTCGCAACAAAAAATCGCATTAGCATTAGCATCGTCAGGCATTGCGGCTACTTTACTGGATGGTGGGCGAACAGCACATTCAACATTCAAGCTGCCATTGGACGTTCATAATAAACCAGATGCAATGTGTAACATCAAAAAGAATAGTGGAATAGCTGCAGTGTTGCGGAAGAGTTCTATAATAATTTGGGATGAGTGCACAATGGCACACAAATATTCACTTGAAGCATTAAACAGAACTATGCAAGATTTAAACAGCAATAATAAACTTTTCGGTGGTGCTATCTTACTTTTGTCTGGTGACTTCCGGCAGACCTTACCGGTTATACCTCGCTCTACTTTCGCGGATGAGATTAATGCATGTTTGAAACAATCATTCTTATGGCGAAGTGTTGAAACACTTCGATTGACCATAAATATGCGAGTACAATTGCAAAATGATCCATCAGCACTAATATTTTCCGAACAACTACTAGATATTGGGAACGGTAAAATAAAACTGCAACCAAATACGCAATGCATTAAACTACCAGACAATTTTTGCACTGTTGTTCAGGATAAAACTGAATTGATTCAGAGTATTTTCCCGGATATACAGAATAATTATTTGAATCATGAATGGCTTAGTCAACGGGCGATTTTGGCAGCCAAAAACGTTGATGTTGACGAAATTAACTTCCAGATACAACAGTTGTTACCAGGCGATCTGATGTCTTTTAAATCAATCGATACTGTTGTTGATGAAAATGAAAGTGTAAATTTTCCGATTGAATTTTTAAATTCATTAGATATCCCTGGAATGCCACCACATAATCTTCGATTAAAGATTGGTTCCCCTATTATTCTCCTCCGTAATTTGAATCCACCTCAATTATGTAACGGTACGCGTTTGGTCATCAAAAAGATCACCGGAAACATTCTTGAAGCAACCATTTTGGCTGGGAAGTTTAAAGGAAAAGTGGTCCTGCTGCCACGTATTCCGATGATACCATCAGATTCTACCATACCCTTCAAAAGGCTACAGTTTCCAATTCGTTTAGCTTTCGCCATGTCTATAAATAAATCTCAAGGTCAAACAATGTCCATTTGTGGTTTAGATTTGGAAAATCCATGTTTTTCTCATGGGCAACTATATGTTGCGTGTTCACGTGTTGGGAAACCGTCGAATCTATTTGTGTTAGCTAAAGACAGGTTAACCAAAAACATTGTGCACCGATTGGTGTTAAATTAAATTGAAATTGAAAGTATTTATAATTCAAAAAAAAAGATATTAATGTTTAAAAGTTTAAGACTGTCTGCCTTGCCTACCTCATTCATGAGTTTAAGCGTCACATGTTATTTACTGTATTATACTGTAATATACTTATATTTGTTATAAAATTAAATGGAAATAATAAATCTGATAAATTTTTATTTTTTACTTATTGATTTCTGCTTAGTATCAAGTGTAAGAACATTTTAATTAATTGTGTTCAACGTACTTCCCCTTCAAATCTCAATCCAGTGAATTTGTATACCAACATCATCATTGTCGTCTTAGTTCGTAAATAATTTCATTGTACTAAAGGGTTATAGTAGTAGAAAGTCAAATAAGGAGATCACCATATTTTTTTACAAATACCATCTGTGTGAAAAAGCATAGTGGACTCCGTGACTGATGTTCTCTTATTGTTCCTCTTAGATTGTTTACTATAATGTAATATAACAAAAACTTTAGCCACAGCAACGCGTGGCCGGGCAGCTAGTATTACTATATTTAATTAAACCATTGGTATGTAAATTAGTTTGTAAAAAACGCCAAACCTCCATGTATTTTTTTTAATTAATGAATAATTTTATAGTACTTATTATTAGTGAATAATGCAATTTAGATTTATTGATATTTTTAAGTAAATTAATGTGATTCCCCGCATATTTATTTATATAGTTACTAGCTGACCCGGCCACGCGTTGCTGTGGCTAAAGTTTTTGTTATATTAAGGATAAGGATTTCAATTTTTGTTTAAACACACGTGCAGTTAAATCATGACGATGAATGGCTTGTTGTCCTGGCAATAGTAAAGTTTGTATCTCTTCCCAATTCGGATTACATGTGAATGTAATAAATAAATCCGGTCGGCCGTAATGACGTACGTAAGTCATCGCATCTTGTATGTATTCCTGCATGTTCCGTGGACTGCCGATGTAGCTTGAAGGTAAAATGTAAGTATTACCGATGTCATTGGGATTTAAATTTCCATCGATGTTTCCAGCAACAGCATCTCGTAAGTGAATATATTCTTCCGATCGTAGTTTTGCCTGGTTGAATCGAAGGAATCGCAAGCGTTCGCTTTCGACCTTAGCATACATATCAACAATGTATTGATAGAACAGCTGACGATATCGAAGGATATAATTGTCTTGATGTTGTCTAACCATTATTCGGTGTGCGTAGTAGTTCATTGAGCTAACTTTATTATTTCTGTAATCACCTAAAAAAATAAAAAATAAAATGCAATACGAAATTAAAATCTATACATACAGTAAGAAAGTAAATAGATAATTGTCAAATTTACCGGTATTTGGATCATACTGTTTGATATTAAGGTGATATTCATCTTGTCCTTGCCAAAATATCAATGGATATTGTAGTGCGTCATATGAACGGTGTAGATCCGAAATCGTACTGACAGTGTTGTCTCGCCGTGTAATGTTTATAGATCTTTTGTCAACTGGATCACCAACCATGATAACAGCAACCTCATCAACAGTTGGAGCGTTGAATCTACCAGCATGTTCACCTAATGGTACTTTGTCGGCTTTTATGACGATTTGATAATTGTCATTTTGCAGTCGTGGCGAAACTCTTTTGATCAATTGAATTAGTTGATTGTGATCTTCTAAAAAATTTTCCAATAATATCACAATTGCTCTTTCCTCTGCTTGTTCAATAAAATTATACAGGCACCGAGTCGTCACGCGCTCTTCACAATCGCCCATAAAATAAATTTGAAGAAATTTCGGATTGTTATCAGGCATTGGCATCAGTGATCCGATTTTATGGTACACCTGGCCTTGAATTTTGAATGTAGTTTTTCAAAATTACGTCCATCGGATGCACGATCGCATATTACAGTATAATACAGTAAATAACATGTGACGCTTAAACTCATGAATGAGGTAGGCAAGGCAGACAGTCTTAAACTTTTAAACATTAATATATTTTTTTTTGAATTATAAATACTTTCAATTTCAATTTAATTTAACACCAATCGGTGCACAATGTTTTTGGTTAACCTGTCTTTAGCTAACACAAATAGATCCGACGGTTTCCCAACACGTGAACACGCAACATATAGTTGCCCATGAGAAAAACATGGATTTTCCAAATCTAAACCACAAATGGACATTGTTTGACCTTGAGATTTATTTATAGACATGGCGAAAGCCAAACGAATTGGAAACTGTAGCCTTTTGAAGGGTATGGTAGAATCTGATGGTATCATCGGAATACGTGGCAGTAGGACCACTTTTCCTTTAAACTTCCCAGCCAAAATGGTTGCTTCAAGAATGTTTCCGGTGATCTTTTTGATGACCAAACGCGTACCGTTACATAATTGAGGTGGATTCAAATTACGGAGGAGAATAATAGGTGAACCAATCTTTAATCGAAGATTATGTGGTGGCATTCCAGGGATATCTAATGAATTTAAAAATTCAATCGGAAAATTTACACTTTCATTTTCATCAACAACAGTATCGATTGATTTAAAAGACATCAGATCGCCTGGTAACAACTGTTGTATCTGGAAGTTAATTTCGTCAACATCAACGTTTTTGGCTGCCAAAATCGCCCGTTGACTAAGCCATTCATGATTCAAATAATTATTCTGTATATCCGGGAAAATACTCTGAATCAATTCAGTTTTATCCTGAACAACAGTGCAAAAATTGTCTGGTAGTTTAATGCATTGCGTATTTGGTTGCAGTTTTATTTTACCGTTCCCAATATCTAGTAGTTGTTCGGAAAATATTAGTGCTGATGGATCATTTTGCAATTGTACTCGCATATTTATGGTCAATCGAAGTGTTTCAACACTTCGCCATAAGAATGATTGTTTCAAACATGCATTAATCTCATCCGCGAAAGTAGAGCGAGGTATAACCGGTAAGGTCTGCCGGAAGTCACCAGACAAAAGTAAGATAGCACCACCGAAAAGTTTATTATTGCTGTTTAAATCTTGCATAGTTCTGTTTAATGCTTCAAGTGAATATTTGTGTGCCATTGTGCACTCATCCCAAATTATTATAGAACTCTTCCGCAACACTGCAGCTATTCCACTATTCTTTTTGATGTTACACATTGCATCTGGTTTATTATGAACGTCCAATGGCAGCTTGAATGTTGAATGTGCTGTTCGCCCACCATCCAGTAAAGTAGCCGCAATGCCTGACGATGCTAATGCTAATGCGATGTTTTTGTTGCGACCGTATTTTGGCAAGAATCAACGATATTAAAAATGTCTTACCGGTTCCACCGGGTGCATCCAAGAAAAAAAAACCGCCTTGTTCAGCAGCAACAGCCAGCATAATCCGATCATAAATAATTTTTTGTTCTGCTGTCAGTAATGGTTCACTGTTCATGATAATTGTTGCTAAACTTCCATGGTCATATTGATTTTCTCGTTGTAAATCGGTATTGACTAAGTCGGTGGCTGGACGATTAGGTGATGGCATACCATAATGATTAAGTGGTAAATTTGAAATAAGAACACATAAATCCTCGATCAAGACCAATGCTTCATTGTACATCTCTGGTGTATAATCTATGTTTTGGCATTGATTTGTTTGTCTAATTCGGTGCAAGATGTCTTCTGTCATACAATTTTTATATTTTTCCCACAAAGTTTGTGCTTGCGAGGGATAACATGTCGCCAAAATAATTGCAAACAACTGACGAATGTTATTCGGTGTTGATGTCAACGCAGCATCGGCAAGCGTTAAGTCCCAATGGTTATCGTCTTCTAGCAATTGCAGTTCACGACATGCATCCTGGTATGTATTGAATACTCGACCATTAGCTGTTCGTAAAAATTCAAAAGACGTTGGTCCGGGAACATTCACCAATAACAAACGTAAATAGAAGCACTCACGTTGCTTTGGATGTACCGTGTAAAGCCTCCCCAATGTCTTAGCTTTGAATATGCCTGTAATGGAAGGATGTGGTTTTCCTTGTTTCCGTGGCTCCCATTTTTTACTGGATTTGTTCCATGTGAAATAACGTGGAACATCACCATACACCAATGTCTTCGCGAATTGGCCAAAAACATCAGGTTTTTGACACAATGTAAAAAATTCAGTTAGAGTCGTTTTCGGAGCTTCGAACGCTCTTTGGAGAACATTTTCTTCAGTGAAGTATACACGTTGACCGTTTTCAAGATGTATTGCCAGATGTTGGACAGCAGGATCTCTTTCGTGGATGGGAAAGCTGAGAATATGCCAAATAGCTTCATTGCTGCTAATGTATCTGCCCATTTGGTATCGTGCTATTTCGTCATTTTTATTTATGTTTTTTACTTCAAATATGGCCAAATCACTGCCTTTGTTTACATATTTACAAATATACTTAATTGATTTAACAGAACTGCAAAGCTCAACATTGATATGAGCTTTGTAAGTTTTTGAAAGTAGTGGTGAGTATGGTACCACCCACTGATTATCAAACTCAACTTGATTTGGAAAGTTCGGCAGTCGCATTGTAAATGTGTGGCCACCATTCTCAGTACTTCTGCGGCGATACATTGGATAACCATCAATATCCGTGATCGTGTCATTCGTATGCGGCTTTGGGAAGTTTTTTTTACATTTTCCATTTTCCATGCACGGTGAGGTCATGTTGAAAACACCGCATGGCCCATGGATCATGTGTTTGGTGACAATATCAAATAATTCTTGATCAATTAATGGGTCTGGAATTTCGGCTGAAATTATTTGATCGATTTCTTCAGGACGGATTCTATCTTTAAGCCAAACCAAAATGTGGGCATGAGGCAAACCTCGCTTTTGCCACTCTATCGTATACAGCCAACAACGTGTGATACCAAAAATTGTATATTTAACAATAAAATCAATTAAGGATTTCAATTTTTGTTTAAACACACGTGCAGTTAAATCATGACGATGAATGGCTTGTTGTCCTGGCAATAGTAAAGTTTGTATCTCTTCCCAATTCGGATTACATGTGAATGTAATAAATAAATCCGGTCGGCCGTAATGACGTACGTAAGTCATCGCATCTTGTATGTATTCCTGCATGTTCCGTGGACTGCCGATGTAGCTTGAAGGTAAAATGAAAGCATTACCGATGTCATTGGGATTTAAATTTCCATCGATGTTTCCAGCAACAGCATCTCGTAAGTGAATATATTCTTCCGATCGTAGTTTTGACGTTTGCGTCGTGTCCCTTTGCCGCTCGCGTTGTTGAGGTTAGATTTTTTCGGTGGCATTTGACTGAAAATAATAATTTTCTTGTTCTTATGATATTCTCTTGAAGACGTTCGTTACACTGTTCTTGAGATTCTTGTGCATGACCTGCTGTCCTGATTCTTTGAGCTGGATTTCTTGATTCAATTTGTTCTGCCAACTGATGGGCTCTTTTAATACGTTTGCGTCGAATAACTGTCACTGTCAAATAATAACAGACATTAGCGCCATCAACCCAGTCGAAAGGTATCGACATCTGTCAGTTTTATGACTGCCAAATAATAACAGACAAATAATTAGCGATAAATTAAAATTGCGACTATAATTTGAGATTTAAACTATCCTATCTCTCAAGTGCACATCGAACTGCACATGGTGTTCAAATTTTATTATAATCGGTTAAGTGGTTCAGCCGTCCATTGAGGACAAACATTGTGACACGAGATTTATATATATTAAGATATTTTGTATTATTGATGAATGACGAATGATGGATGTGCATTTTGAATTTCACCATTTCTTCCATAGAGAACTGTATAATTATATATAGTAATTTCGACGTCAGATAGGCAAAGCGCACATTCAACGCATAGAAATGTTAGTCATAGACAGCGCCAGTGACTACGCTATGCCTAGTAAAAACTTAGAATCCTATATAGTTACTTTATCTGTGAACGAGTTGCAGTTTAAACTTACCAAATATGTTAACATATATATATATATATATATAAACTAAATTACGATGTCTGGGTGCGCCATCTGCCTTGTAGTTCAGTTACTAAAGAGTGGTTGGTAATAATTGCTTGTTATTCATAACAGCATAATAACAGTGTACAATTAAATATTTAATTCTGTAATTTACATTATGTAGGAAATTACAGTTTAATTAAGTAAATATATACTTATGATGGATGGGCGTCCATTATCTAGCAATTTACGCGGCCATTTGCAATGTGATTTGACACGTTTGTTTATGGTCTTGTGCGAACAATCGCCTGCAAGTAACGGAAGATTTTTTTACAATAATTATACTTTACCCTTACGTATAAATAAAAACGACTTACTTAACAGAGAAATTATTACGAGCGCACAAATATCGTTAAAAAAACTATATGTTCACCGAATTTGGCGCATTTTCTTCATCTTACAAACGTAAAATATTATAATTATCTTATCATACCTATTTAAGTACGTTTAAAAAAATATTTAAAACGTGCTGAATAATAAAAAAAATAATAGTTTAGAACTATTTCTCGACGCGAGATTTTTTTTATTTAAATCGATTAGGGGAGACGAGAGCCCACCACTATAACCGTCGGAGCCACCTAGGCGTGGGTGACGACTCACAATAACGGTTTGATTAGCGTATAATATAAGTAATACCTTTCAGGTTGGGCACTCCGGAGAGGACGTATCCCAGGAATCCCCTGATGACCACGGCGGACAGAACGCTTCGGACGCACTGGAGCCACGACCTCCTGCAATTGGTAATAAACATAACATAAACAAAATGGCGGTTAGCTGTAAAATAGTATTACTTTTATAGAAATAACAGGATAATATATTCATGAATGAGGGTTACAAGTATCGTAGGTTCGCTGATAAAGTGCAGGGAACTGGAGTTTACGCGTAAACAGGTCATTAATATTTTTTTATTCAGATTAATAGCAATATTTCCCCGAAATTTGACGTGAGTTAGTTACCTGTTTATTATCAGTTATTACAAGTTTTGTTATTTTATTGGAATGCCTGTTGTACCAACTTGCCTGCAGACAGTACGGTATGCAGAATGATTGCAATGTTGAATTTATACTTCCTGACAGTATTGGTATTGATATAATATTTCACTCTACAGTTGTGGAGGAGGTTACCGTACTTCAGAAATTATTGAATGTTAAATTAGGTATAAAGGTAATCCGAGTTTTTGTGTATAACGAATTGAATATTCTGTAGAGTTTTAATACCCAACGCTTTAGATAAACCGTATTTCTGTTGTCGTAAGGTAGACGTTACCAAGTTCGCAGGAATCCAGTCACAAATGGTCAAAACAACCACGTTTGACCAATTAGTGCGTTAATGGGTGCAGTAGAGTCCGTTCGCATTCAGCGTGTGTCAAATTGCGCAATTTATTAGACTGTGGCCGCGTCGAGAAGCGCGCACTGAATGCGCAATATCAGATGTTACTCCGAAACGTGGACGACGATCTATGGATCAATTCGCGTTTCATTTTTGAAACCAGTTTATAGCCAAGTACCCGATGATAAACATTAAACTGAAAGGGGAAACCTCTCGCATTGGAAAATTATATAAGAACGGGCGAACAGCCACATATCTTTTGTGTTAAGTGTGTTTATCTATAAAATAATCGTGAGTTCTGTCCTTGAATCGATTCAGTGACACTGCACTAATCACATTTGTTGGTAAATTACTTTAGAAAGAAAAATTAGGTTCGCGTCACTTACACAACTTAAAAGAAAATCGTTGCAAGAAAAAAACAACACTTTCTTATTTATTTATTTTCATTACTATAATAAGGTGTATTTCGTTTTTTTTAAGCAAAGTACTAAATTAATATATGTAGAATATTGTGGTATTTTTAGTTTTAGCCATTTGTTGGGAATAACTTCAACAAAATGCACCAAAATACGTTTTAGGGACTGGTGGCGCCTTCAGGACGGAGACAAATCCATCGAATCAAAGATCATAAAAATCGGTCCAGCCGTTCTCGAGGTATAAATGGTGCAACTACCCGACCTTGTTTTATAGTTATATGCAGATTAACCTAGATAGTTGAGAGATTAAATGAAATCGAGTATAGTGACATTTGCGAAAAACATCCTGTGACTTTTTTGTACGAAGAAATTACCAGTTTGCCTAATTCGTAATAAAAATTAATGTCGCCTGAGTTATAATAGTGCGGATGAATTTCTCGATTTTTAGCGCGGTTTTGGCAACACTCATTTTTGCGACCATTTAAAAAAAATATAAATACATATAATAAAATGTGGATGCAATAATTGAAGAGGGAATGAAAGAAGGTGTTATCCAACATTTTTTCGAAATAGTTTGACATCAGCCACCAAAAAGTAAATGATTGTAGGTCCGGCGCAAATATTAAAAAAGTAAATATTGTGAAGGTGTTAACTGCAAGGTTAGCAGATAGATAGCTGTAGTGATGAAGGTGTCAAAATCGGTTTTAGGTGGAATTCATCAGGAAAGATACCTACTGCAATGAGTACCAGTACTTCAGGAAAATTTCCACATATCTTCGCGTTCCACATCTTTCTTGTGGACACCATAACTGCCGTAATTTTACAACAATCACTTTCAAATTGATACATAAAACTTAAGGGCACAAAATATCGGTCAAGTTCGTTAATTTTCACAATGAGATCGGGGGGCGGGAATGGGGGGGGGGGTTGAAAAAGTTAAATTTTGCTATAACTTTTGTTTGAAGCAAATTTTGATATGAACTACTCTTACGACACACTCGCTGCGCAAGGGCGGGGAGCGGAGTGGATCGCGCGGCAGCTCGCGCAATGTTCGATACGAGTTCGTACAATTGGAGTTCGCCTATCGCCTACTTTGATCCGGTGAAATCTATCCCCGTCTTCCGGCGTGCCGAAAGAGTTATATCGCTTTATTAAAAATATTTAGCATTCGTTTATGAAAAGGCGATCTTTACAGAAAGCATTAAGTTAACACCTTCAAATTTCTAGTTTTAATTATTATTGTAATACAATATATTTATTTTAATTGCTTTTATGATATATTAATATTATATTAAACTATTTTTTAAATATTTGATTTATTGGCAAAAAAACAGTTCGCCATTTTCCGTAATACTCAGAGATATTGGTTTCTTTGTTCCGGACCGTTTTACTAGAGCGCATAAGCACACGTTATTTAAGCGGTTATCGTGTCGTATCGTCGTATACAAGTATAGTCCAATTGGGAGAGCAGTCGAATTATTAAATTCTATTTCCGCGGAGATTGATATTTTCGTCTGTTCGCCCAATGGGGTTAATAATCACCTCTTTATCATACCTTTGTAAGATCAGCGTGAATTATTTATTTGTTAATGTGTGCCGGGAGGCAATATTATAAATTTTTAATTGTTATTTTTTTTTTTGATTTGTTTGTTTTTTCATTTAGTGGTTTAATTTGTTTTTACTTTAATTTTAATGTGTACACGGGAAAACCTGTTAAATAAATAAATAAGTAATCATTTATTTTAAATAAGGACCTTAGTTTTTTGGTTTTTGCCTCGATATGAGAAATATTATTTTAATTCGGAAAGAAGGCATTCTCATAGAGAGGCACAGGAAAGGATATTAAAGAAACGATTTGAAGTGAATTCTACAAATAAAATTATCAAAAGATTGATTAATCTATTGTCCATTTACTTAAAGCCATTTTATAAAAGTACGATTGACAGCATTCTGTCGAACTGCAGTATTATTCTGATAATTCTGTTAGCGTTTATTTAATTCTTTTGCGCAACTGACACAAAACCCATTTAACCTAAAACGATACGGCTTCAGTGACGCGTTTGGCCTTGACACCGAAACCGAAACCGGCTCAAACCGGTAAACCGGTTGCATGCATTGTCCATAGACTATAGACTAGTGATCAATACTTGAAAAAATAAATACAAACTCACAAAAGCTTTATTTAAATATTTCTTTGGTCCTCTATTTAAATTCAACACAATCACGCGTGTATAAAACATACTAAATGCCTAGTAAAAAAATAGTAGTATAGATTTTTGACCTTATGAATCTTTCTACCTGCTCCTAGGTCCTAGATATGGCGAACGAAGCGACCCATAAATAGAGTCTTACTGGTCAAAAATTGCGAAGGAATGAAAGAGGCATCATTGTTAGTCTAAAACCAGAATTACGACCGGATTTAATCGGAGCATCGGCCGCCATCTTGAATATAAGAGAATCTGTTGTCAAAAACTCACCCATTTTAAACTTTATAACTAAAATGGTCATATTGGACGTAGGAAACTTATTTTTATCAACATAGGCAGTCTTTGAGGACTGGTCCACCTTAAAAAAAACTATTTTTGCCCGGGATGAAGCAAACGTGATGACCGCTACACTACAGAAACTGATATGAGCGGCGACAGGAATAGGGTATCAACATTAATAATGTTAACAGATAATTGGTCGACAGATAATATTGATTTATCGATTGATAAGATCGATTTACACAAATTTTGTTCAAAAAATAATAAATTTGGTGATGAAAATTTTTCGCATTTTGTTATATAATTTCTTACTATTAATAGGGAACTTAAATATCCCGTAAAGTAAGCGGGATTGGTGGGACACAGGTATATATACTATATTTTCACGTTGGCAATACGATCAAGGCATTGTATTGTTGTGACGATTAACTGATTCATCTGGAGAATGCGTCACGTGTTTATGCCAACGCTTCTATTGTCTATGTGCCTATGTTTATCAACTTTGTTTATTTAATGAATCATAAACTTATATTTTATGTGCATTTAAACGTTTGGTTTGTTATCTGTGGATTATGCCGGCGTTTTTAGCTTCTATATTCATGTTTCATTGAAAAAGTTGAATTGAGGAGGGGTTATTTAAAATTAGTACTATATGTGCGCATAGAAACGTGTAAAAGAATGTTCAGTGCCAAATTATAATTATTATAAATTGAAATATTATGTTTAATTATTAGCGTTATGCTTTACGAAAGAAATAGCGATTTTATTTCTTTCGACTTTTGCGTAAGAAACATAATCAAGACCTTTCTTGCTACCATATTTCATTTAGGCAATTCGTATAGGTGTGAAATTCACACCTCCATCCTAATTTTAAAATGGTCAACTTATAGTTTTTCGACTATACTCGTAACACCATTCTGTTAACGGTGAGTGGCGACACTACAGCTATTATGGACACTCGCAAATATACAGGATGTTTTCAAATTTAAGGCGCTCCTTTTAGGAGGTTGACCTTTATTGGTAAACATTTGTTTTTAGATAATTACTATGATCTAGGTAATATACAATTATTTTGGACCCTACTCAACTATGCCAAATGTGTCAGGGAAGTAATGAAGCGTTAAAAATGGTATGACTATGTGCGGATTCGAAACCGAGACCTTTGGGTCAATAGTACAACGACTTAACCACTAGACTTAATCGCTAATTACGAAATTACTTATTAAAAAAACTTTTCCAGTATTTTTTGCTGATTAATGTTTTGATTGTCGATATAGATCTACATCCTGAAAGGAGTGTCATAAATTTAAAAACATCCTGTGTGACAAACACCCCAAAATGCCCTCAGGGGACTTAAAAACTCGTCATATAACAGCCATTTCCTATGAGGTTCGGAGGATAAGTACACTCATTGACAAAAACTCGGTCACATACGCGAATTCCAAGAGCTGCGGGCTCGCGAACAGCAGCTGTGACGTCCTCAGGCAGACTTCCGTGGACGGCGAGTGGCTGCGCCGGCGGGATGGAGTGGGCAAGCGCATCCTACTGGCTCTGTGCCTGTTCAAACAAACAGCGCATCGATTAGGCACTGGTGGCACCTCGGACGCGCGGGTAGTTCGATTAATTTTGAGCATTTCACGTTTCTAGATTGGTATTTTAGTATAAACAATGTTGGCCATGACCCCCTGTAGCTATCATTTAATATCAACTGCTTGTACATTGTATAGTAGTAGTAAATTATTTATTCAGAACACTATCCCGACCACTCGGGCCTGTGACGAGTTGCTGTGCTGAGTTGTTAGAGTTTTTTTTTTATTAAACAACACATATTTCAATTTATAATAATTATGATGTCGCATCGAATATTCTTTTACAACAATGTTTCCCAAACTTATTTTCCTCAGTATATTTTATTCTCCGTGGACGGACCCCCCTCCCCCAGGATTCCCACACTGTGATAGGTGTTTTTGTAGAGTGGAATCATTTTTTTCTTCCTGTCAGGGACCCCCGGGGGTCCACGACGACCACTTTGGGAACCTCTGTTTTACACGTTCCAATTTGCGCACATGGCCGAGTTCGTATTCGTTTTAACTGGCCAGTACAGTCCTCGAGTTTCCAACAGCCGTGCTGTCATATTTTTAAAATTCGAATATGACTTTTGCTCTTTCTATCGAACTGTCAATGTTTCAGTTGTTAGCTTGAATGTTAAATATCTATATTATTCGACCAGCCTCCGATGTGACAACCGACGGACGGTCTAAGGGCGGGGTTACCAGCTTCTTATACATAAATGGATAAGTAAAAGCTAAAAGTAAGGAGCAGTGATGCACTTGGCAACATTAAAGTCAACATTTTTTAGTATGAAACTGACAGCACTCATTATTAGGGCGCGATCACATTTGAATTTTCAAACATTTAACAGCGCGGCTCTTGGAACGTTTATTTATTGCTAGGCAGTTAGTTTAATTATCAACTCAACGTTCAGTGTCATGTTATAATTATTATAAATTGAAATATTATGTCGATGTCTATTTATTTACTTATTGTCATTACCCAACTGTAATTCTACTCTATAGTAAAGACAATGTCGTAAAAAAACATAATTTTAAAATATCTAAATGATTTTAAAAGAAGACATGCCATTCTACCTATTTTTTTTTTATTTTAATCTATTCAATCTATCACAAGTCGAAACCACAGACAGCGAGTAATCTGGGGGGCTTGTAATGACGGCTATAGGGCCTAGCTGTAAGACGTCAGGTTCTGGTTAAATAATTTACTACTACTAAGCAATGTATAAAAGCAGTTATTATGACAGCTACAGCCATTATGACAGCCGTAGCCATTCTTGATTTAAATGGCAATTCATTATAACCATTTTTTCTATCCACATAACATTAATCACAAAAAAAATACTAGAAAAATATTTCTCAATTACGAAAAAAACGACTTTTTCGACGACGAAACCGTTCTGATGTTTGAGAACGCGCTCGCAAAGCTCTTCGAAGAAAAACAAAGTATTTCAATAATATAATTTAGTGCGAGTTTATTTATTTTAGTGAGACCCGTTTAGTTATCGATATAGCTCAACCTCTTAAAATGAGTGTTTTAAATTTAAATTCCGTATAATATACAGATGCCCCCCCCCCCCCTCCAACCCGGGAAATAGCCGACTTGCATTGCTGAACTATTCTCACCACAGAATAGAGAATTAAAGTTGCCTCACTTCAAATTAACCACTTAAAACACTTAAAAAAAAAGGAAGGAATACCGAATAATAATAATAATAATAAGTAATGCTACGAACACACGAATGTATCACTGTCCAATATTTTAATCGCTCGTCATGTTTTTGTGTAAGCCTGGCTTTAGATTTTAAACAAAATGGCGTCGTGTTCGTAACGCTCGCTGACAGATGATTCTGATTTGACGTTTGTCGTAGCAATTTTTATATTTCGGGATTAAATCAGCTTATTAAAATTATAACGGAGATTATAAAATATATTTTAAAAAAAATATTTCTTTAATTTAACAAGAATATTTAATCTTTTGAGATATACTTCTTCGTATGATTTAGGCCTGTGATACTCAACCTGCGGTCCGCGGGCCGCCTAGCTTTTTTGTGCGGCCCCAAACTCATTTATTATCAGGGACGTGATTTACAAAATCTGGCATTCTGTATTTCGTATATCTTGAGATTAATTTTGACTTTGACGTACATATTTTTTCGTCATACCAGTATAGTGTTGCGGCCCGCGAGGCTTTACAAATATATGTATGTGGCCCGAAGACAAAAAAGGTTGAATATAGTTGATTTAGGCGCAATCTATAGCGATTTTACTGGCTTTAAAATGTAGGTATTCAGTTTACAATCAATTATAGCGCGACGGATCGCATTTTTGTGATCCCCGTCCTTTGGCCGTCTGTTGTATCTTTCAAATAAAAAATTAAAAATCAAAAAATCTCGCAAAACAACCATAGCCGTTTAGATCACATCGAAAGCTGGTCGGGTAATATGGTGATGATTTTAGAGGCGTGGTTTTCAAGAAGAGATAAAACGCATATAATTTGATGTTATGGCTAAGAATTTAGTTTTATTATAAAGATAAGGGTTTGCCATTATGTTTTAGAAATGATTTCGGGTAAGTGGCCGCCGCGGCTGACTCGAACAAATTCCAGCCGAGAGGCCCAATTTTCAACCACTTTTTGCAGCAAGTTGGGCCGTATGTCAGCAATAACGCGCCGAATATTCTCTTCCAAGGCGTTAATCGTGTCCGGCTTATCTGCGTAGACAAGCGACTTCACATAACCCCACAAAAAATAGTCCAGCGGTGTTAAATCGATCTTGGAGGCCACGCCACGTTGTTCAGGAGTAAGTCTATTCATTATGAAATGGCAAACCAAACTGAGCATAAATCAAGTGACAACTGTCAAAAACACCAACTACGAAAAAAGTAGTGCCAGATTGAAAACCACGCCTCTAAAAAAAACAGCCTATATAACATTAATGTCAACAAATTTCTAATACAATTAGATGTAACTCTGACAGCTCGCCACAGCGCTCAAAATTCGATTTTTTTAAAATATGACACCCAACTGTTTGGACGTATTATTTATTAATGGCCAGTAAAAAATAATATAAAACACGTTCAGTGCCACGTTATATTTATTATTATTAAATTGAAATATGTGTCATTAATAAGCGCGAATCAAAATTTACAAAAAAAAAAATGATTTGAAAGAATATGTCCACTACTTTTAAACAATGTATAGAAGCAGTTGTTATTACATGATGGCTACATTGCGTCATAGTCATTCTTGTTATAAATAATAGGAAATTTAATAAACATGGTCATAATAAACATGGGACAACAAATAAACTTACCATTGCAATTATTACGAAATCTTAAATCGACACTAGATAAAATTATCGGCACTCGGCGCGAAGGTCACCACTGAGCAATTGCACAGCTAATGTGCCCGCGTTTGTAAAACCGATGCGGAATTCGATAAAAAAAAAAAAAAACAATAATAATCGTATTTCGGCGCGAATCTCGCCCCTCGGTCGCTCTACCGAAGCGCCAACGCTCATCTGGCGGGCGCTTTTGACGTTCGCGCTCGCGCTTTGTTTACGACATAGGGACTGCGGGCGTCTATAACAATCGATTGAAAACCGGCTAAGACGCGTCCTATTTATTTATTTATCTTTATTGGATATTTTAAACAGTACACATAACAAAAAAATACATTTGATTGATCGATAAAAAACTATGTAAAACTAAAAATAGGTTTCTACTAACAAAAAGTATTAAAGTTAATAATAAAAATAACAAAACCATTTTATATCTATATATATACATATCTAACTTATATGTACAGGACCTCTTTAGTACCTTTATAAATATTATTCTATCCAGCACTTTATCAAATAATTAAAAACTTTTTCAAAATTGTCAAAGATTGTGTCATTTATCTTTTCAGGCGATTTGCCGCTATTAAAAAACAATCATCAAATATAAGTTATATAACTTTACAACTCTATTATCTTAATATATATAAATCTCGTGTCACAATGTTTGTCCTCAATGGACTCCTAAACCACTTAACCGATTATAATAATACAATTATATATACATATCTACTTACACGAATTTAGAACAGCTATTTTGCCCTATTATATTTACACAATAGATCATTGATGAACCCGAAATAAGACCCATTTGCTAATAATCCCCATATAAAATGGGGATTATTATATAAAATGCCATATAAAATAGCAAAATGACTCATCTTCATAAGTAAAATAACGTGTCGCTTAGACCATTTGCACATTGTAAAATCTATAAAATCACCCCTAAGAGAGGTGAAATGGTGGATGGAAGATTGTGTGGGAATTATTTAGGCAACGTGATGTGAAGGTGGAATTTCTAGGGGAACGCTAAAAGCTATTTTTAGTTACTGAAAATACGCTCGAAGGCTAATAAATCTTTTGGCGCCGAAGAAACGAAGAAGATTTTCACAATCGAAATATTTCAAATGAAAAGTTTCGATTGTAAACATAATCGAACGGCCAACGTCCCTAGTCCTATTTCGTTTGTTTCCTCGTTAAGAGCGTCATATTGGTTATGTTGTCGCTTGCATTCAGCTGATTTGACGCGCGATAAAAATTTTAAAAATCACAAAAAAACGGCTATGTCCATAAATAACCATAATTGCGTATTCATTTAACAATACTATAATACTTTTTTTTAGCACGGATATTTCGACGCGTACGATTTTCCTGAATTTTCTTCTAAACGTGACGACGCAAGTCGTAACGTCAATTACTGAACCTTCTATCACAAGGCTCAACATAGTATTAACGCGACTATGCATAGGGCCGTTTTTATGTTAAAAACACTGAATGTTTTTTTATGCACTCGGCATTATGGACAGTGTAAAACGGACAGAACGGTTGGATTTATTAAATTGAAATTGACACACAAATGTTCGTTCCCATTGTGTTAAAACGTTGCAGTTTTTATTATTCTCTCAAATGTAGAACTTCAGATTTGTGGGGGTGGCCATAACCAATTTTTTTTTTTTTAATGACTTCGCCGCCATGCGTTCAATCGCCTTTTCAAACGTTTTTTACCCCCTTAAGTCTCCGGGAATGGTCTTGGAACACTGTATATATTTTTTTATTTAGTATGAGTTTATTTTATGTATTGGATAATTCCAATTTAAAAATAAATGAGTTTGTATATATATATATATATCTCGAAGAAACCTCAAAAGTGTAGGTAAGCCTGCACGAACATTAATAAAAATCTGGGTCCAATCGACTCAGATATCGAATCTATCCGTCACTATCCTATCACTTTGTTGTTTAGAGAACTATACTGTTTCACTAAGGTGCCTTCACTAAGCTTAAAATATGCATCTCTTTGTATTAAAATATTATTAAGGTTTTTTTTTTACTTTAGTGTCTAAGAATGTTTTTTTCGCATGTTATTTAGTGTCTGAATTGTTAACATATTATGTAGTTGAAATACCATTCAAAAATAAATAGTAATTTATGTGAATATTTAATTTCCTTTCTGTAATTAGCGACAGTTTTCTACGGGGAACATGATGATACGTTTATTTTCTTCGTTCATCTTTTGGTTTTCGTGTTGTATTGATGATAAAACGTTTTAAAGTTATTAACAGAATAGAAATATTCAACATAATGAGGATTTCCACCAAATTTCCAGTTTGAATACCAGAAGAAAAGCGTTTACTAGAATAACAGATCTTTTTTTATTGCTCAAAACGCAACACTTCACAGAAAGTGTCATGAATATAATAGTAATCTATCAGAATTAGACATTTTTAATTGAACAAGGTTAGTAAAATACACGTGTCATACCTACAGGTAATTAGAAGGTAAAAGTCCTAAACTCAAACAAACCCATATTCTAATTAAAACATATTTTTACCAGTGTAAATATGCAAAAACAACTATTTTATTTACGTCCCTACCTTTCAATTCACTCGTTAAACAGTGGATTCATGCAATTGGCCAAATTAATAACTATATAATTATATGTATATAATTGTATGTTTCCCTAAAATATATTAAGGCGTCCCGGGACGCCTTTGTCCTGGAGATTAGAAAGAGTAGGCTTTATTCGAACATTGACGCGTAGAAAAGAGACGGATATACTCGCCGACTCATTTGGAATCGATGAAACATGTTTTTTGTATTTAAATAATTATTATCATTTGAAAAAAATGTTTTTTTTTAAATAATGTCCTAGATTATTATATTGTCTATCTTTAGAAAGAAAAATTAGGTTCGCGTCACTTACACAACTTAACCTTTAAATGCATCTTGTTGCCAAATGTATACATACCACGTTTCACGTTATTTTATTGAAGTCGTGTGGTATGTGTTTCCGAACGCACTTTGACGACCATACATAATAAATATATTGAGTGTCAAAAAAGAAATTATGCAAGTTTCGACGGCAAATCTATTTTTTTTGACATTTCTATTTGGCGGTCGACTAAGTTTATAGAGTTATAAGAAGCGTCTCCGTAATTTTGTATTCATTGATATACGAGTGCTATTTCTTATAAAAAAAATATATATTCTCAACTCTTATTAGGTAAGTTATTGGTTTGATCATATTTTAGTTATAAATTTTATTACATCTATATAAAAATAGTTATAAAACGTATGTTGCCAAATGTCTACATTATGCGTTTGTTGCATATTATGTGCATGCTTATTATTTTCTTGGATTTGGGCTTTTAGCTAATTTTTTTCACTTTTTAGGATGTCTAAGCGGTTGACAGAGCAAGATATTGAAAATATTTTATCAGTTCTCGAAAATGGAGACATTTCTGAAGATGAAGAGTCTATAGGAGACGAAAATGACATAGATTACTACTCGAATGTACAAGATATGATACAGGATTTAGAAGATTCAGAAGAAGATCAGTACAATGCAAATCCTGATTTACCTATTGAAGAAGACCATCTACCGGATGAGTTTTCAGTTCCGCCTCGGTAAAACCTGTAATTTGCCGGTAGTAAAAGAGTTCATGAAGGACTCTGTTCCAAGGGGATCCTATGAGGAACTCGTAGCAGACTATGAAGGTGTGGATATCTCGGTAACTTGTTGGAAGGATAATAAGCTTGTTACGTTGGTATCTACTTATGTTGGTTCCGAACCAGCTGAAACTGTCAGCAGATTTGATAAGAAACAAAATAAAAAAAAAAATCTGTTGCCTGTCCAAAAATTGTAAAAGATTACAATGCCCACATGGGTGGAGTAGATTTGATGGACAGTTATTTGGGCCGCTACAAAATTCGAATCAAAAGTCGAAAATGGTACATTCGATTATTTTATCACATGATCGACATGGCGGTAATAAATTCATGTGTACTTAATAAAAAACACCACCCAAACATGACACTAGGTGATTATAGATCAGATCTTGCGGAGACATTGTGCAATTATAAAAAAAATACTGAACCCAAAAGAGGAAGGCCTTCATGCAGTAATATATATCGGGAGATAGAAGCAAAAAGACATCGGGGTCCAATGAAGCCTGTTCCTCCAAGAGACGTGCGGACTGATGGCTTAGGCCACAATGAAAAAAGATGCACTTCTAAAAATAGATGCAAACTTCCCGGTTGTAAAGGTTTTTCGCGGACTGAGTGTACTAAATGTAAGGTGGCATTGTGTCACACTAAAAATCGAAACTGTTTTGCTGTATTTCACTCAAAATAGTCTGTATATTATTTATTTTTAGATTAAGTTGATTTATAGGCCCCTACAAATATGTAAGCATAAATTTAGTACTTAACGCATAGTGTTGCCAATTGTCTACATACATATTTTTTCAAAATAAATACCTATTTTTTTATACCAGATTTTTTTCATTATTTTTTATGTTATATGTACCTAAATACCTACCAGAAAACATTTTTTCCAGGCCGCAATAAAAAATCATGCATTTAAGGGTTAAAAGAAAATCGTTGCAAGAAAAAAACAAGACTTTCTTATTTATTTATTTTCATTACTATAATAAGGTGTATTTCGTTTTATTTTTAAGCAAAGTACTAAATTAATATATGTAGAATATTGTGGTATTTTTAGTTTTAGCCATTTGTTGGAAATAACTTCACCAAAATACGTTACAAAACACGTTTTAGGGACTGGTGGCGCCTTAAATAAATAAGTGAATAAAATATGGACTTACCCTCCTCTGTTCGCGAAGCCCTTGCCGACTTATCTCGCGAGGCGTTCGTCGACCTCACGGACTTATCGAGCGCTTTCGACAAAGTCACCTTCATCATCAGCGGCTGGTGCCCTAATTTAAATCCTCAAAACAAGTTGACGCCGCGGAAAGTGAACCAGATAAGGGTCACCTTCAATCCTTTCCGAGTTCTGTTCTCACTGCGGCCTTTGCAACGCTATGCATGGGCGCGCTCGATGACTATGCTTATAATGACTATGCGCCTATCCGAATACATTGACAGTTGTCCTTAGGGAGGTTTTACTCTGGTTTTAATTTAATTACAGCTTCATAATATATTTTAAACCCTTTCAATTACTATTTGTTCTAGGGCTCTAATAAGAGAGAAATTCAACCAAAAAGGAATAATAGCAATTTATCATTTATTAAATTTCTCAGAAGTGGGATTAAATTTTTAAAATCTGCCTTTACTATGTTTAAGACCTAAGATTGAGGTATCTAAATATATTTTTTTTATTATATAATATCCAATGGTTACCATAGAAAAATAGGGTCTAAATGAATCGAAATTAATATTTTTTCCTTCACCTTCCCCTTAAAAGGTGTATTTAACTCCAGACGCGCGAAAATTGGGTATATTTATACCACTTTATACCATTGAGTATTATAGCATTTGAATGTAAGATGTCATTAGATCTTAGATGTCATTGTCACCGGGTGCCGTGTGCGGTTAAAACCGTCATCGCCTCACTGCATTTCTGGCATGACGCGTTTCCCGACTTCATGAAAGGCTAATCGATGCATTGAATTGAAAGGGTTTTGATTTGGTGGTAAATAATTCGCGTTTTATTTACAAAAGCTATGTAAATATCTTTTGTATAAGTATGTTATTCAAATCTGCTATAGTTTCTAAGCATCTAATAGTAATATAACATTAACGCAATAAATAAATATACAGGATGTCCCAAGACCAATCCCACAAACTTTAGGGGGTGTTTAAGTTCCCTATTAAGAGTAAGAAATTATGTATATCACCAAATTTGTAATAAAATTGGTGTAAATCGATCTTATCAATCGATAAATCAATGCTATCTGTCGACCAATTACAACCGCAGAGAAGGGGGAAAGGAGTTATCCCTTCTTCTTTGACCGACCTCTGTCCGACCAGTAACATCTGACAGCGATCATTTAGCGCCGCCCTAATAAGGCGTTTCGAACAACGCGGCAGGTAATTAACCTCGATCTTAACTGACCGCGGCCCAGTGACCCAGTGACGTAGTTATCCGAGGGAGGAGCCATTGAAAAATATCTGTTATATGATTTAGAATAGAAACTTCAACATTTTTTTTCTCGAATACCATAATGAATTTTGATATAGTTTCTTAAAAAATAACACTAGGAATCTTAAGATCTATTAGCTGTTTTTTTTTTGGGATTGACCTTGGGGCACCCTGTATACTAGAGCACCTCCAAATAAAATACTGAGTGCCTCGAATATTTATCACTTCGATACGGCATTACGCTTAGTGAAGTGATTATAATCGAATATGCCTGAACATCTTTTCTATAGCTAATTATATTTAAGACCTTGAAATATATATTTAAAAAAAAAAGGGAATTATATATGTACTTTGTGCGTACTGTATTGTACTGTGGATAAAAAATAAATAATAATAATAATAATAATAAGTATATAAAACAAAGTCGGGTTAGTTTATAACTCGAGAACGGCTCGACCGATTTTTGTGATCTTTGATTTATTGGATTTGTCTCTGCCCCGAATAGCGGAAAATCCGGAAAATTCACGAAATAAAAGTTTATAAAGAAAATTCATTTTCTCGTATGGAACGGCTTTATATTATATTTTGAGACGGCAAGTTGCCGTCGAAGACGTTCACTTTTGAGGTTATCACGTGTGTCATGTGTCAAATGAAATGTGTCAAAAGACGTATCATTTTTGATGTTAACAAACAAAACAAAACCAAACAAAAAACAAACAAACGGCGCCGTGTGGTGCGCGCGTTTTACGTACGGAGCGGATAATCATTTGTATGCGGTTCTTATATATTTACAATTTCATTCGGTTGTATATAATAAAACACCAAATTAAAAACATTGTTTATTTACAATACAGAATGCTTGAAACGTTCTCAGAATACATTCTAAATGCGCGTTCTTCTGATTCTGAAGGTGCCTCAGAACGGAATGTTGAACGGGTAATGCCTGTGTGTGTCGCCCATTCTGAAACAAAGGATTATATTATATACAGGCTGTTCCAAGAGCATTTCCGAAGACCGTGTAACCTATCGATCGGCGCGGCATCGAAATTCGCGCGCTAACCGAACTGACACCATCCGTTAAAAAAAAAACAATTAGGGATGTTTTTTTTTCGCATTTTTTTTATATTATTCCATTTTTTTTTTAAATTCCCTTCGATTGTGCACTCTAAACGATGCGTTTGCGATTTGGAATGCAAATAGAAATTAATAAACGACCTACGACTACCTAGGGAGGTGTCTAGTCCGAGTGCGCGGTGAATAAAGACTGAAGACTGAAAGTACTATCCTCGATTATGGAAACTAAACCACGAGAAAGTCTCAGGACGGTCTGATTTGACGTCACAACGTGTGAAATGCAACTTTGCATTTTTCCAAACTCATGACTCTCAATCAGGAATTTACAAATAATCAAGCCTTTGGCGTCAATAGACAATAAACTGGGCAATTTCGCAGGCAAGATCATATGATTACCCCGCAAAGTCCGTGAACCGCTTGAACTGCTTGATGTTGTCCAGGGCGTCCAGGTCTTCGGGCAGAAGTTCGAAGTTGAACGACTCCAGGTTCTCGCGCAGGTGTGCCAAGTTGCAGGTCTTCGGAATGAACGCGTTCCCTTTGTCGATTTGGTACCTGCAACGTCGAACGTCGGCATTGGTTCAGTTCCGATAGCAACACAATTTGTATGGCAAGCATGACCTGATTCCACATCCAGGAATGGCTCCAGACCAAAGAACTCCTCAACGGTCAACAGCACAGACACAAAAATTAAATTAAAGAATTTGTTCCCTAAAACGACGCGAGGGTAGGTAAGTACAATTACTTAGTTCTTAGTATTTAAGGTAACTAGAGGTCGCCCAGGGGTCGAAATACGACCATAATTAATTAAAATACCTCTATAGTGATTGCATACATATATATTTTTTAATTTTGTTAATTACGTCAGCCACGAGCTGGTACAAATACGTCATTAGCGTGTGTTGTTTGTCTTAATTATTATTTAAATAATTATTTTTGCTTGTCATTGAAAAAGTTAGATTTGAATTGACAGCTCAATTGACAACTCATTCTGTCAATGAGCTATCAGTAGTATGAGCGTTTTGATAGAATCGGTTAGTTTTGCAACGGGGGCAAATGCTCAAATATGAGGAAGGTACCTTAGCAGGATCTGCGCGGGGCTCCTGCCATACTTCCGCGCCATGGCGACGACCACCTCGTCCTCGGCCATGCCAGGGTCGAGGCCGGACCTGGACTGCGGTCTGGTGGGGCAGCCCATCACTCCGTACGTCGACACCACGACCCCCAGAGACCTGCACACCCTGGCCAGCCTGTTCTGGTTCAGGTACGGGTGGCACTCGACCTGAGGCAAATTAAATTATTTGCAAGCATCAATCTAGAACTGAAAATGAATGCAAAGTTTCTAAAACTTTATTATATACAATTTTCCGGAGCGCGTAGTTTGAAAACACTTGGGAATTCGAAAAAAGTGTATAAAATAAAAGTTGTAGATAATTGTATAGGCTTCTATAGGGTGTTTCAATTTTTCCCCTAGGATGCACCGTTCCCGAGATATAAGCCCTTAAGGGTCCCGTTCCCCTCCGAACGTCGGAGTTTTAGTATGTTCACACCCTAAGCGCAGTGAAGATGTTTCTGAAGGAATCACATACCTGATTGACGACCGGCTTGACCTTCGCCTTGGCCCAGAGACGCCGGATCTGGTCCGAGTTGAAGTTGGCCACGCCGATGCTCCTGACCAGGCCCTTCTTGACGAGGTCCTCCATGGCGAACCAGGTGTCCAGGTAGTCGTGCGGCGAGTACTGCACCACGCCCGCGATCTTCGGCAGCAGGTTCTTCCCCTCCTGAGACACAGACGCGTTCAATGGCACGGAAACCAGTGCGCCAACGAGGCATTCTAATCATTTCAGACATAAACTCTACGACGAGCATAAGGGCGCTTATAACACTAACCGCGGTCTACCATTTTGTATGACATATTGATAGCATTTAAGTGTCTTTTAAAAAAAATAAGGGACATGTCTTTTAAATCCATTTTATTTTTAAATAACAACACAAAAAGATATATTTTCTGAAAACATTGAAACTTTTAGCATAAATTATAATTTTCATATTTAAAATTTAAATAAAAGACGTCATGGCATATATCTCAAATCGCTTAGGGTTAACTTCCACTTTATTCTCATCATTCTTCAAAAATTGGCTATTTTAAAAAACATGACAGTTTTTGTAGTATATTTTTAGCATATTTCCTTAGGTAATTCCCCAGAATTATTATTCTAGGGAATTACCTAAGGAAATAGGGATAATTAGGGGGGGGGGGTAATTAGGGATAATTTATTAATTATGCGAATAAATTATGCAAAAAAAATTATTAATTATGCAAAAAAATGCGAATTTTACAGCTTTTTCAAAGGTGTAATTAGGTAATTAGGGATAATTAATTAATTATCCCTAATTACCTAATTACACCTTTGAAAAAGCTGTAAAATTCGCATTTTTTTGAAGCGTTCAGGTATGCACGCGCCCTAATATCGTCCAGCGCGCTCGATGCATTTATTTATTTAATTTGACAAAAATCAAAATGTAGTGCAAATTAGTTACGAACGTTTATCCTATTAAAAATGCACAGGGAGCGATTTGCGCCCTGCCTTCCTTACTAGACTATGTCTGTACTAAGGAAGGCAGTTTTAAATTGTGTGCTATAACTGAGAATGTCAAACAGTCAATGAGAAATATGAAAATTTATAAAATGCTCATGTTATGACCTATTATTTTGGGTGCTACTCTAAACGGTGGTCATAAAGCGTAAAAAATGGTATGAGCATGTGCGGATTCGAACCCGCGACCTTTGGGACAATAGTCCAATGCCTTAACCACTAGACTATCACGGAAAAAATAAAAAATACATAACAAATATACTAATAGTGCTCATGTTAACGTAGCAAACAAAAGATTGCATATTTGAGTCGGATTTTGGTAAATTTATTTGGCATGCTCGAATAGTCTTGATCCATTCGATATTTTTACATTATTATTGTATAGGATGATGATTTTAGAGGCGTGGTTTTCAAGAAGAGATAAAACGTATATAATTTGATGTTATGGCTAAGAATTTAGTTTTATTATAAAGATAAGGGTTTGCCATTTTGTTTTAAAAATGATTTCAGGTAAGTGGCCGCCGCGGCTGACTCGAACAAATTCCAGCCGAGATTTCCAATTTTCAACCACTTTTTGCAGCAAGTCACTTTTACTTATGTCAGCAATAACGCGCCGAATATTCTCTTCCAAGGCGTTAATCGTGTCCGGCTTATCTGCGTAGACAAGCGACTTCACATAACCCCACAAAAAATAGTCCAGCGGTGTTAAATCGCACGATCTTGGAGGCCACGCCACGTTGTTCAGGAGTAAGTCTATTCATTATGAAATGGCAAACCAAACTGAGCATAAATCAAGTGACAGCTGTCAAAAACACCAACTACGAAAAAAGTAGTGCCAGATTGAAAACCACGCCTCTAAAAAAAACACCCATATAATAAACACGACGACATAGATTACATAATTATTATAAATACGATTCGAGAATATATAATAATTATAAAAAGTGTTAAAATTTATAATAAAATGACGGATTGTGATAAAAAAAAAATTAAACAACCCACGATCGATAGGGATAAAAGCGAGATGGGGAATGAAGCAAACTATCGCAAGTTGATACCGCAGGCGCGTACAGTCTGGGCGGTTTCGTCAATGACGCCTGTAGGGCCTAGCTGTAGGACGTCAGGTTCTGGCTAAATAATTTACCACTGCTAAACAATGTATTAAAGGTGATATTAAATGATAGCGACATGGTGTCACAGACATACTTGTTTTTCGGGTAGAGTATTGGTGTCGTAAGGTCGCTTATAAATCTAAACACAAGTTTTCCATTGAAAACATTCGAATGCCTAATTTTTATTGATTATTTTTTGTTAATTTTAGACCGGTTAAAATTGCGGTACCCATTACAAGGACCGTGAAATATTATCGTGTAAAGTTTGCGATTATTTTCTCGGAATTAGGACTTGTCAACGTGTCGGTTTGTGCCGCTCACCTTAAAGCCGAAAGGCGTGTGCATGAGGTACAGATCTAAATACTCCAGGCCCAGGTCATCGAGCGACTTCCTGCAGGCGTCTTCCACGGCCCCAGGCCTGTGGTGCGTGGCCCACAGCTTGGAGGTGATGAACAACTGTTCCCTGAAAAGAATTTAACCGGGCTATAGCCGTTTGATGCGGCATTTCTCGTTCGAAAGTGACGCAAGCGGGAGAAGGCAGATTTGACAGTCTTCAACGAGTCAACTGACACCTGTGTGCCCGCTCGTACTTACTAGTATCTCTATATACAGGGTGTTCCAAGGTCAATACCACAAACTTTAGGGGGTGTTTAAGTTCCCTATCAAGAGTAAGAAATTATGTATATCACCAAATTTGTAATAAAATTGGTGTAAATCGATCTTATCAATCGATAAATCAATATTATCTGTCGACCAATAGCATCCCTCTTACAACCGCAGAGAAGGGGAAAGGAGTTACCCCTTCTTCTTAGACCGACCTCTGTCCGACCAGTGGCATCTGACAGCGATCATTCAGCTCCGCCCTAATAGGGCGTTTCGAACAACGCGGCAGGTCATTAACCTCGATCTTAACTGACCGCGGCCCAGTGACCCAGTGACGTACTTATCCGAGGGAGGAGCCATTGAAAAATATCTGTTTTACATGATTTAGAATAGAAACTCAACATTTTTTTTCTCGAATACCATAATGAATTTTGATATAGTTTCTTAACAAATAACACTAGGAATCGTAGGATTGACTTTGGGACACCCTGTATAGGCCTCGTTTTGACCGGTGAATTTCTTTGAAGTGGTTTCAAGCGATGTCTGTTTTGGCGATAAGGTTTATCATTTGGCAAGATTAATTACATAGCCATTTTCATGTTATTTACTGATAGCGAATGTATCCAGATAAAAATAAAACTTAACATTAAGAATAAACATAAATTGATAGTTAAAACACATTTTTAATAACGCGTATATACAAAATGTAGTGTCTGTGCTGTTGACCGCTGAGGAGTTCCTTCGTTTGGAGCCATTCCTGGATGTGGGATCAGGTCATGCTCCCCATAAAAGTGCATTGTCATCGGAACTGTAGCACATGACAAATTTTAACTCCGTTAGGATGAGAGGAAGTGGTTCTAAGCTTGGAATAATTAAATAATACCATCTGAAGCTGTTATGAAAATTGAAACTAAAATAAAAATAATCATTCATAGAGAAGTAATTAATAATTTATTGTTGAAGTATTATTTAAAAATCAACCTCACGAAGTATGTGGTATTTTTTAAGTCATTATTTAATTTAATTAGGTAATTATTTTATTTAATTAAGTCATTATTAAACTTACCTAGTAAAAAAACTATTAAAAAACTATGCTTGAGCGGTTTTTACGATGAAATTAGATAGATGCGCGTGTTTTTTAACAGAACGACTCGGAAAATATATTCTTAAACAGTAAATAGCACAGTAATGCCCAAAACAAATGCATTTTGCACAATACTTAGTATTTCTACAGAGGAGTATAGTAGAGGAAAAATATAATGACGTGCTGTTATAAAGCAATAAAATAATCAACGATTCTCAACATATTCTAATCGTCTGGACTTAGCTTAAACATGTTTCAAATGAGCTCTGCACAGTTTGAAGAACGCTGTGATTTCTATCGGCCACCGCTTCGTATCAGCGGACTACGCAATCTTGAACCTAAACCAATTTTTTAATATTATTTATTTATTATGATGACAAACATCAATATAAGTTATAATAACTTAACCATTCCGAACGGGGCATTGTCCATACTAGCAAATAAGTTAAATTCTAATTAATTTGCACAGAACTAATAAAATTACATTTTGTTTTTTTTTTTTAATAACATAAATAAATGCATGCTATAAACATGAGAATAATTGGCGAACTAAACTTACAAGCTTAATATTTGAGCAAATTTTAAGTCAGTTTTTTTAAAGTAAGTATTTAAACCCTGAAATGTATTCGTAATGCTACGAGATGAAGTTCGTGCATACCTGGTGACGGAACCCTCGTCGATCTTGGCACGGACAGCGGGACCAATGAGGTCTTCGCTGAGATACAAATATGCGCAGTCAATGTGACGGTAGCCCAGGTCTATGGCGGCGCTGATCACGTTTTCTATGCAGCTCTCGTCCATCTGCAATTTAAATGTTTTCATTTTTAAATCAACCACTATCTAATCAATGGCAGCACACTATTTGACTTTATTTGGTCATCATTTCATGACAAACCTTTATATTCAAAACGTTTTATTCCTTAAACTTATTCCGCTAACCGTATTCCATAGTTTTCAACAAGTTGCCAACAGACTTTGCCTTAGATCTTTTGGACAGTAACATCACTGGACTCGACAGCATTTTCTGGTTTTATTATAGGGAAATCAAACTCATTTTTTAATCAAAATAAAGCGTAAACGCATGAAACTGATGCAAGATCAAGTAATAAGCAATATAAATTCATTATAATACGAAAATACTTAATTTCTGCTTAAAAAACAAAGGGTTTTTCGTATAATACAGCAATAGCATTCAGCTGATTGACAACCATCTTCTTCTTTTTTCTTCTTCTTCGACGAAAGCGGCAATTAGCCTTAAGTATAGTCTATGTGCCGAAAAACACTTTTTCGTTTTCAATCATAAAAATAATCACGAAAAAAAACCGAACTTAACGGGTGGGAAATTGGAAATAAAAATTAAGAGAAAAAATATGTTTACAGAAACGAGAAATAAGATTTTGTTAGTTTGAAGTTTGACACTAAAGTTATTATAATTAAACTAAAGAATAATTTTCTTCCTAGAACGGCGTAAAAGAAACTCGGCCTTATGAATAGTCGCTGTTAAGCAAAGTGTCCACTAACCATAGAAAAATACATGCCGTCGCTTTAACAGCAAAAAATACGTTTAAAGTAATGAAGTCTAAAACTACACGTATGAAGACTTTTTAAATACATCAGAAGTGTATCGAATAACTCATCCAAATAAATATAATTACGTTTAAAATTCAGTAAAAGGTAGTAAAGACAACTCACAAGCCATGTGCCTAAGCCAATCATTGGTATTTGGTGTCCGTTCAGTAATTCCAGACTGGGTACATTTATTTCTGGCACAGTCAAAGAAGCAGGCCTCTGCAGGAACCCGGCGCCCTCTACACCTGAAACGAATAGATTTGTGTAACGTATTTGAGGTGTCTATATGGTGGTTAGAATACCTAAGAGACAAAGCGAGAAAGGACGATGAAATGAGACAGCTTGATTTACAAATGAAATGAAAACGAGGGCATGGTCAACAATTAGATTACAAAACGGATGTTAAGAGTCGCGAAAGAAGTAGGGAAGGTCCTGCAGTGCGACGGACACTGTTAAATACCCTGTAGAGTTGTAGACTATCTTTTTGTGCCTCTCACTCTCTCGTAGGCCACCCTGGACAACTTTCTCATCTATTGAGAAAACCGATTCAACTCCCTCAAAACTTCTATCCTGAGAAACGGCGATTTTTCGACAAAACCGTTGTTTTTTATCTAGAACTTTTTATTAAATGAGATACGGTAAATTTTTGTAAATTATTACCCGTACTACGAAAATATTCGCGCGAGGCACGGAAAACATTTTTCTCAGCTTTTCTCCTTAACGGATTTCATGGAATTGGAAATCCGTTAAATCTCTTTCGCCTAAATCAAAGAATTAGTTAAAATATGTTACTTCAAGACTCGAAAAATATTGTTTTATTTCCACTCTCAAACTTCCGTCAAGTATTTGTTCAATATTCGTCTACAAAACATATTTTTTATCGTGTTTCCCAATTTCAGACTTATCCTCGTTCCAATCTTATCATCGCTTGAGCATATTAAATGGCTGTTTTAACAATTTTCTTTAATAATTTCCATTTAAGATTTTTATTCGTCGCACGTTGCTATTTATTACACGATCTCTCTGGATTAGTAACTCGCGATTTAACTTAAATTCATAAGCTAAAAGCATAATAAAACTATTAATTGTAAAAATACCTATGAGGCCAAATTGACTAGAAGAGTAGTTACGGATTTATAGGTAAACATATTATAGCTGTCTCAAGCTGGTGGGGGGCTCGCTAGCTGTCGTTTGATTATTGCATTAACTTGTTTGTTTATTGCATTAACATTAATTTGACGTTTGTTTATTGCATTAACCAAACGCCAAACAAAATTTAAAATGCGCTTTAAAATATAAATATTATTATTAATACACAAAATAACCCCATTAAATTAGAGGGAGCAGTTCTTTACCAGACGATTGAGATAGAAATTCTGTAAGTTCTGTGTATGTAGTCAATCGCATCGCTGAGAGATATAGTTTTCTTCAAGATAAGATATTACATTTTATCGTTGCGTATCTTTTTATCTGTGTATTTGAGATATCGATAGCTTTTTAGGTTAGGAATTCAGATATTATTTATTAGTAAAACGCAGTTTTATTCATATGATTACTTGTACTCTTGACCTTTAGCATGACTTGTACTCTTGTTATGACCAATGTTTACTATGGTGCGAGGGCGTATGGTTTACTATAAAGCGACAGTGTATGGTGGTTTACTATGATGCGAGGGTTTACGGTTTACTATGATGCGAGGGTGTATGGTTACAATGATAATCACTCTTAGAATGCAATTTGAAAATCATAATATCAACTTCAGTAATGCGTCAGTATATCATTTAAGTGAGGTTTTTTTTTAATAAATCGCTGGGTAGGAAGATGGAGAAGTGTCCTCTGGCTTACTTCAAGGGGATGGTAGCATTAATAATAAACTTTCTTCCATGTCAAGGTATTTTTTTAGGAATATAGTAGAATATTTTAGTTTTTAACTTAGAGGAAGAGTTCGTAAATATATTTTTACTAGAAAGATAGATGAGGGAAAGGCACAAAACGTAACAAAAACGGTAGTTAAGCATGTTTTTTTTTTTTTTAAAACAGGGTAATTAGGTATTTACAAAAAAATTGTTGCAAGTGGTATAATTCCTGAAATATTGATAATTGGATAACTATTTTCATAGTAATTTTGATTGCAAATGACCCGTTTCGTCCACCACTTATGGGACGTGCTGTATACAGTTTTTTACCGAATCAACTCGGGCAATCCATTTGTTTCAACATCTTATTTGTTCATCGTAATACCGACCTAAATGTCGATAGATGCCGTTCCGGTGTCAAAACGCTACTAAAAATGTCTTCAATAGAATTTGACTTGCAAACGACTTTAGGTTATTTTTTATTATTTCTTGCCAGTAAAACCCTCATTAATTTACTAAAAAGATATGCTAAAATAAATCATTAAAAAAAGTTCAATCGCAGGACTCCCAGGCAGTCTTTTAATTTGGTAATATTTTTTTTTAAATCTTTTACAGCTAAAATTATTGCATTGTGCATAACTAAAGCAATTATTATACCTACGAGGTAACACCCCCCCCCCCCCCGCCCCGCCTAGTAGAGCTATGAAACAAACACAATAATTGGTGAAATCTGTAGAAAATGATATCTGTAATGCAGAGAATGGATTGAAGAATGACAGTTCAAGCATGATGCTCAACGTTTTGTCAATTAGTTATGATCGACACTTTGAAGCAAGTTTACCTATTCTGAGAAAAACAGTGACCCTCAGCAAACGAGCGTTGAGGAAATTAGATTAGTCCTTAGCCAATAGTGAAAATTGCTCAAAGAAGAAATATAATACGATAAACACACGAAGGTACGAAGATGTAACTTCATCATTAGGAAGATGCTGGATGGATAGTATACATTGCCACATTGGCATTGACAATGCAATGGCAGATAGCAGACAAAATACAGGAGCCATCGCAGCCATCGCAGACCAGGGTGATGACAGATAAGAAAACGGCGAGGGTGTCAAGATATAGTAAGTACACAACTCGATATATCAACAAAGCAAACAGCAAACATGGGAAAAAAGTTGAGACAAATCCCATGCAAATGTCAGAACGGCTAAGGATATAAAATAAATGGATTGTTTAAAATGTGAATTACCTTCGACTACTTCAACTGTGACTGCAGCCTCTTGATCTTCGGCAACTAAAACTTGTTCTCCGGAATCATCTCCCACAAGTACTGGCTCCGAACCGAGATAATCATCAGGTCCCTGGTCTTCGGAAACTAAAACTCTAGATTCATCCGCTACAATGACGTGGTCGGAAGAATCAAATACTAAAACCTGTTCGCCAACATCCTTTGCTACGATAACTTTGTTGGAACCATCAACTTCAATGCTCTGTTCTTCATAGACTAAAACCTGTTCGCTAGAATTATCTTCAATTACAGCTTGTTTTGAATCATCATTTTCTGAGCTCTTCTCTTCGTACACTAAAACTTCTTCACTAGCATTTTCTGCTACGATGACTTTGTTGGTACCATTATCTTCATTGCTCTGTTCTTCATGCACTAAAACCTGTTCGGCAACATCCTCTGCTACGATGACTTTATTGGAACCATTATCTTCAATGCTCTGTTCTTCATAGACTAAAACCTGTTCGCTAGAATTATCTTCAATTACAGCTTGTTTTGAATCATCATTTTCTGAACTCTTCTCTTCGTACACTAAAACTTCTTCACTAGCATTTTCTGCTACGATGACTTTGTTGGTACCATTATCTTCATTGCTCTGTTCTTCATGCACTAAAACCTGTTCGCCAACATCCTCTGCTACGATGACTTTATTGGAACCATTATCTTCAATGCTCTGTTCTTCATGCACTAAAACCTGTTCGCCAACATCCTCTGCTACGACGACTTTATTGGAACCATTATCTTCATTGCTCTGTTCTTCATGCACTAAAACCTGTTCGGCAACATCCTCTGCTACGATGACTTTATTGGAACCATTATCTTCAATGCTCTGTTCTTCATAGACTAAAACCTGTTCGCTAGAATTATCTTCAATTACAGCTTGTTTTGAATCATCATTTTCTGAACTCTTCTCTTCGTACACTAAAACTTCTTCACTAGCATTTTCTGCTACGATGACTTTGTTGGTACCATTATCTTCATTGCTCTGTTCTTCATGCACTAAAACCTGTTCGCCAACATCCTCTGCTACGATGACTTTATTGGAACCATTATCTTCAATGCTCTGTTCTTCATAGACTAAAACCTGTTCGCTAGAATTATCTTCAATAACAGCTTGTTTTGTTCCATCATTTTCTGAGCTCTTCTCTTCGTACACTAAAACTTCTTCACTAGCATTTTCTGCTACGAAGACTTTGTTGGTACCATTATCTTCATTGCTCTGTTCTCCATGCACTAAAACCTGTTCGCCAACATCCTCTGCTACGATGACTTTATTGGAACCATTATCTTCAATGCTCTGTTCTTCATAGACGAAAACCTGTTCGCTAGTATTATCTTCAATAACAGCTTGTTTTGTTCCATCATTTTCTGAGCTCTTCTCTTCGTACACTAAAACTTCTTCACTAGCATTATTTTCATTGCTCTGGTTTTCGTGTACTAACACCTGTTCCGCAGCATTCTCGGCTACGATAACATGACTGGAGTCATTATTTACATTACTCTGGTTTTCGTGTACTAACACCTGTTCTGCAGCATTCTCTGCTACGATGACATGCCTGAAGTCATTATTTTCATTGCTCTGGTTTTCGTGTACTAACACCTGTTCGGCTGCATTCTCTGCTACGATGACATGGCTGGAGTCATTATTTTCATTGCTCTGGTTTTCGTGTACTAACACCTGTTCGGCTGCATTCTCTGCTACGATGACATGGCTAGAGTCATTATTTTCATTGATCTGGTTGTCGTGTACTAACACCTGTTCTGCAGCATTCTCGGCTACGATAACATGGCTGGAGTCATTATTTGCATTGCTCTGGTTTTCGTGTACTAACACCTGTTCCGTAGCATTCTCTGCTACGATGACATGGCTGGAGTCATTATTTTCATTGATCTGGTTGTCGTGTACTAACACCTGTTCTGCAGCATTCTCGGCTACGATAACATGGCTGGAGTCATTATTTGCATTGCTCTGGTTTTCGTGTACTAACACCTGTTCCGTAGCATTCTCTGCTACGATGACATGGCTGGAGTCATTATTTTCATTGATCTGGTTTTCGTGTACTAACACCTGTTCCGCAGCATTCTCTGCTACGATAACATGGCTGGAGTCATTATTTACGTTGCTCTGGTTATCGTGTACTAACACCTGTTCGGCTGCATTCTCTGCTACGATGACATGGCTGGAGTCATTATTTTCATTGCTCTGGTTTTCGTGTACTAACACCTGTTCGGCTGCATTCTCTGCTACGATGACATGGCTGGAGTCATTATTTTCATTGATCTGGTTTTCGTGTACTAGCACCTGTTCCGCAGCATTCTCTGCTACGATAACATGGCTGGAGTCATTATTTACGTTGCTCTGGTTATCGTGTACTAACACCTGTTCGGCTGCATTCTCTGCTACGATGACATGGCTGGAGTCATTATTTTCATTGATCTGGTTTTCGTGTACTAACACCTGTTCCGCAGCATTCTCTGCTACGATAACATGACTGGAGTCATTATTTACATTGCTCTGGTTATCGTGTACTAACACCTGTTCGGCTGCATTCTCTGCTACGATGACATGGCTGGAGTCATTATTTTCATTGCTCTGGTTTTCGTGTACTAACACCTGTTCCGCAGCATTCTCGGCTACGATAACATGACTGGAGTCATTATTTACATTACTCTGGTTTTCGTGTACTAACACCTGTTCTGCAGCATTCTCTGCTACGATGACATGCCTGAAGTCATTATTTTCATTGCTCTGGTTTTCGTGTACTAACACCTGTTCGGCTGCATTTACTGCTACGATGACATGGCTGGAGTCATTATTTTCATTGATCTGGTTTTCGTGTACTAACACCTGTTCCGCAGCATTCTCTGCTACGATAACATTGCTGGAGTCATTATTTTCATTGATCTGGTTTTCGTGTACTAACACCTGTTCCGCAGCATTCTCTGCTACGATAACATGGCTGGAGTCATTATTTACGTTGCTCTGGTTATCGTGTACTAACACCTGTTCGGCTGCATTCTCTGCTACGATGACATGGCTGGAGTCATTATTTTCATTGCTCTGGTTTTCGTGTACTAACACCTGTTCGGCTGCATTCTCTGCTACGATGACATGGCTAGAGTCATTATTTTCATTGCTCTGGTTGTCGTGTACTAACACCTGTTCTGCAGCATTCTCTGCTACGATAACATGGCTGGAGTCATTATTTGCATTGCTCTGGTTTTCGTGTACTAACACCTGTTCCGTAGCATTCTCTGCTACGATGACATGGCTAGAGTCATTATTTTCATTGATCTGGTTTTCGTGTACTAACACCTGTTCCGCAGCATTCTCTGCTACGATAACATGGCTGGAGTCATTATTTACGTTGCTCTGGTTATCGTGTACTAACACCTGTTCGGCTGCATTCTCTGCTACGATGACATGGCTGGAGTCATTATTTTCATTGCTCTGGTTTTCGTGTACTAACACCTGTTCGGCTGCATTCTCTGCTACGATGACATGGCTAGAGTCATTATTTTCATTGATCTGGTTTTCGTGTACTAACACCTGTTCGGCTGCATTCTCTGCTACGATGACATAACTAGAGTCATTATTTTCATTGCTCTGGTTTTCGTGTACTAACACCTGTTCGGCTGCATTCTCTGCTACGATGACATGGCTAGAGTCATTATTTTCATTGCTCTGGTTTTCGTGTACTAACACCTGTTCGGCTGCATTCTCTGCTACGATGACATGGCTGGAGTCATTATTTACGTTGCTCTGGTTATCGTGTACTAACACCTGTTCGGCTGCATTCTCTGCTACGATAACATGGCTGGAGTCATTATTTACGTTGCTCTGGTTATCGTGTACTAACACCTGTTCGGCTGCATTCTCTGCTACGATAACATGACTGGAGTCATTATTTACATTGCTCTGGTTATCGTGTACTAACACCTGTTCGGCTGCATTCTCTGCTACGATGACATGGCTGGAGTCATTATTTACGTTGCTCTGGTTATCGTGTACTAACACCTGTTCGGCTGCATTCTCTGCTACGATGACATGGCTGGAGTCATTATTTTCATTGCTCTGGTTTACGTGTACTAACACCTGTTCCGTAGCATTCTCTGCTACGATGACATGGCTGGAGTCATTATTTTCATTGATCTGGTTTTCGTGTACTAACACCTGTTCCGCAGCATTCTCTGCTACGATAACATGGCTGGAGTCATTATTTACGTTGCTCTGGTTATCGTGTACTAACACCTGTTCGGCTGCATTCTCTGCTACGATGACATGGCTGGAGTCATTATTTTCATTGCTCTGGTTTTCGTGTACTAACACCTGTTCGGCTGCATTCTCTGCTACGATGACATGGCTAGAGTCATTATTTTCATTGCTCTGGTTGTCGTGTACTAACACCTGTTCTGCAGCATTCTCTGCTACGATAACATGGCTGGAGTCATTATTTGCATTGCTCTGGTTTTCGTGTACTAACACCTGTTCCGTAGCATTCTCTGCTACGATGACATGGCTGGAGTCATTATTTTCATTGATCTGGTTTTCGTGTACTAACACCTGTTCCGCAGCATTCTCTGCTACGATAACATGGCTGGAGTCATTATTTACGTTGCTCTGGTTATCGTGTACTAACACCTGTTCGGCTGCATTCTCTGCTACGATGACATGGCTGGAGTCATTATTTTCATTGCTCTGGTTTTCGTGTACTAACACCTGTTCGGCTGCATTCTCTGCTACGATGACATGGCTGGAGTCATTATTTTCATTGCTCTGGTTTTCGTGTACTAACACCTGTTCGGCTGCATTCTCTGCTACGATGACATGGCTAGAGTCATTATTTTCATTGCTCTGGTTTTCGTGTACTAACACCTGTTCTGCAGCATTCTCGGCTACGATAACATGGCTGGAGTCATTATTTGCATTGCTCTGGTTTTCGTGTACTAACACCTGTTCCGTAGCATTCTCTGCTACGATGACATGGCTGGAGTCATTATTTTCATTGATCTGGTTTTCGTGTACTAACACCTGTTCCGCAGCATTCTCTGCTACGATAACATGGCTGGAGTCATTATTTACGTTGCTCTGGTTATCGTGTACTAACACCTGTTCGGCTGCATTCTCTGCTACAATGACATGGCTGGAGTCATTATTTTCATTGCTCTGGTTTTCGTGTACTAACACCTGTTCGGCTGCATTCTCTGCTACGATGACATGGCTGGAGTCATTATTTTCATTGCTCTGGTTTTCGTGTACTAACACCTGTTCGGCTGCATTCTCTGCTACGATGACATGGCTAGAGTCATTATTTTCATTGCTCTGGTTGTCGTGTACTAACACCTGTTCGGCTGCATTCTCTGCTACGATGACATGGCTAGAGTCATTATTTTCATTGCTCTGGTTTTCGTGTACTAACACCTGTTCGGCTGCATTCTCTGCTACGATGACATGGCTGGAGTCATTATTTACGTTGCTCTGGTTATCGTGTACTAACACCTGTTCGGCTGCATTCTCTGCTACGATAACATGGCTGGAGTCATTATTTACGTTGCTCTGGTTATCGTGTACTAACACCTGTTCGGCTGCATTCTCTGCTACGATAACATGACTGGAGTCATTATTTACATTGCTCTGGTTATCGTGTACTAACACCTGTTCGGCTGCATTCTCTGCTACGATGACATGGCTGGAGTCATTATTTACGTTGCTCTGGTTATCGTGTACTAACACCTGTTCGGCTGCATTCTCTGCTACGATGACATGGCAGGAGTCATTATTTTCATTGCTCTGGTTTTCGTGTACTAACACCTGTTCCGTAGCATTCTCTGCTACGATGACATGGCTGGAGTCATTATTTTCATTGATCTGGTTTTCGTGTACTAACACCTGTTCCGCAGCATTCTCTGCTACGATAACATGGCGGGAGTCATTATTTACGTTGCTCTGGTTATCGTGTACTAACACCTGTTCGGCTGCATTCTCTGCTACGATGACATGGCTGGAGTCATTATTTTCATTGCTCTGGTTTTCGTGTACTAACACCTGTTCGGCTGCATTCTCTGCTACGATGACATGGCTAGAGTCATTATTTTCATTGCTCTGGTTTTCGTGTACTAACACCTGTTCTGCAGCATTCTCGGCTACGATAACATGGCTGGAGTCATTATTTGCATTGCTCTGGTTTTCGTGTACTAACACCTGTTCCGTAGCATTCTCTGCTACGATGACATGGCTGGAGTCATTATTTTCATTGATCTGGTTTTCGTGTACTAACACCTGTTCCGCAGCATTCTCTGCTACGATAACATGGCTGGAGTCATTATTTACGTTGCTCTGGTTATCGTGTACTAACACCTGTTCGGCTGCATTCTCTGCTACAATGACATGGCTGGAGTCATTATTTTCATTGCTCTGGTTTTCGTGTACTAACACCTGTTCGGCTGCATTCTCTGCTACGATGACATGGCTGGAGTCATTATTTTCATTGCTCTGGTTTTCGTGTACTAACACCTGTTCGGCTGCATTCTCTGCTACGATGACATGGCTAGAGTCATTATTTTCATTGCTCTGGTTGTCGTGTACTAACACCTGTTCTGCAGCATTCTCGGCTACGATAACATGGCTGGAGTCATTATTTGCATTGCTCTGGTTTTCGTGTACTAACACCAGTTCCGCAGCATTCTCTGCTACGATGACATGGCTGGAGTCATTATTTTCATTGATCTGGTTTTCGTGTACTAACACCTGTTCCGCAGCATTCTCTGCTACGATAACATGGCTGGAGTCATTATTTACGTTGCTCTGGTTATCGTGTACTAACACCTGTTCGGCTGCATTCTCTGCTACGATGACATGGCTGGAGTCATTATTTACGTTGCTCTGGTTTTCGTGTACTAACACCTGTTGTGCAGCATTCTCTGCTACAATGACAATCGAGTTATTATTTTCATTGCTCTGGTTTTCGTGTACACAAACCTGGTCTGCAGAATGCTCAGCTACGATGACTTGGCTGGAGTCATTATTTTCATTGATCTGGTTTTCGTATACCGAAACCAACTCTTGTACATTGACTTTGTTGGAACCATCATCTTCATTATCATTAACTAATATCTGATCGACTGCATTCTCTGCTATGATAACTTGGCTGGAATCATTATTTTCATTGCTCTGGGTTTCGTTTACTAACACCTGTTCTGCAGCAATCTCGGCTACGATGACATGGCTGGAGTCATTATTTTCATTGCTCTGGTTTTCGTGTACTAACACCTGTTCTGCAGCATTCTCTGCTATGATAACTTGGCTGGAATCATTATTTCCATTGCTCTGGTTTTCCTGTACTAACACCTGTTCTGCAGCATTCTCTGCTACAATGACATGGCTCGAGTTATTATTTTCATTGATCTGGTTTTCGTATACCGAAACCAACTCTTGTACATTGACTTTGTTGGAACCATCATCTTCATTATCATTAACTAATATCTGATCGCCTGCATTCTCTGCTATGATAACTTGGCTGGAATCATTATTTTCATTGCTCTGGTTTTCGTGTACTAACACCTGTTCTGCAGCAATCTCGGCTACGATGACATGGCTGGAGTCATTATTTTCATTGCTCTGGTTTTCGTGTACTAACACCTGTTCTGCAGCATTCTCTGCTATGATAACTTGGCTGGAATCATTATTTCCATTGCTCTGGTTTTCCTGTACTAACACCTGTTCTGCAGCATTCTCTGCTACAATGACATGGCTCGAGTTATTATTTTCATTGCTCTGGTTTTCGTGTACACAAACCTGTTCTGCAGAATGCTCAGCTACGATGACTTGGCTGGAGTCATTATTTTCATTGATCTGGTTTTCGTATACCGAAACCAACTCTTGTACATTGACTTTGTTGGAACCATCATCTTCATTATCATTAACTAATATCTGATCGCCTGCATTCTCTGCTATGATAACTTGGCTGGAATCATTATTTTCATTGCTCTGGGTTTCCTGTACTAACACCTGTTCTGCAGCATTCTCTGCTACAATGACATGGCTCAAGTTATTATTTTCATTGCTCTGGTTTTCGTGTACACAAACCTGGTCTGCTGAATTCTCAGCTACGATGACTTGGCTGGAGTCATTATTTTCATTGATCTGGTTTTCGTATACCGAAACCAACTCTTGTACATTGACTTTGTTGGAACCATCATCTTCATTATCATTAACTAAGACCTGATCGCCTGCATTCTCTGCTATGATAACTTGGCTAGAGTCATTATTTTCATTGATCTTGTTTTCGTGTACCAACACCTGTTCTGCAGCATTCTCTGCTACAATGACTTGACTTGAGTTACTATTTTCATTGCTCTGGTTTTCAAAATTTTCGTGTAATTCGGTATTTTGGTAACAACCGTTGACTCGATCGTCTCTATTAGTATTGTTGTAGGTGTCAATTATTTCTTGATCGCTTTTATTGTGTTTTGTACTAGAATTAACTGATTCGTCGCTTTGTTCGCCGTTACGTTTTTTATCAGCGGCATCTATCTCTGATTTTAGAATGTGGCTTTCATTTGTGTGCAGGCGATCATTCGAATGATTATTTTGTTCGCAAGTGATTCTCACTTCGTTTTTGGTTAACAATGGGTCATTGTTAGAGCCATTTTCGTGTATGATAACGCGGTTAAGTCTGTTGGTAGCCATTTTTAAACTCGTTACTATCACATTAATAAATTTTGTTCTGAGCTTAAATTGTTAATTTTTATAAAAATATATTTAAATAATGTATTATCATTGTTCGACACGTTTCTGAAATGAAAAGATTTTCCGATGTTATTTCATACTCAGTATTCACCTATATTAAAATTTTACATAAAATATTACACTTTTAGAATATTTTTTAATAAATATTCCTAACAATTTGGGAACAAACACAATAAAATGACTCCCGGTAAGGGGTAAGGGTATTTATTAACCAGATTTTTTTTTTATGGCCAATCACATAAGAATTTGAAATATTCTTTCTATGAGTATATTCATTTTTTATTTAGTTACACGTAATTTGTTTAGCAAGAGCCGTTAATGCCGCCTGCAAGGCTGAGAGGAAAACACGGAGTTAGGAAAAATGTGTTCGTATTGTATTTTGAAATTATTTAATTTAAGTACACTCGTGTAGAAATCTTGAAAAAAAAAACAATAAAACTACTAAGAAAATATGTAAAATTTGACGTTTAAAAATTGATAATCCATGGTCCTGATAATTACTTTTTTTTTTAAATATAGTTTATAAACTTTTTTCCCACCGCCGACACGAATTAATTATATATATTATAAATTATACGACATCCGCGGTTTAGCTGGTAAAGATTGTCTGGCGGCAATAAGCTTGCCCTCTTATCACGCATTTATGTGCGTTAACTAAAGTGTTTATATCACATTTAGATAAATAGATTGCAATTTTACTGTCAAAACATCGCCAGTCGAAAATGAACACAAGATAAGTTTTTCTACAAAAAAAAATTCAACGAGTGGGTAAGCTCAACAATTTCAGAACTAACAGAGAAAATTAAAAAAAACATTCAACTGATGCATCGACCATAAACTACAGACATTCGGCTAAGAACTTGTTGAGTTTAATAAAGCCAACGTTTAGAACTCGTCATGGTTAAAAGTGTACACTGGAAGGACACTTTTAAAACACTTTTTCTGGAACATGTTAAGTTCAGATACTTCCTACCATATGACATGTTAACAAGATAAAACTCAATATATTTTACTAACATCAATTTTAAGACAGGTATTAGACAAAAATACCCTCTTACGTTGTCGAATATCCCAAAATGTCAAACACTTGGGGTTATCCCACAAAAGACAAGAGATATTTCCAATTCAAACCATTATTATATTGTAGAGAACTCTGCACATAATTTCTTTATCTATAAAAAAAAAGTATTTTTAAAATTTTGCAGTTAAACCCCCTTCATTCACTTAACGCTTTAATTATGTTTTTACCACATAATTAATTAATACTGCCTTCTTAGAATAGACGATACTCTAGTTGTGGAGATAGGAAATACAGTATAGTTACTCATAGTAGAGTCAATCGCTTGTACGAGTCCGCTGTATAGTTATTGTTTATTAATATACTATATTGTTAAATTTATTGTGAACTCTATATAAATAAAATGCATTGACATTTGTGAGATATAATTTTCATTGAATACACGTTTATGAAATATTTACGGAGATAAATATTTTTTTTCTAATAAAATGATCGACGACAAATTGCCGTGTATATATATATATATATATATTTCAAGTGCAGCTAATTAGATTTAAGTTTATCGTAAGTGCAACGAAATTAATCGCGATAAAATAAAACAAAGCTATTACTAAACTTAAGAGTAACTATATGTTTACCTCTGTCAGAATTCTATTTTAACCACAAAAGGTCATTGAAAGGAGAAATTTGGACCCGAGACAGGGCAGTCAGACTCACAGTTATAATATTTGTATAGCTTAGATTATGTGCTTACTTTAATATCCAACAGTAAATAATTATTTATTTAATAAATCTTTATAAATTTGGAGATATGGGTTCAGGGGTTAGTTATGTACCTATAAAGGCAAACAAATTAATATCAATCTGAATTTTGGCGAATATTATCCATTGTGACTGAATTATATCTCAACTTATGTCGTTCTAACGGTTCGTGTGAAACAGCCTTAACCTAACGAAAAACTAACTGCAGTGAAGTTAGCACCGATCGGATGACAGATAACTTAATCTGTTTGTTAAATTAACTTATTTTGTCAACATTATATTTGTTGTCATAAATAGCTTCTAAAAGCTGATTTTCAACACTTTTCGATTTCTCAAGTGAAAGTTTGTCATTTTCAATGGCGACTTATGGACGTAGAAATACTCCGTTTGTGTCTAAAAATGTAGAAATATTTGAGAAGCCTAAAGCCTATACGAATTACTGAAATGAAATATGGTAACAAAAAAAGGTCTCGATCAATAATTAGTTTTTTATTATAATATTAATTTAGAAAGGAATATATATTTTAAATGCACAAATATATATGAACATTTTAAGTAAGAAACATAAAATAATTGATAAAGCACATCTATTTTGTTACCATATTTTATTTTAGCTATTTCACACCTCCGTGCTAATTGATAAACGGTCAGTTTATAGTTTTTCGACTATACCTTGGTCGGAAGGTACTTACTAATGCATACACACACTCCGTCCTATCTTCGCACGAATTCTCGAGATTATCTAGCGCGTGTATTCGCCTTAAATTCAATCCGAAATTGATTTTTTTAAATGCCTAATAACTTTGAAAATATTTTTTTCTTAAATGTTTTACTGTGCAATAAGTTGAACGAACTTGTTCTCCGTTGCGCGTTACAGACCGCAGCCAGCCAAACACGGCGCTTGACCTCTGTGAACAGAGTCATACCAGGTGGGGTTTTAGGCGAAAGAAACGTCAAACTGTCAGCGAGCGATCGGCGATGCTGAACCAACGCAAATCAAACGATTTTTACGATAATATTGTTTTCTTTTCTTTTTAATAAAAAAATAAAGCAACTGTTTGAAGAGTAGTATAACCCAATAAAAGTATAGTCATGAGAAAAATAGAGTGAGCTTCGTAGTTTCCTTCTTCGAGTTGTCCTGACGGAACCCCGTAAAGCGTGTAAATATTTTGTTTTGTTAGTTAAATTAGGAGTTAATTTATGCAAATTAACAAAATTGCATTATATCAATTAGTTTAATTCGCTAATTACTGACACAACAGTCAATAACCTCAAATACGTTCACTCCATCTTGTAGTGAAGTGAGTGCATTCATAATGATCGCAGATAATCCGACAACCGAATACAACTTCGTCAGAGCAAGAACCACGGAAATACCAGAAAGAACCAAATGGGACAATGAAGGACCCAACTTCGAAAATGAAGCAATTGTATGGTTTACCGATGGCTCCAAGAACGGAAACAATATAGGATCTGGCATATGTGGGGCGATACCCAGACTCGAGAAATCGATCAACCTGGGGATGCACTCCACTATATTCCAGGCGGAGCTATATGCCATCATTGAGACAGCGCATGAGAGCATCGAAAGATCCTACAAGAATAAAAACATCTACATACTTTCAGACAGCCAAGCAGCTCTGAAGGCTATCAACTGAAATGCTATCAAATCAAAGCTAGTGCTAAACTGTGTACAAATACTCAACACCCTGGCAACCAGGTACCAGGCCACTCTGGCATTGATGGCAACGAGAAAGCAGACGAACTGGCCAAGAAAGGGGCTAGCATGACTATGATAGCCCCGAAACCGACCTGCAGCATAGCTAAAAGCACCACCAGCAGACTGCTAAAAATTTGGGCTTGGAAGCAAAGCCAAAAATACTGGCAAGAATTGCCCGGACAAAAGCAAGCCAATGACTTATAGTCGGATTCTCGCAAAAAAGACTCTCGGAGCTATTAAACCTAACCAGAACCTTAACTGGCCACTGCAAGCTGAATAAACATCTGCACAAATTAAACCTATCGACCGACGACAGGGGACTTTGCCAAGAGAGCCCAGAAACCCCTTTACACCTAATGGAGAAATGTGGGCCACTTATACCCAAAAGGTACCAGCTTCTAGGCAGCCATCTCCTCAAGCCAGAAGATATTAGAATCATCGCACCCAAAAAGTTACCTAACTTTATCTACAGTACGGGACTAGAGGTCGAACTATAAGTGGATTTAAATTTTCAATAGTTCTGGAAAGGACGCGGTACACGGGGGGCAAACCCCCCACATCCACTACATAGATAACATAAGTGCATTCATGTAGCTATCGAAGATAGCTTTATGGAACCGATCCATGCGTAAAGGAGACACAAGATGAGATGAATGTGAATGAAAGTGTTTTTTTTTTCATTAATTTTAACTGTAATTTGTCTTTCTATAATTAGTTTGAGTTGATTTTAAAGAGTACATCATATAATGTTACAGCGTATGATGATACATTTATTTTTATAGCCCATCTTTTGTGCACATGTTTTCGACGATTAAAATTTTTGGACAGCCTCCTTTATTGAAGAGATACTTTGACATGTTCTCAAAGATAACATGTTTGTTTCAATGCCAGAGGTCTGTGGAATTCGGCAATATCGCTTGTGGTAATAGCCCCTAATAAGTAGGCATTCAATGCGGCAATGTGAGCTGCTCGTTCTGTTTCACTCGCACATTACGGCTTTTTGATATGTGCGTACTAATCAGGGTAAAAATAACACTGTTTCCGATTGTTTCACGTTGCGTCAAATATTAACGCCTCATCTGCATAATTTAGTTCATATACAGGTATAAAACAACCATAAAAGCGTTATTTTGAATTAAATATATCGGTACTGATCATTCTATAGAAATTGGACGCTCGCGCTATTTCTAACAAAAGGTACATTTGCCTTGATTGATTTAAACGACCCAATGTTACCGCGCATGTGAATAGAAATGTCAACGTGACGTTTCTCGTGTCAAAGTGACAGGTAATAATGCCGCGTTTACACCAACCCAATCAACTATAAAACACGATATAATTAACACTTTAAAACTCACACATAATGTGTTGCACTCAAACGGGTACTTTTAAAACACTTCGTTGTCACTTTGCTGTGTGCTTTTATGAGTCGATAATATTTTGTTTTCAATCCGAAGCCAACGCAACGGCGGCTCCGATGCAAGTATTCAATTATTACTGAGGGTGACTCAACTGTAGGCGCTATGCTGTGCACCTAATTAATAAGACCCCAAATCTTATCGGCCATTTTTATCGCGATTCGCTTAAGTCTATTTTCAAGGCGTTACATACTATTATCCGAAAAATTGGGCAGGTGATTATTTCGGACAAATTACCATTTCGCAGTAATAGATAATAATTTATTATAAGATTACGAAACATTCCAATTGAGTCATTTTACCATTTTGACGATGTTTGTTTTTTTTAAGCTATCGATAACAAATAACTTATTAGGTATATATTCAGATCTGTAGAATTATATAAATGGGTGCCTAATACACAAATCTACAAATCTAAAAGCTATAAATATACCTACTATGTTTCAGTTTATTCAGATGGGTTATTTGCGAAATTTATAAATGATAAACAGATGATTTTGATTGCAGCAGGGACAAACGTTTTCTATAGCAAGCTAAGCGAGTGCAGGATATAACATTTGTACATTTTTAAACTAATTTCGTAATATCCGCAAAGTACCGCTCAACTGAACTTGAAGCAACGACGGTGATAGTTTTGTTTGCGTTTCGTTAGATTTTGATTCAATTTTAGATTTATTTTTGGCTGATATGATATAGATCAACCTCCTAAAAGGTCAGTGGTGATTTTTAATCGACTCTGTATACACCAACTGTTTTGTTTGACATTAGGCACCTTGTGATTCGAGCACTTCGACGATGAACGTGAAGCGAGCACGCCTTGCAAAATATACATTTCGGTTTCTCGCCACGTTCACTCACCAGATTGCAGGTTTCTCGCCACGTTCAACTGTTCTATTGCGCGCGCGTGAAGAGCTCTCGACGCGAACATTGCAACGAGCATCCGTAGATGTGCGCGCGCCTTAATAAGGAAGGTCGTGTCTAATCACTGCGCGCCTCTCTAATAGGATCCGGCGGGATCTACGCATAATCCGTTATTTTCTTTAAACATTCAATGCCAGCTTTTCGCTAAACAAATACGCTGATATTATTGTAAACTAATAAAATTTGAGTATCAAAGTAAAGTCTAAATTTTCATTTTAAGCAAATCTGATAAAATCTAGTCAGTCCACCAATAAATATGACACTGAAATATTTGATTTTCTAATTTATGAAATAATTTTTGTTACAAAGAAATTTTAGGTTAAATAATTTTGGTAATTTTAATAAATTACGTAACTGTAGGAACTGAACGTAAATTGATGATGTTACATAATTCCACGATTTTATTATAGTTATAAAACACTAATAAGTAAGTTTATGTAGTTCTTTTATTTGAGTATCTAATAGTGAGTATTCAGTTAGTCAGTGTGAGTTTTTTGTTTTAATATTTTTGCTGTGACCTAGGTCATATACAATTATTTTTGGACCCTACTCAACTAGGCCAAATGTGCCTGTGCTAGTCAAGGGAGATAGCGGTAATGAAGCGTTTAAAATGGTATGACCATCTGCGGATTCGAACCCGAGACCTTTGTGTCAGTAGTCCTCTATATTACTTTGTATTAGCGTTGTGTATTGAATTATATTGTATATGAAATTAGTCTATTAAGCAAAAGACACTGGCATTCGGGCCATTTTCAATTTACCCAGAGTTTTTATTGGTAAATCTTTTGACACTTCAATTACATTCAGAGTGGCAAATTATCGTACACGCGCAGATAAACTTAAGTTAAGCCTGATTAGAGACAGTCTAAAGCAGAGGTTCCCAAAGTGGTCAACACGGACCCCCGGGGGTCCGTGAGGACTGCCAGGGGTCCCTGACAGGAAGAAAATAATGATTCCACTATACAAAAACACCTATCAAAGTGTGGGAATCCTGGGGGAGGGGGTCCACGAAGGATAAAAAATACTGGGCTAAGGGTCCACGGGGAAAATAAGTTTGGGAAACATTGATCTAAAGGTTAGGTTAGGTTAATCTTCAGTCGCGGACACGTGGTTTTATTTAAGATTTTGTCATTAAATGTATTTATTATTCTATCGCATATACATTTAATAAATAAATTATGAATTTATTATTATTATTATAAGTTTTAACCGATAAATCACTTATCACTGCGCTTGGTAACTTATTCCATGCATTCACCACTCTGTTTGAGATGCAATTCTTCCTCGGAATGAATTAATCCAATGATTTATCAATTAAATGGATGAAAAGACTTCGTTTTATGGTGTCCCAACTTATTGGTGTGGTGCTGTACCCTCACACGCTCAGAATTGTAGCAAACCTTGAGGTTAGTATACACGCTATCAAATCTCAAGGTGTGCGTTTATCAGACCTTAAATTGATGCAGTCTTGCGGTGAATAATCGAGGCATTTAATACAGATAATATTTTGAAAATAATTCTGTTATCATATGATTATCGACTGCTTATCGATAAATTTACAACCGAATAAGTAATCGTTGGCAACTAATCAAACGCCTTGAAAATTTCCTTTCGATGCGTTTCGCCGCACAACTACAGTTGTGGCAAAACTGTCAGATCTTGACAGTTGAGCGCAACGATCATGTCAACGCATGTCGTACAAATAGTCCCTGTGAAAACCCGACACCGCCATGCTGGATAGAGACTTATCGCGATGACATGTGCGAGCAAGCGAGACGCGACTAGTGTACTCGACGCAAAGTGGCGTACTTGGGCGTGGTGCATTTTACACCCTCAGTTGCCGCATCTTTATGTTTTTAAAAGATCGCAATCCAACGTTTACTAGGCCCTTTATTAATAATAATAATAATATTTATTTATTCTGTTCTGGGTACATGCCTTACAAATATGTTAATTTCATTAATTCTGTTCTGGGTACATGCCTTACAAATATGTTAATTTCATTAATTCTGTTCTGGGTACATGCCTTACAAATATGTTAATTTCATTATACCTATTAATCAGTTACAATTTACAATGATATTTTAAAGTAATCTACCTTCAATTATCGTAAGTACACTAAGGTTAACAGTATTATGAAACAAGAAGAATTATGAAGAGGTAATTAGAAACAATATTATGGTTAAATTATTACGTTCTCACAATAAGTAATGGAAGTATTTATTTTTATGCTTTTTATAGATTATTGTACGCACATAATAAAATTATGAAAGTCAATTCCTTTGAGTGAATTTCTTCCTGTTTTTGAGACGCGAACTACCCGCTTCCTCAGACCAATATAGATGGTTGAATGTGCCGGACGCTTGCTTCTATGTTCATAGACAATATATTCCCTACATATTTTACATTTGAAGTAAAAATAAAACAATTTTCCTCTTCTGAAAGGTATAATAAAACCAAAAAATGTCTTTTTTTTTATCTAAACTGTACTCCGCAATGAATTAGGCGATATCGAATATTTTTTATCTAATCCTTGCGTCTAGTGTAACTCAGCAACAATACGAAATATATGTTTTCCGTTTATAATGTTTTTATGTAATTTTGTAGATGTAGGTACTACTTATATAGATATAAAATGAAATTATTTTCCAAATAGGCCGGCACGAAGAAACAGTTTAGCGTCAGTAATCTCACAACGTTTAAAAATATAATTCGATCAAAATTTATAATGGGTGCAACTGTCAAAAAATATATTAACCATGCAATTAAGTCGAATAATTTTATAATCGAAACACAATGGCCAAAGAACAGAAGGACGATCCGAAAGAGTTACATACTTCGCCTTCCGAAGAGAGCGACCTGCTCAGTACGGGCCACAGGGTGCTCAAACAGCTCGGCGAAGGCTCCTATGCGAAGGTCACTTTGTTGTTGCGTTCTTAGGCCGCGAATGCACGAACGCGTTGTTTTCTAAGAAAGTATCCACGATCGTGCGAATACTACCATAGACAACACTACGTTTTATCCTGACGCCGGGTTTAAAAGTGTGACTTTGATTTAAATTTTTATGAGTAATAAAATATAAATCAATTTCGTGAGCGACGCCGATTTCATAGCCAAACCCTTGCAATGCTCAGTGCGGGCAGGCGGCGTATTTACAAAACTTATATTATTAGAGTCACAGAGACGCACGTTCTAGAACAGAGCTTTTGGTGTGCATAAAATCCCTTCAAGATGAGCTTGTCAATACCCTGAGCTTGTCAATAAAATGAGCTTGTCAATACCCTGAGCTTGTCAATAAGATGAGCTTGTGAATACCCTGAGCTTGTCAATAACATGAGCTTGTCAATACCCTGAGCTTGTCAATAATATGAGCTTGTCAATATCCAAAAAAAAATCTTAATTACTAGTTCAGTTTGGTCTATCGCTCGAAAAAATACTAAATTATCTTGTCATCCTTTTGCTTATAACTTTTTAAAAATAAATACATTTGTAAGTGGGTACCATATAACCATGCAACCTCTCTTTAAATACCCTCTCCAAACACTCAAGTTCATTTAACCATATAACCATGCAACCTCTCTTTAAATACCCTCTCCAAATACTCAAGGGATACATTTTACAGGTTTACCTGACAGAGTTTCGAATCCAAGACGCGTCTGAGGGAAAATCATTCGCCTGCAAGATCATAGACACGCACTTAGCTTCAAAAGAGTTCGTAGAGAAGTTTCTGGCCAGAGAAATCGATATTTTGGTCAGAATTAATCATCCATACATTATACACGTGCACAGTATATTCCAAAGGAAAGCCAGATACTATATATTCATGCGACTCGCCGAAAATGGCGATCTGCTAGATTACCTGCTCAAGAAAGGCGGCCTGGCGGAGAACCACGCGAGGGTTTGGCTGCGGCAGCTCGCGCTGGCCCTCCAATACCTGCACGAGATGAACATCGCCCACAGGGACGTCAAGTGCGAGAACATTCTGGTCACGGCCAACTACAACGTGAAGTTGACGGACTTTGGCTTTGCGCGTCTCTGCGTGGACAGCAACAATAAGTCTGTCTTGAGTGCGACGTACTGTGGCTCGCTCTCGTACGTCGCTCCCGAGGTGCTGTGCGCCAGGCCCTACGCGCCCATGACGGCGGACGTGTGGTCCCTGGGTGTGGTCGTGTTCGTCATGCTCAACAAGGCCATGCCCTTCGACGGCAACCAGGTCAAGAAGGTTCTCGATCAGCAGATGGGCAGAAAATGGAAATTCCGACCGCGCGTGGCGGAAAACCTGTCGCTGGAGTGCAAAGCGCTCGTGCGGAGTATGATAGAACCGGATTGCCTGGTTAGATATAAAATCGATCAAGTTATTACGAGCAGCTGGATGGCGATGGACGAAGGTTTAACTCGAGAGCTATGAACGCTTTTTAAATTTATTCCGACAACAACTCAACATCTAAGGCAAAGCGGGAAAATAAACTTAGCAACCTTTTTCCCTGTATGTTATGGGTGCAATTTAACACAAAAAAATATTAAACAATCTTTATTAAATAAATCAAACGTATAAATGTTAACTTATTTAGTATTACATTCAACAATTAGATTAATAAGAGTAATGATTAATCCAATAAAGGTAAACATAAAGTGTACTCTGAACTATCAGAGAACCTTTCTGGCTTCAAGCGAATTTAATACATAACTAGTTTTATAAATGAACTTAAAATATTATTTGTTCCCTTTTATAGATAAGCGCAATTTCAATGTTGCCAGAAGCAACTTTTATTATTCAACTATATACAATTATTACAATGTATTGATCCAGCTAAGACATTGTCTTATCCACCGGTTTCTTAATCTTAACTAAAATACAATTTATTTATACTGCATAAAATATAATACAAAATACTTACAAATTAAGTTAACGTAACTTACGTATGATTTAAAAACAAAATTAACTTAATTTAATAAATACCTAAATAATTTTTAATATGTTTTTTCCATAAATTTGTTTTATTAAAGATTTTCTTTTAAGTTATCTAACGTCTAGAGGTATTTTATTAAATAGGCTGGGTATTATATTATAGTCATATATTATATTGATTATAATCAATGGTATTACATATTTCAATTGTTGATACGCATACGTATTTATACATCTTTCTACAATATACTTTTCATTCGACATTTGTCTAGTTAAGTAGAAATAGGCAGCGCTCTTACCTAAGGGCCACTTCTAAAATTTGACTGAAATTAAATATTAGTAGGCGAAATAATATGTGTTTATAATATAGAATGTGAACTCTATTTTTATCTCGCTGACGTAGCCCATGGGAATTGATAATGCTTAGTAAGGAGATTCTTAGTAACGTGGCAGTTGTCTATGGATTTAGTTGGTAAGTTGCAATCTTGTTCGTTCGACCGATAGAGAACTGACAACAATTAACATTGACAAAAATGAATAAAATGAACAAAAAAATGATCTCTACAATAAAAACAATGAAATTCGACAAACATAAAAATAAACACGCTTATAAACATAAAAATGGCCTTAACAATAGAAAATAACTGTAATTCGACAACAATTTGCACACGTTTATACCCATAAAATGCTTTTAACAATAGAAATACAGAGTAAATAATGAGATCCGTCAATAATTGCACGTGCTTACGACAATTGTCGGCGTCAACACTCAATCACATCTGTCTGTTATGTTTATGACAGCAAAACAGCTGGCTAACCAATATGGCGGCGGTTTAGGTCTTCCCTAAAGTGTTTAGGGCACCGATTTCGACGACTTAAAATTAAGGCATACCTATCACTCATAATAAACACCTAAGGTTTGGTGAAACTGATTTTTTGACGTTTGCGATACTTATCACAATTTAAGGGACTCTTAGCCCTAAGAGAGGTTTGGTGAAAATGGCAGTAACACTAATTATTAATTTTAAATTAAATTAAGTTGAAAATTTGTTTTGGATATCGATTTCTGCTTGTTTTCGACCAAACTTCAAAATGAAGGCGTTGTTTGGTTTTCAGTACTAAGCGCAGTTGAAAATGCAGCCCTGGAAAAAGCCAAGGAGGATAAATGTAAGAAAACTGGCACCAAGAAACTTGACGAAAGCGCAGGTTCGACAACTAGCTGATTCTCTCTTCACATTGGCCCACCCCGCCTGACCTGACGGACCCCGGTGAATGCATTTGGCACGAACTTTAGTGTCTGCTCAAAAGCTGTACCTCTGATCCATCGACAGATCAAAAGGTCGACCATTAAAAAAGATACGACTAGAAGGCTTGGAGTGTCGATGTTTCGATGGGAACCGATTTGCCGGATCTCATTTAAAAATTCTATTACCAAATTACTCTATAATAGTACCAACAAATAGTTTAAACTTCGTTTTAGGTTTTTGTAATATTTTTAACGTCCTTTTTTTTGCTTAAACACAATGGATTTCTTGCCAATCACACTTTCAGAACTTAGGAATTCTCCCAATTTCTGGTATCTTCAACTACGATATCCTTTGTGATTTTTTTCTTCAAGATTCTCCAAAGACTCAATTTCAGAATACAAGTTTTTATAGGGGAGTAGATTTATTCAATAATATAAAAGCATTAGATTGAAAAAACTTTGTACAGACCTTAATTGATGTTTATTTATTTTTTATTGCGTTTACTGTTTTGTTATTGTTTTATTAATTTTATAATATTGTTATACTATTTAGTTTATATAAGATTAACGTTCTTTTACTTGCTATCTCTTTTCATTATACGAATAACTGTGTATAAAGAATGGAACATGGAATTTCTTTAATAGTGATTGTTTTCTTGTTTTAATGTTATTTTGTAATGTTAGTTATTTATTTGTCATATACTCTTTTTTTGTTCTTTTTTATCTAATTAAAAAAAATATGTAAATTTAGTACATATAGTTTGTAAGACTTGCCATCAAGTTGAGTTTCTGGCAGCCAAAACCATGTTTTTGCCAGAACCCATTTAATGTAATAGTATGTCTATTTTTGAATAAAAAAATTTAAAAAAAAAGTGTAGATATGCTTAGGCTTAATTATTACTCTTGTTATTGTTATATTGTTCTCATCTCTGCCTTTCAAACACAACTGCAAAGTTGTTTCTTGACAAAATAAATATACTGATATTGTTTTAATGTGATAATAATAAAATCAAAATGAATGAAATCCTATCAATATACAGTATGAAAATATAATTAAACATAACTTTTTTATTATTTAGAATTGTAAAATTCCGTCTCCCTCAAAACCTTGTATTTTTCATGTGGATTCGACTATTACTTTAAAATTCTAAAATCGGTGGTGAAATCGTTGGGATCTCACCTCACAAACATTTCGCTACTGGAGTCGATCGAGTTCCCTTCTTTTCCCTTTTCCTTCTTTTAATTTAATGTCTGTATTATATCTTAAAATATGAAAATATTTTATTATTATCTTATTTGACTAATGATTTATGTAAGCCCCAAATTATTATTATTGAACGCATAAAATATAGATAGAATAAATATAAAAAATATATTCACAATTTGAATGAGTGCAACTGTCAAAAAAATATTAACAAACTGACAAAGGGCAAATTAGAAATGAAATTCAATCTGGTAGGCATAATTATTTAAATATGAGCACAAGGCAAGAGGAAACGAACGGAATACAAACATCGCCATCCGAAGAAAATGCTCTCTACACAAAGGGTTACAAGTTAATAAAACATCTCGGCGAAGGGTCGTTTGCTAAGGTTACTTTTCCCTCTTAAATTAAAGTCGCTTGCTTAATCAACACCCGAGGTGCTCGTGACTTTATCAGTATCATTTTTCCAGGTTTACCTGACAGAGTTTCGAACTCAAGACTGCTCCGAGAAAAGCCTCTTAGCCTGTAAGATTATAGACACGAAGAAAGCTTCAAAAGAGTTCGTAAAGAAGTTTCTGCCGAGAGAAATCGATATTTTGGTCAGAATTAATCATCCATACATTATACACGCGCACGGCATATTCAAAAGGAAAGCCAGATACTATATATTCATGCGGCTCGCCGAAAATGGCGACCTGCTAGATTACCTGCTCAAGAAAGGCGGCCTGGCGGAGAACCACGCGAGGGTTTGGCTGCGGCAGCTCGCGCTGGCCCTCCAATACCTGCACGAGATGAACATCGCCCACAGGGACGTCAAGTGCGAGAACATTCTGGTCACGGCCAACTACAACGTGAAGTTAACGGACTTTGGCTTTGCGCGTCTCTGCGTGGACAGCAACAATAAGTCTGTCTTGAGTGCGACGTACTGTGGCTCGCTCTCGTACGTGGCTCCCGAGGTGCTGTGCGCCAGGCCCTACGCGCCCATGACGGCGGACGTGTGGTCCCTGGGTGTGGTCGTGTTCGTCATGCTCAACAAGGCCATGCCCTTCGACGGCAACCAGGTCAAGAAGGTTCTCGATCAGCAGATGCGCAGAAAATGGAAATTCCGACCGCGCGTGGCGGAAAACCTGTCGCTGGAGTGCAAAGCGCTCGTGCGGAGTATGATAGAACCGGATTGCCTGGTTAGATATAAAATCGATCAAGTTATTACGAGCAGCTGGATAGCGATGGATGAACGATTGACACGTGGGTCTTAGCATTAATCTTAAACTATTAGCTATTTCTATTAAATTGTTTCATTATGTTCTTCGCCGCCTTATGATAAGGACCTGACAAGGAGTTATATCTAAATTCGGGGGATCAGTCTATCGCAGAACAAAGTTGTTTCGTTGTATAGTTTCTGTAGCAATAGTTTGAAGTTGAATCTCTTGGGTTCCAATGAAGTCTTTGTATGACGACGTTATCGCCTAAATTGTGGATTTTGAGTGGTACCTACTCTTTTACAAGGTGTGACCAATTTCGGCATTAAATGGGTTATCCCAATCAACGTGATCCTTAAAATATCGCCATGCATAAGTAGGTATTTGTATACCTACTCGTACAATTGTAAACAAAAACTACCCACTAAAATGCCTCGTTGGCACCATAAAAAAAGGACAGCTGGCTACATGTATGATTTCGGATCATTGCTCCGCTAGGAACAAACGAACTAATGTGGCATTTCGTTTTTCAGTATTGAACCCAACTGAAAATGCCGCACTGGAGCAAGCCAAGCGGGATAAATTTAGAAAAACCGGAGCCAAGAAACCCGACGACAGTGCTGGTTTGTTTATTGAGCCTACCCTACATACACACGCGGCGTCTTTTAGGGTTCCTCAGCGCCTATCGATCAGCCCTGATCGTAGGATTCTGACCTTTCATTATATAAAGTTCATTATAATTGCCACCGTATAAAATTCGACGTTTAGAAAGACGTCAAAAAGATATGAATTGTATAATCAGTCAATTGACAACCAACCGTAGTGTTAGTTTAAAGGTGACAGACACTTTTTTGAATTTAAGGTTATTTCAATGTATCCTGATTGCATGTTATGTTGAGTGTGGCAGAAAAAAATAAGTTGTCGTTTTATTGAACGTCATGTCATATTTTCGTGACGAATTGCTTTAAGCGATTTCGATCATTATTTTTGCATGGACTTGATTCCGTTGAAGTTTCATTGAGCTACTTCTATGTAAAACTTATAACATTAAAAATTCAGACTTCAAAATAAGCCTGCAACAAAAAAACTTTGAAATTATGCTCAAAGTTTTTTTCAAAAGTATGCTCAAAGAAAGACATTTTTGAAAGCATAACTTACTACTGACATTTTCACCAAACCTCACGTAGGGCTAAGAGGCCCTTAAATAGAGATTAGTATCCCTAACCTCAAAAAATTAGGTGTTTTTTTATGAGCGCTAAGTATGCCTTATTTTTAAGTCGTCGAAATCGGTGCCCTAAACATTTTAGGGGAGACCTAAACCGCCGCCATATTGGTTAGCCAGCTGTTTTGCTGTCATAATCATAAGCAGATGTAATTTAAGCGTTGACGTCGGCAATTGTCGGAAGCGCGTGCAATTATTTACTCTGTATTTCTATTGTTAAAAGCAGTTTTATGGTTATAAACGTGTGCAAATTATTGTCGAACTACAATAATTTTGTATTGTTATGACCATTTTTATGTTTTTAAGCGTGTTTATGTTTGTCGAATTTCATTGTTTTTATTGTAGAGAATGTTTCTTTGTTTATTTGATTCATTTTTGTCAATGTCAATTGCTGACAGTTCGCCATCGTTCGACCGAACAAGATTGCAACTTACCTACTAAAAACATAGACAACTGCCACTTTACTAGTCTCCTTATTAAGGAGCCGAAACACCGTGAAACGCAAACGCTTGCCTAGGAGCCATTTTCACCAATCCCACCTTAGGTCTTCTCTAACTAAGGAGCTCTTAAGCTTAGGTTATTCTTTTGACGTTAGGGATACTTATCTCAATTTAAGGGATTCTTAGCCCTAAGTGAGGTTTGGTGAAAATGGCTGTTAGAATAACCTTAGCTTAAGAGTTCCATAGTTAGGGAAGACCTAAGGTGGGATTGGCGAACAAACACTTATTTCCTAATCCCCAGGTCAATTTTCTGCTCTATTGACTACTCAATCAATACTGACATTATGATTAATTTAAATTACTTAGCAAATATTGTAATTTTGTTTTGAAGTGTAAATAAATAAATAAATAAACTTGTTACTGTGAGTCATGGTTTATATTGAAGCTTCCTTCGGTGTGTTTCTGCGTCGACTTCGACGGGACAAGCAAAAGTTTAAGTCAAATCTTGCAAGTTAAATTAGAACCATTTCCTCCTATCCTACGGGGTTGAAATTTGACATGTGGTTCAGTTCCGGTCACAATGCATTTTTGTGGTAAACATGCCCTGACTCCAGACTCAACTCCTCGACGGTCAGCAGCACAGACACGAAATTTTGTATACGCATTCAAGCACTCAAATAAAAGCTTGTTTTTTTACTATTAAATTATTTAACCTTATTGTTTACTCACCCATGTTATTAACATAATAAGTTAATATATATTTCTTTGTTTTTTATTTTAGATTTACTTTGAAGTCAGTTTTATTTTTCATGGATTTTCTTAGACGTTTATATAATAAATAATTGGGTTTTGTATTGTTATTAGCAAATTATTATTGTTATTATCTGTAAGGAATCTATTTCTGTTGTTTGCGATTAACAAAACAATAGCATTTAACTATGTTTTTTTTTTCAGCTTTCAGGGCCATGGGATTTTCAACCTTAAAGGAGAGCGACACGCATACGGTGGCTTCTGAATATGCCAACTTAGATAAGATTTAAATTATGCGAACATTGCTTAAAACCAATTGATTTACCTACCTATAAAACAAAACGTATTTTTGTATATGACCTAGGTCATAGCTTTTATTTAAAAAAAAATAAATAAAATCAGTATACTGCAAAATGTCCCTGGGATTAACGCGCTTTCAATGTGTTAGTTTTATATATCGATAATAAGTCGCCATAGAAACACACGTAAAAATATATTTAAGTGTTCATTTTGTTAATTATAAATAAATCTGTTTTTTATTTCGCATTTTTTTTTACGTTTTTCATAATGAATTTATAATTTCTGCCTTGCAATTTCATCAATGTGCCTATCAATTTGCATATTTTTCTCAAAGAGAAACACAAATAAAATATACCCTTTTTTTATAATATAAGAAATATATTTTCTCGATTAAAATAAATCATGGCACTGTTTTTATATTATATCAAACCGCCCCTAATATATTTACAGAAGTAACAAAATGATTCAGCGATTCAAGAGGTGTCATGGCGGCTTTAGTTATGTTGCCATGTTGCCTTAAAACTTGCTAACTATTCCGATGTTCATTTCTATTTCTGAGAAATTTAATAAATGATAAACTGCTAATAGTTCACGCTTAGTTGAATTGCTCTCTTATAAAAGGCATTAGAGGGTTAGGAAAAATAGTTTTTTTTAATTTCTGTATTATGAAGCTGTAATTAAATAATAACCAACGATTGCTTACTGACCGAGCAAAGAGTAAAACCTGACGCCCTATAAAAATAAAGCACCGAATTCCATAGTCGACTGTCAATGAAACTTCGCCTTATTATTATTGGATTTGGAAACATTTCATTCTTTTTCGATATAGCCTAACTATTGCAAATGCAATCAATAATGCTATTTCTATCTTTATTTTATTTATTTATTGAAGATATAATAGTACAACTTTTAAGTAAAAAAATGAATCTCCAATCGAGTCTGCAAATAAATTATGGTTGGCGATGGGACTGAATAACAAAAATAGTTAGGGCGGCAACATCATCAAAGCTGCTTGGAGGCCGAAAAAAAACGGAAACCCAGCCGATCGCCCGTCGAACTAGAAGGACAAATTCCAAAGGACTCCTGGCTCATCAAGACGAAGCCCGCGGTCCAATTCACCAATGTACTCGATCTTAAGCGTCTAGATCCCTCTGATAAAAAAGAAACTTGTTAATCTACAGGATGATTTATATCTCGTCCTTCTAGAGAAGGCTATGCTACTCGAAAAACCGGTTCCAATCAAGACGCAGTGCTGTGCATTAAACCTATTGCTCTCAATTAGTTTAAGTGATTCCCGTGGCAGTTTCATTTTCCTCGAGTCTATGTAATGATAACATGTCTTTTGAAAGGTGCCTCTCATACTCTCATATGTTCATCGAGCAAATTGGTCTGAACTTTCCTCGTTATTAGAAGCAACTATTACTCAAGATCTACCACACCTTGTAGAGTATACTCACTTTTACTGGTTTGGTTTGGATAGGTTTGTATGTATTGTTGCCATGGGTGACTCGTTCAGGATTTAGTACTCACTACGAGCGACAGCCTTCATAAATGTTAGGAAGAAATAAAAATAGAGTTTTAATAGTCGGACTCGCAGAGGAGTGGACACTTTATTTGTTTATCAATAAAATTACCAAACCATTTCATCAATGACGTACATATATTACAGGGAAACAGGGGGAGGGGGGTATCACATGTCATAAGTGTGGTGTGGTCCTGATCATAATTCCTTATCAAAAAAGAGATACCATAAGACAAGTTGTATATTCAAGGGAGCACTTTATAACTCAGTTCTAAAAAAGTACAGGCAGGTATTTTTAAGACATTTCCTACCGGGCGGCATTGATTCGGGAGGGCGGTGTGTTTAACCTTTTTGATCATGGTAGTTTTTCGAAACTTATTAATGATTATTACATACTTTTATAGAAACTTGTCAGCAACATTGCCCTTCTTTCTAACATTTTCAGACTAAGATTATACAAAGTCTAGTAAAGTATTTTTTTTATATAATTACAGAGAAATTCACGGAATAAATATGAACACTCCTTTTTTACAATGAAGCATAATTTATATTAACATATGCGATTTAGATACGAAATTAAATAAATTTCTTCTTTTTTCACATGATTTTTTTTTTAATTTGCTTAACACGCCAAACTTGCTCCCTTAAATACACAAATTGCAGTGCCAGAAACTGTTTGAAACTATCACTTCATCGTCCGGAGTACTTCTCCATGAGAGTTACATAAAATTTAAAATTAATCATCGAGACACTAACATTGCAACACTAAGTGAATTTGTCCACACGAAAACAGACATCAATTTCATGAAAATTACGGCGCATACGCTGCATTTAAATTAAAATCAAGTATCGCTTATAAGTATTAAAATTAAAAAAAAAATGATTGAAGAATTCGAAATTACGTGTAATTATGGTAATACAAAATAACTGGCTCGGTCGATAAATTAAAATAAAAAAAAAATTATTAAGGAAGTGACAATTCACTGAAAGTCCCCGTCCACTCTGCTGTGCTGCGGAAGTGAATTTTAAAAAAGTTCTTGCCTTTCTAGGCTACTGCCCGGCAAAAGCACTTCGATCGCTCGGGCGGTAGTAAAAGCATCACGACGAACGGCACAACGCAGAGTGGCGTAAGTGGACGCTGACCTCGAGAACGTCGCCATTTTGGGGGGCCGTGAACCGACGCAGCCGTCTCTGCAAAACAATCGCACAATCTCTATATTTCATTAAGTGACTAGTATTGCAGAGTAGCGAAGAGCTACGTAACCGCACGATCGGGCGTTAAAAAACGCGGAATAGATCCGTTGTCGGGCGTGCGATTGTTGCATAGATGCGTCGATCAGCGGTCCCCAGCAAAAGAAGCTAAACTAATACAGAAATCATTACAACACTGCATTTTTCACTCAAACATTTACTATAATGTGCATGCGGTGTTTGTTATAAATAAAGATACAATTGAAATATCACTGTAATTAAAACATACTATACAAAATCAATTGCTTTATAATATTAAAAAAAAAACTTACTTTATGAAAGATAGGTCTTAGGAACATTACGCTTATGTGCATCTATAATCGTGTATTTTTCATGTTTAAATTAATTTAGTTTGGAAAAACTGGCAAGCAAACAATTTTTTTTTTTAAACTGAATTGAATAAAGAGTTAATGTCACGGGGTCTATAAACAGGAGGGTCAACTCGATAGGTGGGGGTAAGACGAAAAACGTCCGCTTGGGTTTTCGCTTGGGAAGTGCTTTTGAGCCGCGCAGTAGGGGTCTGCGCACGTCGAGTACTAAACCGAACCGAACGAAAGTTACAGCGCACTTGTGTGTTTGAGCGTTCTGTCGGTGTGTGTAATACGTGAGTCGTCTCCCCGTCCCGCACACTCCTGACGACGATTTGCGTTGCATTTGGGGCCGAGTTGATCCTCCTGTTAATATAGACTCCATGATTAAGGTATACAGTAAAAATATGGACTTACGATACTGCCAGTACGATACTTAACATTTCAGTGTTGCAATTTAACACAATATTAAAAACAAAACATAATATTTTACTTTTTTTTCTATAATTGGATTATTCGCCAATTTCTTGTAGAAATACTGATCTGCGCAGACAGTACATTAAACTACCCCCTTTAATATTCGACTATTTTTATATAAAAAAAAAAATACCCAATATAAAATTATATAATGAAAAGGAACATAAATGAATGTCGGACGTAAACAGATCTCACAAATACCTAACAGTACAAATTTGTGATCATAACTGGTATTTTTATTATTTACATATTCTTCTATTGGTACATTTCAGTGCGGCCGCAATTGGTATTTCTGAAGAGCAGTTAATCGCAGACGAGCGTCTGTGGATATTTTCAAGTTTGTGAATAATTAACCCCATATTAAACCTTTAAATTATGATTTTTGGGTAAGCGATAAGACGTCTGGCGTGGAAATCACCGAGCGAAGCAATTATGTTAGGTTCGGTGGGAACCGATCAAGGATTTGTGTCCCTTAGAAACTGTGTAAGAGAGACCGGAGAGCGGCTAAACATTTAACCCTGCTGATCAACTTTTCTTCCCTATCCAGACAGTTGAGCAAATCGCAAACGCTTTGTTTAACTGTCACATCTTAAAATTTCTCAGAATAAACATTACACGATTTGGCTCGGCGCGGCATTGGAACTCGCGCGCTGGCTGAATTGACTGTTTAATAAATTTGAGGGGTTTTTTTATGTCATTTCTTACACCCTTAAGTCTTCGGAAATGGTCTTGGGAGACCTCTATAAGGCTAATTACGAGATAAAACGATATCCAGTACTGGTTGAGTCCTCCGAGTGTTGTTTCTGCGATTTGTAATGGGCCAGGAGTAGGCCTGCCGGTCAGCCGGAATGGCTCCTAGGAGTGAACCTACCACGAAGGTATTTTTTTTATGGCTATATTAATCATTATAATAATTGGGTTCAGGTTGTCAAAAAAATTAACAGATGCATTAATCGGCCATTTCACAGTTAATAGAATTTAAAATGTGATTATTGATAGACAATAAAAATTTATATAAACAATATATGGGCCAGCTTTGAAGACATAATCGGGTTCTAGAGATATCGCCGTCTATCTATTTATGCATTATCACGGTGCCTAGCTGACACACTCGGGAGATGACTGAAAGCCAAGGTTGGTAATTATATTCAGGATGATAAATCTCGAGGAACCATCTCAAGTATCTCTTTTTGCGTAAGTGTTACAGTCAGTCCTTTGTGAAAATATGTGATACGCACCCCTTTCAGATGGTAGAGATACATTTAGAGTTCAGTTAGCATTACTAAAGCGGCCAACTCTGACATGTACCAAGTTAACGAAGGCAGAAATGATTTTTGGGCAAATTTTTACTAGCCTATATAATAACTTAATACACATGAAACGAAGGTAGACACTCTTCGGTGAGTAGACGCAGAATTATTACAAACTTCCATTAAATTTGAGAATAGGATCTCCGCTTTTTTTTTTATTTCCAATCACGTTCAACAATTTGGTCTAAAAACATTTAATGCAGGATTAAATATTATGTATAATTGGACGTAGTTATGCAGAAACCAACCAACCTAAAATATTTCATAATTAAGTTTGGTATCGTTTCGATCACAAAAATGGCCTTTTTACGATTTGCAAAATCAAACCAAGCAAAATCCGTGATAATTAACCATTAAAAAAAATGCAAATTCTCTTTATGGCGCAGGCACCCAATAAAAGAGATTTTTAAAAAAACCCCTCCGCCTAAGGGGGTAATTATAGGGTACAACATTTTTATATTGAAACCAATATCTCAGAAACCAAAAATATTACAGAGTTAGGAATTAACTGTAATTACTTGTAATCATCCGTTTACGTTTATGTGAAAAAAACTTCAAACGCGTTTTACTCATTTTCATGTTTTTTTGGATTGGTTGGTTTCTGCGTAACTGCGTCCAATTGCTATACAGAATGTAACGAACGGATAAAAGATATCTGGACAGATTTCCTAACGATTTAACGACATTGAAGGGGCTGCCTAAATATGGCAAAAGTTTTTCAACCGCTGCATTGTTCGATAAAAAATTATTCCTACCCCCCTCTCAATGTTGGTAAAACGTTCCCTTCAACTTTAGATTTTTCAAATATCTATACATTTACATTTTAATTGCAATATTAGTAGAACGCAATACATACACATGCTACGATGACAAGAAAGCTATGTGCACCCAGTACGTATAACACACCGTAAATTCCGAACATTCAACCTTCAGATATTACCGCAAGGGGTGAAATTTTAGGAGGCCATTACACTGTATTAAAATCAAAATTGTCAAATTTTTATTACATTAGTGAGTTTATTCATTGCCTTTGGGAAATTAAATGACTGAATATTTTGGTGCCTCTATTAATTAATACAAAAGCTACCCGTATTTCTAGTATTGAGCTCATAATAAAAAAAAATACAAATTAATTGTTTATTTTCACAATAAATATTATTTATTTTGTATGATCGGAACAAAACTCAATCCTATAACTCTAGCATAGTTCAATTTTATTTATCGTAAAAATAAATTCGTTTAAATGTAGTGTCTGTCTGAGCGGTCATTGTTTTGACATATTTTGGTTATGTATTTTTACTATATGCTAAAACCAAGGTCATATTCAATTAATTTAGACCCTAATCAAGCTAGATTAGCTCTAACTAGAGTCACGAGAGATTATATAATTATACAATTAACAAGAAATTAGCAAGCGCAGCCCTGGTAAACAAATTGTTAACCCAGCCAAAGGAATCTCTTTTGATCGCCAACGTTCGCTGAGCAGATATGGTAACAGAAGAAGACATTAAAACGGTAGGTAAATTTTTGGTATTACGAGATGGTGTAAATTACCAGTCGTTTCAGTGAGCGAGTGAATTGCGACACGCGCAAACGTTATGCGATCTAATAAGGTAACATTGACCCCGCAAATGGTAGCTGACTGGCGGCGACCAGCCAGGCAAAGCTCGTTTTCCTACCTACCGTTAATGACGCATACCTATTACAAAAATTATACTTTTTTTCTCTAGAACCATTATGAATTTTGATATACCATTTTCACAAATATTACTTGAAATCGTTTTTCGACACGGTGTATGCAATACCACAGAGCTCGATGGGCCAAGAAATGAACGCTCCATTCTAAATATCAAACAAATCATGTTCTTTCTTAGTAAAAAATTACCCGACTTGACAGTTAGCGATGCGTTTGAGATTTGGAATAATCCAAGAGTAACCCTGTCGCACCTCAGTGGTCGGGTCTGCTAGCAAATTATGTAATTCTTTGGTACGTTCTATTTTGATGACACCTCTTAATACACATCCGCACATGGTAATACCATTTTTAACGCTTCATTATCACCATCTCCCCTGACTCTAGGACAGGCATATTTGGCCGAGTTGAGTAGGGCCCCAAAATAATTGTATATGACCTAGGTTAATTGACTTATGAAATTTTAAAAAATAACAAAGGTAATTAACAAAGGTAATCAAAAACTAAAATAGATCCGATTTGAATACAATTTTGGAAGCTTGATCAGTAAAAGTGTGCAATTTGATGAAGCTTCTGATGCTGTTTAAATTTCACCCAAAAATCGTTTTAACCTTCATTTCACAAATTATAAAAAAATAAAAACGAAACAACCTATCGTTTATAATACATAATTTACCAATCCCCGTCTCTTACGATTTAATAATAGCAATAATAATTAATTATAAATATTAAATTTAATCTTAATCAAATTGTTTAATAATAATATACCACATAATTTATAATATTTCACCATTTTTTTAAATATAATCAATAATAATGCATTAGCTAGAAAATAATATACCTAAGGTGATAGTTGAAACCATAAAAATTACTCTCGCTACTTACAATTTATATATAATATAAATATATATGCATGGAAAACAAAGTCTCGGCATAAAGAAATTTATCTCTCACGAATGGTTAAAATTCACACCACGCACTAGTTATTATAATATATAAAAATTTGTTTAGGTAATCGTCTTGCGAGCGTCCATACACTTTTTTTTTGCTAATAATTCGGTCCTAAAAACACGTCATTGTTCATTTTATAGTTTCGAAGCACTTATTACATACACCGGCACACTGATTATAACGAATTATGTGCGGCGACCATTATGAGTGTTTGCATCACAACTTTCGAGGTCATTATTTAAAAGTTTTAATACTATATTTGGGATATTGTGCCTTGCGAACCGTCCATTTCCACGATCTAAGGTAACAAAGTCACAGCATTGAATGGTTAATTTTATTATAAGTGAAAATGTAAGTCAAGAGACAAAGCTACCTAAGAAACCGTAGGCAGGTGGGCGGTCATAGAGGTACTGGGCTGTAAAAAATTAAATCGGTACAAACACACAGAGGGTGTGAACCAGACAAGTGGGCAGCCGGATACAAAGGTCTGTCTCGTACTTCGCCGCACTGTACGAAACCAAGTAAAATTGAAGAGGCGCCAAGTGTTCAGGAAACTCAACACGCAGCCAACACTTTATAATATAATGACTTCAGCAAACCCGGTGGTCAGTCTTGGAGATACAAGCTTAAAGTAGAATTTCCATTTATATGTCTGCACTTTGTTACAATAGAGACTTGAGCGGAGGGGATGGGCGGGCACTTTCAGTAGTTGGGGTACGAGTCAACGGGCTCTAGTTTGACGGCGCGCGCGGCGGGGGCGTGGCGCTAGTGAGGGCTCTTGCCGGGCTCCTGCTTGTCGGGCTGCCAGTGGTCATAGGGGGGCGCCGCGGCGCCGCCCGCCTCGCCGTCGTATTGCGTGTTCTCCAGCCGTGTTATGAGGCGCTCGTCCTCGTCGCCGAACTCGCCGCCCATCAGTGAGGGCTCCCCGACGACCATCACGTCCTGCGGGAGGAACTGTACATTAAGGTCACTATTAGCTAGGACAGATATATGCAACTATTTCTAAAAGGCGTAACATAAGAACCAACAAATGCTTCATTATAGTGTGTAAACTCAAAGAATAACTACTGTACGGTAAATTCTTCTTGACCCTCGAACTGACAACAGAAGTGTCGCCCTGCTTAGAAAACGGTGTTGCCATAAGATCTTATTCGCAAAAAAAATATTATATAATAATAAAGACTGACTTACACAGTTATTGATTTAACAGGCGACGCTGATAGTAAGTATTAAAAATAGTAGAAGAAAATATGGGTATATATGAATGAACGTTGCAAGTACAATAAGAAATTTACTATGAATTATTGTCATCCTAAATCATAAATTAATCGTAACTTTTTTCAACTGTGACCTATTTAAAATCGGCTGTCCGATAAGTACTTAGCCTCACCGTCCGATGGCGCCACTATCGCAAGAGAAATTTACTATCGTGTAGTACATTCTCGTAGACGGCTACTGTCAAAATTTCAGCCGAAACGGACTCGTAGTTTTGTTTGACATTTTTGACAAACGGACGTGTCAGCAGATTTTAGAAAAATATAAAAATAGCAATATCGGTCGGTGATTTGATTCTTGTTTCTGGTAGCTTAGGTTAGGTAAGAGCACTTGGATGCTGTGTACGGTGACCCTTCCACTTCGATGGCGACCGTCAAAAAACGGTTTAACGAGTTTCAACGTGGTCGCACGTCTGTTTTTGATGAGCCGTGCCCAGGTGCCCCGAAAGCGGCTACTACGAAGGATAACATAACACAAATTCACAATCTCATGTTGGCAGACCGCCGATTAAAGGTGCGTGAGATGGCTAAGACAGTAGGCATTACAAAAGAACGCGTGAGTCATATCCTGCATGAGAAAGCTGTCGGCGCGATGGGTGCCGTGTTTGCTCACTCCGGACCACAAGCGCAACCATGAGACCACTTCAGAGCAGTGTTTGACGCTGTTTAAGCGAAATCCAAAGGAGTTTCGTGACCGTCCACGAAACGTGGATCCACTGGTACACACCAGAGACCAAGGAACAGTCGAAACAGTGGACTTTACCCGGCAAACGTGCTCCGAGGAAGGCGGAGACTGAGACGTGATCGGCCGGAAAGGTGATGGCCACCGTTTTCTGGGATTTACAAGGTGTGATCTACATCGACTACCTGGAGAAGGGTAAATCGGTCACAGGGCTCTACTATGCCGAATTATTGGGTCGATTCGACGCCGAATTGCAGAAAAAACGGCCCCATTTGGCGAAGAAAAAGTGCTCTTTTACCATGACAACGCACCGGGCTCACACCTCCGCCGTCACCACGGCCAAATTGGTCGAATTGTGCTATGACCTGCTGCCCCATCCACCGTATTCTCCAGATTTGGCCCTATGCAACTTATTTTTGTTTCCAAACTTGAAGTCACTCGCCGGGCAGAAATTTGATTCAAATGAGGTCATCGCCGCCACTGAGGACTTGCAATGCTATTGTGCATAATTTGACTTAAGTTTTGTGTTTATTGTTTTTTGTTATATATTGTACAATTATAGTATATTTAAAGATATATTATAGGCCGCTTTACGAATAAATAATCCCAATTGAGTTTCTATCAGATGAGCCCTTAAGATCAGATGAATAATAAACATCGCTTCGCCGATCCGACAATCTGGTGGAACAATAGTAACAATTTAATTTGAATATTATTGATTAATGCGATTAGTGGGCAGCTGTCATACCTGTGATGCGAGCGAGAAATTGGGCCCGGGCGATCGCTTCTTGTTGGGCGCGGGAGGAGCGCTGTTGGCGCCACTGTTGCTCCCCTTCCGCTTCCGTCGCTTGCTGGCCGGCCGCTGAGACTCTGTAATGGCAACGGAGGCTGCATTCAGTGCGTGCAATTCACCGGAGCGCCTCGTAAGCGCATTCACACAGGCAACACATTCGCTTAACTCTAACACCATCAAATAGTATATAATTTAGATGATTTGTACCGTAAATTGCTGGAACAGCACAGCTTCGTAAAATGTGAGAGGAGGACTCAATCCAAAGTAAAAAAACAACTCTGCCTCTCTGACAAGTTTTATCCGGACAAAATGCGCAGCAAAATCAGGATTAGCTTCCCCTATTTATCGAATTTGTGATTTGTTTAATAGTAAACTTCTGATAAATTGATCTTTTTCCAATAACTCATCAAAAATTTCGCAAGGCAAGAGGAGGAGTAGGAGGAGCAGGGGAGGGGGTTGGGATCTTATATCAATGCACAAAACCATGGATAAAAAAATCCTAGTTATCAGTTCAATAAAATCAAAGATTTTTGATTACATTTGTAATCGTTTCATTTATTATTATTATTTGCATTAACCTCTATCTTTAACAGCCACTTGGGTAACCTTAGTTTCAGGACTGTATACTCCAATCTAAATTGTCTTTATGTCACCGCCTGTATTGTGTACAATTTCTATTGGTTAACCACAATATGTTAATAAACCCGAGAGTTCCCTAACAGCACCTAATTAATGCCATTTGTAAAATCCAATCGCCAATCAAGCGCCTAGTGGCGAATGTTGTGAATGGGTTGAAACATTTACAGTTGAAGGCGAACTGCACAAGGTTCGGCGCTCGCCGATTTGAAAGCCTTTATTCCCTAAACTCCTTTGCCGACTACACAAAGTTGTTTTTGCTAATTGGTTACAAGATTTAAAATGTCTACACAAGTGATAAATCAGTAAACTAAGCCCATTCCACTAGCAAGAGGCAGCATCACATGTTCTTTAGGGGTCTACGTGAATATTGACACTATCATCTTCGTGACATCTGTTTTTATTTATTTATTTCAGGAAACAACAGCTTACATAGTAATATTACAATAAACAAAAAAATGGGGCTCTTGAAGTGCCGACTGTCTCGCGCAGGGCCTGGCTGTGAGACCGACTTTGACGACATGTACGATATAAATTTAACAGATAAAAAATGGGAATATTTAAAAGCATATGCTTGCGTTTACAGACTGACTGTTCCGCTCATTTATCTATTTTCCTTTTCGCTTGCTGTTTCTCCATTTCGCTTCGTGTGCACCTCTATCTCGCTTGTACCTATGGCTTAACATAGAAATTTTGATGTGGTAGGAAGAGCCAACACTATACTTTAAAAAATACACACGTTATCTAGATGTGAGCTGTAACAGGAAATCAATTTACCCTGTATTCAAAGATGCCTACTTTACATAGGAATAATTGAATACATAACGGAAGAGAAGAGTGAAGAAAGTATAAATTAGCGATGTACGTACCAGGTGGAGCTACCATCCTCTGCCACTTCTGGAAGAGTGTGGTCTTGAGGCAATCCCTGGGCGAGAGAGCGTAAGCTTTGTGCCTCGACATCAACTCCTGCATCGGCTCTAGTATGACACATAACTGAAAATGGAAATTGTGTTGCCTTAGAACACTGCATTGCAAAGTGCCGATCGATACTAGAGTAATCCGGGCGACTGTCGGTGAGTGGGTGCATTGATCCACGATCGCTGCCAGTATTCCGTTACAAGGCCCTCGGTCGGTCGGTAATAGAAGCGTCATAGAAGCGCTGTAAGTGACAGCGCTTCTATGACACTGTATTACCTCTGTTGATTTATATTCTAATCCGTATTCCTAAATTACTGAGGGGGTTGAAATGGGGTCTTAAAATAATCAAATTAAATTCAGTTGTTCATCTTAAAAAAAATCGTTTCGAGATATCTTCCTTATTTGGTGGTCTTTTACCCTAAGGAAGTTGAGCCGAAATATTTAAAAAAAAAAATTCTGTTGTACTAATGAAATAAAATATCTGAATAGCCAAACTCAGTACAAGCTGGTGCTGAATTTATCGGTGAAAACTCGTGAAATATTTAAACACCTTTATGGCAATCATACCAGCACAGTACCACGAGTGCTTCATTTCGTCAAACTATTTGAATGATTATTTCAAGTTTTTGTTAGCCTGGTTACTTAATTTATAATAAAAAGCTAAATGGTTTATACCGAGAGGCGAAAGAAATTTGTAAACCGAGGACTTTATTGCGTACGAAGGTATAGTAGGGCTCACCCTAAGATAATTGAGCGTGGAATTGGTGATGCCCTGCCTGGTGATGTTCTTGGCGAGCTGGTCGAGGAGGCCGTGGTCCTGCGGCTGCGCGCTCGACACTACCGACCGCGGTATCAGCTCCCGGTGCGTCCGCACCGCCATGTGCCACGACTTTATTCGCATCAGGTCGTCGAACGTGAACTCCAATATTAATCTACCTTCCGTGCACACCTGTAATCAACAAAGACGAATAACTGTTGAATACGCAATACTGTTACCATATTAGTGCATTTTGGCAATAGGAGTAATTTAGAAGGCGACTTTCAAAGACCGTAAAAACGAATATTTTTTATGTATGAATATTGTTTATATTGGAAAAATCAACAGTTTTAGACAGAGTAACCTTAATAAAATAGACATTTAATTAAACAATTTTGGGCCCTACTCAACTAGGCCAAATTTGCCTGAGCTAGAGTCAGGGGAGATGGTGGTAATGAAGTGTTAAAAATGGTATGACTATGTGCGGATCGAAACCGCGACCTTTCAGCCAACAGTCCAACGCCTTAACCCGTTAAGGCAGGATTTCGTACCAAAAGAGCTTGCTCCATAGTGCGGGCATGAGTCGTTCAATCTTTACGAACTTGGTATCATCTGATTCACGGTGAAATTCTTTATTATAAAATATTACTTTGATTTTTTACTGTTGGCCACACAATTTTTCACTATTTTGACAAGTTTTATTTGTGGAACATGGGAGGGAGCGTATTTCTAATCAAATCTATCTATCTAATCAAATACATCAAAAGTGCTGAGAATCTTTGTATTCTATAGTGTTTGGCAATATATTATTAAAAAAAATACAAATTAAAACACACAAACGGCTGGACGGATATTTTTGAATCATAGCCAAAAACACTTTAGATCATGTCGCCTTTCAAACAAAAAAAAATAATTAAAATCGGTTCATCCATTTGGGATCTACGATGCCACAAACAGATACTCTGTTTGCGTCGGGTGTAACACATTCCGCTCCGTGCTTAAAACACGCGTACCACATGATGCAGCCATTCCGCCAAGGGCGTTCACTGCACGCAGAGCCGCCAATCGTTTTTTTGGTTTCATATTATTGGCAAATCCGAAATAAAATCGACGACTAGTCTATGCCTTTCATGAATTCAGGTATAAGCGACATGCCGCGCTTTTAAATATTATTAGAAATGTAGTAAGACGATGACGGATTTACCCGCAAACGGCACCTGGCGTATACAGAAATGACAGGATATGCCGTCATAGGCGCTGAGTGTTTTAAAAAAACCCTCAAGGTTTTTCAACATTTACAATTTCCTATAAGTAACTCAAATATTCTTCTTGGAAGGTAAGCAAGTTAAAGCTTTGTTAATTATGCATTGGAATGCTGAGGCAGGACTTAACTCTGCAGAAGTTGGGAGCGATGCATGATCGTTATCAAACAAGTGGTGTATTAAACTCCATCGCCTTTTGGACGCCATTCGGGCCCTTAGCGTGTTGTACCGACGTTGAGGGCAGTCGAGTTATTAAATTCCATTTCTGCGAAGATCGACATATTCGTCTATTTGTTCGTCGGGTTAAAAATCTACTTTTTACGAGGTGTGATCAAAAAGTAAGGTGACTTTATTTTTATCAAAAAATATTTATTCATTCATCAATATTTATTTTGTCTCCTTCGAAGTAACCCCCTCAGATACCGCCACTTGTGCCAACGCTTCTTCCAATCCTCAAAGCCTTGGTATAGCCTTCAGCTCATCCAGCGATGCGGACTTTATGTCCTCAATCGTTGCAAGACGCCATCCTTTCGTGGGTTTCTTGAGTTTCGGGAACAGGAAAAAGTCACAGGGGGCTAAATCCGGTGAATATGGTGGCCGTGGCATGATTGCGGTGTTGTTCTTGGCCAAAAAATTACGAACAAGCAACGACGTGTGAGCTGGCTGGCGCATTATCGTGGTGCAATAACCATGACTGATTTTTCCACAATTCCGGGTGTTTTTTTCGTATCGCTTCACCCAAACGACGCATGACGTCAAGGTAATACTTCTTATAAAACTGTACGACCTTGTGGTAAGAACTCCTGATGCACTACGCTATTCACTTCTTCAACGTTCTCATCAGTTGATGACGTGCCTGGGTGTCCAGAGCGAGGTTCGTCATCGGTGTCTTCTCGGCCTTCTTGGAAGAGTTTATACCAATTGTAAGCATTTTTTTTACTTAAAGTAGACCACTATCAACATTTCAAGAGTCACAAAATTTAATGCAAACTCTTTGATCCATGAAAATCGCCGAGCACGCAAAACACTTCTAACCTTAATGTCTCTCACAAACAACCAAAAAATGCAATACTCTTGAAACTTTTCCCAGTTGTTAAAAACAAGTGTACCAACATAACAAAAAAAAAACGAAGATCGAACGAACGTAACCTGCGAAATTTGAAAAGTCACCTTACTTTTTGATCACACCTCGTATATACACCTTTGTGAGATCAACGTGAATTATTTGTTTGTTATTTTTGAAGTGAGACTTTTTTTTTTAATTGTAGTCAATATTTTCAAATTTTGACAATATTGACAATTTTGACTATTGGTAACAGCCTCTAGATTGGCCACTCTGATAACTATCTTGTCTATTTGACTCACTGGCAAGTTGTCAACTTGAATGAGTGAGTGAGATCATCATCATCATCGGCCATTGTTGCTCCGCGTGAACTGAAAGGAAGATGGCTTGGCGGGTTTTAAATATAAAGTCTGTGTGACCGAATTAAATAAAGAGCTGCGGAACGAAATGGGAAATTTTATTTCACCCATAATCATAGTTAGCCATGTGGGAAAAAAACAATTAAATTTCAAAATAGAAATTAATCGATAAAGTATGAACTTTTAGGTTGCTTTACGGGTATAATTTTTTGGCAATTACCGTTATACGACACAATATTTAATGACTCGATATACAGACAGACGGACGAAAAATCAAACATAACGGCCACATTGATTTACTTAGGCGGCACTTAAACAGAATGCAGAAGCGATTAAGCATTCCTGGAGGGAGTGTAATGGCGACTTTAAATGAGCATAGTTTAGTCATCTGCGTTATTATTATGAACGTGTACTGTCGAAACCATAATTCCTTCTCGCTTCAATTATGAAGGTGAGCGAGCGGTGAGATGATAATATTGGATTATGATAATATGAAATTAATCATAAGTAAAACTAAATAGCATATTTTTGGCGGCCATTTCACCTCCTTCAAAGACTTTTAATCATTCTGGGATATATATATAAGTTAAATCTTGACGGTGCTGAGATCGGTAAACAAAGCTTAATGCAATAGATTCCCGCGGGAGTGTGATGCGATGTTAATAGGGCAGGTTTTTTTTTTCAATAAGCGCCGTGTCTCTTTCGCGCTAGCCAACGCAGGGGTGTGGCGAATGAGACAACCGCAGTATCTGGATTGTCAACAATATTTACGACAAAATATTTTGTTTCAAAAAGCAATCTAGCAGGTTTCTATCTTTAGTTCTTTTAATGCGTCTTAAGCAACTATACTTGGATAAAAATAGATATTAAAAATCTTCTATAAAATAATATATTATTTTTTTATTCAATTTAAATACACAATGAGAAAAAATTAATATAATTGAGTAACGAAGATTTGATTACTTTTGGCCTTACTCAACTAAGTTAAGAGAGCTTATGCTAAAATCAGGAGAGATTGTGGTAATGAAGTGTTAAAAATAGTATGACTATAATGTGTGAACTGAACCCGTGACTATTGAGTCAATATTCAAACGTCCCAACCACTAGACTACCACGATCTCACATAATGACTAATTAATGTGAAATAGATATGTTGAGAGCACGTGATACGTACCACGGTTCGTACCTTCGTGTACATGGGTTTGCCGTGGTGCGTGACCATGGTGCACTGGTCGCAGTCCAGCGTTATGGAGGTGTTGTGGAATGATTCCTTGGGGTGCTTCATGCTGTAGTAGAGCTCGGTGACGCCGCCCTCGAATATACTCCGGAAGTAGCGTGGTATCAGCGTCCTGCCGATCGCTGGAATACACAACACGGGCGCTTAGAAATGTTTGAAAAGGGACATTTATTCGAAGGTACATTACGCAATAGGTTTTTGTGGTGCCCGTTTCGCGCTTTCCCCGGAGACTTACTCCAGTATTACTTTGCATACCTGAGGCCTGAGATTTAGGACGCAACCCACTCTCATTTCAAAGTGGTAGCGGTGCGACTTTCTTTTTTGTAGATTAGAAGAAAAAGATAAAATAAGATATTATTTAATTTCTCAATTATCTGAGTTCTTCTTCGTTCGTATGGCTTGTGTTGTCGGGGAGGCACTATTGCGCGCAGTTCCGACAGCCTCATTGTTGTTTTCGTGATGAGAAGCCGTTCATTATAGGCAAACAACATCTCGTTGAGAAAAGCTCATTCGAAACCGGGACCTCTGGATTTAGAAACAGGCGCTTATACCACTGCGCCACCTGGCCGTATCTGAGTTAATACAACATTACAGCATACTTGAGTCATATAGAATGAAAAATTATATTGCTACTCGGTGTAAAAGTTAGAGAGCCTCGAAAAGTTTATATTTTACAGTTCGATGTGGAAATTTTCCACGGATTTAATTGCAAAAAAGTATTTTTTATTGAGAAAACCGCACCACTATCGTAGCGCTACGTCAAATATATAACCTCAGTCTCTAAACATTTTAAAAACGCCAATATTATTATTATTATTTTTGTTGAGCAAGCAGCTATTTAGCTGATATGCTCACATCTCATTCACAGTTACTAGTGATTGGCCTAGATTCAAGAAATTTATCGAGGCGGCTCTTGAACTGGTTTCCACCTTCCACCACTTCCTGTGGTAGCCGATTCCAATTATCCACAACTCTATTGGAGATAAAATTCCTTCTAGGATTAGTGGAACAAGGAGATTTAGATAACTTCATTGAATGGCCGCGAAGTTGCGTGTTTTGGTTAAACATGAATATAAATCTGTTTGTTGATCACACTTCTATTAATATTTTTGGCCTATCTCACTACTAAATATTCTTGGGAAATTATTTGAAAGCATAGGCACTACATATTATGATCTTCCAAATTTTGAGATCATTTAAAACTCTCAAGTACAACCTTTAGTTCGAGGAAGAGTTTCACGTCCAATAGAGTGGTGAATGTAAAGTAAAGTAAAGTAAAAGTTTATTTCCAAGAATAACTTTTAAACAACAATGCTTAGGAATGACAATTTTCAATTTTCAATTGGTTCACAAAAATTGATATAATGCAATATATAGATATATCATGCCTAGAGTGTTCGACATTTATACTACTCGTACTCGTAAAAAAAATATATATAAATTGTAAATAGAAGTTTTATAATTATGCTTAAATATACTATTTTAGAATTAGTATGAAGAATAACTGCCACATAACATTTCTTCCTTTCAATTATAGATCTTTGAATTAATACAGATTTTTTTTTAATTATATATGTTTTATTGTTTTCATATTTTCCCGGTAATTTATTGAACTTTTCTGGTCCTCTATATAAAGTAGTTATTTGAAATGTGGACGTACGAGGAGGTACCGGCTGAATAAAATGATCTTTGTTCCTCATGTTGTGTTCCTTATGATGTTATTATCTTCCTTCGTTCGGATAAATTCGCAAAGGGCTTCTTGTACATATAAACCATACACCGTTAATATCCCAAGGGTTTGGAAGTGTGATCTGCAAGATTCCCGCTGACTAATACCTAAAATTGTTCGAAAGGCTCTTTTTTGGAGGACAAATATGTCCTTAACGCAGGATGCTGATCCCCATAAAAGAATGCCATATCGGAGATGAGTTACCAAGCAAGTACAGATTTAGGCTTATCAGCATAAGCTGCTTGCCGCATGGTGTATTAAATTCTTCAATCAATAGTGTTTGGTTAGTGATAATGGAGTGAAAAATAGGCGAGGAATTCGGTTATAACCGCAGATACGTGGAAAATATGCTCCACGCTTAGTTTTCCTCCATTAGATCGCACGGATACCTGTGGTGACGCAGCATCCGGCCTAATTCCCCGCGCTAAGCAAATTTGTAAAGGTTGCTACTTACTATATCGTTTGGGTCCGTCCTCTAAGCAGAAGGTGAGGGTGAGCGTCGCGTCGTCCTCGAAGAACTCCGTCGCGAACGCGTCCCACCAGAGGTTGTCCGATTCCTGAAAAGTACATCCATATTCGTGTTTATAAATGTCCGCTATATAGCTCCTTCAGTATTTTTCTAATTACGCTAGTCATGGTGCCAAACGTCAGCAGTATTTCTATGGATACTTGTTTATCTAATCAGCAGTATCCTTTTAAGGGGTGGTTCTGGACATTATATTAAACAATTTTTGTTTAATAACTTTGTAAATAGAGCAATGACCAGTTTTATTGCTTAAAAACCATCCACTCCACGGGGCACCGTACCCACAAATGTATTGACAGTGAAGGGTAGGTTGGGAGTATAATCGCTTGTGCTGGATTACGAGAGAGATGGTGGCGATCGCAGATGAACTCGCGATGCGGCTTCCGGCTTTGTCAGCGTTTCCTAGTTCCGTATTTCCTCGAGGTGCGTAAACGACGCATGCTGAAAAATGATAACGATACGTAATAGAGGGTATGCTCACTTCGGTCCTTTGCTGCAGTCGCTTGTTGAGCTCGTAAACCCTGTAGTCGGGCTGACCGAACGGTGTGTGCCGCCTGGGAACAGGAACACATCTGAAGGAAAACCACAAACGATGTCAAACTACGCACACAATCACATAATCTTACTGTAGGGAGAGATAGGCTTAATTCCCTATTTAAATTTGAGATTCCCACGAGATCAAACCGCTTACCAGTCCGCGCTCCTAAATCCGGTGTATTATGAGTTCAAAATGATAAAATTTTAATGCATTTTTCACCGCTGGGAATCGAATCCAGTTTCCTCTCAAATTCACATCAAGTACAAAAACCATTGAGCCAAAGGGGGGGGGGTTTGACTGTGCTACTCTTAAGCTATTCCGAAACGCCTCGCATAACCGTCAAATCTCGTGCCTTCTCTGCACGATTTGACGTGATGCTTTAAATTTCATCTCATTTGGTGAAAAATGACTCAAACCAGAAACCAAGAAAACTCAACGGTCGACTTGGTACAGAAAAAATTATTTATTATTTTATTATGTAAAATATTATTTTATTCTATAAGTTTTCTTCAAATTAACAAAAGAGCTATTATTGTTGTACACTAAAATAAATATTTACTGAAAAACTATACCATGCTAATAACTTACAACCTACGATAATATCAAATATTTTCAGGGCATTTCTGAATAATGTAAAAAACTATAATAAAAAACAAAAATCAAATATGTATTAGATAACTTTTATGTAATAATAATTCAATACGTATGTGTTTTGTAAATATAAAATTGGACAGTATCCGAGTGCTGACAACTTTGTGTTATTTTTAAATTTGTCAATTATTAGTAAATAAAATGATTAAATTCTAATATAAATATTTAGACTACTAATAAAAGTCTAACCTAATTTTGTGTAAACTAAACCAGCCCTTTTCAAAGTCTCGTCAAGTGGGACGCTAACACAATGAAAAATATTTGTTCTCTATAGAATTGACATCTTCCTATGAATGCGTCCATATTTGACATTGACATTAATATAACCTAGTTGTGATAAGAGCCCAGAATAGATATTAATTTTTCAATATACGTTCGATAAATAAATAAATATTGGAAAATAAAAATGTACGATTTAAATCTCCACTATTAGATTTTTGGTTAAAAATATATATATAAAAGTCTATGGTTTCCATCTGGTGAAATGAGTGCCAACAGAATGGTTTGTGTCCGGAGTTAAATTCAAAAAAAAAAAAAATAACCCTGGCTGTTTTGATTAAACGGAGAAAGAAGTCGATAGCCGTAAAAAAAAAAGGCGCCAAATTCGAATTTAAATATCGAAGCCGTTGTCGAGTTTATTATACAAATGTATGTGAGTGTGTGTACAGTTGGACATTTATAAAATAGTGAGCCGTGCTGTGAGGTAAATTTCTCTGTATTTTCCAAAGTACATAAGGAGAGGATGAGTAAATACATAGTACATAAGGCCTCGCGCGATCATACTACGGCTGCTACGAACGACCGGGCATGTATAGATATATATACGCGTGTATGGCCGTAATGAGAACGAGGGTATATATACGCGCACACCTAGATGCGACCGCTCTACATACATATACGCTATAAATACGGTAAGGTACACACAAGCGCGGACGCCGCAGGCGGCGGGAACGATACAGTTTGATCCTTGAATATTATTAATTCTATATTTTATTCGCCGATCATACTAGGCTCCGTTATGTTCGATAATTTATTGAAAGTTTATGTACAATTTTATTCATACTTTAATCGGACAGTTTTTAGCTATTATCTGATTTTATGCAAGCACTCACAGCCGCCGTTGATTTAAAATATGATATTTGCTGATTTTTACATACCGCGTATCCCATCCAGTCTTCAGAAAAAAATGTAAAATTCGTGTTTATATTAGTTTTTTTTAAATCTATGGTAAATTCTATTAGGCGATCGAAAATCTAAATTTACCCCTAGCCTAGGGTTGCCACACGTCCCGGTACACCGGGACATGTCACCGGTTTAGAGCCTTGATCCCGGTTGTCCCGTTTGACCCACCATATGTCCCGATAAACGAATGGTTTTATATTATTGCGAATAATTAGTGCGACGACGTTAGATCACGTTGGCTGGCGGTCAAAGTGTGGGGTCAAGGGATGTACTGACATTTTACAAATATTTTTCCATACTTACAGTACGGAATGAAAGACTGAAATACCTTTGTGAGGGAGCTGATGTAATTCGTGGTAATTTAGGATCTCACTCAAAAACTAGGCGGTTAACTGTCTTTGTTGCCGACCATTGAACATATTCTGAAAATGTGTGAACCATTGAAAGATTTCCTTTTTCCACAAACCAGATTGCGGCGCTATGGGGGGCGGTACCTCACCCCCCCCCCCCCCCCTTCCTCCTATAACTCCCCTATATTTCCTCCTATATTGATATCAGTCCCGGTCGGAGCCAAACCATTTATGGCAACCGTACCCTAGCCTCACACACCGGTTATTTCCCTCGGACCGAATGCGTTACCTTCATTCGAATCTCCACAAAACACGGCTCCTGGATGGCCACAGTAATCTCGAAGGAAAGTTAACCGAGTTTGGGATCACCGATGGACCCCCAGTGTCAGAATGCTGAGCACATTGCGTGGGTCTGCACTGAGTTGACCAGAGCGAGAAACCTGAATGGTTCTCGGATCTGGCGGGTAGCAGTGAAATTTACGCGGCTTTTAAAAAAAATAGTGATGTCGTGGGTCGTGAAATGGGAATAACTTAAAAGAAAAGGTGTCCCCTCCAGGGAACCTACGAAGTTTAGTGGATGTGTGATTTGTGAGTGACGTTCACTTTATTTAGTGTTTTTATCGTATTTGTCCTTTTCCCTTCTGGGGGTGTTTTGATACTTGTCCAGGGCACGCTTTTTTTATTTCACAGCATTAATAGTATTTATTGATATCGATTATTTAGGATAAAATATAAGTATTATGTATTACAGAGGAATGTTTAATCATTGTTATTAGTTATAAAATTTGTTTTTTTTTTTTGTTTCAAATTTTGAATACACGATGGCCTGCCTTTGTTTCGGGCAGACATGGCGATACTAATCGTTAAAAATGCCCACAGCAGTGGCTGGTTTAATTAGTTTAAAATGTACCTAAAAATATACATACATATGTACCCAAACCCCACATATTTTGATAGTGTTGAAAAATAAATGTTTTTAATTGCAGTACATATGTTTATGTGAAAAGGCAATTATTTAGATTAAAATAAATATGACATTAAAAACGTTTAGTGTTCGTTTCCTAACTAAATAACCGAAATAAAATTACTAAATATTCTAATACACTTTATGTTTTTAAGTTATGTTTTGTAGAAAACCTATTTTAAATACATCCTGTTGTTTCTTTAATCAGTTTAAATAATGTCAAATCTGGAAAATGTCTCTCAGTCCCTACTGTAGCAGTTTTAAGCCACTTTACTTTTAGGGATAATGTACGCGTTATTATAGCACTTTATATGTCATAAAAACTTCCAACTTTTAAAAAATCTTTTATCGTCACAATGACATACAAAATTTCAAATTAAAACTTTAATTTTATTACCTACTTTCTGTAGGTTATTGTGATAAGTAAAGGAGTATCTTTGAGTGGGTCGACACACGACTCGCAAACCTACGCACGCAATCAACCGCGCGCGACGCTAGTATCAAAATCACGCGCTCCGACCGTACGCCGTCGGCGCCTCTTGCTCTACACACACAGGCGCACGCACCTAATTTCCCCCTCCGTCCCGCGACGCGAGCCGCTCAGCACCGAAGCGGAGCGGGGCGACGAGCGCGTCTCGCTCTAACGCCCGTCGCCGTCTATGAACCTCTTCCTCGCACCTATCTGTCCCTTTTTTTTTACGACCGCGCGCCGCCACAGGGGCGAATCTTATTATTTTCACTCATTTCCCTAAATTAAAATATATATATATTTTTTAAGTAAACACCCAATTTAAAGCATTTAATATATATACTAGAGAAGCATCTATGACGAACCGGTATAGATGTGACCCACGTAATAGAGCCTTGCTAATAAATGGGTGAGTGGATCTTACTTTGTATGCATTCAAGAAGTAGTTATATTACCAATAAATAAATGTTTCAACTAAGCCCATACATACATTAAGGCGCCACCAGTCCCTAAAACGTGTTTTGTAACGTATTTTGGTGCATTTTGTTGAAGTTTTTCCCGACAAATGGCTAAAATTAAAAATACCACAATATTCTACATATATTAATTTAGTACTTTGCTTAAAAAAAACGAAATACACCTTATTATAGTAATGAAAATAAATAAATAAGAAAGTGTTGGTTTTTTCTTGCAACGATTTTCTTTTAAGTTGTGTAAGTGACGCGAGCCTAATTTTTCTTTCTAAAGATAGACAATATAATAATCTAGGCCATTACATAAAAAAAAAACATTTTTTTCAAATGATAATAATTATTTAAATACAAAAAACATGTTTCATCGATTCCAAATGTAACGATTTGGCGGTCGGCGAGTATATCCGTCTCTTCTCTACGCGTCAATGTTCGAATAAAGCCTACTCTTTCTAATCTCAAAGACAAAGGCGTCCCGGGGCGCCTTAAGCGGGTTCAATAATTCAGATGTTGAAATATTTTCAAAAAGAATATGAATTTCTTTTTCGCGTTGATCCAAATTCAATGAGAACTCTATTAGAAGTTATTCGTTTGATAACATAGTACTTTATTGTTCCGATAGAATTGTTTTTACAGGCTTTGATTTAGCTTGCAATGTTGCATGTCGGTTTAGGTCAAATCTTGCAAGCTGAATTAGAACCACTTCCTCTAGTCCCAAGGAGTTGAAATCTGACATTGAGGATTGGCTCCAGACGAAGTAACTTCTCAACGGTCAATATTACAGGCACGAATTTTCGTAAACGCACTTAAATAAAAGCTTGTTCCTAAAAATGTTTTTTTACTATTAAACATTAATTGAATGTTTACTTAGTGAACGACTAAAAAATATGTTAAACTTTTTGAAGAAACGCATACCAGATTATCAACTTTATTAATTAAACACATTATTAATACCGTTTTAGTAATAGTAATAAACGCTAAATATGTGCTTTGACAGTAAAACTTTTTGACTCCAGACTACAATTATTAAAAATATTATTAGCAAATAAATACGTAATTTCTGCATTAATAAACTATTTAAGCAGACTGCACACTTCAAAATTCAGTATTTTTGTGACTATTTCAAGATCGAAATTGCAAGTGTATTTATTCTGTATAGTGTGACTACGTATTCGACATTTTTATATTACGCACACAAAATATATTAAAAACAACTATGTGTTATGAACTATGAATGTCCATATAAGAGGTGTGTTCAAAAAGTAAGGTGACTTTGTATTGTTAAGAAAAAATATTTATTTATTCATCAATATTTATGTTGTCCCCTTCAAAGTAATCCCCCTCAGATACAATACACTTATGCCAACGGTTTTTCCAACCCTCAAAGCACTTCTCATGAGCACTTTTCGGTATAGCCTTGAGCTCTTCCAGCGATGCAGTCTTTATCTCTTCAATCGTTGCAAATCTCCGTCCTTTCATAGTTATCTTTAGTTTTGGGAACAAGAAAAAGTCACATGGGGCCAAATCCGGTGAATATGGTGGCTGAGGCATGATTGTGGTGTTGTTTTTGGCCAAAAAATCTCTCACAAGCAAAGATGAGTGAGCAGGGGCATTATCGTGATGCAAAAGCCATGAATTGTATGTACACCTCGTATGTCACATCAAACCTGATAGAAAGTGTTCAAATTGTATGTGTATAAAACGATTTATAAGATAGATATTCATCGCATCACATACGACACATCCACGCGAGATATATTTATTTAGCCAAGGGAAATATATTTATCTATTTATTCAACAAGCTGTACCGACGAACTTTGTACCGCCTCAGAATCGATAAATGTTGTCTTAACTTATTAGCTGGATTATTTATTTTTTTTATTAAGATTACTCAAAATTAGGTTCAATAAATGTACAAAATCAAAATATGTATTTTAATGCACGCGCACAATGACAAATGTGATAATCTCACAAACATCTTCGAAGCCAACTTACTGTTAAAATATATGAGAATAATTTTCCATAATTTTTTTTTTCGTGAATTTTTCCGATGTTTTAATAGTTATTCTGCTATTCGGGGCGGAGACAAATCAAAGATAATAAAAATCGGTCCAGCCGTTCTTGAGTTGAGTTCTCGAGCAAGAAGGAAAAATGCCGTATCATTTTACCTTCTTATATATTACATTTTCTAAAATGTACTTAATTTCATGAATTTGACAAACAAATAATTAATTTAAATTTAAATTTATTATTTATTGAAAACAGTCGCAACCGAAGCTAACGTCTGTTTGTTTTGACATCTGACAGTTTAGTTCAATGCCACCATAAGTGACGTTTATTTTTCACCAGATAACATTACACAGAAAATACATCTTTCCTGCCAGAACCTGAAGGGCTCATCTGGCAGAAACTCAAATTGGAATTATGTTTTTCTTAACGCGGCTTACTCCTTAAATCCTTAAAATTACTAACTGTACATACATAACAAACTTAAGTAACAATTTTTAAGTTTCAGTTTTAAAACAGTAAAAAAATACGGCTTTTTTGCGTAATAATTGTAGTCACAGCTTTTTAATTAGTGATTTTACGTAATTACGATGTATATTAAGGGCCGGTTGTGTGATCCGTAGTAATAGTAAATAATCTGTTACTATAGTTAACATTCATTGGTAATGGTTAGTTTTCGCAAAAAAGAGTTGTTTGATCTTGAGACCTTGGTTAAATTTCGTTACTATAGTAAGCAAATTGAAACCCACCGACATCGGCTGGTAATAATAGTAGATAGAAACTCTGGTTAAAAGTGGCGGCCGACGCGCAGGTGTTCGCTTGTTTTGGCGGGAGCGGGGGGGGGGGGGAGTGAAAATTTCTCGTTTGTTTATTCGCTTATGAAGACAAAAGTAGTAAAAAATCATCCGCCGACCATCTGACAGCTAAACATCAGCTGTTTGCTGTTTATTGCCAGTAAATAAAAATACGTTTTGACAGATTTGGTGCGTTTTATGTAATCGCAACATATTTAACTATAATTAAATAGTTACTATTGTAACTTTTGAGTTGAAACAGCTCTTTTCGTGAGTTAACCTTGCTAACTTGCTGACCAGTGGTTAAAAGTTACTATAGTTAAATCGAATTTGACCATTGATCACACAAACGGCCCTTAAAATCATTTTTTGGCGTTTCTACTCGGAATACGGCGTTCTTACCTCCTGGCAAGGTATTACGGTCAAACAATAGGTCAATTTTGGCAGTTTTGCAGAGCACGGCCGGTGGCGACGTTCGCAATCCTCCTCTCTGCGCGTTGCGATAAATAAACTCGGCCGCGTTCGACAGGTGTATCGCTTATCGGATTCGTCCCTGACTTTTACTACGCTATCGGCGGCGCGCGTACGCACGCACACAGCCGCGCGGCGGCCTGTACGTGTACGCAAACACAGATAGCGCGCGAGCGACGTTGCCGCATCTACGCCGAACATCGCCACAGTTATAACCTCACTCACCTACCGACAACAATATCTGCGTCTCCGCTCCGACCGAACTCGATGCAACGCATTTTGAATGATTGACAGAACGTTCCAAATTCAAAACGGCCACAAACGTCAAATGGGTGGCAAACTTTTGACAGCTGTCAGGTCAGAATTTGCAATCGATGCTTATTCATAAGAAAATATGAAAAAAAAACAAAACAAAACTTTGAAGTATTATTTTTATACTTTAATTGTAGTCGGCGGATACTTTTCGTTTAGTAAATGTACCTGTGACTTCCGATTATTTTTTTCTGATGCAAATGCGAGCGCGGACAGACCTAGTACAGTACCGCGAGGGGATTGCAAACCTTTTAAAATAAATTCCGATTAATTTCATAAGTTTCGATTTTAACGTTTTTATCGTTATTTATTTATTTATTATTTTTCATATTAAACAATACATTTAATTTTACATCACCTTTACGGCGCACACTGCTGTTCTAAGGCGATGTAATAAGAAGTTTATCGGGATTGTTATTTCATCGCGTTTTGATTGAAAAATATTTATGTAAAAATATGCGAAAAAAATCATCCTCGAATCTATTCGAGCGGATGGCTGAAATTCGGTCGGCGAGCGAATTCCGACGAGCGCGCGAACCGACAACGCAACCTTGACCACGCGCGCCGCCAACGCGGGCTTTATTTTATTTATTTATTTTTGCAAATCTAATAAAAATCATATCACAGTGCAAAATATCTCGTTTAACTGGCCTGCTCTATACTTAGAATTCTTGTTGCGAAGTTTGTATGGAACTTATAAACCGTCGGGTTTAGAAACTCAAAAATTGGCATGTAGCTTCTTAACATAACATAAACACATTGTGAAATTCAAACATTTAGTGGGGGGGGCGAGGGGGGGTTGAAAGAAAAAAAATGTGCATACAATCAAAAGCGGCGAATTTCATTTCTTATTTCATTTATTTGAATTTGAAGATACCCATCCCGAGTTCCGCAGGCACGAGTCATCGTGCACCCGGGTGCCGGTGACTGGATTAATATTAATTTTCGGGTATGGAATGCGTCTTTACGAAAACTCATATTTAGGTACGTGTATGCCTTTAAGGACCTAAAAATGAGGAGTGAAGTAACCCATCACGAGTGCCGTAGGCACTAGTTGAAGGCGTCGTCAAAGCCGCCTGCGGTTGAGCAGCTAGTTATATATAAAATTACATACGAACATACTACTATATAGTAGTTTAGATACTCAAATACTCAACAGTTCTGGTGCGGAAACTTGGCTCATAGCTCGATGGGTGCGAAAGAGACGCCAAACCCGGAAGGAAGGCAGTCTACTTTATATATAAGAAAGAGATGGATATGCAAATGCACGCTCGTCAATAAAATAAGAATTGCTATGACCTATGTCATATACAACTAGGCCAAATGCGCCTGTCCTGGAGTCAGGGGAGATGGTGGTAATGAAGCGTTAATGACGGTATGATCATGTGCTCGACCTTTGGGTCGATAGTCCAACGCCTTAACCACTACACTACCGCGATCTCTTATTAGATTATTTTTAAAAAGAGTTTATTATATAAATTGCACTCTGCATATATAAAAGTAATTACTTTTGCATATTTTGTGTATCGCTCTCTCTTTATTTTCGTTATGAAATGACAAAGATAACGCTAGTTTAACAGACGTGTGACATTAATGTTGTATTTATTGTTCAAATTTATTGCAATAAATAAATATAAATGATAACAGATCAACTAGGCAGCAACAATTATTCCGTATACCCCGTTATACTAATTCAATGAACTATAGCACCATACCTCGTATCTGGTCCCTTTATAACAATAACGATATTTTAAAATTCGATATATTGAATACCTCCTTATTATCATTCAAAAAAGAGATTTCCAATATCATCAATAGTAAAGATACATAAAACCTAATTGTATTGTTAGATTGTTAATGGTTAATTGTAACATACAAGTACTTGTAATTGTAATTACGAATAGAATTATATTTATATTACCTTCACCATACTTAATTTTAACATATACATACAAATCACACACACTCACAAGTACCAAAAAATATCACTCACAATTTACACATATCAAAACATCTATATATATATATATATATTAAGAACACTGTCTTAATTTTTTTATGCTAATGTTAATATGTAAAATGTCCGAAATCCATAATTGGTTTTGTGTACTAGTAATAAGTTTTGTTGGTAATTATAAAAATTAATACTGTTGGATTTTTCAATAAAGAATAAATAAATTTAAAAAATGCTCCAGGACCAATGGTTGGTGCTATCAAAAAAGTTTACTGAGATAAGTTTTCGGCCTTTATGCGAGGAATAATATAAAATTTAAACGAATTCGATATAGCAAAATTTTTGACCGAAATTGACCGAGATTTTGTGCCCTTAAATTTTAAGTCACGACATGGCAAACCTAACGAAACCTTCCTGAAAACATGGTGAAGACGTTTCAATACTTCGATTAGTTCGCGCATCTGAAGCCGAGGGCGATCACCCCACCGCCCCCCAACCCCTCCCCCCGCCGACCATTCACAAACATGTTTACAACGCGCGAAATCTGTTTACCAGCCTCCACTCCATCATGAGCTGGACCGAAGGCATCTCTCATGATTGAAATTCGTTGTCCTGAACGTTCTTTATTTCATAGATGTGGCGTGCACATGCAAATCACCTAATTTTGTATTAGTATGTTATTCAAATCTGCTATAGTTTCTAAGCATCTAATAGTAATATAACATTAACGCAATAAATATATATATAGGGTGTCCCAAGACCAATCCCGCTAACTTTAGGGGTGTTTAAGTTCCCTATTAAGAGCAAGGGTTCCCAAATTTATTATTTTTGTAATAAAATTGGTGTAAATCGATTAATCAATATTATCTGTCGACCAATAGCATCCCTCTTATTGACCGACCTCTGTCCGACCAGTGGCATCTGACAGCGATCATTCAGCTCCGCCCTAATAGGGCGTTTCGAACAACGCGGCAGGTCATTAACCTCGATCTTAACTGACCGCGGCCTAGTGACCCAGTGACGTAGTTATCCGAGGAAGGAGCCATTGAAAAATATCTGTTTTACATGATTTAGAATAGAAACTTTAAGGTTGTATTTCTTTAAAAGTATTACGAATTTTGTTATAGTTTCTTAACAAATAACGCTAGAAATCGAAGGACCAATTCGCTGTTTTTTTTAACGGGACATCTGTATAAATTTAAAAAAAAAACTTAGCGGATCATTTTTGTAATCTTGAAAAGCTTTAGGTGATTTACACTCATTGCACAACACACAGATAGAAGCCCTCGAAAGGCGACTGCCGAACGAGCTGAAATCGGCTTGCGATGTTGTGACAACCCTGGCTCGCGGCGGAGCGAATCCGTTAAACAAAGGTACATTTATGACCGATTTTTTCTCACACGATCAAACGCTCTCGATAAGTCCGTGTAGATTGTATCTGCCTTAATCTATATTACAACAAACCGACCCAGTGAACTTCGTACCGCCTTGGAATCAATAAAAGTTAAAAAAAAACAAAATATGTGTTTTAATTATCGATCATCTTCGAAAGAACTTTCCCGTTTGATTTCCACGGATACAAAGCCCAATTTTCTTTATATTTTTTCCAATGTTTTAATAGTTATTCTGTTATTCGGGGCGGAGATAAATCCATCGAATCAAAGATCATAAAAATCGGTCCAGCCGTTCTTGAGTTATAAACGGTGCAACTATCCTAAGATCATTCCCGTGAATGTAAGGGGGTGTGTATGTTCCCTGTTACGAGTAAGAAATTATATAAAAAAACTAAATTTGTGTAAAACAATCATAATATCACGGCTGCGTTCGACAGGCATACTAAACCCGCTGAAAACTCAAGGGCTAGCGGACTTAAACTCGTTTTACACAAATTAGGTTTTAAATAAAAACTTCAACATTTTTTTTCTCGAATACCATAATGAATTTTGAGATTGACCTTGGGACACCCGTTTATAGATTAATTATAATGGACCCAACGGATAGTCCTCGAAGCGATTGAGTGTTGAGTGAATCATTCATAGAAATTCTGATTTTAGATGTAAAACTCCTTAGGAGTAAGCGGATAACACAATTTTCTCAAGTGCGACGCGCTCGTTCGGTTAATGTCGGCGCGACCAGCTGCCATCAGGATGCAAGTATGGGGTGATCATTTCAAACTACCTTCGGACAAATTTAATCGACTTAATTTCAGAAGGTGAGCTTCTAAAAAAAAAACATTTTATCTATAAACACACAAAGAGAAAATGTGATAAATCTCCTCTCATATAAATTTGCAGTTGCTCGCATGTCAGAAACTTCACCGTGTCCATCTAACCAGATGCTGAACAGCTGTCCTAAGATGGACTATCTATCTGTTACCAATAAAAATCTACCTGAATGCGAAGTATTCGGAGCAGAAAGGGCAGTAATCTAAGATTCCTCATATTTTTTTTTTTTAAGATCGACGCGATCAAAGGCCTTCGATAAATCTATCCGTTGGGTACTAGTAGTAAGTATGGGGTTTTGGGATGTGCCGTAACCCGTGTACGATATTAAGTCCTGCGGGCGCGGGAAGGGGCGAGGCTCCCCCCGTACCAGCTAAGCAGCGGGGAGGCGAGGAGTCGTCCCTCGGCATGCAAATGAAAAATCAATTCTTACGATGGTCTGGGGGAGATGCCCCGACTGCCGCGCGGAGGAAAAGCAAGGGAGACACGGTATTTAGACGCGCTGACTATATCTATATTACGCCGACATACATAGCTGCGTGTGTTGTGCTCTCTTTTCTGTCTTGCGCGTGCTCTTAAATCGTTCCGTCTCATCTGGCGAGAGTCCGTGTTTCAAAATTATCCTATTTCTCTTTCTACGGGCCGGGGAATGAGATGGAATGATTTAAGGACCGCGCGCAAGACATTTATCGACAATATTTGGCAATCGACCGGCAGCCCAGCTCAGGCCCACCGCGTGTGCGTCGACTGATAAAGATATCCTTCCAGGGGCGACCATCGCGATGCAGATCTATAGACGCAAATCTAACTTCTGGACGCGCCGAGAATGCAACGTTGCAGAGGAAGATTTAGTAACGGGAGAAGTGATCGACCTTACTTTTATACGTTTTTCTCTTACTATTTTTCCTGTTTTCAGATGACTTCTCTGCTTTCAGTAAGCGACGAAATTCAAAGAAGACCTTAAGAAGTATCATTTATTGTGCCAAGTCTCAAAGTAAGCGCGTTTGAATTGTGAATTGTTCGAACTTTGGAGCCTTTCAAAACACAGCGACGAATATTGCTAAAACGGTTAATGGTTATCTTAACACATGGCTGGACATGGCTGGCATGGCATGGTGGACATGGCATGGGCATGGTGGTAAGCATCGATTTAGAGACGTTTAAACTCGAGATGTGCCCAAAAGCAATATCGCCCGGCGCGGTATTGCTTTCTTGGCAGAGCGAGCACGAAAGAGACCCATCGATGCTCGATGAAACGGATTGTAGGCGGGCAGAGCGAGACGAATAGTAGTTTTTCATTTGAACACGGAATAATACTGTCCCTTTTACATATTCGACAACTTAATGAGTTCCTGAGTGTTAAACCCTTCTACATCGACGGTTGATGAATTGTTCGGTCGTGTGAACGCAAAGTGAGTGATGTGGTGAGCGAGCAGGACTTACCCTTGATCGATCCTGTCGACGTGCGTCGTCATCTGCGGGTGCATCGGATGCTGCGGATGATGGTGCGGCGGGGGCGCGCCGTGCAGCATGGCCGGATGGTGGAAGGGAGACGGGCCCAGCTGCGGCTGGCCGTAGTGGTGCGGCGGCGGGGGCGGAGGGGGCGCGAAGTGCGGCGGGCCCGACGACGACGGCCGGGACACGCCTCCCGGCGAGCCGAAGGGCCCGGGGCCGTAGGGGTAGCCGGGGCCCGCGGGGCCGCCGCCGGGCGGGGGGCCCGGCGTGGAGGGCGCCGGCGACACTCGGAACGCGGGCCCCGCCGGGCTGCCGGCCGCCGGGAACGGCCCCCCCGCGCCGTAGGGCGCGCCGCCGTCCACGACGGAGCCGGCTCCGCCGCCGCCGCCTGACGACACGCAGTTCGGAAGACCCTGCAATTCACACGGCCGCAAGCGTTACTTCATTGCAGAGGGAGGCTAGCTGAATGTGAACTTCCCTCGACAACGTTACGAGTACATATGGAGTATAGGTTTGTAGAACTGTGCAATCTAAAGTTCCCTTAAGAACGAAAGTAAGTGCTGAGTGCTAAGCTCACCTGTTGGCTGTTCTGCTGCTTCCAGGCGGCGGCCGCGGCGGCGGCGGCGGCTGCGGCGGCGGCGGCTGCGGCGGCGGCCGCGGCCGCGGCGGCCGGAGCGCCGGCGCCGGCGGCGACGTCGTCCACGGCGGCCGGCGCCGGCGAGGCCCCTCCCCCGACCACCACCGGTCCTACCGCGCTGTGGTGGTGCGCAGCCGGCGCGCGCCGGCTAAGCCCTACGGACATCTACGAACGTTAATTACACACAGCATTGCCAATATTAAAATAACCTAACGGCTTTAGAAGAACTTTGAGAGGACTCAACCCGGCCATTTCTCCATACAAACCCGCAGTGTGGTCACTCCCTTATTTGTAAAAATATTACTAGGTATCGTTTTATCTCCTAAATATCTAGGTTTCTATAGAATTAAAAAGTTAACACGAGAGACATGTGTCATGTGACAAAAGAGATGCCCCAATAACTCCACCAGCTCCTCGCCTCTCAATTAAGCGGCTGATTAGTATGGGAATAAAACAGCCAGAATCAATTCTCACAAAAATCTCAAATAATAAAGTAATTTATGATACTATTAGATAATTTTACACATAAATGTATATATTGTAATGGTAATATGTAAAGTTTTATTAAAATAAAAGTCTCACTGGTTAAACGGATGAAATCAAGTCATTACGATAAATAAATAAATAATCGCGTTTAATTTCACATAATAGTATCAGGTTTCTGGTTGGTTGGAAAAATTTCAAAAATAAAAAATCGTACTAGCATTTACAGCACCGACTGTACTTGATAAAAGGAAATTATTTATTTATTTCAGGAAACAACAGAACATAGAGCCAATGAGAGTTTCCTCCAAACTTAATAAAATAGAAAATACATTCCGTGCGAGGTTGGGATTGAGAAGAGGGTTTGGGGAATTTGCATAATTATCAGGATATAAAATATACCATAACTCCTTACAAATAACATATTTTACATATATATATATACTACTCTAGGGTTAGAGCTAGAGAAGACACTCTCTTGAATATATCGACGACCTGTTGTAAGGCTTACATGCTCGATGTATATATGAATTCTGTGCATAATTCGCACTCAACCATGACAGATGGAACGTCTCACAGTGGCTCTAGATCAATGTTTCCCAAACTCACTTTCCCCGTCCACACGGACCCTCGGGGGTCCGTGTGGACCACTTTGGGACCTCTGGTCTGGATGAAACCCGAAAATCTATGAGCGCCAGGAGATGACCATTGACAGTTTTATATAAAAGCAACATATCAGCTCGCGATCTTCTGAGCTCAAGACTTTTGAGTCCTCTGGAGTCATATAATGTATGCTTTCAGCATATTGGAGCGGAGAAATGCAAACTTTAAATCCCCCAAATAGCTGATTTATTAAAATGGCCGATACTCAATGACTTGTTTTGTTCTTAGATTAAAAACGACCTATTTCTATGCCGAATTTATTGCTAAACTGCATTATTTTATCAATAAATAAATGTTTTTATTATATATAATATTGTTTGTGTGTCTGCCACATGAAACCTAAATAAAAAATAAATCGTGTACTTTAACAATTTAACATTAATACGCCTAAACACCATTACTAAGGCCGACGATAAGGTGTATATATGAGCGAAGGAGTTGCAAGTAAGGGAAATAAAGGAAAGGAAGACCTGTTATATAGGATGTTTTTTTTAGAGGCGTGGTTTTCAATCTGGCACTATTTTTTCGTAGTTGGTGTTTTTAACAGCTGTCACTTGATTTATGCTCAGTTTGGTTTGCCATTTCATAATGAATAGACTCACTCCTGAACAACGTGGCGTGGCCTCCAAGATCGTGCGATTTAACACCGCTGGACTATTTTTTGTGGGGTTATGTGAAGTCGCTTGTCTACGCAGATAAGCCGGACACGATTAACGCCTTGGAAGAGAATATTCGGCGCGTTATTGCTGACATACTGCCCAACTTGCTGCAAAAAGTGGTTGAAAATTGGGCCTCTCGGCTGGAATTTGTTCGAGTCAGCCGCGGCGGCCACTTACCCGAAATCATTTTTAAAACATAATGGCAAACCCTTATCTTTATAATAAAACTAAATTCTTAGCCATAACATCAAATTATATGCGTTTTATCTCTTCTTGAAAACCACGCCTCTAAAATCATCACCCTATACAATAATAAAACGAAATTACAAGGAACTACATGTACGAGTGTGTGTAATAGAGTGTGCTGTGAGTTTGTGTGTGTGATGTGTTTAAACCAGCGCCAAACTTTCTCATCTAACAGACTTGGGTGAAAAATGTCAATCTCACCAGAATTACAATTGTATGTGTTTAGGATTCTATGTCAAGGATTTTGAGGATCGTTTGTAAATTTCACTGTCTAAACAAAACACATATTTTTAAAATAGAAAAAAGGATAAGATGCCATTAGATTACTATAATATATACTATGACTGCGCCACCAGAAGAGATTAGAACCATCGCACCCAAAAAGATAGTTAACGGGATTAGAGGGCGAATTATGAGTGGATTTAAAAGTACAATAGTTCTGTAAAGGATGCTGGGAGCAAATAGACCCCATATCCACTAACATACATAACATAACATGACTATCGTTTATGTGGGTAGGGTTTTTTTTATTGTTTACTAACAAGAAGATTATTGCATTACATTACTTCGTTTTTTTGTTGTTTAATATTTATTTTGAAGACTTTGTGTTTTAAATTTTTAGTAATTTTACTTGTATCTATCTACTGTATTATAAAATGCAAAAGTGGTAAACGCATTTTGACAGCGATGCGAAAATAAACATTGTCTTATATTTACTGTCGATTTTCGGTCATCTGTTACTCTGTATATTATTAATTTAGATATGAGTCGCGAGGCGCCTCGTCCCGAGTGCCGCAGGCACGAGTCGTCGCGCGCAGAAGCCCACCCCGGGACGAAGCCCAAAGTTGAATGCCTGTATTTTCTAAATATTAATACGATATTGATCAATTCTATATGAAATCATTTTCAACTGATTAGTTTTCATTTAACAAAGCGACTCCATGTAAATCACCCTATTATTCCAGTGCAACGAATAGGTGACAGTCGCACTATTATTTTCTACCCCCAGCTTCAGTGACGCGGAAACCTCGCTGCGAGCGCCACGGTGACGAGTTCAGCTACAAATCGCGCAGTTATTTTGTAGCCGTTTAAGTATTAGGCTATTTTAAAATCGCGTATAACGTAACCTCAGTTATTTGGTTATCGCGGCAACGCCCATCTGCTACTTTAAAGCGTCACAGAGGCATGCCGTTTCTGATACGGTATTTCTATCTGTTCCGACGTCACCCTATAAATTAAGCTATTTAAATCAATTTTCTATCATATTCTATGTTTATTATATATTGCAAAATCACCATTCTCCAATTTCCCCAGTTTTTGTTACTGGCAACTCTTGGCATTATCACAGCTGTTGGTTATTGTCAGTTGAAAAAGAAATGTAAGAGGGTATACCCGCGCCTCTGCAATCCGTGACATCTCGTCACATCGTTCACCGTGCCCGTGAAACCAACTCAAAACCTCAAGGAAGCAGTGAGAAACATAGGCTAAGGCAGCCGAAGCATGTGCACAGACGGCCATCATAGCACAGCAAAGGTTGATCTTTTGTTTTCTTGTTGATTGCCATTTACTCTCAGCTGTGAACCTTCCAATCCATCAAAACATACAGTCCGCTCCCCCTAATCCATCTACAACCGTACACTATCTGTCTGACAATCTTACACAATGATCTGGCTACAAATTATGCGCAAAATGCTCAGCCTCGCAGAATTTTGGAGAAATTGACATTCCGATGCTCCAAAGAAAAGTATTGTAAGTGCATTTTAACAAAAGTTAGGATCTTTTTAAGTTTCCCTTGTTCATAACAACTCAACATAACCTACACAAATTACAAAACAACTACTCAGTCGCGTTCCTCCCAAAATCAGTTACAATAATATCTGTAAAAAAGAATAACGCGCTATAAAGGCATTTGTGTGTGAACTACCTTACTTTTTCCTCTGTTTATATTTGAACCATCGCGTAAACAATAGTTCGTCTTAGTCGAAATACTAAATTGTCCAGTGCTAGACAAACACAAAACGTTGAAGAGGGAAACACGGCTGTGATATGTCAGCTAATGGGAGAGTTAGCACGTTGGTTTAAACACATCGCACGCACACACGAATGCACACTTTATTACACACACTCATACGTGAACCAGCCTTTACCCTCACAATTCGTTTTACTATTTTCTGTAATAGATTTTCCTTTCGTTTATTTTCGTAATTTACAACTCCTTCGTTCATAAATACCTTGCAAGCTGATCCGGTGCATTTTGACACAATGACAAATGCTATAACCTCACAGAGATGCTATAACCTCATCTTCGAAGCTGTCACATACAAAATGTATGAGAAAATGGTTTTTCCAACAAATCCAACGAATCAAAGATCATAAAAATCGGTCCAGCAGTTCTCGAGTTATTAACGGTGTAACCAACCCGACTTTGTTTTATATATAGATTTTTATGAAATTTGTTTGAATTTATAATTACGCTTTTTGTGATTCTCATAAATAAATAAAGATATAAAAACAAGTATGGGTTTGACGCCCTGTAGCTATCATATAATATCAACTGCTTCTATACATTGACCAGAACTTGACGTCTTAGAGCTAAGCCCTACAGGTGTCATTGACGGTATCCCCCCCCCCCCCCCCCCCCTTCAGACAGCAGACAGGGTATCATAGCCATTCTTGTTTTTATTAGTCGTATTATTTCTAGGTACAATAACTATAGAAATATGAATGTTGAAAGGGGGTGATAAAACGTGAAGATCTCTTTGCGCGTGCGCAACCATTTCAGCCCAAGGCAGCTATCTTTTCAATAGGAAAATTTTATTTTAATATTTACTTAGAGTAAAATCGAACATTATGTTGCCGATACCTGGTGATTATGAATGGAGGGTAGCCAGTAGGCTTTCTTGCTTGGCGGCCCCCAGATTATTACGTGTTGCAGCCCCTGTAAATGCCCAGGATGCGGAGGTTTGCCCTCAGCAGGCTGATGTCTCTGTGCCTTGTCCGGGTTGGATGGTTTAGAGCAGATGTTGCATAGTTAGCTGATAGGTTCTGGGCCGAAAGGAGTATTGCGTGAACCCTTCCTTGCCAGTTTCCCTGACTGTACCCTTTCACCCACTGGACTGCCGATACCTTATAAACGGTTACTTTGGAATACATACTTTCCGAGCCCACGAGATAAGGAGTCCACTTTTATCAGGCATTATTTTATATTTATGTTTGTATGTATCATGTATTTCTAAAACCAGAGGCTTGCTAATCTGTTAGAGACCTATCTGAACCATCTATGAAAGGAATGTATAATTGCGTAAGACCGAGGACTAAGGTAGGCTGTATTTGTTGTAGATTATTAAATGTTTCAGATCGAAAAACGGACAATTTTTTATTTGAAACTCACTTCACTAAAATAGCAGAGTTTCTAAAATAGTGGAGAATTCCAATGACACAGATATTAATAGTTTTTCTGTAATATAAATAACATGTTTTCCCAAAGAAACACATCGCATGCAACTTCATTATAAACCATTTATATTATCCGCGTCCATTTTAGTGTTTCCATTATTTAGTTAATATTAGTTTTTTTTTTGTTGTAGATTACTTTGTTGTTGTAAAGTAAGTTATTTTAAAGAAACTATTGACTGCTTCGATAAATTGACTCTAAATAAGTCGCAATTTAAAGTGTTCAGCAATGATCTATTGTGTAAAAATTAGCTGTTCTAAATTCGTGTAAGTAGATATTTATATATAGATATAAAATGGTTTTGTTATTAACTTTAATACTTTTCGTTAGTAGACCCCTATTTTTAGTTTTACATAGTTTTTTATCGATCAATCATATGTATTTTTATTTTTTTTTGTTGTGTGTACTGTGTAAAATTGCTGATTTTTCCAATTAAGATAAATAAAATAAAATTACATTTTAAATTTTTAGCTACCTCACGCGAGGAGTAACTAAAGCGTGCACGTCGAGTTGAGATGAAACTGGAGGGGATATTTTTGGGAGAAGTTTTACCTCCGAAAGTATGTTAATTTCGATTAATTTAAACCCTTTTTTCTAACGCTGGAATTTGGTAACCATTGGATATATAGTCATAAAAAAAATATGTTTAGATACCTTAAATTTAGGTCTTTAAGATAGTAAAGGCAGAATTTTAAAATTTAATTCTTATTCTGAGAAATTTATTAAATGATAAACTGCTAATAGTTCACGCTTAGTTGAATTGCTCTCTTATAAAAGACATTAGAGGGTTAGGAAAAATAGTACTTTAAAGGTAAATGAAAGGTCTAAAACATAGTAAAGTTACTTTTTTTTAATTTCTATATAATGAAGCGGTAATTAAATAAAAACCAATAATTGCTTACCGACCATATAAAGCAATGTCCATAACTAGTGCACTTTCCTAGAATGCATCATAGCTTAAAATTCTATACCTTTACGAGGTGTCCCTCTACAATAAACGTATATATTTCATTTTCCCTCTCTTTCATTTTCTAATTCGTACATAGCTGCCATCACCTTCACACATCGTATTAGCCACTCGCGTGCATTACTCTAATTAGCGCAATTCATAATACATATTTTTCACTGGCATACAAATTAATTTTTCTTTTAGACACAAGAATCGCTTTGTAAATAAATAAACTATGCATCTGGTAAGGTAGATTAAAGTTTATTTCCAAGAGCAACTTAATGCATAGGAATGTCAATTTTCAATTTTACAAAAAATACATAATAAAATATACATATACATAGTTGCATCGATATATGCTACATTATACCTAGAGTTAGAGTGATTAGTTTATATATTTTACCCGATTTTTTTTTATTTTTATTTATTCTTTATTGAAAAATCCACAGTATTACATTTTTACAATTACAAACAAAACTTATTACTAGTATATAAAACCAATTATGGATTTCGGTCATTTTACATGTTATGATTAGCATAAAAATTTGAACAGTGTTCTTAAAATATATATAGATTATTAATATTATATACGTATACAGTAGATTTTTTTTTTTTTTTAAGTTTTATGTGTAATTTGTGAGTGATGTTTGTGGTAATCGTGAGTGTGTGACACTTGTATGTTAATAAAAATAAATAAAGTAATAAATTAAGTATGGTTTTAGTATGTATAAAAACATTTATTATGTCATATATCATGTGAATTCAAGCATGAGTTAAAAGCATAATATAACTATACATGTTTAGTTTTTAACTTAGTTTTTAGTGTTTATATTAACAGTAGAAATCTCTGATTAGTTTTACAGATACTTTCTAAGAATGTAACAATTGTTTGTAAGACTGTTGATTTCTCTTAATAAAGAATAAAGTTCATTTTTATATTACTCATATTATATAGTTAAAAGATATACATTGTAAATAATAAGTCGTATAAATTATGTTCAAATATACTACTTTAGAATGGCTATGAAATATAACTACTACTTAACATTTCATCCTTTAAATTCACAGATTTTTTTTTAATTAAATATGTTTTGATGTTTTTTTTATGGTTTTATATTCTCCCGGTGATTTATCGTACATTTCTAGTCCTCTGTATAAACTAGTGTTTTGTAATTTAGACGTACGAATTTATACTGCGCCGTAAGGGTTGCTCAAATCAAAAATTGTTTCAAACAAAATTGTAGGGAAATTACATTTTGAACTGATTTGATGGTTGAAAAGAGAGGTTGGTGCTATCAAAAAATTTACATTGATAAGTTTTAAGCCCTTATCTAAGGAATTAACATCTTATTCGAACCCCCCCCCCCCATTCCCGCCTCCCTGGCCGGATTTTACCCATTTAACGAACTTGTCAGCGATTTTCTGTATCAATTTGAAAGGATGTGAAACGCGAAGATATGTCGGAATTTTTCGGAAGTTTGCGTTTATTAGGTATACAGGGTGAACCTAAAGTCAGCAGCATTCTTTTAAGGGGTGAAACTGGACGACTTCTATCCAACAAGGTTTAGAATAGCTAACAAAAACAAATCCATATAAAAGTATAAACACTCTATTGAAAGTTTGGTGCGCGTATTAAACGAGCGACTGTTGTATTCCCGACCTATATGATACATTATTCGCCGAAACTACCCGTCGTCCACTGCCGTCAATGCATTTGCAGGACGGTGCAGGCGATAGTCGCTTACCGGGTGGCGACGCTGCGCGGTTTGATATTTTTTTAGGTGACCATACTTTAAAATGTTTTTGGGATTGTTTCTTTTTGCTTTTAAGGCCAATTTTGTTGAACAAAGGTTGTTTAATATCGTCATAAAAGGATATTGCTGAATATAAGTTCATCTGTGTATAAAGTGTGAGATCGCTTGACCACATACAATTATTGGTAGGTTGCAGCTGAAGGGTAACATTGGAAAATCTTCATGAAATCTACATTTTTGGTGATGGCACCACTCCTCAACCAGAGTATTTAGATGAGAGGTATATAGCATTACATACTGAAGACTTATCTTGAACTTCTTGGAGGCATTTTACCGGCAAAAGCGCACACTTGATGAATTGTAAAAAAAACGTTTCGGACGAATCATTTGCCCAAACACACCGTTTTTGATGACGCTAATGTCGACCTTAAATCTTTAGCTGTAAAACGCGTTGACCGATAGTTGCCGCGGCGTTCGAGTCCAAATTTAGTAACTTTTAATTATTTCTAACATAAGAATAACATTTAAAAGTGATGTTTTGCTAAGAACTACCCTATGGACTACTTTTCGGGTCAATCGTATGATGCATTATCGGAAAATAAAAGTGAACACATTTTTTAATTTAATTTATATTTCAAAAACGAAAATCAATCCCCAAAAAGTACATAATACTATAAACCAGAGGTTCCCAAAGAAAAAAATGATTCCACTATACGAAAACACCTATCAGAGTGTGGGAATCCACGGGGAAAATAAGTTTGGGAAACATTGCTATAAACCATTCGTCTTAGCGGTTGAGGAGTGGTGCATCGCCAAAAATGTGGATACTTTGAAGATTCCAGTATGCAGTATTACACAGGCAACGATCAGATCTACCCTCGGGTTAGGTGGTCGGTGGTAGGCGGTAGGTCAATGTGGTCTGTTCTTACCGTGCACCTGCTGGGTGAGGATTTGCATCGCCGCCACCGCGGCCGTGGCGACAGCCAATGCTCCGGCCGGCACAGCCCCTGGGGACAAAACAAACGCACACTTTAGATACGAGACCATTCCTTGGGCTCCACTCAACTAGGCCTAATGCGCCTGCGCTAGAGTCGCAGGATATGGCCAATAGTCTAACGCCTTAAGGAAAGCCAAAGGATAAATATTAATTTCGATTCATTCAAACCTTTTTTCTATACTTGGCATTTGGTAACCATTGGATATTATTTAAAAAAAAGATACCTTGATCTTGTCTTCAACAAAGTATAGTTAGTTATTTTTAATGAAGCTGTAATTAAATTAAACCCAACAATTGCTTACTGACGCCCTATAAAAATAAAGTCGACTGACCTCAAACGCTTGGGTTTAGAGAGTTTATAGATAAAGTAAATTTTGAACGTCGGTAGTTCTTCAGCAGTCCTTCAGCAACCTTCGTCGACGCTGAAGCCCTGACGGAGGCCGTGCTCGTTTTGCAGACCTTCAATGCCATGGAACCGAAGAAACCTTCGTGATCGGTGATTTTCATGAGATTGCGGTAGTTTTTCTTTTAAACTGATAACTTCGCTGCAACGTATTACTTACCAGGCATTCATTTTAATGCAGCCTCTTTAGTACGCTCGTATTAGACAAACGCCATTGCTGAAGTCAAATCCACCGTCAAATCTCTTGTCAACGTCAAATTTGACGCTGACCATAAACGACAAATAAACAAAACCAAGTAACGTAATAAAGTGAAATCCACAATATCAGACTTGAGTCTAAACTTCTTCACTTCACTTCAGAATTGCAGTTTGAGTTGAGGATCGCAGATGAAACGACCACGAAGCGTTTCCAGTAAATAGATTTGACCATTGTTAAAATTTAACAATAACCATAGCTTTAATCGGAGAAGTCAAATAAGTGGTCATAAGTGTGGTTAGGAAATACCATCTAGGTATTTCACATAACACACAATCACATAATTCACACATTAAACGAGGACAGTCGAATTTTGAACACACGAACAAATAAATAATTCAAAATTTCCTAACAATTAAATGCGATTAGGACATTTCATTCGTGCCAAATTAGTCCGAAATGTGTATTAACTAGTGTATATCTTAACAGCAATTGGGCATCCGAAGCGGGTAGGCTCAAGCCTGAATAAAATTCAGGTTTTTATTGAGAATACTCAAAATAAATGTACAGAAATCAAAATGATATGTATTTTAAATATCGATGCGCGCCCAGTGACCTCAAAAAGTGAACATCTTCGAAGGCAACTCACCGTTTCAAAACAGAATTCCATAGAATAGAAAGCCGTTCCATACGAAATAAGAGAAAATGAATTTTCTTTATAAATTGTATTTTCCGTGAATTATTCCGATGTTTAAATAGTTATTCCGCTATTCGGGGCCGAGACAAATCCAATAAATCAAAGATCACAAAAATCGGTTGAGCCGTTCTCGAGTTATAAACAGTGTAACTAACCCGACTTTATATATATATATAATTGTATAATTGAGTTGTAAAGTTATTTGCCTTATATTTGATGATTGTTTTTTAATAGCGGCAAATGCCTGAAGAGATAAATGACACAATCTTTGACAATATTGAAAAATTTTGAATAATTTTTTAATTTTTTGATAAAGTGCTGGATAGCATAATATTTATAAAGGTTCTAAAGAGGTCCTGTACTTGAGAGCGCAGGATGTCGGTTTAAACCCAGCGCTGAGTTTTATAACAATGCATTTTTAACTCTCACCTGTCCTCTTTAGTGTAAAATATTGTCAAATATTATGTAACCATCTAATTAGATGAAATAAGGAAAGGATGATATTTTAACAAAAAATATAAAAATAATGGATATGTAATTACGATGAAGGATGGTGATGAAATGGGATGATTTTATGAGTTATTTATGTATGAATAAACGTTCAAAAATAATGTCTTTATTATTACCTAATATGTTTCGATTTATTATTTATTTATTTATTAAAAGAATTATAAACAGCGAAATTGAAAAAGTTTACTGTTAATATTATATGTAACATATGGCCAACGTAATCCCAAGTTTAAGAGATTATTATCGTGTGATTTAAAGTCATGTGTGTGAGCGGCGTGAACCATTCTCGAAGAAACATCTTATCAGAAAATCAACACGTTGAATGTATTTTAATACACAATCTCACACTATCACCACACAAAATACTTTATTATACTATGCACACTGTAACAGGCACTGTGTATAGGAAATTAATAGTATTTTTTTTTAACAAACACGTTAGTGCTTGAATGCGTATACAAAATTTCGTGGCTGTGCTGTTTACCGTTGAGGAGTTCCTTCGTTTGGAGCCATTCCTGGGCGTGGAATCAGCTCATGCTCACCATAAAAATGCAGTGTCGTCGGAACTTAACCGACATGTCAAATCTCAACCGCGCAAGATGAGAGGAAGTGGTTCTAATTGATTTAGATTCTTACCGTCTTCGCTCAAAACCTTCACACGAACGCGATTTCCAATTTAAAACGTGGTTGTTAAAGGCCCTGCGGGTGGTTTTAACGGCGCTCGACAGACCTGTGCCTGCGGCGCTCGGGTAAGGCGAAAATAGTTGCGTTGACCTAAAAATTTCGAGAGCTTTCCGTAATGCCCAAACACACCATATTTCACCATCTTCAAAGGTTGTGTTATTTTTGAAAAAAAAAACAGCCTATGTCCTCTCCCAGTGTTGAGTTAATCTCTATACCAAATTTCATCAAAATCGGTTAAGGCGCCTACAAACCTGAATTCTGCAAAAATGCGAGTTTTACAGGTTTTCAAATGCGTTACTAGAGATATCCAGAAGGAATAGAAGCAATCCAGTTTATTTATATTAAAGACAATTTATTATTCTAGGGGTATTCCCTCAGGAAATTTCTTTAAAATAATGCAAAATATACAAAAACAAAACCGTCACGTTTTTGAGATAACATTTTTTGAAGCAACCCGCTTATAAAACCAAAACCATCACATATATAATAATATAGTTTTATGATGAGAATAAAGTGGAGGAAGGATTTACCCTAAGCTATTTAAGATATATAGTATAACAACTTAGAAATAAAATATCAAAATTTGCGTAAAATGCTATCAACTAAATGCTATCAATATTTCACATAAAATGGTAGGCCAAGGTTTGTGTTATAAGCGCCGTTATGCCCATCACAGAGTTCACACCTTTCCGTCCATCGTACAAGGCTTCTTTTCGCATGCAACGATTTGTAGGTCAGAATCGTTCGAATGGCGTCCTTCGTTCACGTATGTGGCCCCCCCTTAAGAACCACTTCCTCTCATCCCGCGGAGTTAAAATCTGACATGCTGGTTCAGCTCCGATGACAGTGCATTTTTATGACCTGGTTCTACACCCAAAAATCCTCAACAGACACGAAATTTTGTATACGCTTTAAATAAAAGCTTCCTTTTATATATATTTCTACTGTTATTTATAATTTGTCATTTTTTTTTATTCTGGAAGTAAAATCATCCTCAAACAATCGCCTACGAAGTGCAAAAAATATAATCGAAATCGCTTAAGTGAAAGATTTTTTTTTTTGAGTGTTAAGAAGGTAGGTACGCTTAGAAAAGAAAGTTCCTCAGCGCGACGCCCGCGCGGAGATCGCAACCAGTAAAATGATAACGCAGCCTCTTCGTGATTAATGGACCGCGCAGAGGACACAATCTGTCGGGTCCAACAAATTGGAGAAACGGCCGATTTGTCACATTCGAGCGCGCGAGGACGTCTTCGTCACGCTTATTCTACTAAAACGTTACAATTTATCGGACAGTTGGGTCTAGACTCTAATTGATTTACCGGCAAACCCAACCAAAAATATTAGGTATTAATTATGTTGGGCAACTAATCTACAGACGTTACAATTTATCGGACAGTTGGGTCTAACTTAGTGGATTTACCAGCAAACCCAACCTAACCTATCGGTTTTGTTGGAAGTTGGATCCGATGAATTGTGAACTCCAAAATATAACAGGGCTATATCACAATCCATTTATTTACTTAATATATTATAGGAGCTTTTTTTTTTTTTTTAAACGTATATTTTGATTAATTAATTAATTATTAATTAATAATCTTATTAACAAGTGAAGTATTATTTCCGGCGATAAGTCTATGTCGGGTTTTGACAACGACGATTCGTGTGACATGCCGTTTGTATAGGTTTTAAAAGATCGTTGCTTCCGCCCGTGCAAAAGTCTTTCACGGCCGTAAAGTTCATGTCGGAGGATAGCCGCCTCCTCGAGGAGTATCAGGCCGAGTCACCGCGTTTGCAGTACGCATTTCAGCGCCGGAACTCGAGTAAGAACGACACATCCGACAAATGTCGGCCTTTTGACCGGATTGAGTTTATTATTTGGACAACTGATTGTAGACAGGCTGATTTCACAGCAATCGCATGGGAAAGAATGTTGGGAATCGCTGAATTAGGTCATATTCCCAATTACTATTAATTAAGGGTTTATCCCTCAGAAATGTTCTCCTTGAGAGTATTTTCGAAATTAGGAGTATCAGCGATCTTTGACATTTTGCTCAAGTGTCTAAATCAAAAAGCTTACTAGAATGTTATCTAAGGTTACTAGGATTGTTTTCGGGGTTACTGGGATGTTATCTAAAGTGACTAGGGTTTAATCTAGGAGGAAATTTAGAACGTTGCTTTAAGTGTTTTTATATTATTAGAGTTGACTAAAATCCATGTAATGTTATCTAAGGTGACTAGGATGTAATTTAGAATGTTACTCTAAATGTTTTTATATTATTTATAATATAATGTTAATATTATATATTTATAGGTTTATAAGAAGCGTCGTAGCTTACGTCAAAAAAAAACTTATGTTGTTTGCCTGTAATCAATGGCCTCGCATCATGAACAATAAAAACGCTGTCGGAACTGCGCCCAATAGCGCCTCCCTGACAACACAAGCCATACGAATGAAGAATTGGCCCTCGACATACAGTCGAGGGCAAACTGATGGTTTACATAACAAAATTATTTAAAAAAAATTAATAACCCTTCGCAACTAATTTAAATTTGCTTTGCTTGTGCTAGAGCCGGCGACGGCGGTGATGTGGCTTTAAAAACGGAACGATTATAATGTGCGGATTCGAACCCGCAACTGATGTGCCAACAGTCAAACGCCCAGCAACTAAACCTAAAGTTAATTGTTGCAAACCTTTCAAAAGTGTCAACCTATTCTAAATATTTTTACTAAATTTGTATAATCCAATATTGCTTTGGATCTCGGGAGTTCTTGCGAGCGGTCTCAAATCATTCTATCTCATCTAACGCGGAAACACTCTGTGACGCTATAAGATAATCTTAATAAAAGAATCATAGCATTTCAAAAAACTTAATTGAATCTATATCTTTATGACATCAACGAGATATTTATTTCTTGAATATATACTATTACAACTCTTAATTAGTACAATTTAATTATGTAACATAATAAGAGTATTATAGCGACTGTTACATTGTATTTATACAGATGTTTCCACCCTCCCTAACTAGACGAATCTGTTCTAAGGGAAGCAGTTCTATCATCTGATCGATGCTATAATAATATCTAAACGCTATATAAATATATTGCGTTTAGCAAAACTGAGTATACCTATTTTAAAAGAAACCAATCAAACATTTTAATTATGTTTAACGGTCCTTTTAGGCGCGCGACGGCTCGTGCCTGCGGCACTCGGGACGGGTTGCATCGGATTTTTCGGAAAATAATCAAACGCGCGTTGTATTTACTTTTTAAGAAATATCTTAAAATCAATTCTTAACTGAAACATATTTAGTTTCTGAGATATTGGTTCCTATATAAAAATGTTTACACCCTCCTTTTAACCCCCCTTAGGGGGGGGGGGGGGGGGTTCTAAAAATCCTTTATTAGCGGGTGCCTGCGTTATAAGAATTATAATTTTTTTAATGATTGAAATACTTATTATCTCGGTAATTATTACGAATTTCGCTTTTGATCCCGAATTCCACAAACTTTCATTTTTTAAATTTATTTATTTATTTTATTTATTTATTAAAATATCCATACAAATTAATATCATTAAATGTTTATTACTTTGTCGCATTTTATTGATATTTTATAGAAGAAAAGTACAATTTGTGTGGATTAGTAACACCTCATTGAAATATATTATTGAGGGTATATAAGAGCGCGAGATCTATATTAGAGATCTTTGATATATGCATATAGATAAAAACATTTAATATATATACACACATACACACAATCTTGTATTGTGAATAGATCTTGATTTGCGATTTCGCAAAAAAGAGTCACTTGCCTCCGCGGGTCGCGAGCAGCTGTCGCCGGCCACGCGACACCGATTCGATTCGCGAGCGGTTATTTTGCACTCGAGTATTATTATACTACCATCGTAGGCCGCTGCCAGTCGCAAGATTCGATCCAGCGGAGACTATACGATACTCTCCTGCTACCGAAGTTAAATTTAGAAGAAGTTCTACTAGGACTTTCTGAAGTTAGTTAGGTTAGATTTTAATCTTTTTAACTGCCCGCAGCAGCGGCTAGTCTCTACTGAAGTGATACATTTTTATTGTTTGCTTTCGAGAAGTTCATTGTATTTTTGTGTTTTAGAATCTATGGATAGCGGTCGACCGAGCATTTTTAGCTGTAATATTTATTTATGGTAGATAAAAAACAAAACCGCAGACAATCTACCCCACAACAATCGATTATATTTAGATGTAAAAATAGGTGCGGTTTATATTTATCTAAGATTGTTTTAATTACCACCACCATTTTTTTTTTTTTGGCTTTGGCGCCACCAGTCCCTAAAACATGATTTGTAACATATTTTGTTAAAGTCATTTCCAACAAATGGCTAAAATTAAAAATATCACAATATTCTAGATATATTTTTCTAGTTCTTTACTTAAAAAAATAAATAAATATACCTTATTATAGTAATGAAAATAAATAAATAAGAAAGTGTACTCTTTCAGATCATTCCAGCAGAGGAAATATTAGCCATTGCTTTCGGATAACCTACAAATTTAACAGCTAAACCGACGAAGTTTCCCAATAATATCCGTTTCATAACATAACAGGTTACAACGAAATAACTGCGCGATTTGTAGCTGAATTTGTCTGGCCAGGCAGGGTAAGAAACATAGTTACGGCCGACGTTGCTGTGACTCAAAATCAAATTCAAAATTCAATATCGCTTTCGCGAACTTTATTTCGTATATTTTAAACAGATTTATTATGTCATATATCATGTGAATTCAAGCATGAGTTAATAGCATAATCATGTTAAAAGCAGAGTTAGTTTTTAGTGTTTATATTAACAGTAGAAATCTCTGATTAGTTTTACAGATACTTTTTAAGAATTTAAACTTGTCATTAGTACCAATTGTTTGTAAGACTGTTGATTTCTCTTAATAAAGTATGCAGTTCACATGTCCTGGAAGAGGCTGCCGACTCGTCTACCAGATACTCCACCAGATACCAGATACCAGATACCAGGTGTACGAGTATAGACATTATCTAGCAACATGTTACTTCATTATTTTTTTGATTACACACCTTAAACTATTGTTAAAAACATAACCATTAACAAGAAGAATGTAAGTGTAATTTTAGATCTTTTTTTACATCACTATTTTTTTTTACTTTCTTAATTAAGGTACCTTATTAAATAATCATGCTGGCACGACTTTAGTTTGCCTTTCTCCGTATTTGTGATGCTAATTGCCTTGTCGAGTACTTATGTGACAAAGACTCTTTGAACTCTTCACGTGAGAAATACTCCATAAATACCACCTTGCAGAATTCCAAGAGCTCTCCAACATCGTGAACACCACATGTGTAACATGGCAATAGTAGGCGAGCGAAGCGATTTCGTCACCGCTATAAGTCAGCTTCAGTAACGCAGCTATTCGTTGCGCTAGAATAATAGGGTGATTTAAACGGTGTCGCCTTATAACGCGCACGACAATTTTTCTTGGGCGTAAACTTCGGCTAATATTAACAAAATTATCTCATTTAAAGGGAATTTTAATATATAATCACAAGTATAAATTGCGACAACGCTTTTAAAACATTTTTAGGTAAAATATGTCCATGATGATCCTGGTTTATTAAGGCGCGTCTTATACCCAAATATCACTCAATCAAGACATCGATTTTGATCACGCTAATGTCGACCTTAAATCCTTGGCCGTAAGGGCGACGATCGATAATTACCGCCGGGTTGAAGTCCAAATTTAGTAACTTTTAATTATTTCTAAAATAATAAAAGTGTGGCTTTGCCAAGAACTACCCTATTATTTTGCCTACAATGTGGACTACTTTTCGGGTCAATCGTATGATGCATTATCGAACGCGAGGCGGAAAAAAAACACATTTTTAATTTAATTTATATTTCAAAAACGAAGATCAATCCCCAAGAAGTACAAGATACTATAAACCAGAGGTTTCCAATGAAAAAAATGATTCCACTATACGAAAATACCTTTCACAGTGTGGGAATCCTGGGGGAGGGGGTCCGCGGGGTAAATAAGTTTGGGAAACATTGCTATAAACCATTCGTTACCCCCTGCGTCGTAAACATTGTAGTAATCTAACGGAAAACGTGACCCCCTTCCCTTCCTTTAGGGGGTGGTTCCGGGCATGAATATCAACAAATTTTGTTCAACAAGTTTTCATTGTTTATTTGGTTTATTCAACAAATTTATTTTATTTTATGTACCAACCACGCTCTTGGTGGTAACCAGGTGTGTAATATACAGATATTAATCATTTTGAAATATGTTTGAATTATTTTGTTCCGTATTATACTCGTCCTTTACAAAATAAATATAAAAATAAATTGAGATACATTTTTATAGATTATAGATTTTTTTTTTAGATTTAATATTACTTTTTATGAAAGATCTTGGTAAATTATTAAAAAAGAATGGTATAATGAATTGCAACGCTCGTTTAGCGTAAACTTTTTAAATGAGGGTAGAAAACAATGTTTCGTTTTGCATTTGCCGCGTACTATATGCATGTTGAACGAGTGTTTTGAACTTGTCATAGTCGAAGAAGTTCACCACCGTCTTATATATAAACAAAATCCATATAAAAAAATGAAACGTTTGGTATTTCGCGGTTATTACAATATTTGCGCGCGGAAAACTACCCGTCGTTCACTATCTTAAATATCTTAGTGACGCCGCGCGGTCTGGTATTTTGTTGACCACACTTTAAAATGTTTACTTTTTTCACAAAGTCACAAAATTGTATAAACAATATTTCTATGCATGGTGTCTCAATCCGATAGTCCTCGCTCCGCAATCTTTTAATACACGGCATGTCATACAAATCGTCTGTGTGAAAACCCGACACCGGTAGATTCCCCCGCCGTGCTGGATAGACTTATCGCGATGATTCGCGAGGAGCGTACTCGACGCGAAGTGGCGTACTTGGCGTGGTGCGTTTTTCACCCTCGTAACAATCGTAGGTCGGATTTTGGGCGTCATTTCGAAGCGTCATATCCCTAGAACGCTCGAGCAATCTCAACCTTGAATTGGTTGAAAGGGTTATAAATATGCATAATATTTTTCTCCCCCTCCCCTGATTCTAGTGCGAGCAAATGTATCTTAGTTGAGCCGAAATATTTGTACACAACCTAGCTTCGTATAATAAAGTTTAGAGTTTTTCTCCGTTCGTATGGCTTGTGTTGTCGGGGAGGCGCTATTGCGCGCAGTTCCGACAGCCTCATTGTTGTTTTCATGGTGAGAGGCCGTTCATTACAGGCAAACAACATCTCGCTAGTCTATCTTGTTACTTAACTCTGTCGAGCGTTGAGAAGAGCTCATTCGAAACCGGGACCTCTGGATTTAGAAGCAGGCGTTTATACCACTGCGCCACCAGGCCGTCAGGTTTAGAGTGAAGGATAATAATATTGCACTGATGATGAATCTATGAGTGTAAATTACTCGAATCGCCGATAAGAATGGCGTAGTGAAAGGCGTATTATGTATGTGATAAATAACCGAAAATTCGCTTATAGCTCTCTATAACAGCGAAATGCGCATGTTTTGAGCGTCCGTTTCACCCCCTTCAACCACGCTCGATCGTTCCCGGGCCACCCGGTACGAATCACCTCGGATGGCCTCCGAAACGCGTTATAATTTCGGCATTGTAGCTTTTTTGCGGCAAAATCGAGTGTATTTTTTCACTCAAACCAGTTTTTCTAGCAGATCTTTGACCTTTTTGTGACTATGCTATACTTAAAATGCACTATCAAGCCTAGTTTACACGGGTATAGTAATCAGGAGAGTAGAGTTTTGATTTTTTTTCGTTTAAACATAGTAGAGTACAGTAGTACTATACTATATAGCACAATTATTTACCTAGAGTTTTAATAGCTCTGATTAGGGAATTTGCCGAAGCGATTGATGAGGAGATAAACAGAGAAGAGTGTGGGTGAGAGAGTGGCTCAAAAGAAGAGATTTTTTATCTTGGTCAACAAATAAATCAACAAGTTTAATTGTTTCATCCCCCCGAGAACTTGACCATTTTTAAAAGAAAATATCGCGCAAAAACGTGTACACTCCAAACTGCAAGTAACTTCAACTAAACTCTACTTGATACTTGCTGTTGTAGGGGAAAAGATGTTTACACGGGTAGAGTGGGAGTTGTGGTGGGGGGTGAGTAGAGTAGAGTTACTTTACCGCAGCCAGTAAAGTACTCTACTCTACTGAGCTTTTTTTCTGGTTTCTACAGGTAGAGTTACTCTACTAGATACTCTACTCTACCAGCTACTCGCTACTCAACTCTACGGAGCTTTTTTTCGGGTTTCTACAGGTAGAGTTACTCTACTAGATACTCTACTCTACCAGCTACTCGCTACTCAACTCTACGGAGCTTTTTTTCGGGTTTCTACAGGTAGAGTTACTCTACTAGATACTCTACTCTACCAGCTACTCGCTACTCAACTCTACGGAGCTTTTTTTCGGGTTTCTACAGGTAGAGTTACTCTACTAGATACTCTACTCTCCTGATTTGCAAACTGCAAGTAACTTCAACTAAACTCTACTTGAAACTTGCTGTTGTAGGAGAAAAGATGTTTACACGGGTAGAGTGGGAGTTGTGGTGGGGGGTGAGTAGAGTAGAGTTACTTTAACGCAGCCAGTAAAGTACTCTACTCTACTGAGCTTTTTTTCTGGTTTCTACAGGTAGAGTTACTCTACTAGATACTCTACTCTACCAGCTACTCGCTACTCAACTCTACGGAGCTTTTTTTCGGGTTTCTACAGGTAGAGTTACTCTACTAGATACTCTACTCTACCAGCTACTCGCTACTCAACTCTACGGAGCTTTTTTTCGGGTTTCTACAGGTAGAGTTACTCTACTAGATACTCTACTCTACCAGCTACTCGCTACTCAACTCTACGGAGCTTTTTTTCGGGTTTCTACAGGTAGAGTTACTCTACTAGATACTCTACTCTCCTGATTTGCAAACTGCAAGTAACTTCAACTAAACTCTACTTGAAACTTGCTGTTGTAGGAGAAAAGATGTTTACACGGGTAGAGTGGGAGTTGTGGTGGGGGGTGAGTAGAGTAGAGTTACTTTAACGCAGCCAGTATAGTACTCTACTCTACCAGCTACTCGCCACTCTACTCTACGGAGCTTTTTTTCGGGTTTCTACAGGTAGAGTTACACTACTAAATACTCTACTCTCCTGATTACTATACCCGTGTAAACTAGGCTTTAGGTACTAACTATTTGGTTAAGGCGACTGCACACTCGAACGATTCTAACCTACAAATCGTTGCCTGCGAAAAGAAGCCTTGTACGCTGGACGGAAGGGTGTGAACTCTACAATTGTTTTTTCAAATCAATTTTTTCCATTAATAACACAAAAACATATATTTACTGACAAACTAAAAAATCTCGGACCAAAAAGCGAACTTTTCTTAGGCAAATATAATTTCTAAACGCCTCTCACAAAGATCACGCTAATGTCGGCCTTAAATCCTTAGCCGTATCTATTATCTCTAAAATAAGGATAAAATGAAAAAGTGTGGATTTGCCAAGAACTACCCTATTTTGCCTAAAATATGGACTATTTTTCGGGTCAATCGTATGATGCATTATCGAAAAGTGAACACATTTTCGAAGTGATACTTCTTTGCGCCCGTTGTACTCATTGGGATGGGATGTTGGTCGAGAAACCGCGTCACGCGTTAGGAGTAAAATCCGTAGAGTGCCGTTTATACGTTCTCTACCCCAAGAGTCTCGGTGGGTCAGTGGTTAACGCACTCGTCTCCCACGCTAGAGTCCCTGGTTCGATCCTCGGTTGGGATTTTTTTATTATAATGAAGTGAATAACCGAGAAAAATGTCTTATATTTCATTTATATATCCTGTCTGTGTGTGCGAATGGCTAAAGAAGTATAACTTCCACCGTCTGGTCCGACGCAGAGCCAATTTTTTTAATTTAATTTATATTTCAAAAACGAAAATTAATTTCAAAATTCAACCGCCAAGAATCACAAGATACTATAAACCGCTCGTCTAAGTACTTAGTGGTTGAGGAGTGGTGCATCACCAAAATTGTGGATTTTTTTAAGGGTTTTCCCCTTAGCCTGCGCCTTAAAATATATTTATTTTGTATGGGAGTTTTTGATTTTAGAAGCGGGTGATTTTGAAAATGCTATTCAACGTTTTGCATAATATTTAAGGGAATTTATAAATTAATTAATTATCTTTTATGTAAATAAACTGGATTACTCGTATCTCGTGTGGATATCTCTCCCAAAACCTTCGAGAACCTGTAAAACTCGCACTTTTTGTAGCGTTCAGTTATGTAGGCGCCTTCAGACGGTTTCAATACAAATCTGAAGAGCCGTTTTAGCATTGTGCGGGTTCACAATTCGGTAATATTAAATTATTTTGACACGCACGCGGGGAGTGTTTCGTACACCCGTGGCCAAAACATTGAGTGGTTATTTTGCACTTGCCTGTGATTTAGGCACTCGCAAATTATTGCTATAATTAATTACGAGTTTAATGCCAAACTACATTTTCTCATTGAGGAACTTGACCGAGATTTTGTGCCCTTAAATTTCGTGTCCACGAGAAAGTGCTTAGATAGATAGATATATAAACCATAACAGAGGGTGGTTTTGGGGTCTAGGGGATGTGAAACGCGAAGATATGTCGACACATTTGCACCAGTTGATCATCGATGAACCTACCTTTTAGAAAATAATATAGAAAATGGAAACTAAGAAATGTCCATCGGATGAAAATTATTTACACAGATCAGCCGATGAAAACGCCGCCGTCCGGCGTCGGTAATCTCAGAGTGAGCGAATCGTCCTTGGAAGCGCTCCGTCTCTGTCGCTCAAATGAAAAGCAGGTCTGCTTTTGCGTGCATGCACACAATGGATAGAGGAGAAACAAACGGGCGACGTGAAAAAAAAAAAACAAAAATTAAACGAAAAAAGATGAGAGCTCAGGTAGCGGGCGTCCGAGTGTACGCGGCGGCCGCGAGAGGGAGAGAGAGAGGACGAGAGTCGGCGACGGCGCATATGCGACGTTGCCGACTCGGTCCATCGCTTTTTAACCTAAACTCACGCCTTTCGCGTGGTAAAAAATAGATACGTTAACAAAATGAGTGCGGCCTATGCAATAATCGTTACTATTCATAAACTACAGTTCAATTAAAATTATACACAACCTAAACATCGTGAGTTAATTAACACTCCAATAAGTTGACGTACTCATTAAATGCAATGCTAAAGAAAAACATAAAAAATATAATTTTATTCGCATATCGCAATTTGTTTTATTTGAATTGAAATCAATACAAAAACAAAATAAAAACAAGTCGAACGACTAAAGCGCCGCGGCGGCATTTCGAACGAAATCTGTCCGATTTACCGACTGAGCAGCGTAGAAAAATGGCCGGCTGTTTACAGTATATTCGGTGAAAATATTTTTTTCGGTCTATACAGGATGTAAATAAAGTAATTATGTGTGATGACTATATTATTGATTTAATTCTACGTGTAGAGGGTTCAAATCAACGCTGGTGCGATGCTTTCGACCGGTCTCAAGTGACAGTTCGCGAACGCAATTGAGCGTTATCAGACGGATTATTTGCTTTATGGTAACTCACCTTTCGCGCTTCTCAGCTAGCGGGTCAGGTGCTGACTGGAATAGGGTACGGATCCATCCTCATCGCTCCGAATGAAACAATCCTTCCATGAGCAAACCAAACGATTGAGTTTTCGCACTGAACACCGTCGAGAGAGACGAGCACTTCTCTCGAACAAGACAGAAAACGAAATTCACCGTCACTCCGATTTCGTTTCTGATTTGTTTTGTCGCACAACACTGGCACTTGAGTTCACATCACTAGTTCTTCGCCTCGTGCCGGCGTGACAGTGTCACCCTTTTTAAAAAATCAATAATATCCGCGGGTGCGATGCCTGCTGAGTAAAGACCGGCCGTTCGCTCGCTCGAACGGGTGCTACGCTAACGACGACCTTTGTTGAGAAGTTTCCTTACGATTAAAATAAATAATAAAGCCTACGGCTTGTAAAAAAATAATAGACGACTTTCTATAACACAGAATTTTTAAGGAATCAAGTGACAGGGAACGGACGTCGAATCACCTCGATCGCCACGCACGGACTCTGGCGACGAGAGGAGAGCAGCAATAGCGCACGAAAGAGAAAGAGAGAGAGCGCGCGTCTCGTCTCGTCGAGCAGCCCGATGCGACGTTGCCACACCTCTTATATTATTATTATTGCAATGGTAATGTCAAAATGTTAGTAAAAATAAAGCATCTGTACTTTGAATTGAGTACGCTAAAATGAATAGAGATGCCGCCGTCTACTTGTTTATGTTTTTTTTTGTCAGTGTTATATCATAGTTTTCTGAAATAGCATCATTTGTGTCAGAAAAAAACGACGTTACCAGACCACACGAAAAAGTGGTCTTGCTATAGATTCTATAGACATCATGGTTCTAGGTTGTATTCCTGGGGCAGTGATATTTTTAAGGCGCATTTTCATTTAGTAGTCTGATTAATTTAATTTCTTTTAAAAAAAATATAACCGTAATGATGATAAAGTTCAGAAGAGCGAGTCGCCCGGTGACGTACCGCCGTCTGCCCGCTAAACACATAACAGCTTGTCAGCGTTCCCCCTGTGGGATTACATGCGTTACAGAAAATATGTTCATAGGGTGAGCTTATTATAACTAAACAATATCTTACAAAATAATCACACATTTCCCTGTAGGACAAGAAAGAGCAGGAATGCGGGACAAACGGAAACCAACTCTGGGATCGTGGATTCAAAATTGAATTCGATAACCTAAAAAATCAAATACGCTTATAACTCTGGTAGACATGAGGCACTGTTACAGGGCCTAATTATGAGACCAATATAATATAACAGTTAGAATCATTAGACAGTTGGAGAAAAGGTAGAAAATCCTTTAATTTTCCATTTGTCTAATACTTCTAACTAGTCATTAAAGCAGGGATTCCCAAAGTGGTCGAAATCGGTTTCCCAGGGGTCGACATAAACGAAAACTACATTTGGGGGTCGACGAGGTCTAAAAATCGACCCCTATTAATTAACACAAGTTCTTATTCGAAACTTTCAAGATACTGCATAAGTTGTGTTACGTATACGAACTTGTTATAAGAATGACTAATGTTTTAGTTCATTTTGGAAAAGGGGCTCTTGCCCAAAAGTTTGGGAATCCCTGCATTAAACAATCAAAAAGTCTTACACATTAATTTAAAAATAAATAGGGTGAAACTTTTCCTAACAGGTTGCATATTTTGAACCTAAGCTTATAAAAATTAAAAGGTGGGGTGGGTCAAAGCATTTAATCAATAAATAAACTCCTTAATTCTAATAATATTTAAAAAAAAACAATTATATTACAAATTAGGATATTTTCATGTATTTAAATAGTAATATATTAGCTGTTATTCAATGTTCTTAGTACGACAGTCATTATTTTACGATTTATTACAAATACTTCTTTACATAGGTACATTTTTTAATTATTACGATTACACGTATCTGGTCAATGTGTCATAAATTAAATTCTATGAAGAGTATAAATTATTACAAAATTATATATTATTGGAAAGCTTAAACACACTTTCTAGGTTAAAATTACATTTTTTTTTAGAGAATTATCGAAGTTTTAACTAAAATATTGTGATATTTCACGCGTGTCATTAGACGCATGTGTTAACTAATAACATCATCATCATTCATCATTTCATTAACGTCTGCGTATGAAAAAAACCACTCCATAACAGCTCATCTGTATTCGGGATCGAAACGCATATAGTGAGGTCTAAATGTTAAGAAACTCGAAAAGTCTATTTTTTACATAAATTCTATCAAAAGTGGTGCGAGAAGTCGCGGAAAGTTTTCAAAAAAATGGCCTAATGGACGTTTACTAAAATGCTTATATTAGAAAAACTATGTAAGTCACCTTGATAACCTGCACTATTTTAAGTAGTTTATAAAATTCTCTAGAAAATGGTTTTTTATTACTAACTATAAAAATGTAAAAAAAATACATATCTATTGATTAAAACAAATAGCATAAAATTAACATATTTATTATATTATACAGTATTGTAATAAAAATTATAACTAGTATCCTAGAGATTGGTATTGATGGATCGATGTGGTACAAATCCATGTTGCTCCGGTATGATTAGTCCGTTGGCATTGAGATAGCTTCTCAGTTCACTGGCTATAATCTTCTCCATACACTTACACAATATTGATGTTAGACTGATAGGTCTGTAGTTCTCAGGTGACAATTTGTCGCCTTTCTTATATATTGGGGTTATAGTAGCTTTTTTCCAGTCCGCTGGCAGTTGACCTTCTTTAAGATAAGATAAGATAAGATAAGATAATTTATTTTCCATGAACAAAGTTATTGTACAGGAATGACAATTACATATTTGTACATACCGTTACATTTCAATTATATAAAAAAAAAACAACAGAATAAGACAATAGAGAAATTAGAATAAAGAATACAATAATAACAAAAAAAAAGAAATTACAAAAATAATTGAACAGAAGTTACATGTGCATTGATGTATTCATAATTTATCACTTACTATCTAAATTCCTTAAAACTATAAATATTTTTTTCCAGAATATATTTCTTCAACCTAAGCTTAAACTCACGAAAATTATTTATACTTTTAAAGCTTTTAGGTAGCATATTAAAATATCTTAAGCCTAAATAATGACATGTAGATTGGTATTTGGCGGTACGGGCTGACACAGATTGAACATAATTACTTTTATGACGTGTATTAAACTCATGAATATCACTATGTTTATTGGCAAATATTTTATTATTATAAAAAAGGCAGATTGCTTCTAGTATATATATAACATAAATTGTAAGTATGCCCAGTTGTTTAAAATAAGGTCTACAAGATTTTTTATTTGGGAGACCTAAAACCGCTCTGACTGCTCTTTTTTGAAGAAGAAATATATCCGAAATGTAGGGCGCTGTTCCCCAAACAAGTATACCATATCTCAAATGCGGTTCTACGAGCGCATGGTATGCAGAAATAACAGTTTTAACATCCATGATCATTCGAATCTGTGATATGGCGTAACAGGCTGATGATAGTTTAGATCTAAGCTGTTCCAAATGTTTACACCAGTTGAGCTTATTGTCCAAGTGAATACCCAAAAATTTAACGTCATCCTTTACTTCAACAGAGTGTTGAAGTTCTATGTCATCATTTTTGAAATTAGTGAAATTTAGTACTACCGTTTTAGACATATTTAAAGACATCTTATTAGCTTTAAACCATTCATGCAGCTCATTGAGAGATGTATTGATTTTAATTAAAAGATCGTCAAGTTCATCTGCTACAACCACACAGCTGGTGTCATCTGCAAACTGAATGATTTCTGAGAGTTATATTGACTTAGGTCATTTGTATATATGATAAACAGTAATGGCCCGAGTATTGACCCTTGAGGAACTCCCATATTCATCAATTTGGTGGTAGACAGTACAGAACATTCAGACCTATCATCGTTAGTGAACGTTATTTCAACGCACTGTCGACGATCTTGTAAGTATGTCTTCATTAAATCAAGTGCAATACCTCTTATACCATAGTGGTCAAGCTTTTTAATCAAGATGTCTAGTTGAACGCAATCAAAAGCTCTACTCAGGTCACAAAAGACAGCCGCTGGTAATTTTTTAGCATTTAAACAGTCGTGAATGTGACTAACGCATTTGACTATCGCTTTTTGGGTGGATTTGTTTTTCCTAAAACCAAACTGGTTTTCGGATAATATATCATATTTTGTGAAAAATTCTAAGAGTCTTGTCTCTATAACTTTTTCTAAGAGTTTTGAAAAGATACTTAAAAGAGAAATTGGTCTATAATTTTCAATATTTAATGAATCACCTTTTTTATAAACCGGTATTATTTTTGAGAGTTTATAGTATTCTGGAAAAATACCAGTATTTATACTTAAGTTAAATAAATATGTAAGAGGTTTAATCAGTAAGTTCTTATGTTTTTTTAGCACGTGTACTGGAAAATTATCAACGCCTGTAGACCTTTTATTTTTTAAACTATCAATTAATTTATTTAATTCGTCTTCTGAGGTGTCATACATAAAAATTGATTTGTCATTTTTTCCCAATCTTTTCATTTTATCTAATACTGATGTATTTGAAGAATTAATTGCCGAGGCTAACTGAAGTGGTTTATGAATGAAATATTCATTAAACTCTTGACTTATTATATTTGGATCATTTACTTCAAAGCCATTAATTCTAAGGGATATTGATTTCTCTTGTTTTTTTTTAAATTTTCCATTCATGTTATTTATAATAGACCACGCAGTTTTTACTTTATTATCCGAATTTTGAATACGATTAGAATAGTATTGGTATTTCTCTTTTTTTATGTCATTTCTTATTTGAATTCCAAGCCACTTGAGGTATTTTCGAATATGCGGTTTTGATTTAATGAATACATTTTTCAGAAGCTTCCTCTTTAATTTACACTTACTTAATAACTCTTTTGAAATCCAATGATTTGTTTTGTTATTAAAATATATCTTTTTTTTTGTGAGCGGATATGAATTATTGAAACAGCTGTTTAATTTCCCATGAAACCATTTAAATGCTTCGTTGGTATCTTTTACATTAAATAAATAATTCCAGTTGACTGTTTCAAGCCACTTTTGAAATTTAGAGTGATTTGTTTCATTAAATATTCTTATATTTCTAACTTTATAATTACTGTTTTTATTTACAATTAGATTATTAATTTCAATAGATTGAAAAGAGTGGTCAGATAAACCAGGATCAACTGTTGTGGTTTTGACAAAATTGCTGGGAAAGTTTATGAAAAAATTATCAAGCAGTGATGATTTCCCAGTAAACATGTCAATACGACTTGTTCACTTTTGAATAGATTTAGAAAGTTATATTCTTTACTCATATTCAATATTTTACTTTTTTCCCGAGAGTTTTCAAGAAAATCTATATTATAGTCACCACATATACATACATATTGATGTTTAAAAACAGATCTCAGATCTCTTTGAAGGAAGATGTCATAATGTCAGCTATTATGGGACTCAGGGCAGTGGCGCACTTTTTAAGAGCAACTGCAGGAATATTATACATATATTCAAGCAGGTAAACCTCGTTTTCTATGTTACAATTCCAGTTGATTTCCGCCACGTCCTTGGCTTAATCGCACCGTCTCTTGTAGTTGGCATCTTTAATCCCATGTGGGATGAACTCAACAGCCTATTCGAGTCATAATTTTAAAATTATGTCACTGCAATACCTCGAGTAGTACAATAGTGTTGGTTGGTTGGTCGCTAAGAGAAAAAACATTTAGGTTTTCTGAAAAGCAATTTCTGCGGTTTCCACTGACATTTCATAGAGCACCTTTTGAAATCGCTTCATCAACGGCTTTCGATTTTCTTGACTAACCCATTATCATTACCCAGAGCGTTTCGCCATTCGAATAGTTCGATGCTACTTGCACGAACTGGATTACCAAAAGACGTTGTCCTAATGCAAAGCGTTATGATTTTAAGTGTCAACACTCAAGATTGAATAAAACTGCTACAATAAGCATCAAATTTGCTAAAGTTAATCATTAAAACAAGGACATTGCATAATAATATTTATAAAACAAAGTCATTCTCATCGAATAAAAGTGTTGAGGCATTCAATATGCTCCGTTGCAGCAAATAAACCAAAGACTCGTATGGAGAGTGAGATTCATAAATATGCCTTTTGTTGCAATATGGCCTAACGTGTATTATCGACAACTCATCCTATTTTACTCACATATGCTTCTTATATCATGTGTGTTAGATACTAAGCAATGCATTTTATTATCTAGTTTAAGCATACTTTGTGTAAATGCGCTTCTCTTCATGTTATTTCTATTTATTATGGTTCGATATGTTATAATTCACTAGAATAACAAACTGTTCCAGGACACATATTCGTCCTAGCTGCTAGTCGACTCACACGTATTATAGCTTAGTTTATTTTAAGAGATTCTTCACTTACTTATATTTTATACTCTTTGATTAAAATTACATCTTTTTGACGATTCTATTTTTTTTTTTAGTTATTTATTTTTATTAAAAAAAAACACATATAATACATTAACAGGGTTCTGGCAAAAACGCTACCAGAAACTCAATTTGATGACAAGTCTTAGAAACTATACACGTACTAAATTTACATACACTTTTTTAATTACTTAAAAAAGAACCAAAAAAATTAAAGAAACATTAACACAAATAAAAAGAGTACATGAAAAATAAATCACTTGTGCATATCCATTGGCCGAATGATTTTAATCTACATAATTCAGATGTAGATTTTTTAAATTTTATTTCTGACGGCATCATGAAACCGGCCCTTGTGGTCGCGGGCTGCGCTTCCAATATCGAAATATTTTTTTAGTGATCGTATGGGGAGATAAGATGGAAACCTGGTATTTTACTATGTTTTTAAATCTTTACTTGAGGTTTTCAATATCTTTTTCACACTTAATTATTATTGGATTTTTGCACTGATCACTCTTTTCACAAAAAGTGACCCTCTCTTGATCCAAATATATCGGAAGTCCTTAGCGGCGTTTTTTGTTTTCCACAGGAGTTGTTTCATAAAAGGTGTTAGATGTTCGTTAATATAAATTTTTGCTGAATTTTTATTGCGAAAAATATCCTCGTTTGTCACCACTTTCTTGCGGTTTTCCAGCCAAAAATTTCTAGAAGACTGAGATTTGAACTGGACTACAATTGGCGGGGGGCCAGGTTTATCACTTTATTATTTCGATAAATATTTTCTTTTTGCGATTATCAAAACAATATTTTTAATATCTTCGTCGTTTTCCGTTTCAATGCCTGATATCTCGATATTTTTAGAGCGAGCTTTTAATTATTTCGGAAAGGCTGGCAATTTGATGTCCTCTGCCTCTGATGACCTTTGCCTCTGTGAGGATTTAATCTGCTGCGAATCTTCGAGTGCGAGTTGAGACTCCTTCGGATATCCTCGTATTTTATTTCGTGGATGTCTTTCTCAATTGTCTTTATGGAATCAAGTTTTTTGTTGACCTCCGCCAATATGGAGTTGCCGGCCGAGTCGCGGTGCGAGCTACCCGCTATTCTGGCACTTCCAATCCTCTCGCTTCCTCCTCAGGGCGTTCGCTCTTCCTTTGATTTGAAGTATCACACTGCAATCTTTACAAGAAAGCGAACCGGCATCGACGGTTATCGGATACTTGCATTTAAAACACTGCACTGCAATCGCTTACAAACAAAAATTAAACAAACACTAGAACTCTTCTTTTTTTTAAAATTATATGTAGTTTTACGGTAGATAAATATTATTTCAATTTGACACTGATATTGACTTGACTTACGCTCAAATTGATGCGTCCGCACTGACCGAATGAAAGAACTGAACTGTCAAAAGTTATATAAGGATTTCACTTGCTTGAGAATTAGAAGAACTATCTTCATATCTGGACCGTTTCGCGACTTAGGCAGTTCTCTACGAGTGCTGTATTCAAAACTGAACTGAATCACTGAACCACTGAATTTAACACTTCGCGAAAATCCTACCGACTGCGTCATGCGACTGCTTTGACAAAATAGAATCGTCAAAAAGATATAATTTTAATCAGAGTATAAAATATAAGTAAGTTAACAATCTCTTAAAATGAACTAAGCTATGATACGTGTGAGTCGACTAGCAGCTAGGACGAATATGTGTCCTGAAACAGGAATATCATATCGAACCATAATAAAATAGAAATAACGTGAACCTCTGCGAGAAGCGCATTTACACAAAGTATGCTTAAACTAGATAATAAAATGCATTGCTTAGTATCTAACACACATGATATAAGAAGCATATGTGAGTAAAATAGGATGAGTTGTCGATAATACACGTTAGGCCATATTGCAACAAAAGGCATATAGTATATGAATCTCACTCTCAATACGAGTCTTTGGTTTCTTTTCTGCAACGGAGCATATTGAATGCCTCAACACTTTTATTCGATGAGAATGACTTTGTTTTATAAATATTATTATGCAATGTCCTTGTTTTAATGATTAACTTTAGCAAATTTGATGCTTATTGTTGCAGTTTTATTCAATCTTGAGTGTTGACACTTAAAATCATAACGCTTTGCATTAGGATAACGTCTTTTGGTAATCCAGTTCGTGCAAGTAACCGTAGAAAAGCTTATGACAAACAAATTACACTTTTCATCGATCGATTCGAATGCCAATACGCTCTGGGTAATGATAATGGGTTAGTCAAGAAAATCGAAAGCCGTTGATGAAGCGATTTCAAAAGGTGCTCTATGAAATGTCAGTGGAAACCGCAGAAATTGCTCTTCAGAAAACCTAAATGTTTTTTCTCTTAGCGACCAACCAACCAAGGTATTGCAGTGACAGAATTTTAAAATTATGACTCGAATAGGCTGTTGAGTTCATCCCACAGGGGATTAAAGATGCCAACCACAAAAGCCGGTGCGCTTGGGCCACGCACTTGGTGGAAATCAATTGGCAATTGTAATTTCTCCAACGAGCCCTCGTTGAAGAATTCCCGCCCGGGAGAGAGACTGAAAATAAACAAAAAATATTTGTTAAAAAATAAATACCGTATTTTGCAACGAAAAAATCTTTATAAAAAAAAGATAGCATCGATAGAACAAAGCCAAACTAAAGGAAGGCTGCAAAGATTGACTTTTAAGAAAATTTCTTTCCAATTCACCCGAAAACAGATGCATTCTAGTGCCCATTGTTTGAAGGTAAACATTTCCTTCAAAAGAAAAGGCATTGGACGTTAGCACAAAATTTGATAACTTTCAAATTTCGGAAGGGACTCTACAACGCGACAAACATATTCCGTAAAAAAGCAATTGGACAACTCGACAAACGTCAAAATTACTCTTAACGCGTGACGCGGTTTCTCGACCAACATCCCATCCCAATGAGGACAACGGGCGCAAAGAAGTATCACTTCAAAAACGTTAGTCAAAAATGACCTTAAATCTAAATGCTATGAATTTGATAACGGATAAATATTGAGATTGGACGAACGAATAAATAATGTTTTAGATATAAGTAAAACTTAGTAGAAAATAATATGTGAAGGTGACCTACTCAATCAGGACTTAGGACTACAAAACATGCTTCGCTCAAAGGTTTCCAACTGGTTTGGTTAGATTTTACATAATTACAATATTTAAATAAAGAAAAATAAAATAAAAACATTGAGGAACCCAACCAAGTTCAGTTGAGTTCAATGCCACCATAAGTTACGTTTATTTTTCACACAGAAAATATATATCTTGTCCTGCAGAGGGGCTGAAGGGCTCATCTGGCAGAAACTCAAATTGGAATTATGTTTTTCTTAAAGCGGCTTACTCCTTAAATCCTTAAACCTACTAATTGTACATATATAACAAACTTAAGTGAAAATTATACACAATTTAATACCTAGTATGGGCAGAGTCGCGGGACGCTGCGCGTGCGATGGAGCGGGATGACACGCTCGTTCGGAGAGCTGAAAACAAAACCGAGGTTTATGAATAAAAAAAGGATGACACGATTTAATATATGTAATTATTAATATTTAGTTTAAGCTAAAAAAAAAACAAGCCATGTGAGTATATTTTGAATATTCCCTCCCGTGTCGTAAAAAACCGTCCGCCATGTGTATGACTCACTGATTTGCCTGAACCTGTAGTATAACCTCCAGGCCAGTGGCATTGAGGCAGGTGGCGACCCTGTTGAGCTTTCTTTTATATTTACTGGAGTGGTCTCTCGCGACTCCCATCCCTAACCTCTCAAAACAAAAGTGCTATTACTAACCCGGGCGCCCAGTTCCTGGGGAGCGAAACGATGGAGCCACTCTGCCTTACAACCGCGGCTCTCGACCGCTGCCAGACTTGCTCTACCTCGAAGCCCTCCAGTTCGGGGTCGGGGTCGTGGTTGTGGTCGTGGTCGTGATCGTGGTCGAGTAGCAATCTGCAAAAACAATACAGTTAGATTCCAACTTCAAGTTCAACCAAAATTAACTCACTATTTAAGTACACAAGACAATTCTACCTAAGTAGTATAGACAAACAGTAAAAGCAGAAGGGAAGAAGAAAAAAGAAAACTAAAGTAAATATATCAAATCCTGCAAATGCAATCTGTCAATTTTTGTTAAAATTATCGAGAAAATAATTCTTGATTTTAATTAATTTCAGTCATTTAAAAAAAATGAATGAATGAATGAATGCTTTCATTCCTGGCAGCTCAGCTCAGCTCAGCTCAGCTCAGCAGAGACGAATCTTGCCTTATTTACTAACGATGGAAACAGATTTTGCAAAAGCTTTCGACTGTGTGACATTTAATTGGAAAAACTGGTATCTTTTCAGATACCAGTTTTGTTCACAATGTGTTTGTCAGTTCGTTCAAACCTCACAACCTTTCCTTCGGGTATTTTTTATTTATTCTTATTTATTTGAACAGTTCAAAGGCAATTAATGTAACCAAAAGCGACCGGCACCTACTGCACTGATGTTCCCTGCCTTCTTAACCAGACGCCGTCTGTACCAAAGAAGGTAGTTCGAGGTACGACACGCTAACCGCTTAAATAACGTGTGCTTCCGCGCTCTAGTAAAACGGTCCGGAATAAAGAAACCAATATCTCCGAGTATTACGGGATTCTCGATGAAACCGCGAATAACTTTATAAAAATAACACAAAGTATGGATTTGTCGCCTAAACTCGAGTCTGTTAAAACCTAACATCCATAATGGTTACGTATTGGGAAACATTTCAGGATAATATCCATACCTACGGAGATTAAGGTATCTAAGGAACCTCCTCCGAATAACCTCCAGGATATTACCGTAAGTAACCTCACGAGGACTCCAGATAATGGAACTATACTCCAATATACTCCTCACGAACGAGATGGACTTCGGCTTATTCAAAGATCGACTGGTTCGAAGCACGAATCCCAACATTTTATTGGCACGCGTAGCTATGCTTCGTCGCATCTGCGAATGATCTCATTACCCAGAGAGTACTCAAAACTTACATTTTCACGCAGAGCTCGTGAGAAGGATGCTGTGATACATTTAGAGGTATTAAATTGTAATTTGTTATCGGCAGCCCATTCTACAAGACGATTGATGTCATCTTGTAAAAGCTGCGCGTCAGATAGTGAAGTCACTGATCGGTAAATCTTCACATTGTCCACAGTAAAAATATTGTTAATAAATAAAATAAAAAATAAACCCTTGCTGGATACCAGAATACATATTGCCTTCTATTCCGAAAATAGCTAGCAACCAAGTTTAACAGATCGATTGACAAACCAGCGTCAAACAGTTTTTCAATAATATATCGTGACCTATTTTATCGAAGGCCTTCGAAATATCAAAATAAATCGCATCCGTTCGAATATTTACGTCAAGATTGCGGGCTAGTTCATTAGCAAAAATTAGCAAGTTACGTGTAACCCATTCATGCAGAATTATCTCGAAAACCTTTGCAAATGCGCAAGTAATTGCCACTGGCCGAAAATTCTCGATAATATCCTTGCTACCCTTTTTATGTACCGGCGTTACTTTAGAAATCTTCCATCTTTCAGGAAACGTGCTTTGAGATATACAGAGATTGAAAATATGCATCAGCGGCGACTTAAGACTCTCTGCACAGTGCTTGACCACATTCGCTGGAATGCCATCAGGCGTTCAATATGCGTGGCAGGAATCTCTTCCTTGTCGTTAAGTCCCCAGACGGCCCCGAGTTACCTTCTACACAATTTGCACATTTCCATGTTGTTTTATAACGTTTGAGCGTGTTTACACGACCCTTAACGCAAGAATAATGAAACACGCTCTGACAGGAAGCGGAAGGATCACATTTTTACATTTTAAACATTTATTTCCTGGCATCTTGAGCACAGAATATGTAAGCAGATTATTAGAGAACATAGACTGACTATGCATATTTCTGTGCCGCTTACAGACGGTAGACGGTAGCTGATTAGTTAAAATATTTAATTTTGCGTCATTTTGCAGGAACTAATTGATCAAGCAGGCGATCGTTGCTTACATATTTTTTAACTGCAATGTTAGTATTATTTCTGAATAAACTGGGCAGAAAAACACCCAATTTTATTATCCTCTAAACATACTTTGAGTAAATTAATTTTCAGTTTTGTGAGAAAATTATTCTGGCCCAAAGATATTATAGCGATGCCAACAAATTGAAAAAAGTAAAAATGTCAATCGATTAGTGGGCGCGTTGCTTGAAATATTTTGTGACGAATGTAACGATATGTTTGATTTAAACATACTAGCCGCTATTGCGGGCTGTTAAAAAGATTAAAATCTTTATGTCTGCCCGAACAAGGTATAGCCATCGTATATTACAATCAACTAATTTACATTTCTTAACCTAACTTAACCTAACCTATTTACAATAATATTTCTTATTCTAAAACGTAACGCTATTAACTGCTGGCGATTACCAGCGGGCGAAGGACTGGAACCATTGAAATCGGTTCGTTCGAAATTATTAAAGTTAAAAGGCTAGCCTTGCAGAGCCCATGAAAGAAGTATCATTAACATTTTCGACTTACGCGGGCGCAATGAGGGCCCAGAGCGCGCGGACCTCTCGCTCGAACTTCTCAAAAAGAAAAATGATGAGTTCAGCCATTACGGCTGCGACGACCAGAGCTAAAAACGCCACCAATAAAAAAACGTAGACGACCACCATCTTGCCAATTTCTTTGAGATTGAAAGTGTTATTTTCTTTCCCCTTGGTTACGTTACAAGAAAATTTAGTAACTACGTTATTTTATCAAATTTTAGCGAATACATTTTTAATGTATTATAACCTAGCAACCACTACTTACAATACCTATGTGATTCGTAATAAAATTTTACACGCAATACATAAAACAAATACATAAAAAGTTACTAATTACCTTTGTTTATTGCGATGTTACACGTCCGAACGATGGCCGATATGTTGTATTAAATAAATTGAAATATATGATTTCACTGGTACTTATTTACTATTTAATCATGTTAATAGTATATTTCCGGTTTTGTTTGAAACGTATTAAGCATAATGCTGTTTTATCCTGGACATGCCCGGGTTTTGATTGAATAAAATATTTAAAAAATGGTTTAAAGCGTGTGGACATGTCCACCTTTGAATGAAAACAACTTCTCCGCTATCGAATCGAAAATAAATCACTAAAAAGTGTATTTTGGTTGGGGGTGGCCTTGTTCCATACCACCTCATTTGTAATACAATGTTTACCTGAGGCGTTGATTATTCATGCCTTCATTATATGGCGAGTTTCGCTGAATAAACATTTTTCTTTTATATCCACAAATAAGAGTCACAATACGACAGCATTTGTATGGAGAAATAGTCGGGCTTACGTCCTCTTAATGATATAAAAAAAATAACAAACCCACGTCTTATTTAATCCTTATAATTTATTTATGAATATAAAATAACAGTACAATTTTTTCCAGTTCAGTCACGTAAGATAAAACTAACCGTTTAAATTAAGTTTGTAATTTGTAGTTCTGAGCAGAGGATGAGTTTATGAATCGATTATCATTACTGGTATTGATAGGTTATGTTTTTTTCATAGGTTTAACACATTCAGCGCCGATAACGGTATATCCCGTAACGCCGTATATATACGACAGGTGCCGTTTCAACCTGAATTCATGAAAGGCATAGGTTCTTTATAGGGCACCCTGTTCATGAATTCTAAAAAGACAACCTCGCAACATTCTACTAAATTGCAAAGGCTTGGGTGCGCTGATCAGAATCCGCGTATAGTCAACAGAACCTCCTGTTCCATCACTGGCGGGATCTCGCGGTTCGAGTGGAACTCCGTGGAGAACGTGGTTAGCAGCTGCGAGAGCGGCGTCAGACACTTGAGTATCTGGAACAGGAAAGAACCCATCGTTATGTCTCGATATGTACACTCGAATGCATAAATCTATTCAGATTATATTATAAAGATAAATTTAAATCTTAATCCTGTATTTATGCAATAAAATAAGTTTCTGTGTAATTAGCAGGAAATCGTCCTGCATTTCCGCAGCGATCGCTTCCGGCATTTGACCTGTCCGGCATTTGACCTGTTCTTATACAAAGTCGTCTACCATTTGACGACGGGCCTGACCTCGGACGGTGATCACCGTGACAACCTTCAAAGTCGAACAGAAGCGACAGAATGAGCCGATTATGAAACATAGCGTTGAGTTTTAAACAGGCGCATATTTCTTGCATATTTTGAACCTAAGCTTATAAACAGTAAAAGGTGGGGTGGGTCAAAGCATTTAATCAATAAATAAACTCCTTAGTTCTAATAATCTTTAAAAAAAACAATTATATTACAAATTAGGATATTTTCATGTATTTAAATAGTAATATATTAGCTGTTATTCAATGTTCTTAGTACGACAGTCATTATTTTACGATTTATTACAAATACTTCTTTACATAGGTACATTTTTAATTATTACGATTACACGTATCTGGTCAATGTGTCATAAATTAAATTCTATGAAGAGTATAAATTATTACAAAATTATAGATTATTGGAAAGCTTAAACACACTTTCTTGGTTAAAATTACATTTTTCTGTAGATCATTATCTAAGTTTTAACTGAAATATTGTGATATTTCACGCGAGTCATTAGACGCATGTGTTTACTAATAACTTCATCATCATTCATCATTTCATTATAGTCTGCGTATGAAAAAAACCACCCCATAACAGCTCATCTGTATTCGGGATCGAAACGCATATAGTGAGGTCTAAATGTTAAGAAACTCGAAAAGTCTATTTTTTCCATAAATTCTATCAAAAGTGGTGCGAGAAGTCGCGAAAAGTTTTCAAAAAAATGGCCTAATGGACGTTTACTAAAATGCTTATATTAGAAAAACTATGTAAGTCACCTTGATAAACTGCACTATTTTAAATCTTAATATATATAAATCTCGTGTCACAATGTTTGTCCTCAATGGACGGCTGAACCACTTAACCGATTATAATAAAATTTGAACACCATGTGCAGTTCGATGTGCACTTGAGAGATAGGATAGTTTAAATCTCAAATTATAGTCGCAATTTTAATTTATCGCTAATTTTTTGTCCGTTATTATTTGGCAGTCATAAAACTGACAGATGTCGATACCTTTCGACTGGGTTGATGGCGCTAATGTCTGTTATTATTTGACAGTGACAGTTATTCGACGCAAACGTATTAAAAGAGCCCATCAGTTGGCAGAACAAATTGAATCAAGAAATCCAGCTCAAAGAATCAGGACAGCAGGTCATGCACAAGAATCTCAAGAACAGTGTAACGAACGTCTTCAAGAGAATATCATAAGAACAAGAAAATTATTATTTTCAGTCAAATGCCACCGAAAAAATCTAACCTCAACAACGCGAGCGGCAAACGTCAAAACGCAAACGTCAAAACTACGATCGGAATAATATATTCACTTACGAGATGCTGTTGCTGGAAACATCGATGGAAATTTAAATCCCAATGACATCGGTAATGCTTTCATTTTACCTTCAAGCTACATCGGCAGTCCACGGAACATGCAGGAATACATACAAGATGCGATGACTTACGTACGTCATTACGGCCGACCGGATTTATTTATTACATTCACATGTAATCCGAATTGGGAAGAGATACAAACTTTACTATTGCCAGGACAACAAGCCATTCATCGTCATGATTTAACTGCACGTGTGTTTAAACAAAAATTGAAATCCTTAATTGATTTTATTGTTAAATATACAATTTTTGGTATCACACGTTGTTGGCTGTATACGATAGAGTGGCAAAAGCGAGGTTTGCCTCATGCCCACATTTTGGTTTGGCTTAAAGATAGAATCCGTCCTGAAGAAATCGATCAAATAATTTCAGCCGAAATTCCAGACCCATTAATTGATCAAGAATTATTTGATATTGTCACCAAACACATGATCCATGGGCCATGCGGTGTTTTCAACATGACCTCACCGTGCATGGAAAATGGAAAATGTAAAAAAAACTTCCCAAAGCCGCATACGAATGACACGATCACGGATATTGATGGTTATCCAACTAAATCAACTAATTCAATTGATCAAAAGAGTTTCGCCACGACTGCAAAATGACAATTATCAAATCGTCATAAAAGCCGACAAAGTACCATTAGGTGAACATGCTGGTAGATTCAACGCTCCAACTGTTGATGAGGTTGCTGTTATCATGGTTGGTGATCCAGTTGACAAAAGATCTATAAACATTACACGGCGAGACAACACTGTCAGTACGATTTAGGATCTACACCGTTCATATGACGCACTATAATATCCATTGATATTTTGGCAAGGACAAGATGAATATCACCTTAATATCAAACAGTATGATCCAAATACCGGTAAATTTGACAATTATCTATTTACTTTCTTACTGTATGTATAGATTTTAATTTCGTATTGCATTTTATTTTTTATTTTTTTAGGTGATTACAGAAATAATAAAGTTAGCTCAATGAACTACTACGCACACCGAATAATGGTTAGACAACATCAAGACAATTATATCCTTCGATATCGTCAGCTGTTCCATCAATACATTGTTGATATGTATGCTAAGGTCGAAAGCGAACGCTTGCGATTCCTTCGATTCAACCAGGCAAAACTACGATCGGAAGAATATATTCACTTACGAGATGCTGTTGCTGGAAACATCGATGGAAATTTAAATCCCAATGACATCGGTAATGCTTTCATTTTACCTTCAAGCTACATCGGCAGTCCACGGAACATGCAGGAATACATACAAGATGCGATGACTTACGTACGTCATTACGGCCGACCGGATTTATTTATTACATTCACATGTAATCCGAATTGGGAAGAGATACAAACTTTACTATTGCCAGGACAACAAGCCATTCATCGTCATGATTTAACTGCACGTGTGTTTAAACAAAAATTGAAATCCTTAATTGATTTTATTGTTAAATATACAATTTTTGGTATCACACGTTGTTGGCTGAATACGATAGAGTGGCAAAAGCGAGGTTTGCCTCATGCCCACATTTTGGTTTGGCTTAAAGATAGAATCCGTCCTGAAGAAATCGATCAAATAATTTCAGCCGAAATTCCAGACCCATTAATTGATCAAGAATTATTTGATATTGTCACCAAACACATGATCCATGGGCCATGCGGTGTTTTCAACATGACGTCACCGTGCATGGAAAATGGAAAATGTAAAAAAAACTTCCCAAAGCCGCATACGAATGACACGATCACGGATATTGATGGTTATCCAATGTATCGCCGCAGAAGTACTGAGAATGGTGGCCACACATTTACAATGCGACTGCCGAACTTTCCAAATCAAGTTGAGTTTGATAATCAGTGGGTGGTACCATACTCACCACTACTTTCAAAAACTTACAAAGCTCATATCAATGTTGAGCTTTGCAGTTCTGTTAAATCAATTAAGTATATTTGTAAATATGTAAACAAAGGCAGTGATTTGGCCATATTTGAAGTAAAAAACATAAATAAAAATGACGAAATAGCACGATACCAAATGGGCAGATACATTAGCAGCAATGAAGCTATTTGGCATATTCTCAGCTTTCCCATCCACGAAAGAGATCCTGCTGTCCAACATCTGGCAATACATCTTGAAAACGGTCAACGTGTATACTTCACTGAAGAAAATGTTCTCCAAAGAGCGTTCGAAGCTCCGAAAACGACTCTAACTGAATTTTTTACATTGTGTCAAAAACCTGATGTTTTTGGCCAATTCGCGAAGACATTGGTGTATGGTGATGTTCCACGTTATTTCACATGGAACAAATCCAGTAAAAAATGGGAGCCACGGAAACAAGGAAAACCACATCCTTCCATTACAGGCATATTCAAAGCTAAGACATTGGGGAGACTTTACACGGTACATCCAAAGCAACGTGAGTGCTTCTATTTACGTTTGTTATTGGTGAATGTTCCCGGACCAACGTCTTTTGAATTTTTACGAACAGCTAATGGTCGAGTATTCAATACATACCAGGATGCATGTCGTGAACTGCAATTGCTAGAAGACGATAACCATTGGGACTTAACGCTTGCTGATACTGCGTTGACATCAACACCGAATAACATTCGTCAGTTGTTTGCAATTATTTTGGCGACATGTTATCCCTCGCAAGCACAAACTTTGTGGGAAAAATATAAAAATTGTATGACAGAAGACATCTTGCACCGAATTAGACAAACAAATCAATGCCAAAACATAGATTATACACCAGAGATGTACAATGAAGCATTGGTCTTGATCGAGGATTTATGTGTTCTTATTTCAAATTTACCACTTAATCATTATGGTATGCCATCACCTAATCGTCCAGCCACCGACTTAGTCAATACCGATTTACAACGAGAAAATCAATATGACCATGGAAGTTTAGCAACAATTATCATGAACAGTGAACCATTACTGACAGCAGAACAAAAAATTATTTATGATCGGATTATGCTGGCTGTTGCTGCTGAACAAGGCGGTTTTTTTTTCTTGGATGCACCCGGTGGAACCGGTAAGACATTTTTAATATCGTTGATTCTTGCCAAAATACGGTCGCAACAAAAACATCGCATTAGCATTAGCATCGTCAGGCATTGCGGCTACTTTACTGGATGGTGGGCGAACAGCACATTCAACATTCAAGCTGCCATTGGACGTTCATAATAAACCAGATGCAATGTGTAACATCAAAAAGAATAGTGGAATAGCTGCAGTGTTGCGGAAGAGTTCTATAATAATTTGGGATGAGTGCACAATGGCACACAAATATTCACTTGAAGCATTAAACAGAACTATGCAAGATTTAAACAGCAATAATAAACTTTTCGGTGGTGCTATCTTACTTTTGTCTGGTGACTTCCGGCAGACCTTACCGGTTATACCTCGCTCTACTTTCGCGGATGAGATTAATGCATGTTTGAAACAATCATTCTTATGGCGAAGTGTTGAAACACTTCGATTGACCATAAATATGCGAGTACAATTGCAAAATGATCCATCAGCACTAATATTTTCCGAACAACTACTAGATATTGGGAACGGTAAAATAAAACTGCAACCAAATACGCAATGCATTAAACTACCAGACAATTTTTGCACTGTTGTTCAGGATAAAACTGAATTGATTCAGAGTATTTTCCCGGATATACAGAATAATTATTTGAATCATGAATGGCTTAGTCAACGGGCGATTTTGGCAGCCAAAAACGTTGATGTTGACGAAATTAACTTCCAGATACAATAGTTGTTACCAGGCGATCTGATGTCTTTTAAATCAATCGATACTGTTGTTGATGAAAATGAAAGTGTAAATTTTCCGATTGAATTTTAAAATTCATTAGATATCCCTGGAATGCCACCACATAATCTTCGATTAAAGATTGGTTCCCTATTATTCTCCTCCGTAATTTGAATCCACCTCAATTATGTAACGGTACGCGTTTGGTCATCAAAAAGATCACCGGAAACATTCTTGAAGCAACCATTTTGGCTGGGAAGTTTAAAGGAAAAGTGGTCCTGCTGCCACGTATTCCGATGATACCATCAGATTCTACCATACCCTTCGAAAGGCTACAGTTTCCAATTCGTTTAGCTTTCGCCATGTCTATAAATAAATCTCAAGGTCAAACAATGTCCATTTGTGGTTTAGATTTGGAAAATCCATGTTTTTCTCATGGGCAACTATATGTTGCGTGTTCACGTGTTGGGAAACCGTCGAATCTATTTGTGTTAGCTAAAGACAGGTTAACCAAAAACATTGTGCACCGATTGGTGTTAAATTAAATTGAAATTGAAAGTATTTATAATTCAAAAAAAAAGATATTAATGTTTAAAAGTTTAAGACTGTCTGCCTTGCCTACCTCATTCATGAGTTTAAGCGTCACATGTTTATTATACTGTAATATACTTATATTTGTTATAAAATTAAATGGAAATAATAAATCTGATAAATTTTTATTTTTTACCTATTGATTTCTGCTTAGTATCAAGTGTAAGAACATTTTAATTAATTGTGTTCAACGTACTTCCCCTTCAAATCAATCTCAATCCAGTGAATTTGTATACCAACATCAACATTTTCGTCTTTGTTCGTAAATAATTTCATTGTACTAAAGGGTTATAGTAGTAGAAAGTCAAATAAGGAGATCACCATATTTTTTTACAAATACCATCTGTGTGAAAAAGCATAGTGGACTCCGTGACTGATGTTCTCTTATTGTTCCTCTTAGATTGTTTACTATAATGTAATATAACAAAAACTTTAGCCACAGCAACGCGTGGCCGGGTCAGCTAGTAGTTTATAAAATTCTCTAGAAAATGGTTTTTTATTACTAACTATAAAAATGTAAAAAAATACATATCTATTGATTAAAACAAATAGCATAAAATTAACATATTTATTATATTATTAAGCATTGTAATAAAAATTATAACTAGTATCCTCTCAGTTCTCTTGTTTATGTGGGTCAATTTACTCTCGTTCAGAATTTTTGTCCATTAACTTAATTCGTGGTTCTATGCAAATTCAAGCTGGTCTCTTAGACTCTGACTCCAACAGTCAACAGTCCATTTCTCGTATCCTTTTCCGAATCCGTAAAGGGGCCTGCTACCTGCCTGCTGATTACAATTGCCAATTGATTTCTGCCAAGTGCGTGGTCCAATCGCACCGGCTTTTGTGGTTGGCATCTGTACTTTAACCACCAGAGCAGTTCGACCAGGCAGTGGGTCGAACCATATAGGATATTATTATTATTATTATTATTTCGTAATAGGCAGGCAGCATAGCTGATAAGCCTATATCTTATTCCATATCAAAATTGTTATTATTTTTTCTTTGTTTTTATTTTTCTTAAATGTTCATCTAGATTGTTTTTAAATTGGTTGACTGTCTTTGATTCTATGACACTTTCTGGTAGTCCATTCCATGCTTCCACGACTCTGTTACTGATGAAGTTCTTCCTGGGGTTGCTTGAAAAGGACGTCCTATCTAACTTCATGCAGTGCCCACGTAGTTGGGTGTTTCTATCAATTCTGCGCAGTCATAGTGAGGTTTTAATATTTTGTATGTCTCAATGAGGTCACCTTTATCTCGCCTCTCTTTTAATGTCTGGAGATTGAGAATTTTTAGTCTCTCCTCATAGGCTTTACTCTATAGGCCAGTAGGTATTTTTGTAGCTCTTCGTTGTACCCTTTCTAAAATGTCAATGTCCTTCTGAAAGTATGGGCTCCACACTTGAAATCCAAACTCCAATATTGGTCTCACATATGTTTTATATATATTGAGGAATAGCTGTGGGGTCATGTGCTGGAAGGCTTTAGTAATAAGGTAGAATGAGGAGTTTGCTTTCTTGACTATTTCTGTAATATGCTCTTCCCATTTCAAGTTGTGAGACATTATTATACCAAGATCTTTTTGTGCATAGACTGGTTCGATCTGCACATTTCCTAGGAAGTAGTCCTCGTATTCCAATGTGCTCAAGCTTTGCCACAAGGACTGATAGGTCTGTAGTTCTCAGGTGACAATTTGTCGCCTTTCTTATATATTGGGGTTATAGTAGCTTTTTTCCAGTCCGCTGGCAGTTGAACTTCTTTGAAGGAAGATGTCATAATGTCAGCTATTATGGGACTCAGGACAGTGGCGCACTTTTTAAGAGCAACTGCAGGAATACTAGGTCGCCGCAGTCGCTCGCATTTTGCTTCGCTGCAGCACATATTAGAGCGAAGCGATTTACTAAAATTTTCTAAATAAAATTTAGTCTGTGACAATAACTTTTTACGTCATTTGTCCTGCGACCGAATTGTCGCCTTCTTATGGGAGGGGAGGCATTGCTCTTATTCTAGATGTTAAAAAAACATAAGCAGATTAAGCCATAGTAAAAGACATGTTCGCTCATCACAACTTAACTACTTTATAATTTGGATGAATGCTATTTTCTCTTTATAACTACGACCATAGAGATGGTTTTTAAAAATAAAAATCTTGATAAATTATTCAAAATTAATGCTTAATTTAGAAAATTAAATCGAAATTAGAATAAATCGCTAAGAAAAAAAGTGACGTGACCTTCGAGCGAATTTTGTTTTTTTTTACTATTTTTATGCGTGAAACTTACCTAATTATTTTTGTATTTTTATTTATTGTTAAAAACGATTTATTATTGTTAAATTGTATTAAATTAATATCAAATTAAATAATTTAAAATAAAATTCGATTAATTATTTTCGAATAAAAAATTTTCAAAAAAGCGCGTGACTTTTTTATAATGGATATTCCCATAGACAATTTTCTTTTGACCCCAAAAATTTTATTTTTGACAATATTTAAAATCAAGCTCCGTCACGACCTTCACTTTTTCATGTAGATTCTCTCAAAATCAAAAATTTTTCAAATCGGTCAAGGAATGACCAAGTTAGCCCGTGACAAAGTTCTAATTGGAGTCGCCTTATGAGAGCTTCGCTCTAATTACAATTTCAGTTGATTTCCGCCACATCCTTTGCCAAATCGCACCGGCTTTTGTAGTTGGCATCTGTACCACCAGAACAGTTCGACCAGGCAGTGGGTCGACCATATAGGATATTCAAGCAGATAAATCTCGTTTTCTATATTACAATCCAGTTGATTTCCGCCACGTACTTGGCCAAATCGCACCGTCTTTTGTAGTTGACATCTTTAATAACCTGTGGGATGAACTCGACAGCCTATTCGGGTCATAATTTTAAAATTCTGTCACTGTAATACCTTGGTTGGTTGGTCGCTAAGAGAAAACACATTTAGTTTTTCTGAGGAGCAATTTCTGCGGTTTCCACTGACATTTCTTGACTAACAGACCCATTATCATTACCCAGAGCGTTTCGCCATTCGAATAGTTCGATTGAAAGTGTAATTCGTTAGTCATAAGCTTTTCTACGGGTACTTGCACGAACTAGATTACCAAAAGACGTTATCCTAATGCAAAAATGATTTTCGTAATGATTTTAAGTGTCAACACTCAAGATTGAATAAAACTGCAACAATAAGCATCAAATTTGCTAAAGTTAATCATTAAAACAAGGACATTGCATAATAATATTTATAAAACAAAGTCATTCTCATCGAATAAAAGTGTTGAGGCATTCAATATGCTCCGTTGCAGCAAAGAAACCAAAGACTCGTATGGAGAGTGAGATTCATAAATATGCCTTTTGTTGCAATATGGCCTAACGTGTATTATCGACAACTCATCCTATTTTACTCACATATGCTTCTTATATCATGTGTGTTAGATACTAAGCAATGCATTTTATTATCTAGTTTAAGCATACTTTGTGTAAATGCGCTTCTCGCAGAGGTTCACGTTATTTCTATTTTATTATGGTTCGATATGATATAATTCACTAGAATAACAAACTGTTCCAGGACACATATTCGTCCTAGCTGCTAGTCGAGTCACACGTATCATTGCTTAGTTCATTTTAAGAGATTGTTAACTTACTTATATTTTATATTCTTTGATTAAAATTATATCTTTTTGACGATTCTATTTTTTTTTTAGTTATTTCTTTTTATTAAAAAAAAACACATATAATACATTAACAGGGTTCTGGCAAAAACATGGTTTTGGCTACCAGAAACTGAATTTGATGACAAGTCTTAGAAACTATACACGTACTAAATTTACATACACTTTTTTAATTACTTAAAAAAGAACCAAAAAAATTAAAGAAACATTAACACAAATAAAAAGAGTACATGAAAAATAAATCACTTGTGCATTGGCCGAATGATTTTAATCTACATAATTCAGATGTAGATTTTTTAAATTTGATTTCTGATGGCATGAAACCGGCCCTTGTGGTCGCGGGCTGCGCTTCCAATATCGAAATATTTTTTTAGTGATCGTATGGGGAGATAAGATGGAAACCTGGTATTTTACTATGTTTTTAAATCATTACTTGAGGTTTTCAATATCTTTTTCACACTTAATTATTATTGGATTTTTGCACTGATCACTCTTTTCACAAAAAGTAACCCTCTCTTGATCCAAATATATCGGAAGTCCTTAGCGGCGTTTTTTGTTTTCCACAGGAGTTGTTTCATAAAAGGTGTTAGATGTTCGTTAATATAAATTTTTGCTGAATTTTTATTGCGAAAAATATCCTCGTTTGTCACCACTTTCTTGCGGTTTTCCAGCCAAAAATTTCTAGAAGACTGAGATTTGAACTGGACTACAATTGGCGGGGGGCCAGATTTATCACTTTATTATTTCGATAAATATTTTCTTTTTGCGATTATCAAAACAATATTTTTAATATCTTCGTCGTTTTCCGTTTCAATGCCGGATATCTCGATATTTTTAGAGCGAACTCTTAATTCTTTCGGAAAGGCTGGCTATTTGATGACCTCTGCCTCTGATGACCTTTGCCTCTGTGAGGATTTAATCTGCTGCGAATCTTCGAGTGCGAGTTGAGACTCCTTCGGATATCCTCGTATTTTATTTCATGGATGCCTTCTCAATTGTCTTTATGGAATCAAGTTTTTTGTTGACCTCCGCCAATATGGAGTTGCCGGCCGAGTCGCGGTGCGAGCTACCCGCTATTCTGGCACTTCCAATCCTCTCGCTTCCTCCTCAGGGCGTTCGCTCTTCCTTTGATTTGAAGTATCACACTGCAATCTTTACAAGAAAGCGAATCGGCATCGACGGTTATCGGATACTTGCATTTAAAACACTGCACTGCAATCGCTTACAAACAAAAATTAAACAAACACTAGAACTCTTCTTTTTTTTAAATTATATGTAGTTTTACGGTAGATAAATATTATTTCAATTTGACACTGATATTGACTTGGCTTACGCTCAAATTGATGCGTCCGCACTGACCGAATGAAAGAACTGAACTGTCAAAAGTTATATAAGGATTTCACTTGCTTGAGAATTAGAAGAACTATCTTCATATCTGGACCGTTTCGCGACTTGGGCAGTTCTCTACGAGTGTTGCATTCAAAACTGAACTGAATCACTGAACCACTGAATTTAACACTTCGCGAAAAACCTACCGACTGCGTCATGCGACTGCTTTGACAAAATAGAATCGTCAAAAAGATATAATTTTAATCAAAGAGTATAAAATATAAGTAAGTGAAGAATCTCTTAAAATGAACTAAGCTATGATACGTGTGACTCGACTAGCAGCTAGGACGAATATGTGTCCTGAAACAGGAATATCATATCGAACCATAATAAAATAGAAATAACGTGAAGCTCTGCGAGAAACGCATTTACACAAAGTATGCTTAAACTAGATAATAAAATGCATTGCTTAGTATCTAACACACATGATATAAGAAGCATATGTGAGTAAAATAGGATGAGTTGTCGATAATACACGTTAGGCCATATTGCAACAAAAGGCATATTTATGAATCTCACTCTCAATACGAGTCTTTGGTTTCTTTGCTGCAACGGAGCATATTGAATGCCTCAACACTTTTATTCGATGAGAATGACTTTGTTTTATAAATATTATTATGCAATGTCCTTGTTTTAATGATTAACTTTAGCAAATTTGATGCTTATTGTTGCAGTTTTATTCAATCTTGAGTGTTGACACTTAAAATCATTACGAAAATCATTTTTGCATTAGGATAACGTCTTTTGGTAATCTAGTTCGTGCAAGTACCCGTAGAAAAGCTTATGACAAACAAATTACACTTTTCATCGAACTATTCGAATGGCGAAACGCTCTGGGTAATGATAATGGGTTAGTCAAGAAAATCGAAAGCCGTTGATGAAGCGATTTCAAAAGGTGCTCTATGAAATGTCAGTGGAAACCGCAGAAATTGCTCTTCAGAAAACCTTAATGTTTTTTCTCTTAGCGACCAACCAACCAAGGTATTGCAGTGACAGAATTTTAAAATTATGACTCGAATAGGCTGTCGAGTTCATCCCACAGGGGATTAAAGATGCCAACCACAAAAGCCGGTGCGCTTGGGCCACGCACTTGGTGGAAATCAATTGGCAATTGTAATTTCTTCAACGAGCCCTCGTTGAAGAATTCCCGCCCGGGAGAGAGACTGAAAATAAACAAAAAATATCTGTTAAAAAATAAATACGGTATTTTGCAACGAAAAAATCTTTATAAAAAAAAGATAGCATCGATAGAACAAAGCCAAACTAAAGGAAGGCTGCAAAGATTGACTTTTAAGAAAATTTCTTTCCAATTCCCCCGAAAACAGATACATTCTAGTGCCCATTGTTTGAAGGTAAACATTTCCTTCAAAAGAAAAGGCATTGGACGTTAGCACAAAATTTGATAACTTTCAAATTTCGGAAGGGACTCTACAACGCGACAAACATATTCCGTAAAAAAGCAATTGGACAACTCGACAAACGTCAAAATTACTCTTAACGCGTGACGCGGTTTCTCGACCAACATCCCATCCCAATGAGGACAACGGGCGCAAAGAAGTATCACTTCAAAAACGTTAGTCAAAAATGACCTTAAATCTAAATGCTATGAATTTGATAACGGATAAATATTGAGATTGGACGAACGAATAAATAATGTTTTAGATATAAGTAAAACTGTGTAGAAAATAATATGTGAAGGTGACCTACTCAATCAGGACTAAGGACTACAAAACATGCTTCGCTCAAAGGTTTCCAACTGGTTTGGTTAGATTTTTCATAATTACAATATTTAAATAAAGAAAAATAAAATAAAAACATTGAGGAACCCAACCAAGTTCAGTTGAGTTCAATGCCACCATAAGTTACGTTTATTTTTCACACAGAAAATATATATCTTGTCCTGCAGAAGGGCTGAAGGGCTCATCCGGCAGAAACTCAAATTGGAATTATGTTTTTCTTAAAGCGGCTTAATCCTTAAATCCTTAAAACTACTAATTGTACATATATAACAAACTTAAGTGAAAATTATACACAATTTAATACCTAGTATGGGCAGAGTCGCGGGACGCTGCGCGTGCGATGGAGCGGGATGACACGCTCGTTCGGAGAGCTGAAAACAAAACCGAGGTTTATGAATAAAAAAAGGATGACACGATTTAATATATGTAATTATTAATATTTAGTTTAAGCTAAAAAAAAACTATATTTATTATTAGTACGTGATTATATTATATGAAAAGCCATGTGAGTATATTTTGAATATTCGCTCCCGTGTCGTAAAAAACCGTCCGCCATGTGTATGACTCACTGATTTGCCTGAACCTGTAGTATAAACTCCAGGCCAGTGGCATTGAGGCAGGTGACAACCCTGTTGAGCTTTCTTTTATATTTACTGGAGTGGTCTCTCGCGACTCCCATCCCTAACCTCTCAAAACAAAAGTGCTATTACTAACCCGGGCGCCCAGTTCCTGGGGAGCGAAACGATGGAGCCACTCCGCCTTACAACCGCGGCTCTCGACCGCCGCCAGACTTGCTCCACCTCGAACTCCTCCTGTTCGTGGTGGAACAGATGTCCACGATGGGCACGACGCTCATAGTTGTCCACCTCGAACTCCTCCTGTTCGTGGTGGAACAGATGTCCACGATGGGCACGACGCTCATTGTGGTCCACCTCGAACTCCTCCTGTTCGTGGTGGAACAGATGTCCACGATGGGCACGACGCTCATAGTGGACCACCTCGAACTCCTCCTGTTCGTGGTGGAACAGATGTCCACGATGGGCACGACGCTCATAGTGGACCACCTCGAACTCCTCCTGTTCGTGGTGGAACAGATGTCCACGATGGGCACGACGCTCATAGTGGACCACCTCGAACTCCTCCTGTTCGTAGTGGAACAGATGTCCACGATAGGAACGACGCTCATTGTGGACCACCCCGAACCCCTCCTGTTCGTGGTGGAACAGATGTCCACGATGGGCATGACACTCATCATGGTAATTTATCGAGCCTATCGAGCTGCAAAAAGAAACACAAAACAGTTAGATTCCAACCTCATCTTCAACAAGACAATTCTACCTAAGTAGGATAGACAAACAGTAAAAGCAGAAGGGAAGAAGAAATACATAAAACTAAAGTAAATATATCAAATCCTGCGAATGCAATATGTCAATTTTTGCTAAAATTATCGAGTAAATAATTCTTGATTTTAATTAATTTCAATCATTTAAAAAAAATGAACGAATGAATGAATGCTTTCATTCCTGGCAGCTCAGCTCAGCTCAGCTCAGCTCAGCAGAGACGAATCTTGCCTTATTTACTAACGATGGAAACAGATTTTGCAAAAGCTTTCGACTGTGTGACATTTAATTGGAAAAACTGGTATCTTTTCAGATACCAGTTTTGTTCACAATGTGTTTGTCAGTTCGTTCAAACCTCACAACCTTTCCTTCGGGTATTTTTTATTTATTCTTATTTATTTGAACAGTAGTAACAGTTTAACAGATCGATTGACAAACCAGCGTCAAACAGTTTACAATAATATTTCTTATTCTAAAACGTAACGCTATTAACTGCTGGCGATTACCAGCGGGCGAAGGATTGGAACCATTGAAATCGGTTCGTTCGAAATTATTAAATTTAAAAGGCCAACCTTTCATACCCGGAAGATGAGGTGTCCGAACCTCGCTCTTCCGGCATCATCTCGTCAACCACCATCCACGCGATGATGGCTGCGACGATAAAGAGGATGATGGCTACGAAAACCGGGATATCCTCACTGGATTCAACAATCTCCGTCATATTCAATTCTTTGTCTACAGAATCCTTCCTTGGTTACGTAACTTACAAGGTTACTTCCTTGGTTACAAGAAAATTGAGTAACTACGTTATAATTTTAAAATTTTAGCGAATACATTTTTAATGTACCTAGCAACCACGTCAAAAATTTACTTTGTTTATTGCGATGTTACACGTCCGAACGATGGCCGCTGCTGTCAGGATTGCGTAAATTAAAAACATTTATTTTTGCAATTTTTATTTTGGCAGGAAAGGTAGCATCTTAGCTGGATCTATTCACAATGTCTTTGCATATATTTGACGAATAAAAGTTGCTTCTTGCAACTCGAAATCCCCTTTTGTTATAGGCAAAGAGTGATTTGACTTTGTATTTGCAGGCTCTCGATGCGATAAGCTAAGAAGTCTATCATATAGTGACACCGCATTTGCCGTCGCTTTTGTGCGATAACAAGAGTACGATAGAAAATACTCTACTGTGCGTATCTATACATATTTTGTTTATATCGATCAGGTTAAAAAGGTAGTGTCCGCTCTCCATAAATTTATGAAACACTTTCCCAGTCTAATAAACAAAATAACTATTTGTTTTTTGCAACGTTGCGACTATGTTCAGCCCGTAAGAGCGGTGTTTTAATAATTTATCAAGAATTAATATCTTCTAATGAATAGCTATACATTTCAGAGTAAATGATCTTTTAAAGTTACGAGGAAAGGACATTTTTTGTTAAATTTAAGCAGTTTTCGCTTTCAGGACGGTAGGACGCATGCTTTTGACTTTTATTAAAAACTGTTAACCGAGTTAAGTATCTATACACGTGTAAAATAGGACGATTATACTATATAATAACAATAACTACGATAATTAGATATATTCAAGCATATTGGAAACTGGGAAAGAAAACTTTAAAAAAAAATCCAATGGTTTTAAGATTTTTTCATGTCCAGATGTGGAAATAGTCTGTTGCGAAGCGGGTGAAACGATGTTCCCAACCGGCCCCGAATGTTTGAGGAGTTGGAGGAACTATTTTACCAGATTCTGAATCTGTCAAATAGCGCTTTGTGCCGACGTGAACAGGATGTTTGATAAGTCGATGCAAACCTTTTAGGCGCTGATAGAAGACGTCATTTAGAACATATTTAGCTTCACTTACTTCAGGACAAAGTTTGACGGTTTAGGAGATATTTATGATTTGATTTAGGAGATATTTAATATTTAATTAACATCATGGTGTTCGGAAATTAATTTGTAAACTTTACATAATTAAATATCATATAGACTGATCCGCTTAAAAATCTTTATTACGTTGGCATGCGTGACCCACGGAAATACTATAGCAGTAATTTATACTATTTAAAAAATAAAGTAACCAAATTTTGCTATAAATTCTTTTAGTATTTTTATTCAAAATCATACCTAGAACAGTAAACCCCTTTAACACGTTGACTGCCAACTGCGAGATAACTCGCCCTGTGTTTTCTTGCCATTTTTGTGCAGCTATGATTAAACTCGAAATGTATCAGTGCTAACATCGATAGATGGCTTTTCCCAGAGGAAAAGAACGAAAAATATAATTATAAAAATTAGAATGAGTTTTTAATTAAATCAAATTGTCATTTTAGGATTTCTAAAAATTGCCGTGGCAATCAACATGTTAAGTTTCCCTTAAAGTTATCCTTGGTTAACGAGAGGGCTATGCTGGGAATCTCTTTGCGCGATAGAATTCGCAATGACATTATCCGCTAAAGAACTAAAGTTTAAGACATCCGTGCCGAAGGTCTGACTTCCGGCGGGCAGAAAAATACTCGAACTGGAAGACGAAGTGTAGATTGCAGGTTGGATGGACGTCATTAAACAGAGAGCCGGAAGCAGCTGAATGCGGATAGCAACGTCCAACAGTGGAAAGACCCCGGCTGATGATGATGAAAGTTATCCTTAGTGCTTGTTAAAACCATTCTGTCACAGCCTCACAAGATAATAAGCGATTGTTTTATCATTTTGAGTGATTTTAATTCACATCTTAAATCTTTCATCCGACATTTTTTTTAAACAAATTTGCAAATTCAATTTCATGAAAGCTCAAAAAGCTGTGATCCGAGTTATCAATAGAAAGCCATGCTGCTATCCATCTGATCAACTCTTCGCATCCTTAAGGACATACTTTCATGGAGACCCAGGATATCACCCAATTATAGAACACAGACAACAAACTAGGTATAGACGAAATATACAGCCACGTATGAATACAGCCTTCGGCCAACGGCACTATATATTCCTTTCTCCAAAAATGTACACCTTTTGTTCTTCGGTAGATGACGTGCCAGGCGCCACGATGTTGTCGGCATGACGCCACTGGGCGACCACTAGTAAATATACTACTTAATTAGTAAGATACTAGAAAATCTATTTTTATTAGTTACGTTTAATTAAAAAAAAAATAATTTTCGAATTACAGGACCATTTGTTTAATAATAATTAATGATTTTTTTTTTCAGTGGAAAATTGATTCAGTGGAGAAGTGATTTTATTTTCATCATCATAAGTTATCTAAGTATTTTATTCTACTGGTTTTTAAACACTAGGTTTTTAAAGTATCCTGTCGGAAAAATAAAAACCACCATTGAATCTATTCCACGCAATGGTTTATAGCTTAACAGCTATCAACGTCTGATTGATATCATGATTCTGGTTGCATATTTCTGCTACCAGCTATGAAAAATTCGTATGATAATACATTTTGATGAAATAAATATTGCATCACAACTTCAAGCTATGATAATGCCTCCAAAACATCATTCATGCGTCGAAAAAAAAATATAATTGTGAACATTTAACAAACAAAACAACTTTCTATAAAATTCAACGATTTATTTGTTAAAAATTATGTATTTTCTTAGTATAATAATCAATTACAATAAATTTTTATTTTTTCATTAAAATCCAAACAATATTACGGATTTCAGAGTTACGATTTATACTTAACAAGTTACGTACTTAACCTAAGATCCGAAGAGGCACCAGCCAGCCTAACACGGCCATAAAACTGGTGCGTAACTCGAATAAAAAAAATACGGACAACATATTAAAATTCGGGAAACGCTCAAGCGCTTTTTGTGCATTCTATAACAGATTCATTATTCAAGTTCAGAGAACTGATGGACAGTCGGCTTTACCGATTTTGATCATCAACTTCATACAAAAATCACCCATAAAATCATCTCATTTCACCATCATCCTTCATCGTAATCACAAATCCATTATTTTTATATTTTTTGTTAAAATATCATTCTTTCCTTATTTCATCTAATTAGATGGTTACATAATATTTGACAATATTTTACTCTAAAGAGGACAGGTGAGAGTTAAAAATGCATTTTTATAAAACTCAGCGCTGGGTTTAAACCGACATCCTGCATTCTCAAGTACAGGACCTCTTTAGAACCTTTATAAATATTATGCTATCCAGCACTTTATCAAATAATTAAAAACTTATTCAAATTTTTTTCAATATTGTCAAAGATTGCGTCATTTATCTTTTCAGGCGATTTGCCGCTATTAAAAAACAATCATCAAATATATATATTAAAACCCCATTAAATTTGTAATACTTTAGGTAATGATTTCAAAAATATACTCCATTTATAATTTTTATATAGTTAAAAACAAAATTAGTGTACCAAAATCCATAAACTGTTTCTCATCAAAACGCAAAGGTACTTAATTATTAATCAAATTTGATGTCCCTGTGAGCGACTTCCATCTCGTGGATGCACTGAAGCGCCAGAGAGAAGCGTCCTCTTCAATGCTGCCATTTTTCTGAATGAAATCCGTTAAATCCCCATTTTCGACGAACCTCATGAAAATGGAGTATTTGGTTTTGCGCTGGTAGAAGCTGCGCCTGTGTCGATATGGGGATGGTTGAATTTGTTTAACATGGCCAGCTTTCTAGGGAGAAACTTCTTCGTGAAGTCTTTCTTCTTCTTCTTGAAGAAGTCTTCGTGAAGAAACGAACATAATGCAAACATCGCCATCCGAAGAAAATGCTCTCTACACAAAAGGTTACAAGTTAATAAAACATCTCGGCGAAGGGTCGTTTGCTAAGGTTACTTTTCCCTCTTAAATTAAAGTCGCTTGCTTAATCAACGCCCGAGGTGCTCGTGACTTTATCAGTATCATTTTTCCAGGTTTACCTGACAGAGTTTCGAACTCAAGACTGCTCCGAGAAAAGCCTCTTAGCCTGTAAGATTATAGACACGAAGAAAGCTTCAAAAGAGTTCGTAAAGAAGTTTCTGCCAAGAGAAATCGATATTTTGGTCAGAATTAATCATCCATACATTATACACGCGCACGGCATATTCAAAAGGAAAGCCAGATACTATATATTCATGCGGCTCGCCGAAAATGGCGACCTGCTAGATTACCTGCTCAAGAAAGGCGGCCTGACGGAGAACCATGCGAGGGTTTGGTTGCGGCAGCTCGCGCTGGCCCTCCAATACCTGCACGAGATGAACATCGCCCACAGGGACGTCAAGTGCGAGAACATTCTGGTCACGGCCAACTACAACGTGAAGTTAACGGACTTTGGCTTTGTGCGTCTCTGCGTGGACAGCAACAATAAGTCTGTCTTGAGTGCCACGTACTGTGGCTCGCTCTCGTACGTGGCTCCCGAGGTGCTGTGCGCCAGGCCCTACGCGCCCATGACGGCGGACGTGTGGTCCCTGGGTGTGGTCGTGTTCGTCATGCTCAACAAGGCCATGCACTTCGACGGCAACCAGGTCAAGAAGGTTCTCGATCAGCAGATGCGCAGAAAATGGAAATTCCGACCGCGCGTGGCGGAAAACCTGTCGCTGGAGTGCAAAGCGCTCGTGCGGAGTATGATAGAACCGGATTGCCTGGTTAGATATAAAATCGATCAAGTTATTACGAGCAGCTGGATTGCGATGGATGAACGATTGACACGTGGGTCTTAGCATTAATCTTAAACTATTAGCTATTTCCATTAAATAGTTTCATTATGTTCTTCACCGCCTTATGATATGGACCTGACAAGGAGTTATATCTAAATTCGGGGGATCAGTCTATCGCAGAACAAAGTTGTTTCGTTGTATAGTTTCTGTAGCAATAGTTTGAAGTTGAATCTCTTAGGTTCCAATGAAGTCTTTGTATGACGACGTTATCGCCTAAATTGTGGATTTTGAGTGGTACCTACTCTTTTACAAGGTGTGACCAATTTCGGCATTAAATGGGTTATCCCAATCAACGTGATCCTTAAAATATCGCCATGCATAGGTAGGCATTTTTATACCTACTCGTACAATTGTAAACAAAAACTACCCACTAAAATGCCTCGTTGGCACCATAAAAAAAGGACAGCTGCCTACATGTATGATTTCGGATCATTGCTCCGCTAGGAACAAACGAACTAATGTGGCATTTCGTTTTTCAGTATTGAACCCAACTGAAAATGCCGCACTGGAGCAAGCCAAGCGGGATAAATTTAAAAAAACCGGAGCCAAGAAACCCGACGACAGTGCTGGTTTGTTAATTGTGCCTACCCTACATACACACGCGGGCGTCTTTCAGGGTTCCTCAGCGCCTATCGATCAGCCCTGATCGTAGGATTCTGACCTTTCATTATATAAAGTTCATTATAATTGCCACCGTATAAAATTCGACGTTTAGAAAGACGTCAAAAAGATATGAATTGTATAATCAGTCAATTGACAACCAACCGTAGTGTTAGTTTAAAGGTGACAGACACTTTTTTGCATTTAAGGTTATTTCAATGTATCCTGATTGCATGTTATGTTGAGTGTGGCAGAAAAAAATAAGTTGTCGTTTTATTGAACGTCATGTCATGTTTTCGTTTCGAATTGCTTTAAGCGATTTCGATCATTATTTTTGCATGGACTTGATTCCGTTGAAGTTTAATTCTCCTTCTGTGTAAAACTTAAAACATTAAAAATTCAGACTTCAATATAAGTCTGTAACAAAAAAACTATGAAAATTAAACAATAAATGATGCTCTGTTTAGCATCCCTTTGCACCGTACCTACTTCATTCTTCACAGATTCATTCGCTGGCCGCTCGTGGAACGAATTCGACGCTAAAATAATGTTAGCATCGCATCTCTAAATATTTAAACCACTACTTAGACATTTTTGTCTGCATAACTTAGTTTTATCTTATTTCTTAATCCCCAGATTAATTTTCTGCTCTCTATCCGATCTCCATTAGTTATCATAACTGTCAATATTATGTTTTGAAGTGTAAATAAATAAATAAACTTCTTAAAAGTCATGCTTTAAATTGAAGATGTTTACAGTGTGTTTCTGCATCGACTTCAACGGTGTTTGTTTAGGTCAAAGCTTGCAAGCTGAATTAGAACCACTTCCTCTTATCCTAACGGAGTTAAAATTTGTCATGTGCTACAGTTCCGATGACAATGCATTTTTATGGTAAGCACGACCTGATTCTACATCCAGGGATTGATTCCAGACTCCTCAACGCTCAACTCACGATGTTATTAACATAAGACGTTATTAAATCTATTTCCTAATTATTTGGTTTTATTCCTTCGGCTTCCAGGGGTTAATTTTTCTTAGATTTTCTTTGACATTTACATAAATAATTATTTTTTGTATTGTTATTAGCAAATCTGTAATGTAAGGAATCTATTTCTGTTGTTTGCGACTAACTAGTTTTAGCATATAACTAGTTTTTTTTTTCAGCTTCCAGGGCCATGGGATTTTTAACCTTAAAGGAGAGTGACACGCATACGGTGGCTTCTGAATATGTCAACTTAGATTAGATTTAAATTACGCGAACATTGCTAAAAACAATTTATTTACCTACCCGTATTTTTTAAACCAGAATACCCCAAAATGTTCCTGGGGTTAAAGCGCTTTCAATGCATTTGTTTTTATACCGATAATTAATCGCCATGTAATATAAGAAACACATGCAAAAATATATTTAACCATACATAAATGTACCTATTTAACTGTTCATTTTATTAAGTATAAATAATTAAATGTCTTGTTTTTTATTTTGCATTTTTTTTACACTTCATAATGAATTTATAATTTTTGCCTTCCAGATATCAGTTTGTATATTATTCTTAAAGACAAACTCAATTAAAATATGTAGGTATCCCTGAAGAATACCTACATTTTCTTTATATAATGAAATATATTTTCTTAGTTAAAATAAATCATATGAATGTTATTATTATATCAAACTACCCCTAATATATTTACAGGTGTAACAAAATTTTGCAGCAGAATTGAAGAGGTGTCATGGCTGCTTATAAATAAAAATGTTACATGTTATTTTTGTTACTACTTCCGTTAATTTATATATGAGAGCTTTACTAATATAATATCGAATTTGGAAAATTATGCGTAAAAAATAAATTTAAAAAAAAAGGATCCTTTTTGTCAGAACTGGTTCAGAAACGCGTGTCATCACCGAACGCATTTTCCTTTGGTTAAAAAATCGATTAAATAGGTTGTTCCAAGACGCGTCTAAAGCGGTGTTCGCTTTCCCTATTATGAGTAAATTATATATAAAAAGAAAACAAAATGAATCCATCCACAACCTTATTTATTTTTTTAATAAATGTTTGTAAATTACCAGTCCCTTCGGTCGGAAGGTGACATGGGGCGACGAGCGGGATCGATAAGGTAACCTCGACAGATGTCTGTTTATAACAAAGACTGTATTACTTATTTTCGTTTTCGGAAACCATGATGATTTTACTTATGTATTATTGTACAATTTTCCTTTACAATATGATGTCCATACATATGTAAAGAATCTACCGTATGGTGGAGTACTTAATCAAGTTTTGACAGGATGGAATAATACACCGATGTAACTTCTGTTGAACGTCCTGCAGTCAATTTGGTTAATTTGTCACAGTCTGTTAATCTGTCGCCTGATGGACGCCGAATTGCCTAGCGAAATATTCCTGGAGCCATTCCCTTCTATTCAAATCTAACATTATCAATTCCCGTAGGATACGGCGGCGATATAAAAAGGGTGATCATGCTTTACCGTAAACAATTTTAGGATGAATTGGCCCTTAGATAAGTGCGCTGCTCATTGCGCTTATCTGTAAAAGGAAACTCAAACTAGATATGTATTAAATTATGTTTACTTTTATTGGATTAATTAATTACTCTCGTTAATCATATTTTTTAAATCAATTCGTTAAATTTATATAAAAGTAGTTTTATTATATTTCGTAAAACATCGTAGTGAACACAAACACCTTAATATTGTTTTTATTTGCAGTCAAGAATGAAGACAACTTTTACAAAAAAAACTTTTATTTAACATTTTGACAAATGAAAACAACACAAAAAAAGATAATTTAGAGTGGTTAATTGATAAAGGCATAAACGAGTCTGAAAAAATGATCGGTAATGTCCTAATATGAACAATTCTTAGAGTAAACGAATAGAAGTCTGTATTTAAATTTATTTTTCTTTATACTATGTAATACACATAAATTAAATTCTATGAAGAGTATAAATTATTACAAAATTATAGATTATTGGAAAGCTTAAACACACTTTCTAGGTTAAAATTACATTTTTCTGTAGATCATTATCTAAGTTTTAACTGAAATATTGTGATATTTCACGCGAGTCATTAGACGCATGTGTTAACTAATAACTTCATCATCATTCATCATTTCATTATAGTCTGCGTATGAAAAAAACCACTCCATAACAGCTCATCTGTATTCGGGATCGAAACGCATATAGTGAGGTCTAAATGTTAAGAAACTCTAAAAGTCTATTTTTTACATAAATTCTATCAAAAGTGGTGCGAGAAGTCGCGAAAAGTTTTCAAAAAATGGCCTAATGGACGTTTACTAAAATGCTTATATTAGAAAAACTATGTAAGTCACCTTGATAAACTGCACTATTTTAAATAGTTTATAAAATTCTCTAGAAAATGGTTTTTTATTACTAACTATAAAAATGTAAAAAAATACGTATCTATTGATTAAAACAAATAGCATAAAATTAACATATTTATTATATTATTAAGCATTGCAATAAAAATTATAACTAGTATCCAAAGCAGTTCGACCAGGCAGTGGTTCGAACCATATAGGATATTCAAGCAGGTAAACCTCGTTTTCTATATTACAATTCCAGTTGATTTTCGCCACGTACTTGGCCAAATCGCACCGTCTTTTGTAGTTGGCATATGTACTTTAATCACCAGAGCAGTTCCACCAGGCAGTGGGTCGAAGCATATAGGATATTCAAGCAGGTAAACCGCGTTTTCTATATTACAATTTCAGTTGATTTCCGCCATGTCCTTGGCTAAATCGCACCGTCTTTTGTAGTTGGCATATGTACTTTAATCACCAGAGCAGTTCCACCAGGCAGTGGTTCGAACCATATAGGATATTCAAGCAGGTAAACCTCGTTTTCTATATTACAATTCCAGTTGATTTTCGCCACGTACTTGGCCAAATCGCACCGTCTTTTGTAGTTGGCATATGTACTTTAATCACCAGAGCAGTTCCACCAGGCAGTGGGTCGAAGCATATAGGATATTCAAGCAGGTAAACCGCGTTTTCTATATTACAATTTCAGTTGATTTCCGCCACGTACTTGGCCAAATCGCACCGACTATTGTAGTTGACATCTTTAATAACCTGTGGGATGAACTCGACAGCCTATTCGGGTCATAATTTTAAAATTCTGTCACTGCAATACCTTGGTTGGTTGGTCGCTAAGAGAAAACACATTTAGTTTTTCTGAGGAGCAAATTCTGCGGTTTCCACTGACATTTCTTGACTAACAGACCCATTATCATTACCCAGAGCGTTTCGCCATTCGAATAGTTCGATTGAAAGTGTAATTCGTTTGTCATAAGCTTTTCTACGGGTACTTGCACGAACTAGATTACCAAAAGACGTTATCCTAATGCAAAAATGATTTTCGTAATGATTTTAAGTGTCAACACTCAAGATTGAATAAAACTGCAACAATGAGCATCAAATTTGCTAAAGTTAATCATTAAAACGAGGACATTGCATAATAATATTTATAAAACAAAGTCATTCTCATCGAATAAAAGTGTTGAGGCATTCAATATGCTCCGTTGCAGCAAAGAAACCAAAGACTCGTATTGAGAGTGAGATTCATAAATATGCCTTTTGTTGCAATATGGCCTAACGTGTATTATCGACAACTCATCTATGCTATTTACTCACATATGCTTCTTATATCATTTGTGTTAGATACTAAGCAATGCATTTTATTATCTAGTTTAAGCATACTTTGTGTAAATGCGTTTCTCGCAGAGGTTCACGTTATTTCTATTTTATTATGGTTCGATATGATATAATTCACTAGAATAACAAACTGTTCCAGGACACATATTCGTCCTAGCTGCTAGTCGACTCACACGTATCATAGCTTAGTTCATTTTAAGAGATTGTTAACTTACTTGTATTTTATACTCTTTGATTAAAATTATATCTTTTTGACGATTCTATTTTTTTTTTAGTTATTTATTTTTATTAAAAAAAAACACATATAATACATTAACAGGGTTCTGGCAAAAACGCTACCAGAAACTCAATTTGATGACAAGTCTTAGAAACTATACACGTACTAAATTTACATACACTTTTTTAATTACTTAAAAAAGAACCAAAAAAATTAAAGAAACATTAACACAAATAAAAAGAGTACATGAAAAATAAATCACTTGTGCATATCCATTGGCCGAATGATTTTAATCTACATACTTAATTCAGATGCAGATTTTTTAAATTTTATTTCTGACGGCATCATGAAACCGGCCCTTGTGGTCGCGGGCTGCGCTTCCAATATCGAAATATTTTTTTAGTGATCGTATGTGGAGATAAGATGGAAACCTGGTATTTTACTATGTTTTTAAATCTTTACTTGAGGTTTTCAATATCTTTTTCACACTTAATTATTATTGGATTTTTGCACTGATCACTCTTTTCACAAAAAGTAACCCTCTCTTGATCCAAATATATCGGAAGTCCTTAGCGGCGTTTTTTGTTTTCCACAGGAGTTGTTTCATAAAAGGTGTTAGATGTTCGTTAATATAAATTTTTGCTGAATTTTTATTGCGAAAAATATCCTCGTTTGTCACCACTTTCTTGCGGTTTTCCAGCCAAAAATTTCTAGAAGACTGAAATTTGAACTGGACTACAATTGGCGGGGGGCCAGGTTTATCACTTTATTATTTCGATAAATATTTTCTTTTTGCGATTATCAAAACAATATTTTTAATATCTTCGTCGTTTTCCGTTTCAATGCCGGATATCGCGATATTTTTAGAGCGAACTCTTAATTCTTTCGGAAAGGCTGGCTATTTGATGACCTCTGCCTCTGATGACCTTTGCCTCTGTGAGGATTTAATCTGCTGCGAATCTTCGAGTGCGAGTTGAGACTCCTTCAGATATCCTCGTATTTTATTTCGTGGATGTCTTTCTCAATTGTCTTTATGGAATCAAGTTTTTTGTTGACCTCCGCCAATATGGAGTTGCCGGCCGAGTCGCGGTGCGAGCTACCCGCTATTCTGGCACTTCCAATCCTCTCGCTTCCTCCTCAGGGCGTTCGCTCTTCCTTTGATTTGAAGTATCACACTGCAATCTTTACAAGAAAGCGAACCGGCATCGACGGTTATCGGATACTTGCATTTAAAACACTCCACTGCAGTTGCTTACAAACAAAAATTAAACAAACACTAGAACTCTTCTTTTTTTTAAAATTATATGTAGTTTTACGGTAGATAAATATTATTTCAATTTGACACTGATATTGACTTGGCTTACGCTCAAATTGATGCGTCCGCACTGACCGAATGAAAGAACTGAACTGTCAAAAGTTATATAAGGATTTCACTTGCTTGAGAATTAGAAGAACTATCTTCATATCTGGACCGTTTCGCGACTTAGGCAGTTCTCTACGAGTGCTGCATTCAAAACTGAACTGAATCACTGAATCACTGAACCACTGAATTTAACACTTCGCGAAAATCCTACCGACTGCGTCATGCGACTGCTTTGACAAAATAGAATCGTCAAAAAGATATAATTTTAATCAAAGAGTATAAAATATAAGTAAATTAACAATCTCTTAAAATGAACTAAGCTATAATACGTGTGAGTCGACTAGCAGCTAGGACGAATATGTGTCCTGAAACAGGAATATCATATCGAACCATAATAAAATAGAAATAACGTGAAGCTCTGCGAGAAACGCATTTACACAAAGTTTGCTTAAACTAGATAATAAAATGCATTGCTTAGTATCTAACACACATGATATAAGAAGCATATGTGAGTAAATAGCATAGATGAGTTGTCGATAATACACGTTAGGCCATATTGCAACAAAAGGCATATTTATGAATCTCACTCTCAATACGAGTCTTTGGTTTCTTTGCTGCAACGGAGCATATTGAATGCCTCAACACTTTTATTCGATGAGAATGACTTTGTTTTATAAATATTATTATGCAATGTCCTTGTTTTAATGATTAACTTTAGCAAATTTGATGCTTATTGTTGCAGTTTTATTCAATCTTGAGTGTTGACACTTAAAATCATTACGAAAATCATTTTTGCATTAGGATAACGTCTTTTGGTAATCCAGTTCGTGCAAGTAACCGTAGAAAAGCTTATGACAAACGAATTACACTTTCAATCGAACTATTCGAATGGCGAAACGCTCTGGGTAATGATAATGGGTCTGTTAGTCAAGAAATGTCAGTGGAAACCGCAGAAATTGCTCTTCAGAAAACCTAAATGTTTTTTCTCTTAGCGACCAACCAACCAAGGTATTGCAGTGACAGAATTTTAAAATTATGACTCGAATAGGCTGTCGAGTTCATCCCACAGGGGATTAAAGATGCCAACTACAAAAGACGGTGCGCTTGGGCCACGCACTTGGTGGAAATCAATTAGCAATTGTAATTTCTTCAACGAGCCCTCGTTGAAGAATTCCCGCCCGGGAGAGAGACTGAAAATAAACAAAAAATATTTGTTAAAAAATAAATACGATATTTTGCAACGAAAAAATCTTTATAAAAAAAAGATAGCATCGATAGAACAAAGCCAAACTAAAGGAAGGCTGCAAAGATTGACTTTTAAGAAAATTTCTTTCCAATTCACCCGAAAACAGATGCATTCTAGTGCCCATTGTTTGAAGGAAAACATTTCCTTCAAAAGAAAAGGCATTGGACGTTAGCACAAAATTTGATAACTTTCAAATTTCGGAAGGGACTCTACAACGCGACAAACATATTCCGTAAAAAAGCAATTGGACTCTACAACTCGATCAACATCCCATCCCAATGAGTACAACGGGCGCAAAGAAATATCACTTCAAAAAAGTTAGTCAAAAATGACCTTAAATCTAAATGCTATGAATTTGATAACGGATAAATATTGAGATTGGACGAACGAATAAATAATGTTTTAGATATAAGTAAAACTTAGTAGAAAATAATATGTGAAGGTGACCTACTCAATCAGGACTTAGGACTACAAAACATGCTTCGCTCAAAGGTTTCCAACTGGTTTGGTTAGATTTTACATAATTACAATATTTAAATAAAGAAAAATAATATAAAAACATTGAGGTAACCAACCAGTTCAGTTGAGTTCAGTTGAGTTCAATGCCACCATAAGTGACGTTTATTTTTCACCAGATAACAATACAAACAAAATATCGGGTGTTTTTTTAGAGGCGTGGTTTTCAATCTGGCACTACTTTTTTCGTAGTTGGTGTTTTTGACAGCTGTCACTTGATTTATGCTCAGTTTGGTTTGCCATTTCATAATGAATAGACTTACTCCTGAACAACGTGGCGTGGCCTCCAAGATCGTGCGATTTAACACCGCTGGACTATTTTTTGTGGGGTTATGTGAAGTCGCTTGTCTACGCAGATAAGCCGGACACGATTAACGCCTTGGAAGAGAATATTCGGCGCGTTATTGCTGACATACGGCCCAACTAGCTGCAAAAAGTGGTTGAAAATTGGGCCTCTCGGCTGGAATTTGTTCGAGTCAGCCGCGGCGGCCACTTACCCGAAATCGTTTTTAAAACATAATGGCAAACCCTTATCTTTATAATAAAACTAAATTCTTAGCCATAACATCAAATTATATGCGTTTTATCTCTTCTTGAAAACCACGCTTCTAAAATAAAACAACCTCTATATCTTGTCCTGCAGAAGGGTTGAAGGGCTCATCCGGCAGAAACTCAAATTGGAATTATGTTTTTCTTAAAGCGGCTTACTCCTTAAATCCTTAAACCTACTAATTGTACATATATAACAAACTTAAGTGAAAATTATACACAATTTAATACCTAGTATGGAGAGAATCGCGGGACGCTGCGCGTGCGATGGAGCGGGTAGTCACGCTCGATCGGAGAGCTGAAAACAAAACCGAGGTTTATGAATAAAAAAAGGATGACACGATTTAATATATGTAATTATTAATATTTAGTTTAAGCTAAAAAAAAACTATATTTATTATTAGTACGTGATTATATTATATGAAAAGCCATGTGAGTATATTTTGAATATTCGCTCCCGTGTCGTAAAAAACCGTCCGCCATGTGTATGACTCACTGATTTGCCTGAACCTGTGGTATAAACTCCAGTCCAGTGGCATTGAGGCAGGTGACAACCCTGTTGAGCTTTCTTTTATATTTACTGGAGTGGTCTCTCGCGACTCCCATCCCTAACCTCTCAAAACAAAAGTGCTATTACTAACCCGGGCGCCCAGTTCCTAGGGAGCGAAACGATGGAGCCACTTCGCCTTACAACCGCGGCTCTCGACCGCTGCCAGACTTGCTCCACCTCGAACTCCTCCTGTTCGTGGTGGAACAGATGTCCACGATGGGCACGACGCTCATTGTGGTCCACCTCGAACTCCTCCTGTTCGTGGTGGAACAGATGTCCACGATGGGCACGACGCTCATAGTGGTCCACCTCGAACTCCTCCTGTTCGTGGTGGAACAGATGTCCACGATGGGCACGACGCTCATAGTTGTCCACCTCGAACTCCTCCTGTTCGTGGTGGAACAGATGTCCACGATGGGCACGACGCTCATTGTGGTCCACCTCGAACTCCTCCTGTTCGTGGTGGAACAGATGTCCACGATGGGCACGACGCTCATAGTGGTCCACCTCGAACTCCTCCTGTTCGTGGTGGAACAGATGTCCACGATGGGCACGACGCTCATAGTGGTCCACCTCGAACTCCTCCTGTTCGTGGTGGAACAGATGTCCACGATGGGCACGACGCTCATAGTGGTGCACCTCGAACTCCTCCTGTTCGTGGTGGAACAGATGTCCACGATGGGCACGACGCTCATAGTGGACCACCTCGAACTCCTCCTGTTCGTAGTGGAACAGATGTCCACGATAGGAACGACGCTCATTGTGGACCACCCCGAACCCCTCCTGTTCGTGGTGGAACAGATGTCCAGGATGGGAACGACGCTCATTGTGGACCACCCCGAACCCCTCCTGTTCGTAGTGGTCATTTATCGAGCCTATCGAGCTGCAAAAAGAAACACAAAACAGTTAGATTCCAACCTCATCTTCAACAAGACAATTCTACCTAAGTAGGATAGACAAACAGTAAAAGCAGAAGGGAAGAAGAAAAAAATAAAACTAAAGTAAATATATCAAATCCTGCGAATGCAATCTGTCAATTTTTGCTAAAATTATCGAGAAAATAATTCTTGATTTTAATTAATTTCAATCATTTAAAAAAAATGAACGAATGAATGAATGCTTTCATTCCTGGCAGCTCAGCTCAGCTCAGCTCAGCTCAGCAGAGACGAATCTTGCCTTATTTACTAACGATGGAAACAGATTTTGCAAAAGCTTTCGATTGTGTGACATTTAATTGGAAAAACTGGTATCTTTTCAGATACCAGTTTTGTTCACAATGTGTTTGTCAGTTCGTTCAAACCTCACAACCTTTCCTTCGGGTATTTTTTATTTATTCTTATTTATTTGAACAGTAGTAACAGTTTAACAGATCGATTGACAAACCAGCGTCAAACAGTTTACAATAATATTTCTTATTCTAAAACGTAACGCTATTAACTGCTGGCGATTACCAGCGGGCGAAGGATTGGAACCATTGAAATCGGTTCGTTCGAAATTATTAAATTTAAAAGGCCAACCTTTCATACCCGGAAGATGAGGTGTCCGAACCTCGCTCTTCCGGCATCATATCGTCAACCACCATCCACGCGATGATGGCTGCGACGATAAAGAGGATGATGGCTACGAAAACCGGGATATCCTCACTGGATTCAACAATCTCCGTCATATTCAATTCTTTGTCTACAGAATCCTTCCTTGGTTACGTAACTTACAAGGTTACTTCCTTGGTTACAAGAAAATTGAGTAACTACGTTATAATTTTAAAATTTTAGCGAATACATTTTTAATGTACCTAGCAACCACGTCAAAAATTTACTTTGTTTATTGCGATGTTACACGTCCGAACGATGGCCGCTGCTGTCAGGATTGCGTAAATTAAAAACATTTATTTTTGCAATTTTTATTTTGGCAGGAAAGGTAGCATCTTAGCTGGATCTATTCACAATGTCTTTGCATATATTTGACGAATAAAAGTTGCTTCTTGCAACTCGAAATCCCCTTTTGTTATAGGCAAAGAGTGATTTGACTTTGTATTTGCAGGCTCTCGATGCGATAAGCTAAGAAGTCTATCATATAGTGACACCGCATTTGCCGTCGCTTTTGTGCGATAACAAGAGTACGATAGAAAATACTCTACTGTGCGTATCTATACATATTTTGTTTATATCGATCAGGTTAAAAAGGTAGTGTCCGCTCTCCATAAATTTATGAAACACTTTCCCAGTCTAATAAACAAAATAACTATTTGTTTTTTGCAACGTTGCGACTATGTTCAGCCCGTAAGCGCGGTGTTTTAATAATTTATCAAGAATTAATATCTTCTAATGAATAGCTATACATTTCAGAGTAAATGATCTTTTAAAGTTACGAGGAAAGGACATTTTTTGTTAAATTTAAGCAGTTTTCGCTTTCAGGACGGTAGGACGCATGCTTTTGACTTTTATTAAAAACTGTTAACCGAGTTAAGTATCTATACACGTGTAAAATAGGACGATTATACTATATAATAACAATAACTACGATAATTAGATATATTCAAGCATATTGGAAACTGGGAAAGAAAACTTTAAAAAAAAATCCAATGGTTTTAAGATTTTTTCATGTCCAGATGTGGAAATAGTCTGTTGCGAAGCGGGTGAAACGATGTTCCCAACCGGCCCCGAATGTTTGAGGAGTTGGAGGAACTATTTTACCAGATTCTGAATCTGTCAAATAGCGCTTTGTGCCGACGTGAACAGGATGTTTGATAAGTCGATGCAAACCTTTTAGGCGCTGATAGAAGACGTCATTTAGAACATATTTAGCTTCACTTACTTCAGGACAAAGTTTGACGGTTTAGGAGATATTTATGATTTGATTTAGGAGATATTTAATATTTAATTAACATCATGGTGTTCGGAAATTAATTTGTAAACTTTACATAATTAAATATCATATAGACTGATCCGCTTAAAAATCTTTATTACGTTGGCATGCGTGACCCACGGAAATACTATAGCAGTAATTTATACTATTTAAAAAATAAAGTAACCAAATTTTGCTATAAATTCTTTTAGTATTTTTATTCAAAATCATACCTAGAACAGTAAACCCCTTTAACACGTTGACTGCCAACTGCGAGATAACTCGTCCTGTGTTTTCTTGCCATTTTTGTGCAGCTATGATTAAACTCGAAATGTATCAGTGCTAACATCGATAGATGGCTTTTCCCAGAGGAAAAGAACGAAAAATATAATTATAAAAATTAGAATGAGTTTTTAATTAAATCAAATTGTCATTTTAGGATTTCTAAAAATTGCCGTGGCAATCAACATGTTAAGTTTCCCTTAAAGTTATCCTTGGTTAACGAGAGGGCTATGCTGGGAATCTCTTTGCGCGATAGAATTCGCAATGACATTATCTGCCAAAGAACTAAAGTTTAAGACATCCGTGCCGAAGGTCTGTTCCGGTGGGCAGAAAAATACTCGAACTGGAAGACGAAGTGTAGATTGTAGGTTGGATGGACGTCATTAACAGAGAGCCGGAAGCAGCTGAATGCGGATAGCAACGTCCAACAGTGGAAAGACCCCGGCTGATGATGATGAAAGTTATCCTTAGTGCTTGTTAAAACCATTCTGTCACAGCCTCACAAAATAATAAGCGATTGTTTTATCATTTTGAGTGATTTTAATTCACATCTTAAATCTTTCATCCGACATTTTTTTTAAACAAATTTGCAAATTAAATGTTAGTACATTGTTAGGAAAACAAAATGTTAATTAATTAGTGACCTCAACCCTCATTTGCCTATCAGGGAGGAGCAATTCGGCTTTCGGAGTGAGCATTCTACCACGATGCAGCTTACAAGGGTGATCGATCACTTCACGGACGCCTTTAACCATTGCAAGCATTCGGCATTCGGGTCTTCCTGGATGTCGAAAAGGCGTTCGTCAGGGTTTGGCACGATGGCCTCAGGTACAAGCTTGCTAAGTCTGAGGCCCCCACGCAGCTGGTGAGCGTCATCTCCTCGTTTCTGAGGGACAGGAGATTCTTCGTGGAGGTCGAGGGCGAAAGATCTGAGACGCTCATCATGGAGACTGGAGTGCCGCAGGGCAGCCCTCTTGCCCCCAGGCTGTACGTCACCTACATCAACGACATTCCGAAGCATCCGGATTCGGAAGCGGCGCTCTACGCGGATGACTCGATGTTCATGGCGGACTCCGTTAACGTTAAGCACGCTGCCCGCAAGCTTCAGCGCCAGATTGATTTGCTCCCTGACTGGCTCCGGAAATGGAAGATCAAGGTGAACGCCGGAAGGTCGGAGGCTATCATGGTGGGCTCAAACAAGCGGCCCCCTCCAGAGCTAATGCTAGAAGGCAACAACATCCCCTGGAAGGCGTCGGTCAAGTACTTAGGAGGACACATTGATCGACGCCTCAACTTCAACTAACAGGCAAAAGCTACGATATCGAAAGCGAAATATGCAAGGCATCTCCTCCGACCGGTCCTTTCTTCTCCTCATATCGCCACTTCCACGCGGGTAGGCCTCATAAAAAATGTAAGCATTTTAAATAAAATAAATCTATTTATCGGCACGTGAAGAGAAAATATTGCATGAGATTTCATGAAAGCTCAAAAAGCTGTGATCCGAGTTATCAATAGAAAGCCATGCTGCTATCCGTCTGATCAACTCTTCGCATCCTTAAGGACATACTTTCATGGGGACCCAGGATATCACCCAATTATAGAACACAGACAACAAACTAGGTATAGACGAAATATACAGCCACGTATGAATACAGCCTTCGGCCAACGGCACTATATATTCCTTTCTCCAAAAATGTACACCTTTTGTTCTTCGGTAGATGACGTGCCAGGCGCCACGATGTTGTCGGCACGACGCCACTGGGCGACCACTAGTAAATATACTACTTAATTAGTAAGATACTAGAAAATCTATTTTTATTAGTTACGTTTAATTAAAAAAATATAATTTTCGAATTACAGGACCGTTTGTTTAATAATAATTATTATTATTGTTTGTTGAGCAAGCAGCTATTTAGCTGATATGCTCATATCCCGTTCTCAGTTACTAGCGATTGGCCTAGATTCAAGAATTTATCAAGGCGGCTCTTGAACTGGCTTACACTTATAGCTTCCACCCTTCCTGTGGTAGCCGATTCCAATTATCCACAACTCTATTGGAGATAAAATTCTTCCTAGGATAAGTGGAACGAAGAGATTTAGATAACTTCATTGAATGGCCGCGAAGTTGCGTGTTTTGGTTAAACATGATTTTAATTAATGATTTTTTTTCAGTGGAATATTCTTAGAAGTGATTTTATTTTCACCATCATAAGTCATCTAAGTATTTTATTCAACTGGTTTTTAACCACTAGGTTTTTAAAGTATCCTGTCGGAAAAATAAAAACCACCATTGAATCTATTCCACGGAATGTTGTATAGCTTAACAGCTATCAACGTCTGATTGATATCATGATTCTGGTTGCATATTTCTGCTACCAGCTATGAAAAATTCGTATGATAATACATTTTGATGAAATAAATATTGCATCACAACTTCAAGCTACGATAACGCCTCCAAAACATCATTCATGCGTCGAAAAAAAAATATAATTGTAAACATTTAAAACAACTTTCTATAAAATTCAACGATTTATTTGTTAAAAATTATGTATTTTCTTAGTATAATAATCAATTACAATAATTTTTAATTTTTTCATTAAAATCCAAACAATATTACGGATTTCAGAGTTACGATTTATACTTAACAAGTTACGTACTTAACCTAAGATCCGAAGAGGCACCAGCCAGCCTAACACGGCCATAAAACTGGTGCGTAACTCGAATAAAAAAAATACGGACAACATATTAAAATTCGGGAAACGCTCAAGCGCTTTTTGTGCATTCTATAACAGATTCATTATTCAAGTTCAGAGAACTGATGGACAGTCGGCTTTACCGATTTTGATCATCAACTTCATACAAAAATCACCCATAAAATCATCTCATTTCACCATCATCCTTCATCGTAATCACAAATCCATTATTTTTATATTTTAAAATATCATTCTTTCCTTATTTCATCTAATTAGATGGTTACATAATATTTGACAATATTTTACACTAAAGAGGACAGGTGAGAGTTAAAAATGCATTTTTATAAAACTCAGCGCTGGGTTTAAACCGACATCCTGCGCTCTCAAGTACAGGACCTCTTTAGAACCTTTATAAATATTATGCTATCCAGCACTTTATCAAATAATTAAAAACTTTTTCCAAATTTTTCAATATTGTCAAAGATTGTGTCATTTATCTTTTCAGGCGATTTGCCGCTATTAAAAAACAATCATCAAATATATATATATATATTAAAACCCCATTAAATTTGTAATACTTTAGGTAATGATTTCAAAAATATACTCCATTTATAATTTTTATATAGTTTAAAACAAAATTAGTGTACCAAAATCCATAAACTGTTTCTCATCAAAACGCAAAGGTACTTAATTATTAATCAAATTTGATGTCCCTGTGAGCGACTTCCATCTCGTGGATGCACTGAAGCGCCAGAGAGAAGCGTCCTCTTCAATGCTGCCATTTTTCTGAATGAAATCCGTTAAATCCCCATTTTCGACGAACCTCATGAAAATGGAGTATTTGGTTTTGCGCTGGTAGAAGCTGCGCCTGTGTCGATATGGGGATGGTTGAATTTGTTTAACATGGCCAGCTTTCTAGGGAGAAACTTCTTCGTGAAGTCTTTCTTCTTCTTCTTGAAGAAGTCTTCGTGAAGAAACGAACATAATGCAAACATCGCCATCCGAAGAAAATGCTCTCTACACAAAAGGTTACAAGTTAATAAAACATCTCGGCGAATGGTCGTTTGCTAAGGTTACTTTTCCCTCTTAAATTAAAGTCGCTTGCTTAATCAACGCCCGAGGTGCTCGTGACTTTATCAGTATCATTTTTCCAGGTTTACCTGACAGAGTTTCGAACTCAAGACTGCTCCGAGAAAAGCCTCTTAGCCTGTAAGATTATAGACACGAAGAAAGCTTCAAAAGAGTTCGTAAAGAAGTTTCTGCCAAGAGAAATCGATATTTTGGTCAGAATTAATCATCCATACATTATACACGCGCACGGCATATTCAAAAGGAAAGCCAGATACTATATATTCATGCGGCTCGCCGAAAATGGCGACCTGCTAGATTACCTGCTCAAGAAAGGCGGCCTGGCGGAGAACCACGCGAGGGTTTGGCTGCGGCAGCTCGCGCTGGCCCTCCAATACCTGCACGAGATGAACATCGCCCACAGGGACGTCAAGTGCGAGAACATTCTGGTCACGGCCAACTACAACGTGAAGTTAACGGACTTTGGCTTTGCGCGTCTCTGCGTGGACAGCAACAATAAGTCTGTCTTGAGTGCGACGTACTGTGGCTCACTCTCGTACGTCGCTCCCGAGGTGCTGTGCGCCAGGCCCTACGCGCCCATGACGGCGGACGTGTGGTCCCTGGGTGTGGTCGTGTTGTCATGCTCAACAAGGCCATGCCCTTCGACGGCAACCAGGTCAAGAAGGTTCTCGATCAGCAGATGCGCAGAAAATGGAAATTCCGACCGCGCGTGGCGGAAAACCTGTCGCTGGAGTGCAAAGCGCTCGTGCGGAGTATGATAGAACCGGATTGCCTGGTTAGATATAAAATCGATCAAGTTATTACGAGCAGCTGGATAGCGATGGATGAACGATTGACACGTGGGTCTTAGCATTAATCTTAAACTATTAGCTATTTCCATTAAATAGTTTCATTATGTCCTTCACCGCCTTATGATATGGACCTGACAAGGAGTTATATCTAAATTCGGGGGATCAGTCTATCGCAGAACAAAGTTGTTTCGTTGTATAGTTTCTGTAGCAATAGTTTGAAGTTGAATCTCTTGGGTTCCAATGAAGTCTTTGTATGACGATGTTATCGCCTAAATTGTGGATTTTGAGTGGTACCTACTCTTTTACAAGGTGTGACCAATTTCGGCATTAAATGGGTTATCCCAATCAACGTGATCCTTAAAATATCGCCATGCATAGGTAGGCATTTTTATACCTACTCGTACAATTGTAAACAAAAACTACCCACTAAAATGCCTCGTTGGCACCATAAAAAAAATGACCTGGCTACATGTATGATTTCGGATCATTGCTCCGCTAGGAACACTCGAACTAATGTGGCATTTCGTTTTTCAGTATTGAACCCAACTGAAAATGCCGCACTGGAGCAAGCCAAGCGGGATAAATTTAGAAAAACCGGAGCCAAGAAACCCGACGATAGTGCTGGTTTGTTAATTGTGCCTACCCTACATATACACGCGGGCGTCTTTTAGGGTTCCTCAGCGCCTGATCGATTTGCCCTGATTTCAGGATTCTGACGTTTAGATGGTTCTAGTAGAGGCACACAACCAATCGGGTCAGTTCATCATAATTGACACCGTGCAAGCAGAGACGCCCCAAGTCTAAATAAGAAAGACGTCAAAAAGATATGAATTAGAGAAGATATAGTATATAACCAGCCAATTGACAACCAAGCGTAGTGTTAGTTTAAAGTTTGACACTAGGTGGTTATTCCAATGTATTCTGATGTCATGTTTTCGTGTCGAATCAATATAAGCGATCTCGATCATTATTTTTGCAAATTGTCGAATAATTGGACTTGATTCCGTTGAAGTTTAATTCTCCTTCTGTGTAAAACTTAAAACATTAAAAATTCAGACTTCAATATAAGTCTGTAATAAAAAAACTATGAAAATTAAACAATAAATGATGCTCTGTTTAGCATCCCTTTGCACCGTACCTACTTCATTCTTCACAGATTCCTTCGCTGTCCTGCGGGCCGCTCGTGGAACTAATTCAACGCTAAAATAATGTTAGCATCGCTAATTTAAACCACTACTTAGACATTTTTGTCTGCATAACTTAGTTTTATCTTATTTCTTAATCCCCAGATTAATTTTCTGCTCATCATCATTCATCATTTCATCATTTCATTATAGTCTGCGTATGAAAAAAACCACACCATAACAGCTCATCCGTATTCGGGATCGAAACGCATATAGTGAGGTCTAAATGTTAAGAAACTCGAAAAGTCTATTTTTTACATAAATTCTATCAAAAGTGGTGCGAGAAGTCGCGAAAAGTTTTCAAAAAAATGGCCTAATGGACGTTTACTAAATGCTTATATTAGAAAAACTATGTAAGTCACCTTGATAAACTGCACTATTTTAAATAGTTTATAAAATTCTCTAGAAAATGGTTTTTTATTACTAACTATAAAAATGTAAAAAAATACGTATCTATTGATTAAAACAAATAGCATAAAATTAACATATTTATTATATTATACAGTATTGTAATAAAAATTATAACTAGTATCCTCTCAGTTCTCTTGTTTATGTGGGTCAATTTACTCTCGTTGAGAATTTTTGTCCATTATTAACTTAATTCGTGGTTCTATGCAAATTCAAGCTGTGGTTTTGTGGTTTTATGGTTGGCAGATGCCACCAGAGCACCACCAGTGGCTTTAATCACCAGAGCAGTTCGACAAGGCAGTGGGTCGAACCATACAGGATATTATTATTAATATTTCGTAATAGTCAGGCAGCATAGCTGATAAGCCTATATCTTATTCCATATCAAAATTGTTATTATTTTTTCTTTGTTTTTATTTTTCTTAAATGATCGTCGAGATTGTTTTTAAATTGGTTGATTGTCTTTGATTCTATGACACTTTCTGGCAATCCATTCCATGCTTCCACGACTCTGTTACTGATGAAGTTCTTCCTGGGGTTGCTTGAGAAGGACGTTCTTCTAACTTCATGCAGTGCCCACGTAGTTGGGTGTTTCTATCGAATGTGAATATTTCTCTCAATTCTGCGCAGTCATAGTGAGGTTTTAATATTTTGTACGTCTCAATGAGGTCACCTCTATCTCGCCTCTCTTTTAATGTAGTTCTCAGGTGACAATTTGTCGCCTTTCTTATATATTGGGGTTATAGTAGCTTTTTTCCAGTCCGCTGGCAGTTGACCTTCTTTGAAGGAAGATGTCATAATGTCAGCTATTATGGGACTCAGGGCAGTGGCGCACTTTTTAAGAGCAACTGCAGGAATATTATATATTCAAGCAGGTAAACCTCGTTTTCTATATTACAATTCCAGTTGATTTCCGCCATGTCCTTGGCCAAATCGCACCGTCTTTTGTAGTTGGCATCTTTAATCCCCTGTGGGATGAACTCAACAGCCTATTCGAGTCATAATTTTAAAATTCTGTCACTGCAATACCTTGGTTGGTTGGTCGCTAAGAGAAAAAACATTTAGGTTATCTGAAGAGCAATTTCTGCGGTTTCCACTGACATTTCATAGAGCACCTTTTGAAATCGCTTCATCAACGGCTTTCGATTTTCTTGACTAACCCATTATCATTACCCAGAGCGTTTCGCCATTCGAATAGTTCGATGCTACTTGCACGAACTGGATTACCAAAAGACGTTATCCTAATGCAAAAATGATTTTCGTAATGATTTTAAGTGTCAACACTCAAGATTGAATAAAACTGCAACAATAAGCATCAAATTTGCTAAAGTTAATCATTAAAACAAGGACATTGCATAATAATATTTATAAAACAAAGTCATTCTCATCGAATAAAAGTGTTGAGGCATTCAATATGCTCCGTTGCAGCAAAGAAACCAAAGACTCGTATTGAGAGTGAGATTCATAAATATGCCTTTTGTTGCAATATGGCCTAACGTGTATTATCGACAACTCATCCTATTTTACTCACATATGCTTCTTATATCATGTGTGTTAGATACTAAGCAATGCATTTTATTATCTAGTTTAAGCATACTTTGTGTAAATGCGTTTCTCGCAGAGCTTCACGTTATTTCTATTTTATTATGGTTCGATTTGATATAATTCACTAGAATAACAAACTGTTCCAGGACACATATTCGTCCTAGCTGCTAGTCGAGTAACACGTATCATAACTTAGTTCATTTTAAGAGATTGTTCACTTACTTATATTTTATATTCTTTGATTAAAATTATATCTTTTTGACGATTCTATTTTTTTTTTAGTTATTTATTTTTATTAAAAAAAAACACATATAATACATTAACAGGGTTCTGGCAAAAACACTACCAGAAACTCAATTTGATGACAAGTCTTAGAAACTATACACGCACTAAATTTACATACACTTTTTTAATTACTTAAAAAAGAACCAAAAAAATTAAAGAAACATTAACACAAATAAAAAGAGTACATGAAAAATAAATCACTTGTGCATATCCATTGGCCGAATGATTTTAATCTACATAATTCAGATGTAGATTTTTTAAATTTTATTTCTGACGGCATCATGAAACCGGCCCTTGTGGTCGCGGGCTGCGCTTCCAATATCGAAATATTTTTTTAGTGATCGTATGTGGAGATAAGATGGAAACCTGGTATTTTACTATGTTTTTAAATCTTTACTTGAGGTTTTCAATATCTTTTTCACACTTAATTATTATTGGATTTTTGCACTGATCACTCTTTTCACAAAAAGTGACCCTCTCTTGATCCAAATATATCGGAAGTCCTTAGCGGCGTTTTTTGTTTTCCACAGGAGTTGTTTCATAAAAGGTGTTAGATGTTCGTTAATATAAATTTTTGCTGAATTTTTATTGCGAAAAATATCCTCGTTTGTCACCACTTTCTTGCGGTTTTCCAGCCAAAAATTTCTTGAAGACGAGATTTGAACTGGACTACAATTGGCGGGGGGCCAGATTTATCACTTTATTATTTCGATAAATATTTTCTTTTTGCGATTATCAAAACAATATTTTTAATATGTTCGTCGTTTTCCGTTTCAACGCCGGATATCTCGATATTTTTAGAGTGAGCTTTTAATTATTTCGGAAAGGCTGGCGATTTGATGACCTCTGCCTCTGATGACCTTTGCCTCTGTGAGGATTTAATCTGCTGCGAATCTTCGAGTGCGAGTTGAGACTCCTTCGGATATCCTCGTATTTTATTTCATGGATGCCTTCTCAATTGTCTTTATGGAATCAAGTTTTTTGTTGACCTCCGCCAATATGGAGCTACCCGCTATTCTGCCGGGGCCCGCGGCGTCCACGCTATTCTGGCACTTCCAATCCTCTCGCTTCCTCCTCAGGGCGTTCGCTCTTCCTTTGATTTGAAGTATCACACTGCAATCTTTACAAGCAAGCGAATCGGCATCGACGGTTATCGGATACTTGCATTTAAAACACTCCACTGCAGTTGCTTACAAACAAAAATTAAACAAACACTAGAACTCTTCTTTTTTTTAAAATTATATGTAGTTTTACGGTAGATAAATATTATTTCAATTTGACACTGATATTGACTTGGCTTACGCTCAAATTGATGCGTCCGCACTGACCGAAAGAAAGAACTGAACTGTCAAAAGTTATATAAGGATTTCACTTGCTTGAGAATTAGAAGAACTATCTTCATATCTGGACCGTTTCGCGACTTAGGCAGTTCTCTACGAGTGTTGCATTCAAAACTGAACTGAATCACTGAACCACTGAATTTAACACTTCGCGAAAATCCTACCGACTGCGTCATGCGACTGCTTTGACAAAATAGAATCGTCAAAAAGATGTAATTTTAATCAAAGAGTATAAAATATAAGTAAGTGAAGAATCTCTTAAAATGAACTAAGCTATGATACGTGTGAGTCGACTAGCAGCTAGGACGAATATGTGTCCTGGAACAGTTTGTTATTCTAGTGAATTATATCAAATCGAACCATAATAAAATAGAAATAACGTGAACCTCTGCGAGAAGCGCATTTACACAAAGTATGCTTAAACTAGATAATAAAATGCATTGCTTAGTATCTAACACACATGATATAAGAAGCATATGTGAGTAAAATAGGATGAGTTGTCGATAATACACGTTAGGCCATATTGCAACAAAAGGCATATTTATGAATCTCACTCTCCATACGAGTCTTTGGTTTCTTTGCTGCAACGGAGCATATTGAATGCCTCAACACTTTTATTCGATGAGAATGACTTTGTTTTATAAATATTATTATGCAATGTCCTTGTTTTAATGATTAACTTTAGCAAATTTGATGCTTATTGTTGCAGTTTTATTCAATCTTGAGTGTTGACACTTAAAATCATAACGCTTTGCATTAGGATAACGTCTTTTGGTAATCCAGTTCGTGCAAGTAACCGTAGAAAAGCTTATGACAAACAAATTACACTTTTCATCGATCGATTCGAATGCCAATACGCTCTGGGTAATGATAATGGGTTAGTCAAGAAAATCGAAAGCCGTTGATGAAGCGATTTCAAAAGGTGCTCTATGAAATGTCAGTGGAAACCGCAGAAATTGCTCATCAGAAAACCTAAATGTTTTTTCTCTTAGCGACCAACCAACCAAGGTATTGCAGTGGCAGAATTTTAAAATTATGACCCGAATAGGCTGTCGAGTTCATCCCACAGGTTATTAAAGATGTCAACTACAAAAGACGGTGCGATTAGGCCAAGTACGTGGCGGAAATCAACTAGATTTGTAATATAGAAAACGAGGTTTATCTGCTTGAATATCCTATATGGTCGACCCACTGCCTGGTCGAACTGCTCTGGTGGTACAGTTGCCAACTACAAAAGCCGGTGCGCTTGGGCCACGCACTTGGTAGAAATCAATTGGCAATTGTAATTTCTCCAACGAGCCCTCGTTGAAGAAATCCCGCCCGGGAGAGAGACTGAAAATAAACAAAAATATTTGTTAAAAAATAAATACGGTATTTTGCAACGAAAAAATCTTTATAAAAAAAAGATAGCATCGATAGAACAAAGCCAAACTAAAGGAAGGCTGCAAAGATTGACTTTTAAGAAAATTTCTTTCCAATTCACCCGAAAACAGATGCATTCTAGTGCCCATTGTTTGAAGGTAAACATTTCCTTCAAAAGAAAAGGCATTGGACGTTAGCACAAAATTTGATAACTTTCAAATTTCGGAAGGGACTCTACAACGCGACAAACATATTCCGTAAAAAAGCAATTGGACAACTCGACAAACGTCAAAATTACTCTTAACGCGTGACGCGGTTTCTCGACCAACATCCCATCCCAATGAATACAACGGGCGCAAAGAAGTATCACTTCAAAAACGTTAGTCAAAAATGACCTTAAATCTAAATGCTATGAATTTGATAACGGATAAATATTGAGATTGGACGAACGAATAAATAATGTTTTAGATATAAGTAAAACTTAGTAGAAAATAATATGTGAAGGTGACCTACTCAATCAGGACTTAGGACTACAAAACATGCTTCGCTCAATGGTTTCCAACTGGTTTGGGTAACCAACCAAGTTCAGTTGAGTTCAATGCCACCACCATAAGTGACGTTTATTTTTCACCAGATAACATTACACAGAAAATATATCTTGTCCTGCAGAAGGGCTGAAGGGCTCATCCGGCAGAAACTCAAATTGGAATTATGTTTTTCTTAAAGCGGCTTACTCCTTATATCCTTAAAACTACTAATTGTACATATATAACAAACTTAAGTGAAAATTATACACAATTTAATACCTAATATGGGATGAATCGCGGGACGCTGCGCGTGCGATGGAGCGGGATGACACGCTCGTTCGGAGAGCTGAAAACAAAACCGAGGTTTATGAATAAAAAAAGGATGACACGATTTAATATATGTAATTATTAATATTTAGTTTAAGCTAAAAAAAAAACAAGCCATGTGAGTATATTTTGAATATTCCCTCCCGTGTCGTAAAAAACCGTCCACCATGTGTATGACTCACTGATTTGCCTGAACCTGTAGTATAAACTCCAGGCCAGTGGCATTGAGGCAGGTGGCAACCCTGTTGAGCGTTCTATTATATTTACTGGAGGGGTCTCTCGCCACTTCCATCCCTCACCTCTCGAAACAAAAGTGCTATTACTAACCCGGGCGCCCAGTTCCTGGGGAGCGAAACGATGGAGCCACTCCGCCTTACAACCGCGGCTCTCGACCGCCGCCAGACTTGCTCGACCTCGAAGCCCTCCAGTTCGTGGTGGAACAGATGTCCACGATGGGCACGACGCTCATAGTGGTGCACCTCGAACTCCTCCAGTTCGTGGTGGAACAGATGTCCACGATGGGCATGACTCTCATTGTGGACCACCTCGAACTCCTCCAGTTCGTGGTGGAACAGATGTCCACGATGGGCATGACGCTCATTGTGGACCACCTCGAACTCCTCCAGTTCGTGGTGGAACAGATGTCCACGATGGGCATGACGCTCATTGTGGACCACCTCGAACTCCTCCAGTTCGTGGTGGAACAGATGTCCACGATGGGCATGACACTCATCATGGTAATTTATCGAGCCTATCGAGCTGCAAAAAGAAACACAAAACAGTTAGATTCCAACCTCATCTTCAACAAGACAATTCTACCTAAGTAGGATAGACAAACAGTAAAAGCAGAAGGGAAGAAGAAATACATAAAACTAAAGTAAATATATCAAATCCTGCGAATGCAATCTGTCAATTTTTGCTAAAATTATAGAGAAAATAATTCTTGATTTTAATTAATTTCAATCATTTAAAAAAAATGAACGAATGAATGAATGCTTTCATTCCTGGCAGCTCAGCTCAGCTCAGCTCAGCTCAGCAGAGACGAATCTTGCCTTATTTACTAACGATGGAAACAGATTTTGCAAAAGCTTTCGACTGTGTGACATTTAATTGGAAAAACTGGTATCTTTTCAGATACCAGTTTTGTTCACAATGTGTTTGTCAGTTCGTTCAAACCTCACAACCTTTCCTTCTGGTATTTTTTATTTATTCTTATTTATTTGAACAGTTCAAAGGCAATTAATGTAACCAAAAGCGACCGGCACCTACTGCACTGATGTTCCCTGCCTTCTTAACCAGACGCCGTCTGTACCAAAGAAGGTAGTTCGAGGTACGACACGCTAACCGCTTAAATAACGTGTGCTTCCGCGCTCTAGTAAAACGGTCCGGAATAAAGAAACCAATATCTCCGAGTATTACGGGATTCTCGATGAAACCGCGAATAACTTTATAAAAATAACACAAAGTATGGATTTGTCGCCTAAACTCGAGTCTGTTAAAACCTAACATCCATAATGGTTACGTATTGGGAAACATTTCAGGATAATATCCATACCTACGGAGATTAAGGTATTCAAGGAACCTCCTACGAATAACCTCCAGGATATTACCGTAAGTAACCTCACGAGGACTCCAGATAATGAAACTATACTCCAATATACTCCTCACGAACGAGATGGACTTCGGCTTATTCAAAGATCGACTGGTTCGAAGCACGAATCCCAACATTTCATTGGCACGCGTAGCTATGCTTCGTCGCATCTGCGAATGATCTCATTACCCAGAGAGTACTCAAAACTTACATTTTCACGCAGAGCTCGTGAGAAGGATGCTGTGATACATTTAGAGGTATTAAATTGTAATTTGTTATCGGCAGCCCATTCTACAAGACGATTGATGTCATCTTGTAAAAGCTGCGCGTCAGATAGTGAAGTCACTGATCGGTAAATCTTCATATTGTCCACAGTAAAAATATTGTTAATAAATAAAATAAAAAATAAACCCTTGCTGGATACCAGAATACATATTCCGAAAATAGCTAGCAACCAAGTTTAACAGATCGATTGACAAACCAGCGTCAAACAGTTTTCAATAATATTTTTTATTCTAAAACTTAACGCTATTAACTGCTGGCGATTACCAGCAGTTAACGCTATTAACTGCTGGCGATTACCAGCAGTTAACGCTATTAACTGCTGGCGATTACCAGCGGGCGAAGGCCCAGAACCATTAAAATCGGTTCGTTCGAAAGTTATTAAAGTAAAAGGCTAACATTTCAGAACAAGTATCAAAATCCTCCGGCATCAACATATTGCCTACCCACACGAGCATGGCTGTGAAGATATGGAATATCGTGTCTACGAAGAGCAGGATATACTCTCTGGATTTATTAATAATCCCCGTGATATCCATTTCGTTGTCTCCAGAATCCTTCCTCGGTTACGCAACTTAGTTACAAGAAATTGAGTAACTATGTTATAATTTTCAAAATTTAGCGAATACATTTTTAATGTATTATAACCTAGCAACCACGTCAAAAATTTACATCATTATTTTGGAGTTTATTCGTATGTGATTCGTAATAACATTTTTCACGCAATACTTAAAACAAATATATAATAAGATGCTAATTACCTTTGTTTATTGCGATGTTACACGTCCGAACGATGGCCGCTGCTGTCAGGATTGCGTAAAATAAAAACATTTATTTTTGCTATTTTTATTTTGGCAGGAAAGGTAGCATCTTAGCTGGATCTATTCACAATGTCTTCGTATATATTTGACGAATAAAAGTTGCTTCTTGCAACTTGAAATCCCCTTTTGTTATAGGCAAAGAGTGATTTGACTTTGTATTTGCAGGCTCTCGATGCGATAAGCTAAGAAGTCTATCATATAGTGACACCGCATTTGCCGTCGCTTTTGTGCGATAACAAGAGTACGATAGAAAATACTCTACTGTGCGTATCTATACATATTTTGTTTATATCGATCAGGTTAAAAAGGTAGTGTCCGCTCTCCATAAATTTATGAAACACTTTCCCAGTCTAATAAACAAAATAACTATTTGTTTTTTGCAACGTTGCGACTATGTTCAGCCCGTAAGCGCGGTGTTTTAATAATTTATCAAGAATTAATATCTTCTAATGAATAGCTATACATTTCAGAGTAAATGATCTTTTAAAGTTACGAGGAAAGGACATTTTTTGTTAAATTTAAGCAGTTTTCGCTTTCAGGACGGTAGGACGCATGCTTTTGACTTTTATTAAAAACTGTTAACCGAGTTAAGTATCTATACACGTGTAAAATAGGACGATTATACTATATAATAACAATAACTACGATAATTAGATATATTTGAGTATATTGGAAACTGGGAAAGAAAACTTAAAAAAAAAACCAATGGTTTTAAGATTTTTTCATGTCCAGATGTGGAAATAGTCTGCTGCGAAGCGGGTGAAACGATGTTCCCAACCGGCCCCGAATGTTTGAGGAGTTGGAGGAACTATTTTACCAGATTACTGAATCTGTCAAATAGCGCTTTGTGCCGACGTGAACAGGATGTTTGATAAGTCGATGCAAACCTTTTAGGCGCTGATAGAAGACGTCATTTAGCTTCACTTACTTCAGGACAAAGTTTGACGGTTTAGGAGATATTTAATTAATTAACTTAATTAATTTTTAATTATTCCACAGAAATTCATGAGGAACCCGGCCCTGGCGAATATCAAACACAGAGTACGAAAGTCGCTCGCAGGCGATTGCGGCACTCCAAGTCCAAGTTTGGACACAGCAGACCTCAACGCGGAATGGTTTCAGCTGCGAGCTTTCTGCGATAAGTCAATTAAGGGTCCTCTTCAAATTGAAAGAGAGCGAACAGAGTTTAACAACCTTTAGTTCCTAATAAACTGTGTAATCAAATATATATTTCAATTTTATTTTTTATTTCCTTATTCATTAATTAAGTTGTATTAAATATATGATTTCACTGGTACTTATTTACTTGTTAATTGAAAGAAAATAAAAATATAATCATGTTAATAGTATTTGTCCGGTTTTGTTTGAAACGTATTGAGCATAATGGTATTTTATCCTGGACATGCCCGGGTTTTGATTGATAAAATATTTAAAAAATGGTTTAAATACGCCATACGCCTTGTCCCACGACCTTTTAGGATAAAAAATATAGCCTATTGATCGATTTCCACTAATATTTGTGAAGAAAGTATGTCGAAATTCATCGTGGTGTTACGGAAATTAATTTGTAAACTTTACATAATTAATTATCATGTAGACTGTTCTACTTAAAGGTCTTTATCACGTTGGCATGCGTGACCCACGGAAATAGTGGTAATTTATACTATTTAAAAAATAAAGTAACCAAATTTTGCTATAAATTCTTTTAGTATTTTTATTCAAAATCATACCTAGAACAGTAAATAAAAACACCCCTTAAACACGTTGACTGCCAACTGCGAGATAACTCGTCCTGTGTTTTCTTGCCATTTTTGTGCAGCTATGATTAAACTCGAAATGTATCAGTGCTAACATCGATAGATGGCTTTTCCCAGAGGAAAAGATCGAAAAATATAATTATAAAAATTAGAATGAGTTTTTAATTAAATCAAATTGTCATTTTAGGATTTCTGAAAATTGCCGTGGCAGTCAACGTGTTAAGTTTCCCTTAAAGTTATCCTTGGTTAACGAGAGGGCTATGCTGGGAATCTCTTTGCGCGATAGAATTCGCAATGACATTATCTGCCAAAGAACTAAAGTTTAAGACATCCGTGCCGAAGGTCTGTTCCGGTGGGCAGAAAAATACTCGAACTGGAAGACGAAGTGTAGATTGTAGGTTGGATGGACGTCATTAAACAGAGAGCCGGAAGCAGCTGAATGCGGATAGCAACGTCCAACAGTGGAAAGACCCCGGCTGATGATGATGAAAGTTATCCTTAGTGCTTGTTAAAACCATTCTGTCACAGCCCCACAAAATAATAAGCGATTGTTCTTTCATCCGACATTTTTTTTAAACAAATTTGCAAATTCAATTTCATGAAAACTCAAAAAGCTGTGATCCGAGTTATCAATAGAAAGCCATGCTGCTATCCGTCTGATCAACTCTTCGCATCCTTAAGGACATACTTTCATGGAGACCCAGGATATCACCCAATTATAGAACACAGACAACAAACTAGGTATAGACGAAATATACAGCCACGTATGAATACAGCCTTCGGCCAACGGCACTATATATTCCTTTCTCCAAAAATGTACACCTTTTGTTCTTCGGTAGATGACGTGCCAGGCGCCACGATGTTGTCGGCACGACGCCACTGGGTGACCACTAGTAAATATACTACTTAATTAGTTAGATACTAGAAAATCTATTTTTATTAGTTACGTTTAATTAAAAAAATATAATTATCGAATTACAGGACCGTTTGTTTAATAATAATTATTATTATTGTTTGTTGAGCAAGCAGCTATTTAGCTGATATGCTCATATCCCGTTCTCAGTTACTAGCGATTGGCCTAGATTCAAGAATTTATCAAGGCGGCTCTTGAACTGGTTTACACTTATAGCTTCCACCACTTCCTGTGGTAGCCGATTCCAATTATCCACAACTCTATTGGAGATAAAATTCTTCCTAGGATAAGTGGAACGAAGAGATTTAGATAACTTCATTGAATGGCCGCGAAGTTGCGTGTTTTGGTTAAACATGATTTTAATTAATGATTTTTTTTTCAGTGGAATATTCTTAGAAGTGATTTTATTTTCACCATCATAAGTCATCTAAGTATTTTATTCAACTGGTTTTTAACCACTAGGTTTTTAAAGTATCCTGTCGGAAAAATAAAAACCACCATTGGAATGTTGTATAGCTTAACAGCTATCAACGTCTGACGTGACGTCTGATTGAAATCATGATTCTGGTTGCATATTTCTGCTACCAGCTATGTAAAATTCGTATGATAATACATTTTGATGAAATAAATATTGCATCACAACTTCAAGCTACGATAATGCCTCCAAAACATCATTCATGCATCGAAAAAAAAATATAATTGTGAACATTTAACAAACAAAACAACTTTCTATAAAATTCAACGATTTATTTGTTAAAAATTATGTATTTTCTTAGTATAATAATCAATTACAATAAATTTTTATTTTTTCATTAAAATCCAAACAATATTACGGATTTCAGAGTTACGATTTATACTTAACAAGTTACGTACTTAACCTAAGATCCGAAGAGGCACCAGCCAGCCTAACACGGCCATAAAACTGGTGCGTAACTCGAATAAAAAAAATACGGACAACATATTAAAATTCGGGAAACGCTCAAGCGCTTTTTGTGCATTCTATAACAGATTCATTATTCAAGTTCAGAGAACTGATGGACAGTCGGCTTTACCGATTTTGATCATCAACTTCATACAAAAATCACCCATAAAATCATCTCATTTCACCATCATCCTTCATCGTAATCACAAATCCATTATTTTTATATTTTTTGTTAAAATATCATTCTTTCCTTATTTCATCTAATTAGATGGTTACATAATATTTGACAATATTTTCCACTAAAGAGTTAAAAATGCATTTTTATAAAACTCAGCGCTGGGTTTAAACCGACATCCTGCGATCTCAAGTACAGGACCTCTTTAGAACCTTTATAAATATTATGCTATCCAGCACTTTATCAAATAATTAAAAACTTTCAATATTGTCAAAGATTGTGTCATTTATCTTTTCAGGCGATTTGCCGCTATTAAAAAACAATCATCAAATATAAGTTATATAACTTTACAACTCAATTATACAATTATATAAATATCTATAAATAGATCTAGTTGATTACTTTTCATCGTCTAAAACGAAATTAAACACTTATAGTTGCATATTGAATTTAATTAACTCAAATTATTGAGTAATTCAACTAAAGTCGTTTTATGTAAATAAATATGTAGCGTTGGTGATTTATTATTATAAAATATTAAAGTCCGTAATAATTTTGGCGCCAAAAGCCGTTAAGACTGTTAAAATGACCTTGAAAAATCACTCATCTACTATAAAATCCATAGTGCAGGCATGAGTCGTTCAATCTTTACAAATCTGGTATCATCTGATCCACCGTGAAATTCTCTATTACACCATATCACTTTGATTATGTTTATTTCGTAAATTAAAAAGAAAAAAAAAAAGTTGCCATATCAACTTTTTTTTTTTTTTACGAAATAAACAAAATCAACACTTTTTTTTACATTTTCATATATTTATAACTATACATTACAATTTAAAAGTCTTCCAAAATATGTACAGTTTTCAAAAAAAAGAATAAAGTTAAAAATATATATATATATATTGGAACGGTAGTACATTAGTGTATTTTCAATACAAATTTATAAATAGTAGTAGACACTGCATTGAATTGAAAAAAAAAAAAACAAAATTGTTTCGTTGTGATTTCCAAGTTAATAAATAATACTGAAATAATACCAAAAATAATAAAAATCAAGCGGGCAATGAGGACGGATATATCCGTCCTCCATCCTTAACGGACCTACGCTGTCCGCACGGCAGGACGGATATATCCGTCCTACATTGTTAAGGGGTTAAATTAATTTCGAGGGCAAAGACTCAAAACTTTATATATATAAAACAATGTGAATTTTGTTGTCAAAGTTAAATATCATAATCTAGGATTTCCCCGTCATAATGGCACCTGCATCAGTATATTTTACCATTTTTGGATCCATATTTCTTAGAAATTTTGTTATTAATTTTTCTTTAAACATTCTGGCTATAATTTATTTGAAAATTTTCAATCTGTAAAAATATTAAAAATAATTCGAATTTTCCAAATGTCAATACTGTCAGACTTTTATATAAGTAACGGTGAACGCATATTATAACATATGGAATCATCTAAATACGATATTTAAGCAATACATTATACAATTTTACTATATATATAATTAATTTTCTCACAAAAAGGCATTTTCTTCTTATTTCTCTGTAGGACGGTTTGACATTCGTAGTTGTAGCACAATAAAACACTGCCTTCCTTAGTACAGACATAGTCTAGTAAAGAAGGCAGGGCACAAATCGCTCCCTGTGCATTTTTAATACGATATATGTACGTTTGTAACTGTAATTTGCTCTACATTTTGATTTTTTTGTCCAAATAACAAAAAAAATGGATAATATTGTAATATCTATGTTTGTAACGCAGTGACTTTATCAATGAATACAAAATCACAATTACACCGACATTTCCACAAACAAACAATTGTAAATTTTACGTGATTATAGTTCTTGTCATAAATTCGGTCGCTAGCGAGGCCGCACTGGGAGATCGATCGGCCCTGACCGAGCATCTGCGAGCAAAAAAGGGAATTTACACGAACGCTTTGAAAAAATTAATAAATTTGGGCACGAATTATTTTTGCATTTTTTATACATTTTTTTACATGTAATAAATAGGGAACACAAACACCCCATTACTGTTACTGTTTTATAAAGCGGATTTAAACAATGATTTTTTTTTTATAATGTCATAAATTAAGCAGAAAAAGATTAAAAGAATCAAGTAAGGAATTAGGGGTTCAGTCTGTCTGTGCAACGGCTCACATGTTACAATTCAAAAACTATAATACTGTAACGGGTGTTTTGAACAATTCTATTTGAAATGATTTCATTTTATTGCCAAGGGACTTACAGTCCCTGTTATGCATATTCAATTATTTCGTGTTTCTCTTTCTACAAGCCTTTAGATGAGATAGAACGATTTAGCACCACATGCAAGACAGAAGTAAGATAGAAAAGCAGCAGTCAGAAAATCGAAAAAAAATCAAAGTGCATCTTATAATAAGGCCAGGGACCGTAGTACCAAATTTGAGTACTTCCACTGACTATACTTCGGCTGCTTCAATTCTTCACCATTTGCGCATAAAACCAATTTCCTGAACGTGTGGTTAGTCTTAGTGCGCTGTTTGCGCACTGCGATGATGCTTGCGAGCGTTCATCTTGAATTTGAGAGCGTCGGGGCGCGCGATCGATTCACCCCTGCCCTGGCACTGCTCCTGACGGTGCTTCTCGTAATGGGCGGAGCGCCGGAAGCCCTTGCCGCACGTGCTGCATTCAAACTTGTACACGTCCAAGTGGATCATCATATGCACCTGAAATTTATTAAACAAATATTGGCCTATCAAATCAATACGAAATAATCGTAGAAGAAATCAAAAGTTGTCGACAAATCTCCATCTAGGGACCGTAATTACAACTCAGTCGCGAATTCGGATATTCATAAAATTTTGGAAAGGGTTTTGATCGTCGTAGTCTAGTGGTTAAGGTGTTTGACTATTGACCCAGGAGTCAAGGTTCTGTTCGAATACCCCTGACTTTAGTACAAACACATTTTTCTTTTTAGGTCTCGCCGACTGTTCGGACGTACTCTAGCCAGTTTTTAATTTTGAAGAAATTTCCGTCCGTGTTGGCTTTACTGAACTTATAAAACTCATAGAAAGAATCATACAGTTAAACCATTATATTGTTGAATTAAGTCCTAACTGACTTTTTGGCAATGTGAAAAAGTCTACCTTCTTATTATACTCCGAGCTGTATGTCTTTTTGCATATTTCACATTTGTACGAGAGCGTGCCCTCGTGTATGGACCTGTGCTTCTCGAGTATGTAGCGGCGGCTGAACGCCTTGGGGCAGATGTCGCACGCGTACGACGGCTGGAACGTGTGGATGAGGCGATGTCGCTCCAGGCTGCCCTTGAGCGAGAACGACTTGCCGCACGACTCGCAGTGGAAACGGTCCGATTCGCCGCAGACAAACCTGCAAACGTTCAACAAACTAAATGAATAAGGTGAACACTAATGAAAATATTTCAAACACGCATGAGTCCATCTACGTAGTAGTCGTAGTGTGAGTATGAACAGCTACTGTCCTTTCGGGAGATTGATCTATACCAACAAACCTTAATCAGCGAAATATATTGGGAAAATTTTTCCCAATTACTAGAAAAAAGAATTTCAAATTTAATAAAAACCATTTGAATTTTTGAGAACGCTATATGGTCGTCGTGTTGGGCCGCGGAGGGGCAGAGTTGAACGCCTGGGCAAACAGGGGACGGGAGCGGTAATAAATACTGACTGGCTGCTCCCAACCTCGGCTAAGCCTAGATATACGCAGCTGACAGAATAGTCAACTGCGTAATATTTTTAATTTAACATGAAACTTTTTTTTCATGACCCGGTTTAGTAGTTAACCACTGAATAACTCTGAAGCTACCACACTGATTGGCTTGATTTTGATATCAATCTAATTGACCAATAGATCCGTTCCGACTGCCATAGCTCAACGCAAAACAACCATTTTGGGCATCCGTGGAAATTACATTACAGCACAAGGCTCCGGGAAACTACGACGCTGGTTTTGGTTTCTAACAACAGACCTTCATAAGTTTTACTCCAGCAATTCAAAACATTCCAAGCAAAAAGATAAAATTTCACAATGTCGGCCGACATGAAATATAAAGATGGATAACATCCGAAAGAGCATCATGGCAGCCGTTCAGGAATATACCATAAATAGCGAATGAGAGCGTCAGGAGATACAGGGTACATCAAAAATATTTCACAAAATACAGTTTCTTTCCTTCCGTGCCCATGTCCAAAATACATTTGTATCCGTGGTAAGTACATTTTGTATACACTGCCCGGTTGGCCGAACGCATTGTGACTGACGTTTTCGAGGTTAATTGCCCAAGGATTTAAGATATTACACAAACGGCCGGGTCTCACCTGGAATGTTTGGCGAGACTATTTTTATGCTTGAAGCGTTTGCCGCACTTTGAGCATACGTTGGCGCGTACGTTACTATGCGACATGTGGTGTATCTTCAAGTCCACTTTCTGAAATTTACAAAACAATCTATGTATTTAAGAATATATTTGTGTTGGGCGTCCGTAACGAAGGCTACAGTTTTAAATTTGGTATTTTATCCAAGTGGTATGAAATTTAATTCAACTACATCGCAGCTGATGGACAAATGACAATTTTGTTTTACTATTTGTAAAGTTTCATCCCTCCATCACCTAAAGGTGATTTTGAATGATGGAAAGCAACGTAACCGATCTGTAGGTACTGGGTGTGTTTATAAAACAAACGTCTGTCACAAAATGTCAGATCCACCAAGAGTAAATAGTATAGAAGAATATTAGAAAGTGGTGCTTAGAATTAAGTAGATTTTAAAATTTAAGAGAGAAAATGTGTCTTTATTGAAAATTGTAATCAATGGTAGGTACATAAGTTTCAATTGCATTTTATAAAAGGACTGCTTAGCTGCCTTCTTTTCTGAGATAGAAGAATGCTAATTTTCAGCAGATCCTGCATACGCTATACACCAAGATGCCTTTATCTTCGTAGGTATGGATATTATCCTGAAAATTTTCCCAATACGTATCTATTTATTTTTATTTATTTCAGGAAACAACAGCTTACATAGTAATTACAATAAACAAAAAAAAAACAATTAAAACACAAAGCCAATAATCCTCCAGTCTTAAAAAAATAGAAAACCCATTCGGGAGCGAGGCCGGACCAGGAAGTAGGGGGGGTTGGGGAATCCAGACAATCACCAGAATATAATATAAAATACAATATATAATAAATTCTACATATAAATATAAATATACTATTCAAGGTTTAGAGTAGACACTCTCTTGAATGCCGGGAAAGTAGTGTTAAATATATTGACGTCACTTAACATGCTGTTGTAAGGCTTACATGCTCGATGTATATATGAATTCTGTGCATAATTCGTACTCAACCATGACAGATGGAATGCCTCACATTGGCGAGTCGGTCTAGATGGAACCCTCAATTAGTATCGATTAGCATTTGTATTAGGAATATTTTAAAACACTCGAGTTACGGCGGTAAGCCTGCATTATTTTTAATAATAGGTAGTTACTTTGTATTTTCTTGAATAGTTCTGGTTATTTATTGTTATGGTTTTTAATGTTGTTTTTTTCTTTTAGTACCTGTTAAATAAATAAATAAAAACATACTATTATCATTTACAGTAAATAATAATCCTCACATGCTCTTATCTAAAATATATTGCTTGCGTAGAAAATGTATATAAGTACTCTGTATGACCGGTAAAGAAAGTTATTTAGAATGTTGACAGGTGTGGACGGAAGACGGAAAGACGGAAAGCTGTTGAGGTTTTTTTCACTCTACTGACCAGTCTCCCTTTTTCCAAATTCAAGAGTGGAATGAATTCGATTCCAGTCACATTTCGCCGCTGAGAATATTAAACGGCTCTTTTCTCAACACTGTCAAATGACGTACGTAAGGAGACGACGGCGGTGGTGCAGTGGTATAAGCGCCTGCTTCAAAGAACCAGAGGTCCCGTTGCCATTTTTGGCTATTTTTTGCCTTTTCGCAATATTCAATAACACTGTTGACTGAGTTAAGTAAAAAGACATAAAGAAAAACTGTCATTCATATTCAGACTTGCGAGATGTTGTCTGCCTGTAATGAACGGTCTCGTATCACGAAGGCAACAACAAGGTAGTCCGAGCTACTAACCGACCATTCATCCTCAAGAAACTCTGCAAGCTCTAAAGGTTTCATAGTGTTCCAAAAGACTTAATGTCAAATCTTCCAGTAGTGTAAAAATAGCAATGCACCTGTTTGAATCGCTTGTCGCATATCTCGCACGGGAAGTTCCGAACGTCGTTGTGCGACCTACTGTGTCGCCGCATGTGCAACCTGTTGTCGAAACACTTCCCGCACACGTCGCACACGTATCTCTGAGCGGTGTCATGCAGCGCCCGATGCGAACGCAGTGCCCCCAGGGACTTGTACTGGCGGCCACAGACGTCGCAGGAGCCCTTGCAGCGTACGCTGTGGCGACCAATGTGTTTGAGCAGATCTGGGGAAAATGTATGAATCGGTTATATCATCGTCTTCAGCTAACAAGACGAGATGGTTTGTAAGTATTATTTTAAAGTCAGAGTGGGTCTTCCAGCCAAGTCCATCTTAGAAATCTGGGTCACAACAGAACGTTTAAAACACCCTGGCACCATCATTCTACATCCAGATGGGGAAAAGGGGACCGGTCACCAGCGTGGACGTTGGTACGGTGAATAATCCATACGCCCATTTAGGAGCTTGTAAATTCTCCAGCTGTTCCAAAATAAAGCCCCAACGACATAGCATAAGAAATATCCCAAATTTATCATAATAAAATTTTGTATTCATGCAATCATCTGGGAATACTTTTAGTTTCCTTTTACATCAGATAACCTAGCAATACTCAAGTACGCTTCTAATTAAACAGTTATTTATATATTCATTTTATTTACTCATTTGACAATAATCACATAGATCGTGACTAATATACAGAAGCACTTATACATAAGGACATGTTTTCACAGCTATAGCGAGCGATGAGCGCCACTGAATTTCCCTTAGAAAATTTCCCTTGAATATTCCCTTAGAAAAGAAATTTTTATAGTTCCCCCAAGACTGGATACATAAGAAATATTTCATTTATATTACTTCTTTGATTTAGCCTCATATTAATAATAGAGATTCATAGAGCATAATTTATCACAATGGTGTTATTAAACTACCAAGACATCTCACATTCTCGGATTTTACGGAACCTATACCACGTCTACTCTACCCTCTCATGCAGTGGCGTGCCCAGAATTTGTAGGGTTAGGTAAGCCATATTGCGGAGAAGGAGCAGCGGGAGGCCACTCTAACCGCCGGAGGTGAATTTTTTTTGAGCCCGGCTTTTCGGCTTCTATAGAATTACCGCCACTGCTCTCAAGATGGCCTAACCTCAGAAAGTAATTTCCATGTAAGCTCTTACCATACTTAAGTGAACTCATCGTAATGTTTAATTATTCCCTTTTAACAAACAAATTACAGAGGGATTTTAGATAATTCTGAATAATTAATGTAATTTTGTTTAATTTTGAATAAATTCTTACTCTCTTTTCTGCTGATATATTTCCCACACAAATCACACTGATAGCTTGGACTGGAATGCGTCGTCAAATGCACTTTGAGGTTTTTACTCCACCTGTACGTCTCGCCGCATATCTCGCACGCGTACGGATACGCGTCCGTGTGCCTCCGCATGTGTCTGTGCATCTTCCGCTCGCTCTTGAATATTTTCCCGCACACGTCGCACGCGTTGCGCAAGTATTCCGGCTTGACTGTAACAGATGCGGGGTCGAAATCCGGGTCGCTATAGTCGTAATCGTCGGCTTCGTACGCCTCGTCGTCGTCATGACGGTAGGTGCAGTTCTCCTGATGTTCTTCCTTCACGACCAAATCGGCTGGCGGTTTTAGCTTGGTGATCATTTTTTCGAACTGTAAGAAAACCACATATTTTTATGCAGTCCTGTGACTGTCCCTTCGAATCATAATTTACACTTATATATGGGTTCTCATAAATTAGCGCCGCATTCTCTTTATAACCAACCAACAATTATTTCACTGGAATAAACCGACAGGCTGTTAAATAAACGTTACAGACGTGGTATATAAATTCCATAATATAAAAATATACCAAAGTATAGTCGATGAGAAAACACTATTTGGACGACGGCGACAGATGCCTCCCTTAAAATGTTCAAAAATACAAACCTTTGACAAATGAGGCAAATCGCTTAAGGGCTCGTCTGCTTCAGCCTCGTCGCACACTTCGACCTTCTCTTCCTTGGGAATGTGCAAAATATCAGATACTTTCGTATCCGCGAGCGATGTCATCGGCGCCGATTCGTTTTTCAAATCACACGTCGCATCCACCGCACCGTTGGACGTTATCGGTTTGAGTGTAACGACGTCGGATTCTACGTGTTTATACGTTACGGCCTCATCAAACGATTCCACAGGGTACTCGCGCGGTTTGTGCTCCTCGGCCATGTGTTCATCAAGTGATTCGCGGTCCGTAAATGCGTTGTAGCACGCGTCGCATGTGAAAGTGTGAGAATCGCGGTGCATTTGCATATGGACCTGTAATACACAATAATATAATTAATACTTGTATAAACTTTGTATTAGTTAATTGGTTACGAAAAGCATATAAACTATTTTATATATAAACAGGCAGGCTGCAATTATACTGATTACGCCAAATGCTATTTGTCCTACAACCAAAAGCCCATTAGTGCCAGTAGTTCTAATGGTTTTTGAAAGAATATAAGCTTTTCACATAAAAAATTACTTAATTTTCTGCCGTAGGGTGAAATTTAGAAAAAAAAACATCAAAATTAAAAAAACTCGATTGGTAATAAATTTTGGATGTATGTGGGTAAATGTCACAATTAAACGCTTCTGCAACATCCTCGAAGAAATAACATTGGGAAGTTAGAGAGTTTAAAAAATATTTCTTAGGAGTACAAATCTGCTTACTGACTATTTAAAAAAAAAACTATTCTCCTTAATATTAAATTATGATAAAAGAGCACGCATACAAAATACCTTCTTGTTGTATCGGTTGCTGAGTTGCTTTCCACACACGTTGCACTTAGCAGCCAACCCTCGGTGGATCAGCTCGTGCCCTACGAGCAGGTAGCGGCGCGTGAATACCTACGCACAATGCATGAAAGTAAGTCCTAATTGTAATCCACTAATTTATAAAAATAAATAAAAACAACGTATGAGTTTCCGAATGCGTTGTCACCCTCAGTGCGGGTTAGGTAGTGTAACCACACCCTAACCGCGTAAACCTACTTGGCCCCTAATCCATACCCGCACCGTGAAAGCAGCACCTTCGTTTCTGGGATACTCTGTAACCGGAGTATGTAATAAACGTCTTATTGAATGGGTTTAGATGTCATTTAGCGATTGCCCGGATCAGGTTTTTACCAAACCGTCGAACACGACTCGCGACTTTGTTGTGGGTGCTCGATTACTTCATGCGGTAATCCCAACCGGCCTGGGGGTGCAGTGGTACAAACGCCTGCTTCTAAAATTCAGAGGTCTCGGGTTCGAATCCCCAGTAGGTCGAAATTGGCCAGTTCATTTTTCGCCGCTGAGAATATTTAATGGCACTTTTCTCAGCACCGTTGGGTGCATTAAGTAACAAGACACACACACATACAAAAATACCCATTCAGTTACAGACTATGGAGGTATACACAACAGGCCCCCAAGAATGTTGCCTAAGTGTAGCAGCGAATCCAATCCCGGATGAGCCCTCAATTTATGTACGAACTTATGACAGGAGGCGGGAACTATTTGCGTTCTCAGGGCTTTTAATATAGTTAAAGCGGTGTGAATGATTTTACAAAAATGTAGTGGATACCCGCTTCTGTGCTAGACAAAAACATCTTTCGTTTAATGTATCTATGGTCAAAATGTTGACCATTAACAGATTTCTTTCCTTTTTCCCTTATACCGTTGTTGAATGAGCCTGCCACGTTTTTTAGATCAGCAACACACATTGACAGTGCAATTGTGAGCTGGTAGCGTTCCGTGGTCATAATCGTGCTATTTCATCTAATGGCTGTTAAGCCTCGCAAAGCTCGATGAGACGCAGTATTTTCACACAAACTCAACCTTTCTTTATAGGATAATCTTGAAAAACAGAATCAACATAATTTTAGAAACAGTTTAATTCACAACTTTACTTTAATAAGACATTTACGTCTAAAGTTTTGATAAAATGGTTAATTCTCCAAGGCAGAGGTTATTATGAGAGTATTTGGGTATCTTAGAGTAGAGTTATAATCCGTATATAAGGCGAAAGCCTAGTTAAACAAAATAATTTGCATTATACCATTGCCTTTATAACATTTGCTGGAATTAAATAAATTAGATTATTCTCTTCTATAATATCATAACACTACAACTTTTGTAAGGAAAAATGACCGGATTGCGTCCCCTTAATACGGATATCAAATAATTTTCGTATGAACATAATTTAACACGGTAAAATTATAGTAAAGGCACCTTCCCGCACTCGCTGCAAGGGAACGTCGCTCTGTCGCCGTGAGTCCGCCGGTGCCTGTCCAGACTCGCCTTCAGCGTGAATTTTTTGGCGCAGAGGTGGCACTGGAAGAAATCGACGCTCGATTTGTCCACGCACACGTACCTCATGTGCTTGGCGAGGCTGCTCTTGTAGCGGAACATTCTCCCGCAACGCGTGCATTGTATGAGGTGTCTCCGACTCACGTGCACCTAGAAAACCAAACGTCACAAACAAATTACGTCACATGTTTAGAGGAGGGAACAGGTCCACGTGTGACGTGGTGTGACAAGGGGAGGAGTCACAAGCTACGTGACATCAATCCAAAAAATCAAAACATTGAAATATTAATTACATTGACACTTAAAAAAATAATTATAGAAATGGTGGTTTAATCTAAATTACTTCTAGATTTATTAAAGCATATTGTGTGACTCACAACAGGGGTAGGGGAGTCACACGAATGAGACAACCTGCAACAAGGTCGAGAGGACAGTCAAAAAATCTTGAAATTTGTGACTTAATTTATGGATGGTGTTATAAATTTAACATCTGTGTAGGTTTTTTAAATTTTTAATAATTTGTATTTTATTATAAAGTACGTCTCTTCGATATTAAGACTCGTAACGTCCAATTACCTGCGTGTGTGACTTGACCTCCGCCTTCGACTTGAATTTCTTGTCGCAGTAAGAGCAAGCGTACCTCCTCTCGTTGGTGTGCACCAACCGATGGGAGGTGAGATTGTCCTTCCTGTGAAATGGTTTCCCGCACACGTCGCAGATGTACTGGAAGTTGTAGATGTGCCGGTTCAAGTGCTCGACGAGGGTACGCTTCGACGCAAACTCTTCCTTGCACAGGTCGCAGATGTATTTCGAACGGGTGTCGTGCTTGATTCTGTGCTTTTGGAGGGTGTGACTGCGGAATTGAAAACATGTTTATCAGAAATGCGATGCTTACGAGGGCAACAGCGTAACTGCTATATTATACGGTGAACTAATTCAAAATGTCGAACCTATGACGGAAACCTTTCCCGCAAACATCGCACGTGAGTCGTATGTCGCGATGCCTGCGCGTGTGATAGAGGAGCGTCCGCTTGCGTTTGAATTGCCGGCCGCAGACGTCGCACGAGAACGGATACAGGTCTATGTGGCATATCCTGTGCTGCTCTCTGTAAAAAAACATTGTCAACGCACAATATTTATTCCTGATTGATTATACGCAGGACGGCAGAAAGCAATTAACGCCATATACATAATAAGAAAGTCATTAAAAAAATATTTAATTAGGCGTATATGAGACCGCTCCTTGAATATGGCTATCAAATTTGGAGCCCCTATTTAACCCTATGATAACGATGTTCTAGAAAAAGTACACCATTGAAACTGCCCACTATTAAGGAACGGAGTGAACAAGAAGATCTCATAGATTTTTAAGATTCTGAATGAGAAGGTTTTGACTGTCCGGGGTATAGGAAAATATATGACTTCAACGAAAACCTTAATCTAGGAGGTCACGAAATGATACATAAATACAAGGAAGCATTTCTTTCCAACGGAGGCGTTCGATGCTTTTAACAATTCGCATCCAATGTGGTTAGAAGTGTCAGCTAATCAATTTAGGAAAATACGGATGAGTATTTTGAAGATAAACAATATAATAATAATAACTAGAGGTCGTCCAGTGGTCAAAATTCGACCGTAATTCATTTTAAACTTTTAAGTTTGAGCGTTATTGAGGTTCTTATACCTCTATAATACAGTGAGTTTACCTCTATAATCATTGCATATATTTATTGAATTTTGCTCTATTATATCAGCTGCGAGCGTGTACAAATACGTCATGATCGTGCGTTGAAATTTAAAATTTAATGTTAGTAATAGTTAAATGTTAGTGACATTGACAGACTATTGAAAAAATAACATTTGAAATCATACATACTTCACACCTCAAAACTCATTCTGCCAATTAGCTGTCAGTAGTATGAATGTGTTATTTTATTTAATTTATTGTATTTGTGACACATTATAGATAAATTTTAGCTTTCTGCACTCCTTCTCCATATAAACTTTTACTATGCCAAATCTCACACTCCTCGATGTTATGTTAATATGCCATCTGGTGGCACATGCGAGGACTTCAAAAGGAATCGACGAGACTTTAAAGAAAAACTACTATTTGACGAGGTGTGGAAAAATTGATCAAATATTACAGCTAATGTATGATGCTATGGTTAACCCGCTGCTCGCTTAACACATGAGATCCGAGTTTTAATTCCTGGTGCGTTTCATTAAGTTTTTTTTTAAGTTATTGATCATCAATATGGAATGTACTCATCAACTAAACCAACTAAACTATCATCAACTATCAACTAAAATAAATAATGATATAAAATATTACTCAAATGTATTAAAAAAAAAGGAAACAGGTAGGCCTGTGAATTTAGTTTAATTTAGATGGCACATAAAACTTTTAGTGGTCTGCGTTTGTTGTTTCCGATTATATATAACTTTTGAGTTACAATTTACAAATAATTAGGAATACTCACAGCTTCCGCTGCGTACTAAAAACTTTAACGCAGTCTTCGCAGTGGAGCAGTTCCCCCGCTTTTGGTGCGCTGTCCAGCCGGAGAACATCCTCGAATAATGCTTCATTTCTATCGTCATCATTCTCCAACTTAACGACGATGCTGTCGGTTTCAATTTGAGTCTTCAACTCGGAGAGAAGTTGCAGTTTCTTCTGTAGTTCCTGCGTCAAAAGAAAAAATGTTTTTTTTACCCTAGAACATTTTTGTTAAGGGAGAAGTAGATGATATTTATGTATTCACAAAAAGCGCCACGTCTGGACTCTCCTTTTTTTGAAATCTGTTAAAAAATAAGCAATGTAACATTATAAGGAGAAAATGAGCAATGTCTAGATCAGGGATTCTCAAACTATTTTGGGCAAGAGACCTCTTTTCCAAAATGAACTGATACCTCAGACATATTACTTTAAAAATCCTATCTCTAGTTTTTTTCCTGTTGATAAAACTTGATCATGATTTTGTTCGTGTTAAATCGCGTACAGATCAAATACAGAGCAAGTCAAAACTTGCCTGAAAGACTCGTAGGAACTTCTCCACGCTTATTGATTTACCGAGTTTTTCAATTTGTACGAACTTGTGCACGCTTATCGACTTGAGTTTTTTAAAAGTACCACAATGATACTTCCTACTAAAATATTAGTCATTCTTATACCAAGTTGGTACGCGCAACACAACTTATACAATATCTTGAGAGTTTCAAATAAGAACTTTTGTTAATTAATAGGGGTCGATTTTTAGAGCTCGTCGATCCCCAATAACAGTTTTCGTTTATGTCGACCCCTGGGAAACCGATTTCGACTCCAAGGGGTCCACTTTGGAGTCCCTATTGACCACTTTGGAGTCCCTGGTCTAGATGGAGGAAAATGATTGATCCACGATGATTAATATCATTATTGATTAATGATAATTGAATGATAAATATACATTATAATGCATTAAACATATTAGTATTTTTATTTATTTAATTCAGGATAGACAAATTTATATAAATCACATGTGCAAATTGGGCAAAATATTTAAAAGTATACCATCGTTGTATTCGATTAAATTTATTTTATTTATTTATTAATTATTACATGCACTCTTATAATATAAGCAGTAAAATAGTGTTAACTATGTTCAATCATAGAACTGTTTAATGGGACAAAGTCGCTTGTCTACGCAGATAAGCCGGACATGATTAACGCCTTGGAAGAGAATATTCGGCGCATTATTGCTGACATACGGCCCAACTTGCTGCAAAAAGTGGTTGAAAGTGGGTGATGGGGGCCTCTCGGCTGGAATTTGTTCGAGTCAGCCGCGGCGGCCACTTACCCGAAATCGTTTTTAAAACATAATGGCAAACCCTTATCTTTATAATAAAACTAAATTCTTAGCCATAACATCAAATTATAAGCGTTTTATCTCTTCTTGAAAACCACGCCTCTAAAAAAACCCCCTATATATATTTCCATTAGAAAATTATTTTAATTTTGTTTGAACTCTTTTCTTTATTTTTATTTTAAATTCTATATTATTTAAAGTGTTCATTGAAAACACAAGCTGCAAATCTTTCATAACAGCTGTATGATTGTCTGGGTTAGAACGTATCATGTGATTCGATTTCGATTCGATTTACTTACTATTACGAAGTTTCCATGGATTGTAAGCTGTAGTGGTCAAGTGGAATTATAGTTGGCTTTGTGAGCAATATGGAAGCATCTAATAATGAACTGCGATGATTATTTCTTTGGGCTTATCTACACTTTATCTACACGACCAACAGATAACCAAGTAGTTCGCCAGAAACTCCGGAATATCTATGTAATCTCCAGGAGTAGTTCGTCATTGATTTAGTAGATAAATAGTTAAAATAAGTTATCACGAAGATAATATTATAATTACATCTTTAGAAACAATTTAACCTTTAAAGTTGGCTCTCGCTTTGTTGAACGCCGTGATTTGGCCATCGAATTTCATTAGAAATTCTTTTTTTTAAAACTTTGTTAATATTTCAAATATTCCCATATTCAACTTCACCAAAACCTTAGAAAACATTTGATATGCTCGCCGTGAATACTATATAATGGAACCGCTAGGGAGTGTAATGCCATTTTTACTGAATATTACTTCTTTGGCAATTTTATAAATTAGCTTTCTTTCACCAAACTAAATGCTTAAGTTTAGTGAAACAAATTTGAAAATTACACGAAACAAATTCCAAGAAATGACAAATTGACAGCTCACAGCCAGCGGCTTTTGTTTGTGTTGACGTTTATATTTTTTTTTTTTAATAATAAATACCATGACTTCTAAACCCATGATACCTATGAATCTATTCTATGTACATTTAAACTGTTTATGCGATGGTAATGAAAATTAAACAATTTAAATTTTATGTCCAATTTTTCAAAAGCCTTCTTAAAAAATAATATTTGCACTTGCACAGGAAATAGTAAAGCCGTGTACAGACTCCAACGATCACACCTTGTTTCCATGCATGTTGCGGTGCGACGGAGCGGGTTGGGAACGAGTAAGATTTTCGCTTCAGTGTTGACGAGATTCGTGCACATGCGAATGTCTTTATTGTATTGTATGACAGTACTCAATGATATTATTATGATTGCAAAACAGAGTGGACATACAACAAAGTGTATAAATTCATATATTTATATCACGAAAGACCCATCATAATCATTTTATTTAAACCAAGAATATCATTACAAGTTATATAATATGGTTACGTCAATGTTATTAGTTATACACTATCAAAGTATACATTTCAAGTGATAAAGATTAAAACATTTTATGGATCATTCCGGTAAAAAATAACAAATAATCCGAGAATTACTCAAAAAGAGCTTGCTTCAAAAACATCTAAACTATAAACATTTTTTTGATCTACGAAAATAAGGCGAAAATAAAAATCGCACCATGTTTTGATTTTTTATACCAGGTATTGTAATTATACGTACATCGGATTAAAAAAAAAACACACTATTATGAATTAAAGGTAAAATGCCCTTTTTTAATGTGCTTTTACTGATCTAGTTAGCTGTATGAATATTTCATTTGAGAAAAGAAAACTAGACAGATTAACATAATGTTTTTATTACGCCAAAATCACGCGAATCACTCTTGTTTCGACGTTTGGGCATTTTTTTTTTCAATATGATGTTTAGTGATATTTGAATTTTTACTTAAATAGGTTTTCGTTATGAAACATTTTTTTCCGATTCTGGTTCATACACAATTCAAAAAGCCAACATCAACGTATTGCTAAAAGAGGTTTGGTTCTACTTTGTAGGTATTTGAAGGATTTTTTTTCATATAGTAGGAATAATTTCCAATAGGATGGTGCAAGCAAGCTCAATACGTGTATCAATAGCTCTTGAAAGAATTGTTCAATGTAAAAGGACTGATAATATCAAAAACAATTCGTAATATTAAACCAAGACGTGTCTACACGAAGTGCCTGACTTTCTTTTAGAGGAACAAGCTACTGATCGGCTAAGATTTGAAAAGTTTGACCTTATTTTGCATTTTAGCTGCTTAGTTACTTAAATATGATTTCACCCGTTCTTTTAAAGTGTCATGAACCTCACGCATTTTATTCTCGCTCGCAGATGATTTTTACCACCGTTCCTCAGAGATACCCAAGTAGATACCTAATAGTTAGGTATCTTTCATTTATCTAATTCGAGACTAAAATTGAGCCGAGAATATGGTTTTATACAACGACCCCTTGACTTCTTTCTACAATTGAAAAAAAAGTAACAGTACATGCTATTAATATATTAGCTAGGTAGTATGAAACGCATACTTGCTATTTGAAGTCCATATTTTAATGGATAATATAACTAAGTTTTAAATAATAAAGCGTTAATTTTAAGTATGGTTTATATAAGTTGCGAGCGAAATAGAATCACTCTTAGGTAGTAGGTAGTTTCTATTCGATGCCGCAGCGGATAAGAACCTACCAACTAAAACAAATGACATTGTATGAGTATGTAATTTGTATTTTCAGCACGTTTTTGGTTTTTGGGTAACGGACTGTACAAATGTGTTTTATTTTAGAAAGGAAATAGAAATAAAATCGTTCGCTTTCATAACTCTTGAATTATTTTTATTTATAGAATATAATAGAATCAAAACTGTTGCTTTCCTACGTTAAATCTTTTACAAATTACTATTGAAAAAAAAAAACCTAACTAACCTACTTACTTTTACTTAAATTTGTTTATCTTTTTATTGAATTAGCAATAATCGAATTCAACCATATCTTCACGACGTATATCTTCGACGAGGCAGGATCCAGGATGAATCGTGTAGAATGTTCAATAATCGATTAATATAAATATTAGATATCGTACAGTCCTAAGCACGGTAACAACTTTCGTTCATGTAATCCTGAATTTTGTCCAAATTGTATTCTACTCTAAATTTATCACATTTGCGGCATCAAAAAGTTATTTAAAAATTAATTTTTAATTTAATTAAATTCAAAAAAAAATCAGTTTTTTTTTTCATTTCGTCTTTATTTTACCGCACCACTCGCTCGTTTTTCTCAGACTAGTAAATATATTTTCGTGTTATTTTTCTGCCACCAATTAAATTTGGGTTTTTTATATTTTTATAATTGACAAAAAAAAATGTTATTACACATTAGTTTTATACAACCATGATTGACAGTGAAGAATGCTGAAAATACGATACCGCTGCACACCATAGTAGTTCACAGAATTATTGACTTTATATCAAGGAATTATTTTTTTTGCATCTTACATAACTAATATTTTTTATTTTAACTACACAACAAATCAAACTTCTTACAATAAGTGCACACATCAAAATAACGATTACTTTAGAGAATGTGGTAGCGCACATTGCGCTATATTCATAGCAGTCAGATAAAACTCACACCGGCCATAATAATATACGGCAATTTACTAAGGCCCTATCAACATCTTGGTCATTGACATGACATCTGACTCATCTTGGATAACGACAAATCGCAAAATGTCAGGCTGTCCCCTTCCCCCGTAGGTAGGATTTTTCTAAATGGGACAATCAATTCAAATTGGAATTGGCGTGATAGTCTACATGCGGTCACGCCATTACAAATTAATTAGTAATGTCATCGCGTGAGTTTCTGAAGGCAAAATAGCGGACATTCCATCATGACGTCATTTAGGCAGGGCCAAATTCCAACACCAGTATACATTCCTGAAGTAAAATGAAACGAATTATCATTTTAAATGTTTTATTATTAAAAAAAGTTTATTTGAGAAGTGTTTTAAATAAAAACGAGGAAATATGTCCTAAAAAAACGAAATACGCACAAATTCATTCAAGGGAAGATAAACTAAACATGACATTTGATCAATAATTAAGCGCAATCTAACATTAGACATGACAAGGTAATTCAAATAGATGTAACTCGCGTGTAAAGGGGTAATTGTTGATAATACAACGGCATAGGGCGACGAAAGGCACGAAGAGCGAAGAGTTCTGCAAGAGAATCTCGGTAAACATCGATGGTTCCCAGGTACATCGCTATTGGCTATTGTTACACATTATATGCCGAAAATTAACAAACGGCTGCTTTTACACAATTATAAAATCACACACACGCTTTCACAGGGCTTTCAGAATCGTGAAATCATAAAAAAATACAATAATCTTCGTTTTGTTTGTGGCGGATCGCGACTGTTGTGGGCACAGACGACATCGAGAGGTCTAGAAGCCGTGAACCTTGAGCTGGTCCGGCTTGGCCAAGCCCGACTTGGTCAACCACTGGCAAATATTCTCGCGCTGGTCTCCCTGTAGCTGCAACACCTCACCGTATTCCGGGTGTTCGACGACAGTCCCGTTGCACGCGAACTCCTTTTTGCATGCTCGCACTATCTTCTTCAGGTCATATTCCGAGGACAGACCCTGGACGGTCGTCAGTGTCTTGCGACCGTTCCGCTGCTGGATTCTTATATGGACTAAACCATCTTGCACGTCATCCTCCGAGCCCTTGATAGCATCGGCGAACGGGTCGAATGTGTTTAAATTCTGGATGGACATACGATAAAATAAATGTAAACTTTAACGAAAAAAGTGTGCGATACGCAAAACTTTTGGAATCTAGCGATCTGAAGCAACGAGACGCTAAACTGCGCGAGACTTGCTGCAATGGCGAATTCACACAATCTGTCGATTGGGCGACGCGAAATTGCTTCACGTCACTGCGGATGCGGAAACAGTAGAATTCGACCAAGGGCGCAATGAAACGATCAATACTCTATATAGCGGTGTTGTCTATAAAAATAAAGGCTCGCTTACAATCTCGTTCCATCTAATGTATTGAATTAATATTTTAAATTTATATTATACATTATAAATTTCTGGCTAGTTTAGATATTATAGATTTAAATATGTATACATATTTGACATACGGTGGGTGTGATCACAATATTTTCATAATATATTCATACATACAGGGACTAAAACTGGTATAAAATTAAATTACCGTTTCTTTTAGAAGTGTATTGTTATGAACTTATTTATTTTTATATTTGTTATTTATATTTAAAACTAACTTTACCAAATTCATTACTCATTTAATTAACATATCAATGGAATCCGGTACTTATCCTCCTTTTTTAAAAATATAGATATTGAGACCTATAGAACAATACCAACGCAACAGAACCAACACAACGACGCCAATAATTATCCCCCGATTGCCATTATTCATTGCATAAATAAAATATTTGAAAATTTTATTATTAATCAAGTATCTGATTACCTATTAAAATATTAAATCTGATTAAAATGTATAAAGTTCTGTCTATGGGTTCTGAAATCATTAAACAAAGTCTCAACGAATGAAAAAACATTCTTTTAATACTAATTGATTTTAAAAAGGCTTTCGATACTCTATTTTTTACTAATATAACTTAGACTTTATACTATAATCTAGATATTAAAGGTAAACTAAATTAGTGGTTTATTGATTTTCTAAGTGACAGATTTATGATCGTGAAAATCAATACCTGTTTCAGTGACCTCGTATTAAACGAATCCTCAGGGGTCAAAGATCGGATCGACAGCTTTCAATACGTATTGCTATGATCTTATATGTGTATAAAATTTTGCCACTGTCTACAGCACGCGGATGACGCTTGCAGTAACAGGATCGACCGTTGAGGAATGCCTAGATAAACTTCAAAAAAGACAAAGGGCCAATACTTAATGCTTCGAAAACAAAATTAATTCATATCCGCTCAAAACATATTCCCTTTATAAATTTACCTTTAAGGAGCCACTCCCTTAACTGCCTACATGACAACATTAACATGTATGATTCAGCCATTGTAATTATCACTTTATAGAGGTGGTGGACACCTCTAAATACTTAGATCCCATGATACACTAGCAATCATATGCTGACTTCGTATGTATTTTTGCAAAAATTCCACCATCTAAAGCACCATTTAAACTTGAATGCCTTATTAACAGTTTATAAAACGCTGGTGGAGTCCAGAGTATCAGTTATGGGTTGATAGTTTACAGCAAAGAGTATAAAACCTATTTAACTAAAATACAATCAGTACAGTTTCGAATACTAAAAATAATCGTATCCAACAAAGTGAAAACGAAGTACAAAAACGATGTTGGAGGACTTTTTTGAATTCTGCATGGTATTCACGAAATCTCAAATGTTTAATTTTAACATATTTATGGAGTATTTCTCACGTGAAGAATTCAAAGAGTATTTTTCACATGTATACTCTACAAGGCAATTATTATCAGAGATACTTATGATAACGAAATTTAAAAATGTGTACAGGGAAAGGCAAATTAAAGTTGTCCTAGCACGATTATATAATAAGGTACCTCTAAGAATAAAAACTGTAATAAAGATACTGATGTAAAAAAGGGCTAAAAATATACTTCTATTCTTCATTTCATTCTTCTTATGCACGTAATATTTATTAGAATAGAGCGAGCGATAATGCATAATTTAGAGCGATGATGATTATTTTTGGTTTGGTATTTGTCGTCACTCTTACTTTGGTGTAACATAAGAAAATTTTCAGAACGTGGGAATCAAAGAAATTAGAGATTATTATAGATACCTCATATAGTATATTAAACCTCATATAGATATGTACCTCATATAGTATATTAAACCCCTATTAATTGCGGTCTCTTAGGGCCCTAATCTTACTATGTAATTGAAATTTAACTATATTATAGGCATCTTTTCTACATATTATATTTTTCACCCCAAAATTAGTTCAATATCTCGAATAAAATTCCTAAAGTTTGAAAACCCGGGTACCTATTTGAATTGATTTTTTGCAATGTAATTGAACCTTTATTTTGGATGTTTTTTAATTTAAATAATAATTTTTGAAATTTAGATGAAAGACATATATTTAATAATATTATTATGTTTATTAAATTAAACGCGGTTTTGTAATATAAAAAACAATTCGAATGTATAGATAATTAAAATAATACCAGACGTCATTTGTTGACATATTTGTTTGACTTCAAGTTTGAGGTTACCCTGCCGTCCGGCGGACGCATCATTGTTTGTTTTTAATTTTTATGTGATTGTTAATATAATAAACAGAAAAAATGCCAACAGTGATATTATTGGACGTTTCTTTATCGATGTCTCGGCCGGTTGTAATATCAGATTCGACGGACAGCCACACTAGATACAGCTTGGCATGCGCCGGCATCAATTCCTTTCTTGATTACTTGAGCATCCATTCAAAACTTGAGCATGTTGCACTCGTGGCTTTTTCATCACTGTATGAAGGTTCAATTTTTTAAAATATTCAAGGATATATATACTCTTCCTATTAAAGGAGGTTTGATTTTTTTGAATTGTGAAAAACACTTTTTCCCACCCCTAGTACCAATGGCCCTAGGGGTGGGAAACCCCTAACCTAACCCCGAAAAATATTAAAATTAAACATAGTTTGAGGAATTATTCGGTCTGTCGTTTGAAGCACATTTAATAAAGAAAAAAACAATATGCGGTACATTTTCTTACTAAAAACGGTTGAAATGTTATTCACATTATCAAAAAACTTTAGTTATCATGAGTAAAACAGCAGTATGCATGATGGATATTGCTTATTTATTTATGATTACGGGTGTACTTTCTTTATACTTATGAATCTATAGGAAGTATTTTTAACACAAAGTGGCAGAAAACACAAAATAATCTCAATTTTATTCCGCTTGACATTTATGCCAGGGTGGTCGCGAGTTTGAATTCTGGGAGAATTCACAAAATTAAATGAGTAAAATCTTATCACGATTTTTAAAATGAGTAGGGCTAAAATGCTACTCGAACTTACTTTAGCTAAGAAGGATTCATCAGTGAAAAAAGAAAACCCAGCTTTTGGTTAAAAAGTGAAAAACGTAATTAAGTATTTGAGTTAATAATTTCTCAGTTCAAAATAAATATTGGGCTTTTCTCTCCTTTCTCGTGTAAAAGATATTAATTATTCTGATGAAATAGCGACCATCAAAAAAAAAATTGTCATGTAATCGATTGAATTTTTGGGAAAATTTAATGAATAAATGAGGGAAGTTTTTAATTTGTACAATAATAATAAAAATAACATTAAAAAGATATTTACATATTCAGACTCAACTTTATTTACCTATTTTTAGATTGACATACTGATTTTTTAATTATGAACTCATACATGGCTATGTTTATATCCATAACTGTATGTCCGAGGCATAACAGCTGATGTCCAAAAACAAGATTTTTCAAGAGGCCTAAAGTTACTATAATTCTAGTACAGAATTTAATGCTTTATAAAAAAAACAGTGTCTTTATGAACTGTAGGAAGTCATCATTTATATTACGAGTTATTACCTCACAATTGAACGTTGTTCAATATTTTCACGATCAGAGCTTCTTATACTTGCACGAGTATTTCTTTGGTTGGGTTGAGGTTGTTTATCTGAACGCTTAAGGTCTAATATTAGAAACTCATCATTAAAGTCAGTCGTATAATAAATTTTATAAACGGATTTTGGTTTATCACTTGAGATATATATACTATATTTGAGATTTTTTTTTTTTCATTCTTTATTCTATTAACCGAAAGAGAGCCTAGTCCTTTGTTTTAAGATAGTATATTTTTTAACACGCTCGGTCATGCTGATGCCTGCTAACTTGAGATAATTCATCGCAATGATAATTAATATACTGTCACGGGCAAAAAACGAGTATTAAAAGGAAAAAACCGTCACCACCATGAAAGCAGAATGAACTCTGAAAGCATTGTATCACCTAAACTGCGGCTTGTTTGAACAATTTATCCAGTAAAATTTAAAAAAATGATAAAGTTTTAAATGGCCCTCATGTGAATATATTACATTTTATTTCAAAAACCTTTTACCATAGCTGTTTTTACTTTAATATGTAAAACAATGCTATGACGATTAAACTAGTTGGTTCTGAATTCTAAAATTTAGGCAAATAGAAAAATAAATCAATAAAAATGACCGAAAGGTGAAAACAAATTTTAAAAATTAATAACTTTTTAATTAAAAGAGATAAATAACCTTATCCCCTCTTTTTTATAAAATTATATATATTATATAAACGTATATTGAATAATATATAATCTGTCATGTGTATATATTATAGTTTATTTTGTTTTAAGTATATGCTAATTATTAAAAAAAACTAATATTATAATTACTTTTTTACGAATTTGCTGTACCATTATTCTACGTATTTTTATTGTTAAAATTTATTGTAAACCTAAATAATTAATCACAATAAATGGAATAGTCATTAGTCTTTGTCATTATTTATTTGTCATATCTACAATTTATGGTGTTTCAGTGATTCACACGTTTACAAGAGACTACAGCATAATCAGGGCGAGTTTGCGGATGCTGAAGAAATTTGATAAGACATGCATCAATACGGCCCTTCATGGAGTCAACAGCCTCATTTTGAACGAATGGGGCTATCAGTCTCATGTTCAAATTGTATTGGTAAGTTAGATTTTTTTTAATAGGTTTCCTTACATTACTCACAACTGCAGTCAGAGCGAGTTTCAAATGGACTTCGAATCAATATCGCAACCCTGGCTTCGCTCACTTTTAGACAAAGTAGTAACTTTACTTTTTATTTCCATTTGAATTTAAGAAAAGTCTAGATGATTTTATCAGAGACGACACGAGTGCAGATTTAGGCTTATCAGCACAGCTGCCTGCTTAAAACTAAATAATAATAGCTCATACTATTGTACCAAACAGCCAGTGTTCGAGCCTCGAGTGCGCCAGAGAGTAGACCGACTGTCGCCGCGTTTTTCTGTGTTAAGCCCGTGCTACTTTCATGGGTGTCTTAATTATAATTTTTTGTGCTATAACATATCTTTTGTGTGTATTAAATTTTAGGTGACGGATGGCAATGCTGGCAGTGGTGCGTCGCGCGCTTCTTGTTTCGCACCGTCACAGCTCGCGTCCGGCGCCACGCAGCCTCCGCCCTTTCCACCGCCCTACCCGGCCAGGTTGCACGTCATATGCGTGACGCCGCCTAGCGATCCATCCTTGTTGCACTGTGAGTACATCGCCATCACGTCATTGCAGTGTTTTTATTGTTAGAGATGGCAGAGCATGTTTACAATAGTGTCCCCAAGAACACGAACCAGGGCAAATGTAGACGAGGGCTGTTCTGTGGTACAGAAGTTAAAAGACGCTCAATCGGGAGTCGGAAAACAGTCTGTTTGCGCTTGCAATCATAATTTTCATACAAGAAATTTATTCATCTCCTCTGAGGTAACAAAAGAGCAAATTTTACTTCGTACAAACAAATGTATTTTTTTTTTACATAATTACTATGACCTAGGCCATATCCAATAATTTTGGGCCCTACTCAACTAGGCCAAATATGCCTGTCCTAGAGTCAAGTGAGAAGCGTTAAAAATGGTATGTGCGAATTCGAACCCGCGACCTTTGGGCCAATAGTCCAATACCCTAACCACTGGACTACAATGATCCACGATTTTATAGATATAAAATGTGTTGTATGAGTCAACTCTCTAAAACTGGCAATTATCTGTCTAAATATACTTCAACATGTAATATTTAAATCATTGAATGAAGTGAAACGTTTGGTTAAGTCCGATAATTTTAATATTTTATCATTCCTTATTTTTCTTAGACATCCGTTCAGATATTTTTAACGGTCGACTAAAAGGCGCCACTCTGCATTTAGCCTTATATCGTAGTATGCGATACGAAGGCCAATAAAAAATGTATTTGAAAATATTTTAGGATAGTAGCAATACCTTGCGAAGATTAAGTGACGTAACACGTTGATTGCTTGTACGTTTTAAAAGCGGCAACCCAATGTTTCAAATCTACCGTTAATAAATAGGTTTATTGATAATAAATAGAAGGAAAAGATAGTGAAAACTAACTTTAAACTGTTACAATTATAAAAAAAAGGGAAACTGCCTATTTGTAAAAGTGCACAGAATCACTCCCAATGTTTCTCCGATAAATGCCCAACACTATTTTGTATCGAACTAATAGTGCCTGTGAATATTTATAGTCCAAGAGTTGTCAAAATTATCACACTGACATCACTTTAAAATTATCATGTGACAGGGTTCGGAGGGCATATTAAGAACTTTCTATGTACAACTTAAAAATACAATATAATTAGTAAATTGTTGCGTTATTAAAGAGGGTACATTTTAAAAAAATGTTTTTCAGCCATGCCGTTTTATCAGAAAATTGTGGACCTGGCTAGTTCCGGTGGACCGAGCACTGCGAATGGAGGCTTGGTCGGTGGACACAGGGGCGGAGTCTACTGTCCAGAACAGCAACTCTCGCTGACATCGGTGAGCTGTAATAAATCAAACAATACTGACACCACGAGGAAAGTTACGACCTTAATTTAAATATTTTATTGCGCAGTCGTCATTCCTTATGTTCGCACCAGCGAAGAGCATACAGTGTATTGGCGCACCTACTCTATTCTCCTGCTGTCCTAATACCTTTGTCGGTACCGAAACGCACCGCCCCGAAGTTTTGGTTTCGAAAAACTGCGGGTACAGTCAGTAATCCGAGACTCTCGCTAGAGATCGTACGCTCGCGCGCCTTTTATGTGCCATCTTATTATAAGATACCTACATTGTTATTATAACAAACTCTTACAAAACCATATATATATATATATATAACGCATTAACCAGTGAGACTCGGTGAAGTGAAGTGCGGTGCCAGCCAAGCCGAAACCGCCGTTGCCGAGCTGCCACGGAAGATCGGCTCGTTAACAGTGAGTACCGACATCCATCTCTTCCCGTAGTCGTACGTCCGCTCCCGGGTTATTCCAGGTGGTCCTTCAAGTCGCAAATTACACGCTCACAATTGAAACCCCGCACGACGCTTAGCGTTCTCGTTTTCTGAGGACCAGCTCAGACTAGTTGAGACACACAAAACAAATGTCACAAATGTCAAAACTAAGGTGCTAATTTCTTTAACACATTTCTTTCCGCACGCAAAACGCGTGGTTCACACGTTGCCGCCTGCCGTTTTTATATTAAATATTATATTGACACAGCTTTTGTTGATAAAACTCGAACTTCGAACTTCTGAGTCTATGCCTTCATGAATTCAGGTATACGCGACATGTTGTACTTTTAAATATTAATAGAAATGCAGTAACTGATGACGCTTTTACACGGCAATTGGCGTATACATCAATGATGAGATAGCTCATCATCGGCGCTGAGTGGATTAAGGCCACCGTTCACGAGACCACAATCATGAACATTTTGGCTTGTAGGGACAAATCTTAAAAGGGGACTTAAAAAAACACGTCTCTTTAGCTGTTTAAATTTTAAGGTTAATAAAGAGAAATTATGGCAAACTGCCAATATTCAAATGCAAAATTAACGACACCACTTTGCTACCAATGACGTCACATTTAAGTGCCCAAAACAACCCCTTTCCATGGGAATTTGTATTCTTTGTTTACGCAATGTGCAAAAATAAGGAATAGGAATCGAGGGCCTTGAAGGCTCCTTTAGTTAGGGTTAGGTCTGTGTTTACTTGAGGTGTGAGTTCACCTCCTCCGGCTGTCACTTAACTACTTAGGTAGCAAAATTTACCCCTTCCATTGAGCAGAAACGCTGAGTTGGTAGTAGGTTTATACATCTTTATTTTACTTTTGCCTATGACTAGTTCATTTAAGGGTGATAACATTCACACTCAGTGCTGATAACGGTATATCCCGTAATCGCCATACTTGACAGGTGCCGTTTCCGGTTGAAACCGTTACCGTCTTAATGCATTTCTATTAATATCTAAAAGCGTAGCAGGTCGCGTAAACCTTCATTCATGAAAGGCATAGACTAATCGTAGTTTTTATTTTCATTTTAGTTTGGTTTTGACGTTTGATTGTTTATGTAAAAAGTGCGCTTGTGAACTCAAAGTGTTTTTGATGGATTTGGCGGTAAATAATTCGAGTTTTATTTACAAAAGCTATATCAATATAAGATTAAACATAAAAAATAAACATTTTCACCATTTTGTATTTATTATTTTCCAATAATAAGAATCTAAAAAATGAACCTTCGCCGAACGGGCGACAATGTATGGCGCAGAATGTGTTAAAATTATGTGACCTTAGGCATACAACATCTGCATCAAATCCTATGTGTCTGTGGAGTGGACTCCTCGTATGCAATTACACGTAATTTGCCCTGAGCTAAATATTAAAAAAAATATATATTGAAAATTCAAACTTATGACGGGTTTAATGTCTACCGTACAGTGTAACCACTTGCTCAGCGAACGCAAGTAACTTTATGCCATTTATTTACGGGCAGAATTGCCGATTATTTGTACCTTCGTGAGTTTTTTCCGACCAGCACTGTCACAATGACACTATAGCAGATTCATCGCCTATTCTATCTGACTGTTATCTGAATAGTCGGCGTAAATGACTGTATGGGCGCACCTAAATGAGTGTCGTTTATGCGCAGGTATGCAGTATGTTTGCGCGCGCGTGCGAGCAACACTACTCGGAGCTGACGCCGCGGCTGCGCTGCGGTCAGCTCGAGGCGAGGGTGCGGCTAGTGCCCGCGCCTCCCCTGCAGCCCACCTACCTGGCGGACTTTGAGTCAGTGCGGCTTCACGTTCAAACTGTCATTGATATATTCGGATTCCTAACAGTGCAAGAAATGGGTAAGATGCGCTCGTAAAATGAATTGTGGGCACGTGAGCTATGGTACATTCTATGATTGATTGATAGTTTTTGTGTTTTTTTTGTTTGCAGAGGGTATGCACTCCTCATTTAAAAAGAGGTAGGAGAATTGTGTAAAATACACAATACACAAAAACTTTAATTTTGCCTCTCTCCGAAAGGGCATTTCTCTGTCTTGTACGTGGTCTCAAATTATTCTATCTCACCTGACAGCTCGTAGAAAAGAACACTGTGACGTTGTAGGATAATCTTGAAATAGGAAACATAACCTAACCATCTAAATAAATTTCCTATGACTCTTACAGTTTCAATCACAGATGATGTAATGTAATGATATTGCAATATCTAATGTGCGAACTGGTGAAAATACTTTCCCCTTCTGGCTACTCGCTTGCGTTGTACCCGACCACTAGTAAAGGTAGACAAGAAGTCGTCCCCCAAAAACCGCTCTATTATTTTTTGTTTAGTAATATAATACTTGTAAACATATTAATGATTAAAAATATAATTCAATAGTTATTTGATATTCTGATATTTTTCTTTGTTTTATGTTACACCTCGTAACACCTGTCCCGTCCTTCGCAAGTGTGGCCAGGTTTTGGAAAAGGGGCCTTTCGAGCAGATAAAATCATAAAATTACCTGCCGAGGTGGTCGTCGGTTTTCCAGCAGTGGTTAGTACTAAAATAACTTTTGATAGAGCCATAGTGAAGAAACATCTTTTGTCGAAGAGTTCCCTTGGCCTAAATGACACATATATATACGTCATATATTAAACGGAGTACGCATAAGAGATCTACCACGATAATGGTAGATCTGCTTAATTTCCACGACCTATCCGGTAGTAATTATAACCTACAATATTAAACATAATTCTCTTCATCGCCTGAATTATGGTATGATCGTATTACAGGTTCCCCCGTGGTAATAAGCAAGCACCTGATTTTGCCGTATCCAACGACCGTCAATTCCAGTTCTAACTCCAAAGATCATGGAAAAGGAGTCAAGGTATTCGAATATTAGCATAACTAGCATCAAACGCAAAATGCATTCGCTTCATATTTTGGATGCAGCAGGATATTGTTAATAGCAACCTGTTCCCAAAGGACACTTTTATTGAGGATGTTTTCATGACGCCATTTGCACCGGGCGGGTTAAGCAATTGCAATTGTAATTTTTGCAAATCGTAATGGGTGCAGTTGATTCTACCAAAGTTTTATTAAGTTACTGCTTTTGTAAAGTAATTAAAAAAATAATTTATACTGAAGTTGCATACGGTGTGTTTTTGCGCCGACTTCAATATTACAGTCAATCGGTATTTTTATCGTTTACTAAAAATACGAAGTTTACTTCATTATTTCTTTCTGGGTTGTGGATTAATTTTGAAGCTGGTTTAACTTTTTTTGTAAAAGTATTTTTTTTATAAAAGATAAGCTTAATTGATAATATTTTGTTTGTGAACTAAAAACAGTTAGGTTTCAAAAGATTGCACTCAGCTGACAGACCCAGAATGAACGGTCAGCCGGAATGGTTCATTATCTACGCCCTTGTCTTTCCCATAGCTAATCTGTTTAGCCAAACAATCATAGGACATAGAGACGAGTGCGGCAATTCCTAGAGTCAGCGCCATCGCCTCATAAAACTATTATTTTTATACTACTCTTTTTTTCCCAGATCGACCTGACCAATTCCATGGATACGAACGGCAATGATGAAGAGACCGAACCGAGCAAGGTGCCCAATTTCTGCGTTATGCTGCACGGCGCTCTGAAGGTGCGAACTACACCGTAATGAATTCAGATGTGAAGTACTGTGTGAAGCTACTGTGGGGAATTCATTATCAGAATAAAATTGATACACTATGTATTTTTGATTTAATTTTGAACGAGTGTTGTATTAATATAGTACAAAATATTGATCACAAATTCATATAAAAATATAATTTAAACAATCAAAAAACCAAAATGAGTAGTAAATGGTGGAGTTTGACACTTTACCCTCAACTATCCTTTGTCTATGAGCCCTCAGAAATAATATTTTTCCTACCCTGCTGCATCTGTCAAGTTCATTGTTGAATGGCCAGTCATATCACCAACGGTTATCTTTCATCAGGTATCAGTGTTCTCCGCAACCCGTAAATATAATTGCAGGGGCATCCGAGTTCCACAATTCAGCTCACATCATTGCCAATCACCGATTAATAAAATAAGCGATTCTTATTAAGAATATTGCCGCAATTCCTGCAATGAAATTAAATTACATTTATGTCATATAATGTCGAAAATATGCCCTCCGGGGACCAAAAACATCATTATTATCTACAAAAAATGAAGTGCAACTGTAACTAAATCAGAGATCTCTATTAATTTGATGATACCTCTATCCAGGTGGAAAACATGGCGGCGCTCGTCATCCTTAACGACAACTGGTATGGTTATGTGACCTGGTGGGGCGGACGGCGCTCCTGTCTCGTTCTCTGCGCGCTAGCACCGGGGGGCGACATGGGACCTCTGCCCGCGCTGCCTTCGCCCGCACCCTGGCTCGGATACTTTGATCAGCTCGGGCCGGCGGATGAAAATGAAACGGGTAGAGAGCAGTTTCATCTCTTTTAACTATCTGGCAATTGAGTGTTTCACTATCATCTTCATTATTTGTGGATAGTGTCTATATTGCACTATTTTTAAGTGTTCTATGTCAAAATTCTAAATACAGGAATTCCCTTAATATCACAGGTCTGTAACTTCTAAAAGGCTAATTGCTTAAAACTTCATAGAGTAACTACATAATACCACTCTAACCAATAAATAAGTAATTTCAAGGGTTGTACATAAAAAAATACAACAAGAAGGGTTCTACTATACGTCCACTGAGATTAATAAGTTGAAAATTTGACAAAACAAAGTTCTGCAGGATTTTGTGCAAATATCAAAACAAAATTAAATGTTTTTAACTTTATCAGGTTAGTTTTTTTTTTCAGCGACAGCTGTCAGCCACGTAAGTATGTAAGAGTGGTGTATTTATTTTATAGTTTTATTAAATTATTTTAGTGCAAAGAGCTCTATAACTAATTCGTAATATGTACGTAAAAATAATCGTATGTACGGGTATCCTGAAAAATTGTCAACACGTATGAACAGCGGGACACCAAGCTCCCTATGGGATTCGTGAATTTGACTTACGAAGAACGTCTGACACATTTGAAGCTAGCATCACTGGAAAAACGAAGAAAACGAGGCGATCTCATAGACTTTTAAGATTAAAAGGGATTCTATAGGGGTTCAGAGCTTAGAGATATTTTTACCGTCAACTCTAATACTCATCTACGTGAGTATGAGTTAATACTTTCCAAAAGTTTCTTCAAATCTAACCCAAAAAAGAACTCTTTGTCCAAACGAGGGGTTGATTTGTGGATTGAATTACCAACTAGTGTTGTTACCTCCAATCCAGTTCATCATTTCAAAAACCGCTTAGATGAGTACTTATTCACAAGACCACAATAAAAAACTGCACACCTATAAAATAATAAATTATCGATATTTTTAGAGCACTTTCGGCAATCTTTAGGAGTCATATTATTATTATTATATTATTGACTCATACATCACATTTTATATCTATTATATAATCTTATTATATATTTTATATTAATTATGAATTTTGGAAGAAATATTTGGGTGTTTAGTCAATTTTCTGACGCCTGGTTAATATCACAATGTGCGCTAAAGCGCTAGAAAATGAACCAGTTCAAGAGCAGACTTGACCAGTTTTATGAAACTATTTGAAACGAATTTACCAGCTGAACTGGTGCTTACTCAATAATGATAACTTCTTCATTCAATTTTATTGTAAATCAAATCTGGTGATTTGTACCATATAGAAATGGTTAATAGAACTTCGTTCGTGTTATCCTGGGTCACATTTCGGTGTCTAGATTTATGATTTCAGTGATTGTGTCTCTAATTCACTTTTTACTGCGCAGACGAACGCACGGGTGTAATAATAGTAGAGGCAACCGGCCCCACTTTCCCCATCCGCTCATCGGAACGGCGCAGTTACGCTCTCGGCAGTGGGGGCACGGGCGGTGGCGCCACCGGCGGGGGACTAGCAGCCGCCGCGTGGGCCAGACCACACGCGCTGCACGCCGATGTGCAGAAGGTGCTGCGTCACGCCAGGAAGCTGCCTGACAAAACACAGCATTTCTATAAGGTACGCCCATAGTTATTGTATTGCTTATTAGAATACCCAAAGCTATTGATTATTTCATGACATTGAAGCGACGGAAACGTTTATTAAGAGGACTCGATCAGGTCACTTCTCTATACATATCTCACTATGATTGTGCAGAATTAAAAGAAATATTCACAACTACGTGGGCACCGTATGAAGTTAGATAGAACGTCTTTTTCAAGCAACTCCAGGAAGAACCTCATCAGTAACAGAGTCGTGGAAGCATGGAATGGATTACCAGAAAGTGTCATAGAATTAAAGATAATAAACCAGTTTAAAAACCGCCTAGATGAAAACTTAAAAAATATGAGGAAATAAATAAAAGGGAAAAATAATAATAACTTTGATACTAAATAAGATATAGGCTTATTAGCTATGCTATGCTTTTTTATTAATAGATTTTATTATTATTATAATTACACAATAGATAATACTGAATATTATTTTATTCAATAATTATCCAAGTTAATATATGTTGAATGAAAAAGGTAAATTTCTACTTTTTCTAAAAGTTAAGAGCCTCGAAAAGTCTGGATTTGTCTGTCTAAAAAAAAATATATTTTATGTTAAAAGTTATTGTGAAAGGTATGTAATTTATAGTTTTTGCTTTTTATTAATTCAGGAATTAAACCGCATTCGCCGCTCAGCGATCGCCGTCGGCTTCGTGGAACTGCTCTCGTGCATGGCGGACATGTTCGAGCGCGAGTGCACGGCGCTGCCCGGATCGGCGAGTCCCGACTGTGCGATGCAGCTCACGCACGCAGCGCATCGCCTGCGAGAACCGCAGTGTCTGAACGTCACGCAGCCCATCGTTCCTCTGTCCACCAAGTTCAACATGCTGCAGTGATATAGCTCACTTAGTATACAGCCGCTATAAAGACCTAGGACAGGTCGTCTGGTGCGAAATTTCGAAGCTCCTTTCTGGAATGCCATCAAGACAAAAACTGGTATCGCCCATGGTGGTGGTGTTGAAATTTGTGATTGTGATACCAGAAGGTGGTTAATGCCATTGGCTTCTAGCTCAGAAGCTTGTAAACTAACAGAAACCTTTGTAATTTCATCAAGGTATTATATTTCATTAGTCGCCATTGACTCCAAATTATGTATCATCAGTTGCAGTCGTTTGGCAGCAAAAGGTTTAGTCGATCATGACTGTTCACAGCTAACTGAACGCTTTCTTATTATCGAAATCGCTCGCATTTGACAACATCTGTGCGCCTGCTCGTACTTAACACGGTTAGCGCCGATGGCGAGATATCTCATCATTGCTGTATACGTCAGTTGCCGTGTGCGCTTAAAAGCGTCACTGGTTTACTGCATTTCTATTAATATTTAAAAGATCGGCATTCATGAAAGGCATAGACTAATCGCCGATTTTTTATAATTTTAGTTCAATATTGACGTTTGATTGTTCATGGGAAAAGTGCGCGAGTGAATTGGAAGTGTTTTTAGCGGATTTGGCGGTAAAAGATTTGAGTTTTATTCGTGGGATATTTCGTTTGGTCAGCGACCTTCGCCGATGGGCGGCAATGTTTTACATACGGAGAAAAATATGTTTACGGTTCTCCCGACATCGTCTACGTAGGTGTTTTATAGGTATGCCTAACGTCGTTTTTTTTTTTGGGATACGTTTTGACCCGTAAATTTCTATGAAGTAACTTCTCTAGTGAAACATAGCACCTTATGTAATTAACATACATTTATTTTGCATGGGAGATTTTATATGCAAAAACTAAATAATTCGAGGGACCGACAGAAAAATTTATTGAGCAAAGATGACCGACATACAATTGAAAGATCAAAAAATCTTTGATAGAGTGAGCTTTAAGGATTGATAAAGGATTAGTCTAATATTTTCTAGAACTTTTCCTGATATCGTTGAAAGGTGTCAAATTCGAGACATTGCATGACTATCTTACGTTGAAATAGTTTATTTTAAAACTGAATTAAGGTTAATTGCAAAGTCAAATTTCGGTGAAACGGTCGGCAGTTCAGCCTGAAAAGTTGGACCCCTTATCAATGCGCTGTGTTAATGAAAGAAGTCTTCATTTTAGAAGCTTAAATAATTATATTAAAGATTTGGAGATCAGTTACTTTTTCATTTTTTCATACTCGTAATAGGAAACACTAACACACCATTGAGTCTTCGCGAATGGGCTTAGGACACCTGTATATGATAAGTACATAAGTGTCCATTTTGACTATGTACCCCCACTAAATTTTAGACGCTATTTCGTTTGGTCATGGTATGATAATTCCAGGTCTTTTAACTCCCTGAATATTATACAGGCTATATATGACATCTCCGCTTGATTTTATTTTTCGTCGGTCATTATACAGGTTAAACTGTTGATGGAAGTTCAGATTCATGCCCAGAAACACTCCTTAAAAGGATACTGCTGGCTTTAAGTTCAACCTGTAATGATTTGTAAATTATTGACACATTGTGATTCTATCATTTTGTTTGGTAATTTTATATCATGACTTGTCATATTTTGTTCAAGTCGGATTACGTATTTAATAAAAAAATTGGTCAAATGTGTTTTTTTATAGAAAAAAAAGATCATTTTATAGTAAGTAACCATTTCTAGAAAGATTTTTGATAAAAAAATGATCTTGGCTCAAAAAACTTTTAATTTGCATTGTTAACACTGTCATATTTATATACGACAAGCTGACCCGACGAACTTCGTACCGCCTCAGAATCAATAAATGTTGTGTTAAATTAAATTCAGATTATTAAGAATGCTCAAAATACTGTACAAAAATCAAAATATATGTATTTTAACACAATGACAAATGTGATAACCTCACAAAGTGAACATCTTCGAAGGCAACATAACATATGAAAATACAATGTCACAGAATACGAAGCCGTTCCATACAAAATGTATGAGAAAATGAATTCAATATTTTAATAGTTATTCTGCTACTCGGGGCGGAGACAAATCAAACAAACTAAAAATCATAAAAGTCGGTTCAGCCGTTCCTGAGTTATACATGATGTAACTAACCTGACTTTGTTTTATATAATATATATCGATTATGTGAAATTTACTTGATGACGTTCGCTTCGTGTTTTCTATTTATGTGAGCTTGTAATATCGGCCGACAGAGGTGCAACAGCTGATAACGACCTGTTTCTTTTTGTTTCTACCACCAGCCGGACACGACTTAGGAGAGTTCTTGGGGGTAGTGGTCGATCTATACCTGTCTCACCAGCACATAAAGTAGTATGTGTTCTATTTCAACCGTGCCTAATAAAATGTAAAGTTGTGCAGAAGTTGTTAGGTAATTAATAGGTGATAACCTCACAAAGTGAACACCTTCGAAGGCAACTTAAAGCCGTTCCATACGAAATGTATAAGAAAATGAATTTTCTTTATAATTTTTTTTTCGTGTGTTTTCCGATGTTATAATAGTTCTTCTGCTATTCGGGGCGGAGATAAATCCAACGAATCAAAGATCATAAAAATCGGTCCAGCCCCTTAAAAGTGGTCTAACTAACCCAACTTTTTTTATATATACATATAGATTGGCAAATCTTTTTTCTCATTTTCATTTTTAAAATGCTCTTAATAAAAAGTGAAATTTTGACACAGCCAACATGATATTATATTTCATTTTAATATTTAATAAAAATAAAAAAATATGAAATATACCTACAGTTTTATTTTAATCAATAAGTTATCCTAACAATACAATAACGTTGAATAATATTTGAGTGTTTTGGATAATCGGTTTTACTGTCCACTGTAAGAATATCATTTTTAAAAATTTAAAGTTTTTTCCCTTGCCAAAATTGCAACAAATTAAATCCTTAAATATTTATACTCTTTTGGATTGTGGATGTTTTTGTTTTTGATTAACCACTCTTTTTTTAAAATATTTTATTTAAACAAATTTATATAATAATCTGGATACCATAGTTCTTGCCGAACCGCATGACAGTTTGATTGCAAGAAAGCGCTTCCATATAGGTGCAAGTTTTGCTAAAATTCTGATTTAATTGTTTTACAACTAAGTAGCGTTCAATTATAGTTTCACCGATAATACAATACTATAAATCAGAGACATAACTCATTAATGAATATTCTAATTGTGAATATAATACCGAAACGAAATAATTACACTATGACCATTGTAAAATTCATAACCTCTCCGCCCAATCCTTAAAAAATGCATAATTTTGATAGCGCAGGAAACAAAATACCTTCTGTAATTATTTTTAATTAGGGCACGGCCCTTTAAGTTCGAGCGATGCAGTTTTTCTTTATACCGTTGGCATCGGTTCAAATTTCCGCCCCAATTTTCTAATTTTTATCAAGCCATGATACGTTTGGGACATTTTTATTTATTTTCTATATAAAAGTTATTTAAAATTTATTTTTATTTAAAGAAAAGATTTTTGTCATAAATACACACAATTTCCTTAAATGGTATAATTAACAAATATGTTATAACACATTTATATGATCTGGCATAAATGGATTTATAACTAACTGTATGGTAATAAGTAAGTAGCCAGATGTAATTGTAAAAGTTTTAGCTCAACAAGGTAAGGTAGCAAGGCTAGGCTAAAATTAGTCATTTTCAGATAAGTGGAAAAACTAGGTAAATTGTTGATTATTACAAATCTTGATACATTTCCGCAAAATAAGAATATATTAAAAAATATACGTCGGACCAACCCCAGAATAATTGAGCATCAGTTTGGGATCCATTTAAGTAGTCCTAAGAAAAGCAAGCTGATATTTTCAGGCGTTTTAATGGTGCAACAAAATTAATGTCTCAGCTATGTATCGTTTTGCAGATTAATTTAAACCTGCCACCGATGAACCGCCCGGTCATCGATCACGTACTACTTATTAAGCCAAATCGCATTATTAAGATAGAAGAATGTCGGTTTAAATTCTTTTCTTCCTGGAACAATGCGAGATTGGAAGGGCCTAGATAGGTTAATTTTTACTCCCTTTCCTGGTAATGAAACTAGACAAACGGAAGTTGTAACAGGGGAGATGACCACCAGCTGTCAAACTGAGCAATATCACTGGAGCTAGCTCCTAAATATTGAAATTAGCAACAAAAGAATATAGTCTTATCATTATTTTGGTTGATTATATACAAAGCTGCTGTTAATAAATATTTTTACATCATTTATAAACAATTAAAGAAGGATGTGGTTTAATTTCACGTTTATTTTTACAATAAAATGTCATTACGCAAGATAATCAATAAACTTAATGAAAATAACATGCAAGTTTAATGTGTTGTACAAATGAAAAAATTCTATTGTATAGAACTTATTAGTTTGAAAATTTTTGGTATTGCCGTTTCACTTCGTAATGGACCTCAATTAATTTTCTAAACTTGAGGTAAGAGCGATTCTATACAATATATCAAACTGTTCTATGATTATAAAAAAATAATAACGTGTATATGGTAAATTCCCAGCAATTATCGACTTATTTAGGAACTTTTGAATAACTTCCCAAACTTGGCATCTTTTTTATTCCTATTATTCTGAGCGATTACTTCCCTGATGTTCTCCAATTTATTTATCATACTTTGCGTTTCCTGGCTACGTTCGTCTTCGGAAACTTTGACTTTTGCGAGTAGGTCATCGACAGAGCTATCATGTGTAATGTCGCCTGTGAGCGCTTTCGAAAAGTTATATTTCTTTAGTAATTTCACTCTTCTCTCTGCAACTTTATTGTCGTAATCGATTGCTCTCGACGCGTAGGCGACGCAGGCTTTTCCGTAGGCAAGTCTCAAATTGACGACTTTCAGCATCTGATCTTCGCATTGTTCGGTGAGCGTTTTTGAATCAACCTCCGTCTTACTGCCTGCAAATGAAACAGCGGTATTCGTAAAAGAAACCATGGTAAACTATTGAAACAAATGCTTACGTTTTCACTCACCCATTGCAACAAACACCATCAAATACACAAAAGTAGGGCCGTTATCGTAGTTTTTGAAAATCGTAATTTGGGTAGCGAGCTAGTGAGTAAAGTGTGAACTGTCAATTTTAAATTGGCTGTCAGTTATATTGTAGTGATGGGGAGTCGAGTACTCGACTCGAAGTGGAGTCGACTTCTCAACGGAAGTCGACCTCGCTCGCGCAGCACAATGCCCACAAACGTCGTTTTATTCTCTGTGAATCCTTCAAATGTTTTCACTTCGAGTCGGCGATGCGCGTGCGGTGTACTCTAAACCAGCCCTCGTGATTCCTTTTTACGTAGAGTTCCTAGCGCCTTTGACAAGCATAAACAAGTTTTTAAAATGCTTTTTTAAATTTCTGAATAAGTTTATTACGCTATATTTCTATTATTTTTTTTATTAAAAAAATATAGGTTATTATGTTTACTATTTATTTATCTATCGTATGGCAAAAATGTACAATGGTGTTTTAGCTAATTGCAGGTAATTTGTAGTTAAAGTTCTATACGCAATACAATTTTCAGAGTGATATTAAAATGTCAGAAGTTGTAATGTTTGCCTGGAGGCATTATTTTAATTTTTTAGCTTAGTATGTTTCATGTTATGGTTTTTTGTTTTTAATGCTTTTTGTTTTTCTTTTGGTAATTTAATCTGTGTTTACTTTAATTATAATGTACATGGGGAAACCTGTTAAATAAATAAATAAGAAGTTAACAATAAATATTAAAGTATTAAACATAATAATCTGAAAAGTCTAGGAAAAACCATACACTATAGACATAAACTATAGGTTTATGTCCAGAGAATATATCCAGTCGATAGCATTTGGTGTGAGATTGTGTAAATCTTGTGCAGGTCCTTTAAAGCGTCGAGGTGGGCAATCACTGATGATATGTTGAATGGTTTGATTATCGTGTCCGCAATCGCATTTGGGGTTTTCTGACATTTTCCATTTAAAAAGCATGTCCTTACTTTTTCCGTGGCCTGTTCTTAGGCGGTTTAAAGGGCACCAAGATTTTCTGGGAAGGTTAAAACCTGGAACGCATTTAGTTGGGTCTTGAATGTACCCATACTTGTCAGGATTTCTATTAAACCATTCATTTTTCCATGCGTCGGCCATGTTAAAATTGCCTAATGTGAGTTGTTGTCCGCTCTTCCAGGATGGTTTGCGTGCGATAAGTCGCTATGGTCTTTACTAGCTACTAGGTACACAACAAAATAACAATCAATCATATGTAAAAATAAACCTTTTTAAATAATTTCGTAGTAACTAGTGAAAGACAGTAATAATCGACTCCAGGGTCGAGTACTCGACTCTGAATTCTCAAAAGTCGACTCCCAAAATCTTGGAGTCGCACATCACTATTATTTCTTCTACTAATCTGGTGTAATAGTATTGTTTTTTCCTAATCACCAAAAATCAATGTTTATTTCCATCTATATAAAAAGTTAGCCTATAAAACGGGTTTTATTTTATTTACATAATATCCCATCTTGTATTTATTTATTTTACAAAGTAAACAACAGAGAGAAACCGTACCTAATCATTTTCATACCTACACATGTTGCCAGCACTCAATACTTTCCAATTTCATGTTTACAAAACATGCATGTATTGTATTTTTGTATTGGCGGTAGATATATCCGTTTGCCGTACTAGTCAAGCAATTTTTAACAAAGAGAAAACTCACCGAATCGAAATATAGTAAATTTTAAAATGAATTGTTTCGTAAAAAGCTATTTAGCGCATTTTTACACTCATTTCATGTATTTTGACCCTCATAACTCGAACCCATACCTATGTTCCTACCATACCATCCATACCTACAAAATAACGTAGCTAGGGGTTTTTTCCATCGATTTAGAAATGCCCAGTGCCGCTATAGTGTCCAATTGAAAAGGAATACCAATTGCCAGTGCACTATTGTTTTTTTACCAGTCCAGACGCGAAAGAGACCGATACTCAGTAAAACGAAGCCCAAGCGGGCAAAGCAAGACGACTAATGTTTTAAATTTCGGGCATAATAATAGCATTGACACATAGAAAGTTACGCAGCTAACTAATGACGCTTTTCGTTTACATTTGATCACAGATAATTAATTTTTCTTTTCATTTTTTAAGTGACATTCGACCAAGGGCATTTCTGTGGTTAAATGTACACCAATTTAAAACGATGGGCATTACAATCGACCTTTTAACAAATGAAGTAACAAATTTTCAAGTGAAATATGGCAAATGTTTAGAAGAAGCATACAAATAATGTTTAATATACACGTTGAATAATATTAACATGATTTATTAAGCATTACATTTCTTTTTTGTCCAAAAAGTTTTTTTTAAATCTACACTATTATTTTCAGAGGATTATTTTGAATGCATCGGCAACACCGTCGTGGTCTTGACTGTCACTGTCACTGAAGTCATTTTTTCATCCGTTCGCTGAATTGTATTGGATTCGTGTCGCTCCCAGTCGGCGATTAATTTAATTTTTATCGTCCGGTTTGATTTTTAGGTCTTGCTGTGCCGCCGTAAACGTAATGTTCATCGTGGGATTGACCGGAGGTTTAGCTACGGGGAAAAGTACAGTTTTAAAAATATTTGCAGATCACGGAATCCCAGTAATAGACGCCGATCAAATCGCTAGGGATGGTAACTATTTGACTTTTCGCAGTAATTATAATTATTAAGTGAACCGGAAGAACACAATTGGGTTAATTTCGAGGCATAGCTTTGCGGATTATTTTCACTCTTTATTATTGACTAAATATAGTTTATATATATGCCTAAATATAATTTTATACTGCCCTCTGTCCACTAGTAGGTACCGAAAGCATTTTTTTATGTGGAACCGCGATCAGATTGAATTAATGTAAGTAAGTTTTACTTTCTATTTAAATTTACATTCAATATGATAAGATAAGATAAGATAAGATAGATTTATTTCCAACATATACAAAAATGTACATAGGAATGACATAAAATCTTATAACGTACAACAATGTAGATAGAAAAAAAAAATAGACAATGAATGCAATAAAATAAAAATTGCATAAAAAGATTTTCAAAATACAAAATAAAACAAATTTAATTTAACAACCCAGAGAAGTAAAAAAAGAGTTCTAATAAGGTATACAAAGGAAATACAAAAAAAAATAAACAAAAACAAAATTTACATAAATATAGTTAAAAATAAAAAGAGAAACTGAAAAGAGATTAATTAAAACTCTTCAAAACTGTATATAATTTTTTCTAGAAGTAGTTTCTTAACCTCTTTTTTAAAAAGGCTCAATTTAGAAATAAGTTTTATTTTCTCTGGCAATTTGTTAAAGAAATCAGCGGCTAGATAATTGTTGGTTTTTTTGAACCTAGCTGACTTGGGGATGACGGTTTGTACATAATTGCTCTTGTGGCGAGTGTCATGATCATGGATCTGGCTATGTGTCACTGCTTTGTCCTTGTTAACGTAGAACTCACACAAACACTCCTGGATATACAAGCCATAGATTGTCAGGATTCCAAGTTGTTTAAACAATGGTCTACATGATACACGTTGGTTCACCCCTACAATAGCTCGGATAGATCGTTTCTGGAGTCGAAAGATATCACTCACATACGGAGCTGTGCCCCAAGCGATTATACCATATCTAAGGTGTGATTCAACGAGACCGTAATAGGCTGACAACATTGCAGATTTGTCCATATATTTTCTTATGCGCGAAAGGGCATAACACGCTGAGGAAAGTTTAGATTTGACATATTGAATATGCTCAAGGATACATCCTACCCGAGAGAAAGCTTAGTGTGGAGTATACAACCATGTATGAATATTACATAATTTAAAGTTGGGTCTTTTTAGCATTTCAAATATTATATTATTAGGATTTTTTAAATAAGTGGTTTTAAAAAATATTTCTCTAACAATTAAAAACTATAGTTCTTATGAATTAAACCGTTAGTACGCTGCTGAGTATAAAAAAGTTAGTATTATAAGTCAATTAGCAAACTAACATGATGTTACCCACGACTACCGCTGGTTAGTCCCACTCTTGTCGCACCCATAGGTTAGTGTCTGTTGTCCATATTATTATTAGTTTTAGGCAGGCCGTTTATGCTGATAAGCCTAAATCTGCACTTGTATCGTCTCTGATAAACTTGTCCACTTATCACTGCACTTGGTAAGTTATTCCATGCATTCACCACTCTATTTGACATGAAATTCTTCCTCGAAATTTTAAATGATGTCCTCGTAAGTGCGAATTTGTATTAATTGTGTTAATTGGTTACAAAATTTAGGAGGTCATAATATGTTACTCATTATTTTTGATATTTGTTGCGTATTTGTCTATTCAATCAATTGTCTATGCGTAGCTGTCATACCGGCTCCGGTAATTTATTTAATATTGAATAAACGTCTTCGATTGATATCAGATAATATTCGTGTAATTATTAATCGTCATCTTGTCTTGTCACCTACGTAACAATATTGTTTTAAATTCTAGCTGTTATTAAGTGTTTAACTCTATTGACTTTTTGACAATTTTATTTTGCACTCTGCTGTTCTTGTAAGAATTTATAGTTTTAAACAAAAAAGTTAATATTTATAAGTACTTATTTATTTAATCAAGGAAAAACAACGAGTACAAACTGTGAAAAAAATCCTAAAGAAACTTATAATTTAGGTTAGTCTTGCATCCTTACAAGTTTTTCACATATAGAGTGATTTGTTTAATCTAATGCTAATAAATTAATATAAATTTTTTGACCATGAGATCATGATAGAGTGTTTACAATTGCAAGCGTAACTAAAGCGGTAATACTTTATTTATACAAAAATAAAAATAGTGGCAAGCAAAGTGGCTGTGGAGTTGAATTAAAATAATAATTAACGTTGAAGAGAACCGAGTTCACGATGCTGTATTTTGAAAACATATATAAGTAGAAGGAATGTTTTGTTTATTTCAATACCAATAAACGATGGCTATTCAGGCCGACATACAGATTGTGAAGCCGTGTGTGTTTTAAATGTATATATTTTTACAGTAATTAAACACTTAGCATTTCACTTTACAGTGGTTGAGCCAGGGCGATCGGCGTACCATCTCATCCGACGTGAATTCGGGGACGATATCTTCTCGCACGACGGACAATTGAACAGAGCAGCCCTCGGGGCGCTCGTATTTGATGATCCCGACAAGAGACGAACGCTGAACAGGATAACGCACCCGTGCATTCAGAGACGAATATCATACACCGCCATCAGATACCTTCTCAAGGGACATCCGTTCATAGTTGTGGAGTTGCCGCTTTTGTTCGAAACCGGGAGAATGATGATCTTCATTTACAAGATTGTCACCGTCGTTTGGTTAGTCGGGTATTATTATGGATATTTACGAATATTTTTATAATAACACTAGCTGTTTTACTCTGGTTGCAAAGCTTACTGTATTCGGATGACCTATGCTTTAGGATGCTTCACTTTCCATATCTAGGCCCTTTGGGTCAGACAGAAGATTTAGAACTGAAACGTTTGGTTTTTCCAGGGTTGATTTTCGATATAGAACGCCTCTACCATCAAATATCTTAGGCTAACCCTTTCGCCCAAGATGCACTGCGATGTCCACATTGGTGATGTGATTAAGAAGGCAGCTCCGATTAGGAATGTAAAATATCAAAGGAACTAACTTTAACACATTCCGCTCCGTGCGTAAAACACGCGAAATATCGCATGCAGGGCCGCCAAACAAGCCCGTTTTTTAGTTCCTTATTATTGGCGAGGAAGAATTTCATGTCAAATAGAGTGGTGAATGCATGGAATAAGTTACCAAGTGCAGTGATAAGTGGACAAGTTTATCAGAAACGACACAAGTGCAGATTTAGGCTTATCAGCATAAATGGCCTGCCTAAAACTAATAATAATAATAAACAAAAAGTACAAAACTGTTAAAATGTTTGTTTTTTATATTTAATATTGTATTGATATAACTTTTGTAAATAAAACTCAAATTCTTTACCGGCAAATCCGTCAAAAACACTTTCAATTCGCTAGCGCACTTTTCACAAACAATCAAACTAAAATGAAAAAAAAAAATGACGATTAGTCTATGCCTTCTATAAATTCAGGTATACATGCGACATGCCACGCTTTTAAATATTAATAAAAATGCATTACGACGGTAACGGTTTTAACCGGAAACTGCACATGTCGATTACAGGATATACCGTTATCGGTGCTGAGTGTGTTAAGCTAACCCTGGTAAGAATTATCATCGTGCTAAGATAAAACAATTATTTAGGCAGAAGAATGTTGGTTTCCGTTCCTTTCTTCCTAGAACAGTACGAGATTGAAATGCCATACATGGGTCCATTTGTACTCTAATATATTGAAATAATAGTAATAACTGTTTAGCTTCAGCAACTGTCTGTTATATATTTAATGAGGATCCGTGTTGTTTCAGCGAACACTCGCAGCAAGTGGAACGTCTGTGCCTGCGCAACGAATTCGACCCCCACGTGGCGCGCAAGAGAATCGAGACGCAGATGCCCCTGGAGCAGAAGGTGGCTAATTCCCATTTCGTCGTTGACAATTCGGGCACGCTGCAGGACACGAAGGAGCAGGCCGAACGCGTCATAAGGGTCCTACGCTCGTACAACTATCATTGGTAATGTTAACCGCATGGAGACATTATTACTTTACTAGCGATTGCGTACGGCCGTTTTCAGATCGGAAGGCACCGTAGGCAATAAGCACGCATGGAGAAGTCAGGCGATTAAGAGGGATTTTCCCAATGCTTAATGGAAGTGGTCTTAAATCATTCTATTTCATCTAACGGCTGTTAGTTTAGCCAGGCTTGATGAGATAAGCGATGTTATCGAACAAAAACATTGCATCTCAATATTGTCTCAACTTCTCATAATAGGATGATATTGAAAAACAGAATCACCGCATTCTTTTATATATCTATATCACAGTGTAGTAATATTTTCTCAGAACTTGTATTCAGGTAGTAAAATATTTACGTCTAAAGTTTTGATAAAAAACATAACTTTTTGAGGCTACAACTTTTAGCTTCTAAACATTAACGTATGTATGATAAGCTACTATCTACTGTTGCAAATTTCAACTCGAAGAGTACAAATGCAAAATAGTTACATTTTTGTGTATAGATTGATACTCTTGAAAAACAACCATGGCTGTTCTAGTAAAATTTCCAGTACTAATAAATGAAACTTGACAGTCCGATACAGCGCTCAACATAAAATATACTTCTTAAAATAATGTCCGTTAGTGTATAGAATTGTGTGACCTATTATATGTAATGTTAATTTTGTATTTTCCAGGGTTGTGAGATTTGCAGCCATTTTCGTCGTGTTGGTAATACCGTCTGTGGCAGCGTACACAATCTACTATCTATGGCCTATCGGTACCTGAAACCTATGGCTTGGTTATATTGATCGATGTATAAACAAGGTTTTTTTTTAGTGAGATATATGCGGCTTTTCTCTCCGATAGATCAACGCGATTTTGCTCGGGGAAAATAATGTAAGGTTTATTTTTCTCTGACTATATTTAAGTTTCTTTCTCGTATTGATAATTCTGCAAACTCGCTAAACGGTTGACGGGATTTTAAGTGGTCTTGATCGTTCTATCTCATCAAACGGTATCTCTTTGTACCCGTAGTTTTTATTTTGTCGATTCTTGTACTCAATCAATAAGAATATTTACGTCAAAACTTTTGATGAAATCTATGGTAAAATACTGACTTTTAAAGGCTCTTAACTTTTAGATAAAGTAGAAATTTAACTTTTTAGTTCTATAAAAGTCTAGGTAATTAAGAGATAAAACGATATTCGCCTATAATATTTTCCTTCTATATCTACAATAAATCGCAACACTACAGCGTTTGTATGGAAAATCTGCAACCCCTTCAAAATCTTCAAAAATGATTGTGAATTTGTCCTTTATATAAAATACACGCAAATTTCTGATAACTTATTTTGTTTTGTACACATTGTAAACAAATGCATTTATTTTTTGGTTTATTTTTTTTATTATTAAATAAATTTTAATTTAAAAATGGTTTTTTCATCATTTTATACCATAAAAACCTTTTATGTGTGAGTCATAAAAAATAGTATTGTAAGTACTCTGGCAACACACATTTTAGGACATTATATAGGACAGGACATATTTTTTATACATTTCTAGCACGCTGTTATAGCTACGAGCACAATTATGTGATACTTTTATTATACGACTAAGGGATTATTTATAAACAATCAAAATTATTGCCAAAATCTTTGAAATTAATATTTTGGTTCAAGCGCCCCGTTCTATTAAAAAATGCAAAATTGTCCAGAAGAAATGGGATCGATTAACCCGTAAAGACTGTATTTCGCGCCAAAAGTCCTTAAGGCCAAATTAATGACCTTGAAAAATCACTCATCTACTATAAAATCCATAGTGCAGGCATGAGTCGTTCAATCTTTACAATCTGGTATCATCTGATTTACCATAAAATTCTCTATTATAAAATATCACTTTGATTTTTTTATTTCGTAAATAAAAAAAAAAAAGTGCTCATATCAAATTCTTCTTGTTGACCACCCAATTTTTCACTATTTTGACAAATATTACACTTTTTTTTTACATTTTCAAATATTTATAACTATATATTACAATTTAAAAGTCTTCCAAAATATGTAGTTTTTGAAAAAAATATATATATATTGGAACGGAAGTACATTAGTGTATTTTCAATACAAATTTATAAATAGTATTAGAAACTGCATTAAATTGAAAAAAAAAATAAAACAAAATTGGCTCATTGCGATTTCCAATGGTGCAAACGTCAAGTTAATAAATAGTACTGAAATAATAGCAAAAATAGTAAAATTAAACGGGCAATGCGGACGTATATATACGTCCTTCGGCCGATGGGGACCTTAGGGTGGCCGGACGTATATATACGTCCGTGTGCTCATACGGGTTAAGGAAGCAGATATTATACTAAACGGTAGGAGCTTCCATAGTACGGAAAAACACATATATGAAAATAAAATGTGAACACTCAGCTGATAGATTTTATTTATTTTAAAAATTAAATTAAACATTTACTAAATAGTTATTACAACGTAGTTACGAGCATTGTATGTTGAAACCAATATAATTTATAGGCCACTGACAGCGACTGTTTTATCCACAGTATCTGCATCACTAGAAATACGCCACAGCAAAAGGTGTCTCACCACTTGCTGTGAGGCGTTTATTTCAATTTAACTTTGAATGGCCTCTCCGTATAAGCGTGGTTCCATACGGTTGTGGGAAAAAGAATCAGCAAAGAAATGAAGGTAATCCGAATAATACACCAATTTGGGCCGCTCGTGCTATTTGTACGATACAAAAATAAATGATATGGTTTGTACGCCAAAATTTCAGAGATAATTATTTAATTTTCTTGTCCTCTGGCCGCCGCATTTTAAAATCGCCGAACCAAAAAAAAAAGGATTAAATCTGAAACTTTGTAGGTTAGAGTAAAGGGGTATCTGTTAGCACCTGCCTCCGCAAAGCCTTCAGAATATAAATATAGCGTGGTGTTGGACATAATATAACGGATCTAAGATAGGACTCACGGACAAAGACGACTCCCTCGAAAGACTCTTAAAGGGTGTCGCTTTGGTCGACCAGAGATCTTCAAAAGTTTACGAATATGCCCCTCGAGGGGTTTAAAATAAAAAAAAGAATGAGCTTAGTGATTCCATTGAGGTATTGTTTCAATAGAGAAGCTATTTCATAATGTGTCATATAAACAGCGACGCTGAGCATGCTATACACCTATGTACCTACATAGATATCGAATGCACAAGCGAAAGTGGGCACACAGGTGTCGACATATGTGAGCGAGCGATTTCGATAATAATTAGTTATGATCGAAATAACTGATATCAACCATAATTTGAATGCTTAATGGTGACTAGAGAAACAATACCTCAATTAGTGATTCGGAGTTTATTTTGATGTGCCAGCAGGTCATTATCGGTATTTGTGGTGTGCTTATGTTAATAAAAATTTTCACTCCGATAAAAACATGCGAAAAACTTTGGTCAAACACTCGACAAACTCAAGTTAAATTTACAATCGCTTGTGTACGGTTAGTCTTTATGCTTTGGTTTTGAACTCATACATTATTTGAATCAAGATAATTCTGGGGCAATTTCACTATTTGCAAAATATTCAATTATGTATTATCAAAAGAATACGTTGGTTGTCATCATTCAGTGTCCCCGTTATATTGTGTTTTAGACTCTGCAGCAAGGAACATAACATTTCTCGCTGGTACGCCCTACACATTTCTAAGAGAATAAAGTTAAAGCTAGATGAAGAGACAGTAAATAAAAATAAAAATGACGGCACGCCCAAATTATACATGTTTGCGTTAAAATTAAACCATGCTCAGTTGCACTGGAAAAAAAACCTTAAACATGATACCAAATGTCAATTATTTAGTTTTTAACCAAATCCAACTTGAAATTGAAGTAAAAATATTTTAAGGCTTAAATACAAAATATCTCCGACATCGCACTAGTGTCCAACGCACGGTAAACCGAACAGTTTTTTAACACCTATGATCACAAAAATATGTAGTTAGTCCATTCCATGTACTCAGCGTCTTCCTCCGGCGCCACCGCCGCCCCCGCGCCCGCGGCCACCACGACCGCCCCGCGGACCTCCGCGACCTCCCCGGCCGCGCCCGCGACCACCTCGCGGACCACCGCCACCGCCGCCGCCTCCACCACCGCCGCCCCTAACGAAGTCCTTCTTCCTTCCGCGGCCCTTCGGCGTGTCGTCGATAAGAAGCGTCTCCAGGGGCAGACTGTCTGGAAGAATGTAGTAACGAATGTTGTTTCCACGAAGACTAAGAGTATCCATGCTAATAGGATCGCGGTTTTTGAGCGTCATCTTAACGTGCCGGAGGTGCGTGTTCATCGCGACGTCGACGCCAGTTATGGTTCCGTGGACCTGCGTGCCGTTTTTCAATTCGATCGTCACCGTCTCGTGGCTGAGTTTCATAAGAAACCTAACTAACTTCATTTTAATTTATTTATTGAACCAATTTGATCTCGATAGAGGATGCTAACCTAGCAAAACGATAACCGGTAAAGTAAAAGTTTGACAGCTATGATGGCGGTGAATTGAAAGCAGACGTGCGTTTCTTCTTCTTTGTACATAACAGTTAATAGCGTTAAGAAAAATATTTTTTTTTTAAAAAAAAAAACTATTATTTCAAAAACTTCCAAAATTATATCTACAAAGCTGCCATAAAATCTACGCCAGCAAAAAAAAAATGCTCAACAAACATGTTTAAACCATAAAATTTAATTCAATTTTCTGTGGTTTCTATGTTCAAATAAGTTTTTTGTTGAGTACCTACTTTATATATGAAAAATTAGAATGCAAAAAAGTTATTTTCACATCAAAAATATATTTTATTGCTAAATAAATTATTAATAAATATTGTCAATAACATGTTTTGTGAACTAAACTAAATGATAATTACCGGGACAAAATAAATTACTGTCCACCTTATAATTTCATTTAAACCAAAAATAAGTATTTCGTCGTTCCCAAAAAAATATTTTCAATATTAAGGAAGTGGCCTTTTGTTGCCTCTTTTGTTGGACTATGCAAAATGATATTCAGCTATTGACACAATGGCAACACTGAAAAATTTTCCTCCGTCTACTCAGCAGTCATCGGTCATATAAATCAATGGTCATCACATTTTGATTCTCGTAGATTGTATTTCGTATTTTCGAATTCCTCGAGCCATGTCTATAGCATTAAATTCGCTTGATGCGGAACCGGGGCCCGAGTTTGTGAAGTACAAGAAGGAATTCGACGACGACGAAATATGCAGTTGCTGCCTGGCAATAGCAGGCGGACATTTGATAAACATGCACGACAGTTTCGATAATAATGGTAAACATGAGAGCTACATCGATGTGGTCAATCAGTGTTATAATTCTCAGGTATTTCAGAAATGCGTATTTGATTTGACGTTGGTTCCGGTATATTTTAAACTGGTTTTTATCGAAATAACTCAGTTATAGTCTGAATATTTTCACACCATGAATTGAATTAGCTAAAATATTGCCTTTGTTGAAGTACTAGCTTTAAGTTTAGATCCTAAAGAGCCCGTATACACTATCCGCATAAACTATTCACTGCAATTTTTAAACCGGTCAATTGGTTGATATCTAGTTAAAATTCCTGTGTGTCATATCTAGGAAAACAGGATACGACATTGCTTTCAACGAAATCACACTACATTTTGAACTCGAAAGGCAGACAATGGTAGGTGAATCTTAACGGTCTTTGAGTCGGCGAGACTTAATACTAAGGGCATTATGATGACTGAGTAGGAAAACAGAAAAATGAATTTAATCCCATCACAAAATAACCCCTACCAATTTACCATGCACTTTGATGGTAAGTAATCAGTTATAATTAAGTGCATGGTTATTTTTCTTTTAAATAACATATTAAGAGGGCCGTCTTCGCTCAACCATAATACATGCGCTGTTCCCAATTTACAACGTTCTTAAAATTTGACATAAAATTAATACGTATCATGTAATAGCTCATCGAAATTTGTTTGCGATAAATGGATTCTTTCATAGGTATTTGAGTAACAGTAATTTTTTTATACTTAGAATGTGGCGTCTTTGCAAGCCCCATGTAAGCAAAAAGCTAATTTCAAGGAAGCCTGTTTTGCCGCATTTTGCAAGGAATAATATTTTGACAAAATTTAGTTTTAAAGTATGAATATGGGAACTACTGAACTCTTGTCTTCTAAAATATTTTCAGAAAATTTTACTCTGATTCTTCGTAGATGTTGAATTTGCTTATGATTATGGGGTGATTGGTGGTCCCGGGGAGAGGAAAGATAGCAGATCGTGGTCAGCTATTCAAATGCAGTGCTTTTTTTAACTATTGACTACTCCCCTCTTAATTTTTACGGTTAATAAGGGCTCTGCTTGTCACATTACTTCATACTATACGGGTATGCTTATTTATGTTGCTATTACTGTCGGATATCTGGGTCATTTTGCGCTTGTTATTAAATTATGCTATAGCTTCCCGTAGAGCCTATAATGCTTTTATTAATGGCATAGATGGCAATAGTCTCAATCTTTCTGAAACAACCTGCATAAGTACATTATTACATATCAAATATTAAGTTTATCTTCACAATGAATACGAACGAGAGACTCCGTGGACACCCTTTGAAGCTAAAGAAGAATATTTGTAATTCAAACCCAAGAAAGCATTTCTTGTCCGACCGAGTGCCGAACTCTTGGAATGAAGAACCTCAGAAAGTGATAATGCTATTTCAGTCAACAGTTTCAAAAACTAAAAACACTGTTAAATACACTCAATACGGGAAATACACGCATCAGCTTGAAACTGTTAGTGAACGTGAAATAAATTCGGCGACTGGAATTCACGGCAACGGCAATTCGGCATTGTACAATTATTTCACAAACTGACCAACATTCCTTTGGCCCGCCCTGTACGTCGTCAAGAAGCCAGTTATTTTTTTTTTTTGAAAAATACTGTACTCTGATAAAAATGTTCCTTTTTCCAGATCCTCAACCCCGACGAGCCTCCAGGCAAGCACCAGATATGCGACGATTGCCTCGACCGGCTAAACGACTCGTGCAAATTTAAACGGCAAATCACCGAGGCTCAGAAATCTCTCCGGGAACTTTTCAACGAACGAGGTATGCTTTATCCCATCCCAGTCCACAGACTTTACGTACAAGTGATGCTTTATAACCACAGACTATCTGCGCGGGCGGCGCGCAGTGCAGCACTACTGTGATCTTGCTAAATAAAAAGCAGTTTTTTGTTTGGTCGATGTGAAGCAAAGACGCAAACCGGACTACTAATAATTAGTGATTGATCACGTTTTTTTCCTGCGTCTCGTAGATGTCAATTTTGTCGATGTCGACACTAACCAACACCATTACGTCTACCCGTTAAATTGACGAGTGCGGTTATTTGGCATTTTGGGTACAGGGTGTCAATTTGACATGAGTTTCACTAGATCGTTTCTTTCTCACTTGGATACCTATGTATGTGAAACCTAATGGAATGTATTTATTTCTGTGAGGGTTTGATGAGCGCTTGTCCAGTCGAAACTCATAATATGACACGAAGGTGGATATTTTTTTCACCTAGGCTACAAAACATATTTTATATCAAAAGAAATACGCGTCGATTTACCCATTTTATAGGTTAGATATGTGGGAAAATGTGTTCTTACTTAATTTAGCAAATCGACGTGTGATTTCGGGAGGTAGATAAATAGCTGATGGTTGTGCGGCCAATTTATCCTATTTTGAATTGTATGTGGTAAGAATGGTTTAACACTTTGACTGTTAGCTACGAGATAACTCGTAGATTGCATTCTTTTCTAGGACGCTACGAGTTAACTGCGAGATAACTCGTCCTGTGTTTTCTTGCCATTTTTGTGCAGCTCGAAATATCGAAATATATTAGTGCTAATATCGTTACATGGCTTTTGGGAAAAGAACAAAAAATCAATGCTGGCTTGCATGAACAGAAAATTGATTAAAAAACGAACAAAACATTACGAATGAATAATTTAATAATATAATGTGATTAAATTAAATTGTCATTTAGGCCAAATTTCTGAAAATTGCCATGACAATAACATGTTAAAAAAATAATAATTTAATATTGTAATTTTCAGATGTGTCCTGCGAGGTTAAAGGTGACTTAGTGGGAGCCTCTCAAAAAGTTGATGATTTTATGCTTATGAATTGTGCTAATATAAAAGCAGACAGTATAAAACAGGACTCGGACCACGAATATGACCAGGGCATTGGTAAATATGTACATAATATTATTGTGAATGCGTTTGTGTGTTTAGAGTGTAGCTACCATGGTCAAGCCTATCGAGTTTGCGGGAGACACGGCGTAGGCTGGAGACCAGCTCGCAATTCTTTACCGTATTGCCGTTCAACTTGCTGACCAGTCTCCCTTGTAGTATATTCAGATGTGGAATAAAGCTGAGAAGTTTTTAAAGTAAGTTTAACGAGTTCAAATTCAAAGTTCTTATTAAACAAAGTAAGGTATCGGTATTAAAATAAAATACAATATCCAAATATATAAATTCGAGTCATGTTGGCCGATTTGATAAGGTCTGTTAACCTTTCTAACCAGGTAAGAGTTACCTGTTCTAAGAAAGATTATTTATTAAGTGTTACAGTGTGAGTATAAAATACCTACACAAAACCTTGTGAAAGATAATAAATAATAATATTAAGTACAAATATACATACAAATGAATGCAACCTGACAAGTGTCTGACCGTTGAACAATTGATATACTTTTTTATTATTATATTAATAAATATTCAACATAAAGTAGGGTTATATAAATATGTTCGGCATAGGTCATGTATTTTCTATAACAATGGGTAATATCTATTTATTAGTTTGAGTGTATATATGTGTATTATTACTATATTATATTTTTATAATAAATAAATTATTAAAATTATGTATTACTTATTAACGGTATTTTTATGTATTATTATTTATATATGTAGTGTATAGTATTATATATATTATTATTATTTATGTATTATTATTATATATATATAATATGTAGTATTACATACAATTTAATTCAAATAATTGTAATTGTATGTTGCGCAGTGAGATAGTTATGCTTATAAGAATGATGCTTTTAGTGTAGTCTACCTTAGTATAGGCATTGCCTAGTTAGGTAGTACTTTGCATAATGTGAAATTAATGTTAAGTTACTGTCAACAAATAAATAAAATAAATAAACATTTGAAATTATCTTCTTTGAAAGAAAGAATTCTTTCTCGATGCGACCCAACTCTACGTAAAAAGTTAGGCACTGTCTAATATAGAAAAATGGCGGTGACTAAGAGCACTTTTTGCATTTCAGAATTCTTCGAGTACGAGCCGGCCGAGTCGCAGGGCACTTTTTCGATTCGGGCCTCGCCGAGGACGAAGAACCAGTTAAAAAAGACAAAAAATCGAGAGTCGCGTGAGTATTTCCCCGAAACTAAACTTGTAAAAACGGCTGCCTGAAAATATTTTGCTCATCTCTACGATTTTATACGAATTTTGAGTAGGTTAGGAGGTACTCCACCATGGCAAGTTAACTTCTCACATGGGGGGGTAAATCTTTTTTTTTATTGATTTTTTATATACAATGGTAATGGGTGTATTTCTATAGTGTTTTTAGTTTTTGTTATTTAAGTATTTGTCTAATTTGTTTTTAAAACTGTTAACTAAAATAGCATTATCACTTCCTGAGGTAGTTCATTCCAAGAGTCCACCACTCGGTTGGACAAGAAATGCTTTCTTGGGTTTAAAGTGTCCACGGAGTCTCTCGTTTGTATTAATTGTAAAGATTGACTTAATATTTGGTATGTAGTAATGTCTTAACCGAGTCTTCTCGTTGTCTTCTTTGTTCTAGAGTAGGGAGGCCTAGAGCTTAATTCATAGTGAATGCAAATTTTATGACATCTCATGACCTTTAATCGCAATCACTCCGTACGGAACTTTGGCATGAATTATAACACAAACGAATGTAATACCAAATATCTAAGGCCTAATCGGATGGGATAAGTGTAACATAGTAAAAAAAAAAAGAAAGATTAGAAAAACCTTTGACTACGTTCCTATTGTATTTCCATAAATATTCTTTAGAATTGTGAGGATGATTTAAGTTCATTGTCCGATAATACACTTTTTTGTTAGTAAGTAACGTATTTTATTTACAAACTATATGAAAACCTTCATATTTTGGCTGCAAATGGAAAATTTGAATTAAATAGATATGATTCGGCCTTGTAGCGGCACTCAGCATGTAAAAGTGTGATTTTGCATTCCAGGCGACGCACAAAAGTCCATTAGGCAGTCTACAAAATCAAAAATCGTTTTAAGTAAATCGTCCAAAACATCGATGAAATCCAAGTCTGTCAACGAGATAAAACGGCCGTCCGGCAGACCGAGGAAGGCAAATAAGCCGCGTAAGTCTTCTTTTTATATTCCTTGCGAGTCCTTCATGCAATAGTTGAGTCGCGACCTTAGATCTGGTGGCGGCTGCGAGATTGCTCAGCCTTGCGTGCTTGTGATCAGGGTTAGGGTAATGACGCGACTGTAAACACATTAAGAGAGCCAGAATTCTAGTTGGTACTTGTATATACTCAATAAGTTCATAGTATAATTGCGGGAGATTTGTAATGAGATTACTTTAAATAAACCTTCAGGTGGCGGGCAATATTTATTTATTTAATTTTAAAAGAAATCTACAGATTTACAAAGTAATTTACATTAACATAGTAAAAAAACTTAATACTACATAAATCTAAACACAGATTCCTACATTGATACTTAGATAAAAATACAATTATTAAACATCCAACAAAGTATCTCCCTTTTCTTTTCTTATTCGTGTGTTATTTAAATTACTATGTAAATCTGTAGATTTCTCTTAAAATTGAATAAATACCGAAAACTTAGAACTACAGTAGAGTCTCTAAGATCGGAAATTTTAAAAATCGACCTTGTTTGGGTTAGAGAAATTTCGAATTCGAATACATCGATATTTTCCATAACATTACATATTTTTATGAAAAAAATCTAATATAGTATTTTGTTGAAGTTAATGTGCTTGTTTCTCATAAATCTTGATGTGTAATTTTTTTTTTTTATAAAATAATTGCTATGACCTAGGTCATATACAATTATTTTGGACCCTACTCGACTAGGCCAAATGTGCCTGTGCTAGAGTCAGGGGAGATGGTGGTAATGAAACATTAAAAATGGTATGACCATGTGCGGATTCGAACCCGCGACCTTTGGGCTAATAGTCCAACGCCTTAACCACTAGACTACCACGATCGTAATTGAAGCGAGTGACCTCTTGTTGCCTAGAATTTCCAGAGTTCAGAATACAGAGGCTATTCTGTATAAATATCTATAGCGGTCAGTTAGTAGGTGAGCTAAAACGATTGTTATCAGTATTCGTACGTTTGTTTGTATGACGAATATAAATGTCGCAATGTTGCGATAATAAAAAAAAAACTACACCGTAATCGCCTGTTATTAGATAGGCAGTTCACAAGTTATTGGCCCTGTGACTTTCTGGAAACGGGCATCGTACGAAACAAAGAATCGTCGTGCGTCATGCTGTGTGATTATTTTCTTTTTCTCGATGTTTCGGTCGGTCGGCAATCGCAAAGAAACGGCTCCGATGCTAATAATAGCTCGTTCGTGTTCAACGTGTTTGTTTCAAACGTCGGCGAAAGTGACAATGACCCTGCCATCTGGAAAAAGAAATTAATTGCTCGGTATGTAAAAATATCAAATATTCTTTTATTTTTAGATTAGGTGCACGTCACTTTTTTTTATTTTATGCAAAATTAAGCTAGTGGTATTTTATTAAACTGTGCCAATATTTTAGAAACAAATAAATAAACTTTAAAATATACCATTTAAGGCTTTTTAGTATTATTATTGTTATTTGTGGTCAAGCTATCACTCAAATCACTCTTATAAACTTTTATTTATTTATTTATTTATTTGTATGAGAAATGCTTACAGCTATACATAATGACAGTTACATAGAAATAAATAAATAACAACTTAAGCCGACTACAGGCATCTCCAATTTAACAGATACTCTTAACAGAACTTTTAGTGATTTCTTCTCAATTCAAACCCCTCCGAAACAAAACATTTCGTACGTATTTCGAAGACCGCTCAAGTAACCTTTTCTGAAACCCATAAAAGGTTATAAATCCCCCTTTCCAGGTTATAAATCTTTCAGTTGCCGTAATCAATTTTAGATTTGCTGCTAAAATCAAGGGACTACAAATCCTAAAAAGTAGTGTTTGAGGCTTATGGTAGAGACATAAATAACTAAAATTTTATAGCATAAACTCGCAGTCGAAACGACTTGCAGTAGAATCTATACAACTGATTCGATTATCAACGCTCAACCTTTCGAGGTCGATATTTTTAGGCAAACCGTTCATCAAGCACTCGGACAAGGCGTCCTATTCGGCGATGGACAAGGACAACAAGCTGTGCAGAGTGTGCGAGAAGACGTTCCCGAGCGTGCATCTGCTCCGCCTGCACATCAACGAGCACTTCGTCAACTACACCTGCGACGAATGCGGCAAGGGCTTCGCCACGTCCAATGGCTTCGCCGAGCACAAGCGGAGGCACATTGTTGGCGGATTCAAATGCACGTGCTGCGATAAGACTTTCGATACCGTCACCAGGTACTAAAAACCGACTGCGAATTTTCTTTTTTTAATATTAATTTCGAAACAAAACCTGGCTTACTATTCCATAAATTATTAAAAACCATAACATTACCGTGAGAAATTTCAGATTACTGTATCCTCTATAAATGAAACTGTTTTGTCTAATTTTATGAAAAACAATTCCATATTTGTGCAATCTGTTTCTGAAAATTTTTCAGACTAAAACTTTTATATGATTGACCTTTTTTGACCTTATTAAGACATTCAAAGTAAAATCTCCGCGGATACAAATTAAAACTCTCAAAAAACCCATTTCTCTACAAACGCAATAAAATATCTCTTAACTAACAGAATCGTTGACCTGTGGAATTAACTCCCACAATCAATCATCGGAGCCAGAAATATCAATCAATTTAAAAATCTACTGGACAAACACCGAATCCAGTCGTCATCAATGAAGTTGTGACCTCGATATGGGCATATCAGCTCTAGCTGCTCGCCCATTAACCAATAATAATAATAACTTCTGTACAGTAATGATTAGTAGATTCAAGGAAGTTTCTTAATATTTTTTTCCTCGATTTCAGGTTGCAGTACCATCGCCTGAAACACCGAACGGGCAAATACGAATGCCGGCACTGCAAAGCGCTCTGCATGTCGTACTATTTCCTCAAGAAGCACCTCATAAAGGAGCACGGCTACGGGTATCCGTGCAAAATGTGCAATGCCACCTTCATAAACCCCAGCAAACGGCTGTACCACTTCCGTCTGCATCACGAGACGCGCGAGCGTAAGCACCGCTGCGAGTACTGCGAGAAGCAATTCTACGAAGAGGCGCACTTGAGGCTGCACGTCGTGCTCCACACGGGCGAGAAGAATTTCGTGTGCTTCGAGTGCAACAAGGCGTTTGCGTGGAAGAAGAATCTCGTCACGCATATGAGGATTCACAACAACGAGAGGAATTACATTTGTGCGCAGTGCGGTGTTACTTTCATACAGAAATCTTCGCTGGATTGGCATTTACGGAAACACGGCGCTCCTCTAGAAGATTTATAACCTAGGCGCTATTGGTTAAAGTAATGCCATGAAAATTGTGATACAACTTTGGTCGTATGATGATCATCGCTGGTACTGCCACTTGTCGAAACATGTTGGTAAACTTAGCTGTTCCAAGAGCATAACGAGTTCTGAAACGATTCTTCGAACACCGCCCAGGTAGCCTCATACCAGCCGGAAAGGGGGATGAATTTGGTAGACCATAAATCCAGTGAGTCTCCCTCGCCAATTCTAAGAATCACAATTCCTCAACTGCCTTAAACTGTGCTCTAACCATGCCAAGGATTATGAAAGTACTAAAGGAAATAATTAACATTTTTTTAACACGTGCACCGATAGCGTTGCACGTAGATGTATTTTGGTGTCTTGTGTGGTCGAGGGCCCGCCGGAGTGAAATCATTTTTCGCAAAGGTTTCCATTGTAGCCATACTCTCTTTGCGTTTAATTTAGTTTCTTTTCTGAAGTTGGCGCCCGTATTTCCGGATTTCATTTGTTTCGGCAAGGTGGTTGAGGAATACAGTACATCTTTCTACACATTTTCTCTGCCGTCGGATGGTGATTTTTCCAATAGTTACCAAAGGATGTATTCCATTGGCAAAAAAAAACTAAGATTTCTTTTTATTACTTATGTTTCATTGTAATCCGGAAACAGGGTTTTATTTTTTGGATCACAATTTATTTTGTGTTTATCATCGCTTGTTTTAAAAAGGTAAGAAATGTATTAATAAAAACCGTTAAGTTTCGAATTAGTTGAAACTGAATATGCATTATCTCAAAGTGTTTGTGCAAATCAAGTGTTTGTCAAATATTATTACGTGTAAGATGGTAAGGATACAATAAAATTGTATAATGTATTTCTCAAATACCGTATTTAGATGATGTTTTACGTTTTAATAGGCAAACGCCGTAACCTTACATTATATAAAAGTCCGAAAATTCAAATTGTTATTAATATTTTTACAGATTGAGGTTTTTTAAACAAATTATGTAACCAGAATGTTCAAATACCGAACGCACAGATAGTTGCGTCGCTTGAGGTAATGCTCTCACCTATCTATCTGTGCGATAATGCAATACGGTCAAACTTTCATTAGAGTAGTAAAAAAATGATTTAAAAAGGAAATACTAATGTTAAAAAACAATGAAAATGTAACGAATATGACGTATAATGAATGAGAAGTGAATATTTTAATGAATATTTACAAGAATAACTTATGATATATGCACATTACGTGTAAATCGTAAAATATATTATATTATATATAAATAATATTAAATATAGGATATATAAAGAGATACATAAATAATATGGTGAGAACGCAAACAAAATCAATGTCATTTTCGTTCGCAATGGGAGGAGAAGTTACTTCCAATAAAAAAAATCTAGAAAAATAAAAAATAATAGAATTTGGAAAAAATAGTACAAAACGTGTCCAATATATTATGATGGGCTAAATTATCATACGATAATTTAATAATTGATTGACAGTAGTAATCCCAGTAAAGCGACTGCTAATTTTGATTAAATGGTCTGTCATTTTAAAGATAATGTTTGATGTTGAATAAAACACGGAAAATAGTACAATGTTTATTATTTTTAAAAACAAAAATATTCTTACGTGTGTTTAATGAACCGCAGACTCGTAGCACAGCTCATAATTGTATGGACAGCGCCATTTAGCAGTTGTATATTGAACTACATACCTAAATATGCTTATCTGTTGAGGTGCTTGAGCACATTACAAACCCTTTAACTGTTGCTATAGTACTTCTCTTTCTCTAATTTAATGATTTTCATGACGGCTACTCTCTTATCACACATAGGTACCTATTACATTATATTGTATGTTGATTATGTGAAATTTTAAGATTATCAATGTTGTTTTTAATATTAAATATAAACATTGGACATTAAATAAATATTTTTATTTCATATTGTTTATTAATAAGATATACCTAACTATAAAAAGTACAACGCCAAGCTTTGATACTCCCCTGTAGCAATCTATAGGAAATCGGACTGAGAGAGATTTTATCTCCTGAAGCTGTCACTCTTAAGAAACGTCCATTCATTCGGCAAAGCATTCCTGTGTAATGTATCAATATCAATCACATCTCTTACTGAAATTTAGATACGCTATTACCATCGTCGCACTCTGGTTACATTGCGCAAATCATGGCGAGCCGTTTCACTTTATTTTTGACATGACTACTTACCAAATTTCGGTGTGATCCAACGACGATTTATACCTATTCGTCGAACGAAATTATACGACAGCGCAGCGTGATCCTCGACTTGACATTTGAAATCCTGAAATTGATCCTAATACGTATCCATCAGCATTTGTATTAGGGATGTTAGGCTTTAACACACTCAAGTTTAGGCGACAAATCCATACTTTGTGTTATTTTTATAAGGTTATTCGCGGTTTCATCGAGAATCCCGTAATACTCGGAGATATTGGTTTCTTTGTTCCGGACCGTTTTACTAGAGCGCGGAAGCATATGTTATATAGGCGCTTAGCGTGTCGTACCGACGTATTCCGGCGTGTCGTGTCGTCCGATTGGGAGAGCAGTCGAATTATTAAATTCCATTTCCGCGGAGATTGATATCTTTGTCTGTTCGCCTAGTAGAATTAAAAATCTGCTTTCTATTACACCTTTGTAAGATCAGCGTAAATGATTTATTTGCTAATGTGTGCCAGGAGGCATTATTATAATTTTTAATTGTTATTGTTTTTTGTGTTTGATTTGTTTGTTTTTCTTGTACATGGGGAAACCTGTTGAATAAACAAATAAATAAATTTGCAAATGGTAAATGTGGCTAATCGGCGTTTCCATGAAAAGTCTCCAGTTGCGAATAATATTTTCTTCCATCTAATAAAGACACATAAATGTATTCTGTTATTTATCGTCAAGCCTAATAGTTATTGTGAGCGCGTATTGTAATTTATTACCTGATCTCCATTTAGCTGTCAGGTGTCTGGCCTCTATCAGGAATTTTGAATATATTTCACTTCATACAAAAATAAAGGGTCGGGATATCTTGCTCCTGATAGGTAATTTAAGGCTATTGCATCACTTATAGCCCAAAACTTTATTATCCAACAGTGAAAACCCCATTCATCATGTTTACCAAGAAAAAAATATAAACTACATTAAAATAGTAATAGGATCATGTATTAATGTCTTTGTTGTGATCGGTCATCTGTCGCCTTACACCGTAACGGTGTCAATGCCATTATCGATCAGCGCGGCATTAGAATTTGCGCGCTGACCGTATTACACCATCTGTTAATAAATTTGGGAGTGATTTTTTTTTGCATTTCGAAAGGACCATTCTCACAAAATAAAGGAAATTTTTAGGAGAAAGAATGTCGGATTTCATTCCTTTCTTCTGCATACCATTAGAGAGTGGAATAGTCTCAATTGCAGCGTCTTCAAACCATTCCCTAAGACCCCTTCCCAGCTAAGAAAAAGGATAAAGAACTTGGCTTTAAAGTAACTTAGTTGCTTCACCTGCCAATCGGCTATACCACCGGAGGAATGGTACCTCCAAAGTATATGTAATTCTAAATAAATAAATAAAGGTACATCCTAGGAGACTGCATATCGGAAACTAGATATGATTGGTATGATATACCCAAATAAACCTTCGCCTTCTGGGATCCAGGGCGATATTTATGTACATACACTTATTAAATCCTATGAATATTTTTAGCGCAGCTTATGATAATAGAGTAAATATATGAAATATTTAAGAGAATCCCGGTCATTTCTCCATACAAAAGTTGTAGGAAAGGTGCTCTTTAACGAGAATCATTTGAACTGGAGTGAGCAAAAATAAAGAAGAAATTACTGCCACAATGACATAGCTTTACGAAATGTCAAAATTACAGACTGACATTTTAGTAAGTAGGTGCCTATTTATATTGAATATTTTTTAAATGCTGAAAATTTAAAAAATAAATAAAAAACATTATTTTATTTACGATTTAGTTCCATTACACGTTTATGATTTATGAAATAAAAAAATTATGTATATAAGCCGTAAACTTGTTTATATTTTTTTTATTTTGTGTGATAATAGGTTTGATTGAAATGCATTCATATTAAGTTGCTAGGTACTGGGTTATTAGGTTGGTATTTACTAGATATCGACTTTTTTTTACTAAGAAAACATTTCTTTTTTACAAAAAACGTGAAATCTAAATAATGCGAATCGATCGCGACTGATTGAGTTTGGAATACTTAAACCACTTTTCAAAAAATATTTATATTTTCTCGTTGTTAATAGCTATTTCGTAAATGTTGGTTGTGAGATTTGAGTCATGAGTTTTAGCCATAATTTTTTAATTGTAATATATTCAGAATAAAGCGATACGTTTTTTTTAATAGGGATTGAGGGGCCCTTCAATCATAGTGGATTTAAGTCTGAAAATAAATAAATAAATAGCATATTTTGCTGTAGCCCTGTTTACTTAATTGTCTAGTAGTACCTAAATGAAAATTATAAAAATATACTTAGATGCTATGTATATATAATATATATACATAGTATCATTGTAAACACGCACAAATCGAACATTTTTTATAGCAGCCCTGATGACGTCGCCCCTCGCTTGCTTGGATACGTGTTTTTGTTCTAAGATAACTTACTGTATCTTCTTTGTACTGACTGTGTACGGGGATAAAATTGTCTGTGGTTCTCTGTGTATACATTTGTACCGGGACCCGTTCATTTCTCAGAGCTGGAGTGAATTGCGATTTGGTAACGGTTGTAAGGACCTACCTCATAGAAAAAGCGAGTATTGGACTGGAAGGGGATACTGATATTAATTACAAAAGTAAATTTATTTTAATATTATATTTAATTTAATTTAAATTTTCAATCCTCCCATTAAATTCACAGACGAACGCTGATGTTTACACATCTTAACCGTGAGTCCAGGCATTCACATATTTTTTTTTAGTTAAAAGGTTAGTTTATTCACTTTTATTGAAAGATCACTGTGGTGTGGTGCTAATTTTGTACGGTAAATGTTAACTAGTCTTACATATTAATAAGATGAATGTTTATTATCATTGTAATATTTGTGAAGTTCTAATTCTTGTGTCATCCAGTCAGCCTGATGGACACCATCAAATCGGAACTGGAGTCAACGCCAGAAGAAATGGCCGTCAATCTTACAACCAGCGTTGAATCTCAGGAAGGTAGCGACGACCCAACTAAAATTGATGGTACATGCACCTTTTTTTACATATACGGCGTGTAACGAACCAATTTAGTTTTTTGTAAATTTATTTAAACAAAATTTTACAAATAAATACACTTCACAGATTATGCCCTACTGCGAGGCAGTTTCTTGGCAAGAAAAAACTCTCGTTTACATATTTTCTTCGAATTATGCACATAATACTTAAATGATAAGAATAAATTTAAAATATATATAAAATAAATGAAACCGTTGAGATTTTTTGTATTTTCCGAGTGCGACCGTATGCAAGTGCTCCGTTTAATAACAACGAAGATGAGCAAGGACAAAGATCTGCCGAATACCCTCGCGGGAGGAGTATCATTTGTGGAGGCACCGTAAAGCGCACTTTCGACAGCCTCGTCGCCTTCACGATTTGCGAACTTTATGGCATTGCGGTTTGTAATTTAGTACTAGAGAAAAGTGTCTACCAAGTAGTTTAAGTTCTCATATCAAAACAGCCATTATTCACATATAGTAAGGCATTGCTGGCATTAAAATCACTGACCCATCATGAAATGAATGGAAGATAACAGATTAAGTATTTTTTACGTATTTAGTTTGTGTGAGGTCATAGAGAGGTGCTGGAAGATTTAAAATCACCTCAATGGGTCTAAGAATTCAATTCAGTCTCTCTTTCTATATTCAGATCTGGAATGACTGCTGGGGCGGATTTTTAAGTACGTCCAAGGTTGATGTTTATACATTCTTGTTAACCCCAAATCTATAAGATGAAGGGATTCGGCTTGCATAAAATAATACTATAAAGCCTTTTTTCATAAGAGTCAAAATGAGGTCAAAACATTAATTTGACTTGAACTTCGGGGATGTGGTCTTACTATAAGATTAACTCGTCCATTTTCAGGGGCATGGACTACAGTTGAATATTGGGGCATAATGTAGTGGGGCAGAGAACTGTGGATGTCCAAACTAAACAAAACGCGAATTATGTTTCTTTTCAGATGTCAAATACCAAGGGCACTTGCAAGATGTGAAAATAAAAACAGAACTAGAAGTGGTGTCCCACCTGAGAGCACTTCTGCAGTTGCCGAAGAAGCGAAAAACGAGAGGAAAATACATCAAACGGCAACCCAAGCAGATGAGGGAATCTACACGTTAGTACTCTCACTGAGTAATTCAAAATCCTATTCAGATTTTTTTTTTAATATGAGGAATCAACAGGTTTATATCATTTCTAAAAACATAATAAAACATTAAATGTAAACATTAATACTTACTATGTATTTTTTTTGTATGTACTGTGTAAAATTGTTAGTTTTTCCAATAAAGATAAATAAAATAAAATAAATATTGTGTTATAGACACGTTTAAAATCTTTAAATTTAAAAGCCTGTATTATTTTTTATTTATGTAACATAAAAAAGTAATATAATATTAAGTTCGCGTAACTAAAAATAATAAACAAAAATTCAATAATATGTTCAACAATAAACTGATACAGTTAACAAAACTCCGTTGTTCTTACACAATTACACACCTCATCGCATGTATAGTTACTTGCAGGGTGAAATCATTTACTTTTCATGACACCTGCTTTTAAAAAGTTTCAACCAACTAACGATTGATAGATTCGTGTAGTAAATTACCTACTAATGTGTAGATCTACAATTCAGCTAAAAAATATCATCCCTTGTGTCAAATTTTCTCTATTTCCAGAACCATTCAACAAAACAATAGACGAGGAAGTGATGGCCGCCATGGACATCCCAAACAAACAGTGCCGCAAGTGCTTGATGAAGTTCACGTTCCTCCAGCACCTGCGCTCGCACATGCCCAAACATTTCCCCAACTACATGTGCGAGACGTGCGGGAAGAGCTTCGCAACGTCGATATCGTTCCGTTCGCACATGCAACAGCAGCATTTGACGGGCCGCTTCGAGTGCAGCGAGTGCGACAAGGTCTTCAGCACCTACAAGGACGCTTCTAATCATAAGAAAAAACACAAGACCGATCGGTACAGGTGCCGCCATTGCAAAGAGAACTTCACGTCGAGTCATTTCCTTCGATTGCACCAGGTCGACAAACACGACACGGGTAAACGGTATTCGTGCGACCGCTGCGAAGCCACCTTCAAAATACATTATTATTTATATAGGCACGTTCGCAACGAACACACTGTACGTGAGCGCAAACACCATTGCGAATACTGCGATAAGTTATTCTACAGTAAGGTGCACTTGAAGACGCACCTGGTGATGCACACCGAAGAGAAAAAGTTCCTATGTAATGTGTGCAACAAGGCGTTTATGTGGAAAAAAAATCTTGTTTTACACATGAAGATACACACGAACGTCAAGAATCAACTGTGCGTGCATTGTGGCGAGTCGTTTGTGCAGAAGGCCTCGCTGAATTGGCATCTCAGGAAACACGGGGTCGTCACGGAGTCCGTGAGGCAAAATAAAAAAATTAGAGACGTTTCAATGAGGAAGAATGAAACTATGAGAATGCCCAAAAATAAATATTCCAAGCCCGATTTTGACGTAGCTAAAATAATAAATGGGCGATTTTTGTCATAGCTATGTGGGTTACTAGGGAAACCCTTTATTTTATACAGCGTGAACGCCAACGGATCACTTATAGAAGATGAAATTGCACTGTCGAACTTTAAAATGAGAGTAGCATCAACGCATGCGATTTCATGAGGCGGAGACTCATCACCTCTTTCAATAACTTAGAAAGAGGTCATTTTTTTTTAAATCTATCGCTATACTTTATAAGTTATTATCAGCACATAAACTATACCTCAAACACACCAGAACTGAACGTAAACTGAAAACATCGCTTTTATGGGTCGAACTACGATAGTCGCACTTTTATAGTACCTATTAAAGATTATGGTTTCACACTGGCAAATATCGATTGATAATTCACATGAACTGCTGGTGTTCATCGATCAGAGTCTACGGAAAACAATGGTGATGTCAGTGCCGGAAGTAATATCTATTGAAAGACAGATCCGTAATCTACCATTATGTAACAGACGATAGATACGGCCGATAAATCTCGTTAGCAAACTTGCTCCATCGATGTTCTGAGCCCTCGCCTAAATTCTACGCCGTTATATTGAAACAAAGTTATACCAATTTGGCGGCTGAGAAATCAATCAAAAAGAAGTCCCTTGTAATTATTTTTGGTGCTAATCTATTGCTAATTCAACAGAACATGCAATTGAATGATTGTGAAGAACTTATCTTTCGGGTTGCTCGTTGGTTTATATAATAATCTTCAAATATTACATATGATGTTATGTTATGTATGTTGGTTACAGTTATGTTATGTATGCGGAGATGTTTGGTTATATCTTATACTTCCTCTTCGTGAGCTCCAGAATAAATGTTTTTTTTTCTCCGTAACAATTTCCCAAATTGACTTTTCATCCATTTTATTGTTATATTGATTCGCCTTATTTTGTCTGTACTGTATATTTTCATAGGTTTATGTTTTTTTTAGTTATCTTGTATTTATGGTTTAAAATCATTTCTGGATTTTATTCATTTCTTAAATATTTTATATTATATATCAATTTTAAAATTTTGTGTTTTATTTACTTGTTTGCATGAGAAATAATTCAAATATCGACTTGCCTCGCAAACGCAACGAAGAAGGCACTCTTTTTAATAGTTTAAGATTGTCATAGCATGATTTATGACCATGCCCAGCACAGGCAACTACTCCTCGAGAAGAGACTTTTAAAACAAAGATGTTGAGAGTATGTGGCTTAGTTGTGACTGTCTTTTTTAACTATACAGGTTTGAGTTTTTTTTTATTTTTTTAAATATGATTGTGCAGAATTGTGTTTTTAAAATTTACTAAATTTCACGGTGTAGTCATTTGGTCGTACTGAAAATGCGTGAACGATGATTGATCTAACTAAGGAAATAACATATTATTTTACATTCTTGTTTACTTGAAATAAAAATTGTGCAATTAAGTTGAAGACCCGTATGCAGTTTTAAACTGAAGGTTAACTGTTTAGCTCAATAAACTTTCACTGGAAAAAAATACATTTATAATGACCACTATTTCGCAGTAATTACTGCGAAAAACATTTTAAGAGAAATAATTTTCTATAGTCGACAAGTATTTGAAAAATAAGATTGAAAAGTAATCGCCATACGAACATAATGATGCCATGATTATTTTTATATTTATGTAGTTCGCATTACAAAAAAAATATTAGCTGCAAGGAAAGTGGATTGAGAAGGATAAAAGTATATGATGACATGGTACTAGTACCTGATTGTGGTGAACAATGGAGAGTAAGGAATAAAAACAATTTATTTTTTATTTATCTGCTCATACATGGGTTTGACATTAAAAAATAAGAAAAAAAACTAAAACACAATAATGAGTGAAATGTGCAACAAATCGAAAGATATTTACTAAATTTCAGATTATAGAATAAAAGGGTTCAGGTCAACTTCAGGTTAAACAACAAAAATACACAATTATGGTTAGGTAATTAAATATATATATAATAAAAAAATATGACTGTGTTTTTTTTTTTAAATATATTTAATAATAATACACATTTATTTTCCTAGTGTCCATTCATTTAAAAAAAAAAAAAACAAAGTTACTCGTGGTGTGAACAACGGACGTTTAAGGCACGTAGAAGCACAGAAGCTAAAATAATATGTACAAAGTGCTTGACAGCTAAACTGTCACTGTCAGGCTACTGTTAAACTACCAACGGTGTGATTTTACTCGACCAAATTTTGACTGCATCACATATTTTATGGTACTGTGGTTGGTGCAATATATATTTTACTGCTATCTTCTCTATTATCTATTACGTAAATATTAACAGAAAACATTTAAATAGCAGCCAAAACCCAATTAGAACAAAAAGCCGATGACGAGGCATCAGACATTTTCTCACTGCCAGTCGTGTCTCACCCAAAAAGTGAAAAATTGCAATTTATCTACATATTTATAGTTTAGAATGAGTTTTTAAATAAAATTGACCCTAAGGCGGGCAAGCATGATAGAATTACCAGCCGTATAGTGTAGCGGCCTGGTGGCGCAGTGGTATAAACGCCTGCTTTTAAATCTAGAGGTCGAATCCACAGTGGGTCAATCCGGTCAAGTTATTTTTAGCCGTTAAGAATATTTAACGGCATTTTTGTCAACACTATCAACACTGTCGACTGAGTTAAGTAACAAGACATAAAAAAAAGACATTCAGTTACAGACTTGCGAGATGTTGCTTGCCTCGCATCATGAAGAAAACAACAAAAAACGACAACACAAGCCATACGAATGAGAGGATAGCGTTGTCAACTACAGGGGATCTACTGACCTAAAATTAAAATTACTAATTAAAATTACTTTATTGACATTGACAGATTATTGAAAAGGGAACGTACGACACAGCTCGAAACTCATTCTGTCAATCTGTCAGTTAGTATGAACGTTTTATTTTATTAAATTTAATGTATTTATAACACATATTACAGATAAGTTTAACTTTTGCCACTCCTTCACCATATAAACTTTAACCATACCAAATCTCAACTTCTCTCTGCGCGCAATATTCTTAAAAAGAAATCCGACCTTTTCACTTCACGTATTAATATATAGATTAATTTAATATTTTTAACTACTGAGTATTTTAATATATTATTATATCTTTTTTTTGTTGTCGTTATTGTATCAAATGATACATATTTCTGTAAATTTTCTGCGAACATATTTTTTAAACCAAACGTTTTTGCTTGTCCTGAAAGTTTTGGTTTGTTTTGTTCGTCGTGTATGCTCTGAATTTATATATTAAATATTAATTTAAATAATTTTGTTTTTTTTATTTATCATTATTTTAGGTTGTAATAATTATAGCATTATAGTCAATATCGTTTTTTGGAAATCACTTTATCTGAAGGTCATTTAAAAACAGAAGAAGAAAAATATGCTAGCATGATGTAACGACATGATAGCTAGCTACAAATTTTAAATAGCAAACTTTTACGTGTGTTTGGCTTCGTTCGCACTGCAGTATTTTGTCCGTTTTCCGCGGGCTTTCATGTGTTATTGACACTTTTTCAAGTTTTATTGACAAGTATAGCGGCGAATTATGGGAATGTAGCAAAAGCTATCCAAAATACTAAGTTATGCTGTAAAATAATTACTTTTTACGAGGGATTTAACATAGTTGCTGTGTGTTGCTTAGTGTGATAATGGCGGGCGTTTCTGAGAGATACGCCGTTTTGGCGGGTTCGTCGAAAGATACGGTGATCCATGGCTACATTTCGGCGTGCTCCTGCTGTTTGAGCGGCGACGACTTGATTGACATGAAAGAGAATTATGTCGATTACAGCGGAAGAGTGGAGAGCTACTTGGAAGCTGTTAACGGCTGTTACAACTCAATGGTACTTACTTACGTAAATGCCTTATTTTAGGTTATGGGGTAAAGTCGTTTATAATTGCGGTGATCTGTGCAAATTTGGGAGGTCTAGGTTTGATGTTGAGGTTTGATGATCGGTGCCTGTACACCTTTCTGAAAAATTGCAAGGATAAATTTGTTCGTGTTTTCTGGTTCATTCATAGAAGATCGATAGAAAAGGCGTCCATGGGCAACATAACTAACTACCAGGCCCGAACCTACCCTGGCTCAAATGGAGCAGTCGCACCAGGGCACATCAATTCTAGGGTGCATTTTTCAGGACAAAATTACATGGATAATATCTTATTTTAATGTTTGTAAAATAATTTATCATAAGTACATTTCTGTAAATATCCATAATATTTATTATTCATTGTGTTTAGAGCGATTTCAGTAAATTGGCAATAAATCAAATTTTACCGACCGCTTGGGATAAAATTTGTGTGATTACTTCTTTGCATATTTACTCGATATCTATACGATTGATGTTTATACTCGTACATATTTTTTTTATAGCTTTTGGACTCCTCAAAATTACCAACCAATGTGTACATTTGCCATCAGTGCGCACAGCAGCTGGCCAACGCTTACACCTTCCTTTTGAACATCATTGAAGCTCAGAAGAAACTCATTTCTAACTTTAACAAAGTAAAAGGTGAGTATTTTTTTTTGTCTCATTTTAAATACAGGTACCTCCAAAAAAGCCACTGATATAAAATTAGAGATGGGCAAGTACCACTTGACAAAAAAATCTATAGATATTCCTAGCCATTCTGAATGATTTCTTGAAAACAGTTTTTAAATTTGAAAAATCAACAGTTTCACATAATTAACAATGATGCCTAAGGTTTAGTTATTTTGTCTCATTGCCAGGAGTTTCCCGGACTATCAAAAGAGCGCACGAGGATGAAACATATTCCTTGGATTTTTCTTATGTCGAGAGCGAATATGTGATGGATAACGAAGAATTTGAACACGAGGAAGGTGAGTCGCACAAATTAAATAATTATTTCAGTTAGATTTTATCGCTTTATTTTTTACTATTTCGTTTGACGCGAAATGTGATCCATTTACTATAATAATTCGGTAAGAACTTCTGTAATGTAATCCTAGGGGTTGACATCAAAACCCTATTTGATTACAATCAGTATCTTCAACTGCGGTCACTTCTGTAAACCGATAATCTACATATACTTTCAAATCCTGACAAGTTTCTGATGTCTACGATTGTGGTCCCATCGCAGACTCTTTAAACTTCCTCGTTGCAGGGCAAACATACTGAGAATTCGCAACTATTGGCAGGGTGACATTTCTGCTTTACCAGGCTTCTTAAATTATTTATTTATTCAATTTGAGAAGAGGTATGCTCGCAAAAAGTTTACCCTACCTAATTGAAAATATCAACAAATAGTTTGCGTGTTATTTCTTTAATTTTTGTAATGTTAATTTCGTAAAAAACGATTCCCGCCAAAAAATTTTGGCAAAGTTAAGTAGTGTTGATAAAGGAGAACATACCCCTTCTAACTATAGTTCCACATTTACAACAACAATGAAAAATTTAAATGAGAAAACGCATCGGAATCATATTGAAATTGCATCAGTATTTTTAAATTCATATGAGCATTGTACACACAATGGTAATTCCTTGTTAAGTTATGACGCGTGATAGTTTTGGAGCAAAGAATATTTACTGCAAGACGAATTGTTTATTCTGAAAGGTAATTTTTTATACGAGCATAATTGTTCTTCAGTACTGACAACCGACTGGATTCTGCCGGAGGACAAGTACGCCGTGCATCAGAAAGAAGAGACTGGTGAACAAAGCGTGCCGGTGAAATTGTCTCCCGAAAAAACACGACGGAAAATTGCCAAATCAGCCAATGGTAAGTGAACTTCAGAGCAAGTCAGTATTTAATGCATCCGATGTGTTCTAAGGTAGATAGCGTTCGGTTTGTGGGAGATAATGTTGCCCAATATGCTCTACCCTCGGTTCGTTAGTAATATAATCAGTTCTCCCCAAAAGAATGAACGTATAGATTTTTTTTTAAATAATTGCTATGACCTAGGTCAGGGGTGCTCAAACTTGAACTGCTGGCGATCTACCTCAATATTTTTAGACTACTTACGATCGACTCTGAGAGACTGCAAGTGTGTGTGATGCAGGGTTGTCGTACATACACGATACACCCTACCTACCTAGGTAGGGCGTACCGTAGCATAAATAGATATTAGCTTTCTGCACGGTGCTCAAACGGTCGATCGCGATCGACCGTTTGAGCACCCCTGACCTAGGTCATATACAAATATTTTGGGCCCTACTCAACTAGGCCAAAGGGGCCTGTCCTAGAGTCAGATGAGAAACAATGAAGCAATAAAAATGGTATGGCCATGTGCAGATTCAAACCCGGGACCTTTAGGTCGATAGTTCAACGCCTACCACAATCTCTAGATCTTTGACACTTTATTTTTATAAACAGTGTATGATTTAAAAGGTTTTTTTTTCATAGTCCTCAGCGAATACCTATACTCAAATACACAGTACTCAAATATTTATTTTTTTAAATATTTTAAAATAAATATTATTTTTTTTACAAAAAAAACCAATTTAAATGTTTTAGCATTAATTATATAGTGGTTTTAGATAATTCAACCTTATATGGCGCTATATAGATGGCAGATTGCCTAGACGCAAACCGCAAAAAGCATAAAATGTTTACTATTTGGAAATGCTTATCTTGTAAATTCACAAATGGCACGCTGTAAGTAATTTTCAATTTATACCCAAAGAATATATATATAATAATATTAAAATTATGAAACTGTGTGCCTTTTACAATAAATTCTTATGTTTGAGAATCGTTGCGACATCTGGCATGATCTTTTAGTTGCTAAAAAGTGGTTTCCAATTGCTACTTGGTAGTTTACGAGGTGTGTTCAAAAAGTAAGGTGACTTTGTATTGTTAAGAAAAAATATTGATTTATTCATCAATGATTATGTTGTCCCCTTCAAAGTAATCCCCCTCAGATACAATAAATACACTTATGCCAACGGTTTCTCCAATCCTCAAAGCACTTCTCATAAGCACTTTTCGGTATAGCCTTGAGCTCTTCCAGCGATGCAGTCTTTATCTCTTCAATCGTTGCAAATCTCCGTCCTTTCATAGGTCTCTTGAGTTTTGGGAACAAGAAAATATCACATGGGGCCAAATCCGGTGAATATGGTGGCTGAGGCATGATTGTGGTGTTGTTTTTGGCCAAAAAATCAATGCTCATGCGACGGTTCTTTTGGTCAAAATTTAGCAATTTCAGAACAAACTTCGCTGACACACGTCTCATGCCCAAAACGTAAGAAAAAATTTCATGACACGAGCCAAGCGATATACCGACATCCTCAGCAACTTCTCTGATAGTGATTCGACGATTTTCCAAAACAATTTTCTTCTCTTCTTGAACGTTTTCATCAGTTGTGGACGTGCTTGGGCGCCCAGAGCGATGCTCGTCATTGGCATCTTCCCGGCCATCTTGGAAAAGTTTGTACCACTTTTTACTCAGAACAGTTTCACCGTATGCCACACTGTCAACATTCCAAGTGTTACGGAGCACTTAATTTTATTTTTTACATAAAATTTGATGCAAATCCTTTGATCCATATTTTTCAATAGCGAAAAATCGCCGAGCATGCAAAACACTTATAACCTTTACGCCTCTCACAACCAAACAAAAAATACCATTCACTTGAAATTTGGGTACAGATGTTCGGGAAGAGTGTACCAACTAACAAAACAAAAAAAAACGATAATCGAAAATACGTTGCCCGCGAAATTTGAAAAGTCACCTTACTTTTTGAACACACCTCGTATATAGTTCTTGGTAATGGTTTTAGTAAAATTTTCTACAAGTCAAATCTTTCAATACAAATGATTGTCATTTTCATTATTAATTGAAGTTTAAATCATCTATTATTTTTTTTATTATTAATTTAAAATATATTTTTTTTAATTTTCTGTGTTTTGGTTTCAGTGTTTGCGGATTGGGATTTTAGAATTCCAAAACCGGTCACCAAGAGACAGGAAAGCATTGACCCAAACGAGCCTGGGAGAGCTAAAAAAAAGGACACGATAAACGGTTCGAACCTAATAATTTTAAATGTCTAACCTATCATTGTATTAATAAAACACTCTACCATCCAGTGTGATTAATGTACTGCCGGTGAATCAATTTAAGACCAGAATAAATAACTATTTTACAAACAAACGTACTAAAAACGTGATCTTAAAGCTGTTCGCTCATCATGATTTAAAAATTTCATAAACCCCCAACACACAAACGGCTGAAAAGACTTTCTTGAATCGCGTAGCTAAGAACTCTCGATCGAGTCACCTTTCAAGCAGAAAAAAAATATTTAAAATCGGTTCATCCGTTTGGGGGCTACGATTCAACAGAGACACTAAACTTATAACACCGCTCTGTTTGCGTCGGAGGTTAAAAACTTCACAACACTTCATCGCTGGAATAGCTCGCCTAGACTTAGTTTCCCATCTCGACGCTCCAAATATGATTGTGTGAAGATTTCATAGTGCGGTAGAAAGATCTGCGTTGATCAATCAAAGGCATTTTCAAAACGGTGGTAATTAAATGAACTCCTATTTAAAATTTGGATCAGCTAGAATAGTCAGCTAAAAAAATATTTTTGCAGCATTTATTGATTTGCTATTTTAAAATACAAACAACAAAGTATGATAGCTATATAAAATTATTTTGTCGGCAAAGAACAAAAAATCAATGCTGGCTTGCATGAACAAAAAATTTATTAAAAAACGAACAGAAAAAAATGAATGAGTTTTTAATTAAATCAAATTGTCATTTTAGGCCAATTTCTGAAAATTTCTGGTAGTAACCATCATGTAAACGCCAGTCGCCCAGCCAAAAATCTATTCGAGCAGCAACTGGTTCAATTCACATGTGACTATTCTTAAATATCAAATTATTTGACTTCAGCATGAAGCCAAGAGTTATAATGACTCGCCTTATAAAATATACAGAAAGTGCCCAAGATTCGAAGTTATTAAATTATCTAAGCGATCGGTCAAAACGATTATTAGTTCAAAGAACAATAAATGGGTGGTTTCACCCAGAATTTGTACCTACAGTAGGCAAGCCATATCGCGGGAGGACGGTGGGACTGCACTCTAACCGCCAAAGGCGATTTTTTTTTTGAGGTACCTAGTAATATTTGTTAAAAAATCTAGGCAAGCCCGGCTTTTCAGCTTCTATGAATGTACCACCACCGGTTTCACTGTCGAATACAGAAAAGTGGGAAAATCAACTGCCCCACATTTTGGGGGCTCAAAATACCGCCGGTTAAAGCTAAAAATATACCATTCTGGGCATCATTTTTTTTTAGTTGTTCACTTAATTAAGAGCTGACAAACTGTAAAGAAATTCGGACACATTGTGGCAATCACATAATTATTTAGACTTATTTTTGCTGCAAATATCTGCTCGTAAAGACATTGAACGCAAACCATTTTCGTTTTAATTGTCGCTCTCGTTCAATAATTTCGCTGCTCAAATGTATTTTAAAACCGAACAAAACACTCATATTTCGCTGACCGCTTAAATCATAGCCTTTCCAAAATATCTTTGCAATAAACACATTTTTTAAGATTTTGATCTGTTCGTATATTTTTAGTAACAACCAATGTTTCGATGGTGGTTTTTCGTTAGTTACCAATCTACGTTTTATTTAAAATAAAGCGGGTAAATATGAGGAAAAAGAATTGAACCCAACATTTCTCTTCCTAAAATGGGTCAAGTTTTAGCTCGATGATCTTTCCGACGGAGGTAATTTAGTTTGTCTTGTGAGCTAATTTCAGACAAGGCAGGTTCAGTTGTTAACCTTAAATAAAGTTGTAAGCCGACTCACGGAATGTTTTTTTGTTTTATTAGCTAAATCGGAACTCGATGCGGAAGACGTTTCTGCCGACCAGCCAATGGAAATCACGAAATACGTCAAGCCAAAGCGCAGGGCGATGCGATCGAAGCGACTTTCCTCCATGGAGCTGTCGAATAATCGTCTTGGTGTGTAATTCCTAATTATTTTATTAATGAACACATGCATACATGATCATCCATGTTTAATAACAACAAACAAAGTTTAATACAACAATAACAGAAATTAGGACATAGTTCTTGAAAGAAAACCAGATTTAATTAAATAGCACTACACTAAAACGGGCTTATAGAGCTAATCTTATATATCAAAATTCAAAAAATCATATTTCCCCTAATGGCACTGGATCAAATAAGTTCAGAATGTTAATTGCAAGCCTATAATTTCCTTACAATTTTATTTTTATAATTTACGAGCAACCCTTACGGTGCAGAGGGATTCAGTATACGCACTCTCATTGCAATCCACTCCCCGCACGCGCAAGTTCTTTCAATTATGGTTCGCCTATCCCCTACTTTGATCCGGTGACGTGCCGAAAAGGATTTATTTCTAATATAATAATTTTTTAAGATTTTAATTTTTACATTTTCCGAGGTTTAGTAGTGTGTAAACATAATATAGCTTTGCTGTTACTAGACTGAAGTATAAAATTCAATAGACAGCTGTGTGCCATTTGGCGGAGATAAAGTAGTGACGCGAAAATAACGGCAAATGTCGGAGTCGTCAGTTAACCTGTTTAAAATGTCAAAGTGACAAAGAAACCAGGTTGCTAAAATAACAAAAAAAAGTGAAAGGTTTTTTTCTATTTCAGCCACATCGGAAATGATGGCCTCAATGGACCTGGAGAATCTCGAGTGCAAGGTCTGCTCCAAGAAGTTCCTGACGGAGTACTCCCTCCGGAGGCATGCCAACGTACACTTTGCCAACTACGCCTGCAGGGAATGCGGATCAAAATTCAGCACCAGGGATCGTCTTCTCAGGCACCTGCAGCGCTCCCACTTGAAAGGTTTGTTATGGAAATGATATTACATAATTTAACTCGACCGCCGACACCGATTAATAGAAATCGGCGCTAAGTTACAATATACACACTCATATGAGTACTGCACACTTTTCAGATCTGCGATATGTCTGCCTGTAATGAATGACAGTTGAAATTGCGCTTTACAGTGACAAAACAAAAAAAAACCTTTTGTTTTAATAATTTCTAAGACCTAGGTCATATACAGTTGTTTCGGGCCTTACTTAACAAAGCCAAATATGCTTGTGCAAGAGTTAGGGGAAATAATTTATTTAACCGTGTTCTTTTTTTTATTGTTGTTTACGTTTATTATTTCTACATGGCGATGATGCGTGTAAAATGGCATGATATAAAGAGCGTATTCAAACCCGCGACCTCTGGGTCACTAGTCAAACGCCTTGACAACTAGACTACCACGATCTATTCGTGTCCTTATAACTCTCGTCTTTATTTTTTTACAATTTAATAATACCTGTACTTCTTCGTCTGCGTATTGCCCGAGTCGTAATATTTTTTCGAATAAATTATGTTGAACACCATCAGTCATATTTTAGTTTGCAAAATTTATCATAAATCAATAACTGATATATGTTTATGCATATACGTCACACATATATTTATTTATTTATTAAAGGTGAACATTTCAAATATGAAGATCAGACGTTTGAGTGTTAGAGATGTGTACATGCTTCTTAACGAAATGCCATTCTTAGCTAATGTGTTTTATTATATTACACTATTTTATGTCAATACTATTCCGCACATGGATATGGGAAAAGGGAGACGTCAGTAGGATAGGGTGAATGTTGGTACCGTAAATAATTCTTATTATGCTGTTCTTGAGTTGACCCCCGGCGCCAGTCCTCGCAAACTAAAACAATTTCACATTTGTTGCTACAAATTGTTATTCTGTTTCTAACATATCCTTGGCTAGGGATTTTCATGGCGAGTACGCTTTTACCTAATAATTAATTTAAAATAATTATATATTTCGTTCTAATTGATAACGTTTAACGTATTTCTATTCACTTTGCTCCTTTCAGGCGTAATACCTATATCAACAATCAAACATTTATCTGCAAAAATGTTTCCCAATTACGAGAAAAATGTGCCCATTTAAAACTTTTAAAATTGATTAAGACTACTTTCAGAAAATTCAGTCTAATAATGTACTTTATAAACTCCATAATTCACTTAAGATTATGGCATTTTAATCATTTACAAAATTCTAATTAAATTATCCGTATACAAAATCATATGCAAAATGTATTTTAAAAAAAAACAATGTATTTGAATTAAAAGATGCGTTTTCATTTTAATTGAGTCGCTAAAGAAAGTAGTACCGCTGTAGTAGTTACCCCTTTGACCACTTTACCATTAAATGCGTATTGGGGTGTTCAGTGAAGTCCAAGGTTGACGGGAAGGTCAGTAAAACACTCAGCAACTCGTGATGGTATTAATTTATTTACATTAAATAACTTGATACGTTAGATAACTCACTTGTCAATAATTTTCCTTTAATAAACGAATATTATAACATTGAATATTCAGATAAATCAAATTAGCGCTGAGGAATGAGGTGTGGGGGGGAGTGTTTTCTCGCATTGATGGTTCGTGGCAGGCTGTCTATTAGCTATATAAAAAATATTTTATAACAGTCATAAAATGTTCATAAGACATTCGTGAAGAGCTGGGTAACAAAATGGACTGTCTTAGCGGGGCCGGGCGCCCCTCCCGAGGAGCTTGCCGGAGGCGCGTAAATATAGATTGCGTGTGTGCGTGTCTTCTTCGTCCCGAGAAACAGCACCACTTTTGTTTGCACCGTCTCTCTTCCCTTTTAGGGGAAACCGAGTTCAATGGTTCTGGTCCTTCGCCAGCAGTTTATGGTATTAAGTTTTAGAATAAGTAAACTTACTGTAAATAGTTATAAGAAATGTAATTAGTAGAATTTAATAAACGATGGCTATACCTTGTTCGGGCAGATATAAAGATTTTAATCTTTTTAACTGCCCGCAGCAGCGGCTAGTCTCTAACAGTCATAAAATTACTTTATACTGGAGTCCAAATGACAGCGTTTCCGAGCATTTTTGGTTATATACCGACAGTTTCCATGATATTGACTTATCAATGGATAAATTAAAGATATATGTAGGAGGCTAGAAAAGTTGAATTAAAATGACTACTATACTCTTAAGACCCATTGTTTCGCTAGATATTTTATACCTCATATTTTCTGGTCAATGATGAATGGTCTCTCACGCAGAGACAAATAAAAGGCAGTCGGAAATGCGCTTCGATTTGTATAAAAGCGTTTCTTGGGGTTTGACTTGATGTTTGTCAATAACAGTTACAAGAAATGATCAGGCAATTATCTGCATTTGTGACAAACAATATTGTAATGACAGTTATGTTAATGTTCTCTTTATAACTATGTGATTTTAAAGTGAAAGTTTTGCGGACTAACATCGAAACGTTTGAGTGAAATGGATTAAATTTGCAGGTGACCACAGGTGCAACAAATGCCAGATGACGTTCGTCACGAAGAGCAAACTGCTGTACCACAAAAAGACGCACAGCAGTAGCTGTGTGTGCCGCGTGTGCAACATTCGCTTCCCGTCCTACTACCAGTGCCTGAGCCACATGCGCAGCGCGCACGGCGTGGAGGGCAAGCACCCTTGCAAGCTGTGCCCCGTGCGGTGTCTCACCGCGAGTATGCTCTGCACACACGTGCGCAAGAAGCACACGGTGCGCGAGCGCTCGTTCGTCTGCGACTACTGTAACGGCACGTTCTTCTCCAAAACGGAGGTGAGGTTGCACATGTCGAAGCACACCGGCGAGCGCGATTACAAATGCAACGAGTGCGATAAGGCCTTCAACCGCAAACACTATTTAATGCTGCATATGAAAATTCATTACAACATTCGTGATTATATTTGCGAACACTGCGGCGCCGACTTTATTCATAAAATTACCTTCAGGAACCATATGAAGAGGTGTTGCTCATCTGATCCTATTAAAACTGAACCGGTCGTTTGTAATGTTTGCCTGGCCGAGTTCATAAATGACAAACAATTTCGCGAGCACAAGCGAAAAGATCATCCGATTATCAGAACTGTATTCTATTGCAGTGAATGCAACGAATCGTTTAAGCGCAAGAAGGATTATGTCGAGCATCGTTTCAGCCATTCCAAAGCGAACTTCCACGCGTGCACGATTTGCAAGCTGTCGTTCGAGGATGCTTATTCGTTGCGCATTCACATAACTAAAGTGCACAATAACAACCTCACCAATTACAAGTGTAAAGTATGTAAAATGAACTTCAAATACTTGGTTAGTTTCAAAGTGCACGTTATGAAGCACAAACGCGAACTGCAATACCCGAAAGCCGGTGATAAAATGCCATTGAGCGTTCGGAGCCAGTCGAATACCGGTGATATAATTGAGGTCAATGATCATGATGTAGCCGCGAGCATAAAGTTGGAAACTCCTGTCAAACAAGAACCGAGTAAAAAGCAGTTGTTGGTCAAATTGATCGCAGAAACTGAAAATGATTACGTCTATCAAGTTTTGGAGACTTGAAATTCATCCAAATGAGGAATTTGAATTAACTCAAAGCTGAATTAACTACATATCACTTTCGATCTGTTATGTATGCATACACATTATTTAAAAGGAGTTTGCCCTTTGGGCAAGTTTGTAGTTGCATCTAGATGGTTCGTAAAAAGACATTGACAAAACTATGATTAGAAGATGGTCCTATGGTATAGGTTAAGTATTAAATCAATAGATTATTATTTATTAAACATATTACATAAGAACCAATGTAAATTATAATTGTAAATAAATTATCTTTCAATTATTTGTTTTTGTGTTTCTCTAGATAAAAAGAGGTAGGTTATTAACACGTCCTCGTCTCAAAGGTTTTTCTATCTATCTATATCACTTTTTTGTGGACACGATAACTGCTGTAATTTTACACCAATCACTTTCAAATTGATTCATAGAATTTAAGGGCATAAAATCTTGATCAAATTCGTTAATGGGAAAAATCTGACCAGGGGCGGGCGGGAATGGGGGAGGGTTTTCGAAAAAGTGAAACTTAGCTATAACTTTCTTATTATATAGGATATCGATTCATTTAAATTTTATATTATTCCTTAAATAAGGGTTTAAAACTTATCTAAGTAAAACTTTTTTGATAGCATCAACCATTGGTCCTAGGGGTGGGAAAAAGAGGTTTTTCAAAATATAAAAAAATCATACCCATCCCTCATAATCATACCCTTAGACTACGTAGTTTATTTTGGCGCCAAAACCCGTTGACACCGTAGTTATTGACCTTGAAAAATCACTCACTACTATAAAATCCATAGTGCAGGCATGAGTCGTTCAATTTTTACAAATCTGGTATCATCGGATTCACCGTAAAATTCTCTATTACACCATATCACTTTGATTATGTTTGTCTCGTAAATTAAAGAAGAAAAAAATAAAAATGTTGCCATTTTTTTTTTTTTTTTTAAATTAAATTACGAAATAAACAAAATCAACACTTTTTTTTACATTTTCATATATTTATAACTATACATTACAATTTAAAAGTCTTCCAAAATATGTAAATTTTTCGGAAAAAAGAAAAAAGTAAAAAAAAAGTTATAGATATTGGAACGGTAGAACATTAGTGTATTTTCAATACAAATTTATAAGTAGTAATAGAAACTACATTAAAATGAAAAAAAAAAAAAAAACAAAATTGTTTCGTTATGATTTTCAATGAAAAAAACGTCAAGTTAATGAATAATACTGAAATAATACCAAAAATAATCAAAATCAAGCAGGTATTCATGACGTCTACTCACGTCATACGGAGTCAACTGACACAGAAATGTCCGCGCGGCATGACGTCTACTCGCGGCATACGGAGTCCAGGGGTTAAATCGCTGAAAGGGAAGAAATTTTCGGAATGAGGTTAAGGATTTATGTAAAATGTACTAATTTAGTTTTCAGTAAACAGTACGATCCCTAAATCGATACAAATATATTTTTTAGATTCCTATTATGTTGCTAGAGAGGTTTTACTACTATTTTAATATGTTTTTTGGTCAGTCTCAAAGGAAAGCGTTTAAGTATTAAAGTCATACATTAAAAATATCTTTTTTTATGACCGAGTTGAGGTTAGTATTATGAATTCATTCATGTTTAAGTAAAACTTTAACATGATCGACTTTGCTCACATACCATTGACCCGAAAGAAGAATGGTACCAGCGGATTACTGAAATATGTATTGACATTTTAAGAATACGTTTCATACTATATAGAATTAAACTTTAAACTCATAGTAATTGCCGTTCGTTGATTTGGAGAATTTAAAGAAACTGAAAATGCAATGATCCGAACATGCTCGCACATATGTCAATGTCATAAGGGTAACAAGCATATAAAATAGTAGCATACTATACTACACAGGTACGTATAGCGGTAGTAGTAGTGTATCTATAAAACAGTGGGGTAAACAAAAAATTGCAATATCAGAATACCCTGAATTGCTAGTTTTTGTGAAATATAAAGCAAAATCGTAGGTAGGTATGTACGCGCTCTAGAGGCAGATCGACCGCGAGATGCTATTGTTCAGGTTGGGGGACTCGAGGATAGATCATTTTAGGACTCGGAGAAATGACATTTCATTGTCTCCGAGGCGAAGGAATTATTAGCGATCACAACAGTTCTGCGAAAAACTTTGCGAGTAGATTTTAAAAATCAAAGTGCAAGCATTGTCCCCTCGTCAAGAAAGCATAAGATCGACAATTAACTTTTAATGTGTATAATAATAACTTTAAATCATGAATTGATTGGAACATTTACTCTTCAAATAAATACAAAATAACTGTAATTAGCAGTCTGTGGTGTTTGTTTGCCTGCGTTAATTAAAAATCAATTAATGAACTTTGCTTTTCTTGAATATACATAAAAAGCTGGCCCGACGAACTTTGTAAATTTAGTTTTTTATTAAGAATACTCAAAATGAATTAAGTTCAATAATTGTAATCAAAATGATATATATTTTAATTATCGATACAATGAAAAATGTGATAACCTCACAAAGTGAACATCTTCGAAGGAAACTAACTTACCGTTACATACAAAAATGTATGAGAAAATGAATTTTCTTAAAATTTCTAAAAAGTTTTAACAGTTATTCTGCTATTCGGGCAGAGACAAATCCAATAAATCAAAGATCATAAAAATCGGTCTAGCCGTTCTTGAGTTATAAATGGTGTAACAAACCCGACTTTGTTTTATATATATATAAACATTAGACTTTACTTAGAGTTGATTTACATACAGTAGATTATCTAATAAGCAAGGAAAGGCTCCAAACCGCTTAGATATATATTTTTATAGTAAACATAAATTCGCTACAAAATAAATTTTAAACCAACAGATTGAGGCATTCAGGTAACAAGAAAAGCAAAAAAACAGGATGTATTTTTATTCACTGTCGGCAACATAACCTCTAAATCCTGAAGTAAGATAAAACGTTAATCAGCAAATGATGACTGAAGAGTTATATATGCACTGATAACAAGTTTCCTGAAAATATTTTATTTATTATATTATAAATAAATATTTATAACGGCTCGAGCTAGATTAAGTAAGGTAAGGAAAGTACTATAGGTGTGGTAAGATGTCTGAGGGAAAATGCCAAAGCCTGAAAAATGCACACCAACTTATCACATAAACTCATATTAACTGAAAACGAAAAAAAATAAATTACACAAACACTGCCACACGTCTTCAGATTAAAACAATGTCAGATCAATTGATATAAATGTTCATTATAAATGTCAGCTAATTTGCAATCGTCAACACGTGATTATTTTCAGCGAAAGAACGGTCTAAAAAAGTTTTCAGTTCAAAAGGCAGCCGTCACAATGAGTCAACGTGACTCAATTTTTCATCGCACTTTTAGAAATTAAACCTTTTTTTTTAAACTAAAATTTCTTTAGCGCACATTACACAATTTTTCCTAGGCAGTGAATAAATCTAATTGCGACACGCTCACTCGGTTTAACTCGGTGTACCGCTAGGAGGTGATGTAATCATTCGGCTAAAGTCGGTGCGCCACGCTGTCACATTTGTTTTAGGTTCATTTAAATGTTTTAATTTGTATTTAAATCCAAAAATACATTCCTAATTTAATTTATCCCATATTTTTTTTTTGATATTTAATAGTATTTACTTTATCTAAATTTTAAACAGAAGAACTAGTAAAAAGTAGTAATCTTCAGGAAGTTTAAACATAGATAAAATAGTATTATTAAACCCCACTTTATCAATTTGAAATTAGGGTCACATTGAATATTAAAATATTAAAAGAGTGAAATGGATTAACTTTGCAGGTGGCTTCAAATGCGGTTACTGTGAGAAGACCTTCGACACGAAAGGCAAGCTGATGAACCACAAAGTGGCGCACAGCAATCGCTGCAAGTGCAGCGACTGCAACATTAGTTTCTCTACCATCTACCAGTGTCTGAGCCACAAGCGCAGTGTCCACGGCATGGAGGCGCAGCACCCCTGCAAGCTGTGTCCCATGAAATACCTCACGACTAGCATGCTCTACGCGCACATACGTAAGAAGCACATGGTGCGTGAGCGCCGATTCGAGTGTGACTACTGCCAGATTAGGTTTTTGACCAAGAGTGTACTCGGTATGCATATTGTTAAACACACCGGTGTGAAAAACTACGAATGCAGTGAGTGTGGCAAACGCTTCGCACGGAAATTTCATTTAAAATTTCATATTAAGACCCACACGGACGTTTGTGATTATTTTTGCAACAACTGCAACGCCGCCTTCAAGCATAAAGTATCATTCGATAACCACAACAAGAAGTGCCTACCTACAAATCCTTTAAAACCAAAAATATTCACTTGTAATAATTGCTTGGCCGATTATAAAACCTACAAGCAACTCCACGAGCACAGAAAAACGGAACGTCACTATAGACATCATCGTATGATAGCCTGTACAGCGTGCCCAGCGAAGTTTCAATCACATATAGAATACCGCGAGCACAGAAAATGCATACATCCGCGCGTACGAACGATGTACCCTTGCGGGCTGTGTCCCGAGAGGTGTCTCACGGCGAGCATGCTCCGCTCGCACGAGCGCGACGAACACATGATGCACAGGCGGCGGTTCGAATGCGATCATTGTGAGAAGATCTTCATTCAAAAAAGCGTGCTAAGGAAACATTTGGCCAAGCACACCGGCGGGCGAAAGTACGAATGCAGCGTGTGTGGTGTGGGCCACTCCCGAAAGGGGCTGTTAAAACTTCATATGAAGGTTCATAACAATATGTGTTTTTTTATTTGCGAACATTGCGGAGCTGACTTCAAACACAAGGGTTATTTTAAGAACCACTTGAAAAACTGCCGGGTTAAGGATACAATTGAACGAAAATCATTTTCGTGCAGTATTTGCTCAGCGAAGTTTAAAACAGACAGTCAATTGCGCAACCACAGAGCGTACATACATTCGAGCACACGAAATATCTTCTATTGTACGGACTGCAAATCTAAATTTTATTTTAAGGACGAATACCTCGAACACCGATCAACGCATGGCGATTTGATTATTCACAGGTGTACGCTGTGCATGTTGCCATTTGAGGATGCGTTCAAACTGCGCATACACTTTAATAAGAAACACAGTAAAAACGTAGTTAATTTCATGTGTAACATGTGCAAAATGACATTTGAACAGTTTGACAGTTATAAAGCTCACATCCTTGAGCATCAAGGTCACTCGCAATACAATAAAATACCCGATGACAAGTCAAATACCGACAAAATACATTCTGTCAATACAGAAGCAAGCATAAACCAAAAACAGGACACTGTCTTGACGACACCACTGTTGGACAACGACTGATAAAAGGCAGTGGTGATTTTGGTCAAAAGAGAGAATTCGGATAAGTCAACTGTGACAGAAATTGAGTAAGGAAGTACTCGTTTATCAGCTCGAGCATAAATCACAGTTGACCGCACAATACTGTGAAATGTAACAAGCGATAAGTACGTATCGCACCCAGCTTTGCATTTATGATCTATGTTATAGTCATGCCAATTGTTGCATTATTTTAGAAAAATCAGTCTTTAGAATTAAAAGAAGTAGATATAACATTGTCCTTGTTGTTGATACAAATCCTACATTATTAAAAAAAAAGAAAAACAATTTTCCCAAAAACTTCTTTTTCATATTTATAATTAAGCCTGGGATCTAAGAAAAAAAGAGATGTTGAGGTTAACGTTAATTACAATTAAATTTCAGTAGAGGTTTCGTACGCTCTCGGGATGTCAAATGTTCTTTTAGATTTGATATAGTCAATTTGTATAATACATTGTGTTTGCAAAGGACGTTTAATTAAACAACATTTGACAGCCGGCAGCCCATACGCTTTCCATGAATGGCTAAATGATACAATTTAACAAAAAAAACTTTCTCGCGAGCCAAAGGAGTTAAATGCACTAACGTCTTGCCGGCCGGTTGCAAAATTAAACTGTCAAAAAAAATAAACTCCCTCATTTAATGAAACGAGATAAAAGAGTAAAAGCGAACGGCAAATCCGAGATTGCCGTTCGACAAAACGAACTCAAACAATTGTGTGTCGGTTGGTTCGTACCGGCATTTAATTTAACTGCGTTGTTCGACCAACCCGGTTATTTAAACGGTTAATCTAGTGGTTTACATTTACATACGAAGAAAAAGGATAGTTAATACTGTGTAAATCTAGACACAGATTCTTAGGATACACCATTTTCGTGTATATTTAATTATATGTAATTATCTCTAAATGTATTTATCCCGTTAAGTCATGACTTTTCCGCCAAAAATTTTGGCCCCAAAAGCGCATTAGAGAGGATTAATTTCTATGCAACTCCTCTCGTCTACTATAAAATCAACTGATTCACCATTAAATTCTCTATTATAAAATATCACTTTGATTTTTTTATATCTTAATTTAAAAAAAAAATGGCTTTTATCAATGTTTTCTTGTTGGTCACACAATTTTTCACTATTTTGTCAAATTTTACACTTTTTTGTTTACATTTTCAGATATATACACTATAAACTACCATTTATAACTCTTCCAAAATATGTAGAGTTGTCGAAAAAAAATCAAGTTAAAAAAAAAATTACGGCGCAGCTGATGGTCGGGACAGAAGTGCGTCAGTGACAAAGTGTTTTCAATACAACTTTAAAAATAGTATTAGACACTGAATTGACTTGAATAAAATCTGAGGTAGTGATTGGCTCGTTGCGATTCCAGTGGTGCAAACGTCGAGTCAATAAATCATACTGTTTATTTGGCGAAAATATTCAAATCAAATGGGGGATGCTTTCTCGCTCTTGCGGATATATTCATCAAGACGGATATGCGACGTGTGGGCTCCTGGACGGATTCACGAATATATTCAGCTGCCGGCTTAAAGAAATTTTGATCTGTCTAATCTGATTAATTATATTTTTTTACGTACACTATTAAACGACTGATGAAATTGGCTAAAAATCATTCCTCATTTCTATGGTCCACTCTCCTTTGTCGAATAAATAGCTTTACATCGAAAAAAATATGTAGATTTCATTAATAATTTGTTAAATATAAAACAAAATAAAATTCATAGAACCCTAACTTGTGTTTTATTAATGTTTGTGACCCAAATAAAGTAGAGTTATATAAGTTTTGTGTATTTGCGTGTTCCGTGATTTCGTTTTATGCTTTAGCTTTTTTATTGCTGCTAAAACCGTCTGTCTTTAACCCGCGTTAATCTGTCTTCAATCTGCATTTTATCCCGGATAATACAAATGTCAGGATGTTTAATTTTTTATATACATAGATCAAGAAGAGTTTGTAGCCTTAAAGATCGTATGGATAGTTAAAGTAACGATAATTGAACCTCAAAATCATCAAACAATCATTAGCAATCATGACAGTTTTGAATAAATGAATTTTAAATTGGAATAAAGCAATATGTCCATACAATTTGATTTTTATTACATACCTATTACATTATTTCTTTTCTTACAAACTAGTATCCACACCTTATACATTTATGTAATTTCAAATAATTTATTTTTATCTATGTCCATGTTTTTTAAACCATCATATTTTTAACACCATAAAGAATGTCAGAAAACTATTTAATATTAATAATTATTCAAAAAGTGAAAGTGGATTAAATTTGCAGGTAACTTCAAATGCGACCGCTGTGAGAAGACGTTCATCACAATGGGAAAAATGTTGTACCACAAAGTGTCACACGGCACTCGGTGCGTATGCAGTGACTGCAATCTGCGCTTCTCCACCCTCTACCGGTGCCTGAGTCACATGCGTAGCGTCCACGGAGTGGAGGGCAAGTACCCGTGCGAGTTGTGCCCGTTGAAATACCTCACGGGAAGCATGCTTCACGCTCACATACGCAAAGCGCACATGGTGCGAAAACGAACATTCTTGTGCGATTACTGTAAGAAAAGTTTCTATTCCAAGAGCGAGGTGAGGTTGCACATTGCTATTCACACGGGCGAGAAAAACTTCAAATGCGACGAGTGTGATAAGTGGTTCGGCCGTAAATACGTCTTGGGAATGCACATACGTCGTAATCATCTTCGAACATTCAGCTTTGTTTGTGTGAATTGTTGCACTGCCTTCAGGCATAAAGTAACCTTCGATGACCACTTAAAAAAATGCAGCTATAACAATACTAATAAACAAGCAGCGATCTTTCATAATTCTGATTCTAAAAAGTTTAGTGAGCGCAGAAGCATACAAACTATCTATAGTTGTTCGGACTGCAAATCTAATTTTCTTCACAAAGAACAATACCTCGAACATCAATCAACGCATTGTCGAATAAACATTCACAGGTGCACACTGTGTGATCAACCGTTCAAAGATGCATTCTGGTTGCGATTGCACTTCGCTCGGGAACACAGTAAAAAATTGAGTCATTTCAAGTGTAAAGTGTGCAAAATGGAATTCAAACACTTGGACAGTTTTAAATCTCACATTCTGGAGCATAAACGCTACTTACAATACCCGAATACTGGCAATGCTAAAACCACCCCACGTTAGTTATATATTCAAAAAATACATACAGCAACTAAATTAAATAAAAAAACAACAGTTTCTTACGGGAATTTATTAGAACCGGTTGTTGCTGAAACGAGAATTGGGAAATAGCTTTAGTAAAACCGTATGATGCCATTCCGGCTATGTCATAGTCCGTGATTTTAGCCCCAGGATTCGATCACATCCACGTGCTTGGAAAAAGACGGTCTTAAAGGGTTTCATTTCTGCACTATGTAAGTGCTGCAACTTGAGTTGTGTGGGGGAGGAGGAAACCTGAGCATGCGAATGTGATGGGTTCAGTCGATGACAGATAGTTCTTTATGACTGCCATGACCGTCCAACAGTAACAGAACTGGGTGGTCTGAAGCCTGGACATGTTTTTGAAAATGTTGTAGCCAATTCAGAAATAATTCCCTATCCATCCAGACGCTGTTGCAATGGAATAGCAATGCTATCCGATTGTACACCGATCATAGGACCATTGTCCATTTATTTGCATGGCAATATAGAGGGGTGGTATGAAATGGCTAGTTACATTCATACAAAATATAGAGTTACGTTTCGGCACCATTCCCCTGGTGTTGACTTTCCTACCTGCCTCTTTCCTTTCACCGATAATACTCGCTGGTTCTTGTAAACACAAGGCACTCAGGTCAAGTTTCAAAGCAGAAAAAGTATATTTATTCATTAATTCTTGAGGCTTGGTAAAGAACCTGACAAATTGTGGTTTATGACCACAGCTTCATTGAGATGTCCGCAAAACTATTTTCGGGTGCCTATTTTAAATGAATAGAAAAAATCTTTTCCGGCCATTTTCTTCTCCTTATCGAAACGTTGATCAATTTTTAGAGCTGCTAAGTCAAAAGCTATCTAAAGGAACTCAAAATGGGTTAACGGCATCAAACAATTATCTAAAATCTTAACATGTTCCATGAGCTTATTTCCAAAGCACCCTAACTTAGGCTATTTCCTATTCGCTTATTCCCCTGAACAGGAAAATCTGTTTGTGAAATTACATTAAGTATATGAAAATAAATAATATTATAACTATTCCTGTACACTCATTCTACGTAAGTTTCCTTAGAAAAGTTACCTATTGCAATGGGTACCATTGTCATGACTTCCAGAAAATTTCCACATATCTTCGCATTTCACATCCCCTAGAACCCAAAACCACCTTCAGTTTAAACATTTATTTATCTATCTATCTATCTATACCAATTTCTATTGGACATGATAACTTTCTTAGTATATAAGATATCAAATTCAGTTATTTCAATTATTTCTATAGTACCAACCGTTAGTCCTAGGGGTAGGAAAAATTAAAAAAAATCATACTTTCCTTAATAGGTACAGTATGAAATCCGTTCAAAATGTAAATTGTAGGGCTATAATTTCCCTACAACTTTTGTTTAAAACTGTTTTTGATATGAGCAACCCTTACGATAAAAGATAACCAAAATGTTTCACCCCTTTGATCCGGGCAAATCTATCGGCGTGCCGAAAGGATTTTTTATTATCAAATGGTTGCGTCATATTTTGACACTGGGTGATATCAGGCGATTGACTCAGATCTTTAATACTCATTTCACATCCTATTGAGATTATCTAACAATTTTTAATTTGAACTACCTTAGATATAATTTCAAAAAACTATGTAGTTAATGATTTGTATGACTCGGCTCTGGTGATAGAGCATTATTTATTAACTACTTTCTGAAGTATGGGTCAAAGAAATGGTGATACCAATGTGTCAATTAACAAGTACATTTATGGTAAATTGTGAGAAGATTGTAGCTTCTATGGAATTCACTACCGAGGTCAGGCCTAAAGAAGACTGGAGAGCAGCTGGAGGAGTTGCAAACCTTGTGGGCTTTACGGTACAAATGAGCAACCTACTCACCAATTTTTCTGGAGTGCCTGCAATGGATTCTGCCTTAAGGAAGGTGTTTATTGTTTTCTGGCCAGCCCTAGTTCATTAAGGAGCTGGTAAGAGGGATTTTACCCGTAGGCCAACCTCAACCGTGTAAAATAGTTCTTTGAACCCGTTTTTCTTGATGGCTGAAGTGAGGTTGTTATTTGTTTAGCTTGGAAAGGTGTGCTTTATGTTGTCTTCCAGTTGGGTAGTTAATTCAGTTACTTTTGTCAATCGGTTTAGGCAAACTCCTTAAGTAAGTGTGGTATTGGTTATCTAAGATTATTTGTTAAGGAACGACTAACAATAAATATAATCTTTAATAAAATTAACAGGTATGTGGTGTCGGGGTTGGAAAAGGGGACTTTCCCAGAAAATGGTAGGCACTTAAAAAGCGGTATGGGCTTAACTCCGTGGGTAATATTTTCGCTCGTTTTTTGTGGGAAAATGTATTAAATACTTTGAGTCAGATTTATAAATATCATTCTTATGGTTAGTATAGAAATAGATATGTATTTGGCTTAATACAATACTTTAAAGACAACAACTCTAAAGGGGATAATTTTTGAAAACTGAAAAAAAGATGGCTTTGATTCCTGACAACGGAAAACGACGGGTTGGTAGGCATCCATTTTATGCAATTAGTTCAAAACCATTTTTTTTTAATAGTGTGCATTTCAATCCGCTGCATTTGTTTATTGGGACATAATTGTCGCTTTTACAGACTTTAATAGAACTGTTTTAAAGAATAACATCTAATTCCCGAGAAGTATTTTTTTCTTTAAATCAACATCGTTAAAATCAGGGTTGGTTTGCAAAAAAACTGTAAACTAGGGAAACAATACATTGCAAGCTAATAAAAGCTAGTTTATTAGGTAGTAGGCATGAAGAAATTTATGTAAAACAAAGTAAATTCAATAATATATTTAAATAGATAGTTTATTTAGTCCTTGATCAAAATAGTGTCCTCTTTTAAAATTTCTTTGGCATCATTGGCATTACTGTATGCATCCATGCATTTCACTGAAGAAAAGAAGAAGTCAGGTCGAAACGTCAAAACAAGAGACAGTGTTCTTGTTTATTTTTGCACCTGTTTTTCTTATTCGATAATCGTGGTAACTATTTGCCGTTTGTTTAGAATTATAAATGGAAATTGATCTTTCAGTTATGGATGGAAGTACAAATGTGTCAAAAGCCGACTCTGAGATTATTTTTAAGCGCGAATTAGTTAATCTTGAGAACGTTTGCAGTTGCTGTTTGGCTGATGGAGTTTTGAATAGTATGCTTTCTCAGATGTCGGTCGATGGCAAAGCGGAGCGCTATATAGATGCTCTAAACGAATGCTATAACATGCAGGCAAGAATTTCATTATTTCTGTAGCATTATTTTCGTAACGGGTTGAGTTTGGTTCGGGATTTTAGGTTATTAGCGGATAGGCGAGACAAATAGGTTGGCTACATCTTCATCTCTTCCAAAACAGTATTTTTCAATCGCTTAGATTTCCGCGGAACATATTGACACATCCCAGAAAAATGTTCAGACAAAAGAATCCTTCAAGCGTTAGTTTTTCTTTTGTTGACATCTTGAAAAACTTTTCGTTTTTCATCAGTTTATTTTTTTCGTTGATTACTTATATACCATTTTTGTAAATGGTTTTTATTTTGCGGGTCTCTTCTACCTTTTCCGTTATCTGGCAATATGCCGTTTGCTATAAATAAAGCAGATTGCCAGCATACTTTTTTTAACATCTTTAAAACAAAAAACAAACTTAACAGTTGGTGAAGTAAAGTGATGCGGATTATTTACAAAAATTAATGAATATAATACTCACAATATAATATAAAAGTGAGACACCTATCTATTTTTTGACAGTCAAGTGCAAAGAACCACTCGGCGACAAATTTCTCTTGGCAGGTTCGTCGTCAGTCGTCACCTGCATCCTAAGGCGAACAGCATGAGGAACGTCTGCCAAGAGATGTCCGCCGAAACAATGAGTGGTTACTTCACGTGAATGCACTAATAATATTTTGCTTTTAATTTTATGTTTCAATAAAGACAAGTTTTGTTGATCTGCTTAAAAATATAGTTGCGTTGAGTAATATCCGGATGTATGCCTGGTTTTTTTTCTCGCACGATGATGAACAAATTTGAGCATGAAGAAATTGTAGCAGCCGCTGATAGCAGAAAACAGAAAGTTTTACTCTATTGTATCATGAACATTTTTTTTTTCAGTTATTGGACAGTACGAACGATGCGTTTTTACGTCACATCTGTGATGTCTGTGTTCAGAAGTTGGCAGAATCGCAGGCGTTTAAAAGCCAGGTTATCAACGCACAGCGAGCCCTTCTCTTGCACTTCAGCGACCAAGGTAAGTCATTGAATTTTCCTTGGTATTTTGTTAATGCCTGAGGATATTGTAATATTTAAAAATCACCCCTCCCCCCACCCCCGTTCCCTTTCACCTAAAAATTAAGTAGCATGAGTAAATAAATTGCAAAATCGAAACCAACCTGAAAGAGTCCTCTAAAAATTAATTTAGTTTATTAGATAAACATATCTTTGATTTGCAGCACGTTGAAATAGCTTATGTTCAAACATTTGAAAAACTTTTAACATAGATTTTAAATGTCTAAAATATACCCTGTAAATTATCCTTTGCCTTTATTAGATCGTCTTGGATTTAAGTTACTCCTGTATAGGTACATAATATACTTATAAAAATGTTTTTTAAATTTACTTAATGGTTTTGCTGACATCCCTGATAATCTAAAATGTTCAATCTTTTACGCTTTTCACATCTACCCACCGTCTTAACCGAACTTCTTCAATGATTTAAGAAGAGGTACTCTCGCAAAAAGCTTGCCACAAATGATTTGGCTATATTTTAAATTTACGTATTTTTTTTTTTTAATTTTTGTGATATTTAATGAAACGGGATTGTGAATAAGAAAATAAAATCTTTTGTCTTGACAAAAAAAAACTCATCTCACATCGGTGAGTTGTAATTTAACACTTGCCCGGTTGCGTGTATTCCAAAAGACAACATTTTAGTTTGATTACGACTTAATCCAATACTGAATAGAGTTTATTACCCGACCTAATTAGGAGCTGGTGCGATTGGCGCACATGAGGCAGACCAGGTTTCTCGTTTCTTATTTTATGTGTTTGCTTAATATTAATTTTCAAAAGGATTTTCACTATTTTCATTTCAGCCATTTCCTTGAATAGTAGAAACAAGACAGCGAGATCACAGCATAGCAATAATATTTTAGATGCAAATCACACGGACACTAAAATGGTATCAGAAAGTGCAGACGATTCGGATAATTGCTTTGATGACGATAAAGGTCAGTTACTTTAGGTTGCAGTCATCGTTGCAGGTAGTTTTAGCTATTCCTATTGTATATAAAGTATGTTATACAATCTTTTAAAATTTAAATAAAAAATATCAAATTAATAAATATATTTATGAATTTATTATTTTCATCTGATGAGAATAAACCGCCAAAACATCTGTCAACTAGTGCCTACGTACTGTGCGGTAGGCGTTACCTGCCCATAGAATAAACTATGCTTCAAAACTTATAATGCGCAATTACTGCACACAATTTGAAATAGAATAATTACAGATATTTTTTTTCTCGGCGCCGTTTGGTATAGTTAATATCGTCAATATGCTGGTTAGGAGGTATTGCTTGTACGTGAACTATACGGATGTTTTTAAGGCACTCCTTTAAGAAGGTTGATTAATATTGATAACTTAACAGGTCTCACGAAAAATAAAAATAAAACATAATATAATAATTATATTATTAAAATACTTTATTTTTCTTCCAAGAGCTTCGCGAGCCACCCGCTCGGGGTCACTGGCAGCGCTCGCGCCATGCGTTTGACCGTGTTCTCAAACATTAAAACGATTTTTATACAACTTTGAAGTCGTTTTTCTCGTAATTTTGAAACATTTTTTCAATATTTTTCGCTGATTAGTGTTTGATTGTCGATATAGATCAACATCCTAAAAGGAGTGCCCTAAATTTAAAAACATCCTGTATACATTATAATTTTTATGTTAAAAAATTTAATTTCCAAAGAGAGACTTCATTCCAAAGAGAAATATCATATATTATTACATAAGCAATAGTGCAGTTATATGAAATGTATTTGAGAAAGTCGGGAATACCTCGGACCTAAGTAGATCCTAAATCCTTTGGCTGTTCTTCTATTCACGACGACGAATCGCCAGCCAGAAATGTCGCTGTGCGGGTCACGTGGCAAGACAGACCGACACGCGCTTGCCGAAGAAGATCGTCAAGTGAAGACCAAAGATAACCAAGCGGAAAGTCGAAAGACCACAGCTGAGATGGATGGATGACATCCGTATGACTGCAGGGGGAAACAGCAGCAGATAGGAATACGTGGAAGGAAATGGAAGAGGCCTACATCCAGGAGTGGATGGCGACAGGCTGAGGAAGAAAAAGTTCTTCTATTGCCTCTCCTGCCACTTCTAAAGTGCACCAGTCCTCACTGTAGGTTTTATCTACCAGCCCTCGTGTTAGTGCCAATCTGCTCCTAATGCTACAGACGGAGGGAGACTGCCCTTTTAAAAAATAGACTTAACTAAAGATACTTTTATTAATATTTCAGATTACACTTTATTGAAATCGGAACCGGCGGTGACGAAACTCCTGGGAAGACCCTTAAGAAAAGCGAAGAAAGTCAAAATGTCAAACAAGATTGAAAATATGCCTAAAAGTAGTGACAAGAAGATTGGGTCAGGTATGTTTAAAATTATTTAATTATTAGTGGCTGACTCTAATCAGTGAAATTCCATGACCGCCTCCTTAAACCATCAGTTCCCATATTTCTACTTTAAAATAATTTTTTGATAAAATGTTATTACTTTTATCTATTTAGAACGCAGCAAAGCAGGTTTTTTTTCTTCGTAGCTATGTGCTCACACGCCGCTTGCGAAGATGCCACAATTTACAACAAAGAAATGATTTTTCAAACGCTTGTTAATCATTACTCAAATATTAATTAACAAAATCCATATTATGTACATTTTGATGAGCTCTTTCATAATAATAAACAATTTTATGCCAAATTTTAACGTTTTTAATTGGGAACAGCGCTTGTATTAAGGTTCTGAGCAAAGACGGCCCTTTTTTAATTGCAAATTTATCCCAAATAGGTCAAAGAATTCTTTATGACCAACAGTCCTTTCTATTTCTGGAACGGTTTGTGCTTTTGGTCAGCCCTAGATCTTTTAGAAGATGAAGGATATATTCAATAGGGATACCTACCCCGAGAGAGAGAGGGGAGTTTATTTGTCAGGGGTGTCACTCTCTTATAAGAAAAATGTACAGATTTAAAGTGACCGTCTAGAAGATTCAGCTGAGGATCAAAAATCAAACGCAATGAGATAGTATACTAAATCCTAAGAGTGATGTTTAATTATAACACAAAAATAAAGTAAAAAATAGTTTTTATGTCTCTAATACAAACCGAATTAATGAGTTTCTAGTCGAGCATATCAAATCGTGCGGTTTTCAAGCGCTGACGGCACAACTGCTGCTCTGTCTTCTCGAGCTGCTAGTTCAGTGCGAGTCGCGAGAGGAACCGGATTCGTGACGTTAGCAGTTCTGACATCCTCTTACAGAAATAAAACAGAACTTTTTTGCTACGCAATGCTTTTCCGAAAAGTCTATTAGCATTAGACAGTTTTTAATTAAGGAGGTACACAAGTGCATATCAATAGTCAAAGTCACTATATTTGATAATAGATTCCGTGATATGCCGTGCATGGGCTGTGCTTTGTTAATGCTTCCAGCCCGGGCCAGTGCGTTCACTTGTGCCTGTGAGGATTCGCTTTTGCGAATTCTAGGCAGTCTGGTAGTCTCTGGGTGTTTTCGCATCAGACCGCGGTGGTATTGGCTGTGATTAAGTCTTTTGATCTTTAGAAAATGGATTGTTTTTTATGCACAAAGTCAAGTTTAAAGCGTGCAAAAATATGAGAAAACATAAAATTCTGTCCATTCACAAAAGCCTTGAAACTAATTTCGAAATATACCAAATTAAACTATAATATATATAGTTAATTGATTGTATTGACTTCCTTTATTTAGGAAAAACCAGCGCGAGGCCATGCATGTACGCGTCGATGGACCTCAAGAACATGCAATGCAAAGTTTGCTCGGCTAAGTTCAAGAGCAACCACTTCCTGCGTCAGCACATGAACGAGCACTTCATTAACTATACCTGCGAAAAGTGCGGGAAGGGGTTTGCCACCGCAAACCGATACTCTCAACATATGCGCAGACACATAACCGGAACATTTAAGGTCTGTACTTGTCTCTAATTGCGCTCGTACAACATTTGCTCTGACGCAAACAATATTCATATTTTTAAAGTTTTTTTCTTGTTATGTTATGTGCGTTAGTGGATATGGGGGTTTGCCCCCCCGTGTACCACGTCCTTTGCAGAACTATTGTACTTTTAAACCCATCTATAGTTCGCCCTCTAGTCCCGTACTGTAGATAAAGTTAAGTATCTTTTTGGATGTGATGGTTCTAATATCTTCTGGTTTGAGGAGATGGTTTCCTAGAAGGTAGATTCACCCAGTAGGTGTATAGGGATTTCTGGGCTCTCTTGGCAGAATCTGCACCTGTCATCGGTCGATGGGCTCGAGTTGTGCAGGTGTTTATTAAGCTTGCAATGGCCTGTTAAGGTTCGGGTCAGAATCCTTAATCGGTTCCGGCTTAACTTCAGTAGCGCAGAGAGTCTTTTGCGAGAATACTACTATGAGTTTTTTTACTTGCTTTCATGCCAGAATTTTTGGTTTTGTTTTCTGGCCCAGATTTTTAGCAGTCTGCTGATGATTTTTGCTATGCCGCAGGCCTGGACCATTCTACCACCTTTCTTGGACAGCTCATCTGTTTTTAGTTGCCATTAATGCGTGAGTGGCCCGTGTCTCACATAAGTGTGACTCTGTTGTGTGTTGCAAGGGGGTTCTGTGCTGTACTGAGTTTGGTATGGTAATTTTTGACAAATGTCTGGTTTTTACCAAAGTATTCTTGTAATATTAGTATCCACTAAATGCATTTATGTGATAAATGAAACACATGTGAGCAGGCTTATGAGAAATAAGTAAACTATTACAGATTTTTCCTAACAATTTGTATTGGAATGTACAGTGATTTATTTCTATAAATAAATATGAAAACTCACCATTGTGAAGAAACATCAGCTTCGGTGGGCCAATGGCCATAAATTTGGTGTCACCTGGTTCACCTGAAATTAGAAAATATCACTCTTGTCTTGAACTTGATATAAATATTTTAAAATTTGATATTTATACATTACTATGTATAACTTTTCAAAAAAAGGTAATTATTAAAAAAAATATATATTGTTCACACAATTTTTAAACAGATCTCCCTTTTTTCTTCTTTTACTTAATAATACACAGACACTGATTATAGCAAATCAGTTTGAGAGTAAATTTATAGGACTGCAAACGGTAGCGCAACATTACAAATGCCTATCAGTGGCAGAAAAGCACACTACAAGTTTGCACTAAACAATCATAAAAAAATGATTACGCTGAAAAAAATCAATGGAACCTTAAATCAAAACACTGTATCTTAACTTACAACGCATTGGGTCTGCACAACAGTCTTGAGCTGCAGAATGATACAATTCACACTTAAATCCTTCCAGAATGACCAAACAAGCTCTATTTTAATAGTTTGGATTATGAACGCTGCTGTATCCATCAGGTCCTAAGAACTCTGTATAACACTACCACTCAATCTCGATTTTGTCCGTTTTCAGAAAAAAATTGTATATGACCAGCTTTATCCAGCTGTTGTAAAATGTTTGCTTCCGCGGCAGATCCATAGCCAATTACTTGACTTCTTTCACCACATACCTACATTCTAATATGGATAAGAGGACTCAAGTTGATGCCATTTATACTGATTACACGAAGGCCTTTGACCGAAAACTACAAAAATTAATTACTTGTACTCTATAAATAATAACTTCATAACGGGAACAGATTGCGGATTGCAGACTGTGGAATCATGTTAGATTCTAAGCTGCTTTATAATAAACACATTGCACTAATCGTGGAGAAATCACATAGACTCAAACCCCACATACACTGAAGCTATTGTATTTCTCACTTGTCAGGAGCCACTTGTAACTCATTTGGTGCCCCTCATATAAAATGTGCGTAAGCAGAATAGAAAATATTCAACATAACTTGGCGTTGTCAAATCTCGTTTGACACTTACCACGAGGCTGAAGGTTTCCACCGAATTCCCGGTTTAGATATCAGAAGGAAAGTTTTTGATACTGTTTTCCTATATAAACTACTCAATAATTTAGTAGACCAGAGCGTCCACAAAGTATCCACTTTAGAGCACCCCAACGAATTACTAGACCAACAGTTCTTTTTTTATTTGATAAAACGAACACAAACTATGCTCAAAACTCAACACATGACAGAATATGTCATGAATATAATAGTAATCTTTTGGAATTAGACATTTTTAATTAATTAATTTATTTATTTTTTTATTTATTGTAACATAATTAATTTGACAAAGAAATATAATTGTAGTAGTACAAATCACTGATTGTACTTTGTACTTTGAATTCATTCAAAAACGAGGTAGGTAAAATATACACGTCTCATACAGGTAATTAGAGGGTAAAAGTCCTAATTATTTATGTTTATCATAATAACTCTAACAAAACTCATATTTTTATCAGTATAAATATGCAAAAACTAAACTAATTTTTTTACGTTTATCATTTATTTTCTTTTTATGTAATCAGTTCGAAACCTACCTTTCAATTCAATTGTTAAGCAGTGGATTCATGCAATTGGCCAAATTAATAACTATGTATTTGCTGTTTTATAAATTAAGTTACGCTGTATGTTTCCCTAGAATATATTAAATAAATAAATTATTATGGTTTTATTTTAATAAAATCTTTTCGTGTAAAATGAGGTTATTTTTGAACAAGGAATTTATCCATAAGTTACCCTCCTAAATTGTCATGCTAGAATGGGTTAAAATCATAGCGTTTTTATTAATTAATTTTTTTCAGTGTGGGACCTGTGACAATGTATTTGACAACGCTGCCAAGCTGGATTGTCACCGGGCGAGCCACCGCCTCTGGAAATACATTTGTCAGTTTTGCAACGAGCGCTTCAAGTCGTTCTACACGAGGCAGAAGCACACGCTCAACGAGCACTCGCAGGGCGGCGGCTATCCGTGCACCCACTGCGCAGCCGTGTGCCTGACGTCCAGCATGCTCAACGCACACGTGCGCTCGAAGCACACGGAGCGCGTTCGCTCGCACGGCTGTCAGGAGTGCAGCAAGGAGTTCTACGATCGCCGCTCGCTCATGAACCACATGGTGTCGCATTCTCGGCAGCGGGACTACGCGTGCCCGGAGTGCAAGAAGATGTACGCGCGGAAGAAGACGCTCGTTCAACATATGAAGATTCACAACAACGTTAGGGATCATGTATGTTCGCACTGCGGGCTGTCTTTCGTACAGAAGTGTTCACTCAAATGGCATCTGAGGAAGCACGTAAAAGAAACCGATTTGGAGAAATCATGAGCTGACCTACAAAGGGCAAGTCCTTTGGTCGCATCTTGAGTCAGGCTGAATGAACAGTCGGATAAATCGTGTTTGTAAGGAGTTTCTTTCCCCACACTCTTTTAAAGAAAATACGCTAGTGATGATGATGCAGTCACTTTTTAGGAAGAGACCATTTGAGTATCACAAACCATATACTACTGGGTTTTTATATCTCATTCCATTCGTTTTGTGTGGGTTTTCTGGGAGCAAATGAATCACGAGGCACCACATGGCCATGACTGATATAATCACTTTATTCGACCACAGTTTATGGTTATAAGGTAAGATATTACCAGCAGTGCTCCATTCACATCGGTTCCAATACACTGCCCTAACTAAATAAACCAAAACGACTTATTGGGTTTGCAAATTACATTATAATATAAAACTGTTTTATAAAACTACTAGATTTAAATGACACACATTTCTTTTTATATAAATGGCGGATACAATTTTTCATTTTGTTCAAATTTTTGTATTTCGATGGCTTCCTGTCCACAACCTCATATGTCAAAAAATCACAACTTCACACAAACAAGAGAAAACTGATTTTATTTATAAAATCAAACTTTTGTATAATATAAATATAATAGCGTCTATGTTACGTCATAGCTAAGTCTATATTATGTGAATTATTAGATATTTTAATCAAATGGGAGTTTAGTAATACTATATGAGGTTTGAAATGGGTATAAAAATGGTAAAATCAATAACATAATTAAGATTTTGTTAATTTTAACACGACATATTTTTTCAGTAATATAAAACAATGTAACATTATTTTTAACCTAAAAACTAAAAAATAAATAGAACAAAAATGTCTTTTTTCACTGATATATTAACATAATATACATTTTTTTATTAATAATTGGAATGAGATGTAGTATATGGGTTATGTAGTATATATTGAGTAATATTCGAGAATCATCGTCAAATGATAACTTGTACATTATTCCATCATTATCATATTTTAATAAACTCAGCGTCGATATCGGTATATCCCATAATCGCCGTATACGACAGGTGCCGTCTCCGGGTAAAACCATTACCGTCCTAATGCATTTCTAATAATATTTATAATCAACGTACTTTGCCAATCGGGCGGCAACGTGTGGTCCGCGCGTTTGACGTAAGGAGCTGAATGTGTTAATGCCCACAACACATGTATATGTATAACTTACTTTACACCCTTACTTTAGTGCCAGGTCTTTTTGAATTTATTTTTGAATCTTTACCAACCACCACTTTTACCACGGTAACCAGTCACTTTTGAAAATATTCAAAGAGTGTGTTCAATAGAACACATTTTTAATATGCAAGGTTTCATCAGTTGTTGGGTTCCGGCTTTTGGCATTCCGCCTTGTGTTTTATTTCAAAATCAATTTCTTGAGTTGCTAATACTCCACGATCAATGCGAGGAACTGTTACTTTGTTTATTGACGCGTATCAAACCGCATTGAAGTCAGTGAAATTATAAAATGTAATCGTAATAAATAGTGTTAATTTTTTGTAATGAACATACGACTAGTAATTCAAGTTCAAACGAATGAGATTTTGACTCTTCATTATTAGTCTGACGGCTATAATAATAGACCAGTTTTTCAGCCGCATCTGTCTTTTGTACCAGAATCCCTGCAATACCGTTGCGGCTAGTTCCGTGTACAAAATTGTCTCTCTAAGAGGATCGCTTAATGGTTTTGTCTTTCAGTATAGACATTTTCGTCTATTGTATCAGTTGCTTTAAGTATGTCATCAAGATAAGCAGTTACTTTAGTGAACCTTAACTGTCCAAGTATTTTGTTAATTGTGCCTTAAAAAAACAGATGGCGCATTACAAAGACTAAAACCTACCCTCCTATTCATAGTGACCGTCCGGTGTTATGAATGCTGTCTTGTGCATTTTAATCCGGTAATATCCATTCTAGATCTAGGCTAGAAAAATATTTACAGTTATGCAATCTGTATAATAAATCATTGATTATCGGAAGTGGGTATTTATCCTTTAAGGTTTAAAGATCTGTATTTATTGATTAATGTTTTTCGCCACCATTTTTATTAACTAACCTTAAATAACAATTCTCTCGAATAATGTTGTTATCTACTTTCTTTCACTATTTGTCTTACTGTTTCCCTGTCTTGATAAACAGGATCTTCAGTCGTTACTCTATAGTCATTTCAACACAATTTGTGTGATTTAGTTTCAGCTTGTTTTTAGTTGAAAATATATTTACTACGTAATTTTGTAATAAGGCGGCATATAAGTTTTATATTACATTTGATTTTCACATGATAATTAATTTCACTCATATCAATTCTCCTAACCATATACTGCATTTCGCCATCAGTTTTATATGAAAATGTCAGTGTATTGTGAAACGAGTGTGCATAATACTTTTGTTCTCAGTATAATTTTGGCCTATCAGTATATCACAATGCGTTAAAAAATTGACTATACAAGTCAATTCTTAATTCTATTTTGTTGAAATTTACCTGATGATTTACAAATAATGTCATGGCCTGAAAACCCCACTAATTGAATAGGAATTTTGAATATAAGTATCTTTAAAGAAAGTTATGAAGAATATTTTTGTTTATCAGAGAACACTCACTACCCGTATCAATAAATGCCGTTTTATGTGTCAATAATTTTAATATTTTTAAAAAACTTGTTTTGAATCGTTCGATTCGATTACCTTTATATCTCGAGTAGGACGGTCCTCGTTTTTGAGATATTCATTTGATTTTTTATTTACAGCAAAAAGGTTCATCATGTTCCTTACGATTGAGGAGTGTGCATGTCAATACCTTCGCATTCATTCATTTCAATGAATCATTTTCATTCATCATTTCATTTCATTTCATTTTAGTTCGGTTTTGACGTTAGATTGTTTATATGAAAAGTGCGCTAGTGAATTGGAACTGTTTTTGATGGATTTGGCGGTAAATAAATCAAGTTTTAGTTACAAAAGCTATGTCAATATAATATTAAATATAAAAAAAGAAACATTTACATAGTTTATTATTATTTATTATTATTATTAATTTTATACAGGCAGCTTATGCTGATAAACCTAAATCTGTACTTGTATAGTCTCTGATAAACTTGTACATATTTTTTTCCAATTAAAAGAAATTATCATAAACTAGGAAACGGGTGTCAGTCCCGCGTAGGATATTCCGTTCAGCCAATCAAACGGCAACGCGTGGTCCGTGCGTTTGACGTACGGAGCTGAATGTGATATAGGGCCTCTTCCCGAAAGAGCTCTTCTCTGTCTTACGTTTAGTCTTAAAAAACAGAACCAATGAAATTAAAAATGTTTACTCCATATGCAACTTCAAAAAAATCAATGATCATTAATTTTATTCATCATAAAATCCATTTTATTCATTCATTTGGTTTTCATTTTATTTTATTTTTTGTCATTTTTTTTCTCAATTCGTGTGTGTCAATAATTTTATTTATTTATTTAAAACAATAATTTTATTAATAGGATGATGAACCTCGTGGAACGTGTTTATCCTTAATGCTGCTAAACCAAATACCTCCTCTGAAGTCTGATATAAAATCTATACATTGATTATTTTAATAATAATATAGATTTCAGTAATAATTTTACTTAGTTTTGTTTTTAATTTGTATCGCTTGATAAATACACCCCACTAACAACTATACCACCTTTGCAGTACCACTTCATGTTAAAATATATCTATTCAATCATTAAATAAACAAACTGGTATTTGAAACCGTCTTTCATCTTAACTAAAACATATTCTCCTAACAGGATCCAATTGTGTTGGTAGTCGCTGTTTCGAATACTCGTAGGCATGCAGTCTCTTGACATTAGGGCAAGCAAGTATAGCTGAACAGGTATTAAAAATAATATCACTTTGTATACAAATAATTTAATCGTGACGTGAATATATCTTAAAAGTAGAGGTTTGCTTATGATAATTATACTTTTATTTTCTTTGCTCTTAATGTCATAAGTTTACAGTTTTTTACAGTAAAATGTATTTGCGTTCTGCACGGTTTATTACGCTAGTTGAGTTCATTTGGTCGAAGAAACGGTCTTGGGTTGATATAACCGACGGTTCCTTTTTTTTTGCTGCGGTTTCCAAAGAACTTTAGATCTGAGAGTGCGGGAATCGTTAAATGGACTGGGCCAACTCTTGTAAATCAGTTTTAGTATGATTAGGGAAACAATTCTCAACAGTAGTGTAATACTGGTTTAATTTAACTTTGTTTGTAAAATAAGTAAAACAAAGAAATCTGTTCTGATAATACTTGAAAGCAGGAATGTCATGGAAGTTGCAGAACCGAAGAGGCGTAATTAAATTAATTAAGCATTCTTTTCCTTGGCTTCAGATGTGGGTCGTTCGTTCCGTAGGTGTGTTTACGGAGATGCCAATCGAGGGAGCATTTCTGAACAAACGCCTGTCCGCACATCGTACAAACATAATCCCTTATATTCCGGTGCACTTTCATATGCTGCGCCAATGTTTCTTTCCTAGCGTATGCTTTATTGCATTCCGTACATGCATGATCCCTCTGGCCGCTATGGATGACTACGTGTTTTCTCAAAGCGCGTTTATCGTAGAACTCCTTATCACAGTATTCGCATCCAAACGATCGTTCGCGGACCGTGTGCTTCGCTCGGACGTGAACTACGAGCAGTCCAGACGTTAGACAGACGACGTTGCAGAATTTGCAAGGGTAGTTCGCTTTCTCTCCGTGCTCGTTAATGAGATGTTTCTTGAGTGAGTAGAAGGAGAGGAAACGTCGCTTGCAATGGCGGCACAGGTGTTTACCCGAACGGTGTTTCGCTCGGTGGTTATCGAGTCGGCTGATGGTGTCGAAGGTTTTCTCGCAGATGCTGCATTTGAAGACGCCCGTCACGTGCCGGCGCATGTGGTTCATGAAGCGCGTCGATGTTGCGAGGCCCTTTCCACATATATCGCATGTGTAGTTGACGAAATGCTCGTTCATGTGCTGGCTCAGGCTGTGCAAACTGCGGAATGTCTTGGTGCAAACGCGGCACTGTATTTTCTCTTTGTCCATCGCTGCGTAGACAGCCTTGTCTTCAAACTTCACATAGACGCTGCCTGCAAATTAAATTAACGAAGCATTTAAACAAAGAAAAAAAATAAAAACTTGATGAGAGACAGGTAGACTACTGTGCCGCATTATCGAATACAATTGAGTGTAAACCATGGTACCTATTTGTTTCAATATGTGTGAGGGGTGTTAACAATGATATTTGCGCTTGTGAATTAAATGCAAAAAAATTGTGGTTTGAACAATCTGCAGTTACAAAACCAATCATTTTGCCGAACACATTTTGAAAGCAATCAACTATAATAGTCCAATAGTGTTGTTGAAAATAAAAAACAAGGTTAGAAATAACGAAACTATGAAATTTAAGTAAAAGTTAAGATGGCGAAGGTTTTAAAAACTCCCGACAAACAAGCCATGGTCACCTATTTTGGTTATTTTACCGTTTAAAGGCTACTCTACTTAAAATGACGAGATCTAATAACTCTAATAAAGTTTCATCAACCTAAAATACAAATTACCTATACCATCAGTAAAGTAAAAGTAATTTTTTTTATATGCAGTGTCCGCAGATGGGTGGTTTTTTTTATCTAACGTGCTATCATATGAATATTATCCCTACTTTAGCTGAAAAAGTATTTCTTGATTCTGACCTAGCGGCACATTGCTCATTTTAATTTTTACACCACGACTCAACACGAGAGTTGTGGACACATTGAAACGCTTTGCCAAGGAAATGTAACCCGGTTTAAAATAACATTGGACAATGATTTAGACGGCAAAATATATAGATTCTATGTGCGGTTTTGAGTTTTCATATATTCGCCCTTAATTTTAAAAAAAAACCTATTAGGGTCGCTGTTTTTAGTTATGCAAAACTCAACAGTTGTGATCCGGGATACTTTTTTGTTACAACGTTATTAATCAACTCATGGAGAAAAAATATTAGCCCAATTTCACTAAGCATGGAGAAAAAATATCCAACTTTTCAACTATCCAACAGAGCTTTGTTTGGTTCATAAGAAAACTGATTACTTATTCAAATTCTCGATATTCTAGTTTATTGAATTTTAAGGCAAATTATTTTTGAATAATTAAAATGTTAATTTATATGTAAATTAACATATAAATAAGCCCAATAAGTCCGAGTTCGCCTGGTTGAAGCGGACGAATCTGTTAGAATATTTATTATTAACTATTAACACGTTGACTGCCAACTACGAGATAATTTGTAGTTTGCATTCTTTTCTTTGACGCCATTAAACTCGAAATATATCAGTGCTAATATCGATAGATGGCTTCTGGGAAAAGAATAAAAAATCAATGCTGGCTTGCATAAACAGAAAATTTATTAAAAACGAACAAAAAATTGAATAATATAATGTGATTGAATCAAATTGTCATTTTAGGCCAGATTTCTGAAAATTGCCGTGGCAGTCAATGTGTTAAAAAAAACCCATGTTCGATCTCTAAGATTTGACCACAGTTTTAACGCAGAATTTTAAATGATTTGTCTCGCCCGTTTAAATTGTCAAAAAATACTTTTAGATCTTTCCTTTAGAGATTCAACACAGAAGTTACTTATCTTATCTTAGTTCTTGCCTTACTACATATTCGTTCATTTAATTTTATTAGTAAATTGAAAATGAAAAAAAAAAACAGCCAGTCATAACTCGTAAAATATGGGAACACCAGGAATTTTCACAATATTTATGTATATCATTCAAATGTAGCATCCAACGGGTTGGTGGACTTTCTGTTTTCGTGGGATAGATCAGTACTTTCAGCAAGTTAGGAGCTAAATTCAGGGCCGTCACATTCATTTCACTCCTTTATAAGAATTATCTTCTATATAAACCGTGCACCGAGACCATTCTTGATAAAAAATCCAGCTAACTAGCCCTGTGATTTCAAACATTATTTGTTTTTACATCATATTAAAATCCATCATGGTTTCTGAGAAAAAAAAAAGTTATGAACTTTTTGTACGTGACTAAAACAAAAGCGTTTGTTGTGTTGCGTCCGCCAGCGATTCGAATTATCCATAACTCTACACGGAGAAGTTATTATTGAAAATATTGCTAGAAGTCAGAGCGGAGCGTCAAACTTTGTGTTTTGTCGAGAAGGTTGTTTTAAGATAGCTTCATTGTCCACTAAGTTGTGTTTAGAAAAATGTAAATATGTCAATATTAATATATGTTGAGACCAATTTTTAAAGAATCACCTAGAGGTCGCATGTTTAACTTAGTTGAGTAGGGTCCAAAATATTATATTGTGAACCTAGCAATCATCGACATCAGAACAATTATAAAAAATATCCCGTTTACCTAATTAAAATAAAACAATGATAACAGTTAGAAATATGTTTATTAGTTATTCAATTAATCGATACTTAAAATATTCTATTCTATTTTTGGCATTTATCCACAGTAGTTTTATCTACGGTCATGTTTTTCATAACTAATATTCTGTGATTTTTCTGTAACGAATCTTTAGCTTCGATGGTGTGTTTCCTAAGATGCCAGTCGAGGGATGACTTCTGCACGAACGCATCACCGCATTGTGCGCAGATGTGCTTCCTTATGTTCCTGTGTATTTTCATATGCGTGATAAGACCACTCCTCCAACCAAATGTCTTGTTGCAATCGATGCATATATAGTTCCTCTCACCAGTGTGCACAACCAAGTGCAGCTTAAGAGCCCGTTTATCGAAGAAGTGCTTATCGCAATACTCGCAGCTATGGTTGCGGTGCCGGTCAGCGTGTTTGAGGCCGACGTGCCTTTCAAGCCGGCTGACTTCAGTGAAGACGGCTCCGCATAATTCACACGTGAAACTCGCTCCTTCGTTGTGAGCCTCCATCAAGTGTTTCTTGAGCAGGTAGGACGACGTCAATTGGACGTCGCATCGGCGGCACTCGTGCGTGCCGGTGCGATGCTTCGCCTTGTGGTTGTCGAGCGCGCTGATCGTGTCGAGGACGACCTCGCACGTGGAGCATTTGAATGCGCCGACGACGTGGCGACGCATGTGCGCAATGTACGCACGCGACGTCGCGAAGCCCTTGCCGCACTTGTCGCAGGTGTGGTTTATGAAGTGCTCGTTTATGTGGAGCCGCAAATTGTGGACACTTTTGTACTTCTTCAGGCACACCCTGCACTGGATATTCTCTCGGTCCATTGCGGAGTACGATACGGCGTCAGTTTTGTTGACGTAGGGTTTATCTGCAAAGAGGAACTCTTATTACTAATCTTCAACAAAATAAGGAAACAAAAAATAGTTCATACTTTTTATAATTACTATATTTCATTATTTTATTTTGTGATAGTGAATTTGATACCCAACAATATTTCGTCGCTTAAGTCGCTGTAAACATCAAAATCTGCAGAAAATATCAAATAAATATATTAATTTTCATTCATCCGTATGGTTTGTGTTGCCGGAGAGGCGCTATTGGGTGCAGTTCCGACAGCCTTATTGTTGTTTTCATGATGCGAGGCCGTTCATTACAGGCAAACAATATTTTGCAAGTCTAACTGAATGTGTTTATTTTGTGTATGTATGTCTTGTTACTTAATCGGTCGACAGTGTTGAGAAAAGCGCCGTTGAAAATATTCTCACCGGCGAAAAATGACCTGGCCAGGTTTGACCCACTGGGAATTCAAACTCGGGACCTCTGGATTTAGAAGCAGGCGCTAATACCACTCTCCACCATGTCTTATATAAAACAACAAATAAATATATAAAAAGTAAAGACTAAATTAGCTCTAGATTAAACCACATAGAGCATAGAGTATAGTCTGCTAGCCACTCTACTGTTGATACAATAAATTCTAAAATCGGTCATTACAAATTGCTCAAATTATTTAGTCCGTATTTTTAATGCACCCAGTTCCGATGACGGGATATTCCGTGTGCGGGTGAACGCGTCATCGCTGCATTTCTATTAATGTTTAAAAGCGTGGCATGTCGCGTATACACCTGAATTCATGAAAGGCATAGACTAATCATTGTTTGGTTTTGACGTTTGATAATTTATGTGAAAAGTGCGCTAGAGTTTTTGACAGATTTGGCGGTAAATAACTCGAGTTTTATTTACAAAAGTAAATAACTCGAGTTTTATTTACAAAAGCTATATATTATAATATTAAATATAAAAAACAAAATTTATTTGTACATTTATCTGCCAATTATAAGAAACTAAAAAACGGGTGGCGGCTTTACGTGCGATATTTTGCGTGTCCTGAACGACGTTCGTGGCTATTCGGCGGCAGTGGTGGTTTGGACGTTTTACGAACGGAGTGGTTAACTTCTCTAATAACTGATTAGCTCAATCAAAGAGGCACATGCCACAAAAAGTACTCCGCATAAGAGGATCAGCAATTAGTAAGGATATGTGTAAAAATTTTATTTCCTTATAAAATTTGCAATAGATATAGAAATAATGCATTATTTTTATCCGATCTGCACATTGTCTGTGTTCTTAGGTTGATTTTACATTCTTCATCGCTGGTGGAGTGGACTTGTCATCTCCAATCTCCCCCACAAATTCTTCAATATGCATAGTTTATTTTTTTGCCCTCTAAACTCTCTCGTTCGGCCTGCGATTTCCATGGCAGGCAACTCCAGCTAGTTTAATAAAACATTTTAAATATTTGTGTAGTTAATTTAATGGTGTTACATTAATGGGTATTCAAATAAATTACAATAAATGACAGGTATTATAAATATTATGGTATTTGCCTGTTCAAAACACTTTATTTGATATATTATGTATAAGATGTCATTGCAAAATTCTCTTCCTCGCTTCCCATAAAAAAAACTAGGAGACCACCTACTGAAACTAGTAACCAGCTTCATAAACTACTATCGTCAATAAGAAATATCATTTCAGGAGGAAGTATCAATGTGAAGTTTAATAAAATCGAATAGGTAGAATTCCTTAAAAACTAAACTAAACCACGAGACACTTTTTACCGGGTTTATCATCTTCATACATCTTAAATATCAAAATAAATAGTAACAGTAATAATCACACTTTTGCATTTAAAATAGTAATCTAGCATTAAACGAACAATGTTTATCAGATCTACATTAGTATAATTATTATTTCCATAAAGCGCAAATAAAAAGATTTATTATTATTATTAATATTTCGTAATAGTCAGGCAGCATAGCTGATAAGCCTATATCTTATTCCATATCAAAATTGTTATTATTTTTTCTTTGTTTTTATTTATCTTAAATGTTCGTCTAGATTGTTTGTTACAAATTCGTCATTCGTCATATTTGTCACAAATATGTATGCATACTATAAAATGGGGTGAATAGAAACAAAATTTTAATGAGACTTTGAACGCAACTAATGGCTAAGCTGAGAAACTAGCAGATTAGTAGTTTTATGATGTTAGAAACGTTTGAAATAAACAGTGAAATGTTGGTAATACTGTCGATAGCCGCATTCGTGTTCAAAGTTTTTCTAATGTAAACATTACAAATAATTATAGGGTGTAGCGTGTTAAAATAGGAATTCTACGGCAGCACTTGCTTATTAAAAGATTCTTATACTAGAGCAGTATACTTACAATAGACGTTTACAGGATATCTAGAATTCCTACTGTCACAGAATCCTAACCATAAAACGGTTTATTTTTTTAAATTGTTAAATATTGCTAGATTTATTATATTTCTAAAACCTTGATATGAAAATACACATAAGGAACTACTACATAATTAATAAATAAATTATTGACTCAAGGCCAGACTGCTTTGTAATACTTCCTATACAAAATCATAAGAAGCTCTCGGTTAAATTTATTCAAAGAAACGAGATATCGGGAAAGTATGAATTAAGGTTAATCCCAACACACTCAACGCCGATATATCGACTTTGATACTTGCTGTATATCGCCAGGTGCCGTAATATCCAGTTTGATACATCTTACTGCATCTCTATTAATATATTTCAGTTCGGTTTTGACAGCTTTGGCGGTAAAAAAATCGAGTTTAAGTTTTAGTCAATATAATATTAAATACAATAGACAAACATGTTCGTTTGGTGAACGATCTTCGTCGATCATTGTGTGGTTTGCGCGTTTTACGCTCTGAGCGGAATGTGTTAAAACTATTCAAATACTATGAAGTATGTCATAATTATTATAATTAGATAAATTAAATATAAAGCGTCAAAAATTGATTTAACTGATTCATAGACACTTAAAAGTGAATGCGTGCTGATCTACCAAAATTGCTGTGACCTCCATTGCATAAGTAAAATTATTATATTAAAATGATCATATTAACCCATTCCGCCACTAATAATATTATATAAGTTGTTAATTAAAAACACTATTTAATTATTACAACTTTTATTACGGCCATTTTGGAAACACTGTTGGTTGTCAAAATACAAATTAAAAAGAATACGTAAAAGTGATTATATTTTTTCATCAAAATATAATTCGTAACAATTTTTTTAAATAAAAAAAATATTTTATGCAAAAATAAAGTCCGCACATGGTCAAACCATTTTTAACACTTCATTACCATCATCTCCCCTGACTTTAGCACAGGCACATTTGGCCTAGTTAAGTAGGGCTTAAAATAATTGACCTAGGTCATAAATACATGACCTAGGTCATAGCAATTCTTTTTTTTTTAAAAAAAAAGAAAAAAGTATCTGCAAAGTAGTGAATATTTTCCCATGGTCTCTTGATAGGTAGGTATAATGCATAGAATTCCGAGCGATTGAGATTAATGACCCCATCATAGACAAGGACAGATCACAATATCACTACAAGGTGTAATTAAAGTGACCGTTGTCCTTTTAAAGGATTGATCTACATCGACAACTAAACAGTTCCAACGAGAAAAATATTTAATTTTGAAAAAATTATTAAATCAATTCTGGAATTAGTATGAACATTGCGCTGAAACAACTCCTCTGCACTCGCGATGCGTAGCGCTCAACTGAACTTGACGTGACACAGGTCCACACTCGGCGGTGGATTCCCAGACTTTGGTTATTGTTTGTTTAAATTTCCGATTAGATTTACTCATAATAAGGCAACATTTTTCCAATATTAGTTTCTGATTAATATTGAATTGTTTGATATATAGATCAACTGTGTATTATACTAACATATACTACACAGAATTAACTTATTCCTGTAGCAATTTTATTAATCTTAAAACTGATTATTTATTTAAATAGCATAAAAATGAATTCGAGTATTTTTCTTCAATTTAGTTTATTTTTTTCAGCCTTTAGCGAAGCTTTGAGAGGCGTCTCTGGGCCAATGGCGTGTTTTCGTAAATGCCAAGTAAGCGAGGACTTCTGCGTGTATGATTCGCCACAAATGTCGCAAACGTGCGTCTTGATATTCTTGTGGATTCTTATATGTGTTCTCAGATTGTTCGGCCAAATGAACGACTTGCCGCACTCGTAACACACGAAGTTCCTCTCGCCGCTGTGCTTAACCATGTGTAGTCTCAGATTGCGCGCTTCGTAGAACTTTCTGTCGCAGAGATGGCAATGGTGGAGGAACTCGCGGATCGTGTGATGATTTCGCACGTGCCTCAGCAGCCGCGTGTGGTTCAGGAACACCGAATCGCAAGAGGCGCACGCGAAACTCGGACCTTCGCTGTGGGCCTCGAGCAAGTGCTTCTTGAGGAAGTAGGTTGTTTTGAATTGTCCCTCGCAACGAGGACAGTCGAAGTTCCTGGTGCGGTGCTTCACGCGGTGGTTGTGCAGGGCCGTCGTGCTGTCGAACACTTCCCCGCACGTCTGACACGCGAACGTGCCGACCGTGTGGCGGCTCTTGTGCGACAGGTACGACCGCGACGTCGCAAAGCCCTTTCCGCACTTCTCGCACGTGTAATTGATGAAATGCTCGTTCATGTGTTTGCGTAGATTGTGAAGGCTATAGAACTTTTTAGAGCACACTTTGCATATTAGGTTCTCTGTGTCCATAGCGGATAGCATTTTGGTGTCCACTTTATTGATGTACCGTTTCTCTGAAAAAGGAATTAACGTATGCTTTTACTAACACTTGCAGTGTTTATACACTTTTACTTTTTATGGGAAACAATCAAGCAAAACTTAAGATTATAGAATCTCAATGGTTTGTGCGTGTGAAGTATTTATTGAAATAAGGAAGTGTGCGAAGAAGATTGACATGTTTAGGTTTAAGATGTAAATCGTTTCTGTTAACCTGCAGAGGTCAAAAAACAGTTTTACGTTTTAAGAAAAAAAAGTGGTTATTACTACGTAATCTGGAAACAGTTTTCTATTTTGTACCACTACAAAAGTAATAATGAGAAATATCGCCCAAATACCACATTTATATTACAAACTTAGATATTTTTATGTATGGCATAAACATATATTTTAATCACATTTATCACTAGTAATTATTTATTTTATTTCATTGAATAAAAATGAATTACTTAGCATACTTATATAACCATATCTAACTGGGCATTGCATAATGATTTGATTAAATATCTACTTATGAACTATAAAAAAGTTATTTTCCCTAAAAACATATTTCAAAACTACCTAACTAGGCAGCACCCGTACTAAGGTAGGCTTTATTTGTTGTAGATTATTAAATGTTTCAGGTCAAAGAACAAACGATTGTATGGTTTTTGATTTAAAACTCACAATGTTATACATTATTTGAATTTATGGTATAATAATAAAACATAATATAGCAATCGTGAGTAGCCTAGTGGTTAAGGCGATGGACTATTGAACCAAAGGTCGCAGGTTCCAATCCGCACATGGTCGTACCATTTTTAACGCTTCATTACCATCATCTCACATTTGGCCTAGTTGAGTACGGCCCAAAATGAACAGGTTAGTAGGTTTTTTCATGTTTGTGGTAAAAAATATTTGAAAGCAGAGCTAACCTCCCCCTTCATATCATTTATGAAACTTATCGTTTAAATTATTAAAATATTTATGTTATCAAAATTATTATGATTATTATTAAATGTAATTAATTAAATTAAAATAAATAATATTTTTAGTAATCTGTAAACTGTCCTTTTGTCCTTAATGGTTAGAAAATATTTTTTGCAAATATTCTAATAAAATAGATTTATACAATTTGCTCTTGTTTGTTATTATATTATACAACTGTTTCTTTTTTAATTTTATGGATTTTTTATAAAATATCATTGTGAATACTTTATAAAAAAAAAACGGCATATTAGCATACAAATATATTTTTTTCTGAATCAAATGCATGAACATGTATACGACAACTTAATATATTACTAAATGAGAATTAGTCTAGGAGCGAGCGTCAAGCTCAATAAACATCAAAAGTCATAAGCGACAGATCTGTGTTAAGACGCATTTATCATTATTGGTGAGTGATACTTGTGACTGTTAAGTGACTGTACTATTAAAGTGTGCAAACACGCAAGCAAAATACTCGAGTATTACAATGCGTTCAAATTGACATTAATAATTTGAGGTTAATATTTTAGTGAAATTGAATGTAGAATTTCATTTAAAAATAATAGCGGTATGGGTAATATATATTTTGAATGACTTAAATAATTTAATCTGTCCAAACTTTCAAAAACCATTTTTTTTTTGAGTTTTTCAGTTTTTGAGTCACAATCACAGGAGACTTGGACTGTCTTAATTAATTGCTAATAAATTTTAATTTGACCACTAACAGACAAAACAGCTGAATCAAAATTATGACTTTAGATGTTAAAAGTTTATTTATTTATTGAACAGGTTTCCCCATGTACACATAAAATAAAAAATTAAACTACTAAAGAAAAAAAACAACAAACAATAACAATAAAAAAACAAAAAATAACTAGAACTAATCATGAAAAATACAAGGCTAAAAATTAAAATTAAAATAATGTCTCCGGGCAAACATTAACAAATAAATAATTCACGATGATCTTACAAAGGTGTAATAGAAAGCAGATTTTTAATCCTTAATTTTTAAAGAAACAGCTATCTTTAAAAACACTAACAAATTCACATAAGTAAGACATACCCCCCTCCATCAGACACATATGTGAGTATCTTTTAGTATAAAATGTATAGGGGATTAAGTATGATAATAATAATAAAACTTATCGAGTCTAGTAAGATTTATTATGATTCTATCAACAATCAGTCACAATAAGTATAATTTTATTTTATTTATTATTTAATTTACAATAAATTACAATACATAAATACAATAAAAGACATACATTTCAATAAAAACTAACTGATTTTAAATTTGAAAAATATAAAAAAAGGCATTTTAAGTGTAAATAAATAGACAGTAAGAATTGAAGTTATTCGGGGTTAAATTCCGGTTAAAACATCAAAATGTAATGTCTAAACCATAAACAAGAAGCCAATTAATGTTGCAGAAGGAATAACAAGTATTACTGTTATTATTTTAGAGTCTGAGGAACGTTTTCTTGGTTTTATAAAAATGATGATACTGTGGGGGTCCACACACAAGGTACAGAGGTTGCGTGTGCCCATGACGCGCTCGCCAGTTTTCCGCTGACGACATCATCAGACACCCGGTGCAAGGTCCATCGACGGACTGAAGCCAATTACAGTATTGGCTCATTACATCATCGTAAAGCTTAATAAAAAAAAATGTCTAAGAGCGCTTAGCCCACTTTGACAATTTTAAGTAGGCTAAACTAAACTACTAAAATTTGCGTGTTTAAAACGAAAGTGCCAGTCATTTTTACCAACCCAGTATACAGAATGTAAATAAATATAGTTCATTAATTTTAATATAGTTTGGTACCAACTATATTAAACATTGTGCAGATACTTTTTCGTAGTAGAATTAATAAATTAAATAAAAAATTTCTAAACAAAGTAAACATTTATTTACTTCGAGCGTGCTGACATATATCTCGGTGCATAAACGGTGCATTTTAAAAATAGTTGGTGAAAAGTCATCTACATAATATAGAATACCTACTACTTAAAAAAAATTAATCCACAATGTTTTTATAAGACTATAATTTTTTGAAGAGTTACTTCCATTAGGTAAGAGTTTTATGGTAGTCATTTTTATCAGTGTATTAAACTCATTTCTATCCGAAGAAAGTGATTTTTATATTTAACATTTTCTTACATTTATATACGAAAAACATTTTCAAATGTATTTTAAGAGGTACATGTTACACTTGACCTCAGTACAAGAAAAATATATAACATTAACGGTTATTTGACCGTCTCAATGGCTGGTGGCAGTAATTTGTTTGTGCTACTTTCGGAGTTTTTAGTTCTCAAGTTCTTTCCGATTCCATGTTTCCGAAGATGCCAATCGAGCGAGGACTTCTGCAGAAATGTTTCCCCGCAGTGGCTGCAGATCTGCGTCCTGATGTTCTTGTGAATCTTTACGTGTGTGTCCAAATTTTTTTTCCATATGAACGCCTTGTTGCACTCGCCACAGACGAATTTCCTCTCTCCGCTGTGCTTCGCCATGTGCCTCTTCAAGTTCTCCGGCTCGAAGAATTGCATATTGCAAAAGACGCACAGATGCTTTCGTTCTCGGACCGCATGGTTTTGTCGCATGTGTCGTTCGAGTTTGCTCGCGTTCACGAAGGTAGTGTTGCATCTTTCACACGCAAAACTCGTACCTTCATTGTGGATTTCCATTAAATGTTTTTTGAGTAAATATGCAGACGGACTACGGATTTTGCAATGGTGGCAGACGTAGTGTTTTATGCGATGCTTCGCTCTGTGGTTGTCTAGGGCGCTGATGCTGTCGAAAGTTTTGTCACAGTCGGCACACTGGAACGATCCGACAATGTGTCGTCGCAGGTGGCTTCTATAGCAGCTGGCCTCAGCGAAGCCCCTGCCGCATTTATCGCACGTATAGTTTATGAAGTGCTCGTTCATGTGTCGACTCAGAAAGAGAAGACTGTTGAACTTCTGCGCGCAGACCCTGCACTGAATGTTCTCCCGGTCCATCGCTGAGAACTTTTGTGAATTTTCAACTCTCATCGCGGATTTTCCTGAAAAAGGAATATTTTATACAGTTACCGCTGCTGGCTTCAAAGGAATGAAATTACAGGAATTATTATTTGACAGTAATTTCAGGAGTACTAATACAAACAGCTTCTACATACATAGGACATCATTAAAACCAACTTAATTTATAAATTGGAGCAGTTCTGCCCATACGGCTTTGATGCTTTTGGTCCATCTGCTTTTTTCCAATTCAAATTTGTTACCCAACTTTGGTTCCCTAACCCGGACAAGGCACAAAGACAGATGGGACAGTGCAAAATGCAGCCAGGCCAAAACAGCTATGGCAGGGCCGCAATATTGTCTCAGCCTGCCAAGGTCAAATCTCCGTATCATAACTGAACTGATAACAGGCCACTGCAGACTGAACAGACACCTTACCACCGTGGCATCATAGATAGCCCCATCTGCAGAGATAGAGGAAGATACTGCTGAACGTCTAATCTGTCACTGTCCAGCCCTGAACTCAAGAAGAAGCGCAAGCTGGGGAGCACCCAGGCTTGCTTCGTGTGTGACCTAAGTGTAGCAGCCATTGGGCTGCCCTCCGATCATCATTATCATCTCAGGGTAACATTGCTTTTTTTCTTGACTCCGAGCACAGTTACATCCCCATCTTTTGGCTAAGTAGGTCATCACTGGCACTCAAATTAAAACCAGAGGACTTTAAGCATTCCGGCGTAGTTTTAAATACATCACAAGTAACCCAAAGTATCTAAATCAAAGACCACCCAGTTTCTCTTATTTATTTTGCAGCAATGTTACGAAATTGAATTGTAAAAATAGGTAATTCAAAATATGCCTAAAACCCCTAAAAAACCATAAATATGTTTTTAAATATGTAGTTTTACATCTCTCTTGTCTTATTGGTGTGAAAAAAATGTAACGTTAAGTTTTCCTACCCCATCCAAACTTTTAGTTTTTACGTGTTTTTGCACATCTAGCGAGCCCCTCTTTCTTGAGACCAAGAGATCCACTACCTGCCTTTTATTTAGATTATTACTTCTTTTTAATCTGCCGCAGATCACGCTGAACACAACAAAGTTCGCCGGAAATTGGTTTGGCGGTTCTCTCCTCTTCAAACTCCAGAGTATGGTGATTATTACTTAAGACAGTTTGCGTTTTCCTTCTCTTCACGTTTACGAAATTCATACGAGTACCTGCCATCTGATATCGAAGTTCAAACGAGCGGAAAGCCTCTTTTTATAATCTATAGAAAACAAATTTTTAATTTCTCGAGTTTGAATCGTGAATCTCACTTCTCTAGGCAGCGCTAAGATTTTTGTGAAAACCACACAAGAAAGTATCATTATAAAGTGCAAAATGGCTGCTAATCTTTGAAAAAAATGTTAACCCACTCAGCGCCGATGATGAGATATCTCGTCATTGATGTAAACACCAGTTGCTGTGTGCGTTTAAAAGTGTCATCGGCTTACTGCATTATTTTGACGGTAAATAATTCGAATTTTATTTACAAAAGGCATGTCAATATAGTATGAAAAAGAAACATTTTCATAATTTTGTACATATTATTAGCCAATAATAAATTATAACTTAAAGTAAAAAACGGGTGTCAGTCCCGCGCGGGGTATTCCGTTCGGTCAATGTACTTCGCCGATCGGGCGGCAACGCATGGTCCGCGCGTTTAATGTACGGAGCGGAATATTTTAAGGTGAATTAAGGGTAAGGTACTTTTTGGTTTAGTACAATAATGGTAGGAAATCGAATATGGGATTTTGTAACAGTATTTTTTATGACTATATGTTCCCATCCTCTCGAGTATGAACTTTTAGATTTCTTATTTTTATTAATTATTATTAATTATTTAAATAAAATATGCTAAGTAAGGTGAGATATTTTTACTCTTTTCCCTATTATACAAATATGCTCTTCCCAGCAACGCTTTTGGTTCGTTAAGAACATTTTTTAATTCCAATAATGCACTGTTATAATAAAATTAGTAATAGCATTATAAGTGTTTTTTTAATTACCCGCTTCTTTGCCAGAAAATCAGGCTTCTTTGCCTGAAAATCGGGCTTCTTTGCCCGTGTGTGAAATGGGCTAAAGCGATTCATGATAAAACCAAATTTTGTGGTTTTCGTTCCATAAAGCATTTCTTCAATAGCCTATTATATTAATTAGCTATGACATAGGTCTGTTTTTATTTAAAAACATAACAAAATAAAAAGTAGGAATGCAGCACATCTGCATATACTTGCTCTTAGTTTTATAAACCTAAGTTGAAAAAAGATTGTGGTAGTCTAGTGGTTAAGGCGTTAAACTATTGACACAAAGGTCTCGGGTTCGCACATTGTCATACCATTTTTAACGCTTCATTACCGCCATCTTCCCTGGCTCCAGCACAGGCCCATTTGGTCTAGTTGAGCCCAGAATAATTGCGTATGACCTAGGTGATAGCAATTCTTGTTTGATATTTTTTTTCAAACGAAAATATGGAAAACAAGTCAGTAATTTGCTAGAAATAATCAATGGGATGGGGCCAATAAAATAAAAAAAATCATACTTTTCAACAATTATATTATTTTGCTTAATAATGAATTTACAGTATTTTAAAATTATTGCTTAAAATCTCAATGTTATCTACATTTATATTTCCATAAGAACATAAATTTATGCTAGTCGATACTAAATTTGCCTATAAATAAACTTCTGAATGATAGTTTCCTATGAGGTTTCAAAAAAAAAGTAAAAATATAATAATTAGATTATTTCCATAACCTTCATAATTAAAAACTATGTCAAAAAATAAATATGTCAACTTTGGCCCAATAGGGAGGTATTGAGTTAAAACATTAATTTGACTATCTATTTTTATAAATATTTAAATATTTTTATAAATAAAATTCACATCATTATTAGACATCTTAAGAGGGTTATAATTATACGACCATTGATGGGTATTATTTGTCGAAATGTCTGTATCTTCACGGCCATTAAATCAAAGTATTTTTTTTTGTTGAAGCCAGTCTGATTTATTCTCACATAATGGTGTTCAAGAAACTCACAAAAACACACTTAAACGAGTGAAAACATGGGGTTACCCCACATTTTTTTATAACTTAGTATATAAATAAATTGATCCAATGTGAACCGAAAAAATGGTGGTGAAGGCGACTCTAGTAGAAGCCGGATTACTCTTAACAAACCCAAATAAAATGTAATTTTGTTTAAAAAAAAAATGCATTACTAACCTACCTAATTTCTCAAATTTAAATTAGCATATATATAGTTAAATTTTTTTTAGATGAGGGTTTATATTTTTACGCATCCGGAGACAGTGTTTAATATGAATAACGATCACTTTGATTCAACTTCTTAAAGAAAGGTTAATACTTGCTAATATTTCTTTTCTTATCGCATTTAGAAGTTAACTATTTTGTAAATATGTAGAGTTCTTTAAAATTAAATTATTACCTTATAAAAGTTGATTTAAAGTAACAGTAATAGTTAAAAGTTTCATTAGTACTACAGATAGCAAAATAGGGTAATAGCGTTTTATAATAATTTTCATGAATAGTTAACTTTTTATTACATGATACGTTTTTAATTTATTGTAAATATTTAATCTTATTTTCATATTTATTTCATACAATTTCTATCTTCACACCTAAACAAACATTAGCAAAAAATAGTTCATTGAATAGATTAGGATTACCTAATTATTCAGTTATAAGGTCGAAATATTTACTGTGAATTCTAAATCTCAGCCTTTTGCGCGCTTTACGGGCGCTTTTGTGAAAAAAAAAATCTTTTGTTAACAGATTATTATTATTTTTGGATATGGGACCAATTTTAAAGCGTTAATTTATTATTACTGGATAGATTTAGCCAGAAAATTCTGGTGATATTTATACTGAGCAGATAAATCTTATCACTAATGTCATTAGATGAAGAAAATTGTAATAAATCTTAAATAATATTTCATGTCATTGGTGACGAACGACAAATTTTATGCCAAAAATCAAGCAGTGAAATTTTGAACATACAACAATATTTGGTATCAAAGCTTAGTATTAACCGAAGTTAATTCTCTCAACATAAAACATCAATAATGTAATCCATATTAACCTTTTTAATTAAAGTAGGTTTTTAAACCAACATTTACAATAATCTCTCACAAAAACATTTAAAAGTAAGTTTTTCTGTGATAGTACCCTAATTGCAAAGGTTAATACGACCTACATTATAAAAACTTTACATAGAGCGACTAAGCGTCAACTGATATATATGGCTATAGCATTTTGGTTAAAAATACCCCCAGATGACGGTTCATCGCTCTTATTTCGCTTTTTACAAGCTTTTATTTAGCTGAATTGGAACCACTTCCCTTGGATAGGAATCCTATAGAGTTGAAATTTGAGATGTTGATTTAGCGCCGTTGACAATGCATTCTTATGGCAAGCATGACCTGATTTCTACAGGCTTGGCTCCGGACTAAGGAACTCCTCAACGGTCAACGGAAATTTTGTATATTCATTCAGGTTTGTTTTTAAAAATGTATTTTTGTATTATATCGCACCGTAGCATTAGGACACCAGTTATTTGATGTTGGACGTAAATTTTATCAAATAAAAATATACTTTAGTCCGACTAGACTAAAATAAAGCATGTCTATACTAATCTGTGCTTAGTGACTAGGCAACTTTAGGAAGAGGGTTTAACTTTTCTGTCGTTACACCTTATGCGAGGCTTCTGGATGGAATTCGGCGGAAGCAATGTCTAATTTGGGATATCATCAAAGTACATCGATATCGTCTTCATTCGTACGGCTTGTGTTGCCGGGGAGGCGCTATTGAGCGCAGTTCCGACTGCCTTATTGTTGTTTTCATGATGCGGGACCGTTCATTACAGGCAACCACCATCTCGCAAGTCTGTTACTAGATGAATTTTTTTTTTGTGTATCTTGTTACTTAATACAGTCGACAGTATTGACAAAAGCGCCGTTGAATATTCTCAATGGGGATAAATGACCTGGCCGGATTTGACCCACTGGGGATTAGAACCCGGGACATTCAGATTAAGAAGCAGGCTTTTATACCACTGCGTTACTTTCCACGACTCGCAACACAATCGAGTGTATTTTTTAAAGTATTTTCAAATCTTTTGAGTATTGTGTTTCTTCAGATGCCAATTGAGAGAAGTCTTTTGAACAAATGCCTCGCCGCACTCGCTACATACGAAACTTTTGTCATTATAATGTATTTTGAGATGCGTCAACAGCGTTTTCCTGCGCAGAAACGCTTTGTCGCATAGTGAACAAACGAAGTTTCTCTCGCCGGTATGCTTCACCATGTGCCTGTTAAGAGCTTTCCTGTCGAAGAACTGCTTCTCGCAGTACTCGCAGTCGTGCTCGCGCCGTCGCACCTCATGGCGCATGCGCATATGACAGCGCAGCAAGAAATGATTCTCAACGACGATGCCACACTGATCACATCGACTGCCGTAACCGTGTTGCTCCATGCGGTGCTTTTTGAGGAAGTGTCTCGAGGGTAGGTTTTCCTTACAGAGCTGACATTCGTACGTTGCTTTGTGCTTGGTACGATGGTTGTCCAGCCTCGTCAGCGTTTGAAACGTCACATCGCACTGTGTGCACTTAAATGAACCCACGATGTGGCGTCGCAAGTGGCCCCTATAGCAGCGCTCCGTGGCGAATCCTTTGCCGCATTTGTAGCAAGTATAGTTTATGAAATGTTCTCCCATATGTCCGCTCAAGTAAAGAATATTTGTAAATGTCTTCAGGCAAACTTTACACTGTAAATTTTCTCGGTCCATTGCACGTAGGGATTCATCCTCGGATTTATGCGCTTTACCGTTCCCTGAAAATGGAATATCTGCGTTACTAGTCTCAAAGTTAAGTGAATAAGTTTTTATTAAACATGGCTTTAAACTGTTTTAGCTGATAGAATCGTTTATCGCTTGAATAAACCAGGGACTGCATAAATGAAAAACCACTCCGCTGCATCGGTGACTGCAGTTCATTGGACCGGTGGGCGACCTTCCAATGTCGGTTCCAAATTAATTCCACGTCATGAGCAGCCATAGCCAGCAATCCAACGAAATTCAGACTTCTTCTTTATAAAACTTATTACTCATACAAAGCTAGTATTGACCTGGCTTCTAAATCCAGAGGTCCTGGGTTCGAATCCTTAGTGGGTCAAATCTGGTAGGTCATTTTTTGCCATTCAACGGCGCTTTTCTCAACACTGTCGACTGGGTTAAGCAACAATATACAAAAAAATAAACACACTCATTCAATTACAGACTTGTGAGACGTTGTTTACTTGTAATGAACGACCTCGCATCATGAAACCAACAATAAGGCAGTCGGAACTGCGCCCAATAGCGCCTCCCCGAACGCAAGCCATACGAATGAAGAAGTACTGACCCTGTTGTTCTGAGATTTATGGGTAAAGATATTAGTTTCCCTTTTATGCTACTGAATGGATGGATTATTTAAGTAGCCGGAAAGGTTACAAACAAGCCATTGCTTTAGATTTTGATTAAAAAAAATATTCAGATGAACCACAAACGTTCGTAGCACAAAAAAAATATAGATTTTTACGTTCATCTTTTTTATTTGAAAATAAAATCACATTAGGCTACGATTCAGTAATAATCTGCGACAGAATTGCTTTCATAGAAATATTCCACGCAAAATATTTTTAAATGATGCAGCGTATTTCGGCCCGGATAATGGTTTGGTACAAAATCTGTATTCCGGATTACTTTGTTTTTTTTTCGCCTGAACTGATAATATGAACCCCTCTCCGGACAGGCACCATTATAATGCTCAGCCATTCGTACTCTAGATGGACAACCTCATCTCTTATTTAAACCTCAAACAGAGTACAAAATAAGCTGCTTTGGGTGTGAAATTGTCAATGTATCGGCCAGTGAAGGGATTATTGCTAGAATATTTCCTGGAAGTTCTTACTCGAGCTTGGAGTGCCATTTTGATAATTTTGCAAGTGATATGAGTAAGGTTGAGTGAGGTTTGCATACGAATTTTGATTTTATCAAATATTGATTGTAATATTGATTTTATTTATATTTTTAATTTATTAGAAACATAATGAGTTACTAAAAAACCTAGATTTGATTTTTCTATAAGATTTTTTTTATATCAGAGCAGAATAACTTATGGTACGGCTTATGTTGTCGGAGACGCGCAGTATCAAGCGCAGTTCCCACTGCCTCGTTGGCTTCATCTCGCATGTCTGTGTTTAAAGACTGCGAGATGTGTTGTCAAGGTTGTGTATATCTTGTTACGAAATTTTAAGAAACTTAGTTGAATATTTTCAGATGCTAAAAATGACCTGGTCGAATTCGACAAAATGAACCTGGGACCTCCAGATCAGAAGCAGGCGAACGTTCACACACTACTACGCTATCAGAGCAGAAAACGTGGTCAAAAAATTCTAAGCTATCACCGGTCAGAAAGGAAATAAGTGTTCGTTCCATGGGCAATACTTTCGTCTTGACACGTATTGAGACGGATACGAGAATATGTGACATAAAAATTCAAACGTTGAATACACTTTTCTACAATATTATTTTTTTTATTTGTAAGAAAAAAATAACGTCAAAATTAAGAAAAGTTGTATAGTTTAAAGTGTAGAACTTCCATGAGAAAAATTTCACGCGTATACTATACAATTATCTCAGTCCTATTGTATATTTTTTACAGATCGCTGTTAACAATTCAACTATTTTCTAGTCCTTTATCATACTGAAACAGTGATTGAGGTGGGCCCTATCATTAAAGGTTCAAAAGGGAATGGCAAGGAACAGATGAAGGACTTGTGATCGTCAGAATTAAAGCCGATATGCTGTAATCAGACTTAAAAGGTTTTCCATAGGAGGATTAGAAAATTTTAAGACAATACTAGGAATAATTGTTCTGTTTATTACATTTTCTAAAAAATGCTCCGCAATCATAATGACATTCTTAAAAATGAACAGAAAGTTAATTAGCTTATTAGTCAATAATAAAAGTAATAAGATTATTATTAAGATTACATACTAATTAAATGTTTAATAAAATATATGTGTAAGTGTAATTGCCTATTTATATTTTATGTAACTAAAGTTGAAAGTTATTTCAATCAAAATGTTTCCGAAGATGCGCAACGAGTAATGGTTTGTAGACGAAGATTGTCTCACAGAGGTCACAGGTGAATGTTGGAAATTGTCTGTGACGCTTCACGTGACTCACCAAGTTGTTCTTCCAACGATAAGATTTTTGGCAAGTGTCGCACGTATAGTTTCGCTCGTTCATGTGCACTCGGGCATGCCTCTCGAGACTTGTCTTTAAATCGAAGCTTTTGCCACATTGTTCGCAGCTAAATATACGCTCGGTTATAGTGTGAACCGCGTTGACGTGCTTACGCACGTGGGTGGGGTTAACCATCAGAACGTTGCAGTGCGGGCAGGGGTAACCCTTTCCGTGTGCCTTCCGGTAATGTTGCAGCAGCAAATAGTACGTTGACTGCGAAGTCCCACACGAGTACCGGCACGTGAAAACGTTCTGCAGCTTCTTCCGGTGCGCATCCAACTTCATTAGGGAGTTAAAAGTCAAATCGCAGTGCGCACATTTGAACGTGCCCGTCGCGTGTTTGCGCATGTGACCACGGTGCCTCCTCAACGTGGCGGATGATTTGCCGCACACGTCGCACGTGAAATTTTTGTAATGTTCATTCATGTGACGGTGCAGGAATTGCAAGCTGAGAAACTTCTCGGAACACACTTTACATTGTTTGTTTTCTAAATCCATCGACGATTTGCACAATTCGTGGAGTTGTGTTACGATGCAGGGTCTGTCTGAAAATGTAATGAGGGTTGCTTAATGGACGACTTTCAGGCTTATTAAATCAAATATTCAGAGGTTAACTTCAATCACAAGTAGGTGTTATAATTAAACTTATTTTCTTTGTCAAATATTCAAACCAGAAACTCAAGTGTTCCTATTGATAGCTTTTCTCAATTTTTTAATTTATTTAAAAAGAGATTATTGTCCTAGCTAAAACCCATAAATCCAATAAAACTTATATCAGGTTTTATTAAATATTATTTTATGCATTCACAACAGCAATTTCAATTCAAAGAAAAGCTACTCTGATGAGTTGGAAAAAGATAGATTTTGAATACGTAAAATTTATGATCGGATTAAAAAATGAAATTGAATAAACAAAATGTCCTTTCAAATAAAAAAAAATATTTCTAGTTTAAAATAGATATTCGCAGTAAGATCTGTAAGAAAGTAATTAAAGAAATGACGTTTTACCAGGATATGACCGTTATGGACATTCAATTGCAATGTGGCTGAGTGTGGCGTTCAGCTCTGCATTCACAAGGCGGGAACTAAAGTTTCCGGTTTATCTAGTGTCTGAACATTGGCCTGGCCCGAATTTAAAATGGTTGAGTATCATCCACGGGTGTCTGTTGTGACAAAACCCTAATTTTTTATGTCGGGTCGGTAAAAAATCTGGGGTTCAAATTAGCTCTCCGGGCCACGTCAAGATTACACCTGTTACAAGGTAGAATTGCCACATCTGTTATCGAGGGGTTTAATTAACCTTTGTTTTAAAGTCATGCTAATCTGAGTAGACAGCTCGGGGTTTGCTCAAATTTTGTCGTAGGATGACGGGATCAAAATTAACCAGTTTGGCAAAGAGTGGGATAATAGTTTAAATGTTTATTTTTTTTATTTCTAAGGTTAGTTAGTTAAATAGTAGTCTTGTTATAGGTTTTAACAAAACGACTATGCACGAGGTTATAAATGTTTTAGCTATGATTTATTATAGGGTGGGTAAATGCGAAAAGTGTAGATCCAATCCGCCATTTTTCATTGAATGTAAGAGGGTCACGTCTTCGTCCCCTACCGCCAATACTCCAATTCACTTGATAAGTCTCATTCCAGACACAGATGACAAAATTCATAATTATATTTTGACGTTGAAGCCATAACCCTTAAACGAATCCACATTTGTAATATATAAGGCCAACTTTCGGAGCTTTCTATAATTTCAATCGAAAAAGAATTACTTCTATATTTATAGCGGTCGAGTTTATTTTATAATCAAGTGTTAAGAATTTATGAAAATAGAAAGACTAAATCAATTTAATATATATATAGGGTGATGATTTTAGAGGCGTGGTTTTCAAGAAGAGATAAAACGCATATAATTTGATGTTATGGCTAAGAATTTAGTTTTATTATAAAGATAAGGGTTTGCCATTATGTTTTAAAAATGATTTCGGGTAAGTGGCCGCCGCGGCTGACTCGAACAAATTCCAGCCGAGAGGCCCAATTTTCAACCACTTTTTGCAGCAAGTTGGGCCGTATGTCAGCAATAACGCGCCGAATATTCTCTTCCAAGGCGTTAATCGTGTCCGGCTTATCTGTGTAGACAAGCGACTTCACATAACCCCACAAAAAATAGTCCAGCGGTGTTAAATCGCACGATCTTGGAGGCCATTTTTCTAAATTTGCACTATTTGCAAACGTTGTTCATAAGTAAGTCTATTCATTATGAAATGGCAAACCAAACTGAGCATAAATCAAGTGACAGCTGTCAAAAACACCAACTACGAAAAAAGTAGTGCCAGATTGAATACCACGCCTCTAAAAAAAACAACCTATATATAAGTACATAATTTTTATTCATTTTTTAATTTCAATTCTAATTGTTTTCAATTATATCTTTATATTGAAATGTTTCAACCCATAGGATTGCCTGCAGTGGTAAGCTACGAATCCCTCCGCAACTTTTTTTAAGCTCGGTATCATGTTTTTGCCAGAACCCATTTAATGTAATATCTGTCTTTTATAAATAAATAATTTATTAAAAAAAAAAACATTTCCTACCTATGCAGGACTATCACCGCATCCCACCCCACTGACTCCAAACCGTATTTTTAAAAGTAAGAGTAGAAATTAAAATAAAATACTTGCAAAACTATCATTTTTATTTTGTTTTAACAAACTGCCTGTAGATAGCCCAAAAATAGAATATACTAAATGAATCGAGATAATGAAAAAAATAAAAAGTACTAAGTGCAAACAATTTTTTTTTATTACAATATGTAAAAAAAAGCTACTCCGCAGGAATACAGGAATACTTGCGAATTTACCGGAATGTTACAGCACATTTGTATGAAAGATGACTTCAATTCTGTGCAATACTGTAGCGTTTGAGGTATTAGAAGTTTATTAAAAAAATTACTTTAATTACGGAGGTAAAATTGTTTTAATTTAGCTTAGCATTGCAAATGTTTCCTAAGATGCGCTACAAGCAATGGCCTGTAAACAAATTTGTCCTTGCAGTGGTCGCAACTGAATGTCTCAAAATTGCGATTCTTCACGACGTTGTGATTCTTCAGGTGATTTACCAAGTTATTCTTCCACATGAACCTTTTTTCACACAACATGCATATGAAGTTTCGTTCGCTCGTGTGCAATTTCATGTGTCGCGTGAGGCTCTTCTTCAGATCGAAACGCTTGTGGCAGTATTCGCAGCCGAATATACGCTCGGTTTCCATGTGAACCGCACTGATGTGCTTGCGGAGATGGCTGGGATTGACCATCTTTACGCCGCAGTATTCACAGCTGAATCCCTTGCCGTGCGCCTTCAGGTAGTGCTGCAACAGCAGATAGTACGTCGGCTGCGAATCGCCGCACGCGAAACGGCACGTGAATATGCTCCGGTGCTTCTTCCGGTGTATGTCGAGCTTCATTAGGGAGTCGAAGATCATGTCGCAATTGGCGCAGTTAAACGTGCCGGTCTTGTGCTTGCGCATGTGGTTTCGATACCGCTTTTGCGTGGCGCACGTCCTGCCGCACAGGTCGCACACGTAGTTCTTGAAATGCTCGTTCATGTGACGGTTGAGGAACTGCATGCTGAGAAACTTTTCCATGCACACTCTACATTGCATGTTCTCTAAGTCCATGGACGATTTGCACAGTTCTTCAATTTGTTTTCCCATGCTGGCCACGCCTGAAAATTTAATATGAGGGCTGCTTAATGGACTGTTATGGCTCTTCTAAACAAAACAAGAGAATCAGATGGAAAACAAGTCGTTGATCGATCCCTGTAGATTGGCACTTTTGACAACAATTTAAAGCCATCAAGTTGACCTACAGAATATTGGAAGAATTTAAAATATTTCGTTTTTACTTCTAGGGACGGAGAGACTATGGGAAGGACTCTTAACAAATCTAAAATCAAACAAATTAAGAGGAGATTAGTTGTTATTTATGTTTTTACAATGCTTCTGGAGCACTCTCTTCACAATCCGTTACCATCCCCCTAACCACCAATCACCCCGTAATCATAGGCAAAATTGACAACTACAAAGAATTCGATCTTTATTATACTTCAAAATGAATTTTTGACAAAATATCAATTTTATTTATTCAAAACGCAGCAGTTTTAATAAGTTAAAACGGCGTTTGTTTGAAGGTTCTGAGCGAAGGCGCTCTCTTATATAAAAAGTAATGCCGTACAGAGAATCGAACTTCTGAACTTCAGATTAACTTCTCAATTATTATTATTTACTGAGCAAGCAGCTATTTAGCTGATATTCTCAGTCACTAGCGATTTGTCCAGATTCAAGATCTAGTTACAGATTGATTTCATATGGAGCAATTTTTTTACGTGTTAACAGCATGGCTGCCATGTGAACCTGGTCAGGCATATTATCAAAGGGTAAGAGGACGAAGTACAGGAACAGGTTAAGGATTTGCGCTCCTTATATTAAGCAAAGGATATAAAATCTATGACAGTGACATAAGAATTTATCAGGTAATAAATATACTAAAGCATGTATTCAGTTTTATTTATTGAGTATTTGGTTATTAAGAAGTAATGCTCACAATCACCTATTTGACGTCAAAGTGACAGTGACAAGCAAGACGATTGGTTGAAATGCCGCTGAGACTGGTCTTTCTTATTCAATTCAGCAGCCAGAGAGGCAGTTTGCCTGCGGAGACATTCAGTTCTTTTGTCCCGATAGTTCTGTAAGTTTTGTATTTTATTGTTAACGGCAACGTAATCAGTGTGCGTAACGCGCGGAATGAACAATATTCCTCATTTGTTGCAGGGTCCTTGATTTTTATGAAAAACTATTATATCGGACCACCGTTTGCTGGGCCTGCATTTTTGATTGATCCAGTCCTTGCGTCCAAATTAATTGACCCTGTGTGGTGCACCTGGACAGGCGGAGTTTTCAGAATCCCAACATTAAAATAAGTGTATCATGAACGGTCTATGAGTTCGAGGGATTATCTTATTGTCTTAAAGGAATATACATGTCGTGAATGTATTTAAATATTTATACCTAACAAAAAAACTAAGTTACTCAGTATACACAATTAATACAAATTCGCACTTGCGAGGATATCATTTAAAATTCTCAAGTACAACCTTTAGTTCTAATCCGGGGAAGAATTTCATGTCAAATAGAGTGGTGAATGGGTGGAATAAGTTACCGACACTCACTTCAACTGTCCTATTTTGATTACCACATGTCACACTCGTTTAACGCGCTAATTCTATTATTTGGTGATTTATTTGCACTTACCAATAGATAGCATATAATATTAATAAGAAAAACGCATGAGACATTGTACAGTCAGCTGCGCAATTCGCGATGCTAAAGGAAAAAATATAAGTACAAAGTCTTGTTACTACAGGTTATTTATTTTATCCTATTTCATTTTTTTAGGCATTTATTTTTACTGTAGGTATTTTTTTGAGATTTTTATCACATGTTAGGTATTAGTAAACTATAATATTATGTAGATTGATAAGTTTACACTCTGTAAAATGGATAAATTTTAGTACTTTAAAGAAAAAAAAAATCTAACACCTAAGTTGTTAGTGCTTACTAAATATTTTTCCAATTATATGTTTATAAAGAAAATAACTATATAAAACGAATCACTTCAAAAAAACAAATCACTTAACCTGACGTCTGCCCAGATCGCAAATTTATGGTCACCCAAAAGTTCTGCCATCTGCCCAGACTGTAAATTTACGCTATATTACATGCTATACATATTACAAGCTATATTATATAAATTATATTATGTCAAATGTATTTTATAATTTAAAGCTTTTGAAAGTTCATATTGGTAAACTTTTAGTAGAACCAAAGAATAACTGTATAATAATATATATTTTGCACAATTATTACTAAAATCTAACACTTTATAATATAAGTATTTCATGAGTATTTATTTCATATATATGATGTATATATTATATACGTACACTATTTATCAAAATAAAATATAAACAATAAAAATATAACAACAAATAAAGCAAACGTGTAAAATTGGAGCAGGTATCACCGCAGATCAGACCTTGTCTAGTGGGGTGATAAAAACCACACCACCTATCTATTTTGCTTTGTATGTAAGATTACTTTGTAATTACTTAGATATATTCATTATTTCATGCTATTTCACATTTATTATTTTTGGATTAAATAAAAAAAAATATTATGGAGCCAATGTGACCATTTTTGAGACGAAACATATTATATTCTTGTTTTAGGCGGACATAGTTTGGTTTTAAAATGTATTACTACTTAAAAAATATATGACGTTGCTCCAAGAGTTTAAAAGAAATTGTAGACAACGGAAATTTACAAGGTTATGTAAGGAAAGATAATCAACACATGAAATATAATAAAAAACATTTATTTATAGTCAACTTACGGGATTTAATATAAATTTGAAATTTGGGTTTAAACCAACATCAAAATGTTACACTGCTATAAGATTTCAAGTTGTACGGTTCAAAAGGTGTGAATCAAAGCATGATCGTTGAATGAATTTATTGTAATTGGCACAAATAAACCTCTCTTTGCTATTGCACCATTTCAAACTGCAAACGCATCGTTTAACTGTCAAATCTTGCCATTTTTTAACTACAGTAGGACCTAGGCAATCTAGAGCCCAGGTTCATTTTTAGAGAATTTTCTAAGCTATTTGAAACGGTGCATATTTTAACAGGTGACTTCGATTTGCACAGTGCTTCGGCCTCACGTTCAACCGTCACCATCCCACACTCTGAAAATGTAATTCAAGGGACATCTTTACTGATTTTATGAGACAGAGCTGGTTGATAGACTTCTGTGAGGATAAGTTTAGTTTGTGGTCAGTTTTTCTACCGATGCCCAATACCTATCTCAAGGATATGTTGCTCCGTACCTACACATTTGCGACCTTTTCCTAGCATACTCAGTATACTTGAGCATCTCTGTAAAATTATTGACGAATACCGCCATGACGAGGGTAGGCTACAATGGCCTACTATACTAAATATACGCGTACCCATTGCCTGCTGTGCCCATTTCGCCAATTCCTACTCTCTCGATCATTCTATTTTTCAGTTGTCAAAAGAAAGTTCAGTTAAATAATTATTTTTCTCTGTAATTTTCATTGAAACGGCGCAGATTTCTCGGGATTGCTAATCAATTTCAGTAGATTTATATTGCGTGGGCATCAGGATAAACTGAATAAAATACGTTTGGTTATTCCACTGTTCTTTTTTATTAGTTCTTTTTACTTATCTTAACACCCACAGTTGTCCAAGAAAAATCTTCCAATTTACCCTCTCTCTAGCTAGCCACTGACACATTGCCTACACACACACAATTACTAGTAGACTACAATTGTAAGTTTGAAACGATGTTACAACTCTTCCAGAGGTTCTCCAATCTCCCGCGTGTGTTTCACAAACTTCTACCGCTCAATTCGAAGGATCGCACGTACCTTGATTTGTTCCTATACTACCACTAGTCGACGACATGAGCTGTCGACTTGGGTTTAAGATGGAAGCTCTTTACGTAACAGTTCAATATGTAATATGAACGGTTGTTCGCCGAAATAAATTAACTGTATCAGTTAAAATCTTTCTTTTTTAAATATATAAGTAATATTTTTTCTTAGAATAGGTAACCTAGTTAGAAAGGTAACAGACCTTTTTAAATTGCCAAACATGACTGATACCTATTCATGTTTCTAAACATTTTTTTTATATCTTGCTAATGGATATTTGTATTTTATTTTAACATTTACTGAATATTTTAATATGCCAATATCTTACTTTGCATAGTAATAAAAACTGTCTTCCTCCATAGGGGGCATTTATCTCCAACAACTCTCTGCTTTGATACAAAATAGCCAGAAAATATAACATTATAACATAAATAACCAATTTATCAACAAAACCAAAGTTTTATTTATATTTTTTATCAAATTACCACAAAACATTCCACAAGGGAACGGGACTAAGCAATCATGCAACCACCTAAAACTCTTACAATAAAAAGGGCCTTAAGGGTAAACCTTAAGTGTATGATATATCAAACTTTGGTTATTTCTAATCAACTCACGTAACTAAATCGCACACGCTCAAACTAGCCTTTGTGATGCGTAGGAACACATGTGTATTTATTGGAGCTATGTAGGTTCTTATACCCATTTAAATATTATTGGGGCAAGTATATTTCCAACATAAATTCAACCCTTCAGATTTTTGACCCTCCAGGTGCTAGCGTGTCAACGAGAAAAGCTACACTTGGATTAAATGGGAAATGTGCTTTATCAATCTGCATATTTGGTTTACCACGCTCGCTTTTTTTCGAATCGCTTTTACTATTCGCGATTCAAACGGAATGTTTTCGAATGTGCCACACGAGAGACGGCCTCTGAACGAACGCATCGCCGCAATGGTTGCACACGAAGTTTTTGATACCGTTGTGAATTTTCATATGATTACTCAGATTATTTTGCCAAATAAAGGCCTTCTTGCAAATACCACAGGAGAAGTTGCGTTTGCCGACGTGCTTCATGGCATGAGTTTTGAGGTTGTGCTTCGTGTAGAAGGTTTTGTTACAATGATCACAAGTGAACTTGCGGTCGCGCGGGCAGTGGTTAATTTTGATGTGCCTGCGGACCAGACTGGGGTTCACGTACATATTGCTGCAGTACTGACAGCGAAAGCCTTTGCCGTGCGTTTTCACCGAGTGCTGCTTCAGTAGATAGTACGTCGCGTGTGAATCGCCGCACTGCACGCACTTATAGTCGTCGCGGTGCTTCCTGCGATGGTTATCCAGCTTGGATATCGAATCGAAGGTCCTATCGCAGCGCGCGCACTTGAACGTGCCGACAGCGTGCCGTTGCACGTGGCTCTTATAGCTCTGGAATGTGGCGGAGGCTTTGCCGCAACGGTCGCACGTGTAGTTCTTGAAGTGCTCGTTCATGTGACGTACGAGGATGTGCAAGCTGGGAAACTGCGCCGAGCACACTTTACATTGCGTCCTGTCCAAGTCCATCGACGACAGGCACACGGCTTCTGATTGCCTTACTGCAATTGTACGGCCTGAAAACGTAACACAAGGGAAAACTTAATGGAGTGCCTCATAAATATCCGGATTTGGGAAAAGGAGTGAGGAGGAGGGGAGCCGTCCAGTCTGTGCAACATAACTACAGCGACAGTATAATATAACATTTTTTTATTAGATCATTGTTTGACATGTTTAGGTTAACCCATTGACACACGAAGCGGGCGAATCGCCGGTCATGTATATTATGGTATTAAAGTACTAAGCCGCCGAAACGCCGGTCTGTGCGTAATCATTATTTGCATAAAAAGTCATTGACAACAACTTTATTCATTTAAATATCGTTGATAAAATAATTACGGAGTAAGAAATAAAGTGTTAGTAAATTAAAATTTAAAAAGTAAATTTATTAAACAGCAATTCAAAACTTTTTTGTTTTTTTTTTAATTTTGTCATATTTTTAAAATTTACAGAAAATCTGTCAGGGCATAGTGTGTCACTTTCCGAAATGAGATTGGGGTGCCAGTCTCGACGTCAGCCGTGACATCAAGGCTGAGTCGGTCGGCCTTTGTCCGGCGTCTCGCGAAAAACTTGTTCACGAGAGCCGACAACTCCCGCCACGAGCACCTGCGAAACATCGCTCCTCAACAGGGCGACACACCGCTCCACTCGCGTCCGCTTGACAAACGCAGCAGGCCAAACCCGCGCAACTTACTTCTGGAGTAAGTCTACAATGCGCGGAGGCCACTCTGACACCGCAACGATTGCCGTTCTTCGACGACCCCCTCAGCTGAAGGAACATCTGTCACCCCCAAAACAATCCCTAAAGCAAGTCGGCCCGCAGGGTCGACTCACCCGAATTCCCAGACAAAGGGGGCCTAATCAGCCTCTCGCTGGAAGACTGCCTCGAGGTAGTGTACACACTATCCTCGAGTGCAGATACAACTTGTAGCCAACTTGCCAGTCAGGTACCATTTTTGCAACGTTGCAAGTGAGGGTTTTGATGTATTATTTTTTCGTTGAACTATTATTATTATAGTAAAAACATTAATTACCCTATAAATGACACTTAAAATAAGCTAAACAAAACGTAATAAGACAATGTTGCTACATGCAACGATTATTAAAGTGGGCAATAAAGCACTCGTAGATACGGCAAAGATAAATATCTTCTCAGCGGTATCTTAGTACAAATATAACTATATACAAGCGTTCAAGGAAAATATTAATTACTATACATAGTGATGTGTATAAAACTAAGTGACTATATTTCATAGACTCTCATATAGCAAAATGTTATATAAATAACAACATATTTTAAGTTGCCATTTTAATGTTGCATAACCCTCCTGTCTACGTAAATCTGTATTTATTTATATTGTAAATATATTTTAATTGAGATTTCACATTAACTTAATTATTAAAAATAAGGTTGTATTTACTATTTAATGACGATTCATCACATACTGGTTAGAAAATGAATTGATGACTAAATAAATCATTTTGAAACACCTTTCGTATTGATTTTTTATGTATACACAACGTAAGTCGACTTTCTAAAGGAAATTACTGATTTAATTGCAAGGTAAAAATTATGCAGGACGTCTTCAGAAAGCAATGTGCCAAAATAGACTAATTTTACTATCACGGCGCTCAACTGTTAATCGTCAATATTTAAGTTTTTCGATTTCCAGGCATATCAATTGAGGTGGTAGGTTAATAATCTTATACGTTTGCTAGTATAATCGTGTAGCGTGGCGTCGCATGAATCGGCCTGACCGGAATTCACTTTGGAATCAGTATGGGCATATTCACTCGAACGCAAAGGCTGTCAAATGGCAATAATATGAGAAAACAATTGGAGATTGAGTTATCAGAAATGATATGAGCGGATTTAGATTTGATACGTGATATAAAATATAAGTATATTGATTATTATGAAAATATAATTACGTCTTAAGTTCGTAAAAGACACCAGTCAAGTACCCGAGCCAGGCGACCGAGCGAACGCACCTACTTGTCAACTGTGTTTCGTAGGGCATATTCCTAATGCAAGGCTTTATTAATAAGCTTAAATTCAACTCTATTTCTGGCAGTCGGTGTTCATTTAGTTTGAAAATTGACACCGGGTCGCCGAAGTGAAAAAAAAAAAAAAAATGCTATAATAAAGTCCTCAGTCAGTCAAAAGTCTGACTCTTATATTCCTCAGAGCTGATTATAGCGTACATAACAGGTTCACTCTTTCTCTCTCGCACAAAAACATTAATATTCATATATCTCACCTGCTACCCAACGTTATTCTTATTGGGGTGTCTCAGCTAAATTAACTCAACTCAAAATAAGTTCTGGGTCTAAATATTTTATTACTTTTTTAATCTTTTAAGTGGAAAGTCTATAATCCCGATTTCCTACAATTTTTAAATTACCATGCACCCAATTGCCGTAGATTTAACTTCCTCGTTGGGGAACGAGCATACTCGAATTTTGCAACCGTTAGAAGGGCGATATTTCTACTCAACCACACTTCCTCTCAGAACGACATTTTTAATCTAAAGAGCAATAATGTCGCTGTGGCTATTTTAGCCATTTTTTCCTATTATAACTTCTTCGTCTCATGTTTACTCAGATGATATACGAGGGATGTCCTCTGTACAAATGCTTCTCCGCAGTAATTGCATATGTAATTCTTGACATTGTCATGAATCATCATATGTACTTGTAAATTATTCTTCCAAGTAAAGGACTTATCACAGACTGTACACTTATACTGTACGCCCGAGTGCTTGACAATGTGACTTTGCAAAGTTTTCTTGATGGGGAATTTCTTCTGGCAGATGGCGCAAGCGAATAGAGGTGCACGCTTTTCGTGGATGTTGACCGTGTGAACGCGGAGCTGACTGGGATTGATGAAAGCCATACCGCAGACGGAACAACGGACTCCCATCTCGTGATCGTTCATCTGGTGCTTCCGGAGGTAGTGCCACGTGGGAAAGTGCTCGTCACATATCCGACATTTTTTGACCTTCTGATGGTGATGGCGATGATTATTAAGCTTGACTCTCGTTTCGAATGTCATCTCGCAAAGCTGACACTTGAAGCAACCGCTTTCGTACCTTTGCATGTGGTTTTTATAGCTGCGCCACATGGCAAAACTTCTATTGCAATGTTGCTCGCACGTAAAATGTTTGAAGTGAATACCCATGTGCAATATTAGCGAACTAAAACAGTCAAACTTCTGTAGGCATATTCGACATTGCATATTGAGCTCGTCCATTGCGGCGCGAGCTACTTTTTCACATTCTTGGATGAATATAGCTCCTGCAAAGGAAAAGGGACATCATAGAAATCTAAATATGTTGATTTTAAATTTTAACATGACTGATGCCCGTCACTCGTATACGCGGTCCTGTCAAAGTTTTATGCCCGTCACATGTGTATGAGCGACAATAGATTTAAAATATTAATACTGGCCGTGCCAAGGGGTTTAGAGACTTGCAACGCCATAAAAAGCTCCAATAAATTCTACATACACTGTATGAGTATACTCAATGCAGAAATGTTCTAAAAAATGTGTTAACCGACCGCATAAACGCCATTCTGCATGTTTGCTTTGTGCTGTGGATTTTTGGAATTAAAAGTGAGTACACAAAATTAATTTCTTATAATGTGGACATGTGAAAAGTATAATTTAATTGTTTTTTTGCATCGGTATTACATAGAATTAATAACAAAATTATTTTTATCACGTATCGAAGAATGACTGCTTTGTGGCTATGTTGTAAACTGTAATTTATGTAAAATACAAGCTGACCCGACGAACTTTAGACTGCCTAAGAATCAATAAATTAACCTATTAGCTGCATGAAATTCAGTTGATTAAGAATACTCAAAATGAATTAAGTTCAATAAATGTACAAAAATCAAAATGATATGTATTTTGACACAATGACAAATGCGATAGATAACCTCACAAAGTGAACATCTTCGAAGGCAACTTACCATCTGAAAATAGAATACAAAGCCGTTCCATACAAAATGTATGAGAAAATGTTTTTTTTCCCTGTTTTAATAGTTGATCTACTATTCGGGCCGGAATCAAATCAAGGATCATAAAAATCGGTCCAGCCGTTCTTGAGTTATTAACGGTTTCATGCTCCCAATCGATTATTGGCTTCGAATGCCTTCTGTTTGCCCAACCCAATTCCTAATAAACCGATCGGTGGCTCTTATAGCGTATACAGCGACGAACAATGCACCGCTCCGAACTTCGCGGCCGCTCTGCTTGACTGATTAGTACTGGCCATTGACAGGATGACATTGTATAACAAAGCAATTCATAGTGAACGCAAATTTTGTTTACAATTTGACATTTCACACCTGATTTAATGGGTGATTTTTCTTCAATTTCTTTATGACTTCATACGGAAGTTGGTGTGAATTTTAACACAAACTGATGTAATATACATATTCTAGATAAGGTTAATCGGATGGTACGAGTGTAAAACCTTTGACGTTCGTATCGTATTTCCATAAATATTCTTTAGAATTGTGAGGATGGCTTAAGTTCATTATTTGATAATACAGTTTTGTCTTATTTAGTAAGTAATATTAAAAAGTATTTTATTTACAAACCACATGAAAACCTTGCAAATGGAAGGTTACTACCGATTTAGCGATAATACGCCGGTGTATCTTTCTATGTGATGATTTTGTAAAAAATAAATGTTCAGCCGTTAAAATTGCGTTGGAGAGATGTGAAAAAAGGTGCATCTGGTGTAAGAAAAACGTGCCTGCAGAGATTGCGAGTTCAATGCCCATAACTATTGATGTGGGTGCGGGTTAAAACTTTCCAAAAGTTCCCTTAAACTTTTTGTACAACCCCGGGTGGTTGATTAGTGCAATTCAGTTAATCAATTCAAAAACAGTTCGGATACTTACTCAAATGAGGTAAAGGTATAGGTTTATCAGCAGTAAAGCTGCCCACCTATGATAAGCATTAGTATGAGTCACCAGTAAGTATCTGGTACTCCATTTATCCATTATCTGGAGGCATTAATATTCTGGAGGTTACTCAGAGGAGGTTCCTAAGATATCCTTATCCCCGTAGGTTTTTTATTATCATGTTTTTTTTCCCAACACGTATCCAACAGCATTTGTATTAGAACTGTTTTCAACGAGAATCCCATTGTACTCGGAGAGATTGGATTCTTTGTTCTGAACCGTTTGACCAGATCGCGGAAGCATACGCTATTTAGGTAATTAGCATGTCGTACCGACGTATACAAGTACAGTCCGATTGCGAGAGCAGTCAAATTGAAGATCGATATATTCATCAGTTCGCCCAATAGGATTAAAAATCTGCTTTCTATTACACTCTTGTGGGGGTCTGCGTAAATTATTTGTTATTGTTCACCTGGAAGCGTTATTATTAATTATAGCTAGTTACTTTATATTTTTCTTGATAAGTTGTGGTCATTTTTTGACATTATTTTTGGTTTATAATATTCTTTTCCTTTAATATTATAATGTTTTATGAATTAAATGTGGATACATGGGGAGACCTGCTAAATAAATAAATTTACAACAAACCAAGTAGTTTAATAGTTTAAGGTTATGAAGAATTTCCCTACATTGAAACAAAAATAATAATAAATGATTTATATTAAATACATTATTATATTATACTATAAAGCAAAGTTTAATATTTGGTGATCGCGGACGGTTGGGAACGGATTCAGCAAAGGATGCCTCATATCCGACAGATCATCTTCTAACTGTTTAACAGAATCTTCTCGTTGTGCGTGTGTTTGCGCATGTGCCAATCGAGCGAAGGCTTCTGAACGAACGCCAACCCACACAGAGTGCACACATAATCTTTAATATTGTAATGAATCTTCAAATGCTTCTGTAGATTGCTCTTCCACACAAATGATTTGTTACATTCGCAGCATACGAATTTGCGTTGACCTGAGTGCTTTTGCATGTGCCACTTGAGCCCCTGCTCCTCGTAGAAGGTCTTCATGCAGTGCTTGCAGCTGAACATCTTCTGCCGGACGGAGTGGTGACGCTGCACGTGGATCCGCAGCCGAAAAGGGTTCATGAGCTTGATTCCACACGCTTTGCACTCATACCCGTAGCCGTGCTCCTTTATCTGGTGGTGCTTTAAGAAGTGATACGTGGTGAACTGGAGCTTGCACTGCTCGCAACTAAAGTCCGAGCGGTGTGTCCGCCTGTGCATGTTCATCCGGCTGACGGTGGGGAACGTGGCGTCGCATTGCGTGCACTCGAAGCGGCCGACGAGGTGCCGCCGCATGTGCCCCGCGAAGCAGTGCGAGTTGGCAAAAGCCTTACCGCACTGCTCGCACGTGTGGTTGGCGAAATGCTTGTTCATGTGCCGGCTGAGAAAATGCACTTTGGGGAAGCGCTCGTTGCACACCAGGCACTGAATGTTCGCGCGGTCCATCGCGGACAGCACGCGCGCGTCCGAGCGGCTTACGTGCTGTTTTCCTGCAAAGGAATTTAAACGTCTTACTTTCCGGTCCATTTCACGCTTTCAATTATTGTCATTTATTATTGCGGTTTTCAGGGCAATCCTGGATACTAAGAAACACGACGAAGTTCAAAAATTTCAACACCACTGAAAAACCGTTCCCATTATTGCTATAAGACGTAGAGGTTAGAAGATATATAAGGAAGGATTCAATACTGTCTAAAACTTGCAGGACTTCGTTCAGTTAGGCAAAAAATCAATTACATGGTATATTTCTATAAATGAAATGTTATTTACTGAAAGTATGAAATTAGCAATGTAATGATCTGTTTTTTTCTAATAGTTTCAAAATGGACTCAAGTACTAGAAAATCCACCCAGTTTGAAAATTATATCTTTTTTGAAAAGGAAATTAATGAAACCAGCAAAAATTATATACAGTGAAAACTCAGTATTCTATTAAAAATTGACAACAATCATCTTTTATTGTAGACGGCTTGAGGCCGTCCATTGGAACCTAGTCGTTTGGTCCAATAACACATTACGACCGTCTCCAATCCATTCCATTAAAATTCCCCCATAAATTTAGTTTGCTAATCGACAGCATATTATGCTGCATTAAAAGAAACCGACTTTAGCTCAATTGAAGCTGTTCCTCTCCAGTCTATATGTCCATATTCCTATAGCTACTCGACTAGATAATCGAGAATTATAGCTGTAGAATCTACGATATGATATAACTAAAGTTTAAAACATTAAAAACTTACTGCACAACATTACCTACAAATGTCGTGCAGTAGTAAAGTCAACCAGTGTGTGTGTATACAGCTATTATTCTTAGTGTTGACCTTTTGAGGTTATATTTGAGAGTAAATAGAGGTTTCGGTAAAGAGGAAAAATATCTACTGGCGCGTAATAAATTTCATTTTAGAAAATTTAAGATTTTATTTTACAGTAAAAGCATAGTTTTGTGCAAGAAGAGAATTGTTACATGTGTACAGAAATTGATCTATAGGCTTCACCCACAAACGTCTATATATGACTTATCACACGTGGGAGCATAGATCTAGAAAGGTCCCGAGGGTATAAACCCTCGGGAGTTGATTACTCGGTCGAATCACACATACACACCTATATACAGAAGACGTTCTGGTGTCAATGCTGTCATTATGCGCGAAATGTAAAACTTATATTTGTATCGCTTTGCCCGGCTGGACTTGGTATCACTGAGGTATTGGTTATTTGCACCTACCGCACTGGCGAACGGTGTTGCTAGTTTAAATTAATAAAATTCTATGACAATCAGCCCCCGAAAATGTAAGAATATGATCAACAAGTTAGAAGAAATTGTTGTGTACCGGCTTGGCTGCTCCAATCGACTCAATCACACAGCCTAACAGCCTCCAAAACCATAGATCCTAAATAAATGCATGTTAAGCGGTGTCCAAAATATCCCAACAGTAGTTTTTATTCAACTGTATATTTTTTATTTTACTTGTATGTATGTATAACTATATTACGCACTTAGCATTAGTGTCTATGTTAAATTGTATTAGGCATATAGACACAAGAAAAAAAATATATAGCACAACTGTATACCTTAGGACGGACTATGTCGAGTGAAGAATGCAGAGCTCACGTCAAAGCAGTGCTAATCACCCAATTAATACCCGTGACAATCATTCCATCCGCTGAGAGGAACTTGTGCAAATTACGTACGCCCTATACTCATGGCACAACTTTTATAAATATGCGACGAGTGAATAACTTAACCGTAAACGCCACAAATCTGATAAACCTTCAACTTTTCGCTGAGTTTCGCGAGGCGAGTGCAAATAAGAATAGTTGCAAATAAAAAGAGACAAATTGCTCAAGTAAGACCACTTTTCTGAGGTTATGATGAGGACGCGTTTAAAATCAATCATTGGCAACGAGTCTAATCCCTATACAAATCGAAAACCATATTTTCATGAGACCATCACATAATTTAGCATAAATAATGACAACAAATATTAACGATAATTAAAAATTAAATACTTATCAACCACTTACCTGACAAGTCATTTTAAGTTTCATAAACATTTTATACCGGTGAACCAACATTAAAACTCAATTTGAGATTTATTTTAAACAGATGAACTGTAAATAATTCTAATTAATACAACAGGCTCATTTTGAGATTTTTTGTTTCATTTTATAATAGTATGTGTAGTATGTGTTTTCGCTAAATATTGAACAGTTATTCAAAATGGCCGCCGCTAAATGAGATTATATTTATGGAAATTATGAAGGCGAAGCCCGAGAATAAGAAAACGCCCCGGCAGTTACTAATGTGAGAATGGCAAACCGTAAAAAGTGATGTCGGTATATCTTTAAATTGAATTTGGGCATATTCACTGGCCATTATGAATTCTGACGTCAACCTTGCCAGGAATATTAAAATCAATTATTTGGTTGCATTTCAAATGATAGTCAAAACATGTTGATAGTTAAATCGAGGTGAAGCATTTTATTATACTTCGAAATTATGGCACCATATATTAGTGATACTTAATCGAGTTAAAACTCATTCAATTCTCAATATGTCTAGAAAAACAATAGGAAATTTTAAAGTTTTGCATTGACATTATCAGATCTATGCAAGGGATATTTTCAAGATATATGTTCAACCAGATTTTTACAAACATAAAAAAAAATGCATATTTATATATTATATATATTTAATAACATTTTGTCGGTTAACCGGTATATAATGAATACGTTTAAAAGCATCGAATAAGCTTACCTTCCAAAGGTCCATTATAACAGCCAAGGAACACACACACACGAAAAAATATCTTCGTTTCGTACCGGCAAACCGCCAAGATTCGAGTTGCAAAAACAATTTGCCCGTCACGGAACGGATTTTTCCGCAGAGTACACTGTGCGCAATACCTTATATTCTGATTGGGTTGAAACACGAGATATAACCCCAACAACAATGGAATTGTGTTCCACAGTATAATTTACTTGATGAATATTTAGAAATTAAAATTACGGACGTTTTCCGCGGCGATTTTACAACCTATGCAGCTGTGCTGCAATAACTGAGCGCAGATTGACGGGCTTTGAGAGCGATTCGAATTTTATTTATATCGCTGAGAGGTAGATAAAAACAATTCAGTTGAATCATGTGCTCTCGAGCTTAAAAAATCCATTCCGGATAGTTTCATTACAATTTTTATTTGTTTCTGAGAGGTAAAACTGCCAAAATTATTTATTAGTATTGTAAAACAAACATCACACTTGACAATAATGCAATAAGACAATTCTGTAAGGCATAAGACCTTTACTTTAGACAAAGCATGGCAGTTTGGCAGATTAAATGAAATATTACAATGGGGTCACCGTGAACCCAGAGAGAAAGAGACAGGTCGAACAAAGCCAGAGAGAGAGAGAGAGACGATAGAATAACATTAACATCTCATGCGTAGCCTTATCAGATTTATGAATAAATGGTATTTTTAGATTATTGACAGGCAACTAGGAATATATAACAGGAGAAACGTGTATTGGCTGCGGCAGGGAGTCATTCTACGCACTTTATGCGATCATCGCTCATTACGATAAAATATCTAGCCTCAAAACAATGTTGGCATCGGTTCGAACTCGCCGTGGTATAAAAAACAACATGTCAGGCAAGTGGTGAAAATAAAAAACTGTGAAATATGGTACTTACGGGGCTTCTTCAGCCTGGGCAGCGCCGGGTCGCGGGTCTCTTTAGGCTTTGAGACTGATTCGGAGGAGGACTTGCTGGGAGATGCCTTTAGTGGCTTCGGCGTTGGCTTTTGCGATGCTTTACCTGTAGGAATTAGGAATGTAGGAATTAAAATGTATAAGATAAAAATTACCATTGTTGTTGAAATGGCCGCCGCTGTCGTGATTACGTAAAATAACATTCGATTTCTTAATAATCTCAAGTTTTGCCTCGCAAAGCTTGATTCTATAAGTGCTATAGCATGCAAATTTGCCATTGAGACAAGTGATATTTTCAATCAAAAACATTGCAACGATAACTCAACTTGTCGTACTAAGATAATCTTGAAAAACAAAATTGAATTATATTTTATTTTAAATTGAATTTGCATTTAAAATTTAATCTTCTACGTCACTGTCGTTTTATAAAATATTCATGTCATTGCAAAATTAACAACATAACTAAACTTTAAGGTGTCTTAAACAAACCCTGACCTAGGGTCTGTGTATTCTTTTTTTCCTCAATGCCTTGAAGGCTCCTTCAGTTGTGGTCCTGTTCACTCGAGGAATGACTATTATGGGTGTTAAAAACAAATTAATTCATCAACATTGCCAGTAATAAATGAATGGCTTCACACATAAAAATTACGAGGCAGCCGGAACTGAGCTTGAGATAGCGCCTACCTTAGAACATAAATTATACAATAAGAATATCTCTTTTACTCACGTGATTTTGCCGAAGTGTTTTTCTTAGATTTCGTACTGGCCGACTTTACGTTTTTATTATTTTTCCTAGAGAGCCGGGTTGAGCTCCGATTCGACACTGCATTTAGGACATTCAGCTTGGTATCGTATGGCGGATCATCGGGGTCGAAATATTCTAGGGATTATAAAAAAATATATGAAAAGTACGGTAATTTTACTTAAAAGTGCAGCTTTTACTTAAATTTAAGGACGAAAATTCCTTGATCTATTACTATAGTATGTCCGTTCTAGTAATGGCAAAAATATAGACAATTTCGTATCCTGACTCCGAGTTTATTTATTTATTTAACACATTGATTGCCACGGCAGTTTTCAGAAATCTGGCCTAAAATGACAATTTAATTTAATTAAAAACTTATTTTAATTTTTATAATTCTATTTTTCGTTCGTTTTTTAATAAATTTTCTGTTCATGCAAGCCAACATTGATTTTTTTGATATTTTCCCAGAAGCTATCTATCGATATTAGCACTGATATATTTCAAGTTTAATCGTAGCTGCACAAAAATGGCTAGTAAACACACGAAGAGTTATCTCATAGTCGGCAAAAAATTATAATACTAAAATAACACAAAAAACCGTAATACTTAAAACTATACAAAACCAAAAATAGCCAGAACTAGTCATGAAAAATACAAAGTAACTATCTATAATTAAAATTAACTCTCCCAGGCGAACAATAACAAATAAATAATTCACGCCGATCTCACAAAGGTGTAATAAAGCAGATTTTTAATCCTATTGGGCGAACAGAGCAATATATTTGGTCGAAATTCTGAGCATCTCTTGGGCTAAAGGGAAGGATTGGGTTAATTGTATCACAGCTTAAAAAAATTATACAAATTGAAAAATTCAATGATCTGCCAGCTTAATTTTTTCTTCATAAAAAATCTCAGAAATACTAATATTTCTGAGATTCATAATAAAGTTACAGAAATAATAATAGTAGTATCATAATAGTTGGCACTTGCTTTTGCAGAACGAATGTAGCGCTATGTGATAAGATACTAAATCCATAAATTAGGTAACGAATTAAAAAAAATTTTTAAATATATTTTTATACTCCACCGTTGATTAAATGTGGCTCAACTCCTAAGAGGAATTTGACGGCCACTCTTAACACATTCAACTCCGTACGTCACTCGCGGACCCCGCGTTGTCGACCAATCAGCGTAGTTCGTTGGCCGAAAGGAATATCCCAAACGAAGGCTGTCACTCGTTTTTTTTTTTTTGTGAATTCTTTATTTATAAACAAAATACAAAAACAACGTTGAGCGCATGCCCGCGACGGCCTAGAAATGGGGAGCGAAACGACCCATCCCGAGTGACGAGGGGTCAAAGATTACGAAGACAGCAAAAATGTTTTTTTTTCGAATGTAAAAAGCCTTCAAATCAAAATTTCTAATGAATCTGTAAGACATTTGTCTAGGGTTGCCCATACGTCCGTCTTTTGTACAGACGGTTTGTATTGAACAAGCCATGTCCGTCCGCACCGTACAAAGGAAAAAAGTGAGAAGTGTCCGTATTTTGGAAGGTTCGTAAAATGTTACCGTGGTGTCGCCTCGGACCCCTTAGACCTCCTGTATATTTGAAGTGGGTATTTTACCTTGGGAGTCTATGGAAACCCTACATTTAACGGACATTTCATTTTTTTCAAAAAATAATAATTGGACTGGAGATAGGCTAAAAAAAAACATTGTGCCATCTACATTTTGGCATCACTACTTTTATGTGGTTTAGGTTTACCTAAAAACCACTTTAGTTTAGCTATCTAAATGATTTAACTGAGGACAAGCTACGCGTAATCGCTTACGACGAACCCAGGCCACTGTTGGCGATCTAAAACAACTCTTATATTTGAAATAAAATGTAACATACCAACTTCCGCCTCAAAATTGTGATCCATTTCAACATCATCGGTATCATGTTTAATATCGTCACTACTGAGCATCACATAGATTTCTCTCTTCTCAAGGTCATCTTCCTCTTGGGTTGTATCTGAAAATGACCATTCGAGAACGTGAACATTTTGTTTTTACAATAATTTTACAGGTTAAATATCAATAAGGTTTCATCAAGAGATGAAAACCTATTATTATTTTTGTGTAAATCGATTTGTGTAAATCGATCTTATCAATCGATAAATCAATATTGTCTGTCGACCAATAGCATCCCTCTTACAACCCCAGAGATGGGGTACCCCTTCTTCTTAGACCGACCTCCGTTCGACCAGTGACATCTGACAGCGATCATTTACCTCTGCCCTAATAGGGCGTTTCGAACAACGCGGCAGGTCATTAACCTCGATCTTGACTGACCGCAGCCCAGTGACATAGTTATCCGAGGGACGAGCTAAAACAGCTGTTTTACACGATTTAGAATAGAAACTTTAACATTGTATTTCTTTTAAAGTATTATTAATTTTGATATAATTTCTTAACAAATAACACTAGAAATCGAAGGACCAATTCGCTGTTTTTTTTTAAGGGGAAAGGTCTTGGGACACCTGCAATCACACAGCTCTCTAACTCAATATCCAGCTCTCTAACTTAAAATATAAAGAAACATAAAAATGTATATTTAACTAAAATCGTACAGTGTTAAATATTTTTTTTTTTTTTAAACCACTGCAAGCGCTCGATTAGGCATAACGATTCAATAAATGTATGTACTCGCCGGATCAATCGATTTCAAACTCAACTAAGCATAGTAGAAAAATATAGCCCTACCGATCGGCGTCGATAAAACATTACACAAAACAAGAATTACTAATAATTCAACGTCTGCATAAATTCATAAATATTTAAGATTATAAAAAGAATAACGCACACTAAAATTCAGAACACAAAGCTATAAAAGATTTGGAGAATTAAACGTGTAATATATAAAAAATTGGCAAAATATTCTGTTAGTTAATTTTGGTAGGCAACTTAGTTTTTCTAAATTACTGCGGCCTTCAGCAAGTTAATTAACAAATGGTTATGGTACAGGAATTTACTAGTGTACGGAGCATCTCATATTAGGTAGATTTCATAGGGAATGGGTTTCTATTGCAATGGGTACCATGCAATGACTTCGGGAAAATTGCGACATATCTACGCGTTTCACATCCCCTAGAACCCAAATCCACCCTCAGTTTAAAAGTTTATATATTCATCTATGTCACTTTCTCGTGGAAACGATAATTGCCGTAATTTTACGCCAATCGCTTTCAAATTGAAACATAAAATTTAAGGGCACAAAATCTCGGTCAAGATCGATAATTGGCAAAATCAAACCATGCGGGGCGGGATTGGGGGGAGGTGTTTAAAAAAGTGGAATTTTGCTACAACTTTCTTAGTATATAAGATATCGAATTCAGATAAATTTTATATTATTTCCTAGATAACCTAAAACTTAACTAAGTGAACTTTTTTTGATAGCACCAATCGGTCCTAGGGGTAAGAAAAATTGGATTTCAAAATTCAAAAAATCAGAACTCCCTTAATAGGGACAAGATTAAATCCATTCAAAATGTAAATTGTAGGGCTATAATTTCCCTATACTTTTTGGTTGAATTTTTGAGGTCAACCCTTTATGGCACAGTATAAAGAGGGATTCAGTATACGCACTCTTGCTGCATAAGGGTACGGCGCGGCGGGTTGATGTGCAAACTGCGACGCGGGGAGTGGATCGCGCTGCTGCACAAATCCACAGCACAGGGGAATACACAGCACCCATCTATTCAATATTTTTCTATAATTGATATTATATTAAAACAAGATGGTCAGAAACGAGAGTAAAAAGACAAACCTCTTATTTTATTATTTATTTTAAGCATTAAAAGTATAAAAACTGTTGTGAACAGTATGAAAATGGTAGGTGGATAAGAAACAATTGTTTTAACCGTGATTATACTGTATTGTGAAAACGAATCGTGCCTTATTGCTGCGCTTCTCAAAGTAGGACATGTTGAGGATTGCATTACAGAAGCATTTATGACAATTTATATTTCCAGTACTATACATCGATTGAAAAAACACACCGTCAATGTGTGTTTCATTCATTGAATTATCAATAGAAATATATAAGGAAATCGCACCTCTTTCGTCGAAATAGTCAACGAGTGATTTCTGTGCCTCTATGATCTGTCGTTTGAATTTGTACGAGTCGATCAGCCTTTCGATGCAATCATCGCAGATCTGACGCTTGCCCGAAAGCTCAACCGGATTCAATATCTACAAACACACAAACAAACGTAATGTCAAAGAAGCATAATGCTATACATAATTAATTATATATAAAAAAAAGTACCTCAGGAGTACTCTAAAATAGATATACAGAGTGTTCCAAGACCATTCCCGAAGACTTATGGGGTCGTTAGGTTCCCTATTACGTGTTAGAAAATGTATTAAAAAAAATGCAAAATCAATTGAATGAAAGCGCTCATGTAAATTCCCTTTTTCCTAGCGGGGGCTCGGCCACGGCCGGTCAATGACCTGGTGCGGTGCGGCCTCACTAGCGATCGACTTATGACAAGTGCGATTTCATATTATCACGCATGGTTTACAAATTTTTTACTCGGACATCATGAATTTTGATGAGGTTAAGACAGATAATGTTGAAATCGCAGGGCCAATAAGCTGGATTTTTATCGGAAATGGTCTTGGAACACTGTGTAATAGGGAATAACAATGCAATATAAAATATCAGTGTTATAATACTCAATGTATGCATTTTACACATATTTTTATGCCCTGGAATTGCGTTGAGTTTACAGTTACATCTCTCGAGAGCCAGGCTTAGATTCAACATGATTTTATTGATTTCAACATGATTCAATACTACTTTCGAAAGTAAACGAGGGAGGAAACAGCAAAAATTCCCACTTCGCAATCCGGGAATAGCTTAGGGTGACAGCTTCATTGTTTTTTTTTCCTGAAAATTACCACCATTTAGGCATGCTGACATCGCCTAGCCAGAAGGGCTCTACATACAAAACACTCCGCCGGCGATGGGCAATGGAAACCCAAGTAAATGTCAAACATAAAAGATAAAATAGAAAATCAACCCCAAATACCTCGGAATTATAACACTGATTGACCGCATCTATATAGCTCTCCATCTTCCCGTCATTATCGAATCTATCGTGCATATTTATCAAATGTCCGCCAGCCAAACAACAACTGCATATTTGTTCGTCGTCAACTTCTCTCTTGTAGTCGGACGATTCAGAGTCCAATTTCAGAGGCACATTGAAACTATTAGACATGACGCTCTTACATGTATATTAATTACATGCTAAACTTTTATCACTAACGGACAAATAGTTAAGATTTACAAAATACTTTCGCTCGCCTCTAAAAGGGCTAACGATTTTACTGACTTGTCCAGCAAGCAACGACCGCAGTCCGCCGCACGCATTTATTTACGGCACAGTGTTGCCAGAATGTGAACCCAAAATAATCGACACCTCAAAATTATTAAATTACCTACAAAATTATCGTACACTTTCAATATTTTCGCATCTAGTAGTACATTTTGTACAAACTAGATATAAAAAATATAAAAATACAACTCACGGAATCTTCTACCAAATTCTTTTACCTGCAATTTACATTTTCATTCTAATATTTCACGCCTAGAAATACGAAACTATTTAAAAAATCGAATTGGTCTGAAAAACAAAAACCTACATTTTTAGTCAATGTCAAAAATGTCGACATTTTAATTAAGATTTTTTATTACATCATTTTCTCTACCAGTTTTTTGATATCGGTGTATTTTCTTAATTTTAATACATGCACGTGCAATAGAAGACAGTCTGGCGTCGCTGTGCGTCGTCGCAGATGCACAAGAGGTATGAATTAACATTTTATTTATAACCTAATTAATAGACCTAAATACAATGTCTTTTTTCTAGATTTGTAAATCTGTCGAAAAAAAAATGTTCAGTTTTAAATCCAAAATCGCCTCAAAAGCACAATGCGCGCGCTCGGTGAGGCCGTTAATGACCCGGCGCGGCGCGTTACATATTTTTTTTTACTTTGTACCCTTAATGAATTTTGATATGAGGTCAATACAAATCATGTTTTAAATCGCAGTGCCAATTAGCTGATTTTTTTATAGGGAATGATCTTAAATGCAATTTTTAAAATGTTTTTACGACTCTTTTAATTAGTAACATTCTATATTGTAATTTAATGTGTATTCGAATATAGGGTTTCACTTTTATATACACATTTTTTAATATTTTGCGCTTTAATTTACATTTCCTTAGTATATCATCGTTTATCCAGTTATTTTGCTTTTTATTGATGAATATTTTTTATTTATTTATTTATCGTTATTCGGAAAACCAACAGTATAATTTAATGAAGAAAGAATGGTACATACAGTTGTTTGTAAAATTAACTGATGACAGGTTTTCGCAAAAGTACAGAGATACATGTAAAGATTAAAATTGAATTAAATTACACTCGCACTAGCACTCTCAATACAGATGTTTATATATATATATATATGAATATATATAATTGTATAATTGAATTGCTGATTATTAAAAGGGGTTATATGTTACACTTTTGACCAAATTAACTTTTTTCGAATTCGGGTTCTTGAACGGTAGTCCCTTCGATTGGGGTAAAAGGATCGATTGGTCATACATCGTAAGTAGCGTATTTGTGAGCTTAAAAAATCGGTCGATTATTAAAAGGGAGTTATGTCATTTTGACGGTCATTTTGTCTTATTAAAAGGGAGTTATGAGTTATGTCCTTTTAATAATCAACTGAAGTCCATTTGACTGAATATTGCGAACGCGGCCATGTTGTAATGTCAAACACTTCATTTGACAGCTACGTTCGTTTAGACGTTATCTTTTTGTTGTTATTTAGTCCGCGTCGTGCATTTTTCAAATGGCTAAAAGTGAAATGGCTGAAAATCCAAGAGAAAGCCTCGTTACCTCGAAGAAGAAAAACGTATTTAGAGTTTATATGTACAAGAGAAATGTCATACTGCAATCTCGGATGAAGGGCTTGAAATGTACTGGTCACGGAGGAAAATTAGTTGAAAAGAAGAAAACTGGACCTGACTGCAAGTAAGTAGTGGTTTTCATAGGTACCTATAGTGTTTTTATAGTTCATAGCGAACAATCATCCTGATACACAGTTCTTTATTTCAGTTGCCGTATGAAGTGCTTCCAAAATGTTACCCAACCTGAACGAGAAGAAGTCTTCCTACACTTTTATAGCAATCTGTCATCAAAAGATGAGCAGGATAGGTTTATGCAATCAATAATCGTAAAACATAACTGTAAGCGACGCCGAAATAACCGACGAAGTGACCGTCTAACTCTGTTTCTACACTTTTTTGTGTACCATCCATTCCTAATAAGAAACGAGTCTGCAGGAAAGCTTTTTTAAGCATGTATGCCATATCTAAGAAATTGTTTTTCAGGCTCTGTTCCCTGAATAAACAAGGCATAGTAGCCAAGGATATGCGTGGAAGAAAACTGAGTACCCATGTGATTCCTGTTGGCCATAAAATCCTTGTAAGTGACCACATAAATTCGTTTCCAAACAAAGAAACACACTACTCAGGTCGGGTAACGGAGTACCTCGGTGCCAGACTGGATGTCGAAAAATTGTATAAAATGTTCAAAACAAAGAATATTATCTGAATGTATTCAACGAGGTTTGTTCCTTTTTGTTGGATTATATCAAAGAAGTACCTGAAACAGTAAAAAAACTATATTTATTCTCAGATGGACCTTCTGGGCAAAAATGGTGAGGATGTGTGACACTCGTGGCTCCCATGCGATAGAGACTTCGGCTGTATCAAATGAGCTGTCAAAAAGATTGACAGAGTTTACAGTCCTAAACAATACGTTGAGATCATCGTACAATCATTCACCAAGAGAACTGTAATGGTCAAAATGATATCGGCGACAGATATTTTGAAGGCAAAAATTTTACAAAAAAATTAAAAAAAGTGGAATAAAAAAGTGATTATATAAAAAAGTGGAAGAATAAAATTGTCGAAGAATCAAATTGTAAGATCTAAATTATCGATTGCAATATTTTTATAGGTAATTGAATCTACAATGTAGTCAGTTTCATGGGAGGTCTTTCTGTACACCAACCGGCTGACGATTGACTTTTGTTGGTTGCAAAACGTTTCGATATAAAAATGTTTACACTCTCTTTTTAACCCCTTAGGGGGGGAATTTCTAAAAATACTTTCTTAGTGGGTGCCTGCGCTATAAAGAGAATTTTATTGTTTTTAATAGTTGAAATACTAATATCTCAGTAGTTATTACAAATTTCGCTTGGTTTGATTTTACAAATCGTAAAAAGGGCATTTTTCTGATCTAAACGATACCAAACTCGATTTTAACATTTTATCGGTTGGTTGGTTTCTGCATAACTACGTCCAATTATGCTATTTACACCTGCAATAAATTGCTAACATAAAAAAACTTTAAATCTTATATATGTAAAATAACTATAATATGTAATTTATCACTTCGATACAGGTATTATGCCAAATGGAGTGATTAAAATCCAAAATCTGTACCTCACTTCTGAAGCAAAATTAAATTGTAAAATTCGTTTACACTTTTTTGAGATCGGCGTCATTTTTAATTTTTGACAATTTTTTTTTCCGATTAGTTGGGTTTATTTTTAGAGTTATTTTTTCTTTTTTAATATAATGTTTCGCTGATATATTACGAACATGGGTAAACCTGTTGAATAAATAGCGAAATTAAGGCGAAGCGTATTGACCTCGCAATTCGGTGTTTTTTTTTTTAATATGGCGTTAATTTTTGGTTTTTATTTAATTACAGATTCATTATATAGAAATTAAAAAAAACTAACTTTACCATGTTTTAGACCTTCATTTGCCTTTCAATTATTTTTTTTTTCTAAGGTCTAATGTGTTTTATAAGAGAGCGATTCAACTAAAAATTAACTATTAGGAGTTTATCATTTATTAAATTACTCAGAAATAAACTTGAATTTAAAAAAGACATTTTTAATTCAATTTTATTTCTTTACTAAGTCGAAGACGTAAGAAGAAGGTATCTAAACATATTTTTTTTATGAATTAATATCCAATGGTTGCCAAATCGACACCCCCAACGAATAACATCCTAAGTCATTTTTAGCAAATTTTCACGGGAGCCAAAATAAGTTTTTAAAAAAATCTCAATACTTTGTTTTTTTTGGATAATTACTTAAGTCAGTTGAAATATTATTTCATATAAAAATAGTCTCCGATAATGATATTGTACTTAACTAGAAAACATTAAAACTATAATTGGGATGTTTTTCCATTATCTTTCTTTATTCTTTTCTGAAACTAAACTATACTTGGGATGTTTTTCCATTAAAACTATAATTTTTTTATTTTTCCATTAAAAATTACTTACGATATCTTTGCACGTAATAACAACCTAACTCAAAACCGCCAAAAAGTGACTTAGGATGTTATTCGTTGGGGTGTTGAAATTACCTACTGAACGACTTGTGATTAGACTGACAAAGAAGGAAATATTTTGACCAATAGCTCATTAGTATGTCGGGGGGGGGGGGAACATGACGATACGTTCACCCCCCCCCCCTGGGGGTGCCGAAATGCCGGCCATGGAAAAGAGGCTCTAATATCGATTGGAATAAAGCTTATTTTTTCCCGCGATTGCAGGCGAGAGTGTCGCGGGCGCTTGGGGCTCTTCGTCAGGACAGGAATGAGCCGTCGACGAGCACTGGGGTGACGCCACAATGTATCCATATTAAATTTGAAACTAGTAAAGAAATATCGATGTGCTGGTGCCGGCTCTGGAAAGCAAAAAAGTAAGTACAACGGGCGACTGCTTTTCCGCTATAAAAATCTACGCAAGCCCGGCTTTTCGGCTTCTAGCGAAAGTGCCGCCGCCGATTGTGACGGGCGTGCCATTGTGTTGTGGACACGACAACTGCACATCTCGGTGGTTTTTTCGTTAAATTATACTATAACTTCTTAGTATATAAGATATCGAATTAATTCAAATTTTATATTATACTTCAGATAATTGCCTAAAACTTATTTCAGATAACTTTTTTGATAGCACCAACCGTTTGTCCTAGGGTTGGAAAAATATGGTTCTTTAATAGGCGCAGATTCAAATCAGTTCAAAATGTTAATTCAGTATTATTTTTAGTTTTATTTATATATTACATATTATTATTTATATATTATGTATTATTTCATACAATTCAATTAAAGTAATTGTATTTGTATGTTGCGCAGTGTGACGGTTATGCTTATAAGAACGATGCTTTTAGTAAAGTCTACTTTAGTACGGGCATTGCCTAGTTAGGTAGCACTTTGCATTATATGTAATTGATGATAAGTTACTGTCAACAAACAAATAAATAAATAAATTGTAGGTCTGTAATTTCCCTACAATGTTTGTTTGGAACAGTTTTTGATATGAGCAACCCTTACAGCACAGCTCGAAATTTCGCACTGTAGCTCGCGCAATGTTCGATACCGGGGTTAATATTCTTTTATTAATAGATCATCTTTTATGATTCCAAATAAATGTCACTCCAGCCCCGAAAAATCCCCAGGACGCGGTATAAATGTTTACACATCAAAAAAATGCTCCATGTCTTTTTAAAGTTGGTTAAAAATTGAGAGCCCTCAGCTGCTTTTCAGTGCTGCCCGTTTGTGATATAACGCCGCTTCGATACCAAGTTAATGAGTTATATCACCCCGCATGCCGTGCCGTGAGTACAGGGTGACCTTAAAGCCAGCAGTTGGACAACTTTGTAAATAAAGCAACTAAAATCATCCTAAAACATTTCAAATTATGGTCACCTAATTAAATATCAGACCACGCATAGATATACATACTTTCATTCAAAAATACACTTATCAATTTTGAGTAGGTACTTTATAGATTAATTGGACAATTTGTCTTATTGGCGAGTTTTGCCTTTCGCTGATGGGGTTCCGTTTGTCCAACAGGATGAGGTGGTGTGCCGTAATAAACGCGGGCGCTTCGACAAGCTGAAGGGATGCCCGAAAGCGATGCAGGAGTTCCCGTTGGGAAGCAGCACAAAAGCAGGAAGGCCAAGAGGAAGAGACGCTGCTGAGCAGATGCTCGCGAGCCCCCCCACCGTGTCAGAACCGGCTCCATGTCAGATTTTTAGATAGAAATGTTTCCTTTTGATAATCGCCCGACGGCGCAAAGCAATTTACGGTTAGCCCATCACTACTTCAATTTCTACAGCGAAACAACTCGCGCCCTCTAAAATATCTTTTTTTGTGTTGATTTTCATTTGTCAAAATGTTTTAATAGTTTTGCGTCCAAATAAAAGATTTTTTTTGCCAAAAGTTGTCTTCATTCTTGGCTGCAAATAAAAACAATATTGAGGTGTTTGTGTTCACTACGATGTTTTACAAAATATAATAAAATTACTTTTATATAAATTTGACGAATTAACGAGAGTAATTAACGTGAGTATTTAATTAATCCAATAAAGGTAAACACAATTTAATACATATCTAGTTTGAGTTTCGTTTTACAGATAAGCGCAGTGAGCAGCGCACTTATCTAAGGGCCAATTCATCTTAAAATTGTTTATGGTAAAGCTTGATCACCTTTTTTATATCGCCGCCGTATCCTACGGGAATTGATAATGTTAGATTTGAATGGAAGGGAATGGCTCCAGGAATATTTCGCTAGGAAATTCGGCGTCCATCAGGCGACAGATTAACAGACAGTGACAAATTAACCAAATTGACTGCAGGGCGTTCAACAGAAGTTACATCGGTGTATTATTCCATCCTGTCAAAACTTGATTAAGTACTCCACCATACGGTAGATTCTTTGCATATGTATCCACATTATATCGTAAAGGAAAATTGTACAATAATACATAACTAAAATCATCATGGTTTCCGAAAACGAAAATAAGTAATACAGTCTTTGTTATAAACAGACATCTGTCGAGGTTACCTTATCGATCCCGCTCGTCGCCCCGAGTCACCTTCCGACCGAAGGGACTGGTAATTTACAAACATTTATTAAAAAAATAAATAAGTTTGTGGATGGATTCATTTTGTTTTTTTTTTATATATAATTTACTCATAATAGGGAAAGCGAACACCGCTTTAGACGCGTCTTGGAACAACCTATTTAATCGATTTTTTAACCAAAGGAAAATGCGTTCGGTGATGACACGCGTTTCTGAACCAGTTCTGACAAAAAGGATCCTTTTTTTTTAAATTTATTTTTTACGCATAATTTTCCAAATTCGATATTATATTAGTAAAGCTCTCATATATAAATTAACGGAAGTAGTAACAAAAATAACATGTAACATTTTTATTTATAAGCAGCCATGACACCTCTTCAATTCTGCTGCAACATTTTGTTACACCTGTAAATATATTAGGGGTAGTTTGATATAATAATAACATTCATATGATTTATTTTAACCAAGAAAATATATTTCATTATATAAAGAAAATGTAGGTATTCTTCAGGGATACCTACAGATTTTAATTGAGTTTGTCTTTAAGAATAATATACAAACTGATATCTGGAAGGCAAAAATTATAAATTGTATGAAGTGTAAAAAAAATGCAAAATAAAAAACAAGGCATTTAATTATTTATACTTAATAAAATGAACAGTTAAATAGGTACATTTATGTATGGTTAAATATATTTTTGCATGTGTTCTTATATTACATGGCGATTAATTATCGGTATAAAAACAAACGCATTGAAAGCGCTTTAACCCCAGGAACATTTTGGGGTATTCTGGTTTGAAAAATACGTTTCGTTTTACGGGTAGGTAAATAAATTGTTTTTAGCAATGTTCGCGTAATTTAAATCTAATCTAAGTTGACATATTCAGAAGCCACCGTATGCGTGTCGCTCTCCTTTAAGGTTAAAAATCCCATGGCCCTGGAAGCTGAAAAAAAAAACTAGTTATATGCTATTGTTTTGTTAGTCGCAAACAACAGAAATAGATTCCTTACATTACAGATTTGCTAATAACAATACAAAAAATAATTATTTATGTAAATGTCAAAGAAAATCTAAGAAAAATTAACCCCTGGAAGCCGAAGGAATAAAACCAAATAATTAGGAAATAGATTTAATAACGTCTTATGTTAATAACATCGTGAGTTGAGCGTTGAGGAGTCTGGAGTCTGGAATCAATCCCAGGTGTAGAATCAGGTCGTGCTTACCATAAAAATGCATTGTCATCGGAACTGTAGCACATGACAAATTTTAACTCCGTTAGGATAAGAGGAAGTGGTTCTAATTCAGCTTGCAAGCTTTGACCTAAACAAACACCGTTGAAGTCGATGCAGAAACACACTGTAAACATCTTCAATATAAAGCATGACTTTTAAGAAGTTTATTTATTTATTTACACTTCAAAACATAATATTGACAGTTATGATAACTAATGGAGATCGGATAGAGAGCAGAAAATTAATCTGGGGATTAAGAAATAAGATAAAACTAAGTTATGCAGACAAAAATGTCTAAGTAGTGGTTTAAATTAGCGATGCTAACATTATTTTAGCGTTGAATTAGTTCCACGAGCGGCCCGCAGGACAGCGAAGGAATCTGTGAAGAATGAAGTAGGTACGGTGCAAAGGGATGCTAAACAGAGCATCATTTATTGTTTAATTTTCATAGTTTTTTTGTTACAGACTTATATTGAAGTCTGAATTTTTAATGTTTTAAGTTTTACACAGAAGGAGAATGAAACTTCAACGGAATCAACTCCAATTATTCGACAATTTGCAAAAATAATGATCGAGATCGCTTATATTGATTCGACACGAAAACATGACATCAGAATACATTGGAATAACCACCTAGTGTCAAACTTTAAACTAACACTACGCTTGGTTGTCAATTGGCTGGTTATATACTATATCTTCTCTAATTCATATCTTTTTGACGCCTTTCTTATTTAGACTTGGGGCGTGTCTGCTTGCACGGTGACAATTATGATGAACTGACCCGATTGGTCGTGTGCCTCTACTAGAACCACCTAAATGTCAGAATCCTGAAATCAGGGCTGATCGATCAGGCGCGGAGTAACCCTGAAAGACACCCGCGGATGTATGTAGGGTAGGCTCAATAAACAAACCAGCACTGTCGTCGGGTTTCTTGGCTCCGGTTTTTTTAAATTTATCCCGCTTGGCTTGCTCCAGTGCGGCATTTTCAGTTGGGTTCAATACTGAAAAACGAAATGCCACATTAGTTCGAGTGTTCCTAGCGGAGCAATGATCCGAAATCATACATGTAGCCAGCTGTCCTTTTTTTTAATAGTTCCAACATGGGTAGTTTTTGTTTACAATTGTACGAGTAGGTATACAAATACCTACTTATGCATGGCGATATTTTAAGGATCACGTTGATTGGGATAACCCAGTTTATGCCGAAATTGGTCACACCTTGTAAAAGAGTAGGTAGCGCTCAAATCCACAGTTTAGGCGATAACGTCGTCATACAAAGACTTCATTAAGAGATTCAACTTCAAACTATTGCTACAGAAACTATACAACGAAACAACTTTGTTCTGCGATAGACTGATCCCCCGAATTTAGATATAACTCCTTGTCAGGTCCATATCATAAGGCGGTGAAGGACATAATGAAACTATTTAATGGAAATAGCTAATAGTTTAAGATTAATGCTAAGACCCACGTGTCAATCGTTCATCCATCGCAATCCAGCTGCTCGTAATAACTTGATCGATTTTATATCTAACCAGGCAATCCGGTTCTATCATACTCCGCACGAGCGCTTCGCACTCCAGCGACAGGTTTTCCGCCACGCGCGGTCGAAATTTCCATTTTCTGCGCATCTGCTGATCCAGAATCTTCTTGACCTGGTGGCCATCGAAGGGCATGGCCTTGTTGAGCATGACGAACACGACCACACCCAGAGACCACACGTCCGCCGTCATGGGCGCGTAGGGCCTGCCACACAGCACCTCGGGAGCGACGTACGAGAGCGAGCCACAGTACGTCGCACTCAAGACAGACTTATTGTTGCTGTCGACGCAGAGACGCGCAAAGCCAAAGTCCGATAATTTCACGTTGTAATTGGCTGTGACCAGAATGTTCTCGCACTTGACGTCCCTGTGTGCGATGTTCATCTCGTGCAGGTATTGGAAGGCCAGCGCGAGCTGCCGCAACCAAACCCTCGCATGGTTCTCCGTCAGGCCGCCTTTCTTGAGCAGGTAATCGAGCAGATCGCCATTTTCGGCAAACCGCATGAATATGTAGTACTTCGCATTCCTTTGAAATATATAGTGGACGTGTATAATGTATGGATGATTTATTTTAATTAATGTTTCTATTTCTCTGGGTAGAAACTTCTTTACGAACTCTTTTGAAGCTTTCTTCGTGTCTATAATCTTACAGGCTAAGAGGCTTTTCCCGGAGCAATCTTTAGTTCGAAACTCTGATAAGTAAACCTGGAAAAAGGACATTGGTAAAATCACAAGCTCCTCGGGTTTTGATTAAGCAAGCGACTTAAAATTTAAGGTTAAAAAGTAACCTTAGCAAACGACCCTTCGCCGACATATTTTATTAACTTGTAACCCTTTGTGTAAAGAGCATTTTCTTCGGATGGCGATGTTTGTATTACGTTCGTTTCCTCTCGCCTTTTGCTCATATTTAAATCATTATGCCTACTAGATTGAATTTCATTTCTGAATTACCCGTAATCAGTTTGTTAATATTTTTCTTGACAGTTGCACTGATTCAAATTGTGAATATATTTTTTATATTTATTCTATCATAATTTTTGCGTTACATAAAACCATAATTTTGACAGCACCAAAGTTGGCAGACTAAATTAATAAAAAAAATAAAACCCATAGTAACTTGTTTTTTTAATTAAGTTTATTTCTATAAAAAAAAACATAAATTTCTATAAATAAAGTAAGTATTACTTTGATTTAGGCCTAAACCCGTAAACCCTATTGCGACGACATATTTTCAATATTCCAAATATACTTAGTCGAAACATCTGCTGCACCGAAAGACTTCACGAAGAAGTTTCTCCCTAGAAAGCTGGCCATGTTAAACAAATTCAACCATCCCCATATCGTACACAGGCGCAGCTTCTACCAGCGCAAAACCAAATACTCCATTTTCATGAGGTTCGTCAAAAATGGGGATTTAACGGATTTCATTCAGAAAAATGGCAGCATTGAGAGGACGCTTCTCTCTGGCACTTCAGTGCATGCACGAGATGGAAGTCGCTCACAGGGACATCAAATTTGATTAATAATTAAGTACCTCTGCGTTTTGATGAGAAACAGTTTATGGATTTTGGTACATTAATTTTGTTTTTAACTATATAAAAATTATAAATGGAGTATATTTTTGAAATCATTACCTAAAGTATTACAAATTTAATGGGGTTTTAATATATATATATATATATATAACTTATATTTGATGAGTGTGTTTTAATAGCGGCAAATCGCCTGAAAAGATAAATGACGCAATCTTTCACAATATTGAAAAATTTTGAATATTTTTTTAATTATTTGATAAAGTGCTGGATAGCATAATATTTATAAAGGTTCTAAAGAGGTCCTGTACTTGAGAATGCAGGATGTCGCTTTAAACCCAGCGCTGAGTTTTATAAAAATGCATTTTTAACTCTCACCTGTTCTCTTTAGTGTAAAATATTGTCAAATATTATGTAACCAGCTAATTAGATGAAATAAGGAAAGGATGATATTTTAACAAAAAATATAAAAATAATGGGTTTGTGATTACGATGAAGGATGGTGGTGTTCAGGATTTCCTAGCACCTCCTCGTTCCCAACAGACAATATATTTATGAATGCAGCGAGTGCAATAAGGTCTTCTACAGAAGCCACTGTCTCGTTCAGCATTTAAAGATTCATATGATTATCAAGAAACATTTGTGCAACTATTGTGTCAGAGGGCTTCTCTGAAATGGCATCTACATAAACATGAGAGTTGAAACTTGTTATTGAAAACCTGAAAAACCTATTTGAATTATTAAATCTCATTTATTACACGTCTATTAATATTTGTACTCTAAAACCCGCGGTCTTGGGTTTCTCAATTTATTTCAGTTGGCATATTTACATTATTTCCGGGAAGACCTGGTCGCGAAGACGCACTGATATGTGAGGTTTATTCAGTTGATGAACAAAGTGTACCTACTACATTGACGCCCATCTCAACGAGATGTCTTCGTGGGGTGTGGTCATAAATCACGATGTTTCATCTGAAGGCTGTTCATTTTTGAACAAGAACGCTGCATCGCAAAATGATAAATCTACTTCTTTGACTTAGTTGAATTTGCATCTTTTTGAAATCGTTCATTTTTGTGCTCAGTCAATAAGGGATTTACGTTTGAAGAAGTTTTCATTAAACGCATGGAAAAATATAAACGTTTTCAGGTTTACAAGTAGAAATGTACTTTTTTTATTCTACTTAAGCCCAGAAGATATGAGGTAAAAATATATCCAGTACTAGGGCGCCGCTTTGCTTCGCTGCGGCATATTGGAGCGGAGTTTAGTATATAAATATATTTCTCCATAGGGATTACCATTTAATTTTTTATAATTCTTTGCGCAATCAAATGTATATGTTTTTTGGTATCTATGCACAGAAGACATTGTCATGGTCATTTTAAAAAAATAATTATCAAAATCGGTCCTGTAGTTCTAGAGCCTTAGTCCGTGAACAGAGTGACCACATGGGAGCTTCGCTCCAATTATTTTTCATAACACTACGGCGTTTGTATGGAGAAAATTAAATAACAGGTTGTGCATCCTCTTAACGTAACACAAAATTCCCCTTACATCAATCTGTCTGCACATCAATGCAATCACATGTAAATTGGTTCCTGGATAGGTTAGGTTAGGTTTATTTTGTTAGCTTCGCACGGTGATATATTTTTACCTTCAAAAACATATATTTGTAGTTATAGACAGGTCTTGATTGATTCTTTATAAAATTGTGAGACCCCTATTAAAATACATCCCTGGGTTAAAAGAATTGTGTTCAGGTAATAATTATAAGTATTGTATTAAGATAATTTAATAAGAATTGAAAAGATACTTTATTTTTATCATCTAAAAAAAAATATTTTGCCAACTGTCACAATTAATTATCATCTGCTTCAAGTTTCTACAAACATTTCCAATTAGTTTCAATACCATTTTAGTGTCTAGGCTGGATATTTTCTCATGAAAATCAATTCATGCGGTTATTGTACTGAAGAACCTCTGAGCATTCGTTGGCACCTTGAGTAGGTCATCAAAATCTGTAAAGCTGTTCTTAGTAAAGGTGAACGAGAATTCGGACACGTCGTGGGACATTAAGAAACCTGCCGCATTCTTAATCATATAATTCAAGGAAAAATCACTGGCAAGCAAAATTCTGACACCAGAAAAAGAATTAAAAAAAAAAGAGAAATTCCTTAACTAAATTTTTGAGGTCTGGTTCTCGGCCTGCAATAAATTCAATTTTTACTATTCTGCTGGAAAAGATATTATTACTCATTATTTATTATTTTCCATTCTTTGCAAGTATTATTTTTGTTAAAATAACCTTTTTGTAAATCATTGTTCAAGGTTTTCTGTTGCTTTATAATTGAGTTTCCATTTCTTGACCCGGTTTCCTTTATTTCTCAGATTTTGTCAGATCGAGGCGTTTTCGTCTCGCCATTAACTTTCATATCAGTAGGTTACGCTATCGCAAACTTTAAACCTGGATGCAACCTTCAATTTAGCCTTTATCTACAGATTTTGGCTAAAAGCAGTTTCTTCATCTTTTCTCGATCTGGGTAAATGTGTCTTTATTTTCATGCTTTCGAAGATGCAATCGTAACGATATCTTCTGCACAAAAGCCACACCGCAGTGTTCACAGACGAATTTTTTGACAGCCATATGTATTTTCATGTGGCCGATTAATGAGGTCTTCCTTAAAAAGGCCTTACTGCATACGTTACAATGGAAAGTTTTCCGCCCGGAGTGGATGATCATGTGCGCCCGAAGTGTGCTCAACTCGTAGAATTCCTTATCGCACTCGGCGCACGCGTGCGACTTCACCCTGAAGCTGTGCTTCTTGCGCACGTGCGTGGCCAGCCGGCCCGCCTGTAGGCAGGCGAAGCCGCAGACCTCGCACTGGTGCTTGCGGAAGTCCCCGTGCTCGTCCTTCAGGTGCTTCTGGCGGAAGTGGAAGTTGCTGAAGCGCTGCTCGCAATGCGGACACGCGTACAGATCCGCCACGTGGATGGTGCCGTGGTTTTTCAAGCCGCCGTACGTATCGAAGACCTTGTCGCAGCCCCTGCACTTAAAGACGCCCCTCCTGTGGAGCCTCGTGTGCGCCTGGCACCTCGACTGCGTGGCGAAACCCTTCCCGCATTCTTCGCACGTGTAGTTTTTGAAGTGATCGTTCATGTGGCGACTCAGCATGTGGCAGTTTTGGAATATCTTCTCGCACATAAGGCACTTTTTGTTATCCTTGTCCATCACCGCGTTTATTTCTGCTTTCAGTTGTTTCCTAGTTTTTGAAACGATGCGGTGTTCATTGCCTGGAAAATTAATATCTATTAAAGTTCACTGCCAAAGAAATCACTTTGATCAGCTCCTTTATGGAATGGTTGAGAGAAAGCGGTTCAGAAGGGTTTCTGATTCCTTGGGATCAGAAATCCTTCTGAACTGCTTTGAACACACCTGATGTCTCTTGAGACATCAGGTGTGAAAATCTCATTTTTAGTTCGGGGATACAGTGGAGACTGGAGAACGGCCGGAGGATTTATTATTTATAATTTTTAACTAATAGGTGTGCAGCTTTACAGCTGATAAACCAATATCTTTGATTATTGTGCTCTCGTGAATAAGTACTCAACTAAGTGGTTTTTGAACTAATTAACTGGATTGGAGGTAACAACACTAGTTGGTAATTCAATCCACAAATCAACCCCTCGTTTGGACAAAGAGTTCTTTTTTGGGTTAGATTTGAAGAAACTTTTGAAAAGTTTCAGCTCATACTCTCGTAGATGGGTATTAGAGTTGAAGGTAAAAATGTCTCTAAGCTCTGAACCCCTATAGAATCCCTATATAATCTTAAAAGTCTATGAGATCGCCTCGCATTCTACGTTTTTCCAGTGATGCGTCAAATGCGTTTTCAAATGCATCAGACGTTCTTCGTAAGTCAAATTCACGAATCCCATAGGAAGCTTGGTGGCCCGCTGTTGTACCTTCAAGTATGGACTCCATACGTGTTGACGGTTTCCAGTAGATTTGTAGATCCTGAGAGACATTTATATTACCAATTATTAATATCAGTGAAAGTCAAAATGCATTTAACCACTGCTAAAATGTCATCTTCATCGACTGGTTTTAAATTAAATTGGTTCAGAACAAACCGAGCGTTTCCATAAGATATTTTTTCTATTATGAGGATACAAGGACTGTATTCTGACCTTTGTTATCTCTGTTATGCCTGTACTTGTGATGCGTCCACCGCTTCACGGTCGCAAATCCTTTTCCACAATCGTCGCAAACGAAGGTAGGAAAATGTTCATTCAAATGCGTGTTTAGCATATAGAAATTCTTGTACTTCTTTTGGCAGAGGCGACATTGCAAGTTCTCTTTGTCGATGGCGACCAGTAACTCGTCCGAATTTGGCATTCGTTCACCTGAAAGAGAGAAAATTAAAAAAAATGTAAAGTTGCCATTTCATAATGAATAGACTTACTCCTGAACAACGTTTGCAAATAGTGCAAATTTAGAAAAAAATATTTTTTTTTTAAATCACTCTTAAATAAAGTAAAAATCACGTCGTGGGCCTGTGGCGTGGCCTCCAAGATCGTGCGATTTAACACCGCTGGACTATTTTTTGTGGGGTTATGTGAAGTCGCTTGTCTACGCAGATAAGCCGGACACGATTAACGCCTTGGAAGAGAATATTCGGCGCGTTATTGCTGACATACGGCCCAACTTGCTGCAAAAAGTGGTTGAAAATTGGGCCTCTCGGCTGGAATTTGTTCGAGTCAGCCGCGGCGGCCACTTACCCGAAATCATTTTTAAAACATAATGGCAAACCCTTATCTTTATAATAAAACTAAATTCTTAGCCATAACATCAAATTATATGCGTTTTATCTCTTCTTGAAAACCACGCCTCTAAAATCATCACCCTATAGTTCCTTATATCAACATTGTATTGAAATGCAGTTACCACTTACAATCAGTGCTACTGGTAAGCAAAAGGACAGTTAGTGCGACATGTCACTGCTAACAAAAAAAACTTAACTCATTTTGCTTCGTACGTAAAACGCACGTACCACACAATGCTGCCAATCCGCAAAAGCCATTCACTGCACGCGGACAAAACTATAAAAAGGTTTGTTTTTTATATTTAATATTATATTTATATAGCTTTTGTAAATAAAACTCGAATGGTTTACCGCCAAATCCATCAAAAACACTTTCAATTCATTTGCGCATTTAAAAAAATGACGTTTAGTCTATTCCTTTCATGAAATATTAATGGAAATTTGGATTATTCCAACCTAAACAATTGGCCACTTTAATAAACTTAAAACACCTTAACAAAATATTTTTTTTTAATGTTAGCTGATATAATTCTCGGTTCTCTAGGAGTCAAATCACCTCATTTTGCAGATCAAGATTTAACCATTGTAGCGTCCCCGCTCATTTATTTAAATTAGTGAGGTCAACACTCTTTCTTCTGTCTTTCAACTGGAAGTAGGATCAGTTGACCATATATTTTGCGCGTGTCCACAAAATTCCCTCTTTTCTGATTTTTTGACCGAATTATCCATAAATAAAATTCCATTCCCTCCTTCATTTTACTGTTTTCCAATAATCTCAACGTTTTTAAAATTATCCTTAGATTCATCGACTTGCATAGTCTAGACATTTAATAGTCCTATTCATAAATCTATTGGCAAAGATCATCCCATATGAGGGTGGAAATGCCAATGAAAAAAAAAAAATTAATGTTACGTCACTTGAAATATACATATAATACTCAACCAATGAATAATCAAAAAAGTTGTATTGAAGTGGAATTGGGTATCACACGGTGCCAGGATTTTAAAAGTTTATGCGAATAGGCCTTTTTGATGATTGAGGAGACCAGTTCGGAATGAAGAAGCTACCCGTGGCTTGCTCTCTAATACAATCCTCAAACCTGTGTATTTAATATTGTATAAATATAATTCTTCCTTGCCATATTTCAATCTTATTAGAACACCTATAAAGTTGTCGCTTAAGCATGACTAGTTCTTTTTGTTATCCCAGAGTTTGTAATTTGATGTTTTCTCAGGTGCCACCCTTAAGAAGTATTCTGCACAAATCATTCTCCGCAGTACTTGCAAAAGTCATTCCTAATATTATTGTGGATCATAAAATGAGTGGCCAAGAACTTATCACAGTAAAGGATAAACTATTTTACCAACATTAAAACAAAATTTTGTTAAAGTAATTTGTCCTGAAAAATGCGCCCTGGAGTAACTGCTCCATTTGAGCCAGGGAAGGTACAGGTCTGACCTCGGTCTATGATTTCCATGGCCCTTATGTTATATGACCATATCTCCTTAGCCTGACGATTACAAACCAATCTATAGGGTGGAACATACAAAAGACGGTCACGTTCAAAATATAATACTTAACATTACAAAAAAGTTGTCTCAAATTTATTTATAATATAATATAAACCATAAACAACATTATTACACTCACTTTTACCATATTAAATTATATAAAAGTTGAGTGCAAACATTGCGGTACATTTTACTTAACAATATCAAATGAAAATAAAAAAACTTCACAAATTTTTAAGTAGTTCAACCACGGTCTACACCTTCGATTTTCTTTCAATTAAACCTAGGAAATTTAAATTCTTCCTGGTTCATAAGACTGTAGATGGAATGAACTCCCTGATGGTATTACTCACAATATTACAATTTTCAAATGTGTTCATTGAACAATTTCTTGCTTCATCCTAATTTCAAATCCTTACCCTCGTAGCAATTCAATCGTGGCTTGGGCCACTGACTAAATTATTTAGTTGTGTTTGTAAAATAAAAAAAATGGCAATTTTCCACATCGATCTTTAAAAGTAATTTCTGGTGAATCTCGTCAATGTTATCAAGCATCAGTGTTGACTATTATACTTGTTTTTTTTTTAAATATAACTTTTTTAGTTTCATGTTTTCTAAGATGCCATTTCAGGGAAGTATATTGGACAAATGCTTCTCCGCAGTCCTTGCAAACGTGATTCCTAATGTTATTGTGCATCTTCAAATGAATTGCTAAATTATTTTTCCAAGTGAAGGACTTTTCACACACACTACATTCGAAACTTCGCTTTCCCGAATGCTTGACGACGTGCATGTTCAAGCTCGTCTTCTCGTAGAATTGCATCTGACAGTATTCGCAGGCGTACATTCGAGTGCGCTCTTTGTGGTTCTGGTAGACGTGGCGCCGGAGCTGACTGGGGTTCACGAAGGCCTTGCCGCAGACGGGACAGGCGCTGCCCGAGTCGTGTTTGGCCATCCGGTGCTTCTTGAGGTAGTGCAGCGTGGGAAAGCGCTCGGCGCACGTGCGGCATTTGAAGCTTTGACGGTGCCGCACCTGATGGTTGCTCAGTTTGATGGTCGTTCCGAACGTCATCTCGCAGTGCTGGCACTTATAGCAACCTTCCTCGTGGGTGTGCGTGTGATTTTTGTAGCTCTGCCACATGGCGTATCCCTTGCCGCACTTCTCGCACACAAAGTTATTGAAGTGACTGTTCATGTGGAAAATTAGCAGGTTCATGCTAAAGAACTTCTCCAGACAGACTCGGCACTGTATATTGTCTGTGTCCATTGCGGCGCGTGTGGTCGTTTCGCAACGCTTGATGAATTGGCCTGTAAAGGAAAAGGGAGTCTTATGATAGATAATCGAAAAGACTATAAAATTCACAAATAACACTGTCAGAAACCATTCCTTTTTTTATGAAAATGTTATCATTCAATATCAGGGGTCAGGGGTGGGATTCCGGAGCGAAACAGCTATTCTGCAGCTATTTACCAACTTTAGAAGGTGTTGGTAGGGACGAAATAAAAGATACACTACTGTTGAGTAGCTGTATTTTGACTGTAGTTGATCATCCTTAAGTAGGCACCCACATTACAATATTACATATATTATTATTTATTTATTATTTAAAATAACCTATACTTTGGAGGTACCATTCCTCCGGTGGTATAGCTGATTGGCAGGTGATGCAACAAAGTCATTTTAAAGCCAAGTTCTTTATCCTTTTTCTTAACTGGGAAGGGGTCTTAGGGAATGGCTTGAAGACGCTGCAGTTGAGACTATTCCACTCTCTAATGGTGCGCGGAAGAAAAGAATGTAATCCGACATTCTTTCTCCTAAAAATTTCCTTTATTTTGTGTCGAATATAGAAGGGTTTCTGAAGTTGCTCACTAATGGAGGACCATGCTGGGTGCTTCAAGTAGGCCTTAAATAAGATAATGAGACGACATATTTTTCGCCTTGAATTTAAAGGCTCCCAGGTCAGATAGAAATTTCGTCGGACCGTCGGTGTGGATATATATTACATATACATATATTACAGGTTATAATAAAATTTATATTAAACAAATTATGTTAAACATACACGCACGGTATTTAGTCTATGGAGCCATTATTATGCTGTTATATTGGAGTGGAAGGAACTCCACCACCACTCGCAAATCTTATAGTTAGCGATGCGTTTGCTATTTGGAATGGCTGTAGTGTAGTTGAATGGTGTAGTCAGCAGGTCAAAAAATTCAGTAGGTGCGGTTAACATAAAATATTATAACTCCGAAAATTCAATTAAAGCGATAAGAGGGACTGATTTTTAGGACCAGTATTCGTATGCGAGCGTTGAAGACTAACTAAAGTGTTTCCTACGGCTGTGCTGATGTGAAACGGTTTTTGTTCATTTTTCCACGTTCCAGTGGTATATTAAGAATAAATATATTTAGCTTATTAGACGGTTTGGTGGTGAATTGGTTTCGACTGTCTGACGGGCCACGGTCGGAATACCGTAGGTTATTCCCTGTGGTATCCCAACCGTTCCAAGTACCAAAGACTTCCGAGATGTTGTCTGCCTGTTAAGAATGGCTTTGTATTATTAAGATAACAAGGCAGTCGGAACTGCGCTTAATCGCACCTAACTGACGACGCAATCATAAAATAAAAAAAAATGCGTGAATACATTTTTGCCCCTGTTCTGCAAATTTTTGCTGTTTTTAAAACTAAATTCTCTAATTATTATTAAAATGGTATAATTGGCGAACAAACTGTCAAAGTCAATGTGAAATAATATTGAACCACAAATGCGACTATTCAGCTTAGAAATGTAACGATAAATGCAGCAAATGTTTTTCTAACAATATACGTAACTATTGCTGCAAAGATGCCTAAGTGCCCCGCTGCTCTAGCTCGACGGTAAAGAGTAGGGTGCAAAAAATATAATTGTACAGCCACAACCATGGAATTTATTATTACCTATATATGTAATTAGTTAATAGTGCTAGTCATCAACTTCATCTACGGGCGGCTTTGACGGCGCCTTCGACAACTCGTGCTTGCGGTATTCCGGATGGGTCGCTTCACTCCCCATCTCTAGGACCTTCGGGCCATCCGCCTGCATTATTTGATTTTTTGTGACGGCAACTCGCTCCTACAACACTCCCCTAAATGTTTGAATTTCACAAAATCATTTCTCATTCGATGCCTATGTTATGTAAAAAAGCTACATGCCATTTTTTGAGTTTCTAGACCCGACGGTTTATAAGTTCCATACAAACTTCAAACCCCCATTAACCCCCCTTAATGGTTCTTTATGTAATCAGTTTTAAGTGAACAGACATCTCAATTATTTGTTCAGTGGATTCGTGTAATTGGCTAAATGTATAACTCTGTATTTACTGTTCTATAAACTAAGTTACGATTCTCTAGAATATAATAAATTAAATAAATTTCATGTTTTTTTTAAATTCACAAACCAAATTGGGTGTGCTCACGACAGCTTCCCAAACTCGTCATCGCAATCGAACCGACGGTTTAGGAATGCATAAAGGACAAACAAATAAACAGTCATTTATATATATATGGATTTTTGTAAATAAGATGGTACATACTCGTAAATAGTTCAATCGACTCCTTAGGTTTTGGTGGAAAATTTGGAAACTTTGAACATTGATTTTGCACTTTTTTTGCACGAAATTTGATTAAATTTTTCAAACATCAGGGGAGTAAAAGAAAAAAAACTGCATTGGAAATATTTAATCGTGCTTTTTTTTCTTCGTAATTTTGGACTCTTTAGACTCATGTTTTCTAAGATGCCATGTCAAGGAAGAGTGCTGCACAAATGCTTCTCCGCAGTACATGCAAACGTGATTTTTAATATTATTGTGCATCTTCAAATGGGTGGCCAAATTATTTTTCCAAGTGAAGGACTTTTCACACACGCTACATTCGAAACTCCGCTTTCCCGAATGCTTGACGACGTGCATGTTCAAGCTCGTCTTCTCGTAGAATTGCATCTGGCAGTATTCGCAGGCGTACATTCGAGCGCGGCGCTCGTGGTTCCGGTAGAAGTGGCGCCGGAGCTGACTGGGGTTCACGAAGGCCTTGCCGCAGACGCGGCAAGGGCATCCCAGGTTGTGATCGTCCCTCCGGTGCTTCTTGAGAAAGTGCACAGTGGGAAAGAACTCCCCGCACAGACGGCAGTTGTGGCGCTGGCGATGCCGCGCCTGGTGGTTGCCCAGCTTGACTGGCGTTTCGAACGTCATCTCGCAGTGCTGGCACTTGTAGCAACCGATGTTGTGGGTTAGCCTGTGGTTTTTATAGCCCGTCCACATTGCGAATCCCTTGCCGCACTTTTCGCACACGAAATTACTGAAGTGTTTGTTCATGTGGATTATCAGCAGGTTCATGCTAAAGAACTTCTCCATACAGACTCGACATTGTTTATTGCGTGTGTCCATTGCGGCGCGCGTGCTTGTTTCGCAAAGTTTGATGAATTGGCCTGGAAAGGGAAAAGTTATGTCTTAGGTCCTAAATACTGTTAAAACCCACAAACTAGTACTAACGAAAGATTTTTTTAATAGAATGCAACAAATGGACATTAATGGACATTAGCAAAAGTAAAATATATGAAAAAGTCAATGAGGATATACAGCATTGAGCTTCGAAGATTAATGTCATGACAGTAAGTCCCTAATCTGTTAATAGTTTCATGAATTTTATTTCAGGAAAATGCATATAAAATGCAGGACAGTCTGGAAAAGTGGTCAGGAAAAATAATGTACTATTAAAGTTCTAAATAATGTTCTAATTGCTATTAAAGTAAAACGAACAGAAATACGTTTAGAAAATGCATAAGTTTCAGATAGAGATTCATACTACTAGGTAATACTAGGTACTGCATTTAACGTCTTGCTATGCTGGGATTCAAGCATTATTTCATGTAAAATTTTAACACATAGTATGTCATGATACGCATGACACAGCTGTCATCATCATCCTTGTTTTATCGTTTCAAACCAAAAACTGTAGACTCACCATGAGTGAATGAAGGTAGGCGGGAGAAAAGTGTTCTGAATGTGGTGGAGCCGCGAAAATCACTGACCGAGTTCAGTCACATGCCATCGTGTGTGGGTAAAAGCGAAAGATTTGTGGTCTTTAAAATTAAGTAGGGTAAATGTAGACGTAGCTTGTTAAATTTGTGGGTGACACGGGTGCGACTGGATCCTTTTACCCGCTGTCTTTTTGAATTGGTTCGGTCGAAAGCGACTGATGCGACTTTTGCGGCTTTCAAAAGCGTCGCTGGTGGATGGACCTCGGCAGACCAGGATTCACCCTCGGGGAAACTTCGTTGTTTTTGAACTTGTTGTTGTTGAAACTTGTTTTCTCATTTCGAAGTTCCTTTATACTCCTCTCCCTCCATGTAATTCTAACCAATCAGACGAATTTTGGAAATTTATTTTACCCTACTAGCCTTAACCTCAAAATCATATTTTTAAAATCTAAGAGTTTTCACAAAAGCGCAAACATTCATCAAGCTGTTTAGTCAGCTGCCATAGTCAGACGTCGAATAATGCTGAGATTTCCAATTAGATCAATTTCATTAGCGGGTGAGATTTTCCAAATACCTTCAACTCATTTGTCTATGAACCGACACTACTTGCTGCTAATTTATTTATGAAATAGAGTATCACTTTTTGACCTGCGACAAAAAGAGATAAAGAATATTGAAAAGAGAATAAAATGCATCTAAACTATTAAACAAGAATTTAATTTAAGAATTTAAGATACAATTTCGACTAAGGTTTTTAAAATACTTTGATTCTGTTTTTCAATATTATCCTATAATGTTACTGCTAGCCGATCGGTTAGATATAATGATTTAAGACCACGGGCAAGACAGATAAGAGCTCTTTCAGGAAGTGGCCTTTTAAACGTGATCAAATAATAGCGAGCTACCAATTGCATACCAAGTAACATCTCTTACAGAAATAAGAAAGGGTGACAACTGCCATGGAAACTACCAACGGATGTCAGTCCATCAGAGCAGCATCGAATTAGTAATACGTAATACATAAAGTTTGGTACTGAATTTTCAAGTAGCACGAGTTGAGACAGGACAACAGCTGGTTGACTTATGACCTAAATCAGCTTTGGAATTCTTTATAGTAGAATCGATTAATAGATTGCTCAACTTCTAAGGATGTTTAAGTCTTAAACATCCATAAAACATCGTAAGTTTCATAATTATAATGATGGATGGTAAAATGTTCTTTAGGTTAAACTGAAATTGTTTATAAAAAAGAATGCCATCAGTTTATTAGCAGGGTAAGCTTTTTTAAACTGTAAACATTTATCCTTCTATAAGGTTTGTGTTATGAGGCTATGAGGTTATTTGGCATTTTTTTGAGTGGTTTTTGTTTTGTACGGGGTTGAGCTATATAAAAAGCCAATATCAAAGATTTTTGATATTGGCTGTGCCATAAGTCATCTCACTGACCAGTCCTCGATTTATTACGATCTATTATTTTCATTTGAAGTAAAATTATGTTATGCCGTTATACAGTGTCCCAAGACTTAAGGGGGTGTTTATGTTCCATATTATGGGTACGAAATTGCATAAAAAAAAATGCAAAGCATTCGTGTAAATTCCCTTTTTTTATTTCGCTCGCGCTCGACCGAGGCCTCTCAAAGACCCGGCGCGGTGCGGCCTCGCGAGTGGACGAACATATGAAAGAACGATTTAATATTATCACGTAAAGTTAATAACTGATTTTGACATGATGTCAAAACAAATCATAAATCATGTGTATGAATATAATATTTTTTTAAACTAAGTTCTTAAAAAAACCATTTCTATTTATTATAATTTCAATCAAAAATAAGTTAAATATATGTACAATCGACGGGTAGATGAATCTGCTAGCGAAATGTCTTTATTTATTTATTTATTCAACAGGTTTCCCTATATGTTTAAAGAAAAACAAATTATTTTCCAATTGTAATGATATTACATCTTAGCAATAAACACGAAGGTATTTCAACCCGCATTTCTGAGCAGCATTATCTTCACCCTGTTGCTCGGTACAACCCTGTACAACGGTCAGTTGTACTTGTGTACTTGTGTGTGATAAATGTTCAAAATATACTATTGTGTTTCATTATTGAATTATTTTTCATTATATTCTAAGGCACTTTATCTTTGTGTTTTTTAAGATGCCAAGCAAGGGACGTATGCTGTACAAATGCTACTCCGCAGTACGTGCAAACGTATTTTTTAACATTATCATGAATCCTCAGATGAGTTTCCAAATTTTTCTTCCACGCGAAGGACTTATCGCACACGCTGCACTGAAAGTCTCTCGTGCCCAGGTGCCTGACAATGTGCTTTTTTAAATCTGACTTGTCATAGCATCTCGCCTGGCAGTATTCGCACGAGTACAAACGTGTCCTCTGCTCGTGGATACGGCGCACGTGTCGCTTGAGCTGACTGGGGTTCGAGCAGACCCTGCCGCAGACGGGACAAGGGCATCCTAGGCGGTGGTTGTCCCTCCGGTGCTTCATGAGGAAATGCACAGTGGGAAAGGACTTTCCGCACACGCGGCAGTTGTGATGTCGGCGATGCCGCCCCCGATGGTTGCCCAGCTTGACTTTCGTTTCGAAACTCATGTCGCACTGTTGACACTTGAAGCAACCGATATTGTGGCACACCATGTGATTTTTATAGCTTTTCCATAATGCAAAGCCCTTGCCGCATTTTTCGCACACAAAGTTACTGAAGTGTTTGTTCATGTGGATTATCAGCAGGTTCATGCTAAAGAACTTCTCCATACAGACTCGACATTGTTTATTACGTGTGTCCACTGCGGCGCGCATGCTTGTTTCGCAAAGTTTGATGAACGGATTCCCTGCAAAGGAAAATGGAGATCTTGTCATAGATCGTAAATATTGTTAAATTTAAATGTAGATTTGTGAAGTCAATCCGTCGAAGCACTGCGAAAGTATACAAAATAGGTATAAGGTAAATTACTATAGCCGTATGGTTTTGCTGTTATCGTCATGATATCAGTCTCTTCGTTAATTTCAGGTGAACTATGTACCTCTACCTATATGATTTGTTTACGGGTGTGTGTCTAATTTACTCAACATCAGTCGAGAAAACGGTGAAGTATGCGTACTGGAATCTACAAATTTTAAGCGGGCTTTCAAAGCACGGCGCAGGTAGCAGGGTTGTGTCGCAAAAAAAGCCGATGTCAAAATGGCGGACATGTAGACAAAATACTACCGTGGTTATGAAAAACCGTGGGATGACGGAGAAGACGACGAAATCTCAGAGACTCGGTGCGACGTGTCAACATCACGGGGGACCTTCACCCTCACACTTTCGAGGAAAAAAGGGCCAACAAGGACAATTATAGGTATAAATAAATAAAATCCTCTACAAAATATGAATAAAATGTAAGACAGATGCATTGCTTTTTATATAGTAAGGCTTAAAGGTTGATCTTTTCAATTATATGTATCATAGCTGATCTTACCCCGCCTCAACTTATGTTTAAATCTATCCAAATTATTATTTTGGTGTATCCTTATGGTGTAGTCAGCGCAAACCACGTGAGCACTTAAAAAGTGGATTTGTCCGACTTGTTTAAAAACGTCGACAAATCTTCTACACAGAAAATAAGTAGATAACGCAGTTCACATAACTAAAACATAACAGTAATCTTTTTACTACATAAAAAAAATGAAAGCAAAGTGACTGGACTTAAATTAAAATTAAAGAGAGCGGACTTTAGAAATATTTTTCAAAATCTATGGCCTTCAAGAAAGCATCCCTTTGACACCTTGTAAGGTCCGTATATACAGAATCAATTTGTAAATTCGAATCCATTGCTTTGAAGAGGAAATTAATACCATACCATGTAAAATATAATACCATGTTGGAAAAAGTGGATCAACCTGGCACAAACCCCGCAAAGCTAATTAAATGATTACTATGCAGGTATCATATGAATTACAAGTTAATTAGTTATGGCTTTCTCAAATCATAAATGGATGTATAGCTCGGTTATGCAACCAGACTCCTCCTTCGGTGTGTATCCTCCCAGATGTTGGCGATCAATATCTGTATTATATAAATCAGTATTCTGCATTGTATGTAATCTGTATTATATATTCACTGGATGATTAACAAACCCATTTTGTGACAGGAAGATATTGGATGTTCTGAATGACTAAAGCAGCAGTGGCACTCACAAAACAAATATATTCATAAAATATTTATTTGTAATAAATAATAAACATTTTTCATAATTTTATAAGAGAATTCAGTTTGGAAAAAAAAGAAGTCAATCAGAACTATTTCACATCATAATTAATATTACATAAAATTAGCAAATAGTATTATTATTTTGTACAGATTATATCAATTTAGCTAATTTATGTAATAACGTCCCGATGCAATCTTAAAAATATCTGCGGCTATAGCAAAGAGGATGGTATTCAGTATTTATGCATTATAAACAGGTATTTTTTTTTCGTATGCATTTCATACTTAACGACTTTTGACCCACAACTCGTGGCACGCCTCACCCACGCGTCATGCTACTGCATTTACCTCAACGCGTGGCAAACTGCGCAGGTCAGGACCGAGCACCGGCCGCTAGTGGAATTTTTCTACTGCTAATTTTACGCTAGTTTTCTACTGCTAGGTTGTCCAGTTCGAAGTTTAGAATAAATCCATAAAAGGAAGCGTAATATGTATCGATAAACATTTTATAGCTACCATTAAAAGACGTTTCATTTGAAGGTAAGTGACTTGTAGCTCATTTTAACGTGTAATTTTGAAAGTTACACAAGGTTGAAAGGGAAGAGAGAACGTACCCTCACAGATTAGAGTAGTTCGACTAATCTGGCTGATTTTTTTCCTAGTCAAGCCATAAGTACCTTCAGCCAAATTTGGGTCAACTTCGTGAAATACTTCCAATTTTACATCCTTTCTAAACCTCACACAGTGCATTAAATATTTAACGGCACCTGGGAATGAATCTACGGTATTAAAGCATAACAAAATCTAGGCATTCGTCGAGAAAATATGATGTCAATGAATTGAAATCTATCTATCCCTTATCTTGGGGCTGGATACTGGCCTTTAGTACGGGGATTCTGGTGGAACCGCTCTGCTTGAGGTACCGCGTATGTCAGTGAAGGTTATCTTTTACAATCTGTGAAGTATGTGAACAGACCTACCTATATTTGAAATATAAATGTGTCGTTTCTATCACAACTTTTTTTTCTTTGTCGACTCTTTAAGTTCGTGTTTTCTAAGATGCCATGTCAAGGAGGAATGCTGCACGAACGCTTCTCCGCAGTGTTTGCAAACGGCGTTCTTAATATTATTGTGTGTCCTTAAATGTGTTTCCAAATTACGTTTCCAAGTGAACGATTTACGGCACACATTACACGTAAAGGTCCGTTTGCCTAAATGCTTCGTGGTGTGTAATTTCAAATGATGATTGTCGAAAAATCGCTTATCACAGAATTCACAGGAGTACATAGGCGTGCGCTGTTTGTGATTGGTGGCGATGTGACATTCCAGTTTGCTGGGGTTCATGATGACTTTTCCGCAGTCGGGGCAAGGGCATCCCATGCTGTGATCGTCCCTACGGTGCTTCATGAGAAAGTGCACGGTCGGAAAGGACTCTCCGCACAAACGGCAGTTGTGACGATGGCGATGCTGCGTCTGGTGACTGTTGTGCCTGATTTTCGTTTCGAAGATCATATTGCAGTGCTGACACTTGAAACGACCAATTTCGTGAGTTTTCATGTGGATTCTGTAGCTCTGCCACATGGCGTATCCCTTGCCGCACTTCTCGCACACAAAGTTATTGAAGTGACTGTTCATATGCGCAACTAATTTATTATTGCTAAAGAACTTCTCCAAGCAGATTCGACATTGTATGTTGTCTGTGTCCATTGCGGCGCGTATGGTCGTTTTGCAACGCTTGACGAATTGGCCTGTAAATGAAAAGGGAGTCTTATCATATAAAGATAACCCTCTTTTACAACCTACACGTATAACCTATAATACACAATAACAGCTGTAATTACGTAAGTTGTGTTTCTTGGTACATATTTTCTGATATAACTGGCCATTTACAGAACAACATTTAAAATGGAACTCTTTGGCGGTATAATACATTTTGTTTCATGTAACTGTCAATTGTTATTCCATTGTGGAGTCATTTTGAAAATTGCGTGTCTCCATTGCCATGGATTTAATTTTCGTGCGATGATTAATTACGATTTTCGGCGTGGGCTAACTCAAAAACAGTTCATCGATCAACTCACTTCGACTTTTGAGGATGAAGCACTATCAAAACCACTGGTCCAGTGAGTTTAATCGTGGACGGTCAATGCTCACGGACGAATTTAAAGAAGGTCCCCCTAAATCAAACAAAATACCGTTGTTGTGCGGGAACTAATAATGCAAGATCGACATGTTACATATCGCGAGATAGAGGTGTCCCTGGGCATCAGTATGACGAGCATACATAAGATATTACACGAACATTTAGCTGTAAAAAACGATGTTTAGTTTTGGGGCATGAATTTAAAAACATAAATTACAGGGATTACGATGCATCCTTGGAAAGTTTTGCTCAACGCGAATCTATGACAATCACAGAGTTTGAGTTCCTTCTTAAAATTAGGTTGACGGAAGAAGCGAGATCTACAAATGCCTTATTGAGGTATTCCATGCACGATCTGATTTTGTTTGTCCGTGTAAAATTTTTGAGCGTCCCTCGTTGTTTTATCTTTTCCAAAATTGCATTTTTATACTTTAAATTTGGTGAAGTAGCTTCATAATTCAGCTGCAGCAGTGTTAATGGAGCGACTGGTAACCCTGGATGATTACATTTAATTGAATCCTCATTGCATAGTTCATCGGTGTAATATCATGCACATACTTGCCATACATCTCACAGAATTATCAATAGTCTGATGCGCCGATACCTTTGACTTTGTCATTGTGTAGTGTGGGTTTTCAACGGAACTATCAATTTTCACAACCAAAAAAAAGAAATTGCAATGACCTAATTCACATACAATTATTTTGTGCCCTGCTCAACTAGGCTAAATGTGCCTGTGCTAAAGTTAGGGGGAGATGGTGTTAATGAAGCGTTAAAAATAGTACAACAGTGTGCGGATTGGAACCTGCGACCTTTGGGCTAATAGTTGTACTATTTCTTTTTTGAATATTCTTATTTTCATATTTATAACCACTTTTAAAATGTCTTTCCATCAATTGACAGGTTTTATAAATTATTATATAATAAAATAAATATTGTCTATAAAAATAATTCATTATTTTTTATGAAGCCATATGCAATAAAAAAACATGTGACCAGTCATTGAGAAGAAGTGAAAACTTAAAACTATAGACAGTGTTCTTTTCATAATTTGTGAATCATTAAAATTAGTCTGGTTTTCACATCTATCAGCATCCGAGCAAGAATTATATACATTTTTATATGGTTTACTTATTAATCAAAACGTTTAAAGGGTTGCGCGGGCTCCGAGTACAAAATATAAATACTAGTTAATTGACATAATGATTACTATACATTTAGTTTAAACGGAAATATTGATACAAATATTTAATGTTACAATCTTACAATAATAAAATTTAGAGTCAAGATAGGTAAAAAACTTTACGTAGATACGATATTATACAATGTGTAACCTTCCACGAGGACTGACGATGCGTGTTAGTACGGTATATTATAAATCTTAGTCGGGTATACTAGACTAGCCGCCGACCGAGCAGTTTTAAAGACCAAAGTCCTTATATCTGCTCAACCAGTGAATAGCCATCATTTATTTTCTTAGAAACATACACATTCTTGTGGTTCATATAAACATTAAAACAATGCGGGGTAATAAAATTAAATTAAATACAATAGTGGTACAAATGGGATAATATAGGTGATGATTTTAGAGGCGTGGTTTTCAAGAAGAGATAAAACGCATATAATTTGATGTTATGGCTAAGAATTTAGTTTTATTATATAGATAAGGGTTTGCCATTATGTTTTAAAAATGATTTCGGGTAAGAGGCCCAATTTTCAACCACTTTTTGCAGCAAGTTGGGCCGTATGTCAGCAATAACGCGCCGAATATTCTCTTCCAAGGCGTTAATCGTGTCCGGCTTATCTGCGTAGACAAGCGACTTCACATAACCCCACAAAAAATAGTCCAGCGGTGTTAAATCGCACGATCTTGGAGGCCACGCCACAGGCCCACGACGCGATTAACACTTTATTTTAGAGTGATTTTTTCTAAATTTGCACTATTTGCAAACGTTGTTCAGGAGTAAGTCTATTCATTATGAAATGGCAAACCAAACTGAGCATAAATCAAGTGACAGCTGTCAAAAACACCAACTACGAAAAAAGTAGTGCCAGATTGAAAACCACGCCTCTCAAAAAAACATCCCTATATAATACAGACGATACAATAATTAATTAACTTAATTATATATTTTACAATATTAACATTTAATAAGTATGAAGATTATCAGCAAGCGGGGAACCAGAACTGTAGAGAAGCTATTTCCCCTAAAAGGGAAGAGGGACGATACACACGAGTGTTGTTTTCCCAGGTGAAATAGGGAACCGCACCTATGCAAACTTGTTATTATTACGCAAAATCGGTGTCCCGTCGGGAGGGGCGCCCGGTCTTTCGAGAATTGTCCATTTAGTAAACCAGCTCTTCATGAACACCTTAAAAGTTAGAGGGAATCGATACGAAGTCAGTAAACCAATCTGGTCTGATAGTAACATCATGTACGCTCAAAAGTAAGTCACGTTCATCAGTCAGATGCGTACAGGTCTAAATGATGTGTTCTGCAGTTTGAACACTGCAACCACAACCACACACGTCGTTAAGCCTAAATTCAGTAAGCTTACCGTGACCCCCGACAGTCGGGTATATACAATGCTTATATGTGAACACAAGCCGCTGTGCCAAAAGGTATATATATTACACACCTTTATTGTTAGCCAAGTACAAGACGTCAAGACTTATAGCTGCAGATATACTGGTAAAAGAGTTGCTATTACTATCGTGCAATATACGAGTATATGGATGCCAACCGTGAGAGAGCTCTCTTGGTATATTAAATTACTCACTTTGTGATATCTTTTGTGTGCTGTTTCCTAAGATGCCATTTAAGGGACGAATGCTGCACGAATGCCTTTCCGCAGTACTTGCAAACAACGTCCTTAATATTATTGTGCATCTTCAAATGCGTTGCCATAGTACTTTTCCACGTGAAGGTCTTACCGCACACGTTACACATAAAGCTGCGTTCGTTGGTATGCTTTACAATGTGCGTTTTTAAATTGTTCTTTTCGTAGAACGCCTTCTGGCAGTATTCGCAGGAGTACGGACGCATGCGTTGCTTGTGTTTGATGCGAATGTGGCGTTGGAGCTTGCTGGGAGTGATGATGACCTTCCCGCAGTCGGGGCAAGGGTACCCGATGCGGTGGTCGTCCCTCCGGTGCTTTCTGAGAAAATGCTCCGTGGGATAAGACTTTCCGCACAGACGACAATCGTGACGCTGGCGATGCCGTCCCCGGTGGTTGTTGAGCTTGACTCTCGTCTCGAACGTCATCTCGCAGTGCTGGCACTTATGGTAGCCGACCGCGTGCGTCTGCATGTGATTCGTGTAGCCCCGCCACATTGCGAATCCCTTGCCGCACTTTTCGCACACGAAGTTTTGGAAGTGGCTGTTCATGTGGAAAATTAGCTTCTTCGCGCTAATGAACTTCTCCGAGCAGACTCGGCATTGCATATTGCGTTTATCCACCGCGGCGTTTGTGCTCGTGTCGCAATGCTCGATGAATGAACGGCCTGGAATGGAAAAGTGACGTCTTATCATAAACACTTTATACAGTGTTGTATCAGGATTGCCAACTGAGCTCAGCTTTAGAGGTGCTTAGTTAAAAGCAGCATCAGGAAGATACTTCTTACAGAATATTTATATTTATATGGCATATATATTTATACAGGGGTCGTCCATACGACACATTGCTAAGGAGGGGTATATATCACTGACAATGAGAGAGTAAATCAAGTGTGACATATTTTCAAGGGGAGGTTGACAGAGTTTGAGAATGTGACAAGGGGACAAGGGGGAGACGGGGGTGGGATGGGTTCAAATATCAAAAATAAAATTTTACATCAAAAATCACATATACGAGTATGTATATTTTGTATAGCTAGTAATAAAATTATATTCTGGAGAATTTCAATAGCTAATCAAAATACATAGCCTTAAATAAGAATTTTAGTATGCGCCCATAAATTAGATCATTTTTAAAATCTATCAGGGCACTCAGTGTTTACGTAAAAGTGGCTCGGGTATCACTTAGGTGATTTTTGCACTTGTATTGTCTACAGCTATAGTAAATGTGTACATTTTTAATCACATCAGATACATTTTTAATGGACACGGATAGGCCATCTTAGGACAGTTGTTTAGCACCTAGTAGACGGACACGGTGAAGATTCCGACATGCCACCAAATGCGAATTATAACAGTTATGTGATTAGGTTAACTTCCATTACAAAATGTTTTCATAAAAACACTTCGTTTCCAAGTGTGAAGTGTCCAATACTGTATTATATTCCAGTTCGACGTCCAAGGTCCTGTTGAGATACATTCCTATATTTATATGTTATATATTATTTTGGTCTATTTGTAGTTCATTCCCATTGCCTATGTTTTCTTTTTCTTCCATATCTTGTTATTTGGTTGTGTATGTTTGCCCATCACCGCTGCCATCTTGTTTATCATTGCGTTCTTTCTATTTCCTCGAGCGTGTGCGTTTCCGCCGATTAACGAAATTTTGTTATTATTTTGGCGATTTGGTTAATTGAAATATTCAAGCAGTGATATTTTAGCGTTTAAATAATGTAAATAGGTTTTAAGTAGTGATTTTCAATGATTGACATTGTGGTTTCGTAACATTTTGTTTTGAAGTTAAGAAACCGTGATTTAGCCAACATGTCGAATCAAGGACAGGAGTCGCCGAGTCGTTCACGTTCATCGGCCGATGTTCGTGATAATGAATCGAGTTCCGAGGACAAGGGTTTTTCGACGAATAGTCGTTTTATGGATCCACGAGTGGATGCATTGCTGAAACAAGTGCAGCTGTTGACGGACTAGAAAGAGAAGTTTCCCAGGAAAGAGGAAAGAAGTGGGGGAGGAGGGAGGATCAGGGAGGGGGCAACTACAAAAACGGTCAATAGTATGGGAGACAGAAGGTGCCCCGCGGGCTATCCTGATAATTGCTTGGGCAAGAATCCCCTTATTCAAGAAGCCACCCCTGTTTCTAAAGTACCCTTTTTTGAGAGAAAGATTAGCCACGGAAGTGTCTGTTCAGATGTCGCAGAGTGTAACGAATGCTCGAGGAGGGTGTCCTAGAGAAGGCCAAAACATCTCCCAGCTTCATCTCCAAGATGTTTCTGGTGCCGAAAAGCGAAGGTTCCAAACGACCAATTTTCAATTTAAAGCGCCTAAACGAGTTTGTTCGGGTCAGGAAATTTCACCTAATCCATCATTTCAGAGTTTCGGAGTTCCTCCAGATGAACGAATGGTTAACCAAGGTGGATCTGACCCAAGCCTACTTTCATGTGCCGGTGAGTCAATCACATCGACGCTTCTTGAGGACGGTTTATGATGGCTAATTGCTTCAGATGACGTCACTACCGTTCGGGCTAGCTTCGGCACCGAAGATGTCCGCCATGTTGGTGAATTGGGTCGCTCAGAAGCTACGTGCCGAGGGAATCAAAGTTTTGGTGTACCTCAACAATTTTCTCTTCGCAAATTCTTCAAAAGAAGTGCTGCAAAATCGTGTGTCATATGCAATAACCTTTCTTCGAAGCCTAGGTTGGACAGTGAACCTGGAAAAGTCATTTACAGTGACGATACAGACACTGGAGTTTCTAGGAATCTTGTGGGACACAGTGTCAAATCAAAAATTATGTTGCAGAAGAAGCGTTGCAGTCTCCGCCGAATAATTCAAAGTACCCTGGAGAGAGAGTGTCGTATTTAGGCGGGTGCAGAGTCTGCTGGAAAAACTGAACTTCGCCAACTACGTAATTCCTCATGGGAGGCTCCACTGCAGGGAAATACGTCCTCTTTTGGGAGGCCAACCCCGAAAGAGACTGACACTCTCTTAGAAGGTACGAGGAGATTTGAGTTGGTGGGGCGCAGAGCTGAATGCCTCCTCCGCCATCCATCTTCCACCTGTGAACTACTACCTCACAACCGATGCAGCCAACGGCGGTTGGGCTTGGCGATTTCTTTCTTATGGGCATTGCCTCCTAGCAAAAGTGGCATTGCAACCGGAAGGAATTGTAAAAAGAAGTGATAGCGAGTGAGTCAGACGGAACGGCTTTGACTCCACTTTTCCAGCCAGATTAAAGATCACATTGCGTTTGTGCCCATCATCCGATAACAAACACTTCTCAACAGGACCTTGGGTGTCTCCTATTCATATAATAACAATTTTATTAATAGGTACCAATTTATAGGATATTGTAAATTAATTAATAATGTTAAATTTTACTTCAATAATATTTAAATCTTGATATTTATGATAACCACGGATGTATAATTTGGTATGGATAAGGCATTATATTTTGACGTGACGTAAAATGAGAAACAGTGTTTCTTTGTTGAGGTATGGGGGGAAACGCAGTTAGCTTCCCCTTCCAGAAACAAAACTACTATATGCGAAATATTAATCAAAGGTATGCACATGTCAAAAGAGCAAGACAACCAAACGAAATGCGAGCGAGACAGAAGAAGTTGCACAATCAATTTCTACACCTTAATCCTGCTGTTATACCGCCTGATATGTATAATATCTGTTGGAAAGTCGACAAAATTGTCATTCTAAATATCTTTATTCATTATGAAATACTTATTTTTCATTTGAGACGTGTTTTTTTTCATGTTTCTTAAGATGCCACCTCAGAGAGGAACTCTGTACAAATGCTTCTCCGCAGTACATGCAAATATGGTCCTTAATATTACTGTGCATCTTCAAATGAATATCTAAATTATTCTTCCAGATGAAGGATTTATCACACACACTACATTCGAAACTCCGCCTACCCGAATGCTTAACAATGTGCCTCTTTAAACTTTTCTTCTCATAGAATCGCATCTGGCAGAATTCGCACGAGTACGCACGCGCCCGCTGTTTATGGTTGGTTTGAACGTGGATGTGCAGCTGACTGGGATTGATGAATACCGCTCCGCAAACGGGACAGGGGCATCCTTGGTCATGATCATCCATCCGGTGCTTCTTGAGAAAATGCAGCGTGGGAAAGCTCTCTCCGCACATGCGACATTTGTGACTTTGGCGATGTCGCACCTGATGGTTGCTGAGCTTGACTGTCGTCTCGAAAGTCATCTCGCAGCGCCGACACTTAAACGAGCCCGTTCTGTGGTTAAGGGTATGACTTCTGTAGCTCCGTCTCAGTGCAAATCCCTTGCCGCACTTTTCGCACACGAAGTTTTTGAAGTGCTTGTTCATGTGTATGATTAGCAAGTTCACGCTGAAGAACTCCTCCTGACAGACTCGGCACTGTTTATTATGCTTGTCCATTGCGGCAAGTGTGATCGTTTCGCAACGTTTGACGAATGGAAGGCCTGGAACGGAAAAGGGCTTTCTTACTTTCTATCTGAGAGATTGCTTGAGCGATACATAGAAAGACTAACACAATTATAACATTCCGTATAAAAAGATCTTTAGTCACAAAAAGTTCTTGTCGTAACAATCTCGTCAGATCTTAAGTGGGCATCACTTCAATCGCTAAAAAGACAAACTCCTTTCCATAATTTGACAGTGGACGTATTCTTAAATCTATAAATCCTACGTAAGACCAATACTAGAATATGCTTATCAAATATGGAATCCCTACTTCACTAAAGATATAGATCTCATAGAAAAGGTACAAATAATCGATAATATATATTCTGAAATTAACGATGAATTTTTTAACTGCACCAATTACTTTATTATAAACATTATGAATAATATCAGTCGAATTTTCCTAAGTTTCTTTGATTTTTTTCTTGATTTTTGATTTGTTTTGAGTTTGATTCTTTAGATAAATATTTTGACAAAATTTTAAAAAATTAATAAATATGCTTGTATTCTGCAGCAGATTTTAAAAAAAAAATTGAATATTGTCCAGATTAGATTATATTATTTATTAAAATCACATGTATAAGAATGACGACTCAATATAAAAATAAAATATGTTAGAAGGGCGGGCGCAAATACTGCTATCGTGCTAGCGTGTTAAAAAGTATTAAAAAAAACTAAACTAAAATATAACTAATACAACTAAAATAATAACAGGTACGTCTTACTTTAGATGTCCATTGATTGTTAGTTGTTTTATAAGATACTTAAATTAAATTTATTTTATTTAAAAGCCAATTTGTACGGCAAGTAATGTTTTTGTATGAAAATTTCTTAGGGTAAGCAAATAAAGTCTGTATTTCAATTTATTTTTCTTATCTACTTCTTTTATGCTAAATGATATGCGAATAAGAACTAAACATATATATTTCAAAATATGTACGTATTATATTATATTATACTCATTATTTATATTGTATAAATCTGACTGTTCCGAAGTGTGCCTTTTGTTAAATCTTCAGTGGCACATTTAGTTATTTGATTTTTTGTTATGAAAATGTTGCTTTTTTAGTTTATAATTTGCAGCTCACGATCCATGTTTAAATAAGTAAATTACATCACCTTAAAACAAAAGTACACGCTATAAAAGTACACGTGATGTAAAATGAAATGTATTATTTTTTGTAAAAATTAATAAATAAATAGAGATTTGAGGTAAGAGATTTATTTGTGTTTAAATCATAAAAATAATATAAAAATGTGAACCAAAGCAGGTAACAAAAAAAAAAAAATAAAACAACTGCGGTTTTTGATTTATAATTGAATATGCTATAAAAAGAATTTACAACATAAGAATATTTGATGAATTGTCCAAAAGCTATCATCAGTCAAAGCTTAACCTTTGCATCGCTGTATGGAAGCGTGCGCAGACAACACCGATACTCTTGTCAGTTAAGCAAATTTAATAATATTCAACTAGCTTTGAAGTAGTCATTTCAGGTCTGGTAGGTAATAATGAGCTAAGGAGGGCGCTATCATTTATAGAGCTTAGTATAAAGAAAAGATTGATTATTAAAAATGGATTTAAGATTTATCTAAGGTGTAAATTCCTTATCACTAGAGGCCCTTTCATGTTTCCTGAGGTGCCACTTAAGGGAAGAATTCTGTACAAATCCTTCTCCGCAGTACTTGCAAATATGATTCCTAATATTATTGTGAATCTTCAAATGAATTGCCAAATTATTCTTCCAAGTGAAAGATTTGTCGCACATGTTACATTTAAAGTTCCTCTTTCCCGAGTGCTTGACTATGTGTAACTTCAATCCCTTCTTGTCGTAGAATTGCATCTGACAGAATTCGCACGAGTGCTGACGCATTCGCTGCTTGTGTTTAGTAGCAATGTGGCTTTGGAGTTTGCTAGGATTCATGATGATTTTCCCGCAGTCAGGACATGGACACCCGATGTAGTGGTCGTCCCTACGGTGCTTCAGGAGAAAGTGCCCTGTGGGAAAGTATAGGCCGCACAAACGGCAATTGTGTCGTTTGCGATGTCGCACCTGATGGTTGCCCAGTTTGATTGTCGTTTCGAAGGTCATCTCGCAGTGCTGGCACTTGTAGCAGCCGATCTCGTGCGTCTGCATGTGGTTTCTGTAGCTCTGCCACATGGCGAATTCCTTGCCGCACTTCTCGCATACGAAGTTTTTTAAGTGACCGTTCATATGAAAAATTAGCAAATTGACGCTGAAGAACTTCTCCAGGCAGATTCGACATTGTTTATTGCGTTTGTCCATTGCGGCTAGCGTGGTTGTTTCACAACGCTTGATGAATGAACTGCCTGGAATGGAAAAGGGGCGTCTTATCAGAGACCTATACATTGTTGGCTTTACATCTAAGAGGGTGATTCATCAATACAACACAAGGAGCGACTACCATGTTAATCTTGCTGTTGTCTACGATCAAGAAGTCATTGTTTTGTTAGAGCAGGCAAGGCTCGGCGTTTTCATCGAAACAATGGTTTAAGAAACCGTTTAAAATACTGTTATATAACAGTTATTTTAACCTTTTGGCCGCCACTATTATATAGCAGAAATGCCCGATGCCACGAGCACTTTTTGCTTCTGCCGGTCGGACAAATTGTCAGAAAAACAAGATGGTGGCATCGTAAAATAATGATGCGATCATTTGTATTGAAAAAATATTAATTTACATTTTTTTGTTGAACTTAAGCATTTCTTTTTAAAATACTTTTATATTAGATCTAATGAAGTCCAAGCTTTAGATGTGTCTGAAACGAGAATCGCCGATTATTAAAAGGGTATTATTTACACTTTTGACCAGATTAACTTTTTTATCAATTTGGGTTCTTGAACGGTACGGTAGCCAGTCAATTAGTGTAAAAAGAATCGATTGATCATACAGCGTAAGTGGTTTATTCAAGAGCTTGAAACAGACAGTGACTGTTGTCAAACACTTCATTTGACAGTTTGTGTTCATTTAAAAATTATCTAACTGTTGTCCAGTTCGCGAGCGCTTAAAGAAAATGGCTGAAAATCCAAAAGAAAGCCGAATGCGAATGTTTCATGAAATTATTTTCAATAAAATAAAAGAAGTTTTTAGGTTTGATACATAGTTTATTTTAATAACTTACATGTAAATTAAAGACAAAATGTCATCTGCATTCAACGCATTAGCATTTTAATTTGACATAGCACATTCGACATTGCACATCGGAAATCCACATCCCTATCTGTGGTAATATCTCCACACTGGCGCGCACAGAAAAGACGAATTGCTGTTACCTTCTTGCTTTTGTTATTTTAGTTTATGCGACTTACGAATTATATTTTCCTGAAAATACCGTTAGGTATAACGTCACAAACAGCGTAGGTATAACTTTCACGAAAGTATTGTTAAATCTAGATGACCGTTTCATCAAAATATGATCGTTAAGTGCTCTGCACTATAGTTGTAATATTACCACAGTGGCGCTCAAAAGGTTAATCTAAAAGAAGGGAAAAGGGAGAGGGGGGAGGGGGAAGGGGAAAGCTTTCTCTCGGACACAAGCTCCAAAATATACAAAACAATTTAGTCCGAAATCCAGAGCATCAAATTCAAATAATTTTATTACATAAACGTAAGATAAATGCATATTTGAATGACATTTTAATTTAGATACATAACAATTTTGAGATGAGTATAGTGGTGTGGCAAACGTTTTTTGTTTACGGCAACATGTACGCATGATCATCCATGTTTTAATAACAATAACAGAAATTAGGGTAAAAATTTTTAAGAGAAAACAGAATTAAAATACATACTACTAAAACATACTTAAGAGCTAATTGTTATTTAAACAAATGACTAGGTGTTTTTAAAGCTCCTAAAACTATATATATATATATATATATATATATATATTTTTTTATTATGTATGACTACACTGCATTTTAAATTTGTTGAATGTTTAAATATTTTTAGTGCCTCTGGTAGCATATTATAATATTTTAAATCTAAATAACTGGAAGTTTTTTTGAAATTATACGTAGTTTAATTAAATTTGTACATAATTCTTGAAGTTAAATTAAAGTACAACCCTACCGCGGTAAAGTTCACGAATGTGCCTCCCTTTACGACGGACTTTCTCAATTTGCGGTTCATTAATGCTGTTTTTAATAACACTATTAATTGCCCCGATCTTTTGAAATCCTTTACGATCAATGTACTTTCGTGACATCGCACCCGTCATTATGACGTTTTTAAAATGCCTTCATGCTCCACAAATAATACTCTACATTCACCGAAACCACAGTTACAAAGTTATTATAATCACACTCTGCTATGTTATGTATGTAGTGGATGTGGGGGGTTTGCCCCCCGTGTACCGCGTCCTTTTCAGAACTATTGTACTTTTAAATCCACTTATAGCTCGCCCTCTAGTCCCGTACTGTAGATAAAGTTAAGTATCTTTTTGAGGGCGATGGTTCTAATCTCTTCTGGCTTGAGGAGATGGTTGCCTAGAAGCTGGTACCTTTTGTACATGAGGGGCTCACATTTCCCCAGTAGGCGTAAAGGGGTTTCTGGGCTCTCTTGGCAGAGCCTGCACCTGTCGTCGGTCGATAGGCTTAATTTGTACAGATGCTTATTCAGCTTGCCGTGACCTGTTAAGGTTCTGGTTAAGATCCTTAGTTAGTTTCGGCTTAACTTCAATAGCTCCGAGAGTCTTTTTTGCGAGAATCCTACTATGAGTTCTTTGGCTTGCTTTTGTCCGGGCAGTTCTTGCCAGTATTTTTGGCTTTGTTTCCAAGCCCAGATTTTTAGCAGTCTGCTGGTAGTGCTCTTAGCTATGACGCAGGCCGGTTCTGGGCCTATCATAGGCATGCTAGCACTTTTCTTGGCTAGTTCGTCTGCTTTCTCATTGCCATCAATGACTGAGTGGCCTGGTACCCACATAAGTGTGACCCTGTTGTATGTTACCAGGGTGTTGAGTATTTGTACACAGTTTAGCACTAGCTTTGACTTGATAGCATTTGAGTTGATAGCCTTCAGAGCTGTTTGGCTGTCTGAAAGTATGTAAATGTTTTTATTCTTGTAGGATCGTTCGATGCTTTCATGCGCAATTTCAATGATGGCATATGGCTCCGCCTGGAATATGGTGGAGTGCAATTCCAAGTTGATTGATTTCTCGAGTCTGGGTATCGCCCCACATATGCCTGATCCTATATTGTTTCCGTTCTTGGAGCCATCGGTATACCATACAATTGCTTCTTTTTCGAAGTTGGGTCCTTCATTGTCCCATTTGATTCTATCTGGTATTTCCGTGGTAAATATTCTGACTAAGTTATATTCGGTTGTCAGATTGTCTGTGATCATTTCTGCGTTGAGCATTGTTTGATTCTTGTGTCTTTTTTATTGATACCTCGAATCTCATGTCTATCGAGGATAGAGCGTTATGCATAGCACCATACGCTAGATCTAATATTCTACAAAGAAATCATATTTAATGAATTCTTTACCACCCTCATATTAATAAGCTAGTTTTTGCTTTCTCAATGGTTTTTCGGAAGTACACTCAGCAAATGTATACGGATTTAATTAAACTAATGAATCTGAAATATTATATTTTTGGTTAGGATGAATGGAACAGTGGCTCAAACTGACATATCATCCAAGACGCGTGAGGCTCTGCATCGATTGGTTGATAGAAATAATTCGGTTTTGCGGGTTCAAACGCCGGCTCCTTATCGTGTTTCCTCATGTGCGTATCTAGGGAGCACTTCTGCACGAAGGCCTCTCCGCAAAGTGTGCACAGATTATTCTTAATATTCTTGTGTATCTTCATATGCTGAATGAGGTTCCTCTTCCTCGAGAACGCCTTGTCGCAATCGTGACAGTTCAAGTTCTTCTCCCCGGTGTGAACGAGCAAATGCCCCTTGAGGTCGTGCGCCGTCAAGAATCTCCACTCGCACAAGTGACACGCGTGCTTCTTAATCTGAACCGCGGAGTGTACTCGTGTGTTGTGGAACTTGAGCTCCACCGACTGCAGGAATGACAGATTGCATCGTTTGCAGCCGAACTTGGGCAGCTGGTTATGCACGAGGTGCAAGTGCTTCTCGCGCATGTAGAACGTTCTGAAACGCTCCTTGCAGATGTGACAGATGTACATTCCGCCGAGGTGCGTCTTGCGGTGATCGTCGTATTTTCCGAAGGTTTCGAATTCCGACTGGCAATGCGAGCATTTAAAGTTGCCTCGCCTGTGTCGTGCCACATGAACCTTTAGTAGGTCTTTCATAGCGAAGCTCTTATTGCAATCGTCACAAGTATATATTACGAAATGTGTCTGCATGTGTAATTGCAATGATCGTATACTAAAACATTTTTTCCCGCACAGCAGACAGCGGCAGTTCTCCAAGTCCATTCCTTCTCGCATTTTTGTCTTCGTCAAATCATCGCCTAAAAAAGAAATACATTCATTTGTGGCGGTGCAACAATTTCAAAGTAAAAATTAAACCACTGGGTAAATATTTTATTTTATTGTTTTGAAATACAGGTTTCACAATAGCATAGTTGTAACTTTAATAATAATAAATATAATTTAAAAATGGTAGACTATAATCGGTTGTAACTTAAATACCAATGAGTTAGAATAGTTGTCAAATTAAATTAAGTCTATAAACTGTCAATTAAATGTTAATTAATATATTTAAGATATACTTGCGAGTGTGTAAAATATTAACCGCCATTGATAAATAGATAAAAATAAAAATGAATATTTAACAAAACAATTCATGTGCAAGGACTCAACAAGGTGGCAGAGTACCGTTCAATACCAATGATCTTTTGCACCGATCGCAAAGCTCGCCCATCGTGCTGAATTGCTTCAATCACGCTAGCTTATCAAAGAACAAATAGGTGACGTTGCGTTGGAATTTTGCCATAGATTGAGTCTAAAGAACATACCAATGTAACAAAGTGCCTTGTAACTCTGTACCAAGGAGCCCAGACCTACAGGGGATACCATACCATATGGGGCATTTTGGTTCACCTTTAGGTAAATCGGTACTAGACATTTTACGTTAAATAACGTTATTATGTAATGAGTTCTGTATTTTAAATAATTTATCGTAATTACCTCTTCCAAATGGATCAATGGGCATGTAAAGTGTCAATCGCAGTTATAAATGACGGTGTGCTAGTAAATGGCCTATTGTCCACGTTAGAAAATAAAACTTTAAACATTTGTAGTGTCCAACACACAATTAATTATGATGTTTTAAATCTCTCCTGTAAAATTGTCTGTTTTCAAAATGGCCCACTTGGCATAGCATGGATAATAAGCATAGATTTATTATTATGCGTGTATTTGTAGAAATTATCGCTGTGGGACGAGGACTCAACCCGGTCATTTCTCCATACAAACGTTGTGGTGTTGTCACTCGCTTATTTGTGATACAAAAGAAAAATTATACTGAATATTTTGTTTAATTAAAAATTATATATTATATATATATATAGAATTAAAAAAGTAAAAATTCTACTTTGTATAAAAGTTGAGAACCTCGACAAGTTTCTTTCCTATACGTTTTATCAAAACTTTACACGTAAAGCTAGGTCGTGGGGATTGTGGTAGTCTAGTGGTTGAGACAGAACTATTCAAGTGCCCGTACAAGAGGGAGAAGAGTGCCACTATTGTGACTAAAACACATTATATGCCACAAGGTGATATTTTATTACATCTTCAGTATGATTCGTACACAATTTTGGAGTAAAAACGCTTATAAAATACGATACAATAACATTTTTCATTAAAGATTATTTAAATAATAAAATAAAAAAAAAACAGATAACTAGACATGCATATTAGAAGCCGCCATTTCACCTCCTTCAAAGATGCTCAATCGTACTGGGACACCCGTATAACTAAATTTCAAGGTTATAGTTAAAATATCCTTTTTTTACGAAAGCTGGTCACAAATAAAAAGTAAAAGGATTTAACCCTAAACCAGAATGGCTATGACACCCTACAGCTATCATTTAATATCAACTGTTTCTATACATTGTTTAGAAGTAGTAAATTATGTAACCAGAACTTAACGTCTTACAGCTAGGCCCTACAGGTATCGTTAAAGACATCTTCCACCCAGACCACTTTCACCTGTTGTATTGCTTCATTTCGTATCTCCATTTGCGCCTGCGGCACTTTTAGCACATTTGATGTGCGTTTTGGATGGTCATAGAGGCGACAATGGGCTATTTTTTAGATTAATATGAAATAAAGTCATCCTAAATTTTTACTATTTTAGTATATTTTTTTTTGTAAATTTTGAAGCCAAAGCTTACTAGTTGACATCATATTTCAATTTAATAATAATAATAATAATAACAATATTAATTATTATAATGTGACACTGAACATTCTTTTATATGTCTCTACATAGATGAGTTTGTATTAATTTTAACTGGCCAGTAATAAATAATACGTTCCAACAGCCGTGTTGTCATATTTTTGAAATTCGAATATGATATTTGAGCGCTCTATCGAAGTGTCAATGTTTAATTAATTGGTACCAAAAATTTGTTGATTTTAATGTTATATATCTGTATTATTCGACCAGCTTCCGATGTGATCTAAACGGCTATGGTTGATTTTAAAGAGCTCTACGAAAAAAAAACAACTTTGTCATATTTGTCCTTTTCGAGTTGAAAGATGCAACGGACAGATAGAAGGGGATAGAAGCTTCTTATATGTATAAAAGCTAAAAGTAATGCTCAAAAAACATTACAATCGGTTATAACAGGCAATTGTAACCTATCAAATAATTTAAATTAAAAAACAAAAAAAATTGGGTAGATATAAAACAATATAATTATATCATTGGTAGAGTTTTAACCCTTAAATGCATCTTGTTGCCAAATGTATACATACCACGTTTCACGTTATTTTATTGAAGTCGTGTGGTATTTGTTTCCGAACGCACTTTGACGACCATACATAATAAATATATTGAGTGTCGAAAAAGAATTTATGCAAGTTTCGGCGGCAAATCTATTTTTTTTTGACATTTCTATTTGGCGGTCGACTGAGTTTATAGAGTTATAAGTAGCGTCTCCGTAATTTTGTATTCATTGATATACGAGTGCTATTTCTTTTAAAAAAAAAATATATTCTCAACTCTTATTAGGTAAGTTATTGGTTTCATCATATTTTAGTTATAAATTTTATTAATCTGTATAAAAATAATTATAATATACGTATGTTGCCAAATGTCTACATTATGCGTTTGTTGCATATTATGTGCATGCTTATTATTTTCTTGGATTTGGGCTTTTAGCTAATTTTTTTCACTTTTTAGGATGTCTAAGCGGTTGACAGAGCAAGATATTGAAAATATTTTATCAGTTCTCGAAAATGGAGACATTTCTGAAGATGAAGAGTCTATAGGAGACGAAAATGACATAGATTACTACTCGAATGTACAAGATATGATACAGGATTTAGAAGATGCAGAAGAAGATCAGTACAATGCAAATCCTGATTTACCTATTGAAGAAGACCATCTACCGGATGAGTTTTCAGATCCGCCTCGGTAAAACCTGTAAGTTGCCGGTAGTAAAAGAGTTCATGAAGGACTCTGTTCCAAGGGGATCATATGAGGAACTCGTAGCAGACTATGTAGGTGTGGATATCTCGGTAACTTGTTGGAAGGATAATAAGCTTGTTACGTTGGTATCTACTTATGTTGGTTCCGAACCAGCTGAAACTGTCAGCAGATTTGATAAGAAACAAAAGAAAAAAGTTGCCTGTCCAAAAATTGTAAAAGATTACAATTCCCACATGGGTGGAGTAGATTTGATGGACAGTTATTTGGGCCGCTACAAAATTCGAATCAAAAGTCGAAAATGGTACATTCGATTATTTTATCACATGATCGACATGGCGGTAATAAATTCATGGGTACTTTATAAAAAACACCACCCAAACATGACACTAGGTGATTATAGATCAGATCTTGCGGAGACATTGTGCAATTATAAAAAAAATACTGAACCCAAAAGAGGAAGGCCTTCAAGCAGTAATATATATCGGGAGATAGAAGCAAAAAGACATCGGGGTCCAATGAAGCCTGTTCCTCCAAGAGACGTGCGGACTGATGGCTTAGGCCACAATGAAATAGATGCAAAACTTCCCGGTTGTAAAGGTTTTTCGCGGACTGAGTGTACTAAATGTAAGGTGGCATTGTGTCACACTAAAAATCGAAACTGTTTTGCTGTATTTTACTCAAAATAGTCTGTATATTATTTATTTTTAGATCAAGTTGATTTATAGGCCCCTACAAATATGTAAGCATAAATTTAGTACTTAACGCATAGTGTTGCCAATTGTCTACATACATATTTTTTCATAATAAATACCTATTTTTTTATACCAGATTTTTTTCATTATTTTTTATGTTATATGTACCTAAATACCTACCAGAAAACATTTTTTCCAGGCCGCAATAAAAAATCATGCATTTAAGGGTTAAGGATGAGCTGAAGTGTATCTCGTTACTAGCATTTTATCTAAATTGCGTCGTGCTCCAGAATGGTCTGACCTAGATCTTCCGTCTCGTGTTTTTTCATGTGAGCGAGAAGTGAGGACTTTTGTATGAATGCCGCCCCACAAGCCGTGCACAAGTTATCCCTGATATTTCTGTGTATCTTCATGTGCTGGACGAGATTCTTCCTCCTGACGAAACTCCTATCGCAGTCGGTACATTTCAGATTTTTCTCGCCGTTGTGAACGAGCAAGTGGCGTTTGAGGTCACGAGCCGTCAAGAACTTCCACTCGCACAGCGGACAAGCGTAGTTCTTAATTTTGACCGTCGAGTGTACTCTCATGTTGTGCAGGTTGAGCTCGACCGTCTGCAGGAACGACAGGTTGCAATTCTTGCAGCCGAACCGGGGCAACTGATCGTGCTTGACAATCATGTGCTTCTCGCGAAGGTAGAACGAGTTGAAGCGTTCCTTGCATATGTGACAGATGTTCAAACCGCCGAGGTGCGACCGGCGGTGGTCGTCGTACCTTCCGAACGTTTCGAATTTCAGCAGACACCGAGAACACTTGAAGTCTCCTTTTCTGTGTCGTGTCATGTGGAGTTTTAATTGTTTCTTCAGAGTAAAACCCTTTTTGCAATCGTCACATGTGTACCTTATGAAATGTGCACGTACGTGCAACTGGAGCGACCTTATACTGACGCACTTGGTCTGGCAAACCAGACATTGGTAGTTCTGTAGGTCCATTCCTTTCAGCATTTTCGTCTTCGTCAATTCGTCGCCTAAAAAAGAAATACATTCATTTGTGGTGGCTATTTTGTGTAACACTCGGCGTAGTACAACCTCAAAGTTTCAAAAAATTGCACTTTTGCTTAAAAGATTATAATGGAATACACAAGTCATGATTAAACTTTTAAGAGGCTCTTCCCGAAGAGCTGTCTGTAATGGGAGTGGTCATAAATCATGCTATTTAACCTAACGGCTGTTTAGTTTAACTAAGGTTGATGAAATTGCAATATTTTTATACAAAAATAGAGAGTCATGAAATGATAACTCAACTTCTCGAAATGAACAGAATAATAGTCAATATATTTTAAAAAACTTAAATATAATTAAGTCTAGTAGTAGTCTTAATTATATAAAATATAATTAAGTCTACTTAAGACTTAATTATATAAAATAGACTCTTAACTTTTAGACAAAGAAGAAATTTAAATTTTTGAATTCTTTATTAACAAATATAATTTATAAAATAAAACGATATCCAGTATTATTGTTCTTCTATACCTACAAAACAAAGAGTCACAAGTCACAAATAGAATAGTTTGATTGCGTAGAAGTGTTATAAGCGAGCTACGGCAACTATGACAGTACAGTACTGTGACAAGTGTAATTTTGCAGACAATCGATGGTCGGAGTCGACGTGCCCGCCATTTTGTGCAGCCGGCATTGACAACAGATACTACTATACCGGTCGGAGGGATATTATTATTGGTGTTATTCCCGTGCCGGCCCCGCATACACTAAACGTCACACCCCTGCCATGTCAGATTCACGGCTCACTACTTGGAATTAAGGTAAGGGCGATCCTATTCACTGTTTTATGGTCATAATACTACAATTTTTGTTTGGAGAAAAGACCGGATTGTGTGTCCTCTTAAGAAAAATAAGTATTATAAAGCCCCGTACCCAAGACCGCCAATAACACTTTCCTACAGCTCTGCTCACTACATTTCGCCCCGATACAGTAGACTGCTCAATGTCCAGAAACGTCCCATAGGAAGACAATATCTTTAAAGGTCTCCTTCTCAAGTTAAATGGATATAACAAGCTAACTTCAGCCATCAGGGAAATGGCTTTTATTTTAAGCAGTCAAGGTTATCGGCATATCGGCCAATTCCTCCGTCGTCTTACCGACGATCTGGGGTTCAATAGAAAATATATTATTTACGAATTACTTGAACACTAAAAGTCGCTATATAAAAAAAAAACCACGATAGAATAAAGAATTTCCACGCTCAAGAATTTCAAGCTCAATCTACTCAAATTTTTCATCTCCACAAATCATTTTCATTTAAATACCATGTATTTTGTATTAGTAGGGATTAAAGGGAACTTAAAATATATTAATTAAATAGTTTATTTTTAATCCACAATTGGCAACAGAACCCAAAAATTATGAAAACCAAAAATATTCAAAAAATGTTTCCCAATCATGAGAAAAAATAATTTAAAATTTAATCAAAACTGATGGAAAGTTTGAGATTGAGAGTGAATTGCCGAAATGCAGAAGGGGGTGATACGGCGCATAAAGTGGCAGCACGATGTACTTTAACTGCTATAACCCTGAATTGAACATACATTTTATGATTTATGTTTTTTGACTAGTTTAATTGTCGTCAATAGTGGATGAACCCTCTAAAAGGCTAATAGTGGTTTTAAACACAGTCTGATATCTTTTGACATACTCCGTAGACTGTATTTTGGCATTGTATGTGTAAGGGCAGCGTCGGGTTACATAGGTACTTTAAATTGTATTTCACATGTCATGTCAAAGGCGCATGTTGCCGATTCAGAAAATTACCTTTTGTCGACACGCTTAAAGGAGGTGCCTACTGTCACACGCTGTAATTAAAGTGAATTATTTTGTAAGTCAATTTTAGTTACCATTAAACAGATGCCGACAGCACTAAGTATCTATTTCCCAGGGTTCAATTCAAATTACCGGATCAAAAGATCCCAACGTCTTTGACGGTACCACACTTCCATTCAAGAAAAGGAGAATGAGGGAAAGTTGATGAAAATCGTTCCCACCTGTTGAGACACACTGCAGCTTTCACCAAGAATACTGGTCTCTTCCACTTTCCGTGTCGTATCTAAGTTATATTAATTGTAGTCATCAAAACCCATACAATACACTCATGCGCTGAACTAGTATGGGCAAGCGTGTCAGGGTAGGTATAGATCCCTCCGTTTGTGGTCCCGCATGTGCGCATTGAAGGCGTAAATATGGTAGAAGCCAGCTCCGCATTTCTGGCATAAATAATTTTGAATATTGTCATGTGACTTTAAATGTTGATAGAGATTCCTTCTCCGGGCAAATGGCTTAAGACACTCGGTACAACGGAAGGCCTTGATTCCGGTGTGAATTAGCATGTGGTCCCGCAGCATAAACGGCTCAAAGAAGCTCTTATCACAGAACTGACAGACGTGCTTCCTCAGTCGCACGGCACTGTGCTTCTTCTGAATGTGCGTCGACAGCTCGCATGACTGCCGGAACAACGTGAGGCAATGCTTGCATTTGTAGCGGGGTGCTTGCTTGTGCGTGTCCGTCATGTGCTTCTCGCGCAGATAGAAAGTGTTGAAGCGCGCATCGCAAATGCGACAGAGATGCAGACCGCCACCGTGCGTCTTGCGGTGGTCCTCGAGCTTTCCAAACATTTCGAATTTGAGCTCGCAGTGCGGACATTGAAAGTCGCCCTTGCGGTGGCGCGCCAGATGGACAATCAGCCCATCCCGCGTTGCGAAGCCCTTCTCGCACTCGGTGCATTCGAATGCCACAAAGTGCGTGCGTACGTGCGCCCGCATCGTGCCAACGCTTGAGAACTTCAACGAGCAAATCCGACACTGCACGTTTTCCATGTCCATCCCATTGAGTATTTTGTTCTTTGTCAACGCATCCCCTAAAAAAGAAATATTTCCAATTTTCACATATTGGTAAAATGGAGGATTACGGTTCATACAAAAGACGCTTCCACAACATAGATGCTCCTAAAATGCTGAGCCTTTCGGAAAATTTGCACACTGAACCCCTCAGTATAAGATATAACGCAAATAAAGTTCAAATTCTTTGAACGCAGTATCCTTTTTCAAGGGAAATTGATGGAAAAGTATCGCAAATGTATATGAATTTGATTGATAACTGCGAACTCTAAGATAAGGTAAAAGAAATAAGAAAAGAATTATTCGTGACTAACCATCTTAATATATATAAATCTCGTGTCACAATGTTTGTCCTCAATGGACTCCTAAACCACTTAACCGATTATAATAAAATTTGCACACCATGTGCAGTTCGATGTGCACTTGAGAGATAGGATAGTTTAAATCTCAAATTATAGTCGCAATTTTAATTTATCGCTAATTTTTTGTCCGTTATTATTTGGCAGTCATAAAACTGACAGATGTCGATACCTTTTTATTTTATGGGCGATTGGGAAGAGCGCGTGACGACTCGGTGCCTGTATAATTTTATTGAACAAGCAGAGGAAAGAGCAATTGTGATATTATTGGAAAATTTTTTAGAAGATCACAATCAACTAATTCAATTGATCAAAAGAGTTTCGCCACGACTGCAAAATGACAATTATCAAATCGTCATATTTTAATTTATTGCTAATTATTTGTCTGATATTATTTGGCAGTCATAAAACTGACAGATGTCGATACCTTTTTATTTTATGGGCGATTGTGAAGAGCGCGTGACGACTCGGTGCCTGTATAATTTTATTGAACAAGCAGAGGAAAGAGCAATTGTGATATTATTGGAAATTTTTTAGAAGATCACAATCAACTAATTCAATTGATCAAAAGAGTTTTGCCACGACTGCAAAATGACAATTATCAAATCGTCATAAAAGCCGACAAAGTACCATTAGGTGAACATGCTGGTAGATTCAACGCTCCAACTGTTGATGAGGTTGCTGTTATCATGGTTGGTGATCCAGTTGACAAAAGATCTATAAACATTACACGGCGAGACAACACTGTCAGTACGATTTCGGATCTACACCGTTCATATGACGCACTACAATATCCATTGATATTTTGGCAAGGACAAGATGAATATCACCTTAATATCAATCAGTATGATCCAAATACCGGTAAATTTGACAATTATCTATTTACTTTCTTACTGTATGTATAGATTTTAATTTCGTATTGCATTTTATTATTTATTTTTTTAGGTGATTACAGAAATAATAAAGTTAGCTCAATGAACTACTACGCACACCGAATAATGGTTAGACAACATCAAGACAATTATATCCTTCGATATCGTCAGCTGTTCCATCAATACATTGTTGATATGTATGCTAAGGTCGAAAGCGAACGCTTGCGATTCCTTCGATTCAACCAGGCAAAACTACGATCGGAAGAATATATTCACTTACGAGATGCTGTTGCTGGAAACATCGATGGAAATTTAAATCCCAATGACATCGGTAATGCTTTCATTTTACCTTCAAGCTACATCGGCAGTCCACGGAACATGCAGGAATACATACAAGATGCGATGACTTACGTACGTCATTACGGCCGACCGGATTTATTTATTACATTCACATGTAATCCGAATTGGGAAGAGATACAAACTTTACTATTGCCAGGACAACAAGCCATTCATCGTCATGATTTAACTGCACGTGTGTTTAAACAAAAATTGAAATCCTTAATTGATTTTATTGTTAAATATACAATTTTTGGTATCACACGTTGTTGGCTGTATACGATAGAGTGGCAAAAGCGAGGTTTGCCTCATGCCCACATTTTGGTTTGGCTTAAAGATAGAATCCGTCCTGAAGAAATCGATCAAATAATTTCAGCCGAAATTCCAGACCCATTAATTGATCAAGAATTATTTGATATTGTCACCAAACACATGATCCATGGGCCATGCGGTGTTTTCAACATGACGTCACCGTGCATGGAAAATGGAAATGTAAAAAAAACTTCCCAAAGCCGCATACGAATGACACGATCACGGATATTGATGGTTATCCAATGTATCGTCGCAGAAGTACTGAGAATGGTGGCCACACATTTACAATGCGACTGCCGAACTTTCCAAATCAAGTTGAGTTTGATAATCAGTGGGTGGTACCATACTCACCACTACTTTCAAAAACTTACAAAGCTCATATCAATGTTGAGCTTTGCAGTTCTGTTAAATCAATTAAGTATATTTGTAAATATGTAAACAAAGGCAGTGATTTGGCCATATTTGAAGTAAAAAACATAAATAAAAATGACGAAATAGCACGATACCAAATGGGCAGATACATTAGCAGCAATGAAGCTATTTGGCATATTCTCAGCTTTCCCATCCACGAAAGAGATCCTGCTGTCCAACATCTGGCAATACATCTTGAAAACGGTCAACGTGTATACTTCACTGAAGAAAATGTTCTCCAAAGAGCGTTCGAAGCTCCGAAAACGACTCTAACTGAATTTTTTACATTGTGTCAAAAACCTGATGTTTTTGGCCAATTCGCGAAGACATTGGTGTATGGTGATGTTCCACGTTATTTCACATGGAACAAATCCAGTAAAAAATGGGAGCCACGGAAACAAGGAAAACCACATCCTTCCATTACAGGCATATTCAAAGCTAAGACATTGGGGAGACTTTACACGGTACATCCAAAGCAACGTGAGTGCTTCTATTTACGTTTGTTATTGGTGAATGTTCCCGGACCAACGTCTTTTGAATTTTTACGAACAGCTAATGGTCGAGTATTCAATACATACCAGGATGCATGTCGTGAACTGCAATTGCTAGAAGACGATAACCATTGGGACTTAACGCTTGCTGATGCTGCGTTGACATCAACACCGAATAACATTCGTCAGTTCTTTGCAATTATTTTGGCGACATGTTATCCCTCGCAAGCACAAACTTTGTGGGAAAAATATAAAAATTGTATGACAGAAGACATCTTGCACCGAATTAGACAAACAAATCAATGCCAAAACATAGATTATACACCAGAGATGTACAATGAAGCATTGGTCTTGATCGAGGATTTATGTGTTCTTATTTCAAATTTACCACTTAATCATTATGGTATGCCATCACCTAATCGTCCAGCCACCGACTTAGTCAATACCGATTTACAACGAGAAAATCAATATGACCATGGAAGTTTAGCAACAATTATCATGAACAGTGAACCATTACTGACAGCAGAACAAAAAATTATTTATGATCGGATTATGCTGGCTGTTGCTGCTGAACAAGGCGGTTTTTTTTTCTTGGATGCACCCGGTGGAACCGGTAAGACATTTTTAATATCGTTGATTCTTGCCAAAATACGGTCGCAACAAAAAATCGCATTAGCATTAGCATCGTCAGGCATTGCGGCTACTTTACTGGATGGTGGGCGAACAGCACATTCAACATTCAAGCTGCCATTGGACGTTCATAATAAACCAGATGCAATGTGTAACATCAAAAAGAATAGTGGAATAGCTGCAGTGTTGCGGAAGAGTTCTATAATAATTTGGGATGAGTGCACAATGGCACACAAATATTCACTTGAAGCATTAAACAGAACTATGCAAGATTTAAACAGCAATAATAAACTTTTCGGTGGTGCTATCTTACTTTTGTCTGGTGACTTCCGGCAGACCTTACCGGTTATACCTCGCTCTACTTTCGCGGATGAGATTAATGCATGTTTGAAACAATCATTCTTATGGCGAAGTGTTGAAACACTTCGATTGACCATAAATATGCGAGTACAATTGCAAAATGATCCATCAGCACTAATATTTTCCGAACAACTACTAGATATTGGGAACGGTAAAATAAAACTGCAACCAAATACGCAATGCATTAAACTACCAGACAATTTTTGCACTGTTGTTCAGGATAAAACTGAATTGATTCAGAGTATTTTCCCGGATATACAGAATAATTATTTGAATCATGAATGGCTTAGTCAACGGGCGATTTTGGCAGCCAAAAACGTTGATGTTGACGAAATTAACTTCCAGATACAACAGTTGTTACCAGGCGATCTGATGTCTTTTAAATCAATCGATACTGTTGTTGATGAAAATGAAAGTGTAAATTTTCCGATTGAATTTTTAAATTCATTAGTTATCCCTGGAATGCCACCACATAATCTTCGATTAAAGATTGGTTCCCCTATTATTCTCCTCCGTAATTTGAATCCACCTCTATTATGTAACGGTACGCGTTTGGTCATCAAAAAGATCACCGGAAACATTCTTGAAGCAACCATTTTGGCTGGGAAGTTTAAAGGAAAAGTGGTCCTGCTGCCACGTATTCCGATGATACCATCAGATTCTACCATACCCTTCAAAAGGCTACAGTTTCCAATTCGTTTAGCTTTCACCATGTCTATAAATAAATCTCAAGGTCAAACAATGTCCATTTGTGGTTTAGATTTGGAAAATCCATGTTTTTCTCATGGGCAACTATATGTTGCGTGTTCACGTGTTGGGAAACCGTCGAATCTATTTGTGTTAGCTAAAGACAGGTTAACCAAAAACATTGTGCACCGATTGGTGTTAAATTAAATTGAAATTGAAAGTATTTATAATTCAAAAAAAAAGATATTAATGTTTAAAAGTTTAAGACTGTCTGCCTTGCCTACCTCATTCATGAGTTTAAGCGTCACATGTTATTTACTGTATTAATTATACTGTAATATACTTATATTTGTTATAAAATTAAATGGAAATAATAAATCTGATAAATTTTTATTTTTTACCTATTGATTTCTGCTTAGTATCAAGTGTAAGAACATTTTAATTAATTGTGTTCAACGTACTTCCCCTTCAAATCTCAATCCAGTGAATTTGTATACCAACATCAACATTTTCGTCTTTGTTCGTAAATAATTTCATTGTACTAAAGGGTTATAGTAGTAGAAAGTCAAATAAGGAGATCAGCATATTTTTTTACAAATACCATCTGTGTGAAAAAGCATAGTGGACTCCGTGACTGATGTTCTCTTATTGTTCCTCTTAGATTGTTTACTATAATGTAATATAACAAAAACTTTAGCCACAGCAACGCGTGGCCGGGTCAGCTAGTATTTTATATATATTATGCCTAAGTTTTCACTAACGACAAACGCAGCCGTGCGCACTGGTGTTTGAGCAGAGCGTCTATAAGTGTGATGTTAGGCCGTTCATTAAGAGCAGAGTTGCTGAAAACAATATAATTTCTAATGTGCCAATATGAAATTTATTAATTTTTGCTATTCCTTTTCAAGGAACCATCTTTTATCTTCCAATATTATCCCACAGGTTGTCAGACTTCTTGGAGCAGAGTCAATAACCTTGAATCTATATTTATAAGAGCGTCTTTGTGGTTCATAAGGTTATCGTAGCATAATTTTTTTAACCCATATCATCATAACCATACAGTGTTTTTAAATTTGGGGTACTCCTTTAGGATGTTGACGTATATTTCGACAACAAAGATTAATCAGCAAAAATATTGGAAAAACGTTTCTTAAAGAAATCATTTTAATGTTTGGGAGCACGATTGAACGCATAGTTATCGATATCGATAAAAGGAGTGCCTTAAAATTTAAAAAAATCTTGTATAGTGGTTTAGATATATAACCTAGAGAATATATTGTCATTAAAATTATGAAACTGGACGATTTTTCTAATAAATGACGATGTTTAATGGATATTTGAGACATGGTGTTTTAGTTACTAAAGAGTGGTTTCCAAATTCTTCTTAGCAGTTGAGTAATATAAAACCAGTATTTAATCAATGACCATATATATTTTTAAATATAAATGTAATCCGTCGACAGACGAAATGTGCTAAATGGTTTTCTTGGAGAGGATATCGTTAACAATTCATATTTCTCAATATTAGAACAAATTACCTGGAATATCTGGATTCGGATGAAATTTAGTACCTATTGGATGGACCATAGTCACACAGTGGCTGCAGTAATTAAAAAACGAGACGGTTTAATCGCCGAAATAGTATTTTTAGTAGTGAGAGCAAAGCTGAATTGGAAATCACATTGCCGGTGATGGTTTTTGATATCTTTCAGAATAGTAGATGGTAAGCCCAAGTAACCTTCTCTATATCATATGATTGACTGATCACACCGTGTTGGTCTTATATGAGGATAGCTGAGCAACAACTCATGTTTGATTAATATACTTTTCAATAACCATTTCGTTGCTTTTATGTTGACCTGCTAAGCTCGTCTAGAATACACACATTCTGTTCTGTAAGTAAAACGATACTGATATTCCGTTCGTTGGCCGAATGAAATATCCCCCGCAGGGGCCACCCATTTTTTAGTTTCTTATAATTAGCAAATAATATGTACAAAACTATGTTTTTTATATTTAATATTATATTGACATTATATATTAAACTATATGTTTATATATAATGTAATTGTATGTTTAACGTTATATTAATTTAATATATTTTTATATTAAATATTATTTTATATTAAGGTATACACTACATGCAGCGCTTTTAAATATTAATAGAAATGCAGTAAGCAGATGACGCTTTTAAGTGCACACGGCAACTAGCGTTTACATCAATGACGAGATATTTTGTCATCGGCGTTGAGTGTGTTAAGAGTCGTTGCCATATTTATTAGAAAGAGCTTGTTACGTTGTTTTTTTTTTGTGGTATCTTAACTCAATATTGACATTTTCGAAATTGCAGCGTTCTTGGACCAAGGTATCGATTTGATATTTATTTCCGAAATACCATGAAACAATGCGTTTCATAATAAATGAAAATTTCGCAAATTTGACATATTCTTCTAGTGATGACTGTCATAATTCAGTCGCTGTTAATCTTCAGGCCAACACGTTCACAACATCACCAACAGCAAACATCCACCGTCACGTGGAGAAGATCAACAATCAAAACAATGAAACAATTTACCGTAAATTTATTCATCTTTCGTGTGTTTCGTTCAAATTATTTGAAATTACGAAAACAATAACACAGATTGCAAAATTTTCTATATAATTTTAATATAAATTCGACAAACAGATGAAATAATAAATCACATTATTTATAAAATGAAATGCTGCTATAGCAACAATTTCAATAGATTTTCAAATATGCATAAAAATACATGTTTATAAAACAGAGGGAGTATTTTAGAGAGAAAAACCCTTTTCAACAAAATGTGTGCAATTGAATCACAATTTTATGTTGCACAATCATATAGAACAGGATCTTGCCTAATTATGTGGACAGTCAGGGATATTTATGGTCAACAATATAAAATATTGGCAGCTTTGACAGTTCTGGGATGTAAGGCGTAATATTAAAATGTGTCAATGACCGTTGCATTTTTCAATGGAGTTTTTTGAAAAAATATTATTTAAATATTACCTACGCATTTTGTGCCATTTGCGAACTAAACAAATGTAAATAGATCTTGAGCTATAGAAATGAAAATATTCATGACATCCATGTAGTTTTTGTAAAAATAATGAATGTATAGGACGACCCAAAACAATTGAGCAACCGAAGGAAGTGAAGTGGCGGCTTAAAATGAGCATAGTTTTGCTTTTGAATGGTTGGAAAACATTTTTTTCGATATTTTGCACATTCGCACAATTTGTAGTCTTTCTACGTTAAACTAGATTAATATTGGACAAATGGGTTTTACAACTAGGCTCCGTGGGTGGCGGCGATCGGCATATTATACTTAAATAAGTGTACCTACGGCACTATTTGAAGTAATATTGTTGTTATAGCAAAATTCACATAAATCAATATGAATTTGACAAAGTGCCTTTGCGACCAGTGATTATTGTAATGTGTCCAAAAATAGGGAATTAATTCTTTATTGATAATAAAAAAAGAAAAAAAATATTTTAAATAATTTACCGATTTTTAGAAATAGTCTTGACTTAAATAAACATTAAAAAAGTATAGTTACTCAGATTACGTTCAAGATATAATCTGTAAAATTCTATATAATAGCAGTCAAATTAATATTATGATTTTATTATACATTTATAACCCATTGACAAGAATATAAGCACATGTTAATATAATAAATTTTCCTATAATTCATTTTTTTTTTAAATAAAAAGGAGCGTTAACCCGTTTAGAAACTATTCGCGGCAAATTTTTTTAAAACAAACAGCGTTAATGGTGATTTTATTTCTATGAAAACTCACCATTGTGAAAGAAAAATTAACTTTGGTCGCTGTGACGTCCAATTACTACAAATTCGGTGTATCTGGTTCACAGTGAAATTCTCTATTAGAAAATATCACTCTGCTCGCTATTTGTCAAACTTTTTTTAAAAAATAAGCTGCTTTTAGCGACTTTTTCACATCGGATACCCAACTTTTCCCCATTTTTTGATAATTTTTATAATCTATTTGTGACTTTTACAATTTTAAATAATTGTTAGACGTATAAACTATTCATTACGATAATTAACTTATAAGTCGTTAAAAAATTTTTTTCCAAATGACGATAAATTGATTAAACCCCCGTGTCACTAAATAATTTTTACAAGAACAAATGTATCAAATTTTGTATGTATAACTGACTTAAGTTTATACACATGCATGTTTTGTAAACATGAAATTGGAGAGTATCGAGTGCTGGCAACCTGTGTATAAAATATGTAAGAATGTTTACGATTTCTCTCTGTATGTTTACTTTATAAAAATAAATAAATAAATAATAAATAGAGTATTTAGTGAGGATGATTAAAAGTTTTTATCAGTATTTAGCCAGTGATTGGTTATTTGCGAATCGAATGGCATAGACAGTAGAGCAATTGGATGAACAGATAGTGAAATGGCGATGTTCAAATGAATGACAGTGCGCCAACATACACGTCGACCAACGAATGACCGCTATGAGATGCTGGCCGGTTCGACGTATAAAGACATCGCCCCACCTATGCGGGTTACGTGTCTAAAACAATGTGTCAATGTATAAAAAGTGGATAGATATTATTATGTTGTATTTCAAATGAATAAAAGCTATCAGTGAGGAATAATTAGGAGAGACAAGTTTTCGCTTAAACCCACTTATGCGTACACACCTCAGATGCATCTTTATGCCTTGAGGTTTATGTGTGTGCGAGTAGATACGACGGCCTTAAAGTCGATTCACTGAGAAGCAAATGCCACGTGTGCTTAATTTGACGTTTGTGGCGGCCATCTCTATTTAACTAAGCGCATTTTTTGGAATTGCATTATGATGCTTATGCTCGAAGCGCAGAATGATGCGTTTGTTTCTCTCTGTCCAATTAGAGAATACCATGCGAGAGAATGAATAAAGAAACATGCGTCAAAGTAAACATATCACATGTAAGTTTCTTAATAAAATAGCTAATTTAAATATTCAAGTCTAAATATATTTTTTTTAGCAACTGCCGCAAGGTTCCTTTCTTGGACTATTACAATTAATTTTGTATTTACTAGGCTTAAATAATTTAAATGAATCAATCTCCAGTTGCAATAGAGATGACGCATGTCTTGGGTAATTCTTGTTTAAGTTATAGTCATTATGACGACGCATTTGTGAGTTTTCCTTTAAGATTTTATTTGATAAATTGTGCTTAACAACTTTTTTCAATTTAAATCGGGGAAAATATATCTCTTACGCTCCTAGGGATTTTTTACATTAAAGTAATTTTCAACCAAAATGGTCACTTATTGAGTTTTACCTTTAAACCGACGATATACCAATAAGCGGCCAAAATCAGGGTAGGCAACAGTATTATTTCCAGACACTTAATATAATGACCTTTAAATTGGTATCTCTAAAAAAACTTATAGATTTAAATCAAATTTAAAGTTTAAATAAGAAAAACCTATATTACACTAAACATATAATGATCATCGCATGAAAATAAATTAATTTCTCAGTCAAGTATTTCATGAGTCGAGTCGCAATAAACATTATGAGACACCTAAAAGGTGTCTCATACTTCATGTATGCACACATATATGAACAGATTAGGATTTAAATTATACGTAATATTAATAAAAATAATACTCTTAAAGGCTGTTTCAGTACGTTTGAAGCATAATTAATTGGATACGGTATTTTTTAAATTTTGATGATCTGTTGACCCATTTCCTTCTCGTGCTTCCGAAGATGTGCTTTCAGCGAGCAATTCTGCACAAAGGCCTGCCCACAGAAGCTGCATTTATAGTTCCTGATGTTCATATGAATTTTCATGTGCTCCTGGAGACCCTTTTTACGGGCGAACATTCTATTGCACATTATACACTCGAAGTTCTTCTCGCCGGTGTGGACGACCTCGTGCCGCTTGAGCGCGCGAATGTCAAAGAACTCCTTATCGCAGTCGGGACAGCCGTGCGAGCGATCCCTAATCGTATGGTGCTTCTGCACGTGCAGCCCGAGACCGCCCGTCGTGTATGTGACGTAGTCGCAGTACTCACACTCGCGCTTGTTGTTCTCGCCGTGCTCCGTGTACAGATGCTTCTGGCGTGCGTGGAACGAGCGAAACGTAATCCGGCACTGTGGGCACCGGTATGTGATCTTCGTGTGAATGATCATGTGGTTCTTCATCGCGCCGTACGTGTCCATGACGCGGTCGCAGTGCTTGCACTTGAAGATGCCACGCTCGTGGTTCTTAGCGTGTGCGTGGCACCGCGTCTGCGTCGCGAACCCCTTCCCACACTCCTCGCAAGTGTAATTCACAAAGTGCTCATTCATGTGGCACTTGAGCATGTGCGCATTTAGGAATACCTTTGCGCACATTAGACAGCGCTTATTCTCCAGGTCCATGGCGGCACATATTTCCGCCTTAAGCTGTTTATTCGTTTTGAGCGCCGGTTTGTTCGGTTGCTTTACGTCCCGGCCTAGAAAAAGATTTTTTTTCTCTCGTTATACAGCCATAATAATCATATATAATGTATTTAATTACTGTCTTGTCCTATTGAGGTTATTTCACTGGAATTATTCATATTTTACAATTAAATTAGACCAATCCTCGGGAATATCTATTGCTTAACTGTAAAAATAGAATGTTATATTGCTATAAATAGTGAAAGTTGCAGTGACACATAAAAATCTTAATACTAATAAAAAACAGATCTGGGACAATCAACACCTTCATTTGAACAATATCTTAACATATCAAATAGTTGATATAATGGAATTTCTCCTAAAACATATTTTCCTCTCATACAATTTATTTATATGATAATGTATTCTATTTGCATTCTGATAATTCGTCCACTGAAATCTGATTCACATGCTTAGGACGGCCTTCTATACAATTTGACATACATTTTGATAAAAAAATACACAAACTGAATGAAGGATTTTAATAAATTTTAATTTCCTTTACAATCTGTAAGTCTATATCTAATTGGTCAAATGTTAGTCCATAAAAAGCATGTCTTTAGAAATAGCCACTAAATTATAAGACCAGATCACACCGGGGTGAAAGACAACACAAAAAAATGATCACAATATTACAAAAGTGTAATAAAGAGCAGATTCTTAATTCGGGCTTTCATTATTGTTGGAATCATCTGGCAAACGATTGCTTGCCAACCGATGGATAGAGCTACTAGATTCCTATGTTGAATAGTTATGTATTGATACCTATTCAAGGTCACACTACATACTAAATTGTAGTAGGTTTTTAACCCGCAAATTGTGGCTGTCAAAAAACGCTTGACATTCGTTTTGCCAAGTCAAACAACCACTCAAAGGGCCTCTTCCCGAAAGACCTCTTCTCTGTCTTGTGTGTGGTCTTAGATCATTCTATCTCATATAACGGCTTGTATAAGGTGAAACACTGACATTATAAGTGATGTTATGAAATCAATTATGCTTCTATGCCTATGCGTCTAAAGTTTTCTAGATTCTTATATTCAGTTTATAGGTTAGTTAAGTCCAAATTTTGATAAAATGTACGAGAAAATAGAGATTTTTGAGGCTTTTAACTTTTAAATAAAGTAGTTGTAACTTTTTAATTACGTTTGTTTATAGAAATGACCGGCTTGAGTCCTCTTAATGCAAAACAATCCCAAAGTTTCTGTTCATTGGCACGCTGACGATAATTATAAATTGAAGTTCTCACAACACATCTAGTTTTAACGTATTTTCATTTGCAACGAGGCCATTCTGTTCTGGAATCAGTGCCGATTCGAATGAGGTAGGTAAACTGTATTATTTCTAATATTCTCAGTGTATAAAAAAGCTCAAGTTCAACATTTGTTGATGACACCAAGATCTTCGCCAACCCACTTATACCTTCAGATCAGTTACAACAAGACCTTGATCGATTCACTGACTGGACCAAGAAGTGGCTATTATTTATTATTTATTTAACAGGTTTCCCCATGTATATTATAATTAAAGTAATAACAAATTAAACTACCAAAAGAAAAACAAAAAGTATTAAAAACAAAAAACAATAACATGAAACATACTAAGATAAAAAATGAAAATAATGCCTCAGGCAAACATTAACACATAAATAATTCACGCCGATCCTACAACGGCGTAATAGAGCGCAGATTTTTAATCCCATTGGGCGAACAGACAAAAATATCAATCTCCACGGAAATGGAATTTAATAATTCGACTGCTCTCCCAATCGGACTATACTTGTATGCGTCGGTACGACACGCTGACCGCCTAAATAACATATGCTTCCGCGCTCTAGTAAAACGGTCTGGAACAAAGAGACCAATATCACCGAGTATTACGGGATTCTCGATGAAACCGCGGATAACCTTATAAAAATAACACAAAGTATGGATTTGTCGCCTAAACTCGAGTGTGTTAAAGCCTAACATCCCTAATACAAATGCTGATGGATACGTATTGGGAAACATTTCTGGATAATATCCATACCTACGGAGATAAAGGCTACTATCTTTAAATGCAGCCAAATATACGGTTTTACATATAGATAAAAACAACCCACGCAAAGATTATTACCTGAACGGAGTTAACTTGTATAAAGTTAACAAACAGACTGACCTGGGAATCAACATAACTACGAATCTGAAGTGGAATGATCATATATGTAAAATAGTGGGAAAGGCTAGACCGATTTTGGAATATGGCTTTCAATTATGGAATCCATACTTCATTAAGGACTGTGATTTATTGGAAAAAGTGCAAAGGCGAGCAACTAAAACTCCAGATCCTTTGAAAGGTTTGGAGTACGAAGAAAGGCTTAAGCGACTCAAATTGCCTACTCTCAAAGGAAGGCGTGAGCGTGGTGATCTCATTGAGACATATAAAATGTTGTCGGGGCACTATGATAGTCAAGAGTTTAAGAATATATTCACAGCTAATGAGAACACACATCATCTGAACTCAGGAAAACAAGCTTTCAAACGAATCCTAGAAAACATATGATTGGTAACAGAGTGGTGGACGCGTGGAATCAACTGCAGGATTCGGTCGTTAGCGCAAACAGCATCAACCAATTTAAGAACTGTCTTGATATACAACTATCTCAGTAACAGAAACGGAAACAGACCCATCACCTATACTGTCTGTCTGTTAATATAATATAATAAATTCAAGTGTAATTTCTGCAAAGGAAAGATGCGTCATGTATTATTAAATATAATGCGTTTTGCCCAGACATTATCAGAATTATAAACATACTTTAAAAACTTGTAAAACTTTGGTCGTTTGTTATTATAATTATAATCTATGCTTAAATAAAGAACCTAAAAAAAAACTAAACCACATACGCTTAGAATAATAAATAAATCAAACTAGCATTGGCCTCCTCAGAAATTCAAGAATGCCACATGATATACCATGTTATTTGAACCAGCAGTAACGACTTCAATTCACTGAACTTATCTAAATGGGGACCGCTCCGCATTTAGCCAACAAACCTGTTGGTGATATTTAAGGAAATTTAAAAATAAACATAATCTACACAATTTGAACCAGGGTTTCTACATTTTATGGATTCTATTATAAGCTCAGCGGTGATAAAATTTTTGATAGGATCATTTTCTGCGGCTAGTAATAACAAAAAATAATAATAGTTTGGAAATATCGAAATAAAAAGATTGTATAATAACTAAACTGATTAAACATTAATGAAAAATGATACATCACAATTATCCATCGCTAAAACACATCATAATTCAGGTGAAGATTAAAATTAACCATTTTTTAAAATAACATTTATAGGCTTGGACTACAACCCAGTTAGTTTTCATTACATTCCTTAAATTTTTCAACATTCATTGTAGCAGAAGCATGGTTTTATCAAAAATATTATTGTGATGTCTAAAATTAGTCTTAAAAAGAGGATTGATAAGAGTAATCTTTCGATTGAGTAAATATTTCTAAAAGGCCTTTTAAAATTAGACCCTAAGTATGGTTAGGCCGCAGGTACAGTAAGTTGTGATTTTTCAATTCACTACCAATATATAAGCATCATGATTTAATACATAATTTAAGCATCATGATTGAGTGTTATTTTTCATGTAATATGCCCCACCCACCCCCCCCCCCCCCACCGGCAACAAATCCGCAATATTCTCTATGACCGAATACCTTTGCCGTGCGAATGATTTCACTTGTATAAAGAACACGAAGTGACATTCAACCGCTCCGAAAAACACTTTTTCTTAGCAAACGCATCACATTATTTGTGGGAAAAAAAGTGGAAACCGTGTGCGTAATGAGGTAAAACCAGTAAGAAGAATTCCTGTAACCGCCGTTCAAAAAAATAAACGCTATAGCGGCCGGTCCGACCATTGCGGTCGCCGTGGTTAATAAGAATATAGTATAGTCTAAGTAATACGATCTCGGGAAGTTCTAGACAACAAGGGTGCATTAAAGCCATGACATTAATAATGCCAATAAACCATCCGCAGAATTCGCATGCCAGTGTTTATATTTGTGCCTTTATTTGTTAACACATAGCTGTGGCTCTCGGCGCAACACGATAACTCGGTCAAAGTCAGGTCATTGATCCGCCGCGCGCGTCGGAATTAGTCCTCTGACTGAATTTAAACAATCTGTTTAAAAATATAATAAATTTGGAAATGATATATTTTTTTAGGTAACACAAACCGCCCTTTAAGTCTTTGGGAATGTTCTTGGAACAGCCTGTATTCCGTATTACAGAATATCCAGTTAACATTCAATAGTTTCGAAAGTTAGCAGTAGCTGCCACCGCAACCGCCGGATCGAAATATTAAAAATATCAAGTCGCAACGTTAAAGATGCCTGCATACTCATCCCGAGTGCTGCAGGCACTAGTCGTCGCGCGCAGAAGGTGCCTGCGCCTACAGAGCTGCCAACCCGGGACCAAGCCCGCGGTTGAACAGCTAGTAACTAGCGAAACTAACTACTCTGTAATCTATTTCGTTCACTATCTACAGCTATATTCCATAAAATTTGAATCGAAAATGTTCCCACGCGTAATCAGATGCACGAAAATAAACTAAATTACGAAAACAAAAACTAAATTTTACACAAAACATAAAAACTATATATCTTGATATTATACCATAAAAAAGCACAATTTAAATCGTACCAATAGTATTGCTGAAGATTTACATTATTTGTAATTTATTATTAATATATTAAAAATTATTGACATGACTCCATACAAAAGTATCCCTTTCAGGCACTTTTGAGGCACTAATGCAGTTTTCACTATTACAACTTTGGGCGTTCATTAGATGCCGTATTCGAACATAAAAGGTGCTGAAGACAAACTAATGGAAAACTCTCAAAAAAGCTATTTTGAGAAAATTGCCTGATTTGGCCCTGTTCAAAATAACAGATTTAATGGTACGATACATACAGTTGTATGCGTATTGGCGTTATCTTGATTCAGCTATTTTTCCATAAATAAGACGAGATATTATTGTTATACAGTTAGGCTCAAAGTGACGCCCAAACCATCGCATCTAAGTAGATTTTAAAACGCTAGAAGTAAGAATCTTCTAGCGTTTTAAAAAAAAATCATTTATAAAAAATATTGTATTGAATGATATAGAATCCAGCGGCGTGTATAAGAAAAATGTATAAGGAACGCAATGATAAGAGCTTCAAATGCAAGTACTGAGCTCCCACGTAATGTTTTATGAATTTCGGTTCGCAACATCCGGGTTCAATTCGGTTACACATATATATTTGGCCTCGCAAAATCACATTTCCAGATCAATATAGTAATAAATCATATATTTAAAACAACATACGCATTTATGATGGTTATAAGAAAATGTAATAAACGCAACTATGTCAATAGTTAAGATTCGAAATGAGCTAAACTCCATGTTTAAGAGTGAATAAACCTAAAGTAAAAAAAACGCATTGAGTTCACATTGAGAAAAAACGTCCTAAAATTCAGAATAGGAGCAACAAAACAACGAAATTACATGTTTCCACAACGACAAAAATATTGTTGATACTGCAATACATTCTATGTCAGAAAATGTTCCGGGACAATGGTCGCCTCGCCGCCTATGAAATGACAAATGCGATACATCACAGTACACTAACCAGCTTGACGATATAAGACGCTCCGAATGTAGTTTTAAAGCCAACTTTTCACTAAAATATCAGGCAATAATCTGTCGAGGAAGAATGTAATTATATTTGCACCGGAAATTTGTTGGTACGCCAACATGAACACTATCAAAAGGTGCTAATTTTGAAAATATTTTCAATAAAATATGTTTTTTTTTACAACGTAAATAAAACATCCAAAACATGTAAAGTTTCAGTACAGAACGACCCCTTAAAAGAATACTTAAGTACACTCTGTTTATTTTGAGATAAACATAAGTTAGTTTAAAAAAAATCTCGAGGAATCTAATGTATTTCAAATGACCTATAATATTTTTAAAATAATTAGATTAATATTTAAAATCGCCAATATTAACAAATCCCGCAAATTATATGTATGGAACAAAAGTCTTACGCAGTTATTCTTCTCATAACAGAACATTAAAAAATATAAATTTAACTCTTTCAACCGATTCATATAGTTTGTGAAGCATTTAAAATAACCATAATTTAATAGTAAAACAGAAGTATTGCAGTATCAACTATAAAATATAGGGTCACAAACACAAGGAGACCAAAAAACCCAAATAAGTTTGAAGTGTCAATCCGAAAAGAGGTTTCCAATTTTAGAAAATACAATAAAAAAACCAGAATGGCTATGACACCAGTAGCTATCATTTAATATCAACTGCTTCTATACATTGTTTAGTAGTAGTCAATTATTTAACCAGACGTTAATTAGTAAATTATGTAACGACCTGACACCTTATATAGAAATGACGTCAGTTTTATACAAAAGTTTGTTGACTTTAATGTTAAATATCTTTATTATCCGGCAATCTAAACGGCTATGGTTGTAGAGCATCAATCCACACACAAAAATTCATCTCTTTCACATTTATACTTTTCGAGTTGAAAGATGCAACGGACAGACGGACAGACAGGTGGCCAAAGGACGGGGATAGTAGCTTCTCATACATGAATGTATGTATAGCAGCTAAAAGTGTTTTTTTCACTATTATCGTTGACATCGTAAATAAACAAAAATAATAACTATGCTTTTTAGTCAGGAATATTAGTTATATTAAAATATAGTTTTTCGTGCTTGTTACTAAACAACAAAATCTATACAGGATTTAATTTTATTCACTATGTCTTGGGGTCTTGTTGCCCCCTAAATTGTGAACTAAAGTGAATCATTAATCTTGGGACAACCTGTATAAAATCGTAAATCAACAGATCTAAATCAAGTTAGGCTTTTACCAGTCAGATTTATTACTTTGAAAGAATTTGAGTATTTGATCAATCAGGTTTTTTATATTCAATTATGGTCTCCTTGCATTGTGGCCCCTCAAATGTGCAATAATGTAGGAGGTACTCACTTTGTTTGACGCTCATCTGCTTGGCTTTCTTGGGCTTGGTGGCGCGCGACGCATTCTTGCTCGGCGGACTCGCTTTGGCCGGTGCGCTCTTCGCCTTCGCACCCTTCTTAGAGAGGGGCGTTTTGCTCTTCGCCTTGGCGTGTGCCGAAGACTTCCGCTTCGCGGGCTGCGGTCGTTCTTTCTTCACCTTAACCGGCTCGAAGAGAATATCCTCTGCAAAAGCAAAAAAAAACCAAAATGTGTAGAGCACACCAAAATGTTATGTACATCAAATGATTTCTAAATCATAAATAGTAACAAAGAGAGGCTTTAAAAACAACATATTTTGTTAGTTGTGGTTTCGTGGGAGTGACAATTTTAGCACAGAAAATTATTCACTCTTTGACCATAAAAAAAAAACTATAAGTGTAAAGAACGGTTATGCTCTGCCGAACCCGCATTTTGTGTTTTGAATGTTTTGAGTTTTTTAAAAAAGTACATTTTACTATACAGGTTCTCCCAAGACGAATCCCGCAGACTTTAGGGGGTGTTTATGTTCCCTATTAATAGTAAGAAGTTTTATAACAAAATGTGAAAAATTTTCATCACCAAATTTATTAATTTTTGGACAAAATTTGTGTAAATCGATCTTATCAATCAATAAATCAATATTATCTGTCGACCGATATCATCCCTCTTACAACCCCAGAGAAGGGGTAAGGAGTTACCCCTTCTTCTTAGATCGACCTCTGTTCGACCAGTGACATCTGACAAAGATCATTTAACTCAGCCCTAATAGGGCGTTTCGAACAACACGGCAGGTCATTAACCCCGATCTTGACTGACCGCGGCCCAGTGACCCAGTGAAATAGTTACCCGAGGGAGGAGCCATTGTAAAATAGCTGTTTTACACGATTTAGAATAGAAACTTTAACATTGAATTTCTTTGAAACTATTATGAATTTTGATAGTTCCTTAACAAATGACACTAGAAATCGAAGGACCAATTCGCAATTTTTTTTAATGGGAATAGTCTTGGGACGCCCTGTATATAAATATCAAAAAATAAGTCAAGGGGTATAGAAAATTTCATTGATCAAAAATTATTATTAAATTATATCTTATTACAGTCGACAGTGCTTTTAGGCGGCTGGCTGAGTTACGCGCAACGGGGATTAATGCCAATTATCCCAATTGTGTGGACATCAATTATTCAATGTATGACATAAATGGCATACGTACCATCCCAATCTGATTTGATGGATTCCTTATCTATATCTAAATCGGGGTCTCCTTCATTGAAAGAAGCAAAGGCTGTCGGAGGCAACCTAACGTCACCGTCTTTGTTGTATTCTGAAATCAAAACAAAGGATGAATTGTTTTGTTTACTGTAATCGGTAGTGTGTTAACAAATAACACATAACATTTTTTTTTTAATTATAAATTTTCAGATATATATACATCTTTCTAATTTTATTCATAAATATCATTGTTTATCAAAAATTAATAGAAAAAACATTCAATTTTTTAAATTTTATCAAAAAAATATATTTTAAAAAAATAAATAGAAGAATAAGTTATAAAACGTCAATAAAAATGAAATTTAATAGTTCTCATATAATCAATATTTAAAAATAATTATTACAGTGAGTATATCTATGGGTGTTTCATTTCTTCTCACGCAAAATATATATAATAATTATAAATAGTATTATTTAATACCTAATAACATAAATGAAAAGTAAAAAACAGGTGTCATTGCTTTAATTTTCTTTTATTCAGTATCAAAACTAAAATTATGCTTAAAAACTACTTTGCAACTTTGAATTTCATTTTTTGTAAGTTAGTAATAAAACCATATTCTAGATAATTTCATAAGCTACTCAAAACAGTGCAGGTTAAGATAACATTCATTGCTTTTCTAAAATAACAATTTTAGTAAGCGCCTGTAATTATTTCAATTTTTTTTAAATCGCTTTGGACTATTTGCGTCAATTTCATAAAAGTTCAATAGGCTTTGTAAACTTTTCTCTTTTTCCCTATTTCTATCTTTTTTATAATATTTTCTAATTTTATTTTTAATTTTAAGGGTTATGCTGAAAATCACGCTTTGCTCGTTAAACCCATTTATATTGTATAAAATAGTATAATTCTATGAACAGCCGGAGACACTCAGATCTTTAGCCTGAGCATTTAAAGTAGTGTTGCGACTCTCTTATTTGTGTATAAAGAAGAAAAATAATACTGAATATTGTTTTATCTTTTATCCGATTGAAGAAAGTAAATTTGAACTTTATCTAAAAGTTAAAGAACCTCGAAAAGTCGGTATTCTTCCATAAATTTTATCAAAAATCTTATTGACTGGATACATGAATCGAAAATTAAAGTATTTAAGTTTTTTAAATACATTGATTTAATTTTTTGACATTATCCTATAACGTCACAGAGCCTTTCTCTTTCTAAGAAGCGTTACATGAGACAGAGAAGAGCTTTTTCGGGAAGAGGCTCAAGGTATGAGACAGGCAGGTAACTCAAAAGCATTTCGACTAACCAGACTCTTTTAAAATCTTCAGGACGGTCTCCTGCGCTTTGATCACTTGGCATTTGAACAAATAGGAATCCATCAATCGCTGAACGCACAGGTCGCATATGTAATACTTCTCGAGCGGACTCGACGAATCTAAAAGCTGATAAAAAAAAAAAAAAACTTTAGCAAGTTTATTCAGGCCAAATGCAATTCTGAATTACATAATTTCATATGTGCACTTTAAATCATCATCATTGACAGGAATCTAAATTTCTTAATGTGGGAGGGAAGCAGTCGATATTTATACACATATTCACAAAAAGCGCATCGTTTGGACCACTGTTCATGATCCATTATCTTTCTTCCCATAATCATAGACAAATTTGCAAACAGCAAGGGTTCAGTAGTTCCTACTGGTTCAGGAAAGCGTTTCTACTTCAAAATGAAATTTTAACAAAATATTATTTATTTCTTTTCTATCAAAGCAAGCCGGCAAAGCCGGTTTCCTTAGAATGAGTTTTTTTCTACTTATCTTTAGCTCGCACGGTTCTTATTTAAGTACAAAAAATTACTTTTCATACGCTTGTCAAATTTCATTACTCAAATTTTTAAAAAACAAAAACCATCTAACGGCAAACATAGATTTTGATGAGCTCTTTCATAATAAGAAATAGTTGTATGCCAATTTTTAACAAAAACTTTTGTATCAAGGTTCTGAGCGAAGACGGCCCTCTTATTAAACGAACATTCCAAGTCACGCTTGGTGGTTCAGTATCAAGTCTCTAGCCACGATTTGGACATAAACTGGTAGGTTTTCACCCTATAAATAACCTGTAACACCAAATGAGATACCAAATACATCGCCGGCCAGCTTTTAGTTCAAAGCATACCTCAATTAGCTCACGAACCAGTGTAAGAAACGGCCGAAATAACAAAATGTCAACAAACGCACCCGAGCCTTTTTTAAAATGCTACTTTTTTTTATCGCATGTCGGGCGATTCAGCGATTGAACAATAAATAACTTATTTACGAATGCCGACTTAGCTTTAAGCATATGGCAACTTAATTTGTATTTTGTATTTCATTTTATGGACGTGTGTATTAATTGTATTTTAGTCAAGGTTAAGAAACCGGCAGAAAAAACAGTGTCTTAGCTGGATCTATTTACAATTTATTTTTTTTTAAATAATTGCTATGACCTAGGGCATATACATATTTTGGGGCCTACTCAACTAGGCCAAATGTGCCTGTCCTAAAGTCAAGGGAGATGGTGGTAATGAAGCGTTAAAACTCGGTATGGCCATTTGTGGATTCGAACCTGCGACCTTTGGGTCAACAGCCCAACGCCATAACCACTAAGCTACTACAATCTCAATTTGTATATATTTAATTTAATTTAATTCAATATTTAATATATTTTAGGGACAAACTTAAACTTCAAAATGACCAAACCGAAATGTACGTGCTCTCAGTTTAGTTAGTTGCTATGCTATGTCATGTTCGATGGTGAATTTAGAGTGTTTTTTACACCCCATGTACCATGTTCTTTGCAGAACTATTGTACTTTTATCATCCACCTAGAATTCGCCCTCTAGTACTAAACTGTAGATTAAGTTGAGTATCTTTTTGGGTACGATGGTTTGTATCTCTTCAGGGTTGAGAAGATGATTGATTGCCTAAACGCTGTTATCTTTTTGGAATAAGAGGTCCACATTCACCAGGTAGTTGGTTGCTAAATCATTTCGGCAGACTTTTGGCTAACTCTTTCTGCTTTCAAATTGTCAAAAAAGTTAGTGATTTCTATCAAATTCCTTGTTTAGTGCGTATTGCATTTAAAAAACGAATAATAGTTAATGCTATAATAACAGCTTTGATTGGTATATTGCCATATTAATACTGATAAATACATGGAAAATAAACTATTTCAAAGAATTCTATGCGAACAACCATTGTCCCAAAATGAGTCGCAAACACGCACACAACCTGAACATTAAGGGCAGAAGGAAAGAAACATTCCCTGGAGTGGCTCTGTTTACATATTCCCCTGTTTATCGTACATCGTCCTAAAATAACATAAATGTTCATAAATTCATGAACCTGTGGGAACGCAAACACCTAATTCGAGAAGCGAGTGATGGGATTGATATTTGGTCATTGGATCATTAAGTATCAGATCAATAAATACCTTATCATTGTAACACCGGTTCAATACATTGTAATAACTTTCTACTCTCCCATCATTTTCAAAGTCCTCTTGCATATTTGTCAACTTTCCGCTATTCAAACAACAGCTACACATTTCCAGTTCAATTTTAACATCGGGATCACTTTTGAATGCACTTATTAGGTCCGTCATGGTTGCATTTACAAATTTTTGGCACACTGCAAGCAAACCGCAATATCCGATAAATCAGAAATCATTCTTTCTGAGGAGTCTTTCGCAAACTCACGGGCCCACGGCGTCCCGTCGTCGGCGCCATGACATGCCGCATGAGTGATGGACCGAGGCTTAAAGCTATTAGCTATAGGCAAAAAAAAAAGAATCGCAGTGAGAATTTAACTTTGACCGAAACTCCAACTAACAAAATAAATTATTAAGTTGAATACTAATCGTAACGCACAAGTATTCTTTTATTTCTTACAGATTTTAAATAGTTACGGTGGTTATTCTAAGCGTTAAGGTTTTTGCTGCTGTCTATTTACTAGTTCTCAAAAGTAAAAAAGGTGTTTTAATTGGATTCAATGATAAAAAAAAATAGTTTTTTTTCGGTGGTGTTTTTTAATTTATAACTTTAATTTCTTATGTTTCTGCTTTAATATATTTATTGAATTACAAAAATAGATAACCAAAAACTCTTCAAGTAAACTCTATGCTTCGTCATTTTAAACATTAGACGGTCATCTTTGGACGGTCGGAACCAACGACGACGATCTTTTTAGGTAGATCCCAAAATGCAGAAAATGTATAGTCGTTAGATTTAGCAACACTGCTGATGGAATATAAAATATGTAGGTTGGATGGGCGCAGATCACTTAGTGAAAATTATTATTGTTACTTTGTTACTAACAAATTGAGGCTTTTTCGAAATGTCTCGTTCGATAAAGGATAATTAATTACGAAATCCAAAAACTGTCTGCCACTGATTCCTCTCGTTTTACGTTGCGTGAAATAGTACCTAGCGCCACATTCATACCAATAATAATATATCCATGCATGATGTATCTGTGTGGGCACATGAGAAACTAAAGAAAGAATTTAGCTTTTCGTATAATCCAACACATTTATTATCAGGGTCATGATTTACAAAATCTAGCATTCTATATTTCGTATATCTTGAGATTAATTTTGACTTTGACGTACATATTTTTTTGTCATACCAGTATAGTGTTGCGGCCCGCGTAACTTTACAAATATATGTATGTGGCCGGAAGATAAAAAAAGTTGAGTATCGTTGGTATAATCCAACTATATTGTCATCAATTTTAGGGAAAATTGGAGTTGGTACTTAATTATGTTAGGTTGGATTGATTTTTTACAATTAAGATCGCAACATCGTTTTCCTAGCGGCAATTGTGGCTTTAGAAAATCCGAGTTTTTTTTTCATAAATTAACTTTATTTGCCCTTCCTTTAAATATTATGTGTAGTCACGAACTGTTGTGCGGATCCATTGTGGGTCTATTTCAAAACGCAAATTTATAGTACAGGTAAATTTATTGTAAGGGTGGCCCTCATGCGTTAGTGATAGTCATGGAGCTAGTAAGACGGCTTTCGGCTAAACTAATATCGGTTTTGACCATAGTGGATAATGTTTGTAGGTACTTAATTATTTATGCAGTGCGCACCGATTTCGTTGCTCTCTTTCCATTATTTCTGTCCATTATGCATATTTGGAAAATCTAGCTTCATAAATTGTTGCATTCTTGCTTACGCAGTAAAACTGAGAAATGTCTTCGCTTGGTATAATTAGTATTAGTAAAAAAAAACCCCATTAATAAACTTTATCTTTATCGATTTGTTTAGTATATGTAATAATTTTTGTTCTTTTTGTCTATGCGCAGCTTATATTTTTTTTTTAATTCCGAAATATTTGACCATTCAACACGTTTGGCCTCACCAGTGTGACAGGTGTCACAAGTCTTTATGGTCATTTGAAAGTCAAGATCAAAATATCCGCAGAAAATATGATGTTAAAGAAACATTTAATGTTTTGAAACCCGTTTAAAATTTTTATTGTTGCAAGGTGCAAACAAATGAAACATTTTTAAAATTGTTACTTTATTTAATAGTGCATGAAATCTTTCAATACTTCTACTTCATTAACATTTTCGGGCGTTTAACTAATTGCCGGCAATTTTCACGTCTATCGTGGCCAACGAAAGTTCTAATTCCATGGCCTTTTAATTGGACCTTTACCAATAGAGAAAGTTTTTCTTTCTCATGACGATTTTTTCTCTTTTCAGTTTTGTATCGTTTTTGAAAAATTATATGAGCATTGCCCGTTTCTTGGGTTGGTTATTAAAGTTGGCCGCTAGTCTGATGATTTCCAAAAATCGACGTGAATATCTTAAAGTAGAAATTTGTTTTGTTGCATCATAATCATAAATTAATATCATAGTTTGTATGACTGTAAATAAACTTTATATGAAAATAGTACAAGGATCATTTAATAATATCTTTATTGTAAGCGCTCAACTGTGCCATTATCGATCGGTGCTGCGGAATTGACATCATATGTTAAAAAATATAATAAATTTGGGGATGATTTTTATTTGCATTTTTTTACTCATAATAGGTTACACAACACCCTTCTCCCTCTAAGTCTGTAAATGTTATATTAAAGTGTGAGTGAGTTATCATGTGCATTCAAAAAGATGAAGAAATTAAATACTAAAAATGCTCATAAATATTATAAATGTAAGCATAATCTCTTTGTAGTGTAAGAACTGGGTGGTGATAACCTTCATTTAATCTACAAACAGATGAATCTAGCAACAAATGACTGCAAAGTATACTATTTTATAAGATTTATTATTGAAAAAATGAATCTAAATATAAATGAATCTAAATATTATTTAACATAACAAATAAGTGAAACAGGCATGCATCATAATATATTTTTAATGTGCAACTTCTTGTGAACTTTCATATGCTGGATCAGGGTTTTCTTTCGAGTGAACGCTCTGTGGCATAGCGTGCAGCCGAACGGTCGTTCCGCAGAATGGCACGCCATGTGCGTCCTCAGCACGGACTCGCTGTAGAACTTCTGGTCGCAGACGCAGCATCCGTGTGCACGCTCGCGGCGCGCGTGATTTGCCCGCACGTGCTTCGTGAGGGCCCACGCCGAGACGGTGGTGTACTTGCAGAGCGTGCATTTATGCGGCACGAACGCGTCGATGTGCTGATCGCGTATGTGCGCCTGACGCGTGTACGATGATCGGAAGCGCATTTTGCAATGGGGACAAACGCGGTTTGGACCTGTAGAAGCAAACATTGTTGAATTCACCCATAAAATATGTACAAGCAACCTTTTACTAAACCACTAGTTGTTTAACCATAGGCTGCTAGCTGAGCCCCATGGGTGGTGTTAACGGTGAGACTTATCGCTATAAATCCTCTAACTCTAGAAACAAATTGCTGAAACTAATGTTTTTTTATTACTCTATAACTGTTATTCTTTTTTTTAAAAGATTTCTTTTTGATTTAGTGCCCTTCTCAATAAGCCAAATTTATTTGTGCTAGAGTCAGGGGAGGTGGTGGTAATTAAGCGTTAAAAATGGTATGACCATGTGTGGATTCAAACCTGCGACCGCCGTTGTTTGATAATCGACCACCTTAACCACCACGATCTTTAGGAGAGTAATTTATAGCGTTACCTTTGTGTTTAATGTTGCGATGTGCGTTTAAGCGACTAGCCTTGTCGAATACTTTGTCGCAGTCGGGACACTTGAACGTGCCCTTCTTGTGCACGAGAGAGTGCCGTGTGAGTCGGCTCTTAGTGGCGGCGCTGCGGCCACAAATGTCGCACGTGTACCGCATGAAGTGGACATTGGTGTGGATGCTGAGGAGATGGTTATTTTGAAAGGTCTCCTTGCAAATGAGACATTGCCTGTTCTGAGTGTCCATCGAGGCGGATATTGCGGCTTCTCGTTGATACTCCGTCGCTACGGAAAATGGCCAATTTAAAGATGAGTGTAGTAAAAATCCTGCATAAATACACTGCCATAGCTTATATTAAATTTATTATATAAGAGTCATATAGAATCAAAATTAGCAATTTGCCAAAATGAAGTGAAGGAATCTCAGTTACAAAAACAACAGGAATTAAAAAATATTGATGAGATTACCTTTATCCTAGATGTAAATTGTTTTTATTAAATTGCTACAAAACGAATTTACTGCAGATTACTTCTTTTGATTCTATACGACTCATAAGGTGGTGCAAAAGTCATTACTCTATCGAAAGATGCTCTCATTTTTGCAAATCCTCTAGAATGCGAAAAAATTAGGTCAATATTATTGACAAAGTTATTTATTTATTATTTATTTGGAAAACAAACTGTACAGTATATATAGGTGATGATTTTAGAGGCGTGGTTTTCAAGAAGAGATTAAACGCTTATAATTTGATGTTATGGCTAAGAATTTAGTTTTATTATAAAGATAAGGGTTTGCCATTATGTTTTAAAAATGATTTCGGGTAAGTGGCCGCCGCGGCTGACTCGAACAAATTCCAGCCGAGAGGCCCAATTTTCAACCACTTTTTGCAGCAAGTTGGGCCGTATGTCAGCAATAACGCGCCGAATATTCTCTTCCAAGGCGTTAATCGTGTCCGGCTTATCTGCGTAGACAAGCGACTTCGCATAACCCCACAAAAAATAGTCCAGCGGTGTTAAATCGCACGATCTTGGAGGCCACGCCACAGGCCCACGACGCGATTGTTACTTTATTTTAGAGTGTTTTTTTCTAAATTTGCACTATTTGCAAACGTTGTTCAAGAGTAAGTCTATTCATTATGAAATGGCAAACCAAACTGAGCATAAATTAAGTGATAGCTGTCAAAAACACCAACTACGAAAAAAGTAGTGCCAGATTGAAGACCACGCCTCTAAAAAAAACACCCTATATAAGAAATGGTACATACAATTGCGTATAAATTTGACTGACAGGTTTTCGCTAAAGTACAGAAATACACGAATAGATTAAAATGAATAAAAAAGTGGCCTGAACAGATTAAATTAATTGAGTATGTGCTTACTTTTATTAAGTTTTCCATTAGTGTTATATATAAAAACATCTTTATTTTTTGGAATCTCTTCACATTTTGTTCTACCTGAAAATCAATTTGTTAGTGATATTAGTAAAGTGAAGTCATGTTAGTCGGGGAATATGTGAAGAACACATCTGGTATTGGCAGTAGATGGCAATAAATCCTACACTTCTCAAACGGACTCCCCTTTCAGTGGGGGATTCACCCGATCATCGTGGTCCTCGGACCTGAATTTTTGAAAAAAACTCAGATCGAAGGAAAAAATGTGTATTATTACTTTTTTACTTATTTAAAAAATATTTATAGATATTCTTGTTAGAGGTAAATTCCTTTATATCCGGCCGATGATGTCCTAACAGCACTCCTTTGTATAAAACGAAGTTAAGGTCCGTACTTTCAATTCCCTCTTTGAAGAGGTTAGCTTTGATACATTCCAGAGCAACATAAACTATACATAAAAATAACTATAGTATGTATATGTGCCTTTATTTCAGTGTTTATACACATATTTTTTAGAAACCATTAGATCTTAACAAACATATTTAAGTGGATCTGTAGTCTTTTTTCTCCCGAAAAATTAGGTTTTTGGACATGTTTTTTTTTAGAAAGATTTTAATTATTAAAATTAGGTCTGAAATACTTGAAAAGGAAGTTATGAAGAATATAGTTATGAATTGACTTACTGAGCAATTCAGCCCGCTTCTTCAGCAAGAGAGCTATCTCTTGGATCAATTGCTTCTCAGAGTAGATCCCAATACTGTTGTCCAAGTTCACATTAGAAGCGCGCTCGGAATATTCTATGAATTCTTTCCGTAGCTCTTTGCAATCTTCAAATCAATCAAAGAAAAACAATTGAATCGATTAATATGGCAGCGATTTGTTACACTTTTTGTTGCGTCTTCGATCAAAAAGTGTGTAAAGTCAATTAGAGATAAATATTTGAAGAAATTTTGGATAACACTTCAGACTTCAGGCAATAAGTGGATCAAATAAATGTTATAGACCAAATGCACACTTTTTTCTTCAATGTAGCAGAATTATTCTTATTTTATACAGTAAATATGACATTTTATTATATGTCAGATTAAACCCAGCTTTAGGTTTATCGTGATGTGAAAAACAGCTTTTAATATAATTTATTTTATAAAGTAAACATACCTAGAGTAATTGTAATCATTTACAAATATTTCATACACAGGTTGCCAGCACTTGATCCTCGCCAATTTATGTTTACAAAACGCGCATGTGTATAAACTTAAGTTAAATTGCTAATCGTGTCTAAACAGCGCCTCCTTCGTCGACATAAGTTATCAAAAATATAATAAAATAGTGGTCCTCAATTTTCGATATTATGTGTATGCAAATAAATGTGTTGTTGCAGAGTATATATATATATATATATATATATATATATATATAAATTTATTATTGTAGAGTATCAGGTCAGCATTTACCTGACACTTTGGCAACCGCCAACCGTAAAGCTTCCTGCGATTTTACGATTTGGTTTCTGAAGAAGTACGTATCCATTAGTCGCTGCGTGCAATTCTCGCAAATGTTGCAACGCTTCGGGGATATTCTCAAATCTATAACCTGCAAATATTGATTTCATTACAAATTCAATGAAATTATAGTTTGTAATGAGTAATGTTGTTTTATGATAGAAATCGTCTTATTAAACGCACGCTCACTTCATTCGACGTTCTCAATGAAATTTTCTACTTAGTTTAATTTATTAATTATTGTTATTCTTTGTTTTATTAAATGTGCATATATAAAAAATTAAACACGGAAAATAAAATCGAATATTAAATGTAAGTATTGTATATTACAAATAATTGATACTTAACTGTAAAAGTGCCTACTTCTAAAAATGTTTTATTGAAGTTATTGTAATGTTTAAGGGTGCAGTTATTTATGTAACAATACATAGGTACCATAAACAAGGCTTATTAATGTAAAATTATAAAGCCCGATCTAACTGAGATTGTGGTAGTATAGTGGTTAAGGCGTTGGACTATTAGCCCAAAGGTCGAAAGGATCGAATATCACCATCTCCAACTAGGCCAAATGTGCACAGGCACATTTGGCCTAGTTGAGTAGGGCCCAAAATAATTGTATATGACTTAGGTCATAGCAATTATTTTACAAAAAAAAAAACTGAAACATGGCCGTACAAGTACTAATAATCATAGCGAAGTTAAAAAGAAATATATTTTATATTATCCTAATTGCTTCAATACTATGTACTAGCGTACTAGCTACGTACGTATTCTAAGAAGGAAAGGTGATATATGCATATAAAATATTTTTATAAATATAACCTAAATCAGAAGTATAAATAATAACAGTAATTAAATATACTTTTAAAAATATAAACTACCAATTTAGATTACATACTTTGTTTAGCGTTTTAATTTAATGTTTCATTACTAAGTACCTTATTGTTGAATTATAGGATTTAAAAAAAAGATATAAAAAAATCGCTGTAGTTTGTAAGAGCAGGCAGGAATTGTAATAATCAACACGCAAATACAAATTATGACAAATAATATTTATTTATTCACACATTAGGTTACAGTAGTATACAGAATAAAAGATATTGTAAGCGAGAACGGTTGCCGGCGAGTGGTATGGCGGCCGAATAAGGTGGGGCGAGCGACTAGAGCGCAGCCACTACTGCTGTAACGCAACTAATCTGTAGGGCGCAAATTGCAAACTCCAACATAGGTAGGTTTAGATAACCTTTCATTATTACTAAAATTTTAAATATTAGGCTTCTACGGTTTTAAAAAAAAACTATACCAATCATTACCATGTTTATCCTATCTTAATCTGTCACATTAAATAAATAATCCAGTAACCCTTTGTATTCCAAGGACCGTGGGTCATAGAGAGTATCAGACACCTGCACGTTGACTCTTAGCAGGTTAAGGACTTTTAACAAATGAAAAACGTCATCCGTTATCTTCTTGTAGGTTAGGTTCAATTACATTTTTTTGTATTTGAATAAGGTCAAATCGTGATAACAAAAAATAAGTTAAAAACCTGCCCACTCACCTGAGAATTAAAACAACGATTGATTACGGCAAAATAATTCTCAAATACACCGTCAATTTTTAAATTATCATACATATTTCTCAGATTTTCGCCACGTAAACAGCAAACGCATACAGTTAAGGCATTTTCGAATGATGTCAGCGTTGCTGTCATATTAATATTACGATCATTAGTTTTAAATTATATTATTAAAGACAAAGTACTTCCAATTATAACAAATAAACACAACAAACAGCAAACAATCTTAGTTTGTTTTGACACTTAGTGTCAAAAGTCAGTGTCAAAACTTGACAGTTATATTTTTTACTACTTCGCTGTATAAATGACCAAAGTACCGAATGATTTTAGCCAATATTAATTTTTTAAATAAATTGTATTAAAAAAGAAGTTAATACATTAATATATCCGTATACATATTGTTTATTTATTTTACAAATATTAACAATAAAATTTGCTTTTGAAGTGATGTTTCCTGTAAAAAAGTATTTTTATTTTCTTATAGTAAAAGCAAGCCCCAAAATAGAGAAATAAATAAAAGTTATTTTGCTTATGTAATAAGTAAAATATAAAATATAGTGGTTTGACATTGCTAGAAATAGCATTGGATTGAATTTTGCAAACCAATCAAAAAAATAAAAATACACTCCCCTAATTCTATAAGAGTATTCAAGAGGCTGCCGCATTCTCACGAAATGTATTTATTTATTATGCTTAGCAAAAGCCTTTCGACCTTTTTAAAATGACAATGTCTTCTGTGCATAGATACCAAAAAACATATACATTTGATTGCGCAAAGAATTATAAAAAATTAAATGGTAATCCCTATGGAGAAATACATTTATATACTAAACTCCGCTCCAATGTATGCCGCAGCGAAGCAAAGCGGTGCCCTAGTTAAATTAACTTGTACATTCTCGCTGTGTTCTCTTTTTACATTAACTTAATTTGTAAGTATTTTGTACTTCTATTAGTATTTTGTATTTGTTTTTATCGCATGGTGGGCGATTCAGCGATTGTACAATAAATAACTTATTTACGAATGCCGACTTAGCCTTAAGCATATGTCAACTTAATTTGTATTTTGTATTTCATTTTATGCACATGTGTATTAATTGTATTTTAGTCAAGGTTAAGAAACTGGCAGAAAAGACAGATGGATCTATTCAAAATGATTTGTATATATTTGATTGAATAAAAGTCGCTTCTGGCAGCGTTGAAATTGAGAAATTGAGTATGTAACTATTATTATTAATTTATTTAGTGGTTTTTATATAGTTCAACCTCCTACAATTTGTAGGCGCCAAAAAGTGATTTCGAGATGGCGCTATTTTGTTTCCAACGAAATATTAATGATACAATAATACACCCAAATAGCCCAGACGCAAACCTCATAAAAGTTAATTTATCATCACAGATGGCGCACTGTTTTTTAAATAATTTTAGATTTAAACCTCAAGAATATTTTGCCATCTGTTATTAGAACGATAAAACTGTTTATTTTATAGATGTTTGAGACTTGGTACGTCATCTGCATCATATTTTAGTTACTAAAGAGTGGTTTCAATTTCTTGCTAGCAGCTGAGCTATCAAAGTAATAAAGAAATATTCAACTGTAGGATGGTGATCTTTGTTCTAACTTGTTCTAAGGAAGATTCATAGGCAGGAATGAGTGGAACAGCCTGAAACTTTACAATAATTTTATTTTGAATAATTATTACCTATTATTATTATATATAAATTACTCTGTTTTTTGTTTAAAATTCTTATTATAAAATATTTATACAAATCAATGCTTACATTATTATACAAGGTAATTATATATTTTGGTGATCATATATTTGTAATACTGTACAACTTCTTGTGAACTTTCATATGCTGGATGAGCGTTTTCTTCCGAGTGAATGACCTGTCGCACAGCGTGCAGCCGAACGGTCGTTCCGTGGAATGGCACGCCATGTGCGTCCTCAGCACGGACTCGCTGTAGAACTTCTGGTCGCAGACACCGCAAGCGTGTGCACGTTCGCGGCGTGCGTGATTCGTCCGGACGTGCTTCGTCAGGCCCCACGAAGTGACGGTGGTGTACTCGCAGAGCGTGCATTTGTGCGGCACAAACACGTCGCTGTGCTGATCGCGTATGTGCGTTTGGCGCGTGTAGAATGACCGAAAGCGCACATTGCAATGGGGACAAACGTGGATTGGACCTACGGAAGCAAACCACAAGTGTAAATTATTTATTAGTTTATTCAGTGCATGCTTCATTTAATTATAATTGACCTTTATTTGTAAATAATAAACTATAATAATAATAAATATATCAAACTACTGTCCTTTAAGTGGGTTCAACTATTTCAATCTCATGAAACAAAATATTTAATTTTGAAAAAAAATGGTTTGTACATTTTCAAATCAATTCCCAAAATAGTTTGTATATCGCGCATAAGTGACTTCTCGGCTTATTCACCACTTGCCTCTCAAGTGAACTTACCGTAATATGTATAGGAGATCGTGGTAGTCTAGTGGTTAATTGACATAAGCGTTGCGGGTTCGAATCCGCAAACTACCCTGACTCTAGGACAAGCACATTTGGCCTAGTTGAGTAGGGCCCAAAATAATTGTATATGACCTAGGTCACAGCAATTATTTAAAAAAAATACTTTCTTCGAAACTATTGGGCCATTTTATTTTGTTTATAAATATCATTCGTCTCATCAAGCACAGCTTAACTAAACTACATACTAAAAAGTACGTAGCGTTACCTCTGTGTTTGGTGGCGCGATGTGCGTTCAACCGGCTGGCCTTGTCGAATACTTTGTCGCAGTCGGGACACTTGAACGTGCCCGTCTTGTGCATGAGAGAGTGCCGCGTGAGTCGGTTCTTGGTGGCGGCGCTGCGGCCGCAAATGTCACACGTGTACATCATGAAGTGCACGTTGGTGTGGACGCTGAGCAGGTGGTTATTCTGAAAGGTCTCCTTGCAAATGCGACACTGCCTGTTCTGCGTGTCCATCGAGGCAGCGATTGCGGCCTGACGCTGTACCTCCGTTCCTGTATAATTCAATTAAGAGGTTTGAAAACCTAATTAACCCAAAAAAAAAAAAAAAATAACAGCTATATAACAGCAAGACATTGTATAGAGGTTTCCATAGTTATATTATTATTAACATTATCATAAATAAAACTGCACATGGTCACCTTAGACAAAAACTGATGCCTCCTGTTACAGACCGATTAAAAGCGTAGAAAAATATGATTTTAGAGGGATCATTAACCGAGGATAGTTCAAGTAGAGGTGCAATTATGTGACACTTACAAACTTCACAAAATTGCATATTTTGGTCTTGTTTACAAACGTAATTAAATGAATTTATAAGAATTTGTATGGTATTACAATTTGGGGTCTTACATATGAAACATATATACAGCGAATTTATGTTTTACAAATTCATATTTTAAAAATATGATTACAAAAAGTAAAAAACCTCAATGCAAGGCGACTACTCTAAATTCTTCACACATTTCAAAGTCCTACTGGTACGCCAACTTGCACAGAATTGCAATCAACCGCTTTTCAGATGAAACATGGAAAAATCTTGTGACTAATAAGTACTCTACCAGACAAATGTCGAATGAAAAGTATACTGTCGAAAGATGTATAAATACGTATGGATATCGGCAATTAAAATATGTAATACCCAGCCGATTTAATAAAATACCTCTAGAAGTTAACCTAAAAAGAAAATCTTTAATAAAACTATATATAGTATTTATAAGTATTTTTAGAAAACAAAAACAACTAAAAATTATTTAGGTATCTTAATTAAATTAAATCATACATTCTTGCTGTATTCTCCTTTTAAATCACACGATTTATGTTAACTTAATTTGTAAGTATTTTGTATTTTATTTTATTTCATTTTATGCATGTGTTAATTAATTGTAATTTAGTTAAGGTTAAGAAACCGGTAGAAAAGACAGTGTCTTAGCTGAATCTATTTACAGTGTATTTGTAAATATGTAATGTTTAAAAGTTGGTTCTGGTAACGTTGAATTAGAAAAAAAAATTGTAAATAATTTATACTATACAAGCTGATCCGGCAAACTTCCTTCTCAGAATCAATAAATGTTGCATCAACTTATTAGCTGAATTAAATTCAGTTTTTTTTACTAAGAATACTCAAAATGAATTGAGTTCAATAAATGTAAAAAAATCGAAATGATATGTATTTTGACACAATGACAAATGCGATAGATAACCTCACAAAGTGAACATCTTCGAAGGCAACTTACCGTCTGAAAATAGAATTCCACAGAATACAAAGCCGTTCAATACAAAATGTACGAGAAAATGATTCTTCCCTATATTTTTTTTTCATTATTTTTTCCGATGTTTTAATAGTTATTCTGCTATTCGGGGCGGAGACAAATCCAACGAATCAAAGATCATAAAAGTCGGTCCAGCCATTCTTGAGTTATAAATGGTGTAACTAATCCGACTTTCTTTTATATATATAGATTTAACGCATATACATTAAGACGTTATAAAGAAAGAATACATATGTCGGCTTTTTAGTATATACACTATAGGTCTGTATGTATCCACTTTCAAAATGTTGTAAACGATATATGAAACGTATAGTTACCTTTAGTGAGGTATCGCTGTCCATTCTTGTGCTGGTACATGTGATTAATGAATTGACGCTTGAAGGCAAAACTCTGGTCGCACTCCTCGCACGAGTAATGGCTGAAATGCTGGCTCATATGCTGTTTAAGCTGGCTGTATCTCAGGAATTTACTTTGACAGACGCGGCATTGGAGATTCTCCTTGTCCATTGACGCCAGCACTTTACCTTCGACTTGTCTCTTGTTCATCATTGGATCTGAAGAGACGCGAGTATTTTTACACTGTGATTGAATACGGGTTTTTAGAATGGAAGTCTAGCAGTTAAGGCGGCTGCGGGTTCGGATTCGCACATTACAGTCATACCATTTTGACCGCTTCGTCACCATCTTACCAGAATCTTGCTTAAGTAAATTTGGCTTATTTAACTAATCTGAATTAAATTAAGTATATTACTTAATTAGTATAATTAAGTATAATTATATACGCGTTGAGCAACATATAATTACATTTTGTCATAACCATATAACTTTCAGATTATTTATGTTTAACAATCGAGTTGCTTTATAATAAAATTGAATTGCATGCTCTATATTATATAAATAATAATATAATAAATAATGATAATAATAATTTATTTATTATAATATGAAAGGTTGAATATTCCTGATAAATAAATATTCTTACATGTAAGTACCTACGGTAAATACTCTATACAAGAAATTCGTTTCTATATGTTAATAAAGACGGAGACATTCTCAGAATATCTTTAAATTTATTATAAAATCGCGGCGCTAAGAAAGCGAAGTGTCTCTGAGCAAACCTTGTCTTCGCTTTCGGTATAATATGTTGGTGGCTAATAAGTTGCCTCGTAACTATTCTATGACAAAGTACCTTATGATCGTATAGTTGTTTTAAATAAAACAAAAGACAGCTTTTGGAGATGGTTTGCCTAATATCCATAACCTAGAAACTTTGAAAGAGCTTTTCTGATGGTCTTTTGATAACCAATATGATAATGGACTTTTGAACTTTTATGACTGGATCTATACAACTCTTGGTATCTTCACACCAGCTAATTATTCCATAGGAAATAATATAATATGTGAATGTAGGAAAATGTTCGAAGTATTCAATTGTGTTTTAGCCGAGCAAAACATATTCTGATGCTTAAATAACTGGGTTATGTTAGTTATGCAATTTATCATAGATTATTTAGTGAGGGTAGATAGTTTCACACATATATGCCGAATCGATGCTTAACTTTTCCTTGAGGACGGTCCGGCCACAATTCAAAAATTTCATCGCAGAGTCTTACCTCACAAATGTCAAAAGTAAGGTGTTAGTTTCCTTGAGGTCACCGTTCACTTGAGACGTCAGTAATGAATAATGGTCAACATTTTGGCTTATAGAAACAAATCTTGAAAGGTGGTTGATAGCAAGGAAAATAAGTTAAACTGTTTATTTTATTTTGACTGCCTTTGACTTTATTTTAAATGCAAAAAAAACGATACAACTCTGCTAACAATGACGTCACACTTTGAAAGTGACGTCATTATTAGTAGGAATCGAACTCCTGGCAAGTTCCTTCGGTGAAAGTTAAAACTGTGTTCGCTCGAGGAGCGGCTCAGCATGTGGGTGTTAGTAAGCTGAAAACGTATTAATTTATTCAAAAGGTAAGCACTTACTTTTAATAAGTTTTCCATTTGTGTCGGTTTTATCTCTTGAGTAACTTTTTCTAATTAATATCCTTTTTGAGGTAGTTTTTCTTCTTTTGTTGAAGTTTGTATCTTTGTTAGACGAAGAAAGCTCATCTTCGCTGAATCCATTGCCTAAATGATCCTCCGAGATTTCGACATCTTCGCAATCTGTTTTACCTGAAAGTCGATTCGTTAGGTCATCTCAATGGGGCGGAAGGCATGTCAGGGGACTTGAAAGTATGAAGAGTAGGGCTGAAGTTGGCAAGAGATAGCATTATAAGTTGTGACATCCTCCTGGGGATAACAAAATATGGCATAAATAATATTGAGAGTTATCAACTATGTTTCACAAGTTTTATACAGGAGGTCCCGAGGTCATTCCCGAAGACTAAGGGGCTGTGGCGCAGTGGTGTAAGCGTCTGCTTCTAAATCCAGAGGTCCTGGGCTCGAATCCCCAGTGAGTCAAATCCGGCCAGGTCGCAGTTGAGAATATTCAACGGCGCTTTTTTCAACACTATTGACTGAGTTAAATAACAAGACTTATTTATTTACAGACTTGCAAGATGTTGTTTGCTTGTAATGAACGGCCTTGCATCATGAAAACAACAATAAGGCAGTCGGAACTGCGCCCAATAGCGCTTCCTTGACAACACAGGCCATAGGAACGAAGAAAAAGAAGAGGTTTTTATGTTACGAGAAAGAAATCATATTAAAAAGATATTAAAGTGCTGGTGTGAATTACATTTGGCATCGCGACATGCTATCAATATACATAGCGTTACCAGAGCATGTTTAATGACCTGGCGTCGCGAGCGGACGATCAACTGGCGGGCCGTAATATAACAACGGTTTAATATTATCATGTAAAGTTTACATTTTTTTTTCGTGGGAACCATTTTGAATTTTGATGTCTATACAAATTATATTTGAAATTGCAGGGCTATCCTTTTCAGAACATCCTGTATATTATGATAAAAAAAATGTTTTAATGGATACTTATATAATAGTAAAATCACATATACTTACTGAGCAATTCAGACCGCTTTTTCAGCAAAAGAGTCATCTCCTCGATCAAATGTTTCTCAGAGTAGATCCCAATACTGTTGTCCAAGTTCACATCAGACGCCTGCTCCGAATATTCGATTAATTCTTTCCATAGCCCTTTGCAATCTTTGAATCAAAGAAAAAAAATACATTAATAAATATGGCAGCCATGATTCAATATTAAACGGTAATAATAATTTTAATTTCATTCGTGTTACTTTTTGTTGGATGTTATTAATTAACAACATTTTAGGTGTCTCGCATCATCATGAAAACTAACGACTGGTAAATTGTATAAAAAAATGCAAAAATAATTCATGCCTAAATTTTTTTTTTTATCAAAGCGCTTGTGTAAATTTCCATTAACTCTTCGTGGTCACGTGGCACGGCCTCGGGGCGGACCAACTTATGTCAAGACCGATTTAATACCATTTTTTAGTCAGATACCGTGATGAATTTTGATATGAGGTCAAAACACATCATTTTCGAAATCGCGGGGCCAATAAACTGGTCTTGGAACACGCTGTACATACTCGTAAGTACTCAAGTTACTGAAGAGAATTTGAGGGAAAAATAACCTCACTTTAGCATGAATTAAAGTGACTTCTAAGAAGTAATTTTGGCTATCGGTTGATTTAGTAAAAATATATTTAATTACTTAAAGTAAATTGATTTAATTCTCATTTAAACTCGTATCCAGTGAGGTTTTTAGATTGCTCAACTGCTAAAAAAAAATGGACTACGACTTAGTAACTAAAACATAATGCAGATGTGTCGCACCAAGTCTCAAATATCCATAAAATATTGTAATTTTTTGGGAAAAACCTCACAGTCATAATTTTAAGGGGCCTCTGCGAAAGCACTCTTTTTGTTGAGTGCGTGGCCTTGGATCTTTCTATCTCGTCAATTGCATGTAAAAACAGAAATATTATGCACCATTATTGGTTAATTGTGAACAGAATCAATGTATCTTTATGAAATCAACAAGTCAATTGACGCTTCATTACCACTATCTTCCCTGACTCTAGGACAGACACATTTGGCCTAGTTGAGTAGGGCCCAAAATAGTTCTATATGACCTAGGTCATAAGTAAATATTTTAAAAAGTCTAAAGTTTGGATAAAATGTACTTGTATGTTTCAAATACAGATTTTTTGAAGTCCTTAACTTTTAGACGAAGAAAAAATTTTAATTATTAATCTTATAGAGGAGATTTTTTCTCATGCTTTTCATTTTTTCTCATGCTTTTCATTTTTTCTCATGCTCTGATTTTATTATATACTTCAAACTGATTAACATTAGTTCTACAAGTTGTCTTAATTTTGACTATTTTTTTTTCATACAAAATAAATAATATCCCAGGAAACGTTTGGTTCGCTCGCGGAGTGTCTCGTCCACGCTGCATGCTTCAGGTCATGATCGCGCTCCTTGACACACCGGCCGCCCCGGTCAGGAGGAACTGTGCGTTGAAACTTAAATAGGATTTTGTCTTTTACTGTTTTTACCTACTTTATTGACACATTCTTTAAGTTTAAACTGCAAATAATTTGCATAATAGTGCGCCATCTGTGACTTGGCAAAATTACTTTTCTAAACTGTAAAGATTTATGCTTCCATGTAGTTTGCGTCTAGGCTATCTGCCAACAAAATATAATTCATATTTAGTTAAAATAATGATTGGGCGGGCACCTACTAATTGTATGTATGTATAAAAAGTACTATATATAATTTATTGTAACTTACGAAAGAATTTCAGTAACATAAAATACCCTACTGAAGACGACTTTTGTGGTGAGTTGCAAATATATAATAAAAAAAAATCTTTTCTGTCTTTGAACATTTGGGGCTGACTATAAAATATATTTTTTGCTTTCTCTAGAAAAGTTAGACATAACGAACATGACGAGCGGCCAACATAACGGACTCTAGCCCGGCCAACCGTAGCTGAGATCGGACATCTTTGTGAATACAGCTAAGTCGCAGAGAATCAGCCCAGCGTTTACCTGACACTTTGGCCACCGCCAACTGCAACGTTTCCTGCGACTTTATGATTTGGCATCTGAAAAAGTATGTGTCCATCAGTCGCTGCGTGCAATTCTCGCAAATGTTACAACGCTCCGGGGACATTGTTGAATCGATAATCTGTAAAAAATGTTATAAGTGATAAATGTATAAAGAAAAATGAGATAACTCTACCGACCATGATCTCACACTGGTACAACGTAAAACTTTGTCTTTGTCCGGTGTTATAAACAATCCAACTTGAATTCTCAACTATTATTCATAACGTTCACGAATAAGCAATATATCCTAAATTTGTAATATACAACGGTTCAGAAAAAAATCTCTTTAATCTGGCAATAAATCATATCCATTAAATGTGTTATAATATCTTATGAAAATAAAAGCAATGGGCACCTCTTTTTTGTCAAAGTATTAATAAATACAGAGAAATTTATCCCTTTTTAAATTGTGAGCATCTAATTAACACTTAAAAGTAACACTTATAATGGCTAAACTCCCTGATAAGTGCCAAAAAGTAGTTCTCCGAGTTATAAATCGAAAGCCTTTTCGCTATAGTTCCGACGTCTTATTTTCTGACTACAAAATCCTTGATATCCGACAAACCTTTATTAAAAACGTCATTCTTAATCAACGACTTTATAAGCAACAAAACAACCCTTAGATAATTTAAATCCTTCAATTATTGTAACTCGATCAAGGTTACGAGGAAATATGGTACTGCCAAAAATGAATACCACTTTTGGGCAAAGGCATCTCAATTTCCTTGGACCTAAACTTCTCAACAGCGCAGAGAGCAGATTTAAAAAGCACAATCTAAATTCAGTCTTGCAAAAAACATCACCAAATGGCTCCTCGCAATAGGCGGAGACGCATCTGAAAAGATGGCAAGCAGTTTATTACAATAGAAAAGCTAACATAGGACGGACTATAATAAGTCATTTTATATATTTTGTTTATGTTTCGTTTTTTTGTATATTTAGTATATAAATTATACATAACACAATTATCAGAATTATATATTTAGTAAATGTATATTGTATGTAGTATAAAGACAATAATTGGCACTATTTATTGTATGTATAATGTTTTGTATTTATGATATTTATTCTATAATCCTTTTTTATTAGTAACGTCTCATGTACGTAATAAGTATCTTATTTTTTCTGTAACCTTCTTCTGGCCGCTCATAGACAGGTTTTTTTAACCTAGTTAGAGTGGCCACGTTGCTTCAAAACAACAATAAATGACTAATGTTTAATTTGTCTATATTATAATAAATTAATTCATTTTTCAGTGTTATTATATCATTTATTGTTGTGACTTCCTAATGTACCATAATGAACAAATAGTGTCGTATAAGTTTTGAAGTAGAACACATTTTATGGGCCGGTATATTCATAAAAATCATTCAAATACAATTATTTAAACAAAGTATGAGCGAGTCAATCGTCTGCAAAGCTTACCAGGATTATTAGGTTATGTTCGAGTTGTTTTTTTTTTATAAATAAATAAGATCAAATTGCTTCAATGCATCATTTCAAAACATTTCTACCCACCTGAGAATTAAAACAGCGATTGATTACGGCAAAATAACTCTCAAATACGCCGTCAATTTTTAAATTTTCATACATATTTCTCAGATTTCCGCCTCGTAAACAGCAAGCACATGCACCTAATTCATTATCAAACGATGTTAGCATGTCTGTCATAATATTATGATCATTGGTGCTAATACTTTTATCTATACGAAATAAAAACAATACAAAGAGTTGAGTACATACAATTAAATTTTATTTGACATTTTTGATTTAGGAAATTGACAGTTTTTCTTCTTTATATGACCGGCCGTCTAATATTGCCAATTTTAAAGAACATTTTGTTTCTACCCAATTTTTAAATTAACATATTTTATAGTAGATGTATCATTTTTGTATAAATTATATTTTTTGTTAATTATTTATATATATAAGCCCTTTTTTCGCCGACAGGAAAATATATTTTTTAAACGACTTCTCTAGTTAGTGGTAGATATGGCATTAAACTCGCCCGCTTGACATGCGTTTATTATGATTAAAATAAATTATGTTCGCTAAAGAAGAATAGGTACTTTTTTTTTAAACAGGACTCTAATTTTTAGGTATCCACATTTTTATTGCAGCATACTTAATAAAAAAAGATTGTCTATGAGACCTGTAGCTATCATATAATATCAACTGCTTCAAAATATTGTTCTAGTAAATTAGTAAACCAGATCTTGACGTCTTCATTTCTATCTCCATTTGTGCCGCGGCACTTTTAGCCTATTTGACGTGCATTGGATGCCCATAGCACGCGGCTAGTAATGAAACAACACAGACATAATACTTCAATTTAATAATAATAATTATTATAATGTGGCACTGAACATTCTTTTATTTCTTTCTATTATCTTAACATCTACATACATAGATCATCTTTTACATAAGATTAGTTTGTATCAGTTTTAACTAGCCAGTAATAAATAATACGTTCCAACAGCCGTGCTGTCCTATTTTTGAAAATCGAATAAAATATTTGAGCACTCTATCAAACTGTCAATATCTCAATAACCAATACTAAAAATTTGATGATTATATATCTATATTATTCGACCAGCCACCGATGTGATCTAAACAGCTATAGTTGATTTTTATGAGTATCAATCAACACAGTAAATTCAAATTTTTCGCATTTGTACTTTTCGAGTTGAAAATTGCAACAGACAGACGGACAGCCAAAGGACGGTAATAATAGCTTCCTAAACATGAATTTATAAACTGAGGGAACCTGCTTTGCTACATTCTGAATAGATAAAGGTAATAATATTTTGTCAAAATTTCATTTTGAAGTAATGAACAACTATGGGAACTATTGAACCTTTTCTTTCTCTCTTGCAGTTGTCATTTTCGGCTTTGATTATGTGGCGATTGATGGATTTAGAGAGGGTTACGGGCAACGGATCATGAACAGCGGTCCAGACCAGTGCTTTTTGTGAACACAAAAATCTACTAATATCTCTTAAAGAAAAATGTCTTTATTGCTTACTACGTTTTGTTTACCATACGGTCGTATAATAAACCCGATGGGTTTCATCAATACCTAAGTTAAAGCTTTACTCATCTCTCGCAATCAGTTAAGTGGCCTGGCAACGATTGCGGGCGGATCCTTTTCCTTCAATAATGCTTCGTGACGGAGCCCCGCTTGCGTGTGAGAAGTCCGTGAGCTTTGACTCCAAAAACAACGTCGGTATTTCACTGGTACCGTCTTTCACATATTCCACACTAGGGTTTTGGGATCGCTATCCTATGAAATGACCACATATAGATAGTACCCAGCGCTAAATGTCCATTACACACTGGCGGCGGTGTGAAATACAATTAACACAAACTAAATAGTCATATTATTCAATTATACACGATAGTTATGTAGCCACTGAAATGCATTTTACCTATATTAGTATATTTTACTATTTAATATATTTTTGTAAATTTAGAAAATTTACCCTTGTCTGTCACGGGCGGATATAACTGTTAAAAGATTTCTATATTTCGCTCGGAAATATGTTGCCAACTTAATTTAAGGTTACAGTAAAATTGGGCATTGTCTGCGTTTTGTTTGATGCTGAGTGCCGTATACAAAGAAACGACTGGCGCTGTTAATGCACGCTGCAGGACCATGTTGCTAAATCCAGCCCTGCATATACCTCATAACATACCGAAATATTTACGACAATCACCCGGGAATAATCGATTCACATTTTTTTTAAACTGTTTATAAATAAATTTGTAGCATATGTTAAGATCGGCATTCTCGGGGTTATTAAAAATCCTTGTTATATGCGGAATATATTTATTCTATTTTTTGGTTGCCATAAATGTTTGTATTTTTTAATCTATTATAATATTTGATTCAATCTTTATTTTGCTATCAATCTCTAACTCTGTTGTAACTTCTTTACGTTTTTTATTTATCCTTCTAAATTTGTGGGGGTTAGCTTCCCGCTCGTGACGACGGACGTGCCATGTGAAAATACGCTTATTGACGAACTTCTGGCCACAGTAGGTGCACAGGAAGTTCCTCATGTGCAGCCTTAAATGTTTGACAAGCGTACGTCTCCTCGAGACTAGCAAGCCGCAAATGTCGCAACTGTAGTTCAAGGTGTCCGTATGAACCTCTAAGTGCTTTTTGAGGGTGGCTTTGTCAAAGAAGTTCTTATCGCAGTGATTGCAGGCGTGCAAGCGTTGGCGCACTGTGTGCCTCGTTTGTATGTGCCGCGTGAGTCGGCCCGACGTGAAACTCAAATAGCCGCAGTACTTGCACGGGAAACCCTGGCAGTCGTTGTGCACGTCCAGCAGATGCTTCTGGCGTGTGTAGAGCGACTTGAAGCCCATGCGGCAGTGAGGACAGACGTGATTCACCAAACGGTGCATCGCACGGTGGCTGGACATTTTGGCGTAGTTCGAGAATACTTTATTGCAGTCGGGGCACTCGTAACTGCCCACTTTGTGCGTGAAAATGTGCGAGCGTAGGCGCTTGATGGTCGCAAAGCCTTTGCCACACTCCTCGCATGTAAAGTTCTGAAAGTGGCTGTTCATGTGCTTGCTCAGGCTGTGGTTCGTTAGAAAGTTCTCATGGCAGATTCGACATTGGATTTTCACTAGGTCCATAGCCAGCCTTATTTCCTCATCGAAACCTTTCTGACTTCTTACTGTGAAGAGAATTAAACCATAGTCAATAATACAGATTAAGCGAAGAGATTCCTATAAAAACACCAATAAAAACGTGCGTGTGAACGCACTTTGTTTACAAAAGCACGGGATCCAAATATCAAGTAGAGCAAAGATATAGCTTTATTAAGCTGAGCTAAAATCTAAAGTAAATCCCTCTCAACTTTAGAAAGCTTAGCTGTCATGGAAAGCAGGGACCGAGATCAAGACCACGTTGAAAGATCGGAGAGGACTATTTGTAGTCATTAGATTTAAGTAAAAGTCATAAACTGAGTAGAGTTTGTGGTGTACACGGAGAATATTTGGAGGATTTTTGACCTAAATAACTTAAATGGTATTGCCTTAATTTAGTGTTTATTAGCAACATAACTATTGAATATTTGTTTAATACTTCGTCAGAATTTTATGTCAGAAAAGAGGGTAAATCACTTTCATAAGTACTTCCCGGCCCTGAATTGACATTTTATACTTTACCCATAGAAATAGTTAATGGTAAATAAGCGCTGCAAGTGAATTACAGCGGATATGACAAAATTGCCGTCAGTCGAAAACTAAGCTCTAACCCTCCGCCCGGTATCAGGCAGTGATTGCGTCGCTGTGTTCCGATGGCTGAAAATGAATACACTACGCAATACATAGATTTGGCTTACGCCGCGTCTACCTAATTCAATAGTCGGTGACTTTACCCAATTCAGAACACTTACCAAACTTTTTAGTGATAGGTCGCTTTGTTACTTTCATTCTAGGAACTGCTCTTTTATTTTTTACAGTACTGGCTCTTTTTTCAATACAATCAATATCCGGAATTAAGTATTCTTCAATCGGTTTAATAATACTATCTTTCTGAATATCTGCGAAAAGAAATAATTAAAGAACTTTCATAGTAATTATATCGAAAAACGTTAATATTATAAAATGCTCTTCTCTAATTACGTAGCTATATCTATCTACCATTATACCTATAAAATACATAGGTATAATTATAATAAAGATTAATGGTTTCTTATATATCATACTATAAAAAAATTAACAGATTCTTGGATGAAATTCTAAGGTATTTGTAGTATTATGTATATATTTAACACTGTTGTACCCACCATTTTCTTCATAACTTCCTCCTTCAGTATAGGAATTTAAATCATCCTCTTTTTTAACATATATTTCTTCAATTGCGTCGTTTACTTCAATATATTGGTCATTGCTCATTTCCGCCTCTTGGGGAAATTCTGAAAGTTGGTCACATTTATTACTAAGAAAACACTTTATTTGACATGCATTAATACATCGTTAGGACAATCTCTACTAGTTAACCCAGAGTGGTTATCAAGAAAATATATTATTCCATCGGTGGAAAAGATTCTTCAGTGAAAACAAATAATAAAAAAATATGATTAAGTTATAAATATTACTTTACTTTAGGAACCTCATATGTGAACAGGCATGGAAAAATTGAGGGACAACTTTTAACTGATGAATTTCCCTAACCTGACTCCCTTAGTATGGACAAAATGGTTCCCTGCGCTTTGATCACTTGGCATTTGAATTGGACTGAGTCCAGTAGTCGGTCTGCACACAATTCACAAATGTAACAGCACTCTAGAAGTCCACTCGACTCCAACAGCTGTGGACAATAAGGAAGAATTAAGTATAAAAAATGGTAATCCCTTATACGCCGAAGTACAGAAGTTTGTCAATATCTTTTAAACCCTGTAAAAATTCCTGTAATGTTTAAACTATGTACCTACATTACAGCCTTGCCCTTGTTTTTATTATTATTTTAACTAAGTATCTATATATATATATATATATATAAAACAAAGCGGTTTAGTTACACCGTTAATAACTCGAGAACGGCTGGACCGATTTTTATGATCTTTGATTTATTGGATTTGTCTCCGCCCCGAATAGCGGAATAACTATTAAAACATTGGGAAAAAATGTATTGATAAAATTCATTTTCTTATACACTTTGTATGGAACGGCTTTGTATTCTGTGGGATTCTATTTTCCAACGTTAAGTTAGTTGCCTTCGAAGTTGTTCACTTTGTGAGGTTATCACATTTGTCATTGTCATTGTCTTTGATTTTGGTAATTCTAATATAGACCTTATATAAATAATAATAATAACCTTATATAAATAATCCCCTTAATATTTAGAGATCAAATTTTGGCATAAAAAATCCTAAATGAGTTTGAAATGTTAAAAAGCATCCCGGCTCTAGGTTTGATCGGATCAAAAGGTGTGATTTTACAGACATTTTTGTAGGTGAAGACAATGCGAAGACAGCATTTTAAATCATTTAAAAAACATATTTAGTTTATATTAAATTGTAGGCCGAGGCGACTTCACTCGCCCCATAATTTGCTGTACCTACTCGTGATCAAATAACGTCGGTTTAGACATTGCTCAAAGGACATATTTTCAATAAAAAAGCATAAAATTTAAACTGACCCGTGATTCGTAGCACATATTTATAACGCCGAAATAACTATCAGTATTGCCTTCGTATTCGACAATGTCCTGCATATTTATTAAATTTACACTGTTTAGGCAACAACTGCACATCTCTAACTCTATTTTACAAACAGGTTCTGAATCAAGTTTAATGGGATCCATTTTGATAATCACGAAAATATTTAATTATTACTATTAAACAAATATGATTTCCATAGTATAACCTAATTCCTGACTGACAGCAAAACTAACTGACATAAATGTCATTTGCCTACTGACAACAATATAATTACTTTCTGGTGTCTTGTAGTGAGAATGCTTCCTTTTAAAAGATGCAATTAACACAGCCACGGAAACAAATACTATGTAATTAAATTAACAGAAAATAAAAAGAAAAAAAAAACTAACTTAATATTTAGGAAAAATAAAAAAATCAAAAACATTTATTGTTTATTATGAAAGAAAAAGAGTTAATGACAAAATAGTCTCTTTGATAACATTATAATAAAAAAGACAGGTCAAAATGCTGACTGGTTTACTGGTGCAATTTAATAATAAATGTAAGCCATAGAATGTTATAGAACTAAACATTTTGACTCTCACAGTATTATCGCTTTGAGACACACTAAACATAAAATATAAGCATAGTCTAAAAAAATATATAAAATATACACTACTAGGTATACTCAACAACCATTCGCCCCGTCATACTACTCACAACTTCACAAAACCAACACCTAAAAACAATAGAATAATATATTAAAACCAATTAATATGTGTTTGTGTTGCAATCATCACAAACTTACCCATAAATGATACTCCAAGCATTTTACGACGAAAACACACTAAACTGAAACCCAGATATATCATATCAATACTCCAACCTATAGCTCAGATACACACAAAAATACTCATACCAATTAATTAACCTCTATGTTCATCTTTTTTGTTTTAGAGCATCAGAAATATAGTAAAAACACACAAAACAATCAAATTTTTTAAATTCCATTTTTTATTAGATTTATTCTATTTTTTGTTTTTTTCAAAAAAAAGGAGGTTCTCAATTAGATCTGCGTTTATTTATGTTCACATACATTTTGGTAGCAATAAAGAATAATGGTACAGCAACTTCGTACAAGCAATTGACACTACTACACTGTGTTTCCTGCCCCCTTAACTACACTATTTTCTGTACTAAAGAAGGCAGGAAGTCTGTCCTATTCAAGATCTTAATGTTACGCTATACGCAGGTTAGTGTTTTCGTTTTCATGAAAGTTTATTTAAGTAACAATAGTATTAGTTACCATTTATTAGTATTGTATTTGGTGAGCAGTCAGTCATTGGGGTGAGCCTGAAGGATAGGTAATAATTTGTGGTGAAGTTGTTGTAAGTTTTATTACGCTATCTACTGGTTAGAATAAATACTCCGATTTTCGTTATAATATTTAGACTCCATTAAGGACACGGGCCGGCATGATGAGGGCAGACGAGAGTTGATTTTGGAGGTGCGATAAACTCAGCTGAAAAGACGGTCCACTGACGATCGACCTCCGGTCTTATAGCCTGCCAGGTGTGCCGGACGGGGTGACCTTCCACCTCAGTCGTAACGCGATCGAACGGCGTTACATTCGGTCGACGGACTTTGAACCGGGCGTCTGATGATGTCGTCAGCGGAAACCAGGTGAGCGCGTCCTGTGGACTCGTGACCCCTGTGCCTTGTGTGACCTCCACAGTATCAATATACAACTTTATTGTACTTAATACATATATATATATATATATATATATATATATATAGATTTGATGATTATGATTTATTTAAGCTTTCGCCATTCGGCGTCGTTTAAAATGCAACCTTCATAAATTCGAAAATCGCATTTTTAACTAAAAGATAAATAATCCAGCCACTACAATTATTATTATATAATTGCAGTTTTGCTAGATAAATCAATCAGTATTATGAAATGAAACTAGTTTCTTAAATGAATATATCAAGTATCACGCGTTAAATGCTGTTAAGTTAGTTTAATTTTGTCTATTTAGACCTACAGACCTGCAAGCGCCCAAAACCCAAATATGAGAGAGTTCCCATGTCTTTAAGTCAATTTCGCGGGCATCTTCTGGCAAAGATTTCAAAACTTTTACATTAAAGCATATTTTCTTTTCAGGCGATTTGCCGCTATTAAAAAACAATCATCAAATATAAGTCAAATAACTATACAACTCAATTATACAATTATATAATATATATATATATATAATTGTATAACTGAGGTGTAAAGTTATTTGACTTATATTTGATGATTGTTTTTTTAATAACAGCAAATCGCCTGAAAAGATAAATGACACAATCTTTGACAACATTGAAAAATTTTGAATATTTTTTTAATTATTTGATAAAGTGCTGGATAGCATAATATTTATAAAGGTTCTAAAGAGGTCCTGTACTTGAGAATGCAGGATGTCGGTTTAAACCCAGCGCTGAGTTTTATAAAAATGCATTTTTAATAAAATCCTGGTATTTATACGGGTAGTTATATTTGTTAACAAATTAATTGCACAATAAAATCGATGCCCATCCTACGACCGTCATTCAGGCGACGTCCAAATTCAAAGTGAAAAAAAAATGAAAAAAACTACCTTTGTCTATCCGAAATTCGACTGACAGAAAAACAAGTTTACGTTGCAGCTAGGACACAAACTAAACTAGAGATAATGTTAATGATTGAAATAAACGGCAGATGGCATTTATTCAACGAGATAATTCGCCATTTCGTCACAAGTTCTAGAAAAAGAAAACAGGAAAAACAAGAAGAATCCGAAAAGTCTTGGTACATGACTGATGAGTTTTTGGCTTATCGAATTTGATTGATACCTTCTTTTTCTTACACTTATGAAAAACTTATTTACCACTTTTTCGATTAGGTTATTCAATTATGATAAATATCCAATGTATAGAAGCTTAAACTACTGGACGGTTTTGCTTATTATTTCGATTCCGAATCGACTGCGGCTCGACTGCTTATCGTGGTTCCATCACTCGTGCGCCATGTGAAGTGATATAATTCACATGGCGATTTTTGTTTTACGGGACAGGTAATGGCTTTAAGCCTTTAGAGATATCACGGCCCTGATAAATACCCTAGTCTCTGGGAATGGTCTCCGGACAGCCTGTAGAGTAGTATTGATATACATTCTGACCATAATTTAAATATATCATATTAATGAACATGTTACAAACTATAAAACCGGGAGTGAGTGGGAAGGAAGGAAGGAAGGAAGGAACCGAAGCATTCTCAAATTAAACTGGTGATTACATACAATATATTCTCGAAATAAACAACGATGGACATTTGATTTGTGGTATAAAACAGAGAGAAGCCACAATAGAGTGGATGTTACTTTTATTTTATAACTGAAAATATAATCTTTAATAATTCAACTTTTTCTTAGAATTATTATCAGGATAGATATTCATACATCATCAAATCCTACCCCTGATGCCTTAAAAGCTACATTTAAAATTACATCAAGATCCTGACTGACTGACGTGATTCAAGTTCTTTTTCATGCTTTTGGAGATGCGATTTAAGAGAGCACTTTTGTACAAAAGCCATTCCGCAGTAATGACACGAGTGATTCCGTGTGTTCATGTGTATTTTCATGTGTTCGCGCACAGTGCTCTTTCTCGCATATGCCTTATTGCAAATCGAGCACTCGTGGATTCTCTTGCCTTCGTGCACGATATTATGCCTGCGGAGATTCTTGGTGGTGTGGAAGACTTTATCGCAATGCTCGCAGCCGTAGCGCATCTGCATGTGGGTCTTGTGGATGTGAAAACTTAGAGATCCAGCGGTCACGAACGCACACTCGCATAGTTTGCACTGGTGACCGCGCGACTCGCCGTGCTCGTCCCTCAGGTGCCTCTGGCGGGTGTAGTAGCTCTTGAACCGCTGCTTGCAATGCGGACAGACGTGGCTCGTTTGCTTGTGGGTTATCATGTGGTCGTTAAACTTGCCCAAATTGAAAAACTTGCCATTGCACTTGGCGCATTCGTACGAGCCGGTCTTGTGACGTTTCTTATGACTCACCAGACGCCTCTGGGTGGCGTACACTTTGCCGCACTCTTCGCAAGTAAAATTCGAAAAGTGCTCGTTCATATGTCTGTTTAACGTAAAAAGACTCTTAAACACCTGCTGGCATAGGCGGCACTGCTTTCTTTCGGTATCTATGGCAGCCCTAATCTCTGCGTTGTGCGCTGCCAACAACTTTCCTGTAAAGAGAGGAAGATAGATTATTTAAATTATTTTATTTTATCAATGAATTATTTTCTAAGGAGTTTAAGAAAGATTTTAGTAATTAAAAATAAAGAATTGCTAAAGAATTCGCATAATTTTAAGCAATAATATAAAACCATGATTACCCGTTTACCGGGACATATGGTGGGTCAAACGGGACAACCGGGACCGAGGCTTTAAACCGGTGACATGTCCCGGTGTACCGGGACGAATGGCAACCCTAAACTAGAGGGAAGTGTCACTTTATCGATCATTTTTCCAGTGCAATTTCGTTAATTTAATTTACCATCTAGTTTAAAGTATCAATTTTAAGATATAGTTTCATTGTTGTGTTACCTAATAGTCTCTCGGTGCAACCGACATCTGAACTGAGCCAAAAACGGTTCTTATCGCAAATTGTTCGTTCTCTTCTATTTCTTCCTTCGCTCGGATACTTAACAATACTTTAAAGAAACCTATAACGGCCAAATCATAAAAGATTATATATTTATGTGATTTTCTCACCGTATACGTAAGCAGTGTGGTTGATATTTGTATGTAAGTAGGTTTAATTTGCGTATATTTCAGTTTCTGTTGATCAGACATCAACCACATAAAATTTTTGATGAAGGGTTTTCAATTAACTTGATTCTATCGCCAGATTTCTAAGCACATAGAATGCCCTACCTTATCATCACCTTTCCAAAAACACACAGGAAAACTTGTAAAAAAAAAAAACTCTTGGTAGAAGGTCATCTCTCAAAAGAACTTTATGTTTATGGGACCCACTGAAGTTTGCTAGTTTTATTACCTTCATGAAGACATCCTAACGGCTACTGGTAAAAAGTGGTCTTCGGATGTTATTCAAAAATCTACGGTCGTGGATTAGTTGGGTTTAAACCGTCCACATTTTGAAATCGGCCGGGAGCATTTTATTTATTTATTTTTTATTTATTTGTTTGTTGACAGTAACTTAACATCAATTACATATAATACAAAGTACTACCTAACTAAGCAATGCCCGTACTAAAGTAGACTTTACTAAAAGCATCATTCTTATGAGCATAACCGTCACACTGCGCAACATACAATTACAATTATTTTAATTGAATTATATGAAATTGCTGGAATTATAAATTTTACTAGTCTATCTGCTAAACATACTGGCGAAGAATATAATGTGTCAAACTGTTAGTTGCTTGTCGCCAAAATGTGTCAGAGCGATCGGGTTCTGAACCACTTTAATAATACAGCCGTTTTTGAATTTTATTTATTTATTTGCCATACACACATTATTACTTTACAATAGAAAATAATTAATAAGTATATCCTATTCAAATTAAAATAAACATTAGGTACAATCGCTACTAATTCATAGATTGTAAGCAACGGGCTAATAATAATATTTGAGATACCAATATTCGCCATGACAATATTGTGGTTCTAAATATTTTTCCCGTCACAATCAATCATATTGGTATATACCTGAAAATGGCTCAAAGAATCCGGTGAACCTAACCTAACCGTCAAATACACAACACCACAAGGCGCTGTCAGTGTCAACCGTCAAAGTGTTTTGGAGTGGAGACATTTGTTTTAATATTTAGGCCCGAAATTTCAGGTCCTACTTAAGACTAACCTAAATTTTAAGTCAGACTTAACCGATAAACATTGTATTTCAATTCATTTTTAACGTTAAGTCGAACATAAAAGTCCGTCTTAGCTAAGAATCATAACAACCTCGACTTAAGCCTCAAGTTAAACTTAAGTCAGTGTTAAAATACGCCGCTAGGAGCGATTTCAGTACATTAACGGCGCTACGTGTGCGAGTGTATTGCCATCTGTGATTTTCGTCTCGTACTTGATTTTATATTTTCTAACTAAAATTGACTGGATTTGCATATTTTGAACATCTTCAATTCAAGCAAACACGCATGGCAAAATCCTAGTAAGCCTACGGCTGACAACATAACCTCAAAATGTGAGATGACGCGTCATGTCAAAAGTGATGCGACAGTGGCGACAGATATTGTATACACAAACCATAGCGGCGAGTAGCGAACTAATCACGAAAGCGAAAACATATTCTTAATAAAGTCGAACTTAAAAAGTAACTGAAATACACAATTCAATTTAGGTCATGCTTAAAAGTTAAGTTGATCCTAACTAAGAACGACTTTAAGCAAGGACTGAAATTTCGGCCCTTAGTCTCTGAAGTTTATCAGCATAGTGAGTTTTTTTAAAGCCCAAAATCGACGACACTTGCTCCATATAGGCACAATTGTGAAAATATGTGTATGGACACAAGCCTGCTTCCCTAATCCGCGAATTCGGCGGCAGTTTTGAACTCTAAGAGTAAAAGACCCGAACAAAGTAAAAAGATTTGCCGTAGAAAGCATTATGTGGACCTCGGGTAATATATCAAATGACCGATCGTGGCCAACATCTGAAATATGCACTGCTAACCTATAACAAAAAAAAAAATACAATTAAATTACATTCTGAATTGAAGAATTGAGTTTCTAAATTGCTCAAACTAGAAGTGGCGCTTCTTTGTCAGTTGTATTAACTCTTTGTTTCAGCCAACCTAACTAAAGAGAAATTGTGTGTATAACTTAAGTTTAATTTTAAACTTGCGTGTAATAAGTAAATTTAAAAAAAAATACTCAAGAGAAATTTCAAATAAAGCTTTATCAGCAAGCAAAGATAAGATTTACGTATTAATAAAACTTAAAGTCCGTGCCAGGCCATATTCAAAACATAAAATAAAAGTTGATGGGAACTATAATATTGGCATCTAAATGCGTGGCGAAACATTACATATATAAAAAGCGGAAGTGATTAGAATAGCAAACGGCCTATCCCAATATAGTAAAGTAAAACCTTAGTAGGTACCTACTTGCCTGACATTTATAGGCACCTATATGAAGGTGTCCCAAGATCATTCGCGATGACTTAAGGGGGTGTTTATCTTCCCTATTATAAGTAAGAAATTATATAAGTAAATTCTCTTATTCGTATCAAAACTTGACCCATAGCGAGGTCGTTCACTCGCGTCACAGCACTGGCGGAGCATGACAAAAACATATTAAAAGTTTACATTTTTATATTTACAGGGCCAATTAGTTGTTTTTTTATCGGGAATGACCTTGGGACACATATATGAAAAATAAACATTAAAGATAGATTAATGTTTGATCCATATATTTATGAGGTTACTAATTTTATTATTGAAATTTTATTCATTTATTCAAATCAAAGATTTTCATAAAATCTCTTCTATAAAATATCAGCTGTCTTATAGAAATAACGCGGAAACGAAATGATCCCGATACCTGATCTGTTTAGATCATGGTTGACTTTTGTGCTTTAACAAAATCCTAATTAAGAGTGCCACTACACAAACCAATAGCCAAATACAATAAATAACCTTTAAACTCACAAGAATTACTTATTTATCCTTTTTTTAAAGTTTGTTGTAAAATCACATACGTTTAGAAATAAAAGTAATGTTTACATTTACATTTAATATGTGCCTTCGGCTAATAGAGTGCAATTTAGGACCTGCACTGGGGTTTATTTAAGAGAAGATCTGTTTGCTTATTAAATATACTTAACTGCAGCAATTTTCTCTGTTTATAAAGATAAATCCTACTGTGCCAAATCGGGCACAAATATAAATTCTTTAATAGTTATGAATTAATACAACCTGTTATCAATTCGTATTAGCATCATAGAAAATGAATTAAAGTATCGCATGACACACACACGCCATCTATCAGCTTTACTCTGCAGCTCAGCCACGACAAAACTGTCAGTCAGTTCGGCCATTATGTTAATGACTCGTGGACGTTTTATCTTGTCGGTATTTTTTGTGCGTGACTGATAAAATACTATCTAATTAGTTAGTGGCTAAATGAGGAAGATGGATCCATTACACTTTTATCACAAAAAGTAAGTTTTTGTTATTTTTCCTCTAAACATAAGTGACAATTTGGAACAACGTGCGTTAAGATACTTGCGATCGTTTAAATTTTTAACTCTGCATTGTGCTTATTTTATACTTAAAGACAAATGTGACATTAAGGTATTTTTAAAATTAATCTTTGTATAAATAAAAGTTCATGATACTATTCTAATTGGTTTTAAATGTCATATTTCCGTTTCTAGTCGGGAAACCTGTCGGGAAACATTTCGATTTTTTCATGCTTGACTTATTTTATGGAATGGAATAGATTGATATTTTTTCCTTATACTAGTCACGATTGCATTATACCCTTTAACACTACTAAGTAGTATTGTTATAATTATTAAAGGAATAGAGAAGTAGAAAAAAATAGATAGGTATATTTGTTTTTTTTTTAAATTGGTGGTGAATATTGTTATATATGCGCCTATTTACTATTCTTTTTATTTATTTCCTAGGAAACATCCATGTGAAGGTTGGATGGGCGCTATAGTACCCGATAGCAGTGCCATATTGTGATGTGCCATATTTGACCAAAATTGTTTTTTTTTTAAATTTTAGGAAAAAAGAAATATTAATTTTTAAAAATATTTTTTGAAATACCTTAATGATAACCTCTAAACTATATATTTAAAAAAAAACTATGCGGTAAAGGGTTAATTACAATAATCACTATAAAGTTAGACTAATTTTTAAAATCTTCCCCGTTGCCCGTTTTTACAAACGTCACACACGTATTTCATTTAAAAAGTTCAATTAATATTATGGTAGTCTAGTGGTTAAAGTCTTTGACTAGCCCAGAGGTTGCGGGTTTGCATCCGTATCACTACCTCCCCCTCCTCTGATTCTAATCACAGAAGTCGTATAGCTATTTCACTCTTTTGTACTCTGGCACAGCACATTTAGCTTAGGTGAGTAGGTTTCAAAATAATATATATGACCTTGGGCATAATTCATTAGAAAAAATTAAAAAATCGACGTCATATTTTAACTATCATATGGCTATTGAACGCATGGCCAAAATTTAACATTAAAATTCTCATAAGGTAATTACTATGGTAAAAGTGGTTGTTTGTATTGAATTCTTAACACTTTTTAAGTAGAATCATTATCTTTTATCAAGTGTATGGGTAAACTTTACAACACCAAATACCGCTCGCTTTAAAAATGTTTTTGAACGATACTTATGGAAAATCCTAAGAGCCATGGATTGTGCGGGCTGTGGCTAACTTTTAACATGAGTACTACATTGGTTTATCTTTCAACCCTCTGAAGGTGAGCTTTGAGTGAACAGTTTTCGGCGCAAGCCAAGCCGCACTGCTGACACGAGAATCTCCTTATATTCATATGCATGTTTAAAATGTGTCGACTTAAAGTATTCTTATGCGGAAATGACTTGTTACACTTGGAACAAACGTAGATTTTTTCCCCGTAAACTTTTTTCCCGTAGTGAACAACCATGTGAAGTTTCAATTGTACTTTTTCCTTGAATATTTTACCGCAGTTTTCGCAGGTGTAGTCCTGCGCCGGATGGCTTCTTAGCACGTGCGCGTCGAGCAACGATCTCGTTATGCAGACACAATTGCAGACTTTGCATTCGTAACCGCTGGACTCCCCATGGACATCTCTCAGATGCTTCTGACGGGCGTAGAAGCTGGTGAACCTGGCCTTGCATTGCGGGCAAACGTTGCCGTTTATCTTGTGTTTAGCCCGATGAATGCTGTATTTGCCGTGGTTCTCGAACACTTCGTCGCACTGAGGACATTTGAACGAGCCCATTTTGTGTCTCGCTCGGTGAGCAGCAAAGCGCCGATGGGTAGCGTATACGTTGCCGCACTCTGCGCAGGTGTAGTTTGGAAAATGTTCATTCATGTGCAAGCTAAGAGTGTGACGATTCCTGAAGAGCTTCTGGCAGAGGCGACACTGCTTGTTTTCCACGTCCATGGCTGCCTTTATTTCCGCGCGTTGCTGTGGGCCCGTTTTTCCTGGAATCAAAAATACATTCGTTGCAAACATTTCAGTATTGAGGAGGATAAATTCGTAATTTGGCGAGTATTACGGTAAGAAACAGTTAAAAGTCCTGCCAACGATCTTTTAAAACACTTTTGGATATGGCAAGTTACAAACACCTCTGCCGTAGAAAAGCGACCGTGCACCGTTAGCTAAACCTAAGTTTTAAAATATCGTTAGAATGTTAAGTATCGGCACTAGTGTCACGTAAAATTTACAGAGAATATACTATGACTAAAATAATAGATATAAAAAAAAATAAAGTCACTTTGTAATGCAATATGAATTATAATTATATGTTGTATAGTATAAGTAGTTAGAAACAAATATGTTATTCGTCAGAATTAACATCTGTTTTATTGTGATTGGTTGAGTTTCGCATCGATCTAGACCATTGACATCTTCAACAAAATGGTATCTAATAATGGAGTCACTTTTAGTCTTAGCATCTAGGGATATTTTCGGTAAGTAAAAGAAGGAAACCTCAAGTAAAGATCATCGTTAATCAAGACATTCCACCATAACATCGCAACGTCCAGGTTGTCGCAATCCACACATTACCTCTGCATCTTTTTTACTAAAATCTAGAAAAAAATGGCACTGCAAGTATATTTTTGTAAAGGTAAATAAAAGTGGTATTCTTTTAATTGATTGTTTAATTATTGTAACCCAATGTAAAATTCTATATAATCCGAATGTCATAACTAACGTGACCATAGAACTGGTTAATTATGAATGTGACACTAGATTAGGGTTGCCATACGTCCCGATACACCGGGATATGTCACCGGTTTAGAGCTTCGGTCCCGGTTGAGCCACCATGTGTCCCTGGTAAACGAATAATCATGGTTTTATATTATTTCTAGAATTATGCGAATAATTTGTGCGACGACGTTAGATCACGTTGGCTGGCGGTGAAAGTGTGGGCTCAAGGGATGTACTGACATTTTACAAATATTTTTCCATATTTACAATACGGAATGAAAGACTGAAATACCTTTGTGAGGGAGCTGATGTAATTCATGATCATTTACGATCTCACTCAAAAACTAGGTAGTTAACCGTCTTTGTACCGGCCATTGAACGTATTCTGAAAATGTGGGAACCATTGAAAGATTTCCTTTTTTCACAAACCAGATTGCGGCGCTATGGAGGGTGGTAATCCTCCCCCCTCCTCCTCCTCCAATAACTCCCCTATATTTCCACCTAATTGATATCAGTCCCGGTCGGAGCCAAAACATTTATGGCAACCCTACACTAGATACAACATTCTGGAGCTATTCGCTGAATGTTACAATTAGGTACCGACTCTTGACTTTCTGCCATTTTCTTTTAGTATTTGACACATTGTCATATTAGAGAATAATAATGTAATACTGACTTGACTTGTATAATGTTTGTACAATCTTTAGAAGGCTTATGTTGTCTTTACGACATTCATTTAAAGTGTATGTTTCAATATTTGAAAAAAAAACAAACAATGACAGCTAGTGTAAAATTTTAACCAGAGGTATCTGGCCACTATCTGTTGATTTGTTTTTGCTACCAAAGCCTCCCACAATAATTTTACAATAAAACGGCGGTTATTTTGCTGTTTTTTACTAATTAGGGCAAGTGCCACTATAATATTCATTTTGTTTATAAATAAGTGTAAGAACTAAAAGTCTGTTGGAAATTATTGAAAACATTTTTATTTATTAATTTGTTAAAGAAAAAACTGATTGACAGTTCTGAATATTTATAACCGTATTGGTCAAGTATTTAATCAATACTTCCATAGTCATTTTTTGATATATAATCTTTTCATATTTATAGTTTGTAAGTTTCTAGGTACTTGCTTAAATTCAACAAAAATGTCACGCGCGTGACATTCATGAAGAATAGTAATCAGTATGTTCATAGAATGCAAATAGATTTCAAACACGTTGAAGTTATTGAAAACTCTTTAAAATATTCATAAATATAGATTTTAACCCACTCTAGTGCATGCTAAAATAATAATATAAATGGGATGGAGAGGAGGGGCTATAAGGGGTTGTAAAAAGGTTAAATCAAGTAATGGATGTGTTTCATATTTTAAAATATATCTCTAAATCGGCCTATCAAAAAAAACCTTAAAATTTTTAAAAGAGCTTTATTTTAGTCACTGAGTTTTCGATCGTATCCAGATAACGATGAAATTTAGCGGTACACTCTTAAATGCTGTCATGTTAAAATTTAAAATGTAGACAGGTACCTATGTGACTAATGTGTGTATATGTCGTACGTCACCGAGACCACATTAATTAATAAGTGTGGCAGGTGATTTAGGCATACATTTCGAGCGCATCGATAAACGGCACGAAACTAGCAATTGTCGTGCGTTAACCTAACGCCTCTAACCGGAGTAAGCATGAATCTATCCATTAGGTGCCGCAAGAGAGACAAATTTGACGCTCGCACATCAGTCTCATTTTTTCGTCAAAAAGTCCTTTTACGTAGAGCTCCCGATTATGTGGCTTAAAGTGTTTAAAATGGTTATTTAAAAACTATTCTCCATAATCTTAATTATCTTGTCGTCTTAAGTATGTAATAAAAGGATTTATCATATACTTATATATTATTGGCATTAGGTGATAACTGACTCTTTAACCGGATGCGATATTTTAATTACCACATGAACTGTGGAATAGTGCCGAAGATTGAACATTGCAATACCGACATCTCTCTCTAACGCATTAAGTTGCGGTTTGCCTTATTGAGAGAAAATGTATGCACGCTCCCACTTCTCACCACACATATCCCAGTCCTGAGAATGGCTTCGCACGCTTACGTAGAAATTAATAGCGTTGCTCACTCCAGTAAGGTAGCGCAAACGATTTCAAGCTCACGGTAAAAGGTTATTATATCTTTCATAATAGGAAGCTGCGACCCATAAACTATTTACGCGGGTTTGCTTCAAAGCTAGCGTCAATATGTGTCCAGCAATAAACATATTTTAAAGGCATTATTTTTTATGAAAATTGCATCAAAACAATTTGTGATTTTTCTTCAGTTTGATCTCTTTGTCGTGCTTCTGAAGATGAGCTTTGAGCGAACAGTTTTGAACGAAAGTCAAACCGCAGTGTTGACACGAGAATTTTCTTATATTCATATGAATTTTCATATGTTCGCGTAGGGTACTCTTCCTCGCGTAAGCTTTGTTGCATATGGAGCATTCTAGGTTTCTTACACCGTCGTGAACGATCATGTGAACTTTGAGACGTCGCTTTTCCTTGAACGTTTTATCGCAGTGTTGACAACTGAACCTCCTCGTCGGATGGTGTTTCCGCGTGTGCGCATCGAGCACGGAGGTAGTCAGGCAGACAAAGTTGCAGATTTTGCACTCGGGTCCCGCAGAATCCCCGTGAACGTCTCTCAAATGTTTCTGACGGCTGTAAAACGATGTGAATCTTTCCTGGCAGCGCGGGCAGACGTTGATGTTCCGCTTGTGCTTGTACCGATGGACACTGTATTTGCCGAAGTTGTTGAACACTTCTCTGCAGTCGGGACATTCGAACGTGCCCATTTTGTGTCTCTTTCTGTGGGCACGCAGCCGGTGTTGGGTGGCGTAGCCTTTCCCGCATTCCTCGCAGGTGCAATTCACGAAGTGCTCGTTCATATGTGAATTGAGCGTGTGATGATTATTGAAGGTTCGTTTGCAGATGCGACACTGATTATTTTCTGCGTCCATAGCCGCCTTTATTTCCACGAGTAGCTGTTTCACCGTTTTTCCTAAAAAAAGGAAAATATAATTGTCGCAAACTAATTATATTAAATCATTATCAACCTAAAAATGTGCATTAAGGGCACAGCTGCTATTTAAATCATTGCATAAGACCACGAACACAATGCAATTTTGGCAACATTACTAAGAAATAAATAATAAATGTTAGGAATAAATAAATAAATAAATAAGATCTAATATTACACATAAATTTAGTCAAAAGTTCAACCAGTAGTTCAAAGTACTACTAAATATCGAATTTGAATAGTTTAGGTAAAATGGTATAATTTAATAATCTTGTTACCTATTTGTGTTAGGATAATAATTTAGATCAATATTTATTTGACATAACAAAGCTAACTGTTTTATACACAGGTGTTACTAGATCTACATTTTACAATATTTATAATATCATTAACAACTTTGATTTGAAATACATTTTTTAAAATTTGTCCAATTGCTGGTTAGTAATACTTTAAAGCTTTACAAACACGATCGTATGAAGATCTATTTACAAGCCTATGAAACCTAAAAATATGGTAAAAACTTATGTTCATTATAAAAATATATGTATCTATCTAAATATGCTCCTTATACTTATAAGAAATATACTTCTGTGTAACTAATTGTGTAATGTGTAACTTCATTTTCACTATAGTGAAAATTCGGCTTGCCTTTTGACACTAACTGATATTCGAGAAGTTCGATTTTTTCGTGTTATCTAAATTTCAATCTACTAAGTAATTCATTTCGCAGTTTTGCATTACGGTGCTGTGTTTTAAAAATATATATTCGCATTGATACATTCGTAGTCGCATTAGTTTGCTGCTTATGTTATAACCCATGCATTTTCTTGCGATCGGTGGTCACTTTTAAGCATAGCGGCGTACCATTGCTCCCTTAGATGCATGCAAGTAGTTAGCGGAAATTCTTTAGAATATATTTTTGTTTTGACTCACACTCTCCATACTTAACATTGTTGTACAAAACTAATTAATACAATCAAGATCAAATTAAACTTTTGATATTGTTATAAAATTAGGTACCTAATCAAATAAATAATAATTGCTTAAAACATTGCAAATCATGAAACAACAAAAGTCGATTTGCACCAAGACAAGGTACGACGAGGATTAAATAAAATCTGCGAATATTCATTATTTTAAAATACATAATAATTAATATATGATTTGATCCATCAAATAAAAGTCTTTTTGAAATGTTTTAAGAAGCTTTATTTATTTATCTATTTAAGGGTAGATGATTAAATTTAACCTAAATTAGGTTTATTTTTATTAAATTTATTGCCCCAGAACACCATTAAGAGTTTATATGATTAAATTAAAAACAAAAATAATATTGATAGGTAGTTCTACCCCAGCCAGGATGTTTTCTGACCCAGAACAGAAGCATTTACATGCCATATACTTGAATGGGTTTTTTGTATGGGTTGGGGTGTAACAGGCCTTGGAAAAGTAGGATTAAAGATATGTGAGAACAATATACAAAAAAAAAACTCTTAACGTATCTGTAAAATAACAAAAATACTCGCATATTTACACACTTTCAAGTTAAAATCAATAGAGTGTTGAATATCTGCAATAAAGACAAGTTTACAGTAATTGACAAATATTTTATTTTATTTTTTACAGTTGTGTTGTACGACCTATCTGTTATACATGTATCATGCATTGGAGGTAGGTAATCGTCAGAAGTCAGAATAGGCGCAACGATTTCATTACATTCTCACTGGTTATTTTCTTAATCCTGATTTTTTTTTAGTTTTCTTATTCATAAAATATATACTTTTTTCAACAAATGCCTTATGCATAGTCACGTTAGTTCAGTGCTAAAGTGACAGCCCATGGTTCTTACTGGTCACTTTTAAGCATAGCAGCGTGCTAACGCGTTTATGCATAAGGCCGAATAGGTACTAATTTCAAGTCAGCTTTCTTCAGTGCATTGGCACTTAATCATAATAGTAGGTTTATACTTTCACCGCCTTAACTAATTTACATATTTTCTTATACAATTCACTCCCACTGATATCCACCTCAAGGGTGCGACCGTGTTATTATGGTGTATTAAAAAATAAAAACGTAGATGACGTGTGTATTTAAAGTTGGCAGTTCTTTCGATGTTGGCCACCAATCACATGGTGTGAAAAATGCATTAAAGCAATTTGTAATTTTCCTCCAGGATGATCTCTTTTTCGTGTTTCTGGAGATGAGCTTTAAGGGAGCAATTTTGAACAAAGGTCAAACCGCAGTGTGGACATGGGTAACTTCTTATATTCATATGAATTTTCATATGTTCACGCAGCGTCTTTTTTCTCGCATATGCCTTGCTGCATATGGAACATTCCACGTTCTTTTCTCTATTGTGAACAATCATGTGAAGTTTTAGCCGTGCCGTTTCCTTGAATGCTTTACCGCAGAGATGACAACTGTACGTTTTTATCGGATGATACCTTTGCATGTGTCCGGTGATGCACGAGCTCGTCAGGCAGATGACGTTGCAGATTTTGCACGGGTGGCCCGTGGATATCCCATGAACGTCTCTTAGATGTTTCTGACGGCTGTAGAAAGTGGTGAATCTTGCCTGGCAGTGCGGGCAGACGTTATTGTTCCGTTTGTGCTTTGAGCGGTGCATAATACGCTTGCCGAAGTTGTCGAACACTTCATCGCAATCGGGGCATTTGAACGAGCCCATCTTGTGCCGCACTCTGTGGGATTGCAAGCGGTGCTGCGTAGCGAACCCTTTGCCGCATTCCTCGCAGGTGTAGTTGGCAAAGTGCTCATTCATATGCAAATGAAGAGTATGATGATTCCTGAATGTCTGTTTGCAGATGCGGCACTGCTTGTTTTCCATGTCCATGGCCGCTTTTATTTCTGCGCGTTGCTGTTTCACCGTTTTCCCTGAAACGGAAAATATAAGTGTCGCAACATTCCATATTTTCTCTGATTATCTTACATGACTAGATAAAAATGTAAGTTGGGAGCGCAGCTGCTATCAAAATGATTTACTCAAGCATATAATCAAGATCAAAGTATAGGAATAGTTGAAAAATTATAGTTTAGTTACGATAGATTTATAAACGGTATTATGGCAGATGGACAGCGAGAACTAACTGTGGAATTACATATCTTCGTGAATGCCTTCTTCCATTAAATAAACAATAACGGATGATTACTTATAAGATTAAGTAGATTTTTTTATGCCAATACAAATGCCATATATAAACCATGAGCAATATACCTTTACAGCCTTATGCGGAAACCAGTTAGTACGCTACTAAGCACAAGGCTGTTAGTATTTGCGCATTGGATACAAAGAGGTATCAGAGGGATTGTATGGTTACTAGAACTTATACATTTTTTCCCCTCATTTGAGATTTGCATTAATACGACATCTTCTTTATTGCAGTCGGATAACATTGACGTGCTGACGTTCGGTTTTGCGGTATTTTCAGATTGAAGGGACCTCTTCCCAAAAAAGCTCTTCTCTATAATAGGATAATCTTGAAAGACAGAATCAATGTATTTACAAGGCGACACTGTTTAAATCACCCTATTATTCTAGTGTGCGGATTACTGAAGCTGGCTCATAGCGGTGACGAAATCGCGTTGATTCATAGCCATAGCTACAGAGTCACGTTCAACGGAGACGCTTCGCTTGTCTATTATTGCCAATTGCCTGACTTGCACATTCAACAAATTACACAAACGGTAACTGTATACGTCGCCGGCCTTAACTATTTTGACAGTCACCCTATTATTTTTACCCTGTTCGGCTAGACTGCAGCTTCAGTGACACGGAAATCTCTTTGCAAGCGACACCATGACAATGAAGCACGGCGACGAGTTCAACTACAAATCACGTAGTTATTTTGTAACCTTTAAGTATTAGGCTATTTTGAAATCGTGTATAACGTAATCTTAGTTATATGATTATCGCGTTAATGCCCACTGCTAATTTCGACGGGACTCGCGTACATTCAAGCGAGTGATCGCTGCTTGACCAGGCCGCCAACGGCTATCGTGTAAATAACACATAATTATTGTATCGTTTATTTCCTTGATGGCACCTTCAACTGTAACGACTTTGGGCCAAAATAATAACGACTTGGACACGAAATAGCAACTGTTTTCTTCGACTTGCTACCATCTTCCTGGAGAGAGAGCGCCCACCTCGGGTGACGTGTGTGTCGGTTTGCTGTGGGCGCTGAGACCTGCTTCGGCACGATTAACGGCAGTCAACTTAGTTGTATTTCTACGATTCTTGATATTTAATAAATAACATATTTGCGTTTAAATATGAAAAAAAAGATTTTTCGATTCCCTTGTAGACAGTAGAAATTCACCCTTTTTATTCTTTATGATCTCGGATAATTATGAGATGGAAAGATACGCCATAGAAGGTAGGCCATATTGCTTCAACGAGCTTTAAATGACCTTCCGGTGTGTCACGAGCAACGATCTTTTGTCACAAGCATTTCATGGATATTTTTGCGATGACGGTGATAATAGAAATAATTTATTGCGTTTAAAATTTACCAAAGGATCTATTTTTACAGTCTCCTAACTAAGCAGTGCCCATATTAAGGCAGACTTTTGAGAATTATTTTGAGTTAAAGACAAAGTCTTTTAACAAATTATATCACGTCATATGAGATAGAAATTGTACAAAATAAAAGAATAAAGGAAATCAGGAGTGAATTTATAAATAAGTATAATATAGTATACTTATTTATAAATTAATATCTACTTTGTATGTATTGGAAACGTTTATAGACGCTGCAGCTCTCCTACTCTTCCACTCTCTCCCTCTGGTATTACGCGTAATAAATAAATGAAAACTAACATTCTACCTCTTGAAAATTTTCATTATTTTGAAGGAATGGTCTTCAAAGAGGTTAATGGAAAAATCGTGATATGGTAACGGGTGTTACAGATGGCAATTTAGAGAAATGTTTCTTTGAAATCAAACCCAGCGTTGAAATGATAAAACGTTATATTCATATTTAATTTCCCGCCGCTCACATTCAAATAACTTGCCACGCAGAAAACTCAAGCGTTGTTACCTAACGTATAGTTTCCATCTTTTATGATTCATGATTAATCATATGTTGATGTAGAGCACCTTTTCGGGCATACGCTTTGTTGCATATAGAACATTCATGCTTTCTGCCGCCCATATTCAAATGACTTTTCATATGTTTAATAAGAATACTTTTAATGAAAAAGATTTTGTTGCATATGGAACATTCAAGTTTTTTCATCTCGTTGTGAACAATCATGTGGCGTTTGAGCCGTTTCTTGCCCTTGAATATCTTATCGCAGTTCTGGCAACTGTAACTCCCCATCAGATTATGCTTCTCCATGTGGCTACTGAGAGCTCCGCCTGTCAAGCAGATGAAATTGCATACCTTGCATTCAAAGGCGGGAAAATCGCCGTGTACGTCGCTGATGTGTTTCTGCCTACTGTAGAAATGAGCAAATCTTTCCTTGCAGTATGGGCAGACGTTGTATTTTTTGTTGTGCGTGGAGCGGTGCGCGTTGAACTTGCCCCATTTATTGAACAGCACGTTGCATTCGGGGCATTTGAACGGGCCCGGTTTGTGCGCGCGCTTATGGCTGTACAAACGAGGCATTGTCGCAAACGCTTTACCGCATTCTTCACATGTGTGGTTACCAAAGTGCTCATTCATATGTGCCCTCAGACCGAAGTTATTCCTAAAGGTCTGCTTGCATAAACTACATTGCTTGTTTTCAGTGTCCATAGCTGCCCTTAGTTCCGCCAGCTGCTGTTGCCTCATTTTCCCTGAAAATAAAAATATATCCTTCGCAAGCTTTTCCAAAATTCCTGATTATCTTAATTTAATTGTAGAACAATACAGTTAGAAGTCTCTTAATCCCTGATACTCCTCGTTAAGCCTGTACCGTAATGGATCCAATTAGACTCATGTGTCATGCATAATAATAGAATGTATTGTCTTTAAATCGCTGTAGGTCAGTGTGAATTTAATAATCGGATGTGACTTGTCCCTGCAGTTTAGTACGGTAAGAGCTTAGCTGCCATGGAAATCACGAACTGAGAACAGGCCATCATGAGGGAAGAAGGAAATAGTATAGGAACAGATTGAAGGTTTATGGTCCTTAGAATGAGATGTATAATCACGAATTGTGTGTCACAAGGGCGACAATGGAACTGGAGAAAATGTGGACGATTTACGATCTCTTAGACGAGTTTAAAAGTTCTTTAAGGTACTAAGGTTGGTAAAGTTTAACCAGTTTCCGTGTTGCTTATCACTTTTCCTGCAATAGATTCATAATGGTGGTTTTTGTTTATTTATTTGTTACAGGACACTTTTTACGGTTATATTCTACATATAAATGAAAAGTCTATTAAAATTGCGAGTCATCTTTATTTAGATATAAACACACACAATGCCATTATAATACAAAGAGTATTACAAAAAAGTGTCTCCAAAAATTATTACGATGTTGAAATATATATTGCAGTAAATAATACGATTAAAATAACAGTAGTTATTGAATGTTGTGTTTGCGGGATTATGTATTTTGTTAGACGTGAGAAAGATTGCAATCGCAATTAGTAAAAATTATATCTTTAGCATGAAAAGTTTTTGTCTTCATAATAAAATAATTACACAATTCAGATGTCCAAAGAAAAAAGTAATTTATAGGTTAGTTCATGCGAAAATAGGTTATGCTCTGACGATGTTGGTGTTAGGTTGATAACGCTAATATTCGTAAGATTATTTCGGGTAACCCCCTAAATGCCTAAATCCTTCGGGTAATGGTGAAACCCCAATATTATTATAATTATCCACTGAACAGTTGCTCATTGATCTTTTTCATTTGTACTAGCGCTACTCTAAATATCCATACATGACTTCGTAATCTTCTGTATTCTTGAGAGCGAGAAGGGCTAGCAGTTAGCACAATGGTATATGAGTGTGAGAGAGAAAGCAGGAGAATTATAAAAGTAAGGCATAAACTAAAAGAGTTGTCGCTTACCAGGTAATTTGAAAGCGACAACTCTTTTAGTTTATGCCTTACTTTTATAATTCTCCTGCTTTCTCTCTCACACTCATATACCATTGTGCTAACTGCTAGCCCTTCTCGCTCTCTAGAATACAGAAGATTACGAAGTCATGTGTGGATATTTAGAGTAGCGCTAGAGAGAAGAGTAGCGATTTAACAGTACATAAAAAATACAGAAGAAAGAAAAAAATGATGTAGAGTCTAAGAATAGATGATGCATTAGATAAATTCATTGAAAGTTCATTGGAAGAAAGCTGATATACTATAAAGAGTTTGTTTCATATTGGTGTCCCGCGGGGCCCTCGAAACGGGATTCAAAGTGACTCATCGAGAATGTTCAGATTCAATGGAACCAATTATAAAGATTGAATTATTTTGCTACCTGTAATAGCTTGGTATCTTTTTCAAATAAACAATGTACGTTAGTTTTGTTACACACTCAGCGACGATGACGGGATATTCCGTCATCGCTGTATACACCAGGTGACGTATGCAGGTAAACACATCATCGTCTTACTGCATTTATATTAATATTTAAAAGCGTGGCATGTCACGCATACCTGAATTCAGGAAAGTCATAGACAAATCATCACGTTTGATTGTTTATGTAAAAAGTGCGCTAGTGAATTATGTATTTTTGACAGGTTTGGCGGTAAATAATATTAAATATAAAAAACAACATTTTCAAAGTTTTATACTTATTATTTACCAATAATAAGAAATTAAAAAACAGGGGGCGTCTCCACGTGCAGTGAACGACCTTCGCGGAATAGCGGCATCGTGCGGTACGCACGTTTTACGTACGCTGCGGAATGTGTTAATTTAAAAACACCTAGCAAATGCTTTGAGTTCATATTTGGAATTATATCACGATATGTTTATGTTGTACGACTAATGAAAAGCCAAATTTTACAAAATGTAGGAACAATCGTTATGGATTAAAAAAAATATTCCTGGTTTTGAAACATAATATGATTGTCATTGCTCGACACAACATCGCTTCTTTCGTGCGTCCTTAGATGTTTTGTGAGGGTACTTTTTTGGACGAAAGTCAACCCGCAATGTTGACACGAGAATTTCCTTATATTCATATGGATTTTCATATGTTCTCTAAGATTGCCTTTTTTGACGAATGTTTTGTTGCATATGGAACAATCCATTTTTATGGGGAAATGATTTTGATTCATATGTTCGGTTAGAGCACCTTTTCTAGCATACGACTTTCTGCATATGGAACACTCGTGTTTCTTTTCAGCATACATATTCATATGGATTTTCATATGTTGATATAGAGATGCATTGCTGGCATATAATTTGTTGCATATGGAACAATTTGCTTTCTTACTTCCGTTGCTACTCGTTTTATTATGAACGCTCATATGTTGACGTAAATTACTTTTTCTGTCGTACGCTTTGGTGCACATGGAACATTCAAATCGGTCTTTAGCCTTGTGAACGATCATGTGAAGTTTGAGCCGTTTCTTGCCCTTGAATGTCTTATCGCAGTTCTGGCAACTGTAACTCCCCATCAGATTATGTCTCTCCATGTGGCTACTGAGAGCCCCGCTCGACAAGCAGACAAACTTGCAGACTTCGCATTCAAACGAAGGTAAATCGCCGTGAACGTCGCTGATGTGTTTCTGCCTACTGTAGAAATATGTGAATCTCTCCTTGCAGTATGGGCACACGTTGTATTTTTTGTTGTGCGTGGAGCGGTGCGCGTTGAACTTGCCCCATTTGTTGAACAGCATGTTGCATTCGGGGCATTTGAACGGGCCAGGTTTGTGCGCGCGCTTATGGCTGTACAAACGAGGCATTGTCGCAAATGTCTTTCCGCATTCTTCGCATGTGTGGTTACCAAAGTGCCCGTTCATATGTGCCCTTAGACCGAAGTTATTCCTGAAGACCTGCTTGCACAGGCGACATTGTTTGTTTTCGGTGTCCATAGCTGCCCTTATTTCCGCAAGCTGTTGTCGCCTCATTCTTCCTGAAAATAAAAACATAAATCTGTCGCAAGCTCTTTCAAAATAACCCATAATTATGTTTTTCTTTTATTTCATATTATGGACGTGGTAAAAAAAACATGTTTAAAGGTCTCAAAAGCCCTTTTGACATCATATACAAAATGGTGCATAATTCATCATCGTATTTAAAGAACCTCTCATTTTTGCAAATGGCCTCTTATGTAATTGCGACTAAGACGACTGAGGCGCTTTAAGAGGCCATTTGCAAAAATGAGAGCATCTTTAAATACGATGATGAATTTTGTGCCACTTTGTGCATTCCCTGGATCCTTTCCGATTCCCGCGCCAAAGTTGTAACAGTTCTATCCTCTATTGTGTTAGATAAAATTTATTACCTTCAGTTATTACAATTTTGTTAAGGAACATTAACCTCCCGGTGGTTCTTTGTCTTGTCTAACTCTTGATGCGTATAAAATGTTGTAAGTACAAATATATGTACATTATAAGTTAGTATTGTAAAAATACATATCTTCAGTTTATAAACATAATATCACTGCATAGGTACAATTTGGATAATGGAGCTATGTGCTAAAACTAAAAAAAAACAACTTAGCAGAACATCTTAACAACTAAACCTGTTAAACAGGATTTTTTCTGAAATAGTTGACAATAGTCAACATTAACAATAGACAATAACAACCTAAAAGTATAAATTCAATTTGAAGTTATTATTATTCGGCCGTCTTATTTCTCAAACTTGATAATTTATTTTTACAACATTTCCTAATTGTGACATATATTTTTTCATGTGAAAGAAATATCTTAAAAAAATATCTACGCATTGCGCAGGTCATAGACGCGTTGGCATAGGAAACTTTTACTATATATTTTGACACATTGAAAAACTTGTAAAATGAAAGTTGCTCAGTTTGGAGGGTTGAATGACTACGAAGAGATGTGCTTAAGAAAAAGTCACCGTGTAGATTTATTTGATGGATATATTAACAACGAAGCTAGATTAGATATTACATTCGTGGTTTTGAATGTTATCGTTAACAGTCGTCGAAGCAATATCTCTCGTGTGCGTCCTAAGGTGTTTTGTGAGCGTGCTGCTTTGGACAAAAGCCAAATTGCAGTGTCGACACGAGAACTTCCTTATATTCATATGAATGTTCATGTGCTCGCTTAGATTGCCCTTCTTGATAAATGTCTTGTTGCATATGGAACATTCCAGCCTCTTTCCGGGAAAATGGTTTTGATTCATATGGGCGGTTAGAGCTCCCTTTCTCGCATATGTTTTCTTGCATACGGAACATTCATGTGTTTTCTCCCCATACATATTCATATGAATTTTCATGTGTTGATAGAGAGTATTGTAACTGGCATACACTTTGTTACATACAGCACACTTTTTTTTGACATTATTTATCGTATTATGAACATACAACATATGTTCACTATAATTCTTTCTGTCAAATGCTTCGTTGCAAATGGAACATTTTTGTGTTTGTTCCTTCCATTCATCATTATGAATTTCCATATGTTGACATAGATGATGTCTGCTGACGTAAACTTTATTGCATATGGCACATTCATACCTGTGATCATTATGTATATGCATGTGTTCACGTAGGTTACGTTTTCTTGAAAATGATTCATTGCATATAGCGCATTCAAGTTTTTCTCCATTGTGAACGTCCACGTGATGACTCAAACCGCTTCTACTCTTAAATATTTTATCACAGTGGTGACAACTGTGTATACTCTGATCGTGCTTCTTCATGTGATTAATGAGAGATCCACTAGTCAAGCAGAGAATATTGCAGATCTTACATTCATATGAGCGGAAATCCCCGTGAACATCCCTCATATGTTGCTGACGGCTATAGAAGTGAGTGAATCTTTCCTTGCAGTGCGGGCACACGTTAGTTTTCACAATGTGTTTATTGGTACGGTGGGCCATGAATTTGCCAAGATTGTGGAAGATTTCATCGCAATCGGGACATTTAAACGAACCCACTTGATGTGCTCGTCGTCTATGACCATATAAGCGGTGCATTGTCGCCCATGTTTTTCCGCATTCCTCGCAGGTGTAGTTTGCAAAATGTTCGTTCATATGCGTTTTTAGGAGGTAGTTACTGGCAAATATCTGCTCGCAGATGAGACATTGTCTCTTTTCAGAATCCATAACGGCCGTCATTTCGGCATGTTGTTGCCGTCTCACATTTCCTGAAAATGAAAATATAATCTGTCGCAAGTTTTTTCTATAATTACAATAAGATTAATATTCATAACTTATTGTATAATAAAATAAGTAAAAAACGCAAAATTGCATTTCATTAGTATAAAATAAAAGTGCAGAAGGTATAGACAATTGAGGCCCATTTGAGAAAAGATCCATAGAGAAGCAGTTAAGAAATCGTAGTGAGTAAAACATTATTAGGAAAAGTAGAAAGCTGCGATTGGTTGGTCAATAATTATGAATACAACCATCACCGCCGCTGTCGTCTCTATTGTTATCTCCTACCTACAGATGTTTTACTTTTTAGTTTAATAGTGAAGATTTTTAATTATAAAAGGGTGGAACTCAAACCTATAAATCCATCTATGGGTGTTTTTCATATTATGTTGTGGGGGTCACGAGTACACACAACGTTATCGTCAGATTTCCGCTGACGACAGCATCAGACGCCAGTACAAAATCCATCGACCGAGGGTAACGCCGACCAAATTCGTCCGGGCTGAGGTAGAGGGTTTCTCCTGTGGCACACCTGGCAGCCTATAAGACCGGAGGTCGATCTCCAGCGGACCGTCTTTCACCTGAGTTCGCCGCGTCTCTAACACCTTATTTCGTCTGCTGTCGCCACGACGGACCGTGTCCTTGCATAATGGAGTCTAAATATTATATCGAATATCGGAGTATTTATGTAACGAAAGGATAAAGTAATAAATCTTCGAACAACAATCTCACAAATTATTGCCTATTCTACGGGCCCACCGCAGTGGGTCCGTTACATTTTTGGTGACCTTCGACTTTGAGCTACGCGACCTTCACGAAGTCACATTTTTGGTGACCCACGACTTTGAACACAACTTTCAACTACGACGTGGAACATTTTTGGTTAACTTTTTTCTCACGACGTAGGAGATTTTTCACCGACAATAAGGCAGCACAGATTTCGTCTATGCAGGCAGAGAGCATGACGGCGCGGAGTTCACAATCACAGTTTAGCGTAATTCATTTAGTAAATACGATCATAATATTGCATCAAGCAGATACATCTTGTTAATAAATAGATATTTTAGAGTTTGCGGATAAACAGCATATATAATTGTTTACACATATATAATTTGACTTAGAACTTGAGTAGATAGGTATTTCGGTAAGCAATACCGAAATAAATTATAATGTATGTTTTATATTTGTAAATAGACCAAAAAGAAAAAGAGATTTGCATACCGTTATAATTAAAAAAAAACCACAGTGTCAACCCGTCTGTAAGAACAGATCGGCACAAATCGACGGGCCTCAGAGCGTAGGCTAATTTGCCCGGGCAGGTATAGACAATAATTTATGGTTAGGGTTAGGAAGCGAAAATGAGCTTGAGTTACGTTTGGTGATAAGTTAATATCTAGGTGGCTACTTAAAGAAGCATCCTCCGAAAAAAAAAATCGAGTGCCGTAAGAATGGCATCTATTAAAAAAGTCAATCTAATAATGTTAATTTTATAGCATCAGGGTCATTTTTTTTCATCTCAGGGTCAAATATTTCTCTTTAGCGTAGTATTGTTTGACTGTATGCATTAGTATGACTGATGGGATTTACCTTAATAATTTACAACTTCTTAAAAGGTCTGCAGTAATTCAACTTTAGGCAGAAAATAACAGACTGAAAGTTTAAATAATAATAAAAATAATATAATATTTATTTATTGTTTTCGTTAGTACCTTACAATGTTTTTCATTTCAAAATTTCGAAATAATTTTAAACTTAATATTAAGTTAAGATTTCTCAGAGATGTTCGCACATAGGCCATTCTATACCTCCAACTGAATAACTTTTGTTTTACAACTTTTCCTAATTTTTTTAATACAAAAATAATATCTTAAAAAAAGTACATTTAAAGTTTGTATTGCGTAGATTATAGTAGCGCTGACACGAGCACCTCTGAGCTAGTGAGAGGGGCACATAAGGTAACTATGCGTTTAAATAATAGTACATTTTTTTCTATTGCTCATTTTAACTATTATTTTTGACCCATTGAAAAACTTGTAAAATGAAAGTTGCTCAGTTTGAAGGGTTGAATGGCTACGAAGGGATGTGGTGCTTAAGAAAAAGTCACCGTGTAGATTTATTTGATGGATATATTAACAACGAAGCTAGATTAGATATTACATTCGTGGTTTTGAATGTTATCGTTAACAGTCGTCGAAGCAATATCTCTCGTGTGCGTCCTAAGGTGTTTTGTGAGCGTGCTGCTTTGGACAAAAGCCAAATTGCAGTGTCGACACGAGAACTTCCTTATATTCATATGAATGTTCATGTGCTCGCTTAGATTGCCTTTCTTGATAAATGTCTTGTTGCATATGGAACATTCCAGCCTCTTTCCGGGAAAATGGTTTTGATTCATATGGGCGGTTAGAGCTCCCTTTCCAACATATGCTTTCTCACATAAGGAACATTTATGTTTCTTCTCTCCGGACACATTCAAATGGATTTTCATATGTCGATAGAGAGTACTGTAACCGGCATAAACTTTGTTACATACGGAACACTTTCTTTTGTTATTATTTTTCATATTATGAATATTTACGATATGTCTACGTAGATAACTCTTTCTGTCAAATATTTTGTCGCATATGGAACATTCTAGCTTCTGCCCAGGAAAATGAATTTGATTCATATGAGCAGTCAGAGTTTCCTTTGTGGTATATGTTTTATTGCATAATGAACATTCATGTGTTTTTCCCATATGGATTTTCATATGCCTGTACAGACTACTGTAACCGGCATACACTTTGTTACACACGGAACACTTTTTTTTATGTTTTCTGTTTGTATCATGAATATTCACAATATGTCTACGTAGATAACTCTTTCTGTCAAATGCCTTGTTGCAAATGGAACATTTTTGTGTTTGTTCCTTCCATTCATCATTATGAATTTCCATATGTTGACATAGATGACGTCTGCTGACGTAAACTTTATTGCAGATGGCACATTCATACCTGTTATCATTATGTATATGCATGTGTTCACGTAGGTTACGTTTCCCTGAAAATGATTTGTTGCATATGGCGCATTCATATTTTTCTTCATTGTGAACGTCCACGTGATGACTTAATCCGCTTTTACTCTTAAATATTTTATCACAGTGGTGACAACTGTATCTACTGTATCTACTCAGATTATGCTTCGTCATGTGACTACTGAGAGATCCACTAGTCAAGCAGAGAAAATTGCAGATCTTACATTCATACGAGCGGAAATCCCCGTGAACATCCCTCATATGTTGCTGACGGCTATAGAAGTGAGTGAATCTTTCCTTGCAGTGCGGGCACACGTTAGTTTTCCCAATGTGTTTATTGGTGCGGTGAGCGATGAATTTGCCTCGATTGTAGAATACTTCATCACAATCGGGACATTTAAACAAACCCACTTGGTGTGCTTGTCGTCTATGACCATATAAGCGATGCAATGTCGCCCATGTTTTTCCGCATTCCTCGCAGGTGTAGTTTGCAAAATGTTCATTCATATGCGTTTTTAGCAGGTAGTTACTGGCAAATATCTGCTCGCAAATGAGACATTGTCTCTTTTCAGAATCCATAACGGCCGTCATTTCGGCATGTTGTTGCCGTCTTACATTTCCTGAAAATAAAAATATAATATGTCGCAAGTTTTTTTTATACTTAAAATTTATGTTCATAAATTATTGCATAATATATTAAATAAAAAAAAAACGAAAAAGTATAAGAAGATTTTTAATTATAAAGGTGTGGAACAAAAACTTATAGATCCACCTATGGGTGTTTTTCATATTACGCATGATTCCGACTCTTAAGATGAAGAGATGTTTGAATTGAAACGAAACATTAAAATCAATCCTAATAAATTCTATTCAAAACCACGCAATAAAAGTGAAAACATCCATCGAACAGGTTATCAACGATCGGAACAGAAACCGATAAACGTTCGCAATTTTGTTAATTTATCACTTTAATAGATTTTAAACACTATAAGAATATTACTTATTCTTAGTTATATTGTAGCGTTCGATGGATCGACCAGCGACCGCATGATGCCAACGCGTCGCAACTGCAGGCAAACGGCCGTTCGGTAGCTCCGACAGACTACGATCGGATCTTGAACACGGCGCTCATTTATATTGTATCGATTATTGGTTTCTCAATTCGCCTTCTAAAAGAAATGTCTTAAATTTAAAAACACCTGACAAATAAAATTCAACGGCAACATTGTCTCGAGGATTGCTTTGTAGACGCACCGCAGACCGGAATTGTGAGTATTGAATGCTAATTTATCTAATTGCGAAAAAGGACGATTTAATGTTTTTTTACTGTTTCATCAAGTTATTATGAAATATGTTTTACCTACTTAGATTATTTATATTATAAATGTTTTTTACAGAATATGCAATACCTTTGAACCTTTACAGGCATGCCCATGCTTGGTTGGAGACTTGGACTTAAGTGAGAGGACGGATGTTTGAAATCAGGCATAGTCATTGGATTAAATACAACTGATGTTAAACGTTAAAATAGGTACATAGTTTGTAGCAGGGGAAAAGGGTGGGGTAATTTCAGATATGACCTACAGAGCAGAGATTGTATTACTACTATAAATATAATCAGTAATCTATAAAATTACTATTGAATAAATGTATTGTTCGTTCATTTACCATAATGTAATGTAATTTTAGTAAAATCCTTATTTCATAGGAAAAGTAGATTTATTCTAAGTTAAGGTCGATACAGACACTATTCTTAGTTCTAGGTAATGTTATTACAGTTTAACATAAACATTTATGGGTTGCAACAAATCCTGTCTTTCACACATCATCCCTGAATTAATTAATGGTGTGGGAACACGGTTGGCCGAAATCCACAAATATGTATTTTCGCAGACAATGAAACCTTTAGATGAAACTTAACATTAAAAAATCAAAATTAGAGTTTGAAAACCCAGAAAGTTAGATCATATAATATATTCCTGGTCGTCAAGCATATTATTGTCATCATTTTTAGAAACTAAATCTCTTTCGTGCGTCTTAAGGTGTTTTGTAAGAGTGCTTTTTTGAATAAAAGCTACATTGCAGTGTTGACACGAGAAATTCCTTATATTCATATGAGTTTTCATATGTTCTGTTAGATTGCCTTTTTTGATGAATGTCTTGTTGCATATGGAACATTCCAGCCTTTGTCCCGGAAAGTGAATTTGCTTCACATGCTGCGTCAGGGCCCCTTTACTGGAATAAGCTTTTTTGCATATTGAACATTCATAATTTTTCTTCCCATTAATATTCATATGAATTTTCATATGTTGATATAGACTACCGCCACTAGCGTATACTTTGTTACATACGGAACATATGGGTTTTTTGATGTTACATTTCATATGAACATTCACAATATGTGCGCGTAGAGAATTTTTTCTGTCATATGCTTTGTTGCAAATAGAACATTCGAATCTCGTTTGGCCCTTGTGAATGTTTAAGTGACAAATAAATCCTTTTTTTCTCTTGAATATTTTGTCACAGTACACACAGCTATATTTTCTCGTATCGTGTTTGACAATGTGAGAATTGAGAGCTGCACTTGTCAAGAGGACAACATTGCAGACTTTGCATTTATGTCCCGCATAATCTCCATGAACATCCCTCAAATGTTTCTGACGGCTGTAGAAACTCTGAAATCTTTTCTTGCAGAGCGGGCACACATTAGTTTTCCCAATGTGTTTATTGGTTCGGTGGGCGATGAACTTGCCACGATTTTGGAGGACTTCATCGCAATCGGGACATTTAAACGAGCCCATCTGATGCGCACGCCTCTTATGTTCCTTTAAGCGCTGCATTGTCGCCCATGTTTTACCGCATTCCTCGCAGGTGTAGTTCGCAAAATGTTCATTCATATGCGTTTTTAGGAGGTAGTTACTCGCGAATGTATACTTGCAGATGAGACATTGCATCTTTTCAGAATCCATAACGGCCCCCATTTCGGCATGTTGTTGCCGTCTCAGATTTCCTGAAAATAAAAATATAATCTGTCGCAAGTTTTTTCTATACTTACAATAAGATTCATAATTAATGCATAGTATGTTGAATAAAAAACAACGGTGTATTTCAATAGCATAAAATAAAAGTGGAGTATAGATAATTGAGGTTCCCATTAGGAATACGATCCATAGAGATCTTATATAAAAAAAAAATTGTTTGAAATAAATTGTGGCTATTTTATGGTATTACATCAAATGTAATACCATTTTCTAACAAGTTGTACCAGTTAAAAAATCGTCATTCGGCCGTATTTGATATCTGTAATTATCTTCTATATCTATGATAATTATTTAATCTGAGCACAAACAATATTTCGAAGGGATATATTTTTCCGCCTACTCTACAACCAGTTATGCGAGTTACTAATTAAGGTATTGTCAGCAAACTTGCTTAATTTATATTTTATAAATTATAAGTGTCATTTCGCTGCATTTATTAACACAAAATATTTGAAACTAATTTATGAGGGTGCTGTCCATGGGTGGGTCTATTTATTAATTATATAACATCTTGCAAGTCTGTATTTGTATGTGTGTTTTGATACGGAGAAGAATTAACATCCTGTATTATCAAAGTTAGGAACAACATGAACCCTCCTCCACATCATTCAAATGCAACCGCTTAAACTCCTAAAACATCACTTAAGCAGTTCATGGAGGAGCTACTGTTTTAATTCCTTAGCCACATACGAATTATGATGTTGTTAGTACGCCGCTTGCGTTAGTTTTGATGTTGTTGCTAGAGCGTCACTTGGGCGAGTTTTGAAGTTGTTGTTAGAGTGTCACTTGTGCGACTTTTGGTGTTGTTAGTACACCACTTGCGTTAGTTTTGATGTTGTTGTTAGAGCGTCACTTGCACGACTTTTGATGTTGTCGCTAGAGCGTCACTTGTGCGACTTTTGGTGTTGTTGCTAATCCTTGAAAGATTGTTGCTGATCCTTGAAAGATGTACTAATAGACACCAGAACCAATAACCCCCTCAACACGTGGAAGTTTTCACATTGGAGGTGCGGAAATGCCAGGGTGGAAACAAATCATTAAAATATTGGACCAACAAGCAAAATAATTACTTAAAATCAGGTTGGAGGAAATCTACTCTTCAGACTTCAGGCGAAGATAGCAACATCGGGCAGTTGATCATGATATAGATCCTTGTGCTCCTACGAGCAGCGCAGTTGCGAGGTACTTGACCGATCTGAGTATCAATCATAATTTCTCTCTAAGTACGGTTATACTTCATAAATCTGTAATGACTACTTTTAGTAACCCAGATAAAAACGTCAACATAAGCTCTCATACTCTTGTCAAACAATTTGGGATCCTCGTGCGATTTTAACGTGAAAATTGAGTCTTTTCGAGACGTCCAGGCGGGCAGCAATCTTCTGGTTCACGATTTAACCTTACTACATTGTACACCAGAAGCGCTGATAAGTGACGATAAAAGTATCACCACGTGGCCAATCTTCGGTTCGAAGACTGACTCTGCCACACACCAACAGTCAGGCTGGAGACTCGACTACAGTAATCAACAGGGTATTTATTGATCTAGCTTTCTGGGTCAATAAGTTGATACAAATATTCAAAGCTCGTAGAGATACATATTTCTCTATAGGTGCATTGACGGTTTCACATTCTTAGCTGTAGCACAATATATCACTGCCTTCCTTAGTACAGACTCCTTAGTACTCCTGAGGTTAATAAGGCTTTGTCTGTCACATCCTTATTTCATCATATATAACATGCTGTGAGTACGAGTTTATTAATTCACAGTTTTAGTAGTAGTTTTATATAGTTTTCTATGGTGGTCATACATTTTGTATATGTTACATAAGGGTATATGAGGATTACAATAAACTGTATATAAAAATAACACGTTTTGCATTAAGTGTAAATTATATATTATATATAGTAAAACAGGATGTGCTGAAAATCAGGACCCTCCTCTCTCAGAAAGGAGGGCAGCTCAACACACTCCTTAAACTTAAGTATCTCTACCATTTATTTTTGTTTCACATTTTTCAATAAAGAAATATTTTCTTTCTTTCTTTACATAAAATATATTACATATTATCAAATTAAAATTTATCTCCTATACCTTTCTCATTCTAATCATCTTGTGTGGGCACCGCCCTTGGCAAGCAGAGACCATTGGTCAAAAGGGTGCAAGATGCACATGCCACTTTTACTGACATAAGGGGATATTGTACTGAAAACGCCTGAACTCATCAAGGCAACGATCACTGCACACGGCCTGACAGTGATTTGGTCCGTTATCCGACACAGCTCCACAATAACCATCTCAGCGGTTCTTTAGTCAACAACGCACTAGTAACATCTGAAGCATGCACCGTCCTCGGTAGTTGGATCCTTCCTCGGACGTACTTCAATAGAGTCGACTATTATTAGCAACCGATAAATGTAACTTGTTAATAGTGAGAGTGTATCACCTTCGATAAACTTCTCTCCATCCACGCATGCACCCAAATAGAGTTGCTAAGGGTATTCTAATGAAAGAAGCGATCATTTGTTTAAAAAAATAAAAAAAAGTGGCGTTATAGATCATTTTTTTATATATCTATTCTATTCAAAGAAAGAAATATAGTGAACAGTAATAGTAATAGTTCACTGACGGTGTGGCGCGGTAAAATCTTAAAAGATTTGCGTAAAATTGTTGTTATTGGTTGTTTTTTAATCTTTGCTGTTGTTTTTTTGTTAACACGCTGGTGTGCGTGCGAAGGCATGACACGACTGTTAGTTTATGATGATTGTCAAAGTAAAGTTGGTATGTTTTGAGAAGGTTTTATCTGTACTTGCAAATAATGTCGTTTAAAATTTAATTACGCGATTTATGCTTCAGAGATATTGCTAAATAATTGTACAAGGTGGGTAAGGTAGGCGGGTAGGTGAGTGGTGTGAGGAGGGTAGGTGAGACTTAGGTCAAAGTGGTCTGATTGTGACAAATTACCACTTTAGTAATAGTCTGAAGTCTTTAAAAAACAGAAATTGCTACCATAGGCTACTATCCAGAGGATAAATACAATCGATGGCGTTTGGTGTTGGCTTGCGTTCAGGTTTGTTAGCAGGTCTTTTAAAGTGTCAAGTGGATGATATGATAAACGGCTTGATTGTTGAATATTTTTATTTTAACTTCTGACATTTTATTATTACTATGTTAATTTTATAAATGTAACAAAAAAAATTAACTATAAATTACCATTACTTAGCTAAAATACCATTGGACATCTTTGCCATACGATAAATAAATAATTAGTATTAAAACCATATTCTAGAGAATTTCATAAGCTATCAAAATAGTGCAGGTTATGTTCAGTTTGGAGGGTTGAATGGCTACGAAGGGATGTGGTGCTTAAGAAAAAGTCACCCTGTAGATTTATTTGATAGATATATTAACTACGAAGGGGGATAAGATATTACATTCGTGGTTTTGAATCTTATCGTTAACAGTCGTCGAAGCAATATCTCTCGTGTGCGTCCTAAGGTGTTTTGTGAGCGTGCTGCTTTGGACAAAAGCCAAATTGCAGTGTCGACACGAGAACTTCCTTATATTCATATGAATGTTCATGTGCTCGCTTAGATTGCCTTTCTTGATAAAAGTCTTGTTGCATATGGAACATTCCAGCCTCTTTCCGGGAAAATGGTTTTGATTCATATGGGCGGTTAGAGCTCCCTTTCCAACATATGCCTTCTCACATAAGGAACATTTATGTTTCTTCTCTCCGGACACATTCAAATGGATTTTCATATGTTGATACAGGCTATTGTAACCGGCGTACACTTTGTTACATACAGAACATACGGGTTTATATTTCACATGATAATTCACAATATGTGCACGTAGATAGTCTTTTCTGTCATACGCTTTGTCGCATATGGCACATTCAAATCTCGTTTGGCCCTTGTGAACGTTTAAGTGGCAAATAAATCCTTTTTTGCTCTTGAATATTTTATCACAGTACACGCAGCTGTATTTTTTTGTATCGTGCTTAACAATGTGAGAATTGAAAGCTCCGCGTGTCAACAGGACAACATTGCAGATTTTGCATTTATGCCCTGCGTAATCACCGTGGACGTCCCTCAAATGTTTCTGACGGCAGTAGAAACTGCGGAATTTTTTCTTGCAGAGCGGGCACATGTTAGTTTTCCCAAAGTGTTTACTGGCTCGGTGAGCGATGAGTTTGCCACGATTGTGGAAGACTTCATCGCAATCGGGACATTTAAACGAACCCATCTGGTGTGCCCGCTGTCTATGATTATATAACCGGCGCTTTGTCGCCCATGTTTTACCACAATCCTCGCAGGTGTAGTTCGCAAAATGTTCGTTCATATGGATTTTTAGGAGCTGGTTACTGGTGAATGTCTGCTCGCAGATGAGACATTGCATCTTTTCAAAATCCATAACAGCCCTCAATTCAGCTTGTTCTTGCCGTCTCACATTTCCTGAAAATAAAAATATTATCTGTCGAAAGTTTTTTTCTATAATTCCAATAAGATTTACGTTCATAATTTATTGCTTAATATATTATTAAGGTAAAAACACACAATTGTGTTTCAATAGCACAAAAAAAAGTGCATTATTGAGAATTGAGGTCGTTTCGAAAAACGACCCATAGAGCGAAGTAAAATATTATTAGGAATGGTAGAAGCCTGCAATTGGTTGGTCAATAATAATGACTAATGGTACCGAAAAATGTTATGAAGATAAAAATAAAATGAAAGATATTTCCAGGAAATAATCAGACAGAGCGATAAATGGTTAACGAGATGGTAGTTCGCTAAGACAAGTAAAACCACCTACTGGCCTATTGTACAGTGAACACTCCTGTACATTCAATAAGCCTATAAACACCTAAGCAAAAAAAAAAAACAATTATGCGCATGTGTGTGTTAAACGAACTTTTTTTTGCAAAATTTCAAATAGTTAGCTCTCGACAGTTGACGGGTTATAATTTTTCACTTCGGCCACTGACGGTTTTTGGACGAACGTATCCGAGTAACTCGAACAGGTTGGAGCAGTGCGTTTGTTTACTGTCATAACGGCGCTCTCATATTAAATAGATATATAGGCAGTGAATATATAAAAATAAATATTAATTGTGGATAGCATTATATGGGAATATAATTGATAAGGACTTTCGTTTCATTCCTACCTAGTACAAAATGCCTAGACTAGATGGTCTATTGTTTCAGATTACCAGTATACTGATTTATTTTACCTTAATTTTATCTGTCAAGAAACTAAAATATCACTGATAAAACTGTTTCTAATACGGGTTTGTAATGTGTTGAAATTCTTAAACATTCCATCAAATGACTGATGGGTTTTTATTTATATATAACCCTCATGATCATGTTTTTTTTTACTATTACTAACATAAAATTGTGAGCGTCTCTGCAAAAGCAGGAAGTCAAAGGTGGCACAGATGTCGAAAGCAATACTACTGCAAGATGCTAGTGACTGAGCTTACCGAACCAATGCACTTCTCTGGCCTTACCTCGACTCTATTTTTATTAACACTTTATTTGTATGCATAAATATTATAACAGAAGGGTGAGAGTATTGTCGCAAAACAATCTCTACCAGCTAATTCAAAGAGTTTATTGTAATATATTATATTGTATCGTTTCGATCTATAGCAGTCAGTTAGTAAGAAATTCGTGTTTTGCAATTGCAGTTATGTATTTATTACAGTTAAATTTTAAGAAATATGCTGTTATAGCATAATACGCGATGGCTATACCTTTGTTTGATAAAAATAATAAAATAAGATTAAAAGAAATGATGACGAGTTATATATAATTTATTACTTTAGAAATATGTTTTTTTTTCTCTATTGGTCATGCTTTAAAAGATGTGTTTTGAGTGAACAATTTTGGACAAAAGATAAACCGCAGTGTTGACACGAAAAGTTTCTTATATTCATATGAATTTTCATATGTAAGCTGAGGGTACTTTTTCTTGCGTATCGTTTGTTGCATACGGAACACTCTAGTTTTTTCTCCCCGTAGACGTTTGAGTGAATTTTCATATGCTCGCGCAGAGTGCTCTTGGTGGCGTACGCCTTGCCGCACGCGGTACACTCGACCCTGCTACTCTCATCGTGAACGATCATGTGATCGTTGAGACGTCTCTTATCGTCGAACATCTTTTCGCACTGCTGGCAGCTGAACGTCGCCGTCGGGTGGTGCCTCTGCATGTGCGCGTCGAGATATCTGCTCGTGAGGCAGTCCACCTTGCAGACGTCGCATTCGTAGCCGCTGAAATCTCCGTGCACGTCTCTGATGTGTTTCTGACGGTTATAGAAATGGGCAAATCTCTCCTTGCAGTGCGGACACACATTGTAGTTCTTGTTGTGCGTGGTACGATGGGCATTAAACCGACCCCATTTGTTGAATGTTGCATTGCATTGGGGACATTTGAAGGGGCCCAGTTTGTGTGTGCGCTTATGACTGTTCATGCGTGGCACCGTCGCAAACGCTTTGCCGCATTCTTCGCAGGTGTGGTTCTTGAAGTGCACATTCATATGAGCCCTTAGTCCGAAATTATTCCGGAAGACCTGCTTGCACAGGCGACATTGCTTGTTTTCAGTATCCATAACAGCCCTTATCTCTGCAAGTTGCTGTTGCCTCATTTTCCCTGAAAATAAAAATATATTTGTCGCAGCTTTTCCATAAAAAATGGGTTCTATTTGACCTAATTGCAAAAAAATATATAAATAGGATTTAAATACTGTCTTCCCAGGCGGTTGATTCATATCAACTATCAAACGTTTAAGAGTAAAATGTTTAATTTAGGAGAAAAACGATTTTCAAATTTAATAAAAACATTTTGAATGTTAGAGAATGTTATATGTTTGTCGAGGAGGGGCGCGGAGGGACTGAGTTAAGCGCCTGGACACGGAGGGGATAAGCGTGGCGGTGACCTAGATATGGTTGGCGTGGAGTGGTGCAACGAACAGAATTAATGGACAGTGAAAAATAACAAAGTTTAATATATCTTTATTTAAATATGATTTTTTTTTAAATGCTTATGAGAGACGATATCCCGAGTTTTTCCGATGTCGAAACCTTTATAAAAAAAAGATAAAAACGTCTATTTAACCCTAGCCTTTCATCACCTTTGCAACAGTACACTTTTGCCTAGTATAAACAATGAAAAAAAAATTTACTTTCTCGTAAATTTTTAAAAAAAATCTGGTGATTATTGTCAGCAGATGTTGGATTAAAAAGTGCCAGATGTCTACAATTTTAATTGACAGTCAGTTGGCGATGGTTGCCAATATAATATTACTATACTAGCGACCCATCCCTGCTTTGCACAGGGGGGTATACGGATCAGTCTGTTTGTCGTATTCGTTCACTTGGATATTGTGTCAATACGAAACCTCTTACAAAATATAACCGATAGCCAAGTCTAATTATTGAGAACTGTGTGCAAATAATTAAATTTAAATGTGAGGTGATTTTATTGATTCATTATAACTGTGGCTGTGAGATTGTAGACTCTACTGTCTGATTACTGTTCATATCGTAACTTGGTGTAATAAAAATACCGAGTTATAATATAATGTAAAAAAAAATTTTAATTTATGTACTTTCTTAATATTTTTCTACACATGAACATTTTTCGTGCTGTATTTGTATTCATATTGCTATTTTTTTTAACTGTTGTAAGCTCAATAAACATTTAAAATTTTGTAAGAAGTAATTCAACTTAAAAATAAATATTTTGACTTGGCCCATTACTAGGTGGGCAGTGTCAACATTGTTAATATTAAACCGAGCCGTGTTCGTAAATTAACCATTTCTGCGAACTTTGCCCGTTACGTATATTTATATATAATGATAATTGGAATATGTAACATACTTTAGTGTCATTCAAAAATATATTATTCCGTGGCAATGTGCAAAATTCTTTCTTTTTTATTGAAACGGTTAGTTTTTAACTCGGACCAAAAAAAGGGTTGATTATATAAAACGAGTATTTGTTTCAAGATTATCAATTTATTAATATAGGCACTATATGCCAAAAATAATCCTATTAGAAGGTAGTCAACAAGTGAGTATAGAATAGATAAAACGAAGAACCTAAAAATGTAACTAAAAACTTTTTTTTTATTTTGAGAAACACAAACATCAAACCACAAATGGCTATGGCAGCTTTAAAATCTATTGTCTACATAATTGATGTAACTAATCAAATTATTGATAGTTGACATTATACCTAGTTGAGCTGACCGTGAGGTAAAAGATGATGGATGAATGCATTTCGTAAAAAGCACTTTAAATAACTATAGAGAAACCTATGCTGTCATAAAAGATATTGCAATGTTTTTCCTACTAAAAATAGTTTTATCTGTAGAGTACGAATCTGGCTTATACTTTATACTGAGAAGAAAACTTTCATAACGGTTGTTAAAATGCATAATCGTATTTGTCTCACACCATACCCATCTCAGTTTTATGCGTTTCAAGATGCCTGGTAAGGGAGGCTTTATGAACAAATGCAAAGCTGCAGTAATGACGAGAGAAGTTCCTTATATTCATGTGATGTTTCATATGTCGGTTCATACCTTTTCTAGAAAATTTAAGTTTCTTTACCGGAAAATGAACTTGCTCCATATGATTACGTATCAAATCTTTCGACGCGTAAAATTTGCAGCAAATGTAGCATTGAAATCTGTCTTCGGAGAAGTGTCCGCTCGCCGCGTGGTCCCTCTGCATGTGCATCCTGAGCCGTCTGCCCGTAACGCAGTCAATACTACAAATTTTACACTTGTGAAAACCCCTGTGAACATTGTTTAAATGTTTTCGGCAGCTGGAGAAATCACAAATTTTTTCACTGCAGTATCGACACGCCTTGTAATGAATTTGCATGTGTCAAACGATTTGTTGCACGTGCAACACTCGTATTTCTTTTCCGGAAAATGAATAACATTCATTTGCTCGCGTAGTGTACGCTTTATTGCATATGGCGCATTTAACTCTAACCACATTGTGGGTGATCATGTGAATTTTAAGCCGTCTTTTATCGCTAAATGTTGACAGCTGAACATATTCATCAAATGATGGCTTTGTAGGTGCGAATCAAGACGTATCTTCGTCAAGCATATAACATTACAGACTGCATAGGTAGCCGCTGAAATCGCCGTGAACCTCTTTAATATGTTTCTGAAGGCCGTAGAAACAGGTGAAACTTTTGTGGCAGTGCGGGCAGACGTTACATTTATTATTGTGCGTAGTGAGATGCACTTGCAGTTTGCCCCATTTGTTACAAACGAGGCAGCTGAAGTAAGAACTTAATGCCGTATTGACGCATCGTATCATGCCGAATATGATTGTTCTTAAATTTGTCATGCATTTTGAAAAAAAATTTATAACCTTACAAATATAAAGAAACACAAGCTACCTTGAAAGGGGGATGATCAACAATGAAAATCTCAAACGTTACTCAATAAATTCGGCGTTCCACGGGATAGGACACTAGGTCCTGTGCTCTTTTTAAATACACACCATATTGCTAGAAGGAATGACTCGACATTCATAGGGAACTCTTTAAATGCCATATTTAAACAAGTAAACCGACACTCAATAATAATAAAAACCAATATTTGAATAAATATGTTTATTTTATATGTTCCTAGTTCTTATTAATTACTATACTATAGTTATCTTATAGTTACATAATATTTTATTAATTACTATAATGTACAATTACATGTAATATAGTAATAGATATACCATATCAAAAACAAGCGTATAAGATAACACTTTTGAAAAACCTTCAAAATATTATTGGGAAATAAATTTCTGGAAGATACACTCTGAAAATCAGGTAATAATGATGGAATGATTGCATCAGATTTTTTTTTAGATAATATCCTAACTGTGAGTTAACGTTACAAATTATATCAAAAATAACTTTTACTACTAAACTCATAACTTGGTTCAAACGCTCCCAATATTTCTCTAGAAGTTCTATTATTTTTTTATAACATCACCATTAAAGCGATCGATAAAGAGATTGTGGTAGTCTAGAGGTTAAGGCGTTGGACTATTGGACGAAAGGTTGCCGGTTCAAATCCACACATGGTCATACACCATCTCCCCTGGCACAGCTGCTTAGTTGAGTAGGGTCCAAAATATATATTGTGTATGACATTTATTGTGACGATTACTGTGTAATCAGTCATAGCAATTCTTTAAAAAAAATAAGCCTCAATTGGCCATTAACTATATGAAATATGTAATAAAATAAAAAATAATCTTCATACTAAAATTGTTAATGAGATAGTACTTTTATTGTCTGAAAACCAATTTACCTTGATATTGATAGATTTAATGCAAAGCTTATTGTAATCTAGGCTAAACCAGATAATTAGTAGGCTTATGGACGGGGTTTGAGAAGTGTGCGCAGCGCCATTGCGGATATAACATAACCATGTTTACACATGCTTAAATTCACGGCAAAACTTTCTGGAACATGTATAGCGAATTATTCCCTCAAACTAATTTACCGTAAAAATTAAAAAATATAGTATTTTGAGCTAACATATAAGTTTGATAATCTATTCCATTACGCTATATTGAATACTTTTCACAATGTTCGAACATATTTGATATATATATTTTGTATGTTTTTTTAAATCAGAATTTGGAATTACGGGTGTAAATATTAGTTTGGGGTCTCATCTATGTACTTAAAAAAGTTGGATGCATCTATTTGAAGCAGTTATTGCTGAAAATTTTAAAATAATTAATGCTAAAAGGTAATTGCACGTTTTCCATACTATCTTAACAATTTGTCATTTTTCAGAGCCATCTCTCTTTCGTGCTTCTGAAGATGCGTTTTAAGAGAACAATTTTGAACAAAAGCCAAACCGCAGTGTTCACACGAGAACTTCCTTATATTCAAGTGAATTTTCATATGTTCTCGTAGCGTTCTCTTTCTCGCGTAGGCTTTCTTGCATATGGAACATTCGTGGATTTTTTCTCCGTCGTGCACAACCGTGTGCTCTTTTAGCCGTCGCTTTTCCTTGAACGTCTTATCGCAGTGTTGACAGCTGTACCTTCTCGTCGGGTGGTACCTCTGCGCGTGGCCAATGAGCGCCCCGCTCGTCAGGCAAACAACACTGCAGACTTTGCACTGATGGCCCATTGCGTCCCCGTGAACGTCTCTCAAATGTTTCTGACGGCTGTAGAAGGTAGCGAATCGTGCCTGGCAGTGCGGGCATACATTATTATTTCTGTTGTGCTTGGTACGGTGGATATTAAATTTTCCAAAATTGTGAAAGACTTCATTGCATTCGAGACATTCGAACGAGCCCATCTTATGCGCCTGCCTGTGGCTATACAAACGGGCAACTGTCGCAAACGCCTTCCCGCACTCTTCGCAAGTATGGTTCATGAAGTGCTCGTTCATATGCGAGTTTAGAGTGAAGTGATTCCTGAAGATCTGCTTACACAGGCGACATTGATTGTTTTTAGTATCCATAGCAGCCCTTATTTCAGCGAGTTGCTGACGCAACATTTTTCCTGAAAATAAAAATATATCTGTCGCAAGCTTTTCCATAAATATATTGTAACAGAATAACTTTATTATAGCTATAATAGAGTATTTATATAAAGCCATTATTACATTGTAATGTTAGCTTGTATCGTATCATTCTCTGACCTAATTGCGTTGTCTCGCTACTCAAACTTTAATGTAGATGGAGCTAGTATCCCAGGATTTAAGCCGTCCGCTCTCTCAAAACCTGTACATTTATTTGATTACATAGATTCTACCAGAAAAGCTTGAACTATGTATGAAACATATCTCAAAGATAGAAATATTTGTGCTGATTCACGCAGCTAATGAATATTTTGACATAATTCTGTTGTATGCCATATGATGATTATGAAAAGTCAAGCATGTTATAACCAGCCCGTATTTCTTAAAAATGGCACGTTGACAAATTATCCTTTTTTTTTAAAGTTTCCAATATATAAAAAGAGAAAATCTTAATGATGCAAATATTTTAGTAAGTAATAGTGTGATATTTCAACTTTTCATTTAAATGAACAAATTGGAAAATAATAATTTAGTTACTATCATACAAGCTAAAAATGAAAGTTTCAATTTGCGACAAAAAAAAAAACCGAAGACCTATACTTTGCCTTCTTATCCATAAACAAAATAAAGTGAAAAAGTCGTATGAAAATTATTTTGATTATTTGATTGTCGATCACCTTTTTATTTAGGGTCCGGAAGATTTTTTTCAACAATCACTTTCCCGCGAGATGTACAGTTATTCCGTCAAAGTGATAATCTTGTATGATTGATTACGTCTATAGAGCCGAGAATCAACCCGGGTCTTTACTCTTTGAAATGTTCACTTCTCTGTTGTAACTGACAACTTCCTATAGCTCTATGGTGCCTCCTGATTATAGCTTTGTTCCATCGTGAAATCGTGTCCATTTATTAAGTACACTGTGCATTAGATAACACACAAATCTGCACTTGTTGGGGGGGGAGGGGGCTAAAGACACATATATAATAATGTCCTTTGATCGATAGCCAGCGGGAAATAGCTGTATTTCAAAAATGTATTCAAATTTATGTTGCCCCGCTTTAAATATAAAAGCCCTCTTGCAATAACAGTGTCACTCACTGTAATTTTCTTAAAATAAACATTTTAGCGAAATCTGTTTTTATTTTTCCAAGTTGAAAAGTGACAGCCTCTTATGAAGTTTGGAGATGTTGACATTTTGGATAATTGAATAGAGTAGAATCTCTATTGTCAGAAATAAAAAATGACACTCTTATGTATTAAGTTGCTTTGGAAATAACTTTTATTTTACTTTTCTTTTTAAAAAGAAAACCCTTGAGTCATTTATATCGAGTGCTATACCACACTAAAATGAGTACAAATACATAAAACATGATAAAAAAGTATTTAATAGTAATACACATTTTTTTACCATAATCAGAAAATTAAAAAAAAATCTATATAGATAAGGGGATAGTCATGTGCCGTAATAATTATTTTTAAATAAATATTATATGAAAACTATCACATTTCAATTCAGATATTATTGCTTTTCAGATATTTTATAAAGTTATTTTAGTTATCGAACATCAAGTTTATAAAAAAATCCAGATCTTATATGATAATATTTGAACATATTTGTTGTTTTTACAACTCTTTAAAAGTGAAAAGTGTAATTACTTTTTAAATAGCTTGAAACACTGATATATGGATATATGGAGATTCAGTATTCTAAATATCATCTATCAATGTTTAACAATCGAAAACATTGATTAGGCATGTGGTGAAAGTTTGTTGGGGCGAACCTAACCATGAACTGGTGTTCAGATACTTCTTCAAGAGCTGGTTGAGTACCAGCTGGCGCTGTGGTTGGCCGAGGAGCGTTTCCTTCACATCCCCGCGTGCCTTTTGCCTATCGTTCGAGCAGCTAGAATGGTTCCGATACTGAAGCTGCATAGTGGACTTATCAAAGCATTCTGATTTCCTTGTATTGAAACCAGAAAATACGTTGAAACATACATGCCTCTCGTGGCTATTATTTGGGAAACCAAAAGCATCCGGTATCATATAACTTTTACTTTCCATGTATGTATATATAAAGTATATTGTCACTGTTAAACCGAGGATTATATTAAATTGCACGTAATTTTCTTTAGTAAACTTGCTGATGCACTTAAACAAAATGTATTCATCGGTAATAGGATGTTTCCGTATTAAAACTTTCTTTTTACTCATTGTGTACGATCATGTGAATTACGAGCAGTCGCTTTTCGTTGAACGTTTTATCGCAGTGCTGACAACTGTACCGTTTTGTCGGATGGTGACTTTGCATGTGCGCATCGAGACATTGCCTCGTCAGGCAGTCGACATTGCAGGATTTGCATTGGTGGCCGGTAGAATATCCGTGAGCATCTCTCAAATGCTTTTGACGGCTGTAGAAAGTTTTGAACCGTTCCTTGCAGTGCGGGCAGACGTTGGTTTTCCGATTGTGCTTGAAGCAGTGGCTTTTGAATGTGCCGAAATTATCATAAACCTTATTGCATTGTGGACATTTGAATGGGCCCACTTTATGTGTCCGCATATGGCCGTACAACCGCAGGTCGGTCGCGAACGCTTTGCCGCAATCCACACACGTATGATTCATAAAGTGCTCATTCATGTGCGACCTCAATCCAAAGATATTTTTGAAGATCTGCCCGCACAGGCGGCATTGCTTGTTTTCAGTGTCCATGGCGGTGCGTACGTCATCGGCTTGCTGTTGCCTAATCAGCGGCGCACGGCCCGTTCCGAGCTCTGAAATTGAAAATATTTCTATCGCAAGATTTTTCATAATTCTTCCATTACAACAAGCGTTAATTAGATACTCATAAATGTTCCATAACCTTATTTAAAACTTATTGAGATCATTTTCTTTCAAAGAATCTATGTACCTCTTATATTTATGCGCAGTATGTCACCTGTGCAGGCGCACCTGAAGAAATCAGGATGTTACAATTGTTATCTATGTGCAGGCAACTGTTAAATACCATTAGTACTCAGTAGGCAGAAATTGTCAAGGTTTTTAATAAGGCTAGGGTACATAATATAAGTTTTATTTTAAGTTAAAACTTGTCTTATGTATTCCTAGGGGGTTATTTAAAACCTATAGAGAATTGTTCGTTAAAGCATGGTGACATTGCGCTAATGTGAATACAAACGGTTAAAGTGACAACGTAAGGTATGTGATAAGGGACATATGTAATTTAACAAACTGTACTAAGTTTTAGATTCAAAGTAAGTTTTGAAGAGCGGAAGTGAAAAGTCATATAATAATATGTAGGTGAGATGTAGAGTTAGTAATCCATAACCACTTATACTGGCCGGAACGGTGGGACCAATTATACAAATATTAATTTTGAATGGGCATCTTCGTTAACTTCTCGATGATATAACTAGAGAATGTGTTAGCACTTTGCCAATTTTTGGTCAGTGTCCTTAGGAAATTGTTCAAGTTTAGAATCTTGGTTTCTGGAATAAGGATTGAATTTTCCAGCCTAGGTATTTCATAGTTGTGCGACAATGATTCACCAATATGAAATTGTCCAAATATACTGTAATACGGAATGCTTTTCCCTGAAGTACTGGGCTATCCAGTTTGTAAAAGTTGCGAACACCTTAGGAACTGAGCTCAGGCCGAAGGGTGGACAGGTTATTTGTAACAGTTTTTCTAGCAAATCAGGCGTAGAAACCTGTGATGGCCCAGGTGAACTGCAATGTGGAATATACCTGCGCTAAATATACTTTTGCCATCCCTAGTTGTAGAAAATCTGGAATGCGATGACAGTTCAAACTAAATTTATCGACTACTACAAACTCGTTTAGCAATTTTAGATTGAGCACTGGTCTTCTGGATCCATCCAATTTCGGTATGAGAAACATTCGGGATAGAAAAGATGGTGATGTATGGTGGCCTCTAGTATTTGTAGATTTAACAAACCGTTCTGTTGATACTGAGATATCAGGGGGAGGGTTTGGCTTGAAATGGAATTTCGTAGCCATTTAGGATTTTCCATCTCCATCCAGTTCTGCGGGTATAGTTGTAGTTGCCTTCTCTAGAATTTGTCCGAGCCATTTGTTAAATTTTCTTTGCGGGGCTACGCTATACCTGCGGCCATCGCCTCTATCATACTTAATAAGTTTTGCTGGAAATTTTCAAAAGTTTAGAGTTCTTTTCTCTTCTCTTACTTTAATAAAGTATAATAAAGTCTTGGCCCGGCTTTTCTTTAGGAATCTTTGAAGGCCAGAGGGCCCTGGTTGACTAATCCTGTAATCTTGAAATTGCCTTTAAGCACTTATCAAGGCCACCCCATTTTATGATAAGGCCAGAGCGAAGAACAGGTTCGAACAAGAAGTCCTCACTAGGTGGAATTTTTCGGAACTCTGCTTGTTAACGCTTTTAAAACCTATTCCTATCTTTGCTGAAAAGATACAGGCTCTGTTTCCACACACCATTTGAGTGATATCCTCATCTTCATAAAAACTTTTTTGTTAAAAAAAAAAAATGCGTTCGCCGAATATTACCGCAATCCGCTTAAATAACGATGCAATTTCAAACAGCTCAGCTATTTAACGCCGATACTACACGGAAACAATAAAAACTAACTCAGTTTTTCTGACATTGTAGTATTTGCTCCGACGGATTTTACTAACTGACTGTTTGGACAGCACCATTAACATTTCCGCTCAAAACCCCAAACGATGTGGCATGACAAAACCTCGAAAGGTTGTTCATTCAATAGACTGTCCAACTCTCTTACGATTGTTTGGTATACACGCGCTGATAACACAAGTTTTAACATATGTACCTGCATATACAGTAATTGTACAGTAAATATATCAGATACACTAATCCTTATCGTTCATTTTTATTCCCTTAAGGTTTTACATTTTTGATTGTATCATATTCATTTAATTTTTGTTTTACATTTTGTAGGTGGTAATATTTAAACTCACTGTTAAAAAAAAAAACATTTATGAGGTTTGCCTGTAGTATAAACTATATTTTGTGTTATTGTGAATATTTCTTATATAAAAGTATTTTAAAAAAATGTATATTAAAATCAATTTAGCAATTACGGAGCCTAATTCAAACAGGTGAAGAGACAGTATTCCCTAATTTTTCTCAATTCAGAAGTGGGATTAGGATGTAAAAATAACTTCTTTGGGTTTTCGAAAATTATAGCCATAAGAGTGTCTTTTTAACTATATATAAGATTCTTTATGGACTCTCTGTTTTATGCTTCTGAACATGAGTTTTAAGGGAACAATTTTGAACAAATGATAAGCCGCAGTGTTCACATGAGAACTTTCTAATATTCATGTGAATTTTCATATGTTCCCGTAGCGTTCTCTTCCTGGCGTATGTTTTCTTGCACACGTAGCATTCGAGGTTTTTTCTCACATCGTGAACGGTCAAGTGCTCTTTTAGCCTACGCTTTTCCTTGAATATTTTATCGCAGTGTTCGCAGCTGTATCTTATCGTGGGATGATACCTTTGCATGTGGCCATCCAGGGCTCCCGTGGTCAGGCAGACGACAGTACAGACTTTGCACTGATGGCCCATGGAATCGCCGTGAACGTCTCTCATATGTTTTTGTCGGCTATAGAAGGTTGTGAACCTCGCCTGGCAGTGCAAACACTTGTTTCTCTTTCTATTGTGTTTGAAACTGTGAGTGCGGAGTTTGCTGAAATTATCAAACTTCTCGTTGCATTCGACACATCTGAACGAGCCCATTTTATGCGTAAGCTTATGATTATACAAGCGCGACTCCGTTGCGAACGTCTTTCCGCATTCTTCGCAAGTATGGTTCATGAAGTGCTCGTTCATATGCGAGTTTAGAGTAAAGTGATTCGTGAACGACCGCTTGCAAAGACGGCATTGTTTGTTTTCAGTGTCCATAGCAGCCCTTATTTCGGCGAGTTGCTGTCGCAACACGTTTCCTGAAAACAAAAATATATCTGTCGCATACTTTTCCTTTATTCCTCTTCAATTAACATTCTTAAATTCATTGAGTATAATTTGAGGTACATAATTTTTTTTTTATATTGTAGACATTTTAGGTGGATTTTTTTAATATAATCTGTACAAGCAGGTATTCCATTCTAAAGAAATAAGTATTTGCCAGTGTATTCAAAATGCCAATTCAGGAAAAAATCTACCTCAAGTGGTTTTATAAATCTACCTTAGGGTCAATAAGCAGGCTACAGAAAAAAATACTAAGTTACTGTCGTTTACCGCATACAAGGGCTGTCTGAAAAGTTTCCAATCTAACAAAGTTACAAGATATATTTTTTCTTCAAATTTATTTTAATTTTTTTAGTCTCCTTGTAAGTCAACTTCTCCCAACGATGCAACCATCTCTTCAACCCGTCCAAATAGTACTCGGTGTCTTTCTTTTAGGTTAGGAAACAAAAAAATGACACTCAGGGCTAGATTTGGTGAGTAAGAAGGGTGGTTTTCACCATGGCAACCGCCAAGGTGTGAGACGGCTCAATGGCTTGGTGAAACAAAAAAATCAGCAAATGTGGTAATTTCTCAGCAATTTCTGCCTTCAGCTTGTCAAGTAATGGTGCGTAATATGCTCCTGTAATGGTTATTTCTATTTGAAGATATGACTATTGCAGACTCCACGATTTTCCCAGAAAACAGTCACCATCTCTTTCTAAGCCTTTACTCTTTTTTAGATCGGATTCCCCCTTCGCAGTTCACTGTTTTGACTGTATTTTGTTTCTGGAGTGTAATAGTTATACCCAAGTTTCATCTACATAAATTAATCACCTCCAAAATTCTGATTTATTGCATCTAAGCTGCGCCAACAACGCTGGAATTGTTTATTTGAGCACGTTTTTGGTATAAAGATAACAAACACGGCATCCGACACAGGGACAACGTAAATTTCCCAAATTTTGATTCAATATGTGACAAATACGTTCTTTGGACATATTCATAGCCCCTGCTATCTCACAATCTTCAATTCGACGGTTGTCTAGCACCATTTGGTGAGTTTGAGCGATGTTATCATCAGTGGTTGCGGTTTTTTAATGTCCCAAACGTTCATTGTGTCAAGATAGCACGACACCGTTTAAATTCAGCAGCCCAAAATTTCACGGTGGTAAATGATGGTGCAGAGTTCCCTCTCGTTCACAGCGTCCAACTGGTCATTGGTTTACGTAGGCATATTGCCTTTTAAAAAGAAATATTTAATGACTCAATACTAGATTTTTTCTAGTTTCACAAAAAATACTGACGATCAACTCACCAAAACTATTGTCAAAACAACAAGCGCATCAAACAAGGCGGAAACCCTTGTATATACAAAATATATTTAGTTTTTATCGGCCCGTGTATAGTTTTTTTTTATTGTAAACCTTTTGTAAACCATAAATTCTTAGAGATCCTTTTTACTTATGTAATAACAAAATCCTATCGCTATCTCAAAGATTGTAGTGTTTCTTTCAAGATAACAGTGTGTGGTAGATAAAATATAAATTTTCAAACTCTCTCCTTCATTAAAAACTACGCTTTGATATAGATGTGTTCCGTAATCCACTGTCATTTTATAAGTCGCATCTACAGAGCAAGAGTACAAGAACTACACTTTCCCACGAGCCTTTTGCCAAGTGCTCTAACTATAGCTACAAAATTATAGATTAATTATAAAAGACACGTTTTTATAAGACACAATCAATAATAATATTGATAAAATCTATTTGCTTCAAAATGTTCCATTGAACGTCCCTTCGCATAAAACGCGAGAATAGTCTTTTTTTTCACTCCCGTGATACAAACAAACGCTAACACGGCGGTCATGTCATCAATATAATGAATTATTCTCCACGATTGAAATATTTTTATTAAATAAATACCCATTTCATCTTAGTTGCAAAAAGCTCTTAATTTAAGAAACAAATTCAATTATTAAAACAAAATAATAATTAATAATTAAAAATAATAAATAAAATAAACTAAGATAAAATCCTTAGACATCATTTTCATTTCTTTCACCTCCCGACAGTTTGAACCTCTTATTGTTTCAAAATAATATATATTAAAAAAAAGCTATTACGCTAGCCGCGAGTGTAAATCAATTTTAATCTTTCATGTATTTCTGTACTTTAACGAAATCTGTTATCAGTCAACTTTATTTATAAAAATTGTTACCATTTCTTATATATTGTAACACTGCTGGTTTTCCAAATAAACAATAAATGATTCTGCCAAGCCTTCTGATATCCGTAAGACGGGTTCACCAATTACAAGCCTGAAAGTAATTTTTGTTTTTCTAATATTAAAACTGCTTGTTTTTAACCAAATTTTTCTTGACCAAATTTATAATGTGAAATAAAGGAGGATGGAGGGAGGGGAGGGAGGGGGCGGGAGGGAATTATTATAAACACCTGTTTATAATAATTACTTTTATTACTATATCTATGATTATTTTAAAACTTAACTATTTATCGTGTGGAGGCGGAACCTCTTTATCGTGCTTTTGTAGATGTGATTTAAGCGAGCACTTTTGCACGAAAGCCATCCCGCAGTGCTGACAGGTGTAATTGCGTATATTCAGATGAATCTTCATATGTTCATGGAGAGTCTGCTTTCTGGCGTACGCCTTTTTGCATATGGAACATTCGTGGATTCTTTTGCCTTCGTGCACAATCATATGGTATTTGAGTCTGTCCTTTTCCTTGAACGTTTTGTCGCACTGTTGGCAGCTGAACTGCGCCTGCGTGTGATACTTTCTCACGTGCGTATTGTGCGCAGCACTCGTGAGAAGCACTTTGTTGCAAAGTTTACACATATAGCCATTAAACTCCCCGTGTATGTCTCGCATGTGTTTCTGACGCGCGTGGAAGCTTTTGAATTTTTCCTTGCAATGCGGACACCCATTGCTGTGGCTCGTGTGCTTCCGTTGGTGCGTGGTGAGCTTCGCGAAATTATCGAACACTTCGCCGCATTGGCGGCATTTGAACGAGCCCATTTTGTGACGTGCGCGGTGCGCGCGCAGGCGGTGCTGCGTGGCGTATCCCTTGCCGCATTCCTCGCAGGTGTAGTTCACAAAGTGGTCGTTCATATGCAGCGTGAGCGTGAAGTGATTCCTGAAGAACTGCATGCATAGGCGACATTGCTTGTTTTCGGTGTCCATAGCGGCTCTCATTTCGGCAAGTTGCTGTCGCAATGTTTCGCCTGCAAATAAAAATATATCTGTCCAAGCCGTTTACAAATTCCGTCAACTAAATTAATTACACATTTGTTAAATGGAATTAAATAGGAACATTTATATAACTGTATCAACTTATATCGCCATCAAACCCATGGAGGAATCAAATTACTATATGTGACCGCAGTGCGCTAGCGGCGAGAGAAGCATCGATCGCCTACCCTACAAGCCGATAGTTCGTGTCTTAAGTGCTGACTCCGAAACTGCCGCAGTGAGCTTTCACCAAATTTACACTAACTTTTTTCAATGAAAGCTAATAAATCATTAAGATATTTTTCTATGACAAATGACACTAATAGATACACAAGTTACCATATCCTGAATGCAACTAAGTAGCTAACTCTTGTTGAATTGCTTAATTCTTACAAAAACTTGATTAGAACACATATTTAGAATAGTATATCCTTAATAAACACACGGAATTAGGTTATAAACAATCTCTTGTGAGAAAGATGTTTAATAATAGCATTGGCGGGAACGCACAAACCACTTTGAAAACCAACGGAAAAGGTAATAACAGCTTTTCAGTGTCATTTTAGGCACAAGAACGAGTACTTCATAGAGCTTTTGGTGTACATAATAAATAATAACTATGACAAGTAAGAACGGTGACAATGTTGACACTTGCAAATGGCAGACTTTTAAATGGTGCATTAGCTAGTTATTACCTTGTCTAAATTCTAAATTAAGTCATGAAATTTGCAATATATAGGTTCAAACCTTTGCGGCGTCAAACTTTCCATTTATTTACAAAATGAAGTAGTTCGCATTCTTGATAGTCATTTATTTTAGATAAGTGTGAATATTTATCTTATAGAAATTAAATTGTAATGTATCCTTTAAGGTGATGCGCTTAGTTGCTTATTTTTTATTTCATTTATTAATGATACTGTCCGTAATTTAAAAAAAAATGCAGCTCTCTAAGTTAAGATATAACGCCCAATAAACATCAATATAAGATGGTAGCAATAAACTTCTGATTTATACTGCAGAAAAGTTACAATTTAATGCATTTAAATGTGTAAATATATCATTCTAATGAGACACCTTGATGATATCATTAGCATATTTGATGAAATTCGCGATCGAAATATCGCTAACAATACGAATTAAATGTTAGGATTTCGGAATGTTCGAACTCTATCTCATTCCCGTACAAGCACCTGCACGTAACACCTTAGTTTTCAGGACACTAAACCAGAGTATATAATCGTCTCGAGTAGATATACTCTAACAGCTCTGCGTAAAAATAACAGTCTGTAAGGTTAATTAGATTAGAAGAGCGGTCAGACTATTAAATTCTATTTTTACAGTGTCACTTCGCCCGATCTGATTATAAACCTACACTTTTTCATCTATTTATCATTATTATTTAAACGCTTCATTACAATTTTACATATGGCAAACCTATTGCCGACAGTAGGTGAAACATTAGTAAATGTATATTTACTAAAACCGGAAACTTTAGTAAATATACAACATTGTTGTCACACAAATACACGGGGAAACCTGTTTAAAGTATAAATGAAATTATAAAGGTATTATTATAATACTCATTTCAGATTTGTTTAAGTGCTGTATTTGTGCCAAATAAAATAAATAACTAAGAATTGTTGCTTTGTTTTAATGTCTGAATTTTGATGGAGCGAGAGAGCAAAGCACGAAATTGAATACGATAGCGAAATATACCTATACGAATATCTCTGTAATTAGTTAGCCAATTTTCGAAATTTTTGGTAATCATAAATCATAACAGTAAACTAAAAACTAGGTTCTGACAAAGCGAAAATTTAAAAAATGGGTTGAAATTATTAAACAGCAATATGACTCTAAATTGAATCTAAAAATTTTATATATAAAATAAACTAATAGGAAAAGAACTGAATTAGCTAATTTTTCTTAGTCGCCAATAACCATATTCAACTTTTGCTTCATATTATTAATTTTGTTCAATAAATGTTATATTCTATCACTTATATATTGTTTTCACCCATCAAATTGTCATAAAAACTTAATTTTCCTACTTAGCTCCAATACATGCGACTGCGGTGACCCTATTATTATTGAATATATTTTGTAATATATTGTATAATTTGAACGAAGCGAATATTTAACATAAATTTAAAAATAAAATTTAAATTTTTAATATTTAAAAATAAATATATATATTTCTGTATTTAGAGTGCTAATGCGAGTGTAATTGAATTTAATTTTAATCTCTAGATGTATCTCTGTACTTTTGCGAAAACCTGTCATCGGTTAATTTTACAAACAATTGTATGTACCATTTTTTCATATTATACTGTTGGTTTTCCAAATAAACGATAAATAAATAAATAAATAAATAAAGCGAATAAATATTCGCAATACCGAGATGCGAAGTGAAAAAAAGTTAAAAACTCGAGAGCTAGCAACAACTGCGACACAAACTAAATATTTATTTATTTGTAAAAAAAAATACACTAGTTTCGTCAGATATTATTCGAAAATTGACGTACTTTGCACTTTCCGGAGTAAAATTTATTGCCGTATTGACTATTTTATATGTGACTTTTATATAATTTGGTGTCAAGAATGAAAATCCAATAGGCGTATGTTGTTTATAAAGTCTCCTACGGGTATATTGAAGCAGTACTCTTGTATGGTCGAAGATGATATCTAAGCAGTGCAGTTGGATGTAAGGAGGAAGAAATCGGTCTCGAGATGTAACCAACAGCTGTTATAGCTGTTTCTTTTAGTGTCTGTTAGTGCAAATAATTTTATATCCTTTTGAGTGTGCAAAAAATAGAAGTAAAGAAAATCCCTTCGAAGTTTAACTTTAGTATATAACGCAATGTTTACCTTTCCTCCGTGTTTCGGAGCAACCTCTTTTTCATGCTTTTTCAGGTGCGATTTCAGCGAACAATTCTGAACGAAAGCCATTCCGCAATGTTGACAAGTGAAATTACGTATATTTAGATGAATTTTCATATGCTCGCGTATGGTTTTCTTCCTGGCGTATGCCTTGTTGCACACGCAACATTCGTGGATCCTTCCACCGTCGTGTACTATCATGTGACCTTTGAGCGTCGATCTATCCACGAAATCCAAGTCGCATTTCTGACAACAGTACCGCTTCATCAAGTGAAATTTTTCCACGTGTCTCGTGCGCGCTGAACCAGTGAGGAAGAGTTCGCCGCAATGCGCACACTTATATCCAACGAAGTCGCCATGCGCGTCGCGCAGATGTCTCTGACGCGCGTGCCGATGGGTGAATCTCTCTTTGCAATGCGGGCACACGTGGCACGGTTTTTTATGCTTTTGATAGTGGACGTTGTACCGGCCGTAGTTGTCAAATTCTACATCGCAAGTGCGGCACTTAAACGAGCCCATCCTGTGGCGTAGTTGGTGATCGCGGAGGCCGATGTATGTAACATAAGCTTTTCCGCATTCTTCGCAGGTATAGTTCATGAAGTGCTCGGTCATGTGCGCCCTCAGACTGATGTTGTTCCTGAAAAGCCGCTCGCACAGGCGGCATTGCCTCTTCTCCGTGTCCATTATGGCTCTCATTTCGGCGAGTTGCTTTTGCAATAATTGGCCTGAAAATAAAAAGATATCTCTCGCAAGCAATTCACAAATTGTGCATGTTGTATTGATTTGCATGCCACCGGAAGCAATATCTATTAGCGATATCATCCTAACTAACTCGAAGACTCCTCTGATTGCAACTTAAGGAAGTAAAATGATAAAAATCTTAATTCATAAACTGGTATACGTACTGCTTTACTGGTTGGTACTGACGTACACAACCTTAGTAAAATTGACTCAGGCGCCCTAAAACCACACCGGGTGAAATATTGATGTCCATTTTCTTCACAATGCAGTTTTTAAAAATAACAGAATGTATGAAGATGATAGTTAAAATATTCTAGAATATTTAACTCGAAATGAAAAAACGGGGTTAGCATTTTAACCACGATATAAGACCGGGCAAATTGTTTGAGATTAATCCTGGAAATGTCCGGATGAGTGTGCATTGTCTTTATTTTTTTTTTATTTTGCTGATTTAAAATTTTAACATAATGTAATCTGAGTGCACCGATTGATTAGAAATTGTATGCACTGATTTACACAGCCGCCTTAGGTCTATCCGTTAATCGCAGATCCTTGATTTCAATGGTTTCCAAAGACGCAAAACCGTGCAAAAATAAAATGTTTCATTTAAAAGTTCCTAAGGCATTATTCCGGCTGGGCTTATCAGGACAGAATCCCTCATACTAATTTGTAATATAACAATACAACTCCATTGTAAATATGTAATCAATTGCTGCATGTGATGTATGGGATCGTATGTGGCAAACAATCTGTTGCTTTGCTGTTGCGCTAAACATATGTTGCTTATCTGAAGTATATTTCAAACCCCTAGTTTTTTAAATTATTCATTTTAACTTTAACGAATGTTGGTTTATTAAAATTTTTTAATACCTTGAGACACAATAATTCAAGTTAAAAATTTATGTAAACACATTAGAAACAGATCACAGAAGTAGGTAGACAAGTCCTCGTCCAATACGATAACAAAAAGAGCAACTGACATTAAGAGCAAATTTAATGCATCAGAGCCAACTAACATTGGCGCTTTTACATATTTTTAAAAATTTATATTAAATTTTAATTTATTGTTTATTTGGAAAACCAGCAGTAACAATATATAAATAATGGTACATACAATTGGTGTGTAAAATTGACTGATGACAGATTTTCGCTAAAGTACAGAAATACATGAAAAGATTAAAATTAAATTACACTGACACTCGCGTATATCTGTGTCATGGTAAAAGAAGGTGCCAATGTCATTTTTTGGCATTATTGAGTATTATGATGCAATATTCTTAAAAATCCCTAAATTTTTAGTTCAAGAAGTGCCCATGTCAAAATTCCTATTACTAATTTAAATTTTTAATGTCAAATTTAAATTTAAAATGTCAAAAATATAACTTGTAATTTATACCACAATAACTTCCTAAAAACGCTTAGGCACTTTTCAATATTTTTTCCACAAAACGTGCACAAATTATTGAGATAAAATAATTAAATAATTTAAAAAAATATTATATATGTGTATATATATATTTTTTAACATACATTATTTTGAAACATTAGTAGGTTCAAACTGTCAGAGGCCAAAGGAAAGAAAATGATGTCCAAAGATTACTATTTTTTAGATTTGCTAATTTAATATTTCTTAAATTTAAGGTTTTTCGCAACTCAAGATGAAATGGGTATTTATTTAATAAAAATATATCAATCGAGGAGAATAAATCATCATATTGACGACATAAACGTGTTACCGCCGTGTTAGTGTTTGTTTTGTATCGCGGGAGCAAAAAAAGAAGGTATTCTCGCATTCTATGTGAAAGGACTTTGAAGAAAATCGATTATTATTATTAATTGTGTCATATAAAAATATAGTATCTCTTATAATTCGACGATCATTTAGTGGCTCAATAGCATATTCTCAAGTCGCAGCCTTATAATCGTGTACGCATTTTCCTGTTTTATAGTTTAAAAAGTACTTAAAAAAGACGTAATGAAAGGAAAGAATGTCTTCAACCTATTTATTTTGTACAGTAAATAATATTCTTTTTAAACATACAATTGTATATATTTTATACATCATTAGATTTCTATTGAATAGTTAAATTATGCTTAAAAATCGGCTACATAATAAATTAGTACGCAGTAAGTATGAATAATTACTCAAATTTAGCCTAAATTGATCACTTAAACTTTGACAGCCGAAAATGACTTAAAGCTTTTAGACCCAGCTTAGCAGACGATATGCTGTTGTAAAATTAAGTAATTTTATAGATAGTTCATGTGCAATGAATAACATAACAAAAAATAATAGTAATCGCAAATGTAGTAAAACATATATATTTCTGCCATTAAATGGGTTTCCAAACTATTTGCAATCATTTTGTAAAATACCTAAAAAAAATTATAACACGGTTGATATAAAAATAAAATAACAATATTTTAATTAGAAATGTAACAAAAATTAAATGACAAATGTAATTAAGGAGATGAGAATAATTTTAATATTACTTCATGCTAGCCGTCGGTTACACCGTAATACTATAAATATCCTTAGATAAAAAAACTCCTGTTAACATCTCTAATAAACAGGTTTGAGCCTACAGGTTTGAGCCTACCTGTCATGACGCATCGGACAGGAAATGGTCAGACATTAGTACCGTGGAGCTATGGTAAAGCATTGGTATGAGATCTCACGTGTGCCAACACAGTCGCAGAAAGACACTTTGACAAATCCTAAATAAAAGACGAATAAAAGGTTTTACTATAAAATAATTTATTAATATGCACTGTGTCTCAAGACCATCTCCGATAAAAAAAATCCAGTTTTTTTGGACAAATTTATTTTTGTTTTTTTTACAATATGTATTTTCTTTAATCTGTCTAAATTAGTTCAGCTTTAAGCAAATTAAATAATAAATGGATGCTCCTTACAGAACAGGAATTTCCCAGTGTAGGGTATCCTTTTAGGAGGTTGATCTATATCGACAACTAAACCGGATTTTTTTTGTTGGATTTGTCTCTGCCCCGAATAGCAGAATAGCTATTAAAACATCGGAAAACTTCACGAAAAAAGAAATGATAAAGAAAATTCATTTTCTTATACATTTTTGTATGGAACGGCTTTGAATGTTGTGGAATTCAATTTTCAAATGGTAAGTTGCCTTCGAAGATGTTTGCCTTCGACATTTGTCATTGTGTCAAATGAAATGTGTCAAAATACGTATCATTTAGATTTTTGTACATTTATTGAACTTAATTAATTTTGAGTATTCTTAATAAAAAACTGAATTTAATTCAGCTAATAACTTAACACAACATTAATTGATTCTGAGGCGGTACGGTTTGTCCGTTCAGCTTGTATGTTATATAAATTACAGTGAAAGCACATTAAATATTAAAATTAATTTCATTATCAACAATTTCTATTGATTTGATTCTATTAATTTTTATTATATTTTTTTTAATTCAATTTAAATACATCACATTCACATAATATATACATTACATAATATAAATAAATAATAACATTTTAAATACATGTCCTCTTGATTTTTTATTTTGTTTTGCGGGAATGATATTTAATATAAAAGAATTTCTCCAAGGATTATGCTGGGAGTTTGGGAGTTTTACGCGGGCCTTGAATAGGTTAACAATGTGATAGATTTTACGTTCAAAACTGGGGGCTGCCATTTAAGGGCAACTACAGCAGATTCATGGGCAAAATATATATTTTGAGCTAAGGATTGTCAATTTACTAAAACAATATTTCAAATATTACTAATGAACACCATCAATGCAAAAACAAGATAGTTAATATTTTTCCAGAAGGGTTTCTCATTTAAAAACCAAATTTGGATAAAATATTCAGATTGTTAAAAAGCTCAAAAGTCAGTTTGTAAAATATTTTTGGTGAACTTTGTTAAATAACGAACGAAATTGTGAAAATCAATGAACGATGCCAGGTGACCTTCAAAGAAGCGTGAGCCTCATGGACTTAAAGAGATTGGGCTCTATCTCTTTCTCGTGCTTCTGAAGGTGCGACTTCAGCGAACACTTCTGCACGAATGCCATGCCACAATGTTGACATGAGTAATTACGTATGTTCAAGTGAATTTTCATATGTTCCGTGAGTGTTTTCTTCCTGGCGTACGCCTTTTTGCACACATTGCATTCGTGAACTTTCTCCCCTCCGTGGACGACCATGTGGTTCCGGAGCGTTCTCTTGTCGACGAACAGCTTATCGCACTGCTGGCAATGTAACCGTATGTTCATATGAAACACTTTGATATGTTTAACGTACACTGTGTGCGTGAGGAAAACCTCGCCACAATATTCGCACCGAAAACCGCAATAATCGCCGTGCGTATCTCGCATGTGTTTCTGACGACCGTGATACGTCGTGAATCGCTCCTTGCAATGCGGACACACGTTTCTCGGCTTGTAATGCTTGATGCAATGCACGCGCAGTTTGCCAATTGTGCTGAAAACCTCGTCGCAATGGAGACACTTGTACGTGCCGACGTTGTGTCGCACGATGTGCGCCTGCAGACGCTGCAGGGTCGTGAACCCGTTGCCGCACTGTTCGCACGTGAAGTTCTTAAAGTGTTCCTTCATGTGCAGGTTAAGCGTGACGTAATTGTGGAAGGTCTGCTTGCAAATCAGACACTGCCTGTTCGTCGTGTCCATCGAGGCGCGAATTTTGGCCAGATGCTCCTCGTCGCCTGCAATGAGAAATAGTCTTTGCGAGTGTTTTGCTTTTTCTTCTATAACATACATACAAGTAGTTAAATCTTGAAGAGCGTTTGGTGAGAGGTGTGTCTGTTTCTGAGTAACTCACGTTGAGTCACAAACACATGAATTTTTTAAAATATTGCGGCCTGCATGTCCCTGTACAGCCATCTGTTTCACTACATTATACCCTTTTTGTACTACGTGCCTCTTAAGTCCCAATAGTTGTGTTAATGTATATAATGTCACTTCAGCCACTGAGATTAAAGTATTATTTTATGCGGTTGAGAGGTAGGAGGATGACTATTCCCTGCCAAACCGCTCCACTGCATTCCTAAAACTGTGTGATATGCTCACAGTAGAGAGGGTTTATGTATTTAATTAATTTGCACGGCCAGTCGTACTCTGACCAGCTGTTTTTCATATCTACAAATAAGAGACCACTACAGCGTTATATTATACGACTATGATTACGAGTTATACATAGGCATGATTACGAGTTATACGTAGGCACGATTACATATTATAAAATTACAAGTTATACGTATTATACGGGTGTCTTTGCACATCGGCGTGTAACACGATTAGCAGAATTATTAGAAATAAAGATTTTATTTTATGTAAACACGAAAGTGTCGTCTATTGAAACTACAAATAAATATTTAATATTCAACTATTAAATATTAAATAACAGAGTTATTTCTAAATGCCAAAAATCAACTAAAAGCTTAGAAACTAGCAAAGATTAAACTTTAACTATACAGTGCTTGGTTAACAGTTGCGATGGGACTTTAAAGAAAAAGTGGGAATGATTGCCGAGAGCAGTTTTCATAATAATAAAAATTACAACAAATCACCGCTACAGCGGGGGGCTAGTTTAATAATAAACGCTAAATAATTTTGTATAATACACCCATGGTATGTGTAATATATTCATTTTATATAATCATGAAGTAGATAAGATTGTCTATGAAGTAACGAACATGTAAAATGATAAAGTTGCCTTCGATTCGTGTCCATCCGCCAGCTGAGTTTCTTCATCTTAGCTTTTGTCTTTACTTGTTCAATATTATGTAATTAAGTTTGTTCATTGGTCCTTGATTGTAAAATTGTCCACCTGTTGCAATTTACTGCGTTTAACTGAATGAGTTCTTTATTTCATTCTTCAAACCTCATTTATGTTATGTATGTTATTGGATGTGGGGGGTTTGCCCCCCGTGTACCGCGTCCTTTCCAGAACTATTGTACATTTAAATCCACTTATAGTTCGCCCTCTAGTCCCGTGCTGTAGATAAAGTTAAGTATCTTTTTGGGTGCGATGGTTCTAATCTCCTCAGGCTTGAGGAGATGGTTGCCTAGAAGCTGGTACCTTTTGTAAATGAGGGACCCACATTCCCCCAGTAGGTGTAAAGGGGTTTCTTGGCTCTCTTGGCAAAGTCTGCACCTGTCGTCGGTCGATAGGCTTAATTTGTGCAGGTGTTTGTTCATCTTGAAGTGGCCTGTTAAGGTTCTGGTTAGGATCCTTATTTGGTTTCGGCTAAACTTCAATAGCTCCGAGTCTTTTTTGCGAGAATCCTACTATGAGTTCTTTGGCTTGCTTTTGTCCGGGCAGTTCTTGCCAGTATTTTTGGCTTTGTTTCCAAGCCCAGAGTTTTAGCAGTCTCCTGGTAGTGCTCTTAGCCTATCATATTGGGCCCACTTATGCGGGTACCAGGTCACTCAGGCATTGATGGCAACAAGAAAGCAGACGAACTGGCCAAGAAAGGTGCTAGCATGACTATGATAGGCCAAACTTTTTGAATTTGCATTTATAAAATAATAAAAATGAGAAAACCTATGAAAAAAAATACCATTAGCCAAATAATATTAGTCAAATAATATACCAATGCCGACTAAAACAAAATTTGAATAGGTTCATTATTATAGCAACAGATGGCAGAAAAATATATGCACATATTGTCGCCAAAATATAACAAAACAAATAGCTGCAAGGCATTACCCCGAGCATTTAAAGTTAAACTGAAACGCGTAAAAAACGAGATAGTACGCGTGTGTGTTCTGTATCTATGAGAACCACCGCTTTCGCAACTCCGTATGAGCGTAGATGATGTTAATATATGTACATATACATTTACAGACACACTGTCGAATCACCTTTCAAGGTAAAGCTTTATTTGCCGCCCTCGACCGTACATAAGTGTAGCATTTAAACATGCTTTAACCCGAAGAATACAAAATAAATTATGTTTCATTATTTCAGATAGACATTAAGTATATTTATTACTAAGTTTATATTAATATATTAATTACTAATACTTTCGTTCTTACAGTATACTAAAATACTCTCTTCTCAGTAAACTCTTACAGCAGATATCTTTCTAAAAAAATATTAAGAGTATCTGAGGCCACTACTTAAATACGGCTATCAAGTTTGGAGGAATCATTTTGCTAGAAATTCCTTTAGGATTCTGTAACAAATCACACGAAGATAATTTAGGAATGACGTGAACGTGGAGGTCTTCATAGAGGTTGATGATTCTGAACGAACTATGTAAATGTTCGCGATGGAGTAAAATGTACAACATCAACGAAACCCCTCAACTTAAAGAGATTGCGGAATAAAACTGTCTAGTACCAGACTCAACACAAATACAATCCCAACAGGGGAGGAAAGTTGACGCTTGGAACCGTTCACCGCCCAATGTGATTAGTGCAGTGTCAGAACAGACTAGATAACGACTTAAAGACAAATACACTAAAGTTTAAAGATTTGAGTTTATTAGCTTGAAGCTGCTCGCTCATTATAATATTTTATATAATTAATTAGTACGCTTTTAATACTTATAGTTTACAAAGATTCACTGAAGATTGTGTTAATGGTAAAAGATTTTGATAAGACATACTCAACATATTTTTCTTCATATATCATTGGAATATTTACTCAGTCGTGGCATTATAAAATGATCACATTCAAACAGAAATGCAGCCATGTCAGTCTTGTTAAAAATCAGTACCGTATTAAAAAGAGACGATCAAACAAATCGCCGGTTGGAGCATAAAGTTATTAACTAATAAAAAGAAAATGTTACAGATATCACTCAATTTATGTGGGGCTTTGGAGTACAATAAATGTAATAATGAAAAACTATTGTACATAAATTTGTACTCCAAAGCCCCCCCCCCCCTCACAAACATTGAGTGATACCTGTAACATTTTCTTTTTGTTGGGTAATGCCTTTATGCTCCAAATCGACGAAATGTGATTGGCTCATAACACTAGCGGAACTATACTTTAAAGAAACATATATTTAGAATTTAATCTTTCGAGTTACGTAGCTAGAAACACGTTATTTAAAGTTGTCGCTACTTGCAACATGACCATAGATAATAATTTACTTTTGAACAACATCACTAAAGAATAATAATTTATATCTCTGATGTGACTTTAGAGGCACATTTTAAAATAGTACCACATTTCAGAAAATTTGACGCTTACCTACGAACACTAAGCATTATTTATGGTAACAGTATTATAACGTATTTTTTATATCTCCATATTAATAAATAATTGTAGTTCATATCTTCCCGAGAGAAATATATTTAGGTTATAGGCTTATCGTGATGTGAGTCCATTTCTTTTTCGTGCTTCTGAAGGTGCGATTTCAGCGAACACTTCTGCACGAAAGCCAACCCGCAATGCTGGCACGAGTAATTGCGTATGTTTAAGTGAATTTTCATATGCTCTATGAGCGTTTTCTTCCTGGCGTACGCCTTCTTGCACACAGTGCATTCGTGAACCTTCTCCCCTCCGTGAACGACCATGTGGTTCCGGAGCGTTCTCTTGTCGACAAACAGTTTATCGCACTGCTGGCAATTGAATCGTATATTTAAATGATACACCTTAATGTGTTTGTTGTAGACGGGACGTGTGAGAAATACGTCACCGCAATATTCGCACGGGAATCCACAGTAATCGCCATGCAAATCACGCATATGTTTCTGACGACCGTGGTACGTCGTGAATCGCTCTTTGCAATGCGGACACACGTTTCGAGGTTTGTAGTGCTTGATAGTATGAACGTGAAGTTTGCCGATTCTCTGAAAAACTTCGTCGCACTGTGGACATTTGTACGAGCCGATTTTGTGGCGCAAGATGTGCCGCTGCAAGCGCTGCCGGGTGGCGAAACCCTTGCCGCACTCCTCGCACGTAAAGTTCAGAAAATGCTCGTTCATGTGCAGGTTAAGCGTGACGTAATTGTGGAAGACCTGCCGGCAAACGAGACACTGCCTGTTCTCTGTGTCCATAGCGGCGCGAATTTTCGCCAGTTGCTCTTTGCCTGCAATGAGAAAGAGTCTTCTCGAATGTTTTGTATAATCTTCCATTACATAACGTAAATAGTCTGGATGTTTGATATTCGTTTTGCCTATAGCTTGCCATCAGTTTAATACATCAATACCAAATAATAATAATAAATCAGGGATATCCTATTTATTTAGCCAGGTTTCAAGAGAAATGCGAATATCTCATCAAGCAGTAAAACATTTTACAGTAAAGAGGTTGGTTCCAGGGAGGTATTTCAAGATTACCCCCAGAAGAGTATGTGATAACAAAACTGATAAATTCTGTGTGCTTGTTAGAATATAAAAATTGGCCTAAGGTAAGATAAGACAATGTATGCACGCAATCTATGTAAATATATCCAATAAATGTTCAACGAATTTTACAGTTTTCACTATTTATCCTATGAATTTGAATGTTTAGTTTATCCATAATCAAAATGATATATTTTATTATTCGTATTTAGTTTTAGTTTAGTCTACATAAAATCCAATACAGTAAGATTAGCAGTGAGTTATATTCTTTATTTTATTAAATTTGTTCTAAATTTTCAGAATATTATTTAAATTGTACGCTTTTGTACGCAGCAATGAATGGACCGATATGATCTCATAGCGCGACCGATGGTCCCTGTATGCAGCGCGTAGCAGTTCGCACACCGCGTATCGTCACTGCAGCACTGTAAGCTTACATTGATTCCCACTCTGATCGTCGGTCGAGCACTGAAGTGGGCCTAAGCTAAATAGTGTAGGTATACAACGGCGCCCCGAACAAACATTTATGCCGTCGTAAACATTGTTCTTTCGCACTTACACATATATTATTGAAGGTAAGACAGGGACGTTAACATTGAAATTGAATGATAAAGAAGAAATCGAGAATTAAATTAACTTAACGGTGAAATTTAATTATGAAAATTAAACCCTTTTGCGAGTACTTATGTACTCATTGCAAAACAGATAACTATATATCTATATTTGAATACTTGCTTGAAGCCTTTATTTCACTCCCTTCAAGAATGCTCAAGCAATATAGTAGAATACATTTTCATTGAACATGCGCCTGTTTATTTACCTTTATTATAATACTTAACTAATCTGTATTTAACTTTTATTAACCTCGAACTGAAGTATGTATGCGAAATCATCGGCTCTAGTCTTAAAATGAAAGCGGAGCCACATATCAATTACCCACAAGCCTTTATTTTAGTCACATTTTTTTATAAATGCTGTTCGATATATTTTTTCTTATATTATAAATTTTAATATATTCGTTTAGTACATAGATACATCAAATTTTACCATATTTTATACATAAGATGACAGTTGTTTACCGTCATCTGAAGTAGTTTAACTCAGCGAAGGATTAAAATCGTCTTCTCGCAATTATAAGTCGTTAGTAGCTTTAAGTTTTTTTTTTCTAAAAGAAAACTAGTTTAAATTAAAAATCATCATCACTTCACAAAATAATTGGGTGCCATTTTTAAAACTTACCTGCCAATAGTATAGTTTGTCACAATATTTTTCAAAATGTTACAAACGGGTGGACGGCATTTCCTGCGGTCATTGTGAATGCTTGCGATACGACGCGCACAAAAAAGTAAATTCAAACAATTTTCGAAGAAACACGCTGAAAAATGGTAAACTGTATCGTTTTCACGCTAATGTTTGCCAGTGTTTTCATGCCACTTCAAGTAAACGTTATTTGCCGCACGAACCGTGTGTTTCTGATGCAAATATCACCAGGACAGGTGTGCTCCACCACGTATCTTTATAGTAAACAACATTTATATATGATGTTTCAGTACAGTAGTAATTATGTGAATATTTTCTGAATCAATACAAACCACTGTCTGACAAATTCTTCTAGACAGCAGCAATATTATAAGAAGTGTTTATCAATGAATATTATTTAAGACTCATCGCGCATTTATCGATTTTACGTTGATAGCCTCTTGGTGGCCGTAAAAAATATGGGTAGACGTAAATGTTTTGAAAGTAAAACTTTGAAATAGAGAAACAACACATAGCATGGCGTAATGAAACAATGTTCACACTGCAATAGATGATTTAATACTAGCGGGTAACTACACCTTACACACATAGCTAACTGTATCTCAATTTGTAGGTTAGGTTATCTACCTATAAAGTACATCTCTCCCACACATATTGTAACTGTGTTTAACAGTAACTGGCCGTGTAACTCCAGGACAGTGTACCTTAAAAAAAAAAATTATAGCGAAAGGGCAGATTGCGGTTTGAATAAAAATAAATTGAGCGCACTAAAAACACATAATATTTGTTTATACAACAAACGGATACAGATGACTGTGTACCAAACTACATACAATAAAACAACTCGGCTAACAAAGTGATTTAAATTCGTTAGAGCATATGACACTATCTCAGTCGAGGGTTTAAACCAATAATTAATGCGTTCTTTTCTTTACTTTTAGACAATGACGCGTAAAATATGATATAAAACAGAAGTGCATCTCAGAAGGAGAAAAGTTACACTATAAAGATAATGGAATAAGATGTGTGTCGTCTCTGTTTGGAAGTTGCGAAGCTTCAGGAGACCAGGAAAACGACGAATGGGCCTGTTGCACGATTACCAGATTCCGGCCTCAAGCAAGGGCCTTTGTTGGATGTATGAACTGAATGTACCTTGAACGTCAGCATACTGAACTGCCTTATCAGGATTTCTCATGGATTGACCCAGGGGGTATCGTAGTTTGCCGTCCGCCTCGTCTGATGAACCAGTGGCGGTTGTGTCAATCAGATGAGTTCTCTCGAGACAGATATTTAGGACAAAACTATCAAAATCTCATCGCGCCAGCTGTCAGTTTGAATGATGAGCGGTTACGGCAGTCAATAGAAAAGTGACCGCAGATACTTACCGTCGAATCACGTCGGTGTGGTCAGTTTGCGAAGGTTAAATCCTTACATAATTACCAAAATTGTGATGTAGCATAAAATACGTCAAAAAGGAGAAGAAAACATGTTACAATATTTTACTACATAATTTGCTGTTAATATTTCCTTAAATTATACCTATAAGAATTGACCACTTCCCTCTCACTAGTGTTTAACATTGGTTACGGAGGTGTGAGGAAGGTGCAATCCTCTATATTTGAGGTTGGAGACTCGCTCCGTTTATACCTCGTGTGTCATTAGCTAGATTCCCCTCATCCAGGTCTATCGAAATTGGTGGTGAAGCAGCCACCACATCGCGGATTATTTGGTCTACAGGATGCTTACTCTTAATGTTTAACTAGGAAATATTAACCAAGTACATATTTTTACCTATTCTTTTTAATAAAATGCCTTTAAATCACAATGGTTTTTTAGGATTTCAATATTCTCTTACTAACATTGCGTCATCCGCGCTTTAATTAATAAATAAAAATATGTAAAACATAATTTTATTGTAAAAAATGTTTATTGTAATTTTATTGTAAAACATAAAATGCGCATAAATTAAATATGTAAAACTATTCCATATGATCTTTCTCTTATTTTTCTGTATATAGTTTTAGGTGGACCTACTTCCATTTTAACGTTTAATTTGTCGATTACCATAACTAATTACCGTTACCATAACTAGTTACAAAAGTAAGGTACGCTCAAATAAATAAACAAATATACATCAAAACTACACCAACAATATTTGCATTCAATTACGAAGTCAAAAGAATCGCAGCGCAATAAGAATACGAGCAACGCGGAAATTAAGTTGACAGAATCGTCGGCTATAAAACGACAACCTAAATGTTACGGAGGTTTAAAAAACTTATAAGCATATACAGTTAAGAAGTACAGCACAAATACAGTGCAATGGAAAAATTATATTTAGTCATATTTGAATAGAGTAAACATTACGAGAAATTCCTCAAAACCTTCTTATTCAAATATCCTTCAAATTCTGCCGCCGTAGTGTCTTTGCTTTGAAGCTTTCTGCTTGATGTTTTTTTGTTACGAAACACATCGGAATCAGTATTGAGAGATTATCATTCTTTATCCTTACTGTTGAGATGCCACTTTCCAATGGTTTGATGCTGCGGCTTTGAATTGAAAACGAAGCACTTACCTTCGTTAATCCACCCTATATCGGAAACAAGAACTTAACATAAAAATAATATTGCGAAATTAAAGGCCCATAACGTACTCAACTCAAACAACCAATGAAAATTAATAAGGCTCTTCCCTGAGAGCTGTTGTAGTTGTGGGGCATTATAATAAATCATGGTATTTCATCAAAAAGCTGTTCAGTTTAGTTAAGTTGCCAAAGAAAAAATTCTCCCGCATAAACAAGTGCACAGAATCTGGTTAAAATTTTACACCTGTAAGGTCACAATTTACAAAATATTTTTGGTAAATCGAACTGAGGACATGGTAAACCATTTGTGGTGGCATTAGCTCATAAACGATGAACAATTTTACAAATGATACCGATGTATATTTTAATTAAGTGGGACAATACTACGCCAAACATTTTAAAGGCATTGATCGAATCAGCAATGTTGCCACCTTTGAGGAGGCTTTGCTGAGTACTCTATAGCTCTTTAAGCGCTTAATATAAAAGGAAAGTATAAACTCACGGGCTGAGATGGTCTTGGGTGCGTCATCATCTGTCGTCGCTTTTTTGCGCTTCCTTGGAGACTTCTTCGCGGGCGTCGGCTTCTTGTCGGCGGCGCTCTCGTCAGCGTCTGTGTCGTTTACGCCCTCCTCCGTTTTGGCAATCTTTGCTTTTGCACTTCGCTTGCGGGTGTTTGCCTTAACGTTTTGTGACTTTTCCAAAGCGAGGGCCTTCATCTTGGCGAGGGCCGTTTTTTTACCGCCAGCGGCTGGCCTTTTTCTCTTCGTCGTCGAAGGGGTGCTCCTCGCGGAAAATTTATCCAACTCCTTCAGCGGTTTGTGGTCTAGTGAATCCTCGTCTAACGAATTATCCATATCTAGGTGAGGATACAAAAAATAGCAATATATAAATTATTTTTTATTAAAAACTGAAATAGTAGAGGACTTATCACAATATACAGAAGGATACAGTCTGTGCACTTGAGTGGTGCAAGAGTACGGCGAGTTATAGCTCTGAAGTGCACGGAGTGCGGTCGGCTCAATCTTGGTTATTGTTTCAATGTTTCCATGAACAGAAAATTTAAAACAAAACCTAGACGGGAAATTCTCAAGTGTTGGTAATCTATAGCAAAGAAAATAACCGCTTTCTTTTATGTGTTAGCACGTAAACGGAAATGCTCTACTCTGAAACGGAATCTTCGTTATTCGCATCATTATAATAATTAGAAACACATTGATAATAATAATCTCAATACATTTTCTCAAACGCATAGATAATAGGCAATTATAGTCGTTTCCCGAAAGCCCACTTAAAGTGCTTATAATAAAAATTTGCTTAAAAGAAAACATTTTTTTTATTCTTGTAGATAGATAATGAAATTAACTTGCCCGGATGTACTTCAACTTTGTTATTGAGGTGAATCTAGAGACATTTGTATTCTAAATTAATATTTTTTGCTGCTGCTGCCGCCATAAAACTTTTAAAAAGTTTTTAGAGTTTTATCTAACTGTATCTAAGTTTTATGTACCGTAACAATAGCCCAGTGCTTTTGTTACGGTAAAGAAAAAAATACTCTAGCGCATACAGAACAATTTTTTTTAATCTGAGAGCTTAAATTAAATGTAATATTTTTGTGTTCGTATACATAGGCACTAAAATTCTGTTTTTTAAGTATTCAATATTGTATAAGATTTAATTAAAAAAAAGAAAGGAAAAATGTCATAAGAAATTTTTAAACTAGATGAAAAAAAAATGTTTTTCTCATAAATTGAGATTCTATAGCTTCCAATCTTAATATATATAAATCTCGTGTCACAATGTTTGTCCTCAATGGACTAATAATAAAATAATGGACTAATAATAAAATTTGAACACCATGTGCAGTTCGATGTGCACTTGAGAGATAGGATAGTTTAAATCTCAAATTATAGTCGCAATTTTAATTTATCGCTAATTTTTTGTCCGTTATTATTTGGCAGTCATAAAACTGACAGATGTCGATACCTTTTTATTTTATGGGCGATTGTGAAGAGCGCGTGACGACTCGGTGCCAGTATAATTTTATTGAACAAGCAGAGGAAAGAGCAATTGTGATATTATTGGAAAATTTTTTAGAAGATCACAATCAACTAATTCAATTGATCAAAAGAGTTTCGCCACGACTGCAAAATGACAATTATCAAATCGTCATAAAAGCCGACAAAGTACCATTAGGTGAACATGCTGGTAGATTCAGTCATAAAACTGACAGATGTCGATACGGAACGGCACGGAACATGCATGCATACAAGATGCGATGACTTACGTACGTCATTACGGCCGACCGGATTTATTTATTACATTCACATGTAATCCGAATTGGGAAGAGATACAAACTTTACTATTGCCAGGACAACAAGCCATTCATCGTCATGATTTAACTGCACGTGTGTTTAAACAAAAATTGAAATCCTTAATTGATTTTATTGTTAAATATACAATTTTTGGTATCACACGTTGTTGGCTGTATACGATAGAGTGGCAAAAGCGAGGTTTGCCTCATGCCCACATTTTGGTTTGGCTTAAAGATAGAATCCGTCCTGAAGAAATCGATCAAATAATTTCAGCCGAAATTCCAGACCCATTAATTGATCAAGAATTATTTGATATTGTCACCAAACACATGATCCATGGGCCATGCGGTGTTTTCAACATGACGTCACCGTGCATGGAAAATGGAAAATGTAAAAAAAACTTCCCAAAGCCGCATACGAATGACACGATCACGGATATTGATGGTTATCCAATGTATCGCCGCAGAAGTACTGAGAATGGTGGCCACACATTTACAATGCGACTGCCGAACTTTCCAAATCAAGTTGAGTTTGATAATCAGTGGGTGGTACCATACTCACCACTACTTTCAAAAACTTACAAAGCTCATATCAATGTTGAGCTTTGCAGTTCTGTTAAATCAATTAAGTATATTTGTAAATATGTAAACAAAGGCAGTGATTTGGCCATATTTGAAGTAAAAAACATAAATAAAAATGACGAAATAGCACGATACCAAATGGGCAGATACATTAGCAGCAATGAAGCTATTTGGCATATTCTCAGCTTTCCCATCCACGAAAGAGATCCTGCTGTCCAACATCTGGCAATACATCTTGAAAACGGTCAACGTGTATACTTCACTGAAGAAAATGTTCTCCAAAGAGCGTTCGAAGCTCCGAAAACGACTCTAACTGAATTTTTTACATTGTGTCAAAAACCTGATGTTTTTGGCCAATTCGCGAAGACATTGGTGTATGGTGATGTTCCACGTTATTTCACATGGAACAAATCCAGTAAAAAATGGGAGCCACGGAAACAAGGAAAACCACATCCTTCCATTACAGGCATTTTTATTTTTTACCTATTGATTTCTGCTTAGTATCAAGTGTAAGAACATTTTAATTAATTGTGTTCAACGTACTTCCCCTTCAAATCTCAATCCAGTGAATTTGTATACCAACATCAACATTTTCGTCTTTGTTCGTAAATAATTTCATTGTACTAAAGGGTTATAGTAGTAGAAAGTCAAATAAGGAGATCACCATATTTTTTTACAAATACCATCTGTGTGAAAAAGCATAGTGGACTCCGTGACTGATGTTCTCTTATTGTTCCTCTTAGATTGTTTACTATAATGTATTATAACAAAAACTTTAGCCACAGCAACGCGTGGCCGGGTCAGCTAGTGCTTTTATAAAATATTATTTAATCTGAAAGTCATTTCACATTGCCACAGACTCGAATCTTCTAAAAAAGAAAACTAATAATGCTTTACAATTCAGTTAGCCTAGTTGACACGGTTGTTGTGTTATACCAAAGCGTAAGTAAGTAGTCTAAAATCGAAGACGCAAAAATAATAATAATAAAAATGTGAATATTTTTCACTCACCGTCAACAAGTGCGCCGGAATTATTGTCCGAATCACTGTCGCCATCGAAAGTCTTTATTTTTAGTACGTCTCGCCCAAGTTCAATCTCAGTCGTCTGCGGGTATTCTGAAAGGAACACGTCAAAAGCATCATGATCACTGTTGAAATACCAAACATGCACGAAGCTTAGAAAACAATTACATAAACGCAGTTCTGTAAGGTGGGTACTGGTCAGTATGAGGCATTCTGAAAGTCAGCTCACAAATTTATCTATTAAACATTATCTTAGAGGTGATCTTATAGAGACCTGCAAGATATTAACTCACTATTATGATGTTCAGAGTTTTGAAACCATATACACAATTAATACAAATTCGCACTTGCGAGGACATCATTTAAAACTCTTAAGTACAGCCTTTAGTTCTAATCCGAGGAAGAATTTCATGTCAAATAGAGTGGTGAATGCATGGAATAACTTACCAAGTGCAGTGATAAGTGGACAAGTTTATCAGAGACGATACAAGTGCAGATTTAGGCTTATCAGCATAAACGGCCTGCCTAAAACTAATAATAATAATAAACCCGCTCGGTTCGAAATTATTTCTCGGCGCGTCACATACGTTATGATCATCATTAGACCTCTTTAGGAGGGAGAATGTTGAGTTCGATACTTTTCTTCGAGAAACGATCAAATTTTGCTTGCTTCCCACAAATTAGAACTTTCTTTAGGTCTATGAAAAACCAATATGGCCAAAAATTGTTACCACAAATAATAATTGCATAAATTATACTGACAGCGGCAGGATTAAAAAGCTAACTGGCTTTAATACGTCAGTGCAAACTACCGTATTCAAGAACTACACTAAGCATAGCTACCGCGGAAATCACTGACCGAGGTCAGAGATAGTATATAAGATTTGTGATCCTTGGAAGCCGGAGAACGGCTGGAGGACGTACAATGGTTATAAGAATTCTTTAAGAAACAAAATAAAGAAACAATGACTGGTTACTAACCCTGAACGTTGAAAAGTGCGTTATTCTGCATATCGGGAAGAAAAACCCAAAACATTCATACTTAATCGGAAACACCTTTAGCCTTTAGCTTTACAAACACAAACAGTAGTGAATGCATGGAATAAGTTACTAAGCGCAGTGATAAGTGCCGGAAATGTGAATGATTTTAAGAATCAAGATTTTCACATTTTTTATAAGAATTTTTATGAGTCAATAAAAGTGCAGGTTTAGGCTTATCGGCATAAGCTGCGTGCCTAAAACTAAGAATAATAATAAAACTAATATTCATTCATCTGTGTTCATGACAGCCGCAGATATTTAAGAAGGCTGTGAAGAGATTTGGCCCATTTTGAGATAGTTTAGTACGTTAATTTGATTTGAAAATGTAGTACTTGGAAACGTTGTCTACTAACTCAAATGTTGAAACACAGTGTCCAGTAGACCCATTTCAAAATAACTAATCTCATTGTGTAAGTATTTCTGTCCCTCTATGTACCAAAGATTATAAATTATTAATATTGGTGATAGTTGCCTTGTATACGTTTGTAAACGTTTGCAAAATTCAGGTGATTAGTCCTGCGATTTCAAGTATTATTGGTGAAAGCGGTATATCAAAATTCATCATAATTTCAGAGAAAAAACCTTAAAAAAAAATGTTTCTAGGTGAATTTTCGTTTTTTTATTTAATTTCTCACTTAATAATAAGAAACACAAACATTAAGTTCTTGGGACACAATATTCAGAGGAAACTTACAGGTTTAAATTATACTCGCATTTTTGATTGTTGAAATTAATGAAAAGATGACCAAACCAGTGCCGTAACTACTCTGCAATGCAATGATTGTCACTGTGGTTTACTTAATGCAACTTGCAAATAAAAGGAGTAATTAAATTAATACTTCCACAGGCACATTTGGCCTAGTTGAATAAGTCCCAAAATAATTGTATATGACCTAGGTCAGTAATTATTTAAAAAATATATTAATGTAACAAATTTGAAAGGGTTAAATGTACAGAGGTGCCTTTCATAATTTGCCTTTCATAATTTGCTGCATAAAAATATAAAACATAAAGCGGCGATTGCCCGTGCGTTATGGGTTTAATTTTATTTCTCTCACGAATGCGATAAAAAATTTCTTTGCGAAACTGCGAAAAAAATCTGTTTAGTCTGCGCAAGTTTATCAAATAGGATAAGGAGCCTCGTGGGCGCCTGCGTCTCGCCAGTGCCGCCACTGACACAATGTTCACACCCTGCGAGCATACTCAACGTACCTGTGTGGCCCAAAATGATCATTCGCTGCGATTTGAGAACTTGGCTTTTGAATAGGAAAGCGTCTATCAACCGCTGCACGCATGTGTTGCATATGTTATTAGTCGACAATGATCGGCTCGAGTCTATCATCTGAAAAACAAATATACCATAAATACAGTCATGCTATTAAATGTGCAAGCCTCAAGTATCAACTTGCACTCACTAGTCTAGATACCAGTTATATCAGCCTAAATGAATTTAAGACGACGAAAACCATCCTAAGTATAAGTAACTCCACCCTAACAAAACCAGAATTAGGTACATTTTTAAAATGTATGTGGTTATTGTGACTTGTTAATTAAAACGTTCAGTTTCATTAACCTTGCCCGGCAGCAAGCGATCACACTATCGCATGAGATCTTACCCAAAAAAAGTATATCCTGATATTTATACATTCACAAAAACGCGGTTTGCGCGGCTGTTCACGATCAGATGTCCTTCCCCTCCTGACAAAAAGCGCTGCATCTGGACAGCTGTTCATGATCTGTTGTCCTTTCCCCTTCTCACAACCACCAATTGCCCCCATAATCATAGGTAAAATCAAAGACTACAACGAATCACAGCAATATTTCCAAGGAGAGCGTCCTTATTTTTCTATATATCTATCAGCTCACATGGGGTTTGCAAAGTGCCACAATTTAGTAAAAAAAATGATTTCAATTGCTTGTTAATCATTACTCAAATATTTATAAAAAAAAAACCATTCCCCTGCAATGATGAGCTCTTTCATAATAAAAAATAATTTTATGCAAACTTTAACAATGTTGTAAATTGGGGACAGCGTTTGTATCTCAAGATAGTTGGCCGTGACCGTGGTAGTTGATCGTGTAATACGCCTATAGATATTTATAGACAAATTTAATCTTGTGATGCTTGACATTGTGTTAATAAAAAAAAGCAGCTTAAATAAGCCTCCAAAACAAAAGTTCTATTTGTGAGAGAGATCAGCGATTGGGCTAGTTTAATTTTCAGTGTTATTGATACGAAACTGTTTTTCCACATCTTATGAACCGACATACCCCTTTTAATTGCTACAATAAATTAATTGATAGCTAGCGGATTCCTACTTTTGTTGTATTGTTTTGCAAGCAAAGCGAAATGAACAAAATAGCTCGTAGAGGGGAATCGTCTTACCTGTGTATTGTAACAGCGATTGATAAGCACGCAATAGGTCTCCATGGTACCACCGTTGTCGAAAATTTCATGCATATTAGTAAGAGACGGCGCGCTGGTCAAACAACAGCTACATGCTAAGTCGGCTTCGACCTTGTAGTCCGGCTCCAGTTTAAACGATTCCACTAACTCGGTCATACTTAAGCCAACGATTCACATTTCACACTAAACAACGCCGCACTCGCGAGAAGTAAACTCTTTCATAGTCAAACACAAACATCATCAAAGCATCAAATACAATACATTATTTATTTGCGACGAAACTGACCAAAGCCATAACGACATTACCCAATGACGGCGAGGACAGCGCGCCGGCGAAACATTGCTTTCACAAGCTCTCTTATTTAGACAAGCATCTTTTCAGTATCACTTACTGTTGCTTCTGTCCATATACTAATATAAACACTTATAAATAAACAAAACATATGCCTTAACGTTTGTATTATAAAGTAAATTAAATATATTTCAGTACCGCTAACACCGACAGCAATATCAACGAACAGAGCTGCTCTGACGCTAAATTACATAAAGATGGCGGGCGGAAAGAAGGTCAAACCTTGAAAATGTATTATTTTTGTCTATGGAAAGTAGCACTTATATAAAAATTATAAATAAAAATAAACTCAAAAAACTAAAAAAAACCTACTAAAACATTAATGAATACGAATAGAGCATTATTTTTGAAAAGGAAATGTAGGAAACATATGCTGAACTTATCACGTCAATGACAGTAGAAGATATGTGAACGAAATGGAGATAAACAAAAATAAAACTGATAAAATATAAAAAAAAACGATGGCAATATCACATTTACATATTAAGAAGTAAGTGATTGCAATCAATCTAGTAGCAATTTTGACAAAACACAAAAGCAATTATTTGAAAATAGTTATGAAACCTCATTAAATCCAGGTCGATTTATTAAACCAGAAATGGGTTATAAAATTTTCTTTGGTTTCCAGGAGGAAAAAAGTATAAATCAACCTTGGGATGACTTTAAAATTGACAATATTGGGTTTATTAAGTTAGAAAGCAATATTTCAAATGTTCATCATAATAAAACAGATTCGAATTTCACAGCAATAATTTTACAAAACGTAAAAATAATATACAGAGTGATTCACGATAAAGTGCACATATTAAACTAGACCCATTTTGGTCGCTACAACCAAAAAACAAAAATTTATTTTAGCTTCATAGGCTTTATATGTTTTTGAAATGCGACATGTCATCCATGTAAAGAAAATGTTATGTTGTGCCAGGCGACTGAACCTGGCCTCAAATTTGTAATCTATGGATTTTTAGGCCACGCCCATTTTTGGACAGACGTCGTTTAGACACATGCCGACGTACGTCGTTCGTCGTTATTAAGCGATTGATACGCAAAAAAAAACTGGCCGTTACAGTAAAATCGTTTAAATTTTATAAAAAATGAGTAAATAAACTTCCTAGAAATACGTATATAATAGGAATAAAAATAATAACAAATAAAAGGATTCGTTTTTAATTTAATATGGAAAGATAGTCCAGAATTGAACCAAATTAAACAAATTACTGGGTAATATGTGCAATAAGAATATGAAACATATCCATATATTACCTCACTTATAACTTAAAACTGCAACATAAAATATGACAAATTACAGACAAAACGTCAAAGTGACAGCTTCGGTCCATTTTTTCATCATTTTATCGACATACGTCGAATGAGTGAGCGACGCAACCCTAGAGGGAGACGGAAGATCAGAATCGTGTCGGTAACCAATATTTTCGGTATATTTAGGTGGTAGGGTGGGAGGTACTTTTGAGGCCAGGTTCAGTCGCCTGTTCCTGAGTGCCTATGTTCAACGGCGCATAGCAAACGTTATGTGAAGGATGGAGGAGTGATCATTTTTGTTTTAAAAAGCTAATATGATGTTAAATTCGACAATCGCGGAAAAATCCATTACAAATCACAAGACTACTTTTGGTCAAAAATATTCGAGCTTATTAGCACCAAAATTTTATAATTATTTAATATTCAAGAAAATAAATCATTCTAAAAATATAAAAATTAGGTCTGGTTTAAATTTACTAAATGGTTACTGGAAAAGGGAGTTTAAAATTGTGAATTGCTATTTAAATAGGCTTAAAATGATGTAAGAGGCTTTCTTATATGAAATCGTTTAGTGTTTCTATTGTATTTAAATAATAAAACAGGTGTATATATGTAGTATTTAAGTATATGTATATTTACTCCAGATATTTTCTAACGGGCGAAAGCTAAAAAATATTTTATCATCTAATCTAAATATTTACTTATATATATTTATCTATAGGTAATTTACTTTATTTATATTATATTAATATTATACGTTTATTAAAAAGTCCATAAACTACTTCTACAAATGATTGGCGTCTTCTCGGAACAGTACATTGTGCTATTAAAGTGATGCACACAACTAATCCGTTGCATAAATTATAATAATGTACGTACAAGCAATGTATTTATTATGCAAGTACTATTTTGCTGTTATAAATAAAAAAAATAAATAAAAAATGTGGAATAGGATAAATTGTTTCATATTTAAATTTTATTTTAGAAATCAACATTTCCTTTGTTTTATTATTTGTATCTACAAGATTTTTGTGGGATTGATGCATTGCCAGATTATGGTATAACTTGACGTTACGATAAGCTAATTTCTTGGACAATATTTACTTACGCTTTACGATCTGAAAAGGTACAATAGTTTAGTATATCACGCTATATAGTATTATTCAAACACGCTATATTGGGACAGTTTTCTATCACGCTTTTAAGGCATTTTCCGAACAATAAAAACCTGGAGTGACTGGATAAATGTGACTGGAGAAATTATTTGGGAAATATTCTTGATATTTTTCTCAGATTTTGGACACGAATGGTCCTCTTGACCAACAATACATATGCAAGTTACGTAAACAGCGACTGTTGGATTTATTTCTCTTGAGACGCCAAGTTATCAAAGCGCAGGAGACCATCGTGTCTATGTTAAGAGAACTTAGTATATTTATATTTTTTACTTTAAATATTGAAACACTATCTTCGAACTCTAAGGGTATGTTAATAATGATTAAATCGAAAGTTAAATTAATTTATTAGGTAATACCTACATAAAATAGGTTAGTATTGGCAAACTGCACCTTGCAGCACAAAAATGTGATAAAACTATAACCATAGTTACTCACTCACAACAAATTGTCGTTTGTGAAGCAGGCTTCTAAGTAATTTGAAGAACGATACATGTGAAAGTTTGTAATATATTTAATATTATAACTAGCTTATAATTTGAAAATTCAAACTTGTACCACTTTCATGGATACGAAGATGCCCCTTAAGTGATACCTTCTGAATAAACGACTCTTTGCAATGGGAACACGAATAATTTTGAATATTCAAATGAGTTTTCATATGCTGCACTAAACGTTTCTTCATGAGGAAAGCCTTCTTGCAAATGCCGCATTCGTGATTTTTGCTGCCATGAGTGAACACATGCTCACGGAGCGTTGACGCGTCGAAGTATTCCCTGTCGCAGTGCGGACAACTGTGCGAGCGAGCACGCACCATATGCGCCGTGCGCACATGAAGGCCAAGCTTGCCCGACGTCAGGCATACTACGTTGCAGTGTTTGCATGGGTAGGGCCGGAAGTCATCGTGCTCATCTTTGAGGTGTTTTTGGCGGGAGTAAAATGAGATGAAGCGCTTCTTGCAGTGCGGGCAGCAGTACGTGTTCTTGAAGTGCGTCTTTGCGCGGTGCCGCTGAAGCTTTCCGCATGTATCGTAGACCTCGTTGCACTTGTCGCATTTGTAGGTGCCCGTTCTGTGATTCGTTTGGTGCTTCTCGAGCCGGTAGATCGTCGCGAAGCTCTTGCCGCATAGCTCGCAGGTATAGTCCGTGAAATGCTCGTTCATGTGTTGATTCAGAGTGACGTTGTTCAGGAATACCTTCATGCAAACGCGACACTGTTTCTTGTCCGTATCCATGGCGGTGCGTATCTCGGCATTAAGCTGCATTGTCACTTTTCGTTTGCTTTTGATGCAACTCTGCGTTTGTTTGATTTTTTTTTCTGGAAGAGAAATTGGGAATTAAAGGAATTTCGATAAAAAAAACATTATATTTTATCCAAATGGGTTCCACATTTGTATTTTAATATCCTTACGGATAATACCTAATATGGAGATAACAACAATAATTGAATGGAAGCAAAAAAAAATGATATTTTACCTATATATATGCACAGACTTATAATATTTTCTCATAAAAGTATATATTTAGTACATTTAACTTAAAATATCTTATAAACCTGACTTTTTATTAATAAACCAAAGAAATAAAAAAAAAAATGTATTTAAAAAAATATATATAATTATAAATATAAATGTTTTTTTTAAACGTAAAATTAAATTAAACCATGTCCATTTTCTATCTCATAAATCTTAGTCCCTAAGGCCTTTAAATTCCAATCAAATATAGCTATTATTACATTAAGATGATGTATAGATGTTCTTTTTAGGGTTTTTAATGTGGTGTCCATCACTATAGTGACCCATCACTAGTGCGGCACCCACCTGGCCAGAGCTCGCGATAGAGTCGGCCTCTTTCACGACCGACCACCGAGGCTTATTATTATTTAGATACCGTTGTAACTTGTATAACGATTTAATGCAATAAAGAACTATTCACGAGCAAAGGTTATTCATAATAGACTAAACTTATGTGCTTAGATACTAAACTCCTTTTAGTATTCAAGCAGAGATAAACACTTTAAAAAATAATTTATCAACTTTTAACACCTATTTCTCAATGTTGATGTTTTGCGACACGATACAAAATAATTCTGAGCTGACAAAGTTTCATTATGAGAAATAAAACGAATTTTATTTACCGTTTTAGAATTAAAAAAAATAAGGAAAATATTATTAAAACTAAAAAGAGAATAAATATTAATTATTTACCCCTTCAATTATATAAACATTAATTATATCGTATTATTTATTTATTAAATGTTTATCGTAGATTTGTAGATCTACAGCACGGAAGATGTAGATAGTTATTTTTTTTTTAAAAGAATTGCCATGACGTCATATACAATTATTTTACGCCCTACTCAACTAGGCCAAATGTGCCTATGCTAGAGTCACGGGAGATGGTGGTATTGAAGCGTTAAAAATGGTATAACGATGTGCGGATTCGAACCCACGATCTTTGGGCCAATAGTGTAACGCCTTAATCATTAGACTATCACAATCTCTACATTTATTTATAATTTTAGAGTGCTTATGCTGTATAATATAGTTTTTTATTTATTAGGTTTTTCATTACATATTTTTATGGAAAAAATCAGAAATTGTGTTCTGTCAAAGTAGCTGGTCCAACTAAGTGAGTTTTTAGCTGCGTGCCGCCAATGGTTTATTGCGATTATTCACGCACGCACTTGCGGTCACTGCTCATAATCATTAATTAGCAGGAGCGCATTCATTCTTACCCGATTTTGCAGTTCGTTTTTTAACAATGTCATTTCCGAGCGGAGGCACGGATCGAACGGTAGCCTTTCTCCGAGGCCTCTTGATCGGCTGAGATATTGTGCAGTCTGTAAATGTCGATTATCGATTAATCGAAATCGATTAATGTTTGAATAGGAATGAATTTGGCTTAACATGGTTTATTAGACATTGGTAGATATTTTTGATATACTAGTGGACTGTAGGTTTAGGTATATAGGTTTGGATTATATCTAACGAGAAAGGAATTAGGTTACACGGAATACACCAAACTACATATAGATTCACCAACCGTTAGTTGCAAGGCGCACTGATGAGTTTAAATGCCGCAACCGGCGTTGGTGAGTTTCACAGGTGACACTTCGGTGTAGTTATGCACTCGTGACACGGTATATGGGATAAGTACTTGTAGCGCTGCGCGAGAGCAAAGGGTTTACACAACCGCACCATTCAATTGCTGAAACGTCTTTGTTGGTTCGGTGCGGAAGAGAGACGGGGAATATTTGTGGGTAGGAAAGAGACAGGTATATCCTTGCCACGAAGAGTAAATTGCTTGTTTGAACGCATTTTAATAATGGCATTAAATATACGTAAGAACTATTAATGGCAACTGGCAATAGATAATAAACGTATGAACTAACTCGCCCGATGATGGAATATGAAGACACATCCAGCACTGACCCGGAGTAGTCTCAACGGTTTGAAGCGGAAACAGACAAGAGTTTTCCCAGTCAGACGTGACTTCGGTCCTTTATCGAGAGTGTTATACACACTAATTTGTCTGCGTGGCAATTAAAGTTTTCGCTTATGAACATGAGGATGAAACGAAAGATGGCTGTTTTCTTGATTTAAAAATTAGGGAATTTCCCCCAATCTTTTTCTTTAAAAAAAAGACAATAAAGGTTAATTAATAAAATTGTTAGCGAATCCATAGAGAGCATTTTCCAATGATACACTACTCGCTAAATAAATAAACAAATGTTTTTTTAAACTTTATTTCTCCAGTGAACGAAAAAAAAAATGATGTTTGCAACCATTGGAATATTTGCGGTACTTAAAGTTAAACATGCCAGATTTCAAACTCCTACACAAGTAGTTACTGGCATGTGACAGATAATGAAATCTCCGATAAGAGTTTCCGTTTTTTTCTATAATGGTCAGGAACCTTTATTTTTCCGTCTTGGATGAAAAAATAGAACCTCATCAAAAAATCACTAAGGTGGATCGCTAAACCACTGCTTGTTCAATAGATGAATTAGAGTCTACTTACCATAATCTTCAAAAGTGGAATTATCAGCGTTTGTTTTGTCTAAATCATTCAAATACTCAATGTCAAGTGCATTGGTAAATTGTCCTTTGGTGTCGTCTCTAGATAATGCTAAAAAATAATAAAGGCTGTCAAAAACAAATTTACATTATTTAATATACCGGGTGTCACACAACCACTCCCGAAGACTCAATGTGGTGTTTCTGTCCCCTATATAAGTAAGAAATTATATAAAAATGCGAAAATAATTTATTGCCAAATTTATTATTTTCTAAAGCGCTGGTGTGAATGACCTTTCTTAAAAGCAGCGATCGATAACGTAACCTTTTGCCACGTTTGCGTATGATGACCTTGAAATTAATGAACAACGCGACCAGACAAAGCCGTATATAGCGCGTCGTACCTATTACAAGAACCGTATATTATCACGTGAAGTTTACAACTTTTCTTCTTAAGAACCATTTTTGATACATCGTCTTTATAAACAATCCTTAAAATCGCAGGACTAATTACCTGAATTTTTATCGAGAATGGTCTTGGCACTACGCATACTAAAGTGTATATAGAATTTTGTAAGATCTTTCTGCTTAAAAAAAGTCTAAAATAAGTAAAATCGTTACATTTAAACATGCACTTCGCTCTATTTAGTTAAAATTTGAATATCGAACTCGTCACCAACAAAAAGTCAACGCTACAGGGGAAGCGGAAACAATGGCCAGCACATTTTTTTGACATTTTTACAATTTACCCATAATGTTTAGAGATACTCACCATTTAACTAAATGTATTTTGAGTGTCGAGGTAAAATTTAAGAAATATATGTGCCAGAAATAAATGATACAAAAACTAATAGATTCATCGGAAATATTATTTTTGAAAATTTAACTTCCGATAAAAACATGCCTAGCGGGCATCCTTGTAATTTCCATGATTTTTTTTATACACTATACTTATTTTGGTTTTTATTTAAAAGTAAAAGTAAAATGTATTTTCCAAAAAACTCAAAATTGGACTTTGGAATTGGAATTTTCTTTTATGCACAAAACATGGATTTTGCGACACTACAGACATAGCCGTCTTCAACATTTGATAGGTTAAGAGACTTTATATAATATTTTAATGATAAAGGCATTTTTATCGTAGGAAATATTTTTTCTAATATTTTTTAAATATCACGGATTGATTGTCCAAAATGAAATCTTGACCAAAATTATGGTAACGATGTTTTAACCGACGTTTACTTGAAACATATTTTCAGAATCGGAAAGTAAAAAGTAGTATTTTCCTTAGTAGTAAAAATACATTTTTAAAAAGTGCTTGAATGCATATACAAAATTTCGTGCCTGTGCTGTTGACCCTTGAAGAGTTCCTTCATCTGGAGCCAATAGTGCGTGTAGAATCAGGTCATGCTTACTGTTGGCGCCAGATATAATCCTTTATAACCTAACCTTTTCCCGTCAAAAAAACAACACCTATTCGACTTGTCCATTTCCAGTTACCCGCACGGTATCTAGCTGGTGGCGCGGTTACACACACGACAACGGCGCGTTAACTCGGCAGGTAATGATCAGCATCGCGCTCTCTCCGCAATCACGCTCGCAAACGAGTCTTTTATGCCTCTTCCTTGAGGAACCTAGTGTGGAGAAGTGAGGTTGTTTAGCGAGTTTTACACTCATAGCACCCGGGAGAGCACACAGACAAGTCCATACAGTTGGCCAAGGAGGCAGATCGCAGCAAAGGTACGTCCCTGTTCTTTCCTTTCTGTCTTCCGATATTTGGCACTGCATCTCGTCACCGAATTAATTATTTGTAACGGCCCTTCTGTAGTGGGTCACCAGAATGTAACGGAACAAATGAATGATGTGAAGGAAGTTAAAACTTGTTTATTATTATTAAACCGTTACAATATAAAAGTTAACTTAATTAAATCTGACGCTGTGCTCCGTGCGCTCGGTGCACGTGACGCCCGCTTGACGAGCGGGTGTTGGATCGCGGCGCGACTCGACGGGAATGGCGCCGCGCAGTTGTCGCGGCCTGTTTTTATAACCTGCCAGCGGGGAGACTCTCTTCTTTGGCCGTGCCGTCTGCAGTCGGTCGTCTGACGTCATACCCCAGGTGGCTCTGAGCAGGTGGTCGTGAGCGCCTCGCCGTGGGAAAGCAGGAGTTCCGGCAGTTGGCTGCGCAGGTGTCTTAAGTGCCGTGGGAAAGCGGATGTTGTGGAGAGGCCTGGGAAAGCAGGTGTCCATGGTGTGGGAACGGCATCGACCATGTGACTCCCACATATTCTTAATAATTAAATTAAAAAAAAATGTCAGTCCTCTACTAACTATATGGAACACTTACCATAAAAATGCATTGTCATCGGGACTGTCATGTCGAATTCCAACTCAGTAGAATACGAGGAAATGGTTCTAATTCTGCTTGCAAGATATGAACTGAACCGGCGAACAAACAAACTAAATAAAAGCTTGTAAAAAGCAGGGTCCGCACCTGAATCTCTTGCCATAGCCCATATGGTTCTCTGCGTTTTCAATACTTGGCATTTGAACAAGTACGAGCTGACTAAACGTTGACTGCACTCGTCGCAGATATAATACCTCTCGATTGAGTTGGAAAAATCAACAATCTGTTTGGATAAAACAATAATTTGATTGTAACGTTATGCTAATTTGTAAACATGGATTTAGAATAATTACCTATTATGATAAAATATAGTCATAGCTTCAAGTTAGAACACCGCTTCAACGGATTTAAACCCTTTATGGTATAAAACTGGTACAAGACAATAATTGGAACGAATTTGTAACAGTTAAGTTTTTATTTTACTTTAAACCCTATTTTTTTATATATAGCTTGTCAATCTTTTTCTATTAAGGTGTAAGCCCAAAATTATAATATTATATTTAAAAATATTAATATCAACACTTACATTTTTTAAATTGGCAATACCATTGATGCAACGCAGGCTTCGGGAGATGAAGCCGTTTTGTTCACAATCCTTTTCCGTTCGCTCGAACAACGCTAGCATCGTACTTAATCGTAATAGAAATGTAGATGGGAGAGTTTAATATTATACAAACCACTTATGTGAGTTTTAATGTATTGCCTATAGAAGGTACTTACCAATTTTTTTTTTTATTACAAAACTTTGGTATACCTATAGTTAAAAAATTATAATCCGTTGAAGTAGGGTTCAACTTAATTAACCTCTTACCCTCCCCTAACCCCTCATATTATCCCGGCCAAATCCCTCCACCCATTCCTTATAATAAAGATCTCTGAACGTACATACCTCGAAGACTGCTCTGGCAGCATTGTTCCTCATCTGGATTTGGAAAAGGAGAGAGTGATCAGTAGAGTGAACACTTAATCTGTTCCTAGACTACTTCCTCTACCCTTTCACGATGAGCCTGACCTCGGAAATGAATCCCATGGCAATTCTGGTCTTATTACACACAGTTTGAGTATCTTTTGTTCCATTTTATAAAAATACGAACAAAAAATTCACTTGATGTTATGCCTGGCAGGTAAGCATAATAATTTTCTTTGCGTTTCTCTGTCAAATGTAGTTGAACATATAAATATTACTGGTGATTTGTAAAAGAAAGATTTAGGAGTCTCTAGCGTGAACGTCGAGGTTGGAGAGCATTATTGTAATTAATTATTGAATGTAATACAAAGGCCCTGAAATGTTATGGCTGCATCCTTTGATTAGTAGACGTGGACCGCGAAGTCATTGGCAAGTCTGACTGTGGCGGCTTGCATGTAACATAATATTTCGAAAAAAAGAACAATGACATCGAATTAAAAAAGATCCTACCTGAGCACCGAAACAACTATTTATCAAGCTGGAGTAGTCGTCTACATCTGTAACTCCGCTAATGTCTAATCTTTCGATCATATTAATCAGGTTATCACAATTCAAACAACAACTGCATAGTTCTGGGTCTATTTTAGATATATCTAGCGGCTCTGTTTTGATAGGATTAGACATTTTTTTTACATTTATACTATTTTATTTACCGGCCGCATACAATATCCGTCGGATGTCAGACTTTGTCAATAGTTGTCAAACTGACAGTTGACAGTTGACTGACAGTTGACGCTTTAATAGAAACGGGTTCGATTTGAAAATTGTAACCAGTAAAAAATATTTTTAACTGCTGTAAAATGTTTCATAAATTCATAATTAACAAAAAAAGCTATAAAAATGATAAATGACCGCAGTAGTATTGAAAATAGCTTTATATGCAAACGATTAAACGAATTGAAATAAGTTTATACATTTTAAACCAAGATAAAGCTGAAATTAGAAGGTACTTAAATTTTAGGGACCATATTAAAAGTAAATATTAGAATATTTAAATAGTAAAATCTGTAATCTTAGTCTTTTAAGTTATCACCGCCCTTTTTGATTCTGTTACGGTGAAATTGTAGAGTAGTGGTTAGAATTTTAAAATGAACAAAATACCCACTTGAAATTTGTAGTTTATGAAGGAACCTAGATAATATTACAAATGGAATTTTGACTACTAAATATAAAGATCACATTATTTACAATTTAGCTGATAATTTGGTTTGGTTAGGTATATTTAAAAAAAAAAGGTTATATCAAATGAAACCGGTAATAAAAAATCATGACTGGTTTATCGGATTGAAAGATCAGACCTAATTAGGTTAAAACTAAGCAATCATTAGAAACTGATCGTTAATTCCCGCACGGTGTTTAGCACGGTAACGAATTTAGCTACGAATCACACAGTTACTTTGTATCCGTTAAATTTTATGCTATTTTGAAATCGCGTATATTTAACCTCGGTTATATTTAATCGCGTTAGCACCCATCGCTAATTCAGACAGAATATTATATATTTTTTTTATGAATTTGCTAGAAATATACCACTTGTATTGAAATAGTGCCTTTCTAATAGAACAAGGTCGGTCGAGACCAGGGCGCTAGGTAACCGGTACTCGCAGTATTCAAAGAACCAAATAGGTAGTACCAAATAGGTGGGAGCCAACGGTTGGTTGTAGTGTATGCAAAATTAAAAACGAGCATTCGGGACGACAAATGGTTAATTTGCATTTCTTTAATATCTATTTAAACTCTACCAGATATATTTAAATCATTAAAGTCGGTCATCATCAAAGATTATGTTCAATTCTTAAAATAAGTTCTTAGTAGTCCGAAGCATTATGGTCCGATGATCTGAGTCAGTTAGTTATAAAAAAATAATAATTAGTGCATTTTTATTGTTTAGCATCGCCATAATATAACTTACCTAATTCCATGACGAGCTTTTAACCTGCAGATGTTCATGTCAGATCTTGAGTTACTGCTTGCATTAACTAAGTTTTTCGTCAACTTACTGTCCTTACGTATTACCAGTTAATGTTTATGAAGGGGAATACTAATATTTTACTTAGTGTAAATTGCAAATACATTTACTGTTGGCAGCATCTATAGCAGAGGTAAATTAATTAACATTTCTAGACCTTTTAAGATTTGAGTCCATGGAAAAATTGGGATTGTAAAAGCTTCTGCCTTCTGGTCACACTAGGTTTTTGTTAGTTGCCATGTACTGTCTGAATAGATATCTCAAATTAACAAAGCCTTAAATTTTCAATGTCTATCAGTGTAAAGCAAGGATTAGGTCCTCAAAATCGACATCTATGTATGACCGGTAATACCTCTACTCTACAGTCCTCGCCCACTATACGGACATCCCAAGACTTAATGGTGTGTTTAGGTTTCCTATTATGAGTAAGAAATTATAAAAATCACATTGCGTCCCCAAATTTATTATATTATTAAAGCACTGGTGTAAATTACCAATGACCTCGCCGGGACAAATGCGTTGATCAGCTGTGGCACTTATTACAACAACTGTATAATATATTACGTAAACATTATTTTTTTTTTCTTGGAAACCATGATTAATTTTACGATATCGTCTTTACAAATAATATTTGAAATCACAGGGCCAATTAGCTGGTTTTTTTAAAATCAGGAATGGTTTATTATTGACTGATAATTTTTCGTAGGTACTTTTATGTCCCTGAAAATTGAGTTACTTTTTCCACACTTTTTTACAAATAAATATAATGACCTCACTACAGCCATCAATGAAAATGGTTCAAAATTATTTTATTATGCACACTGGGCACTCATCGAAAGTTGGGGGCTGAGCAGGAAATAAATAAATACCTTCTTTGAATGTACTTTGACAGCACTGTTCCACATCTGGATACGGTAAAAAGAGAGACCAGTCTGTAAGGTGAAGGTCAGTACTGTGAAGAATTCTTAGACTTAGAATCTTCTAGATGTCCTAAAGTCTCCCACTTTACATCTACTTAATAATATAAATCCTTAAGTTTTCGTTTACTATTTCCCCTTTCTTCTTTCACAATGTATGGATATTCGAATCCTTATATAACTTATTAGTGCACTTTTTTATCTTGACAGCTAAATGACGGAGTCGCTAATCCCTGACATTCTCAATCAGTAATATAATAGATTTATTTGTATTATTTTGAATTTGAACTTTAAAACAATATTTAACATAGCATATTATGATTTATATAGGACACTTTCTCAGGACTATTTTTGCTTTTATTGTTCATCAATGAACATTGACATTGACAATGCCCTTGAAATATTTTTAACAGATATCTATAAAATAATGGTTCGTTGCAAACAAATTGGTATTTTAATGATGATTAAACAAAGTGAATACTTGTACAGATGTATATGACAGATACTTCATCTTATCACGAGGGAGTATCTGTCATCTATAGCCCGACAAAGCAGTCTGAACTGCGCTTGACAGAACCTAATCAACAATACCAGCCGTACTTTATTAAGAGAGCTTCATTTCCTGAATTAAAGTTATTTCTAGGCACGATTGTAACAGAATTTGCAAATTATCGACAATAATAGAAATGATGTTATCAAATTTTTATTCTGCAATAACAGGAACCAATGTAGAATAAATGACAGTCCAGATTAATATTTTACTAACTTTTCTAGGCGGTTTTTATGCGTTTGTGTATTTGGGCGCATTTTGAATGAGGGTGCTAGCTTACACTGTTATTCTCGAAAAAGTTTGGTACATAAATAGCAAAAGTACCCAGCTCTTCAAACCCGTGGTTTTATTTTGGACACTTTCTTAAAAAAAATAAATTGATATAAACTTAATTTTAGCACTTACATCATAAAACACAGTAACTGTCACTATTTAACTTATAATTAAATTATTTTTTTTAATTGTCACTTTAAAATTATACGTTAGGTTCATCTTTCAAAATACTAATAATTCTTAGTCTTGTTTTCCCAGTTATAGAAGTGAGTACACTCCGAAAGGATGATGTGTGCACAGCTTAAACCGTCTTTTCAAGTTGTATGACAGTCATGGTATTCAATTTATTGCACTACGAGAAATTATCCACTGCTATGAACTCAGACAGAGAAATCAAATGAAACAGTACATCAACACCCGTCATTAGTTCCTATTGGATAGATGTGTCGAACTCTCCCCTGAGGACAGGATGTGCTTTCATCTCTGAAAAGTCTTGTGTGCACGGTATGTTGGAAGTCCAAAACCACATTCACTGCAGTTTGCTTCATATATAGATTTATTATGCACCAGAATTAAGTTACGGAAATCAAGCTTAGTGCAACTGTGTTATCGTCGCGTCGGAAAGTTATCCAATGCATCAATCAATAATTGGTTTCAATTTTGGTGAATAAATATTCTCAGCACAACCTTTAGTATGCTTTTATAAATTACTGGCAAAATATGTAACTTGATTTATGAAGATAAGTTACTTCGGGATATGGAAATTCTGAGAAATTCCTAAAAGTTAAATAAAATAAGTTCAACAGAGAAATGTCGATGTACTAAATGCATTAAAAATACTTAATGAGATCTGAGTGTGAATCACAAGTTTGAGTATGTTCCTATCACTTTGTTCGTATCATTCTGTTCATTTGAATTTTTAAGTCGGTTGCGTTTTCATGCGTGCGTAAATGCGATTTAAGCGAACACTTTTGCACGAATGTCTGTCCACAGTATGAACACGAGTAATTCCTGATATTCAAATGAATCTTCATATGCTGCATTAGGCCTTTCTTCCGGAGAAAAGCCCGGCTGCAAACGCCGCATTCGTGGTTTTTCTTTCCGCTGTGTATCAACAAGTGCTCTCGGAGCGACTGCGCGTCGAAGAATTCCTTGTCGCAATGCATGCACGCGTGCGAGCGCGTACGCACCAAGTGCGTCATGCGCACGTGGTATCCGAGCTTGCTCGACGTCAGGCAGACAAAGTCGCAGAATTTACAAGGGTACGGCCTGAAGTCGCCGTGTTCCTCTTTCAAATGCTTCTGGCGAGCGTAGAAGGAGTCGAAGCGCTCCTTGCAATGCGGGCAGACGTTGTTGTTCCTCCGATGTCTCACTCGGTGGCTATGGAGCTTGCCGTACGTATCAAACACCTTATCGCAGTGTACGCATTTATATATACCGATCTTGTGTCGATCCTGATGTGTCTGAAGCCGATGCAGTGTCGCGTAGCTCTTGCCGCACTGCTCGCACGTATAGTTGGCAAAGTGCTCGTTCATGTGTTGATTCAGAGTGACGTTGTTCAGAAATACCTTCAGGCAAATGCGACATTGTCTCCGGTCTGTGTCCATGGCGGCGCGAATCTCGGCGTTAAGTTGCTTTGCGATTTTTCTTTCGCTGTCGTTGCGCCATTGTGGCAGATTGCCTGCAAAAGAGATTTCGTTCTAATTTTATTCGGCAGCGATAAGTGAAGCTGAGCACAGCGGAACCAAGTAGAAATCCAGGTCACATGACATCATTTTGCATATCAAATAAATCAAATCCAAAACTCAACAAGTCAATGCTCCATTAAACGAATTCCTTTACAAAAATTGATAAATTCTTTGCGGTCCCCAATTGGTTGAATACTAATTACTGGGGTGATAATGACAGTCGTCAAAAAAACTCAAAATTTAACCCCATCCAATTTAATTTGGTTGATGTATCATAACATTAGCATGTAGTAAAAAAAGAATATTGCCAAGATATTTTTTTTTTGTGTGTGTAGACGTTTTAGCAGGTGATGGCTAATGTTTTCCGTAATAAAACATACACCACTGGCAACAATTTTTTCTATAAAATTATAACATTGTGAAATGCACATTTATCTCAAACAAATAAAATAAAATATTCTTAATTATTGTCCCTATACCATATAAACATAATAAAATATATATATATATATATATTTTAGAATTTGCCTTAATTTTTTAACAATCTTATAGTCAGCAGTAGCGTAAAATTTCATCAAAACGTCAAAAAGTCAAACGAATAAATAAAAAAGATATGAAATCAATGAGTTGATACCATTTTCTTTTTTGTAGGAAAAAGGTTTTATTTTAACAGTAAGTTGAAATGACACAAATGCAAAATGCCAAACAAAAATTACATATTTTGAAGATGATTTCTTTCACAATTCTGCAGTTTCCAATTCTCTTCAAGTTGCAGAAACATGTTTGTTTCTGGTTATCTGAAGTGTATGGATAAAAAAAAGGATTTGTTTTTGTTACACTGGAGTCTGAATGCACAATAACTATTGAACAGCCTGTTTGATTTGGAACTTAGAGCACTTTTCTGCATAACACGGCTGTAGATATACATACACTAAAGTATGGCAATGACAAGATATTAAAATGATAAAAGTATCACATGTCTAGTTTGTCACACTCTAAAATTAAGAACGGAATTGGGCGAAGAACATTTGCTTATAAAATAATTTAAAATGTTTGAGGTTATGTACCACGTGGATTATTCGCAACGGTTTACCTAAGATGATTTAAAGATTTATCAGTATATCTTTGTAAATTAGCAAAACAGCAGATGATACTGTGAAAAACAATACTATATAAAATTTATATCTATCACATATGCATACAAATTTGAAGTCTTTCTTGCTTAATGGCAGAATCACTTGCAAATTCAATGCGTGTGGCGTTGTGGAGCAAACATAGTCGTGCGCAAATCTAGAGTATGTTTGATATTATTAAAGTATCTCATTACCTAACGAGTCTTCGTTTTTTCAAATAAAAAAAAGTATCAATATAATAAAAAATATTTTAATCAATTACAACACACACTTGTAACATAATAGTCTCTTAACCAACATTAATTATACTTATCAATAGCTTAGGACAATCTTATGAATGTATATTTTACATTACAGCTTACGAGGACGCCTCTAATTACATATATTCAGTAATCGACAGAACATATACATATAATAAAAAAACCTGCTCAGAAGTAATCACATTCGTCTATTAGCACAATTGTTCTAAGTGAAGAACATTTTCCTAATTGCAGTTCGAACATGTCGACGACATGTGCAAACGATTGTAGTAAAATCACAAAAAAATGAAGATTTGCACTCGAGCAATAGGAGATACATCCGTAGTAGATTTGTTGCTCTATCATATTTACCGATACGGAAACAGTACTCGGTACAAATCAAATAACTTATTAAACACATTACAATTTTTTAAGTGTGCCCATGAATTTTACAGTTTCATATAGAATTTCAATAAAATTAAGAATAAATTAATACACCATAGATTTCCAAACCCTATTAGATTAAATATGTAATACTCTTAGTGATAAAGTTGTTTAAACTCTCACAACGGAGTAATAGATATATTCACAAATTATATTATTATATACTTTGATATTTATAGATAGCATTGGTAATATTTATTTGTAAAATCAGATTGTTTGCAAGTATAGCAAAAGAAAATTACTTATACTATGTAATGCTTGATCGATTTCTTTCAATAAATCGGTACAATCAGCGAAACTTCATTCGAAATAATGTAACAGAGTTAAAAACAAGGTTTGCCAATATTTTACAATAAACTAACCTAAAAATAGTTCCCTGCACGGATATCAGAAAAGTTGGATTAAGCATATGGTGAAACTAGCCACAAACAAGTGCGGGCTGCACGTGTTGGTTGAGAAGCGTTCCATGTGGCTTTTGTCTCGTTTTAGCGGTTAGGCAGGTTTCGATACTGAAGCTGCATAGTGGCTTGTTATCTTCCGATATCCGTGGTTGCGTGAGCTACAATAAAGTAGCTTGAAAAATGTCTTTTTGATTTGTCTATAACTGACTGTTTAAAACGTTGAGGTTGTTTTTGATAGTTAATAATTATAAGGTTCTTTTAAGTACATACTTTCAGCGTTTAGCGAGCTTCGGCACAACTAAGTTATCTATGAGGCCCAATTACTTTCTAGTGATGCTCCATTTGACTTTGCTACACGACGTGAGCGGCATTGTTCCCATGCCGGATTTATTCATGTCAATTTCCTTTCTCTTATTGTGAATTCTCAAATGTTGCCTGAGGTTGTTTCTGCGCATGAACGACTTTCCGCACTCGCTGCATTGGAACAGTTTGTCGCCATTATGAACAATCATGTGGTTTTTAAGCGCGTATATGTCGAAGAATTCCTTGTCGCATAGGTCGCACCCATGTGAGCGCACGCGGATTGCGTGGTTAACCTTATTGTGGTGAACAAGTTTGTACGACGTGAGCGCGATGTAGTCGCAAATTTTGCACGGGAAGCCCGGAAAATGGCCGTGTTCCTCTTTCATGTGCTTCTGACGGGAATAGAAGCACTTGAACCACTGCAGGCAATCGGGACACTTGTGCGTGCCCGGCAGGTGTATGAAACGGTGCCTGTTCAGCTTGAGGTACGACTCGAAGATCATGTCGCAGTGCAAGCATTTGAACGGTCCCTTCGAGTGCTGCTTCTGATGGCTTGCGAGACGTGAGTGCGTCGCGAACACCTTGCCGCACGCCTCGCACGTGTAGTTGGGGAAATGCTCGTTAATGTGGTGATTCAGGTTCTGGAACGAGCGGAATGTCTTCTGGCAGATGCGGCATTGCACTCTCTCTGCATCCATAGCCGCCTGTATTTCGGCATTTTGCTGTTGCAATATTTTGCCTGGAAAAAGATTGTTTTCTGTTGTTACAATGAGCAAAATGTATGATTCATTTATGTGGGTGCAGTTCGATTAATTTAATATAAAACTGCCTGTTAACATAACTTACATAGGATTTATGCACACCAATACAGTTGTGCTTAGCAGATATTTAATAAATTAAGGAGGATAGCATTAGTAAATTATAATAGAATCCAAATGTCTGTTTTTATATTAATATCATTTAAACTTAAAGTAAATTGCATATCTAGCTAGATTTCAAAAAATATGCCGAGGGAATAAAGGTACAACGATGTGTGACATGCCACAGATTAAGATTACATGTGAAAGTTATTGAATTCAACAGAAACTGTCTTAAACCAGAAATCACCGCAAGATAAAGTGGTAAAGAACTATGCAGACATAGCATATTGCCGAATGAATCACTGATCCTTTGTCATTGTCCTTACAGGCAGCACCTTTGCCTTTAGAGAGGCCGCAATCTCTTTCCGCTTCTTGTGTATTCTCAAGTGCTGATGAAGATTGTTACTTCTTATAAAGGTTTTGGGGCATTCATTGCATTCAAACATCTTCTTTGGACTGTGAACAATCATATGCTGTCTAAGCCCATCGAAACTAAAGAATACTTTTTCGCACTGTTGGCAGCCGTGCGAGCGTATGCGCACGGTATGATTCGTCAACTTATGCTTCCTGAGGTTGTCTGACGTTAATCCTACGTACTCGCAATCCTTGCAATGAAATCCAGAGAAATGTCCGTGTACCTCTCGCATGTGCTTCTGACGGACGTACATACCTTTGAACCATTCACTGCATTCGGGGCACCTAATGGAACCGGGACGGTGCGAATGCAGGTGCCATTGCGACTTAGAGTATGTGTCGAAGGTGGCATTGCATTTCGTACACCCGAACGGTCCCTTTCCGTGCCTCAACATATGTCGCTCTAATCTCTTGTGCAGGGCAAAACCCTTTCCGCACTCCTCGCATATATAATTGCGAAAGTGCTCATTTAGATGCGACGTCAAATTAAAAATGGATCTAAACACCTTCTGACAGACGAGGCACTTCATATTATCTAGGTCCACGGCGGCAAGCATTGCGGCTTTTTGATCTTGGTTTACTTTGCCTGTAAAAAGATTTAGCTCTAATGTAACACTCAAAATGAAAAACATTTCAACTATATTTGGAGGTAGGGATTGAGAAAACTAGCTTGATTTCGCATGAGGTGACTGATGGGCGACCAAATAACGCCAGTCTAACCTATTTCTAACCTATCAGACCAAAAGTTTAAGGCCAGTTTGTTTAAAAAATGTATAAATCACTCTCAAACTTATGATGATTGATATGGATTCGGCAACATAGAATTATTTCAAATAACACAAATCTAGTCTTGCAATATCAAAACTATGGATACAGAGAATTTGTAAGTACCGTTTATATTTAAAGATATGAAGGAGGTCCCGATAATGAGTCAAGTAATGTTTCGAAGTAACCATAGTAATTTTAATAATAGCTAATCATCAAATTATACCAAACAAAATGGAATAGGAATACCTTATAAAACACAGAACAAATGAATACTTTTTCAGCAAGTTTTTACAATATAAATTAAAAGGTCGTACTAAAAAAAAGTTTGTTATTTGCCAATTAGTTCTCTTTTATTTAGTTCAATCTGATCAATAGCTGCTTGCCTCTTTTTCTTGTGAATGCGTAAATGTTGCGTTAGATTGTTTCTTCTGATAAATATCCTGCCGCATTCGCTGCATTCGTAAATCTTTTTCGGATTATGCACAACCATATGGTCGGCGAGTGCGTCGGCCTCGAAGTACGTTTTGTCGCAATGCGTACAGCCGTGCGCGCGGATACGCTCGGTGTGATTCCTCAAAAAATGACGCCTGAGAGCGTAGGACGTCAAGCCAACGAACGCGCATTGCTCGCAGTGGAATCCGGAGAAGTGACCGTGCACCTCGCGCATGTGCCTCTGGCGTATGTACAGGCCCTTGAACCATTCGCCGCACTCGGAGCATTTGATAGAGCCGGGGCGGTGCGTGTTCATGTGCCACAGCATTTTTGAGTATGTATCGAAGGGCACGTTGCATTTTACGCATACGAACGGGCCTTTCTTGTGTCGCTTCATGTGGCCCTCCAATCGGTAGCGCAGCACGAAGCCTTTGCCGCATTCCTCGCAAACGTGGTTGGGGAAATGTTCGTTTAGGTGAGATTTCAAATTATGAACCGATCTAAATGTCTTCTCGCATTCTCGGCATTGCATTTTATCCAGGTCCATGGCGGCATTCATGCGTGCTTTATAGTCCTTCTCAAGTTTGCCTGTAAAAAGTTTTGCTCTTTTGTAACATAGGACAAACAAAAGATATATAAACGCACTTTCAAAATTCCTACTTTATTCATGCTGAAAATATGTAAATAATAACGCAACAGCTCGGTAATGCATATTCTTATAAAACATCTTTTAAAGGCGGAGTACAGACATTCCGTGTTATCTGTAATGAATCTCCTCGCATCATCATTACAATGTTTCCGTCGGAACTGCACTTCACAGTGCCCTCCCAATGACACAAGTAAATTCGATAATAATAATACAGTTATAAAAATAAAAACTGTGTCAGCACTTAGTATATAAATGTCATTAAGGCAGGGCGACTATCGCTGCAAACTATTGGAGTATGGCTTACATAGTTGACATCGACACAGCACATAAGTACTAGTCATACTAGGAATCTCCTGCTTATGAATCAGTTTCTAGCACAAAACCGCATCTATTTTAAAGAAGAAAAAAAACAAATTAAAACACTTAATTTAAACAGAATAATCGTTTTTCACTTTGTGAAACTACCCAATTTTAGCAACCATTAAAAGAGGTTATTATGTTTGTTTTAATGAGTTTGGGCCTAGTAAAAAAAATGGCCACTTTCCGTCTTCATTTTGGCTATGCATTTGATACGTTTGATTTTATTGATACGTAAGTGTAATAGTGTCCGTTAAATGTATAACTGCCATAGGTCTAATAATTTGTATCCAACGAATGCTTTATCATCCGAGTAATCTCTACAGGAAAAGTTTTCTTTTTTATATCTTGTAATTAATTAAATCTCCGTATTGGACGTTGTAAAAAAAATAGTGTGTATTTTGGAGTAATTTTATTGCATTCGTATGATACGAAGAAACGCTCATTATCAATGAACTAGAGCAGTGAGTTCAAAACGACAAAAAAAAAATGGACCAACAAGTTATTTTACCACTATATGCGAGATAATGTAATAAAAACTAAAACTAACACTTGAGAGAATTCTTTTACAGAAGCGTAACCAATTTCTTCCAATACAATCATATACATATCATATATTGTACCGTTGGTTTTCCGAATAAATGATAAATAAATAAATATGAGGGCTGCTATTTATGAATCCGGAATAACAAAGAGAAAACAAACATATATCATTTAATATGGTTTTATTTCCAGCACAACATTGATATTTTGTGGTTAACAACCGATTTAGGGCGACCTTCTTTAAAGTCGTCCGTGACATAGACCGCCCACGATTAAACTCACTGAACCAGCGATACACAATGGTTTTCGATGGTGCTTCATCCCCAAAAGTCGAAGTGAGTTGATCGATGCACTGATTTTGAGTTAGCCCATGCCGAAAATCGTAATAAATCATCGCACGAAAATTTAAAAAGTTTAAGTCAAATCCATGGAGATGAAGACACGTTATATGACAGTTATATGAAACAAAATATGCTGTTCTGTAAGTGTCCAGTTCCGAATTCATAAATAGCAACCCTCCTCGTACCCATAACAAAAGATTCAATTGAGTTTGATACCACATTTAGCATCGAGCAGAAAAATAATTAAATGAATCCTAATTATTTCAAGTTGACATGGAAAAATATTATTATCCTCATTTTACAAGAAAAAAATTTATACTTTAAACATTGTTAATATAACTTTATATGTATACCATTTAGAGTAATCTTGGTCAAAGTCCAAGTTTAGTTCATGATAACAATATTCTACAACCTAATGGATATTGCCGCAAACTCAGCCTTTTTAGATCTCCTCGTTGCAGAACGAATACACTGAAATTTGCAATTGTTATCTCCTGATAACAGATGCAAATTTTAGTATATATTTCTATTCAACCACGCTTCCTCTCACATCTACTTTTCTAATATTAAGGGTAGTGACGTCGCCATGGCTTTGCTTACTATAATTAATACCATAGAAGGAGCACAGTGTGATGCTCAAGGAGCTAGGTAGCATGTGCTTAGTGATTAAACCGAACTAAGGATTATTGGTTACATACTTGAGCTTAATGATTTGGAAATCTCTGTCATTATGTAATAAGCGTTAATAAATAAATAAGTATATTCCAATGGTTGTTCCGGGTTTTTATTTGTAACATTATTTGGATTTAAAAAAAAATAAAAGGCATCCTATTTGTAGTAACACATGATCGGATACAAATTTGTTTCTGTGTTGATCACTTATCCTTGGACATATTCCGCATTGGCTGTTCATTTGCCTTTTGAGAGGCCGCTGTCTCTTTACGCTTCTTGTGTATTCTCAAGTGCTGATAAAGATTGCTACTTCTTATAAAGGTTTTGGGGCATTCGTTACACTCAAACGTCTTCCTTGGATTGTGAACGATCTTATGTTGCCTAAGCACATCGTTGGAGAAAAAATCCTTGCCGCATTCCTCGCAGCCGTGCGAGCGTATACGCTCAGTGTGATTCTTCATACTGTGCTTCCGGAGACTGTAAGACGTTAGGCCGACAAAGTCGCAGTCCTTGCAGGGGAATCCGGAGAAGTGCCCGTGCACCTCGCGCATGTGTCTCTGACGGACGTACATGCCCTTGAACCACTCGCCGCAGTCGGCGCACTTAATGGAGCCTGCGCGGTGGGTGTATTTGTGCCACTGAATTTTGGAGTACGTGTCGAAAGTGGCGCCGCACTTGGAACACTTAAACGGGCCTTTTCTGTGCCGCATCATGTGACAATCCAGTCCTTTAAAAAGGGCGAAGCCCTTCCCACATTCGTCGCATATATAATTGCGGAAATGATCGTTCATGTGCGTTTTCAAATTGAAAATAGATCTGAACATCTTCTGACAGACGCGGCACTTCATATTATCGAGGTCCACGGCGGCCAGCATTTCAGCTTTTTGCCTTTGGTTTACGTCGCCTGTAAAAAGATTTCGCTCTAATGTAACATACAAAAAAAATCATATTAACATTCTCTTTAAGTGACCAACCTAGAGAGAAGAGTTCAAAGAATCTGTACTTCAGTAAAAGAATGGCGAAAATATAAAATGAGATTAAAAAAAACCCCCTGTAACTTGTTTAATTTGGTCCAATGACAGCACAAATATTTTTTATTATAAAAAATATTTGTTAAATTAAATTTAAAAAATATTTGTTAAATAAAAGTTAAATTATTAAATATAGTTAAAATTAAATTTAAATACATAAGTATTGTTCAAATACAAAACAAGTGATTTTTTAAATATACACGTTAGTTTTTCAATAAGATGTATTAAATGCTAATTTCTTTTGAATAACTTTTGACTTAGTACTGTACAAATTATAACAAAAGACCTACTGAAATGAGCATTTTATTAACTTTCACCTTTTTCTAAAATATACAAGTGAGATCGTGTAGTTAAGTTGTTAAACCGCTTTACTATTGACCCAGCGATTGCGGGGTCAAATGCACACATTGTAGTCATAACATTTTCAACGCTTCATCATCATCATCCATTGACATATTTTACATCAAATCCATCATATCCACAAGCATATTTTAGTTTAGTTGAGTAGGCCCCAAAATAATTGACCTAGGTCATAGCTAATCTTTTTAAACTTTAAAGAGCATATATACGCAAAAAGTATAACTGATTTATATTAGGCACGAATATTGATAAATTAATATGAAAATAGTTTAGTGATGCCGGTATGTGATGTTTTAACCAGTTTCCATTCTTGTAATCAAATTAGCCCATCACTGGGAATTTTGTGGTGGAATAAATTCATTGTAAAATTAGAAAAATGTAAAACATCTTTATAAAATTGAAGAAAACTTGTTTAATAATGAAAACTTGAATACATAAAAGAAAACTTGAATAATGTAAAGTTTCTTATTGAATTTATTTAGGGGTGTGTAAAAAGAGAGAAAAGATTTTTTAAATATTATTGCACAATGCAAAAAACTACACTAATTAAAATTACTTTGGTCGTTATCAAATACTATCTATGAAGAGAAAATTAACAAAATGTAATTATTGGCCTAATATATTTTCACAAATGTACACAGCTAAATAAATGAAATATGAAAGAAAAGTTAGCTATTTGATAATTTCTCTTTTATTAGTAACGATTTGTCCGCCGGTAGCTTGGCGTTTCTTGTGAATACGCAAATGTTGGTGAAGGTTGCTGCTTCTGATGAATATTTTGCTGCACTCACTGCATTTGAAAATCTTTTTAGGATTGTGGACAATCATGTGTTCGGCGAGAGCTTCGGCGCCGAAGAAAGTTTTGTCACATTGCGCGCAGCCGTGCGAACGCACACGCTCCGTGTGCTTCTTGACGATGTGACGTTTGAGCGTGTAAGACGTGAGGCCAACGTACTTGCAGTCCTTACAGTGGAATCCCGAGAAGTGACCGTGCACCTCGCGCATGTGCCTCTGGCGTATGTATAGGCCCTTGAACCATTCGCCGCACTCGGAGCATTTTATGGAGCCTGGACGATGGGAGTGCATGTGCCACTGTACTTTCGAGTACGTCTCGAAGACGGCGTCGCACTTGACGCATTTGAACGGCCCTTTCGTGTGGCGTTTCATGTGGCTCGCCAGGCGGTTGTGCAGTGCGAAGCCTTTGCCGCATTCCACGCAGATGTAATTGGAGAAATGCTCGTTCTGATGCGATTTCAAATTATAAATCGATCTGAATGTCTTGTGACATTTACGACATTGCATTTTATCCAGATCCATAGCGGCACGCATTTCAGCCTTATGTTGTTTCTCTAGTTTGCCTGTAAAAAGGTTTTTCTATTGTAACATAAGACAAGGAAACATAATTGGCATTAATTATAGATTTTATTATTATTATTTTTTTTATTATAATTATAGACACTAGGTAGTGGTGTCATCCATGACAACACTTCTGACTCATTTACAGAGGAACGTATTTAAAGAAAAAATATTATCTTAGAAGGTAGTTTCAGGAAATGGAGCATCATTTTTACATATCTACTCATTTTAGACAGGATAAAAATTGTGAATACTATACCAGTTTTGAATAATTGAAAAATGTGATATAAGAATGCCATCGCTGAGGATTACTAGATGCATAAAATAGTTTTATATAATGAATATTCTAATTAATGCTGACATGCTGTTTTTCCAGTGGGAAAAATTACAAGATGAAGGAATTAAGAATGAACATATCGTTTATTAGCTAGAATACGTCCGCTTGCTGCCTGTCTTCGTTTCTCGTGAATACGTAAATGCTGATGAAGATTGTTCTTTCTTATGAACGTTTTGCTGCATTCGCAACATTCAAAGCACTTCTTCGGATTGTGGACGATCATGTGCTGCGCAAGCGTTTCCGCATCAAAGAACTCCTTGTCGCACTGCGTGCAGCTGTGCGAGCGTATTCTCTCCGTGTGGTTTCTCAAGACGTGACGTCTGAGCGAGTTGGAAGTAAGGCCGACGAACTTGCAATCTTTGCAATGGAACCCGGAAAACCGGCCATGGACTTCGCGCATGTGCTTCTGACGGACGTAATAGCCGCGGAACCATTCGTTGCAAACGGGACACCTGTTGGCGCCCGGCCGGTGGGAGTACATGTGCCACAGTAGTTTGGAGTACGTGTCGAAGGTGGCCTCGCAAGTGGTGCACACGAAAGGCCCCTTCTTGTGCTGTATCATATGCCTACCCAGTCGATTACGCAAAGCGAAGCACTTCCCGCACTCCTCGCAAGTGTAATTCTGAAAATGCTCGTTTATGTGACTGTTAAGATTATGAAACGACCGAAATGTCTTTTGACAGACGCGACACTGTATTCTCTCCTTGTCCATTGCTGCCAGAATTTCGGCTTTTTGCTCGTCGAGCGATTTTCCTGGAAAAAGATGTTTTTCTGCTGTAACGAGTAAATATCATTTCACAAATCGGCTAGGTCCAATGAAACGAAAATTACATGATTTGCATAGCCATAATTAATTCTCAATAAGCGAAATGATAAACAGGTTAGCCTAAACGACTAAAAAGAATTCCAATTCAGCAAATTTTGTTAAAAAAAAAACATAATATTGCCTAAATAATGTAAAACAACAATTGATATTACAAATACTCAGAAATGGACATAGGCTTGCCAACCTTAGGACACCTTAAGCATACGAATGGCAAAACTGTGGTAGAAATATTTAGGACAGAACTCCAAAATTTAAATACTAACAACCCTCTTATTTTTATACTGCCACCAACACTCACATTATGTGTTATTATAAAATGATATTACTAAAATGGGGCGGCTTTGTAAATAAATACAGGCAGTATAAAAATAAGAGGGTTGTTAGTATTTAAATTTTGGAGTTCTGTCCTAAATATTTCTACCACAGTTTTGCCATTCGTATGCTTAAGGTGTCCTAAGGTCACCTAAGCATACGAAGTAAGTCATTACTTAGTAATAGAATATAAAATATATAAAAAATATAAAATAACTTTCATCAGGCTGAACAGATTTTCTTGAATCATAGCTAAGAAGTCACCTTTCAAACAAAAAACATAATTAAAAACGGTATATCCGTTTCGGAGCTACGATGCCACAGACAAACACACAGATATAGGGAGTTAAATAGCCTAGCTCTGTGCCCAACACTTTTAACTCGATCCCCATCATGTGTAATATGACGAGACTTAATTAATCAATTTTGTGACGTTTAATTTGTTCAAGCAGAATTTTATGTTTTGTAACTTATAAAAGAATATAAACATGATTCAATCCATACAAATAGTTCAATGCTTTAGAATGTCTGGCCTCGAATGTCGAAAATTTGAGACACAGCTACAACTTTCTGTTCCCTCCAACTTTCCTATTTTAATTGATTTAATTTTGAATACAATAAAAAGCCCGAGTAACCGTCTGTAGGATGCAATGTCCGATTCTTACTGTTGTCATTTTCCAAGCAAGTTACCACTGATAGAAATTGCCAAACATATGCATTTTACAAACATTCAGCGCAAGTATCACGTTAATTAGTGACATATCAGTGTAAAAGTGCAATAATTTAAAAATATAATACATTGTATAAATCTGTTAATTTTTGAAAATATTTTTTAAATTTACCTCGGTGATATTAACTAAATAATTGCATTAAGGAGATATAAATAAAATAATGTGTAGCAATTAACTCGTAATATAAACATGTACTCCTAAATACATGGCTTTAAAACTTATTACATCGCTTGTAGGTTTGGTAAACGGAACAAATCAATAACATAGAGCCCTGTCCGCCAAAACATTGTAACCAATATTTTGGCAACATGTAAGCATATCTACGACAGAACCAAAGATATAACACAATTTGATTTATCGTATTCGCGATCGTTTTTACTACAACTATCAAGATTATCATAAGTGACAGAAAAAATATCATATGTATATTTTTTTATCACAGGAATCTATAATTCAAAATGTTATCAAATTATTCAATGTAACATTTACGATGTAATATGCCATATTGGCATATGTTATATTGCCATAGAAATATATTTTCACAAATAAATGTTTATGGTAAGAATAAGTGCCTGTGATAATTGTGTTTATAGAATTAAATTAAATTTATTATTATATTATTATTGTTCTGGGGATTACAGTTCACTTCTTTATACAACTGCTGTCACATCATAGGCATCTATTGCCTTTAGTTGAAAAAAAAAATCATGACATTTGTTGAACTGAAGCCAAACTGCGTACCACCAATTGGACGTTTCGTAGTTAGTTATTCACCGATAGTTGCTGTGGATAGAACCAAATTAATAACTAATTTATACTTTATTTAATATTATTTTCTGAAAAAAGAACTGGTATACTTTCTGCCCAGGCGCACATTTCTACCAGCGGATCAGACCACAATACTAGATTTATTAAAAAAAAAAATGCAATATTTGGGCACTAAAATCAGCGAACGGTGCATGGCACGGTTAACCATCGCAGAACACATTAGAAATTATTATAAGACTGTTTCCATATATTTGTTATACTCCCGCCAAAACATTATCTAATTCTATCATGAAAAACAAAGATTTAAACTCTGTGAAGAAGGCGTTTCAAAGAACATAATTATTTAGGTTATTTGTTTCTAAATATTTTAGTTTTTAAGATTTCCGTTCTCAGTACAATATTTTCATTTATGGTATTCACATATTAAAACTAAGGTTTATTTTTTTGCCTCAGTTATTGGTTTTCAGGATTCCTCTTATTTAATTTTATGTAATAGTAGTTGATAATATTCAAAAATGCATTTGAGCTTTTTTCACACTTAACAAATCTTTTGAGTATTTTAATTTCTAACTCTACTGATGTAATTAGTAATGTGATGTTAATAATCAAATATTTTAAAAATATATCAAAGATAAATAGTTTTTTTTTTTAATAAAAATAGGTTTCAATCAATAGGTTCAATTCAATAGGTTTTGTTATTCTTTCATAAGATGACAATAAAATGGTCCATTCTAGATGTTAGAATTTGCACTTTTTAAATTTCGTAAGCACGAAGAGTTTTTCCATGCCTGCCAAGAGATCATAAGTTACTAAATGCCCACAAATGAAAGCCATAAATATTTAATAAAAATAATTAATCTGATTACTTCATTAATTACCTTTTAAAATCAGGAAAAAATGTGGATATGGCACATTTTTCTCCTCTCATGTAAAGCGGTCATTTTGTTGGTTACAATGTTTTGGCGGAAAGGGCTCTATGTGTGTAAAACGTTTAACAGGCTTACAGTCAGTTTATTATTTTTTATATTATGCATTTGGACGCCAACTTAAAAAAATGTCTCATTTAAAATCGATTGCACTAAAAATTATTTTAGAACTTAAAAGTTAATTTGGAGTATTCCTATCAACTGTGGCGGAACGGAATAATTTGTTCTTTACTATGGTACGCGGCGTGTCCGTTGAGTGTAGCGAACGGTCGAGAGCAGAGTTATTCGCACCTATAGTTCCACGACTCGGTTGGCAGCTCCACAAAAGAATATACTGAATTTAAATAAACCAACCTGCAACAGTGTTTTTAAGTAAATTGATGGGTTGGCAATATTATTTTTTACCTGCTAATTCTGCCGTGGCAACGGTAGCCATCTTCTTCGCTATTATATTGAACTTTTGTTTTGATCAATGTTCGCGACACGACCCTGCGCGCCCGTTGTGCGCAGCGATGGCGGCTATCGTACAGACGTTATTTTGTAGCCAAAAATAACAACGCCATCAACAAAATTAATTTACAAACAAAACACAAAACATTTATCCAACGTAGAATTTCATGGCGATTATACCAATATATGAAGAAATAACCTGTACGTCGTCGTAATGCATTTATGCTGTTTGAATCAGATAAAATGTATGAAAACGGTGTCGTTACAAAGTTACATCTTGATTTTAAAATATATACACACAATTATGAAGTAACACAAATTAAGAAATTGGAGTAGAATTTTATGGAGAACAAACCTGTATATAAGGATTTACCATCATCATCAACCAAAACTGTGATAGTGTTCTAACAGATTTTTTTTAACTTTTCTAAGATTTTAATTTTTTCACAACCGTAATAGAAAATAATTGTTAGATGTTTTTAAAATGTGCAAAAAGTGTGGTTTATTCATAAAATTATATGAAATGTCTTGAAATTTTACAAAAGTGAATAAAAATTTGTGTAAAAAATGAACATTTTTTTTCATCCAACTATTTTTAAAAAATATATAATAACTATGTATGTAAACCAAAATTAGTAAAGTTTATAGCAAATTTCATTGAGATTACGATGATAGTCAAACTGTTCAAACAGGATTCAAAACATCTTCAAAATGAATTTTTTAATGAATCGATAAGTTTTTTATAAATATTATCTGATCTTTAACACATTCAACGGCTTTTTGAAATTTTTGTTAGGTTTTATGCAACACTTGATAGGTTAAAAAACTCGTTAGGGATCTCAATTTGGTAATAATACTCGCAAATTAGTGGTTTTGTAATGATGTAGAATAAATTTACAGATCGTAATTTTCTCGAATGATCGATGGAAATACGAACTAAACACATTGTTTAATTCGCAAGTGAGACGAGAGGTCGAGTTGCTCGTGCACAAAATGCTGACACAATAGTAGGAACGAACGCAATCACAATTACAAACATTTTTATGTTCGAAAGAGGGTATCAAGTAAGATGGTTAATTCGATGTTATAGATTCCCTAAAATAGCCATACTACATATGAGAGGCTAAGGTTTAGATCTTCATAAACTACCATTGCATTACTAGACTTTTCTGTAGCGGGTCATTCATTGATTGATCGGACCTGCTCAGTACAGTGCATCCAATGGGCATTTAAGAATCTAATAGCAGGTTAACTGAAATTAGTCCTGACTTTAAAAATAAGAGAATTGATTGAGTTTCTCTACGATTAGAATGGTTTATGGATCACGAACGATCTCTTTGCTTTGGGACAGTATTCTTTCGCTAGCAGCTAAGGCAGCCATCTTCCTTTTCTTATGGATCCTTAGGTGTTGATTATAATTGGTATTCCTCGTGAATGTCTTGCCGCATTCTCCGCATTTGTAAGTCTTTTTGGGATTGTGCACGAGCATGTGCTGCGTCAGACCGTCCGCGTCGAAGAATTCCTTGTCGCAGTGCTTGCAACCGTGCGAACGAATCCTCTGAGTGTGATTCCTGTAGACGTGACGACTGAGCGAGATCGAGGTCAGGCCGACGAACTTGCAATCTTTGCAAGGGTATCCGGAGAAATGGCCGTGCACGTCGCGCATGTGCTTCTGACGGCTGCAGAAACCGCTGAACCACTCGTCGCAATCGCCGCACTTGCTCGCGCCCGCGCGGTGCGTGAACGTGTGCCATTGCATCTTGCCGTACGTATCAAAGACGGCCTCGCATTTCGGACATTTGAACGGGCCGTCCTTGTGCCGCCTCATATGAAAATATAAAAGGTTCTGTAGTGCGAAACCTCGTCCGCACTGTTCGCAGATATAGTTGGGAAAGTGCTCGTTGAGATGCGTCCTCAAGTTTATAACTGTCCGAAATGACTTTTGACAGATACGGCATTGCCTTTTTTCCATGTCCATAGCGGCGAGCATATCGGCTTTTTGTTCTTCATGTGTATCTCCTGGAAAAAGATGTTATGCTACTGTAACACGGAGTAAAGATAAATATCTTTCCAATAAAACGAGAATCAAAGAAAACTAAACAAATTTGCTTTATGATTTATTTACAACAAATTCATGATTCGACATATTTTCACTTAAAATTATAAAATAAGTATTTATAAAACATTTTTATATACAATTTTAAAATACCCGCATGAGATTTTGTAATATATAGAGTGAATTAAATGATAAGAGTTGTCACACGGATGATTCAGTGCGGCTAAACTATGATTCAATTAAGATGTAGGAATCTACTCCTCCATAGGATGATGTCATACATAATATTATCTATTTAAAATAATATATATCTATAGTCACAGGCAAAGGGACAACCTAAGGAGCAAAGGGGAAAGAAATATCTTTTTATCAATAGGTTTAGAACTACGCTGTTAGGTAGGGTGCAATTTTTAAAAATGAAATATGCTCTTAAGGAAATTAAGTGAATCGTAAAGTAGGTATTTCAGATGACAAACCATTATTAAATTCTGATATTTCTGATCATGGTAATGTGACAGTTACAGAGTTTTTTAGTCAAACATTACGAATGTGGTATAGATCAGATAATTTTTGTTTTGCGACTGTCTTTTGTATCTTAGTATGGTTGAGATTTATGATGTAACTACCGTTTTGGCACTATACACTGATAGAAAATTTGGGTTGAGGGTCAAAGCAGAAGCTGCGTCCAACCGGGACAGACTTGGCTGTTGATTGTGGTCTTATCACCCAAAGTTTAACCCTTTGACCAGAATTTAATCGGGCATCAATGGAAGCCAGAACACTATACGGGAGATCTGCGAGTGAGAGAGAGAGAGGATAAATATTATAAAATTGAGACTTAAAATGCCATTGAAAGAGTAATAATGGTTCAACCGCAGGCCGTTGTGATAGGAGACAAATAGTGTTAAGACACCAGAATGCATTTTCTAGGTCAAACCGGTATTTATTGATTTCCCTCTCAAATTTACGGTATTATTGAGGAATTCTTCGTGGGTTTGAGGTTTTACAATGAGCAATTTTAAAACAAAATTTTTTCCTAATATATCTGAAACAAACTAACCAAAGTTTCTTTTGAAGACATAACGTTATGAAATAGACTCTGGAATAGATATAGTAAACGTATAGGCATTTCATTCATATAGACATTATACGGATGTATTTAATTTTTCTCATGTCCGTATAGAAGATATTGTTGCCTATCTTTTTTATGAATCCTTAAATGTTGACAAAGGTTCGCCTTTCGAATGAAAGCCTTGTTGCACTCGCTACACTGGAACGACTTTAGCGGATTGTGAACGATCATGTGCTCTTTAAGCTTATAGGAATCATAGAAAGCCTTGTCGCAGAGCGGGCATCCATGCGAACGAGAGCGCACCGTGTGATTAACGCGGAAATGTCGCGTCAGCTTATGCGACGTCAGACCGACGTAGTTGCAGAGCTTGCAGGGGAACCCCGGGAAATGCCCGTGCACTTCTTTCATGTGCTTCTGCCGCGTGTACAGACACCTGAACCATTGCTTGCAGTCAAGACAGCGGCTCTTGCCCGGCAGGTGTGCGTACCTGTGCCACTTGGACTCGCTGTACGTCGCAAACACCGCATCACACTCGTTACATTTGAACGTTCCCTTCTGGTGCTGCTTCACATGGCTAATCAGCCGCTCCAGCAGAGCGAAGCTCTTGCCGCACTCTTCGCAGGTGTAGTTGAGGAAGTGCTCGTTTATGTGCCGGCTCAGCAGGAGGTTCGTGCGAAACGTCTTCTGACAGATGCGGCATTGCACGCTCGTTGTATCCATGGCGGCCTGAATTTGGGCCTTTTGTTCTTTCAATACGTTGCCTGGAAAAAGATTGTATTCTTTTTGTAACGTAAAAAAAAAAGAAAAGATGTTTGTTCTTACAGGTCAGCTCAACTAATGAATATTTATTGTATTTAGGTTTGGTTAACATAGTAACACCTATACTTTATGCTTGTATTATACATAAATGTTCCGAGTTGTTAAGATAGGTATTTAAAAAAAAAACACTTCAAATAATTTCTGAGCAAATTAGATATAGGTAATAATTCATGATTCGACATACCTGCAGGTAGGCAGGCAGGTGTCACTAATACAACGTAGAATTATCATTTTACAAAGGTTAAAGAAAATAAACGGTTTCATAATTCTACCATATTAAGGGTTTTTAAATGGATAATTTATAATTGACTCTTTGCTTAAAATTTAATTACATAATAAAACGCATTCATCAAAAGCATACTGGGAGAGAGTTTTGTTAATATTACATGTCAATGTTAACTTACATAAATAATATTTAAAATTCATTGTTTTTTCTGTATTGTATTTCCTGAAATCTACACGCGTTTTATTCGAAATATCTCTTTTGAATAGGCAATAAAGCTTAAATTAATTCATTTAAATGTACACTAAAATTATGTTATGAGAGGACACTTTCTCATGGTTTGTTCTCTTAATACAAATACATCAAATTAGTCTTAGAATAAGTATTAAATGTAATTTTTTTAAATTGTAATTTACAAATTTTTATGAACTAAATAATATTGTCTATACGTCTGTGAATGAACTTATATATGTATGTAAAACATAAGTGACAGAAACTAATAATAAGAGGTATATTTGTATCTCTTCGCTGGAATAACCTCTCTAGATATTGGTAGGGAAGTTTGGTCCAAACAAAGAAAGAAAAACGGTTTAGAGGAGGATATCAGAGCAGACCTCGGTGCGTTCTGGAATATATAAAGAGCACTTTTGAGCGCCTCTACCGACCCCCATGCAGGCATGATCGGACTGTAGATTGCACTTTTAGAGCTAGCTTAAGACAGCGATCAAACTTCAGTTAAAAGTAGACGCGCCCTTAGCTTTGTTGTGCATGTAGCCAGATCAGTTGTTGTATTTAATTCGTCTCTCAAATTTAAATTCGAGTGAGGATAAAATGTTTACTTTGGTACGAGTCAGAAACCTGTAAAATTGCAAAGATTTCATAGGTTCGCAGTGAACGGATAAGGAGACGAATCGGCAAGGTATAAATTGGGATCATTTGGGCTGAAACTGAAACTATGCAACAGAAGCCCTGAAGATAACCAGAGTATGACTGAAAACAATTGCATCAAGGCGTATCATAAAGTACTGTCTCTATCTGCCTATCAAAATAAAGTACCAACAGGCCACAGTGCGCTTAGTAGACACCTCAATATTTATGGCAAACCAGACTTACCCAGAGACGTCTGTCTGCTCAATATGGCCCAAAACGCTTTATCTGCGGTAATATCGGAAAACTCAGGGTCAAACTTTTCCTTATCAGACTAATTAAAAACTGTGTATATAAACGATAAATAAACCATATTACTACCCTGTTCTAGTGTGTTATGAATTTAAATTACCAGTTCGGTTTTACCGGATCAATGAACAGGCAACTTATTGTGTTACACTCGCTTTTTTTCAAAATTAAATTACGCAAACTAATAGTTTCACCGTAAGTACAATTTAGCCGAACAAAAATGCAACTATACGTAAATTTATATCATTCCTTCAAAATGTTTATATTAATTATGGTTTAATTCTATATTCCCTTCTATGACATTAAGTACTTATATTATAATGTTTTTACTTATTACTTTTAAGATCGCGACCCGGTCATTTCTCCATACAATAGTTATAGTGTTTAGTGACTCGCTTTTTTGTAGATATAAAAAAAATAATACCGGTTTCCATAATTATCTTGTTTTATAAAATATAGAATAAAAAAAGTAAATTTTTACTTTGTCCAAAACTTAAGAGCCTTGAAGACTGTTTTTAAATACGCCTACAAAATTTTGCACTAATTCAAACATAAAAAATAAAATATTCTCAGTTTAAAAAGATATTAAATTTATAAACAAAATATTCATTTTTGTCACTCAATACGAAAGCCATATAAATAAATTAATAGTAAGTAGAAAAAGTCATATCAAATTCGCTATAATGCAAAATTAAAACAAAAATAAACAATATTTACAAAGACTGCAAATAAATAGAATGCTATTTACACCTATAAATATTTTTTACAATGATTTTTTTTGTGATATCTACATGTCTAATGTATCTATATGCAGTGGCGTGCCCAGAAGTTGTACAGTAGGCAAACCCAATTCGGGTGGGGGGACAGGGGGCGGTGAGAGCCCCCCTAACGCATTTTTCCGAGGTACTTAGTAATTTTTAAGTAATCAATAAATAAAAATCTTTTTCTATGGCTATCATGGAGAGTTCGGTAAGTCAATCTTGTCAAAAAATCTAGGCAAGCCGGACTTTTCGGCTTCTATAGAAAGTACCGCCACTGTCTATATGTAGGTATAAATGCTTGGGATTTCACAAGTGTAGAAGTGACAATCTAGTCATTAGACAATAGTACGTATGGTGATTAATACTGAATGTATGTTCGTTCTACTGAAAGTAATTAATACAGATTTTATCATTATTATCGTAAGCTGCCGCTAACGGGTGATTCATCTTCGCCTTCGCGGAAAGCTTCAGAGGTAAGAGTCCTGCACTGGCCGCCTCTCTGCTCTTCTTGTGGATCTTCAAATGCTGCCGAAGGTTGTTCTTCCTGATGAAGGTCTTGCAGCACTCGCTGCACTCGTATATCTTCTCCGGATTGTGTACGATCATGTGCTCGCGCAGCGTGTAGATACTGTAGAACTCCTTGTCGCAATGTGCGCAGCCGTGCGATCGCTTCCTAATCGAGTGGTTGACTTTGACGTGCACTTTCAGCTTATGCGCCGTCAGCGAGATGTAATCGCACATATCGCATGGGAAACTCGGCGCATACCCGTGTATTTCTTTCATGTGTTTCTGACGCGAGTACAGACACTTGAACCACTGCCCGCAGACGCGGCACCGATGCCGGCCCGGCTGATGCGCCGGCCGGTGCCGGAAGAGCTTCGGATACGTTTCAAACACCATGTCGCAGAGGGCGCACTTGAACGGGCCCACTTTGTGCTGCTTTATATGGTTGCTGAAGCGGGACGGCGTAGCAAAGCTCTTTCCGCACTCCTCACACGTGTAATTGGGAAAGTGCTCGTTCATGTGGTGATTGAGGTTATGGTACGCTTGGAAGGTCTTCGGGCAGAGGCGGCACTGCAACTTTTCCACGTCCATCCAGGAGCGCACTTCCGCGTTTATCTCCTTCAAATTCTTGTCTGGAAATAAGATTGTTTTCTAGCGTGAATAATAACAATACGTACAATATCAACATTGACTAATTCAAACATTTCATACTTAAGGCCAGCTTCAATCTAACCGAATAGCATTTACAGAATTTACAACTTAAGTATTCGTGTACTTGTTAAATAAAGCATTTTTGTTAATTAAGTTAAATCAACATATTTAAATAGTAAATCATAAACAAAAACAATGTACACCATTATCTTATGTTTTATAACTGGACAGATAATTTGAAGAATCAGGTGTTGATTAGATTTAAAATTTTTAATCAATATATGAATCCTTACCTAATTGAAATTACCCCGTAATTAAACACTCTGTCACTGTTGCACATTTTCATTTCAGACAGAGTCGGTCATTTTGACTGCGGTTTCTTTGTTGGTATACTTTTAAGCAACGGCTTGTCAAGGCAAGTTCACGCGACGACTTATTTGTGTCATTCTAATTAAATGGTGCCATAAGCATTCAGCAAAGTTTATCAAATTGAATTGACAGTGACCGCAATTGCATTTTGGACATAGAATTGGTTGCGAGTGGCATTTTTAACCTCTCGTGCTGCCACTCAAAGATCACGGCCGATTGCCAAGATGGTGCAGCGAAAGAAATCGGCTTTCGTTTCAAAATACATTGCGTGGCATATTTAAATGAAAGATAATATAAAAAACCTTGATAATACAGTGGGTTTATTTTCAACCAAAATGTAAAAACACAAAATGCTTTCCCAAACACTGTTTCAAGGAGGACTCAAATCATTTTTTTTTTTCGTTTACATTTTTGTAAGAAAGCAATTCACTATTTCGAAGTAATCTGATTGTTCGAAGTGTCTAAACCATAGACATTTTGTTAGAAGTTTTTGCCAATCGTCTTTTTATTTAAAAAGTAGTACAAACAAACGTAGTTAATATATTTTTAAGTACACACATAACATTTGCAAACAATCAAATGTGAAAGACGCTCAGAGTAAGCATTCTTGATCCGCTTTCTGTGTCAATGACAGTTTCAGGGTGACAGAAAGACGAGACCTTTAATGGTTATTTTAATTGCGTATCATAATGACGTAGTTGTTTTTATGCACACAGTTTGAAAATCTACACTTAATTCATATTCCGTAGTAAACTTCTCTTGCGATGAAAGCATTCTTAATATATGAGCATTATTAGATAATAATTGAACAAAAAATAAAATAAATCGTTAAAGTAATAGAGCCGTTCCAGCCAAAACAAAATGACAACTTTAAGAGAGATGCGAAAAATGTTGTTAAAGGCATATATTATATCTTTTCGACACAATCAAATCAATAGGACTTATTTTTAACAACTCTCCGGAGATTGCCTCAAAATTCTAATGGACCGAAGTGAAGTGATATTTCGCACCTGAGGACACCTTTTTCATAAACTACTTTTTTACTATTTATGTAAAGGTACTAATTTCTATGTACTTGTGTATTTAAGTAATTCATTTATGATATTTTTTTTTAAATTATCAAATCTAAATTACTCAATCTATGTTATATTAAACGACGATAACGACTACTTCCAATCGTTTTCAAAACAAGAAAGGTTTGTGATTTTGCACATTTGCAAAATAAAATTTTAGTTAAAATTTTTACAAAATAAAACAAGCCTTCAGATATTTGTCTATATTTATTTAAATGTTATAGATTTTCAAATAGCATCATGTATTAGATAACCAAACCGGCTATTTGGAACAGTGGTTATCATAATTATTTGAATCTAACATTGAATACACATACTCACAGTGTATAACAGTAACTGACAGTAATTACAGACGTAATAAGTAACGTAATAAGTAATTATTTGCAAACATGAGAAAATAAAACCAAAACAGGGTTAAAATCAAAAATTATTTGAATAAATTTTAAAGTAATTGGTTTATAAATTCACTCAACTTCACCTCCCCGACAACACGAGTCTTCTTTATTTAATTCACAATGAATGATCTACCCCTGACTGATAAACCGAGCTTCACATCTTTAGAGGAAATCACTGATTTTCCATACCGTTCCTTACACTTCATGAGTCAGATTTGTAAGACGAACTGTGTCATTGGTCTAAAAAAATGTATGTGCGTATAAAGAAAATCAATCCCATTCGTTAGTAATTATTGTAACCTTTGAGCTGCATTACAGACGAAACAGGGTTGGCACAAAATAAAGCTCATCTCACATAAATACGAGTATAAGATTTTTACAGTTAAGAGCATAAAATTAAAATAAATAGTAAGCAGTACAGGCTATTTTGTATAAAATAAGCATTATTACGCAAAATAATTTCAATGGAGCCTAAAATAATAAGAATAAGATAAAAAATCATAATATTGAGGTTATATCGCAAGTATGGAGACGCTTCTAAGTGTAATTCACTCACTGACAATGTGTCAATGCAATCATTTAAAATATGAGAATATACTTCTTCCCTCTGCTGACTGTATTTATAATCATAACCGAGTTTACTCCTGTAAAAAATGTAGCTCCAAGTCGCAGAGAATGGAGTTCCTGGCGCACGTGGGAAAAACAACGTAAACTATTTAATGCAACGAGTGTGAAAGTACACAGCAGCTCTGGTATGCCGATATAAGCCCGTTCTATTTAGACAGCGATCCGTATCCTCGGCAGATGTTCATTTCACTTTGAAGATTGTGATTGGCCTTGCTATCATAATCGTTGAGACGGTTTATGAATTTTATTTCAGTTTTCAATGACTTCAACATTTTTAATTAAATAATCACCTTAAATGTCCGTCGGCAGTAACGAGTGCCCACCATCGGTTGGTCATATTATTTTCATCCTATCCGTATTTTTTTTCTCTCTTTAGAGATGCTAGGCTGGGAATTAGATCTATGCATCTTCGATGAGCTATTTTGAGGTAATTCATGACACTCAGGTAGAAACCTCCAGTTTATTGTACCACAATGCATTTTTTTGTGTTTTGCGTTTCTCGGTACTGCACCGTAAGATATGGAAAAGAGGAACTATTTCCTTGCCTCCTTCTCCTACAGATGACATCATTTATTTATCTTTTAATTATAAAACGGGTATTATTTCTGATGAACCATCGTTAGAAATGTTAGCCATTATGCTAGGTAATTTGATAATGTGTACAGACAAGGATTGACAACGGTCCATTGGAAATTGGTTTAGTAAAAATATAAAACGGTGTTTGTTGCTCGCACGATAGAACAAATGCTGAATTACATGTAAAATGAAATTAATTTCAGACAAGAATATTGCGGGTTGAAAGAACAGTAAAACAGAAAATAAAAATACATATTATGAGTAGATGTTAAAATGGATCTGCAACCTGTAGAGATATTTACCTTTTCCTGAAATAAAAGAGCCAATTTCTAACACTTTCCAAGCATTTCAGGGACACACACGATAGTGCTATACATTTATAAGATATGTATGTAAGCATATTTATTAAAAGGCTTTGTTAACCCGGTTAATTAAAACAAAGCAAAAGGTAAGAGTAACGCAGGTAGGAAGGAGATCAGTGCCCCGTAATTTAGGGATTGTAATTTGACATTTGCCACTAAATAATTTGATGACGTGATGACAAAGAGGATATAAAATATGTAACTGGTGTATTTCGACGCATGCGCAATATGTGGTTTGTCACAATGTAACGGCCCCAGCACTATGCCTTCCCGTACTCGGAAAACCGTTTCGCAAGGTTGGTATTACTGCACTAATGAGAAGAAGGGAGTGCACTTCTCGGAATACAAAACGAACTACGAGAAGCCGCTGAAAGTGTCTGGACCAACATCAAAAATAGGCATCTGAAAAGATGTCCGCGCCTATAAACTTCGTCGAGAATATGTAAGTTATATTTTATAAATTTACAGCCATTTATGCTATAATTACATTTGGGGAAACAAATATCGACATGTATTTTTTTGCAAGTGAGGTTTCAAATTAAAGGTGAGTATTTTAAGGATTAGTCTTAGTCTTAGTGAGGCCGTGCCTCATCCTTTGGTATGAGAATCAATTTTTCTTCAGGTGTGTCGGAGAATTTTCGATCTGGTTTCTCGAGGTTCTGTTCACAATTACTGCTATATATCTATCTCTTTCTTTAACAATGCCCTGTTCACCCTTACCACCCAATATTTCTCATTTTCTCAAGGTACTGTTCACATTTAATGCCCTATCCTTCTCTCTTTCTCAAGGTGCTGTTCGGATTTACTGCCCTATCTCTCTCTTATTATTGCATGTTTCGGGTACGTACAACTTTTCAAAGAATGCGGATATGGTTACATTTCGCCTCGAACTAAAAATGATGTCAATTAGGCCTCGATGGAAAAAAATATAAAAAAAAATGGAATATATTAAGGAATTATTGCCGCACCGATATGCGGAACAGAACAAAAAAATATACATATTTTTAAATTGTGCTTTGTTCAAAAGCATGAACTATACTAGTGTTCTTAAGCAATCAGCCATATCAAAATTGTATTTTATAGGGATTAGGGTCATATTGAACAACAGGATTTTGTGGAAAGAAATTTTAAGGACACAGGTCAATTTAAATGAGCATTTCAAAAATATCTTTCAACAATATTTATTCTACAAGCCAATTATATATGTTATGAGCGCTTAGATTTAAATTACAAAGATAACGTATTTCTTCCTCAATAGAACTATTGGAAAGTGTTAAAAATGGCACTACAAAAATCAACAGAAAAATACGGGTTGATACAAGAAGTGCATATAATTATAAAAAGATTAGTTTACAATTTTTATTTACAAAATACACGGGTGTGACTGTCAGGATGCAATCGAGGGATTCAGGTGAATACGTCTCCAATCCAACGTTCCTCTTTCTGCCGAAGTTTGCATTTTGGCGTACCCTTTCAGTTAGGTATTGATAATAGTTTATCCCTGGATAGCTGGTGAGATGCTCTTATCGAAGCTATATTGACATTCGCTAGTTTGGCCTGACTGTCTATTTTTAAATTTTACTTCTTGTTTAAAAATTTTACCACACTAAAACTGGTAAAATGTTTTATATTGCACTTGCGATGCTTAGATCTATCTATTGAGACCAACCCAGAAATTTAGCTGCCCAGGGTCACAAACTGTACTGATTACAAATTTCCGCGGACGCCCAAAATCATCATCATAAGCAGAATCATTGTAATCGGAGTGGTAATTTTAGAATTATTCAAATGTCATTAAGTACTAAAGTAATCTTCTAGACGTAATTCAAGCCAAAAAAGATATCAAGATTTCAAAGGGCATGAGCAAAATTATGAGCAACCTAGATTAAACGTCATATTGCATTACTTAATCAAACAGCAGAATATAAATAACAAGGCTTTACAAAACCATGGGCTCCGTGAGGGTCTAAATAGTAGGATTCGCCGGTCAGCAAAGATTGTTCCGACGTCTGAGCATTTTCGATACAACAGACAACGCTGTTTACAGAGGTGGTCGCAGAATATCTGATCATAAATCAAAAGTGACTTGGCCTGTAGGTAAAGGTTCAAAATCTACGGAAACCCTGAATAAGCGGGCGTTCAAACTATGTGTAACAGAACACGTCGAGCTTAATGAAGCTAACCTAATCATATGCATTTGTTGTACCAAACCGGAAAAGACGATAAGTCGAAAGTAAAGTGTACTTACTGCTAACGCCTCGCTTCGTGTAGATCCTCTTGGGTTTGGGCGGTTCTGCCTCAAAGCTGGGATCCACCTCCTTCTTTGGCTTCCTGCCTCTCGGCACCTTTGGCTTAGATACAGTTGGCACGTCTTCCTTATCTGCGAATGTTTGAAAAGGATAATGTTATTTTAGAATAGTACATTAGAAAAGCGATCCTCAAAGAGTCAGGGTATGGTTTAAATATTAACCTTTAAACCTAACTTTACCGTTTAATATTAACGCCATCGTTTACACGCAATTTAACTATTTTATGGTTAACCCGTTAAGGTTGGGCGACGTCTTTACACGTCGAGCCGGCCGACATCTCATAGCATTCATTCATTGCGAAAATTGCCGCCTAATTATCCGTTCATCCAATTGTTCTACTGTCTATGCAATTCGATTTGCGTATAACCAATCACTGGCTAAATACTGATAAAAAATCATAATCATCATCATTAAATACTCATTTTTTAACTACTGTAGCTTTTTTGAACAAGTTATTTGCAACAATGTATAGTTTATACATCTAACAAATATTTAAAAATATAAATGTTGCAATAGTTAATAAATGTTATTAAAAATAGTGAAAAATTGAGTATCCTACATGAAAAAATCGATAATAGCAGCTTTTTAAAATAAAAAGAAGTTTAAGACAGATAGTGATCTGAGTGATATTTTCTAATATAGAAGTAATACATATTAATGTATAGTTTATACATCTAACTAATATTTAAAAATGTAAAAGTGGCAAATAGGTAATAAAACTCATCAAAAATAGTTGCAATAGTTGTAATAGTAGCAGATTGTTTTAAAAAAAAAAAGTTTAAGACAGATAGTGACCAGTGATATTTTCTAACAGAGAATTTAATGAGCGCCCAAATTTTTTGGTTGCAAACGGTTTCTAAACGGGTTGAGATGCATATTTGTCCGTATTCAAGAAACCTACTGTGGATAAATGTGCATAGCATAGGGTGCTTGCCGACCCATGAGCATTGGGCTGAGCTTCGTCCATATTCAAAATCTTATTTACGATAGAAACCGTCTAATTGTCAGTTTAATGGATATAAACGCAATTTTGACACCTAATAGTATTAGCCCTATTAAAAATGGACAATAGGGCGTTAAAAAAAAAAATCAGCGACATTAAATATAAATATTTTTGACATTCCCCAAGTTTAGATAGAAAATTATAAAAAAAACGTTGAAATACTTACCCAATTTAGATTTCTTATGACTTTTTTTCTTTTTGAGTTTCTTTAATTTTTTCTTGAGCGTATTTGGAGATCTACTCCTCTTGAGGTTTACAAGGGGTTCTAGGTCTGTAAGATCGTCCGCGCCTGTAATGCCAACCATATTATTACATGCTTATAAGCGCTTGTTTGATAACCATTAATTAGTTTCAGCTGGAAACACTTTATTTGACACCCATGACTACGATACAAAAGGGCGAACTTATTACTGTAAGACAATCTCAAACAACTAATTCAGATAAGTTATGTGACACATCAAAAAAAAAAAACATTTTAATGAAAATAAATGTAATATATGCCCAAAAGAGCACTTCCAGCTGTATGAACCGTAATCGATTTATATTTTGTAATTTCTAGGAAGCAGATCGAAAAGGTAGGCTGCGTTTGGAAATTTTGATGAAGAATTGGTGTTTTGGAAGTCAGAGTTCTGTTACGATTGACCGAATGTGAAGATTTCTTCTTTCGCGTTTCCATTGCAGTTTAGTATACGACCATGATCATTTTTTCGCTTACGAAAGACATGCCTAATTGATGAAAAATTATAAAAAATGCCTAATTGTAACCATTCTCATGCTTTACTTTGATGTCGGTTGATGGTTAGTTATTTATTTGTCATTTGGCTTTGTGTTAGATTAAGAAGAGTTAAGAAAAGCGATCTTGAATATTCTCAGCGGCAAAAGATGACCTGTTGTGCTACTCTCGGGGCATTCCTCATCGCAATAGAATAGTCTAATTGCCAAATCTTCAATTCCTCGTTTCAAATTCTACCCACTGGTGATCGAATCCGGAATCTCCAAAACAAAAACATACGTTCATGCCACCCACGATAGATTCCTGAAGAGAGTACCAGAATATGTGCAAAAGTCAAAGCGGAAAAGTGCTACTTCATACCTCAATTCGCAGGTAACACCACCACTCAGACCACCACACCACACTCAGAACTACTTGGAAGACATGAATCTTCACACCAGCGTCAAAAGATAAAATTCAAATCCTTTCCAAATCATGAATAGTAAAAAGTGTCTAGAAAAAAAAATCTACTAAATGGAATCACAAAATCAAAATACTTAAATCATTGTTATATGGCAGGTATAGTTGAGATGACATTAATGTACGTAACTACAAAAGTAAATGTACAGTACTAAGTTCCTGTTGTATGAGGTGCGAACTGAGTGCGTCATCACTCCGTTTAATGTGATTTAAGCGGCCGTTAACAATGTAATGTGCCGTGTTCATAGAGAATGTAGCGGATGCCCGTTTTTTAATGATCATAGATAAGAATATTATTTGATTAACGTATCAACAACGGTCAAAATTAATAACTATTGTGGATTCACATTATATTAATTAGTTTATTTCAGTTATTATAAAAAATATAAATCCTATACAAATTTGTTGAGCAGAGTTTAGGACAGTTTTTATAAGCTATAGCTAATGCTTTATACAGATAGCATAAATCATTTTGCTTTTGTCAATGATGCAGAGAAAAACTGTAAGATGCTACCGTCATTACTAAAGTAAGTATGGTATAAACCATCTATGGTTAAGTGTTGCGAGATGAAATATTGTTGATGAAATAAGGATATAACATCATGATCTAAAAAAGATGGACGGCCCCCGGCGTTTTGTACAAGAAATGTAAAATATAATTTAAAAAAGCATTATAGCTCATGTATTCAGAAACAAGTGCTCGGAAGTTGATGATTGGAAGGACATCTGCCTTAAATCAAATGACACTAGATTTTACGATGAACAAGAAAATGTGGTGTTGTCTGTATGTTCCTGAAAAAGTCAAGGCACTGGCTACATCAATTTCCATTGCATTAAATAATAATAAATCGTTTATTCCAAGGGGTGCCGAGGACAGTGCAACCTTTACCCATTATAAACGACACTAATAACTATGATGGCTTAAAACTAAACATGAGTGTACTTCGATCATATTGAGTTAGAAACACAACCGAGGGTGGCTCAAATCAAGATACAGTATCTCATCACAATTTGGAAATGAACAACATTAATAAAATTTTGCCCCACAACGACGAAAGATTAAAGTATAAGATTATGATACTGTGAGGTCCAACGCACCATTGTCGTCGAAAGGAGAGTAGTCAGACTCCTTGTCTATGCTTAGATCCTTTACATCGGTCGCGTAGCTGTAGTCGCCCAGGTCCAATTTTGCATCTTGCTTCGCTTTTTCTGGAACGGAAAAACGCTCTAATAAAATTGATTACACAGTAGTTGTTCATTCTACAAGAGCGACATTGTACCTGAACGGAGAACCCAGAGAACCTACCGTACCATACCACTTATTAATTCATTGCTGTTCGAAATACCTATTAAGGATGCAATTCAAATTACAATGTATGGTCGCTTGCGGTAGTCTCTCACCCCCGAGGATTATTATGCACTCGAGCATACCACCGCAACACCAAATGTTATAGAGTCGATATTTGTAGATGAACACAGTAAATGATATTTTAAACAATTTTTTTTTATATTATGATTATACGTAAAGTGTATGCACGTATATACGAGGGTTGTCCGATAGGTACTTAGCCTTCAAAAGAAAATCGAAAATTTTGGAAAAGTGGCGATTTATTTCTCCTTTTAGCTCGATACACTTGATCCATCGATGCTCCAACTTCTTTAACCAGCCTGAAAAAAATTTTTTTTCGAAGTCTGCAAAGTAGGCCTCCGTGGCGGTGATGACCTCCTCATTAGACTCAAATTTCTGCCCGGCGAGTGACTTTTTCAAGTTTGGAAACAAAAAGAAATCGCATGGGGCCAAATCTGGAGAATACGGCGGATGGGGCAGCAGTTCGTAACCCAATTTGACCATTTTGGCCATGGTGATGGCGGAGGTGTGAGCCCGGTGCGTTTTCTTCGCCATATGGGGCCATTTTTTCTGCAATTCGGCGTCAAATCGGCCCAATAATTCAGTATAATAGAGCCCTGTGACCATTTTGCCCTTCTCCAGGTAGTCGATGTAGATCACACCTTGTGAATCCTAGAAAACGGTGGCCATCACCTTTCTGGCCGATAGTACAGTCTTCGAAGCACGTTCTCCGGGTAAAGTCCACTGTTTCGACTGTTCCTTGGTCTCTGGTGTGTACCAGTGGATCCATATTTCGACGACGGTCACAAAACGACGCAGAAACTCCGTCGGATTGCGCTTAAACAGCGTCAAACACTGCTCTGAAGTGGTCTCACGGTTGCGCTTGTTGTTGGAGTAGGCAAACGCGGCACCCATTGCGCCGACAGCGTTCTCATGCCCAAAATTTCATGCAGTATATGACCCACGTGGTCTTTTGAGATGCCTACTGTCTTAGCCATCTTACGCACCTTTAATCAGGGGTTTGCCAAGATGAGATTGTAGATTTGTGTTATGTTATCCTCCGCGGTAGCCGTTTTCGGGTCACCTGGCTCATCAAAAACCAACGTGCGATAGTGGCGCCATCGGGCGGTGAGGCTAAGTACTTATCGGACAACCCTCGTATTATAATATAATAAAACACGATGTGCTGAAAATCTCAGAAAAGAGGTTGACCTATCATTAATTTTTCAATAAAGAAACATTTTCTTTCTTTCAAATGAGAGGTATGAGAAGTTATTCTCTTTTGCTTTATCTAGCGCTGAATTTTATTTTACTTAACGAAATGTTTTTTTTTTGTAATACATGACTAACTGGCATTAGTTAAAACAGCCTAGTTGGAAAATTCTACATTTGGATACAGAAAACTTTTTATAGTATATTATTTATTAACACAGTGAACCAACGTTGTTGAATTTAAAAAAATACAGTAGTCTTTGTAATGCATACCCACTGTAATATCCCAAAATAAAAAAAGCTGTTTTTAATAGCTCGGTTTAAAAAGCCTACTCTATACATCTTTTGATAATACTAGTTATTTATATATTAAATCAATGAAAAATAATGTATAGAAAAAAGAAAAAAAATCTTATAGAAACAAATTATCTAGGTTAATTTTGTATCTATAAAAGTATTTCACATATAGAGTGATTTAATTCAAAAGAAATTTGCTTATGATTAAACTAAACTAATTTTCCTAACAATTATATCATAAATATGTGTGTTCAGATCGGTAAGCATTACTAAAAATAGTAATATTTTAAATACTTACATAAAAATAAGAAACATAATCGCTTACTAAATAAATACATCTAAAAAGTGCATTATTTTGACATTTTTGGGCAATTTTGTAGTTATTTGTCGAGGTAGTGTTTCTGTTATCTTGAAGTTAAGTACTCAAAAATGCATCAAACGGATTGTTTATAAAATATTGTCAACTATTGCAGCTTGAAACAACGATAGTTGGGTTTGATAAAATGGCGAGATTCAATAAATCAATATTTATTATTTTTGCGAAAGGAATAAAACCTGTCATAAGAAATGTTAAAATACTGACCTAATTTCTTGACCATAGCCAATATTGTTTCCTGTGATTTGACAACTTGGCTCCTGAAGAGGTACGAATCCAAAAGCCGCTGGCTGCACAAATCGCATATGTAGTACCTGTCCAAGGGACTGACTGTGGCCAGGATCTGAAACAAACAATATATACTTATTTACGTATTCACAATTAATAACGCACATTAATTTACTTCACTTCCTGCGTAAACTAGTGCTAAGTTGTCAGACGTGTGATTATCTGCCATTTATAAACAGCGTGTTATACTAAGATAATTCCCGATAAATAATCCAGCCTATTGGCCCTACGATTCCAAACATGATTTGTTTTGACCTCAAACGGCGGCTCAGATAATTTCTATCTTATTATTCATTTATATTTATAAGCATTTGGATAGAGTTATTCTGTATAAAATTTTATTGCAAATCACATAGGTATTCTAAAGTGCATATACTTCAAAATAGTGATTTCGTAAATTTGGCATTTCGGAACGCTTATCAGTTTGTTGATGAGTGTTTTGGGCGACTTTGACAATCAACATTTTATATAAATTTTTAAATATCTTTCTGAGTTCATTTGTAAATGTGAAAAAAATATCTAGAAACTTTATCGAAAAAAATAGAAAAATATTCTATTTTTAATCACTTTAACAAAAAAAAATACATTTTAAAAAGATATATATATATATTTTCTACCCTGCCCTTAATTTATTTGTATTATTTTGAAAACAAAGCATAATTTCAATGAAAAAAAAATAAGTAGAAGAATAACTTATAATGCGACAAGAAATAAAAAAACATATATTAAATATTATTTTTAAAAAAATATTACAGCACCAGTGATGATCCGCCTTTGGTGGCCATGGGTACTTATTTTCTGTGTATGGTAAAAAATATATATTACTTATAAATAGTTTTATATGATATATAGGAACATAAACAAAAAAAGAAATTTTTCAAAAAAAATGTTAACTTTGATATTTTATTTTATTTATTTTTACATTTTGTATAGTTAGTAATAAAACCATATTCTAGAGGATTTCATAAGCTATTCAAAATAGTGCAGTTTATCGAGATGACGTACGTAGTTTTTCTAATATAAGCATTTTAGTAAGCGCCCGAAGGCCATTTTTTTGAAAATACTTTTGGAAATCGGCGGATAGTTTCGTCAACACAGTTAATGTATAAGACAGGTTAATTATGGATAGAATTGAAGAAAAAACTTTTGAAAACTTCCTTGGGATGAAGGGATGCAACCAGGTCCAGGCGAGATATCTTTTTTAATTCTGAACACTTACATATTTAAACATTTTCCACTGAAAGGTCTGAATGTACACATTTGGGTATAGGACCACTGGGTTCACAAATGTATAACTTTTCAAAGTACACCCTAAAAATGTCAGCTATACTCAATTTATCTATCACCACTTTTTTCGAAGAGTCACAGAATGTCACTACTATATATATAGGGTGATGATTTTAGAGGCGTGGTTTTCAAGAAGAGATAAAACGCATATAATTTGATGTTATGGCTAAGAATTTAGTTTTATTATAAAGATAAGGGTTTGCCATTATGTTTTAAAAATGATTTCGGGTAAGTGGCCGCCGCGGCTGACTCGAACAAATTCCAGCCGAGAGGCCCAATTTTCAACCACTTTTTGCAGCAAGTTGGGCCGTATGTCAGCAATAACGCGCCGAATATTCTCTTCCAAGGCGTTAATCGTGTCCGGCTTATCTGCGTAGACAAGCGACTTCACATAACCCCACAATAAATAGTCCAGCGGTGTTAAATCGCACGATCTTGGAGGCCACGCCACGTTGTTCAGGAGTAAGTCTATTCATTATGAAATGGCAAACCAAACTGAGCATAAATCAAGTGACAGCTGTCAAAAACACCAACTACGAAAAAAGTAGTGCCAGATTGAAAACCGCGCCTCTAAAAAAAACACCTTTATTTAAAATAATCATAAGTAGCCGTAACAATATGTAATGCAGAGCTATGATGGTCTTGGCCCTTGGGGCTTAGCAGAGGAGTCAGTGTGGCCCTCAGACTACAAAGTTTGTAGACCCTTGTCCTAGAAGATGCCGCACGATGTTGTAAATGTCGCACAACTTTTCCAATTACACAATATAAAAAAAAATACTTTCATATAAAACGAATGGCAAAAGAATCAACACGACCGTATTCAGGCCTAAGAACCAAACGTCTCCAAGTTGGAGAAGCACATAGGCTATGGAAGATAAAACCGGATATAAGCCTATGGAACATTCCCTATATTGGTTCAAATAGAAAGAATGATAATCACAAAATTATCAAAGCAACGATGGCCTACTACTCTGGATATTATCATTCTCATTAAAAGGGTAGGTATTTTCGGTGATACAACTGATACCGTAGTTACAGCATGTTACTTTTTTCACTTGAAATTTGAAATGGGCTTACAAATTATTTAAAAAGATTAATTTGAATGTATCTATGGCATGAGTTCTAAAGAAGGAAGTGTTCAGTACCGATTCTCTTCATGGCGAGACTCCATGGAGACTCCGTGGATTGTCTTCCGTGGATGTGACCATTTATAATAGGCAGAAAATATCTCGTAAGTCTGTTATCGGATGCGTTTCTGTGTATATCTAGTCGACGTAAACAATTTCAAATTTTGACCCCAGATATAAGTATATTACGGTTCATTAGTATTGCTCCAGAACTACACATATGAGTGGAATTGCGCATTCGACTGAGCTGAAGAGTTAAGGACAAACAAAAAGTGGAAATTTAGCTGCCTATAAAAAACATAATAGGTAAGCCCGTTAGTTAGATCGCATCGGTTTGACGGAGTGAAAATAAAACGCGTCGATTTCAAACACCCAACTACTTAATATGAATATCGGTCGATTACTAACTTGATCATTGTAGCATCGGTTGAGGACGGCAAAATAACTCTCCATCGTGCCCTCAATGTCCAAATTATCGAGCATATTCACTAGATTGCCCCCGCCCAGACAGCAGCTGCACATATCATGTTCGATTTTAAACTGTTGCTCGGGGTCATACTTGTATGAATTCAACAAATCAGTCATGTTTATCGCACAAGCACTATCATTTGCATTAAATAAATGGCCGCATTCGGCATAAACACATACGACAGAAAGAAACACAAGAGAAGCTGCCTAAAATTCGGGATACGGCGGAAGCCCGGAGCGTCACTCACTCACTTTTGTTGTGTCAAACCGGGGTTGTCAGTAAAGGTTCCAACCGAAAATCTGTTTCAGCATAAACGAAAACAAAATTTGGCATGCATTTTCGTCCCAGAAATGAATTCATATTTTTGAATCGCAAACTAAATAAACGTTTTCATATTAAAAATATCATTTATAAACTTCCATTAATCCAAAAAATAAAATAACCAGTGTTGGCAGTGTCCGTATTCCGCCGGATTCCTGTTGGACGGATTCATGATTGGGGAAAGATACCGGTCGCAAATTCGCGATGGTGCTCTAACCGACAATTCAGTCCTCAGTTTTAATTACATTATACCTACATGATAAACAGTATAAATATAATTTACGTTTTTTTTTTAGTTATTTTTATATTTAATAAGAAAATCATCATATAAGTATATCAAACAAAATTGACAGGCTTGTGTACTTCATACAGATCTAAGATTTGCATATTCTTTCGTTCAAAAATTGAGTGAATTATTTTACTATTCATTAAAAGCAAAAATATCTATTAAATTATTTTAATTGAATCATTGAATTGAATCTAAATGAGCTCGATCGTTTATTGAAAGTAATTTCGCGTTTACGAGTGGTTTTTTATAATCGTGAAATATACCTACTTCCACTACCAGGATTTTCTATTGGTTCCTGTTGGATTTTTAAAAGTGTTGGTATTCGTTTAGGCCCACATTTAATATTTTTTATGGCCGATCAATCCCTATCTAAATTTCATAATATTAGGATTTGCTATCTCGAAACGAATTAATTTAATTTTAAGCCATTTAATCGCTTCACAGTTGTTGTCGGTTTGACCTGTTAGACACTAAACCATGATACTAAAATACTATTGAGATATTTGAGATCCAACATGTCATTGAATTTTAGAAGAATCCTTAAAAATCCTTACCTATCAATCTCGCAAGTCGCATGATATTTTTTCAATCGTTACTGGAAGAGATGCTCATGTATTTTTGTTTTTAATAAATCGCATTGTGCACCGAACATTTCGCTATTTTTAACTCAGTTATTATTATTATTAGCGTATAGATTTATCATAGAAATTTAAAATATATATTTTATCCCAGTTATAGACATGTCACAACATGTTTGTGTAGGTAATAATGCATCTAATAAAGTTGTTCTCTTTATCGTATAAAAAGAAGAAGTTTCTTGGGCGTTTGAGCAAAATGACATTTGTTTGACGTTTCTCTTTTATTGACTTTTTGCTTTGTCGTTGTGTATTGTTCGCACACAGGTCGTCTTTCACGCAACTATGACGTTTACTTGCCCAATGCTAGTAACTTAAAATTGAATTAATAACAAAGTTTAATATATTGAAGTCAATATGCACGCTAATATAGAACGGAGTCCTCAACCTGGTTATAAAATAGAATCACCTGAAACGTGCACTTGTTGTTTGAACAATGGCAACTTAATAAATATGCAAAGCTATTTCGATGTTGATGGTATTGTAGACAGCTATATTGGCGCAATAAACAGCTGCTTCAATATCAAGGTTTGGAAAATATATGTTGCTTATTTTTTCACATTCACTTACTTTTCAAACCGAATGATTTATGTCATATTTATTACAGATTCTGGATTCATGTGAGGCGCAGTATTACATCTGTGATGTTTGCCTGCCGAGATTAACCGATTCCTACCTATTCAAGAGTCAAATTATTAAGGCGCGGGCGACTTTATTGGGGAAAATGTGTGGTAAAGTGTGGAAAGATGCACATTCTCATTTTATGAAGAATTTAAGTATAATCAAATCAAATGAGCTCAGTCTGTGTGATGCACTTCCAAGATAATAATTGGACGGACTTAATTCAATGTCTAATAGAATCTTGAATTGATTGACAATGCTGGCTTTAATAACTAGATGCGAGAGTTGATTCCGTAGTTCATCAGAATATCAAAAATAGTCAGTAATGTCATGATTTTTTTTTTGCAACGCTTATTTAAATTTATTTTTAATTGTTAGTGCATTTTAATAATATTACATGACCACCCGGAGAAATTCCCTATCATAATATGTAAAAATAATGTTTGGAATCGCTCATGTTAAATCAGAGTAATGGGTGAACATAAAAAAATACACATTTAATTGAGAACTTTATTCCTAATTCGAAGTCGTTTAAAAATACTTGATAGTGCTTTTACCAGCACTGCAAAATACTTGAACAATTCAATTTGTTTATTCCAAGGTGATTCTAATAGTGTTAGCATTTATATGAACAAACCATAATGTTGAAATTTTATGAAAACAAATGAGTGTGCGAATTGAGCTGTGGGCATAGCGTTATTTTTTCATTGACACAAAATAAATCTCTGTAATTTGGGATCGCTACTGTGCGTATATCGTATTTGTGTTATTATTGAGATTTTGAAAATTTTCTTTTATTCCCAGAGTATTCCAGCAAACACGATCCAGATTTTGATCACGATTACACGGATGCGCCATCTCCGAGCAAAAGCGATGACCCTAGCAAAATGGAACTAAACTGGGTGCCCGTGCAGTGCGAAATGGACGACAATAGTATGTTACACCTAATTATACGTGTTAATGTATTTAAGGGACGAAGTTCAACGATGAACAGTTTTTTTTATTATAAAAACAAACTAGGTACAAACAAAAACGAACTAATTTAATGGCAAAGTACATCAGAAATATTTTTCGAGCAGACTCTTAAGCTCTCCATGACGATATGACGTGTGTGATCTTCTCGAAAACGTCAGGATTTAATTACAGTTGGCAATAATAATACTAATAAAGTTTTAAATTAATTATAATCGTAAGGGTATCTATTTTCGTTTGAAACCAACAAATGTAGGTATTTTAAATAGGCTATCAATACCTTTCGCAACCGCCTATTGCATAAAGTTTATTACAAGTTTCAGAAAGCGTTGACCAGCCAGCCAAAAAGGTAACAATGTTATCGGCTCAACATGATCCCCTTTCTACTAATAGCACCAAACCTCACATCATCGTTAAAAGGTCTCGGAATGAGAAGCTACCACGGAAGGGCCGACGGATGCCCATGCCCGGGAAGATATTCGGGGCTCTCCAAGACAAAAAGAAAAGGACCGCCTCAAAGGCACCACGAGGCAGGAAAAAGGGTTAGAACTTATTGTCTGCGTTGTATTATGTAGAAACTAGACATATCGTTCTTGCTGCTCGTAAATTGAGAATTATATTTTTCTTGTGAGAATTTTCTTTCTTTTCTCTTTTACTTATGAGAATTATATTTACCTAACAAGGCATGGTTATATAATTCATTATTCTAACATGTATTAATTATTGTAACATTACTCTTTACATTAGGCAGTTCCGCCCTTTTATGTGGATCCCTGAGGGAAAACTCACTCTGACATCTATAAATTCATCGATGGCATATCGTCTGTGAAGAACGTGTATGTCAGAAATGAACGTATTTAGAGTAATGCATATCAATCGAATGATTTCAAAGAGTTGCATTGGTTGATTGGGCAAATAATTATTTTAAAGTTGGTCAATCAGAGAGACTCTCTGAGTTATTTCATTTCAACAAACATGGCGTATATTACACACGTTTGTTTCCCGACAGAAACACCCCATAAGTTTTTGGACAGATGAATTTGCTCCAAGTTTTGAATATTTTTTCTTTATATATTTTTGAATTAATGTAATAAATTATGTTATTGCCTTTGTATGACAAGTTTTTAATGAGAAATATCGATAAATTCACTAAATTAGAATATTTTAAAATGATTTACGCAGTATTTGTATCGTATTTTGCAGTCAAAACCAGTGAAAACTTTTAAAATGACCTACGCTGTGTTGGTTCTTAACCGACGATATGCCTAATTAATCTGCTAAACCTCCACTATTTATAGGCATACTGCATATTTTATCCTCTTTTCATTTTCTCAGTAAATCGGTTCTTCAAATCAAGCTGATAGTGTGACGATTATTTCTATCAAATAATTTTTTCACTCTTTAATTGTTGCTTCGCAACAATACAAAATATTGTTTAAATTGACAGTTTACCCACTATGGCAGATACCATCAGTTCTGATGTGGTGTTCGCCATAATAAAACAAACGTACATTAAATTATATAAAAAAATACTGAAACATTCACTATAAACTGTCACGAATAATCACACTAATAACGGTACAAACGTCAGTAGAAGAAGTTAGTTTTGGGTCATAAACAGTTGAACTAGCCACGACAATTGATTTCAATTTGGCTTTGCGACGCGCCTATGGCATTCGTTGATAGGCCGGAGAATGAAATGTGTGAAACAGGATGTTGAAGAAATCATATTTTGGCTTTTATTGTTATAAATTTGTACCCGAAATAATCTCTTAAATAAAAGTTAATTATTTATTTTTCTAATTTGTAATTGTTTAATTCATTCTGACAGATCAAGGGGAGATTTTGAAACAAACGAATCGGTGTTCAATTTTTTCTGTCATGATAGTATTGGTATATAATTGTTAGGGCGTTCATCATCTGACCCAGCGATTACTGGTTCATGGTATGAACTAGATGCCTATGAGTACTCCGTTTTTACCCTAGTTTAGCAAGGCCAAAAAGGTGAAAGGTGAATATTTTTTTTAAAAACAGTCATCGCAGGCTTTTAATACAGGTAGAGTTCTAGCGTTGAACTGAATTGATCGATGCGCCCTTGTGGGGTCTTAATCGCTTGCTCTGTTAAATAATAGACCTTCAAACTCCTGCGGCTATTTCTTTTGGTAGAGCACCCGGCAAGTGGGACAACCTAGAGTGGTGCTTATCTAACGATAACTCTATTCATGCAAATGTCAATAAAGTAGCTAAAAACTATCTCTTTGTTTGTGCAAAGCAAATATTGTACTACTTTTATTGTTTTTAGTTGGAAAGCATAAAACTAGAAGCTCTAGTTTAAAGCCATTGGGTACGTATCATCTGCCAACCGATCAAGAAATCAAGGACGAGGACCTGACCTCAGACGATTTGCCTTTAATACCATCGAGTCTATTTGCTGCACTTAACGAACTCGAATCAAAAAAACCGTTCAGCCTGCCAACACGCACAGATTGTAAGTAAACTTAGTGTGACAGTTAAATATATCCTTTGTACGCAATTTGGCAATTTAGGCTGTCCTAGAGATAAGCGATCAAATATCTATCACTGGTAGTTTAATTGAAATGTTAGATTCTTATATAGTTGCGTACGATGACCTGATGTGTATGGGTTTTGTTTTAACTGCATTAATAATAACTCCGGCGTAGTGAGACCATTCCTGTAATGTGTTGAAGTCTCTTTTGCAGTATCTCTCTCGCACACTATGTTTTGTATATATACATAGCTGTACACCGTGAATTACACTTTTATACAATTTCTTACGCGTAATAGAGAACATAAACACCCCCTTAAGTCTTCGGCAATGGTCTTGCAATACTCGATATATAGCTTTGATAGATTTATGAGCTGTGAATAAGCCACAGATAGTTATTAGGTCATTAGGATTAGTGAGGGACATTAGGGTCGTTATAGAACAAAAACAATGTTAATTTTTAAATATTTACCATGTTTGCAGCCGATGATGCACTTTCCTATCTGGAGGCACTACCGACTAACGACGATTGGAAGAAAGATATATTGGGTGAGATGAAAATGCCTTTGATTCCTTCCAGGCTCTTTGCGGCTCTCAAAGAGTGCGATCAGAAAAAGCCCGAAGAAAGGCCGCCGCGCCTTAGAAGTAAACAAAGTAAGTGAATATAAGGTTAGTTTGTGTTGCGCTCGAGTCGTCGTACTCGCATCACAATTCCCTGTTGTGGTGCTAATTGTGAGTTTTCATTTGTTGGATCGAAATATTTATTTCATATAAATATTATTTAATAAAAATCATAAACTCATTTGCTGACTCGATGTTTAAGTGCACACAGTCCTTACTTTAACTCTTTAAATAGTTTATGGCATAGAAGCGCTGTAAGCGAACTGCAGCGGATATGACAATTTCATGACATTGCCATCAGTCAAAAACTCCGCCCCTCCGTTCGGTGTTAGACAGTGATTGTGTTGGTATATTATCGTTCCGATATCTGAGAATGGATACACTATGCAATACGTAGATTTGGCTTACACCACTTCTACCTAATTCAATGGTCTGTGCTCTAACTGAACAACCTTTTAAGATTTTTCTCTGCAAACCAAAAGTCTTAAGTGAACGATGACCCTAAGGAGAAACTCTGAAATTAAATTTTTGATTTAAAGATGGACCTTCCTCAGGAAAAGAACGACTCAGCATATGGGTGTCAACTGGCCCATAAAAAACTTTTTAATAGTAAATAAAAACCACACATTTATAAATCTGCAGCCAGTGCGGTGTCACTTCATTCACAGCAAGATGCCACAATAAGCAAACGGATACGGTATATGTATTATATTGATAAAACAGCTGATCAGTTAATAAAATGTAACGATAGTTGGAGAGCTTATACAATATACAGTATATATACAATATTTTAAGGAAAAGTGAGCTTAGCCTATCCTGGCTTTGCAGGGGATATATTAATTTATATATAGGGATTATAGATTATTGTGTACAACCAAACCTGCCTCAAATCACGCTTTATAAAATAGTGAAAACTGATTGAAATTGAATTGGTTCCCGAAATTAGAGTGAACATGCGCTCACGGAGGACTTTATTACATACTAAATAATGATAAATGCCTCGTACCAAAACCACATACTGTAATGGTAAATCTAATTACACCTAAACACATGGAAGTTGTTTATTAAAAATGTTATTATCCAAGTTTGCTCTTGTTTAAATTGAGAAATAAGATAAGTGATACTACATATTAAAAATAGAAATCTTTTTGTAGATTTATATGGTAATATTTACTTTACTTTGCCTCGTGTTGCGGTGTTAAAAAAAATATATTTAACATAAATTGCATTAATATTGAGCCAAAGTTAGTGTTTTACGTTGAAATATCGCCGATGACCTTGATTTAATTTTGGATGCCATGTTTTTGTACAAGGATTAACTATTTTTCACAATTTGGACCTTTTTAAAAAAAAATGCAACTAATTCAATAGATAAAAAATCTAAACAAATAGTAATCTGGAAAGGACTCATTATTGTCATTTTATGTTTTTTTCTAGAGCCTCCACATGAACCGGTAAAGGATGAAATGAGAGCAGCTATGGATTTAGACAGCCTCTCGTGCAAACTCTGTCAGATGCGTTTCTATACGTCGCTTACCCTTCGGAAACACATGAGCACCCATTTTGTCAACTACACATGCGAGCAGTGCGGCAAAGGCTTTCCCACGCGAAACGGACTCATGATTCACACCAAACTGCATGAGGTCGGCAAATTCAAGTGCCAGTTCTGCTCGAGGAAGTTCCAGAAAGCCACCACCATCCATCGGCACGAGGCGAGGCATATCAGCGGGGATCTAATCAGGTGGGTCATGACTTTCAAAATTGTCACAGTCGCGGAAACCTTCTAGTTTATCTCTTAACTCGGAGTGTCTCTTTTCTTGCAGTTGCTCCATCTGCGGGGAGTACCTGCGGTCGGAATACCGACGGCAGAAGCACATGCGCGACGTCCACAACGACCACCGGTACAAATGCGAAAAGTGCGGCTACGTGGGTGTCAAACTCGGCGAACTGAAGAAGCACAATAAGATGTATCACGCGCCGCGAGTGCGCGCGTACGTCTGCGAGGTCTGCGAGAAGGACTTCTTCACAACGCACGCGCTGCGCTACCACATGGTGACGCACTCGGACGATAAGCCGTTCGCGTGCGACAACTGCGGCAAGAGGTTCTCCACAATGAAGCTGATCCGCAAACATATGACCACACATGCGAGCGATAGGAAAATGTACGATTGCATGCAGTGCGATAGGAAATTTGTTAGCCGCCGTTCGCTGAAATATCATTTGAAATCGAAGCACGCCATCGATATCGGTTGCGGTTTGAGAAGGCCGGCGTTGATTTCTACATGTGCTGGCGTGCTTTAATACTTGAAAGTATAGAAAGTACTTTTAAATACCGTAGTTAACTACTAAAACAGAGAGGTTCACACTAGTACCTACCTAATTACCGACCACAAAGGTGAAGTATGGTACACCATAGGCTTCCATAATATGTTCTCACTTAAGTTTAAGTTCCGAGCAGAGGCATATTTAGTTTTATTAAAGATTACGTTAATTAATATTTATCTACTGAGTATGTGCTCTTTAACAAATTAAAACAGTATTTAAAATAGTAGATATCTGAAAAATAGAGTTTAATTTTAACATAATTTTACACCGATAGTTGATACTTTTGGGTTTTTTTTAATTATAATTCTATACAGACTATTTTAATGAATTTTACATTTTATATTTTTGACTATTTTAAATTTTATTTCTTTTATCCTATTAATTAATCCATATAAAAGAAGAAAAAAAAAAATGTTTGTTATTTTGCTTTCACAAATTTGATTATAGGTACTTATACAATAAGTAAGAAATCTCTAACTTAGTATTATTATATTTATATTAGAGTAAAAATAATTTCAGTATATGTACTTGGAAACAAATGTATTTTTTTGTTATGTTATATCATATAGAAAAAAAAACTTTTAATGAGATTATCTATTCCATTCCTTTTCGATTCCCAGAACGGTTTTGAGATCCTTCGTTGTCGTCCCCGGCACAATATGAACACCAGAATTTGCGTCAGGTCGACGGCGGAGAAAGTGTGATGTGTCATTTTTTCGACGTACGTGCTTCACTTCCATAACAACCGTTTTCCAAAATGGATAGAAATGTTTATGGGACGCTGGAGGAACAATCACCGAAGGGTTGACAGTGGTCTGCATTCTACGCACGAGGAAGACCGATCCTCTGAACATTTCGAGGGTTTCTTTGCCTCATTTGTCTTGTGAAACTGAAAGGCGTCGACAAAACTACTCCGGGAAATATGATCTAATAAATTTTTCTAGGTAGAACCGTCAGTTTTCTATACTGCTCACGCTGAGTAAGGTATGCCGGAACGCAATGAAATATTGTCAGTCGCCAAACTAACCAGTCCATAGTTTCTTCAGATATATAGATGAACAGCATTGATTTGAAATACACTCTGTATAGTGAATTATTTACACCCACAATGCTAAATCGAAATGAATGCGCTAAAATACTCACTCTACATTCTAAATCTGTTTCATTCTGTTGCTGTGAATTCATGAATTGACATAAATCTTTCACGAATTTATCACAAACTCCAATTTCACATCAGCCATCTGCACGGCCAGTTGGAAGCTGAGCTAGAGAGAGAGAGAGAGGGTGCGGGTGGGTGCTGCAGGTAGACGGTGCATTGTGTGTGCCGTCAGCCACATGGGGGCATAGTATTGTGTTTTGGGGGCGAGACAAACGGTTCCCGCTCTGGATCTGATTATATTCTAAGTGTTGTAAAAAAAATAAACCTCGTGTGAAAGTAAATTCATCTTTTAATAATATTATAGATTTATTTACCAGACCATTCCTGATGAAAAATCATCTAATTGGTCCTGCGTTACTGAGTATTATTTGTAAAGATGCTATATCATATTTTATCATGGTTTTGAGAAAAAAAAAAGTAAATTTTACATGATAATATTAAACAGATCTTGTAATAAAGTCCTTGCTGTAAGAACACCTTCAAGGTTACGTTACAGAACCGCGCATCCGTCAGAATTCGTGCGCTGACCGAATTTACACCATCCGTAAGAAAAAAATAGGTGCTGAATTATTTTTGTATTTTTTAAATAATTTCTTACTCATGACAGGGAGTACAAACACCCAGATAAGTCTTCGGGAATGGATTCGCGATACCCTCAGCTCTAGTCACAAACGCTCTCGCGACTCGCTCGCCGGTCGCTCGCTGTCAGTTTGACGTTTGTACAATGGATATTGCATTAGACAAACGTCAAACTGACAGCGAGCGACCGGCGAGCGAGTCGAGAGCGTTTGTGACTAGAGCTGCCGATCTATTGTTACTTGAAAGACTGAAGATGCAATTCATAGAGCAAATTATTTTTTTTTTATAAAAAGAAAACAAAGAAATAAACAATTAATTAAATTCAAATTATAAATGAAAAAATAAAAATATATTCAAAACATTTTAATTGAAACAAATTAATTTAGGGTTGCAAGAATACTAAAATTCGCCAAGACTTGGGAAAAAATAATTTCAACCGGGTAAAAAAAACAAACTGCTACAAGTTACATAATCGTCTCCAGGCAATATAAAAAATATATTTAAAACTCCGAAATGATTGAGTTAAACAAATATTGACAAACTTTTTATCTAAATGATTCGTTCTACCACCTTAAGTTTTATCCACTATTTACAAGACATTAAAATATTTATTTATTTAAAAAGATGACATTACAGCCAAAGGCCTGATACTAAGTACATATATGATGAATTTTTTTTTAGGATAAACAAATTTAATACAAATAATTTATAATAAAACACATGGCTCAATACCCACAACGTAATAAACCTTCGTTTACCTATCAAAATGAACGCGAGAATGGCAGGCTGCGTTTCATGTTTAATATGTTTTTATAATAAGAGCACTTAGTAAAATAAATCTATTTCTGCCGATGTGTAAATGTTACAACTCCCTGATGCGTACGGGCCATAGCTTATATTAATAGCTTCATTACGATATTGGTTGGTAAGACCCTACAGGCTACAACCCTTCAATTACTTGGTGGTGTTAATTACACTGAGGTTATGAAATACATTTATTTTACTGATAACAACGTAACCAGTGTTTTTTTTTTTATTTTATGGATTTATAGGGAAACTATATTATTACAAATAAAATGTAAAAAAGAGTACTTTTTCGCACCATTAATTTGCATGGTATTTTTTATGGTGAATTATTGTAAATATACTATATTGATTCAGGAATATATTTTAATTTTTTTTACTTCTAACAACTCAAATACACACTATTGTTACTTTTTTTAAAAGAAGAAAACAACTGACGTTTTACCGATTTAAGTCAATCAATAGTATTTATTTGTATAGTATAATTTTATTTACGAGATTTTAGACTCCGATCGATGGCGTCTTCTTCGGAATCTGTTAATCTCGAGCCAGAAGCATTGTACAAGAGGGAAGTCAAAATGTGTAGTTGTTGCCTTGGTCTGGAAACCTTAATCAATATGCAAGATTTTATTGCAGTTGAAGGCAGCAAGGAAACATATTTTGACATCATGAAACTGTGTTTTAATTCAAAGGTATGTAGGTAAATTAATTAATTGAAATATTTAGTACAGATGCTCGAGATGTGATATTCACATCTCGAGCATCAACAGGACAGGACTATTATGATAAATCTAAAATTATACAAATTAGCTTCGATCTCTCTCAATGTGTAGCTACACACAGTCTTCCATTAAACAATGCAATGCTGTGCCTCTTTCGTTGCAGTTGCTTACCCCTTCAGAGTCATCGTTTTCGACCTCAGTTTGTCTACAGACTTAACTCAGGTATTTTTTTGGGATCAGTCAGATTATCAACGAATTAAACAGAAGGCATTGCTTTTATACAGAGTCCTCCATTGGTTATTGTCAAGTCTCGCCTTTTATTCTGGAAGATTAAGATTGAAGCACTACATGGTTTTTAAACTTAGCAATATTTCACACGCTTCAACACGCACAAAAATATTCTTATTTAACTAGACAACGCTCCGTATCGAAAAGGTAAAATTCCACTTGAATTTCATTTAAAAATCTTTCGTATGGAATATTTCTAGAAAAAGCTATGGATTTATTTTCACATTTTGTCCTTCAATTTTTTGCTTTCTAAATTTCAAAGCAATAATTGTTTATAAAATTTTTGAAAGTACAGATAAACCGTTGTGTATTGTAGTGGCAGCAGATATAAATAAAAAAACTTATCTTTCAACTTCAGTGGCCTCATCCCAAATTGAATTTGCATGTATGAAAGCAACCATGCTTCTGTAATTTTCCTTTTTGGCGCAAATAGTGTCTGACTGAGAAGGCAGGCATCATGAGTGCATTTAAGTGTCTCCGCTTATTTATAATTAACACTGCATGTAAAAAAATACGACCAATCCGTGTCTCATCTCCGTTTTTTGTCCGTTATTTTATTAATTTTCTTTTAGATTCTGTATTCATCGAGCCGCCTGGACCGCTTTTACATCTGCGAGGCCTGCGTACAGAGCTTGATGGAGGTCTATAGGTTTAAATACGAAGTGGAGAAATCCCAGGACACCATTTCTGATATATTGAAAGATTTGGGTTGGTATACCACCATAAAGTTTTATACTAGATACTTTGAAGAGTTAAATAATCTATTTCTAATAAAGTGAAATGTATTCAATAAGGGTCATTTCTGTTTATTTCGAGGAAAATGAAAAGTGACTCAATTATCCAAGGATAAAGGATAATTATTCAAGGATCCAAGGACCGAAAAAAAACTAAGCTAACCTATTATAACTCTTTGTTAATAAAAAACAATAATCATCATGTCAAATGACAATGAGTTAGATTTTTACATCTGAAATAACCATTTAAAATAATCGTAAAATTGTGATCCTTTTTGTTTTTACTAGTTTTTGTTTTTTTTTTATAAATGCAAAATTATAACATTTAGTAATAGATATATGAAGTAATAGATCTGTCAGTTCAACAACGCTAGATTACAAACTTTTAGTAGGTAAAACTGTAATTCATTTAAATTATAGAAACAAACTTACTGTAACCAAATTCATATTCATGTCAATTCTATATCAAGTTCATGAAACGTTAATATTATACCTACAAAGAAAATGTAGCGAGTGTTTATCAAATTATTTCATAGCTCGGTCCTAGTGAAGCCGTGTACAATCATTTTTGAAGACAGTTTCTGGCATTTTTTTCCGTATCATGTGATTGTTAGTACTACCGTAACGAATTCTTAACACGTTCCGCTCCGTATGTAAAATGCGTGTACCACACGATGCCGCCATTCTGCGAAGGTTGTTCACTGCACGCGGAGCAGCCACTCGTTTTCAGTTTCTTATTGGCAATTAATAAATAAAAAACTATGAAAATGTTTGTTTTTTATATTTAATATTATATTGAATAGCTTTTGTAAATAAAACTCGAATTATTTACCGCCAAATCCGTCAAAATCACTTTCAATTCACTATCGCACTTTTCACATAACAATCAAACGTCAAATGAAAAAAAATGGCGATTAGTCTTTCATGAATTCAGGTATGCGCTACATGCAGCGCTTTTAGAGGCGCACACGGCGCCTGGCGTATACAGCAATGACGGGATATCCTGCCATTGGCGCTGAGTGTGTTAAACCCATTTACTAGCTTGTAAATCCCACGGTTGTCTATCTTCAGTCTTTCCCGTGTTAGTGTTTGGGGGGCGGTCATAAACTCAAATGTATACATTTTACATCGCTAGTCCTCTCTATTCTTACATAATGCGTTTGACTCTGGTCAGTGATCTCCATGCCTGCTACGGTTGCACCAAACGTTCGCACACATTACTTAACATTAAAAACACTTTTCACATAAACGTAAACATCTATTTCGTGATCTATTTCACTCAAGAATTTGAAGTTCTCATAGGTCTAAGATTTAATTGGTCCTATTGTTATAATAAATTCCTTTTCTTTCCCATGATTTCCACGGCAGCTATACTTCGACCCCTAACATATTTTTTATCTGAAAAAAGGGAGTTCTGAGAAAAAATATCCATCTTCCCATGCAAAAACTAAGGTAAGATTCACTATGAACACAACCATTGTTTCCTGTCGCCGATTAATCTTTCATCCCTAGGCGAGTAGCACTAGCTTACTCTCAATAACGCATTGAATATTTGAAAAAGATTGTACACATATTCCAGAATATTACTTGAATTTCGAGACGAAACAATCCAACCGCAAGGAGGACTTCAGATGTAAAACGGAGGACGATTTGGACAGAACGTCTGATCGCAGCAACTCACGGAACGGAGGTTCAGTTCGATGATTTTATTTTTTTGTCGTATCTAAAACTCCGCTTTTTACCATCATCATCCGAGTGCTCTCCAATCTTCACGGTTTTGCGGAGTCGTTATACAGAATTGTGGAACAGGAAGCGTTTCATGTCATCAACCCAACGCATTGGTGGTCAACCTTGTTGTCTCCGTTCATGCAATTTGCCCTACCCAGTTCTATTTCAGTGTTGCCATCACGCAACTTCGTTTGCTGTCAACTTCGCATCTTGTAAAATATTTAAAATAATTTTTAAAATATCAACATATTAAAATAATTTGAGTCTGGAAGCCCGTTTATAATAGATTAGAGTAAAATAAATATAAAACCTAGTACTCAGTAAACTTAAATCTCGATAATAATCTCGAAGGAAAAGTCTTAGTTAGTCTTAGAACAAGTAGTCTTAAAAATTTGAAATAAACGCAACTGCTTGATTGAACATTGCCAAACTACAAAAGTCATTTACCTTGTCCCGATTTCAAATAGCCATAGCTTTTTTTTATGACAAAATAATAATATTAGTAAAATAATTCTGAGAAATTAGCACATCAATCATACAAACAACAGACGTCGACTCTTGGAACCAATATGCTATCTAAAATTGAGTTTAATATGGTTGATGGTACTATTTTATTTATATTATGATTTTAATACATAATATGACATACAAATCTTTGAATATATGATTTGATAGTAGGCAAAATGTTATGTTATGTTATGTGTAGCGTTGAACATCTGAAAGTGAAGACCATAGAATAGTTTAATTGCGTAGAAGTGTTGTAAGCGCGCTACGGCAACTATGACAAAAGTGTCAGTTCGCCGCCAATCGACGGTCGAAGTCAATATGGTCACCATTTTTTGCAATCGGAATTGCTATGCTCGCGCGGTCGGCGGGATGTTATTACTGGGGTTATTCCCATGCTGGCCTCGTGTGCTTTTACGCATGCTAAGCGTCACACATATTCCCACCAAGTTGCGATGCCCATATTTTAAATACACGGTTCAATAAGTACAATTAAGGTAAATGCGATTCTATACGATTAAACTGTTCTATGGTGGTTCTAACAAGGTGGAGATTATTTTTAAACATTTTATTTAAAGCTTTTATTATTTTTTTATATTTCAGAACATTACCTAAATTTCGAAAGGAAAAAATCCGATCGCAAGGAGGGCTTTAATTGTAAAACCGAGGTCGATTTGGACAGAACTTCTGACCAAAGCAACTCACACAATGAAGGTTTATTTCTATATATAAAATAACAAGTCCCGACTGACTGATTCATCATCGACCAGCTCAAACCGTTTAACCTAGAAATATGTAATCTTTAAGGAACTTTTTATGACGTAGGCACCAAGAAAGTATAAAAAAAGCCACGTTTCACTATTTAAAAAAAAAAATAATTATGTAATAGGTGTGAAAATTGGTATTAAGATTCTTCTCCAAAAATAAAGTGTGCTCGGGTTGTCTATTTTTACAAGCTTTCATTTAGCTCGCAGTGTTTGTATGTGGGTTTAGGTCAAATCTTGCAAGCTGAATAGAACCACTTCCTCTTATCCTACGGAGTTGAATTTGACATGTTGGTTTAGTTCTGATGACAATGCATTTGTATGGTATGCATGACCTGATTCTACGTCCAAGATTGGCTCCAGATGAAGGATTGATCTGATATTCTTGAGCTTACCAGAATAGTTTAGCTTAATTTAATTTAGTTAGCAGAGTAATTATATTCCTTAGTTACTAATTAATATAATAGTATTATTTCATTGGCTTGTGATTTTTTAACAGGTCCTTCGAAAGAGCAACTGCCATCATTTGAAGTGCTGCCATCGTTTGAAGTTCTACCCAAACAAGCTTTGAACTCCGATTATAACAAAACGATGAAAACACCTGGTTATTGTAAGCATATCTTCTCTCTCTCTCTATATATATAAATTTATATAACATAATAGTCACCCTGTCACCATACACCCAAGTCCAAAGTTCTTCAAAAAAAATGTGTATATTTGTGATCTCGTTGTTAAGAGATAAATCTCTTTCCGCCGAACCATTTCTTCAAATTCGGAAATAGTAGAAGGGAGGCGATTCCTACTGTAATTTTTGAAATCTTAGACGTACTTTTAAGTCAAATTAATTTTCTCCTTTTCAAGGTGTAAATTATGCCACGCACATCCCTAAGTACTGTCGACCTAACCTTTACATCCAATTTAATCGACCTTTGCCTTCAAACTGTCAGTTTCTGTATATCAATATCTTCAAAAAGCAACAGAACTTAAAAAAAAATATTTACTGTGTGGCTCCTGAAATTAGGTTAAGAAAGGAATCGAGGAAATATTAAAATATATACCAGTGTGTATAATAAATATAGCCGATTCAAATCAAAATCAAAATAATCGCAGAGTGATTTTTTGCTTTTACAAATATAATTATGTGGGCATTTATCCAGGGTTTGTTTATATTTGTTATTTTATTCATAGTTCGGTAGGGTGATAATTTTACAATAATATTTATATCGAAAAGATTTGTAAATAGCGATCACCAGTATTCCTATCGGTGGTGAGAAGTTAATATTGGTTATGAGAGATTTATCATTAGATATTATCAGGTCTAAGAGAGATGGTTCATAATTTTTTGTTGTCACTTCAGCTTAAGGTAATTAAAGTCACTTATAATAATAATGTGATGATTACCATTGGATACTTATTCAATCAATGATTAAAGTTCTTTGTCATCTTGAAGAGATGCATAACTGGGCCGATGAGCACAAACTAGTAACAGTTTCACAATTTCGAATGTAATATTTAGCTACGAAGAGTTAATTTGAGAGTTCATACTGAGTTTTAATTGTGTATTTGGCATTATTGGCGTGTATTACTGTGTTCGATTGATCGTTTGTTATATTTTAAATATATGTTGTTACAACTCCTCCGCAACGATCGTTACGGTATTTTCGAAATAATAGATAATTAGGCACATTTATAGTACTGTCACTAATCTAATTTAACACTTTTATTAATAATCATAAGTTAGCTTTTTCTTATTTTTGGCTATAAAGAAATAAATAATATTAGATATTAGATTTAAATACATATTAGATTTCTACTAGACTTATCACACCACTACCCTGATATATGGTTTGATTATGTTTCCGAATTGGTGTAAATATTGTTGATTTCAGTGCAGCGAGAACAGAAGCAAATGAATGACGCCATGGACAAGGACAACATGCAGTGTCGCTTGTGCAAGAAAACTTTCTATTCCCACAACGGTCTGAAGGGCCATATGAACGAGCATTTCGTCAATTACACCTGCCACATCTGCGGCAAGGGGTTCATGAAGTGGAAGAGCATCCGGATCCACAGCCGGAACCACGATCTCGGTCGCTACGAATGCTGCGATGAGACGTTCCAAAACTACGTCACATACGCACGGCACAAACGCAAATATCACTCGCAGAGCCGGTGCAAGTACTGCGATGGCCGCTTCGACAGATACGCACTCACCAAACACCTGCGTCTGGAGCATAATGTATTCACGAAATACGAGTGTGCGCAGTGCGAATACGTCGCAGTCAGACTGAATAATCTAAAGCAGCACATTCGGATAAACCATACGGTTCGGCAGCGCTCACACCGATGCGATTATTGCAATAAGGGATTTTTCGATGTTTTCACCCTTAGATTGCACATGGTCACGCACTCCGAACATAAGGCGTATCAATGCGACCAGTGCGGGCGCTCCTTTGCGAGGAGGTCGAATCTTATAAAGCATACAAAGTGTCATCTCGGAGTTGAGGAACGGGGCTTGTCTTGTATTCACTGCGCGCGTGTGTTTTTGAAGAAAACTTCTCTGACGTTACATCTACATAAAGTACACAATGAGAGCAACGAAAAATATGTAAGGGAAATAGTTGAACAGTATAATTAAAAATACAGCCATTTACATTCAAGATATAGCCCGCAGTGCTTAGCGATACTTTTTTTCAGCGAGCAAATGGTATAAATTTTAAGTGATATTATCATGAGGAAATTTGTGAAACCTTTACATAATAAGGAGGTAATCAAAGTTCTTATATCGACCTTTACTTTATCAGAGATAGAGTTCATGCTTCATCTCTGGATCAAACTTGTATATAGGTAATAACTTGATTGATTAATAATAAAAAAAAAAATGTTGACTCAATGAATTTATTTCGCCATCTACATAACATACACAATTTGATTTCACCTGTGAGTGTGATGAGTATAGAGAGAACATGGTATTGGAGTATGTTAAGGATTCATAGTACGTAGATTTGAGTGAAAGTAGCTGGAAGATTTTCAACCTAAATCGGTTTAAGAATACTTCGCAGTACTAATGACCCTACCGACTGGTATATACCAAAATATGGAAGTAGGAAACACAGCTAAAAGGCTCATTTAAAATTACATTCATTACAAAACTGTGATCTTGTTTTCTACCACCACCAAGCTACCGGTATAAATGTTTTTTGACTTGCAATAAAGCATGAAATTAAGTAGTTTTATGTCTCAAAAATAACTGTACAAAGGTCTTTTAGTCAGTAAGTGGTGGGCGCTTCTAAAGAATTTAGGATTTGACTTTAAACTCTACTATCAATTTCAGGGTTCAGATACTCTACTTCAAAACCTCCTGCGACGTCCAAATCACACTTAAGACAGGATTGGTTTTAGCTGTGAAGGCACGAATTATTAACTTTTTTACAAAGAAAACGTTTAATATAGCTCACGGAAAACTTTAGAGATACAACATAATAGTATTCACATTGTGCCTTATTGTACTATCTTATCTTCTCTTTCGTGTTTCCTTAAGTGCCACTTTAAAGAGGTTTTTTGTATGAATGCTTGTCCGCATTGCGAGCAAACAAAGTCTCTAATATTACTATGATGTCTCATGTGCTGCGCAAGATTAGTTTTTCGAATGAACGATTTGTTACACTCGCAACATTTGTAAGTTCTCAGGTTGGAGTGCACCAATAAGTGCGATTTGAGAGTGCTTCTATCGTAGAACTCCTTCGTGCACAGATGGCACGGGTGCGCGCGGATGCGCTGTGAATGGTTCACTCGGACATGCTTGCTGAGCACGAAACCTGTCAGGCAGGTATAGTCGCACATTTTACACGAGAACTTTCGCGTATCGCCGTGTACGTCCCTCAAGTGTTTCCGCCGCGAGTAGTGCGTGTAGAATCGCTCCTTGCAAATTGGACACTTGTACAAGGTGCCTTTGGTGTGATCGCGCTGGTGGTTGTTCAGCTTGTTACGGGTATCGAACGTCTTCTCGCAGCGGGAGCACTTGAGCAAGTCGTCGTTTTTGTGGCAGCGTTGGTGCGCTTTGCAACGGCGCCTCGTGGCAAAGCCCTTGCCGCATTCCTCGCATATATGATTTGGGAAATGCTCATTCATGTGCTGCCTGAGGATGTGATCGCCCAAAAACGTTTTCAGGCACAGGCGACACTGACCCTTCTCGAAATCCATCGCTGCATGTATTTCCGGGTGGCAATGTTGTAAGCGTTCATCTGAAAAAAATCCTTTAATTTATACTAATATCTATGGTATTACTACATTAACTTATTGAGCAGATAATAAGTGTGATCCTTCGAATCGAAATTAAATCTACAATTCAACTGTTTTGTTGCTTATTGAACTTCGGAGAATATGAAAAGCAATTAAAGCACATTTTTTTTATAGGTCATCAAATAAAAAAAATGAGAAAACTATTTTCCATATCAAACAATACAAATCATTTTAGACAATTTTCGGAATATGTTCGAAATGTGTGTATAGTTTTTTCTGTAGTTACGATGGATGCGTAATTTGAAATTTTGGTTTGAGCAGCCATCTGACTAAATTTTGCAATAAACATATCTTCCAGTATTTTTTTTTAAATAAAAATTTGTCTGGCAGTAATCACCGAGTGAAATAAAATTCTAAAAGCTCATTTTGTTTATTTTTTTAATACATAAAATTTTTGCACCTTGGTAAATGGTTAGATAAATAAAGGTAATCTTAAAAATTGACTCTTTTGGTATATGCATTTATAGTTCTATAATAATAATATAAACACAATTTTAATAAATGTGTCTGACCTTGCCGGATTTGTTTAGTTTGTCTAAAAAATGTGACCGTTAAACAAAAATAAACTTTGGCAACTAGCAGAATAGAATGGCAAATTAACAAAATTCTCTTACAGAATATACAAAAGGTAGCAATAGCAACATAAATGATCGCTCATTTATGTTAAACACCTTACAAGAGTTTTTATCGAAAAATTTTATCATAATGGGAAATCTGTATTATATTTGTATATACTGGAACGTCACATTGGCACTCACGAATAAACTTGTGTGAACATACTTGATGTTGAGAAAATATTGTGAATGATCGATATACACTGGGACAGATTACCGGCATCGCATCCAAGTGAAGGTAGTTGGTGAAACCTCAAGAGAATTAAACGATCATGCATTGTTGATTTATTGATTTATTGATCTTTAGTTCATTTGACTTTAATGTTTAAAGTTATGAAAAGTGATTGAAGTTTATTGCAGATTCAAACCTAAAAACACAAGAAGTCACCACAATTCAGAAAAAATACGAGTCTCCATCCATAAAGAGTTTCATTTTCATAAAGTGTCTTTCTCGTGCTTCTTTAAATGCCACTTCAAAGAGCATTTCTGCACGAATTCCTGTCCGCACTCCGAGCAAATATAATCTCTAGTGTCACTGTGATGTTTCATATGCTGCACAAGATTAGCTTTCCTTAAAAATAGTTTATTACACTCGCAACATTTTAAAGTTTTCAGATTTGAGTGTACCAATAAATGCGACTTTAGCGTACTCCTGTCGTAGAATTCCTTGGTGCACAGATGGCACGCCTGCGAGCGAACACGCATAGAATGATTTACTTTAATATGGCTATCGAGGACACCCGAAGTCAGACACGTATAATCACAAAACTTACACGAGCGCTCACGGGAGTCGTTGTGAGCGTCTCGTAAGTGTTTTTGACGCGAATAGAACGTATTGAATCTCTCCTTGCAACGTGGGCAAACGTAAGACGGCCGGTTACGGTGCTTTCGCGCGTGGTTATTAAGCTGGTTGCCGGTATCGAATGTTTTATCGCAGCGGCTGCATTTGAGTGGGTTTTTTTTGTGGCAGCGCTGATGCGCCATGCAGCGGCGCTTCGTCGCGAAGCCCTTGCCGCATTGTTCGCAAGTGTGGTTGGGGAAATGCTCGTTCATGTGCTGCCTCAGCGTGTGATCGTTTATGAACCGTTTTTGGCATAGAAGACACCGCTTGTGCGCAAAGTCCATCGCTGCGTATATTTCCGGATGACAATGTTTAAAGCTCTCATCTGAAAAGAAAACCTCGATATTACAAATGGCAGACTTGAAAATATGTAGAAAGTCATTATTCGCCAATAGCAGAACTATGACGGGACTTACAATACAAAATTTGTACAAAATGGCTAAGAAACATAGTATTTCATACTATACAAAAAAAATCCACAGAAACCACAAAGAAACAAAACAGCGTAACTCATGGAAAGATGGACCAACTAGATAATTTTTTCAATTAAGTAAAATAATTAAAATAGATACCGGATGGGTCATTAAAGACAAACATAATCGTATTAGCAGGACACAGATTGCTTCGTTAAAAAATAATAATAAAGGTGACTTACCTGACATTTTATTTGTATTTTTTGGCGAAGAAAGCCTACATATTAAATAGAAGTGATTTTTTTTCTCCCAATTTTGTTGCTCTTCCGTATAGTCTGATATTTTTGATACCGATATGCAATGCATACACCCACACTAGTTAGTTTCCTTGGTCATTTGTTAATACAAATATCTCGACACAGTTCATAGCCTAACTGTGGACGAGCTACGGTTATTATTTTACATTTCGTAGTCGTAGAGCGAAAAGAGCGTAGTTTTCCGGAATTAAGAATTATTTAACATTAACATTCGGAATTATTTTACCTAACTACATATTTTGATGACCTCTATCTATGTGAGAAGTGAGAACAAACCGTCATGGCGTATTTACTGCTGTATTAAGTGCATTTGAAGTTCAATAATAAAGTTCAATAATAAAATGTGAAAACTCACTAAGTGACAAGTAGGTTTTTATTATTTTTTTTTCTATTTACAAATGTAAGTTTGCGTGTGTGTGTTTGTTCAGTCAGTTCAATGCCACCATAAGTGACGTTTATTTTTCCCCAAATAACATTACAAAGAAAAAATACATCTGCCAGAGCCTGAAGGGCTCATCCTTAAATCTACTAATTGTACATATATAACAAACTTAAGTGAAAATTATACACAATTTAATTAATAATTATGTGAATAAATAATAATTTAAAGTACCCACTCGATCACTCAGCGCTACAAACTGTTGTGGTATTCTTTTGCATATTTCAACACATCTGCACCAAAACTAAAAGTAGCATTATCTCTGAAGTTTTGTTAGTTAATCACTTTTCGCTCTATGACCACGATTTTAGCAGTCACAGCTACCGCCTCAAGCTAAACGCAATATTGTAAAAGCCAAATAAAATTGCCGAATCGAAGATCATCGATGAGTGCCGCATGAAGGTGGCCAAGCGATTATGGGAAGCGGAATGAGATTTCTTTATTTTACCATTTGAAATCTCAATTTTGAAAAATAGTTTCTAACGACCGTGGTTACTCCTCACCTGATCTCTTGCGTCGTTTCTTCAGCGGAGTTACGAGGGTCTTTTTAAGAGAAGCCGCTTTTACCAACCGCCCTATTGGCTCCGAATCCTCAGCATCCATGTCAGCTGAAAAATAAGTACGACATATTACCGTTTTTTAAATGAGTAATATTAAATTTGCACAAAAAAATAGTTGACATAAAGATTGTCAAGAGGTCCTAATAATGCAGACAATTTTTGGGCAACAGTCTCTAAAATTCTTAGGTCCCAAAATGTATCATTTATTTCCTGTCAACATAAAGGAAAAAACTCAGTCTTTACCCAAAAACTATAGTTGGCTAATAGAAACGGGTGAACACAGTATGTTCATATAGATAAATAATTTTTAACTCCATAAAATAAACCGCTTCAAAAAAACTCTTAAATGAGGAGAATTTTATCAACTTTGCCTCTGACCAAAACAGTTCAGGGTTCAGGCATTTTAAAATTACCTTATTATAATAATTTAATTGTGTAATTAGGATTATTACGTTCCATTTGTGAAATGTGTTGTAAGAGCGTAGCCAATAGGTTGGTGGCCAAAAGGGAAAGGGTAGTTTGATTACTCCTTATGGTACGGACCAGTGCATCCAGTGGTGGTGGTCTTCGAAGCGCATTCAGATAATGTAAGCTTTGTGGCTAGCTCCAGATCTCCGAGAAGTCGGTGGAGGGATTAAGCTGGAAGATAGAGCTTACCTCGAGCAGATTAAAATAATATAACTAACTCAAATTGAGTGAATCAGGTGTGGGCCTATCAGTCTCAGGAAGGACTCGAAATGTTGAACAAATTGCAGCAAGGAACTACTAACAACAATATACTTCAAACAGTTGTCACAAATTAGGTGATATTTCAGCTTGTGTGTAAGAAATGTTTTAATATTACGTGACGTAATATGCATTAAAAAAAATACGATGTGGACTCACGATCATCTCCAAAGGCTGAGTTATTGTCTTCTTCCAAGTAAGTCGGTATAGTCTGGTCTAATATTTTCACATCCACATTCTGGTCCGTTTTTATAGCTAATTTGAAAAAAAAAGTATATTAAACGGATGAAGAACGTTCACACCTGAGAGTATATAAAGACTCTAACCGAATTCATCTAAGAAACCCTTCAGAGCCCTTTGCACTTTGATAACTTGGCATTTGAACAAGTACGAATCAACCAATCGCTGAGTGCATTTTACGCAAATGTTGTACCTATTCAGCGGCTCTTCTGGAGCAATAACCTGAAATTCAACAAAACTTTACGTATTACTTTTTCCTAATTCTTTTGCGGCATAATCGATTTTTTGATCAATGAGGAATAAACTGGCAAACGCGTCTAAAAGATACCTCCGTATTGTAGCACCGGTTGATTAGTGCGAAGTAACTTTCCGTCGTGCCAGTGCCTTCGTAGGGGCCGCTCATATTCGTCAAATGGCCCCCGCTCAAACAGCAACAACACAAGTCGTAAGCGATCCTACACTCCATGCCGAATTCGATTTTGGGCGTCTCGGTCATCTTTTCATCGAATCTCAACCTACTACTCGAAATTCGTGAGTTATTTGTGGTTTGGTTTAATTCCGACCTGTACATTAAAAAGGAAAACTATGTAATAATTGCCGTTTCGTTTACTTGACAGAGTTGACACTTGACAGATGCAGTGTTCATAGGTGCCACATCTAAAAACTTTCCAAACAAAATTAAGAAAAACCCCAAAATAACACCTAATTAAAATATTTCATTTTATATTAACAAAAATTTAAAACTACATCAAATAAAGTGCTATGTAGAAATGTATAACGTGACCTATTTAAAAAAAAATAAATCTAATTAAACGCAGTTATTTGCCTTATAAATTGAAGATATTTTACAAAAAAAAAGGTCAACCCAAAACAGATTTTTTGTATTATTTTATTTTTTGTAAGGGATATTCAAAATCAAATATTTGCCCAATTATGCATTTGGGAGTCTATATGCATTTAGGAGTAAAAATACACCCCTCCCCATTTAAATATTTAACTTTAGGGGGAAAACCTAAACCTAGGTACACTGGACAGACGGCTTTTGTTTTATTAATTTTCGTGGCAATAAACTTGGGCAATCTCTCTGACCATATCCAAATTTCTATAAATACGCTAAATCCATTACTTTGCATATAATCATTTTCCATAAAACATAGTCTTGAGAATCTTACGTTTTGCCATATTTAAACAAGGTAGGTAACATAATTTATTAATTTTATGGTTGTTTAGACCTCAAAAGATGAAAAATAAATGTAAAGACAGCAATTTCTGAGTTAGTACAAGGAGTCAACATGGAAAAATGAAAATGTCTTGTTTTAAATTAAGTATACTCGGACTTCTAACAAAACTTAATTATGAAATAAGTGCCATCCCGTAGTTGTTTTGTTAATTCGAGAAATAATTTAAAAGTATTCATTCATTCAATAATATACAATATTTCTTTGTAACTTATTACAATTAATTAATTGTAAATGTTTTCTTGGTACCTAATTCGTTTTTTTTTCTCTAGTTAATGACCTCGAATAGAACGTTTTTTTTTTTTTTTTTTTGATAGATAAGAATCAACCAGTAATATTTTTTTTTACAATCGTTTAAAGAATAAGGATTTTGATTTTAGTATGGTGATAATTTCGATAAGACATTATATATATTTTTATTACGGTTCTATTTGAATACATATTATTTAAATTCCTGTAAATCCGTAATTCCTTTATATGTTAATGAAACTCATGTTTCTTGAAAAGCAGTTTGCAGTTTTCATGATTTTATTTGGTTGATACCCATATTTGCTCTCTTTCAACCTCTACTCAATAATATTGTCTAACAAGAAAGAAATCGGAAAACATCATTTGTATAGGCCTGCTGCGACCGGAGCTTCGGTGGCAAGAATTGAGAATATTAATTGTTTAAGTACGCCGATGATTTATGACTATTGTTACAACACTAAACTCATCTAGACAAAATTTAGTAACACTAAAATGAAGTAGATGAAGTATTCTCAACATGTCTCTTTAAGTGGAAACTTGGACATGAAGGAGAAGGAACTTTATAAATAGATGCCTGCAACATATGGTGCTGAAACCGCAGGTTAAGGATGCCATAAATTATCATGTTAGATTTATCACACTGGGTTGCAACAATAAATGAACAAATTGAACAAATTAACTTTATTCAAGAATGATAAATGCAGAGGAAATGTATGGGTTTAGACAACCTGGACGCAATGTAGTGGTGAAACTTTCTTGATTACCAATGACTTTCTCGTCTTGAGGTTTCCTCGAGGCATTACTCCAAGGGAAATTCGGTCAATCGTTTTTAAATTAGTGCTAGGGTTTCGGTCCCAACAGACAGAAAAGTGTCGTCCAGTGTCTTGAGTAAATCCTGGGCCACGCTGTAGTAAAGGTAAAGGAAAAAGTTAGGAAATATTACATTTATCGGGAAAGAATCCTACAAGAAACGATATTTTACTTTGTTATGCTTAGGAGCTGAATATTTCAATTTCAAAAATAAAGGTACTTTACATGAATCTAAGTTTAAGAAAATAGAGCAGGCAATTGATATTAATTACATCATGACGCCCTACTATTTAAATTAACAAGCAAAGGTTTAACAAACTTATAAAGCAATTTTTATATATATCTTTTGCTCGCCGAAATTATTAGCTTAAAGGTTCCTTAAAGTTTCTTTTGTTTACGCAGATGTCAGTTATGAGATGTAAAAAGGCGCAATATTTTAAATTAAATGTTTGGGTTCTTTTACTTTATTTTAGTTATAGCGATGCTCTCCTTAAATTTCACGGAACAGAACAGTAAGATACACAAATATCCTAATCCTTACTCAGGTTAATATAACTGAAACAGGTTCATTCGGAGATCTAGTCAAAGAAATAATAAACAAGCAGCCCACAGGGATTAGGATTCTCAGTAATGAATGAAACAAAGGATAGACAAGAGAGAGAGAGAGCTGAATGCCGACGCGCACTGAAGCATTAATATCATTTAATCAAAGTTGGGTATGGTCATAAATCATCTTTACGTTTCCTGTGTTTCCTTTATGCTGACCTAAGATAGTGATTTCTATTCCAGAGCAGCTGTATTCTAACTTCACTGTAAAAACCAGACAAAGAATTATCAAAAAAAGTAATAAAAAGAAAGATAATCTTAGGACGGGGAATTGCAAACAAGTTTTTTTTTAAAAAAATTTAATTAGTATCTTTTGTGTGCTTCAGAAGGTGTGCTTTGAGAGAACACTTTTGGACAAAAGCTTGCCCACAATGCGAACAACAAAAGTCACGGATATCATTATGAATTTTCATATGCTGAACGAGATTATTGCTCCACATAAAATTCTTATCACACTCGCTACACTTATATTTTTTGATTCCCTTATGTAATTTCCTATGACATCGGAGCGACTCTATACTCAAGAACACCTTGCCGCACTCCGTGCATTGGAACATCCGCGAGCGTTCCGTGTGATTATTCTTCACGTGGCGTAAGAGCGCATCGCGCGTCACACCCACAAATTCGCACGTCTTGCATGCATAAGCGTCGGGCCAATCATTGTGTGCCACCCTTAGGTGCTTTTGCCGCGTGTAGAAAGACTTGAAACGTTGGTCACAATGTCGGCACATGTATTTACTAGTCCGATGCTTCGCCTTGTGATTGTTCATCGTGACTACATTAGCAAAGACCATCTTGCAAATAGGACACTCGGACTGCTCCCGTTTATGCTGACTTGCATGGCCCTTACACCGTTTGATTGTCGCAAAACTTTTCCCGCAGACCTCACAGGTGTAATTCGGGAAGTGCTCGTTTAAATGTATATTCAAGACAACATTACTTGAGAACGTCTTCATGCATATGCGGCATTGCTTCTTCTTCAGATCCATTGCTTTTTGGATTTCAGCATAAATGGTAGCTGAAAAAGATAATGGTGTCCGATAAACAATTATAAACAAATTATTCTCACATTCTATGAGCGCTGTGCAGTTATTCGGCATGAAAAAATCATCCGATCAATGCCCTCTTCTTTGATACTAACTCTTTAAATTAATGTCACGCGGTTACTTGGCTCATAGCTTGATGAGCAATCGAGATAGTGTGACAGAGATCTCTCTATAGCTTCGCTATGGTCTTAAAGAACGCGGAGACCAGAAGAAATGTGGAGAACCGTTCCGTACATAACGGAAGTCTATAGCAGGATTCAATTCAAAAGAGTCGTGCAGACCTTATTTTAAAAATATTGGCATTCTAACTCTGACATTTTTGTATAAGAGGCACTGTGTGATTTTTTTCAGTAATAGAGATAGATAGAGATAGATAGAGTGCAATAAAACATGATACGGTTCATTCGCACAATACTAGAAATAAAAGTGATTATGTACACGCTAAGATTTTATGTATGTAGGTCTAATTCTACACAAAAAAAACTTTTAGTATAGGCGAATTTATTTAAATTATAAATTGTTTCTGTCAATTTTTTCTTACTTTTTACATTATTTTATTATTGTTCAACGCACTAAGATTCATTTAATAACTGTAAAAAAAAATATGTAACTAGTTTATATATACATACTGTTGCTAATGCTTTTTCATATGTAGGCCTCTCTGACAAAATCAAACTTACAAAACAAACATATAAGTAATAACGACTTTTCTGTGAATTTTAGATACGACCCGAATTAAATTGTTTCAGTTTATGAATTAAGTATATTTACCTTTCCTTTTCTTAGATTCTTTCCTTCGAGGCTCTTTCTTGATTATTTCCTTCAGTTTTCTATTCTTTGACTTTTTCTTTTGAAAACCACTTTCGTAGTTTAATTGTAAGGGCTCCTGGTATGTTTCCGACTGCAGGTGTGCAATGAGATTCTCCTCATCTGGAGTGAGAAAATGAAATTTTACTAAAATACTGTGCATATATCAGTATATAACCTCCTCAGTTCTCTATCCTGATTTTTGCATTCATATGGTCTCTATAGTCAACACTGACGACACTTTCAACGTCCGGATGACTCAATGTTTAACTTTTGCCAGATAATCTTCATCATTGAACTAGTATAAGTTTCGAGCACGGAACCCTTACTCTAACGTAGACCTACTTAGCAACAGCACAATGCCCACGCCGCCGTCACGACCCCATCACTACATCGGATCATCGAATGATTAAGCCAGCAACAGCCCCCAACCGAACGGAGTTACACAACATACCACCAGTCGTCGTCCAAGCACCGTTTTTTGAGCATTCCCTTAGCATCGGTGACACTACAGTTTTAAAACATCAAAATAAACTAATCTTCATTTCGAATAAGCAACAGTCAGATATAGCACCGTTACACTAAAACGGGTCTAATATAGGTTTATTTTAAGAGTTGAATGTTTTAAATAAGATAAATTCTCTGAATTCTCATTATTAGATCGCGGCATTTTGGGCAACAGATTTGTGTTGTCTCCAAAAAAAGACTTTATTTCAAGGATTCATACCCAATACTGTGTCAGTTGGGACATACTGTGGATTTTGCTTGAACGTATTAACAAAACCCTTTAATTCCCTATGGTTAGAAATATAAAATTAACAAAAAATCCCTCCCAATCTATATCATTGAAAAATAGAATGAGGAATATTGTATTTTTATTGTATGTAAAAAATATGAAAAGATTAGATTTTCCGTGATAAGCAATACCACCTCATTAAGCTCCGGTATTCAGTCTTAATATATTTGAGTTAATCGTCCCGTAGGAAGACGCCATCCCTTCTCAGGTTAAATGGTAGGCCCAGGTTTCTTATACTTCTTGAAGATCTGGAGCAGACCTTTAGAACTTTCCTCAAAGTCCACCCCGTCTACATCATTCCACGTCTTCATACAGTAAAAAGTATACTAATCGTGAAGGTAAATTCTCCAGCTTTTCTCTGTACAAATCCATTACACTAGAATTGTATTTTTTGCGTAAATTTTCCACGGTAGAAGTTTAGTCGCAATTTGCCAGTGGTTATTATTAGTATTGGGTGGTGGGTAAGTAGAGCTGATATGCCCTTATCGAGATCACAACTTCATTGATGATGACTGGATTCAGTGTGTTTGTCCAGTAGATTTTTAAATTAGTTGCTATTGCCAACTTCGATGATTGATTGTGGGAGTAGATTCCACATGTCAAGGATTCTATTAGTTAAAAAATATTTTCTTACGTTTCTAGAGAAAGGGTATTGTTTGTACTGCGAGGTATTCAATTTATATTCGTTCAAAATACATACATATTATGCACGATTTATTTTAATACTTTTTGTTAACGCACAAAATTTATTTGATTTCGACCAAAGATACACTTCTTAGATAGTGTCCTTGTCTATGATCGAAACAACAGGTATTCGCTACATTTTATACGAACACGGCGTCTTATAATGCTTGGACCACATTAAACGGTCTGAGGACGCGAGCAGTTCGCGCCTCAACAGGGGAAATTACTTTCATAATTATGTATAAGCAAATCAGTGTTCCCATTTATTTTAGAACTTTCTAAATGCAACAACACGGCTCTGAAGAAATAATTGTAGGGCTTAGATCTAAGGATATACTCGTTTCTTAGTTACTTGTATAGGTAATAGGTTCAATTCAACTGAGTAGGAAATGAAAGGAAATCTTCGGCTTACCCACATGATGGAAATCGGAATCGTATGATCGTTTTTCTGTGTCGAAAGTGGCCGAGATTACACTGATTATTGAACTGTCATTCGAAGGACACCCTGGAATTAAAAATATTTCTGCGAAAAAAAACCAACACAGGCATAACTAAACTATAGGATGTTCTTTTTAGAGGGGTGGTTTTCAATCGGGCACTACTTTTTTCGTAGTTGGTGTTTTTGACAGCTGTCACTTGATTTATGCTCAGTTTGGTTTGCCATTTCATAATGAATAGACTTACTCCTGAACAACGTTTGCAAATAGTGCAAATTTAGAAAAAATCACTCTAAAATAAAGTAAAAATCGCGTCGTGGGCCTGTGGCGTGGCCTCCAAGATCGTGCGATTTAACACCGCTGGACTATTTTTTGTGGGGTTATGTGAAGTCGCTTGTCTACGCAGATAAGCCGGACACGATTAACGCCTTGGAAGAGAATATTCGGCGCGTTATTGCTGACATACGGCCCAACTTGCTGCAAAAAGTGGTTGAAAATTGGGCCTCTCGGCTGGAATTTGTTCGAGTCAGCCGCGGCGGCCACTTACCCGAAATCATTTTTAAAACATAATGGCAAACCCTTATCTTTATAATAAAACTAAATTCTTAGCCATAACATCAAATTATATGCGTTTTATCTCTTCTTGAAAACCACGCCTCTAAAAACATCACCCAATATTTCACTGAAGGAAGGTTTCTCTTATTTTTCAAACACCAGAAGACAATTTGTAATAACGCGAAACAAAATAATGACATATTGTCATTAAGGTGTTGTTTATAGTCGCCACTGAGCGTTCGAATTATGTCTCATCAACTGCGGTTGTTTGCCAGCAACAGGTTTAGTCAATCATGACCGTTTACAGCTGACTAGCACATTTTTATTACCGAAATCGCTCGCTCGCACATATGACGACACCCGTGTGTCCGCTTATTCGTCCGTCCATAGTGTTGCTGTTTTTATGTTAGAGCTTTTATAGTTAGAACAGCGTTGACGACATTGACAACTACAAGAAATGCAACAAGAGGGTAGTACAGACCTGGCGCACTTGCGATTCCTGATATGGTCTCCAGAGATTTAATGACCTGACATTTGAACATGTATGAATCGACCAAACGCTGACTACAAAAATCACAAATGTAGTACTTTCCGGCGTGGTGCAATGAATCTAAAATCTGCGAGGAAAGATGAAATTATTTGAGGCAAATTTGGGCGTTTTCCATTTAATTTAGACCCCCAACATACCCGAGTGTCAAAACAACGATTCAATATCTCAAAATAGCTCTCTTCTACACCTTCGTGCGTGCAATTATCGTCCATATCTACTGTGGAATTGGCACAGCCTAAACAGCAACTGCACATTACGTGTTCGTATTTAAAGTCGTTAGATATTAAGTGATTTAATTTTTCTGTCATATTTAAAAATTATATAACAGTAGAAAAACAAACAAATAAATAAAATATGACGTTTCAACACAAAACTGTGAACTCACGAACTGTCATAAAAATCATATAGTGATGGGCAGTTTTAAATTTTGTACTAATTCAAATATTTGTACTGATCGAATCTATACAAGGTTTCGGATGGAATCGACTTGAAACCCAAATAGACGTATATTTTTTTTTCTCAGAAATCTTCAAAAAATGAAAACAATAAAATAATTTTAATGATATCTTTAAATTGGACGTAAGTTTATGACGTCACAACTGCTATTGTCACGTATCCACTCACCTTCGTAACTCTTACCAGACTAGTAGCGTGAGACGCTTACAGAGTCGAACTTTCCATAAGCTAGGCGGCCGCGCGAGGGAAACACGGTGTCGGCCAGCGCTACTACTAAAAGGCTTAGGGCGGCCGAGACTGCTACTTCGCCCCTGAACGCATAATATGCTACCAAATCATTTCCTTGAGAAATAATCCATAAAAAAGTATAATTAAACATTTCAAATACAGTTCAATTATTTTAAGGATTCAATTACTCATTTATTCAATTCAATTATTTTATGGATTCGATGCTGTGCAATTTTGCATTTTTTTTTCATTTTTTGCATTTTATATGCTAAAAATGTTTTGATTCAAGAGGGTTAAGGTAAATCTCTAAGGCGACAGTGTACTGCTTGGTAATTTTATCGAAGACTAATTTTCAAAATTACCAAATTAGACCAGCTTTATTAAACATGCTAACAACATCGCATAACAACAGTACATACAGTGCAGTGAATGATTTTTTTTTTTAAATGATTGCTATGACCTAGCAGCTCTAGTCACAAACGCTCTCGCGACTCGCTCGCCGATCGCTCGCTGTCAGTTTGACGTTTGTACAATGGATATTGCATTAGACAAACGTCAAACTGACAGCGAGCGACCGGCGAGCGAGTCGCGAGAGCGTTTGTGACTAGAGCTGCTGGTCATATACAATTATTTTTGGGCCCCACTCAACTAGGCCAAATATGCCTGTCTTAGAGTCAGGGGAGAAGGTGGTAATGAAGCGTTAAAAATGGTATGACCATTTGCAGATTTGAACCTGCGAGCTTTGGGTTAATAGTCCAACACCTTAACAACTAGACTACCACAATCTCAATGCACCTTAATCTCATTTGGATCAATGGTTCAACGTATTAAATACTAGACTACCATAATCTCTTAACCACTAGACCACCACAATCTCATTTATTTTTAATCTTTTTGTTCCCTCTCAAATTAATTAGTTACTAATTAATTAATTTCATAATAACAATTAAATCACACTATATCAATTACTATTAGGTATTAATTAATATAGATTACTTTCTGATTGCGGTTTTGGCTAGCCGGTTACCAAACGTGTGACAATATAACATTTAACCTAGCGCTTGCCCGACCGACAAGGCACCACCTCGTTTGAATCGCTCGTTCCTCAATCTATGTCTAAACTGGCAATCACTCAAACTTGGGTGTGTATTGCCATTTACTTCAAAAATAATAAAAAATCCTTTAGGTTTATATAAAAGAATTTTAAAGATGGATGATTGTCAAAATGTACAAAATGACCTTAACCTCTTTTATGATTACTGCTTGAATAATAAACTTAGTCTTAATTTAAACAAATGTAAAGTGATGACTTTCTCTAGATCACCCAACCCGATTATTCATAATTACAATATAAATGGTCAGCCAATTAAGCGAATTTATAAATTAGGAGTTGTTTATGATACTAAATTGAATTTTAATGCTCACGTGGACGAAATTACAACTAAATTTTTTAAGCACTGGGATTTATCTTAAGAATAACGAAACCTTTTAAAAACCATGTTTCAGTAATCACAATTTTTAATGCATTAATTTATTTATTTTTTATGGTACAATAAGAAGTTACAACAATAAATGATATAATAACACTGAACAAGGAATTAAATTAATATAATATAGACAAATTAAACATCAGTCATTTATTGTTGCTCTGAAGTAAAATGGCTACTCTAACTAGGTTAAAAAACCTGTTCCAAGGGCGGCCAGGTATAAGAAGTGTAATAAGAAGTAAGTTGGAATATGCTAGCGTTATGTGGAATCCCTCGTACCAGCAATATGATCAGCTAATAGAACGCTTGCAAAAATCTATGCTGAGATCACTAAGATATAGATTTAATAGAAGTCTATACTACAATAGCTATCAGGACTTATTAAAATACTATAATTGCATCAGCTTAAAGCAGGGGTGCTCAAACTTGAACTGCTGGCGATCTACCTCAATATTTTTAGACTACTTACGATTGACTCTGAGAGACTGCAAGTGTGTGTGATGCAGGGTTGTCGTACATACACGATACACCCTACCTACCTAGGTAGGGCGTACCGTAGCATATATAGATATTAAGCTTATTTAAATTTAATTTTCCATCTTTGCATAGAACCCGTCAATTATTTTTTTTTTAATCTCATTGTTCTCGCCGGTATATCGAATGCATTTAATAAATACATAAATTGTCTTGACACTCTGTTCGCTAAGAAGCAATCCTTTCAGTCAACCAATATCAATATAAGCAATACAATTATATGAATAATTTATATATATATTTAAACTGATTTATTATGTCATATATCATGTGAATTCAAGCCATGTCAGCATTTTGATATGATTAAGAGTTACAAGCATAATTTAACTATAAATGTTTAGTCTCTAACTTAGTTTTTAGTGTTTATATTGACAGTAGAAATCTTTGATTAGTTTTACAAATACTTTTTAAGAATGTAAAGTTATCATTAAATTGTTTGTAAGACTGTTGATTTCTCTCAATAAAGAATAAAGAATAAAGGTAATTATTTTTCATGTAGTATCTGTGTTGTAACCTTTTAAATTTCGTAGTTTAAAACCAAAATTAGATTCATCGCATCACAAATTGATTTTTGCTGTTTGCAAAAGATTTCTATAGAAAATTAATATATTCATTCAACAGTAAAATCAGTCGAATCACGCAAATTTGGACAACCACTCAGTTAAAGGCTAATATTATATATTATTTAGAATCCAAGAAGTACAAATTCGTCCACATACTATGTTAATTTACCTTACCTCCTTACTTACCGGAAAATAATTATTTTTGCCAATGAATCTGAAAAAAATCTCCACACCAGCAATCTGTGTAGGTACAACGTAGAGAGTGCATCTGTATGATTTATGTAATAATGATTATGCAGAGAGTAGTGGTTGGCGGGAGTGGTTGAATATGCAGCTGTCAAAATTCAACCCCAAATCAAAGACAATTTCATTTAAAAATTTATACAGCAATACAAAATACATTAGGATTTGTACAAAAAGTCGAACCAGTTTTTAAAAAACATAATTATTATAATTTCGCATGTGTTGGCGGCGAGGCGCTGAGTGCAGTTCTGACTGCTTCATTGTAGCCTTTATGATACGCGGCCATTCATTACGGATAAAAAACATGTTTATACAGTTTCACAACAAAAATTAATAATAATCTTATTATATCACATATTGCCTGCATCATTTACACTTACTTTGAATAATCCAGTTAAAAGTATGGCAACAGTAGGTATTTTATTTTTTAAATAATTGCTTTGACCTAGGTCAGGGGTGCTCAAACGGTCGATTGCGAGTATTTTTTTAATCGATCTCGAGGAAAATTTGCCGATATAGATCTATTCACAGATTTTGTTTTAGTTGATCTTACAATTAGGCCAGAATAACCACTTTCACTTATCACTTTCTTTTATCGTAATAACCCCTGCTAGCGGTGAAACACGGCTTTATCGAAGGAACGCGCGGAACTTGTCAAAGAAACACTGCGACGCACAACGTTTTTGATTCCTGCCGATTTTTCTATAAACTTCGGGCGACACCCTACCTACGTCACAATCCTGCATCACATATACTTGCAATTTCTCAGATTCGAGATCGGAGTCTAACAATATTGAGGTAGAACGCCAGCAGTTCAAGTTTGAGCACCCCTGACCTAGGTCATAATACAATTATTTTGAGACCTACTCAACTAAGCTAGTGTCAGAGAAGATAAAAGCTTTAAAAATGGTTAGACTATAATGTGCGGGTTCGAACCAGCGACCGCTGGGTCAATAGTCAAATGCCTTAACCACTAGACTATTACGATCTACGAATAAGCCCCACTATTAAGGTTGCATAAGCCACACCTCACCTTATGCTAATCATAACTATAACAGGCCGCAGAATATTAAAAAAAAAAGTTAAAAAATTACTATTGGTTTTGTAACTTTAGAAAGAACATTTTAGGTATAAAAATATTGTTAATAAAATAGTACATATAAAGTTTGTGTGCGAACATCACTTCAGAATTCATGTCAAATGAGTTCACACACCGATTATACTTCAATTTTCCCCCTACCCTCATTCTTACTACTATTGGTGACAAGCTAAAAAAAACATAACATTCAGCATAAAACTTTTGATTGTTATTTACTTACGAGTGGCAGTTTTTCTGTTTTCTGAAAAAAATCTCAATGCAGAGAGCGAATTATTTTTTCATCCCTTTACCAGCCCCAAAGCTTTTGTGCACGGAGAGATTCTCAAAGATATAGAATACCATTGGCAATAGGTCATTTATTTTCTATCTTGACTAATTCAATATTTAAATTACATCTATAAAAGTGCTAAAAAGAGATTGGAGAGACATTTCAGGGATATGCGAATCATAATGCTTCACAGATTTATGAGTTTTTTACTTTTAACTCTACCTAAATAGACTCCCCTTAATATATTTTCGTCCCTAATTGGATTCAAAATAATGAAAAATCCCATAAATTGAAACGCTACCAATACTGCATCAGTCTCATAATTCAAACACAAGTTGTTTCAATTCGATTGTTTGGAAAATCTATCTTTTTACTTTCGTTTAATTTAAGTTTTTCTTTTTCGTGTGTCCTAATGTGGCTTCGCAACGAACAGGCCTGAACAAACGCCTTACCGCACAGACTGCACACGTGATTCCTAATATTGAGGTGAATTTTCATGTGATCGCGCAACGTGCGCAGGCGTGGATATGACTTGGAACACTCGTTGCATTTGTATATGCGTTCGCCCGTGTGCACGATCATGTGCCTCTTGAGCAGCATCAACTCGTAGAAGCACTTTCCGCACAGTTCGCACGAGTAGTTTCGCAGCCTCTCGGAATGGTGCCGTCGGCAGTGCTTGTCGAGCATGCTCTTCACGAGGAACGATTCGGCGCAGCACTCGCACTTGTACTTCTTCATGATGTCGTGTGCGTCCTGCATGTGCTTCTCGCGCGCGTAGAACGCCGTGAAGCGCTCCGGGCACAGTTTGCAGATGTACTTTTTCTGCGCGCGGTGCTTTGCGACGTGCGTGTCGTACCGGCCCTTGGAGGGCAGCGTCTCTCCGCAGTGCCGGCAGGTGAACTCTCCAGTCGCGTGACGTCTGTAATAGAAATATTACTTATACATTTGTCCGGGTCAAAATTCATAAAACATTTCTAATTTTAGAGAACAACGGGAATTTAAAGAAATAATCCTCAGAAGTCAAATTATTTTGGCACTGGAGACCCACAGCGTGACTGCAGTGATTGACGCTTTGTATTGAAGGAAGGTTATCATGAATTTTGGCAGTTATAACCACGATTTTAGGCTGCAGGCCACATACAAGTCTGACTGGCAGCTGTATTGTAGTGTAATCGTAAAAATGTACTATAGCTTTAGTTTGAGTGGAGCTACCGTCCATTGAGTAGACGACAAATAAATGCATTATGAAGTGAGATTATATTCTTACTCGTTCTACATCTGTATTCATAAATGGGGAACTGGTACGTAGAGTAAATATTTATAGACATGTATTAAGGTGCATTTGTTTTGCAAATCTGTCTTCTTCTAAGACTTCTTTAAGGAATTTTGGAATCTTTCAATCACTGCTTCTCAAACTAGCCTGTGCGGGTACCGTTTGAGAGCTTTGTAAGATATATATTATTATCTAAATTTAAATGTGGCTATATGGCTTAGACAAACCGGGTATATTTGTATATATTTAAATCCTTGACTAGTTCAAAGAAGAGAATGTCTATATATAAGCAATACCTCCTTATTATTATTGAAATTAATTAAAATATGGAGCTATTTATCCGATTTCACAATGTGTGCATGTAATAATATTGTTTTAGAATATACGGGCAGGCAACACCTCCTGTCACAGAGTACGCTCTAGTTGACAGTCGCTTTGGCGGTTTATTCTTGTCAGGTGATAATATGTATTCATAAAAATCATTAAAATGTCAAATAAATTGATTTTTTTAAACGCATTCCGCTGCGTAGTAATTCCGCGAAGGTCGTTCACTGCCCGCCCGCTTTAGTTTCTTATTATTGGCAAATAATAAGTGAATACAATAGGACCTGAAATGGTTCTGGTAGATGGACTTGAGCGCGAATCCCTTCCCGCACACCTCGCAGACGTAATCCGAATAGTGTTCGTTAATGTGGACCTTGAGGCTGCGATTGTTGAGGAACGTCTGCGAGCAGATCTTGCACTGAAGGTTTTCTTGGTCCATCATTGACAGGATCTCGCGGGTTCTCTGCGCGTGGCTCGCTGAGAATTAAGAAATGCACATAATCCACTATATTATATTTGTAAGAAGAGCGCAGTTACCATGAAAATCACTGACTGATGGTGATGAGGGAGATAATATTTACAGTTTATCGAAGGTATTTAAGACTTCTTTACAGTCTAACTGTTGAACCCATCCCAGTATCCAGTACGTCCAACTCCATTTATTCGGTTTTACATATTTAGATGTTGAATCAAGATCTTAGGGGTTAGTCACAGATCTTTATGAAAGTGGAGAAATTATTATGTGATTTGCCTTGATCGCATAAGAATGTACATAGAACCCATTGTTCGAAAATGGTAGGAAAAAGAACTAAATTGGATGGAAAAGGTGGTCTTTGGGGATTTTGTCTTCCGTGGGACAATTCGCTTATATAAGGCTGCCGACACAACATTTAGTATATCGATGATTGTTTATTTTTGAAGTGAAAACTTCTATATGCAGGGCTCGGGCGAATTTTGGATGGGGAAATTTAATGAGTTGAAGTCACGACAGTGAGTCAGTGACGAGTTAACAGTATTAATTTTAATATTCTATTCCTGTCGCTGCTCATATCAGTTTCCGTAGTGTAGCGGTTATCACGTTTGCTCACACACACAAAGCCTTCTTTTCAATACCAGGTGGAAATAGGTTTTCACTCGGCAGTCCTCGAAGACTGACTGCCTATTTTTTATTTATTTATGACAATTTAATTTAGAAATAATTCTAATAAACACTCTAATCATTGAAATATGTTATCACTGTAACAGGAAGCGATGAGCACCACTGTTGATGAGCACCAATGTTCCCCGACCTCTCAACTAGTGAAAAAAAAAATTGAATTAAGTTGTTTATAAGACGAGCCTAATATCGATATATAATAAATATTAATAAAAATATTTTTTTTCCTACTGTTTCTCTAGGTATTATCGTGTCATGTTTCTGAGAGCCAAGAATCGGGGTCATTGTGCACCAGGTGACCAGTCTGAATGATCAAAAGTGGCTTCAAGTGTACTTCTGAACAAAAGAAAGATACAAATGCAATAAGTGTGTTATTTATATTTTTTAATGCCTGGTTCGTTTGTGAACTTTATGACAGATAACAATATGAAAAAAACATGACATATACTCCAATTCTCCTAAAATACCTCTTGTTCCTTTGAAAGATCTTTTGACATTTGAGTCGCCGGAATTTGTCAATAGTAGCAAATCTTCATCCAAGCTATCAACATGATTTAAAATCGCTGCATCGTCCTGCAGCATCTTCTCGATCTTCAGTTTTTTACGTTTTTTGTTCCTCATCTTCATTTTTGGGACACCTGTGGGTTAGATAAACATAAAAAAGTTATTTTAAAACTGTAAATGGGGCCGCTATTTATAAAGCGAAATATTTGTTGAATATAACAAAAGTATAAATATGAAATGAAAAATTTAAAGGTTTAGGGTGGATAGTGTGAATTTTTAAAAAAATTAAATATTGTTTATATGAGCACATTTCACAACACGATAATTTATATTTATACGAAGATTTACACAATCTCACACCAAATGCTATCGACTGGATATATTCTCTGGACATAAACCTATAGTCGCAATTTCTGGTTTTTCCTAGACTTTTCAAACTATTATGTTTAATATTTTAATATTTATCTTTAACTTCTGACATTTTAATATCACTCTGACAATTGTATTACGTATAGAACTTTAACTACAAATTACCTGTAATTAGCTAAAACAGCATTGTACATTTTTGTCATACGATAAATAAATAAATAACACAATAATACTAATTATTTTATGTCAGACGTGTTATTAGAATAGAAAGAAATGGTATTTTACTATAATGGCTGAGGCCCCAATTGTATACTAACAATAACAAAATTAATACAGGTGTACCAAGGCCGGTCAATCTCCCGGCACGCGGCGCGGCCTCAATAGCGAACAAACTTATGACAAGAGCGATATCATAAAAAGTTTCCATTTTTTTTTCGGCAACCATGATGAATTTTAATATAACATAAAAAAAATCATAATTGAGATCGCAGGGCCAATTAGCTGTTTTTTTTTATCGGCAATGGTCTTGGGACACGGTGTTTGTAGTGATATTCAAATAACTTCCTTTATTTAAATTCATTTTAAATCTTGATATAAAATTTTACAAAATAAATCCTACACAATTAAAGAATTGTGAACAATAAAATATAAACCTTTCATTCTCGGTGAACCACTCTCTTTATCTGGGTAACTTCCATCGGGTGAATCTGGAGCGATGCACGAATTTGCGGGCGAACATTCCCTCTCGAACTTGACGAATTTATCTTCTGCGACTTGATCGCTCTCCGAATGCACATATTGATCTAAAAAGCAAACGATTACCATAATTTTAAATTCATTTAATAGTACTTAGAGAATGACCAAATCGTAACTTTAAAGTGGTGTCATAAAAAGAATATAGCAGTCGTACACGTTGTCCCCTGAGCAGCATATATAGAACACCGGTGTTACGGTGATGGACATTGGACAAAATTGAGAACATGCAGACAGCACTACCTACTACTTCACCAGATAGTAGACTTTATATCTCAGTCATTGCTCAAACCTCTCCATATGAATGCGTCACACTTTTTATAAACAATTTTTTCGAGTATTCAATTTGTCTCTGATCGATTTTCAACATACACATGACAACATTGCAGACTATACCGTAATCTGGGTTTGATTGCCTGTAAAGAGAGAAACTAGGCTTTGCCCATTCCCACGACGAAACCTATTCATGGATATGTGTAATCACTTCATAGGTGGGCATCTTGTTTCAAGCTCTGTGTGAACGGTGAAAGAACGCGAGATTCATCTTACCGATAGCTTAAATGTTTGTTCGAGATATTGAAATCTTGTTCATCTGTGATGCTTATCATTTAAGCTAATGTATGCCAACATAAAATCATGTGTTTTCTTACCATTTCTTCAGTCGCAAACTCATCCGGACGTCACGGGCGCTCAGCATCATTCATGTGTGTACGACCACCAGTGTTTCTTTTAGACAAAATGCCAAAATGGGGGGCATTTAAGAGGTTCGGGGGGGGGAGGAGGGGCGAAGTAAATAAAACAAGGTAATATTACTTAATTTAAAATAATACGTTGTACTCACTTAGACCGAAAAAGTGAACTAGTACTAATGTAAGATGTTTGGCATTTTTTTTCTTGACGTTTCAATACAGCCAACCTGATTTTCTTTTTAAAAACCGATATAGAATTTAATGAAGATATTTATGATGTTCGAAAAAATGAAAACTGATGCTGCCAACATTAAAGAAAAAATATTAAATTGGATGTACCCTTGTGCCGCACCAGTGTGGCACGGACGTTAGTACGCAGGTGCAAAATATCTTTTTAATACCATGTTTAATGCATGTAATAATGTGTATGCATGAGAAATAAAACAATTTGAATTTGAAGCTGTTATGGGGGCCATTTTGACAGCAGACTGGTTTACGTGACACGTGTAATAAGACTTTTAAGGTTACTTTCTCTTAACTCAATAACCTGTAGAATACGAACCGGGTTCCAATGTTTCGAGCTCCGTTTTAACAACTCTCTCAAACATCTCCATGGCATTGAGGACCTGCCGTTTGAACTCACAGCAACGCTTCAGTTTTTCGATGCACTCATCGCATATAAGAAGAGGGCTGACTTCCTCAGACCGGCTCCTCGAAGGGAACTGAAACGAATAGAATACACTGAAAAAAAATTAGGACTATTCAGATGCAGGATAGCTGTATTTATAACATTTATTTCCATTGTTGTATATATTGTATTTATTTCAATTTCAATAAAAGAAATAGAAACAATAATTATTCATACAAATGAAATACATATTTTGTAGCAAAATCTAAAACAGTAGGATATAAATGAATCAAGTATCGTCGAACAGAATGAGATTGTACACCAGAAAAGCTCAATTTTGTCGATGCTAAAGGCGAAAAATCAGTGTCGCCATCAGCCTTATAGCTGCTGTTTAATTTTAGGGCTCATTTGCGCACACATGTAAATTGTTGATAATTCCAAGAACTGCAAATGCGGATTATTCGCAAATTTCAACATTGTTGCGTAATTAGTGTATCCCATTTAAGTGGATCTCACAGCCAAGCCCAGCAGGTGGCTTACTGCTCAGCTGCCCGGTGGAGTAGTGTGTTGGTAAATGTCTAAAACTGACCAGGAATTTGCTTAATCAAATAAACATTTTCATAAATATCCCTTACAGTCTACTGGAACTTTTTTCAGAAGTAAGATTTGAACTTCTAGCTGATGATGAAACAACTTCATCGAGTGTGATTGAAATTTAATTTTATATAAATGCAATACATGTTTGTTAGATCTTAAATTCCGTTTTATTTCTATACTCCTTCTTTTACATAGGTAGTGTGAATTTTACCTAGGTTTTTCATATACAACAACTGTGTAACGTACGTTTTCCTCTCAACGATCTAAATCATTCGTACATTTCTCTGTGGGAGCTATCTCTTAAATTAAAGTGAACAAATAGTGGGAAAGATAGGAAAGTTCGTCGGTTAACTCGCTGTAAGATGATTTTATTTAGGCATGAAACAAAAGACCGCCTTGCCCTTCCATAAACTGTATGACAAAATGGAAACATATTAAGTTAAAATAATTCAAACGCCAGTTGAACATAATATAATTCACGGATTTCTGACTTGCCTTCACTCCTAGGCACCGCTCAAGCATATCTGCGAAGCTTTCCGGGTTACTGTCGAAACTATCGAAAGACTCCAACATACTCTTGCAGGTAGCTATGGCCAGACAGCCCCTGCAAATGGCCGAAGGCTTCATCTCGTCCTCATTGGCGATGGGAATTATGGCTGAAATTTCACCTGGGTTTACAATAAACGCCATTTTAGCGTTATAAACACATTCATATAAAGAGTTCAAATATTAGCAATCAAATTTCATATTGTCTGAAACAAAGTTGTCAAATGTCAAAAGAATTGACAGTAGCTATGGGCAATAGGCACAAAGTCGCATCGCAGCTCTTTTTAACATTAACTCGCGAGTTGCAATCGCAAATTGTGATAGAGCATTTCGTCAAGAATCTTGCCACGGGCAGATATGCGTTAGGCGGTAGATATATCCGATTACCGAATTACTCATTAGTCAATGTATTCATCATTGCATTCAGCCCAGCGAAAGTCGCGCGATCAGCCAAGCAATCATTGCCACAATACAATCGCAGACTTTGACAGATCACTGGAAAATTCTTAGAACGCACCGATCTGAATGACTGCTACTGTACATACGTGTAATTTTCCGAATTACAAAATTAAAATAAATATAAATTAATAAAATTGCTGCGCCACATATTCCTACGCTCCTACTACCATTTACTGTTCAGAGTGTCTGTCTAGTAATACAAGTATGCAAGACACAATAATAATAAACACTAATTTAAATTGGATACCAAGTGAGGAAAAGTTTTATGCAACGCTCCATACATTATTATTAAACTTAGTCAATAAATCCAAAATTCACATTAAAAATACATTTTTTTGTAATTAATAATTCTCTTCCGTCGCAATCGACGTTCTTATAAGTTGAAATCTATTGAAGTCGCCCATCATAAGTAGGCCTCTGTTAGTTTATGAACCTCAGATGTCGAAGAATCTGTGATAAGTCGAAACAGTAGCAGAGTATGCTCCGCTTAAATCACAATCATTTTCATAGCTAATTGGCAGAGATGTTAACGTTCTTTAAAATTGGCAATCCCTTTAATAAAATCATACCGAGATTTTTTTTTTATTGTTTTTATGGAATGAACATAATGAATTATTTTACTTTAAAGTAAACAAATATTTATGATTTGCTTTTATCAGTAAATTAAATATCAAAAACTTAGTTTCTACTGTGATAAGATCTATTACAAGATATATACAAGCGTATTTACAAAACCCAAAGTTATATTTCAAAAAATATTTGTTGAAAATGTTGGATAAAATCATTGAGCTGAGATGTAAAGAGCAGGTTTACAATGTTACTTTTTCTAAAATAGTTTTAGGTGCCAATTTGTTAAATTTTCTGGCTAGCAGACCTTTTTGAAACAATCTGTTTACTATCGGACTGTCAGGCCCTCCCGCATGTAAAGAAGTTTACACTTCTAAAAACCTTTTGTAACGTTAATTTTATAGGCAACATTTTTGTTCGGTGAAGAGCAGATACTAGATTTTAAACACATGACAGTCTAAATAACAAAAAACACTGCGACTAGATTTTTTGCCCATTACTATATAAAACAAAGTGTCAACTGTCAACTTGTCAATCTCATATTATGTTTATTTTGTAGTAATTCAAAGTTTATTTGATGTCGTTGTGTAGATATTATTTATTTGTAAATTCAAATAATGGCTCCACACGAGGAAAATGGAGTTTGCAGATGTTGTCTAACAGTGGCGCTTTGTAGGAGTATGTTTATGCCAGTGCTGATTAATGGTCTAAAAGAGATTTACTCAGAGATGCTCGACAACTGCCTCGCTTTAAAAGTGAGCCTAATTTATTTCATTTTATGTAATTCAATATACATTCATACAGTTTTATAAATCACTTAGTGAAGTAATTGTAGCAGCAGTTTATACTACTTACTTAATTTAAAAAAAACCTTTTGATGAACCTTTTTCTTTTATAAAACAATTGTAGTAAAATAATTTTACTACTACTTCCAATCGTCTGTTCGTTAACTTGACTCGTAACGAATTTACAAAAGGTCTAACGTTTATAAAACCGGCCCTGATTGTTACTATCCGCTGTTACTAGTAGTAACTACTCGCTAACACTAAGTATCTTTCTTTAATTTTATCTTTAATTTTCCTCGTAGATTCCGCACAACGACTCTACACTCGGGCTGTATTTAATCTGCGGAATCTGCATTGATAAACTGAAATATTGCTACGATTTCAAGCAGCAAGTTTTGGATGCTATGAGAGCCTTCGACAGCGTTATTAAATTGGAGAATACTAACGAAGGTATTGGCATTTTTCAATGTTGACTTTATTAATACATTCAGCTAACTTATACGACATCTTAAAAATGCCATACATGAGAAACATAGATCAATGAATAGAAATATACGATTAAAGCGCTACTGTTGGAAATGTGCTATTTCATGAGGCGGAGACCCATGACAAGCATGTGCGGATGAGATAGAAACATTGTAAGGACGAAATCAAGAGGCTCAGTAATACAGTTCTACAGAGAGCTTAGGATTTTATTTTTTATGAACAAACCGTAAATAATATTTCAAAATCGTTTGGTTTTCGTAATCTTCATAAAATTTGCTTCTAATATGTGGTAATATTTTACTCGAAAACTATATTAAATTTGACCAAAAATGGTTTTTTTAAAGACCAATAGCTTTGAAGGTTTTTTCTCCAACACTCGAAGACAATTATTATTTATACTCAAATTATACCTCAAACACGCTAAAACTAAGTCAGCTTGAGAGTAATCTGAAAAATCTGAGTAGTTTGGAGCAATTTTGTATTTTTATTGATTCCTCGGCTATTTTTTAAGGAGCTGGAATACTATTTATAACTTTTACATTACATGTTTTAACATTTATATGATTATTATAATAAAATGCTATGATTTTTTTTGTATGCAGGTTGTCCCGAGACCATTCCCGATAAAGGAGCGTTTGCAAGCGAACGAAAGAGCGATTTACAACCAGCGCTTTAATGAAATCAATAAATTTGGGGATGAATTAATTTTGCATTTTTCATATAATTCGTTACTCGTAATAGTAAAGTAAAAGTAACATAAGCATCCCCTTAAGTCCTCGGGAATGGTCTCGGGACAACCTGTTTACTGAAAAATGTTTTAAACTTATTTAGACATGTGTAAAAGCTACCTGCTGACTTGACTCACTTGGCATTCGTAGCAGGACCTTAATACATCCTTTCCTCAATACCTCCAGAAATATTTAAAAAGAAAACTAAATGTTATCCAGTTACTAGTGTATTACGATTCCTAGCCGTCTGTGCGTTAAATATATAGAAAATAGTGCGGTAAATCACCTTAAGGGGGCCTCTTTCCGAAAGCGCTCTTCTCCGTCTTGCACATTTTGCAAACCTGCAAAATTGCCACATATTCAGTTCTCATGCCCAGTTTAATTGGTAGTTTTCTATTGACCTCAAAGACAATTAGACTTACCTAATTAGTGTCTATATTCCTAATTGAAAATCACAAGCATTTGCTTTGTTTGGAAAAAACGCTAAGTTGCATTTCACACGTCAAATCATATCATCAGGCAAGTTATAAATTCTTTTCTCATGGTTTCTTTTCCGTTTAGACCTCTTTAATCATTTAATAAGACTTCATTTTATTTTTAACGTCCTCTTGTCAAGTTTGTTCTATTTTCATTAATTAATTAATTTGATTAATCAATTAATTTGACTAACTAATTAATTTGATTAATTAACATGTGTAATTATTTGTTATAATATTCTGGCTCATGTTAAATTTAATACATTGTCTTTAGCACTGTTCTAGTATAAGTTTGTATATTTTTTTTGTATGGTATGGAGCTTTTCAGTACATTATTTTTTATGGTATTACTTTCTATCAAACTATTAGTATTAAAAAAAAAATGTCGTTCGTATACACTTATAAATGTGTTGGAAATAAATAATCAAATCGTATTTTATCTTATAGAAGCCCAGATAATTTTGAGATAAAATGATACAGGCTATTATTTTTCATCTACAAATAAAAGAGTCACAACGCTACATCTTTTGTATGGAGAAATGACGGCGATGCGCCCCTTCAGTGAAGACGTTTAACAATGTTTCAGAACTAAAACGTAGCATTTTATAAATTTCAGATGTTGAAGACGACCTCGATGTCACTGATAATATTTGTGAATTCAAATCGGAAAGTCATACAGATGATAGCGTGTTCGTCTCGAACCGTTTGCCGGACATTCGGAACGGTGCCAACAACACCATAGTGCCTCCGAAGCGCAAATACAAAAAGAAAAAACGTACGTCAAATGTTTATGATTACACCACGTTCTTATCATAAGGAGGAGGTAGATTCCTCTCACAGTTTGGCGCCTCAAGCCTTCGTCGGTCTGTAAGGGGTACAGCTTGGGTGAAATAACGAAACCGTGTCACTAAATAATCTAAGGAAATTATTTAGTGACATGGTGGCGTAATCAATTTTTCATCATTTGGAAAAAAAATGTTTTTCAACAGCTGTACCTTGTTTTAACAAGTTCTATACAACAAAGTATAGTTTATACATCTAAAAAATATTTAAAAATGTAAATGTGGCAATAATTAATAAAAGTTATTAAAAATAGTGAAAAATTGAGTATCCAACATAAAAAAATCGATAAAAGCAGCTTTTTTAAAAAAAAAGAAGTTTAAGACAGATAGTGATCTGAGTGATATTTTCTAATAGAGAATTTCATGGTGAACCGGATGACATAAAATTTGTGGCAATTCGACGTCCCAGGCCACCGAAGCTGATTTTTCTTCACAATGGTGAGTTTATGTGTTTAATATGAGGTGGAAAGCTGCTCAAATTTGTAATTTGTAGTTGTAAAATATTTATTGCAATGCAACGCTTGAAATTATGAACGTTATTAAATTTACACCACCACAAGTAAAGTCTGCCTTCGTACTGACATGGCTGCTACATTGGGCTGTATATTTTTATTACTGTAAGCTTTGTTTACGTATAAATAAATAAATGGCCAGTCAGATCTCGAAGGTCTCCATATGATCATTTCTAAATAGCGTCGTATTATTATTTCATAGTAAATAAGTCATTATTTGTTGTATAGCTCGCACTTGACTCTGGTAATCGTTAATTTAACAATTTAAAACCCTACCTATCAATATCTCTGCAAGCTTTCATATCACCGACAGGAGCTGAGCCCGCAATAGCTGAAACCAAATGGTAACTATAACCTTCCAATCATGGATGCTATACATAGTCCAGAAAAGTTGGAACGGAACCGACGGAGATAATTATGAGAAGACTCTTTATTCAAATTCAATTTTTATCTCAAAAAGGCAAAGGCTTTGGCGACAACTTGTGTCAACGCACTCGGAAATTTAGGATGAGTCTTGTATCAGCGGTACTCGGGAGAACTGAAAATAGTTGCGTTGATCTGGAAATTCTGAGAAGTTTCCAAAATGCTCAAAAATACCTTCCTAGCGTATTACCTAAATTCCTATACAATCTTCATCCCCTTATTTGTGATCAAACTTTGAAAGATAAAATTAGCTCCTGTGGGTCATCCTTAGAAGATAGACATTTATGCTATTGCAGATTTTTCTGTATGATTTTTTAAGACCTACAATTCTTTAGGATATTAATTTGATATATTTCTAATGGTTTAGTCAGCGTCAGACATGTAAGCGCTCTAAAAGCGTCTTTCTACAACTTCAAAATATTAGCAAATATTTAATGTTTTGTAATAAAGTGTCTTTTACAACTTTCATAACAAAACATTTATTTTTACAACAAAACATCGATTTTTCTCCACTATTTTTAAATTTAATATAAATATATTTTATACATAAACCTTCTGGAAGAAATTCTCTAAATAATGGTAAAAACCGCATCAAAATCCATCGTGTAGTTTAGAAGAACTAATAATTTATTTGAGCTCATTTGCGATTCTTGTTCCCTGCCTCTTTTGATCCAGAGAATAGAATCACCCTGCAGCCTTCGATATCTATCCCTAAATTATATTATTAAAGTAGTTCAATTTACCGACAATGTGATTTGTTCCGATTTCAGCATCTGGTGCACAGAGAGCTCGCGAAATCCTCGAAATGATGGATCAGGAGAAACTGCAGTGCAAGATCTGCACAAAGATATTCCCAAACAACTATGGCCTTAAAGTGCACATGCACGTCCACTTCCCCGACTACAAGTGCGACATCTGCGGCAAGGGCTTCGCTATCAAGAAACAGTGCCAGTATCACAAGCGGAGACACCAACTGGGCGATTTCGTTTGCGCGCAGTGCGGGGAACTTCTGCCGTCGAGAGCGAAATACGACCATCACATGTTCTCGCATAGGAAAAAGTACAGCTACGTCTGCCGATATTGCAACGAGCGATTCAAATCGCACTACGCGCGCGAGAAACACCTCCGCGATGCGCACGAATCTGAGAAGAAATACAAATGCACGCAGTGCTCTGAAATGTTTCTCGTTAAGGGTACCCTCGATATACATTACAAACGGATACACGCTGAACGCGAGAATAAGTACATCTGCGATCTATGCGATAAGTCGTTCTTTGATCGGACGGCGCTGAAGAAACATATGATTGTTCATAACGGCGAAAGGATACATCAGTGTAAAGTGTGTTTCAAATCGTATCCGCGAATACGGACGCTCCACGAACACATGAAGATACATAACAATGTACGTGATTATATGTGTAGCGTGTGCGGGAAGTCTTTTGTGCAAGCGTGTACACTGCGTGGGCATTTGAAAGTTCACGAGAAAGAGAAAATGCGAGAAAGTGATACGAAACCTGTTGAAATCGAAAGAGCGTTTTAGATAATCTTAGTATAATGATGTATTTTGCATGTGCCAGTACGGACTAGAATTGACCTTGAAGTCAGTTTGGGCCTCGCACCAACGTTAACCCTTAGTTCCAACCAATAACCATAGACAATAAACATGTAAAAATTTAAGTTATTCGTGGAGTAAGGAATTTAATCTCCGGTTAAGATGTTGCTGATGTATTTATGACTCCAACAGACTTAAGATTTGTGAACAGTAAAATAATTAAGTTTAATGAGTGAATTGGAGATCTGACGAGAAGTGCCAGTCATGAGTGTCCATTTAGAGAATTTGGTTTGCTTTGTCAATAATAGAATTTGGTGGAATCTGACAAGGCAACTTTGTGAGCTTTGGTAATTGAGAGATTAATAGCTTTGCAAGGGGAATACGCCCCTTAATTTGACACAAAATGTTAAATCTACTTCTCGTCAATATTTATTTTCTCGATTCTTGCATTCAGTTTTTTTCGTTTAAAGTTTTGATAAATGTATGGAAAAATTGACTTTTCGAGGCTCTTAACTTTTAAACAAGGCAAAATTTAACCTCTTTCATTTTGTGTTAACTCAGATAATTATGAAATAAAACTGTATCCAGGAATATTTTTCGTCTATATCTACAAAAAAATGTTTTGCAACGTAATGTGGAGAAACGAACGGTCGCGTCCTCTTACGAGTAGGACATTGTCTCGACGATAGCAATAGATTTTTCAATTGCTTTTAAATGAGAAGCCGTGGGAAATTTAACCTATAGTAATTCCACTATTTTGGCATTGGGATCCGCAGTGTGGATCGTATAAAAAATAATCATTATTGCCAGCATTAAAGTTGGGATGGAGATATGTCGACCAAATGTTTTCTGAAGTCTTAGTAAGCCCCTATAGTGCGGTGGTCTGTACACCCAATGCAAGATTGGAATGTCTCGAGTTGAATTCTCAACGGTTTTCATTTAGCGATGGTTATCATATAAATAAGTGGTCTGTGCTTTGTTGAGACTGATATTTTCATTATATGTTACGAAATGCCATAGAACTATAAACGGCCCTATGCATAGTCGCATTAGATGTTGGAAGGTTTTTCATTGACAACTCTGGGTGTGCAAGAGAAGAAGTGAGTAATAAAAGAACAGTGGAATTACAAAAAGTATTTTATTCAGTTATCCCGATGCCCACAGTAAGCACTTTTTCTTGGCAGTGAGTGTATCTGTCACATTGATTTTCTTCTTATAAGTGTGAAACATTAATAAATGCATATACCAGCATGGGGTGATATATGGATTAATAGATCACTATGCATTTCTTTTTTCAAAAAATGACCTAGGTCATTTACAATTATTTTGGGCCCTACTCAACTAAGATAAATGTGTTTGTACTAGATTCGGGGAAGATGGTGGAAAGGAAGCGTTATAAATGATATGACTACGGATTCGAACCCGTGACTTACATGCTAATAGTAGACTTTTACCACTAGACTACCACGATCTAATTGATGACAAATTTAATCAACTTCCTTACAGAAGTTTTACTGCGAACAAGATGCTCTACGATGTTCTTGAAATTATACTTTAAAGTATGCTTAGGTCGTGACGGTGGAGTTGCTAGTTTAAAGTCGCTCGAGATGTTTCTAATTATTTTCTTAAGAGTTAAGGATAAACCTTTCTTTTTAATTTTATTGATTGTTACATTAAGTGTTACCAACGCACCTAGTTGTCACATCCTCCAGCCTACCTTTGACCCAGGGCGTAATCAAGCCATTTTGGGGGCGGATATTTATTGTATTAATAATAAATATATTATGTTGATGTTGACTTTATTAAATTATTATATTTAAAGCAATTATTGTCTCCATATACAGGTGTATTTAAATTCACTGATGTCCTTTTAGGGGGGTGATCTATAACAACAATCAAACATTAATCATTAAAAAATATTAAAGAAAACGTTTAAATATTTGAGAATGCCGTTGTACCTACTCATGGCGATGTCGGACCACTTCAAAAAAAAAAGAAGTTTTTTAATTATATAATTATTTCAGTATGAATTTTTTTTCGAAATTATTTTTTTCATGAGACCGATTTAGTTGTCAATATAGATTAAACCCCTAAAAGGACACCAGTGAATATAAATCACCCTGTAGACTGATCTTGTTTAATAATTATTATTATATTATGTAATCATCATTCATGGAGTAAATTTCATAGAATTAAAATTATAAACTGCATATTTTTTACAGTGGTTTTATTGATTAAATATTATTTAATATGAAGATAAAATAACCGAAGAATGAAATGTGGAGTATCATAAAATGCCTCAGAATTCCTCGCAGGTTTTGAGATAATTGTAATTCCTTCCTTGACCTCAATGTGCTGTGTAGACTCGGCCTTCGTGGAAAGTAAAATTTCTCAACTGTAGTCAAAGACTCAGATCATAAAAACGAAGAATTGCTGTGAGGTGCCCCGCGCCACCTTGATTGGGCCTTGCCTGGCGCCTTTGCATTTTACACGTCAGTTTCACATTACATGTATTAACATCAATGGAACATTTTTATTTCTATCGTGCTGGATATTCTTTTGTTCAACAAATAGCTAGAGGAAAAAGTCGGTCCAGAAAACCAGACCAAAGATGCAGTAGGAAGCAGTACATGACTGTAATTCGCTTGATGATGCAACACGGAAGACAGTTTACTTCCGATTTAAATCGATGATTTGCATGAGATAATTTTCCACAAATAACATTTTTAAAATAGTGGACATAAAGCTTTAATCCGTTTGTGACATGGTTTTAAAAATCTAACGTGAAAAAAGAATGGAATTGGGAATTGGATAGTTTTGTTATTGGATCAGTAAATTTGCATTGTTCTCTAGAGACAGATGACCGCGTTCTTTAGAAGAAATAACTGGCCTATTCAAATAACCAAACCTAAATATTTTTTGTCCAAATCACAAAAAAGGTTTATAATTCAATGTTATTTTGATTTAGATTAGGTATTGGCGAGCGTTTGATTTTGCTTCTAAAATGTTTGCATTGGGCGGCTAATTCAACGATCTTTTTAAAAGATCGTTGGGCTAATTACACCGTGAGGTTAGCCCCCCAATTTCGAAAAATAATAATGAATACATAGATTGTAAGTGTAAGTAGATTTATAAGAGAAACATTTATGTTTTTAAGTAAATCCAAAAACATAAAGTGCAAAATAGGTTGGTGGGTTAACTTCACTGTGAAGTTAAAACAAGTTTGATAAATACAAATTTTACTTTTATGTTTTAAAAGATCGTTGCAAATAAATATATAGATCGTAACTAAGTATTTGTAAGAGATAAATTAACGTTTATAGGTACCTATGTTACAAAAAAAAATGTAGGGTAAAATGTTTTAATAAAATAGGGTAAAAAATACCTTCACAGTGTAAGAGAAAAATCTCCTCTACTTTAACCAGTCAATTTTGTGATGTGTAAGTAATATCAAAGTAATATTTACCTACCAAAAGACAATTCTTTATTTAGGTAGGTAAACCCCCTAAACAAGGTAAAATAAATAAGTGGGCTATACACTATACTCCTTATAATTTTATTCTTTTTATTAATATACTATATTTTTTTAATTACTTACCATAAACGACTTCCAATGATGAACATTTCATTTATAGGCTGTTTTAATAATGAGACAATCTCAATTAACTTCGAGAGCACAAAAAACAGAGATAATAGAAATCATTTGAAAGAACCGCAGTCTTATCACGATCAGTTTGTCGTGAGCCTGATACATCAAAGAGATAAAAATACAATTCGACCATTTTTTACTTTGGGTGTGTAGACCATAAAACTAATCAGCAACGAATTATATAAAAAAATATGTAATGTTGCATTAATGTACTAATTAAAATGTTCTTCTTTTTTTTATAAAGGCAAGTTGACATTACACTGCGAATACCTTACATTCAATATTTAATTACTGCGAAAGTATTCATATTCAGGCACTAGTAACAAACCATCAATCACCACCAAACGATTCTACGACGATTTATATTAAAAAAACGAAAATTGGTTACTGTGGGGGTGCTAACTAATATCTTTTTTTTACATATATTTGTTTATTGGTTTATAATTTATCAGCTAACCGTCAAACGTTTATAATAGACCATCAAATGACCATCAAACGATTGCAAAAAAAAAATATTGAATCGGTTATAATTGGGGTGCTAACTATGTGGTCATAACTGCCCTGACGTTACTATAGGAACTGCAATGAAGCACTATACCACATATGTCAGCTCCAGTTCTAGATACTAGCATATCATGTCGTCGTCAGATAAAGCCTTTCAAAAGCTCTAAATAATTAGTATGAAAAAAAATCAATAAAAGATAGCGTCAACATACGAATAAATTTCCGTAGTTACGAGCATTATTAATATAACCTAAAATGCAACTGGGTACCACAAACCGGCCACGTTGCTTATGGTCCAATTTGGAGCGGTCGACGTATTAAAATATATTTTCAAGTAGTTACATAATAAAATCTTAATCTTTTTTTTTACATCATTACAGGAGAAGAATAAAGAGGAGGAGGACGAATAAGGAGGAGGTATCTATTAAGAGCATAAATGATACCCTTTTTTTTAAATAATTCCTTTGAAATCTCAATGTAAAATGCAAAGTTATAAAATGTTATAAATCCACGATGTCATATTTTTGGGCAAACAAAACAAATTAGTTCGAAGTACCAGCATGCGGACGGCACGGCTGTTTAAAGCGGCGCTTTCCAATAAGGCACTAGAAACTATCGATCGGACTACTTGTGATGGGTGACTTGAATGGAGTCCAACTTTATAGGAACGTCGATCGGGACTTAAGGTAGAGAATTTACAAAAAAAAAAACTAGTTTTAAATGTGAATCTGAATGTATTAACTAAGTTAATAATGTATGAATGCTCGAATAAAACTTCTCCTCGCTTGGTAATAATTTTGAATTTGTTTTTATAGAACTACTTTAAAAAAAAACATAAAACAAACAACATCAAAAACATATATTATTTTGGTATAAATGTTTTTTTTTAATAATTGTGTCTGACATACATACTTGTATTACCAGACAGTCGGAACAGAAATTGGTAGTAGAAGCAAAGAAATGTGCGGTGCAACTTTATCAATTTAGTAGTTAAATTAAGTTTGTAATTCGGAACGTAATACCTACGTAGAGTAGCAGTCAGTCAGGTGGGTACGTTTTGAGAATTGCAGATACCACTATGGCAATGATTGCTTGGCTGCTACTAGTGGTTACAACGCTTTACTAGATTTACGCGCCTGTCGCTGAGCTGAGTGGAATGTGATTATATCGCAGTTGCGGGGCCCGGAGCAATCGCAGTATTCCCAAAATATGCTCTGTCACAGTCTACAATGATATGTGTCATGCTCTCTAGTCATATGATAAAATCACTCCGATGCGATTTAATGCCCATAGCTACAGCTGACGAGACGATTTCACGCACGATTGACGTAACGTTGACTGACATGGCGCTTGCATTTTGCGCGTACTCGGGTCTTTCGTTTGTCGTACGCTTTCGCGATTATGGTTATTCGTCGAATTTGTTTTCTTTCTCGATGCGAATGTGGCCGTAGGTAGAATTTACCGATGTATTAATTTTATGTTTGGAAATTGCGATAAAAGTAGCGGATTTGTCACCCGCCCTATTGAGTTGAAACGTGATGACAGTAGATTGACGATTACGTCTTTGCTAAGATTAAAAGGTTTGTTTACTTTACACCTTCGGCACTTCCTATGTTAGGTTTGGTCTGTAAAAAATCTTATTAAATTAATTCTTGCCGGATGTGCTTTTGGTAGTACACGGTTTTGAAAAATTAAAAGGAATGGGCAGTTGGGATCTTCACCGCCATACTATAATGACAAAACAAGACTAATAAAAATTTGTAAATATTTACTTAGATAGTTTTCATTCACGATAATGAATTGACGAATTTTATCCCGCGCTGTTATGACAAAATTTTCACTAACTTTTCGAACCAAATGCTAGGTCATCCTCGCTCAAAGCAAATTTAGTTCAAATTGTTTTAGATATGTATCTGTATTATTATTGTCGGCTCCGAAGAAATATTCATCTGTACAATTTCTTTATGCCAATGTTTTCTCCAACCATCATAACATATTTTATGGTTGCAGAAGTTGTGGTTTAATGTTGCGAATTCTGGTTTATTTGGTTATTAATTATGGTTTTTTTCCCCAAAAACTTGAATAATTTGAATGTATACTATTTTAGTGCAATTTCCATGTAATCTATCATAACTTAACAAGACATGAACAAAATTGTTAAAAAAATGATGTTATTAGCAGCTTGACACCATGGAGTCGACGTCGTTCATCCGCTTTTACAACTTAATTGACGTTCAAGCCAACGAGGTTACCTGCCGGGCTTGCTTCACAAAATGGCAACCGATCGATGAGGCCACTGAGCTACACGCACACATAGAGACCACGGACCACCTGCAGAACCTCATCAAAGTATTGGACGCCAAGCTCGCCACGGACAGTTCAGTACCGACCATCATGGAGACTCGGTAATGATTGTTATTTACAACGTTTTGTTAACATCCATTGAAGTCTCGATATTTGTCATCTTAAGTCATTCTATCTAATCTAACGGCTCGTGAAAATAGAAAGTGTATTTCAAAAAACTTAAATTTGCAAGTTAATGAAATTTTCTATGACACGTAGAAATTTAACTTTTTAATTCTCTATGACTAGATAATTATAAGATATCACTACTTATTCAGTATTATTTTTCTTCTAGGTTTTATTAAATCAGAGAGTCACAACACTACGGCGTGTGTATTTATTTGTTTATTTAATATATTTTAGGGAAACATACAGCCTAACTTAATTTATAAAACAGCAAATACATAGTTATTAATTACATGAATCCACTGTTTAACAATTGATTGTAGACACAGTTGTATTCGATGGTGATGTCCAAAACTCAGTGAGTTGGTCGATGCACTGTTTTTGAGTTAGCCTATGCCGAAAATCATAATAAATTTCACGAGTTAAATCCATCGCCAAATTTCGCCAAATCCTGTACCAAATTTCAAGTGAATGGCATTTTTTGTTTGGTTGTGAGAGGCGTAAAGGTTATAAGTACTATCGAAAAATATGTGCTCCGTAACACTTGAAATGTTGACAGTGGCATAACTGTTCTGAGTAAAAAAAATGTTTACAAGTGGTACAAACTCTTCCAAGATGGCCGGGAAGATGCCAATGACGAGCCTCGCTCTGGACGCCCAAGCACGTCAACAACTGATGAAAACGTTCAAGCAGTGAAGAAAATTGTTTTGGAAAATCGTCGAATCGCTATCAGAGAAGTTGCTGAGGATATCGCTTGGCTCGTGCCATGGAATTTTTTCTAACGTTTTGGGCATGAGACGTGTGTCAGCGAAGTTTGTTCCGAAATTGCTAAATTTTGACCAAAAGAACCGTCGCATGAGCATCCTTCAAGAGCTGTTGAATGACGTCAACGTCGACCCAGATTTACTCAAAAGGGTCATAACTGGTGACGAATCATGGGTATATGGTTATGATATCGAAACCAAAGCCCAATCGTCCCAATGGAAGCGGCCAGAAGAGCCAAGACCGAAAAAAGCACGCCAAGTTCGATCAAATGTCCTAGTTTTGCTCACTGTTTTCTTCGATTACCATGGTGTGGTGCATCAGGAGTTCTTACCATATGGTCGTACGGTCAATAAACAGTATTATCTGGAAGTTATGCGCCGTTTGCGAGAAGCAATACGAAGAAAACGTCCAGAATTCTGGAAAAACAATTCATGGCTTTTGAATCCCGATAATGCCCCTGCTCACTCATCTTTGCTTGTGAGAGATTTTTTGGTCAAAAACAACACCACAATCATGCCTCAGCCACCATATTCACCGGATTAGGCCCCATGTGACTTTTTCTTGTTCCCAAAACTAAAGAGACCTTTGAAAGGACGGAGATTTGCAACGACTGAAGAGATAAAGACTGCATCGCTGGAAGAGCTCAAGGCTATACCGAAAAGTGCTTATGAGAAGTGCTTTGAGGGTTGGAAAAACCGTTGGCATAAGTGTAAGTCTGAGGGGGATTAATTTGAAGGGGACAACATAAATATTGATGAATAAATAAGGATTTTTTCTTAACAATACAAAGTCACCTTACTTTTTGAACACACCTCGTATGTTATGTATTTTTTTTATTGAGATTTTTGACCACCAAAAATTATGTTTTAAAATGGTAAAAATGGTGACGCCGCATCTCAACTAATCTGAGCTGGTCCTCAGAAAACGAGAATGTTAAGCGTCGTGCGGGGCTTCAATTGTGAGCGTGTAATTTGCGACTTGAAGGACCACCTGGGATAACCCAGGAGCGGACGTTCGACTACGGGAATAGATGGATGTCGGTACTTACTGTTGATGACCCAATCCTCCGTATATATTTTCTATAATATTGTCATTCACTAGATTCCATTAAAATAAGCACAGGTCCTTCAACTCAATGACATTGGTTTGTTTTCAAAAACATTAATTACGGCCTTATTTTTTGGTGAGCCCGGTAGAAATAGCACTTCTGCAAATAAACGAATATACTGTCGTCCTAAGCATACTTAAATCCTAGTTTTGAATTAAAACTTCAAAATTAAAGTTTTTTTAAAAATCGTTACGTTTCCTTTAAAATGATTCCATAGTGTGATTAGGGTTAAGTAGCTATCATGAAACTTTTTTTTAAATATGAAAAAATAGCTGTTAGTTCATGCTGAAATATCACGTTAAAATTGCTAAGGAAAACATCCCTTATTTTATATTGTCTACTTAAGAATAAATGTCCTGTTTGAAGTGTTGACTAATCACATAAAAATATGTGTAAGAGGAAAGTTAACCTTGTATAAAAATACCCAATATTATTTTGATCACTTTTGTCGTTTTTGAGTGTTCAATGAAAGTCTTTGGAATTATTTGATGAATTTTCATTCGTAGCCGTATTTTTACAGGTGCTTTTGTGCTTTCAGGTACCTAAAGGTTCACAAAATGGTTCTCTACAATGAGCATTCTCTCTATTGCCAGATATGCGCGGAAAAACTCACCATTGTTGATCCAAACGTTCTGGACATCTTAACCGTGACGGCCGACAAGCACATCCGAACCTCGCCCGGCCACATACAGCACATGGTTAACCGCGTGCATGAGATGTACGATGAAGGCGTATTCACCGACACGTACTGCGCATATGGTCGCACCAGATTAACCAATTATAACCGATACTGCGAGAAGCTCGCCGACAGCACCGATCAAAAGTCGTTAAATGATGTGTCTCCGTCATTGAACTGGGTGAAATATGGTTTAATTTCCAATGGCCTGCCTGCACCTCTACAGATGATACCGAGTTCTATCACCCCGAGAATACCTGCTCCGTCCCAGCTGCCTCCGCCTTTAAATCCCACGAGGCCGAGGACTTTCAGTCCGACAATATCGGCCCCGTCGCAATCGGTGTGGCATCCCAGGTGGGCTATTGGTGATAATTTTATTGATTCCGGTACTGATAGGAGTATGCACATTACATCCGTGCCGGGACTGATGGATTATAAGCCAAGTGCTTTCGAACAAGACGAAGAATTTATGGGAGCTGGAGTTGATTTTGACCCCATTGAAGTGACAGACTCTAATGGTGCCAATTCAGAATATTTCATGTTATTTGATGAGGCAGAAGACCGTGCGCGGCTCGATAAGGCATTTTACGATCTAAGGGCCAAGCAAACGGACGGCAAAGACAAAGCCCCTGAACTGCCATTAAAACTGATTAACATGGAGCACGAAGCCACTGCCGCGCTCGGTGAACCGATTGACGTTAGTATGTGGGATAAAGCGTTTTACAACTTAGCTTCAGAAACTAAAAGAGGTTCTGATAACAATTCAGTTAATGCGCTGCCGAGCGCTCAATCTGTCGCAGATGAAGCCACTAATGGCTTTGAAAAAAATGGTTTTTTTAACAAAAGTTTAAACGACTTTTATATTCACACCGCTAACATAAACTTCAAAGTACCGTCAGTCCGAAAAGAACCAATTGACTCGACAGATAATCATTTAGAAGAAAGCAAAACTACAAACAGCGTGGATGAACACAAGAAACGACTCCATGCTGCTGCCAGTTCGGATAATTATGACAACAAATGGAATAATGTCAATGTTGAAAACAAATCGACAGACTGGATGAAAGATTATAATAAAACAGATTTTTTTTCACTTTGGTCCGATAATTCTGCACCTCATTCTAGTGGGACCGCCAGGAATCAGACGTTGGATAAATCGTATTCTTCAAATGGTAAAGATACATTAGGCGTAACCAATGCAAATAATATTGCGATTGACGTAAACAAAATAGAAGGCAATCTGAAGTATAATTTTCCTGATATACAAACAGAAATCTTAAAAACATCTACCGACCGCAGCATTTCAGAAGAACAACAGAATTATAAGAAGTACTCTGTGGATAACTTGAAATCACTGCAATCAGATATTTACTCGCAAGAAAATGGCTTTTTTGTAAATCATGAATTGGAGGGAAAAGTAACTTTAATAGATCATTTTTGGGGAATGTCCTCAGAAAAAATTCATAAAATGCTTAAGGAATACCAAATCCATGTATTTAATGAATTCAAACTGTTTTGCTCTCACTGCAATACTTTTCTCTACGTAAACGACATCAAGAAACACGTGTTGAGCGACGACCACGGTGTTAATGAACTCAAATCAGCATATCCGATCGCGTGGAGCAAGAAAAAAGAGGATGAAATGAAATCGACACCTTGTACTGAAAGCCTCGAAGAATTCTTTTCCACAATTAGACCGTTCCAAGCCGCGTTCGCGTCTCTCGACGAAGACGTTGACGCTCTGTCTGAATGCGTACACGAAATAGCGGTCGATAAATACTCGCCACAGTGCGTTGCACTCCAGCGGTACGTCGGTGGCTTACGTGACAAGTACGCAAAGTGGTCAAATTGCTGCAGTGAAAGCCCGACGATCAGACAAAAAGAAAAAGTCGTCAAACCTGTACAGAGCGTGCAGCCGATTAGACCCCATCGGGTGGAAGCGGCCGATTATTTTGACATGGAGCTCAACCAGATGATAACGAACAACGATAGCATCTCAGTGGACCTAGTTGCTGAAGGCATCCGGAGCATTCCTGGTAAAGGTTTGATCTGCATCAATTGCAATGCCCACCTCAACTCTAAAGAGCAGTGCGGCTTTCACATCACCGGGAAGAACCATCGTCGCTGCACCCTCAGGAAGATGCACGACGAGGAGACCCGCAACTATCCTCGCGACGTGGTCGACGGATGGAACGTTGAATTGTTCCGCAAACACAACATTGCGATAGTCCTCAATGACCTGTACCACTGTAAGAACTGCGACAGGACATTTGAAACGCAGGACACATGCGTGGAACACATCAAAACGATTGCGCACTTGCGTCAGTCGATCAAACCTAATCCGGCATATGCGCAATATCTGCCATGAGCATTGTTAGTGATGGAAACTCCTGCCTTAGTCACGTTTATCACATTCTTCGAAGTGACATCCTTCGGTGCTAATCTAATAAATAGAGTGTTATAAAAAGTATGTTTGTAAATATCTTTGCGATCACTGTCAATATTTTTTCCATGGAAGGGAGAGTTATATTTTATCACCGGATTCCACTTGGATTGTTTTTAATCTAAATCGTTTATGATACAAAATTTCATTTTTATTGAATTCCGCATAAGCACACCGTCGCGTGTACTTATGTGGAGTTCACACATATGTGGTTCAGGCTTATTTTATATATATATATATTTTTCAGTTTAAGATGTGCGTTCTGCATTGGCTAAATCCAAAAGTAGTATCTTTAAAAAGGGATTTATTTTTAATGAGGGAGTCTATAATTTTCTCAATATCGCACGGTTTGCAATGTGGTATGTGAATAGCATAGTCGCAGCGGTCAATTTATTGTAATCACCAGTTTTGTCCTACCCGTTGAAATTTGTCTTTTAAATCGTTATCGGTTGTTGTTAAGTTAAACTGGCCTATTTGTATTGGTTCTTGACAATTATCGTTGCCGTTATTTACTTCCGCGTAGTATTTTACAAAACTGTTTGGAATCTGTTGATCGGTGTAATTTCTGCTCATAAAACGCATTATAGTTTCGTCTATATTTTTTGATGTTTTGCTAATAATTCTGACGATATATAGCAATTACTCATCAGAGCGGAATGTGTTAAAGGTGTTTTAACATATTTAGTTGACATTAGGCCTCAATATGAGGATATGTACTAAGTGCCATTATTAGAAATATAATTTTAATAGTGTAAGTTTATTTTTGTAATAGAGTAAGTTACTTGTGACCCTTGAGTCTGGAAATTCATTTACAGACTCAATGAATTTTCATTTGGTGCATTTTTTTAAAACACTTTTGTTGTCGTTAAGCACAGTTCTAGCTTCAGTTTTATTTAAGTATGTTTTATGTATGCCACATACAAAATTTAAAAAAAAAATACTTGAATTGAATCTGTCATTTGAAAAAGGGGATATAAGTCATGTTTAAAAAACATGGACTTATATCCTATTATTTTATATATTTAAAATAAAAAAAAGAACTATAAATAATAATGAAGTATACTGTGTGTATTGGTTATACTCTGTGGCTGTCCAATTTTGCTCGATGCAAAAACAACAGAAGGTACATTCCACGTTTGAGGTGGAATGAGGAGAGGAACGGGGTCCGCCGCTCCCCATATTTCAAAGTACGTCAATCCGTAGCCAATAACGAGATAGAGCAACATGCAACGCAAAAAATGACTGCCGTGCGAGCAGGACAGATATGTGTAAAATAATCATTCCATATCGGAAAGGTGTTAGAGAAAAAACTGCGTATTTACCGAGCTGAAGTTATTGCTGGTTGCATTGTTTATACCAAATTTCACAATTGTTCTGCGAAAACCATAAAACAAATAAAACATAAACTTGAAATAAAAAAAACCCAATTAAACCAATATAGCTTTGGCTTCTGTGGGGACTTTTCTAGTTGGCCATCTTTTTTTTGTGGTGGTATTTTTCTCCACTCAGCTCTATGTGTCGTCAATTTCTACCTGTTTCTGTTAGAAATATTCCATAATGTATTAACACATGGAATCGGTTGACATCGAGAAAAGTCCTGGCATCAATTAACGTTGTTTTAAGACTTAGATAATAATTTTATATAATCAGAACAAAGGGCTGTGGCGAAAACATGTTTTTTTTTTCGTTTAATACTCGTATACTAGATTAAATGTATGTGTTCCGATTATCCGTTCCTTAGATTATACTTTTTTTACAATAAATAAATAAAATGTAGATACATTAAAATAAAAAATCATTTGCATAAAATTACAATAGGTGATTTTATTTTCATATCACAGACTTAAATTTTGTTTGTCCTACCTTCGTTCTTATCATATAATTTTCAATATATTGAATATGCGTATTGTATATTGTATTTTTATATGGGTAAAAAAATAAACCAAAGCGGAATCTGATTGTTTTAATTCAACACCTAACAAAAAGTGTAACGGATATAGGATGATTTATTTCTGGCACTGGTGCAAATACCCAATGGCGAGAGGGAGAAAACACACTCGCCTTGTTATCCTTTTCTGTGGCCAAATGTATCGCTGCAAAATTGTTTCTTGACCGGCTCCGATAATCCAATACTCACATACCCACTTAACTTGTGTAATGGAATGCCTACAGGTAGTCTCACAATGTACAGGTGTTTTTAAATTTAGGGCACTCATTTTAGGAGGTCTATTAAAAACTTTGTTTTTCTTCGAAGTGCTTCTCAGAGCCCTTCTCTTCACTCACCGACCATTCTCGCTCCGTGCGTTTAACCGCGCTCAAACATTAAAACGATTTGTATTTAAATTTGTAGTAAGTCTTCTCGTAATTTTTTTTTTTTTTATTGAGAAATCAAGTTGGCCGATGAGTACAAGTCTATAACCTTCCTAACTAGGTAAGAGTTACCTGTTCTAAGGAAGGTTATATAGGTGTTTTTTTTAGAGGTGTGGTTTTCAATCTGGCACTACTTTTTTCGTAGTTGGTGTTTTTAACAGCTGTCACTTGATTTATGCTCAGTTTGGTTTGCCATTTCATAATGAATAGACTTACTCCTGAACAACGTTTGCAAATAGTGCAAATTTAGAAAAAAAACACTCTAAAATAAAGTAAAAATCGCGTCGTGGGCCTGTGGCGTGGCCTCCAAGATCGTGCGATTTAACACCGTTGGTCTATTTTTTGTGGGGTTATGTGAAGTCGCTTGTCTACGCAGATAAGCCGGACACGATTAACGCCTTGGAAGAGAATATTCGGCGCGTTATTGCTGACATACGGCTCAACTTGCTGCAAAAAGTGGTTGAAAATTGGGCCTCTCGGCTGGAATTTGTTCGAGTCAGCCGCGGCGGCCACTTACCCGAAATCATTTTTAAAACATAATGGCAAACCCTTACCTTTATAATAAAACTAAATTCTTAGCCATAACATCATATTATATGCGTTTTATCTCTTCTTGAAAACCACGCCTCTAAAATCATCACCCTATATATGAAGTGTTACAGTGCATACAATAGACCAGCGCAAAACCCTGTGAAAATATAAAAAATTACCTAAGGCACAAATATACACACTGATATAACCCACACACACACACACCCACACACATGAATACAATTTAAGTGTCTACTCAATAACACTTAATATATGAAAAAATAAAATGAATAAATGAAACAATTAAAAAAATAACAAATAAATAAACAAATAAATGAAATGAATAAACAATTATTTAACATATAGGTAAATAAATATTCGATATAAATAAATAAATATTCAATATAAAAATAGTGTTATACTACATATAGTATAGAAACATATTTTATATACGAGTATAGTGAAGTAATGATATTTGACTTATATTTGATGATTGTTTTTTAATAGCGGCAAATCGCCTGAAAAGATAAATTACAAAATCTTTGACAATATTGAAATATTTTGAATAAGTTTTTAATTTTTTGATAAAGTGCTGGATAGCATAATATTTATAAAGGTTCTAAAGAGGTCCTGTACTTGAGAGCGCAGGATGTAGGGAATCCACTGGGCTCTAAGAAAGGACAATATGTTCGATTTGATTTGAACAATCCTAATTCGCAATTGTTTAGGTAACCTAACCTAACCTAAAACGAACGTGGTCACTATAATCAACGGTGTAATTTAAATGTTTTAATAGTTAATAACTCACATATTAACCAGTCATCCAATATCATTCATTAACTTTTAAAAAAATACGATTTTGTATGCTATCAACCTGCGTCTAGCACATTTTTCGCTGGCGTTCACACCTCTAAGATCATAGATACGAAGAGAGCGTCAAAAGTGTTTGTAAATAAGTTTCTACGTCGAGAAATAGATATTTTAGTTAAAATAGATTATCTGCAATCGGTACACCTGCGTAGTATATTCCGAAGGAATGCGAAATACTACATATTCATGCGGTTCGCCGAAAATGGCGAATCTCGATTACCTGCTCAAGAAAGGTGGCCTGCCGGAGAACCGGAGTTTTAATGGCTTCATACATACCTACGCTGTGATATTTCTGAAATTAATCGAAAACTAGAACAGATATTGCTTGCAATATGGACACCTATGTCCTTATGACCTGCTCATACAGATGTTTTCAAATTCAGGGCACTCAATTATGAGAAAAACGACTTCAAAATTAAATTGAAATCGTTTAAATATTTGAGAGCGCGGTTGAACGCATGCCGCGAGATCGGTCAGTGAAGAACTTTGAAAAAAAACAATATTTTTTAATAATATAATTTCTTTAGTACGATTTTTTTTCGTGAGACCGGTTTAGCTATCGATATAGACGAACCTCCTAAAAGGAGTGCCCTAAATTTCAAACCATACCAAGTGAAAGAAAAATGTATAAAATACTTAAATTGAACAAATTACCTATTCTGCGAAGCAATGTAGTCAATATCCTGGTGACCTATATATAAATTATAACCTACCTTCAAGTTACGGTTATGATTGAAACATGCCGAGAAAATGTGAATTTAACCTGAAAATAATATCGCAATCATAATAAAAACAACACATATTTTTGAAAATTTTATTGTTTTTCGTAATAACAAGTAGTTTTACATTTTGGAAATATTTAAATAAAACATATTTTTTTTATAAAGCATTGCAGGGAGATTGAATCAAATTCAGAGGAGATGGTGGTAATAGAGCGTTAAAAATGGTATGACCATGTGTGGATTTAAACTCACGACCTGTGGGTCAATAGTCAAACACCTTAACCACTAGACTATCATGATCTCAAATTTGATAGATATAATTTGTAACATATATTTATTTTTGATGGTATTAATATAAGAACTGAACATCGTTTTAGACTATGAAAAACCTATCTCAAATATTACAAAAACAAAAAAAAAACATGTATTAAAATCTTTAGGAAAATAATTTGTATACAAAATTTACTTTACATTGCTCGTTTTACATTTTTTTTTAATATTTTAATAATCGATGGTGTAGTCGGGGAGTTGTTTCCGGAGCAGTTCCGGCTGCCTTGTAGTCTTTTTTAAATGGATCGACACATTACTAAAAACATCAGTTTAAAGAATATCTCCGCTTTATGATGGGAGGTTAGTATCACACAGCGTTTATTCGTACAGTTAAACATCAAATCTCAACAGTTTTATGTTATAACCTAAAATAACATGTGTAGGTTTTTCACAATCAGCGACGATTTATCGTTCATTATAACATACATAAATAATCATGAAATGCATACTAACAAAAATACACTTAAATTGTCACTTCAACCATAAATCTCAAAGGTAATTTAACACGAACTTCAAATTTGTGTCAACTTTTGAGTATTCATCATACTATAGAGTGGCAGTAAAATGTGCCCTTACACTAAAGGTACTTTTGGATCGGCCGGTCTTTAAAAGTGCAAAGTAAAAAATATAATTGCTTCCCTAAAATATAATACAGTTATTCAGCTGTCATACCTAGATATGAATCTACTGGTTAACACATTAAAAACGCTTCTATACCAGACTAAAAAGGGTGGAGGTAATTTAGCAGGCGTTAGTCTTTGTTAGAAAACGCAGTTTTAGTTGCCATGGGTTGGTCCGTGAGAGACCGCATATTTTTTTAAAAAAAGTCTTAATTAGTTAATTATTATTGGGAAAAAAACGTGTTAACTTTTTTCTAAGTGCCTTTTTTTTTTATTGCTCGGCGGCCCCGGTCTACGATGTCGCCGACTATTCTTCCATACAAATGTCACTTTACTGCCAATCTATGTTTGATATAATTCTAGTTGAAGTCGACCATTTGCTTTTTAAATAAATAAATTTAAAAAAAGGTGTAAAACCGATTTTTTTATTTGTGACTTGCGCGACGTTTGGGTCAGGAGTCAAACGCCCTAACCACTAGATAACAAGATCTTGCTCCACGTGAGACTAATATCATAGAAGTAATCATATGTTGTCACAATAATTTCTTTTTGATATAGAAATCTGGGAACAGTTTCAGTTATCGAATTTGCCTATGATTGCGGGGCGATTGGTGGTTGTGAGGAGAGGCCCTCTATCTCGACTCGACTTACAGACGCTGAGTCGATCCTCAAGTGAACAAAGTCTTAAACACTAACTAGAGCAGCCTTCAAGGCATTCGATTACCAACCCGCCAATTTGCATTGCGGAAACGAGGAACACAGATCCCGAAGGACCTTTCAAGGTGACCTTATGGAAACGTCATTGATAGTAGAGTTGTGTCGTTCTTTAGTAACCTTTAAATTAAGAGCCAGTATATAATGAAATGACCTTGAAATTCGGCTTTTGAAAATGGTGTCGGCTATGTGCACTTCGAGCATCCGTCGATAACATCAAAGAATAAACATTTGGCAGTTTTTTATTTATATTAAAAATATAAAGCAATTTAAAAAAAACGAAGTTTAAGGTTTTCTGTAGAATTTTATTGAGGACATAAACATATGTACGTCACATATGTAGTTTGGTTTATGAGCATTTTAAAAAATAAAACTTACTAATTTCAATATTTTTTATGTAAACATAGGGTTATTTATTTAAAAAACCAGCTTAAAGGTTTTCTAGAAATATGATTAGTTAATCTAATTATATTTTTTATATATGCCTGGTATGAAAAGCTATCTTGGCAGTAGACCTCAAAAACATGCATAAAATGCAATTCGAGTGCGTTATGGCTCTTAAACAGTTAAACGCATGCAGCCAAAATATTGACTATTGTTCCAGGTGCCTTCGGGTGAGGAATGTCAACCCTGCAATGATGTGTTCTAATTAAGACGAATCAAGCAGGTAGTGTATCCATACGAACGCTATAGTGTTGTGAATCTCACATTGAATATTGTTTTATCTCATAAATTATCTAGGCTTGTATAGAATTAAAAAGTTAAATTTCTAAGAGCATCGAAATGCGTTTTAATCTCCCCTTTAGACGTAAATATCTTATTGACCGATTACACGAACCGAGAAAATAAAACCACAGAGGCTTAATTGATTTCATTGGGATGCAAATTCAAGTGGGTTTTTTTTAAATACATCCATAAGATTGGCAATCTATGATCATAAGGTCGCTTTCGGGAAATGAACCTCGGATCCGAAATTGAATAAATGCTTAACTGCTAATAATTCTTTTTTAGTAGAATTGCTCTCTTATATAGGGTTTTCCAATAACAGGTTTCATTTTGAATAGCCTGCTGTTTGGGTAGCTTTCAATTTACTGCTGAAAATGGTACGATACTCGCTTCAACAACGCATTGAAATTGTCAAAATTCACTACAAGACGGCGCTACGTGCCGCACATTATGCAAGAAAAGTTTCCTGCCTGGCCTTTAAGAGGTGATCACAATTGGCCACCGAGGACTTGTGATTTAACGCCTTTAGACTTTTTTTCTTTGGGGCCACGGGAAAGGTAAGGTTGTGCCAGTGCTCCACGATCGATGCAAGACCTTAAAGATGGAATTCGTGAAGTTATCGAGGACATATACACATATACAGCCGCGAATGTGCGAATTTGTCATGCAAAATTTCATGATAAAGATATGGTGCTGCGAGGGTAACCGTGGCGGCCATTTGGCTGATATCGAAAAATATGTCGTCTCATTATCTTATTTAAGGCCTACTTGAAGCTCCCAGCATGATCCTCCATTAGTGAGCAACTTCAGAAACCCATCTATATTGGACGAAAGGACCATTCTCACAAAATAAAGGAAATTTTTAGGAGAAAGAATGTCGGATTTCATTCTTTTCTTCCGCGCACCATTAGAGAGTGGAATAGTCTCAACTGCAGCGTCTTCAAGCCATTCCCTAAGACCCCTTCCCAGCTAAGAAAAAGGATAAAAAAACTTGGCTTTAAAATAACTTAGTTGCATCACCTGCCAATCAGCTATACCACCGGAGGAATGGTACCTTCAAAGTATATGTTATTTTAAATAAATGTTAATTGCATACCTTCTACTTTACAATAAAAAAATCAACATTTATTGATTTCTCTTAAAAAATACTTGTTTCTTTTAAATATCAAAATCAAAATGAAACCTCTTATTGGAGAACCCTTTAAAATACATTAAAGCCCTAAGGCAAATGAAAGGTCTAAAACATAGTAAAGTTTTTTTTTTAATTTCTATATTAAGAAGCTGTAATTAAATAAAAACCAATATTTGCTTACATTTGCGCAGATTAAAACCTGACGTCCTATAACACCGGGCCGTCTGGAGACTTAAAGGACAAAGAATAGATTCCTGCCATGCATATTGAAAGCATGGATAAAAAGATGAATCAAATCTTTAATAAGTTGCAAATGCTGGATGAGCTCAAGAAACAATGCAACGAGATCGCTGCCTTCAACCAGTACCTTCATCCGAAGCAAAGTACGAAGATCTTTTGGGCGATCACGTAGTAAAGTCGGCCGGGCCGCCATTGTTCGAGCGAGATTTCTTAAATGAATTTAGCCTCGGTATAGCGCGAATAAATACAGTAGAGTCATCTAAAATTGGATAGATTATTTATTAAATAAATATGGGAGTGTCTTCTCCGGGGAGCTAGGTAGTTTCAATGGTTTTGAGGTATCCCTAGCGGCACGGGAAAATTCGACGCCGCGATTTTTCAAACCTCGGCCCGTACCATTTGCGTTAAAGAAGGTCGAGAAGGAGATTGACCGTTTGGTGATCGAAGGGGTTCTGAAACCAGTGAGAAATTCCGCTTACGGGACTCCGATAGTGCCTGTTTTAAAATCAGACGGATCCATTCGTATTTGCGCAGATTATTCCGTGACATCAAATCGCAATTTGATAATTGAAAAATACATTAAAAATGTATTCGCTTATTACCGTAGTTAATAAATAAAAGTTTAATTTTATTCAATATTGTTTCCGTAACTACGAATAAATAAACAAAACTTAATTATATCGAAAAGACGATACGTTTATCCCTTATAGTACGATATGGGTTTCTTTCTCCCTTTTGTTGATAACGATAAAAACGAATTGATTATAATAGTGGTTCTTACTATCCTATACGCTTTTTTGGGTATACGCTTCAATATGGGAAAAGCAAAAGATGTTTCCCCATCAAAAAAAAGAGAAGTTAAGGCTATATTGATGAATACAACTTTCTCCCAACGACATATATCATCTGTGGTTAATGTTTCTGTGGCTACTGTCAACCGAATTAAGAAAAACCTGGATCAAAACACAGATTTAACTCCTAAACGTAATGGCCGATGCGGCAGAAAACGATTGACTACACCAAGAGACGAGCGAAAGATAACAGATATCTGCCTACAAAATAGGAAAAAACCGAGAAGAATCCTTGCATCAATGATTCAAGATGCTGGAATACTAATATCACCGATGACCGTCCGCCGACGCCTAGAAGAACATTTTGATAATAAATATTAAAAGCCTCGGAAGCCATTTTTGTATAAAAGAAAATAATTTATCCTCTGAAAGAGCGGAGTTTGACGTCGTCAAGGTTTCATACATTAAACATGTATTCGCTTATTACCGTAGTTAATAAATAAAAGTTTAATTTTATTCAATATTGTTTCCGTAACTACGGAACACTTTTATCCATTATGGGTTTATCCGACTTGGGTGTATTTTTCCCTTTTATTGATGACTTTAGAGACGAATTGATAATAATAGTTGTTATTATTATCACATACACGTTTTTCCTTATATGTTTCATCGTAGACATCCTACAACTACCAGAAATCAATCCCGTCGCTGTGGGACCATTAAGGTTAGCCCTTTTAACTTAGGTTAGGTTAGGTTAAGAAATGTAAATTAGTAGATTTTAATAAACAATGGCTATACCTTGTTCGGCCAGACATAAAGATTTTAATCTTTTTAACTGCCCGCAATAGCGGCTAGTCTGTTTATATCAAACATACCCTCTAGGCATTATGGTATGGTCCGTCATCAGTGGACATGGCACTGGACGCCTGTATATTGTTGAAGGAACCATGCGTCAAGACTAATATATAAGTCCTTAAGATAAGATTGCTGCCACAATTGAAGGACTGGTTCCCAAATAATTCCAATTATACCTTCACGCATGACTCTGCTCCATGCCATAAGGCTAAGAGGGTGACTAAGTACCTCGAATCCAAAAATATACTAGTATTGCTATGGCCTGGAAACTCTCCGGATTTAAATCCTATTGAAAATCTCTGGGAATTCATGAAAAGGGAAATTGCATCTGAAATAATTACTAACAAGATGCAATTAATGGAAAATATGATAAATTTCTGGCACAATAATCCAGGCATTCAAGAAAAGGCAGTAAAGTGCATAGAAAGTATGCCATGACGAATAGAAGCAGTCATTGCATCAGTCATATATTGAAAACATTATTTTAACTTCTTATTATTTTCCTAAAATGTATTTAAAATGTACAAAATATTTATGTATTTTTAATAATAATATGCTACCTAATTACAAAAATAAGAAATCAATTGTTTGATTATCTTTCTGTTATTCTGTTTCTAATAATATGAGCAGGCATGGTAAGTTAAAAAACAAAATTATTCATATGACATTTCAATATGTCATACTACTGTGAATTTTTTGGTAGAAATTTATAATCAAATATTTCTTTCGATGATCTGCACTATACTAATTATTTTGTTGACCATATCAATCATTGGTAATGTCTTTTTAGTGATAAGGCTTAAATCACTTCATACAAAATGCGAAGAATGTTATAAAAAAAAAAGGCGAGAAGAAATAACGGTACAATATTTGCATGGCGTAATTCTGTTCACGATATCGATCATTAGTAATATCATTTTACTAATGAAACTTAAATCAAAACCTGTAAAATGCGAAGAATGTATTGGAAACCTCAAAACCAAGAAGACATCAAAACGATGCAATATTTGCAAAGCGTAATTCTATAACGGAAGCATTCTCCTGCATAAAATCTATATTGTATGTGTTTTTTTTTGTCTTTTTCAGTTTGATACCGAAGACCTGCTTGCGCTCTAGTAGGGCCTACAAAAAGTCGAAGCGTTCGGTTTGTTTAGTCCGTCTACGAATATTAAATAAATATGCGAGTGTTTTCTCCGGGGAGCTAGGTAGTTTCAATGGTTTTGAGGTATCCCTAGCGGTACGGGAAAATTCGACGCCGCGATTTTTCAAACCTCGGCCGGTGCCATTTGCCTTAAAACAGTAACACATTTTCCTTAATCTTAGGTCTTCAACATAGTAAAGGCAGATTTTTTAAATTCAATTCTATTTCTGATAAATTTATTATATAATAAACTGCTAATAATTCTTTTTTAGTTGAATTCCTCTCTTATAAGAGACATTAGAGGGTTAGGAAAAATAGTAATTGAAAGGCAAATAAATGAAGGGTCTCCAACATAGAAAAAATAGTTTTTTTAATTTGTATATTAAGAAGCTGTAATTAAATAAAAAGCAACAATTGCTTTCTGACCGCGCGGAGAGTAAAACCTGACGCCCAATAGAGCGCCGAATTTCAAGGTCGACTGAAGATGTGGACCAAATCCCTTCAAAATGGTAATTGTGGGCCTATAATTTACCTACAATATTTGTTTAAAACACCAAAAATACTGCCTGTATATAATTTTTCTCGTGTAACTGTTTAATTCCTGTTATAGATATTGTATTTGGTAGGTACATACCTACAGATTTGTATTCGTTTATGAATGTATGGAACGGTTTATGTATAATACTTATGTATAAAATTTAACAGGTTATGTATAATACTTACTACTTTAATAATGTTATGGTAACGTCATTAGATTCATTATTTATGTGGGAATGTATTGATAGACGAAACAATGCTGTAAAAATAAAAACAATGACCTTTGTGAACGTATTCATACCAGGTAGGGTTTTAAGTGGAAACAAATATTGAGACTGCCATGGAATTCAACGACACAGAGGACTTTAGCCTGCACAAAGCAAACCCATACTATAATTTTGTGCAAATTATATAACAGTGGCTTTACAGGATACACAACCCTAATATCTTGGGCGTAACAGGTAGATTATGATAGGTTCAAGTCTGTGGGTCTCTCGGGCTCCCGATACATCTGTAGCTCAATGGTGACAGAAACTCTTTGGTTCGGGTTGAGCTCCGGGCATCTAAACATTGCCAGCGTGGACGCTGAATTGGCAGAGTAGGGTGCCAAACGGTTGATCGCGAGTGCTTTTTGAGTCAATCTCGAGAAAAATTTGCTAATATAGTATGAGTTTTTTCATTGACGATACACCCTACCTACCTAGACGACAATCCTGCATCACATATACTCGCAGCCTCTCAGAGTCGATCGATCGGACTCTAACAATATTGAGGTAGATCGCCAGCAGTTCAAGTTTGAGCATCCCTATAGTAGAGGATCATGCTAAAACAATTTTACTTTCCAAGATTTGCAGTTTCGGAAAGTAATCATCTAAGGGGTTAGCCGATAGAGATTGTCCTACGACAATAAGCTAGCCCTATAACAAAGAATAATAATTGAACATTACACATTGACAAACACTAGTTTTTTTTTTCACAGCATTGTAGCATCTCTTGGTATAAAATCAGGTTTAGGAGTCGAATCGGTTAGGAACAATAATTTCTAAAACTCATTATTATGAAATCATTAAAATTGAGTGGAATACCTTTGCTACCGGCGGTAGATGGCGATGGCAATCAACGAAAAGTACATTTTTAGAAATATTTACGCATACGTTTAGTAAAATGCATCGACAACTACGAATTCGTAATGGTAGCCCGGACTTTGAAATAAACTCTGTTGAAGTTTTAGACAATATTAGTTCCCTCACCGACGACTCCGTACGGTAACAGCGGACTTAAAATCTACACAATCGATCATATTATAACAGGTTCATGAGTTTTTCTATTTCAAAAAAACAGTCTGCCTTATATTCTAGGTCATGCGTCTGTATTTGTTGTAATCAATTTAATAACAAAAAATCCTTCACTAATTTATTTATTACTTGATGCAATAAAAGCACATATTTGTACGCTCGATAAAAAGGACACATTATTGTTATTAAAGCTCGTTTTTAGGGAGCGTCGTCATAAATAGTGCTATTTCAACACACAATGTTTACACAACAAAATACGTCACAAAACGATTAATAATTTATAGCTTAAAAAACAATCAAATCGGTTCTTTTATTCAGTTAATCAGATATTTATGTAGGTTTTGATTAAATTTTTGAAAAAATGCAGACGTTTCAAGTGTCGTAACTTTTAGACAAATTTGAAATTTAACCTAGATAATAAATTATGAGATAAAACAAAGTCCAGTATTATTTTTCTCCTTATATCTACAAAAGAGGCACGATACTATAACTTTGTATGGTAAATGATTGTATTGCTTCAAATTAGGAAGTTGCAATAAATTCAGACACGTGACAAACATATAAACACACAAACATTTAAATATCGTCAAAACACAAATTAAACTCAACCATCGGTCGGATAAATTCAAACGATTCGTCGGTATGTGAATAAATTGTAATGTATACATATAAAAAACTGGGCTATTGTATAAAACTATTGCATGTGTGGGAGGAGGGTCACGCACACACCTCAACATGTAAGGTGAATTAATCCTCGGTATCGCCCAACGGAATAATTGGACAATGTAAAAATATAACGAAAAATTAATGTTCCTTCTTGTGTTGAGGTCCGTGCGTGCGTGTGGGTTGTACGAGGGTGTATTTAATTAATTACGGTAATCAGTCTATTGCATTCGAGATATAAAGGGGTCATTAATCAAAACGTCGATGCGATTGCGGATTAAATAATTGAGTTTACCTAACTTTCAGACTATTTTCAAAATATGATATAAACAGTGTATGAGATAACTCTGTCATAAAAGGCTTTCGGCTCGGCAGAGAATATTTTACTGTTTATTGGCTTAAAGGTTACTTAAACATTGATTATAGTGGTTTTTAGATTGCTCAATTGCCAAGAAGAATTAAACTGCCACTCTTTGGTAACTAAAACACGATACAGATGTCACACCAACTCTCAAACATCCATGAAATTTATTTATTGATAAAAAGCATGCAGTTTGGTCATTTTAATGACAGGCGGCAATATATATTCTCTAAATCCAAACTGTAAATTATTTAAACAGTGCGCCGTCCATGACTTGGCAAAATTAGCTTTTCTGAACTGTAAATGTTTATGCTTCTTAGCGGTTTGCGTCTAGGCTATATGCCAACTGAATACTAATAATGAATATTTCGTTGGCAGAAAAATAGCACCACGGAATAATTTATTGGGCACCTATTAATCGTATGAGATTGATCTATCTACAACACTACTATACAGGGTTGTCCAAGACCGCTCCCGAAGGCTTGAGGGGTGTTTGTTCCCTATTACGAGTAGGAAATTAAATTACTATATTAAATAAATGTGAAATAATTCCTCGCCAAATTTACTAATTTTATTAAAGCGCTGGTGTGAATTTGTTTAACGTGCGTGCGTCTACGTTACGGCCTTGACCTCACCTGCGTCGCAGCTGGCGGCCGCATAATAAGAAATGGTTTATTATTATCACGTAATGTTTACAATTTATTTCCCGGAAACCATGATGAATCGATGTCTATACAAATCATGTTTGAATTCGCAGGGCCAATTAGCTGGATTTTTTATCGAGGACACGTCGCATAATCAAAGTTTATAAGTACATAATATACAAAATCACCCACCCGGCCAATGGCGATTATTATTTATACGCTGACGTAACAGATACATTTCATTTTTTTTTAGTAATCACGGAGTGGAATATTTCCATGAAGCCCTTTATGAAATGTACTCAATCTACCGCATGTGAAATATTTTTTTATCAAAATATGAGAGGTATTATATAAAAATAACAGCATAAAACAAAATGGCTGCTCCAATGATCGTTCACAGGGAGGCGCCTCAGCGATCGCTGGCCGGGTCGAGAAATAGTGTCAAAAGTTGAGTTTTTGGCTTCCGATTGCAACAATGGATAAAATTCAAAGTCTGGACGTTTCAGGCATTCTACAATGTATAATGCGCCCAATGCATCAGTCGGTATAAGTGAAAAATTATTAAATCCGCAATCGCACATACGTTCAAAATGACCTTTAATGATTGTAATGTGTTGTAAACTATATATTAACATGAGGTATATCTTTAGATTGTGGTTGAGTCAATACTTAACAACTATGTAAATATAATATGAGAAATATTCGTCAAAACTTAATGGCTATTTTTCTATTTTCGAGGAGTTTTATTATTCAACGAAAACAGACGTGCACTGCGTTGCAGATGGCTAGAAACTTCTAAAGTTCTGGTGTCCAGATATTTCGGAGTCCGTCCTAACACTATATCAAAGGCCTCTGGCATAACACATGACCGAATCAAATGTCAAACTGAGGTCTTATCCTGCATTGGAGAAAATTTGCCGTAGTCGGGACTACCCAGGTTAAACAGGTTGTATGAACTCTCTGCTACGCTAAAGAGTTCATACAACTCTACTGGTTCCACACTATTTCTATATATACAGGATGTATTTATATTGACTGATGTCCTGTCCTTTAGGAGGTTCTATCAGACATTAGTCAGCAAAAAATGTTTCTAAATTACGAGAAAAATGAAATTTAATAGAAATCGTATTAATGTTTCAGAATGCGGTTGAACGCATGGAGCGGTTCATTTTTAAAACACTTTCACCCTCATTTTTTCAGCTGAAGTCGTAACTGTAAAGCTTAATTTGCCATATTCAGATACTGTAAAATTACATGTAAATCTGTACAACCCAATGCACGGTTTTCTTAAATGTCTTTTTTTTTAAATTGAATAAACTTCAACACAAAAGGCCCGAATAAGCTTCAATGGGTTAAACACAAGTCAATCTTCAATCTACGTGTTTCTTCCCAGCCTCCGGAGATAAATAAAAATACAATTCGCCTCTTACGATATCCACGAGTTATGCTACAGATAGGTTTTTAGCTGTCAATGGTGCAGTTGTGTGCGTGAGTCTTATAAAACTGTACGGTCAACCTTATATTTTCTGTTTATTAAACATAGCGCATGGATACAATAAGGGTTAGAATATATATTCCCTTAAAGCTAATACGCCTGCATATAATAAAATAACTCTGCTGATTCTCCTACAGGTTCCACGGCGCTCCGCTGGCCGGCGCTCGGCAAGGGCCTACGCGACAAAGTCCAGAGGTCTGTTGAACCCACCTTTCCGGTTCATGTACTGACGGTACTTTCGCTTCAGCACCATGTGGACACCGCTCACCTCGTTGCCGTCCACTTTCTTTCCTGAAAACATTCATAGCAATATGTTGAGGATTCTATTCTTCACCACAATCCTTTCAGGAGGTTAATCGTTACCAAAAATCAAAATATATTGGGAAAATGTTTCCCAATTATGAGAAAAACAAATTATAAATTTAATAAAAATAATTACTTAATATTTAATAAAGAATGTTTGAGAACATTATATGTTTATCGAGGTGGGGCTCGCAGGGGTGGAGCTAAGCATCTGGACATAGAGGGGATGGGCATGGTCCTAAGACTGGCAGTTTCAGACCTTGGAAACACATGTATTTGACCTAAAAGTCAGCCAATTATAAGAAAGTGTATTGATAATATCTTCATTTTAATATGAAACTATTGTTATCAAAAATATATATATTTTTTTGTGAGACTGGTTTGTTTGTTGATATAAATTAACCCTCTAAAAGGCCAATAGTGATTTTAAATACAGCCTGTATATGCTGTTTACTTGTTTTACCAATTATTCTTATCGAATGGTAACATTCTTATATCTATTGAAATATATTTACAGTGAACCAATCATTTGCCTTGTTTTTTGGAAATCAATTAAGTAATTCTTTTTATTATATTTTTGATCTCAAATGTATATGTATTTATGGGCATTTTGAAAAACTGTTTCTTCCAAAAAGTATAACTTTTTAAAATAAAAAAAATATAAAATTTGCTACTTACATTGGACATAATAGTTTTTCACAAAAGTTATCAAAAAGTTTGTGAAAAGTATTATTTCCAATTTCTTTATATTCTATAGCGACAAAATGTGACATCAGTGTATAGACAATTTTATCGCGAACATTCCGTCTACAGTTCCATCAGAACTGATTTAACAGAGAGGTCGCAAGATGCTTTTGTGTTCAAAAAGTATTAATTGCCTCCTTACATGTTTATGGCGGGAAAAAGAGAAGTATGTATCACACGGAGAATTTTAGAAAAGGTGTAAGCCTGTTCTAGGAAGGACTTTCTAACACAAAATGAAGGACAATCCACCGGTTATCTCCTCTCCATCAACTTAATGTCGTCCATTCAGTGCTTTGGGGATGACCTGCTTTAGTTGAGAAAATCTCGATTTTTAACCGTCTTAGTGCCAAGGCCTTGTTGATTTTTTCTAAAAGCGCCAGATGCGCGGTAGCGACTCTTGCGTCAGTGTGTTTTTGAGTTCCGCCAGCGGCAGTCGTGTACGTAAGACGTGTAATTTGTTTTATAATTTATGTTAAACTGTATTCAAAGTTTTGATAATTTAAAAAAAATCTCATTTTTTTATTAATTTTTAGAAAAAAAACTAACCTAAAAATGTCGGATGTCGATGACTGTTCAGTTGAGAATATGGATATGTGTTGTGATAAAATATGTGAAAATGATTACGAAACTGACAGTGGAAGTGATATATTAGTTCAAAAAAATGGCAGGTTGCAAGTTTTGAGTGAATCTAGTAGTGATGGAAGTGTTTCTGATAATTTACACGACCTAAATGCCGCATCTGCGACCTTGAACGTTTTCACGGGTCTCTTACCAAATACACCCTTTGAAACACGATCTACACAGCCATTTTTTGAATTGCCAGGACCAAAACATGCTCCACAAAGAAATGCAGAAATGCTTGGAAGCCCGTTGCTCTTTTGGAAATGAAGGCATTTGTCTGTGTTTTACTTGAAATGGGTATCACGAAAAGGCCAACAATTTATTCATATTGGTCAAAAAACTCGAGATGTATACCCTGGTTTGGTAAAATGTTTCCTAGAAATAGGTTTCAGCTGATACTGAATTTTTTCCATCTTGTCAATAACGAAACTCTGTTCCCTCCAGGACACCCAAATTATGATCCGTGCGCAAGATTTAATTTTATAATTGAGCACGCTATATAACACCCCCCATCAACAATTGAGCATTGATGAATCACTTGTGGGCACCCATGCTCCAACTGTTATCAAGCAATATCTGCCCAATAAAAAACATCATCAATGGGGTATCAAATTTTGGATGCTTTGTGACAGCGTATCCAAATATTGTTTGGGATTGTTATGCTACCGCGGAGCCAAATCAAACGAAGATAAAGAAGAAGTGAAAAACAAAGGTCTAGGATTTGTTGTGGTTGAAAAGCTATTATCTTTGGGAAACTAAAAAATTTTGAAAATTGAAAGATTTTTAAAAAAGTTACACATAATTTCCTCTAACTCCAAAATTTCATAAAAAAGGGTAACTATTCTTGGCATTTTTCACATATACCTATTGCAAAAAAATGTATAAAAATTTATTATAAAAAATGGCACTAAGACGGTTAATATCGGCCATGTTTGGCCCTATTGTGACCATTTACCAAATCACAAAGTCTCACCTTTAGTGGTATCAAAATTGGTGAAACCCATAATCCTCTGCATCTCCTCCTGTTCTGCGCTCATGGGCGGTTCCTCTATTGCGCTGGAGGCGGCGACAGCGGGAAGATCCGACGAGCTAGGGGGGTAGCTCGAGGACGGGACAGGAGGCCTGGAATACACAAATACCAACTATACATAATGCATCGGTGCAGTGGTCTAAATGCCCGCTTGAGAATGAGAGTTCTATTGTCTTCCTTCAAAACAAATGTAAAAGAAAAAAATCTTGTCTTCGACTACTTACACCTTTCTAAATATCATTTTTTACATGTTTTCATAAAATTTATTTATTTAGCAATTGGCATCTGTATCTTTAGGATACAAATATAATCTTTACAAACTCCTCGGTTAGGAAATAATGAATCGATTTTAATGGGGTTTTTAATTTTCTTCCGTATTGCCTACACTAGATTTTATCATACCTCTTCGATATACATCTGATTGAACAAAAAAAACCTTTGTAAAACTAAAAATAGGTTTCTACTAACAAAAAATAATAAATATTACAATACCATTTTTATATATAATATATTTACATATCTACTTTCAAGAATTTAGAAAAACTAATTTGCAATGTTTATTTTTTACACAATAAATTATTGCAACACTTTAAATTGCGACATATTCAGAGTCAATTTATCGAACCGGTTAATAGTATCATTATAATCACTTTGTAACCGAAGTATCGGTGAATGTAGTCTTATTTGTGTAGAATGAAGGCATTTTAAAAACATTGTAATAAACATAATAAAAACAATGTATGACGGTACATTGATCAAAAAGGATTTCAAAAGATCGAGGCAATTAATAGTGCATATTCGCCAACTACATGCACTTTTAGGGTTAGAATGCACACAACTGGGGAATTCGTAGATCTATCAGCGTGAACAGGTTCGCACAGTTTGGGCCTGGTAATGAAATGCGGGTAGTCACTCACTGATAGCTGTCCGGATTATCAAAATCCTACTGTATTGAGATTAAAAATTTTGCCGTCCCTCACATGTCCTATGTGGAATTTACGTTAGGTCCAACTATGATAAATTAATTTCACAAATACCCATTTTTTTGGCTAATGCCAGCCAACGCACTACAAATGTTGAAAAACATTGGAATGATTTTAAAGAAATACAAATATACCATCACATACCTGTTCTAACCCACATGCACTAATCTCCAGAATGTGGCATGTCTCTCCTCGCCTACCTAATTAATAATAACGTGGTTTCTATCACAATACTCGACCTTGCCATCTCACCTTTTCTGCTTGGCTAGTAATGCGGCGCGGGTAGCGCACGTCATGCTGGCGTCTTTGTCCGTGACGGACGTGATCTCGACTGAAGGCGAGCGACGGCGACGCGTTCTGTCGCGCGAACGGTCACGCTCGCGCGACCGAGATCTGTGACGCTCGCGCTCTGGTGATCTGGAAAGTGACAATGGTTTCAAGATCGGGTTATCGATATATCTGTATCGGTGTGCTGCATATGCATTCAAAATAATGTCAGGTGCAATTAACTGTAAGCTTTCTACTTGAGCGAATGCGTCTCAGGGCACCTTCACGTGTGGTAAGAACAAACGATTCGCTAGACATCCCACGTTGTAGAACCAATTATGGACAAAATCAACCCATTTATAGAATGTGTTCAACCTTAAATATAAAATATCCAGAATAACCTAGTGGGGTTCAAAAACTCATCAAAAACCAAACTATAACATGAAATATCCGTCCCCTACTGTCTCTTCATCTCACTTGCATTTCTTAGGTTTAACATTAATTTTATACTCGCTCGGTGGAAATATTTAATTGGTTTTATTTTATGCTTCTTAGTGGGTACCATTGTTTACTCCGTTTTTATTATTGTGTATCGCCTGAATATGATTTGTTGAATATGAACTGTTTTATTTCCCAAATAAAGATAAATAAATATATATTGATTATCTGGATTTGCTACCAATCTTAACTGCGATAGTGCTGCTCTGTTATATTATTGAGGCATTAAAATAAACTTTATTTTTTAATTACCTTTAATTAAGCTAGCTAATGATTATTTTCCCCGCAGAGGTTATTTACTCGCCAGTTATTGCAATGGACAATGGCCTCGGGAGACTTGGGCCTATGCTGTTGATATAATGCCAAATACCTACTTTTAAGATGACGTCGCCTATACAAATGGTGTTTTAGGATTTCGCTTTGGTGTATTCGAGGTACATCATATATGTGCACTACTAATAATAATGTATGGAAATTTTTAAATAGTAAATAATATTGAAGGGGTTCTTTTTTTCTTTATTCTATTACTATACATTAGTAGATATATCGAAACTCCAATTGTACACCAAATACTCCAAAACATAGTCAACTAGAGAGAAATCAGAATACACCATTTGTATCGGAGACGGCTGCGACCGGAGCCCTCCTACAAGAAATGTAATTTCAGTAAAAAAAAGACTGCTTATCAAAAAAAGCAGAACTCAAAGTATCATGCGGGAAATGTAATGTTACAAAGCGACTGTTTCGGGCAAGCTTTCAGGTAGATACTCAACGACCTAACCGACACATGATAACATACTGGCAGGTGCCTGTGAAAACTCACGGGAACACTTATTCTCTAGGAAAAATGACGGGATGAAAATAAAGGCATGGTTTTTGCAAATCGGATCGCAGTTTTTTTTTAAGTTTTCCGTAAGGCAAATTAAAATTTTTTAACAGTCAAAAAGGTTCAAATAAATTGCACTTTATCAACTTTGTGAAACCCATAATACGCATAAATTTGTACCCATGCACAATTGCAATGCAAAGGTCTCCCGGTTTTTTTCAGTCTGTTAATTTTCATTATGAATCGTTGACACTTGCAGCAATGTTGTCTTAAGCAGCGGTGTAACTAAATAGGGTGGCAAGACTGGCAAAATGCCGAAGGCTGTCGGCCTGAGAGGGTCCCGAGGAACCTCACATTATAACAAAACTGCAAAACTTAAACAAAAAACAAAATTGTTATCGCATTCATAAGAGAAAAAAAATTAAAAGCACACGGAATCGCCGCTTTCTGTATTGTATTTTTATGCAGCAAAATACGAAAGGTCTCACTAAACGTTGGACCATTTCAAATTATGTATTTTTTTATTTTATATACACTAGCAGCTTCCAAGCTGATGCGTGTATTTCCCGTCAAAACTAAATACACTTAATAGTGTTTTTAGTTTTTGTTATTCTTGTTTTTTAAGCATTTGTCTAATATGTTTTTAAAAACTGTTAACTTTAATAACACCTATCACTTTCTGAGGTAGTTCATTCCAATAGTCCACCACTCGGTTGGACAAGAAATGCTTTCTTGGGTAGTGTCCACGGAGTCTCTCGTTTGTATTCATCGTGAAAATTGAGTTAATATTTGGTATGTCGTAACGTCCATTTAAAATTTTATAGGTCTCAATCAGGTCTTTGTTATATATAGAAATATTATAATTTTTTTTTTAATATAGTAATTACAAGTTGCATAAAATTTTTGATTTACCCCACAGGCCTTACAAAATAAAAATTTAAAAATAGTATTAGACACTGCATTGACTTGAATAAATTCTGAGGTAGTGATTGGCTCGTTGCGATTCCAATGGTGCAAACGCCAAGTCAATGAATCGTACTGTTTTGTTGGCAGAAATGATGAAATGAAGTGGGGTATGCTTTCTCGGTCTGGCGCATACATGCGTCTCCATGCACACGTGACCTTAGGGCCGCCGGCCGGGTATGCGCATATATGCATCAATAGGAGCCTACGAGAGTGCCGGTTTTAATAAGAAATAAATAAGTGCGAATAAGATATGGTTAATGAGATGAGAGATGATATCGAGATACAATACCGATGATATACCTGTGCCTGCCGCGCCGTTCCCGGTCTCTCTCTCTGTCCCGTCTCCCCATCGCGAATGGAGCAGCTGCTGCAGAGAAGAATGACATATTAGCACATCATGACTCATACCTGAGGTTTGCGTACTTCGAAATGTAAAGTGTCGCTACAATGTAATTAAATAATCAGCAATTCTTAACATGTTCTGATCATTTCTTTAGTTATGAAATTAGCTTATATCCACTTCGAATGGGCTCGGAATACTGCGATTACCTGCCGGTTACCGGATAATAAGTCACTATCGGGTATCGAACCGAATATTAAAAAATAGCCTGTTAACGGATACTAGCCGGATATCCGTTGCACCTCTAATTCCAACCCACATTGACTGCGCCATGTGTAACTAGGAAATGTAATGAGGCTGTTGTCCCATCTCTTCACCTCGTCACCAGAGAATGCTCTCATCCATCTTTATCACATCTCTGACAGAAAAAGGATCCTTTAAGATTTCTATTACACTAAGCGCAATATTGAGTTGAATTAATTAATATCAAAGAAAACTAAGACTTCGAAACATAGATTTGCAAAAATAGATTGTCACACTCTGGCAAACAAAATGATTTGCAAATACAAATTAGTCCGATTTCAAAATGCAATAAGAATCCAATTGAGCCAAAATACGGGCTAGAAAAAGTGTTACTAGTGATAAATCCAGAGGAATGCGCGTTTAATTTCATCAGAAATGAACGATTTGTGGACAAAAATTGATTCGTATGAAAATGAAAAACAAAAGCAGCACGTTTCTAAAATAAATACAAACAGATAGAATAACTACAAACACATACAAACTTTGTATTAACAACAATTTAATTCGTTTAGAACATACCTTATTTGTTACCACTCTCCTATTATTAACCGAAATTAAACTAAAATAATAAAAAAAGCAACGTTTTCGCGGCGCCACCGGAACCGTTCCGCTCGAACTTTTTTCTAAGTCTGCTGCCATCCGGCAAGTCCAGATTTGTTGCCAGTTCTGCCAAAATTTCAAACAAAGCTGCCAGCATACTATTTCCGTATTAATTATAGTAGCAATCTTTTTGTTATATCCTACGTACGATCAAATGCAAAGAAAGACCTATATTTTTTGACAATTTTGCTTAGCCGATATCGTTCCAGCAACCATCCAGGCTCCTGCAAACAGCCGCATTTTCATTTGTTTACGCTATATCGAATGCTACCAAACTAATTTAGAACAAATATAAAAATGTTAACCGATGGATAGCATACCAATGCTCAGGCCGATATAAAGATTTATATTTCAAAAACAGCCTGCAGCAGGGTTAGTCTGAATATGTTTTGATTGAAAAACCAAGTTTCCTGAATATCAATAAGCTGTCACATCACAATTTATTTTTATTTCAATTTTAGACATTTTAGGTTGGTTTAACAATGTTAAAACCAAAGAAGTATACACATACTATAATAGAGATATATTATTTGCCTTTTTAAATGGTTTTTAAGCATAAGTCTAAAGCAATAAAAATTGTTAAAAGTTTCTAGATAATATAAGTTATTTTTCCTTGTGAGTGTCACATGTCAACTGTAGTGATTGTGTAACTGATATTTGTTAACATTTTAATCTGCAGTCATTATTTATTTCATACCTTACGTACATTTTTTAATTAAATTATTTAATTTGGATTAATTAATCCAAAGTAACAACAGTAAATCGGCAATTTGAAATTATACTTTATTCTGCGTTTTTGACACATTCAGCAATATCAATCATTTTTATCGTTTGTACGATCATTAATTATATAGGGTACGTTATAATCAACCTTACCCTACTTTATTACTATTTGGTTGCCATACTATAAAAACAATATTGTATTTCTAATAACATTGAATGTTTTAAATACTCAGTATAATTTAATTTAAGTAAAGCTTGTTTTATTTTAACTCTAAATATATAGATTATTATTTTTGCAGTATACAAATTCTATTATATTGTCATTTTTAATTATTAGAGATGCGCGCGCATAATATGATATAGTCCAACTCCGGAAACGAGCGACCGAAGCGTTGCAAGACGCTAGCGACTCGTCCATCAGTATTTTTGTCAGCGGGCTGCGGAAGGGAGAGAGAGAGATAGAGAGAGAGAGAGAGAGAGGTAACATCGATTGCGTAGTGAGAAGTTTCGTTGCGTTGCGACTGACCGAATGGCCGCGCCGATGTGACTAGCGATGTGATTTGACCGAGGACGACATTGCTAAATCGAATAGTTTCAAATAAAAATGAAAAAAGAGCGACGAAGTGTTTAATTGAAAAGTGTACTGTGCCGGGAAAAAGTGTTTCAGGATTAGTGTTTGCGACTGAATGTCAAAAGTTACCCAATGGGCGTGTGCACATAATAAATTCGATTTTTAGTAAAAAATAGTCGTGCAACAAAACTGTGAATTCACCACGGTTATAGTGACACAAAAGGCTGAGCTTTTTCGCAGAGTTAATTAATTTCGGTAAGTCTGTATTTGTAAAATAGATGATGATTTACTTAGTTTTCATGGAAATCTGTCAACTGACATCGTTTTGTGTGTGCGAGTCGGGCTGTAGTTTTTAGTCGTTTATCAGGGGTGTGTCGTTTTGCCGAAATAATATCGCCGGCGTCGGCGAACGTATTTTTAGAGTATACCGTAATGTCATGACGTCGTTTCAGATTGATTTCTCGCTAGCGAAAATGATAACTTTTATTGTATCGAAGAGACTTTTTACTTTATATAAATGAGTCACTCACATTACGTATGAACCGACGTTGATGTTTTATACTATTGTATTTTAAATTAACTATTTTTAAGCGATATTGTTACGATACGAAATTTTGTGGTTTTGTCATTTATTTTTAATGTATCCTTTTCGCGGCCATTTTTGTTTTATTGTTTGATTTGACAGCAACCTGTGTACCTATGTCCAGCGCCGCGCATCGGATTGGACGGGAATGATGGAATGATATCATCCGGGATTCGTCCCGGAATAGTTGTTATAACAGAATGGAATATGGGAAGTTCCTTGTTTTATTTTTGGGATATCCATTTATATGGGCGCATTCCGGCGACGCGTTCGCAGCTAACCAAAATCTTCGTTTTTTTTCTGTACGAATAATGTCCACTTGACCACAGAAATTCCATTTGACCTTTTCTCATGTCGCTTCGTGATAATTCAATTGAAGTGAATGTCGTTCTTCAGCAAATATGTCATCCACGCCCCGTCCCAATGTGTAGGTAATTAGGTAGGATAAAAATGTCGAGAAACCCCTAAACAGTTTGTTAATTATCATTCTTAATATTTTACCTTACGTAAACGGGCGGTTAAAAATCTAGGATACCTATTTACCATATCATGATTAGGTTTTTTTTATTTGAGGGTTCCAAAAATGATAAATTCTGATCACGTTTAAGTGATCAGTTTTATTTGTTAAAGGCCTGTTTCAGACCTAACAAATTGAATGTTTTTTTTTATGTTTTGTGATCTTTGACCTGTTATGTTTATTATTGATGTATGTGCAAGTGATGATTTTGGTTTGGTTTTTATTGGAAAACAGCACATGGCAATGGGTCGCTTGATTCTCTCCCTTGGTCACCTTAATCAATGGGAAATTAAGGTAACCAAGATCATATGAAACAACAGACCCCCAGATAGAACGTAAATCTTATATAATTGATACGCCCACTTATGCAAGGTATCGCTCTATACTTACTGGCCATAAATCAGGCAGGCATTGCGTCGTCTTCCTCAACCGCGCACTTAGTAGAATCTCATTGGAGAACCGGTTCCTCGGCGATTGAGGCAGGCGCGAGGCGGGTTTGTCTGTAATCTACCTTATCTACCTTTGCGCGTTTCTAGGTTTATCCAGATCCTTACGTATTTATTTATTTATTTTAGTAAATAAATAAATACATACGACATAAGTATGACATATTATGGCATTTGACCATGGATGTGTTACTACCATTTTCACCAAACCTCACTTAGGGCTAAGAGTCCCTTAAATTGAGATAAGTATACCTAACGTCAAAAAATCAGTTTCACCAAACCTTAGGTGTTTCTTATGGGCGCTAAGTATGCCTTATTTTTAAGTCTCCGAAATGGTTGTCCTAAACGCTTTAGGGGACATTTAACCGCCGCCATATTGGTTAGCTAGCTGTTTTACTGTCATAATCATAACAGACAGATGTGATTTGAGTGTTGACGTCGCAAGCGCGTGCAATTATTGACGGATCTCATTATTTACTTTGTATTTCTTTTGTTAAAAGCCTTTTTAAATTTATAAACGTGTGTAAGATCATTTTATGCTTGTTTTCGCGTGAACAATGTTGCAACTTACCAACTAAATCCATAGACAACTGCCACTTTACTAATTCTCCTTACTAAGGAGAAACGCAAAGGTTTGCCTAAGAATAACCTAATCATAAGAGCTCTATAGTTAGGGAAGACCTAAGGTGGGATTGGTGAAAATGGCCGTTAGTACTTGATTCACATATTTTTTTTTATTATATACTTACAATATTTAATAATGAGAATCCAAATATTTTAAATCATTTCGAAGTAGATACATAAACAGAAAAAGAACATAGATAAATAGGATAAATTAAATTAAAATAATCTGATGCTTATCTGATAGAACTACATACGTATTTATTATGTTTATAAATATGTATCTAGCCAAAGCTTACCCATCACAAGAAATATAAAAAAAGAAGAGCTTTTTTTTATAATTAGAGGGAGAAACCTAGTCACATATGCAGAGAAAGCAGGATGCCACCTACAGCATTAACTTTGCGGGGTAGACCTAATTTTCCTTCAGCTGCAGACCAAGAGAAAGTGGTTTCCGCACATTTAATCACCTTTGCTCCCAAGGAGTATGCAAAGAAGGAACCCGCTAGAAACGGCAATAGGACATCAACACCAGAATCAAACCTCATACTACTAGAAACATAACCAGAGACAAAATCCTCTGGTCTTGAACAATACAAGTCAATCAAATAATATCCGCGTTCAAACTTTCCCCTCCAAAATCACTAAATGGATTCGAATGAGGTTTTCAATGTTTGCTCAAGTTAAAAGGACTTTAAATGTGCGGATTAGCATGATTGATGCACACCTCGGGAGCTGATGGATGAACCCTCGCAGGGTTTTCACTATTTTTGCACCTTCTAAACGAATGAACGGATTTTAATATATTTGAAAACCTTTGTTATATATCGGTAAATAAAAAACAAAGTTTATAATTATGTAGATAAAAAAACAAGGTTTCTAAATAATATAATTATTAAAGTAAGAACATTTTCCCCCTAAAGTCCTCTAAAAGGACATCGGTGAATATAGATACACCCTGTATTTATTTATCTTATTAGGGAAACAAAACAGTTGCATGAGAAAAATCATATACAGGGAGTACATATACAATCATATACAAAAATTAAAACATATAGGACATGTTTGAGATAGGTTAGGTTGTAGGTACTAATTGCAGTAACCAACGCTGCGACAGTATTAGAAAATAATTGATTTCTTGCATGAATATAGTTTTCTGAGAACGTGCGCGTGCGCGGTTAGGTTTACGAATTTCATTAGCACTAGTATATTATTATTTTAAACTGTTTCAAAAAAAATAATCCCATGAGAACGCGTAGCGCATAGTGTTGTGTTTTTTTTTTAGAAACCGGCTTAAACTATTTATATATAAAACAAAGTCGGGTTAGTTACACCATTTATAACTCGAGAACGGCTGGACCGATTATTATCATCTTTGATTTGTTGCATTTGCCTCCGTCCCGAATAACAGAATAACTATTAAAACATCATCAAAATGATGAAAAAAAAACATTTTCTCATATATTTTGAACGGAACGGCTTTGTCGCCTTTGAAGATGTTCACTTTGTGAGGTTATCACATTCGTCATGGTGCGCGCGTCTGATAATTTTTTTGTACATTTGTTGAACTTAATTCATTTTCATTATTCTTAATAAAAAACTAAATTTAATTCAGCTAAAAAGTCAACACAACATTTACTGATTCTGAGGCTTGATTTGTTGATTGATCACATCGCGTGTCTCGTCGAGCTGACTCGAACTAAACGGCCGTCAGATGAAATAGCACGATTTACGACCACGCCCAACCTTAAACTGGGCGTTCGCCGTTCATCTCTTCCACTGCGCCGTTTTTCTTTGTTTTAATTCTCAATGAATTAAATCAAACTTGCAGTGGCCGTCGGCGCAACGCTAACGGTTAGATAACCGGTTTTTTCGAAACCGCCCGAGGCGACCTCTGCGCGTTTCTTAGTATTTATTTTGAGCGCTCGCAATGTTTGTCCGTTTGTGGGTGCGCTGTTCTGTCAACACCCCACCCCCAGCCCCCCCACACTCAATCATTATTGGGGCCTTGACAAATGTATCTAATAAAATATATGTTAAAAAAACAAGCTGTTATTTAAACGCTCGAATGCGTATACAAAATCTCGCGTCTGTGCTGTTGACCGTCGAGGAGTTCCTTCGGTTGGAGCCATTCCTGGGCGTGGAATCAGCTCATGCTCACCATAAAAATGCAGTGTCGTCGGAACTCAACCGACATGTCAAATCTCAACTCCGCAGGATGAGATGAAGTGGTTCTAATTCGGTTGCAATTAGCTTGTTAAAAAAAAAAAACTTTATCGAAAGCATGGCATTCACGCGGACGAGATGCAGCGTTTCGTTACACGGTCAGCGGATTGAATCCCAGTCTCACTAACGCGATAAAAGAAAAAAAAAACGGTGAATTTAATGGGAGGATTTTAAATAATTTTAAATGGTTTTGTTTGTTTTATTAATAACTTTAATGCTTTTTGTGAGTAGAAACCTATTTATAGTTTTTTTATCGATCAATCAAATGTATTTTTTTGTTGTATGTAGGCCCGGCCACCAGTCACTGTTGTTACCAAGTCGCGATTCACTCTAGTCTAGGGTTGCCATGCGTCCCGGTACACCGGGACATGTCACCGGTTTAGAGCCTCAGTCCCAGTTGTCCCGTTTGACCCACCATATGTCCCGGTAAACGAAAAATCATGGTTTTATATTATTGCTAAAATTATGCGAATAATTCGTCCAATGACGTTAGATCACGTTGGCTGGCGGTGAAAGTGTGGGGTCAAGGGATGTACTGACATTTTACAAATATTTCCAGTACGGAATGAAAGACTGAAATACCTTTGTGAGGGAGCTGATGTAATTCGTGGTAATTTAGGATCTCACTCAAAAACTAGGCGGTTAACTGCCTTTGTTCCCGGCCATTGAACGTATTCTGAAAATGTGGGAACCATTGAAAAATTTCCTTTTTTAACAAACCATATTGCGGCGCTATGGGGAGCGGTACCCCCCCCCCCCCCCCTCCTCCTATAACTCCCCTACATTTCCACCTATATTGATATCAGTCCCGGTCATAGCCAAACCATTTATGGCAACCCTACTCTAGCCCCGAAAATGCTCGCGGTTCCCCGTTACAGATGTTTACACGTCAAAGATCTCTGCCAGCGAGCGGGCTCTGTTACCACCGTCGTGGTCATACAGACGACACAATTTGTCGGATCCAACTTCCAACGGTAGGCTAATTGTCCAACTTGATATTATTACTATACAATATTTTCGGTTGACCCAACCGTCCGATAAATCGTAGCGTTTTCCTCATTTTCTACAACTAAAAATACATTTTTCTTCGGTGCTTCAACTCTCCAATTTGTTGGATACAATAAATCGTGCATTGTTTATTCAAAGGTGTCATAAACGGCTGCGTAACATATTATGTTTGCATTGGCACACGTGACTGACATTCAATTAACCCATAACTAATTAATAAGTAATAATCATTTAGATGTATTTATTATTTAACGATTATTACACTACTTATTTTATGATGAATCGATTAATAATTACACAATCAATAGTCGTGGGGGACAAATAATCGATCCCTCATAAAATAATAATTATTGAAGTGAAACTTCTTCACGCACGCTGCACCCCCCTCTGCCCGGCGCCGCTGATCTAGCAGGCGATTAAAACGAAAACTCCCTTTTCTCCGCCTTTCGGCACGCCGGAAGGCGGAGGTAGATTTCACCGGATCAAAGTAGGGGGTAGGCCAACTCCAATAATAATTGTACGAATTGTATCAAACTTTGCCCGCGCGGCAGCTCGCGCATCGAGAGTGTGTTCCGTAAGGGTTGCTCATACCAAAAATTGTTTCAAATAAAAGTTGTAGGGATATTATGGGCCTACAAATGACATTCTGAAATGTTTTGATCCAGTGGTATGATTTAAGTTAAGGGAGGTATGATTTTTTGAATTTTGAAAAACACTTTTTCCCACCCCTACCTACCACCAGCGGTTGGGGCTACTAAGAAAGTTTTCTAACATTAGTTTTATGCCCTTATCTAAGGAATATAATAAAATTTAAATGAATTCGATATCTTATGTCCTAAGAAAGTTATAGCAAAATTTCACTTTTTCGAAAAAAATCATTGTATTAACGAATTTGACCGTCATTTTGTGCCCTTTAATATTATGTGTTCATTTGAACCAAGTGATATAGATATATATAGGTATATAAACTTTTAAACTGAGGGCGGTTTTGGGTTCTAGGGGATGTGAAACCCGAAGATATGTCGATTTTTTTCCAGAAGTCATTACATAGTACCCATTGCAATCGGTAGCTTTCCTAACTAAATCTACCTAAAACAGAAGCAGTTATTAAAGTATCTACCGATTGTGATCGAACTCGATTATAGCATACTCGTAGGGCCGTACCAACGCACGCCGCCAAGTATCGTTTGCTTTCCGATACGCGTGCAGGAACTGCCTTCGGGACCGAATCGAGTACTCTCTTATCAGCTGCTCAGATGTCAGGCCGGCGCTGATAACCTCAAATTGCGGCGAGCGTTCCACGAAACTATAACGGGCAAACAAAGACCTTTATTTAGTATAGAGTGGTATGGATACAACTAGGGCCATATCCGGTAGCAATTCCTTACAATAAAAAAAAAATAAAAACAATACCAACGTTTATAATTTGAACGCGGCCTGACAGCCCATTGTAAATTTAAGCCGAAAATATGTCACACGTATGAGTAATTGGGCGTGATTCGCCTAAAAATAATGCTATGCTAAATAAACATGGAAAAACATGGGAAAATCTTGTCACTAATAAATATTCTACTAGACAAATGTCAAATTAAAATTATAATTGAAATATGTAATGCCCAGCCTATTTAATAATATCCCTCTTGAAGTTAAACAACTTAAAAGAAAATCTGTAATAACACTTCAATTAAGTTAATTTTGTTTGTAAATCACTTGAGTTACGTTAACTTCATTTTTAGGTTGTATTATATTGTATGCATGTTAAAATAAATTGACAATAGATATGACAATATCTTAGCTGGATCTATACATTGTAATTGTATATATTTGAATAATAAAAGTTGCTTCGAGCAACATTGAAATTGAAAAAATTGAAAAAAAAAATTAAAGGACTTTGGGACAATTTCGACATATCTTTATCACATCTCCTAGAACTCAAAACCACGTTCAGTTTATATATCTATCTATATCGCTTGGTTCAAATTGAGGAAATGGGAGGGTGTTTTCGAAAAAAATGAAATTTTGCTATAACTTTCTTGGGATAAAAGATATCGAATTCGTTTAAATTTTATATTATTCCTCAGATAAGGGCCTAAAATTATACAAATAAACTTCTTTAAGATAGCACCAAAAATTGGGTTTTCAAAATTTATAAAAATCATACCTCGCTCAATAGTCACAGTATCAAATCCATTCAAGATGTTAATTAATATAATCTTTGATTTGTGTCAGTCCCAAATATCAGAATAACTATTAAGAAATCGGAAATATCCTGAGGTGGTACAATGTTCAGCTTGTTAAACTATAAAAATGAGTTTTTATTCATATGTGCAAGGACGATTATTAAAAACAATTAATTGGCAAATAGTCCTTGACAAGGTCTTTCAATTGATATATACTTTGTTCCTTTTGGGTGTGTATCAAATCTGCACATTGTCCTCTTGTTTTCGTTTGAACGCTTATTTTCCGGACACGCTGTATTTACACATATAGTGTGTTTTAAAATCAGACGAGCGACTGCCTACCCCCTGTATGCGTTCATTATAATCGCATTCGACGTCTGATTGCGACCGCTATATTGTTATTTAAATAAATATTTATCATTTGGAGCGGTTACCAACGGCGACGCGATAAAGCCTAATTTTAAGTGAACGCAAGTAGGTAAAATGATTCATTTTTTATTCCGAATAACACTTGCTTCTATTAATTAACTATAATACGCGTTCTCGCGACTTAATTTGCGCTTAATTAACAAATCGTCAGATACGGTCGTGCTCGTTAAGAACGTTAGAGGAATGCGTGATAGGAAAAAAAAGATTCTACAACTCTCAAAATGTCCTCAACCTTTGCGAACCTCCCGTTGCACAACTGACATTTGCGGCTATTTCCTACTCTGAAAAGTGGTGATGTCACCACGCATTGCCTACTATAGTTAATCTGACTGGATGTGTAACTCCAGGACCTGTACATATATAAAAGAAGGTTTGAATAAAAAATATATAAATAACTCGGCTATCAGTGATTTCAATTCGTTAGGGCCTAAATTGCAGTCCTTGTTTAAAGTCGTTCTTAGTTAGGATCAACTTAACTTTTAAGCATGACCTAAATTGAATTGATTTCAGTTACTTTTTAAGTTCGACTTTGTTAAGAGTACTTAGTTCGCTACTCGCCGCTATGGTTTGTGTATAACTTTTGACATGACATTTTGAGGTCATCTGATGTTGTCAGCTGTAGGATTACCAGGACTTTGCCATGCGTGTTTGCTTGAATTGAAGGTGTTCAAAATATACTAATCCAGTCAATTTTGATTAGTTAGAAAATATAAAATCAAATACGAGACGAAAACCACAGATGGCAATACACTCGGACACGGGTCACGGTATTAAGGTACTGAGATCGCTCCTAGCAGCGTATTTTAACACTGACTTAAGTTTGACTTGAGGCTTAAGTCGTGGTTGTTTTGATTCTTAGCTAAGACGGACTTTTATGTTCGACTTAACGCGAAGAGTGAGTTGAAATACGATGTTTATCGGTTAAGTCTGACTTATAATTTAGGTTAGGACCTGAAATTTCGGCCCTTAGAGCATGACACTACCTCGGTTATTTTCTTTACTTCGGCTAAGTTTGTTTTTCAAGAGCATCAAAGGACGGGGATAGTGGTTTCTTATGCATAATGTGTAAAAGCTAAAGTTACTTATGTTTTCTGTTTTTAAGTTTTCATTTGCACGCTAGGGTTGCCACTCGAATTATTGTTGTGAGACGGTCGAATGAAACACCCGAGTTTCTTATTCCACTATCGCATCGGGATATCGCGATAAGGCATATTTTACACAGGCAAACACTGCGATGAGTCATTTTCGGTCCGAAAATATTGAAAGCGTTATTTTTCGGGATCGGCGAGTGATTTCAGTAACACAAAAAAAATCCGTATGCTTCGCGGTTATAACCATACGATTTAACCACTTTTGAAAACGCAGTTGGAGCGAAAACATTTGTTCCAAACCTCAAAAATTGGTTTGAGAGTACGCAGAAGTAAAAATATAAATATTATTATAACTGATTGACTGTGATTGTGAGGTGAGTTTCTGGCAGCAAAACCATATTTTTGCCGGAACCTATTTAATGTATCTTTTTTATTTTTAATAAATAAATAAATAAACTCGTTTTGGACAGACGCCCAGCGCACAAATGATATGATCTTGCGTCTCATTTACGCGCGGCACGCATCCGAAAAGCTGTCTCTGTCTGTTAGCCGCGCCCGACATGAGTGCGAACGGCGTTGGCGTGGCCGTAATGCAGGGCGTAATCGTCGGTCTCGGGTTTTTACAAGGACGTTTTGTATGACATATGTTTTAGAAGGTCGTTGGGTTCTACGAAGAATATGGTGGAAGGTTTCGGAATACTCCGACAGATTTGTTTACGAACCCCTAAAACCTCTCACTAATACTGAAATGGACACGAACCAAGTCACGTGACTAAGGGAAAATCGTAATGTCTATGTGCTTACTATTGTAGCCCGAAACAAAACGTAAGTTCGTACAATTGGAGTTCGCCTATCACCTAACTTTGATCTGGTGAAATCTACCTTCGCCAATCGGCGTGACAAAAAGATTTTTTTTTTAACATTTAGACAAAATTGAAATATAACTTTATAATCTTAGATAATTCCAGATAAATGTTATATTTATCTTTGTATCGGACCATTATGTCGTGGCACTCATCTCATGATACCGTGCGAGGGGTCACTCATCCCTTTTTTTACTCGCCTTAGATTATTATAAGTGATGAGAATAAAGTTGAGGAGGGATTTACCTAAGCGATTTGAGATATATGGTACAACTGAGAAATAAAATAACAAAATTTACCTTGAATTGGGTTTGTTTTTAGTTTTTAAAATATGAAAAATGATAATTTACGATAAAAGTTTTTAAATTTTCAGAAAATGCGGTTTGCGTTATTGTTTAAAAAAAAATCCTCATTTAAAAAAAAAACAACCAAATGCTATCAATTTTTATACATAATGGTAGTCCGCGGTTTGTGCTATAAGCGCCATTATGCCCGTCACAGAGTTTACACCTTTCCGTTTCACGCTACAAAGCATCTTTTCGCAGGCAACAATTTGTATGCCAGAAATGTTCAAATGGTGTCTTCGTTCGCGTATGTAATCCCCTTAACAGTCGATATTTCGACACCCCAACGAATAACATCCTAAGTCACTTTTTGGCGGTTTTCTGGGTCAGAAAAAAATTGGCCATTTTCCGTATAGTCACCTTATCTCTATCATTATTACATGCAAAGATGTATTCATGTGAATATCTTAAGTAAGCTTTTCAAGTAATATTTAATGGAAAAACATCCCAATTCTAGTTAAGTAAAGTATTACTATCAGAAACTATTTTTATATGGAATAAAATCGTAACTGACTTTAAAATCTTTGACTTTAAAATACTTCTTACTTTATTAGCAATGGAATAACATCTTAAAATGACATAAGATGTCTTTCGGTGATATTTTGATAAAAATGTGCAATTTTCTCATATTATTTCATTTTTTTTTTCATTAATTTAGTTCATATTCTTGTTTCGTTATTTTGTAGTTTCAATTTTTCGGTTGCAATAAAGATCTTATTATTATTACGAGTTATTATTATTTAATTAAAACTGTAAATACCTACTCAAATTTACTATGTTTCGATACATTTTATAATTGAAAAAATATTGATCGTATGTGTCAACATTTGGAAAATATCGTTCACTTGATTTTTTATAATGTACCATGGAAAAACATATTATATTTAATTAAGATTGAACTATGTTTAAGATTATATGAAAAAAAAACGGAATAAAATCCTAAGTCGACATAGGATTTTAAGTGAGCACGATTTTAAGGATTTTTTTCTCAAAATATATTCATTTCGTTTTAATTCGCCGAGTCCAATATAGTAAATTTTAATTTTTAAGTAATTATCCAAGAAAACAAAGTATGAAGATTTTTTTAAAATTTGTTTTGGCTCCACTGAAAAGATGCTAAAAATGACTTAGGATGTTTTTCGATGGAGGTGTCGATTTATGTATTCACAAAATTTAACATTTAACAAAATGACTATTCTCCAAGATTATTTATGAGAGATTTATTGTTGGCATTAATATATACTTATATAATTATATATATAAAACAATAATAATAAGTAAGTAGTTCTTGTAGTAGATATTTGATAATTTTATATATATATTATTTATTATTATTATTATTATTTCGTAAGAGGCAAGCAGCATAGCTGTTAAGCCTATATCTTATTTCCTATATGAGTTCGTGTTTGTCCATCTATATTCCACTTATTTATGATTATTATCTATGTGTATTTTTCAATTTTTTTAGATGCGGTGATAGCCTAGTTAGGCAAGATATTTTGCATTATAATATGATTTTTATAAAATTCACAAAAAAAAGCCAAAAACATATTTATTTATTTATTTTTTATTTATCGGATAAGTAGTTCCCGTTTCTCTACTTCAAAACGAAACGTTAACAAAATAATATTATTTTCATCTATTTAGAATGCAGTCAAGCAGATTTCCGCGGAATTAATATCTCGTTTTCTACATAGGTAGGTTATTTGCTCACATCGGTCTTTTAAAGATGTCACAATTTAAGGTTTGTTAATAATTATTCGTATATTTATAAAAAAATCAATGTAACGGTGAGCATTTAGACGAGGTTAATGAAAAATCATTCTAAGCCGAATTTCAATTGCTCCTAGCAATTTTTGTTACATTTTTCTATCTATTAATACCAAAATCGGCCCGGACAGTACTATTTACTAACTGTTCAGATGGACCCCGCCCAGTTGACCTCCGAGTCGCGCAATTCCGCGTTGACCCGCACCATCAACGCGGTGACAAGCCTCGGCGATGATGGCATACCTACTCTATTTGCCAAATGCTCCCGAAGGCCACTCACTGCGCACACATGCCTTTACCCCACGCTACTAAGCTCCTTTGCTAATGAGAAATCAAATTTACTCAATATTTTACCTTTACCGTAGTCTTCTTTTTCAATTTTCGACCCCCACCCCCCCCCCCCCCCCCCCTACAATCATCCTAGCGGCGTAATCTAAATGACCCTCGCAAAAATTGACTGAATTTTTTTTTCTATATAAATGAACGCATTTAACAGCTGAGACACATTTACGGATTAATAAAAAAAAAAGAATTTCAATTAAAAAAAAAAAATTATAACTAAAAAACTACATCTATTTATTTTCTGTTGAAGCAGGACCCCCTTCCCAATGTTTTTTTTTTCAAAAATTTATTTATTTTATTCGAAAATAAGACAATACATTAATTGGTTCTGGCAAAAACATAGTTTTGGCTGACAGAAACTCAAATTCATTTCAAGTCTTAACTTTGGGTACTAAATTTACATACATTTTTTTTTAGATAAAAAAAGAACAAAAAAACATTAACACAAAAAAAGAGTACATGAGAAATAAATAACTAACATTACAAAAGAACATTTCAACATTGTTTATTTCTGATAGGATTATGAAACTGAAATAATTATTGACAATCGTTTGAAAACTAATTTCTTTGTACTTAAATTGTAGCATCTTTGCAAGCCTCATGTGAGCAAATGGCTATGTATAAAAAACAAGAATGGCTAGGACACCTGTAGCTATCATATAATATGAGTGCTTCGATACATTGTTTAGTAGTAGTAAATTATTTAACCACACCTGACGTCAATAGAAAGCAGATGTTTTTATCATTATCTTCCGATAATTGAATTAATACTCGTAAAGGCGACGTGACAACTCGAATACAACCAGTTCTGATAGACCCGCGCTTGTGCGGAGTTCAACGACCCGAGCAACTAACTGTAATGCAAAGGCGACCTCTAAAATTGGAGCTCTGGCAAGTGCGCAGGCTCGCGTCTGTCTGGCCGAAGGGGGAAGTCGAGCGGCGCCGCCGGCGCGGCGCACGCACGTGCGATTTTTCCCAAGAAAGTGAGTAACGCGATGCGGAATGCATTAATGATGCGCGGAGTACGGTGACGTGCGTGCGCGGGGTGTCCGGTCCGAGGGCGCCCGTAGCAGCCATACTTTCAGGTCTAATATCGTGTCACCACGTTCAAGGGTCGGTCGTCCGTTTTTGGGCAAATTGAGGACCACCACAAAATAAAAAAATAACACATAAAAGGGTAACTCTTAAACTAGGTCTGAAAGAACCCTAAATTTTTAAAATGCGTAACTATATATCAGAAAAAAAATCGTAAACATTTGGTTTTCGTGCAAATAAACTAATTTTTGATGCTTTTTACTAGAAAAGACCGCATTTTTTTAACTTTTTTTAGATTTTCGTGTTTCTTATATCTTGAACTCGATCGCAAAGAAACGGATTTTTTTTATTACGTTTATTTACTGAAATATCATCGACTAAAGATAGACAATGTCACACCCCAAAATCGTCATAGATTAACACTAAAACATATATTTTCGGACAATAAAAAAAACGTTTGGCAAATATAATCATTCATATCTACAATGTATTTCATTCCCGTTAAAAAAACAGCGATTGATTTCTATTGTTATTTGTTAAGAAACTATATCAAAATTCATAATACTTTCAAAGAAATACAACGTTAAAATGTCTATTCTAAATCGTGTAAAACAGCTATTTTTCAATGGATAACTACCTCACTGGGCCGCGGTCAGTCAAGATCGAGGTTAATGACCTGCCGCGTTGTTCGAAACGCCCTATCAGGGCGGAGCTAAATGATTGCTGTCAGATGCCACTGGCCGAACAGAGGTCGGTCTAAGAAGAAGGTGTAATTCCTTTCCCCTTCTCTGGGGTTGTACGAGGGATGCTATTGGTCGACAGATTTATTGATTTATCGATTTACACCAATTTTATTACAAAAATAATAAATTTTTCGCATTTTGTTACATAATTTCTTACTCTCACATCTCTACAATACGGTTTTAAATTTTGTTCTATTATCGGCGATCGTGCACAAATACGTCATTAGCGCGTGTTGTTTGCCTTAATTCTCCGCAATGTCCATGAAATTTAATGTTAGTAACGGTTGAAAAAAAAAAAACACAAGTACAGCTTATAAATTGATCCAATTTATTGTCAGTTTTAATTTTTTCTAAAAACGAGATTTGACATGACATTCATGGCATTAATCATTATTTTTACTTGACATTGACATACTATTGAAAAAGGAACATTTAAAATCACACAAAATTTACAGCTCGAAGCTCATTTAGTCAATGAGCTGTCAGTAGTATGAACGTTTTATTTTTTTTGTTATTGCATTTGAAGATTAACGCCAGGTCCTCGGCAAAGTTGGGTTAAATAGCATGTTGTATATCTTGGTATAGCAGCACTGAGCACCAGTTCGAGTTTGCCTCGTTTCAATCTGAATGCATCCCATTTAGCTCAGAACCTTGAATGGTCCGTCGCGGTATTCAAAAGGCGCGTTTAGCCGGTCCGCCCCGTCAATGATGTGTGCTCGGCGGAGCCGTCTAAACAAATATAGCGCGACGTTTTGTCCGCGTTATCGCGATCCGTGAAAAAAAACATTCCAAAATAGAAACGCATCGCATATTGCGATTCTCGCACTTGAAGATTCGCCAGTCGAGCGATGCGTTTGCGATTTGGAACGACGAATGAGTGCCATAAGAGATCGGGGACAAACAATCGAACTGGGTGTGACTGTATCGCGATGCAAAGTCGAGGGGAACGCGCCTTTCTTGCGTTCCCGACGCGGCTTCACTCGCTCGTATGGAGGGGTTTCACGGTTTTGACTGCGATTTCTGTATTTCGACTTGGCATTTTTTCGACCGGTATAGTCAGACGTTCTTATATATCATCGTTTTTATATAGTTTTTAATTCAGTTTTATACGGTGGGGTCGCGCCTCGTAAATTCTCCTAGTCAAAAGTTATACTGCGCAGAAATTTCCAAACGGGGCGGTAATAAAACAGAAATGCATAAACTTAGCGTAACAAAAAAACCTTAAAAAACGCAACGAAAAACTTTAAAAACGCATTCACTTAGAAAAAATATATTACTTAATCCATTTTCGCGTTTATTTATTAAATCTAAACATTATTTTATTAATTTTTACCTAATTTAAGGACATTTTGGCCATTAGATCATTATAGTATGTAGATTCGAGGAATAAATCGTCGTATGAAATATATTTAAATTGAGTTTACTGTATTTTTAAAAGCATCGTTGAAGAATGGATTAAATGGTGGGTCCCTCGGGTGCACTTCCGGTACACCTGTACCCGTAAGTGTCCTTACAATCTAAGGGAAATTTATTTATTTATTTCATAAAGTAATCATTTTCGAATACTTCAGGTTGCCAGCACTCGATACTCGCCAAATTCATGTTTACAAACATGAAATGTGTATAAATTTAAGTTAATTATACATTTAAGTTTAATTTTTATCATTAGAATTTGAGAGAAAAAAAAAATATTTCCATAGAGGAGAAAAAGGAAATTAGATAATAACAAGTAGGTGCCATTTAAGATATATAAAATAACTAGCTGACCCGGCCACGCGTTGCTGTGGCTAAAGTTTTTGTTATATTACATTATAGTAAACAATCTAAGAGGAACAATAAGAGAACATCAGTCACGGAGTCCACTATGCTTTTTCACACAGATGGTATTTGTAAAAAAATATGGTGATCTCCTTATTTGACTTTCTACTACTATAACCCTTTAGTACAATGAAATTATTTACGAACAAAGACGAAAATGTTGATGTTGGTATACAAATTCACTGGATTGAGATTTGAAGGGGAAGTACGTTGAACACAATTAATTAAAATGTTCTTACACTTGATACTAAGCAGAAATCAATAGGTAAAAAATAAAAATTTATCAGATTTATTATTTCCATTTAATTTTATAACAAATATAAGTATATTACAGTATAATACAGTAAATAACATGTGACGCTTAAACTCATGAATGAGGTAGGCAAGGCAGACAGTCTTAAACTTTTAAACATTAATATCTTTTTTTTGAATTATAAATACTTTCAATTTCAATTTAATTTAACACCAATCGGTGCACAATGTTTTTGGTTAACCTGTCTTTAGCTAACACAAATAGATTCGACGGTTTCCCAACACGTGAACACGCAACATATAGTTGCCCATGAGAAAAACATGGATTTTCCAAATCTAAACCACAAATGGACATTGTTTGACCTTGAGATTTATTTATAGACATGGCGAAAGCTAAACGAATTGGAAACTGTAGCCTTTTGAAGGGTATGGTAGAATCTGATGGTATCATCGGAATACGTGGCAGCAGGACCACTTTTCCTTTAAACTTCCCAGCCAAAATGGTTGCTTCAAGAATGTTTCCGGTGATCTTTTTGATGACCAAACGCGTACCGTTACATAATTGAGGTGGATTCAAATTACGGAGGAGAATAATAGGGGAACCAATCTTTAATCGAAGATTATGTGGTGGCATTCCAGGGATATCTAATGAATTTAAAAATTCAATCGGAAAATTTACACTTTCATTTTCATCAACAACAGTATCGATTGATTTAAAAGACATCAGATCGCCTGGTAACAACTGTTGTATCTGGAAGTTAATTTCGTCAACATCAACGTTTTTGGCTGCCAAAATCGCCCGTTGACTAAGCCATTCATGATTCAAATAATTATTCTGTATATCCGGGAAAATACTCTGAATCAATTCAGTTTTATCCTGAACAACAGTGCAAAAATTGTCTGGTAGTTTAATGCATTGCGTATTTGGTTGCAGTTTTATTTTACCGTTCCCAATATCTAGTAGTTGTTCGGAAAATATTAGTGCTGATGGATCATTTTGCAATTGTACTCGCATATTTATGGTCAATCGAAGTGTTTCAACACTTCGCCATAAGAATGATTGTTTCAAACATGCATTAATCTCATCCGCGAAAGTAGAGCGAGGTATAACCGGTAAGGTCTGCCGGAAGTCACCAGACAAAAGTAAGATAGCACCACCGAAAAGTTTATTATTGCTGTTTAAATCTTGCATAGTTCTGTTTAATGCTTCAAGTGAATATTTGTGTGCCATTGTGCACTCATCCCAAATTATTATAGAACTCTTCCGCAACACTGCAGCTATTCCACTATTCTTTTTGATGTTACACATTGCATCTGGTTTATTATGAACGTCCAATGGCAGCTTGAATGTTGAATGTGCTGTTCGCCCACCATCCAGTAAAGTAGCCGCAATGCCTGACGATGCTAATGCTAATGCGATTTTTTGTTGCGACCGTATTTTGGCAAGAATCAACGATATTAAAAATGTCTTACCGGTTCCACCGGGTGCATCCAAGAAAAAAAAACCGCCTTGTTCAGCAGCAACAGCCAGCATAATCCGATCATAAATAATTTTTTGTTCTGCTGTCAGTAATGGTTCACTGTTCATGATAATTGTTGCTAAACTTCCATGGTCATATTGATTTTCTCGTTGTAAATCGGTATTGACTAAGTCGGTGGCTGGACGATTAGGTGATGGCATACCATAATGATTAAGTGGTAAATTTGAAATAAGAACACATAAATCCTCGATCAAGACCAATGCTTCATTGTACATCTCTGGTGTATAATCTATGTTTTGGCATTGATTTGTTTGTCTAATTCGGTGCAAGATGTCTTCTGTCATACAATTTTTATATTTTTCCCACAAAGTTTGTGCTTGCGAGGGATAACATGTCGCCAAAATAATTGCAAACAACTGACGAATGTTATTCGGTGTTGATGTCAACGCAGCATCAGCAAGCGTTAAGTCCCAATGGTTATCGTCTTCTAGCAATTGCAGTTCACGACATGCACCCTGGTATGTATTGAATACTCGACCATTAGCTGTTCGTAAAAATTCAAAAGACGTTGGTCCGGGAACATTCACCAATAACAAACGTAAATAGAAGCACTCACGTTGCTTTGGATGTACCGTGTAAAGTCTCCCCAATGTCTTAGCTTTGAATATGCCTGTAATGGAAGGATGTGGTTTTCCTTGTTTCCGTGGCTCCCATTTTTTACTGGATTTGTTCCATGTGAAATAACGTGGAACATCACCATACACCAATGTCTTCGCGAATTGGCCAAAAACATCAGGTTTTTGACACAATGTAAAAAATTCAGTTAGAGTCGTTTTCGGAGCTTCGAACGCTCTTTGGAGAACATTTTCTTCAGTGAAGTATACACGTTGACCGTTTTCAAGATGTATTGCCAGATGTTGGACAGCAGGATCTCTTTCGTGGATGGGAAAGCTGAGAATATGCCAAATAGCTTCATTGCTGCTAATGTATCTGCCCATTTGGTATCGTGCTATTTCGTCATTTTTATTTATGTTTTTTACTTCAAATATGGCCAAATCACTGCCTTTGTTTACATATTTACAAATATACTTAATTGATTTAACAGAACTGCAAAGCTCAACATTGATATGAGCTTTGTAAGTTTTTGAAAGTAGTGGTGAGTATGGTACCACCCACTGATTATCAAACTCAACTTGATTTGGAAAGTTCGGCAGTCGCATTGTAAATGTGTGGCCACCATTCTCAGTACTTCTGCGGCGATACATTGGATAACCATCAATATCCGTGATCGTGTCATTCGTATGCGGCTTTGGGAAGTTTTTTTTACATTTTCCATTTTCCATGCACGGTGACGTCATGTTGAAAACACCGCATGGCCCATGGATCATGTGTTTGGTGACAATATCAAATAATTCTTGATCAATTAATGGGTCTGGAATTTCGGCTGAAATTATTTGATCGATTTCTTCAGGACGGATTCTATCTTTAAGCCAAACCAAAATGTGGGCATGAGGCAAACCTCGCTTTTGCCACTCTATCGTATACAGCCAACAACGTGTGATACCAAAAATTGTATATTTAACAATAAAATCAATTAAGGATTTCAATTTTTGTTTAAACACACGTGCAGTTAAATCATGACGATGAATGGCTTGTTGTCCTGGCAATAGTAAAGTTTGTATCTCTTCCCAATTCGGATTACATGTGAATGTAATAAATAAATCCGGTCGGCCGTAATGACGTACGTAAGTCATCGCATCTTGTATGCATGCATGTTCCGTGCCGTTCCGTATCGACATCTGTCAGTTTTATGACTGAATCTACCAGCATGTTCACCTAATGGTACTTTGTCGGCTTTTATGACGATTTGATAATTGTCATTTTGCAGTCGTGGCGAAACTCTTTTGATCAATTGAATTAGTTGATTGTGATCTTCTAAAAAATTTTCCAATAATATCACAATTGCTCTTTCCTCTGCTTGTTCAATAAAATTATACTGGCACCGAGTCGTCACGCGCTCTTCACAATCGCCCATAAAATAAAAAGGTATCGACATCTGTCAGTTTTATGACTGCCAAATAATAACGGACAAAAAATTAGCGATAAATTAAAATTGCGACTATAATTTGAGATTTAAACTATCCTATCTCTCAAGTGCACATCGAACTGCACATGGTGTTCAAATTTTATTATTAGTCCATTATTTTATTATTAGTCCATTGAGGACAAACATTGTGACACGAGATTTATATATATTAAGATATATAATATATATAAAATGTAACTTAATGTGAAGTTCGACAAGGCATTTCGAAATGACAAATATTATTTTTAATTGAGGTCATTAGGATATTTATTAAAAGAATGACACATTATATTTAAAGGTTTTTAATTGCTTATAACTATTATTAGAGGTAGTTAAAAGATTTTTTTTTTATTATCAATTCCGCAACCTAACGTAACAGTGGTCGTTATAACTGAGGTTACGTTATACGCGATTTCAAAATAGCTTAATACTTAAACGGCAACGTGATTTCCGTGGCACTGAAGCTTAAGTGTCTCGGCGGACAGGGTAAAAAATAATAGGGCGACTGTCAAAATAGTTACAACTGTAAAAATGCAACCCATACGGTATCCATCTGTGTAACTTGTGGAATGTGCATTAATAGGCAAGCGAATGAACGCGATTTCGTCACCGCTACGTGCCAGCTTCAGTAACGCAGCTATTCGTTGCGCTAGATTAATAGGGTGATTTAATAGGGTGATTTAAATGGCCTTATAACGCGCGCGCCTAGTTCACACGACGCGACATGCGCTCAGCGGACGCTAACCATTATAGCCAAAGCCCGGGTCAGACCGGGTAGGTTTCGACCGGAATGCAAATTATTTTAAACCAAATTTTTTTCATAGCTGTCTCTTTCTGACGATTTAAGGAAAGTATAATTATGCATAGTTATAGTTATATGTTTTACTGTTGAATGCATGGGAAGGAATTATTTTGAATGGTGTTTAATAGGAGTCATTTGCGACAAAAAGAAATTAGTCTGTGTTCGGTTGTCAACCATTTTTTAATATTTCTTGGAGAACACCGGGTTTGCAGCTAGGCCGTGCAGGCGCCTTCAGCTCGCGACGACCTGTGACTGCGGCCTTCGGGCCATCAGCGCGCCAACTCGGTAGAATCGAAAAATCCTAGAGCTTCCCAAAATGCCCAAAAGCACTTTCCTACTATGTTACATGTTATCTCCATACCAAATTTCTCCAAAATCGCTTCAGTGGCTTAGCCGTGAAAACGTAACTGCCAGACAAACTTTTGCATATATAATATTAGTATCAACGATCTTTTAAAACATATATCACTACATTCCCGGCATTCAAGAGAGTGTCTACTTTAGCCCTAGAGTAGTATATTCATGTGTATATGTAAAATTTATATTATATTGTATTTTGTATTATATTCTGGTGATTGTCTGGATTCCCCAACCCTTCCTACTTCCTGGTTCCGGCCTCGCTCCCGAATGTGTTTTCTATTTTTTTTAAGTTTGGAGGAAACTGTCATTGGCTTTGTGTTTAAATTTTTTTTTAGTTGTAATTTTTACTTCTATGTAAGCTGTTGTTTCGTGAAATAAAATAAAATACAAAAATATAGATACGGCAACTGAGGGTGAAAACGCACCGCGCCCAAGTACGCCACTTTGCGTCGAGTACGCTCCGCGCGGAACGGCAGGGGGCAACTCTCAGTGTCGGGTTTTTACAAGAACGATTTGTATGACGTGCCGTATCTGTATGTTTTAAAAGATCGTTTTGTTATGCATTGCATTTTAAAATAATAACTGTACACTTTTCCTCCAAAGTGGTTTGGTGTGAACCGGGCTTTAATCGTGTGTATATGCATACATATATAATGCGTTGTAAGTGTGAATAGATTTCGTGAATACATTCGTATTTTAGTGTCATTAAATTACTTTGCTATGATGTCACCGAGGCTGTTGTGTAATATCGGCGTTTCCGCACACATCAACACACACTTGCATTTAATTTAATTGTAGGTAGATGTATTCACTCCATTCGAGAAAAGTTGACCCTGACATAGGGTACGTGCGCCACGGAACATGGAAGTACCCAGAAGCGGCATTGCGGGTCTCGCGTCGTGTCTTCCTCTCTTACCCCGGGTTATGCTTCGAGTACTGGGTACAAAACACCTTCTCAACACGTAAAGATAATATTTAGATATTCTTCAAAATAAATACATATTAGAATAATCGAAAAAAAAAATCAAATACCTTCCATTATTGTATAACTTCCTGTTTTCCTCATTATATTAAATAAGTTCGGCATTATATAGGGTGATGATTTTAGAGGCGTGGTTTTCAAGAAGAGATAAAACGCACATAATTTGATGTTATGGCTAAGAATTTAGTTTTATTATAAAGATAAGGGTTTGCCATTATGTTTTAAAAATGATTTCGGGTAAGTGGCCGCCGCGGCTGACTCGAACAAATTCCAGCCGAGAGGCCCAATTTTCAACCACTTTTTGCAGCAAGTTGGGCCGTATGTCAGCAATAACGCGCCGAATATTCTCTTCCAAGGCGTTAATCGTGTCCGGCTTATCTGCGTAGACAAGCGACTACACATAACCCCACAAAAAATAGTCCAGCGGTGTTAAATCGCACGATCTTGGAGGCCACGCCACAGGCCCACGACGCGATTTTTACTTTATTTTAGAGTGTTTTTTTCTAAATTTGCACTATTTGCAAACGTTGTTCAGGAGTAAGTCTATTCATTATGAAATGGCAAACCAAACTGAGCATAAATTAAGTGATAGCTGTCAAAAACACCAACTACGAAAAAAGTAGTGCCAGATTGAAAACCACGCCTCTAAAAAAAACAGCCCTATACATAATTATAGATAAATTTTAACATTTCCCACTCCTTCATATAAACTTTAACCATTCCAAATGTCACACTACTCCGTGCGCGCAAAATTTATGTTTAAAAAGGGGTACGAAGTTTTCCCTTCGTGTATTAATATATAGATACTTGACTTTACTTGCCTCATTACGGCCTCAGATATGGGTATGAATACAGAATGCTGCGGACCGGTTGTACTTTCTTACCACCTTCAGATGCAGATACCACATTCGATAAAACTACTAAAAAAAAAAACAGTGATTTAGCCGACTTACCAACAATATAAATTGAGATATTCGGTTAAAAAAAAACAATGAAAAGTTTGCAAAAATACAAATTCAAGGACGCCCGACGGCGTGACAAATGCTGCGCGCAGCGTTTCGTTACACGCTCAAGTCGCACGAATCCAAGTCGCTGTAACATTTATTAATAGTATCTAGGTACGATTAAGTCGTAGGATTTTATGAGCTAGAAACGCCAGACGCCGCAAGTGGTCGGAAGATCGGATCGACCTATTTGGATCCACTCGACCTGCGCAGGCGCACATTATCCAGATGATTTGACGAGCGCGGGCGCGTGGCGTTCCCTTGACCTAAATGCACGACTTATTTCACTTCCAGCACATTATTTTATAGCGTACTGACTGTCCAAAGTATATACAGGTTGTTCGGCAAGTCGATGCAAACCTTAAGAACAAATTTGGTCATAAGTACTTACTTTGGAACAAAGTTTTACGGTTTAGGAGATATGACTACTAGAAAGGACTACTATCGAATATCTCTATAAAGCATTTGACAGTGTATTGGAGTTAAATCCATCTAAACTGACTACAGTAAGGCATCGACAAGGTTGGTCACACTAATGTTTGATACTATAAGAATAAAAAGATTTATTTTTTAGAGAAAACATTAGTATATAAACGAGTTAAATGCATATTTGATAAAATTGAGTAAATAACTAATGAAAGTTTATGTGCATTTATTCGTTTGAGGATTTCAGAATCTCGTTATAATGTATTATTTTCGAAGTGATACTTCTTTGCGGCCGTTGTACTCATTGGGATGGGATGTTGGTCGAGAAACCGCCTCACGCGTAATTTTTACGTTTGTCGAGTTGTAGAGTCCAATTGCTTTTTTACGAAATATGTTTGTCGCGTTGTAGAGTCCCTTCCGAAATTTGAAGCTAGTTGTCTGTGTTTTTTTTCACATATTACACGAAAGTATACGAATATACGAACTTAATGATGATAATGTATAGGTGTATAGCATAATAATGAAGTGACTTATAATTATATAATGAAGAGAAATATATAGAATAACAAGGAAAAATGTCTTATATTTATTTATATATCCTGTGTGTGTGAGTGGGTGTGTGCGAACGGCTAAAGAAGTATAACTTCCATCGTCTGGTCCGACCCAGACCCAATATTTTCTAATAGGCTTTTTTATAAACTAATGATTTTGTTTACAAAATAGACCCATATAAAAACCCCTTAAACCTTTTTTATAGCTTTTAAATAAAAAAAAAATAATAAACCAAGGTGGGCGAGCATTTAACTTGTTTGACCAGAACATGATTTGCGTAAATCATATATATTTGACCTGAAATTGATTTTGACCCTATTCAAAAAAAGTATTAAGTAAAACAATTTAAGATACTTTACTGTTTTGCCTCATTATACAATAGTTCATTATAAATCATTAAATTGTTTGACTTGGGCATAATCTGCAGAAAAACTGCATTTATCTGGTTTTTCGAGAAGCTGATTTAAAAATTAAACATCGTAACGAAAAATGTGGACGGATGACATCCGTAGGGCTGCAGGGAGGAAACAGCAACAGATAGAAATACGTGGAAAGAAATCCAGGTCTACATCCAGGAGTTGATGGCGACAGGCTGAGGAAGAATATACCTAAATCTATCCTGCCGTTTTATTACGTTATCGGTCGATGGATGTATCGACAGAAATTAACTCAAAACCTTCATACAAACGCTGTTCACAATTTGCAACGTTTTTGTTAATATTGTATCTAAAAATATATATTATTATGAAAGAGTTTATCAAAATCTATTTTTGGCAAGGAATGGTTGCTTTTATATTCAAAGAAATGATTATTTTTGCTTTTAAAAAGGAATCGCTTTGACCTTTGGGTCAGGAGTCAAACGCCCTAACCACTGGATAACACTACAAGCTCCATGTGAGACTAATATCACGTGGAAATCTGCTTCGCTGCATTCTGAATACATAAATATAATCATAGAGCCTCCGCCCTGCAATGAAGTGTTCTAATTAAGACGAATCAACCAGGTAGTGTATCCATACGAACGCTATAGTGTTGTGAATCTCACATTGAATATTGTTTTATCTCATAAATTATCTAGGTTTGTATAGAATTAAAAAGTTAAATTTCTAAGATCATCGAAATGCGTTTTAATCTCCCCTTTAGACGTAAATATCTTATTGACCGATTACACGAACCGAGAAAATAAAACCACAGAGGCTTAATTGATTTCATTGGGATGCAAATTCAAGTGGGTTTTTTTTAAATACATCCATAAGATTGGCAATCTATGATCATAAGGTCGCTTTCGGGAAATGAACCTCGGATCCGAAATTGAATAAATGCTTAACTGCTAATAATTCTTTTTTAGTAGAATTGCTCTCTTATATAGGGTTTTCCAATAACAGGTTTCATTTTGAATAGCCTGCTGTTTGGGTAGCTTTCAATTTACTGCTGAAAATGGTACGATACTCGCTTCAACAACGCATTGAAATTGTCAAAATTCACTACAAGACGGCGCTACGTGCCGCACATTATGCAAGAAAAGTTTCCTGCCTGGCCTTTAAGAGGTGATCACAATTGGCCACCGAGGACTTGTGATTTAACGCCTTTTTTCTTTGGGGCCACGTGAAAGGTAAGGTCTGTGCCAGTGCTCCATTCGTGAAGTTATCGAGGACATATACAGCCGCGAATGTGCGAATTTGTCATGCAAAATTTCATGAAAAGGATATCGTCTTCAAATGTTAATGGCATAACTTATGGCATAATATTTATTGATGTCGCTTAAAAAATACTCGTTTTTTTTTTAAATATCAAAATCAAAATGAAACCTCTTATTGGAGAACCCTTCAAAATACATTAAAGCCTTATGAAAAATAGTAATCGAAAGGCAATATATTATGAAGCTGTAATTAAATTAAAATCCAACGATTGCTTACTGACGCCCAATAGAAATAAAGCACTGAATTTCAATATGCCTTCGCCTTATATTAGAAGCGACCGATCCGCGTCCATGCCGGCTTTGAACCCTGGAATGCCGAATGACATTGAGCGCGACTTTGGCGCGGACGGAACCGCCCAATGGGGGCTCATCTGCCGGCGCGGGAGCGAATATTCCAGTCCGCCCACGGGCCAGCCGGGATCCCGGAGACCACGACCGGTTTGGGCCGCTCCGGCCAAAAGGCCGTAACCGACGCTCGTGCCGAAGTGTCGCTTTTGCTAGTACTTGCCACTGCGCTGCGATATAAAATGCCAAACGGAAGACATTGTAAGTGTCCACATCAAATTATAGGGCATAATTGGTGACGCACACTTATATTCGCGTCACCGACATGCTAATGTTGGGGCCTCTTTCCGGCGGCGTCTTGGGCGTGCTTTTAAGTCGTTCTGTCTCATCTAACGCATAAACACTTCATACCGTTGTTGGTTAATTATGAAAAACATAATACCTATAAAATACCTTAAATTTAACCAAAATGGAGGTATTTTTTTCTTAAGAAAGTTACAGATTCTTAGCACTCAAATTGTACCGCAAACGCGCCAAAACTCAGTTAACTTGAAGATAATCTGAAAACTAGGAAGAAGTAAAGGTTTTTTTTCTTCTACCCGAATCGTTTCGTTTTTGTCAGTTTAACGAGCTGATGAAACAACTCGTTAAACTAAAATCTACTTTTATTTAGCTTGCAATGTTTGCATGTCGGTTAAGATCAAATGTTCCAAGCTGAATTAGAACCACTTCCTCTTATGTTACGGAGTTCCGATGACACTGCATTTTTATGGTGAGCATGACCTGATTCTACATCCAGGAATGGCTCCAGATGAAGGAACTCCTCAACGGTCGACAGCACAGACACGAAATTTTGCGCACGCATTCAAGCACTTCAATAAAAGCTTGATTTTAAACATGTATTTTTATTATTAATTTTTAAACTTATTGTAAATAGAGATCGTGGAAGTTTAGTGGTTAAGGTGTTTGCTTGTTAACCCAGCGGTCGCGGGTTCGAATCCGCACGCAGTCCAACCATTTTTAACGCTTCATCACCACCAACTCCCCTGATTCAAAATAGGGTCTCTTGCCTATGGCTATGGAACCCCCGCGGGTGAATTTAAATTTCGGCTATACGGGTGGATTATTTTGACAACTAAGCGAATTCAAATTCAAAATCAGTCGTTTGATAAACTGTAAATTCAAAATAGTGCAGGCGAAAAACTAACGCGGTAGGAATTGAACTTCGGATCTCACGTGACCACTGCACCATAGCCTAGCTGTGATATTCTAAGAAGAAAGTTGCCTCGTATCAATGGGTACTTTTTGCTTTGATGAAAAAAATGGAAAAACGCAACGTCGCAATTGCGTTCTGTTGGTCTATTTTAATTTTACTGTAATTTTAAAATTGTACGGTAAGCATTTCACTAGAAACGTAATATTAGCAAATGGTTCACCGTAAATTTCGCTGAAAACATTTCAATAACACGACAGCCTGCATGCAGGCGGATACGTGTAAATATTCTTCGACGTAGTCGTCGATATTTCTGAAGGTGTGTCCACGGCGGCTGCAACACGCGAAGAAATCGGCATTCGTTTGCATTTCGCACCAAAATGCCGTCGCGCAATTGAAATATCAACGTGGATCGTTGCAGTGAAAATACCACATTATTTAAGTTGCTTGTGCCTACCTTACCTTACACATTCTAATAAACTCGATGCAACGTAAAACTATCAGATATCGTATTTCGGTAAGGTCGCTTTTCGCCGCTTTTCTCAATACTGTAATAAGAAATACAAAAAAAAATCCCTTTCGGCGCGCCGGAAACGGAGGTAGATTTCACCGGATACAAGTAGGGGATAGGCGAACTCCAATTGTAAGAACTTGCATCGAACATTCCTATTTTGAGCGGATTTGATCCTCTGTGGCTGTCATAATTTTTTGAATTTTAAAACCTCAATTTTTTCACCTAAAGCACCAACGGCTGGTGCTATCAAAATAGTTTCTTAAATGAGTTTTAGGCCCTCATCTAAGAAATAAAATATATATATATATATATATTCGCTATTTTATATACTAAAAAAATTATAGCAAAATTTTACTTTTTCGAAAAATCCCCCTCATTTCCTCCCCCTTTATCTGATTTTGCCAATTAACGAACTTGACCGAGATTTTGTACCTTTAAATATTATGTATCAATTTGGAAGTGATTGGTGTAAAACTATGGCAGTTATCGAGTCCACAAGAAAGTGATATAGTAAAGAGGTGGTGTGAAACGCGAAGATAACGGCTTCGCATCATAAGGCATGTGAAATTGCGCCCAATAGCGCCTCCCCGACAACACATACGAATGTAGAGGAAAAAGAAACATTACCAATACTGCAACAAAAAAAGTTACCATAATTTAGATTTTTCGATGTCGATAAATTAATTAACTCTTTTATTTTCTGGATTTTAATACCTATCTCGAGAAGTTTGATCTGAAGAAACCCCCGTAAAGATCGCGCCGTAGGATAGTCGGGTTATCTAAAGTGAAGCGAAACTACGTGTATTTATTTCACATAACTTTACAGAGAACCCACTACGTCAAATTGTAATGTATGGATATTATCCTGATTTTTTTCCCAATACCTATCCATCAGGATTTGTATTAGCGATGTCAGGCTTTAACACACTCGAGTTTAGGCGACAAGTCCATACATTATTCTATTTTTATAAAGTTATTCGCGGTTTCATCGAGACTCCCGTAATACTTAAAGATATTGGTTTCTTTGTTCCGGACCGTTTTGCTAGAGCGCGGAAGCACAGGCTATTTAGACGGTTAGCCTGTCGTACCGACGCATACAAGTATAGTCTGATTGGGAGAGCAGTCGAATTATTAAATTCCATTTCCGTGGAGATTGATATCTTTGCTGTTCGCCCAATGGGATTAAAAATTTGCTTTCTATTACACCGTTGTAAGATCAGCGTGAATTATTTATTTATTAATATTTGATGTTGGTTTTTTTATATTGTTATTGTTTTTACTTTAACTACAATGTGTACACGGGGAAACCTGTTAAATAAATAAATAAGTAATATGAATTATATTAAAATATTTTTCTTTTTATTCACAGGTAAGTTCATATTCAGAGGAATAAGTAAGATTGATTCATTTTGCAACCAGGCACCTATTCTCACAAACAAGGGAGGGGTGAGTCATTGTACTATTAAAATATATTTTTTTTCTAAATAGCTATTTGCTCACACGGCGCTTGCTTGTGGCATCATTGCCACAAATTTTAAAAATACAAAAAAATGACATTTTAAATGCTTGTTAATCATTACTAGAATATTTATAAAGAAATCCGTTTCGCGGAAAACAGATTTTGATGCGGTGTTCAAGAATTGGGGTTTTATCGATTTCGAAAGGTTGAAAAAGTGCGCGCGCGCGAGGATGTTGCCCAATGACCCAAAACAGTTTTATAACTGAATCGAAAGAGAAAGGGTCTATCTTTGTTATTAAAAGACACGCCCGCGTCTGCGCCTGCGCGAGGGTCTCACGCTGTGTCGGGTAGACGGCGCCGCTTTTGACACTCTACATATCTGTTGAATGCTACAAAAATGCGCATTTTACAGGTTTTCAAAGGCTTTAGGACCATCAGATACCACGACAGGTATCAGTAATCTAGTTTATGTAAATTAAAGATAATTTAGTATTCTAGGGAATTACCTAAGGAAATATATTTAAACCTTATTGGGAAATATTAAAAAAAATTACGACTCTGCTACGATAAAATGAAAAAGGTAAATTTCTAATTTATTTAAAAGTTAGGCTCCTAGCAGTTTGTATTTTTTTTTTTTTTTGAAAATGTCGCGTGCCCCGTCAGGCTTAGCTAAAATAAGGGGCAGTTGGTGACTATGAATCATTTATGATGTCGCACAACGGCTATTCGGGCGGAGGCCTCTTAAAATAATATTTTACTTGATACTTATTAATATAAGTACGGGAAGGGAAACTAATACTTATTAATATACCCCCCCCCCGTACTTATTAATATAATTACGGGGGGGGGGGTTATGTTACGGGAAGGGAAACTTTGTACCTCTTTTTTACAATTGCGCGCTCGAAAAAGCGTGAAGTTTGGCATAGTAAAAGTTTATATGGAGGGGTGCAGAAAGCTAAAATTCATCCAAAAAACGACAGCTGACAGCTGATTAATCGATGAGTTTCGAACTGTGAATTTTGTGTGATTTTTAATGTAATGTCGAGCAAAAATAATGATTAATGCGATCTTTATACTTTAAGTCTCATTTTTACATGAAAAAATTAAAATTTTTAAAGTTATGGGCGGATTCATTAATTTTTAACTTTGTAGAGTTCTAATTATCATCTATCTAGTTTTATGATTACTTTTTTACTTTAATTGTAATGTGTATATGGGGAAACATGTTAAATAAATAATTTATACCGCTATTTTAATATGCTACTTTTAAACAGCGATATCACACGCCTAAAATCTTTTTTATTTTTAGATATGCTACAGCTAATTAATTACGACCTTAACCTGTTAAATTATCATTGAATATATATATACTTTGTCATTGAATAAGCTTGATAGCTTATTATTTTTATTTTAATTTGTTGTTCAAAATATTTTTTTAAAACATGGATTAAATATACCCGCCAACGAATCATAGCCTTCTGCGTATTTATATTTTTTTATAATTTAAGACACTTGTATAGGGTTCCGTATTTAATTTTCTCGGTCGTCAATCATCGTTAGCGTCACCCCGCGTTCGTCGCTAATTGCGCAACGGTCTGAACCGCGCGAAATCGCCATCGAGATTGGAGCGAACAGCTGGTGAGCTCTTCGCAGTCGCAGCCTCTGCAATGGACCTTATTTATTTATTTTTTTCATCTCGGGCATAAAGCCAAATTTTGTAAAATGTCTGTGACATCGTAGCTGCCGGCGTCAAACCGATATTCATTTTTTTTTTTTTGTTTGAAAGGTGTTCAAGGTGTTCAAGGTGTCAAAGGTGTTGAAGGTGTTCATTTTCTTAGCTATATCCAAGAAAATAATTCAAGAATTAGCCGTTTGTGTGTCGAAGGGTTTTATTTTATTATTATTTTATATAGCATCGTTCGAGGCAGGTTTAGTTGTAAACTATAATATTATAATACATCTCTCTCTAATGTTCAAAGGCTAAAAGCGAGTTGAGGATATGCTATTTTAGTTTTTAAAATGATAATATAATTAGATATAAATAGTGCTAGAGTAGCGGTTAAGACGTTTGACTATCGGACCCAGCAGTCGCGGGCTCGAATTCGCACAATCAAATTTAGCTCAGTTGAGTAGGGTCGAAAATAATTGTATGTGAGGTTTTAACATTACTTTCTTAAAGAAAAGATAATTATGTACCCTGCGTTTCTTTTTTGTGATCAGCTATTTTGTAGAACTGTTGAATAATAATATTGTAAAGTTTTTTTGGATTGTTTAATCGCTAGTTTTTACTGTTGGAAATTAGAAACGTTTCGGAGCTCCGTTTCTCCCCATCTTCAACCGCTAAAGGTACTCTACTAAACTCTTTTTCATGTTTTTCTCAATCTGTCTAACAAGAATACCTACTAGTGATTGAGCGTTATTAGTTAATACATTAAGAATTATCGTTTTATATATATATGTGTTATTTAAATGTTAAGGTGGTCTAGCTTTGTGTGTTGTATAATTAATTATATGTTCGCGTTTTTTTTATTTTTGTTATAACTGAATTCTAACAAAACGACTCGACGAACTTCGTACCGCCTCAGAATCAATAAATATTGTGTTGTGTTTATTAAGAATACTCAATGAATTATGCTCAAAAAAAGCAATTATCGATGCGTTTTAACAATTCTTCTGCTATTCGGGGCGGAGAAAAATCCAACAAATCAAAGATCATAAAAATCGCTCGAGCCGTTTTCGAGTTATAAACGGTGTAACTAACCCGACTTTGTTTTATATGGGTTTATATGCAGGTGTAGAGTTGCGTTGGCCACCGCAAACCGCACGACAAATATCCCCTCCCCCCTCCCTGCTCCATCTGACTCGAATGACGTCGGCCTGCGGTCTCCCCGGATCGAAAATCGACACAAACGCGAATGTATTGTTTGCGTATAACTATTTTACACTTGTGTTTGTGAGCACGGCTCGTTTACGCACACTATAGTGATTCATTTTTAGATAGAAGGAAAATAATACTGCGTTTAGTTTCATCTCATTTAACTTTCTACTTTGCCATAAAGTTAAGAATCTCAACAAGTTTGTATTTATCCTAAGGGCGGATTCAGAAATTTGTACCAGTATACCCAATCGAAAAAAAAACACTGATTCTCAACATTGGCGATCTGTTCCTCCCCTAATGAAAAGTTAATACGCTGTCGATGCCTTGATTAATTTCAGTGGCGAGTCCGAAATTAGCACCCGTTGGCAACTGTTGGTTACCACTTTGAATCAAAGATGGCCACTCTCGAAAGCGACCGGCGAAAAATCACGCAATAAATTTAAGAACAAAAAAAAACGCGTATATTTGCGTTTTTGAAGTTATACTTGCCCGTTGTACTCATTGCGATGGGATGTTTGTCGCGTTGTAGAGTCCCTTCCGAAATTTGAAGCCAGTTGTCTGTGTTTTTAAAGTTATACTTCTTTGCGCCCGTTGTACTCATTGGGACGGGATGTTGACAGAGAAACCGCGTCACGCGTTAGGAGTAAAATCCGTAGAGTGCCTTTTTATACGTTTAATTTGTAAAAATTCATAAAAAATATAATTCATAAAAATGTTTTATATTTCATTTATTTTTTATTCACTCGCAGACCCAATTTTTTTTCTTTTAAGATCTGGGCAAGCCCGGCTTATCGGCTTCTATGAAAGTGCTGCCGCCGATTCATTTATTGTGTTATTTCAATGATGTTTTTTTCTTTACATCGAGAGTGACAGTGATTTTATTTGTCGGGAGGGGGAGGGGAATTGCCCTCAGTGCGGCCTCGATTTGTGCATACTTTCATCAAAAGTTTGATAGCTACAGGGTGGGTCCCGTCGCCGCCTGTCGCCCGAGAATTGTCGGTCGCACTGTACCCGTGAGTCATCTCAGATAAGGCTCGGCCTGAGGGCGCCGGGAGATAAGGTTGGCTTTATCGCGATGGCGAAGTCAACGCGGGCGCTTTGCCGGTCGACTATCGACTCGTGATCGCTAAAAAAAATAACCTCAAAATAAAACCCAAAACCTTTCAACATTTTGACAATGAACCTCAACACATAAACAAAAAAATATATTTTACAGGCTAAAGACATAACCTAGTCTGATAAAATGATTGATTTCTTTTATACTATATTATATCCAAAATGAAAACTGAACAAATATATTTCAAAATATGTATTTATTGAATATTTAAAAAAAAAACTTATAAAAACCTGTATGTACACACTAAATGTATAAATAAATTATTATATTTAAATTATTTATTATTTCGCTAATAATATGTAGGTTTATATACACGATCTAAACACACACAGTACTTATTTATTTATTTTATTGTATTTATTCTTTATTGAAAAATCCACAGTAATACATTTTTATAATTACAAACAAAACTTATTACTAGTATATAAAACCAATTATGGATTTCGGTCATTTTACATGTTATGATTAGCATAAAAATTTGAACAATGTTCTTAAAATATATATAGATTATTAATATTATATACGTATACAATAGATTTTTTTTAAAGTGTTATGTGTGATTTGTGGTAGTTGTGAGTGTGTGACATTTGTATGTATATATTAAAATAAAGTAATAAATTAAGTATGGTTTTAGTATGTATAAAAATAATTTATGATGAAGGTGATATAAATATAGTATGTATGTATATTATATATGTAATTGCAATTACATAACGCAGTACGCATTATTTAAGATTTGATTTAAACTTGTTTTCAACCATATTCATATTTGGTACATATTTTTGGCCATTTAAATGTTGTTTTAGAGAATTATCTTCCTGGATCGTTGTTTTGTACTTACATAAATAAATAAATTATATAATCTCTTGCTTTCGCGCTATATTTATGAATCCCGTATAATTATTTCGTATAAATCTGAGTGTCCACAGAGTGCCGCTAGTTATATTTTCAGTTGCACATTTTATTATTTTTTTTTTTATGAAAATTTTGTGTTTTTTAGTTTATGAATCGTCAGCTGAGGATCTATTTTGTATAAATGATATGAGAACAGAAAGTACACGCTGTAAAGGTGATGTTAAATTATTAAATTAAATTTATCGTTTTTGTATAATATAATAAGACACACCCTGTATTGTTATTGTTTTTTTTTCCTATTAATACGAAAACCTGTTTAATATAAATAAATAAGACCAATCTAACAGAGCGTGGGAGAATGCAGCCTCCGCGTTACGCTAACGGTTTCGTTTGTGATTGAAAGTAATAAAAACGTTAAGATAAAGCGTTACGCTAACGAGAGATCGTATTGAAATACGCGGCCATTGTAAAAAAAAAACGAACCTCGTATGAACATTCCATGAAATATTACGCAAAGCAAGCTGGTCTCTTGTATGCTCACTGTGACACTTCATATATTACCTTCCTTAGAACAGGTAACTCTTACCTAGTTAGGAAGGTTATAAACTTGTACTCAACGGCCGACATGTTTTCTCAATAAAAAAAAAAAATGGTAAACTTACCAAAATACAAGGTTGGCATTTGGTAACCATTGGATATATAATCATAAAAAAAATATATTTAGATACCTTGATCTTATGTTTTCAACATAGTAGAGGCAGATTTTTAAAATTCAATTTTATTTCTGAGAAATTTAATAAATGATAGGACACTGCTGACTTTAAGTTCATCCAGGAATCTATTATTTTTATTATAGCGCTGGTGCAAATTGCGTTTAGCGCGCCGACACGCGCTCGATATCTCGTAGCTTTGACCGCGTGCGGTCAGATCAGCTTAGCGCTTTTATAAAAAAACTAACGCTTAATATTATCGCGTAAAGTCCACATTTTTTTCTCGGTTTCATCGTCAGTTTTATATTTATTAAAAACCATAGTGCCAATATCCTAGATTTTTTATCGGGAACGGTTCCGGGAATTATTAATACTTCGGTGCCAAAAATTGTTTACAGTTTCGAAATGTTTAACTTGTTAATACTTTCACGACGTACTCTTTTGTAAATAATTTTCAGCTTAAACCCAAAGAATAAATGGGTTTTTGTTTTTTGTCAACAATTGTTATTACATGACCTTATTGCACAACGTGCTCATAACCAGGTAGACAGCTCCCATTTGCTAAGAAATTTGCGCCCGAGGGTTCCGTCACGTCTTACTCGAAATAAAGAATTATTTTTTGTGCCCAAGTGCAATGCGAATTACGCAATGAATTCAGTTATAAACCGTATTGGACCAACATATAACCACAATTTCAGCGAAATGAACATTTTTCATTTGCATAAAGGCGAGTTTATACTCAACATAAAAAAAACTTTCTTTGTACATATATAATATTAGTAATAGTACTCTCGTCACCATTAACACACTCTTACGGTGTGTGTTCAAAAAATAAGGCGACTTTTTATTTTTATCAATATTTATGTTGTCCCCTTCAAAGTAATCCCCCTCAGATACACTTATGCCAACGGTTTTTCCAACCCTCAAAGCACTTCTCATAAGCACTTTTTGGTATAGCCTTCAGCTCTTCCAGCGATGCAGTCTTTATCTCTTCAATGGTTGCAAATCTCCGTCCTTTCATAGGTCTCTTTAGTTTTGGGAATAAGAAAAAGTCACATGGGGCCAAATCCGGTGAATATGGTGGCTGAGGCATGATTGTGGTGTTGTTTTTGGCCAAAAAATCAATGCTCATGCGACGGCTCTTTTGGTCAAAATTTAGCAATTTCGGAACAAACTTCGCCGACACACGTCTCATGCCCAAAACGTTAGAAAAAAAATCATGGCACGAGCCAAGCGATTTACCAACATCCTCAGCAACTTCTCTGATAGTGATTCGACGATTTTCCAAAACAATTTTCTTCACTGCTTGAACGTTTTCATCAGCTGTTGACGTGCTTGGGCGTCCAGAGCGAGGCTCGTCATTGGCATCTTCCCGGCCATCTTGGAAGAGTTTGTACCACTTTTTACTCAGAACAGTTTCACCGTATGCCACTGTCAACATTTCAAGTGTTACGGAGCACATATTTTTCGATAGCACTTATAACCTTTACGCCTCTCACAACCAAACAAAAAATGCCATTCACTTGAAATTTGCTACAGATGTTCGGGAAAAGTGTACCAACATAACAAAACAAAAAAAAATCGATAATCGAAAATACGTTGCCCGCGAAATTTGAAAAGTCACCTTACTTTTTGAACACACCTCGTACATCCCACACCCTATTATATTCACAGATTATAGCACTCATACAATGTTATCACTATAAATTAGAAACCAGTTCGTTCTGTTAAAAGTATCTGTTAAATTGGAGATGCCTGTAGTCGGCTTAAGTTGTTATTTATCTATTTCTATGTAACTGTCATTATGTATAGCTGTAAGCATTTCTCATACAAATAAATATAAATAGATAAATACATCACCAAGACATTTTTTGGCCAGTTTCGGTGCCATCATGCGCTTGATTTCGACTAAAGAGCAGAAATGATTGCCTGGACTCCGCCTGACGCGCGGCTATTCATAGACAGAGCCGCACTCGCAACAGATGAGATAATTCGCCATTGCGGGCCTGGCATCGCCTCTCCCTCTCGCGCCTCTCCCTCTCGCGCCTCTCCCTCTCGCGCCTCTCCCTCTCGCGCGCCGAAGAGAGGGACGCACGCGTGCGGTAATGCGGATATGCGCACATTGTCCGTCCGTTCAAATTCTATTATAACGGCTGATTTCAATCCGCCAGGCGATGTTTGGGTGTCGGTCGCTGGATTAGAACCGCTTCTGCGGAGGCGAAGTCTGACAGCTTGTGGAGCATGAGCTGATTCCACACCCGGGAATGGCTCCGGACGAGGGAACTCCTCAGCGGTCAACAGCACAGACACGACATTTTGTAAACACACTCACGTTCATTCACGATAATATAACAGTCTACCGCGCAGTGTGCGAGCAACCCCCCCCCCCCCAAAGTTGTAAGGAAATCACAGGCCTGCAATTAACTTTTTCAACTGTTTCAATCTCGTGCCTATTAAGAGAGGTATGATTTTTATGAATTTTTAACACCCAATTTTTGGTGCTATCAAAATAAGTTTATTTGTATAAATTTTAGGCCCTTATCGCAGGAATAATATAAAATTTAAATGAATTCGACATCTTATATGCTAAGAAAGTTTTTTTGAAAAAAACCCCGATTACCCCCCCGGACTGATTCTGCCCATTAACGAACTTCCCGAGATTATGTGCCCTTAAAAAATTTATGTATCATTTTGAAAGTGATTGGTGTAAAATACGGCAGTTATGGTGTCCACAAGAAAGTGATATAGTGATGTGAAACGCGAAGATATGTCGATATCTTGATGATATCATTATAGTAGCGGCAAATCGCCTGTCAAAATGATGGCAGTTTATTTGTTTATATCGAGACATTCCTAACGAATACAAATAAAATGACAAAAGTCGCAATAAAAACACACACATGCATTTATTCATTGTCATAGTGCAATTGGAACAGCGCATTGTGCTAATAATCGATTGCTCGTGATTATAAACTACAATAAGGTCATCAATAGAATCGGGAAATTCCGATTCGTATGAAATCGTTAGTTGCTTCGGGGTGCGCGGGGTGCGCGGGCGGGGGAGGGCCGGTAAGTTCAACGGCCGCCGCGGGATTCCCCCCGTTTTAACTAATGAGGGTAGGAATAGGAATTCGTCGTGTCGTGCGCCTGGCGCCGGCCAGCTACAACAGGTTGGGGGCGGCACGCGATGCGCAATAGACGCCTAGAAAGCTATTGACGTCATCGCTTCCTTTTTAGCGTATTTTAAGAAAAAAGGTTTCGTCTCGTTCTCGCAAAGCCTGTTTCTCTCCCGTCCTCTTCTCTTTCCTTAACGTGTGACGTAATTGTATGATGTACTCAATACTTGTACTCAATCTTGCGTTTGATGATTTTGCAAAGAAGCTTTTTTTTTTTACTTACGTTTCGCTAAGCTTCACACCAGCTTTCTCCAGGTTTAGGTATCTTATCTACGCAGCTGTTTGTCCATTTTGGGAGTCTACGGGAAGAGGTTTTTAAATTCGATTACAAGATATGAGCGTAGTAAAAAGTAACGCGTGTTATTCATATATTTGCATTAAAATAACAACGTTATTAATTATGCTGCTTACAAACGTAAAAATTTACTACTACTGTCTAAAATGTCTACCTCGAAAAGTCTGTATTTTTCAATACATAAAAAATAAAACATGCAATCAGTTGATTTCATAGGGATGCAAATTCAACTGAGTTTTTTCTTTAAATGACGATAATCAACGAATGACGCCACAAACTGTTTACCTTTTCACAAGCGGAACGATTTAAGACCACGCGCAAGACATTTGTCTTGTGTTTTCGGAAAGATGCCCCCAAAATAGCATAGCACACCCTTCTAAAAATGTCTCGAAGGTTCACAATTTACAACTTTGTTGTTAAAATTTGGCATAAAATGTTTCTTATCATGAAAGAGCTCATCAAAACCTACACATTTTTGGGAAATGGATTTTGGGAACCCTATGATTAAAGGGTGGTTGTGATGAGGGGCAAGGACAACGATCCATATATTTCGACTGCTATCCTCTTAAATGAATTACCTACGTAATTAAAGTAAAAAAATCTACGCGGACATGACACTTTACCAGACTTTCACCTGCATATTTAGGCGTGCCGTTGGCAGAAACGCCATGAACCAGTGCTGGCGCCGACCGGTCGCTGGGGGTGGGCGCGTCTAGCCAGCGAGGCGCCCCACCCCACGTACCGGAGGAAATAAATGCCGACCTTCCGTCGCTGCCGAAGCGGTCGTATTGCATTTTTCAACGTCTCTGTAAACAACCTTTTTTTTTTAAACGCGTCAAAAACGCGCGGAAGCGTGCATAATTTTTTTTTGTCAATCGCGCAGACCGCAACTATTATGTTCGCTCGTCGGGACTATTGCACGAATCGCGCGTCAACTAAAATATTGCGTATTTTAAAAAATTATTACTTGAATGGAAAACTTTATACTTGTTTTTAAGCACATTGCGCGCACGGAGGCGAGTGACATTTGGCACGGTTAAAGTTTATATGGAGAAGGAGTTCAGAATGTGTTACAAATACATTAAATTAAATAAAATAAAACGCTCATACTACTCCGTACCCAGGGGGTTACGGAGTTTAGTGGGTGGGTGATCCTCTCCCCTTCTGGGGTATTTTGATACTTCTCCAGGGCACGTTTTTTGCTCCATTATTAGATTAGCCACGTTCTGGTCTTCAAATATAGGGTTTGTCCCAATATTATTTATTTATTTCTTTATTTACGAAATAATGAAAATAATGGTACCAACTTACAGGTATAAAATATAACGAATTAAATATTTCCACTGAGTATAAAATCAGTGTTCAACCTAAAAAATGCAAGAGAGAAGTTATTATTAAATATCTCAATTTGTGGGTATTTTAAATTAAACTAGGAGCGATACTAACCGTTAAAACTGCCCGCAGCGGTGGCTGGTTTGATCTAACGGCCCCGTTGCCTAGCAACCGACGTAGGCAACACGCTAAGCGCAGGTCTGCCTAAAAATACTCGAGTTTTTGTCATAGCCGCGGAGGCCCTGAAGGGAGTGGGGTCGGGCGGGGGTGTATGTAGGTCAGGCGTGCTTCGAACCCGTGACGCAATACCCCTGTTATCCCCCTCGCACCGGGGGTGGTGTGGTGGTACGCGGTTCAATGCCTCCCGGCTGCGTACATTAACTCTCTTTTTTTTTGTAAATACATATAGAAAAATAATAGTACTGTAGGCTAAATCCTCGTGCTTTATAGGGCGTCAGGTTTTACTCTGCGCGGGTCAGTAAGCAATTTTTGGTTTTTATTTAATTACAGCTTCATTATATAGAAATTAAAAAAACTATTTTTAGGCCCTTCATTTATCTATCTATTACTGTTTTTCCCAAGGCGCTAATGTCTTATAAGAGAGTAATTCTACTAAAAAAAGAACTATTAGCAGTTTATCATTTATTAAATTCCTCAGAAGTGGGATTAAATTTTAAAAATCTGCCTTTACTATGTTGAATACCTAAGATCTAGATATCTAAACATATTTTTATTATGATTAAATATCTAATGACCACCATTGTTCGATCTGGGCACCGGGGCGAGTGACAGATTATTGGATAAACTTACATAAAATATTTGCAGTAAATTGTTTTTAACCTTTAATATTTTCTTAAGGCGCCCCGGGACGCATTTGTCCTTGAGATTAGAAAGAGTAGGCTTTATTCGAACATTGACGTGTAGAAAAGAGACGGATATACTCGCCGACTCATTTGGAATCGATGAAACATGTTTTTTGTATTTAAATTATTATTATCATTTGAAAAAAATGTTTTTTTTTAAGTAATGTCCTAGATTATTATATTGTCTATCTTTAGAAAGAAAAATTAGGTTCGCGTCACTTACACAACTTAAAAGAAAATCGTTGCAAGAAAAAAACAACACTTTCTTATTTATTTATTTTCATTACTATAATAAGGTGTATTTCGTTTTTTTTTTAAGCAAAGGACTAAATTAATATATGTAGAATATTGTGGTATTTTTAGTTTTATCCATTTGTTGGGAATAACTTCAACAAAATGCACCAAAATACGTTACAAAACACGTTTTAGGGACTGGCGGCGCCTTAAAACTTTCTAAATTAGTGCGGCCTTAGTCTGGATGCCAATCGAAAATCGACTCGACGCTCCTCATTCGCTATCGACGGTCATAAAAAAGGGACGGCGCGTACATTCGAGTCGATCGTCCTGTAATATCCTGGAGTTTACTCAGAGGAGGTTCCTAAGATACCTCTATCTCCGTAGGTATGGATATTATCCTGAAATATTACCAGCGTTTGTATTAGAGTCGAGTTTAGGCGACACGTCCATACATTATTCTATTTTTTAAAAGTTACTCGTGGATTCATCGGGAATCCCGTAATACTTAGAGATTGGTTTTTTTTATTCCGGGCCGTTTGACTAGAGCGCGGAAGCACACGCTATTTAGCCGATTGGCGTGTCGTACCGATTTATACAGGTATAGTCCGATTGGGAGAGCAGTCGAATTATTAAATTCCATTTCCGCGGACATTGATATCTTTGTCTGTTCGTCCAATAGGATTAAACATCTCTTTATCACACCTTTGTAAGTTATTTATTTGTTATTGTTTATGGTTGCAATGTGTACACGGGGAAACCTGTTTAATAAATAAATTGTAATATCAACAAACTCCTTTAGTTAGTCGTTTGAGTTAATTGTCATTATGTTTGTTGCTTTTTACGAATAAAATAAATAAATACTTGATTTCATAAAGATTTAAATACACGCATTGATTCTGTTATTCAACAATATCCTATAAAGGAAAGTTGATTTGTATTAGCTAAACCGAATAGTCCTGAAGGAGTGGCTGTGACCGTGTGGGATAAGTAGGTGCGTTTGTCTGTGCAAATAAATCCCGGCCAGTGCGGGGTGGGGAAGGGGGCAGTATTCCGTGTATAGTCGCAACGCATTGTGGGCATTGTGCGCCGATTAGGATTCATTGAATTTCGCTTTGTATAGTGCGACCGCCAACCGAAGAACCCTCCTATAAGGCGGAAGGTCGGCGCTATCAACAACTATACTGTACTTACAAGAAAAATATATATCTCAAGATGCATAAACCATATTAAAACGTCAACTCGCGAAAGTCAATAATAATAATGTGCTGGTATTTATATATGGTGATGATTTTAGAGGCGTGGTTTTCAAGAAGAGATAAAACGCATATAATTTGATGTTATGGCTAAGAATTTATTTTTATTATAAAGATAAGGGTTTGCCATTATGTTTTAAAAATGATTTCGGTTAAGTGGCCCAATTTTCAACCACTTTTTGCAGCAAGTTGGGCCGTATGTCAGCAATAACGCGCCGAATATTCTCTTCCAAGGCGTTAATCGTGTCCGGCTTATCTGCGTAGACAAGCGACTTCACATAACCCCACAAAAAATAGTCCAGCGGTGTTAAATCGCACGATCTTGGAGGCCACGCCACGTTGTTCAGGAGTAAGTCTATTCATTATGAAATGGCAATGGAGAAAATGTCTTATATTTCATTTATATTGAGTGGGTGTGTGCGAATGGCTAAAGAAGCATAACTTCCACCGTCTGGACCGGCAGACCCATTTTTTTTTTTTTGTATAAATGGACATGTGCCTACAGTGTCACTAGAAAATCGTAAAACGGTTAATTCGGAATGGTATACGACCATTTGTGCGCCAGAAGTCTCGACAACGCAGCATCATTCTGCATCAGGATTGCGGCCGATACAGTCTTTGGAAGGTCAAAAGATGAAATTGACTGCTCATCCTCCGTACAGCCCCGATTTCGATTTATTTCCAAACGCGAAGAAAAAATTAAGAAGTCAACGTTTTTCGAGCAGCGAGTTTTGTTGATGAACTCAAAATGCACGCTTTGGACATACCTCGATCAGAATGGAAAAAGTGCTATGAAAATTGGTTTCAAGCGAATATTAATAAAACCATATTAAATGAATATGTTATTTTCTTTTTGTTATTCCGGATACATAAATAGAAGCCCTTGTATTTTGACTTATTTATTTTATTGGATGATTTGCAATAGCGGCAAATCGCTTGAAAGGATTAATGACACAATCTTTTGTGTGAGATTATAAAATATTTTCAAAGATTGTCATTTATTTTATCGGGCGATTTGTCACCGTTAAAAAACAATCATCAAAATGATAAATAATATTCGAAATTGATGACGCGGCGCATTGCGAGCCGACAGAGTGCAACAGCGGACAGCTGGCCGTCTCTTTCTTGCGTATAGCCTTTTCGCGCGTGCCCGGACTTGACTGGGACGGTTCTTTGCTTGGTGGTCGGCCTATAGTCGCGGGGCGAACGGTCGCGCGGAATTTCCGCTGCGAAATGGACCACATGGTACGCTAAATAGTTCGTCTGTCAAAAAAAAAAACAATATATATATATATTTCTGTATTTAGAGTGCTAATGCGTGTAATTTAATTTAATTTAATTTTAATCTTTACATGTATCTCTGTACTTTTGCGAAAACCTGTCATCAGTTAATTTTACAAACAACTGTATGTACCATTCTTTCTTCTTAAATTATACTGTTAATATTATTAAATAATATTAAACCCAACATGACACGTAGCACTGATATTATTTGCAAATTTTAATATTTTAGTATTTAAATGGTACATATTATATTATTTTGTATGGGAAAATATATGTCAAAATTAAGAAAACTTGAAGAATAAAACTTGTCCAGTTTGGTGTGTAAATAATCCCATAAAAGGTTGTGCATGCGAAAAAGTTCACCTGTATAACTTTAATATAATTAACCTTCTACGAGTGTCATCTCAAGACGATCAAGACACGCTAATAATACTGTGCAAATGGCTTTCTATACCGTCAACACTAGGCGAGTCTGTTCTATGATGGTATAAAATTATAAGTAGTTGTATATATGCATGTAGCCAAGGGCATTTTTTTTATCTACTTCAGTAAGAAATTATACTGTATATTTAGTCATTTATTTAAATTATTAAATAATTGCTGTATGAATGATTGTATCTTTGTTTAGTTGTTGGTATACATCAACCCCCTAAAAGGATAATAGTGATTTTAAATACACTATGTACTAGTACATTATGGAAATATCAGATAAATAAATCCTTTTTTTTGTTCACAACTTATTTTTTTGTTTATGCCTTAAAAATGAGCCAAGAGGTTATGTCTTAAACCTGTTTTAGGTTATGTTTTAAACTTTACAACTTACGACTTAAAATAAGTCGTAAGTTACTATTTTCCAATATTTAGACAGACTTTGACTGAAGACGCTTTTGATATTTTTTGTAATATTGCCTTTCCTTTTAACCCTTGCGTTAGCAACAAGCAATAATATTTTCCGTCACCTTTTGTATGTGACGAATGACCATTACTGTCTCCTGTTTCACCGTTTCGAATATAATTATATAACTAAAAATAACCTCTCAACATTAGTTGGTTGCATCAGGTCGCTGCTATTCATGAACATAATATGCCAACTTGTTTCTGTGTCAATATTGTGGCCGTTATGAGAGTTTCGTATTGTTTGTTCCAGGCTGACAATGGCGGACACATCGGAATCGGAGGCAACGCCGGTACAACTCCACAACGGGACCACGGAGGAGGAAGACGAGAGGCTCAAGCAGAGGCCCGCCGATATAGATGCCGTATGTACTTCGCTCTCTTGAAATGTCCTAAACGGGTAGCTAAATTTAACGGGGCTCGCTCGGCTATAGTTTTAGATCAGAGGCTTTCAACATTTTGAATGACCCTTATGAGTATTCATGCCAGGAAAATGTATAACTTTAACGAAAACCACAGTCTAGGAGGTCACAGAACTAAACTATCCCACGCCTCTAAAATCATCAACCTGTAGTTACAATGATATTTGTCTGGCTAAAATATTAACTTTAAAGTATACCATAACTTTAAAGTCACACTGGTGATTATTATAGAAGGAAGTATTTGTGTTCTTGACATGCAGTTAAAACAAAGTATCCAAATTAATACAATGGGATGTATCTTTTTTATAATAAAATTTAATTTATTATATTTTTAATAGACATTGTTTTTTTTTTGTTCAAAAGTAGCAGTTTTTTTTTTTAATTAATGCTTTTTTATATATTTCCTAAGTAGTTAAATATTTAATGATTGTTCTCCAATTAGTAGTTGTTCACAAACATCTGCATCATTTACCATCATTAACAAAATTATAATATCACTAGCTGACCCGGCCACGCGTTGCTGTGGCTAAAGTTTTTGTTATATTACATTATAGTAAACAATCTAAGAGGAACAATAAGAGAACATCAGTCACGGAGTCCACTATGCTTTTTCACACAGATGGTATTTGTAAAAAAATATGGTGATCTCCTTATTTGACTTTCTACTACTATAACCCTTTAGTACAATGAAATTATTTACGAACAAAGACGAAAATGTTGATGTTGGTATACAAATTCACTGGATTGAGATTTGAAGGGGAAGTACGTTGAACACAATTAATTAAAATGTTCTTACACTTGATACTAAGCAGAAATCAATAGGTAAAAAATAAAAATTTATCAGATTTATTATTTCCATTTAATTTTATAACAAATATAAGTATATTACAGTATAATACAGTAAATAACATGTGACGCTTAAACTCATGAATGAAGTAGGCAAGGCAGACAGTCTTAAACTTTTAAACATTAATATCTTTTTTTTTGAATTATAAATACTTTCAATTTCAATTTAATTTAACACCAATCGGTGCACAATGTTTTTGGTTAACCTGTCTTTAGCTAACACAAATAGATTCGACGGTTTCCCAACACGTGAACACGCAACATATAGTTGCCCATGAGAAAAACATGGATTTTCCAAATCTAAACCACAAATGGACATTGTTTGACCTTGAGATTTATTTATAGACATGGCGAAAGCTAAACGAATTGGAAACTGTAGCCTTTTGAAGGGTATGGTAGAATCTGATGGTATCATCGGAATACGTGGCAGCAGGACCACTTTTCCTTTAAACTTCCCAGCCAAAATGGTTGCTTCAAGAATGTTTCCGGTGATCTTTTTGATGACCAAACGCGTACCGTTACATAATTGAGGTGGATTCAAATTACGGAGGAGAATAATAGGGGAACCAATCTTTAATCGAAGATTATGTGGTGGCATTCCAGGGATATCTAATGAATTTAAAAATTCAATCGGAAAATTTACACTTTCATTTTCATCAACAACAGTATCGATTGATTTAAAAGACATCAGATCGCCTGGTAACAACTGTTGTATCTGGAAGTTAATTTCGTCAACATCAACGTTTTTGGCTGCCAAAATCGCCCGTTGACTAAGCCATTCATGATTCAAATAATTATTCTGTATATCCGGGAAAATACTCTGAATCAATTCAGTTTTATCCTGAACAACAGTGCAAAAATTGTCTGGTAGTTTAATGCATTGCGTATTTGGTTGCAGTTTTATTTTACCGTTCCCAATATCTAGTAGTTGTTCGGAAAATATTAGTGCTGATGGATCATTTTGCAATTGTACTCGCATATTTATGGTCAATCGAAGTGTTTCAACACTTCGCCATAAGAATGATTGTTTCAAACATGCATTAATCTCATCCGCGAAAGTAGAGCGAGGTATAACCGGTAAGGTCTGCCGGAAGTCACCAGACAAAAGTAAGATAGCACCACCGAAAAGTTTATTATTGCTGTTTAAATCTTGCATAGTTCTGTTTAATGCTTCAAGTGAATATTTGTGTGCCATTGTGCACTCATCCCAAATTATTATAGAACTCTTCCGCAACACTGCAGCTATTCCACTATTCTTTTTGATGTTACACATTGCATCTGGTTTATTATGAACGTCCAATGGCAGCTTGAATGTTGAATGTGCTGTTCGCCCACCATCCAGTAAAGTAGCCGCAATGCCTGACGATGCTAATGCTAATGCGATTTTTTGTTGCGACCGTATTTTGGCAAGAATCAACGATATTAAAAATGTCTTACCGGTTCCACCGGGTGCATCCAAGAAAAAAAAACCGCCTTGTTCAGCAGCAACAGCCAGCATAATCCGATCATAAATAATTTTTTGTTCTGCTGTCAGTAATGGTTCACTGTTCATGATAATTGTTGCTAAACTTCCATGGTCATATTGATTTTCTCGTTGTAAATCGGTATTGACTAAGTCGGTGGCTGGACGATTAGGTGATGGCATACCATAATGATTAAGTGGTAAATTTGAAATAAGAACACATAAATCCTCGATCAAGACCAATGCTTCATTGTACATCTCTGGTGTATAATCTATGTTTTGGCATTGATTTGTTTGTCTAATTCGGTGCAAGATGTCTTCTGTCATACAATTTTTATATTTTTCCCACAAAGTTTGTGCTTGCGAGGGATAACATGTCGCCAAAATAATTGCAAACAACTGACGAATGTTATTCGGTGTTGATGTCAACGCAGCATCAGCAAGCGCTAAGTCCCAATGGTTATCGTCTTCTAGCAATTGCAGTTCACGACATGCATCCTGGTATGTATTGAATACTCGACCATTAGCTGTTCGTAAAAATTCAAAAGACGTTGGTCCGGGAACATTCACCAATAACAAACGTAAATAGAAGCACTCACGTTGCTTTGGATGTACCGTGTAAAGTCTCCCCAATGTCTTAGCTTTGAATATGCCTGTAATGGAAGGATGTGGTTTTCCTTGTTTCCGTGGCTCCCATTTTTTACTGGATTTGTTCCATGTGAAATAACGTGGAACATCACCATACACCAATGTCTTCGCGAATTGGCCAAAAACATCAGGTTTTTGACACAATGTAAAAAATTCAGTTAGAGTCGTTTTCGGAGCTTCGAACGCTCTTTGGAGAACATTTTCTTCAGTGAAGTATACACGTTGACCGTTTTCAAGATGTATTGCCAGATGTTGGACAGCAGGATCTCTTTCGTGGATGGGAAAGCTGAGAATATGCCAAATAGCTTCATTGCTGCTAATGTATCTGCCCATTTGGTATCGTGCTATTTCGTCATTTTTATTTATGTTTTTTACTTCAAATATGGCCAAATCACTGCCTTTGTTTACATATTTACAAATATACTTAATTGATTTAACAGAACTGCAAAGCTCAACATTGATATGAGCTTTGTAAGTTTTTGAAAGTAGTGGTGAGTGTGGTACCACCCACTGATTATCAAACTCAACTTGATTTGGAAAGTTCGGCAGTCGCATTGTAAATGTGTGGCCACCATTCTCAGTACTTCTGCGGCGATACATTGGATAACCATCAATATCCGTGATCGTGTCATTCGTATGCGGCTTTGGGAAGTTTTTTTTACATTTTCCATTTTCCATGCACGGTGAGGTCATGTTGAAAACACCGCATGGCCCATGGATCATGTGTTTGGTGACAATATCAAATAATTCTTGATCAATTAATGGGTCTGGAATTTCGGCTGAAATTATTTGATCGATTTCTTCAGGACGGATTCTATCTTTAAGCCAAACCAAAATGTGGGCATGAGGCAAACCTCGCTTTTGCCACTCTATCGTATTCAGCCAACAACGTGTGATACCAAAAATTGTATATTTTACAATAAAATCAATTAAGGATTTCAATTTTTGTTTAAACACACGTGCAGTTCATGACGATGAATGGCTTGTTGTCCTGGCAATAGTAAAGTTTGTATCTCTTCCCAATTCGGATTACATGTGAATGTAATAAATAAATCCGGTCGGCCGTAATGACGTACGTAAGTCATCGCATCTTGTATGTATTCCTGCATGTTCCGTGGACTGCCGATGTAGCTTGAAGGTAAAATGAAAGCATTACCGATGTCATTGGGATTTAAATTTCCATCGATGTTTCCAGCAACAGCATCTCGTAAGTGAATATATTCTTCCGATCGTAGTTTTGACGTTTGCGTTTTGACGTTTGCCGCTCGCGTTGTTGAGGTTAGATTTTTTCGGTGGCATTTGACTGAAAATAATAATTTTCTTGTTCTTATGATATTCTCTTGAAGACGTTCGTTACACTGTTCTTGAGATTTTTGTGCATGACCTTCTGCTGTCCTGATTCTTTGAGCTGGATTTCTTGATTCAATTTGTTCTGCCAACTGATGGGCTCTTTTAATACGTTTGCGTCGAATAACTGTCACTCAAATAATAACAGACATTAGCGCCATCAACCCAGTCGAAAGGTATCGACATCTGTCAGTTTTATGACTGCCAAATAATAACGGACAAAAAATTAGCGATAAATTAAAATTGCGACTATAATTTGAGATTTAAACTATCCTATCTCTCAAGTGCACATCGAACTGCACATGGTGTTCAAATTTTATTATAATCGGTTAAGTGGTTTAGGAGTCCATTGAGGACAAACATTGTGACACGAGATTTATATATATTAAGATTAATGCATAATTGCCATAAACTATTTTGAGGCAATCAGTGCAATTCTGACTCTATAAGCGCAACTGTCAGATATTCTATGAGTAACAATCTAACTATGTTTAATATTGTATCCGTTACATAGCCATAAAGATTTCAAACATATCTCAGATGGGAGAACTCTCCCCTCGTCAAATTCCGTTCCGACGGAGCTAGTTGTGACTGCAACTTAACCGGAAAAGCAAATTTATTTTCCTCAAGTTTAACCAAGAGCAATATTACCGCCACTCTGATGTTTTGGCACTGTATAAAAGGTAGCAAGATTTGCAGCATCAATACCGACCGTACTTTCATTATATTTCATTATTTTTATTGTATACCTTCTAGTTTTTCTTAAAATATATTTTTTTACTCAAGAGGTCTCGGGTAAGAATATAATGCAAGCAATTTAGCCTAGTTGAGGAGAACCCAAAATAATTCTAATACTTAATCGGTCATGCTTAAGACTACCTATCTCCTCCTGAAACATACTCGAAACAGAGATTTCATTTTCTTGTAAGAGTGTTACAATCGAACACTGATTTGTTCACTGTCACTGTAAATTTGTGTGTCTGCAGGACGTTCGTGAAATGGAACGCCGAAAGCGCGTCGAGGCTATCATGTCGTCCAAGCTGTTCCGCGAGGAATTGGAGCGTGTGCTGGATGCGAGGCTGCGCGGGGGCGACCTCGACACGTCACTCCTCCAGCACATCGGAGACATAGTCGGGGTCAGCCGGCAGCCTGGCTCATTTAAGGTGGGCACCTGAAACTTTTATCTCCCATCTTGCTTTACATAAAGACGCTAGGGATGCACTGTGTACGGCTGTGCAGTTCCGACTGTACAAGGCTTTTCAATATTGGCATGCAAACATCTGGAAAATCTGGTGTTAAGTGTGTTACGAAATAAGGACATAGTAAGGACATTAGAAAAAAAATCATTATGAACCAAAACCAAAAATGAACCAAAACCATGAATGAACCAAAGGTGTTCGAAATAATCGCTGTTAGAGTAAGAAAGAGATTGTTTCTTAATTGAAAAAATGGAGAACAAAAATAAATAGTACAGATGTTTTATAAGCATGTTTTCAATGATAGGAATATGCATAGTTGCCCTTTTTACTGAGATAGGAGTGTGCCGATTTTCAGAACAGCCTGTACATAATTAATATGTATAAATTAATACTTTTTACAATTAATTTTAGGGGATTTTATCGATGTGGCGTATAAACGTATATTATTTATAATAGAAATGTAATTCGCCCATGTTATATGTGTAAAAAGATTGCTTGGGTTCAATGCGTACATAAATGTACCGAGAACGGCTTGCTTTGCTTACCTTCCAAATCTTCGATGATGAGAATTTGAAGGAGCATGTGCAAATTGTCAGCCTATGGGGAGCGATGATTGAAAGTAAGCGCCATTACCCCGCAGTACGACTCTGCGGGGTTTTGTTTTCTTCGCGCATGGTAACATTTTTCTCATTTCTATTTGCAGTCAGGCAACTGCGTACTGCCAATTAACGACATACGAGGCGTGGAAGGATTTGCTTACGACAAGGGCGAAAAGATACTCAGATGCAAGCTGGCAGCGGCGTACAGACTCGTCGATCTCTTTGGATGGTCTCACGGTAAGCGTAACGAACCTTGAATGCAACGGTGTTCAGCGTAAGTGTTTTTTCCCCGATGGAATCTTTTTTATAATTATTTATAACATATACTTTAGAGTTATTCAACCTGTGGTATAGCTGGTTGGCAGGTTTTTTAGTGGTACTGGTCTCATTTTTGCAACTAGACCAGTAAGTACCATTGGTTAGCCTCTGAAACAACTCTTCACCAGTAATATGCTTCTGGTAACAGAGCTAATTAATTTACATTACTCTGCAGTGATTCCTGACTGTTAAAGTGTGACTTTAAGATAGTTAGCCACGAAGATGACATAGGTTTTTAAAATCGACCTAAAATGAAGTGAAAACTATTACTGGATATAGTCGTAATATTCTATTACGATGTCACTCATGCCGAGTTTCCAGAAGTGTGACGTTCTCTCTAACATATTATGTTAAATCCATGCTATCAATATCATAAAATTTTCACAATTCCAGGCGTTAATATAACGGCAAGACTCAACGGAGACGAGGAAAACTTCCTAGTGTCTCCGCGCGGTCTTCTTCCGCACGAAGTAACTGCCTCATCACTCGCCAAGGTCGACATGCAAGCCAACACTATAGATCCAGGAACTACAAATTTCTCCGTTGGGAAACAAGGTATGATTGAATAACAATGATCCTTTAAAATTTCATTATTTTTAAGCCTAATGTAATTTTCCTATTAGAGCAGGGGTGCTCAAACTTGAACTGCTGGCGATCTACCTCAATATTTTTAGACTACTTACGATCGACTCTGAGAGACTGCAAGTGTGTGTGATGCAGGGTTGTCGTACATACACGATACAACCTACCTACCTAGGTAGGGCGTACCGTAGCATGTATAGATATTAGCTTTCTGCACAATATAGGTACATTATTTTAGTCAAGGTTTGGGTTAGGTTTAGTTAGGTTCTTCTCTACAATATCAATGAAAAAACTCATAGGTATTCAAAATTGCGAGTTTATTGGTTGTTACAAAACAAAAGAGTTACATATACCAGTTGATAAAGCCACCTTTTGCCGCAAGCAGTGTTATTTTATTACGAAATACATTTTTGTAGTTTAGTTACCTACCTACTTATTAAAAATTTTTTTCTTCTCGAGATCTACTCAAAAAGCACTCGCGATCGACCAGTCGATCGCGATCGACCGTTTGAGCACCCCTGTATTAGAGCCTCTCAAAGTGTGCAATAGCAGGTATTTGTGGATTCATACGGAGGAAAAAATCTTTACTTGCCCCCTTCAGAGCTTCAAAAACTTTACCTCTTAACAACCTCGACTTATATTTTGTTATAAAAGTGTTTTAACTGTATGTACCTACACCGCATCATATAAAACGCAACACTACTGTTGCGTTTTATGTATGATGCGGTGTTGTTGTTGTTACTACTGTTGTTGTTGTAAGTACTGTTTATGTAAATACATAGGAGTAACAATTTATGCTTTTAACTATCCGATAATAGTCTAAAATCTCCTAAATATATTTGCCATATATTTATTTTTTTTCTCAATATTTCATATGCTTGTTCGAGACCTTATACAGTTTTTCTTAAAATACGTAATAACCCGAATAGACTAACAAATATATACTTTTTTAATGAAATAATTAATAAAATAAATACATTGACAAGGAAATTAATAAAATCTCACACTGGAAACCATATTGGTAATCGGTACGAAGTTTTTAGTTTTTAGGTTTATCAATCTACCTCTTTCCGTTCGCATGGGCCTATTTAGACACAGCGATGCACTTAATGTCAATAAATTTAACACTTAATTATAATAATTACAAATAATAATTATAATACAACATCTTTCTATACATTTATCGTACTATATAATATTTCTTGCATAAGACTTAACGCATAGCATCGTTCAACGTATTGTTCGTCCGTTGCAGGTTTCTCAGTGCACGCGTGGGTACACGCGGCGCGACCGGATGCGCGCTGCGTGCTAGCCGTGCGGTGCGGACCGGCCGTCGCCGTCAGCTCGCTGAAAGCGGGAATATTGCCGCTAACATCCGATGCGGCATTGCTAGGTAAGAGATTTTTTTGTGTTTTGTAGATCCAACTCGAAGCAATTGCAACAGCATACGAATCGTACAAGTGGCAACACCTCCTGTTTTAACTCATACTTGCATACAAACAGGTGTATTATTTTAAAATCGTCACTTTTAAAATGTTATTATTTAAATACCTAATGGGTGTTTTAATTGTCTTAGATAAAGCCCAGTTAGGTATGATGAACTATTAAAGAATGTTATTATTATTATTTATAATAGGCAGGCAACATAGCTGATAAGCCTATATCTTATTCCATATCAAAATTGTTATTATTTTTCCCTATTTTTTTTCTTAAGTGTTCATTTAGACCAATGTTTCCCAAACTTATTTTCCCTGTGGACCCCCAGCCCAGATTTTTTATCCTTCGTGCACCCCCTCCCCCAGGATTCCCACACTGTGATAGGTTTTTTTGTATAGTGGAATCATTTTTTTCTTCCTGTCCCCAGTGGTCTGTGAGGATCACTTTGGGAACCTCTGATTTAGACTGTTTTTAAATTGGTTGATTGTCTTTGATTCTATGACACTTTCTGGTAATCTATTCCATGCTTCCACGACTCTGTTACTGATGAAGTTCTTCCTGTGCAATGTGCAAAATAAACAAATAATATAATAAAATGGGTTTTAGTTCAACATTACGCAGTCTGCCGATACGAAGCAGACGCACTAGTAATCACAGCGTTCGTCAAACTATCCAGAATTTGATATTGTTTTTTTGACACTTTTGCTAAATTATTTTTCGCCTACTATACTAAAATCCTTATTTTAGAAAAACTATGTATGTAGAACTTAAATGGATCAAAAGCCGGGTATCTCCATATTGATTTCAACCACTAGATGAGGTTTAGAGAAGGTGGTAATTGAAGCTGGCAACTTTTCCAGGTGAGGTATCGTACCACTCGCCGCCTTCCCTGTGGGACAGTGGTGAACGCGAATCGCTCACCCGCGCCCTCGGCCCGAGAGCCCACGTTCTTGTCCTGCATGGATCCGGCGTCGTCTGCTGCGGGGCCACAGTTGAGGAAGCCTTCCACTACGCAAGGAGCTTCGTGGCGGCCGCAGACTCTCAGTTAAGGTAAATTAAAATAAAGTAAAGGTAAACTCTTTCCGAGGACCTTTTCCATTCCGCTTCACATTGCTTATATAGTGGTTTTAGATTGCTCAACCTCGTACAATTAGTAGATGTCCAGGAAATGATTCCGAGATGTAGATGGTGCTACTTTTTTGCCGATGAAATATTAATGATATTTTATTATTATTTCATTAGCAAAATAGTCTAGACACAAACCACACAGAAGCAAACTTATTTACAGTTTAGAAAAGTTCATCTGCCAATTCACAGATGGCGCACTAAAATAAATAATTTTTAGTTTAAACCTGTTGCTATTTGTTAGGTATTAGAATTATGAAACTGTATGCTTTCATTAAACTATAATATTTTATGGATGTTTGAGACTTGGTGCGACATCTACGTCGTGTTGTATATAGTTACTAAACAGTGGCTTCCTATTTCTTGTTAGCAGTTGAGCAATCTAAAACTACTATATTTTAAACACATGTTTTTACCTTCAGATCCCTGGGAGAAACCATATCAGTACATTTAAAAAAAATAATATTCTAAATATGGCCAATTGCAGAAATCTCCACTGCACTTGCTTCGTATTTAAAATATATCACAGCGAAAGACCACCCTATACATATAAAAAAAAAACTGTTAAAATCTCTAGGAAATCATCTTTTAATCATTTACGAAGGTTCCTTTAAATTCTCGGCATCGAAGATTTGTATTGAATTACCCTCCACCTCTAAAGAGCAAAACAATCCCTGTTTCCCTTAGGACTAGGTATATGTGAAATATCACCAAATGTTATTTTTCTCATACAGAGTCTCCAACATTCCTACGTCGGAGCTGCACTTGCTAGACGTGGACAGCCGTCGTCGTATCTACGAGCAGTCGAGGGCGCCGCCCCCAGATAGAGGTTCCAACGCCAAGTGGCGCGTGGGCGGAGACCACTTTGAGGGCCTTATGAGGATGCTGGACAACGCTGGTTACAGAACCGGATACGTCTACAGGAATCCCCTCGTCAAGGTAAAATACGGCCATCCACCAACGGCTTCTAGCCTGTAACTAAAAATTTCATATGAATTACTTCATTTTGTGATTGACGATAATTGAAGAACATGGCTAGGTCAAAATCGGCACCGTTAATACCACTGTGTCGGCATTACCAACTTTCCCTCTCTGTATACTAATAGGAATTGATTGTATTTTCTAATATTTTCAGAATGATGTGCCACGCCCGCGAAACGACGTCGAAGTCCCGCCGGCAGTCTCGTCTCTAGGCTATTTGCTGGAAGAGGAGGAGCTTTATAGACAAGGGTATGCCTAAAAAATATTACTCCTTGATCTTCCTTTACATGTCATGCTTAAGTAATCATAACATTAATTTAAGTCTTTTATTTATTTATTTAATTTAAAAGAAAACTACAGATTTATATAGGAAGATTTACACACGACATACGAAGAAAAAAGTGAATCCGTATATATATATATTATATATGCAAAAGTCTGTTTGTATGTATAGTTTTTCACAGCTAAAACTGTTTTTGATGAAATTTATTATGGAATTAGCTTGAACTATGGGGAAGAACATAAACTACTTTAAAAAATAAACAACTATTAGGGTGAAATTAGGGGTTGGAAGACCGTATGGGAATTATTTAGGTAACATGCTAGGAAGGTGTTTTTGGGTATTTTCTAGGTCTCTGAATTTCTAGGTCTAGGTCTTTTCAGTTCACACGCCAAAGGTGCTGTTAAAGCCGCCTGCAGGGCCTAGAAGCAAACCCGGGGCAAAGCCCTAAGTTAAACAGATAGTACTATATAAATTTAGAAACAGGTTCCCATTTTATACTAATAATAATAATCAAAACTTTCACCTAAATACTTAATCCACAATAGAAAAGAACTTAGCTATTGGTTATGAATAACAAATTCCTTAACCTTTATTGTATAGGAAGATCTTGCATGGATTCTAACTAGAACTGTCCTTTAATATTTTTAAACTGTTCACCCCTTGTTATTATATTTTTAAGTTTTATCACAGTTATAATTCTGAGCATCTTAAATGGTTCAAACAAGTCGACACCAGTTTGTAGTTCTAATCTTGTAATCTTGTATCATCGTCGATATTATAAATGAGTTTTCTTCCGTTTAGCATTTGGCGCAAGCTGGACAAACGCGCGCCGGGTGACCGGACACGCTGGCTGAACTCGCCCAACGTCTACCAGAAGGTGGAGCTCCTCGAGACCGGCACCGACGACCCCAAGAAGATAACCAAGGTAGAATATGTTGCACTGCACCTCGAGCAAAATGCCGACAAACCGTAGGCGTTGGACAGACCCGCAACTCTTAACACGCAATAATAATCCACTGCAAATCGCACGCTTTTACGCCATATATATATGGCCGTTTTAAATATCTCGACCTCGTGCAATTAGGCACGAAATGATGCAGAGATGTAGCCAATGAGATATTAATGGTGTTAACATTTCTTTGGCAGCAATGCCCAGACCCAGACCTTATAGAAGTCAGATTTAACAAATTTTAACCATTTAGAAACAATGATCTTGCCCATTCACAGATGGCACTTATCTACTTCATTGATTTTCAGTTTAAACTTACGAAATATCCGTCATTAAAATGATGAAACTGAGTGTTTTTTTTTTCCAGTATATTACAATGTTTAAAACTTGTTGCGTCATCTGCATCGTGTTTTATTTATTTAAGAGTTGTCAAATTATTCCACTATTGATCAATGGCGTTATTAAGTCGTAAGGAAGTGCATGACCAATCATTAATCTAAGTTTTAAACCTTAACTTCAATATTTAATATTAAAAAAATCAGTACTAAACATCAGCTAGAATCTGTCAATGTTTGCAGTGGGTTGTTATTTAACATTTACGAGACGCTGCGTTATTGATCATTTTCGCAAAAAAATAATGCAACATATTTCCTCAATTTGCAAATACTTCGCAACATGGCAGCCTCAAAAACGAACCGCAAACTGACTTTACGGTTGGCTAACCGCACATCTGCCGTTGCCGTTTCAATAACAACCAATTTTTAATAAATTACAATACATTCAAATACAAATCTTCAATTTTCGTGTTAAGCACTATTTAATAATATAATTTTAATATTGCAGTATAATATTTAAATAGAACAATATGTTTTATTTGTATATCCATTATTATTAATTATATTTTAGACAGTTTCTTCATTCTCACATTCCTTCTATTATAAGAAAAAATATTAGGTAGATGTTACCGAAAAATATAAAGTATAGTTAGATAAAATAATTAATTTTCATTTATATGTAAATATTTTATATATTTGTGAGAAATATATGGTAGCCCGAGTCCTATTGGTAAATAAAACCAATAAATTCACTAGAAGAGTGCTAACTAAAATGATAACCGGTGTGATGTCGAATCTAATTTTACAAAACCATTTCACGCATTTTGACTAATTTTCACTAAAGCGGTGAGGACGCAACTCCCGAGCGGTGATAAACGAGGGGTTGCGGTACTCCGCTAGAGGATATACGACCGTTCCTACAACGTTCTCATTTTGGAACAGGTTGCATTTTAGATATCGCATTAGAAACTTGGTTGCTTTCGGGTGTCCCGGACAGAAAGATCTTATTAATTTATTTTACAACATTCCTAAAAAGTAATTTAATCATTTCATAGTTATACTGTTTGTGGTTCACCGGTCGCGACAGATTTTTCTAAAAAAAAAATGCCAATAGGTTATGCCGCTCCACATTTATAAAAAAAATATGGTTGCAATTAAAGTGCCTATTCGGGCACCTGTATTAATTTTGTCGTAAGGGGACCATAGAAGCTATCTTAATCAATCTCTAATTTACCTAAATATTTTGTTGCTTTTTTTAAATACTACCTTGCCATAACCTTCTTTATTTCGCGATTAATTTAATTTTAATTATATTATTTTAACATTTTAAAACAAGAATTAAACATAAATTGCTGCTATGTCTGTATAATAAACACAATGAATTCCTACTTGACCATATACAGTTAAATTAGAGAAGTCGACCTGTTAAATTCTTTGTCAGCCGAGCCAGATACCTACCTACCTGCCTATAATTTAAACCACTGTAAAATAATTTTGTGGTATCAAGACAGTTTGGTCGCACCACGTACAAGCTAAAAAAGCGTGTATTTTTCATTCCAAAATCCATCCAGTTCGGTCAATTTCTAAGATGCCGGGAGCAACTTTTATCGCACTTAAATATGATCCGGTTAAGACATTCATTATTCATTCTTGAAAATGCAACTCCCCACGCTCTAGGAAGAAATTGACTGGCGCTTTTTCCCCAGAATATATCGCCCCTGAAGTTTATACGGCGCCAGTGTTCGTCCACCCTACGTTTTTATATATATTTTTCTCAGATTTTATTTACACAAATTCCGTTTAGTTTAGGCTTAGCGTATTTTGCTATAACAATATTTCGTTAGATAACTAATTCATATAGTCGCCGGGTCGGGGCCATTATATGATATTATTAAGATGCCATTTATTTATTTTTATTTGTTTTTAAAATAATCAATTATTTTGTGCTTTAAAGCTGCAATTCGGTTCGCCTAATAAAGTAGGGTATGTCAAACTAGCATTCGTAGTAAAAAAGATTAATATTTTCGTATTATTCCTAGACCGTTCGTTCGTCCAAAAATGACTTTTGCTATGACACCATACTTCGGCGAGGCACTACAACGATTCTCATCAGTTTTAAAGTTTTAAAATAATGATATCATAATGGACTATTTAAGCAAAGTAAAAATCTAAGTTACATTATAGTCACTCGTTTGCAATTAACAAAAAAAAATCTAAAAATTGACATTCAGCGGAACAACGGAAGGAACACACGAGATTTTCAATTGCCGTACTTGAGGACGAGAATGACCTTTATCTGAACAAAATCCACCCTCACTCCCTCGTGCAGAATCCAAAAAAAGCACTCATTACACAAACATTGCAGTTGTAATAAGTGGATAGTTAGAATATGGTGTAATCTAGACTTAAGGTAATTTTTATAATGCTTTTTTTTTAGGCTGATACTCTCTCTTTCTAACTATCTACCTTTCCTTTCAAACGTGTCTTTAGTTGTGTGGGTTTTAATCTTCTAATATTTAAGATTTAAATTGGTTACGTATACCGATAATTTTCTGCTTATGGGAAACGGGAAATTTGTTTTCTTTTTTTATATTTATAAAATTAACTATTTCATAATTTTGTTATACAAAAATGCTTTTTCGTTTATGCTTTGTTATGGAAGATGTATGTATGTATTTTATGATTTACCTTAAGTGATAAATTTTATGTCTAAAAAACAAAATTAAACCTCGAAATTTACGAATTCTCGTAAGAAAACCTTCCTATGAACATCGGCAGCTTAGATTGTGTTAGCTTTCCTGCAAGATCTGTATCAAATCTATTTCTTTGGATTAAAATTAATACTAAAATTCGATGGCTACACAATTAATATATCTACGGGGATTGTGTTAATTTTTTGTAGGTTTTAGCAAACGTTCTTATAAGATTTCGTAAATTTGCGAGCTTTTTTTTGGACGTTGAAACATTGCGCAGACCTCACTTTCTCCAGATGATTTTCTACATATTAAATTTTACACCCATTGGTATAGACTTTGAATCGTACTGTTAGAAAAACGTCATTGCATTTTGATTGCGTGAACAATTTATGTGTGCATATGTTTCGGCCTTGGTTAAATTCCATTGCCTCGGAAAGTCTGTACTTTTTGATATTTCTCTTCCTGTGATAGTGAAGATTAAACAACTCCGCTTTACAACGGTTATAACCTCAGTATCACCGCTAGATCGCCTTGGAGCATAGCATTCAGCCGTTGATTTCCCCCTTATGAAGATGGCACCATAAAGTATGCAATATCTTGTACGCAATAATTAAACTTTATTCTTACGCATTAATTAACATTTATTAGTAAAAAAAGTTATTTACGAGGGAGACACGCGACAAGGAAAATTGTTCATTCAATTAAGAATTCTAAAGAATTGCTTATTAGACATTGTTGCCACATAGATGCTTGTATAATGGGTAAGACAAAATCATTTTCTGGCAATTTTGCATTTTCTCTAAAAATCCTGCCTTTATATTGAATGTACAAATTTTCCAATCGTTTCGTATAGTGAAATTTTACAATTTTTAATGTTATTCAAATGAAATTAGAATTATAGCAAAAGTCGGCTGGGACATTTGCCAATGCAACATAATATACCCCTTTCACACATTTTCATATGTCGGACGGCTATAAGTCTCTGGAGAGTGGAAAAATATTGACCGTGACTCGAAATTTTTCTTCCGGCATTATCTGTATTTCTTAGTTTATTGGTTTTTGTTATCGATAATACTCTTAGTGCAATTTTAAATGTTTTTATTGGTATTATTTTATATTAATTAAGTATATAATATAAGTTTTATCTTTCGCGCCAAAAATAGTGCTTTAAAGGTTTTCAGTACGGCAAATGCTTAAATGTTGGGTCTGAGTGTGGGAATATATAATTAAAATTGGAGGTTTTGGTATCCAAAATCAATTTATGATGAGAATATCAAATAAAAGTCAAATAAACTATGGTCAAATCTGTAAATAGCACATAGAACAATGAAAAACAATCCCCAATCGGTTGGTTGAGTGTTGATCAAAACCTTATTGATTAAAAGCAATTTTCTTAATGTTTGTGTTGCTCTTTTCGGGAAAAACTACAAATCCTAAACTAACTTGCAATCAATCAGTGTAGAGTGGTATGTATCTAAATATTATTAGTTTTTAAACTGAATCCTTTAAATACATTTTTCTTGGGTCTACAATTTTAATTTCCTTGGAATAATCTGAGTATAAAATACAAAAAAATGCAATACCATGTCTTATTAGAGTAGTTTCATACTAACTTATTGAGTTAGTTAGACAGAAATGTCTATTTTCTAGGCTGAATTTTGAAAATTTATATCTTTTTGTTTTTACAATGATTTAGAAATAGTGCCTGCCGAATTTAGGTTGTATATTTTCAAGTTTTTAACGGATATAAATAATTAATAATGCTCTACCAATAGTTTGAGTGAAAATTTTAATTTCAAATTACATTTAAGCAATTGTCGGTGTTTGAAAATCTTTAAAATATATACATTTTAGTGGCGGTGGTGTTTAGTTGTATGATAGAAATAAAAAAAAAATCGCTTCCTATGCAAACTTTCAGATGATTTGTAACAACTTATTGCGTGGAGTTTCAAGCAAAACCCGAGACACGGATGCGGGAAAACTCCGCCGTACAACCAACCTTACGCCTTTAAAAAATACCGTCAAATTTTACTTAATGAGATACTTGATGATATGGACTCCTTAATAAAAGCGAGTATCTAATGTTATCGTTAAAGGAGCTGAGCTATTAAAAAGATATATTTTGGCGTGCTTGTACTAACACACCCTAAACCTCAACGTACGTTATCTAATTTGGTCGGTAGACGGTAATTAGACTGGTCTCGAACGTAGCGACAGTACATCTGCTGATAAAACACCTATATGTATCAAACCAGAAATTATATGAAAAAATTCAAAACTAATACATCGCCTAATTTAATTAACGCACTGGTGTGAATTGCCATAAGCGTCACAAAAGGAGGTTGATTTTTTTTCATTTTGTTACTCTATGGTTTGACCTGAGCATGACAACAAATAATTTATTATTATCATGTAAAGTTTACATAAAGTTTTTTTCGGGAAACCATGATGAATTTTGATATGACATCAGTACAAATGTTGGGAGACTGTATATTTTGACCGTAAATCTATGCAGATGATTTTTTTTATTAAATTTTACAGTATTAATTATTTAAATTCATTGATCCATACGGAATAAGAAGATAGGCGTTTTATAAAATAAAGTCTGTCTAATATAAAAACAATAAATTTGAGATTTTTAACGCTTCGTCGCAACAATCTTTCTTAGATAGGCAAATTTAGCCAAGTTGAATAGGCACAAAATAATTTTTGGTCAGTCGTCTTCGGTCTCGTTTGAAATTCCACACAATATTAAGTACTATGGCTTTGTGCGTATAATGTTTTGGGGGGGGGGGGGGAGAGGGAGGTGTTTTTAGGTGTATAATTTTATATTTATAAGTGGTCTAACTTTTGTAGACAAGAACACTAACATGTTTGTATGTAGTGCTTTTAAATCATTTTGACAAAATAAACGCCATTTAAAAAAAAAACTAAAAATCTCTTTAATTGCTCGCTCCTTCGACGATCTTCCTTAAAAATGCATGCGTTTTCTAAACATTTAATAAAATACAAGTATACAAAGCATATATGCAATATTTTGGATTATACAGGTGCATTAAAACGCACTACTGTCCTTTAGGAGATCAATCTGCATCAAACAACTGAACCGTCTCACGAAAACAAAAATAAATTTGAAAAAAAATCATATGAAAGTAATTATATTAATAACACTTTGTCATCAACCTAATAAATTAATAATGGAAAACGGGGTAAGGATAGCAGCGGCATGCCTAGAAGTTGTTCAGTAGGCAAGCCTGGCTTTTCGGCTTTTATGAAAAGTACCGCCACCGTAGAATAGGTGATTCAGTAAATATGTATCCAAGCTACCTTTTTTCTATAAAAAACCACCCGTAAGAACTAGCAATCTTCATACAGAACCCCAAACATGGGCAAGCCATTGTAAGAGTTTACTTTTTTTTGTGATCTAAATGTACAGGTCTTAAAGTTACAAGCTATATTAACACACAATATTGTTTATTACAAATGGGATCCAACTTTGGACGATTTTAAATTTAAATGACACGCTACCCTCCCAAACGATGCATGGGTAATTTTATTTATTTTATTCTAGTATAACACGCGAGAATTTTGTTAGTGTTATATTTCATAAACCACACTTGAATAAATTCAATTTCGTAAAACTACTTAATCCTATGGGAAAAATGTCTACTTCCTCTGATAAATTGTTTTAAAAATGCCACACCCAAGTAAACGATCATTTGTCCACCCCACAAGGAAAAACAATTGAAAGTATTCCGAAACCGCTGAAATGACAATCGCGCCGTTTAATGGATAAAATATATCCCTAAAATAAAACCATTTGTATCGGTTCTAAAGAAAGGTAATGTCTTCAGCTGTGACGATTGGCGGGGAATCGTGCTACTAAAAAACCATCGGGAAACTCCTCCCTAAGACCATCCTGTTCCGGTAGTCGAGGGATGCCTCATGGAGGTACAGCAGATCAGGAAAGCAAAGCACAGTTACTCAATATTTGGTCATTGTCAATGCCTACATTTCTTGAACGGTAATATACGACAGTCACATACTGACTTCACTCGGCTATGACTATTTATGACTGCTAAATCTAGGGTTGACCAGAAATCATACAAACACCTTCCTTAAGAGGGTGACCTTACTAAGGACCTTCATACAAATGGTAAAATTTGATATTATTATTATTATTTTAAAAGAGCTTATCAAAATCAATGTTTGCCGTTAAATGGTGTTTTTTTTTTTATAAATATTTGAGTAATGATTATTTATTACTGAAATTGTGGCATCTTTGCTAGCTCCGTGTGAGCAAATAGCTTTGTAGTAAATAAAACTAATTTTAAGGTAACCTACTATGCTGCATTCTGAAAAGATAAAAGAAATAATATTTTGTCAAAATTTTAGTAGAAATATGGGGAATGCTGAATCCATTCTTACGAAATATTTTCAGAAATATTGCTCTGATTCTTTGTAGTTGTCGAATTTGCCTACGATTATGGTGTGAGTGGTGGTTGTGGAGATGGGGAAGGGCAAGGGATTGTGGACAGTGGTTCAGACGCAGTGCTTTTTGTGATTACATAAATATGGGAACAATATGTACTCTAAAGTGTACTTTGAAAAACAGCAATGGCAGCATAATTCCACGTCTGAATATGGAAAACCTATTTATATATCCCTTTTACCCGTTCATTATGGACCAAACCCCGGCTCCTGGTTCCTACTCTAATCATTCACAATTTAAATTATTAGGATCCATCTCAGCCAATGTTAGAAAAGCTTACCTTCATCAATACCTACCTTCCTTACCTAGCTTACCTTCGCCAAATAGATACTTTCATCTATAATATTTTTCAGTAGTAAAGTCAAATCTATCGACGAAAGATACAACCTTAAACGAACGCAACCTTCTCATATCTCCATACCTTGTTTCAAAGTAAATTTTCTTATTATTGGCAAATAAGTATAAAACTATGAAAATGTTTGTTTTTTATATTTAATATATCGACATAGCTTTTGTAAAAATAACTCGAATTATTTACCCCCAAGTCCATCAAAAACACTTTAAATTCACTTAATGAATAAGTCAATTAATGAATTTGAATTCATTGACAAGAATCGAGAAAATAAAACTACGGTATCACAGTTGATTTCATAAAGATACAAATTAAAAAAAGTTTCTAAAATTTATTCTATTCAATTTTAAAAATCGATTCATATTTTTCTGATGCGGTTTTGTTTAAAAATATCTTGCGTCTCATCAAGCTTAGCTAAACTAAACAGCTGTTTGATGAAATGGCACGATTTATGACCACGCACCACGCAAAGACGCTTACTTGCAATTTAGTGTAGGTAAGGCTTAAGTCAGCAATTATTGAAACTGATGAATATTCAAACAAACATTTGAAATAGCAATCGATATATTGCCACTTATCCTTCTTGTAACTTTTGAAATGGCGCAACGACAGTGGGTGGCTGACGATTCGCCTGCGCATGGTCAAGGCACTCCCGTGAGGATCGAGTCTGCGCTACAGTTCGTGCCCAAGAACACCAACCCGAAGGAATTCAAGCAGCTGCAGCAACAGGTACGAAATTATACCTAATTTAACACTATTTTTTATTTCAGCGTCTGGACAAGCACCTTGTGCTGTAGAAATTAGTAAACCAAATAAAATAAATGAACAGACCACTGTGGTATAGTGGATTATTTAATAGAGATTTTTTTTGTCCGTATGACATCCAAACTAGCTTAGGAGTGAAATAATTTCATATACCGTACTATGTAATTTCATATAATGTTGTTTGTCACATCGTACCTGTCATTGAAACATTTTTTAATACGCCGTCGTGTTCCACAAATAATGCTCAACCACGGTTACGAAATACACACATTAAAGCGTTTTGCAATAATTTATTGTGTAACAAATTAACTTGATTGTAAATTAGTTTCCTGAAATTCAAAATTAATTCGGTAATACGGATGTAGGTAATGAAATATTGGTTATTAACCAGAATAATTTGATAGAAACCTGTTTTGGTTTTACATGGGTATATATTTTTATTTAATTAATTATTAAGTTACTGTGTAAAACTGTTGATTTTTTCAATAAAAATAAAATCAACCTGTGCTAGCTTGGTAATATTAATTGCCTGAAAATAATGATTGTATCTGCAGAGTGGCCGGGAGCATCTTACCTCGTAGTAGTAATCGCACCTCAAATAGACCAGAAATTCAAAGGCACTTTAAGAGTTATAATAATATGAGGTCAGTTTCATAACCTGAATAATCAACATTTTTTATTATTATTGAGCTATTTAGTTGATACCGTTCTAAGTTACTAGCCATTTATCTAGATTCAGGAAATTTATCAAGGCGGTTCTTCAACCGGTTTACGCTTATAGCTTCCAGCACTTTCTGTGGTAGCTGATTCCAATTATCCACAATTTTAACTATTTTTTTAGAATTAGTAGAAAAATTGGATTCAGATAACTTCATTGAATAGTCGCAAAGTTGCGTGTTTTGGTTAAACATGAATATGTCCTTAATGCTTGCACAATTGTAATGTCCAGTTAACACTTTGTAAGTCTCAATCAGTAATGAGGTCAATTTTAACACAGACAGCCTTTCTTCATATTCCAAGCGTTTTAGTTGAGCGGGTATTTTTGTGAAACTCCTTTGAACTCCTTCCAGCAACTGTATGTCTTTCACAAAGTATGGATTCCATATCTGATACCCATACTCAAGCAAAGGCCGCACATACTTCTTATGGGTCTTCAGCATTACTTGAGGAGACATGTTTCTAAAAGGTTTTTTTTTATAAATATATGAAGGAATTAGCTTTTTTCACAATTGCTGTAATGTGGGTTTCCCATTTCATATCGGCTGATATAATGACACCGAGATCTTTTTGTGAATACTTTTTTTTTCTTCAAAGTCCAAAATCTTGAATCCCCCCCCGCATGATATATTCAGATCGTACCACATAATATATAAATCTTATTCTCGTAATGTATAAACCAAGTTAAAAAATATGGTTTTGTTTCAAAATATCTCAAAATTATTTCAAAATCAAAATCGCTTTTTGAAACAGACCTCCTTATATAGTAATTTTTCTGAGTTCTTGGTGTTGGCTCTTGGATGAATACGTAGACAGTTTAGAAATGACACTTAAAAAAGCGTAGGAAAAACATCAAGATGTATGTGAAGGGGTATTTGCTTGCTCAGATGCAACTGTTTCTGTGAAAATGTTTATCGAATTTTATTAATGTATTTTTATGATTAACCGAAACCTCTCTATAATTAGAGTAGTAAAAAGTGACACTCAGTATCTAATCAAAGTGTGTGACCAGCCGTTTACCTATGCCAACCTTTGTTTGTAGATAAAGGACAACCGTCGCGCTGACAAGATAAGTGCTGGTCCTCAGTCGCACATCCTGGAAGGAGTCACCTGGGATGAGGCGGCCGCCGCTGGCGCCGCAGCCGCTGCGGCGGCAACCGACGCAGCGCACACACATACCGCCGATCATGTTGTGAGTACATACGTAAATACTCGATTATCAAGCACATCAGACGTAAAAATTACCCTTATATCGTTGGCTAAGAACAAAACTAGCTTAATAAAAAACAAAATCTTCAGGACAGCAAAAAATCAACTTAAATTTTATTATATTTACACTATTAACCGTTTGAGATCTTATAGCTTCTAGATAAATAATATTTATAAATCAAAGAATAATATATTTTATACACCATTTATTTGACAATGCATTAAAATAAATTAAATTTGTTTTTTAATCAAAAAAAATATATTTTTTTACAGATCTGTTGCTAAATGTAAATAAAAAGAATAATTATGATAATGGAAAAAAGTAGTAATTGAATGAAGAACCACTTTATTACATCATAACCTATGTATATTAGTTTTAAATAGGATCCTCCATCATCTTTAACCACTTAACCTTCGCTTCGGAGTGGTTAGTAAAAAGTAGAAGAGCATATCATATGATACGCTCATTATTTTTGTGTGTATCATTTTTAGCAAAACAAAAATGCACATGAATTGATCGCCATAATACTCCATTAAGTCTTTGAGAATGGTCTCGAGACTCCCCATATAAATTGTAATCAAATTAACATTGAATTCATATAGGAACGTAAATATAATCCTCAGAGTAATATGTGCAGTAAGCGCACTTAACATATAATATTTTGATCTGCTTTGTATCACCATAATAGTATAAATCTACTATGCAAACCGGTTAACCAATTTTGTGTTGTTTTTTAGGTTTTAATGGGCGCTGCGTCAAAAGGAATCATCCAGAGAGGTCACCAACACGACGCAGCCGTCTACAGAGCACCCTATGCCACTAACCCGTTTGATAGAGTGAGATATATATTATTTTTACATTAAACATCAAAAATTAAAAAGATGAGGGCTACTTAAAATACCAAACGCTTGCTTTTCAAAGGGCCTCCGAAAGAAGAATGAGATAAATGGTTGCCAATGTCCCCAAAATTACATGTTCCCATTATCGCATTGCGTAAAGGAGACATTATTAGAAGGGGAAAAATGCATTGTAATGAAAACTTTGTAGTTTCTTGTAGAAAAGTCAAAATCTTTTCTAGGATGAATTGTGAAAAAAATGTTTTTTTTTTTTTTCAAAAAATCATTGGCCGAACTTCTTCGGGGTCGGATTGGCTTCAGAAGCACCCGGTATAATAATAAAGATTTCTTGATTGAGGAAATCTGTCGGATTGCGCTCTAAAGGGCTTCTTTCCAAGAGCGCTCTTCTCTGTCCTGCGCGTGGTCTTTTATCTTTCTATCTCATATAACGGCTTGTAAAAAAAATTATTGGTTAATGGTAAAAAATAGAATTGTATGTATTCAAAAAAACTTAATTGAATTTGCATCTTTATGAAATCAATTATGCCACCATAGTTTTATTTTATTGGTTCTTGAATCTAAATCTAAATTTTAAATAAATTTAAATCATCTAAATTTTTGATAACACTTAAGGAAAAATATAGACTTTTCGAGGCTCTTTAACTTTTAGACAAAGTGGAAATTTACCTATTTTTAATTCTATAAAAGTCCAGCTAATTATTAGATAAAACGATATACAGAATCATTTTTCTTCTATATCTACAAATAAGGCACCGTCTTTGTAAAGGTGTTTTGTAAAAAAAAAATATAAAAAAAGAAGTCACAACATTTCTATGGAGAGGTTTTTCTCATTACCTTTAATAATATTTTTAATTATAAATTTAATTTTTACTATATATCGAAAACATTGAGATAGTTAATACTTTGTTTTTTGCCAATTACCCATTTATAAAATTTGAATCTGTAAGGTTTATGTTGCATTCGACAGGTAAACGACGCAGAGCTCGCCGCGTATAAACGCACGGTGGAGGGCGGCGGCGTGGACCTGCAGCGCTCTCTGGACGTCACTTCTCCCGAGACAGCCACCGAGACGGCCGACGAAGACGAGAGCAGAGACGGTACCGAAAAATCACATTCCTTGCTATTGTAATCAATATTTGGAAGAAAAGATCAAGTTTTTTTCGCTCAGAGGGTTCCTCTAATCATTAGGGTATTTCTGAAGAAGCCTGCGGAACAATGTTTTTTGTTTGGATCGGTCCTACTTTAGTATGAGCATTGATTTTATGGTTGCTTTTTTAGATAAACATTTCGTTTACAGATATGGCTGCACAAACCCCATAGAAGCCAGATTAAAGATTTTTTCAGTTTAAAAACAACATAAACATAAACATAGGATTTCACACCGAAAAATCTGTCACCAAAAGAGCTTGAGAACGGATAAATTTCTAAGGAAAATTTAATGAACTCACTTGTCTACTATAAAATCCATAGTGCATGCATGAGTCGTTCAATCTTTACAAATCAGGTGTCATCTGATTCACCACGCAATTGTATATACCATTTTTTTTTATATATATTACAGTTGGTCTTCCAAATAAACAATAAATAGATAAATAAATCTCTTGCAATTTTTTTAAAAAATTAACAATTTTACTTTTATCTAGGTCTTAATCATCGATTCTTACTTATCAACTCCTGATTTCATCCTCGTTTAACAATCAGGCAGAGCAGGATTAGACGCATGCCCGTGGTTCTCATAATGAGTCGCTTCACCTTTTCTAGTCCCTTCGGGACACCCGCTTAAAAATGACATTCAAACAACCCAGTTGTAGAGCTAAGTACATTTTACTATATACTCTTTAATTTTTTCTTAACTGCCGGGCACATTATTCGAACCGAAGACAAATTGACTTTTGTCTTTGACTGTCTTCAATTTGCTCATCCAATTCCCTATGAATCAATCAGTGGCTCGGGTTTTTTTACAAGTAAATACAGCAACCTATAATATTATTAATAGTATTCAATGAAGTACACATGTGAACTTCCGGCCGATTGACCGATTGACTGGCCGGCCGTTTTGACTGACTAGCTGACGAGTGAGAGGTTTTTTTTTATTTTTTATAAAAAGTGCATTATTAGGTGACAATAGACATTTTAGAAGTCAATTTTATAGCGAATCATATGACACCAAACCTGCACAGCTGATTTTAAAATTGATGGGCGACTTTTCTTAATTTTCTACAGTACTCAATTATTTCGTGAGAGATTATGGAGCGAATCTTAACACAAAGACTTAAATGTAGATGAAAGCATGATATGTCACAGGCTGATATCATCCAGTTAACCTAAAAATACATAAAATTGTTAGCTGGAAATTACTAATATATCTACTAAAATTGAAATAGAAAATCAATAATCAGAATAGAATTAAAGGATAAATGAAAAATGACACATTTAAAAAAATACATTACACCTTACCATACTACTCAGCCCCCCACGGCAATAATTTGTGACTAAATCTTCAAAAAATCATGCTGAATTATTACAATCAATTACTCTTAGTATCATCGAATAAAATAAAAGGTGAACTCTCCAAACACCTACGAGTTTTCATATATCATGTAGTTTTTCATATAGTTAATTAATTGTCGGGGGTGTTATAAGTGAGTGAATTTCCTAATAAACCGTTTTATACCCTTACGCTCCTTTCTGATTGATCGCTTTTTTTAATGGATACATATTAATTTCCAGAGCCCCGCGTGCTGAGAATAGAAACGAAACAAGTGCCGCGGGCCAGCCAACCGGAAGTAGTGCTCAGCGACGGTATGTCACCTTTTCTAATCTGTATTAGGCTTTACTGACATCTGTGCATCTTTTAGCCATCAATTATAGTATCGAAATGTTATCAAATTAGAATATTTAAAAAAAATAGTTTTCGTTTTAATTGCCTGATCGTTTTCATTATTTTTTTATTAAGATACATAAATTTTTAGCATTCAAAGAATATTTTTATTTAATTGTTTATGTGTATAGTGACTGTTTCAGTTAATTTTATATACATTGAGCTTTATAATATTATAAAATGTTGAATCCTTTTAATCCCACGCGGCGAGATATGTGACCGTTTACGAATAAGAATGTCTAAAATATTGTGTAATTTGTAATTTGGTCGTTATGCATGAAAGGTGCTGGCATCGCTAGACTTTTGTTGGATTTTTATTCATAGTTTTTTTTATTGCATAAATATCCGTGGCATAGGTAATGCAAATTTTAGAAGATTAAATGGTATCCTATGTCCTAACCTGTCCGCATTCAACGTCTGACCGATCATCTCATCAATCTTATGAATTATCGTGCATAGCATAAGTGGTTACAGTTTAGATAAATCGTCGTCCTAATCATTATTGTTATAATGAAGATAAATAAATGAACTATTTCTCTATTGCCCTAAACTTAACGCAGTATTGCACAATCGCTGGTTTATTTTCATTTCAACTGCCGGTATTTTAATAACTGTCACTTGTTATGCATCGTCCTTCGCGTCCCAGAAAAATTAATTGAGAATCATAATTGCAGCATATCCATTTAGTTTATTTTTGGAGTTATTCCTTGAACATTATCTTGAAAATTAAATAGATTCACTGCATTTTTGCTTCATATCCATCCGTATCAGGAATGTTAGGTTATAAATACACTTGTGTTTAGAAGATATACATCGGTAATCCCTCGGTGAGATTTTATGATTCGGATCATTTTACCAGATCGCGGAAACATACACTGCTCCGTCGTGTAGTACAATTGTGAGGGGGGTCGTATTATTAAATTCCCATTTTGCGGAATTTGATATATTCGTCTCTTCGCCTGATAAGATTCAAAATCTGCTCTCTATTACACCTTTGTAAAATCATTGTGGAATATTTGCCTGCCATGTTTCACCTGAGAGTGTTATTTTTAATTTATATAGTTGCAATGCCAGTTTTTCTTTTTCAATCATTCTTTGTTTTTTTTTTTCTTTGTATATATGGTAATTTCCTATAACTTGCTGTTTATCGGTTCCGTGCCTAACAGTTCAATATTCGACTGTTAAAGAACTATCCGACGGTCGGCCGCGAGGTTAGTAAGTAACACGTTGGATAGGAACCTCGCACCGTAGCCATTGTGTAGTTGCACTTAGCGGCCAATGTTTATTTTGCAATTGCATGAACGCACGAACGAGCAGACAGCGCCAACCTCATCGCTATGGAGATCAACTCGTCGCTGCTGACGTCCTCGCCCAACCACTCAAGGCCAGGTGCGTACACTTTGATAGTATCATTTTTATTATCACGTTTATGGAATATAAGCAAAATCGGCAGGAAGGGAGAAAGAACCCTTTAACGCAAACTATATTAACATACTATACTAATATTTGGCCCCATTTAATTACAGGGATGTCTATTAGATGTGTCCAGTCATACAGATGTTCGTTTACCCTACCAAAGTCGACACTGACTTTCAAAATTTGAGGGTTGCTCCCATGTTGATTCGTGAACAAAATTTATTCAGTCTAAAGAGTAGAAAAATCCCATAAAAGAATGTACAGGAGAAAGGTTTTCTTGTATATAATTTTTGGATGCTAAGCTACATCGAGGTCTACAGGTAGTAGGTAAAGATGAAGGCGCTGACCTTGCACCCTAGGAATAATAAGAAGTGGGTAGATAAATCTGGAATCTTAGCTTTAATGCAACAATAATCGACCCTATCTGCATCCCGAAAGCACAATCAGTGATGTAAATATGGTGAGAGTAAAATTTTCACGGAACTATGAACCTTAGACTGGAAGTGGTTAACTACGGTCATACTTTTTTGCCGTGACGTGAAATGACCGTTAAAGTAGTTTTGTTTCTCTAATGAAACTGTGAAGTTTTGCACACAATAAATGTTTCAACACAATCACCAGATTAACGGCTTCAAATAGTTCTCTATTTCAGTTATTTTGTAGTTCCGTGAAAAGTTCTGATATATTTAATATTATATTAACGGCCTGATTGCACGCTCTAACTAAACGTTCATCATAAATCATCTCATCTGCACGTCTATGAAATGTACAAATATGTCACAAGGGTTGAAATTGGCATCCACGATGTTCGAATTTTATCATTGTATTAAACAAATTTAGCTTGATACTATTTAATGCCAATTTAACAATCATTCATTATTTATTTGTGTTGCATAATTTGTTAACTAATATTTTTCCTTTTCATATTTTGAATGCTTTATATTACAATCCCCCGTATGCCATTTTAAAAGACAAAAAATGTGCAAATATTCAGCTGGTGCCGACTCATTACAGTTTAATGGCTACAAATGTCCTGTTTAAAATTGCTTTTTATTGTGTGGTTGGGATAATTTGTAAAGCATTCAAAATTTGATTGTATGTAATCCCTTCTGGGTCTGACCTTGTGTTTTTCTTTTGGTTCTGTTTTGCATGTTGATGTTGTGGTGTCCCCTTTACGCTCCTAGAAGACGGTGATCATCCGGGTTCATATCCGAAATGTAAGAGAAGCCTCATGAGAAAGCTGGAACAGTGCGAGGAAGAATTGGGAGCGGCGTCCTCTGTCGAGAAACTTAACCTCGATTTCTGCGAAGATGATGATAGGGCACACAGTGTGCGATCGTACGAATCGACCTCGGATACTCACGCTTCCGAATGCATTTTTACCGACAGTTCGCCGCACCGAACGGCCACGCTAGACCGCTCGAGTCAGAGGTACCCGTCGCCCGACTTTCGCAACGCTCTCGTGACCTTGTACAGCTCCAATCGCTCAATCCCTTCCTATTCAAAATTTCCCTACTTTCGAAGCCGGAGCCATTCGGCATCTATAAATTCGTACATCAACGACCCGAATCCAAAGCATTTTCATCTACCCGAGAGCCGATTGAATGTTTTCGCGGGATTCCAACTCAAAAATGGACTAAAAGCCGCTCTCTATAAATATGAACAGCGCAAACAAGATAACATTGTTAAATTGATAGCGAGAATCAATGAAATACCCATTGTCGGTGTGAAAAGAGAAGAAACTCAAAAGCTACAATTAGAAGAGTACACACTTCTCCCTTCACCTGATCCACTTGAAATGTACTATGTCGACGAGTGCTCTAGTGGCGAAATAAATATTCAGGTAGAACAAAATGATAAACCTAAAAATATATCCGAACATAAAAGCAATGGTGTAGATGGTGAAACAGTTTCGTATGAACCACTGGAACAGTACGATAATGGTGACTACTTAAACTTTAATGATCTGGAATACTTTGACAGCAGCATACAGAAGCTATTCCAAAAGGATATTAGGAGCTACATCTTGCCGGCCTTCTCCTATCTTGGCGGCGCTGAGCAGATGATGACATCACAACAGGATGAGAAATGTTTCAAGGGTTCCATGACACACCGATCACCCAACGGCCTTTCGGACACTTTTAGAATTTTGGAATCGATTCCGGAAGAGAGTCGATCCACTTTTGACGACAGCAATGATTTATCAATCAAGAACGGCAGAATCAGCGAAGAGTCAAACGACGATTGTTTGAATTACGTTACGGCAATCGTTGATGATGTCATATACAGATGCATAGAAGTCATTCAATCCAAAGTCAATCTTTTATCTGAAAATATTTATAGTATACAAGAAATAATGCAGATTCATTTGGAAGAATTGAACAATGAGATCTCTCCACAAAGTCTTACGCGTGTGTATTCTGGTTCAAATGACAATAATATTTTCTTTGATATTTCAATTGAAAATCTTAAATGTAAAATCAATCTCAACGCTGAAGAAATTGACACCAAGGAATCTATCACTGAACTTGACACGCATGCTGATCTTTCAGACAGTTTTACTTACGAAAATCAATATGTTGAAGCAGCAACTGATCATAAAAGTCTTGAGGAGTCTTATTTGACGATTCACTCTGAGATAAATTCTGATCAGAGAAACACTAACACATCCGATGTAGTTACCGTGAGAGACATAGAAATTAGAACAAATAGCGGTAACGAAACATACCGTTGTGAAAATGCAATCTTGCCAACTACACTCAATGAAGATTATGACAGCATGAAAACTAACAATTGCGATTTAAAAGATCTGCAAAATACTAAAGATCATTTGGCAAATTATATCATTGCTCGATCAAAGAAGCCAAACATTCGCAAGTTGAGCGAAGAATCATCAGTCAGGAGCGATAGTCTGAGCCTAAATTCGACCCTCGAATTTGAAACGAATGAAATGATGAATGAAATTATACACACTATAATAGATAGAGTGTTTACACGTGTTCAAAGTGCTAATGATGCAGTTTTATTGTTTGGTATGAGCACATTTGAAGATTTCGTGTCTCCTAAGAAAAATGTTGCACATTTTGATGATTCTGTCAAGGAGAACTCGTATGCACAGTATGAAATAGTCGACGCTGTAAAAAGTCTATTAGAAGAATTGACAGTCAGCCTAGAAAGTGAAAGTTATAATTATTTTGGATTAGCTGGATTTTATGATAATGCCGACTCGTCGAATTCGAGATGTACCGAAAAAAAATCTGGTTTAGATTGTGTTAGCGCTAATATCTTTAATACCGATGCATTGGACGTTGACGCAGTTCCTACTAATGAAAATTATGCTGATGTGAAATATACTATTTGTGAAACCAGTACTGATAATAGCGGAAGCAATCGTATGATGGATGTTTCTATTATAGATGAGAAATCAGACAAGTTAGTGTTGAATGAAAATGACTCATTCAAGAATCCTGATGAATCCTTTACCGATGATGACATATTCGGTATTGATGCTTTTATGAATATCTTGATCAAACAGAAGCATGTTACCTTTGGGGAAGCAGTTTATATAGACGGTTTAAATGACTCCATCGTGCTCAGCTCTGACATGTACGATATGTCCAGTAGTGAGGAACGTGACGCAAAGCGTGAGAGTATGCCAATCGGTATTGAGAACACCGATCCTGACTATGATTATGATACAGATATTGAAGAAAATCTCGAATCTGATGAAATCCATAATGTTACTATTGAAAACAATGAAACTGATGTAAGAGAAGATAACATTTTAGACGTTGCTTTCTTGACCGATACACAGATAACCCAAGTATCAAACGATAAACCGGCTGAAACTAATCTGTATCAAGATGCATTTGCAAAACCCAAAGGACGACATTATACACCTAATACTCAAAAACAAAGGAACTCAAAATCAAAAAGAACCTCTCTGAAGAACGAACGAACGATTCAGAACACCAACAGAAAAAAGAATAGCAGCAAAATATCTCCCACCAACACTTTAATGGATCTAAAATCCACTAAAAGCGGGAGCAAATGTTGGATTTGTTTCACGAGGGGAAGCCGCGGAGGGGAATCCACAATTCTTCCCACAAAACCAACCACCGCAGAGAAAACACCGAAGAGATGCGCGATAAATGCAAATGCGAATTCGAGAAGGGGTTGCTGGATCAACTTCAACTGCGATATGCTGAACGATCAGGTCAGGAAGAAGCCATTGAAGTCTGTAAAAAAGATGAAACCTGTGCCAGATTCAAGCCTAAATCTTTCCGTCCATGAGATAAGCGATAGGGATTTTTCAAGTAGTCCAATATCAACAAATGATTCCAAAAACTACTACGAACAGAGCGAATGCTTACCTGAAGAAGCTCCTGCAAATGATTCGAGTGTGATGCTCAATCTTGTTGATCAAGGAATTCCTGAAATGGGTAATAATCCATTTAAGGTTTCACCAACATTTAATGTACGGGACAAAATCAAAACGCTTTCACTGCCACAAATTTCATTCCATGAAAACATATTATTTGACGAAATTGAAATAAATTTTAAATGTACACATTTCGATATCGATCGGCACTCCACTACCGCAGATTCAAGCCTGTTCAACGAGGATATTCCACCATATGCCGAAACCGACTCAACGTTACCAAAAATAGAAGAATTTGACATAAGACTAAATAAGTATTTCAACGATTTTGCTGAGAGTTCCCCTGATAACAGATCTGCAAAATCCAAGAAATCGCTTTTGTTCTTCGATGAATTTGAGGGCAGATTGGAATCTAGAATTTCAGAATTCGAAAACTATCCTATTAGCATGAATGAAAGCGTTGATTTGAACGATGTATCAGAGAGCTTCGAGACTGCCGAGGGTTCGTCCAGTATCTTCCGCGAATCTTTTCAAAACTTGGATCTCACTTTCAATAGTCACATTTTAACGTGCAACGAGTCTCTTCCGGAGGAGCTTAACGACCAAACGTACATCATTGACAAAGGGTCGTCGAGCAACAATAAGCTGGCCGGTGACGGTTTCGGCCAGCACGCGGCGTACAAACCCATCAGATCTAAATCTAACATCAAACTGTTTGATGTTGCTGCACGCAGCTGGAGCTGGCCGCCCTATGAGGCTACTCTCCGGTACAAGATAGTCAACAATTTCAGAATGATCGAGAGTGATTGATCAATAAAGCTTTTTTAATTTTAACCTTGCGCTAAGCTAAAGTTTCCCTTCCCATATATTCACTTAGGCTTTAGATATTACGGCTCACAGACTTTCTTAAATCAATGTATATGCTATAAATCCCTGTGCCAGGTCCACCAATTAAACTTCACCCGACGTGATTCCTTCAGTGCCAAATATGGAGGCAAAATATTCCATCTCACATATTCACAACCATTCTAAAAGGCTTTATGCTTTACTTTTGAAGTGGCTACTAGACCGTATGAAGAATCTTATTTTTGACAATCGAGCTGTCACAACCTCCACAACTGCTAATTTCTCACAAATTTATTGTAAAGTAAAAACTCAAATTCTTTTATTATTCGAACGGCAAAATTCTAAACTAACGAGTCCCAAAGTCATAGAATTTGGTCTCTTTTATTTATTCCGCTGATGTTTATTTTTTAGCTTTTAAGAATTCATGTGCCGAGATTCTTCGGTTGGATTTTCTTAATTTTATTCCGAAATATTTCTGCTGTACAATGTCACCTGAGGTAAAAGTCAGTCGGAGGGCAGAGGATTTAAATCAGATCAGATTATAGCTGTGGCTGTGGCTGTGGCTGTGGCTGTGGGATTATAGCTAGTAGTCACTAAACTTATTCCGCCCGGTATCTTAACGTATGCAGATTTTGACTTTACGCATTGAATTTTGGTAACATTTTTTAAAATGTTAGGAAGGTGTGATTCATACTCCCTTGGTAATGGTCTGGTTTGAGTAGATTCCTTGAGTATTATATTTATTATATAGATTCTCTGATTAGCGTGGTTCAACTGCACAATGTGATTCTGTCATCCACAGAAGTATAATTATAAATGATTATAAACAAGCTGTTACCGTACCTCGTTAAAAATATGTTTTTGTTGTGGGCATTTAAATATTTTTTTTTTTTTTACTAAAACAGTGTGTATTCATAGTGAAACTTAATTGTTATATAACTAACATATTGAATGGGGGTACGATTTTTAACAATGTCACTTATAGGGTGTTTTTAAAGCAAACTTTTGATCGGTGTATTAATTTATTTGTAAAATATTTTTAACACACTGTTAAATTACTTTTTATCGCTTTGATTTTAATATGTAACATTTTGTTCTTGCAATCGTACTATTATTGTACACCTCCGACTGCTCCATTGGTTGATTCATAAGCGTTAGACATGTACGGGCATTGACTACTATCACCGTGAGATAATTTGCTACAAAAACCTGTAGATATTAAAGGTTATATGTATTTGAGAAGTCTTTTTCTGTTAGTTAAACCGCGGTAACCTACCTTCCTTTGGTAACATAAACCCCAAACTTTTAGCATCGTTAACTGATTCAGTTAGATCATGATTATTTATTGTAGCATATTAAATTGTAAATCAAATGGCCAAGATAAAAAAAAAAAATTTGATTGCCTTAAGTAAAAATTTAAAAAAATCCCATTCCAAAAATCCGTCTAGTTTTTTGTAGCAAGTTCAATGAAGAATGTCACGGTGGTGAGCGAGCGCTTGCGACAACCCGTACAAATAAAATATCAACCCAGTAGCACAGTACAATATCTGCTTTACGACATATGCAATAGAAACGCGCACACTTTTAACTGTGCTGCCATACATATTGCTTTAATATTTTATATATTACTGTGTTTTTAATTTGTTCAGTTTTAATATGCTTGTTTACTTCAAGTTATAAGTATGACTTTAATATATAATGTTTATGTTGTGGCTTCGATAATAAACTTAATTTTATTCTCACAATTTATTATCTTTAATTTTTTTTTAATGCAATAACGTATAAAGGTGGAGGGGGTGATATTGGACCTTAAGGGGCCTCTTCCCGGAGAGCAGTTGCTGTGTGTGAGGGTGTGGTAATTAATCGTGCTATTTCATCCAACAGGTGTTTAGTTTAGCTTAGCTTGATGAGACACGCGATATTTTCAAACAAAATCAATTTTGTAGGATAATCTTGAAAAACAGAATCCAATGTATCCTAAAAAACTTTTAAATTTGAATTTTTATAAAATCAACTACGCTTGTGTAAATTTTGTGTTCGGCAATGACATATTAACATCTATATTTTCGCTAAAATTATGTAAAAATGCAAACTTTTCAAAATTCTTAACTTTTAGACAAAGTACAAATATATCATTTTCTTTCTATATTAACTCTTAATATAATTATGAGATAAAACATTATTCATCATTATTTTTCTACTCTATCTACAAAAAAAGAGAGTGGCAATACTACAACTTTTGTATGGAGAAATATGACACGTCCGCCCGATTAAAGCTACTGACGGTAATTAGCGGGTAGTTTTTTGTTTGAATTCTACGGATGAAAAATCCCCGTACCTGTACTTATCGCATAACTTCCATACTGCTACTGCACACGATGTGAAATTTTACTCGCCGTGTAGGTTATATTCGGATAATTTAAGAGTCGATAATTTATAACTATTTATCCGGATGTGGTTTCATAAGTGTACTTGTGACTTGTAATAGAATCTTAAACATGGATTACTAAATATTTGCAACAATATCAGAAACAAATAGTTATTACTACTTGTTGACCAGATACTTTAGAATGGGTTTTATTGTATGGAGTGCACAGCTAGACATTTACTGTAGTATGAAGTTGGTAATACACCAGTTATGAGATTTTTTTGTATGAGGGTTTTGAGGGGTTAACAACTACATATCGTGCTACAGTCATGACTGATACATCGAGTTCTCCGTTCCACCATTTGCTATAAATAAAATCTTCAATTTTATAAAAAAAAATAAAATCTTTAAATAATTACAAAAAGTGCTAGCTTTTCGACTAAGACAAGTAACGTATTACCGCACCACTATATCTTTGGTTAGTAAACTAAATTCTAGGGTTAATATTTATTTTATCCAAAAAATTATACGTATTTTTATATTGCATGCGTATTGCACCTTCTACAAAAAAAAAATGTTTTTATACAAGATATTATTACAATTTGTAAATTGCCGAAGAATTCAACTAGATTTTACTGTGCTAATCTGTTGTAAAATAGCAATAGACCATGACGTAAGAATTCGGTAATTTACTATTGATGATGATACATTGTTTTTCTGCTGAAGCGTAAGCACACATTGTCGTAAAACAATATCAAAAAAAAAAAATCAAATCTTCACAGAACCTAATTTGTATACACTATTTGATGTCATCTAAATAAATTTTTAGACTGTCTGTGCTAGCGCTACCGCGGAATTGGTTTCATTTTATGCTTGAGCACGCAATAATATGCGTTTGTCACGATGGTTTACGCCTGCATGCGTCGTTGTGTACGTGTCGCCTCTGGAAGCTTTTTATCGGGCGCGTCACGCACTAATCGTCAGGTGAGTTTCATAACAGCATTTACACATTTTCATATATTAACTATATTTTCATCACATATCAAATGTATAATTTTCCTACTCAAAAATACGCTTGCGTGAAAACCTATCATACCGTTCGCTGGTGCAGAATAAACCATTGCATTAGTTAATTTCTCTATAAGTACTTTTTAATAAACCGCAAGAATAAATATAAGGAAAAATAATAACAACTTTGATACTAAATAAGAAGGCTTATCAGCTATGCTGCCTACCTGCCTACTATAATTATTAATAATAATAATAAGAACAGTGCAAAATAAACATATAGTATATATTATTTCTCGAATCACCTCAGACTCCATTAATAACCTAACACTATTAACATGCTTTCTTATAAAGGCTAAAAATCCATAAAATACTAAAATCGCAGATAAAAAATTGAGAAGTTCCTCTGATTAAAATGAAACATTACATTAATTAAAGAAATATATATTAACCGCGTCATTTGCGCGGTGATTTACATCATAAATTCGAATGTTTTGCACTAAAATGTAACTTTTTCCCATAATTTTCCATTAAATTTTATACTGGTCCATCTGCTAAATGTAACATATCCATACTTTGTTCAATGGCTTTATTTAAATTGTCCGAGGACGCAACACGAAATTTTTTTGCTATTCCTGTACAATTTCTCATAATGAAATGTCTTTTGCACGGGAACTCCTTAAATGCTTCATCACCCTGGTGGTTGTGTTACGCCTAACAGCTTCCATATTTTTTTCTATATTCTGCACCCGTTGAATTTTAATAGAGGACTCATTAAGAGCGCTCGTTGTCTCTACATTATCAGTAATAGCATTTGTTTTAATGTTTTCAGGAGAGCAAACATTGAACGGGGACCATTCCGACGCACACGTCAGCACATTCTCCCACAGTAGCAAGGAGGTGAGTGTCTCACGTGTATTTATCTTTGATTTCTATGCCATTATTGGGTAAGCACAGATTTTAAGAAATCTATGTGTATAAAATAGATAATAATTTAGTTAAAATAAAATCAAGCTTAGGAAATTCTCTAAAATACGATATATTTTATAAAAAAAAAATTAACTCCTCAAAATTTACAAATATAGGTAAATAAAATAAATGACAAAATTGCAAAATCAGTTTTTCGAGTATTTATTTAGAAATTCAATAAATAAAAACTAAAGCGATGACACCTGTTTTTAATTTTGTAATGGGTTTTCTAGATATCACAGAAACCTATTTTATTTTATATTTATTACCATGAACATAAATTTAAAAAAATACTATACCTCGAGAATCAGTTACTCGTACCGCCAGAATTATTTTCACCTAATTATTAACCTGATTTTATGTTTATTACCATTTGATAAGTCATTTGTCTGCTTATTTCTATATTAAAAAAAATCAGATTAAATAAATATATACATAATATCGATAATGGTGACTAAAAACTGTCAAGCTTTGGCAATGTTTTTAATCATAATTCTTCAAATTTACTACAAAAAACAACTTGCACAATAAACAATAACAAGAACAGATTCATTAGTATCACTTACATACACACAAATTTATAGCAAAAATCCACTTTGTAAATCACACAAAAATATCAATATCTTAGCTAGGTATTTATTGGTGTTGCCAGTATCAAAACTTATATTTCACTCTGGTATAATAGATAATTTACCGCAAGCTGACATCACCAGACAAAAGTCTTATAAACGCCGAGGTGCGCCTGCCCATCGACAGGTTAAACATGATATATTGTTGGCAAACAAAGAATTAAGATGACCTTTCTAGAACAAGTAGGTAGGCAGAATATTTAACACAATGCGAATGTGGAATAAAGAAACAAGCTTATTCTAAAACTGCCCACATTGATGACAAGATGTGAACGTAGCAACCTTAATTCAGAACATTTAAAGTATATAATTCGAGATTGTATAATAAAAATAACAGATAGATTATAGGCAAAAAACTTTTCGATTTACCAATCAAAAATAAAATTGTGAATTTTGTGAAACTAAGATTAATCGTTTCATGAATATTCAGAATGTAAAATTAACTATTAAACTGTGGTATTTTCAATAGCAAATAGCTCTATATTCTCTTGGATATGTAACATAGTTCAAAATTACCTTTTTCCTCGTGTGTATACTTAATCACTATAACTTTTGTAATACGTTACGGATGATTCTATGTATATTTTATACTATGAAATCGTTTGTGCCTAACCTTACATAAGTATTTGTAATACGCAAGAACACTTATCGGAAATGATCTATTAGGGATCTCCGTCAAAGGACGCGTCGTCGGCAGCCGACGATTCGCCGCACGGCAAGAAGGAGAAGAAGAAGAAGCGCGGCATCCGCACACCCAGCTTCCTCAAGAAGAAGAAGGAGAAGAAACGGCAGGCCGCCGAATAAGCACCAGGTACGCAATCCGAGACGCGCTTTAAATAGTTCAGAAAAGGCACTAAAATAGCATCTTACCAAAAAGTCCGTTCAAGAGGACGCAACCCGATCGCTTCTTTATACAAAAGTCTTTGTGTCGCGACTCTTTTTTTGTAGATATAGAAATAAATTAATACTAGTTATCATTTTATCAGACGTTCCACAACATCTTCCTCTCTGCGTGCGTCTAAAATATTGAGATGCCTGTTTCAATTTACCAGTTCAAGCAAACTTAGCTTAGTTGTATAGGGCTCATTATAATTGCATTAGACCTATGTTAGGTTAAAGCAATAATTTAAAAAAGATTTAGTTTGGACAGTTACTATTAAGTATTCTAATTCCATTACACTGTTACTTTGACTCCAATGCAAGCTACTATTAATATTTGTACTTAACCGTGTTTTTACTTTTATATATTTGTGTTTTGTCTTTTTTTTACAGCGGACGAGTAAGGAAAATATATATAATATATAATGTACTGCCATCACAAACAAGCAACATCCCAAGCCATTGCGTCGCATGCGAGGCCTTCGATATAATAACCTACGTTGTGTTGTAATACCTAGTACGTACGTGTATAGAGATGTGTTGTCGTTTATCAAGAAGAAAAAAGTACACTATATTTCTGCTTTGGTCGTTTGTGAGTCGCCACAATCGTGCGTGTGTCCAGCTTGGTTTCGGCTGATAACACTTGACTTGTGTCAAAGTGTCATCTGTCAACTGTCACAAATAAAATCTCGTTTGTTTGCTCTCGGAAAAAAAAATGACATGCAATCGAAACTTGCCATTATTTCCATTATAAAATAGAAGCTTGGCGTCCTGTCCATATTTTGAGGTTAATAACGCAGAAATATTATGTTTGGGCGTGGGATCAACGTAGGGCAATAGTCATGCTAGAGAGTGTGATCCCGGCACTCAAACCTCACCATCCAAAGGGTTCAAAACCAGCGCTCCTATCTAACCCCGTCCTCTCATTTGATACTTCTCGCACTTTACCGGTGGACACACGCACCGATCGTCGAGTCATTAAAATCGCGTGTTTGTAACGATCGCCACTAGGTGACTCTAGTTGAAACGGTTCTATTTTTAAAGATTATTTCTATTTACATAGTACTATTAATATTAATTTGTATAGGCGGGGACGGCCCACGGCCATTTTTTTCAATTCGCCGCGGTAATTTTAGATTATACCTCTGATAATCTTCCATTTTTTACATTATTACTCAATTTGTGTGTTTTGTGATATGGCGTTTCAAACTTCGCTGCCCTCGAGGTCTAAAAACTTTTTTATATTCTCAATTATATAGAAATTATGTAGATTTTTATGGAGAAAAAGCTTATATTTACATAGATTTATATTTCACTCGAACCTATTTGTAAATGGAGCAGCTATACCGGGGTTAAAAAAATATAAAGTTTTTTAAGACTGATTTTATAACATCTATTTATTTATATATACAATACACCATAGGAATCACTCCTTGTATTAAAATCAATAGCTGGGAATAAACATCTCATTTGAACACTTTTTAGTGTTTTAACATTTTTAACAACTTAACAGAATATTTTCACTAAGCATTTGTAAATTGTTAGTGCGCCAGTGCCTGACAGCCATAGGTAAAAAACCGGAAAGTCATAAGTTATTATTTGTAACATAAATGTAGTTCGAAACGAAAAATCTAGTGCTCCATTATACAATAGACCTTTCAGCCATTTTACGGCCAGTCCCCACGCAAAGGCGCTTTGCAAGCAATTCAGGGTCGTCCCAGCTCGGATTATAGGATGTTAAATGCGTCGCCCGCGCAGTGTCCGTGCATCGCGTACGGCGAGCAAAACAAACCGCCACACTATACGGCTACAGTTCAACGTGTGTTGGAAAACTGTGACCGTATACGGGAAACAATTCCTCGTGCGTACTTTATTTTCCACAATGAAAATTTTACGTCTCTCTGCCGCACGGATGCGCTCGCGTTTATAGATTTATATATATTAGGTGTAGTGAGGACGGATCTACGCTCTGTTGCCAATTTTCACACCGGTTCAATCTTGTCTTCTCTGGTTATATTATGCATATTAAGTTGTGTTATATTTTAGCGGCATAAAAAATATTGTTTGTAAATTAAAGGTAAGCCGAGTTTGTTGAAAAATACTTTTTAACCCATAGATCGATTTATTTGTCTGACTGTACAAATTATTCTGATACTTGAATATTACATGCAAAATAAAAACCTTTTTAACATCATTATTTGCCGATAACGGTCATCTTGATACCTTCGTTGATATAAAAGAGGTGTTTAGGAGATTATTGCATATCAATGTAGAGCATACTCCACTCTATCATAATATAATTAAATTACTTCATGGACTAACGACCATAGCATTGTGGTTAACTTTTTATCAAGCGAATAGTAAACTGACCGTTTACTGTTCGAACTCATTGTGATCCTTGGAGGTCCACCGACGGATAAGAGGTCAAACTCAGATAAATTATTTTTTGTCAGTTCTCCAATGCTGCGTTCTACAAACAATAGTCGAGGTACCGCACGTGTGAAATTTGGCCACGCGCGAGCCGTTCTAGAGATAATTAATTAGTCGTTACGGCTTATTGTGACCTTACTAGCTAATGTTTTAAGAGTATTGCACGACCTCACTAAACGCACGGCGGTTTCTGTTAAATGTTTCAATTTGAATTTGAATTTTGATTACTTTTAATTTATATATTATTAGGACCAAAGCCAGTGCCTGCCCAGTAAAAACGGCAACAGAGACCGAATTATATAGTTTTATTTAAAATAATGTCTTCTAGTTATTTAAAATGGCTTTTTTTTGTGTGTCAGATGTTCTTCCAAAATAAACGTACACCATAGTGGTTCTTGGATAGCTCAACCTAACACGATTAATAGGGGCCCACGAAATGATGACGAGGTTGAAATGGTGCATCTTTTTGCAATGAAATAGTAATCATATTAACGTTTCGTTGGCAGATAGGCCAGACGCAAACCGCATAGAAACTATAATCTTGCCCATTCATAGATGACGCTTATCTACTTTATTGTTTGCAGTTTTAACTTACGGAATATATTGCCGTCTGTCATTAAAATGATTAAACTATTTTTTCCAGTAAATTACAATATTTGATACGAGGTGCGATAACTGCATTGTGTTTTAGATATTAAATAGTGTTTGGCAAATTTTACTTAGGACTAAATCTAAATCGACAAACACAAAAATAAACATTTTTAATACTGGCCGGGATACAGCCGATTCTTGCAATGAAATCAACTTTTTTTTTGGAACCGCCATGTGTTTTAAAGCGTCGTCAAAACGTAATTGTCAAAAAGCTTCGCTCCGTAAATGTATCTAATTGGCCGCAATGATTTGAGGTTATATTTTTATTTTTATTACGTCTTTATAGTTATCGTAAAATGTAAATCTTTAAAATGGAAACAAATCATGTGCTTTTATTAAATATATAATAGTTTTTAAAACGTTAGCCTTACCTAGATCAACGGTGTCTTTTTCGTGGAGAGTATTCAGCGTCCGTCTGCAGACTTCCATTGCGGAATAGTATATTTTTTTTATCGACAAATTTTCCAAATCCATATCTCAAACGAATTATGTAGGATACGAGACTTTTTAAGAGCGAATATGTTTTTTATACACTGGAGAAACAATTTATATAAAAATCTAGAGAACCCGAATTCTTTAAATAAAAAAAAATAACTAAATATCTGCCAAAGATTGATGCAGTACTTACAAATGCATCTACGTTACCGAATAAATCTTTTCTCGGTGAATAGACCATCTTAGTTCCAAGAAATCAAACCATTCAGGGGTTCGCCTAATGTGAAATTTGAGTATTTTCACGCACAAAAGTTTTTCAGGAAATATGTACGTGAATCTTCATGCTTTTACATATCGAAATATTTTCTTTGAAATGATTCAACGTACGTACTAAATACAATATTATGACTATTATTGAGCGTGCAAAATTTTTGTACCGGCTCGAGGTAAATGCTTCCATCTATCAAACAAAAAACACACGAACTGTAGATATTAGATACGTTTTAGGCACTACGTGAGTGCTATGGCATTTTGCAGACGGACAGACCTTAATAATGAGTTCCAACGGCTGCTCTTCGTTTGTTGGAGTATTTCTATTTTATCTACCTTCGTTTTTTGTACGCAACACTATTGACGACGAAGAGGACTATTATGAATTTATTATTATACTTTTTAATATTTTATGAATTGAAATTATTTTTTATGTGAAACAAATGAAAATTTGAAATTAAATGTTTTATTTCATTTTCTCCCCTGTGTTTCATTTATCCATTTAAAATAATTCATAAGGTGATCCCTGGTTAGCGGGTCAGTTGAGGCTCGCCTATGCAAAAAAACAAAGAAGCATAAAATTTTAGTGGTTTTGTATGGGTTGAGCTAGAACGACCTGGTGGTGCAGTGGTATAAGTGCCTGCTTCTTATCCAGAGGTTCCGCGTTCGAATCCAGCCAGGTTAGTTTACGCCGCTGAGAATATTCAACGGCTCTTATCGATTGAGTTAAGTAACAAGACACACAAAAAAAAAAACACTCATTCAGCCACAGACGGAGGTACACACAATGGGACCCATGAATGTGACAGCCATCTGACTGCCCTCCAATCATCATAATCATGGGTCGAGCTAAAACCAGACTCCACATAGCCAAGTATAAGAAGACCCATCGCGCGTTATTTAAATGGGTTGAGATAGTGTGCCAGAATCAATATTTTTTTTAACCTTTCAGGAACCACACCAGCCAGTGTTTGTATGATTAAAAAAATCTTTTAGTTAAATTTAATTTTAGGTAAATACAAAAAGGTAGATTAGATTTTGATTCTAAGTAAGTTGAAAATGAATGAACAGAATTTGATAAAATTTATAAAAGTCGCACTTTGCCAAATATCAGAAGTACACCAGAGCGGAGTATACTTGTCAAATTCACCTATGATTATGGGGAGCAGGTAGACAATGGATCGTGAGTAACCGTTTAGAAGTTTCGGGTCTTTGACAGCTGGACAACGGATGAGGGTTCCCACTTCGATAGAATTATTCAACAGTTGCAGATGCTAAATAACGTCTGCAATCATTCAGCGACCGAGTTTATATTTTCCTATAGCCCTATATATATCTATCTAAAATGTGCAATATGGGTTGCAACTTTTGTTATAGAGGGCCGTTTTCATGTTACGTAAGGCATTTTAAAGATAATTTTTACTCCTAACCCCACCTTTGTAACAGAGTAATCTTTAAATGAAAAATAATTCATGAAAACCTTATTTAGGTGGATTTTAAGATTAATAATCAATTAAAAAGTTGTATATTTTAATATATCTCGTATTTATTGATGTTATAATATTAATAGTTACAATATTTAACGTTTCTTAGTATAATAGTGTTTCGAATAATTGGAGTACGCCAAGATTCGAGACAGGGTACCAGGGACAGCTACTGCTGATACTCCGATCGCTGGTCTCGCGTTGACTACGTAGGCAATACCGCAATGTCTCACATTTTGACAGTTTATTTGCTTTTGTTGAAGTTTAATGTTCTGTTTTCTACTTTATGTAATGTAACCAATGATTATTATTAAATTATTATTATTAATATTAATAAATAATAATTAAATACCCTCTCAGAGTATTACGTAATATATTGACAGTCATTGAAACCCTATTGAGATGATTTCTCCAGACACCTAACCTCAACCTCTATGTTACTTAAATAATTATATATAGATTTAAGATAGATCAGCCTCATACAATCAGTAGGCACCCAAAAAATGATCCGAAGATGTAGATGGCGCTATTTAGACGCAAACCGCATAAATGTTTATAGTTTAGAAAAGCGTATCTTGCCAATTCACAGATGGTGCGTGTTTCGTAAATAATTTTCATTCAAACTTGAATAACATTGCCATCTGTCATTAAAATTATGAAACTGTATGCTTTTTCGAATAAATTACGATGTTTTATGGATGATGTGACTTCGTGCATCGTGTTCCATTTCTTCATAATTAATAGTTGAGCTCATAATAAATTATCGAAATAAAATAAGTTTGTCAATATACACAATATATTATATTTGTTTATATATTTGTTTGTGGAGAAAAGTACAACGTATAACTTATATAAGGAATGCATATCTATTCAAAAATTGAGGAATCTTATGTATTAGTCTCTTGGGGTTAAATACAGTCAGATTTACATACATTTTGGTATGATTATCTTAATCTAAACTTATAATGTAGAAAACAGTATGATGGCCCTAACCCATATTGCTTCGAACATCACATTATTGAAATTATGTTAACAATTTTACGGTTGGAATTAGACTCACGCTCTTAGCAGATTATGAGGAAACTGATAAAGTCACGAGGGTTAGCAACAGCATCAGTTGCAACGAGCCATTTTTACAGGAGAGCTGATTCTACTGTAAGTTCAAACTGAGCTCTTCGCTCGCAAAGCGCTAGTTTCAGAACTACACATACATACATATGTTTTCTGTATATAATATACAATATATATTATTATTATTAGTTTTCAGTTGCATTGGTATATCTTTGCACCTTTTCTAAGAGATCTATGTCTTTAGTGAAATAGGGATAGGAATATATAGAATGATAATAGAACGCGTATCACCCGAAAAGGAAATATGACTATTGTTACGCATAGAATGACTGCTATCTCACATCGCATTAGTTTGGTGATGTCTTCACAAAATGCGAATCATTTGGATGATATAGTGAAAGACTTTAGAAGCACTGGTCTATTGAGGTAGGTAATTGTTGACTTTTATGTAATTGTGAGATAATTGCAAATATTTATGTGATGTTCGAGCAACGGCTTTGATTTATTTTTTTTGCCAAATAAGTAATATCTCTGATAATATATGATAACATAACTCTATTATCAAAATATCTTTCAAGTAAAAAAGTATGATATGATTTTATTGTTATTGTCGAATAGAACAAATAAAATGGCAATAAAAACAATTTAAATATAAACAATGAAAGTATAGCTTTAAAATTAATGTTAATACTGATAATATATACACAGATTCGCAATAATATGTCACATTATGGCAAGAGAAGAATAAGTTACATAAAAATGTCTTATTTCTTTTTTCGCATTAATAACTTAATTTAAATAAAACGTAATTTACATCAGATACGTTTCCTCTAACAAATTTTCTGATATTTCATAAACTGCAATTTTATTATGCAAAAAGATATTGCAAAAGGTCTGTCCGGAAGTTATCCGATCGCGGTAATGTCTTCCATTCTTAACGGTCTTATCATTTTAGGCAAAATCTTGTGAATATTATGATCAAACGGCGTCGGCCTGTTTGCCATCAGATGGCTCTGGTACTCGGTGGTGCGAGGTACTAGATCGGTCAGTAAACAGGATATTTTATAAAAACATATGTTTTTATGAAAAAAAAAATAAAGTTTATGTCCTGTTTCTCAAATATATTTGAGAAACAGTTTTTTATCATCAAAACCCATTGCATACTAGACATTTTTGCATGTTTGAAGTCAAGATTAAAATAACTACAGCTACATTAAGTCATTGAAACTTGCATTTATTGCGTCGTAGAAATTATATATGAAAATCTAGTTATTGAGCAAATAAAAACAAGCAACGGTGGAACTTAACGGCGATGTCGTGGTAACGGTCGAATCGTGACATTCTCTCCTAACAATATTTATTAAAATGTATGCTTTCTTCGCAAAATATTACAGCTTTCGGATACGATCTTCGCGGAAAGTTTGAGGAATGCGCTTTTATGTTACTGTCAACGGACATCTCCAACAGGTTGTGGACGGATTTGAATGAGACGCTAAATTGAGATTCTTCTTTAAAATGTTAAGACATAATTCGGACATTATCAATGATAGACATTGGGAGGTAGGTTTTGTTAATTTTTAATCTCACGACAGACTTTACCAATATTTTGGGTGATTTTTTGTGGAGGTTAGGCCCTTTTGTGTTCCATCAACAATATAACACACCTTTCAAGTATTTATTTCCCTTCCTGAGAGACAAGTACATTCTATGAAATTCAACAGCCATAGTATCACGGAGAAAAAACAAATTTAATAGATAAATTCTAGATCAAGTCTTTCACAAATAGGATTTATTTCAATAAAATTAAATTACTACATATGTTACGATATACAACCCGAGTTAAACCTGCATTGTTGACTAATTATTTTTAATGGTAGAATTTGTACATTAACGTGTTGGAATATTTTTTTTATAACCGAAATAATTGCAAGAAATATCAAATGTTTAAACGGAGGGGTTGGTCATATCTTTTTCCGAATTCTTCATGAATCCCATACCCTTGAGATGACATTGTAATGATTTCTTTTTATAAGGTTTTGTTAGATCTAAATGAAAATTCTGTTTGATGCGTCCATTAGCTGAGCGTTTATAGGTAAATGCAAAATATCTTCCCAAACCAACCGGGACTATCTTCGGGATGTTTTGCAAAACAATCTATTATTGAGAGGCAGACTAAAATTATCGCGTCAATGTGCAAACGTACTCTGGTCAATACTCAATAAAAATTAAATAACTTAACGAGATAAACTATGAACAGCGATTGTGAATTCAGGCGTCAAGGGTGTGCAGCCAGTGAAATATCATCATGTTCCTGTCGTAGCGCGAGAGCTCGGGGTCCAGGTCCGAAGCGAGCAGCGACACGGTAGGCGGCATCGGAGGGGACGGGCGCTCACGTATCGGCGCCACCACCACCGTCGGCACAGACGAGTTCGCCATCGCCGCCTGTAACCGAGGATAATTACAGACTACAGTGGAACCTCTACGTGAAGTATGCGGCGATTTGTGTAATTTTTATTGAATTAAATTAAGAAAACAGGTTTCCACGTTGTAAACGACTGTTACTTAATTACAAATTATTTTTCATATGTAATCATTTGGATATTAGAGTATTTGATACTAATGGTAGTCAGATAGTTTTTTTTTTATAAGTAATAAAATATTAAGTATACACGTAAAAATTATACCATAGACAAAAATCACACACAAATAGAAATAAAAAGTAAATAGAAAGTTTTATAAATTTTGATTTTATGCTATTTTAGAATTGCAATGAAAGCTAACATTTTGTAAATTTTAATCATTAAAGCACAATAAAAATATAAAAATTATTCCTACAGACAAATTTCAAGTTTTTAAATTGATCAATTAAACTTGGTGTATTATTTAAACATAATGGAAATCACTATCTGAGGTTAACGGGAGATCGGGGGATAATACTTGATCAAATTAAAGATTTGGCGAGGACATTGAAGTGTTCCTGGAGGATTTACGACTCCAAACGGGCTGAACACATATTGTATAACAAAAGATACTTTCACAACAGTCAACCTAAGCTCGCACCCACACTAAGGTTGGCTCAGGATTTAGAATGTACAGTATTAGTACAACGAACATTGAAGTAAAACTCCGCTAAGCCCTAAACCATTTTTCCTAGGTAGTGTACGAATCTATGCGAAGTGATTCGGCTAGTCAGCGCGACTAGCTGTCACGTTGATTTCTTCTCATATAAATAGGCGTGCGGAAACATTCTTCAATGGAGATTCTGGATAAAAAAAATCCAGCTTATTGGCCCTGCAATTTCAAACATGGTTTGTTTTTAACCTCATCAAAATTCATCATGATTTCAGAGTAAAAAAATTGTAAACTTTATGCGATAATTTGAAATTGCTCTTATTGTAAGTTCGGTCGCTAGCGAGGACGCGCCGCACCGAGTCATTGATCGGCCTTGGCCGAGTGCCTGTGAGCAAAAAGGGAATTTACACGAAATCCATACATTATTATGATTATGACATTAATACTTGAAATTATGTATAATACGACATTCCTACCTCCATTCTGTCAAGGTTGAATTCCGACTGCGAGAGTCTCTCCAGTGCCCTGTATGTGGTCAGCAATCGTCTCCTTATGTAGTTCTGACGCACCTTTAACCAAATTATCATCGCTATAGTAGGAAAATCATTCGACGAATAATAACTAAACGTAGATATTACATATTGAGCGATATTGTCGGAATATAACTTATAAATAATATAGCGTTTGCACATTCAGTGTCAAAACAAGGATTTCTGTAATTCCATTTTACCGACTTTAGAAGAAGTAACCCAGTCATTTCTCCGCACAAATATTATTGTAGTGAAAATATTGTGAAAAATAATACTGGGTATCGTTTTATCTCTTAATTTCATAACCATATACCATAGAGTGAAAAAGGTAAATTTCTACCCTCCATAAATTATAACAAAACTTTAGACGTAAATATCTTATTATCTGAATATAAGAATAGAGAAAATAAAAGTAGAGAGGCGTAGCCAGCAAGATGCAAATTCGACTAAGTTTTTTTTAAATTCATAGAATCTGTTTTCAAGTTAATCCTATTGCGAGAAGTTGACTTAACATTTTGCGACTGTTTTTGTTTAAAAATATTATGTTTCTCATCAAGCTTGGCTCAACTAATAGCCATTAGATGAAATAGCATGATTTATGATCTCGTCCCACAAAAGCAACAGCTCTGCGGGAAGAGCCCCCTTAAACAAAATTAACGGATACATACTACTGCTGTTAGTGCTTATTTTGAAACCCACACGAGAATTAATGAAAAAGATGTCTATGTATTTTTTTTTAATAAATATTTTGTGCGGTAATTTAGTTCCATTAAAATTTGTACCGAGGCAGAAAATGGGTACTCAAAGATGTAGCAATTTGTAAAACAAAAGTTTGTCATCGCATAACTGAATGTGACTTTGTTTGGTATCAATACTTGCAGCAAAATTGATTTATAATAGAATTTAAATAATTTTTTAAATGTATTTTAGACACGCGTTTAGGCGCTTTCGCAGATTTGACAGTCCGACGAAATTTCTATCTGACCTTAAATGGGAGCCTTTAAGTTCAAGGCGAAAAATATGTCGTCTCATTAACTTATTTAAGGCCTTACTTCAAACTCCCAGCATGGTCCTCCATTAGTGAGCAGCTTTAGAAACCGTTCTATATTGGACGAAAGGACCATTCTCACAAAATAAAGGAAATCTATAGGAGGAAGAATGTCGGATTTCATTATTTTCTTCATTAGAGAGTGGAATAGTCTCAACTGCAGCGTCTTCAAGCCATTCCCTAAGACTCCTTCCCAGCTAAGAAAAAGGATAAAGAACTTGGCTTTAAAATAACTTCGGTGCACCACCTGCCAATCATCTATACCACCGGAGGAATGGTACCTTCAAAGTATATCTAATTTTTAAATAAATAAATAAATATAAAGTTTCCATGTAATAGGTACTATTTCAAACATTTTGCATATTATTTGATACATTTCATAAAAACAATCTACCTTCGAACAAGATTAGTTGTTAATTTTTAATAATATATCAATATTACATTGAGAAACGGTTAATATTGATATGTTTTTTTAATTACTTTATGTGTCTGGTAAAAACTTCCAAGTTTGACATGTCTAGCAGTCATTCATGGCTCACTTTTTGGATTTTTAACGAACACTCGATGTTTAATTATTTATCATATTCAGAAAAACGAATGAAATGTAGTTTGGGATAATTTTACTACAATAATTAATACTAACAAAATGGGAGCCACCTATAATTTCAATGGTGAAAAACCAACTCTTAATTTATTTGATAAGGAAGTCTTTCCGCTCATGACCCCAGACTTGATGTTGAAGATTTACAAATTGTATGCACGACCGCTTCTTGAATATGGTTACCAACTGTGGAGTCCTTATTTCGTCAAAGATATCCAGCTACTCGAAAAGGTACAACAGAGGTTTACAAAAATTCCTGGACAATTGAAAAATCTTAAGTACGAAGAAAGACTCTCAATTTTAAAACTGCCAACATTGCAAGAAAGACTTGAAAGGTGGTGACTTTATCGAGACATTAAAAGTAAAATCTCCGCGGACACAAATTAAAACTCTCTAAAACGCGAGAAAGTATTTCTTAACTAATAGAATCGTTGATCTGTGGAATCAATCATAGAAATCAGCAATACCAATCAATTCAAAAATCTACTGGACAAACACACTGAATCCAGTCGTCACCAATGAAGTTGTGATATGGGCATATCAGCTCTAGCAGCTCACCCATTAACCAATAATAATAATAATATTTAACAATTAACTAAACAAATAACCCATAAATAAATAAATGACCTAAAACCAAAGATACATCACATTATATTCATCGCTAACACATTCATGTAGCGCATAGAGCCATAATATAGTATTACCTTTCTGTTAACACTGGCAAAAAGATCCCTGGTCATGGCAGCCGGCGCAGCCAACAGTTCATTGCCTAAAAAAAAAAAAAAAACAAGAATTTATTAAGCCATGACTTCGCTCAGAACTTTCATACAAACGCTATTCTTAATTTACTAAGTTCTTAACTACACACTACATAGGGAAGTGAAAGAGAAAGAATATATGATATAGCACTCTGTGGAGAAGCGTCAAAAATTTTAGTAGATTGACAGTCGACCGAACACCTTTGCTGTGGTACTAAAGTTTGACACATTAGCGGGGGATAGTCTCATTTGCGACCTTTTAAAATGGCGTCTTGTATAGTTAAAAGACTGTTAGCGAAGGGTCAAATTGTGTGCATTGTACTTCAGAAATCTTAGCGCCTGGAAATTTGAACTAAAGAACTTTGAATATTCACCTGAAGAGGTGGGGGGTTCGAGCGTAAGGTTGTTGGAGTCGACGGTATCGTTTGCGCAGGCGTTATTGTGATGAGGACTGGGCAGCTGTGAGCCGCCGACGGCGACCCACGTGGAGCAGGAACGGCTGGTCGCCGCCAGCGCACGGGCGGCTCCCTCCAGTGCTGCGCTCAGGCGCACCTCCGAACATGCACTGGAATAAGAGTGTCATTTTTTTATTGGTAAAGGACTTTCCAATTGAGATTAATCATATAATGAATTACTATGTGTAAAACATGTTTTGTAAATAAAATAATGGTCATAACATGCTCATAAATACAACCTTTGCAAGGTCCTGATTGAATTCAATATCTTATATACTAAGAAAGTTATAGCGAAATTTCACTTTTTCGAAAAAATCTTTCCATTCCCACCACTCTGGTCTGATTTTACCCACTAACGAATTTGACCGAGATTTTGGGCCCTTAAATTTTATTTTTTAATTTGAAAGTAATTGGTGTAAAATTATGGCAGTTATCGTGTCCACAATAAAGTGATATAGAGGGGATGTGAAACGCGAAGATATGTCGACATTTTCCGATGTCCATGACATGGCTCCCATTGCGATGGGTAGCTTTCCTAATGAAATTTAACTAAAATGGCTGTTCGATTGTAGGAAATAGAGTTGAACTTTATTAAAATTAAAAAGTATTCCGCCAGTAACAACGCGTTGCTAAGATGTCCAAGATACCCACCTCCTAATGTTGGTGCGTTGCGCGAGAGCGAAAGGCGTGTTGAACGAGGGAAGTCCGTTATCGGTGATGTCACTCGTGCTGAAGGAACGCCGGAGTCCAAGCGCGGAGCAGAGAGCAGCGCAGGACACCAGAACCTCGTCACGGTAGTACCACGTCGATCTAGGTAAAACAGATCGGAAACCTACAATATCCTGTAACCAACTTTTGTGTAAGTAAATTTGACTAATGGATTTTTAATAATAAACTTAAATGAAAGCCTTTCATTATTTGTCCACTCTCACGGACATGTTCTGGTCAATCATGGGCCTCTTCCCGAAAGCGCTCTTCTCTGCCTTGCGCGTGGTTTTAAATCATTCTATTTCATCTAACAGCTTGTAGAAAGAAAAACACTAACATTATAGGACAATCTTGAAAAACAGAATCAATGTAATTTACAAATCAATTATGTCACTTAAGTTTTATTTTCAGTCAATTTATGACCAAAGTTTTGATAAAATTTATGGAAAAATACAGACTTTTCAAGGCTCTTAACTTTTAGATAAAGTAGAAATATTTTACGTTTTAAATTCTATACAAGCACTTTTAATTTTCTTCTATATCTAAAAATAGTCACAACACTTAAACGGTTATATGGAGAAATGACTGGGTTGAGCCCTCTTAATGGCGATTGACCCACCTCTGCGACCTGCAATCCGGATTGGGACTCGAACCACGGAGAAGGTGCACGTCTCCTGGAGTGAGGCCGGCCTGCAACAAGGAATACCTTTTTTTATTTATAAATAAAAAAAAACACACTACCAGCTTGCTAGCTATTATAGGAGCTTACTAAGTTCGTCGGGAAGGGCATCGCTCCAGCTGTTCTTCAGCCTCCCCCGACCTGACCTCGATCAATAATTTGCGTGGCACTGGTTAACCTCAAAAAGTACTCCTGTTATGATATTCCACATTTAAATTGTTTTATCTACTCTTATTTTTAGTTAAATGAAATTACCGTTTGGAACTCATAGACAAAAGTTGGTTATGCCAAAACTAATTTCACAACCCGAGGGTGCCCGCACTAACAAAAATTAAATATATTTATTTTTTTATAATGTGCCCGCAGCAGAAACATTTTGCCTGCCTTTGTTATGTTAATCAGTATGAAAATAAAATTGTTATAAATGCACTTACCGAATGTATAAACTAAATGATTAACCAACGAAACAAATTGATGAAATCATTAACAATTTATTTATTTATCGTATGATAAATTTATGTACAAATGGTGTTTCAGCTAACTATAGGAAATTTATAGCTATTAGTTCTTTTTTTTACATTTAAAAATTTGTCGAGGTAATAATAAAATGTCAGAAGTTAAAAATTTAAAAAATAATATTTCACACCAAACCAAAAAGCAATATAAATAAAATATTATGTATGTTTATTATTACTATTTTTATTATTTCGTAATAGGCAGGTAGCATAGCTGATAAGCCTATATCTTATTCAATATCAAAATTGTTATTGCTTTTTCATTGATTTTTTTATAAATATAGTTTGTCAAGTGTAACGTTATATTATTTTTTAATAGATCTGGTACCTTTAAAACTTCTCTCTAATATTAAATCATAGCTAGTGTATGAATAAATCAGAGCTGAAAGAATTTAGAGCACCTTAAGACACTTAGCGCCAATAACGGAATATCCTGTAATCACCGTATACGACAGATGCCGTTTACTGCTAAGTCCGTTACCGTCTTAATACATTTCTATTAATACTTAAAAGGGTGGCATATCGCGTATACCTGAATTCATGAAAAGCATAAACCAATTGTCGTTTTTTTTTTTATTATAGTTCGGTTTTAACAGATTTGGCGGTAAATAATTTGAGGTTACAAAAGCAAAACAAAAGCTAGCGAGTTTACAAAAGCTATGTCAATATAATAGTCAGTCCCGCGAGGGATATTCCGTTCGGTCAACGTACTTCGCCGATCGGGCGGCAACGTACGGAGCTGAATGTGTTAAACATGTCGCCCCGTGACACGCTTTGCGATCCTGACATCTTTTGTCTCTGCAGCAAAAAAAGTTGTGCAGTCAGATGACAGCCCTTAGTGTGCCTGATGTAAAATTGAGGATAATATTTTTTTTTTCGTTTTACTCACCTTGATCATGATGTAATCATTGTAATATTAAACGTATCGGTACGCACCTTTAAGCGCAGTGCTTTAGCTTCACTGGCTGCTGAGGATACGCTGAACAAGCTGAGATCTGTCGTGACGCTTTCGTGCGACGGCGACCGTGGCAGTCTGTTGCCTGTGAATAAGATATATACCGTCGTGAGAAAAACCCATTAGTAAACTGAAGTTAGAGGGATTGTGACTAGCTCCCTCAAACCTATAATGAACGTCACATTGTGAGATTTCGACCTGAAGCCTGGTGAATTTCATTAGCGAAAAATTTGGATGTGAGTCGCCTTACAGATAAACTTACAGTTAATTAAATAATCTACAACAATTAAAGCCTACCTTAGAAAGGGCGCTGTCTAGTTAGGTAAAACATGTTTGTTTACAATAAAAACCAATAAACAAATTATTATTATTATAATTCAAAAAAACGTCACTGTGATCCTCCTTAACGCAACAAGGTTAGGTATTTTTTCTGTTCGTGGCAAAAAATATAAAAAACTAATAACTATTTTTCTATATCTAAAAACAAATAAAAAATAAAAAACAGGTGTCATCGCTTTATTTTTTTTATTAAGTATCAAAAAAAGAGTTAATATTATTATTATGGCCAAATAAGGCTTACTCCTATGTACATAATATTTAAAAGCTTTGTTAAGTGTAACTATATTTTAGAAAGTCTATTTGTAATGTGTATGGTTGAAAAGTTTGAGTTGAAGAGTGAGAGAGACAGAATATATTTGTGCATATAATAGATAAATAGGTAACAAATAACAATATGGCCATTTGAGTTTTATTTCAAAGCAAGGAAAGGCGTGAGCATTCAGAGTTTGTTATACGTAGAAATAAACCTTCATGATTCACTTCATGAGGTACTTTATTAAAAATAAATAAAAGTGGGTTAGTGTGGTTTTTTTCTTCCGGAAGTTTAGGATTAAATGTTATTTATTAAAAATTAATGTTTATATGTACATAAATGAAAATAACGAATTCGCAGTAAAATAATAATATTGCAGCCGGAATCGGCAAAATATGGAGCATTCTTAGTTGAAGAAATAAAACCATATGCACTCTTGTAAACCTTTCGAGCCGCTAAGGAAAGCGGGTTTATACAAATAGAGTAATGTAATGTAATCATGCACGTACCGGTTGCGTTGGTGGCGTCCTGTGAGGGCCAGGCGCAATCGCTAGTTGAGGATGAGCACATAATGCTTAGCCAGATGCACCGAATGGGGTGACGTTTTGTTGTTGTTATCCCAGCGCGATTTTGAACAATTATTGTTGAACAAACACTTATTTCATTTAAAAAACGTTTAACGTGAGCTTACACCATTCTCACTCAACAGAATACGCAAAACAAAACGACATTCTGCGCTGTGATTGATAGAATTTGACGTTTCTGATTTCACTTTCCTGATTTTTTCTTCATCTTAGTTCCTAATATGGCAATGAAAAACTATTGGGCCTCAAATAGTCTTTCGCGGACAGGCGGATGGAAACCACGTCGCGCCACATTCTAATTTAATTTACGATCCGTAGCTGACGTCCGCGAAAGTCTGCGGCCTTAAGGATGGAAGTTGAAATAATCAGTATGATGTACATATTCAGAACCAAGCGCTGCGCGCCGTTTCATTGCATATGACCATTCATTAAATACTAGACAAGTTGTGCCTAAAAAAGTTTTACTTCAAAAATGTTAATTCTAGATAGTTACATCTTTTAAAACTAACGCAGGTAGTATTACTACCACACAAAAAAGAATTACCACCGAATTTTCGATCATCATCCAATTTAAATGACACGGAACAATTTTATTATCAAAAAGAAATATCACCAATTTATTTCGCCCCATATGGAAAGTTATGCGTAATGTAACTTTGACTCGAAAAAGCTACTTTGATTTCAATTGGCTAATTCTGTCGGGATCTATAGATTTCATATAAATAACATATAATAATATTAACCAACTAGCAGTTATTGTTAAGTTGAAGTAAAAAATACAAAAGCCAATACAATATCGCACCATGCTGGTCAAAAAGCTAAGTTAAAATACGGAAATCGTATGCGGTCAGAAAAACCGTCTCACCAGCAAGCAATCTAGTGATACACTCGAGTCTCGAAGCTCCATATGAGCGAGTAAAGGCGTGTTGGGAACGCTAGAAAGTCGCTGCGTCAACAACTGCTCTCGTTCCTCGACTGTGCATCCTGACACGGTTACTCACAGTTCTATTGTTTATCGCCTAAAATAAAAACGAACTGTTGGCGAACTTTGTAGATGAATAATTCACACCATCTATCCGTACCCGCGGCACAGATACAGCCTCTTATTTATTAGATTAGCAAAACAAATACTTCTTTGACCAATCTGATTTTATTTTAGGTTATTCTTATTGGTTGTGTGAACTATGTCGAACTCATAAATACGTTAGTATTTATTTGTAATATTAATATCCGATTATGGAAGTGTAATAATGTCCGTTGAATAAAAAAAACTGCGTTTCATCATATTCTCACCGTGTTGGTGTGTCCTACAAAAATAATAAAATTTCATTGAGGTTAGGCTAGGATGAGTCTCACCACAGTTCGATTTTAATGGGCCTTTTAGTCTGTGATTAAATCGTCATAAATAGTAAAGTACAAAAGCGTTTTATTAGCACTTTCTGTTTTGAAAAAAAAGCATGAGCAGTCGTTTTTCTTGACGGTTTTGAGTAGGTTTTTTTTTTTGAGGTTAAATTTCTAACCCAGACTAGATGTTCAGAATGTTTTTTTTTTTTCAGTATGAAAAGCTCATTCTGAACTAACCGTATTATTAATAAATAATGTTGTACAATTGAGTGCATTGTTTTAGTACAAGAAGAAAAGAGTATTTTAACATGGTTGGGTCAAGATAAGACACGCGCTAAAATACTTTCGACATTTGTCGCATATTGATTGTTACGCTTAGGTACAAAAGATGGGGTTGATAAATACATACTGGCAAAACTTATTTTGCAAAAACCGAATAGGACAGTAATATTTAGTTTCATGTTTTTTTTTAGTGTGAAAAATAGGACGGAGGTGCGTAGCTATCCAAACTATTTATAATCTGTATTAAAAAATATACGAATATACCTTCGAGTACCGATTATTATCTGACGCGGGTTCAGATAGTTTAATTTAGTAATGATTTAATAGATGGCGCTAGTATATGAAAAAACATCAAGGCGAGTACCCAATGACACCTAATTATTGATCTATTACATGTTTAGGTGTAATGTTTTATGTCAACCCTAGTGAAATTAGTTCAAATAAATAAAATCAATGCACACATATGAAAAAGGATTTATAACATAGTTTTTTTTTTGCGCGTATTTGCATCCTCTTAGTACCAACCAATACAATGCAACTACCGTGTACTTACTGCTGATGACGGCGCAACGAAGAAAAATACAGGCGAGGCATCCGCAAGTCAACAACAAAAAACAAAAAATACGCCGTGAATTAGACCAACTGAACACAGAAATACAAAACTTATCAGCGGAAAAATTACAAATATCAGGAAATTTAATTTCTTTGTCCAGATCGATTCTTTCCATAAAATATCATATAAGGTCATACCAGTGTAACTGTGAATTCAGTGTCATCATTTCAGCTTTAAAATTATTTATTTATTTATTCTTTATTGAAAAATCCACAGTATTACATTTTATAATTACAAACAAAACTTATTACTAATATATAGAACCAATTAAGGATTTCGGTCATTTTACATGTTAAGATTAGCATAAAAATGTGAACAGTGTTCTTAAAATATATATAGATTATTAATATTATATACGTAAACAGTAGTTTTTTTTTTTTTTTTAGTTTTATGTGTAATTTGTGAGTGACATTTGTATGTATATATTAAAATAATGTAATAAATTAAGTATGGTTTCAGTATTAGTATTATGTCAGATTTCGTAGAGTGCTGAAAATCGATCACGAAATTTTCTATTTTGAGGGTTAAGTAATTACAATACAAAAATATCCATTGTCATTTATCATTTTGACATTTATCGGGAGGCCATATAGAGTTTCTAATTTTAGGGTTCCGCACAATAAAAAAAATGTTAAAAAATGTTACATGTTCTTACTGATGTGTTTGTTATTGTGGAAGATAATTTCTGTTTTTACCGTTTGTTGTTATTGCAAATTATGTATTTGGTCTATATTTTTTGGTTATTTTGTGTTTTGCGTCCATTATGTCTAATTTTGTTTCTCTACACACAGCGGGTCTTTTAAAAAGTACGCTGACATATTATGCAAATACAAAGAAACCCAATAAAAAGAGATGAATGTTGTTTTCTTTGTCTCGATGGGGTGTTTGCGTTCCCTATTATGAGTAAGAAATTATATAACAAAAAAAAGTTCCTAAGTTTATTACTTTTTAACGAGACGGTGTAAGTTACCAGTCTTTTTACTCGCCGAGTGAAGAGCGAGATGGTGGTAACAGATGGTGCGGCGACCGTCTGGACGAAGCCGATCCTGCTACCCGCTTCAGCTTAATATTCTAAGTTTAATATTATCACATAAAATTTACATTTTTTTTCTCGGAAACGATGATAAATTTTAATATACCGTCTTCACAGAAATCTACACGTGAAAAGATGTTTATAAAAAAAACTCACAATTCATAGGTATATCTTGGGTTTAAAATACGTTTTATGAATTGTGTAATGTTGTATATTATATTAAATATGCGCTAATAGAAAAATCAGACGTGTTGGTAGATTTTTTTACTAGCAGTCTTATCATTGGTTTGAAGATATTATAAAATGTTATTTAAAGAGTGACTGTTTAGTGTTCGACGGCTGTTTGACAAATGGCCGGCCATGATGGAGCGAGCCGAGCGAGCACGCACTCTTCATTTGGTCGATGAAACAAATTCAAGGAGTTAATGCCGCCATTTTGATTGCCGTTCAATACCGCTAAACCGTGTCATATTTAATAACATTTATCAATGATATTATCGTTTCATCAAGGTCACTTTTGTATGCTCAATTTTAAAGTAAATTTACGAAATAAGCTCAAATCCTTTTGCATCTCGATCGGCATGCATTTGAAAAAATACTACTATTTCAGATTAAGACACTCAAACATCAATAGGTAAATGTATTTTATGCGAGAATTGTCTTAACACAGTTTTATACAGAATCTGAGTATGCATTTGTAGGAACCTTTATAAATATTATATTGTTTACCTTGACTATTGTATTTTTTTATTAAAAACCAAAAGAAAAAAAACCACAGGCAGAGTAAGGGAAGATTTTCTAATTTCTTAACCAAACCAAGAACCAAGTTTGTTATAACGGCTACACCGTTTTGTGCCTTTACGTAAATAATGTCCGTTTAAAACAATAATAACGAGTGAAAAAATAATCAAAAAGTCTTTAAAATAACAGAAAACTAAAAAACGAACGAATAACAGAAAATGAAGTGAGTTTTTTAGGTTAAATAATTGATGAATTGTGTCTTGATTCGTTACTTAAATCTGTCACATGCATCCATGTTTAACCTTTTCAATATCTATCTTATATTCTACTAAGATCTAATAATTCTAAAAGGTTGATATTACAATATAAAATATCGTTATGTGATTAACTGTAAGGATTGGGGTAAACGAGATGTATTTAATAAATGACTTGCAAGTAATCAGAGGTTGTTAAAAATAAAATTAACGAAAACATTAAAAATATAGGAAATAGGTGCAATAGTCATGTATTTTATAGGATGTTGTTGATTTCCGATCATTCAAAGCGCCGATGGACAGAACATAAATAAATAAATAAGAACATAGAAGGTGGGTTCGTCATAGAGTTTGACATTTAATTCGTCAGCACTATCGCACATTGGATCGATTAATCGATTAATCGATTAATGGATCCACATTTTTCGCAACGTCTTCTCGACGTAATCGTTACTCGAACGAAACGTCTTTATTACGATGCTTTTGCTAGAAGGCCAAATTGTACCTCGATAGCGTCGCTAGGACTGTACCACTGTACCGAAGTGGTTTTACAAACAATGCCGCGGTCGGCATTCGGAAATCGGCCATTGGAAATATGCCACAAATATTTTTTTTTAGGCTGTTAGATTTTTTATGTTATGTATTGCTGTTATGTATTATGTATTTTTGAATTTTTAGATTGTGGATGAAGTTGCCAAAAAACGCGCCATCTTCTAAGATGGCGCGTTTTTTCGCTAAGATGGCGCAGTCTACTGCGACAAAAATTTAAAATATCTTTTCCAAATTGAACGTGATCAACCTTTGGGGTCGGTGTAAAATTAAGACCTTTGGAAAGTACTAAATATTCATTAGCATTTATCGTTTTTGATGACAAATTTAACACTGAAACCTTCTTTTTTATTGGGTGTACATTTTTTCATGTATATTCAGTAAATTACATTCATATACGTATATATATATATACATATATTTATATGTGTATGAATACGTGTACATATGTTTATACAAGAGCACCCTCCAATTAAAATACTGAGTGCCTCGAATATTTATTTATCACTTCGATACAGGCATTACGCCTAGCGAAGTGATTATAATCCAATATGCCTGAACCTCTTTTCTATAGCTAATTATATTTAAGACCTTGAAATTTATGTTTAAAAAAAAAGGGAATTATATACTTTGTTCATAATGTATTGTTATATGGATAAATAAATAAATAAATCCATTTTATATATTTTATAAATCCATCAGGTAATAAGCCTTTAGTGTAAATGAATGAATAAATAAATAAATAGGCATACTCTGCTTGTGACAAACAAAAATAGAGTGCGTAGAATACGTGTGTATAAATCGGTTCTTTCCTAACTATGGCAGTGAATACAATATTTCACTATCGTCCTTCATTATAAACATGTTTCTTCTGAGGACGGGATGTGTGTCAATCTCCGAAGAAGGGTATATAAAAATCATTAAAACCTTATGTTTATCAAGAGTAAAATATGTATTAATTATGAATTGAATTATAATTTTAATCATTGAATTACCAAATATTTTATTTTCAAATAATACCAATATTTATATTTTATCACAATTTATATGTATATAATATTACTCATATTAAGTATTACTATTTTTTTTATATGTACGTAAACTTAGATTTTCGCATCTTAATGATCTCGTATAATGGCAATGTCAAAATATTCTATCTTGGAACCCAGTTGGGTATGGCTGATTGTAAAATATTTATTAAAAGTACTTTCTTTATGGTGAATAAGTATTATATTTATAAGCGAATAAGTGAATATTTATAAAGATAAAACAAGATTAAATGAATTTTAAATTACGATTTCACAATGACTGTTTTAATTATGCTGACTGTCGCATCGCGCGCGTTCAATATGGCCGTGCATAATATATATAAAGCCAGAAGAGCGAGTTAGTCCAGCGCCGAAGCAAATTAACTGAGAAATAATCTAATGTATTAATAGGTACTTTTAATTATTTTGACGCCTAACGTTACTTTGCATTTGATATATTTTACGTTCGTATGACTTTAGGTTATAATATACGATTGAAATGAAGGACTTGATAAATATCTTGCCAAGAAAACGTAAATATATATATATATATATATATATATAGATTTATGATTATATTTATCTATGATTCTACGTCCACTCGTGTAGGACGATTACCGTTTTATTCCGACCACTTTGAAATACCTACTCGAATCTAAAGTGTGTTTTACGCTAATTTAACAACTTAAAATCATTCATTAGTTTAAGATTAAAATAATTGCTTACGACTTACAAGTGCTTGATTAAAATTTAGCTTTACCGTCCTAGCTTGGCTTATCGTACTTATTTCTTTATTTTTGCCTGAATTAACTTCAAATTCCTCGCGAAAGCCAAGTTGGTTAGTTGCGTGTTGCGATCTTTGCCTTTTTAAATAGAAGATAATAACCTAACCCAAATCGTAAATGGCTCGCATAAAAAATATTGTTTGCACAAAGTTAGGTGTATCAAATTCAATTTATTCCGAATATAACGTCATAAATACAGTTATCTAATCATTAGTTATGCAAAATAAGTTATTCTTATCTGGTACAGTTGTGTCAATAAAGCCAATGTAGGTACGGGCGTACCGTCAAATATAAAAATCCCTTTATGAGTAGGTATAATAATAAAATATATACTATTACCCTATCGGTTTTTACTGCTCGATAATACATACACATTTTTCTATTTTTCAGTTGACTGTACTACACACGAAAATACTGCAATTTGAACGCGGCGAAACGATTTAAGGTTAATTTTACGGATACTTAAGCATATATTTATCGTATCTGGTGCGTTTAGAATACTTTATAAAGAAGAATTAACATATTACAGTGTAATCCTGTTTTGTTTGACATTTTTTATTCGCAAATTGGTTTGTGTGCCTATTTTCACAAGTATCTATATAAAAAAAATAATAACAATTGCCTTCTCCATATAATTTATATTTATTGGCAAGTTTAAGGTACCTACTTAAGTTAAAACTATAGTAAACACACAAATAAATGCTTACTTAATTAGTAGCACAGGAAATTATTTGATTATGCATTGTTTATGGTATGGCGATGATGTTCTAAACGTCAATCTAAAATAGTCTCTTTGCCACGTTTTCATTTCAAAAATAGAATTCCGACTCACGCACACCAACAAGCCGCCGCGGGCTCACATTCACATTCGCATTCACACGCACACGCCACGGGCATCGTAGCGCAAACAGACGATATTGAGAAGGAATACATGAATAGTGGTCCTTAAATGGTGGCTCTCGTACTTATTTATTATTTATGATTATTACGAAAAAAATCGATTTGATTCAGATTGTAAAACAGTACTGATATTATTTCTAATAAAAGTATAGTTTGTTGTCCAATATATTTGGTTATTATGTATGAAATTACAAAATTATACAGCGCATTCATAATCTCTAGATTCATATTCTTGAAGCAATCGTACGTACCTATGAACCAGCCTAAAATTATAGGTAAGAAGGCCACTCCAAGTTTTTTAGCTACTTGAAACTATACCGGTACGCCAACTATGCTAAAATATAAATATTATTATAGTTAATATAATTATTTATACGTAATTATTTTTTTTAGATTTTCAGATGCAAAATAGATCTTATTTAAAATATATGTACTAATTAAAAAATATTGAACAATAATTCCTTTAAAAATAGTATGAACGTTATATTTTGACAATTTTATCAACATACATGATTAATTATTTAGCCAGTCTGTAAAACGATCTGAAACTAAATTTTAGAGGTAATTTGATTTTTTTCCTATCTAGGAAACTCATCTTAATTCCTTAGATAGATATATGTTTAAATACAAAAAAATATTTACAAAATTATCCTTCGTTATTTTTATTACCCATTAAAAGATATTAAATAATAACTAAGGCTCAAATAAATAAATTTAATATAATTAATTTCAAATACTTAAGGCTCCATTAAGGTGCGGAAATTACATTTCGTGACTTTCCTCAAAATTAATATCTAAGCCACCAATGCCTTAATTATTTCAGTATGAATTTTTTTAACAAAAATATTTTTTTCTATGAGTCCGGTTTAGTTTTCGATATATAGTAACCTCCTAAAAGACATTAGTGATTTTATGCACAAAAAGTTACATATTAAATAATTTTATTCAAATGTGATGATTACAAACTTGACGAGGTTTTAAGAGTAGGTAGGTAAATACGAGTACGTATTGTGTGTATTAGTATAGTATAGAAAAAACGTAAATATATATTATATTTTTTATATGCATCCAAAGTATCCGACCGCTGCGGATATTCCAACACAATCTTCTAAACGTTCCACCCACACAAGCGCGCGTGCGATCGCTCGCACGTACCGACACGAGTGCCTCACACACACACACACACATTTGAATTTTATTGTTCGATTACGAATTTCGAATCCGTTTTTTTGTTCTGTTTTTTTAATTACCTCCATACTTTATTTTTCCTTTTATGAAAAGCTACCAGTTTTATCATTCTTATGTTCAATTTCAAGGTTGCCAATAATATTTTAATAAGGTTAGATTTATATCTAACCTTATTAAAATATAATATTTATTTATATTATGTTTATAGCGCCGCAAACTCATTAAAAAAATATTGTAATTACTCATTACCACTGATAAGTTTTATAAGTATATTGTAAAAATATATAAAGATACATATTTCAATAATATTGTTTATGTAAATTCCATGAGCGAGATTATTAATTAAGTATATCAAAATGTACCTACCTATGTCATAAGCGCAAGATTAATTATTAATTCTAAAAGTAATAATTATTGAATAGCTATCAAAATTGAATAATCTGTATTTTTATATAGCTATTTAGATGATTTTTGGTTTATATCCTAATAAAAGAATGCCTTATACCAGCAATAATATTTTTTTTTACTTAATAATAAATAAATAATAGGTTAATTAATAGCAAAATAAATCTATATATTACATGGACATACTATTTTGGTGTTTTTTGTTGAATATTAGATATTGGGACATTTTTGAAACCGGTTTATCTTATATATAGATATATCGGTGTTGTTTGTCTAGATAAATACCTCTTCATAATATTATGAACAAAAACGTTGGATATTTCGTCAACAAGATCGAACGGTTTAGCAAAAGATAAGTAAGTGTCGTGTTTATTAAATTAACAATAAAAATCTGAGCTGGTTTTTAATTATTCTCTTGATGAAGGATGTAATGAATTGTCCGAATTGTTTTGGACAAATTATGGGGTTTAACTACCTCTTAATATAATTTACGGATGCATTTGTTTAACCCTAACTGCAGAAGGTACCGTCATGAACATATTTGGGACTTTTAATACGAGATTAGCTAAAATAAAAACCATCTCATATGATGGTGTGTCTCATATGATTAGATAAACTATGATTTCGATTAATTTATACCTTTTTTTTGTATGGCTGGCATTTTGTAACCATTCGATATTTAATCATAAATAAAAATATGTTTAGATATCTTGAGCTTTCGTCTTCAACATAGTAAAGGCAGATTTTTAATATTCAATTTTATTTCTGAGTAATTTAATAAATGATAAACAGATAATAGTGTTTTTTTTTGTTGATTTGCTCTCTTATAAACGACATTAGAGAGCCTTGGAAAAAATAGTAATTGAAAAGCAAATGAAGGTCTAAAACATAGTAAAGTTTGTTATTTTAATTTCTATATTATGAAGGTGTTATTAAATAAAAACTAATTTCAGTATTTCAAGGCCGACTGTCAAGATGTTTGGCCTTAGATGGCACTGGATGATGGAAAAGCTTATCTTCAGCTGTGCACAGAAGAGCGAGGAGTTGCCACCGGCTGGTTGGTCAGGTCGGCGAGTGGACCCGACAAAACGTGGCGTTTCAATCGTTTCTAAGGCCTCGGGCATAGTGCAGCGTCCGTTCCCAGCGGCGACGTCATTTTTGCCAGAACTATTTTGTTTTTTGTATTTAATTTTACCTAATATTTAATAAAGGTGGATTTGAATAATCCGACTCCCAGACGCCGGGTGTCGAAACGATTCGAGCCTTGCGGCAATAAAAACAAAGGAAAAATATTTGGCTTGCCATGTTTCTTAGTTGGTTTGGGTAAAATCCCTCAAGCTGAATTTAGAACCACTTCCTCTCGTCCTACGGAGTTGAGATTTGCCATGTTGGTTGAGTTGCGATGACAATGCATTTTTATGGTAAGCATGACCTGATTCCACACCCGGGTATGGCTCCAAACGAGGGAACTCCTCATCGGTCAACAGCACAGACAAAAAATTTTGTATACGCGTTCGAGCACTTAAATAAAAGTTAATTTTTACATAACTTGCATTGTCGTCGTCCATTATAAAGTACAATCGCCTAATAACGAATGCGAGGTACTTTATCAAAGCAGCAATATTACCCAATATATAAAAAAAAATGTTTGTTTATTATTAGATAAACAGGTGTGGCAACGTTACGTTAGAAATAAAACTATTGTAGGAAAGATGATTATATTTGTCATAAATTGCATAATCTATATTTCAAAATTGTCACCCCGTACTGGCATCAACAGACAACTGGTGACAAAATATGTGCAATATGATACTGCAACGAATTTATAGCAGAAAACATCTGCGGAACCCCTCCACATCGCTAGAAGAACGCAGCGTACCGTGCAATGTCGACTTTTTTGGTATTGTTTGCCTTCGATACATGTTTTTTCGGGTTTTATCAATACTCGCGGGCAGTTCCGAGGTTTGGATGCTGAGTTTTGGTACCGACGTCCTCCGCCGCCCGTCTCCCAGGCCGCGAACCACTCCATCCATCAGCATCACCATCACCGCGCTGTGGAAACGTGACGTTTGCACAATAATAATTGAGCTATGACGCGTTTCTAGCCGTGCAATTTTACTGCACTTAGTTATTGCATTATTTTTCTTTAGGGGTTATTTAGGTCGCATTGATTATATCGACCACATCTAAACAGGTCACGTTCAATCAAACATTATAAAGGACGACAAAAGCACGTACTAAAATTGAATATGTCATCAAATATATGTACTGACTGAATTATATCAACCCAGAATTAAGTAAAATATTTTTTAAGTTATTTAATCGAACTGTATATTATTACGAAATTATCAATAAATAAAATTCGACATGGCACTTTGTAAACCATTTAAGGAAAATCTAGTTTTGTAAACATAAAAACACCGATAGGTTTTTGAAATTTAGAAACAATAAATGAATTTCATTGTTTTTTCTTTTCAACTGTTGTTTAACTAAACCCTAGAATTCACAATAACAAGGCTTTTAAAGAAATATTTTGTGCAAAAGATCATTTATATTGTCATTTAGGTTAAGTTTTATTAGCCGAATTTTATTCAAGGAACAACATTTAAAGAAGGCATTAAAGTTTGTAAATAATTGTTGTCTATTAAATATCCTGCCTGCGAATAATGATTTTCCAGTTTCAGGTGACTGACATTTCTTGTTGGTTTTTCTTCTTTTTAAAGTAATTTCATACCTGCATAATAAATTATTTCGGCCATTATCAGTTAATAATAAATATTAAAAAAAACGTATGGATTGTGCATTTCAAATTAAATTCTACACTGACAAATTACGAATATTATATTTACTAGCGGTACAATGGCGAAGATATACCTACGTATAAATTATAGTTTCTACACGAAAGACAATGTTTATACCAACTACAAATAGCATTGGGATAAATGCTCGTTCTCAGCGTATCTGAAATGTCTTCTAAAGAATGTTATATGTCCTCTATAACTGAATACGCTTTTCTGATCTCTGACCTTGTTTAAACACACCAATAATATAATCATTATTTATAACACCAGCACACCATTTAATACGCGGTTGAGTTTTTTTTTAATCCGCACTCGCCAATCCTCGATCGACGACTGAAAAAATAAACAAACTTGCGTCATTTTTGGATTTATACCCATAAACCTTTTCCCGCAGACGTTAAACTCAAGTAACTATTTCCATTGATAGTTTATAATACTTTTTAATTTGAGGTACAGATTTATAATGATGTTAACATACGTTGCACGTATGTATTAACACGTGCAAATTCAGACAATTAAACTTACCGTAATTGATAAGCATTACATTGTAGGTTACAATACTCGTCCCTCCATTACCTCCATTTGATCGCGCATCTCGCTTTACCCACTCACTGTATCTTCTCTTATTGTTATGATACCGTGATGAACGGCAGAGGAAATTGTTTATGATATTTGTAAAATATTGACAATGCCGACGCGATGCAATGCTTGCATGCAAATTTTTGAAAATATATTTGTGAATTCTGTAAGAAAAGTATTTGTTTATGTTTTCACTGTGAATACATCCCCCTATAACGGTGCCGGCACGGCGCGTATTCCACCTGACCTTTTAAACTAACCCTGAATATAAGAAATGATGTTATTATAATAAATAAACCCTAAAAAATGATCACATAATTATTTATGTAGGTACCTAAAATAATATTTTTATTCTTTTACCTGAATTGCATTATTGTAAATACAAACACTACCCACATTTTTATTTAATTTCCACTATGCTGTTTTATTAAGTTTAAATTCAGACACAGTTCTGCTAAATAAGTGGAGTGGTTTATCCGATAACCGTCAAATTCCATTAGATAATTTATCTATTTCTCATTATCATTTTGTAAAATTTATTAAAGTTTTACTATCAATAGATGCAGATTATTGTATTTATTACAAATTATAACGATAGGTCGCATTAGTTGCTATTATAAAAAAATAAAACAAACCCATTATTCTCTGCTTTTTTTATATGATTACGTAATCGATACCACCACACCAAATCAGCTGACATTCGTGCTTACAGCCTTTTCCCATTATTAAGGTTTGTTGCGCATTATCCGTCACACTCTATAGGATTGCGACGTTTTTGATACTAAGAAGTAGTTGTCTGTGGTAAATATGTCAAATCGAAATAATTTGAAAAAAGAACAAAATGAAAAATGTTTAGGAATTGTCACCGGCAGTCGTTCACTGCGATATGAATCCACGGCGGCGGGGCGGCGCGGCGGGAGGGGGGCAGTGACGTTGGCGGTATATTATCGCGGTAAACTCGCGGTAAAGATTTTTATTTAGTTTGAATCTGCATAACAGTTACAATTATCTTCTTTTTTATTTATCCCACTCACAATCGTGTATATCAGTAAATGATGATGGCTAAGTAATCCGGAAAACGAATATATCTACAGATAGAATAACTATTGATGTTTTTAAAATCGACACTCGTGATGTAAGTCACAGAATCTACGTGGACGATGGCAAAGTTTCAAAATAAACTCGTAAGATTTAAATTAGAATCGTATTGATATTGATTTTCACTACGACAACCGTTAAATTTCTGTATCATTTTTATACGAATTTTGGTTTTCCAAATTATCATTAAAGATTTTTTTCATAATAAGTTTCATAAGAAATTTTATCTAAGCTTCAAACCTAAAAAGTTAGGTTTGAAGCTTAGATAAAATTTCTTCTTTTAAACACGAAAGAAGCTCTAAATTAAACAAAAAGTAGGTTTTCTTAGTCAGTTAGAGAAGTCAGGATGGCAAAGTCAATTTCTATCTTCCATCCTGATATTTAGCGCATACGGCTTATAGAGAAACCTATTTTAAGGGCCAGTTTTAATGTGTAGATAAATATAAAATATAAAGATGAATTAAGTCCACGATCTCTAACAAATTAAGAAAGTTTTATGTATTTTAGATAAAGCGTTAGATTAAAAGCCATATTAATGCAAAAAATATAAAAGGGCTTACTAAATACTGCGTTCAATATTGTCATTATTTTTTTTAGTAAACTAACTTTTAAAAAACTACCATAAAATATAATAAGTAAAGCACTTACTTAACTAATTTATTAATTACACTCAATTTAATAATTATCAAAATATGTATTTATTTATTTATTGTTATTTTCACAGAAAAAACTTACAGCTAGACATACAATTATTACAAAAAAAATCATTTTATCTATAAACATACAAAGAGAAAATGAGATACATATCCTCTCATCTAAATTCGCACTTTTCTATATTATGTATTAAAATATGTATATATTTATTTTCTGCTATTATTAGGCATGCAAAATAAATGCTTAAAAATTCGCAGCCTACGCTTAAAAACATCCTTGGAAGATGGAAACTGATCAAATACTGACCTATGAAGAGTATTCCACTGGCGAATTGTTCTGGAAAGGAACGAATTGAACCCAATGTTCCGTTTTCTCAAGATAGGTTTTATCTTGGAAGGATGCTCATTACGGCCAATATAATAAGGCTTAGAGAGTTGGGAACATAAAACAGGCCAGAGAGACGAGGTATCGCTCTTTTCTAAATAAAAAATAATATGATAATGTTTAGTAATTGTCTATATCCTACGAAATATTGAAATACTACTAATTATGAAACCTAGCAATTAGCTTTTCCGCTTAGAACATACACACATAAATTATCCCAATGAACAGTTATTGTCATTATAATGTCATTTATATATCTGTCTTAAAATTTAATTAAGTAATCTTTACGAGAATCGAAATAAATGTATTATCATAACGGTTTTACCGATTACCCTTGAATTAGTACATTTGAGTATATAAGATTAAAATTATAAGCTTTTCTATTCTAAGATAACTTATATTTATCGCCTAATTGTTTATAACTAAAATAATTGAGTACCCATAAAATAATGCGCATATTAGTTTAAATTCCTGTGTAATATAATATTGATCTTTTCTATTTCTGAACTTATTATATATATTAGCTTAATATATATATATTAATAAATATATATGTATATTTTTATCTATTATTGATATACATACATGTACGTGTATGTATATCAATGTTAATTTTCGTAGTTTTATTTTGTACTTACAAAAAAGCTCAGCGCAATTGCATGTAACCAATCTATTAAATAACTATTAAAATTAGCCTACCTTAGTACGGGCAATGTCCAGTTAGGTATGGTTATGTTATTCATTATCTAAGAAATATGTAAAAACAAAAATCAATAAATAAATAAATAAATAAATTGACTAATATGTTCGATAATTTTGATAAAAAAAATTACATTTTTCGTTTTAAATCAAGCATTATTTTTTTTTAATATATATTTTTTTATAATAACATCGAATCTGCCTAGTAATAAGGTGCCCAATAATATTGAAAACCTGCCGTACTCATAATAATAGAACATTAAACAATTTTAGCTTATCTAATGGTTTTTATAAGAAGTGTACACGATTCGAATGTATGCAAATACGTTCTTGATACTATTATTTATCAGTATTAATAATAAGATTATACCTTGAATATAAACTAAACTAAAAACCATTTAGAAATATTAAGTTTCAATTAATGCATTATTATACTTTTATTTGTACAAAACAAAATAAAAAGAGGAATTAATTATTTAGAATTTTCGTATTTGAAACAGGATTCAATAGTTACATTCATGGTTGTTAAAAAATAAAGATTGTATTTATTTGAGAGTTTGTAAGTATTTTATTACTTGAATAACATTTACCGTTTTTTAGAAATTCAGAGTTTAAGTGGGGTTATGATAGGTAAAACGTTCCGGCGGTGCCTTTGTGTGTTTGCGTGCCTATCTATAGTGGTGTGCGTGCGACACTGGCATAGCTCTTCGTATAATAAAATGTGTGCAATATAATATACCTACGAAATTATCAAAAATAGGGTTTGGCCTTATCGATTGTCGTTAAGTAGTCGATATAATTATTTCTGCGAGGATTTGTTCAAACCATTACAAAAAATTAAAACACTTAAAAATATGCATTTTCATAATGGTTTCGTGGTTTCATATTTAAAAACTTATCATTCGTAATATTTTGATATGAGGTCAAAGCAAATCATGTTTAAAATCGCAGGGCCAATAAGCTATTTTTTTTTATCGGGAATGGCCTTGGAAGCTCGTCATTAATTCAAAATGTTTCATTCAAACTTTTTATTTTTAATTAATATACTATTTTGGCTCATACTCGTCTATCTAAAAAGTAATTAAAATATTTGTAAAACATTCTTCTGATCTCTCGTAGAATACGGTTTTAAGATAGTTTGAGTAAGCAAGTTACTATAAAAAAATCACTGGTATTTAATTTGCCCGTGAGAAATGATCTAATTCAATTGAAAAAAATATATTTTTTCAATTGAATTAGATCATTTCTATTTTATGACATATTTATAAGCCATTAATGTAATGACTACATAACTAATTTAAAACTTATATAAATTACATGTAATTACGTTTATACTCTAACGACGTTTAAACTTTACGACTAACAAAAATGATATTACAATATATTCATATAATACATTTTTTTGAGTAGGTATAATAAGGATTTTAAATATAAATACAATAGGTGTCTTACAACATATAATTATATTATATAATCAAAATATTTTCAAATTTTAAAACAAAGCTTATTATAGACAGACACAGTTAATAAAGATACTATACATATTTAAGTGTGTTATTATTGTGAAAATTTCGAGGTTTTGGAAACCTTCGCTAAAAGCTGCCTTTTGTTTTACTTAAAACAACTAGACGATCATAAGGTAGTTTGTCATAGAATAGTTACGAGGCAACTAAGTAGCCACCGACATACTATACCGAAAGCAGACAAGGTTCGCCCAGAGACACTTCACTTTCTTAGCGCCGCGAATTTATAATAAAATTAAAGATATTTTGAGAATGTCTCCATCTTTGTTAACATATAAAAAGCGGATTTTTTGTTGGCCACTTGAGCTCGGCAGAAAGCAAACAGAGACTTTAATCAATTACCAAGATGAACTTCTTTTCTGTGTAGATCTCTTGCATAAAGAATTTACTGTGGTTACTTTTATGTATAAATATCAAGAATACTCAGCTTTTCATACGAAGAATTTTAGTTCATATTTAATATTACTTTATTAGCAGGGTTATATGCTAACAACGTAGGTATGTCTACACTAAAACGATAGGTAATATCTATTTATTATTTTGAGCGTATATATGTGTATTGTTACTATATTTTGTTTTTATAATTATTATTTAAATTATTTATTATACATTAACGGTACATTTATGTATTATTTTGCGTAATTGTATGTTGCACAGTGAGATGGCTATGCTTATAAAAATAATGCTTCTAGTAAAGTCTACCTTAGTACGGGCATTGTCTAGTTAGGTAGTATTTTGCATAATATGAAATTAATGTTTAAGTTATTGTGAATAAATAAAAATTGTGTAGCTTGTTGAGTCGGTGTCATCTAACTCCCTCTCTCAACATTTTACGATGCAGAACGAATACGCGAACGATTCTCGGCTCATTTTTATCTGCCTACCTAGAGCGAAATGTATGAGATATATGGTCGTCAATTCTCCGACTTTACAATATGATTATAGATTCGCATGGAATAATAAAAGTGAACTGAGAAACTTTTAGTGATTGTTAACATATAAATCATGAAAAATGTTTTTTTTTTAAATAGCATAAAGACGAGAAATATGTAGGTACATGGAATAACGATAGTAATTTAGTACATTTTGCAACATTTTCGAGCTGGTCTCGTTGAATTACATCGCGGTATAGGGGAAAGTAAAAATATATATATACTGCTTATCGATAGGAAGCGAAGGTGCGATGCCACCCCTAGAGGCCGCTCCGGCTGACGGATAGCTCGCCAGTTCAGTGGCAGAGCGAGATTGCGCGCGTCCCGTCGCGCCGTCCGTCGATCTCCGCGAACGGCGCCGCATATCGAAACACATTATCGAAATTAATTATTACACTTTAACTTTAATATTAAACGGCGTGCGAAATACGGCGCCGCGGTCGAAACGCAGCGCCGATCGGCGAACGATTGCGCGCCAATTTTGTGTTTAGTTCTTCGACGCGATCGAAAAGAAAACAAACATTGGCTTATCGGCCGCGAAATGGAGCGTTTGTCGGACGGTGTTATCACTTTTTGGGTGAAGTTTTCGTTTTTGTTGTGATCGTAGAGCCGAAATGCCCTAAACATAACCTAAAATAAGTCGGTTGATTGCGCTACGTGCTGTGATTAAAATAATCGCGGCGTGTTGATTGTGTTTTGTTGTTGTTGAATAATTAGACTCGGCGAGCGAGAGGAGCGCCGCGACCCGCGGCGGACATTTAGTAAAATGTGTAATTTGACAAACTGTCGATCGGCCATTTTGTAAACAGTGTCGCCGTCGCGCGCGAGCTACAAAGCTAGTTACGATGCGTTGATAAGAAGGAATCATTATTTTGTGTTAAGTACATTTAAGTGTTTGTGAAAAAAATTGAAACGCAAGCGATTATGACGCTCGCCGCGTGGACGGACGGCGCAGATTCGCTCGACGGATGAACGGTCGTGTCAAAAACACCAAAATGCCAGCAGAAAATGCTTTCAAGGTACCATTCACGCTTATTACCATTCAATAATAATAAGTTATATTTTTGTATTAGACTTAACATTAAATATCTTCGGCGCGAATAGTAATGCCTAATTTGCATAGTTGCCGCTCATTGAATGATTAAATTATACCATTTTATATCATTTCTTTGTTTCGCGGACACGGCATTTTGTTTCACATGATTGCGACTTGATGACTTTTAGAAACTGCTTGAGAGCGCAGTTTATAGGTTATATATTACAATAACCTATCTAGGTAATTTCATTGCGTAATAGGTGCGCATCTATAATTAGAAATGTATCGGTTTAACTTTGGTATTTTTATTACGCAGTCTATGGAATAGAATTTCTTTGGGTATGCGTGTGTGTGTGTGGTGATAATTAAATATAAAGTAATCATATATAGGTATAGACCGTCGCAAATAATTCGAGGCGATTAATTAGGTAGTTAATTGAAGAATCGTGTTTTTTTAAATCGTAATTTAAAAAAATCGTGTTTTTAAATTAGATTATTATTATGTCAGCCTTCGTCGCGCACGGACGCGCGTTCGAACCCGGCCGCCGACTGGCATTTCTCAGCAGTGTCGACTGAGTCGAGAGCCGCGCTCTAAAATGCTGCGTACTAATCAATAGACAACGGATTGCACTCGGGAATGTTCGGCGCGTGCGATGCCCCCCTCCGTCCTACGTCCGACTGGGAAAAAATAAATTCACAAGAACGCTCGTCAGTATAAATAATACTTATTTTATTAAAAAATTAATCTTGCATTAGAAACACGAAACAATGGACGAATTTAGTTGCGAGGATTTTTTTTGCAGCCGAGTTGAAAATGTGCTTATCTTATCGTGGCCACATATTTTGTTTGCTATAATTATTATAACTGGGTAAGCCTGCCTGCGACTCGTTTTGTAATAAGACTATACAATAAAAATATATTCAATCGGGTACAGTCGGTGTCTTGACGAGTGTGCATTTTTTCTCCCCGATGACTTCTGTGAAACGGTGTAATAATATATTGAAAGTGGACGAGTTTCCATCTGCGCCGACTGTACCGGCGACCGGGTAGAGCTCGCGCCCGTTGAGGCTCGTCGTATTGCGTTGCCTTATAACGAAAAAAAAAAACATTCACAGCTTTATAATTAATATTACTATCCGTTTTTTTTTTAAACTTTTCTTCCATGATGTGCGATATTATTTAAAAGTCGTAAAGAGCAAAAGTGTTGTTTGCTTAACAAATATTCTATCTGTACTTTTTTTCATTTATTTTTTATAATTTGAAGGATTCTTTATAGCAGTGCTCCGCAAGCGGTGTGCCGCAATAAAATTCAAAGTATTTTGATATTTTAGTGTAGAATAAAAATAATTATTATTTTTATTTATTCTTTATTGAAAAATCCACAGTATTACATTTTTACAATTACAAACAAAACTTATTACTTGTATATAAAACCAATTATGGAATTCGGTCATTTTACCTGTTAAGATTAGCATAAAAATTTGAAGTGTTTCTAAAATATATATAGATTATTAATATTATATACGTATTACAGTAGTTTTTTTTTTTTTGATGTGTTATGTGTAATTTGTGAGTGATGTTTGTGGTAGTCGTGAGTGTGTGACACTTGTATGTTAATAAAAATAAATTAAGTATGGTTTTAGTATGTATAAAAATAATTTATGATGAAGGTGATATAAATATAATATGTATGTATATTCTATATGTAATTGCAAAGTACTTATATGTTACAATTAACCATTAACAACACAACATTCTAACAATACAATTAGGTTTTATTTATCTTTACTATTGATGATATTGGAAATCTCTTTTTTGAATGATAATAAGGAGGTATTCAATATGTCGAATTTTGAAATATCTTTATTGTTATAAAGGGAGCAGATACGTGATATAATTTTTCAATGTTTCTCCAGCGCCTGGTGCCAATTATTGAAAACTGCGCAGTGTGCTTTGTACACACCATGACTACACCGAATTAGTCATAAACAAAGAAAAAAATAACCCTTTATATTGGGCAAAATAGCTTTTGGTATGCCGCAGAATTTTGGTGTGTCGTAGGTGAGAAAAGGTTACGGAGCACTGCTTTATAGGACACATCAGCATTGTTTAAATTTAATTTCAGAGCCATTCAGATTATTCAACATTCAACCTAAATACAATCGATAAATTGTTTTCTTTAGATAAATGATTTAGTTGTGTTAACAAAGAAAAACAACTAAAACCTAATGCTTAATTTTTTTTTATAATAATATTTTTTAAATAATCCTAATTATTAAATAGTAAATCAATAGAAAAAATAAATAGAATGTAAATTATCAAGTTTAATTTTATCGAACTTATAATAAATATTTTAATTTATGTAGAAAAATCCTTACTTAAATCTCGGACCTTACGAGTATGTAGGTATTTTGAAATAATATATCTTTATTGAAATGTATTAAATCTTACGTAGGCGCGTATTAAAACTATATTTAAACTTATTAGTACAGCAATTCAATAATTTTTTTTTATAGTATAAATATTTATAGTAAATAGTCGGACGACAGTATAATGTAGTGTTGGGTTGTGTCAAAATCGTTTTATCGATTAATAATGAATGCACGCCTTTATAATTTCTATTTCAAGATCGGAATCTTTTAAAGTGGAATTTTCGCGAAGTGTCATTCGAGTCGGAACGCACTCTACACCAGTTTCGCCGCCGTGTGCGTTCGGCATTAATATTAGTCCACGGTGGGATCACAGCCGCCGCAAAACACGTCACTTATAAATAATAGGAATACATTTTCTTGATATCTAAGTCGTTTAATGAAAACTATGTTCAAACTTTTCTATTAATTTTTCATTTTATCGCTGCTTATTTAGAAGGAAAAAACAGACAATACCTATTTCCAGAGTGTGCAACGTTTAAACTAATAATCTTAAATTAAGTATGATAATATATTTTTTTTAATAATTAATTAATTTTATCTAGACATGATAATGATTTTCTTATTGCTTAGTCGTGTTTTAATGTATTTTATTAATTAAGTAGATAAAAAAAAGTAATTGGCTATTTGCAATATAGGTTAGGACTTCTCTTGGGAAAATCTGATTTTTAGTTTCCTAAAATTGTGTTTGTTTAATAATGGATTTTTTCAATAATTAAACAATTTAAATCGTTACAAAAAGACCTAACAGTTTTACGAGACATCAGTTGCCAAACGCCGTTCTGCAGGGTCTATCGGCGAAACACATCAATTAGTTGTAACTGCATTTTCGTAAAATATATAAATTAACGGGATATAATTTAAAATAATAATAGTAAAAGTCACAATTTTGAAAACCCACAAAAACCAAATAAACATGCCGACTAACATATTGTGTGTTGAAATATTTTATATTGGCTTCATTTTTAACTACAATTAGAACGAAAATAGCAGTATAATATTTATTAGACGACGCGATACTAATCGTGGGTACTGGAAATGCCACGTTGATATAACTGCCGCACATCTCCAACATTTTTATTTGACGTACGTGTTTTGCAGTGGCTACCGATCGCTTGTACATCGGCGTAAACTTGCATGCCTCCCCCCCCCCGCCAAGAGGTGCCCTGTTTATGCCTATGCGCCAGTGTTTGAGAAGCGCTCGCTAGTGTGTATCGGTGTGTCGAATTTATATCTGCTCAAGGCTGTGTTGGTGAGCCGCTGATATGCCCACCAACACACTGTCACCTGTACGTGTTATTGGCATTGGTCGTTAACTTTTCAATTGTAATTAGTGAAAAAATATTTTCTCAATAAAAAATGTATCGATTCAAGGTTTTCGGACATTGTGTACTTGAAACGAGACAAATCACGTTTCGAAATTATATGTGTGTGTGTTTGTGCATCTGTGAGTGCCCTTTTTCCTTAAACATTAATTTTTTTCATTCCATTTACTTAGATTGTTTTGTTTTAAATATTTATATTATATTATAATACGTACGGCTAAGGATTTTTTAAAACTTACATTCACAAATTGTATATATACACTTATACAACAATATAAGAGGTTTAATTTAATTTTTAATATATCTTCAAGTCGAAATAACTTCAGTTCAAAAATCCTTAGTACGGGCCCTTCCTGGATAAGTAGACTTTGTACAAATATAACCTTTATTTAATTTAAAAATAAATAAATAATTAAAATTTTTTCTTTATTTCGAAGAAATCATAGCTACTTAAAACATAAACTTTTTAAAAATATTTTATTATTAAAAAAAAAGAAGACACCTGTTGATGTATATGGTATTATTAAAGCAAATATGGTTGTAATATGAGTTAATACTATAACAACCTTTCCGCTATCCATCCGATGTACTCTTTTCTGCCTAGGGTACTGGATATCGGGCAACCTTTCACTTAAAGCGGTCTATATAGTTGTATTAAAAACAGTTTATCAAGATCTTATCAATATTGATAGATCTTATCCTTAAATGAGAGCCTTAATTATACCGTGTTCTTGTCTTCGACATAGTAAAGGCAGATTTTTAAATTTAATTCTATTTAATAAATGAGAAACTGCTAATAGTTCTTTTTTAGTTGAATCGCTCTCTTATAAAATACTTTAGAGCCTTAGGAAATATAGTAATTGAAAGGCAAATGAAGGTTCTATTACTTAGTAAAGTTAGTTTTTTTAAATTCTATATATTGAAGCTGTAGTTAAACAAAAACCAATATTTGCCTACTGACCGCGCAAAGATTAAAACCTGACGCCATACAAAAATAAATCACCGAATTTCGAGGTTTATGTATCGATATGATTCGCCTTAAGGTCAGATAGAAGTTTCGTCGGACTGTCAAATCCGCTGTACGCATGCAGCGAAGGAAGGGTGGAGTGTTAGGCGCGTCGGCGTTTCGACGACCGACGGTTGCCGGCGGCTGCGGCGGTACGTCCGGGCCGCCGCGGCCCGCGTGCGCTCGGCTCGAGCTAAATCATCGGAGGAAACTGCGTCCGATACCGGAATAACAATTTGTTTTTTTTCGTTCGAGAAATTGATTAAAGCGACGTTTTTTTCGTGTTATTCGACGACAACTCTTTTAACGAGCATAAACCTTTTAATGCCATTTCCAAATATACTATACCAAACCCACAAACTTTAGGGGGTGTTTAAGTTCCCTATTAAGAGTAGGAAATTATGTAACAAAATGCGAACTCACCAAATTTATTATTTTTTGTAATAAGACCAGTGGCATCTGACAGCAATCATTTAGTTTGCTAAGATAAGTTTTAGGCCCTTATCTAAGAAATAATATAAAATTTAAATTAATTAGATATCTTATATACTAAGAAAGTTATTGTAAAATTTCACTTTTTCTGATTTTTCCCATTAACGAACTTCGCCGGGATTTTGTGTCTTTAAATTTTATGTATCAATTTGAAAGTGATTGGTGTAAAATTACGGCAGTAATTGTGTTCACAAGGAAGTGATATGGATAGAGGGGATGTGAAAAGCGAAGATATGTCAAAACCTTTTAGGTAGCTTTCCTGATGAAATCTACCAAAAAATGCCTACCTTAGAACGGTTCATGATGTTAGATACCCAACTTAAAGTTTAAAATACAATTGTCAAAAATGAATTTAATTCGTACGTAGCCTCGTACCGATTTTCCTATCAGTTGAGTTCCAATGTCACCAGAATTTAACATCAAAAATATCTAACACTGCAACAAACAAAAATTCACACTAACAAATAATGTATGACCACAAAAAAGATTAAATTAAAAAAGCAATATAATTCTAAACCCATAAATTATTCAACTCCAATTTGATTTTCGAAGTGAAACTTCTTTATACGCACTGTACGCAATTTTTCCCAGACAGACAATGAATCTAATGCGACACGCTCATTCGTTATTTATATATATCGTACGTGTGTTGGTGGCAATGCGTCGTTATTATTATTTTTTTCTTTGTTTATGTTTTTTTTTGTTATGCACACAAAAAAACATGTTAAATAAATAAAGTCACTTATAATATGGGTGTAACCTGGTCTACGTTTTATAAAACTATTTTAAATTGGAAGAATATCGCTTAAAACGCTGGCGGAAGTGTTTTTGGTCGTCTTTTTAAATTTTATAATAAAATAAAAAAGATTTAAGTAAATATCTAAATTTGAAAAACAAACTATTAGGTTTTTTTTTTTTTTTGAACGAAGCAATTGCATCCAACTTACATAATATGGTAGTAAAAGAACGCCGTTAGAAATAAGATATTTGTTCCCAATTTCTAAGTATTTCCAGGAAAATTTTCCTCGAGATTATTTTTTTTTATTTATATATAAAATTATGCTAATGGTACTTAAGGATTTGTCTAAAAAAAATCCATTAATATTTTACTAAATTCCATTTACAACCTCGAAGCTATTTTGCACTTTATCCTTACTAATATTACGGTTAAGTTTATTTTTTTAAATTATTTAATAGTTTTATGATTATAGTTCGATATGTTTATCAGTCGAAATGTAACACTGCAGATAATTTTAATACTTAATATTCGATATAACGAGTGTTTTAGTAGGTAATTTTTTTTTTTTCATTAATCTAATTAATTTTAATTTTCAATCAATTTGTATTTCAATTTTACCAGGAGCAGTTTTTATCCATCAAATATATACAAATACATTTTAAATAGAACCAGCACTTAATACACTGTCTCTTCTACTGATTTCTTAATCTTAACTAAAATACAATTTATTAATATATGCATAAAATTAAATACAAAATACTAACAAATTAGTTTTTATCTGATTTAAAATTGCTTCTTATTATTTACAACATCAAGTAAGTGTGTTCTAACTATTTAATAAACTTTTTTAGCGGGGTTTATTGAATAGCGTTAATTTTATTTAACAATAATTTATATTTCGGCGCTATAATTTATTGTCTTATGAAAAAGATTTGGAAAATAATAATATATATATAGATGTAGAATTTATTTATTTTTATTTGTTTATTTAACAGGTTTCCCTATTTTGTTTGTGTTGCTGACGCGTCCTTTTTGCATTCCGCAGGTCGTGGGCAGCCCGTGTGGCCAGCGCGGGCAGTACACCTTCTTCAAGGCCCTGCGGCTGGCCGGCAGGGCGGGACGACCCGACCGCATCCTCGCCATCGGAGACTTCTTCTTCGTCAGGCTCTGGCAGGACTCGGAGCTCATCAGCGTCGGTGAGGGATAACCACCATATAAACATTACACCGAATCAAAGTAGGCGCAGGCGAAATCCAATTGTACGAACGTGTATAAGACATTTAACCGTAAGGGTTGCTCATATGGAAAATTGTTTCAAACAAGAATTGTAGGGAAATTATAGGTCTACAATTAACATTTAGAACTGATTTGATCCTGCGCGGAGGTATACTTTTGTGAATTTTAAGAACCAATTTTTCCCACCCCTAGGGCCAATGGTTGATGCTATCAAAAAAGTTTGTTAAGATAAGTTTTAGGCCCCTTATCTAAGGAATAAAATAATATTTAAATGAATTTGATATCTTATATGCTAAGAAAGTTGTAGAAAAATTTCACTTTTTCGAAAAAATACCCTCATTCCCGCCCCCCTGGTCTGATTTTACCCATTGGAGGTCGCCTATCCCCTACTTTGATCCGGTGAAATCTACCTCCGCCTTCCGGCGTGCCGTAGGGGATTTTTTCCGTTCGAGTTCTAAAATCTACCTAAGAAAATCTATTAAAGGAACACTTTACATACCATTAGGATTTAAAAATGCAGAATTGCCGTTTTACTTTTTCGCATCCGACCAAATTGAACCGTAGTCTCTCCACAAGCGCGTGCGGATGAGATGGAATCATTGCCGGCGCCTAATCGAGAGGCTCAGTATAGATGAGCTGTAGTAATTATATCGAAACGACGGTCGCGCTCTTAAAATGCTACTCAGTAATTCCCAACATTTGTTGACCCGTTTCTTAGAGTATCGGAACACACGATCTTGAGCCTTTGGGAAACTCTACCGTGTGTTCTGGTACCTTGCGGTTAAAAAAATGCGATTAAATTCCCGACTGCGACTGACAGCTTTGGCCGCCATTTTGGCAAAACAAAACAAAATGGCGGCGCTTTGAGTATTTCGGTGACGTAAAACTCCATGCTTTGGCGATGTTTTTCACTATGTGTCGGAGGACATTTAAATTTAAATTTAAAAATGGTTTCAGAGCAAAAAAAATGTAAGCCAGCGAGGCCGCGCCGGGTTTTCGGCCGAGCGCCCGCGAGCAGAAAGGGAATTTACACGAGCGCTTTGATAAAATTAACAAATTCGGGCTTGAAATATTTTCGCGTTTTTTTTTTATAAAATATATAACATGCGATATATTCATGTAACGGTATTAATTTGTATGGATATTTTAATAAATAAATATGTTCTTTACATATATATAAAACCCACTTCAAAATAACCCTGCAACTAAAAAGCTAAAATAATAGGTTAAATTAACTTCTTAGTAATCGAAAAAGCGACTTCTTTTTTTTTGCCTCTTTCCAAATTTGGCCTCAAAGGGCCACTTCCCGAAAACAAAACTTCCCGTACTTTTAACCGAGGAAAAATTAACCTTAAATATTTAAACATTTATATGGGTAACAAGTCTAGATAGTTTATGATTTTTTTTTTTTTTTTATTTAACTACAGCGTTTGTATGGAAAAATTGCCGGGCGAGTCTAAAAATTGGTTTTTGACTCGAGGATACGTTTATAGCGGCGTCCTGCGAATTTCGAGACTGGCCCCAATGCGGGGGTGGTCACAAAATAATTTATTTTGAACTATCAAAACGCATTTTAATGAAAGTACTCAGGAATGAATCTTCGTTACCTTTATCTCTAGATGTTGGTTTTTTTTTCAATGACCTACGACTAAAAATGGCTTCAAAAACCGTATAAATATGGACACCGCATGATTTTTTTTTTTTTTACTTAATAAACTTACAAAAAATGGCCAGGAATGGTATTTAATTTAATTTTTTCCGAGTAAACTTTTTTATAAAATGCAAAAACGTCGACTTACGACTGTTTGCCTCTTAACTCTTAGAAAAACTTAAGAATTAGAAAGCATAACGCTCTAAGGTTCAAACGCGAAACTAATGACGCAACTCGGCTAAAAAATGACTCGTCGAAAGAGCTGTTAACCGTCTAATTCTAAGGGCCGTTTAGTTCAGCTAAGCTAACAAATAACCCAACTTGCTATATAGGACAGTCTTCGAAGTACGGGATAGGCAACCTCCAATTGTACGAACTTGTGTCGAACACTTCGAAGTCCGTTCGACCCGCACCGTTATCGGCAGGCGTGGTAGGGTAGAGCGTGCTTGTTACACAATGCACGAATAGCGGATCGCGTCACACTGACCTTCTGCACTAGTCACCTAAGGCAGGTGCGAGCGCAGTATGGCGAATTGAGATGAGTTTTTATACAGGATGAACGTTGCAGTATCCTTTTTAAGGGGTAATTCTTAACATAAAACTGAATAGTTTCGGTTTCGAAAAAAAAAACATATAAAAATATAAATATTCTTGAACGTTTTATTGTATCGTTGGGTTACTGACCTATCCAATCCAATTGTAGGTACGGTGACCATGAAGCCAGTCGGTTACTGGGTGGGGATTTAAATTTTAGTTTATTCCTCATATAAGGGCCTAAAACTTATCTTAGTAAACTTTTTTGATAGGGGAAAACCATTGGTCCCTAGGGGAAAATTTGGTCAAATTCAAGGATCAAATTCCTTCAAAATCTCAATTGTAGGCCTATAATTTCTCTACAACTTTTGTTTGAAACAATTTTTGATATGAGCAACTCTTACAGCACAGTATTAAGAGGTATTCGGTATAGCACTCTCGCTGTAAGTACGGCGTGGCGGCGGGTTGAGGTGCGCGAGCTGCCGCGCGGTCTCTCGCAAAACGTCCTTGTTTTAATATAAACGATTTATTAGTATTTTTATTGTTCAACGCTATCCCCACTAGAGTATTCGCGTTACGATCTGAGTCGTTGGGTCCCACATCGCTTTTATCTCGCGTGATGTGCGTAAGAGTGAGAGAGGCGCATATCGATAAGGTGATATAATCACCATATCTAATTTTTGGCTATGCACATACATATATTCATAAACGATTCACGGCCCAACTGCTCGGATCGCAACGCGACACCGTCCTCAGATCGCACATTTTCTTCCATGAGAAGGCCGCGACGTTTCAACCGCCTCTTTCGTCCCGTCCTCAGGTGAACTGCAGCTGGTCTGGCTCGACCGCATCAGCGACTGCACGTTGGTGAGCGTGCGCCTCTACTTCATGCCGGAGAACACTCCCGAAGGGCGCAGCGGCCACGGAGAGGTATGCCTTGCATTGCACTCTACACATAATATCGGGAAATTCGGCTATCACGTTGATTTTCTTCATCTAAATAGACGTACGAAAAATTGTTGATGATTTTTAATTTTTTTTTTTTGTTCAATTTTGACGTTGCCGAAAGCAACTTTTATTAATCAAATACAATGTTTATTAATCTTAAATAAAATACAATTTATTTATACATGCATAAAATATAATACAAAATACTTTCAAATTAAGTTAAAATAACTCGTGCATTTAAAAAAAAAAAAAAAAAAGATTGCAGGGGCTGATGGATGGGGATGATTTTTTTTTTTTTTCAATTTTTACGTTGTCGAAAGCAACTTTTATTAATCAAATATATACAAATACAATGTATCTTAACTAAAATACAATTTATTTATACGTGTATAAAATAGAATACAAAATACTTTCAAATTAAGTTAAAATAACTCGTGCATTAAAAAAAAAAAAAAAATTGCAAGGGCTAATGGACGGGGATGATTTTTTTTATTTTTTTTTCAATTTTTACGTTGTCGAAAGCAACTTTTATTAATCAAATATATACAAATACAATGCATCTTAACTAAAATACAATTTATTTATACGTGCATAAAATAGAATACAAAATACTTTCAAATTAAGTTAAAATAACTCGTGCATTTAAAAAAAAAAATATATTGCAAGGGCTAATGGACGGGGATGATTTTTTTTATTTTTTTTTTCAATTTTTACGTTGTCGAAAGCAACTTTTATTAATCAAATATATACAAATACAATGCATCTTAACTAAAATACAATTTATTTATACATGCATAAAATATAATACAAAATACTTTCAAATTAAAATACCTCGTGCATTTAAAAAAAAAAAAAGATTGCAGGGACTGATGGATGGGGATGATTTTTTTTTTTTTTCAATTTTTACGTTGTCGAAAGCAACATTTATTAATCAAATATATACAAATACAATGTATCTTAACTAAAATACAATTTATTTATACGTGCATAAAATATAATACAAAATACTTTCAAATTAAGTTAAAATAACTCGTGCATTTAAAAAAAAAAAATATTGCAAGGGCTGATGGACGGGGATGATTTTTTTTATTTGTTTTCAATTTTTACGTTGTCGAAAGCAACTTTTATTAATCAAATATATACAAATACAATGCATCTTAACTAAAATACAATTTATTTATACATGCATAAAATATAATACAAAATACTTTCAAATTAAAATAACTCGTGCATTTAAAAAAAAAAAAAAGATTGCAGGGACTGATGGATGGGGATGATTTTATTATTTTTTTTTCAATTTTTTCGTTGTCGAAAGCAACTTTTATTAATCAAATATATACAAATACAATGCATCTTAACTAAAATACAATTTATTTATACATGCATAAAATATAATACAAAATACTTTCAAATTAAAATACCTCGTGCATTTAAAAAAAAAAAAAGATTGCAGGGACTGATGGATGGGGATGATTTTTTTTTTTTTTCAATTTTTACGTTGTCGAAAGCAACTTTTATTAATCAAATATATACAAATACAATGTTTCTTAACTAAAATACAATTTATTTATACGTGCATAAAATATAATACAAAATACTTTCAAATTAAGTTAAAATAACTCGTGCATTTAAAAAAAAAATATTGCAAGGGCTGATGGACGGGGATGATTTTTTTTATTTTTTTTCAATTTTTACGTTGTCGAAAGCAACTTTTATTAATCAAATATATACAAATACAATGCATCTTAACTAAAATACAATTTATTTATACATGCATAAAATATAATACAAAATACTTTCAAATTAAAATAACTCGTGCATTTTAAAAAAAAAAAAGATTGCAGGGGCTGATGGATGGGGATGATTTTTTTTTTTTTTTCATTTTTTACGTTGTCGAAAGCAACTTTTATTAATCAAATATATACAAATACAATGTATCTTAACTAAAATACAATTTATTTATACATGCATAAAATATAATACAAAATACTTTCAAATTAAAATAACTCGTGCATTTAAAAAAAAAAAAAAGATTGCAGGGACTGATGGATGGGGATGATTTTATTTTTTTTTTTTCAATTTTTACGTTGTCGAAAGCAACTTTTATTAATCAAATATATACAAAAACAATGCATCTTAACTAAAATACAATTTATTTATACATGCATAAAATATAATACAAAATACTTTCAAATTAAAATACCTCGTGCATTTAAAAAAAAAAAAGATTGCAGGGACTGATGGATGGGGATGATTTTTTTTTTTTTTTTTCAATTTTTACGTTGTCGAAAGCAACTTTTATTAATCAAATATATACAAATACAATGCATCTTAACTAAAATACAATTTATTTATACATGCATAAAATATAATACAAAATACTTTCAAATTAAAATAACTCGTGCATTTAAAAAAAAAAAAAGATTGCAGGGGCTGATGGATGGGGATGATTTTTTTTTTTTTTTTCATTTTTTACGTTGTCGAAAGCAACTTTTATTAATCAAATATATACAAATACAATGTATCTTAACTAAAATACAATTTATTTATACATGCATAAAATATAATACAAAATACTTTCAAATTAAAATAACTCGTGCATTTAAAAAAAAAAAAGATTGCAGGGGCTGATGGATGGGGATGATTTTTTTTTTTTTTTTCATTTTTTACGTTGTCGAAAGCAACTTTTATTAATCAAATATATACAAATACAATGCATCTTAACTAAAATACAATATATTTATACATGCATAAAATATAATACAAAATACATTCAAATTAAGTTAAAATAACTCGTGCATTTAAAAAAAAAAAAATGCAACGGCTGATGGATGGGGATGTTTTTTTTTTTTTTTTTCAATTTTAACGTTGTCGAAAACAACTTTTATTAATCAAATATATACAAATACAATGTTTATTAATCCTAACTAAAATTCAATTTATTTATACAGGCATAAAATATAATACAAAATACTTTCAAATTAAGTTAACATAACTCGTGTAATTTAAAAAAAAGAAAAGATTGCAGGGGATGACAAATGCAATCAACTTTGTAATATGTAACTTCACACACACTATACATTTCTTTATTACTATGTTCTATGGGCCTTCTATGCGAATTCTAAAAAATGTAAAAAACTGTTTTTTTCTACGGTGTAAACTAATTTAAGCGGGCGAGCTTACGTCTTAATACTTAATATTGACCGTGACGATGTTTTAAGATGGCCGTCTTCTCTCGAAACCCCATACAAACGCCGTGGTATTTTTTGTTATTATTGTTCAGAAACATATATATTATATATAGTAAAATTGTATAATATATTGCTTAAATATCGTATTTAGATGATTTCTACGGCGTTCGCCGTTAGTTTACATTACTTCGAATGCTTTTTAATATTTTTACCGATTGAAAATTTTCAAACAAATTATATAGCCAGAATGTTCAAAGAAAAATTAATACCGAAAGCACAGATAGTTGCATCGCTTGAGGTAATGCACGCTGGTTTAAATACAGGCCTGTATTTTATGAAACCTTTTCACTCTCACCTATCTATCTGTGCGCTTATACAATACGGTCAAACTTTCATGTAAACTTTAAAGCCCAAACATTACAAACCCAAATTGTGGGAAAAAATATTAAAGGCAATGAAGGCTTACATAAATATTTTTCAATCAATCTACTTTTAAATATTATGCACAAACATTAATTTAAAATTTTACCTGAGATTCTCCGAATTGCAATTCGCTTAAATTAATGATTAAATATTAAGTATTATAATAGAAGAAATTCAATAATTGGCAATGTTTTCCATAAAGGGCAATAATTACTTCCTTAATCCCACCGCCGCAGTTTTAAACGTTTCGTCTCTTTTCCGCGCACACTTCGTCGACGATTTGTCCCTTTCGCTCCTCGCGTATTTCTCCCCTTTGAGAGCAAGCCGCTCGCGGGTGGTGCGAACGGTAAGGTCGCACGCGTAATGTTCGACACATCAAACGATCAGATGTAAATAAGATTTGTTTCTATACTATATGTAGTGTAACACTATTTTTATATTGAATATTTATTTATTTATATCGAATATTTATTTACCTATATATTTAATAATTGTTTATTCATTTCATTTATTTGTTTATTTATTTGTTATTTATTTTAATTGCTTCATTTATTCATTTTATTTTTTCATATTTTAAGTGTTCTTGAGTAAACACTTAAATTGTATTCATGTGTGTGTGTGGGTGTGTATATTTGTGCCTTAGGTAATTTTTATATTTTCTCAGGTTTTTGCGCTGGTCTATTGTATGCACTGTAACACTTCATATATAATCTTCTTTAGAACAGGTAACTCTTACCTAGTTAGGAAGGTTATAGACTTGTACTCATCGGCCAACTTGATTTCTCAATAAAAAAAAAATAACAGCGAAATCATAATAATGATTAACACTTTATTGGACACGCTCGAAAATCATATAAAACTGAAAAATTATTGCCGTATCTCCACCAGCTAAATCAGGTTATGTAAAAAAAATGTCCTTTCGCCGATAAAAGTTATTTATTTATGTATGCATTTGCATATTTTATTTATTTCATGAGTTCACATTAGTGATGCATCTGTATTATGTACAAACGATGGCTTAGTAGGTAACAAGCATGATACATGCATAAACACAAGAATGTTTGGTTCGCGAAATACGTGAACCTTACGAAAACGTTTAAATCCATCCAACCAAGCAATATCGACAAAATACAAGTATTAACATTACATTTATTATTAAAAAAAATATTATTTAATAATAAATAATGTGCTTGCCTCAAGGATAGGATGTAGAGTTGGTAAGAAGAGATTCTCAAATTCTATCAGGGAGTTCCGCATAAAACGCGGAAGGATTTGTAAAAAAAAATCCGATTTTACGTTTTACAAATTCCAAGGTTTTATTGAAGGGGTTGACCTTGGTTGAACAACTACTTGAATAAACCAAACAGTCTCATTAAACACGCTGTACTCTCAAATGAAGCTTTAAAAAATGTAACACATAAAAACTACCCGCATTTCAAAAATTGACATTGCAAGGCTTCCCATGGCAATATACTCTTGATATTAGTCATAGACAAAACAAGTTACTTTATTGTTGTCAGGACAACCCGATTCGGATACAGACTCAATTATCTAGGATGCACATTTGCCCTTTCATAACCATCCTACCATAGTTATATTTGAATGATTTTGTAGTTTTGATAGGTTAGGTACGCGTTATATCTTTAAAAATAACACACACTTTGTTTGATTTTTTTAAGTTAATTATTGGTACCCAAAAAATAAATGTAATAGGTTATTTTTTATTTCTTAAATTTAATACTCTACGTAAGTATATATTTGACAAAACCCATATATAACTTCAGATAAATTTAGGTTTTAAGCGTAATAACCCTGTGAGCGTAACGGTGTTTACAAAATCAACACGAAAACTAGATGAAATTTATTATATGATCAGGAAACTGCACAGTGCACCAAATACGTTTTGGAAAACGGCAAAAAAAAATGGCACTGCGCCGCCTTAAATTGCGTACCAATGCTAAACTATTAAGAATATGTCAATTTTTTTATGAAAGAAATGCAGATTTATCTAATTTCTAAACAAAATATTTAAGGTGTACAAATGTCTTACATATACATATTTCAAGATAAACGTGTTAGAGTTTCTACCTTTCTATATTTTAGATCCTTTCGAAAATAATAATACATAAAGTAGATACAATAAAAAAATATTTAAAAAAAAATATTTATTAAATTAATGTACCTAAATCTACAAGAGAAAATCGAATGCCAGTTATTTTTATTTAAATTTTGATATCAAAATCGGTGAAAATCTTTTGATGGTATAAATATTAATTGACCTTTAGAAATGTAGACGTGATTCTAAAATCATTTTATTATTTTTATTAGTACCATCTAATCGCATTAGTATCGTATTCTAATTGCGAAGGCAAATTCGCGTCCGACCGTACCGTGTAGCTAAAACATCTTCTCCGCGATGGGGTTTAGGATGAGATTGGCGCCGGGGGTTGGGGCGGGTGTTAAGGGGGGGGTGGAGGTTCTATATAGACACTTTGAAAACTTTGCTTGATGCTGTGCCTGTGTGGGTGGATTCGTATGAAACGGACTATCGTATAATGCGAATCGTACGACTTGGCGAAAATAGAAGAATAAAAACTACTCAGCTGTAAATCTTTTTCAGCTTCCGAGTACTCCTTAGAGTAGAGGAAAACATACGGCTAACTGCTCAACATGGCCTATACAATCTACGCTGGTACATACAGGATGTATTTTAAATTGCTACTGTCCTTTTAGGGGGTTGATCCATATGAACAACTAAACCGGTCTCACGAAAAAAAAAATATATATTCTCGAAAAAAAGTTTCGCATTAAAATAAAGATATTCTATTTAAATTTTGATAGTACTTGCTTATAATTCTGTTCTCGACCCACGCCGACTATATCTAGGTCAATCAGTCAGTCAGCAGTGGCGAACCCTCGCGCCGCAGGTAATGTTTTTTGCTTTTATGCGATTATATGGGTAAATTAGTTCAATGTTCGATTTTAGTTCATAATGTAATTTTTAGCACAACTTTACATGCATACAGAATACGATATGAAAAGGCATATCTCGGCTCAAATTTGGTTGTGCTTGACGATCACGGCCTGGGATAAATTTTAGGCTTTAGTGAATTTTCTTACTGTTTTATCCAGTTATTATGAAATATATTTTTTCTACTTAGATTTTAAATCATTATTTGATTAGTTGGCATGCCTCTGCCAGCCAGTATTCGGGACCACGCCCATCCCCTCCTGGTCCAGAAGTCCGCCCCTGGACCTCGATAAATGTACAGCGTCCTCAAACACTCAAACGGCTTCTAATAAATTTGAAATTCCTTTTTCTTGCAATTGGGAACCATATTTCCAGTATGTTTCGCCTAATTACCGTCTAATTGTTGGTATATATCAACCACCTGAAAGGATAGCGTCCATTTTTAATACATTTTTTATATTTACGTATTTTGAAACTTATACTGGAATATTCCTTTGGATTGGGTTATAGATACTTTATTATGCAATTATCGTGTCAAAATTCCCTCGGATCTTAGTAAAAAACAGTTTTGTATGTAATAAAAATGCACTACCTGAAATAAAATGTCGTAAGTGGTCGCAACCTAAATTGCCACTGACGCAATTATGACACTTTCCGAGCTGCGGGATTCCACGCAGTTTCATTCAATGTGGCTTCAACTGTTTGCGTCGCTTACGTCTCTCTAATCCGAGCTGAAAGATAATAAATGAATATCGCTAACTTGAATGATTATGCCAAATCAAATTTTACCGAGGAATCTTCTTCAAATGGATTTTAAAGTGACTCCTGTTTATATGTCGATAGAAGCTATTTTTTTTTTTCAATTTTATGACAGTTTTTGTGATTAAGTCTAAATTTGATATCTTTCAACATTTTCCGGTCTGTTTAATAATGTCAAATGCCAAAAAAAAAATAAGATTTTTCACAATTACGAACTCTTGCAAAAAAAAAAAATGGTTTAAGGTTATTTATTTATTTATGTTAAATATATTATAGCCTTATTTATAATAACTTTATTAATAAATACATGCACAATAAAAGTGAAAATAATTACAAATTATTATTTGAAAATATTATTTTTTAGAATCATTTGTTTTTTTTTCCATTTCACTTGTATCGTACTATAACCCAACCGACATCTTCATTTATGGTTTCGTTCGAGAGGCAAATTTTATCTTTTCTGTGACGACTGAAGAGGTTACTAAGAACTGCCTTTAATATTTTCTGTTATTAATATATATTTTTTTTTTATTTATCGTAACATATGAAGGAAACACAACACTGAAATATAGCTGCAGACTATTCATAATTTTTACCTATTAAATATTGCGTATTTGTTTGAGTGCATTCCAGATATATCTTCGCGTTTCACATCCCCTAGAACCCAAAACCACCCTCAATATATCTATATCACTTTCTTGTGGATACGTTAACTGCCGTAATTTTACACAAATCACTTTCAAATTGATACATAATATTCAAAGGTACAAAATCTCGGTCAAGTTCGTTAATGGGCAAAATTAGAGCAGGGGGCGGGAATGGGGGTATTTTTCTAAAAAGAGAAAATTTGCTATAACTTTCTTAGTATATTAGATACCGAATTCATTTAAATTTTATATTAATTTTTAAATAAGGGCCTAAAACTTATCTAAGTAATCATTTTTTATAGCACCGACCATTCGTTCCAGGGGATGGAAAAAGTGGTTTTTCAAAATTCAAAAAATCACACCTCCCTTAAATCCATTCAAAATGTTAATTGTAGGCCTATAATTTCCCTTCAACTTTTGTTTAAAACAATTTTTGCTATGAACAACCCTCACGGTAAGGGATGACCAAAATGTTTCTACCTCCGCCTCCCGGCGTGCCGAAAAGGGATTTTTTTCCGTGTAATACCCACATAAATCTCGACTACTTGCTAAAAAGAAATGTTTGCCGCCGCTGTCCAGGTGTTGTGCGATATTTCGTGGAGTGCAATAATGACTTTATTTTAAAAGCGCCTTTATAAAATGCGGGGGTGAGATCGAGGGAATGGAGGGAATATTCACCAGTAATTTCTTCCCGTGGTAAATCTGCATTAGTTTTCCTTTATAACGCATGCTATTTCGTATACCTATATAACTATATAAATATAATAGGCGTACGAGAATGCATTTTGACGAATGTATCAATCCAGGCTGAAATGTAACTTGATAAATCGATAGCTCTCCCGATTGGATTATCCCGATCGGACCGGGTTCGCACGTGATATAATTCAGTTATTTTAGGTAGATTTCATTAGGAAAGCTGGCACCATGCATGCTATGGGTACCATGTCATGATTTCTGGATAATTTCGACATATCTATGTTTCACATCCCTCTATATCACTTCCTTGTGGACACGATAACTGCCGTAATTTTACACTAACCACTTCAGGGCGGTGGGAATAGGGTTTTTTTTTTTCGAAACAGTGAAATTTGGCTATAACTTTCTTAGTAAATAAGTTATCGAATTCATTTAAATTGTATAATATTTCTTAGATAAAGGTCTAAAACTTATGTTATTAAACTTTTTTGATAGCCCCAACCATTGGTCCTAGGGTTGGGAAATTTTGGATAGGGAAAATTTAACGGGTTGGCGTCAAGACGTGCTTATTTTTACGCCCTGCGCTCTAAAAATTACTGTACGCTCTACGAGAAAGTCCTGTAGGTTTACTGGCAGCTAACCGTTTCGTTGCTCCTATAGTTCGATTCTGGTTAACCTTAACATACTATTTGGTATGGTTACCGAAGTTTTAGTAGGCTCAACCAACGTTCCCCGAACCGCTCTACCGAAGTGTTCGGTAGAGAAACTAGATGTACAGTCTATCAAACAGATTGCATACTTCGGTTGGGTCTACTAAAGTTCAGTAGCCACCATAAATCATATATTTTTTCAGTGTATTGCCTTCACGCGCACTTACCCACTACGCGTCTGCATACAAACGAATGGCACGATTGATAAAACACGATAATACATCCTTGAATGACGCCGAAATGTGTATTACAGGGTCTATGGTAAACACACAAACATCTCGGTATAGTGTCAAATTAACGTTGCGACCCCGATCCCCCCGCCCACACCCACACACCCACCCCCCTTTGCTGGTGGGGTGGGCACGGGTTAACCTCCTTTCCACCCATAGGCGCCGGGTAGGGTACACGTGTATGGGGGCGATACATTCATTTCTGATAACACATTCGCCTTCCAGGAAAAGGGTGTAGATAAAGCCAGTCTTATTAGGGCATTTTATTTGAGGTTTGCATTAATCATTGCATCATATTGAAAAATATATATATCCCTTTCGGTACGCCGGAAGGCGGAGGTAGATTTCGCAGGATCGGTTGGAAAAAAACATAAAATAAAATAAATTTTAGGATCTCGTCCTTCCGAGCTCGCTATAACATTTGAGCCGAGCCGTAAATGTATCGGAAAGGGATAAAGCATTAATGGCGCTGTCTCGCTTGCGGTTAAGGTTAAACTGCGCATACTCTACGATTGCATGTAAAGCCTGAATGTATACAGGGTGTCCCGGGACCATTCCCTAAGACTTGAGGGGGTGTTTTTGTTCCCTATTACGCGTAAGAAATTGTATTAAAAAAATGCGAAAATAATTTATTCATTTTGATTAAAAATGTTGACATATTGAAATGAAAATTTTCAAATTAATCTTATTTTGAACAGCGGGCCGTGTTATTGATACGATATATGTCGTGAAATCAACCGAAAGATTAATAGTTTTGACATATAATTGACAAACTTTTTTTTTTAAATAATTGCTATGACCTAGGTCATATACAATTATTTTGGGCCTTACTCAACTAGGCCAAATGCGCCTGTGGTAATGAAGCATTAAAAATGGTATGACCATGTGCGGATTTGAACCCGCGACCTTTGGGCTAATAGTCCAACGCCTTAACCACGATCTGTTAATACACCCCGATGTTTAATTGTACAGCAATTGTTAAAAAATAGTACTGAGCCTTATGGGCCATGCCTGGGTGTAGAATCGGCTCATGCTAACCATGAAAATGCATTGTCATCGGAACTGAACCACATGACAATTTTTAACTCCGTTAGGATAAAAGGAAGTGGTTTCTAATTCAGCTCGCAAGATTTGACCTAAACCGGCACAAAAACATTGCAAGCTTAATAAAACTGTGTAAAAACTAACTTCGCGAATGGATATAAAATCGATCGTGTCATTCGCACCTATTAGCGATTATTATTTTACACCATTGTCCATTCCTCGTGTATAAATTACACGTTGATGGAATGAATCGATAATGGTTAAATGACATGTCGACTTGTCTATACCTAGAAGGCAGCTGCACTCTATACACTGTAGAGCTTCTATACGTTCATTTATAAGAAGCTACTATCCCCGTCCTTTGATGCTCTCGAAAAACAATCATAGCCGTTTAGATCACATCGGAGGCTGACAGGATAATATAGATATTCAACATTAAAGTCAACAAATTTCTAGTACTAATTAATGAAACAGCGCTTAAATATAACATATCGCAAAAATTATCACAACACTGCTGTTGGAACGTATTACTTATTACTGGCCAGTTAAAATGATTATAAACAAGCCGTCTTACTTAATTAACTTATTAGATGAATTCAATTCATTTTTTTATTAAGAATACTCAAAATTAATTAAGTTCAATAAATGTACAAAAAGTAATGTGACAAATGTGATCCTCACAAACCTCACAAAGTGAACATCTTCGAAGGAAGAAATACAAAATGTATGAGAAAATGAATTTTCTTATTAAAATTTTTTTCGTGAATTTTCCCATTGTTTTAATAGTTATTTTGCTATTCGGGGCGGAGGCAAATCCAACAAATCGAAGATCATAAAAATCGGTCCAGCCGTTCTTGAATTATAAATGGTGTAACTAACTAGTTTTTCTTTTATATACGAGTCCGCCCATTTTTAACGCTTCATTACAACCATCTCCCCTGACTCTAGCACAGTCACGTATGGCCTAGTTGAGTAGTGCCAAAAAAATAATTGTATATGACGTAGGTTATAGCAATTATTAAAAAAAAAAAGGTTTGTTACGTCTGCTTAAAATATATAGCCTTAATGTAGAGGTGTAATAAAGTTATAGTTTTCGATCTTGTTATGAAATAAAGTATCTGAAGCGATATCGAAGCGCTTATAAATTTTCAACACTTTAATAAAATAATATTTTATAAATTTACAAAAAAAAAAAAAGTTTTGGAATAGAATAATTATTATAAATTATTTACCTATTTACATTGATGCGATGTGCATTTCACGCCGCTCAATTCGTATTTATTATAATAAAATTTCTATGATATTTCTCATCTTATAAATAAATAAATAAATATGTATCTAATATCGGACAATTCATACTATTATTATAGTCGGCCATACATTGGTAATAGGTAGTGCGTATGTAGATATGTACTATCGAGGCGTTAACGCCCTGGTCGTGTTATCAGCAAAGCGATAAGAACGAATAGAAATTAATTATGTCGGCGAGTGTACCTGCGAGAGTTCGCCGAGTTTAACGGTCGACTGTACGCGCCCCCTCCCCGCGGCCCCGCGCCGCGTCTCAGTACTGCATTGTACCCAAGGATAGGACGGCGCGGTTCGGCGGAGGAAACTGCGTTCGACGTTTGAATTTCGGAACAAGTGTCGAAAGTGCGGTTTGAAATTTTGAATTCGGCGTCGTTTCGAACCGGATTTTTTCTTCATTGACGTCATTTTTTATCTGCGGCCAGTAAAATCGAGTTATGAGGGGGAATATCTGGTTTTTTTAGTATTTAAATTTAAATATTTTTATTTACGGTTTACTTATTTTTCCGCTGCATGAAGAATATTATGCACACATTTTTTTTTTAATTGAGAAATCAAGTTGGCCGATGAGTACAAGTCTATAACCTTCCTAACTAGGTAGGAGTTACCTGTTCTAAGGAAGGTTATATATGAAGTGTTACAGTGCATACAATAGACCAGCGCAAAACCCCGTGAAAATATAAAAATTAACCAAGGCACAAATATACACACCCACACACACACATGAATACAATTTAAGTGTTTACTCAAGAACACTTAATATATGAAAAAATAAAATGAAGAAATGAAACAATTAAAAAATAACAAATAAATGAAATGAATAAACAATTATTAAATATTTAGGTAAATAAATATTCGATATAAATAAATAAATATTCAATATAAAAATAGTGTTATAGTACATATAATATAGAAACATATCTTATATATAGTGAAGTAGTGATATATACATTGGGCATAAACATATTGGTTTGACATATCTAAGTAAGCATTTTTTTTTTTTTTTAAGTGTTTAAACACATACTTATACTCTCGCAATAAAAAAGAATGAAACCATATCAGTACAAGCTTCTGGTTATACAGGCTGGTGCAGTAGTTGTATATGTTCGTCTGGATTAGAAAATTACGCGAAACACTAGAAAAATGAACACAATAAGTTTGAATTTAGGTAGTAAAATTTGATGATAGCTGTAAGTACAGAGGTCAAGTTCACGCTGTTGAAGATTTTGTCATAACGCTGTCATAAAGTCCATTTTTAAATGGTATAAGTAATTCTTACAAGCTGTAAAAAAATGGCATCTCTCCACTTACAATATTGAATGTTTGTTTCTAAACATTTTGTTCATTGGAAATACCTTTGGCATTTCACAAATGTTATTTTCCATATCATAAGATTTTTTGACCTTTTTTTTATATTAAAAGATATGTATTTTTTTAGTCCAATGTGTCATTTATACCATTTTCGCGGTTTACGTAGTTTCCTCCGCTTAGTATCGGAGGTATTTCGTTTAGAAACACTTCGCCGTAATATAATGCTCTGTTTGTATGTGGATGTTCGGCTGATTATGTATACTGACAGGCCAGAGGCGTGCGCCCTTTATGTTCCTAATTAATTGCGCAGCAATTATTATTCGTTTATTTTATCAGGGTTCGTGTAATTTATTAAAACCTTATAGCATTCGTTATATTTCTTTGTTTTTCAGCGTTAAATATAATATATTTAAAAAAAAAATCGAAAAAACTAGTGTTTTTGTAGTCTTTATCTAATTTATGTGTTTAATATGTTACTGAACGCCAGTATAATATATGATTTTTTTAATGTCATTATTTATTGAATCATTGTAAATCTTTACAGCTAGTCATAAGACAGTTACATAAAAAATACATTAATCTGCTACTTTAGCCAACGGGTATTTCCAATTAAACATTACTGTTTAAAAGAACACGAGAACTTGAAATAGTATTTATATTTAAATGGACATAGCTGGTATTTTTTTAAAAAATTATGTGAGTGTTGTAATTTGGGAATGTAATTAGGGTGTGGAATATAAGAAAGCCTTAACTTGTATGTATGTAGAATCGTGAACATAATGTTATATATGTATATGTATGGGATGGTGACGAAAATAATAATACTAATTTTATTTCTGTTTTATGAAATTTTCGTGATATTGAGTCGCCTTTATGCAAATAAAAAATGTGTAGATCGTTAAAATTGTTATTAAATGTTATTACAATACAGTTTAACACTGAATTCATTGTTAATTTGTTTTACACTTGGGCACATGAAATCATTCTTTATGCCTAAGACGTGACGGAACCCTTAAGAACAAACTGCTTAGCAAATATGAGCTGTCTATTTGGTTATGTAGTACGTTGTGCAATAAGATTATATTGATTAAGTGGTCATTGATAATTTTGTTTATTAACAACTGATTTCTAGTCGTTTTAAATTATCCTATCAATTTTTATTCAAACTAACTAATATGATTGTGTATTTATAAATGCCTTACATTTTTTATTTAGCTTTATTTATTTCACTTTGAAACGTTACGACGAGATTAATAGCGAGTGAGTATTAAGTGAAACCATTGAGTGATATGTTACCAATTTAAAACAGATTATTATAATAAAAAAAGACATATTAATTTGTCAGTCTCTTACAGTTTATATTATAGTTTATATTTATATTATATTATAGTTTATATTAAAAAAATAAAATCTTTTTTAGTTTTGTTATGAAAATACGCACGTAAAATTAGATCGCGCCGCCACTGGCGAGAAAGCGCTGCTACCTACGCTCGCGTCGGTGTGTGTGTGTGTCGCGGCCGCGTTCTTTCGATGTGTGCGCGTGTACGCACGAGCTGTGCACAAACCAGACGGACGCCCTCACGCATACAAACACACTCGCGGCAACGGGCTCAATCCGGAATGGAAAAAATGTACTGGATGATAAACCCGAAGGATATTAAAATATTAATGTTGTTTTCTTTTCGTTGGCGTTATTGGCGAATTTAACGAATATAGGTCCATTGTTATCTGAACATAATATTTGCTTATTTATTACACTTGCAAATCTCCACTCTGATTATCCTTTATAAATTAATATTCTACAAATATTAATATTTGGTTGGGATTTAATTAAATGCATCGATATACACAAGAATATTCACAAATGGTTTATTAGTCTATTAAAATCGTAATAATTACGAAATGTAAGCGTTTAATTGCGGACATGTGGACAGGTCTCTGCCGTTCGACGAGCTGTCAGCCCTCTCTGTCGCTTGCGGCTGTCCTTCTCGCTTCCTCTCACTCTCAATACAAACACTAGCCCTTGCAGGCACGGGCTCGGGATCAAAATAGTCGATGGGGTTCCGCAGAATTTAATATTTTTTTTGTGTAACAAACACAATTAATTTTAAAGTATCAGCATTAATATATTGATTTAATAAATTCATTATCTATTTTTCTAATTAAATTAATATTGTATAAACTTTATGGTTAGTTTTGACAATATTATGTACTTTTTAAAAAGTCGAAACTCCAAACACATTTATTTAAATTATCTATTTTGTATATCTACTTAAGACGCAGTCGGCTGGTTTAAATATAGACCTGTATATTATGATTTACTCCAACTTTCGCCTAGGTATTTTTTTAATTCGATACGCGTTAGATGCAACGAGGTCATATATTAAATTACATACCTAATTAATAAATGATTACTATTTTTTTTTATTTTTTAAGTATGAATTCAACACGAGAGAATCTCAGAAGTAAGTAGATACGTAGGGTTTGATAACATTTCGGTAAAATAAGTTATTTAGACATCTTCAGTCGAAAATTTTTTTAGTTATTGTACTGTAAATATAATATTAAACTTTGTGATGCAGTTAAAGTGACAATTTGGAGAAATGGGAAAATCCTTCGAAGGCCTTAATAGAGTGGCCTTTTTACTTAAATTTAAGGGTTTTTTTTTGTTTTTTTTTTAAATGAATTGTGTTATGTTTATTTATAAAAAAAACATTGAGTGTAATATTCATATTATTTTTTTTCTCATCGGGTAAAAATCATAATCGGCGGATATAATTTCAGTTGGCATTTTTTTTTTACTTACCCATAAAGTCATAGTTTTGCTATTGGATCAATCGCTCGTTTTTGGGTATATTCATGACTAGATATAGCTATTTTTGTTTTATCTTCGTGCTAAATTACATTACTTAAATAATAACCTCTTGAGGATCCTATATTTTTGTATGCCTTATCACTGCGAGTGGATATGTGAATGTTAAACGGCGCTAACGATTCAGCTCTCGGCTGCACAGTTTGAGGAGTTATGCACATACATAATGTTTGTTTTTTCTCTATGGCCGTCTCTCGGCTATTATCATGTAATTATTATTCCAACGCGGAGAGTTAAAACTGATATAAAAACTTGATTCGGCGCAACATCGTCGCTAGAAGGTCAGCGGGCACATTTCGCTCGCTCCGTTCTATCGATTGTTTTTTAGTTCTCTTATTATTTATAATTAAGGTGATGTACTTTCCGAACGGGTGCTTTTTCTATCTCCACGCGCCGTCATATTATATTTGAGATCCTGGTATTATTGAATTCTTCCGATTTAATACTTAAAATACTACTTCTACCTAAAATATAATTGCTAAATATATCTGCCCTTAAGATTCGATTATATAATTTAACTATCTGCCCGCCCCGACTACGCAAGGGCATATTTTTTTAATCACCGAGGAATTTATTAATTTACTATTTGAATACAATATAAATATTTAAACACCCACTTATTCAACAATCTTACTTGCCCTTAAGCACATAAAAACGCACAAAGAAAAGGCGAACTCAACAACCGATGTTATTCAAACCGAGTAGGTTAGCCGCGGGTTGTAAACTTATACCTAAAACTGCGGTGCGTGATTTTGAAGAAAATATACAAAGAAAATACTTACGAAATCCCCGTGAACCGTCTGAAGTATTTCACGGGCCAAAAAAACCCAACAAAAAAAAATAATTATAAAACCCGGGACATGATTAGAAAAAACTTTCAGCTCGACAAATCCAATTTTTTATTCGTTTTTAATAATTGCTACGACCTAGATCATATACAATTATTTTGGGCACTACTCAACTAGCTCAAATGTACCTGTGCTAGAGTCAGGCGATGAAGCGTTAAAATGGGATGACCACGTGCGGATTGGAACCCGGGACCTTTGCGTTAATAGTCCAACGCCTTAAACTCTAGACTACTATGATCTCTATATAACGTGTGATAATTATTTATTTATTTATGAAATCGAGTATATTTGATTATAATATTTTCAAACGGAATATTGTCTAAAATCACATTGTTTTTAACAGGATGGAGTTTTAGAATGTGTGTGTGTGTGTGTGCGTGTATGTGCATAGCGTTGCCTAATGTTGTTACATGCAAAGTAGGTTTTTCGAATAATAAATCTGAATGTATGTATTTTTAGACCATTTCCTACTGCGACTCGTCACCGTGTTCAAAATAACGAAAGGCATTGATTTCACGACAATTTTTGGATAAGTAATTGCGTTAAAAGCGTATTATCTTTATATTCTTTTAAATGGATAAAAAAAAACCGACTGTGTAAAACCTTAACAAGTTGGTGGTGGAATAACCCCATAAAATTATATGCACGAGAAAAAGTTCCAGCTGTATAGAATTTCTATACAAGAATCGAGAGTTAAATTCTTAAAGATTTTTTTTTTAATTCTTTGATTCCGTTCTTCGTGTCGAAGCAATTGTTGAACACTGATTGTTTCCGTTTTTAGAAGCCGTTAGATGATATAAAACGGTTTAACATCGCGCGCAAGACACAGATGAGCACTTTCAGGAAGAGCCCCCCCCTAATTGTTTAACTCGCGCGGCGATCATCTCGTTATGGTAATAAGGCCCGGTTGCAGCGATAAACACCTTTTGTTTCTTGGTATCGATACAAATATTTCATCAGTAAGGAGAGAGACGGCGCTATCTTCCTGACGGGATACGAACAGAGGCAGGCTGACTGTATTGGGTGGCCTTACAATAAATAATACAAAAATAAAAACAACTTCGATCCGTAGACAATTTTCTTGCATATTTTATGGTTTTACGTTTTATTTATTCAGTTGAAATAAATTAATAGTAAGAATATATTTTTAAAAACAGGTTTTTATTTAAGTGCGTATAAAAAAATTGTGCAAACGTCAATAATTATAATCTTTGGACCAATCCAATTATTAAATAATATTATTACGAGACACACTCGATATTTTTATAGTATTTTAGAGTATTTTATAGTTATAGTATTCGATTTTTTTTAAATAACTAGCGAGTAGTGACTAGAAAATATACACCAGTAAATATGTTACTCTAACATAGTAATATAATGGGCGAATAAGGCTCAGTGTACCCCAGTACATTAAGCCATGTTCGAAAATACGAGTTATTTAATTGATGATGTTATTTCCATACAATTATTTATGATTCGTCGCAAATAACCATCGAACGTATCTTAGTTTCATCGTAACCATTAATTATTATTTAGAATCGATAATCAGTTATTCCGCTATATAAGCTAGTTTGGTTTGATTATGCAATTATTTATTTTTATGATTCATGTTTTGAAAACTTTCAATTTTGTTCTTTGGATTTTATCATATAACACTACCGCCATTTTATCTTATCGGGGATTCATAATTCTATAACCGATACGAATGGATCGACACCATTGGTCAAGCCATCTAACATCGATGTCAACTAGTGGAAGCTAATGTTTTCTCCAGTTTTTTTTTTATATATTTTTTATGAATCGTTTAACCCTTCAAATTTCAGCCTTTTTAAAATGAGTCAATTACGCAAACTAAAAAAAGACACAAAATGGCCGCGTCCGCCACGAGGCGCGAGATTAGATCCACTTTTTCGTGTTGCAAAGCTATTTTCAATAGAGTATCTTCATTTAAACGGATATTTTCCGAACGGTTGGTGCTACTTAAATAAAAACAATTTGTCAGATTTTCAAACGATATTTGTATTTTAGTCCAAACGACGCAGAGTCGATTTTGATATGTCGTCATGGTCATGTAATCAAGAATCAATCAGGCAGGTTGATAAACAATTTATTATTCATTAAGTGTTCATTGGGACACGTGTCAATAAAATACTCGTATGAGGCTAGTGACAAGACGAACTCGATTTGCTTTCGCGTGCAAGGGATAGACATTGCAATTTTGTTAATAAGCTCGCTGTCATGTGTGTGTGTGTAATAGTCGTATTATTATTAATAATTTAAATACACTATCTACACCCTGAGATTAATTAAAAAAAAAAAAATAGCTCGAAACCTTTCACAACCAGATAACGCCAATTCTCTAATTTAGCCGTTTGTGCCGCCCGCAGGGTTGAAATATTACGTTTGCATCTAAAATCGTTTATTTATGAATATATTTCGTAAATAGTTTCGGTGGTGTTGCTGGTATTGGCAGGTGATAGTGTTTTTTCAGTTAAGTTTTAACATAGTTTGAGGGAAAAGGGTGGATAAAGATTTGCGTAGGGAATTCCATTCTCGAATATATAGTTCTAGGAAGAGAAAAAAATGAAGTTGACATTTTTCTTCCTAAAAGAGATTTGATCGCAGCTTACCGATATTTACGACTAAAGTAATGTGGGCTGGATAGAGATAAGTTATAACTATTCGACGCGACATTATGTAAATAATAATAGTTGTTTAATGGCAAGGGTTTGATATTCCAGATTGGATCATTTTCTCCTTCTCAATCCACCTTTATGCGGATAATATATTATATATTAACAATTTGAACTATGTTCGTAAAAAATATCATTAAATAAATAATTTAAAACGATGGTGTGAACGGCGCTTTAATGTCGTCGAATGTTGCCTTTTCCGAAATCTCTTCTGTGTGCACAACCATATCGCGCTGTTGCGCGTAGTCTTCGCAAAACACGTCACAAAATTGACATAACGACAGAAGCGGCTCGTCGTCCTAGAAAGTATTTGTTTTGGCTATTTTTCAGCGTTGTAAAAGGTCACGCGATGCGGTGACGTGATCGCATCCCTTAACTAATAAAGATGCATCGCAGCGAAATGGATAGAACGATATAATGAATAAAACCAAACAACATCAAATGTAATGTACTTAGCACAGTGGATCTTTCACCGTACACAAAATTGAAAATCTCAGGTTAAATTCCCGGTGGTGGCTGTGTGGAGTGAGTGCCATCAGTGCATTGGTTCATTCTACCTATTTATTTATTTAATCGAGAAAAAACAACGGGTACAAGAGATGAGATGAAATCTTAGAAAAACTTATGATTTAGGTTAGTCTTGCATCCTTACAAGTTTTTCACATATAGAGTGATTTATTTCATGTCTAATGCTAAGTTATATAAATTTACTGACATTAATATCATGGTTAAGTGTATACAATTGCAAGCATAACTAACGCAGTACTACTTTATAACTAAGTACACAAAAGTAAAATTAAAAATAGGGACAAAAATAAAAATAGAAATAGTGCCAAGCAGAGTTTATTTAAATAAATAAATAAATAAATATGTAAAATGCATTTTTTTATTTATTCGTTAATATTGGATAAATTTACAATGTAATGCAAAAAGAAATATAATATAATCTGACTCAATCGCGTTGATACTTATTCATCTAAGTTACTTATTATTCTTATGAATCAGTAAAGTGCTGAATTTACAAAAATAAACTCAAATAACAACCGGCACGTGTTTTGCGAAACACATTTGACTTCTCGCTATGATGAAATCCATCTGTGTTCGTGCGCAGGTTCGAGCGTCGGATGCGTCACTCGTATCGCTCGCTCTCGCTCCGACGCGAGCGGGGCCAGAAGGGCTACATTCGTCGAGCTCTTCCACCGACACCAACACAGTCAAGCGGCCGTGTGACATCGCGCCTCACTCACACACGCGCGGAACTGCTAATTATAAAGCCGATAAGACACTGCTCTGTGCACAAAGGTGCCTTTTTATGAATTCCAACTGTCATTCGTAATCGAACTCGCATTTCGAGGCCCAAAATATTAAGGGTATTGAGATTAAATTGGTTATAAGAAATGTTAGAAAAAAAAATAAGTATAATTATTGGTTATATAATTTTATAGAAAAGATGAGGCCAAAAAATACCGTTTAAACTTTTAATTCTAAACAGCTTTATTGTAAAATTATTTTTCATTTAAGAGAATCCCTACCTATATTAAAACAAAATAAAACAAATCTTTTCCATAGCAGTTTTTAAGCGATTTCAATAAAGGGGGTGGTTCCTAATATTATATTGTGTATTTATTTATTGTACATAATTAATTTGACAAAAATAGTAGTAGTAAAAATCACAGTTATAAATGAATATTATAAATGCACCGGGAGCGATTAGCACTGCTACATTTTGGGCCCTGCCTTCTTTACTAGACTATGTCTGTACTAAGGAAGGCAGTGTTATATTGAGCTACAACTGAGAATGTCAAACCGTCAATGCACCTATAGAGAAATATGAAAACGCATATTTGTAAGAAAATAAATTAAAATTAAAATATAAAGATATATATATATATACAATGTTGTCGCATATAATGTTAATGTTCAGACAAATATGTCTATATATATAGTTGGATTAAAATAAAAATAAAATACGTAATGAGTATACTAATAGAGCTCATGCATATTTGAGAAATTTAGTCTATATAAATACATACAATACTAATATTTTTATTTATATATATTTGCATTTCCATATGTAATCATTTATAGTTCGGATATTAGCTAAGAAATATAATAATAAAGATGGTCAATAAGATGTTAAAACAAAATGTTTAACAAATCAGCAGATCCCTGTCTTCCTTTATCTATCAGCCATATGTTAATTTTTTTCGAAAATATCTTCAGGTTACCTATTTCCTTTATAAACTCCGGAAGATTATTGTGGAGTTTGGGACCTAAGAATTTTAAGGACCGTTGTCCAAAACTGGTAGACATTTTTGGTATCTCTAATAAATCATCACTATGTGCTCTTGTTTTATGACCATGATCTATTTTTTTCATATTTGCTATGTTTTTTTGGGCATATAATATTACCTTCTTTATGAAGGATTGTCTTACATCTAAAACCCCGTAGTCTGTGAACAACTGATCGGAAGGGGAACGTTTATGGCACCTTTGAATAGTTCTCAGAACTGATTTTTGGGCCAGCTCTAACGGCTTTAGATTAGTTTTAGCACAGTTCCCCCAACCGATTATATATATTGTATTATTTATTATTTTCATTAAAACACTGAACGTAAAATTCAGTAAATAACTATGTGATAATTATTTAGCTTAATAAGGTTTTTATTAGATTTTACATTGTTTGACTTTTTTTTTTTTATGAAAGCGATGCGAATGGTTACGGTCTTACAATTATAATATTATTATCTTACAAACAATACACGAAGGGCAGATATTATATTATTATTTTCGGATGACATTCGAATGTTGCCGTATTGCCGTAGCCAAACCCTATTTAGAACGGTGTTTATTGGAATCGTAAACTTTGTTGTTAATTAGGTGGTACTTGACGCATGTGTCAATATCCCCCGGCCAGATCGCGTCCCGTTCGGCCCTGCGCGGGGGAGAGAGACGGCCGCGTGTTTTGTCTCCCTCGCAGGTCGGCTCGCAATGGCGTCGTGCGCCGATTGTGTTTCATATCGAAACAATATTCGCGTACCGGGCGAACTAAATTATTTGCATCGCACGCAGGTTTACCGATAATTATTTGTGCAGACTTTTTCCTGACCAAATCAACTTTAAAATGATAGGTAGGTAGTTTTTACCTTCTAAACATATTTACGTTCATGTATGAGATCCTATTATCCCCACCCTTTGTCCGTCCGTCCGTCTGTTGTAACATGAAACTCGAAAAGTATTGTTTCTTATATGTAGATTGAAACCCAAGAAAAACAACCATATCCGTTTAGGTCGTCACATCGAAAGCTGTAGGTACAAAATAGATATTTGACATTGAAGTCAACACATTTTTGGTACTGAAGATTGACACTAGATATATCGATACAGCGCGGCGATACCGAATTTATGGCTGTTGGAACATATTATTATTTATTAGTGGCCAGTATAAATTAATATAAAATTCATCTATGAGCGCAACTATAAATATATAAGAGAATGTTAAGCGCCACGTTAAAATTTAATATAAATTGGAATATTATGTCCATGTTCATTTATTTATTTATTGTGGTTAATTTAAAAATATATTAAACTTAATACGTAACTGAACTGGGAATTTTGTCCGTGGTTGTGTGGTATAGTAATTTAAGACAGTGTTGCGAAGTTTTTAATGAAAAAAAGGTCGATTTGGAAGAAGTTAGTATTAAATAAATCATAAATACAGTAGGAAGGGAGAGGGAGGAGAGGATGGTTCATTACTAGCCGGGAGTCAACATTTACAAAAAAAAAAAAAATATGTTAAAAGTTATCATGAATTGAAAGAATATCATTTTTTTTTTATTTTTTACCCCAGTTTTTTTTACACTCATTTTAATACGCTCTTATAGTATTTTTGTTTTAATTAATTTTATTGGTATTGTATGTATATGATTTTGAATAGTATATATAGATGTTATATTTTAATCAATGATTTTATATTGTTATATTGGGTGGATGGTAAATAATGTTAAATGTGGTAGATTAACTGCAACACTGACATAAAAGAAAGTTTTGTTATTTATATATTTGAACAATATCAACGTTTTTTGATAAGATATATCTAAAGGTACAAATGTGAAAAAGTTTACTTATTAATTTTACATTTCTTTTATCGGCGCAGTGCTCTCCGTATTTGGCATCTTGGCGTGGCTGTGTGCGTGCTGATTGTATGTGTAAGCACGCACACTTAGAGGGCCACACATCCAATTTATATTACTGGCATGGTAACCACAGCGGAGGAAACTGCGTTTGCTTCTTAATAGTGTTATTAATACGCTTTAAATTCTCTTAAGGTCAATACAAGGTTTTTTGCTAATTAATATAGCACGTTATTCTGGACAAATGTAATATATAACAATTATTTTATTACTAAATTTGATTGCGTGGCAATGTAATTGTTGTGTGTGAAGCTATTATATTTTTTTCGTTCGATTCATAATGTTTCCGTATAATTTGCTTAAAATGTCAAATCTTAAAAAATATGTTGGCGTATTATAGTTATTTTGGATACACATGTACCAAAATTCATTTTGACTAACTTATTCTTATGGTTAGGTTCAATATTTCAAAATGTTATTCACACTTATTTATTATTTTGTATTTTGCGCAAAATTTTACATACAATTTTCAAAAATTCGTAATGGTTATTAAGGGTTTCCTATAAGTGGTGGATCAAACGTAATGAAGTGATAGGGGAGGTCATTTGCAATCAAACTTTTTATGAACGTGGTCTCACAATTCTCAATGGTTTAGAATTTATACCACTTGCTACCAATTTTTTGAAAATACCTACTCCGTTTTTAAAAAAAAAAATTTGAATAATAAATCGTTTTCTTGTCTTTTTTTTTTTTTTTGTTGTGTGCTTATTAGTACTCTAACTTTCACTAAAAGTATTTCCATGACCTTTACCTCTATATTAAAAATTTAAACTTTTTATTTTGTTGTCATATTTTACCATCGATCCAAAGATCCATTCCCTAAGACTTAAAGAGAGTATATATATATTCGCTAATACTAGTAAGAAATTATATAAATAATTCGAACATAATTAGCGTAGCGAAACAAGATATCGATTACGTTTAGCGACACTAGATTGCGCTCGACCTTGACCCATAGCGCGGTTATTTAACTGCATCGCAGTTTGCGGGCGCATGACAACACCGGCTTATTATTATTACATAAAGTTTACATTTTTTCCTCGGAAACCATGATGATTTTTGATATGACGTCAATACAAGTCATGATTGAAATCGCAGGGCCAATTAGCTGGGTTTTTTTTATCGGGAATGGTTTGCGACACGACGTATATGTGTGCACATTGAGTCCCAAAATAAAAATACCTTACGAGGGATATTGAAAAAAATACATATTTTAACTCGGTAGATACATAATATTGCTAATCAAATAGAAAGTGTATTTACATAATTATAATACTATCGTTTCAAAAAAAACTTATTTCTTTTTTTATTTTATTTTGATAAACTAGTTTTTTTTTTTTTTTGAACAAACAGAATATTAAATATTTTTGTATTTAATTCGCGATTTTTATGACACAAACATTGTGCAATGTTAATGTCGTAAAAAACACGTCTCGAACAACATCTTTTATGTTTAAATAATTTAATTTAGTTAGTTTTGTTTGAAGGATTCAATCCGGTTATTTTTTTTTCTAATGCTATAGTGTTGAGACCCTTATTTGTAGATATAGAGGAAAAATAATACTAGCTATCGTAATATCTCATAATCATCTACGCTTATATAGAATTATAAAGGTTTTTAAACCTAAAGCAGGTTTAAACACCTTAAAAAAAAATATATATATATTGTAAATAGTATTTTTGTTGATGAATGTACTCGAAGCGACCGGTGTGAGATGTACTCGTACCGATTTCATTATAATTACACCGACGCGATTGGAAGTGACCGTTTTTTTATAAATAAACAATTAAAGACAGTCTGGACAGATACCGTCATGTGTAGCTCGTCATTGCTAAAAGTGTTTTAAGTGAATATTGAATATGTTTTGTATATATAAATGTTATTAAATAAGTTAAATTAGGAACGAATGAGTTCACATAAAAACCCGCAAGGGTTTTGTGAACAAACAAATTAAATATGTATTTTGTTTATAAATAAAGAACTTAAAAAAAAAAAAAAAACACTTTGCTTTAACGTCACAGCGGGTGAAAGACAGAGAAGAGTATAATAATTTGAATTAATCCTGCATTTGAATGACTTGACAGTAGGCTGAATCCTAAAATGCACACAAACAATGCATTTAAAAATTTTGCATTTAAAAGCTTGAGCATTAATACGTTAGGGTTAAGCGTATTAATATATTTATTATCTCGTGGTAATTTCTAGGAACAGTTTCCTCCGCTGCGCGCCGCTATCTGCTGCTTACAAAAGACCTAAGCGAAGTTACAGGTCCGAATCCGGAACATTACGAGTGGGAAAAAAAAATCATACTAACCGCCCTTTCTGATCCTCGCTGACTGGATTATTATACATTTTTTTTTTTTTTACATATAAATACCGCGCTATAGAATTGCCATGTTAATATTCACGCACTTTTTTCTTATATTTTATTATGTATCCTAGCGTTACGATAAAATATTTTTCTAGTACTACAATTATATGGCAGAAAAATATACAAAATATAAATATGATCGAAAACATTAAATTAATAAAGCAATGTGATCGTCTATCGATTTCATTCTTATATTCTTAAAATACCTAATTTTGTTTCTATTATTATCAATGCTGCATATTATTATGAATTTCAAAATAATATTTAATTAATTTAGTTAATATTTCATGCACTTTTTTTTTTTAATTGTATTTTTATATTAGATATATTGGAACATTAACTTTAGGTTGAATAAAGTAACTACGAATAGTTACTATAGTTGAATAGTTACTAAATAGTTGAATAGTTTCTAAAGTAACTACGAATAGAATAAGATACCGAAGTATCTTATAATAAATTTATAGAAAAAAAAAAAAAACAAATTAAATGCGTATACAAAATGTCGTAACTGTGCTGTTGACAGTTGAGAAATTTCTGGTTGCGGAATCAGGTCATGCTTACCATAAAAATGCCTAATGTTATACTGCATTGTACGCAGAAGGGTAAAAAACCGGACTATTTTATTGTCAATGTTTCATACTATTAAAACATTTTTTTTTATGTTCGAAAAGAATAGATATTATCTATGTTTAATACATACAATTATTTTGGACCCTACTCAACTAGGCCAAAAGTGTCTGTCCTAGAATCAGGGGAGATGGTGGACTAATAAACTATCGCGATCTCTAAAGACGTACAGATACCCCCCCCCCCCAGAATTTGCTAAAGTAATAAACACGACTTTGACTTTAAATACGTGCACCGCAAATAAAATACCCGATTTTGTCCCTACTTCGTTGACGAATAAGGAAGAGCTGTTTTGGGGTATTTTTCTCTGCAGTCACTCGCGTTGAGTAGTGACTACGAATAAATCACTAATTGGCTTGAGAGAACAGGTGAGAGTTGAAAATGCATTTTTATAAAACTCAGCGCTGGGTTTAAACCGACATCCTGCATTCTCAAGTACAGGACCTCTTTAGAACCTTTATAAATATTATGCTATCCAGCACTTTATCAAAAAATTAAAAACTTTTTCAAAATTTTTCACTATTGTCAAAGATTGTGTCATTTATCTTTTCAGGCGATTTGCCGCTATTAAAATATATATATATATATATTTGGGTTTTATTAATAAAAAAAAAATCTTTTGGGTTTTTTTAATAAAAAAAAATCTTTGATTTAAATTCTTTTGGGTTTTATTAATAAAAAAACTTAATGATGCTACAGCATATCAAAAATTATCTTGGGATCCTAACCCTAATTTCGCTAAATTAATTAATGCTTTCATTAGTAAAAACCAAATTAAAGAGAATCTATCCAAAGAGGATGTGGATTTTAGGTCAAAGAATTTTAGGTCACCGAATTTTTATTTGCTAATAAAAATTCATAAACCTATTTATACCGGCCGGCCAATTGTTGCAAGCTATAATTCTGTTACTGAAAGATTAACAGCATATGTAGATTCTTTTTTACAACCTTTTGTCATAACTTTAAATTCTCATATCAAAGATACGTACCATTTTCTTGAAATATATATATATATATATATTGATATTTATGTCGGTAAACACTATTTTTTTATTAAATATAATAATTCCGCTGTTACAATACAATGGATTTAACATTATCGTTATTTCAACCGAGGCCGTTATTGATATAAATTATAAAATAAAAAAAATAATGTGAGATTGTCGCAGTGGATTTGCGCCTGACGTGGGCGCGCCTCCCACCATGCATACCTATCGATTGTGTGTTTGACGTAACACCTTAATTCATTTCGTAGGGCGAAGACCGTCGCGTCGCCAGGAACGCGGGCCTGACGGCGCGAAACCGTATTTTAAAATAAAATTGTGCATTTTGTCGGATCAGCGCCATCCGCCGGCGGCGCCGTTCGGCAGTTGCAACTCATCCGAGACGCAAACCGCGCAGCGGCGCCCCCCACCGGCGGAGCATTCTATTAGTTATGTTTGCATCCGGCGTGACGTTGTAATTCGCGGCGTGTGAGCTAGATGGCGCGGTGCCGTTAACATGCAATTTGTAGGTGGGGTTTCAAATATTTTGCTGTCACGCAAATACCAGCAGTCAATAGTATTAAGTTTTAGAATAAGTAATATTATTGTAAATGTAATTGTATAATGTAATGTAATGTATAATAATGTAATTGTAATTGTAAATAACAAATAAGTAAAATTTTAATAAACGATGGCTATACCTTGTTCGGGCAGACATGAAGATTTTAATCTTTTTAACTGCCCGCAACAGCGGCTAGTCTGTCACGCAAATACTTACTTCCCTGGAATGATTTTTAAGAAAAACGCAAAATATCGTTCTGGATATATTCCTTAACTTTATTCTGGATATAATTAATAAATTATGACAAAACACATGTCTCGAATCTCACAACCAACATTTACAAAATAGGTATTATGTTTAAATTATTAATAATAATAATAATGAATAAAAATAAATATTATTATTAATTAATAATATTTTTTTCATTCATTTTCATCATCTATATTTCTTGTTACTTCGTTTCAGGACGAGGTGCTGGCAATCAACGAAAAAGTCGTCCTGAAGGCAGAGGATCTCAACTCGTGGCTGTGCAACGGAAAGGAGTGGCGCTGGGGCATGAAGGCAATATGGAAGGGAGACTCCGATGGTGAGTTTACACTCATTATAGCTCGGCCGGCCTGACGGCACAGCGACCAGCAGACAGCGTTCAGTAACAACGTTCGTATTGCACAATGCGAGAATTTACTTGTAAAGCGGATGGGATGCGGTCATAGCTACTTTGGATGTATTTGTTTATTTACCAATGTATAGTGTTTTTTTTTTTTGATCAGGTTCAACCGACGAGCTGAAGGAAGCGAGCGTTGCCAGCTCAACTACCGAACTCTTCGCATCGCGGCTTGACTTCGCCGATGTGGACAAGGAAAAAAGTATATTACGTAAATATTAACTATTCCTAATATATATATAGTTTTAGATCAATTTAAATATTATTTGATTTACGCAATTTAATCAGGATGGGAATTTTATGAAAACACCTCAATAAATTAAATGAAAATGTATTATTTAGTTATAAATAAAAAAATAAATGTAATATTATATTTGATTTCTCTTTTTACTGACGGTCAATTGAAAACTGAAATATTGAAATCATGCAAAAAAACTTTTAACAGCTGTTGGTCACCATAAAAGTTATTTTTTTGAAATGAGGAGGTACGAAGTTGATTAAATATCATGTCAGCGCTAGAATGTGGTCCAAGGTGCCATTCCTGGCCTGTTGGTGTTTACTCGGCATTGTTTAGATTTTTCAGTTTCTTCAACTGACTGATTATCCGATTTGTGCATCACATTAATGTTTTTTTTTTTATTTGCCCTCAGTCACGGAGTCGCAGTGCAACGATGCAGAGGAAATGCGCGTTGTGGTCATGTCCTATCCCCGCTACTGCCGCTACAGGGCTCTCGCGCGACGGCTGTGCGGCCTCGCCGACACAGTGCGAGCCGATTGGTTGGCGAGATCGCATGCGCTCGCCGCTTTGGGAGGGTATGCCGCGCCCGCACCCAATACCAGGATCCTGTATTGTAGGGTAAGTTTATTACTTCATTTGGATATCAGAGAGATGTGACTTCTCTAGCATATCTATAAAGAAAGATTTTTGTCTATGTTTGGTTTAATTACATGTTCATCACTACTACTAACTAATTTATAAGAGTTGCTTTTCGCGTTGATACTCTTCTCATCCAAAAGCCACTGAATAAATAGGGTTTTTTCCGTTAAATATCAAGGTTTTAGGCTACAAGTTATGCAATAAAGTCTTACCAAGAACAACTTATCAGGAGCAAGATTAGCCTGCCACACTATTTTTGTATGAAGCGAAATTTTCAAAATTCCTAACTACTAACAGCCGACAGCTATTTGCCAAACATTTTAACAACATTTAAGGAAAAAACTTCTTTGTTTATATTTTTTTTTATGATTAAAAAGACAACCCGGTGTGACGCACAGGTTTTCGGTTAAAATGTTTACTTTGATATTTGATTAAGTTATTTAATACATTCGATTTTACTCTTTCTATATTATTGCATCAATTTGTATGATAGGAATGTATCCTGGGTTAATTATTTTGTTATTTTGTTGGAACCAGGACACGTTTGAATATCCGGAGCTGGAGGGTCACGAGTTTGTCTGCAACCACCTGGCGCCCAGGCTGAAAGGCCGACCGAGGGGCAGAGGTCGACCCCTCGGCACCACCAACTCGGCCATGGCCGCGAGAAGGAACAGAGACAGGTGACCGACAGTACTTTTCAAAATTAGCATAGTTGACGGGGGTGATATGGCGAACTAAAATAAATATATTTCGTTATCTTTTTCCTTTTTTTAAAATTAAATTTATAATTATTATCACAGAAACAGAATAAGAAATACATATAACACAAGGTGTAAACAGTCTTAAAGCTATTAAGACAGCTTTTCTCAATGCCTATGGGGCGTGGTGTTAAATTATTCTATTTCATTTTGAAGCAGCTGTTTAGTATAGCTAAGCTTGTGAGACACATGATATATTCGAGTCACAAAATGATCAATCATCTTCTCTTAATAAATCTTGAAAATCAAAATAAAAATAAAAATGAAGTTAAATTGGCATCTTTATGAAATTGCTTTTGCGGTGTTATTTTCTCGTTTCTTGAATTTCATCAATAGTATATTTACGTTTACATTTTTGATAGGATAAATGAAAAAATGCAAACTTTTCGATACTCTAAACATAGCAATTATAATAGTTTAGTACTGGAAATAAGACCTGGCATAATTCCTCATAGTCCACATCTGATATTATTTGTATGCATGCTTTCTGTATAGTAAAGTCTCTCCGCTCTTAAGCAATACAGAAAGGTACATATTCAACCCAGATAGTTATGAGAGAAAACTATATGCAGTAGTATTTTTCTTCAATATCTACAGAGAAGGGAGTCACATCGCTACACCTTTTTTTGTATGGAGAAATGATGGGGTTGTGTCCTTTTAATGTCATAAATGTAACATCTAACAGTATTGAATTTGAACATTGGTCATTTGTCATGAAATATAATTGCGTGTTGTGTTTTTTATTTAACCCAACGAAATACCATTTGTATTACTGGAGAAAGGAATGGGTTGTATTTTTTAATGACATTTAATGATCTTGAAACGTTCTTTATTATTGAGTATTGTTCGATTCCAGAGAGTTTAAAAGGAATTGGTGCATAGTTTATCAAGAATGGCGATGCGCTGGGAGCTTAATAATAAAAAAAAAAACAGTTTGTGGGTTGCGATAACTCGTGTTAATTTGTCTCTGCGTTCATACTGACGTATTCAATTCGATTGTTTCAGATCACGCAGCGACGAGAAGGACAAAATCGAAGATTCCAGCGTGAGCGAAAGTGACAGTGAGAAGGGGGAAATGGTATGGATTGCATTTTAATGCAGTTTACTTTTTATTTGATTGTACCCTTAGACACGGAGTCCTGTCCGACAGAACTCAATTCAGTTTAGAAATAAGTAATGCCATGGTATGTACTTAATGTTTGGATGGCGAGTTTCACTGTCATGGTATTGGTAATTAGTTTTTACAGCCCGGGCTCTATTCCCAAATATGCATCAGAGGTGGTAGACCTAGATCTTAATCGTTTTTCTTGGCAAAGATTAAACGAAAATGACACTTGTCAATTTTTAACCTCTCTAAAAAAACCTCTGAACATACTTTATCGATTATACCAGTAGAATGATGAGAAACAGTGCAGTCTTTCAGTTTGCTGTACGTTACTGGAACGTTTTTTAAGTAACGATTTGTATGAGTAGATATTCGGCGCTAACCTTGAGTTGGTTCTGCAAGAATGAAGTGCTGTGCGAAGGAAGTGCTGTGAAGAATGAAGTGCTGTGCGAAGGGATGGTGATCAGGGCATCATTCCAAGATCGAAGACAGATTGTTAGGTTCTCGCTGTTATACTCCCGGTGAATTGCGGTATTTTCCTCTCAACTTAATATCACTGATTGTATTATAGTGCTTTTTGATAGCTCGATCTCTATACCAGTAGGCACCCAAAAAATTATTCCGAATTGTAGATGGCGCAAATATTCTGCCTTCGAAATATTACACAATCATAATTTATTATTATTATTATTATTAGTTTTAGACAGGTAAGCTTATGCTGATAAGCCTAAATCTGCACTATTGCAGATTAATGAAATATTATTAATATTTCATTGTCAAATAGACACAAATTGCGTACAGTTCACAGCTTGGAAAAGTGTATTTTTCAATTCACAGATGGCACGCTGTTTTGTAAATAATTTTCCGTGCGATTATAATGCCATCTGTTATTAAAACTATGAAACTGTGTGCTTTTTCCAGTAAATAATGATGTTTAATGGATGTTTGAGACTTGGTGCGACATCTGCATTGTGTTTTATTTACTAAAGACTGATTTCCAATTTATCAATCTAAAACCACTGTATAATCGATATTAATACCGAATATCTAACTCGCAAATAATCTAGATAAAATTCCTCCGGCTCCAGACTTGTAGATGCCCATAAGTCGGAGCTGCAGGCAACAAGAGGACACATTTTCAGCCTATAATCCTAGCGTCTGTTTTTCGCAGAGGCAGCAGCGATCTCCTTCGATTGCGTCGAGCAAATCGGAAGACCGTTCTTTCGTCCACAGGCTGAGAACGTACCACAGGCAGAACGCCACTGGGGTGTCCACGGCTGACATCGAGAGGATACAGGCCATAGGCGGAAATAAAGGTAATCATTTTTCGTATAATTAACACCCTTATATTGCAACGATGTGGCTGGCACCATTTGAAGAATCTACAATGACTTTTATAGCCTTCATTGGTAGTAATGATTCTTTCCGGAAAACACACTAAATACTTGATGTTAACCTTAAATTTTCTGCGTAACTTCGACCACATCGTCACTCCACTGAGATTGAATGAAGATGACACATTTTGTATGGATAGGATTTCCTTTTACAAACAATCTTACACGCAGTGGATATCACACATGCTTATTAACTAAAAAATTTACCCCTCCACCTAACAATCAATTATCGATTAATATATAGAAAAGAAGGCGCAAGCGACGGTGTTAATTATTTTAAGATTTCATGTATTATTGCATTTTTCAGCGTCGATTCGACTTTTGTACGAGGCGATTCGCAAGCAGGGCGGTTACGAGGCCGTCTGTCGTGCAAAATCCTTCAGAAAAACGTGCGCGGAATTTGGATTCAGCGGACTCACAACCAAACACTATGATAGGTACCATATTAACATTACATTAGCAGCCAAACTTACTGCCGCTCAGCATTATTAGATTTGTGAAATGTCATTTAAACCCAAATTATGAACTTCTAACCTATAAACTATGCAGATTATTAACTAAGATGACATTTAAGTTAAGGGGCACGTGGTTATGGTTTCTTTTAGAGGTTACAATTGTTACAATTTTTTAATATTAAGTTGAAGCATATTATAGGAGTCATTTGAATCGCTTTTTCAACATAAACAATTTTATTAGTTTGTAGAAAAATCAATAAAAATGTGCGCATTAACGGTATCCAAACCAAATTTGTATAACCTTATAGAAAAGCATGACCCACCTGATGGAATGACTGAAAACTTCAGTAAACTACTTCGGTATCTTTAAAATTAGCCAAATTTTGATTTTGAATGTAAAAAATGTAAAAAATGTCAAATTATAAATGAACATTTATAATTTGTGAATCATTATGAATATTATTAACGATGAAGTGTCAATTTGAAACTAATAAAAACAAATTTGAAATTAGAGTAACCTGAAAAAATGTATTATATTTATATCATGGTATAAACATAGATTATTATTGTTATTATTATTTTATAATAAGCAGGCAGCATAGCTGATAAGCCTATATCTTAATCAGTATCAAAATTGCTATTATTTTTTCCTTGTTTTTTTTTGTAAAAAATGTAAAATGTATAATTATGTAAAATGTTGGTAAACATGAAGTAATGTATAAAACTCTATCTAAAAGTCTAGAACTGAACCCATGTAACATAAACCCTTATGTTGTGACATCTTTATGTCTATAATTGTTTTAATTTGACATAAAACCATATGTCGTTTGATCAGAATAAATTTTCGTTTCACTAATGATAAAAGTGAACATTTATTTAATATAAATATTTATTTAGGAAGTAAATAATTGAACTTTTTGAAGTTACAATAATTTTTTGGCATGTGGGAGATTTGATGTTGGTTTGATTATTTTTTAGGTTACTTCTTCCGTTCGAGCGGCACCTTAACAGTAAGCGAGCTCTCCGGCTAAGCGCGTCGACGCCGGTCAAGCTCGAGAGGCGAAAGCACAACGATTCGACGGCGTCGTCCATCGTCGCCACGATAGACATCTCCGATTCGCCCGTCAGAGACGTCGGTAGCGCCATTGACCGACGAACGAGGGGCCTCCGAACGCCGTCCCCTGAAGATACGAAACCACCTAGTCCAGTCAATTCATTTGATCCCTCTAATATTCTAAATCTGAAGTTCGACGGCTGCGAAGAGAAAACGAACTGCGAAGAAGATAAGGATAGTATCCAAGTCGAATATAAGGAGGCTTCGGTGTTGAACCAGGAGTTCTTGGATTCGCTGCCGAAGCCTGAGAAAATCGATGAAATAGGTTCGAGTATTCATTAATCTTAAATTTTATTCTTTTACGGGATCGCAAAGATTACAACCATATTATGCTCTCTCTCTTTTTCCGTCTTGTAGATTCGCATTGTGTTCACACTGCACTGTAGAATGTAACGCAAGAGAGATGGAGACCACTGTTCTAAATAACAAGATAAATTTGTATGCTGCGATCGAATTAAAAAGGCGAAAAGCGTTTTTGAAAAAAACGTTTCTTACATTCTGCACAGTGACAAAGTTTTCCCGGTATTTTTTGGGTGAATGAATCCCAATCTATGGAATGGGTATATGGTCTCTATATTTCTTGTTAGCGTTTGCACAAGGTATTGGCCTATATTGTAAACTGCTATAATTTTATTTTCTCATTTGAAATATTTCACTCACTAAAACTGGTTAAATGTTTTAGACTGCATAACGGGTATATCTAATTGAAATCTATCATCTGAGGCCATTTCTAAAATGGGCACTAGCGTGTACTACGCTTGCACGGTATGATGACTTGATGCTGTGACGGAACGAAACTATATTTTGCTTAGTATGATAGCAAAATCGATCTAGTCGGAGGAGTTGTTTTTGAGTTATGCAAGCAAGCAAGCAAGCATACAAGCATACATCAGATTAAAACCCCTTAATTGGAATTTAGGTGATGTGAGGAGCTAGTAAATGACTATAGGCTATTATAACCCTTTCAATTAAAAAGTAATAGTCTGTATTTTTTTTTTTTACAGAGCCCAAACCCTTAAAATCAACCAAAATAAGTGTGAAGCCCCCCGAGAAGCTACTCGACCCCAAAGTGGACACGAAGAAGAGCCTCCTCAACCTGGACCCTCTCGAAGGGATGGACCACAAGCCCGCGATGACCTTACTCAACCAGACATTGGCCAAAATTGCCGACGTCGATGCGCTGGCCAAGCACATCAGCTCGCAAGGTAGGCCCTAAACAATAAATAAAAAACAGTCAGTTTGATAAGCAATCCATCTGTCCAAGTCACCCGATTTAATCTACCCAGAATTTTATTAGACTTCATTTCTAGAGTTTCTTTTGGTTGTATTGGTTGGGAATGGGTGGTTTGAGATTGTGGCAGTCTAGTGGTTAAGGCGTTGGACTAAAGACTTAAAGGTAGCGGGTTTGAATCCGCACATGGTCATACCGTTTTTAACGCTTCATCACCATCACCTCCCCTGATTCTAGCACAGGAATATTTAGCCTAGTTAAGTAGGCTCAAAAATAATTGTATATGACCTACGTCATAGCAATTCTTGATTAAAAAAAAAACACATGTGTTTGGTAGGAGCAGCCAAGAATCATAAAGTTCTCCGGTAGGCTGCCGTTATGAAAGTTCAACCACAATTACTTTTGGCCATTGAGTTTTTATCCGATTTCCAAAGGGTGAGGGTGGTAATTAGGAGTTAAGGTTTGATAAGGTATTGTTTTTATTCCCAATGTTTTAACCTAACTTTTGTATATAATTGTATCTCTCTGAGGTTTCTCTAAAAAGATTAATGAAAAGGTATACAGAATAAAGAAGCTATTCATTCAATTAATTGCAAAGTTTAAGGATTAAATCTAGAAATTGACTTGAGTGTCATTAATCGACTAAATCGATTAACCGCATTATTATTATTATGGTCTCCGCGAACAGACAACATGGTCCTGACGCCAGAGCTAGCCGTTAGCACGATCCAGAGCCTCCTGCAGAAGCAGGGTCTGAACGAGTTTAACATAACGTCCGTCTACAACCAGCTCGCAGCCAGTAAGAGCGCTTCGATCGCGGCCGGCATGCACGGCCTGCCCTACAGCCTCGCCTCTGCGTACCTCAACAACGGATCTACTGCCATTAACGGGGATAAGGTATACATCTGTTCACTACTTTATATTCAATTGTGCAAAACTACCTCCCATAATCGTTTATTTTTTAGTTTACTTTCGATATTAATCCAATTTGCATTATTTCTCAGCCAATCTGATATAAGGTTTTTTTAACTTTGCTATCATTTTAAACTAATATATATTCTCTGAACGCACCAAAATTAATAATAAAATTCACACATTTTTAATAAATTTACACATTCTCTCAACACTGTTGACTGAGTTAAGTAAAAAACATACAAAAAAAAACACATTAACTTGCGAGATGTTGTTTGCCTGCAATGAACGGCCTCGCATCATGAAAATAACAACAAGGCTGTCGGAACTGCACTCAATAGCGCCTCCCCGACAACACAAGCCATACGATAATAAAAAGTTTTACATAAAAAATATTTGAATATGTGGCTGATTTTTAACTGAGTGTGTAATTGATTTGTGCCAGCCGAACCAGAGCAAGACGTCGTCTCTGCGCAGCATCCGCGTGAAACCGTCTCGCCAGGAGAACCGCAGCAGCGGAGCGTCGGCGCCCACCACGCCTCCGCACTACAACTCCATCTCCGGCACGCCTCTGCTCGGACATACCGCCAACGTAAAAATACTTTCTCTAAACATTTAATAGCATGTGTCTAATATCAAAGGCAAAAGTTAATTGTTTGTGTTTCATTTTTATGTTCGACGCTCACTCCATCTAGCACTTGATTTTAGTATTTCGTTGAAAACGCAGAGAGAGTTTAACTTCGCGCACATCGCGGCCGTTAGATGACACGCTATGAAGTGCTCACATGGCGTGCTGGCAGATCGCTCTACTGTCTTAACCGTGAGTCCGGCACTCACATATTTTTTTTTATTAGTGGGGGTTTTTTGTCAACATATGTAAACATTTACCAAGAGAAAATAAAACTCCTAAGTTAACCACATTGGAAATTTTATACTATCCTATATCACTCGTCACTTGCAATGTCATGATGAATTTAACGACACCTCATTTATTAAAATATATCCAGCCATATGAGATTTAGGGTAGAATTAACTAACATGATACATACATTCGTGTATACAGACACAAGAAAAATCTACCCCACTTTCGGATTTGCCGTAGTAGGGCAAAATTTATAATGCAACATACAACAAAGAATGACAATATTTTTTCCCCATTTTCTTTTATTGTTCAAAACATTTTTCTCCTTCTCCGTTGGTCGATATTTGAATAATAGCCATTTCCGTTTTTATAATTTTCTTTATTGAAAAACAAATAAAAATGCTGTTAATCCGACAGCTCCTCGATTATTAGTGGAAAGATTTAAATCTCAGTGTATATATAAGAAGTTATTGTACCCTTTGATTTTCATGGAGTACCTTTAGATTAGCACGTCTACATCCTAAAATTTTGACTTCCTTATCTTCACATAATGGCCTGGTGGCGCAGTGGTATTAGCATCTGCTTCTAAATCCCCCCGGGTTCCCCCCTTCCTGCGGATCCCGCGGGTCCGGGTAATAGTCCCGGGTTCGAATACCCTGTGGGTCAAATCCGGCCAGGTCATTTTTCGCCGTTGAAAATATTCAACGGCGCTTCTCTCAACACTGTCGACTAATTTAAGTAAAAAAACAAAAAAATTACTCATTCAGTTACAGACCTGTGAGATGTTTGCCTGTAAAGAATGGCCTCGCATCATGAAAAAAACAATAAGGCAGTCAGAACTGCGCATAATAGCGATGATGAAATCTTCACGAAAATTTTTAACACAGACTACCCTTCGATTCGCTTCCAATAAAACCTTGGAAATTTGAAACCATAAATCAGTGCTTTTTTAAAAGTACGTGGCTTTTCATGTGGCTAGACAGTGAAATGCGCTCCACGTGGAATATGGCCATTTTCAAATGTCATCTCAAAGGACATTTTGTTCTTCTTAATTCTGCATTCTAATACTTGTTACATATCTACCTTTGGCTGCCATATTAACTACCTAAAGTAGATCTTTTTTTTTAAGACTTTTTCCCCGACACAACTTCTCCGGGTTAGCTGATAGAGATAGTCTTACGGCAATAAGCTCGCCCTTTTATAAAATAATTATGCCTGTCAAATAAAGTGCCTATTGTTATTAGTAGTAAATTTATAAAACTCGAAAAACAATTTGTCATATTTTAATTGTTAGCTGCGTGTTGAAAGTTAACGAATGTTCTTTGTAATGGATCGCAGACTCCCCTATCGAGGCGATCGTCACTGGAGACGCTGGAGGGTCGTCTCCAGGCGAACAGCTCTCGTCAGACGCTGACCGCTTCTAGCCGGAGCGATCAGGACGACGACGAAGAAGTTGTCGAGGTATGCCACACCTTCATATTTACAATGCTAGTTTCTTTATTAAATTCGTTATTTATTTAACAGGTTTTCCCATGTACATATTACAATTCGTAATATACAAAAAAATTATAATACTAAAAAAAACAACTTGAAAAACCAAAAGCAATGGAACGTCTATCACGGAACGTGACATGTATCATCATCAGCTAAATTTGTTAACTTCAAGGAAAAGAGGATCAATAATATCCATAAAAAAAACAAATTCAAACATTTATTCACCAGTGGCAGTACTTTCTATAGAAGCCGAAAAGCCCGGCTTGCATAGATTTTTTGACAAGATCGACTTACCGTACTATCCATGATGCCCATAAATTTTTTTTTATTTTTATTTAATGATTAAGCAAAAATTACTAGGTACCTCAAAAAAATATAGTGGCTCCCACCGCCCCCCCCCCCCCCACCCGAATTGGGCTTGCCTACTGTACACGCCTCTGATCGCAACATAAGCACAACTCATCCGTACCCAATATTCAACCAGACTTTGCAGTAGTATAGATCGAACAAATTACTAATGGAATAGATGCAATTGTCCCTAGGTGCCATACACTCCAAAATCACCAGAGATAATAGACTTAGACCTCTACGAGCCAAATAACGCCAGCAGTGGACCAAAGATATCATCGGAGAGCGATGCTGCCAATAAGGGGAGCCGATTGAGCGCCCTTCGGAGAGCTGGCTTACAGGTACAAGTCCGAATACATTGTATTTATTCCTCTCTTTTTTGTAGATATACGACTTGTTAAAAAAAGTGAGAAATTGTGTGGCCAACAGAAAAAAAAATATAAGAGTAGTTTTGTTTTTTAAATTTAAGAGAAAAAAAAAACAAAGTCGTATTTTATAATAAAGAATTTGATGGTGAATCAGATGATACCAGATTTGTAAAGATTGAACGACTCATGCCTGCACTATGGATTTTATAGTAGTGAGTGAGCTCTTTAAATTTTCCTTAGAAATGAATCCGTTCTCAAGTCCTTTTGGCGCCAAAATTTTTTGGCGCAAAATCCTATCTTAACTGGTTAAAACACAGGTATTTAATATATCATTTCAATTTAAATATGTAATATGTAAATAAGTAAATAAGCCTTTGCACCTTTTCTATGAGATCTATATCTTTAGTGAAGTAGGGATTCCATATTTGATACATATATTCTAGTATTGGTCTTATGTAGGATTTATAAATCTTTAAGAATACGTCCACTGTCAAATTATGGAAAGGAGTTTGTCTTTTTAGCGATTGAAGTGATGCCCACTTAAGATCTGACGAGATTGTTACGACAAGAACTTTTTGTGACATAGCTAAACTAAACAGCATGATTTATGACCACACGCGACAAAACCACCAGAAGAGCCTTTTGTATCCAAATTGAATGCGATACCGTCACAGATTACTAGGAACCGCACTGCGATTGAGTCGAATAAATACCTGTGCCAGTATCCTGTGAAAGTTACTTCCTTAGCCCCAAGACAACACTAAAAATACCACAAGTTGAATGAGTAGGTCGATAATTTATCTACTTTCTAAATTATAATAAAAATAAAAGATTATCTCGAAGTGAATGTTCAAAATAAAAAGTTCAGAAACGTACGACTTTCAATATTACGATTTGTCTAAAATACAGATTTTTCACAGCAATTTGCCTCGGTTTTCGTACTGTCGTCGGTTCTAGTAATTCCAATGATCGTTCCGCTTGAACAGGTAACGACGGTGGTGCCGACTTCGACGATTTCCCCGATGAGCGAGTCGCTGCACAACCAGCACCAGTTGAACATAAGCCTGGGTTTGAACCCTGCGCTGCAGCACCAGATTTTGAACCAAGCGCAGTTCTTCCAGGTCTACGGGGGCATGTACAAGCAGAGGTAATGATGTTTCACTTATTAATGAAATAAATCGAATGTATTAAGTTTGTTTTTGAGGTGTTAGGGAAAAAAAAACATATGACCACCATTTAAATCTCCTTTCAACACCTACCATTTAGTATGCCATGAGTTCTGAAATTATTCTATAGATACACAGTGTCCCAAGACCATTCCTGTTAAAAAGCGTAGCTAATTGGTGATTTTAAGTATTATTTGTAAAGATGATATATCAAAATTCATTATAGTTTCCAAGAAACAACTTTACGTGATAATATTTAGCGGTTATTCTAATACTCACAAGAGATAATCGACGTATCATAAACGGCTTTGAAGCATTCGTTTCAGGCTCATTGTACGCAAACGCGGTTAAGGTTATGTTATTGATCGCATATCGCTTATAAGGTAATTTATATCAGCGCTTTAAAAAAAATTATGAATGAATATTTTCATATTTTTTATATAATTTATTACTCATAATAGGGAACACCTTATTAAGTCTTCGGGAACTTTCTAATTATTTTACCTATATAATATAGGGTGATGATTTTAGAGGCGTGGTTTTCAAGAAGTGAGAAAACACATATAATTTGATGTTATGGCTAAGAATTTAGTTTTATTATAAAGATAAGGGTTTGCCATTATGTTTTAAAAATGATTTCGGGTAAGTGGCCGCCGCGGCTGACTCGAACAAATTCCAGCCGAGAGGCCCAATTTTCAACCACTTTTTGCACCAAGTTGGGCCGTATGTCAGCAATAACGCGCCGAATATTCTCTTCCAAGGCGTTAATCGTGTCTGGCTTATCTGCGTAGACAAGCGACTTCACATAACCTCACAAAAAATAGTCCAGCGGTGTTAAAACGCACGATCTTGGAGGCCACGCCACAGGCCCACGATGCGATTCACTATTTGCAAACGTTGTTCAGGAGTAAGTCTATTCATTATGAAATGGCAAACCAAACTGAGCATAAATCAAGTGACAGCTGTCAAAAACACCAACTACGAAAAAAGTAGTGCCAGATTGAAAACCACGCCTCTAAAAAAACACCCTATATATAATGTGGATTTATTATTTTTTATTTCCTTGATAGCCCACATTACTTTTGGGCAAAATATTTTTTATATGATTGCATCAAATTCTGCGTCTATTTTTTAATATTCTGATTGAATACAAAAAGTTGTTATTCTAATATTATTTTGACTTTTAGCAGTGCGCAGCCGCCGAGAGTGACACAGGGCAAGTCCATATATTGCCATTCGCCGGGGCCGGAGAAAATTGTGTACGGTAACCCGAAGGACCCTTTTATGCCGCCCCCGCATTACATACACGTCAGTATATGTTTGAGCCATACTTTAAATACTCGTAGTCAATTTAACATTCGCTATAAGTGTATCAAAAGGTAATTTCTATGTAAAAATAAGATGCTTCAAATTGTCTCAATTTTCGCATTCATATACGATATTAATTCATAAATAAATAATCAGTAAATATATGTTTATTCCTTGTTTCATATTTATTATTCTAGGCGACAACTCGTACCTGTGGCATTCGGGAAAAGATTTAACTCAAATTTAATAATGTACGATGTCGTAGATGACAGTAAATTAACGTTGACGTTTATGAATTTAAATATTTATTTTCGAATCGCTATCAGTTGCTTTCGAATCCCTGTCAAAAATGTTTCAGACTGACGATACATACTTTTGTACTTTCTAATATTTTTTATCTCATATACTTAAACAACATGATATATTTAATCGGTTAACACAGACTATTTTATTTTTTTTTGTCTTCAAGTCTCAATAATTTCAGTGCATTTTAAATCTTAAGCCTACCTTAGTACAGGCGCTGCCTAGTTAGGTAGAGTTTAAATAAATTCAACATTTATAACTATTATTATTTATTTTCACTATTTGTGATTACGATTGAGATGCTGATTTCAATTTTGTTTGATCAACCAGGGTACAACCCCACGGCATTTGACTGCGAACCGCATCCAGAAGAACTCCGCGCCACCCGCCAAAGTTTCCCCCGTCGACATCCTGGATCTGACGTGCAAGCCGTCCGCCATCGAGATTGTCAAAGTGCCAAACGTCACCAAGAACGCCCGGACCAACGGTCCGGCGCAACCGCAGAACCTGTCCTCGAAAGTGGGCAACAACCTGGAGATAACGCTCGTATCACCGAAGCCCGACAAGCCGCCGCGGCCGCCGCAGAAACGCTCGGCGTCCGGCAAATTCGCCTCGAACAAACCGAAAGAGGACGGCAGTCCGCACGCAAAAACCAACAAGCCCAACCTGGTCATCCCGTCGTATCGCGTGTCGTCGCCGCCTACGCATAATGCTGGCAGCAGCAACGCCCACATCACGGCGCTGACCGCGAGTCTGTTGCAAGCGTCGGGCGGAGCTTTGCTGGCTGATAACTCCAGTAATACGTCGGATAACGGTCATGCGTTTATCCCATTGTTAGATCCTTCTCTGTACGTGAGCGCTCTTTACGGAGGGCTCGGTTCGTTGGGCGCCTTGGGCAGTTTGGGAGCCCTGAGTACGTTGAGCGGGCCTTTGGCCTCGGAGCACGCTCGTAGGCCGCAGTTGGCGATGCTCTACAAACAAATGATGTTAGGACAGGCCGCCGCCGCCACTCCAACTACAAAGAACTGACTTCTATCTTAATACGTTTTTTGTTATAGCAATAGCTTGAACTGTGTTACTTAGTACTACGAACTTAAATAAACAAAAACAGTGAGGTGTTGAGAATGACAGTTTTGTGATAACGCCAGTTCACACTAATCCCTTACCCAATTTACACCGCCATCTATATATTTTTTATTTCTTAGGAAATTTCACTCAACTTCAACATTCACCTTCAAAACTGATAAAATATGTAGTTTAACCTATCCATTCATGTGTATAAGTGTTAGAAGCAACCCTGTCTGTGGGTAAAATAATACACGGCAGCTAGTCTTACTCCGATTTTAGAAGTGCCAGTTCTAGTAGTGTTTGCTTGTGGGAACAAGATGGATGAACCTACAAGGTCAGATTTAGGCTTGTCAGCATAAACTGCCTGCCTAAAACTAATGATACTAATTCATATATTCTGTATCTGGATCCGATCCACCCCTGATCCAGTGGCATTGAGGCCATATATACTTTTTTAGACTTTGATCAATGTAATAACTAAGAGAAAAATTTTGGTAAAGGTTTATTAGGTGAAAATTGCTAATATTTATGTATTTTACTGAGTGAAAACTTATCAATCTACAAATTATACCCAGCAAACATTTTAGGTTAGTTTTTAAGCTCTTGACTTACTTACATATTTAAATTGAAATGATGTGTTAAACACCTGTGTTTTAACCCGTTAAGATAGGATTTTGCGGCAAAAAGTTTTGGCACCAAAAGGACTTGAGGACGGATTCATTTCTAAGGAAAATTTAAAGAGCTCACTCATCTACTATAAAATCCATAGTGCAGGCATGAGTCGTTCAATCTTTACAAATCTGGTATCATCATATTCACCATCAAATTCTCTATTATAAAATACGACTTTGTTTTTTTTTTCTCTTAAATTTTAAAAAAAAAACTGCTCCTATATTTTTTTTTCTGTAGGCCACACAATTTTTCACTATTTTAACAAGTTTTGTCAAATATTACGCTTTTTTATTTATATTTTCAAATATACAGGATGTCCCAAGACCATTACCGAAGACTTAAGGGGGGTTTTGTGTAACCTATTTACTATAAGTAAGAAATGACATCCCCAAATTTGCAAAAAGCAATTTTGTTAGGTGGTTCTGTAATAATTATGGGCAAAAAATAATAATAGTGATTTAAGAGGTTACAATCAGGTCCTTTGTTATTTCAATCTAAAATGTTTGCTGGGTAGTTTACTCATGCCGACTACGTATAAATAAAAGTGCAGTCCTAAAAATCTTGTATTGATTAAGTTTTGAAGCGGAGAATTCACAACCTTTGCAGTTGTAGCATTAAATTAATAACCTGTAATAGCGAGATTCATTTCTTATTTTTGTTCCCCTAGCATCGCTACCTGAACAGCAGATTGCATTATCTCGTGGGATTTTTTTTTGTGTGATATCTATTGGCGAGTGGCGAAAACTACGTCAAACAATTATTAGTCAATTAGCGGTTAAGTGAGCGTCGACCGGGGTCATGTGGGCAAATCGAAAGGGTTCAGATTCTCTCCTCAGAGTTATGTTCGAGCAAATCACGCAAGCGGTTAATAGCCCGGAGTAAATATATTGTGCATTACGATAATACTATTTTAACTAATAGGGGTGCTCTGTAGTAAACACGCAGATGAGTTAAGCACATTATTTTACTTCCAAGCTACAGTTTTGACCGGTTAAAACTGGACCATTCGAAACGTTGCTTATTGCAAAAGTTTGTGGGAGAATTTCCTAAAGGCCGATAAAGCGCGCCGATTACTGCCGCACGGCGCAGAATGGACTGATTGTATAGAAACAACCTGAAACTTTAAATTATTGAATCCTATCGAATAATTAACGACTATCGAAACTCACCTGACATTTTCCTTATAGCCAACGGGTTATTTTTTCTAACGTCAAACGATGAAACTTTCAATATTCCTTTGGGTGTTTATAGAAATAGATTTTTTGATAAAACTTGGTAGTATTAAGAATAGTTTCCATACACAAATGTCACCAGAAGCCACCGAAGTACAGTCAACACTAGTATTATTCGCACCCAAAATAGGAATCACATTTTAAACTAGGTTGGTTGAAATGTGGCACATATTCAAGCACATTTTAGCACATTTCATTCATTTTGTAGAATTATAATTCGTACTGTAGCATAACACGAAATCAAAATATCATATCATGGTCGTTTCTATACAACTAGTCCGTTCATTAGTCTAAAATATATAATATTTAATATTTTTTTTAAATTTTGACTGATTTTTGACTTATTTTTTAATTACTAGTTACGAATGCGTCACCTTTGTTGATTAAAAAATAATGAATATAGTAAGTGATGCGGTGATACGATTAGCACGTCTATTTTTAATATAATTGTATAGTGTTTTAAACGAAATGTGTTATTGAATTTTGTGGTTTGCATGTGTAAATAAAAAAAAAAATGGAAGTATTCGAAAAGAATTATTCCGAACCAAATAATGTCACGTGTACGAATAAAGTTTTTTAAATTAATAATTGTGTGAAATTTGAGAAAATCTTCCTAATATTGAGACGAAATTTATAAATATTATTTTACATTGATGTTAACACAATTTAAACGGGAGCGTAAATGCATGGTCAGTTAATGGCTAATATTTTTTTTTTAATATCTATAGGGAAATTTGCAAACATAATTTGCTCGACTTATAAGGATGGATCAAACTTCAAACTAGGTGATTGATTGGCTTACAATCTAATTAACTATTAAAATTTGCATTACAATCTTCCATCCACACTTTGTATAGATTATATTATGAACCTCACTGAAAACATTAAAAAATCTCGCGTATGATTACATAGTTAAAACCTACATAACACAGTTGACAGCACGCTCGGTCAGTCGTCTGCCACAGATGACGTTTGTGCCAGTTCCTCTGTGGAAAACAGCGCCATCTGCTATTTTTTGAATTTCGCAAATAGCTTCATTATCAACCTGCCAAAAGGTCCTAGGGGGTCCAATTTTTTTTTCCAACAAATTGATTAAATTGCAAAAGTCATTATAAAATAAAAATATAAATTACGTAATAATTGTTATTATGTAATGAGAAATAAATAAGTGTGCCCTCTTATTTCATGTAAGGGACAATTAAACACCTTTGTTTCTATAAAACGCATTTTAGTCGGAGGGCTAATCATTATTGTTATGACTGCAGACTTTGTGGGGTTGTTTCGCAGCTAAATTACCGTTTTATGTTGGTTTTACAATTCGAATGATTGATATATAATATATTCATGTTTTTAGCTTGAAACGAAACAAATAGATACTTTGCATTCACAGTAGTCTTAATCGTGTGAAAATTGTCTATGCATACAGATTATTAATCCCGTTCATCGTACAGTTAAATATGCGAAAATTGTCTATGTGCACAGATTATTAATTCCGTTCACTGTAGAATAAAATGTGCGAAAATTGTCTATGCATACATATTTTTAATCCATTCTCACCATCAACTGAACTATGCATGTGACTGGAAGACTTAGGAAATATGGTTTTGCGGGTACTCAACGTAAACTATCTTTATTTATATTCAATGCAATGAAAAATATACTTGTTAAGGGAATATTTTGTTATGTATAACTTTGTAGACACGATGTAACTATGCGATGGAATAATGGATTCTGTTAATATTAATAAAAGGGGGAAAAACAATAATCCGGCTGTTACTAGTCTAGTGTTCATCAAGCAAGGATTGCAAATCCTCGACTACTCCGGCTTTCATCATGAACGTGTTCTTGGTCTGAGCTCTCATCATTATTCTTATTCATCTCTCTCTTATTCATCTGTGGTGATCTTATTTCACAGATTCCACTGCAACATCTGTATGTGGTGACTTTTAGTGAACATGATGCAACTGCGACCAATAAACATTGGACAACGTGATCTCTTTTTGAATGTAAACATGCGCGAGTAGTTTGTCACTATGCTATTTTTCAATGTCGGTTCTTGCTAAATCTCTCCGTCTTTTAAAGGTCTAGAGATGAACATATTATACACGTTCCTTAGAAGCTTCAGCTGTTTGAAAAACTCTCCTAAACCTATTCCTATACTATATCTATGTCCTTTCGCAATGGGCCTGACCTCGGTCAGTGCATTTCATGGCAGCTATGCTTTTCTCACGTACTTAAACATTGGCCATTATTCTGTCGTATAACCGTGTGTAATTTTGCCATATAATAAGTTTTATCACACAACTGTATATATTGTATTTAATGCATTATAGATCTCATCCATAGACCATACGAATGGCAATGTTTTAAGTCAATTGTTTAATGTTGGGAGTCTTTCATCGCCGGATGTTTAAAGGCCGTAAAGGAGAATGGGCATTCTTGGACCAAGACCAGCCACCTCGTAGAACAGGGGTAGACATGGGTGTCACCGATGAGCGTACTCTGTCGGGTTGTAACTTTGCCTATTCAAGACAGCCGGTAATACACAACGAAAGAGAGTTAAATCATATTACTCGGTGACCGACGCCCACGTCTTTCCTGCAAATCTCTACAAATACTGGCATGGGGTTTAAGGCCACTCCCGGCACAAACTCCACACAAATTTGCCCATAATCCTTATTTTATTTGGTTTACGGTTCGTTACTAATTTTACCATTGTTAAGGCATCGTTGCAATATTTCTTTTTATTGGATATAACACTCGTAAGAGTCACTTTTAATGTTTTTCAATGTTGTGTTCATAGCCTTTAATTTAGCTGATAAAATAGTATTAATTTTTATTTCCAGAAAATAATATCACTGCACATAAATAAATAATATCACAGCATCCGTCGCATCATTGTTTTATGTATCGAAACTAATTGTAGCGGAATACGCGAAATATTAAAATGATTGCGAAATTATGTTTTTTTTGAGTCATTCAGTCAAACGTGTCCGATAAAATTAGTCATTGTGATAAAATGTGGCCAATTCCATGCTGGCGGTATTCCGATTGATATGTTTTTATTTTTTTTTACGAATGCTGCATATCATTATAGCTGTCAGTTCTGTGGGGTTAGTCCGAAGTTTACTCGCCGATCAACTGACAGCGAGCAAGTGGCGAGTCGGCTTCAGACTAGACCCACTGCTCGGTGACTTTGCTAGAAGATTCCTTAGATATATGAGCAAAAATTTACTCATAGGTGCATTCGCATAGTCGCAAATAATGTTCGTCCCCGTTCCTCCGCGGCAAACAGCGCCATCTGCTATTTATGAACTAAGCAAAAAGTGTGTGTTTTTTTTAATTTTATTGGCAATCAAATAGGAATACTTAAATAACGCTAAGAAAAATATGTATCGTCCTTAATTCACAACCACATATTTGGCAACACAGGGAAAGATAATATGTGAGAAGTGTTTGTTCTCAAAGTATTGCCTAGAATTCAATTAAAAACGATAATCTTGCCCATTCATAGATGGCGCTTATCTGCTTGTTTAAACTTATGGAATATCTGTCATTAAAATCATGAAACTGTGTGGTTTTTCCAGTAAATTACGACGTTCTCCAATTTGCTTCCGCTATGATTTGTCATTCTATTTTGTTTTATTATTTAGTAGTCAAATGACCGTTCGAGGTGCGGAAGTGTTGGGCAATCCTACAAAGTACAAAATATAGTGGAAAAAGAAGAATGGGTATTGACATTATTTGCTAATGATTACTGCCCAATTTAATCCCTGACTTACTCCTAACATTCATCGTAATAATATAAGCTATCCTATCGAACGGCGTTGCATAAACTACCCTCAGCATGGAATGAGCTAAAATTTATAATTAATATTTTAGCATGTTAAAAGTGGTAATATGATTATATTATTTGATGGTCAGTTTGTAGTTTTTTAAGTATGGCAGATATGCAAAAATGTATCTGAGGAGTTTTGTAAATATTAGTTAGGACATTTGATGATGGCTTGCGGCCGCTGTAATTATAAGGAATTGTTAATCGAAGATGATGGGTAGGTGTATTAAATAATGCCAAATAATTAATTGAACGTTTTTCTTATTCAATTTTCCAAACCCTCATTCAACACCAATTATCACGGAAGGCACGGATAGGCCACTGCACGTACAAACGCTCGGCAAAACGTGGTCACATCAGAGCGGCGAGCTGCCCTGGAAGAAGTGCCGATAATACTTCTTCGCTGTTAAGTTCGCACCGACAACTACGCTGAGCCGACTGTGCCGTGTAATAAAGCTAAAAAAATCAAGGATGGCTACGGCACCCTGTGGCTGTCATAATAACTGCTTCTATACATTGTTTAATAGTAGTAAATTATTTAACCAGAACCTCGCACCTTACAGCTAGGCCCTACAGGCATCCCCAACCCAACTACTCGCACCTGTGTTGTGGTAACTTCCTTTTAACCCATTCGATGTGCGTTCGGAATGGCCATAGAGGCAAAAGTGTGTTATTTTTTAGACCCGAGTGTACTAAAATAAAAAAAATGACATTCTTTTAATTCATCATAAATTTTAACACCATTTTAATTTTTTTTGCAAGTTTTGACTCCTTGGCTAGTAATAAAACTACGCGGACAAAATATTTCAATTTAATAGTAATAATAATCATCTTATTTTTTTAATAACTATTGTGGCAATGAACATTTTTTTACACGTTTCTATAGATGAGTTTGTGTCAATTTTCATAAGTAATACGTTCCAACAGCCGTGCTGTCATATTTTTTAATATAATATTTGAGCGCTCCATCAATTTGAGCGTTTCATTAATTAGTACTAAAAATTTGTTATATATCTATATTATTCGACCAGCCTCCGATGTAATCTAAACGGCTATGGTTGTTTTTCAATAACATCTATCTACACTAGGGTTGCCATACGTCCCGGTAGACCGGGACATGTCACCAGTTTAGAGACTAGGTCCCGGTTTTCCCGTTTGACCCACCATATGTCCCGGTAAACGAATAATCATGCTTTTATAACTATTATTGCTAAAATTATGCTAATAATTCGTGCGACGGCGTTAGATCACATTGGCTGGCGGTGAAAGTGTGGGGTCAAGGGATGTACTGACATTTTACATATATTTACAGTACGGAATGAAAGACTGAAATACCTTTGTGAGAGACCTGATGTAATTCATGGTAATTTAGGATCTCACTCAAAAACTAGGCGGTTAACCGTCTTTGTTGCCGGCCATTGAACGTATTCTGAAAATGTGGGAACCATTGAAAGATTTCCTTTTTTCACAAACCAGATTGCGGCGCTATGGAGGCAATACCCCACCCCCCCCCCTCCTCCTATAACTCCCCTATATTTCCTCCTATATTGATATCAGTCCCGGTCGGAGCCAAACCATTTATGGCAACCCTAATCTACACACAAAAAATCTACTCTTTCGCATTTGTACTTTTCAGAAACTTGAAACATATGTAAATTGAAGTATAAATAAAAGTTTTAATATATGTACTAATTCCGCTAATTTAAAATCACATTAATTCTGCTAGTAAAATAATAAAAGCGGGTATTGGTAATAATTATAAATGACAGTGGGAATACCTAAACAATATGGGCGAGGCCGATTTTTACAAAAAATAAATAAACGATAGACATTTTAATATGAAAGACACATTAAAAATAAAAAAAATGTGGCAAATTATAATTAAGAAGCTATAATATAATAAACATTGTAATTCAAGAATGACAAAGCGAATATGCCCGTCTGTCAAATATGCCGCTGGCTAAATTTTATGCTATCATGGCTATAATTTATTTATTTATTTTGCGGCTAGTACGCTCCTCGCGTATCATACGTCAGACATTTATTTATTTAATTCAAGAAATGCTTACAGCTATACATAAAAACAGTTACATAAAAATACATTAAATAGACTACACGCACCTCCAATTAAACATATATGTTTCAGAGCATTTAAATTTATAAGTGATAATAGTGTGTATGTTGGAATGTAAGAGCGGTTAATGTGTATATATATTATGTTATACATATAGATTTGATGATAAGATATTTTAAGCTTTCACCATTCAGCGCCGTCAGAAAATAAATGAAAGATGATGTTTAAAATGCAACCTTCATAAATTCGAAAATCGCATTTTCAACTAAAAGATAAATATATCCAGCCACTACAATTATTATTATATAGGGGGTTTTTTTAGAGGCGTGATATTCAATCTGGCACTACTTTTTTCGTAGTTGGTGTTTTTGACAGCTGTCACTTGATTTATGCTCAGTTTGGTTTGCAATTTCATAATGAATAGACTTACTCCTGAACAACGTGGCGTGGCCTCCAAGATCGTGCGATTTAACACCGCTGGACTATTTTTTGTGGGGTTATGTGAAGTCGCTTGTCTACGCAGATAAGCCGGACACGATTAACGCCTTGGAAGAGAATATTCGGCGCGTTATTGCTGACATACGGCCCGACGTATGTTTCTTTTATGTTGAGTATGTGATTATATGTTTTACCATACGGTTTATTACTGAATTCATTGCGCAATTCGCATTGCACTTAGGCACAGAATAATTCTTTATTTCGAGTTAGACGTGACGGAACCCTCGCGCGCTGGTTATGTAGGACGCTGTCCCCGACCACCGGAGAAGTACCTACTTTTCAATCAATTTTTGTTTGTTTCCGATGTTACATCGTACCAACGAGAGGGTTATATTTTTAAGACCCGTAGGACCCGGGCCCGAGACGCCGCAATGCCGTATCAAGTATTTATTATCCTACCGGCCGAAGGACAACATTTTGGAACCTGCCTACCCACCCTAAACACCTATCGATAGATGCATACTTAAGTTAGTACTTTCACTCAAAACTCAAAACAAACAATTCTCGGAATTGTTATATTTTCTTATACGACAACATCTTTTTACGCAAATTTGGTCACTGCGACCACGACCTTAAAAGCCGTATTCGCGTGGCGGATGGCGAGTCTTTATGACCCCACGAAACTCGGGCCGCAAACTGCATAAATATAATATAAGTATGCACAAACTAATTATCTAAGAAAGCGTAACATAATAACTTCAAAAAACCTAATTCAAAATATTTTAGTAATATAAAAGAATGGCTAATAATATCAAATCGACTGCTTTTTAGTAGTAGTAAATTATATACTTATCCAGAACCTGACGTCTTACAGCTTCAACGGCAACTTCCCCCGGAGTACACGCGCCCGTGGCACCGACATGTGATGGGTTGCTTCGTTACCTATCTCCGCTCGTGCCTGCGGCACTTTTAGCCCGTTCGATGTGCGTTTTGGATGGCCATAGAGGCGACGGTGGGTCGCGGCTGACAATATATTTTATTTCTTTATATAAAGGTTTAATAATAGTTATATGTTTCTGTTAGTGCACGTAGATGAGTTTGTAAATAATACGTTCCAATAACCGTGCTGTCATATTTTTTTTAATTTGACTATGATATTTGAGCGCTCGTCGAACTGTTAATGTTTAATTTATTAGTACTTTTGTTGACTTTAATAACCTAACCTAACCCGACCAGTGTCCGATGCGATCTAAACGGCTATGGTTGTGACCACAAAAAAGGAGTTAATAAAATATACTATTGAATATGAATTGTTTTCAAAAATATTGGAAAAACACAGCACGCCCAAGTACGCCACTTCGCGTCGAGTACGCTCCTCGCGTATCATATCTCTATCCAGCATGGCGTCATATCATGCGTTAGGTTACTATGAAAATTGAAGTTTGGGTGATTTAGTAAGTAGGTCCTAACTAGGCTGCGCCCGTACTAAAATAGATTTATTTATTACACCTAAAATATAATATTAGCTTAATTTACTGGAAATAAACGAGAAATTAGTTTGAAATGAGACTGATATTTTATTGTTAACGTCTAAGTAGCCACTAGTAGTTAGCAGGTACTGGTAAGTACTTTTTTGCGGAACCCCAAATCACCCCGAATTCAATTACAAGATTGGAGTTACGGCGCTATTGCCGGTCGCCGCTGACTTAGTCTTCAAATAGGAGGTAGTAATATAAAATGTTTCGTCCAAATTCGCTTTTACGGCCGTTTCGGGGCGCATTGCGTCTCTGGACCTCTGGACCTCTGGACCTCTGGACCTCCGGCGGTGAGTTGGTTGCGCAGTTATATTTAGTAGCTTTTATTTAGTGGGTACCTTTAATTTTTTTTTAAATCTTATACCCTGATTGATATTTTATTGGTCGGAATCTGTTACCGGTAACTAATTATTAAATCTACGTAATTGTTACGTTTGAATAACAAAACGTTTCCAATTAATTTATGTCTGACATAGCGCCTTCTACAGCAACATCATTATATCCTCAGATTCTTCGCACCTTCAGCTCCGTCCGGCTACTTCAACTTATTCACCGGCGATGTCGATGATGATGATGGAACGCTCCGACGCGGACGCCCTGCTCTCGGGCCTGCTCAAGATGGGCATCAGCGAGAAGAGTCCAGACAGGAATGTCGCCAACTTCAAGCAGGACGCTGCCGGACAGCAGAACTACGGAAGGTATTGCTCATTTAATGCATTCTTTAGCTGGCCCTGCCGTCATTTTACTGCGCTAACACTTCCACGTTATCACACATTCCATCTAACGCAATTAACATTAAAACACGAGATTATCGGAGATTTAAAGCATATTTGTAATACCTAAAGAATTTGGGCCTAAATTTCACGAATTTTGCAAAGATGCATAAAATTTAGCCAGCGGCATATTTGACAGACGGGCATATCGTTTTGTTATTATCTAATTACAATGTTGTTTATATTATATCTTCTTAATGATAATTTGCCACTTATTTTTTTTAAATTTTAAAGTGTTTTCTATATTAAAATGTCTCATTTATTAATTTTTTGTAAAAAAACAGTTTCGCCCATATTCTTTAGATATTCCAAAGGCAATAATGTGATAACCTCACAAAGTGAACATCTTCGAAGGCAACTTACCGTTTGAAAATAGACATCCACGGAATACAAAGCCGTTCCATACGAAATGTATGAGAAAATGAATTTTCGTTATAATTTTTTTTTTCGTGAATTTTCCCTATGTTTTAATAGTTATTCTGCTATTCAGGGCGGAGACAAATCTAACAAACGGTCCAGCCGTTCTTGAGTTATAAATGGTCTATCTAACCCGACTTTCTTTTATATATAATTATGATTAGGTTGCCTTTAAACACTTTTAACGGTGAAATTAGGAAAACTATTATACCTAATTATCTATGTACCTATCCCAATTTGAGGTTGACATGACGAACCATATATGTATTAATTATTAATCTTTCTGGTCTTAAGTTAGTCTGTGAAAATACTTCTTTTGCCTGAGGTCCTGGGTCCATCCTGCCCACGCATACTCGCATATAGATGTGTGTATATTTGGCTTCCAATGGTGCGGTTGGATTGTTGGGTCGATCAAGACCGCTATGAAGACCTGGTGGTTGGCTCCATACCGTCCATCTATTACCTACGAGCCCTTATTTACTTAACATTTTCAAACTTTTAATTTATCAGCCTTGTTCACCAACCTGAGCCAATAAAATCTACAACAACTATATTATAATTTTGTAAAGCTCTGTACATTCTTGCACAAAATGCACCATCTCTTTAATTATCTCTTTAAAAAAATTTAAAACTGTTTTTATCGGCCATTTACTGTTAGACACCCAACTTTTCACTATTTTTGATAACTGTCAAATATTTGTTACTTTTACACTTTCAAATATTTGTAAAATTTATACACTATTCACTACTATGTATAACTTTCCAAAAAAAGTACAGTTGCCAAAAGAAATGTAACCGATGTTTTCCAATCTGTTCCATCAGAAGGCTTAATTAATATGCATGGCAACCCAGCGACAGCATGGAAGTCTGACATATCCGTCTCGGGAAACAAGCAGCCTAATATCGCTAATTTACAAAGCCATATATGTCCGTCTTTGGAAATGAGCGAGGCCTACCTCATTCAAATTTCACCGCCGACGATTGGAGCATTTCGACTGCATGGCCGGTAGTACCATTGAAATCACGATAAGCCAATCGGTATTTCAGATGTTTTACAAGTCAATGCAGAGTCTACTTTTAGTTATAATGTCTATAGCATGATTCTGTTGTAGTAAAATAATGAAACAGTTCTTCATGATGATTATAATGATTTTCTGTTTTCAGAATGAGTGAAGCTACCTACGCTCAAAGTTCCAACAGTCAGGTCAAACAAAATAACAGCGGTAAGATTCCGGTTTGGTTTTTTTTTTCTAGTTTTGCTTGAACGATAACATTATAGTATAATTAGTTTTAAACTTATATAGTTATTGCATACCGTGAATAAAAGAATTAATCTCGTTTTGGAAATTGCATAAAGAAAATGTTGCACGATCGTCTCTACGGCACGATAGTGACCGTGCCTTAAATGCAGAGGTCGGTTGAAAGACTGCCCAGGAACTACGAATAAAACAGTGCATGGACTACTCCCTTGAAGGCGAGATGTGTGATCATGGATTGGATGATCATCATTCTGTAAATCTGTCCATAAAAAAAACAAACATATCTATAAAATAATTTAATGCCGTAATGCTTATATTATGAACCTAAAATGAAACACAATGTACGCATATTTTCAGATGCAACATTCGATATAATGACTGACTTCAGGAGCAATGGAGTGGAGACTGAATGCGAGGAAATGAACAAGGCGGCCGGTAAGTTTATTTCAAAATCATGTCTTCGGAACTGCCTGTCAAAATTGACAGACAGAACCTCAACTGTCATCAATGTGACCATTGCACTTATTGATTTTCACATGTCAAATAATTTTCATTTTCAAACATCTGGATCACGGCTTATGCATTAATAAGCAGATGCGTCAAATACTGCATTGTCACTTAAATACATAAAACACCTATGCTTTGTGGAAGGCTCTCGGTACTACCAAATTGGGCACGGCACTTTTATTTCAGAGCAATCCCGTCAGTGAAAATTTTATTCATTATTCAATATTTTGTTAAAAGTTGTTACGAATAGTCTTGTTTATATAAAAAATAGTACAAACAATGGTCATGTTGATGATTGTGCGATTTACGGTGATAAGTCACATTACCACATTAGTCATACATTTTTTTAAAGTTTCATTAAATCTCCCACTCTCCACTCTGGCACGAGCAAATTTGGCTTGGTTGAGTGGGCCCAAAATAATTGTATTTGACATAAGGTTTTAGCAATTACTGTAATATATGTACTTATTATAAATATGTACACATTGTAGCATATTATCTAATTTTTCTGATCAATTGAAAATTTACATTCCATCAGTTGCTCTTAAAAATAAAATTATTTTACTATATTAAAAACATAAATAAAGGAATTTTGAAGTTTAGAAGTATCAATAGATAACGAATTGAGATCATACATAAAATTGTGCTTGCATATTCCAATATTTATCAAAACTTTTCCTTCCAATTAACACTGAAATAAATTCAATTAATAAAAATCGACTGTCACTGCCTTCATTGGTACAGACAGCGTCCAGTTAACCCGACACATGTCGAAGTGCACGACGAAACCTCGTCTAATGTCATACAAGTGTTCAAAAATGGCCTAATTACGGGCGTTTACTAGAATGCTTATAGTGGAAAACCTACGCTTGTCATCTTTATAACCTGCACTATTTTTAATAACTTATGAAATTCTCTAGAGTATCGTTTTATTACTAACTGTATAAAATGGTTTAAAAAAAAATTTTTTTTTGAGAAATGGTTAAAACGAAAATTTAAAGCGATGAAACCCATTTTTTATTTTTAACTTATGTTTCTATATATCATATAAAACTATTTATAAGTAATATATATTTTTTTACCATAAACAAAAAATAATAATAAAAAAAATACCCATAGATACCTAAAGCGGATCGCTACTGTTGCCGAAATATTTTTTTATTTATTATCGCTTCATAAGTTATTATTCTACTTATTATGGTTTTTTTACCGAAATTATGTATAATTATTGAAATATATAAAAAAAATAAGGCATAGTAGAAAAAACAGTATATATTCTTTACTATTTTTTTTTAATGAAATATTTCTTTTATTAATTTCGATAAAGAATGACATTTCTAAATGAAATCCGTTAAAAAGATGTTAAAATAATATATTTAAAATTTATATAAATATCAATATATTTATATTAGAATACCTATGTGATTCGCAATAAAATTTAATATGGAATACTTTATCCAAATACTTATAAATACATATGTGTAATAAGATACAAATTACCTTTGTTTATTGTAATGTTGACATGTCCGAAGATGGCCGCCGCTGGCGGGATTACTTAAAATAACAATTTATTTTTGCAATCCTCTGACACTGATTCACGATAACACACGTGTCACACGTTAGAACACTATTTGTAAATAATATTACACAAAATAATGGGTTATAATTACACTAAACCACTAAAAAACCATTATAAACATGGGAGCAAGCACACGTCAGCAACTGAAAACCATGCGTAATGACGTCAACTGACTTCGCTAAAATCGTATAAAAAACTTAATTATACAGTCGAGTAGTATTTCTTATTGAATTGTATATCGGAGCTACCAACGTGGAAAAATAATATTTTAATAAGACGTCGGACAATGACATTTGGACTCCGATCAGAGTTCCGGCATGTGACGGGTTAAGAAGGCTAGGAACAGCAGTGCAGAGTAGGTGCCAGTCGCTTGTCGGTTATATTAATTGGCATTGAACTGCTCTGTACATTATGTATTTTGGTTTATACGAATAAATAAATAAATATTTTCCAGCATCTCAAGCTGTGGCAAACGCGCAAGCACGTGCCGAGAACCACTCCATGTCTTCACCGCCGTACGACGGCAAGCAAATGGCCGCTGGTCAGTCCGCGTCGAAAGCGAGTCTCGAGGCGTACCGGAGATACCTCCAGCCGGGTCTACCGAGGCAGCTGTCGTATCCTGACGAGGTATTATCATTAGCCGCCTGTTGCTTTCTTGTGAAATCACACAATATTATAAGAAAAAATAGTATTATTCAATGTTAACTATTTTTATTGTAAATATTGTAAAAGGGTATTGTAAATATGTAGTATAATAATATCGTTCAAAAGTATTCTTTAAATTTATTTATTATTATTATTTATAATAGGCAGCTGATAAGCCTATATTTTATTTAGCATTAAAATTGTTATTATTTTTCCATATACCTATATATATATATTTTTTCTTAAAAAAATGTATGTCCATACATTATTTGAATATTGCATCCGAGGGTCAGTTTTTTTTTTATTTGAAGCCGGAGTTAATTTCATTAAAGGATTATTAGAATCAGCTGGCCTATTGGGTCTCCCATGTCTGATTCCACTGCAGTTCCAGTGGTTTCCATAGAATATCAATTCTACAAAATGTACAGTCAAATTATAAAATATACTGATTTGTTTGCAACACCTGGAAATCGTATATTTTGTCTGGCTTTGTTTGAAACATGGTTATCATGTTATTTTATATTGGACATGACCATGATTAATTAAAATATTTTAACACATTAAAAAAATGGTTTAAGGGTGGGCATGTTCGCCTTTAAATGAAATCAAAATATCCAAAGAGTTTTAGTGGAATCTTATTGCAAATACGAGTTCTTCGACTTATAAAAAATCACATTATAAAAAATCTGTATCGTGATCTGGGTGGACATGTCCCAGTTACGCGTTTTGTTATATATGAAGTGAAAGCACAAAAAAATAAATAAATTTAAGGTGTACATGTCATCCGGCCAGCTCAAGCTGAAGGAGGACTTCTACAACATGCAGTCGCAGTCAATGAACGCCTTAGACCAGCAGCATGAGGGCTCACCGGATATGTTCTTCAGGAGCGCCAACATCGGCTGCGGCAGACCGACGCCAATGAACCAGTGGCGGCTCAATCAGCAGTACCAGCAGCAGCACCAGTTGAACGCCGCCAGTACGCCGTTCACTCCCCGCAAGTACAGGCTCAATATTCAAAAGGTATGCCATTGCTAAAGTTCATACTCCACTACATACATATATCAAAACGATTGATTTATACTTAATGGGATTACCCCACAGGTATTACAGGGCCTACTGCTCGCTATGCACCTTTTTTAGAATTTAAGATCTGGGAATACGGCCCAATGGACATTCCGATCACTATGTGCGCCGAGATTTAGGGGAGTCAAGTTTTCGAAAGCATTTTTTTTTTAAATTGTAATATAGAATGTAACATGTGTTAATAGTTGTATACTTTCACTTCATCCAGCCCCCCCAGGTTTTAATGCACTTGAAAAGAAGCCCCAAGCACAGACCATGTTTTCGTGAATTTCGAGTTCAGTCTGCTAACCTAACCTTACGTCCTTCGCTACGATATCGCATGGGAGACATTTTGAGTTACCTCGCTACAATCCCATAGACTTTGATCAAAGACTGTCGGGGAAAGGCCATTATGGGTCATTCTGAAGTTATGTTGCTACGAGGCGACGTCGCTAACTATCATTTCAAGTGGTAATATTGAATATTTTCATTGTTTGGGTTGTGATTGGCAAATGTCTATATGTATAGCTGAACAAACCTACCACTAGGGATTTTCATATTTGTTTCTTAAATTGCAGATTGCAATATTTATTTTTATTTTTTATTTTTGTCTTTATAGATTATCATTGAGACCTGAGATTTTGTTGAAATATTGCATTTAATTGTAAGTTTTACTTTTTTTTTAAATAGATGTCATATAAATGGATAGTGTTTCACTTCTCAAATTTACATCCCATTCCCATGTCAAACCTATTCTAATGGTTTTTTTTATGTTACCATAGAATCCGATATGTGGGTACAAATTTGTTCGCCCAGGGCGCCAAAAAGTCTAGGGCTTTATCATATTTCTAAAGGCGTGGCGTTATCCTAACCAGATATTTCAATACACTTTAAGAGGAAGCTCCGGCTATTTGTTACGGAAAGGCGTAATTATTATATTTCAATTAAATAATCTTCGTGTTTGTTTCTGTATTTGAAGCAGGCCCTGTGCGGCTTCTGCAAGAAGAATGGGGAGGCTGTGACCTGGTACACATCGCATAACCTCAAAGAGCCCAACGGCAAGATCCTGTGCCCGGTCCTGAGGGCCTTCCAGTGTCCCGAGTGTCAGGCCACCGGAGACTCCGCGCACACCATAAGATATTGCCCCAAGAACGAGAAGCCCGGTAAGAGAAATAGTACTATAATTTAAATAGTAGTATAATTTTAGTAGTACGAGCTATGCTAAATGAAGGTTACAGTATTTATGGTATTTTTTTAATAAAAGAAAACACAGGGGTATTAAAAACAATGAAGATTAGAGTATCATTCACAAATAATATTTCCTATACGAAAACAAGGACTTTTCAGGACATTCAAAATTGATTAATCTCAATCTTTTAAAATGTAAATAAAAAATGTCACTTTAATCAATGTCTTATTGATTTATGAATATATTATCACCTAACCTAACCTAACCCGCCAAAACCCGTCAATTAGCGCCTAGGTACTGCGTGCCATAGAATATGCTATGCTTCAAAACTTGCACACAATTTGGAATAGGATACAGGAATGGCATTACCATAAGTTTATAATAATTAAGTACATATATCTATCCATATAAAAATACAATTATTATAGAGCAGTGATGAGCAACACGCGGCCCGCGTTTAAATTTAAAATAAAGACAACAAGGCAGTCGGAGTTGCACCTAATCAGCAATTATAACATAATAAACTCTTAGAGTTATTTGTCTATGAAGCTCTGCGTGAATTCTATACAGGAGCATAGCAAACCTCGTACTGCTAATTTAAACCGACAAGCGCCCGCCCATATAGGCGTTGAGTATTTTAATAGACTGCGTGAGGAATTTGAAGAAATAAATAATCTAAAATATTTCAGGAATGCAGTTATTATTGCTGATTAGGTGCAATTCCGACTGCCTTGTTGTCTTTATTTTAAATTTAAATGTATTTTTATTAACAAAAAGTAGTACAAAGTACAAAACATGTTTAATATTTAAGGAGGTATATATTTCACTATTCTGCAATGAGCGTTACTTATTGTCTTGTTTCTTAATTCGGTAGACAGTATTATAAGAAAAGCGGCGAAAGCATATCACGATTATTCATTTGCCTCTTGCAGATGCATTCCAGTCTGTGCTGAACATGAAGTACCTTCGCAACCCAATCAACAGGCGCCGAACGACCGGCATGAACCTGTCGCCGCCGTCACACAATCTGTCGCCGACGTCTCCGTCCTTCTATCCGTCGCAGTATATGGACATGGAGAAGAACATGAACTGGTCTGCGGGCGGAGCGGGACAGTGGATGCCGTTCGATAGCAACGGCACCAAAATCTACAACGGTAGAAAATTATTTATTGCACTCTTTTTATTTTGACAATTACTGAATACCCTTTCGCTTAAAAAAACCTTTTTTATGTGAATATGGAGATTTATTAAAATTTTTGATGGACGGTTGGACTGTCCAGGAATAGTGAACGCAAACCTTCGGAAACCTTCAATTTAGGAGGTGAAATTAAACATCTCGTACCAGATTCAAAGACAAACAGAAGGAGCATTTTAACAGTTTACCATTCAATGTGATTAGTGCAATTTCAGTGAATCAATTTGACACACTCACTGCCGATAACGGTATATCCCGTAATCGCCGTATATGTCAGGTTCCTGGTAAAACCGTTACTGTCTTAATGCATTTCTATTTATATTTAAAAGAGTAGCAAGTCGCATGTTTCATTCATGAAATCGTTTCTAAACGACTAATCGTCGTTTTTTTTTTAATTTGATTTCGGTTTTGAGGTTCAATTGTTTTTGAAAACTGTGCTATTAATAACATTGGAAGTGTTTTTGACGGATTTGGCGGTAAATAATTCGAGTTTCATTCACAAAAGCTATGTCAATATAAAACATTTTCATAGTTTTATATTGACATAGGCGACGTATACGGGTTGTATTTGAAGTCGCTTTTGTATTTTTGAGGGTTGATGCATATCGATAAACGGTCTCATGAAAATATTGAATTTTAAAAAAAATGTTCACACAATTTTTAAAATATTGCAAAATTGAGTGAGCATCCATCTAAATGTTTAATGAACATACGCTTAGCGAAGGCTTTATTAAATAGTGTGGATCACGTTACTTAACCGGAGACATTTTCTACGACAGGGTTAAGAGCATATATTTATGTTAATTTTAGACTTTTCTCTAATTTCAGGAATGTCGCAGAACCAGCCGATAAACATCCCGCGCCGATCAAACCTTTTCCAGTTTTAAGGAGGGGCAAGATTAAAAAAAAAACAATCTTATCAGCTTTAACAGAGCAATCACTACCTCGTTTTTCTATGTTATTATGTGAAGAAATCTACAAAATATTTTATAGATAGGTCTATTTTTTTTATTTCTCGCTTTACGACTAAGCAAGACTGAATTATTATTATTTTTTTTTGTGTATTCGAATTTTCATTTGTGGGGCGAATTTCATTGATTGAAAACTGCCCGTTGTGACAAGTGGTGACATTATATTTTTGCGTTCTCAGAAATTCACCGATTGGCTAGAAAATTGCTCCACTTAAGGTTTTGACAATAATATTTTTCGTATGCTAAAGTCATACGGAATATTTATTATGTCGTGCGAATAATGGACAATCTATTTTTTTTTTTTTGACAAATTTCACTTTCGAATCTCATCAAAATTGTAAAAGAAAATGATCGTTTGTTGCAGTCTGCAAATTTCTTTGGTTTTAACGCAGTTTGTATAATGTTCACTCTTGAAATAACATAATTAGGAACAAAACTTTATTAACATGTTTTTTTAATATTTCCTGTGTTAATAAATCTGCATTTTGAAAATTTATTAGGCTAAGTTATGACAAATATTGTTATTTGTTTTGAAAATTCTTTTCAATGAATAGTTTATTATTGTTTTTGAATTTTCAATATTATTCTATCAGTGATAGTATGTTATTGTATTTGTATGGGGTTTATTTTGTATTTTTTTGGTGTTGGGTTATTTTTTTTGAAGATAAGATTTATTTGTTTTGTGTCAAAGCTTGTTGACATTTCTAATTCTTATTTTGTGGTTCTAATATTGACGATAACGGCTTTTTATATGGATATTGATATATGGATTTGTGACATTATTTTGATATAATTTGACCGCCATTGGACAGCGGAAATTTTAAAATTAATTTAGGAAGTTTGTGGCTGCATTTATTCCATGATTTAATTATTTTGTTTGAGGTTGCAAAGAAGTTGACATTTTCTAATTTCGAAAGCTTCAAATTTTAATAATTATTACATTACAGAATCATGATCAATTTTGAGTAATATTATTTGCTTGGATTAACTTTTTTCTATATATTATTTTAAAACTAATAGTATCGTTACCATTTTTATCTTTTCAATTTCATCAAAATTTTGCTATACCGTTAATCTTCCCTCGCAAGAGTGAGTCTTTTTTAATGTTTTATTTCTTATTGAAAAGCGTTTTTTTTTATGTATTTAAAATATCAAAAAGTATGATTTTCATCAATGGGTAGATAAAACCTCAATAAAACCTATAATTTATATGTTTAATTTAATTTAAATTTTATAATAAAATCATTTTAAGATATTTTTTGCCACTTACAAATTAATTGCTATAATTCACGAGTTCCCTAGATAACAAGTCATTGTTCCGGATTATTTTCGGTTATTTTGCTTGAAGATTTACATTTCTCTATATTTCTAAACCTTAACTCGTAGATTATTAGTCTTCAGTTGCCAAGATGTTGCTTCAGACTATTCCGAGAAAAGCGAGGTTTTAACTGTATGAAAAAAACTCCACTTTTTAACTTATACTATTCTCGCCAGTAAAAGACCACGAATGAATTATATAGTGCACATAGATTTCATTCGTGGTCTTCAAGTTAATGTGTAATAAATTTCAAAACCTAAACGATTTTAATCAAACATGTTTTACGCACCAAAAACGCAACGTGGGTGAAATGGATATTTATCCCGTTTTCAAATAGTTTTTCTCTATTCGGTATCGCTCATTATACGTTTTTAATAACACTTTTAAGGTTTATTTAAAAATATAATTCGTATGAGTTGATGTGATGTTAAACAATCATATGCGTGTATTTGTGACACATTTTCTGGGGTTATTCTATAAATTTAACAATTCTTTTTAGCTAATTTAAAAAAAAACTACCTAAATATATTTTTTAGCTTTAATATAATTTGATTGGTTATTTACATATATGCCTTGCTATAAATCAAACTATATATAACAAACATTTCATCATTAAAAAAATTAAATACAGCAGTTTTGAATTTGAAGAGTTGAATTTGAGAATTAAATGGGCATATTTGAACATATTAAATAATTCAACTTTATTTTAATATGAATAAATCAACCCGTTTCGATTGTTTCAATATCTTTAGATCGGTTAACTTTTATTTCTAGAAAAACTTCTATAATATACATTGTTAGCAAATTATATATCTGCAACAAAATAATGAATAAAATATTTATGGTTTGATTTGGACACCTGTAGATGGTGCTGTTAATCAAAATGCTATAATTACATACCTTTGAATATAATATAGGGTCTGGTTAATATGCTGACTGATAAAAGTATCATTTCCTAATTTTTTAACTTATAAGATAATAAAATTTCCAAATTTTGAAATATTTCAATTTGCATTCATCAATTTGATTGGCGTATAATTTTTATATCGTGATTTTTAATCTGAATGATTAAAAAATGTTTTTTTTTCTCTATTTTCAATTAATTCTATGCCACAAATTCCGAAGCACCGATGAAAAGAGCGGTGCGTGACCGTCACCGGACACGTCGCCACCGCAGTATTTCTTCTGAATTAAAAATAAATGTCAATGGCGGTTTTCATATATTATTTCTTTACCATTTTATATGGTTAATTGTATTTTTCTCCTTTCTGATTTTCAATAAATGTATTATGCAAGCACGACATGTTTTATTTATTAAATATCATCTAAATAATAAAATATATTTTATAATTAAAAAAAAACAATAACAAAAATATACTAGGATAGTCACATTTTTAATTTATGTATCACACATTAAAAAAAATATATATATAAGTGGACAAGTGGGAGATTCGAGAAATAGAGTGAAAATCGTTATTAGAGGAACAAATTGGTCTATGAAATATGGGCATGTTAACATGCCAGCACTAGCTTAAACTTATATCATACGGCGACACCAGCGTCATGTTAACGTGCGACCGAAGCTCCGAAATCATAATGGCACGGACCACCGCCGTCACGTAAACACGCCGAGCCGCGCTTACGAGGTGATGTGCCAGTCGATTTTGTACTTCAATAATGGAAAAAATTGTTTATAGATAACAGTTCTACAGAACTGTACTGCAATTTGTAGGCTATCATACAAACTACAAAAATCATACAAAACGGAGTGAAAAGTGTGCCTTTAGCAGCACACGAGTGTGTGGGACTTCAAGTTACGTGAACGAGCCGAGCAGTTTTCGAAGTAAGTCCTTTAAATTGTTTTGGGCGTTTTGTCGTAAGTACATGCAATTTACTATCAAGGGAATTTACGGGGAGTTTCATACATAGGGTAACCAAAGTAGTAATTTATTTTTCAGATATTTCAAAAGAAAAACTATAATATTTGTCATCGCGTATTATTTACATCCATTGTCCAAAGCAGTGGTCCAAAACAATATACAGAGATATTAGTTGTGGCTTCCGTTGCTCGTCATTTTAATTGTTAAATATTAAGTAACTGCTACATAATAAAAATGAATCGGCGCAGAGGTCTCGCCGAAAGACTCATTTCTTCAAAAACGCGCCTGGCGCTGGGGGTACTTTTCGTCTACGTCAACTGCGGCGCTAGAGTGGTACACCTGGGTATACCTGGGCTGGCGGTTAAACGCTAAATTACGTTGAAATTTAAATAAATAAATAAATTTGAAATTTTAAAAAAAAGGACCGGACATTCGATTTTGTCCAAAAAGAGAGTATTTAAAATTGAAAAGTCGATCACAACACGGCGCTCAGAGATCGTAACTGATAAAATGATAATGCAGCTTTATGATTAGAGAATTTGACATCTTGATAAAATCTTAACATTTTAAGTTAACCAACAAGCGATCGGCACCTACTGCCCTGATGTTCCCTGCCTTATTAACAAGACGCCGTCTGTACCAAAGAAGGCAGTGACCGTCGATTTTTGTTTACTGACATTATTTCGGTATTAAACTAAAAGGAAAACTTTTGAAAAGTTACACGCGTAAATAAACTATATGGATAACTATTGCAAAAATTATGCTTCCATACAGTCGTTTATTCCTTCCCAACCGCGGCTCAAGAAGTTTCAAATTGTAAAAAACGCTTCTTCTATAATTTCTAGGATGAGATTTGAGCATTGCCTCACTCCTGTTTATTTATCCAAAATTCATATTTTTAATTCATCTATTTGCGAATGCGGTTTGGCTAAAGGAACCTTAAACCATATAGTATATTTTGTATGTAATAATTAAACTAAATACGCTTTGTTTTATACTAATCTTGCTTTATATAAAATTCAACTTCCAGCTTCAATTCCTAGTTTATTATCAGTTCTTAATAAATCTATTGTTTCCATTTTGATAATATTTATTAGATAAAATAACCTGTAAATTGATCAAATTATTTTTTTTCTTTTCATTTCCATTTTCCTTTTTTTAATGTAATTTCTGTATTATGTTTTAAAATATGAAAATATTGTTACTAACTTATTTAATTCTTTTTTTAATTTTTTTTTTTATCGCGAAGAAGCGTTTTATTTTGTACGACATATAGGCCTCAAATTCTTATTATTGGATGTTTATTTTTCCTTTTTGCTTAATATATTGTTTTCCTCAATATTTTGTTTATTGTCTAAATAATCTAAATTGATCAGTCTTTACTCAATACTTGATACTGGCCGGAATCATTCATAATGAAGGCCATTTAATTGAAAGAAAGAAAACTATCAAATATTTTCATTCGTTCGTAGAAGAAGAAAAAGATTTTTCGTTTTGGCGTGAAACGTCACAACAAAAATAAAAGTTCCTTGCGGAACGTCGTGAAAGTAATGTTTTGCGAAGATAGGTAATCGATAAAATATCAATTGCGAAAAGTTATGTTGTTCCTTGCATAATTTAACTTACTTTACAAAAGGCTTTACACAACAGGCTTTATTTTTATCAAATTGGGAACTTACTGAACCTATATATTCTAAGCTGGACTGCTAAAATAATCTATAATTACCGAAAGGTTTTAAATTACGAGGAGTTATGGAAGAGACTCTGAAATAAATTGCCATTTATCGAATTAAAAATAATAAAGTCAAAGATGATATTAAAATATTTAATTAAAATCTTTATATGTATGTTTAAAATATCTACCGATTGTTGTAAAGAAGCTAACCTGAAACCTCATTTGATTGAATTTATTAAGAATGCAATAAAGCTAATAATCGTCAAAGGACATTTTGAAATGCACGGTAGTTTACAGAAATAATAAAATGAATCACTGTACTGAATGTAACGAAGCTTTCAGTGTCAAAAGTCAAGTCTTGAGACATATCGATGCTGTTGACAAAAGTTTAAGAAACGTTTTTTGTGCTGAGTGTAACAATGCATTTACTCAAAAAGTTGATTTGGTGATCCATCTAAAGTCTGTTCATAGAAATATTAGAAAGTTTCAGTGTAGCGAATGTAATAAATCATTTAATGTAAATGGTAATTTGATTAGACACATTGATGCCGTTCACAGAAAATTAAAAATATTTCATTGTGCGGAGTGTAGTAAATCTTATTCTCAAAAAGTTGCGTTAGATTTACATATTGATAGTGTTCACAGATACATAAAGTTTTCATGCTACGAATGCAACAAAGATTTCACCCAAAAACGCGGTTTGGTCAGGCACAATGATGCCATTCATAATTTATTTATGTGTAGTGAATGTGATGAAGAATTTGCCGGAAAGGATAAATTTGTAAAACACATTGATTCTGTTCATTCAAATATAAATATTCAGTGGAGTGGATCTGATACCTCTTTTCTGGAAAAAGATATATTCGGGGGACAGGTCGATACCGTTTACGATAATATTAACAGGTATCCCTGTACTGAGTGTAACAAAGATTTCACTAAAAAAAGCAAATTAGTGATACACTTTTTTACTGTTCATAGAAATACAAAAAAGTATCATTGTAACGATTGTGGTAAGAGTTTTGCTCAAAACAGTGATTTAAGTAAGCACATTAACTCTGCACACAAGAAAATTAAAACGTTTCACTGTGACGAATGTAGCAAATCTTTTTCTAAAAAAGGTAATTTGAAGTCTCATATTGATTGTGTTCATAAAAATATAAAAAAATTTCAGTGTGTAATCTGCAGTAAGTCGTTTTATCTAAAAGGTTCCTTAATTAAGCACTTTGACTGTGTTCACATTAAAAAGAATAAAAAAAAGTATCAATGTACTGAATGCAATAAATCTTTTACCGGTGGTAATTTGAAGAGACACGTGAAGGCCGTCCACAGGCTTATTAGAGAATTTATTTGCTGCGAATGTAACAGATCCTTCACTCAAAAAGTAAGCTTAACTTTGCACATTCACTGTGCACACAGTAAAAAATTAAAAAAAAATGTTAAAAGATTTGTTTAGCGAATGAAAAAAAAATATGTTTTTCTGACGAATATTTCATTTGAAATATCGCCTAGTTGATATTATATGATTTAGCTAGCACATTGGTAATTATTGATAAAAACTGTTGGCTTAAAAATTGTTAAAAATCTGCTTTCTATTACACCTTTGTAATAAGATGGCGTGAATTATTAATTACTTGTTATTGTTTCCCTGGGGACATTATTTTTAATTTTTAACTTTGTATTTTTCCTGATTAGTTCTGGTTATTATTTTTTTTGTTTTTTATTGTTATTGTTTTTAGGTTTTAATGTTGTTTTTTTCTTTTAGTAGTTTAATTTTTTTACTTTTATTGTAATGTGCACATGGAGAAACCTGTTTAATAAATAAATAAATAAAAAACTGTACCAAGTAATTTAATATGGCCAAGAAGTTATGTGCCAACTAAAAGTTGTGAGGTAATCGCAAAATTTTAGTTATGTTGTATGTTGCACTATGAGGTGTATAAAATGATAAAAGATTAACTTATTTTATTAAGAATAAAGATATATTTTATTTATTTAACATTTTTTTATATTTTGAACGGGATATTTGTGTATATACTTAAAACTACAACATGCCAGTAGGAACACATGGTTTACATTCCATATTTTTTTATTATAGATCAACAAAAAATAAAAATTGTTAAGAAAATGTTATTGTCATTATAGTAAAGTGGTGTTTATATTTTGAATGGCTTTTATACTTAATTTTTGAAGGTGATTGAAATGGCGGATAGGTGAGGTTAGGCGTTCAGTGTATATTATTATGTAGGTCAATTTTATAAATAACCTTTTCCAACTGGACTACCGTTGGCCGCATATATTTTCTAAACGAATATGTTAATTTTTGTCCCCAATTGCGGTCAAGTCTAAATTAAAAAAAATATTAGAACTTCAATTTCTTTCAAAAACAATTACAATTCCTTTCGGCATTATGGTTTAATTAGATAAGAACTATGTTTACCGTTTACTCACTTTGTACCAATAATATTAGATTACATTAGAACAGGTGTTTATACGTAGTTAGGTAAACATAGTACTTCCGTTCTCAGCGAAACCATAATGTGTTTAAATAGTACGCCTATAATTCTACGCTGCTCACACAACTTACCTACATTTAATTTTTTGGTTATAATATTTTATTATTTTGTTAAAATTGTAGCAAAGTGTGAGATTAATGTATTTTTAGAGAAAATGTAATGAAATATTTAAGTTGCATGTTACAAATAAATAAATAAATGTGTATTGCGTTAAAAGATATTTTTTCATTTAAAATGTTTAACTAAACTCATTTCCAATTTTATATTCATCATTTTCCTTAGTTTCACCGTGTTATTATTACCGAATTATTTTTAATTATCTTAAAAATATAACTACAATTTATGTGTTTGTAAGAATGAAGTGTAACGTCGATTTTCCTATATGGGCATCAAATCACAACTTTGTACGACCAACCGTTCAAAACCTACAGGCACGGAGTCTCACCATTAGGGGTCCCATTTGCGCCTGGAACTGACATGAAATACAAAAGCTATATCATCAAAGGCTTTTATTAATAGGTTTCTCATGTGTAAATTTTGGTCTGAAGAGTTTCATCTTTGAGTTCAAAAGCCAGGAATCATTGATTAAAGCTTCAACACTGTTCCGAGAGATATCATAATAGGCAAATGTCACGACAGCGTCACCAGGAATCGAAAACGAATTGTTGTAAATGAATACTTTGAGAGAATAAATAACAACAAATAAATCAGGTAGTATTTTTTATTTCACTCACACTCACAAAATCATTGAATAATTGGCTTTCAATTTAATGTAGGTACGTCTTTCTCGAAAGTTGCACAATGCACAATCCTCGATTGCATGGTGATAATATGAACTCTTCATTGTTACGATCAGACAAGATGTGCCCGGATGGAAGATTACAAAGACAAGAGTTGTGGATTGTTTGTTCCACCGATTAAAGTTGATGGGTCTGTAAGCGTGTGCTGGAAAACGTTTATTAGAACTAATGTGTTTCTGGAGACCGGCTGTGCAGAATTAGTTTCCAACGAAGATCTAGCGGGTAACGGATATTACCCAAAGCAGCCGTCGAAGACTCACAGGGTTATCAAATCTGAAACCCGTACGCTTGAACAATTTTAAATCTCGCATAAGATCTATTTAACCTTGCTAGTGATACCGCTTAAATTTTATGTGAACTTTCATATGCGACTTGAGTGAATTCTTCTGGGCGAACCTCTGCTCGCACACGTTGCACGAGAATTGTTTCAACGATCCACCGTGCGTTTTCATGTGCAATTTCAGCGTGCGTAGGCGGCCGTACGACTTGAGGCACACGTCGCACTGATGTGACCGCTCCCCGCTGTGGACAACGCTGTGTTCCCGAAATGCCTTTCCGTCAAAGAATGACTTTCCGCAAAATTGGCAGGTGTGATTCTTCACCTTTAGATGGACCCGCTTACGGTGGTTTGTTAGGTTGGCTGAAGTCGGAAAGACCTGAAGCGGGAAACGAGAAAGTGTTTATTAAAGAGTTTAGGATACATATATAAGTCAAGGTTTTAAGAGAATTATTTTAATTAGCAGAACTCACGGCTAAAGTTATCTGGAAGAATAATACAAACTTTTTTTATAACTCTATCGAACATAATCCTATTCAGGCATACATTATACAGGGTGCTCCAAGACCATTCCTCCTTTATGGATCCCTATTACGTATAAGAAATTGTATAAAAAATAATTCATGCCCTAATTTATTAATTTTATCAAAGCGCTCGTCTAAATTCCCTTTTTGCTAGCAGAAGCGGTTAGCAAGGTCGGTCAATGACCCAGCACGGCGCGGCCTCACTAGCGACCGAACTTATCAAGTATTACCAGGCGTTCGTTGTTCAGTGCATCCAGTGGAGTAGAATTCATCTCTGTTTTAGAATGTTAAACTTAAGGAAATATAATGGTACGGTATTACATTTTAGGTTTTAATAGATTGTGGTAGTCTGGTGGACAAGGCGTTGGTTATTGACCCGAAAGTCCCAAGTTCGAATCAGCACACGGTCATACCATTTTTAACGCTTCATTACCACTATCTCCCCTGACTCTAAGAAAGGCGCATTTGGCCTAGTTGGGTAGGGCCTAAAATAATTGTATATGACCTAGGTCATAGTAATTAATTAAAAAAAAATATATAGTAACTTACGAAAGGAAGTGGCAGGAATTTCGTTTCCGGTAAATTATTATTTTAAAAGATTTATTTATGTGAATGCAAAATCAATCCTAATCAAAGTTGTTTTTTTTTGTTAAGCAATTGCAGATAAGTTGATAAAAGCCAAAATATTTTATTATTTTTTATTTGCTTCAAACCATTCTTCGATTTAAAGGACCCCAGTCAAATTAAATAGAATTAATTAAACTCACCTGTTAAATAAAATGAAACATTTATTACGAACACAACTGAAGTTATTAGTAATTAAGTATTGTTACTAACGATAAGGTAGAAGCCAACACAAACGTACCTTATCACAATAATCACACTTGTAGTTGTATATGTCTCGGTTATGCACGACCTGCAGATGCCTCTGGCGCTTGAGGAACGTGGAGAATCTCTCAGGGCACTCGGCGCACATGTGGCGCAGCGGCAGTATGTGGACGGCGCGGTGATTCTCAAACTTGCTCTTTGTCGTGAAGGTCTGCGAGCACAAAGCATGAAGAAAATTAGATACGCAAGACTAGTCGTTACAACTGTGAACATTTGCAATAAATGCATATCTTCAGTAATGACACCGATTAATGAGTTGGTCGTACCAGTAAAAGTGGCCCCTAATCAATTGGACCATGGAATGAAGCTATCAGAGACGCCGGTTTAGTATCTACAGCTATCTTTGAACACTATTTGCAATGTAACAGCGACTTAAAATGAATTCAGAATGTTCCTAACTGGAAGTCAATTTTAACACATTCAGTGCCGATTATGGTATATCCCATAATCACCGTATATGACAGGTACCGTTTCCGGTTAAAACCGTTACCGTCCTAATACATTTCTTTTATTATTTTAAAGTGGCATGTCGCGTGTACCTGAATTCATAAAAGGTATATATAGACTAATCATTGTTTTTTTTCCAGTAAATAATTAATATATAATTAAAAAATAAATCATTAAGTAAGTTAATAATTTGAGTTTTATTTACAAATGCTATGCACAATATATTTTTATTTTAATATATATAATATTAAAAATAAAAAGAAACATTTTCATAGTTTCATACATATTGTTTGCCAATTATAAGAAATTATAACTTAAATTAAAAATCGGGTGTTAGTCATGTGATCGGGCAGCATTGCGTGGTCCGCGTGTACGGAACTGAATGTGTTAAAAGCCGTTTGTGTTGAGGGTGGTCATAAATTATGCTATTTCTGTTTGTTTCTGACAGCCATTGCTTTAGTTTAGCTAAAATGAATGAGAAGCACAATGCACATGCATGTTTAAGAACAGACTAGATGACTATTTAAGACAAGTATACTAAGATACGAGCTTATCAGCTTGAAGTTGCTCGTTGAGATGAGTTATTTATTTATTCTGCTTGAATTTATTTGTATATTTGTTAAAGTCGTAGCTTTCAAAATATCAAATATTAAAACAGACTACCATTAAAAAAATTAAACAATTATATATACGTTTTGGATATTCAATGCATCCAGTGACAGAAACGGCACAGCATTTAACCGTAATGAATTCAAACAATTCTGTAGTCACTGGAGTAGGAGTGTTGTGGAAAGTACTGTGGATGCTAAGAGGAGGCAAAGTGTCAGTCGGTGCTCGTCGGTGAAGGAACCTAAGCAATGCGTTAGATAGAATAAGACTGAAGATGCAACAAACCTTCCCGCACTCCTCGCACGTGAAGTGACCGGTGGTGTGCACGATTCGGTGCCGCCTCAGCCTGAGCCTGGTGGCGTGTCCCTTACCGCACACCTCGCAGATGTGGTTCGGATAGTGCACGTTCATATGACGGTTCAGCAAGTGGAAATTGTTGAAGATCTCCAGGCAAATCTGCGAGCATCAACAAGGAAATGGGTTCACATTCACGAATTGATAAACAACAGATGGTGCTACTGGTCACAGAGGAACGGAGGCAGACTGGTTATTACTGTCAACTGGGTTATTACGTAAGCATTACCGCTATTTTCCGCATAAAATATCAAAGTGAGGTTAAGATTCGTTCAAATCAAAGCATCTTTTTAAGCAGCTGTCATAGATTATCAGCTGATCAAAAACCGTTCAGTTTGACTCTAGGTACGTTTATTGGGACATATTTAATTATTAAAAACTATTAAAAATGCACAGTGAGCGATTTGTGCCCTGCCTTCTTTACTAGACTATGTCTGTACTAAGGAAGGTGGTGTTTTATTGGGCTACAACTACGAATGTCAAAAAATACAAGAATTACTTTAACCGCACTTTCAGTAAATGGTTAAAATTATCATCAGTAGTGATACAGCTTGGGGAATTGTATTCATCGACATTCAAGTGACAGACATAGTTGTGTGAAAATCTTGCTTTTCAGATGTTTTTCACTGAAAAATGTGAAGACACTACAGGCAATGATTCATTGTCATCGATGTGGCCATAATTTTTCCGCCTCTAGAAGAGTAACGCAAATTCAGAAGCTCGATTTAACATTAAGTCAGACGCATGAAGTGTGTGCATACCTTACACTGTAAATTATCCCTGTCCATGCCGAGCAAGAACTCCTTCTCATCCAAATCGTCCGCTTTCCGCTTGCCCATCGTCTTCACCTTGAGTTTGACCTTGGCGGTTGGCCTCGGTGCCTTGTGTCTCTTCGACATGGATAAGAGGGGCTCGTCGTCCGTTTCGCTGAATTCATTGTCGACTTCGGATTTCAAGGTCATACCGCAGTCGGCCGATGCATCGAAGTCCAGATCTGTAAACGCTCAATTGTTAGCAATGTTCATAAGGTGCTCAATATGACTGGCCAAAAAAAAAATCCCTTTGTACGATCAAATATAGGCAAAAAAATACATTGTATGCACATGCGTCCAATACAATCTGATCGATCGAGCATAATTGAAGAGGGTGTAATGGCTGCTTTAAACATGCGGCATGTGAGCTCAGTTAAAACTTGACCATTTTTTTTTCAGTTTTTAAGATTACTTATAATAATATTGAAATATTATTGGGATTAAAATAAATAAATTAAATTGAATTGTAGCAATATATTCAACTCTCCTAAGCACATTTAATAACTGTGTCCTAAATGATTAGGGTGATTGACTATTGACCCAGCAATCGCAGGTTTGAATCCGCACACTATAGTCACCCCAATTTTAAAGCTTCATCACCACCATTATGAAAACCAGTGTTTAATTAACACGTCCTCTCAGTTGACATATATGTGTTAAGATGCAACTCAGAGCAGCAAAGAACAGGTGATGTTGGGAATCCAGAAGATACAGATTGCGTGGCATGTTCATCAGACATGTAAATATAGGCGTACGCATAACCGAATTTGTTACGCCGCATCAAAGCCAGTACTTTTGGGAGACCATTATCCTTTATCAAAAATGACTCTGGGAGACCATTATCCAGCACAAGTCTACGAATTGTATTTCCACACTTGCAGAGGGTTTGTAATAGTTTTCGATCATTTAGTACAGCAACAACTGTACCTTTTTTGAACAAGTTATACATCGTAATGTATAGTTTTACATCTAACTAATATTTAAAAGTGGCAAATAGTTAATAAAAGTTATCGAAAATAGTGAAAAGTTAGGTATGAAATGTAAAAACTCATCGATAAAAGCAGCTTTTATTTAAAAAAAAAAATACCAGAGCAGTAATAGTTAGTCAGTTAGTGACCAGAGTAATATTTTCTAATAGAGAATTTCATGGTGAACCAGATGACACCAAATTTGTGGCAATTAGACATCCCAGGCCACCAAAGCTGATTTTTCTTTACAATCGTGAGTTTTCATATTTATATACAACAATAAATCACTAGGCATATTTAACCATATGGCGCGATTTGCGCGCCATATGGTTTGTTAACGGGTTAAATATGTTTGTGTTAATAGCTCTTTAGCGGCTTATAATAACATAAAACAATTATTCCGTAATATTATTGTCTTTTATATACAATTAAAATTAAATTATGAGTTTGGAGCCGATGTTGCTTTCGACTACTGATCCAGGACGCTAGTAAGAGCTCGGAGACGCCTTGTTTCTAACGTGAGGGTAATGTCACATTCAGATATGTAAACATGAATATTACCTGCTTTCGAAAGGCAATTTTCCTTCTCGGTTGCATCGAATGCCTTTTGGGAGTCCATCACCTGCAGCTTGAACTGGTACGAATCGCGCAGTCTGCGTATGCAGGACTCGCAGATAAGGTACATCTGGTTAAGGTCGAATCCCTCGGCCATTTTAATGATCTGGAAATAAAAGAATTTCATCAGTTCGTCTGGTCGCCGCTTTAGATATAGTATCGGTATAGCTAAGTACGCATATGTCAAAAGAGCGAGACAGCCTACCGAAGTGCGATCGCAACAGAATGATTAGCAAAGAAGGTGCCGCAAGCAGCATACATTGTTCATCATTATTGAGTGCTAATATTCAGCTTTAAATTTAATCCCTCTGAGTTCATTCTTTATAAACAAAGAATTTTGAGGGAAATAAACCCAAGTGCGGACATTTTATTCTCTACTGGTTGACCGAGAAATACCTACACTGCACTAATTAAATAAACAAAAATGGCCATGACACCTGTAGCTATCATTTAATATCAACTGCTTCTATACATTGTTTAGTGGTGGTAGTAGTAGTAAATTATTTAACCAGATGTTAGTAAATTATGTAACAGACCTGATGCCTTATAGCTATGTCCTACAGGCGTTCCCCAGACTACTCGTGCCTGTCTGTGGTTTTAACTTGTGATGGGTTGAGTAGATTAAAATAAAAATTAATAGTAATAAAACAACTAGTAATAAACGGCTAGTAATAAAACAACCTCCTCCCCTTTTTTATTTACTGAATTTATAATTTATTCAATACTAACATCTCTAAAATTGACTTTTTTTCAGTTTTGCAACGCTGTCTATTATACTAATATTATATCAACACCAATACAAATACTATACGAATGCATAAAACCACGGACAAAATTCCTAGTTAGTCCTTAGTTTAGTTCCGTATTAAATCAGTTTTTTTTCCGATATATTACATAAATAATCAAAGTTCAAATTTCGTGTTATTTTATATAATAATTTAATAATTATAATGTGGCACTGAACATTCTTTTAGACATTTTGAATTGTGCTCATACTAGCAAGCAAAAAAAAAACGTTTCAATAGCCACGCTGTCAAATGTTTGAAATTCGAAATGATCTGACCCTAATGATGAGCGCTACCATTGGCGGTACTTCCATAGAAGCCGAAAAGCCGGGCTTGCCTAGATTTTTTAACAAAAATTACTAGGTACCTCAAAACCATTTCGCCTCCGGTGGTTGGAGTGCACTCCCACCGTCCCCTCGCCATATGGCTTGCCTATTGTACAAATTCTAGGCACGCCACCGAGTGCTATGTCATATAATTGGCATATGTTAGTTTCATATTAAAAAATTGTTGACTTTAATTTTAAATAACCATATTATCCGAACGCCCTTCATTGTAATCTAAACGGCTATGGTCATTTTGTTGGATATCAATCTACATTAAAAATTGAATTCTATCGCATTTATACTTTTTGCAAAACGTAACGGACAGACAGACGGCCAAAGGATGGGATAGCAGCTTCTCATACATGAATGTATGTATAGAAGCTAAAAGGTGTGAGTGACTGATTTCAAACTTGATGGCCGCCCTTTAATTTAAGAATATAATAATTTCAGATGCTCCTCTGAGAATGGGATGTGCAATCTCGAAAACGCCATGATTAAATTTAGTCTTTGTAATGTATGTACTAAAAAGTTTATAGCAATCACGTATCACAGTAGATACATATATAACTTGAAAATATCTCTTTAAACGGGACAGTCCCGCTTTACAGTATTATGTTCCGTTGTCCCGATTACCTCTGGGAATGCAAAATGTCGCGTTTTTAGACAAATGTCCCGCTACAGTCCCGTTTTATGATATACAGTTCACTAATTTGGCCAAGCCCTGTAGTCGCCTTCCGCTCCTGCCCGTCAGCACACCCGATACCGTCAGTCAGTTGGTGCGTAGTTAACTTCCGGTCGCAAGCAGCTACTTTTCATGAAACATAAGATATCTAATAAAATACATTTGGTTTCATTTACATTTTTGTTAAACACTATTGCTATAATATAAGGTTTTCGAAAACAATTTAGATTATACATTTTGTAAGGAAATTGGTGTACTAAGCTTTGATAATTAGACTAAATAAGTTCCACATGCAAATAATATTTTGTAAAATTCGCCTGCTGTGCATAGGAAAGAAGGAAAAGCATAGAGATGGGGAAATAAGGGGTTTCGTTAACGTGTCTCTTTCTGGATCTCAACATTTACGGACACGTTATAAAAACAAACGATCTCATTACATATATTACGCACGTAATTACCCTGTTATTTTACGTACATTCAAGTTGTAGCACTCTAGTAGGATTTTAGCGTATCCGTCGCTAGAAGCGGGAGAGCCATCAAGCATTCCTTTGAAAAGACCGTTTGCTAGGCAACATCTGCAAATGCCTGGATACAATTCATCCTTAATAATAAGGTCGAGGTCAGTAATTAAGCTTACTTCGAAATCCATAGTTATTTTGTTCACAATATTTAGTGACTCGCCGCAGATTTAGTGAATTTTCTCGTATTTACTTTTTTTATTATGACAACAAATGGACGAATGAAACGAATTTTATTTGACGTTTGTTTTGGTGCTAGAGTTGGGTTAACCGCGAATGAAATTAGAGTTGTGACACCCAGCTCTTTCACCAGAGCGTTATTTTTACTGAGCAGCATAAAATAATTACCAATTTATATATTCATAAGTAACCTAACAGCTTTACAGCCAACATTTTAGGATACTTATAATATTGCTGATACAGGGCCGAATATAACTTACAGATTTGAAATTAAACTTGGTGACTTTTGAGTGAACAAACTTAAGCGTGAAAAACTAAACAAGCAAATACAAAATATAATAAGCACAAAAAATAAAATTCTTAAAAATTAATTAATAAATCAGAATGTAAATAAACACTATGCGTGGTGACGCACGTAGTATGTGGGGTAAAGAATATATAGACAGATAGGCCAATTGACTTTTATGGCAGATTATGGCCACGCTTGAAGGATTTCCATTACTTCGAGCAGCTTCATGTTTATTCATTTGCTTAGGATACCTTTTTAAAAATAAGCGTGATATTTCGATGTTATTAATACGTTAATTACTTGAAATATTTGGTGTGCTTGCTGTTGTTGGAAAATATCGTTTTTGAGTTTGTGAATTTTAAATAGCAAAGCTGTAACTGATACTTTGGCCATCAGTTGCAGACTTGCAGTCTCATTAAGATGGCCTGACGGTGCGATTCTAAGATTTGTCTTTGTCGCGACTTGTCTTATCTTAAGATTTAATTTTACGTAGCAAACAAAGGCTGCAACTTATCCAAACCTGAGAAACAAAGTTTTTAATAACGCGTCACAATGTACAATTTTATTTTTTTGTTACTGCTGTTGATGCTGTGTGATGTATAATTGATCCTTAAACTATTTTTAAAATTACCTTACCATTGTATTTCGATTATCAGTTTTTTTTTATTAAAAAAAACTCATAATATAAATAAATATAAAATATATTAAATATTTATTAAATATATTTACTTAATAAAACTAATTCAAATAATAACTGCACAATTTAAAACAAAAAATATGTCTCACTCTCTTAGCCTTCCCATTAAAAAATTGTAATGTCAAACATTGTTTGCTTTTTAGTTTGTTAGGTTATTTTTTTTCGTTTGTTTTGTGTGTGGATGCTTGTGTGTTTGTTTCATTTCTCACCAGTGTTTCCATTTTTGTTATTTATCCTATAATGACTGCGACTACGGAAGTTATAATAGAAAATGACATTAAGTTGAAAGATGAAAGAATTCCCGGTGTCTGTAGATGTTGCTTGGGCGCCGGTAAATTCATAAGTATGCTGATTCCTTTTGAATATTTGGACTTGAAAGATAACTACATAAAGCTGTTGTATATGTGTTTCGATTTTAATGTTCGTACCCATTTTTTTTAACTAATTACTTACATTTTGTTTTGTTAGTGCATTGTTTACACTTTGGCATATGTCGCATGGCAAACTGAGGACTGCCGCCGCTTCGTTTCTTCCTCTATACACTCAGAGTTAAGTTTTAAGAGCTTGCTTTCAATCGCAATGAGATAGTGTCCTCTCGAACGTTTAGCGACAGTGAACAGATGAACGACAATCTCAATTGTAATAGAATCTAACGATCCAATGGTTATCCCTATATATAATATCCCTTTATATGGACTTATTATGTATGAGATCGTGGCAGTATAGTGGTTAAGGCGTTGGACTATTGAATATGGGCGAAGCCGTTTTTTACAAAAAATAAATAAATGATAGACATTTTAAACTGAAAAATACGCTAAAAATAAAATAAACAGCATTGTAATTAGAGAATAACAAAGCGATGTGCCTGTTTGTCAAATATGCCAATGGTTAAATTTTACGTGTCTGCAAATGTTCGTGAAATTTAAGCCGTGTTCTTTAGGTATTTCTAAATATGCTTTAAAATCTCGGAAAAGCTCATGTTTTCGTGTTGACTTCTGTCGTCCTATTGATGCATAACCCGGCCAAACGTCGCGTGTATGGCGACGCATATATGCGCCACACCGAGAAAACATTCTCCACTTCATTTGATAATTTCTGCCAACATAACAGTATAATTTATTGACTTGACATTTGCACTATGGATTTTATAGTAGACGAGTGAGTTCTTTAAATTTTTCTTAGAAATTAATCCATTCGCAAGCCCTTTTGACGCCAAAATTTTTGGGACGAAAACCTATGTCTATGGGTTAATTATGTTAGATGGAATATGTGATAACGTGGAAGTGTTATAAATAACGTGAACTTTTACTGTGAATAATTCATTGGTTATGGTTTTAATCATGATCATTTAAGTAGGTATAATAAGTTGTTTTGTTACACAATAGCTTCCGCTTTTATTCTTTAGTTATTCGTTTGCGGGTTCGAGTTCACACATTTTTAGTAAGGCCCAAAATATTGTATATGACCCAGGTCATAGCAATTATTCATAAAAAAAAAATATTTCGAGTCACTAATCACCACACTTCCCCTGTATGACTTCAAGAATATTCAAAGATAGGTGGAACCGAGGAATAAAGAAAGCGACTTGCTCAACATCAGCCGATTGGATGCTTCGTCTTCAGGATTATCTTGGCATGATGCCCTCGATAGGAGAGAACACATTAAATGATAAATTTATCTGTTTTCAGATTTTAGGCCCTCAAAACGACAGTCAAACCGATGATATGTTTTTGATATGCGACGTATGCATCGAGCGCCTGAAGGACTCGTATACGTTCCGATGCCAGATTGTGAACGCACAGAAGGCCTTCGGGAGGTTCGTCAAGCTGGAGAGCGATGCAGGTAATAGACAACTCGGTGATTTGGTGTGCAGTCGAGTGCTAGGCAGGTATCGTCACCGCACTTTGAAGATTAATGACATGAATAGGTTTAAGAATTCCTACTGACATCTTCCTCTTTTCGTATCCAGATATCCGCGTTTAAAAGGGTCGACTGTTGTAACCCATAATAACTTTGAAGAGGCTCGTTTTTGTTTTACGTTATAGCTATAAATTAGAAGATGTTAGCGTTAAATTGTAACTCAAATACACCAGAAAGATTTTTTCTAAAAAAAAGAATTTCCCGTGGCATTTGACAAACACATTTGAACATATCCTTTATAGATTGCCAGAAAATGCTTAGGATGACGAGTGTTTTTTTCTTACATTCTGGCCTGAGATGCTGTCACGTCAAAAGGTCCAGAAAAATAATATTAAGGGGCTTCTTTCCGGTGGCTCTCTTCTCTGTCTCGCACGTGCTTTTAAATCGTACTGTCTCATCTAACGCATAAACACGCTGTACCATTGTTGGTGAAAAACAGAATCAAGTTATGTCCAAAAACTTACTGGAATATTTATCTTTACAAAATAAACTATGCTTCTGTAGTTTTTGTCTCGATTCTTGTATTCAGACGATAAGATATTTATGTAAATTTTTGATAAAATATATAGAAAAATACTTAAGAGATTTTGATCTTAACTTTTAGACAAAATAAAAATTTTACTTATTATTTCCATGGAAGCCTAAATATTTAGGAGCTAAAACGATACCTAGATTCTATATTAACAAATAAGAGTCACAACAGCGTTTGTATGGAGAAATGACCGGGTTGAGTTCCTTTAACAGTCTTATTTTACATCTAATTTTAACAAATGTTCCAACAGTTCTGTGAAGTGCGTCCCATTTCCTTGGTCCCTTGGTCAAAGTGAATGTTCTTCATCCGCCACTTTACATTGAATTAAAATGTCGATACTCCAATTGTGATCAAAGATGACAAACCCATGCTGGTGTTTCACCAATGATAACTTGGGTCTCCTTCGTGAACTCCTTTCCGAGCAAACGGAACATTTTTCACTAACTCTTAAACAGTAGTCGAATCAAATCAACATAACATCTAGAAATATAAGGAATAAATAAAAAGAAATTATCTTGTACAAACACTGATTGATTGATTGATTGATTAATAGAATAACAAACATAAGAATTAGAAATACTAATAGATAATAAGTGAAACAGTATTCTGCCCGAAGCGACTACATAATATTAAACAAATATTTTTTTTAGAATAAAATAGCAATTTATAAATTCAGAAGTATTCACACTCGTGACACAGCAGTGTTTTTCTCTCATTACATTTTAAAATGCATTTAGAAGGTAGTGTGAAAGTATGTGCCCTATAAGAGTCCAATTTTTGTTTCAGACGATGCTGCGAATGTAAATGTCAAAAATGGGGACTTCGACGTGGACGATGATTGGCTATCAGTGAAATTCTCGGAAATGGGTGAAACCATTAACAAATCAAAGAAATTGCCAAAAAGCCAAGGTTACCATGTCTTCTATGCTGCTTAATCTAATGTTATTTATTCATATATTTTTTTTATAATATGAATTATCAAGAAAAAAATATGTAGTAGCCTAGTACTCTAGAATATAGGTATAAAGTATGTTCCAAGACCCTTCCCGAAGACTTAAGGGGGTGTTTATGTTCCGTATTAAGTGTAAGAAATTCTATAAAAATATGTGAAAATAGTTCATGCCAAACTTATTAATTTTATCAAAGCGCTCGTGTAACAATGCCGGTCAATGTCAGCGCAACGCGTCCTCGCTAGCACCCAAGCTTATGACAAGAGCGATTTCACATTTTTACGTAAAGTTTATAATTTTTTTATGTTGAAAGCATGATGAATTTTGATATGAGTTCAAAACAAATACATTTGAAATTACGGGGTCAATAAGCAGGATTTTTTTATCGGGACTGGTATCCCTGCCATATTAAATGTCAATTTTTTTTTCTGTGCAGAATGAGCATTTCTGCACAAAAATTCAACTCTTTAGCTAGTTAAGTTTTCGTGTTCGGACAGGAGCACGGAGAGACACGGCGAAGATATTTACCGGTTGGTCTGCATACCCGATTTTTACAAAATGTATGCACTTAATACTTTCAGATACGGAGTGGAGGAAAAAAAAGCGACAATATTACAAAAAGTTACAAAAAAATGAATACATTTTTTAATACTTATTTTTTAAAAAGTGATCATTGAAATGTCAGCGCTACTCTCTATCTAAATGCCAAATTTCAACCTCCTATGAATAACCGTTTAAAGGTTATAGACCAGAGAAAAAATGACTCAGGAGTAGGTCAGTGTTTTCTGCTTGTTTGAAATGAAAATATCTCATAAGAGGGCTAAGATTTACCAATACAGTCAAGCAATTTGGAAAAAAGTGTGCAAAGTGCCGCTTGCGTGAGTCGTATGGCGCTGCCGTAACCACCGCTCGTAGGTTCAATCACTCGATTAACATTGTATTAAGACTTTGAATTTCTCGTCACGTTCAATTTTGCGACAGACGCTTATTCCATTTATTTAAGCCGTCATTTAAATTTAGTAAGGAGGTACTCCATTGTGAACGGTAAAGGTAAAAATAATAGAAAATTTTAGCGTGAGTAGTTACAATTTTTGAAAAAATTAACGATGGTAAGTAAATTGTAAATTGTTTAGACTAATTGCGCTTATAATCTGTCTGCTATATTAGATGTCAAATGAATCTAAACTAAATCAGGATCTAAACCTGTATTATAATAAACCTGAAATTAAAGCATTACATTATACAAGCGACAACTGCGGGTAGATTTCAATAAAACGAAATCAGTATGTGGTGTTTTACAATGCGCGTTAGTAGTAAATTGTTTATTAACTGCAAAAAATGTATTGATATATATTTCAATATTATCAACCTATACTGGCATCTACATTCGACAATGTTTCCTATTACGCCTATTTTAATAAGGAGAAAATTAATGCGATGGATAATTAAAAAACTAACAACTGGGTGTGACATTTTAATTGAATGAGCACATCACGTTCGAGCGTCCTCCCGATTTTAGGTGAATAATCTAATCTCCGATAGTGAATGAATCTAATTGCGACACAGTCCTAATGATTCTGTCGCAATTAGACTCATTCACTGCCTAGGAAAAATTGTTCAAGGCTAAGGTGGTTTCATTTCAATAATTTGAACTTTAGGAAATGATGCATGGCGTTTAGCTGATAGTAAAACGAGTAAGTTTGTTTGTTAGCTGTTTAATTTTCATAAACTATTTTTTTAATTCTGCAGATCTTCTGGACAACCTGAAGAACGAAGACACATTGGGATATCAGTCGACCGACGGCAGCCACGAGAACTTGCCGTTAATACTCTACAAAAAGAAACGAAGTAAAAAGAAACACAAAAAGCTTAAAATGAAATATCAGCCCGTCGTACAAGCGACACAGCCAAAAGTCAAGATCAAAAAGGTCACAAAGCTCCAAATGGAGAAGGATATTCTCTCGAATCTGGACACTGAAAATCTCCAGTGCAAGATATGCTCAAAGGTGTTCCTAAATTTGTTCCTCCTGAGAACGCACATTAACGTCCACTATCCGAATCACATATGCGAGGTGTGCGGCAAAGGTCACGCGACGCAGACTCGCCTCAAAAACCACCAGCGCATGCATATTTTGGGCACGTTCCAGTGCTCCATATGCGAGAAGATCTTCAGCACGAAAGGAAAATACGAAAACCATAAAGGAAAGCACATATTGCCGCTGCGACACGTGTGTCCGACGTGCCCCGCCCGCTTCGCCAACCACTATCAGAAGCAGAAGCACCTCGAGACGGTTCACAACGTAACGCTGAAGCGCTACGACTGTGAGTCGTGTCCGCTGAACTTTACCAACTCGGGCGCGCTGAACAATCACAAGATCCGCACGCACTTACAGAAAAAAAGCCACACTTGCAGCCTATGCAACATGGCTTTCTACCACAAAGCAGAACTCGGCAAACATATGATCGTGCACACCGGCGAGCGTAAATATCAATGTTCGATATGCCAGAAACTGTATCCCAGAGCATATACGCTGCGCGAGCACATGAAGATCCACAACAATGTTAAAAAGCATGTTTGCAGCGAATGTGGTAGGGCCTTCACGCAGAAGTGTACCCTACGGGGACATATGAAAGTGCACGGCATGATTTTAAATGATTCTAATTAGTGTACTTATTATTTAATTTTACAATCCTTAAAGACTATGATTCATATTATATCTTTTCAACTAGTCCAGGTTGTTAAACCGCTTAGTCTATTAAAACACTGCTAAATATATATAGCGGTTTAACACCGCTGACTGATTTCACATAAAGAGATGTAATGTCAGTTTATGACGACCGTTCGCTCGCTCTTACGCGGGTGTCGCACACAAGGTATTGCTCACGTTGGAGTGGCAGAAAATGCTTAACATTTAGCAAAGTGGGGAATTTCGCTTCCTCGTTTTCACTGTGTTTGCAATAGCGAGTTAGGGCATTCGCATTTAAGCATTAGCAGTTTAAAATTCCCGCTAATTTTAATTAGCATTAGTCATAGCAGTTGCTAATTTATATCAGGACTACTATAAAATATACTATTTGTGCCCTTAGATAGAGTTGTGCAATGCTTACAGATACAAAAAAAAAAAATACAATTTACCGTTCTACGTTTACTGTAAACTTGTATTATTTCTATAAAAGATAACAAGAAACTCTTAAGATCGCTACTGTAATTGCTTGACCATACAAGCCGTGTTTTGGGTGATCGATTAGCACTCAATTTATTTTTTATACCTCAAACACAGCAAAAGTTTTACTTTGTTTGAGGTATAAATTGAGTGTTAATAATCATTATCTTCTAATTATAGAAATTGTTAAAAAAAAATGAAATGATGTTCAAGTCATTGGGCATTTAAAAAGCTATTTTTGATTGAATTTTAGCAATTTTTTCGATTCTAACATTTTTATTAACGTCCGCTATTCTTAGAAATATTGTTACTATATATTAGAAGTAAATTTCATAAATATTGCTTACAATATTTCTATCTCTTCCGCACGTGTTACGAGTCATGAAATAGCATGCTTTTGATGCCATTTTTGAACTACTGAACAGCGCTTAACACATTCCGCTTCATAACGCGCCTCCACAATGCCGCCATTCCGCGAATTTCGCTCATTGAACGAAATATCGCACGGGGAGCCGTCACCCGTTTATTAGTTTCTTAGTTTATTGGCAAATAATAAGTACAAAACTATAAAAATGTTTGTTTTTTATATTTAACATTATATTGACACAGCTTTTGTGAATAAAACTCGAATTATTTACCGCCAAATCTGTCAAAACTGAACTAAAATGGAAAAATGCTACGCGTTTTTAAATATTAATAGAAATGCAATGAGCCGATGACATTTTTATACTTCTGACATATGCAACAATGACGGGATATCCTGTCATCGGTGCTGAGCGTATTAACATCCATTTTTTTTAAATGCTCAAGTACTATAACGCGCAGGGAGCTAAGTGACATTGAGTGAACATCATAATCATCACGTTCTGAACTTTAAGTATCGTAAGCTTTTAACTTTTATAATGAGGCTCGAAATGCAGGCCACAGGTCCTATCTGTGAGATCCAGTTAATACATTACAAAATATTGACAATGGCAGCTATCCAAATGTAACAATTTGATCAAATTATTTGCGTGAACTTTAATTGTGAACATACCTATTTGGGCCAATTAATTTTCTCTTTTATTGCATCATTTTTATTATGTGTACCACAGAACATAGAAGCGGCATTGTGGATTTGATCCGGACGCCACTACTCCAATACGACTGATCGAGCTGTCAACCGTGCTCTCTTGCGCTCACATTAAACTGTATTTTGTGTCTCGCATCGTGTCTTTCCCTCTCACCTCTGGTTTACGCTTCAAATGCAAAGTATGGCGGAGGGGAAATAGGCCGCATCTAGGTACTTCTTTGATCTGTGATATGTAAGTGATTTCCGGTGGCATTGTAGATTGCCTAACTGTTGTAATAGTTTCAATAGTCGATCCATGGAATTGAAGACTAATTTAGAATCTTAGAAAGTTTATAAGTATGTAAATAGTGTAAATAAACTCATATATTATACTTCTAAATGTACAATTTTTATTTAATAAAAAGACAAGAAACAATATTTAAAAATGATTTTTTATTTTACTCAGATTTTTAGATTTTCTATTTGGATTATTTATAGTATAACTCTGACTCAATCGCGTTTCTATACATCGTTTAGCAGTAGTAAATTATTTAACCAATACCTGACATCTTACAGCTAGGTCCTATAGGCGTCATTAAAGGCGTCTTCGTCCCGACTACACGCGCCTGTGGTAACAACTTGCTATGGGTTTCTTCATTTAATCTCCACTTAAGCCTGCGGCACTTTTAGCCCATTCGATGTGCGTTGTTTATACGATATATCAAACATCATGATAGCCATGATATTTGATATATCGTCTTTACAAATCATACTCAGAATCGCAGGGCGAATTAGCTCGACTTTTTATCGGGAATGGTCATGAGATAGGGTGCATATCACTTATATTATGTGTGTTAGACTGTTTTTTTTTCATTTTAATTAAGAATAATTATTCGATGCGAAATGCCGTGCCAAATATCGGAATACATAAAGGAAAAAATCTTGCTGCGATCTGCTGGACATATTTGAACACGACCTTGGGATCGACTTAGTTTTCCATAACGAGTCCGGAGCAGCTTGAGTGACCGTCTACATGCAGTAGAGGTTTTCTCATCTGGAAATCATTGTGTCGGTTACGTTTTTGTTCGCTTCATCGGAGAAAGGCTTCGTGTAAACAATTCCTTTTTCTGAACCCAACGTTCCTATCACAACTTTGTTGGCACCTTTCAGATGACGTGAGGGGATAACGTGTTGAAGGTAGTGAAATCAAACCAAAATTCATAATAGTAAAGTTTATAATGAAATAAAAAATTTAGAAAATATTTTACAAAATTAGAAAATATTCATCCCAAAATGCGGTAGGTGATATTTAACCTAACCTAACTAACTGATTTTTGAGGGCTTCTGGTTTCAAATTAAAATGTATTTCTTGCTGATTCTATGAAAATAATGTAACACAATATTTATTTAATTTTTTTTTAGTGCATAGAAGACACGGGAAGAACCTATTATCATGGTTTATCAAGTTGGAGGTGCTCTGTTCATCAATATGATAGGCGCTACCTTTTGGTAGCATTACACAAACATTTGGTAACATTATTTCAAAAGTCGCCTCTTTATAGACCACCGAATATCGGTCATTTGAACCGGACTAAACTTGGACTCTTTCCTTCTTTCAATTAAATGGCCTTCATTATGAATGATTTCGGCCAGTATCAAGTATTGAGTAAAGACCAATTTAGACCGTAAACAAAATATTGAGGAAGACAATAGATTAAGTAAAAAGAAAAATTGAAATCCAATAATAATAATTTGAGGCAAAATAAAACGCTTCTTCGCGACAAAAAAAACATAAATAAGATATATTCCTATTTTAAGATATAATACAGAAGTTACATTAAAAAAAGGAAAATAGAAATAAAAAAAAATATATACAAGTTAAATTTTCAGGTTATTTAATCTAATAAATTTTATCAAAATGCAAACAATAGATTTATTAAGAACTGACTTGACTAGGAATTGAAGCTGGAAGTTGAATTTTATATAAAGCAAGACTTCAAGAAGTCAAGCAAGATTTTTGTTTGATTAGTATCAAACAAAGGGTATTTATTTAAATGATTAAATTCAAAATATATATGGTTAAAAGTTCCTTTAGCCAAACCGCATTCACAAATAGATGAATTAAAAATATAAATTTTGGATAAATGAACAGGAGTGGGGCAATGCCCAAATCTCATCCTACAAATTTTAGAGAAGCGTTTTTTACAATTTTAAACTTCTTGATCCACGGTTGACAAGGAATAAACGAATGTATGGAAATATAATACCGTCCCTTGGACTGGTTCACTCTTTGTCAATATCGTGACCACCGATTATACAAATGAATATCAAGGGACGGCTTCAGGTGTTCAACCAAACACGCGGTAAAAGAAGAATTGCCGTTAGAGGCAGTGTCTTTGGCTACGGCATCGGCATTTTTGTTCCCAAGAATACCCCGGAATCCTGCCTAGAATGTGAACTATTTCTATGATTATAGTATTGCATGTAATATTTATAGTCGTTTGCCAACTAACACATTTTTTAAAATTACTATTAAATATTCGGTAATTAATATTTTAAATCATATTATTTACAATAACGAGAAATAAGACACAAAATAAAAGAGATTAAAGGGAAATGAAAATTTTAAGTGAAACTAAGAAAAAATAAAAAAGTAGGAAAGGAATTTTAAAATGCCAACAATTTTTTAAAGGATAATTCATGTTTCGCGTAGCCAAGGCAGATAGGCTGAAGTGCCCCATGTTATGGTTGAGGGCCGTAATCGAAAATTGAATTCAAAGTTTGTTTTGAACATATTTTAATATGTTATTCAAAATATGAAGTGAAGACCTGAAGGTACTTAGGCCTCAGTGAGAGCCTTAAGGGTGTCTTAAAAATTTCATGGTTTTTATATTATATTATTCCGCATCTAATAACCTGGATTAGCATAAGAATAATCGCAAAAAAAATAAACAAATTACAATTGATTTCAATCTTAATATATATAGATCTCGTGTCACAATGTTTGTCCTCAATGGACTAATAATAAAATAATGGACTAATAATAAAATTTGAACACCATGTGCAGTTCGATGTGCACTTGAGAGATAGGATAGTTTAAATCTCAAATTATAGTCGCAATTTTAATTTATCGCTAATTTTTTGTCCGTTATTATTTGGCAGTCATAAAACTGACAGATGTCGATACCTTTTTATTTTATGGGCGATTGTGAAGAGCGCGTGACGACTCGGTGCCAGTATAATTTTATTGAACAAGCAGAGGAAAGAGCAATTGTGATATTATTGGAAAATTTTTTAGAAGATCACAATCAACTAATTCAATTGATCAAAAGAGTTTCGCCACGACTGCAAAATGACAATTATCAAATCGTCATAAAAGCCGACAAAGTACCATTAGGTGAACATGCTGGTAGATTCAGTCATAAAACTGACAGATGTCGATACGGAACGGCACGGAACATGCATGCATACAAGATGCGATGACTTACGTACGTCATTACGGCCGACCGGATTTATTTATTACATTCACATGTAATCCGAATTGGGAAGAGATACAAACTTTACTATTGCCAGGACAACAAGCCATTCATCGTCATGATTTAACTGCACGTGTGTTTAAACAAAAATTGAAATCCTTAATTGATTTTATTGTTAAATATACAATTTTTGGTATCACACGTTGTTGGCTGTATACGATAGAGTGGCAAAAGCGAGGTTTGCCTCATGCCCACATTTTGGTTTGGCTTAAAGATAGAATCCGTCCTGAAGAAATCGATCAAATAATTTCAGCCGAAATTCCAGACCCATTAATTGATCAAGAATTATTTGATATTGTCACCAAACACATGATCCATGGGCCATGCGGTGTTTTCAACATGACGTCACCGTGCATGGAAAATGGAAAATGTAAAAAAAACTTCCCAAAGCCGCATACGAATGACACGATCACGGATATTGATGGTTATCCAATGTATCGCCGCAGAAGTACTGAGAATGGTGGCCACACATTTACAATGCGACTGCCGAACTTTCCAAATCAAGTTGAGTTTGATAATCAGTGGGTGGTACCATACTCACCACTACTTTCAAAAACTTACAAAGCTCATATCAATGTTGAGCTTTGCAGTTCTGTTAAATCAATTAAGTATATTTGTAAATATGTAAACAAAGGCAGTGATTTGGCCATATTTGAAGTAAAAAACATAAATAAAAATGACGAAATAGCACGATACCAAATGGGCAGATACATTAGCAGCAATGAAGCTATTTGGCATATTCTCAGCTTTCCCATCCACGAAAGAGATCCTGCTGTCCAACATCTGGCAATACATCTTGAAAACGGTCAACGTGTATACTTCACTGAAGAAAATGTTCTCCAAAGAGCGTTCGAAGCTCCGAAAACGACTCTAACTGAATTTTTTACATTGTGTCAAAAACCTGATGTTTTTGGCCAATTCGCGAAGACATTGGTGTATGGTGATGTTCCACGTTATTTCACATGGAACAAATCCAGTAAAAAATGGGAGCCACGGAAACAAGGAAAACCACATCCTTCCATTACAGGCATATTCAAAGCTAAGACATTGGGGAGACTTTACACGGTACATCCAAAGCAACGTGAGTGCTTCTATTTACGTTTGTTATTGGTGAATGTTCCCGGACCAACGTCTTTTGAATTTTTACGAACAGCTAATGGTCGAGTATTCAATACATACCAGGATGCATGTCGTGAACTGCAATTGCTAGAAGACGATAACCATTGGGACTTAACGCTTGCTGATGCTGCGTTGACATCAACACCGAATAACATTCGTCAGTTGTTTGCAATTATTTTGGCGACATGTTATCCCTCGCAAGCACAAACTTTGTGGGAAAAATATAAAAATTGTATGACAGAAGACATCTTGCACCGAATTAGACAAACAAATCAATGCCAAAACATAGATTATACACCAGAGATGTACAATGAAGCATTGGTCTTGATCGAGGATTTATGTGTTCTTAGTTCAAATTTACCATTTAATCATTATGGTATGCCATCACCTAATCGTCCAGCCACCGACTTAGTCAATACCGATTTACAACGAGAAAATCAATATGACCATGGAAGTTTAGCAACAATTATCATGAACAGTGAACCATTACTGACAGCAGAACAAAAAATTATTTATGATCGGATTATGCTGGCTGTTGCTGCTGAACAAGGCGGTTTTTTTTTCTTGGATGCACCCGGTGGAACCGGTAAGACATTTTTAATATCGTTGATTCTTGCCAAAATACGGTCGCAACAAAAAATCGCATTAGCATTAGCATCGTCAGGCATTGCGGCTACTTTACTGGATGGTGGGCGAACAGCACATTCAACATTCAAGCTGCCATTGGACGTTCATAATAAACCAGATGCAATGTGTAACATCAAAAAGAATAGTGGAATAGCTGCAGTGTTGCGGAAGAGTTCTATAATAATTTGGGATGAGTGCACAATGGCACACAAATATTCACTTGAAGCATTAAACAGAACTATGCAAGATTTAAACAGCAATAATAAACTTTTCGGTGGTGCTATCTTACTTTTGTCTGGTGACTTCCGGCAGACCTTACCGGTTATACCTCGCTCTACTTTCGCGGATGAGATTAATGCATGTTTGAAACAATCATTCTTATGGCGAAGTGTTGAAACACTTCGATTGACCATAAATATGCGAGTACAATTGCAAAATGATCCATCAGCACTAATATTTTCCGAACAACTACTAGATATTGGGAACGGTAAAATAAAACTGCAACCAAATACGCAATGCATTAAACTACCAGACAATTTTTGCACTGTTGTTCAGGATAAAACTGAATTGATTCAGAGTATTTTCCCGGATATACAGAATAATTATTTGAATCATGAATGGCTTAGTCAACGGGCGATTTTGGCAGCCAAAAACGTTGATGTTGACGAAATTAACTTCCAGATACAACAGTTGTTACCAGGCGATCTGATGTCTTTTAAATCAATCGATACTGTTGATGAAAATGAAAGTGTAAATTTTCCGATTGAATTTTTAAATTCATTAGATATCCCTGGAATGCCACCACATAATCTTCGATTAAAGATTGGTTCCCCTATTATTCTCCTCCGTAATTTGAATCCACCTCAATTATGTAACGGTACGCGTTTGGTCATCAAAAAGATCACCGGAAACATTCTTGAAGCAACCATTTTGGCTGGGAAGTTTAAAGGAAAAGTGGTCCTGCTGCCACGTATTCCGATGATACCATCAGATTCTACCATACCCTTCAAAAGGCTACAGTTTCCAATTCGTTTAGCTTTCGCCATGTCTATAAATAAATCTCAAGGTCAAACAATGTCCATTTGTGGTTTAGATTTGGAAAATCCATGTTTTTCTCATGGGCAACTATATGTTGCGTGTTCACGTGTTGGGAAACCGTCGAATCTATTTGTGTTAGCTAAAGACAGGTTAACCAAAAACATTGTGCACCGATTGGTGTTAAATTAAATTGAAATTGAAAGTATTTATAATTCAAAAAAAAGATATTAATGTTTAAAAGTTTAAGACTGTCTGCCTTGCCTACCTCATTCATGAGTTTAAGCGTCACATGTTATTTACTGTATTATACTGTAATATACTTATATTTGTTATAAAATTAAATGGAAATAATAAATCTGATAAATTTTTATTTTTTACCTATTGATTTCTGCTTAGTATCAAGTGTAAGAACATTTTAATTAATTGTGTTCAACGTACTTCCCCTTCAAATCTCAATCCAGTGAATTTGTATACCAACATCAACATTTTCGTCTTAGTTCGTAAATAATTTCATTGTACTAAAGGGTTATAGTAGTAGAAAGTCAAATAAGGAGATCACCATATTTTTTTACAAATACCATCTGTGTGAAAAAGCATAGTGGACTCCGTGACTGATGTTCTCTTATTGTTCCTCTTAGATTGTTTACTATAATGTAATATAACAAAAACTTTAGCCACAGCAACGCGTGGCCGGGTCAGCTAGTAGAATGTATATTTTTAAGTTGCCGGTAAATAACAACAGAATAATAAGAAGAAAAATAGATCTGTCAATCTGCGAAACCAATATCAATATTTTGCCAAAAAGAAGACATAAAAAGGAATTACGCTGAGTGCCGTGCTGCTGGCCAGGCCAATTTATTGAATCGCTCAAAATGGGTAAATTCGATAAACTGCTAAGGGAGCGTAAGGACGAAGACGACGTTCTTGTCAAAGACGAAGAGGAGGGCATTTTGAACAATGAGACTGGATTCTTCGTAAAGAGAGAGCTGGACCCTCCATTGACTGAAGATGTGTTCTACGGAGTGTGTAGATGCTGCTTGGCCGCTGGCGATTTCAAAAGCATGATGCGCCCTTCAACCGACGGAGCCATAGGAGAGGCTTACGCGGACCTCCTGCAGGAGTGCTTCGATATCAAAGTGAGTCTACTCATGGCAATTTATTAGACGCTGAATACCTGTGGAAATCAAGTAAAAATATAACCTAAATTACTATAATATAAGAGACAACAGCGTTCAACAGAATGCTCTGTGATTAATCAGTCTAAAACAATTGTTGGTTTTCTCATCAAAAATGTTCGACTTTTCTTCAATTTTTCGTTGTGGTAACAATGATATCTCTCTTCTCGTAATGCTCTGCTAACACAGCGAGTGGAATAAACCTACGCACACTGTATTACGCGCGTGTGCACTTGTATAGTGCATTTGGTTAATTTATTGGATGCGGTATACAAATAAATTATATATATTTCATAATAATTCCTGGTTAAATACGCCTAGTTCAAGGTATTTGGCCTCCATTTGATATGGTTTTACCCTACATAGGCTTCAATTTGTTTTTTTCCCTTTACGTTACGAACATTAGAGTTTTCTTATTTAATAAATCACATACCGATAACACAAGGTACGCATAACGTGCATCGTGTTAGTATACCTGCATATAATACTAATTGCATAAAGTACTCAATTGTACCACGCATAGCTACCAACTTTAATAACTGTATAAGTCCAAATCAATTTTGACGAGTAGCCAATGAAAATAGAAAGTTTTGGTCGTCGACATGATTTTAAATATTTTTTAATTATATTGTTTATACCCATTTCGTTTTTGTTTTATATTTTGTAGGTAGTATTATTTAAACCCACTACCACCGTTAAATTAATAATATAATAGGAAGGGAAAGCTTTTTCATTTAATAGCAAAGAAATGGAAATAGCATCGCTGGCTCATTGAGCTGTTACTTATATATTTATGTAGTGGCCATTCAATTATTTACCTGTCTATGGCCATGGTAAGTGTAGCATAATACACCTTAAATGGATGGTTGCTCATTTTCATCATATGATATAGTATTGCTGTTCAGTCAGCCCGACACTTAGACCTCCAAAGTCGCCCAAAACTCGCTGTGTATCCTGTAGACTAGTTATGATGTTCTTGGCGCTAGTTTCCCCAGAAAAACGTTACTTCTGCGTCCGAGGTACGTTCAAGGTGAAAGACGCAAGGGGCTGAAGTAAATCTGAGAAATATACTTTTCACTACTTTAGAACAAACATGTCTTCCTTTCTAGTTTAAATTGGGTGCCATTGAAAATGTCCCATAATTTGAAAATTTGGTAAAAATACAATACATTATATAATAATGTACTGTATTTTTATCAAATTGCTCGATACTTCATACTTTAAGCCTTTTAGATGTTCTAGACCAGTGCTCCGCAACCGGTGTGCCGTGGCACACTGCTGTGCCGTGAGCAAGATACAGGTGTGCCGCGGTAAAATTCAAAGTATTTTAATATTTTAGTATAGAATAAAAATAATTATTATAAAATTTTTCAATGTTTCTCCAGCGCCTGGTGCCAATTGTTGAAAACTGCGCAGTGTGCTTTGTACACACCATGACTGCACCAAATTAGTCATAAACAAAGAAAAAATAACCCTTTATATTAGGCAAAATAGCTTTTGGTGTGCCGCGGAATTTTAGGAAGAATTTTGGTGTGTCGTAGGTGAGAAAAGGTTGCGGAGCACTGTTCTAGACTTTTAGTCGCTCAATTCTGCTGTCCAATAAGTTGTGAGGTTCATTTTTTTTTTAGAATTGCTATGACCTAGGTCATATAGAATTATTTTAGGCCTAATGTGCTTGTACTAAAATTAGGAAAGATGGTGGTACTGAACCGTTAAAAGTGGTACGACATGTGCGAATTCAAACCCTCTCAATCATTGCATTGTGTATATTTCAGATATATCCATTGAGTGACGAGGATCCGTCAATGGTGTCCCTGTATCTGATATGCGAGGCCTGCATTCCAAAGTTGTGCGACAGCTACACATTCAGATGTCAAGTACTCGAAGCGCAGAAGAACTACATGTCCGTTATTGAAATGAAAATGCCCAAAGAGGGTAAGTTATTATATGGTGTTTATGTATACTTAAATCTATACTCGTGTGCATTCCAGCATACTCTATGTTTCAGGCCACATTCTTCAATGAACACACATCCAACAGTTCCAACGACAGGCGCTACAGAATTTTTTTATCAGCCGGCTAGAGCCTCCCCACTACTTGGTGATTTAAGCCTCAAAGTGGATCCCATGACGGCAACAGTATTTCTATTTCTATGTGCCATCTGCCGCCCATGACTGGAAATATCACACAAAGCCTCCTGCTTCACTTTATAACGTCGAGATATTCTGATTTTGTCTCTTACTTTATCTCTTCAGTCCGTGGGACAACAACAGTGTTTCTTTCAGACAAAATGTTTCAGAGGGGCATTTAAGAGGTTCGGGTGGAGGGGGGGGGGTTGAAGAAAATAAAACAAAGTAATATTATTTAATTTAATAAAAAAGGGTTCAAAATAACAGAAATATACATTTAAAATGAACCAAAATTGTTAAGGGCTTATATTTTTTAAACACAGAAATCTTAATCTTGGTGGTGTGTGTATGGCCGGGGAGCCGAGACATTTTTGCCAGAAAGAAACATCGGATGACAACATCCCCAACATCAAATACTATAATAATGCCCTCATATCAACCCGCATGAAAATTTTTTCAAGGTATTTGGTTCATATTTTTATAGATGCCTTTGTTTTTTCAGTGATTAAGTTGGAAGAAGATATTGAGGATGAACTGGAAGATGATGAACAGAATGGCACAGATATAGACTTCGAACCAATGGAAGATTCACCGACTCCCAGTCCAACGGGAAAGAAGTTCAAGTCCAAAAGCAAAGGAAAAAAAAGAGGCAGACCCAAAACTAAGATTAAAATTAAAAAACCGGGCCAGGGGACACGCATGAGCAAAGCCGAATACCGGAAAATAAAAATCGAAGAGAACAAAATAAAAGAGCAGATGGACCCAATCAACAACCAGTGCAAAATCTGCTTGCAGACATTCAACAAATTCCACCTCCTCAAGATACACATCAACGATCATTATCCGAACCACGTTTGCAACGTCTGCGGGAAGGCATACGCGACGAGGCGACGCCTTCAGGGCCACTCGACGAGTCACAAAACGGGCGAGTTCCCCTGCGACCAGTGTCCTAAGGTGTTCACGACGAAGAGCGCATATCACACGCACCGCTCGCGTCACTCGACGCCGCTGCGGTACATGTGCCCGCAGTGTCCGGAGCGCTTCAACTCGTACGTCCGGCGGCGCAACCACGTCCAAGCCGTGCACAACGTCGACACATACACATACAAGTGCGCGTACTGTCCCCGTCTGTTTGCCTCAACCGACACACGCATGAATCACGAGAAGCGCGTGCACATGCGTGTCAAAAACTATGTCTGCGATAATTGCGGTAAGGGTTTCTACAACTTGAAGGAGTACAACGAGCACGCGGTAGTTCACACGGGAGAAAAGACATTCCAGTGCGCTGTGTGCAGTAAAAGCTACGGGCGGAGAGGGACTCTCAAGATGCATATGAAAATCCACGAGGGCAATAAAGCATTCATGTGTGTTATTTGTGGTAAAGCGTTCGTGCAGCGTGGTAACTTAAAGGGTCATATGAAGAAGCACGAAAGGCAACTCAAGAATATAGCTGAGGGGAAGCCGGTGAGGGTGAGGAAACCGCGGCCGCCTAAAGCGAAGCCACTTATCGATGGACATCTAATGCATATCCCTAAGCCGATAAGCGAGCTCGAACGGCAGACAATGGAACACCATTCGCTGTCCAATCCTTCGCTCTCTAACCCCGGTTCGCATCCCATCCCCACTTCAATACACAATCCAGTGCCACTACCCATTCCGGCTTCCATCCACTCAATCCACAATCCCGCTATGTCCATGAGTAGTAGCGTGCCAAGGCTTTTGCAACGCCTTTGAACGATCCATTCCTTTTTGATTTGCCTTAAAAATGTGTGTATGTCATACAAGCGTTTGCCTCAGCAGTGGTTCCACGATTATTATTATTAATGTGTAAATCTCGAATTAATTTTAGGTAGGTTAAGTTTAAAAAAAAACACGCAACTCTACTTTTGTATGAGTTCTTTAACCTTTAGTAAAATGCTATAAGTCAGCGGTGTTAACCGTTTGATAATTTTGATGGATCATCTCGGGCCAGTATTATGATGCTCTTTAAAGGACACAATTTTAGCAAAAAAAAACATATTTTTTGTCATGTTTGAATAAAAATCTGCCTACTATGGTTCCTTATATGTTTGTGGTAAAAACCTTAGATGCAAGGAAGATTATATGCCACCTAATAAAATGCAATTATCATGCACAAAACTACAATTTTATACCAATAAAAGAAAATGTTCTTTTAGTTTAAATCGATGCGACAACGTGCTCGGTAGTTACAGTAAAATATCCTTTCTCTTTCCTAAAATTTAGTATGGAGCGCCATCTAGCGGCTCTATTCCGATTTGCAAAGAAGGGACGAGAGTGAAGCTACATGGTTTGCGTCTTGGCTAATGCTAGAAACAAATAGAACAAGGTAACATACACACTACTAACATGAGAAGGGATATTTTACTTGACTGGTCATACCATAGTTTTTAGTTAGGTGCACAGGATGGATTTTTATTATTTATTAGCAACAGAGCCCTTAAATTGTGAACTAACGTGAAACGTTAGTTATTATAAGTATTGGAAAATCATTTCCCAATTAGAAGAAAAACGAATATAAAATATAATATAAGGCGACCAAACGGCCCAATTTACTTCGAGGTTTCAAACTGTTTCACGGAATGATTTAAGATTTTATGAACTTTTTCTTCTAATTTAAGTATTTATTTTCATGAGACCGGTTTAGTTGTCAGACCAATAGTATTTTAAATACATCCTGTTTGCATTAATCCTAGTTGTAGTTTTGATCAAACTGCAATGCAAATGACTTGCTGGCCATATGTTAACCAGTTCATCACTTTAATGGCATGGGCAAGTCTTCATTTCTAACTGTAGAAACATCCTAACGCTGGCTTATGTTTTTTTATATGGTAAGCCCTGTTTTCTTCGGTGATTTAAAAAAAAATACCGACTTTGCAAGTCAAAGTTTAGGTCATTGAAAGTTCTTTTGAAACCATATCAGTGATTTTTGAGGTTATCCTTACATATACAGATGTTTTTAAGTTGAGGGCACTCCTCTTAGGAGGTTGATCTTAGGATTTGCCTTACGGCGGCTTTAGTATTGATTAAGCGTTTAAAATATATTTGTAAATTTATGAAATCTCGAATATACTCTCGTCTTACTAGTATAAAAATTAAAAATGATTTAGATATGTATTTTTTAGACTTAATTTTTGTTTTTTTAATCATTTTTATACTATTTGTGTGTTGACATTGAATTGTAGCGTATGGATTTATAGAAAATAGCATGGCATATTGACAATATTGTAATATTTCGAAAAGTTTTATTTAAATTTTTCATAAAACGTTGCTTTTGAAGCCAAATTAAAAATAATCATATAGGCACTATAGTTCTTCAACTTCGCATCGCGGATGGAGGTATAAATGCATTTTTATATAACTTAAGGCTGGGAATTAAACTGACGCATTACGAATACCATAAATATAGCGATTATTACCAATTAATAACCACCAATTATGAATTTTATAAATACCAAAAATTAAGGTTAAACGCTGTTCGACAGGCGCGGATCCCAGGGAGGGTAAAGAGTTTAAATATCCCCCCCCTCCCAAGAACTATCAATAATTATAATGAAGACAATAATTGTGTCTGCAGCATAACACAATTATTTAAATCGGTAACTTATAATACATAGAATACCGCGATGCGAAAATTCGTCTAATTACATTTCATCTAACTACAATTTTTTTTCTGAGAGAGTTCTAAAGGAATTGCTTTAAGCGAATTTTAATTTTAATGTCCTTCATATTTTAGCACCCCCTGAAACTCATTGGAAATTAACAGTATTATGAAGGCAGAATCCTCACATCTTAGCTCGTTCTATAAAATATTTTTCAGATGTCCTCAAATTTCTGAAAATCCATTACATTGCAATTTAAGCTGCTCTTTTGCTAAGTATGTCGTACTAAATACAAATATTTGCTAAACAAACTATATTAAGAGTATTCATTTTATTTTTACGGTTATAATTAAATATGTTTTTTTGAGCAGGTATTTATTGTAAAAATGAAATGAATAGAAAAATGCTTAAAGGTAAGTATTACAACATGCATCTTATATTTTAAAGTAATATTTCCGCCATGATTAAACGAAAGAAAAATATTTCACAAATCATTTTATTGTAATTTTACATTCACCACGTTTTGATGTATATTTTTAAATTATTTTAATTTAGGGCAAAAAATAAAATACAAAATATGTTAAAAAACGTAAACTGTGATGTTTAGTAAAGTTCCCGGTAGACTTACTGACCATTCTTCATATAATTGTTAAGTTTAACACTAGATGGCAGCAACTTGTTGGATTTTGCAAATACTAGCTTTTCCTCGTGTTATTCATCTATAAAATACTGTAATTCTGGAGAATTTGTATTTCTCAAGGAAATTATGTTACAAAGTCCTATTTAGTACTTTAAGAACGTCATCTTTACTTTAGATTACCGAAAATGTATTAAATTGGTAAGTACAAGTGTAATAAATTATGTTTTTTTTTAAAAACGTATGAGAGTATCAAGTACAATGGAACTTAAATGCACCGTAAGCCTTAGATACTTTGCACTGATTTTAATATGTCATATTGACAAATGCGTATTAATGAAAGTTTCATCTGCGCCCTTAGCACCAATACCTTTTTTTTACACATCCCTGTTATAAACGTCTGCTCTCTAATTAAATATGTAGCATTTGGAGCTGTTGTTGGTTCTTAATAGTGGGGGGAGAGATATGAAGTGTACAAAGTATCACCCGCTTACGGTACCATAAAATTTGTGATCTTCTCGAGGTTCCTGCGCTACTTTGCGCATTCTTCTGCCGATTTTCATGGCATAGTAAAAGGCACGTGCTAGTTGGTGAAATAATAAAATAATTGCAGGTGGCCTATGGGCGAAATCATACTCGACTGTTAGAAATAGATATGTGCGAACAATATTTTTGTTGTTCGAGTTTGTACGTTTAATTGACGCTCAATTAATGTGACTATCCTCTCATAATATAGTAAATGTTTAATTGATAGAAATTGACTGAAAAATGGTCAGAAAAAAACTTGATAGCATTTCTGAGGCGCAGTATTGTTACACTAATATAATTTAAAAAAAAAATATTATGCGCAATACAAAATATAGAGCGTTAATCTATCAGATTTTCCAAAAATAATTAATTAAAATTAATGATTAGCAGCGTTAACTGCATGTTTTTCTATCAAAATCACGATCAATTTATATCCTTTAAATTAATTTCAAAATATTCTTTACATATATAAAATTCCTTATGTAATTGGGTGATTATAAAATATGTAAATGCGCTTTATTTAAAAACAAATCTATATTTAACATCTGCCACGTTTGTGCGGGTCACACTAAGAGAGCTGGGTTAGTTATGAATAGGTAAAACTGCTATGATTATGTAAATTTGGAAAGTTTTTAGAAACAATTTTTATTTATTTAATTTACCGCATAATTATTATAGGTTTTAATAATTGTTATGAAATTTAAAGTAATTTTTTTTTATACATAATTTCTATGAACTGATAATACACATATACGCACTCGTCGATGTACACGAGAATATTTACACTTTTACCGAATCAGTTCCGTTGGCAAACGAGACATTTCACGCGATCAATCCAAGAAAATTGCCTCCATCACATTTGTAAAATCTAAAACTAACGAAAGTACCCTCCCAATCTCTGTTGCTGGCGAAGCAGAAGATTGGATTCGCATCAGCTTACGTTGGTAACACCGCTTCTCCGCATACCCCTGCTCTAATATCGGAGTAAACTCCACGTCTCTAAAAACACTTACAATAATTATTGAGGTGCATTTTTCAAATACATCCTGTTGAATGCTTTAGTGCAATGGGTATATTTGCATCCTCGTAACAGATGAGTTTGTGACGTACATATAGATGGGCCGCTCTAGAAAAAAGTAGAAACTAACTGATTGTTAACGATTTAGAACAAAACTTAAATAAAAGTTTAATTTTCTTTTTTTACTGCAATTATCAAATATACTTTTGAATAGATACAGCAAGACATCGGCGAAACTCTCGTAAATTAAAATGGTTTAAGTACCTATAATGAAATAATTATAAACAAACGATAGCAGCGAATTTTTTTTTTGTGGTAATAAATTGAAACGTCTGAAACTTTTCTTTTATTTCAATCCCAAACACCTAAAACTATGCTACCGCACTGATATAGAACTGATTATAAATGCAAGAAACTTTAATTTAACAACCAGCGAGAACAATATGGTGGATTTAGCAGTATGTTTCCAACCGAGGTATATTTGATTTTTAAAAAATAAAATATTTTTCTGCATTAGTCATTCTATACGTGTGTGTTCTACATATAAGCTGGATACTTAGCTTATCGGATGACTATGTCATACTTCGCCACGCAGAAAGTGAAAATCCACTATAATAGTCTTTGTCAAGATTGGCTTGTTATTTCTATAGATTAGGGTGAACCCTATTACGTCCAACTCTGGTAACCTCAAAATTAATTAAAACACAATACCTTATCGATTATCACAATACTTTAGGTATACTTAAGTGGAAAGTAAAAATGCCTTCTAAGTACATAAAGATTTTATTAACGGACTGACAATATATAACAAAAAAAATAAACTACTACAACGTTGAAATGCTTCACCGTTCGCTTGCATATTTTCAGCTGCGTTGGAACCTTCGGCTATATTGGTCAATATGCGCAACGGCGAAGCTTATTTTTAAAAACTATACACTTATAGAATTTGTTCGGCCGCTATGACAGGGATGGTGCTTGTACCGGCAATGTGTGCATTTAAAATTTGACTTAGTACGTAAGTTCGTCTCAATATGTACGGGTTGATATACCATTGGGAACCTCACTTAGCCAAGTGTTGGAAGTTTTAATGATTTCCATCGCATCTCAACTGATGGCACGCGTTAAAGTGGATACTCCTCTCATGCTCGAATCGCCTAACGCAGTGTTGTATCATCGCGTGCAGTAGATCGTTGATAATTCGGATTAATTGTGAAAACTTGCTAAAACCGTTAATATAATCACTACGTGGTTAAATTAATTTTAACTTATAATGTACTTTAAAGTTTAAAAAAAAACTGTTATTGAGTTTTAAACTGCATATAGTCAAAGAACGCGACTAACAGTGAAAACTTCAACTTTAATTGAATCCGGATTATCGACGGTCCAAATTATCAACGCTCTACTGTAATCAATTAACAGATGCGATATTATGTATGTAACCGCAACGTAAACAGTATATGGGTTATTTTAATTTTAAGGACAATATATATACAATATAATTTAACAATATATATTTATATTATTTATGTATGGCTTTTTTAAGTAAATTAGTAATTAAAGTAAGCTTGTGCTGTTTTAAAGGTACAAACTGCACATAAACTAACTTACTTAGCAATAAAGCTGTGCTTAGCGTGGCTTCAAATGACATATCAACCATAATTCAGTCTACTATACCTAGGACACGGTTTTAACTTATTAAGGATTAACATTATACTTACACTATTCTTTGGGACATATATGGCTCAGAAACTGTGACTCGCATTCAGCTGAAAAGTTTCGAGTTACTCAAAGAGCAACGGAAAGAAAAATACTGGAATGTTGTAGAAACAATGGCAACGCTGAAATGGAACCAGGCAGGTCATATGCGAGAACAGCGCTGGACTAAAAGTGTCTTCCAATGGCGCCCTAGAACCACGCAAAGGGGCAACCACCAATGTATTAGGTTAATGACACCAAATGCTTCGCAGGCCACGACTGGATGCAAAAGGAGCGAATACGCCGAGATTGAAATGAACTATGCCCTGCAGTAGGCAGATACAGGCTGATGATGATTCTTTGAGACTCAAGGTAAGTGAGGATCGGTCATGGGACACTGTCGCCGGTCGCAGGAAGCAAGCATATTGCGCAGATGCGACACATTCATATTTACCCGTTTTCACATCAATCCTGGACTAAACGTCTATGGTATCGGCAATTTTTCTCTGCTTAGCACGAGTAGTTATCTCATTAAAAGTATACTTATCAGCCGATTAAATGGGAATCTTACAGTAGGCAAGCTTCATTTGACCATCAGTGAAATTTAGGTGAATCTAAAATGATTTGAGACCTAACCTTAAAATTTCAGGGGTCACCTCAGATGCGCGATAGATGGCACTAATAATTTCATAGTCAACTAGCCTAATTTGCCTCAATACCAAAAAAAAAAACCTATTGACTCGTCCTCACTATTTTTAAGTACACCTGTATATTTTCCTATTGACATAAAATCAAAATAAAAATAATTTTAACCATAACCGTCCAGTAACTTTGGGATAATATTTTCTGATCGGTTCTTATCATTTACTACTGTATTCAGAAAGGTTTTTGACTCCATAATAGTAAGAAATTCATAATGTATAGCAATAGCTTTAATATTCATAATTTCACAGGAATGGTAAATCACAAATAACTTCGAAGGGGGATTTTTTTATATAAACTAATACTATATATACAGGGATGTGCCAAAATCGACATCATCCTTTCAAGGGGTAATATTTGGACTTAGTAAACGAGAGATTAGTAAACGAATTGATCAACTTTTTTCTGAACCCTTGTGTTTGTATAAATTATGTTTCCTTTGTGAGTATAATTGAAATATCTTTTTTTTAAAGTAAAACAGTAAATGTAATACCATTTTAAACACAGCATAAAATGAGCTATTTTTTGCAATAACTGTCAGGTCCGCTTAGTACATATTTTTTTTACAGTATGAGAGTCAAAATTAATGTTTTTTCTTCTAATTTATGACTGGCAATTTTTTTTTGTGAACATAAAGCGCATCTAGTTTATTATTCAGGATTGCGCGAAAAAAAATAGAATAGTAAAATATGGTATTTGTAGTTGTGGCATTAAAAAAACTGATCGAAGGTGTAGATTTTCCTTAATTTTGTAAAAGTGCAAATATCTCGAAAACTAGCGACTTTTTACTTAAGTCGTATTTAGTTATTCTGATTAGTCGTGAGCTGGCCCCTTAAAAGGTTAGAGTCGAATTTTGGGACACCTGGCACTCGAATTTGACCCCAAATACACTAAAATTCAGTCAGTCTCAAATCAAGACTTGTGTGGCCGTCATCCCATCCTAGTACAAGGCTATGAGCTGCGGTTTTGTAAAGAATCAACTTATCCGAACAGCATTTCTTTCGAACCGGCATCCTCGCCTCACTGTGACAATTGGAACGAATCTTGGATTTCAATCTCCAAATAAGACAGACGCTGAACTGTCAAACTATAAGTGACATATCATACATAAAAAATGCATCACCATTCGCTAATTACAACATTACAAATGCACAAATTTAGTAAAGTTAAAAAAAAAACCTTATTTAATAGGATATCACACTATACACACACAACAACCAATACGTACACATATAACATCAATTTTCAAAATACCACATTCAACAAAAAAAGACTATGATTCTGGTATAAGTAACTGTTATGTATTTCAATTAATAGAATTCATTAAAAAAATAAAAGTTAAAAGTAAGAAGTGCGCGCTAGAGAAATATTCTCGCATTAAAACATTTTTTTCGTCAGTTATGACATGATAGTAAATAACTTTAGTTTAGTATTTAGCAGCCTTATGCGTAGTCATAGCTTAAAAGTGACAGCCTGTGCATTTTCTCATGGTTAGAGGTTCCTTATAAGATCAACAGCGTTAGTACGCATCTATGCATAGGGACCTGGCAAACGTCACCTCGCTTCCAGGAAAAACGGTTTACCTATTATTGACAGACTTATAATTTACTCACATTTTGAAGGGGAAACGCATTTGACCTGCATTTTAAATGTCCATTGATAAAAAAAACATTTAATTAGTATCTACCATTTTTCTTGGCAAAGAAAGTGAAATGAAAATGGACCCCAATAACGTAGTTCCAATATTGCAACATCTGTCACCTATCCATCGACTTAAACATAACCTAAAATAAACAAAATTAATTCGTTCATCCTATTTGAGATAAGCGAAGAACTTGAACTCTTTCATCAATTCGATAAACATTTAAAGACGCAAGTCGAAGATGTAAAAAAAATAAACCTAAATAAGTAAACGAATTAAAACTATTACAAAATTGACACTTCTACATACATTGAGTATGCGTTTTGATATAACACATATTCTTTATATGCATCACTAAAAAAAAATAACGGAAGAAAGTATCAAATTAAACAGATTCATGTATTGCGGAATGATGTGAAAATACCGTACAGAAAAAAATCTATTAAATAAAAACAACAGAGTAATTTTCTCCTCAATAGGCATAAGCGGCGTTCCATTAATTATACGTTTACATTTCTATAGATCGATCTGAGGGGGCAGTCAGAGCTGCGCTCGAAGCCATCTCCATACCGAATTTTATTAAAATCGCTTTAGTGGTTTAGCCGTGAAACAGTAACAGACAGACTCGCATTTATAATATTAGTATGGAGATCATTTCTTTTCAAATCTGACCATAAATACAATTTATCGAAGTATCCCGACCTCAGCGCCATCTACCAGGTCCAGGAAGAAGATAAACTTATCCAAGGACCAAGCGAACAAATGAATACGACTTCCATACGTCCAGCAGTGGTTTAGAATCTGATATATAAAAACGTTGGTGATATTATGTAGGTATGTAGTATTGTGAGTGTTGATTATTTTGGATATGAGAGACTGTACTGTATTTGGCTTGATTGATCATTTACTTGAATGTTTAATGCAACGCCCTTTATACATATAAATAAGAAAATAGTATTAATATTGCAAGATTAGTAAAATTATAATCGGTCGTATGATTGTAATTCTAACCTGAAATTCACAATCTCAGTTGTAAATTGTAGCAAAATTATAATTATACTGATTTTGCAACATAAATAGGGAAATCAACCGAAGACGTAAATGGAATCCGAAGGCCTGTCGCCGCGCCTTGGCCTGAGGGGCCGCAGCCGGCGGTGCGCGCCCCTCTTCCCCGAGGCCTGCCGCAACGCATAGTGCTGCTCGAAGTGCTCGCACTCGTCGAAGCGTGTGACGCCGTGCCGCCTGTACTTGTACAAATCGTCGAGGCGGCGCCGCGCCGATCGCTCGCCCCAGAGGTTGGACACGAGCGCCGAGTGCTCCGACGCCGGCATCAGCTGGGAGAAGATGCGCAGGCGGTCTGCGAACTGACCTCGCTCGATTTCCTCCGGGTCCTGGGTGTCCTGCTGGAAAATTCATGCACATCGATTATATTTAGAGTCGCCAAAGTTTTATGTATAACAATGGCAAATGGTCTCGCTAGGCCTTCCTACGATACTTATTCTGATAGAGTTGTATACAAAATACTTCATTAATGAAAAATTGTAAAAATATAATCATAGTCTCATTAGGTAGAAATCGTTTAATACTAGGAAGCTAGAAATACTTTTTGGTCCTCATTACTGGAGGGAGCACCACATTTAGTTTCACTACAAACTAGTTTACATGAGGAAACCTGTAAAATAACTAAATAAAGTAGTGACACCATAAACACCGTAAGGGTTGTGGTGAGAAACAGGAACGGTGGATCCTCTTTTTCTCAAACACGCAAACCGTAACTTATTGGCGTTAGAGAGAGATGTCACTATTGTTTGGTACTTGTTTTCTTATCGTCTGCAATGTTCATGCGGTATCTATACTAATATCATAAAGAGGAAAGATTTGCAATTTTGTATGTTTGTAATGAATAAACTCAAAAACTACTGAACCGATTTAAAAAATTCTTCCGCCATTAGAATGCTACATTATCCCTGAGTAATATAGGCTATATTCATTATTACTAGAAAAAATTAGGAATCCCTACTAAAATTTTAATAAAGTAACCCAATGTGTAAAAAAATTAGTCCTAAAATCGTGCTCGCGGGACGAATAAAATGTGCCGTACTCACATCCTGCCTGAAGAAATTGGCCTGCAAGGAGTACTCCCGGGCGACCTTCTTCCTGCGCAGCCTCTCCGCGATGCGTCGGTTGTACACGCAGAGCATGGCCATCTTCAGTGCCAGGTCCAGGTCATCGTCGTCCTTATTAACGGTTAAGTTCGATATTATTTTCTCCGCTCCGTGGTCGTATTGGCACATGTAGTCGTCACTGCACCGATAGAGAACGAAATAAATGGATTCAACATGGCACTAGGCATGATACAACTGGTATCTCTATAAGGCTGATATTGGTTTCAATAAAAATAATGTTGACATTAATTTATCTATTTTTAGAATGCTTAACTGCTAAAAATAATTATTGGACAATAACTCTTTAATAACTAAAGCACGATTCAGGTGTCGCACCACATCTTTAAACATCCATAAAATATCGTAATTTACTGGAAAAAGCACACAGTTTCATGATTTTATTGAAATTCAGGTTGGAATATGTTCTTTAGGTTTAAACTGCAAATTATTTACAAAAACAGTGTGCGATCTGTGAATTGGAAAGATTAGCTTTATCTCGATTCACTGCTAAGAGCGTCATCTAAATCTCGGAATCATTTCTTGGACGCTTACTAATTTTATAATGTTGAGTCTAAAACCACTATACAGGTTGTATTTAAATTCACTGATGTCATTTTAGGGGGCTGGTCTAAACGGGTCTCACGAAAAAAAATATATTGAAAAACAAAAACATTAAAATAATTATATTATTAAAAAACTTTCTTTTTCTTCAAAGTACTTCGCAGGCAAGAACCCGACTCCGAGCCATGCATTTAATCGCATTCTTAAACATTAAAATGATTTCTATTAAATTTTCAATTTGTTTTTCTCGTAATTGGGAAACATTTTTCCAATATTTTTTGCTAAAGTTTTATCGTTGATATAGGTCAAAAGGAAAAGATCCCCCTAAAACGACATCAGTGAATTTAAATACATCTGTATAATCAATGTAATGTCAATACGAACTAAGCCTCTATGGTACTTAATGATCTGAGATTACGAAGCACCTCCTGTCAAATTAGTTCATTTATTATTAGGATACCTGTTGGGCATGTATCCAAGCTGTATCAGCTGTTCCTCGGTGAGCTGTTCGCTGGACGCGTCAGACGGTTGAACCACATCGAGCGGATGGCAGTCGACGAGCTGCGACTCCGACTGCACCCCGCTCCACGTGGCCTGCCCAATGGGGCCATGCAGGTAGCACGAGACGTACCGCTCGCGTGCGTCCTCGGGCGACTTCGTGCCAATGCGCTTCGAAACGTCCTCCCAATTGCCAAAGCCGAAATGCTCCATCGCCTCCAGGAGACGCATGTCCTCTTCGTCGGACCACTTTTTGCGACGGCGTGGATTCGCCGCACGGTCCACTGATGGCATTTCCACTATTCATGAAAATGAAAACAATTAAAAGCTGATCAGATTGCTACCCGCCAGACAAATTACATTTTATATATCATTTTAAAGATTTTCCAAAACACTCATACATTCTTTTAAAAGTATTGGTTAAGTTTGTCATTGTCAGTTCTAATAATTATAAACACTTGACAATCAAAAAGCGAAAAAATGGATGAACTTATTACCGCACGACAATCTAATAATAGTTTTTGTAGAAAAAGTCTTAAGTTATGAATACTTTAAATGAGCAATCTACTTTACATTAACCATTTAATGTTCCCGAGCGATGGCTGGATTGAAAAGAGGATCAGCAAGAAGATGTTCTTTGGGACAATATATTTGAAAATGGCAATACTAGAAGACTCTAAAACGCTATCAGTGAATTCATTTCACGCTCAGGCTGCGTGAAGCTGCAATAACGCTGATTCTACTGAGATCTAAAGAAGTATTTATAATATAGGTAAAAAAAATGTATCAAATCTGAATATCGTTGGCGAAACCTTGTTCAGACTAAAATGCAGATAAAAATCTTTAGTATTGCCTAGATATAAATATGCATCTATTTATGATGTGACTGATGCAAGGCAACATCCCAGAAGTATAAAATGAGTGTCTTGTTAGCTAATCAGCAGTATTGGCAAATGCACCGTTGAATATTTTCATAGACGAAAAATGACACGGTCAAATTTAACCGGCTGGATTTCGAACCCGGGACCTCTGGTTTAGAAACAGGCGTTGGTTGATACCATTTAAGCCAACTGGCCATTGACTTGTAGGTTTTGAAACGTCATGTTGTCCGCTCGAAAGGGATGCCACAGGGAGGAGCCAATCGGCCAGTGAATGGTGGAAAATAAACGTCAACTAAATTAATCGAAAGATGCGCACATATGCGACCCGTTGACGAATTATTTCCCGTGCAGGCGGGGTCGTGTCCTGCGCGAACGAGCGAGCGAGGAGTAAGCACTGACGCTCGCTCTCTTTAACAATCGCCGGGATCCTAACTAATCATAAGGTTGCAATTTACTACATACGAGTAAAGGAATATTGTAATAATATTTAGGATCCTGCTATCACTTACCGGTGGAATCAAGTGATGAATTAATTTTGGGTAATTCACTACGAAATTCGAACAAACAGACCCAACCGAGTATCCTAGCGAAAAAGATTGTCAAACGTCAGTTTATAATTATTATTCAAATGTGGATTGATGCTAATTGACAACTTTACTGAAACCGTAAAAAGCAATAAAAATGTTGATAACTGTACATAAAATAAACAGACAATAACACAAACAAACGTAAAAACAGTCCGAAATCGAATTCACCACACAAATCTTACTGCCGCGACCAGTGGAGGCTGAGCTGACTTATGCACTAACTGACTGGCACTGAGCGGGCAGTGTTGCCAGATGGGAACATAGAAAATGCCGTACCAGTTCTTGAAAAACGCTAATTTTGAAAAAAAAAAGCGGAATTTCATGCCCTGGGGAGGGGGGTGCAAATCAACAAAAAATCAAATGTCAATGTCGTTGAAATCTTTTCATCAAAATGAATCTTATGTTATGTATGTATATGTTTCATTTATCCAAAATTTATATTTTTAATTCTTCTATTTGTGAATGCGGTTTGGCCGAAGGAACTTTAAAACATATTTTTTTTTAATGTAATAATTTAAATAGACACTCTTTGTTTTATACTGATCTTGCTTTATATAAAATTCAACTTTTAGTTTCAATACCTAGTTTATTATCAGTTCTTAATAAATTTATTATTACTATTTTGATTAAATTTATTAGATTAAATAACCTGAAAATTTAACATATTTTTTCTTTTCATTCCCTTTTTCCTTCTTTTATTGTAATTTCTGTATTATGTCTCAAAGTATTGTTGTTATGTATTGTTATTATCTCTTTTAATTATTATTTTGTTTTGTCGCGAAGGAGCGTTTATTTCGTATGACATTTAAACCTCAAATTATTATTTTTGTATTTTATTTGTCACTTATTTTCCATTTTTGCTTAATATATTGTCTTCCTCACTATTCTGTTCGTTGTATGAATTGATCTCTTTTTTTTCGATACTTGATACTGGCCGGAATATTCATAATGAAAGCCATTTAATTGAAGCAAGAAGAAGAAGAAGGAAGAATCAGTCTGTACGCATCGCTCACTATTCGCTACCGTGTGCGCTGTGGCCGCTTGAAATAGCAAATGAAGCGCTTCTGTCATCGTTTTTGAGTTGCGATTTTTATAAAACGGGCGATAGAGTTGTTCATATTTGTTGTTGCAGAAAGATGCAAAAATTTTGGGAGATACCGATTCTAGGAAATATGTAAGTATGCTATTCAAATTTGCGCCACTGACAAGTGAAAAATACCAAACCATGTGTTGTGAAAAATGATCAGTTTCACGGGGTATAGTCTTATTTAGGATATAAGGGAGGTATTAATTCTAAACAAACCCCTTAACAGCGTTTGTTCACTACTACATTTTAATGCCAACCCGTGCTAAAAATATGTGCATGCGCATAGTTCGAGCCAATTTGAGCTTACGACTGTATATTCTCATCGTTTTTTTTTGCTGGTTATTCAGAATGGTGGCTTACAAGAATCTAGGGAATGCTGTCTTCAGTGGAACATTCAGTAACAAGTTTATCACCATCAGTGGCGTAGCTATCGAAGGGCTAGGCGGGGGGCAGTGCCTCGGGGCCACAATTCACCCTGAGCGACGTTCGAAAGAGTTATTTAAATATCCTAATTGAATAGAGAATTTTTAACTATTTGCCCCAGGCCAGCAAACTCGAACGGCTCGAAATGCCCTCGCAAAAAAAGTCGAAAGTTGTAGGGAATTCCACTAAATAAATAATCCTTTATAGATGTACATACTACCGTGACAAGCTGTATAATCTTCCTTCTTCATCACGGCACGGTTAGAGTAGAATAGCAACGAGTTGGGGTAATCTATTTCACTCTTAACTACTATAAACACATAAAAAAACTCACACACGTGGATTATCTACTGACATATAGTAAAATTGTAAAATGTATTTCTTAAATACAGTATATAGATAATTTTAACATTATAATAGGCGTACGCCTTAAGCTTACATTATATGCAAGTCTGACAGTATATTGACATTTGGAAAATTCAAATTCTTTTTAATATTTTTACAGAAAGTTGCATCGCTTGAGGTAATGCACGCCGGTTTAATACAGGCCTGTATTTTATGAAAGCCTTCTTCTCTCCCCTATCCACCTGTTCACCATATACTTAGCGAGTAGCTTTGCTTTATAAAACTTAACCAGTTTAGTTAGGACCCCAATTTCATTTTTGCACGGGGCCCTTGGCTACATAGCTACGCCCCTGACATTTGTTATCCTGTTCTCTTGTTCATAGATTTTCGAAGGTGATCATGGTTTTTGTAGATGCTAAGGGTAGGGATAAACGAGAATTCTCAAACCTTTTTAGGTGGCTCCCTAAATTCAATGCAAATTTATTGAATACATAAATAATTCACTAAAGTCACATCTTAATTTAATTCTAAGGATAAAAATCCCTATATGTTTTGAATATGTTTTTAAAAATACAGTTTTAAAAAAAACCGAAACACTTAGTTATTTTTACATTAAGCATTTAAACTTTTAGAGACACAGAAATGTCTATTTTTAAAGATATTTATCTATTCGGCAGGAAAACAATGGAAGCGGAAGCAAAGTCGTTTATGTTCGACTGTAACTTGATCACCGTGGACAAGCCAGAGATGGCGTCCTGCCAGGCCTGCATGCTCGACGTGTTCCACGATTTCGAAATCATATGTAGTCACGTGGAGACCTTGGACCACCTCAATAATCTAGTGCACAAACTTCAAACAAACCTGAATAGGATCAAAGCAATACCAAAGTCTCCGATGGATAAAAGGTGTGAATTATCTGAAGTATTCAAACATTTTTTTTATATATATAGGAGTATTAAAATTTAGGGCACACCTTTTAGGATATTGATCTATATCGATAACTAAACACGTCTCATGAAAAAAAAACATACTAAAGTAATTATATTATTATAAAACTTTGGTTTTTCTTTGAAACGCCTTACGAGTCACTGTAGGCCACTCAGGGGTCACAGACCGTTCTCGCGACATGCGTTTAAACGCGCTCTTAAACATTAAAATGATTTTTTTTAATTTGAAGTCGTTTTCCTCGTAATTGAGAAACATTTTTCCAATATTTTTTGCTGATTAATGTTTGATTGTCGATATAGATCAACATCCTAAAAGGAGTGCCCTAAATTTAAAGACACCTCTATAAACTTATTTATCAATCAATATTCAGGAACCGGTGGTATTCTCCGGGCTTAATTTACTTTTAAACTAGTTTTTGACGGTAAGGATTGATATCAATAAGACATTCCAATTCCGGATAATCATTCCTATGAGTCAAGCTAAGCGTTCAGTTTTAACTTAAGGTTTGTGCCAGCCAAACCCTGTTTAATTAATATTCTGTTTAAAACTAATAGTGGATAATTTACGCCTTGCATATTTTTAAAACTAGTTTTGAAGATATGCAAGGCCCTATGGTCCGTGCACATATTGTAGTCGCAATGTTTAGAAGTGATTGATCTTTTGAAATATTTACTGATTCGCTAACAAAGCACGAATGACGCAAAATGTACTTGCTTCAATTACGCTTATAGCATAGTTAAGTAGGGACAGAATAGGAAGGAGTCACATTTTTAACGGTGACTAGTATACGCCGAATATGTAAATATTTTAAATGAGAATCTACCATGCAGTAAAGCATGCCTGTTAGGAATGCACCTATAGAAGGTATACATACTCAAAAAGTGCTTATACACCGTATTTCAAGGCCATTCCGAATAAAAAAAAACCAGCCAATTGGTCCTGCTATTTATAGCGTTATTTGTTTAAAAACTAAAAATTCATAATGGTTACTGAGAAATAAAATGTAAAGTTTACGTAAAAAATGGTAAAAGGATCAAGTAATAATGTTTTTGTTGTGAGGGCTCAACCGTCGCGGTACGCCGTAACGGCGTCAAAGCCATTATCGATCGGTAAAGCATCGGAGTCGATCGATCAGTGTTATATGCACTTAGAAACAACAAAAAAACCTCGAGGTGTGTCACCATGCCCTGGAACTGGTTGCTTCCGCAAACGATGTTACAGTACAATGGGTAAAAGATCAGTCACAGCCAGGGCAACAATGAAGCTGAAAAACTAGCAAGGATGAGTCACGCAATACTCCTTTTGACCCAGAACCTTTCCTGCCACTATCAGCTAACTATGCAACATCTCCTCTATACCATCTAACCATCAGGCGGGACAGTGCAAAATGCAGCCAGGCCAGAACAGCGATGGCAGGGCCGCACCCTCGTCTTACAAAATACTGCCTCAGCCTGCCAAGGGCAAACTTCCGTATCCTAACTGGATTGATAACAGGCTACTGCAGATTAAACAGACACCTTACTACCGTGGGCATCACTGAAAGCCCCACCTGCAAAAGCTACAACATAAAGAAAGAGATTACGAAACACGTAATCTGTCACTGCCCAGCCCTCACCTCAAAGAGAAGCGCAGGCTTGCTATAGCCAAAATATGCACCAAGAATCCGGCATATATCCTGCGGCTCGTATCGGAGATGGAGTGGCTGCAGGAGCTCTAGATTTGAGGCTGCACTACGCAGGTATACACGATGGGCTTTAAGAAAAGTGGTTTAAGTGTAGCAGCCACCTGGCTACCCTTCGTTCATAATCATCATCATTAAGGTATCGGAATTTGCGCGCTGGTCAAATTGTTATCATCTGTTAAAAATATAATAAATTTTAGGATGATTTTTCATATCATTTCTTACTCATAAGAGATTACAAGACACTTCCCTCAATTGTCTGACATTCTGCACAAAATTTTACACTGATTCTCTGTCTCTGTCTTTCGATATAATATGTAATTAATTTTATAAAATATTAACAAGATATTCGGTTATTTAAATGCAAATATTTATCTCCAAATCCTGCCAAAAAACAGTATCTCGCTTAATATGCTTTTTATTTTTTTAGATATCTGGACATTCACAAAATGATTATGTACAAAACAAATGCAGTCTTCTGTCACATTTGCAATGAAAAGATCAAGTTGTGCAAGGATATGGATTTCACAGCGAGCGCCGAAAGGCACATAACGACCTCACCGCCTCACATTGAATACATATTCAACTTCTTCAACCGGATACACGAGGCCGACGACTCAGACCCGTGCAATGATTTAGCGAGGCGGAAACAGCTGAGCGACAAATACAATGTCTCCTCGCTGAGGTTTGACAGAAACGTCGAATGGCCGCAAGACTACGCGCCGTACGCTCGCCGCCCCAGCCGAGTCGGCTGCCCGGGTGTCATATTCAACGGGGAGCCGGATTTCATCACGATCGGCAATAGGAATCCCCCGCCGTTCAACAGGTTCATTCCATTTCTCTACCCATATATTAACGATTTAGAAGAGTAGGAAATATTACTACGGTGGAAACATGTCAAGAAATCGGCTGGTCCTGGAGAAATGTGTGCCCTCGCAACGTCGACGGAATCCAGTCTTCGGTAGCTGTGTCTACCCGAGGGCAGGTCACATCGACGGATCGGTAAGATCTAAAAAAATACGCATGCAGCAATAATACCTCCATTGGGGTAGACTGAATCGTGCTGTCACCGTGTGTCCGTCCTAAATTGAATAATGTAAGGATTAGACCGTGATAAGTGGATAACAATTGTGAGGAACTAAGAATATTGTGACATTCCATGATTATTTTAATGTTTTTATTTTATTTATTAGTGCTCTGGTTTATTTATTTTGAACTATACAAAACTGTGTGAACTTTATTTGTTTTTCTGTTATTTTTTTTTTGTGGTCTACATATTGGCAATACGGCGCTGATTAGGTTGTTCCACCATGTTGGAGCAAAAAAAAAAAATATTTATGAGCTTAATGCATCTTGAAAGTTGTGTTGCATCAGTAGCTATAAGTTAATGTTTAAAAATTGGCCATTTTAATATACTCCTTACTCGCTCAAGAAACTTAAAGAAAAAAATATATATATATTTTTTTTCAATGTTTTAGAACAACCTTTATTTCATTAAACAATACATTTTAATATATGCCAGCCCAAACCCAGCGTCAGGTTTATCGGGCTGAAAAACAGCTCTTACATATAATTTCTGCATTGCTATTCAATTCAAATAATTTAGGTAACATAATTTATAAAATTGGGGTTAAAGCTGAGTTATCAATTTCAACGGTATCGCGTCGTTCACACTGACATACCGTCATAACAGGATAAAATACAAAAAATAGAAAAAAATTCATTTTGTTACACCATACAGGGATGTTTTTAAAATAAATGTTAAGTATAAAAAAAATAAAATGTTGTACATATTTCTATAAGGAAAAAATATAATTTAATATTTATTATCTTATTGTTTTATAACGTGTACTTGTTGGAATTCTTAGATAGAAAAAAGATTTTTTTTTCATATTTATTTTTTTTAGCAAGCTGCTTATAATTGTCAATTAAAGTGTTATTGATATTATAGGAATATGAATTAATAAAGAAATTAAACTTTTATTATAATAAAATCAACGTAGAAAAAATATTATTACATGCAAGATTAATGACTGCGTGGAAAACAAACTAAAACAAATAATAACATTTTAAGCTGAGTTGCGGCTTTGGTGGATTGTGGGCGATATTATTGAGGTTTGTTCAATAAATGTTTTATTTGATCACATATATTGCTTTCACTCATCATCATCATCGTCAACCTCAAGCTAAATTTCCCTACTTCGTTCCGATACACGCAGGCTTGCGGTACGACAAGCGACTGCGGCAACCCCAGTCACTGTAATCGTAAAGAAGATTTTCAATATCAATTTTTCCATAACTTTAAGCTCGCTGTGTTACCTAAAACAAGTTATTTATGAAAAAACTATAAATGTACTTATGTAAAAAGTCTTTTTCGGTATGCCGGAAGGCGGAGGTAGATAAGGGTCAACCAATTGATATAAGAGGTTAACAATAAACAGTTTCTACACTATAAATTGTTTTTCTTGCTAGACTTATAAGACGCATTGAAAGACTAAGGTTTTGTCTTTCTCAAGACGGTGGTGGTGGCTTACAGACGGGGTGCGAGTGGGAGTAGAGCTCTGGAGTTGAAGCTACAATTAAACTTTTTCTACTTTTAGTAGAGCAATGACACCCAGCCGTTTAGCACTATTGATCGTTTCAATAAACCTTAATCCAAGATTGGATTTTATTTTAATCAGACTTTTTTGAATCTGCGCAAAACAGTGATACCATTTTTAAGGACCCCATTACCATTTACCTTAACTCTAGCACGAGAAAATTTAGCTTGGTCGGGTATAGTCTAAAGTAATTGTATATCTAGTAAAAATTTAGTTACATGAGATATTTACTATTATTAAAATATAATTTGAAATGTACAAAATCTCTAAAATCTTACTGTAAAAATATCTCTATGGTAATATACCATTATATTTATATGGTATTATACTAATTTGCTAGTCTCAAATAATGTTTTAGATATAAGTAAAACAAGGTAAATAATAAATTGTGAAGGTAAAGTATGCTCTGTACAGACCTACTCAATCATGGAACCTACTAAACATGCTTCGCGGGCTTTTTGGATTTTAGATAATATACAAGGTTTAAATAAATGAAAAATAAATAAAAAAATAATGCTGCTAGTCCAGCACTGTGCGGATTAACACTCACAGGCAATTTATTCGAATTAACTTGTAATAAAGATTGCTAAAAAAACTATTTTATTTTTATTATAAAAAGCACAGGTAACTCGAAATTCACAAATTATTACCTACTGTATAAATCTAAGGATATATGTTTTTTACTAAGTAGTCAAACTAATATCCTTTCAGTACTTAATTTAGTTTCTTTCTCCTCAAAAACATGAGAATCGTATGAGTTTTTATAACTTAATTTTTTTTTATTTCATTTCTTTTATCTCATACTTAGCAATGTATTATTTAAATAGATTATTTCTCTAAAGGACTAATAACCATTCTACCCTGGAACAGAAATCTAGCCAGCTAACAAAACTATCTTATTCGTATATTAATAAAATAAATGAAACAACTTTAACGGTAATAAAAGAAAAAGACTGTATTTAGACAAACGAATGTAAAAATATACAAAAAAAAAATAAAATACCACCGCCAGAGACAATGCAAAGCAATTTACGGGAGGTCCGAAATGGATAATTAAAATAGTGCACAGTGAATAGTGCGTTTATGGGACGGCGACTGCGACAGCGCCGCCCATCACTACTTCCTGGTCACCTTCCCGTAAATTGCTTCGCGCCGTCGGGCGATTACAAAAGGAAACATTTCTATGTAAAAATCTGACATGGAGCGGGTTCTGACATGGTGGGGGGGCTCGCGAGCATCTGCTCAGCAGCTCTTCCTCTTCTTGGACTTCCGGCTTTTGCGGCGCTTGCCAACGGGAACGCACTCCTGCATCGCCTTCGGGCAGCCCTTCAGCTTGTCGAAGCGCCCGCGCTTATTGCGGCACACCGGCCTCATCCTGTCGGACAAACGGAACCCCATCAAAGGCAAAACTCGCCAACATTACAAATTGTCCAATGGGGATAAATTAATCTATAAAATACCTACTCAAAATTGTGTTATATACTATAATATATACTATATTTGTGTTATATACTAAGAAAGTTATAGCAAAAGTTCACTTTATTCAACCCCCCCCCCATTTACGCCCTCCTGGTCTGATTTTAGCCATTAACGAACTTGACCGAGATTTTGTGCCCTTAAATTTAATGTATCAATTTGAAAGTGATGTAAAACGCGGAAGATATGTCAAAATTATCCGGAAATGATGAAAATGGCACCCATTTGCAATGAGTAGCTTTCCTAAAGAAATCTACCTAATTATAACACTTTTTTAATAAAGCCTGTACGGAGGTCACGAGGGCAAGTTATTGGATTTGGAAACATTTCAGACTTTTTCGATATAACTGATGTTTTAGGGCTAATGCAATAACGCAGTATATATATATATTAAATGTTTTTATCTATATAATTGTATAATTGAGTTGTAGAGTTATTTGACTTATATTTGATGATTGTTTTTTAATAGCGGCAAATCGCCTGAATAGATAAATGACACAATCTTTGACAATATTGAAAAAATTTTAATTATTTGATAAAGTGTGCAACAAAAAAACTAAGATCGTTGCTTTGCAGATTCATTCTCTGTCCTGCGGGCCGCTCGTGAAACCAATTCGACGCTAAAATAATGTTAATAATGGCAGCGTCACATCTCTACATATTTAAAAATACCTTTTTGTCAGCATAACTTCGTTTTATCTTATTTCCTAATCCCCAGATCAATTATCCGCTCGCTATCCTATCTCCATTAGTTATCATAACTGACAATATTATGTTTTGAAGTGTAAATAAATAAATAAACTTCTTAAAAGTCATACTTTATATTTAAGATGTTTACGGTGTATTTCTGCATCAACTTCAACGGTTGTTTGTTTAGATCAAAGCTTGCCAACTGAATTAGAACCACTTCCTCTTATCCTAACGGAGTCAAAATTTGTCATGTGCTACAGTTCCGATGACAATGCATTTTTATGGCATTACCTGATTGATTCCAGACTCCTCAAATCCTCAACGGACAACAGCACAGACATGAAATTTTGTAGGTATACGCATTCACACTTAAAAAGCTTGTTTTTAAAGTGTTTTTTTAATATTTATTTATGTTTTCTTATTGTTTACTAAAGATGTTATCATGAGACGTTAATATCTATTTCCTAATTTTTTGGTTTTAATTTTTCTTAGATTTACGTATATAATAAATATTTTTTTTTTTTTTTTTTTGTTATGGAATATAAATTGGCCGATGAGTCTATAACCTTCCTAACTAGGTAATAGTTACCTGTTCTAAGGAAGGTTATATATGAAGTGATACAGTGCATAGCAGAGACCAGCGCAAAACCCTGAGAAAAATATAAAAATAATAAGGCACAAATATACACACCCACACACACACACACATGAATACAATTTAAATGTTTACTCAAGAATACTTAATATATGAAAAAATAAAATAAATAAATGAAACAATTAAAAATAACAAATAAATGAATAAACAATTATTAAATATATAGGTAAATAAATATTAGATATAAATAAATAAATATTCAATATAAAAATAGTGTTATACTACATATAGTATAGAAACATATCTTATAGTGATATACATATATATATATATATTGGGCATAAACATATTGGTATGACATATCTTAAGTAAGCATATCTTTTTTTTTTAAACTTTCTAGGTAACTAAAATAATATTTTTTACTTAGTAGCTAAAGTCGCTTAAATTACAGTCTTATTAAATTTTATCTAAACAACTATTTCAGAAATTAATTTCTCAGCAGCATCTCCACCCAAAGAGATTAACCATTTTAAGATAGATTTAGCGAGGCAAGCTTTAGTTTTAGCATTCCTAATTTCATCGCTTATCTGATTATAGGGTGTTTGGTGCATCGTTTGTCAAAATGAATTGGCCGAAAGAGGGGCTCATTTGCTATGTCTTGAGGCACAATAACTTTTTTTTCGCACCATGGTTTTTTTTTATTTTAACATTTTATTATTTTTTTGAAAAATTCGAGAATTCAGCATATAAATTTAGATTAAAAAAAAAGTTATTGGTATAGCACCCCGATTTAATTTTTATTTGTATGTTCACTGTTGTATGGTTCTATGAAATTCAGTATTACTTGCAAATACTGTCTAGTTTTATTTTTATTAAATCATAAATTTTTTGGCAGAGGTAAAAATAATTTTAACACTCAGCTTTACATTGCAATTAAAAAAAAACTTAAAGCGATCATGATCTTCGAATTCTTTAAAAAACTTCTTCTGTTTATCCCCTTTCCAACGTTTCCAACGTTTACACACCACTACAGTGGAAATAAGGCGAAGATGTCGCGCATGCATACACAACAGAGGTCACCAATTCGAGCAAGATTTGTGACATTAAGAATAATAAGGGAATTTGGTTTTTTTAATTTCAAATTCGAGGAACATCAGTACCCTATGTAAGAAGAAGATAGATAGATTTTACATCGCAAGAGTGAGATAGTACTTTCTACCTGTCTCGCCCATGTTATTTCCGCAAAAACAAGTTTTCATCCTGAATATCGAATATCAACCCGATGTGTCCGGATACGCAAATTTAGTAAATTAGTAAAGTTATTAGCAGGTTTCTATGGCATAATGCATACCGTTGGAAAGGGGATAAACAGAAGAAGTTTTTTAAAGAATTCGAAGATCATGATCGCTTTAAGTTTTTTTTTAATTGCAATGTAAAGCTGAGTGTTAAAATTATTTTTACCTCTGCCAAAAAATTTATGATTTAATAAAAATAAAACTAGACAGTATTCGCAAGTAATACTGAATTTCAAAGAACCATACAACAGTGCACATACATATAAAAATTAAATCGGGGTGCTATACCAATAACTTTTTTTTAAATCTAAATTTATATGCTGAATTCTGGAATTTTTCAAAAAAATAATAAAATCTTAAAGTAAAAAAAAACCATGGGGTTAAAAAAAAGTTATTGTGCCTCAAGATATAGCAAATGACCCCCTCTATCGGCCAATTCATTTTGACAAACGATGCACCAAACACCCTGTATATTTTTGGGCCCAGAAAAATGAGATGTCTCTGTCCAAAAGATGTTTTCATTATTGGTGCCACTAAGTGACCTCTATCGTTCGATCTTGTCTTCATAGCTTTAGTGCACTGTATATTACTAATTTTATTTTGCCAAACATGTATGACTACTTTTTAATAAAAGATTGTCTAATATCTAGCACCCTGTAACTTGAGAAAAGGATTGTTTTTTCTATTGTTATTAGCAAACCCGTAATGTAAGGAATCTATTTCTATTGTTTGCGACTAGACTAACGATTGCGATTTAACTAGTTTTTTTTTCAGCTTCCAGGGCCATGGGATTTTTAACCTTAAAGGAAAGCGACACGCATACGGTGGCTTCTGAATATGTCAACTTAGATTAGATTTAAATTACGCGAACATTGCTAAAAACAATTTATTTACCTACCCGTATTTTTTAAACCAGAATACCCCAAAATGTTCCTGGGGTTAAAGCGCTTTCAATGCGTTTGTTTTTATAACGATAATGAATCGCCATGTCATATAAGAACCTATTTAACTGTTCATTTTGTTAAGTATAAATAATTAAATCTCTTGTTTTTTATTTTGTATTTTTTTTACACTTTTCATAATGAATTTATAATTTTTGCCTTACAGATATCAGTTTGGGGTACCAGATATTCTCAAAGACAAACTCAATTAAAATATGTAGGTATCCCTGAAGAATACCTACATTTTCTTTATATAATGAAATATATTTTCTTGGTTAAAATAAATCATATGAATGTTATTATTGTTATTATTAATATTTTATTATTATTAAGAATGTTATGAAGAAAATATTATGAGATACTGTTTCCAAGTCTCCAGAATTGTGCTGGGTTAGTACCAGCGGCTTGTTAAAAGGTTAACACTACAAAGGTAGTACTCAGTTCGTACTTGATTTTATATAATACTTTTTTGACATCTGCATGGTTTGTCTGCACTACATTTTGTGATATTTGTTTCATTTTAATATTACTATTAAATACTTTATATGACTCATATAAATACGTCACAAAAGGGCAAGCTTATTGGCGCACAGACAATATCCACCCAATATTAAGACTATCATTAATATACTAAAGTAAATATTTGTAATAACAAAGAAAATATTTATCAAATACGCGATTGTTTGAATAGACCTCATTGAAAGCTTTCTTGAATGTGCAAATTATTTGTTCCAACACGCATTTTATACAACTAATTATCTAGTCGAAATGCATACCACTTGCATATATATATTATTATGGTAATACAGAGAGTAGGTAAGTATCATCGCGTTGTAATAATTAGTTTTTATTATTCTTTAATGTCGTTTTAGATTATAAATAACTTAAACGATTCTGTACGCTGAATTTTCGGTGCGATCTGTATAAACGGTGCCAATAGTGTTGGCAGCTGCACTCGACAGAAAGATTGTGCACAAACAAACAAATTGTTTATTCATTTCATTTATTTGTTATTTTTTAATTGTTTCATTTATTCATTTTATTTTTTCATATATTAAGTGTTCTTGAGTAAACATTTAAATTGTATTCATGTGTGTATGTGTGTGTATATCAGTGTGTATATTTGTGCCTTAATATTTTTTATATTTTTCACAGGGTTTTGCGCTGGTCTCTGCTATGCACTGTATCACTTCATATATAACCTTCCTTAGAACAGGTAACTCTTACCTTAGAACAGGTAACCTTATACTCATCGGCCAATTTATATTCCATAAAAAAAAAAACAGACATGTGTTAAAAATAGAAAAATACGAGGTAGATACAATGTAATGCTATGCACAAATTTATAAATTGGAAAACTAGCAACAAATACATTACCTAATCAAATAGCTTTACACTCAATTAAATATTAATTTAAATAATACTAAGACTAATTCTATGCTTTCACTTTTAAATTTATTTATTTATCTTTAATTTTATTTACATACCCGCATGATTAGATAAGTTTTTTTTTGTTTCGTATCAGCGCCTATGGATTCGTTTTGCTAAAATTATGTTTTTTCCAAGACAAATAAGACAAATTTTAAAATTACCAAAATAAGCGAACGAATGACAGGGTTTGGAATTCATTATTGAACGCCTGATTACATTCGCTTAAGTATTTAACTAAAAATCCCAGGAGCTTTCGTTATAATCCGGTTAATTAACTGCAGGGCATTAACCCGATTTAAATTATCAATTAAACTCGCGCAACAAACTCAATTACTAAAATTGCACGTTTATCTGACAGCTTTTCATTTATTAAATCTGCGAAATATCGAAGACGTCACGAGCGATCTTTTGATTGCGAATGCATACTAAAAAATATATTCAGTAAAAATGAAAAGTTCAGTTAAAAAAAATGTTTAGACATGGTTAACAATCTATTTTGCGAGTGAATCATTATAACTTATATTTGACGATTGTTTTTTAATAGCGGAAAATCGCCTTAAAAGATAAATGACACAATCTTTGACAATATTGATTTTTTTGATAAAGTGCTGGATAGCATAATATTTATAAAGGTTCTAAAGAGGTCCTGTACTTGAGAACGCAGAATGTCGGTTTAAACCCAGCGCTGAGTTTTATAAAAATGCATTTTTAACTCTCACCTGTCCTCTTTAGTGTAAAATATTGTCAAATATTATGTAACCATCTAATTAGATGAAATAAGGAAAGGATGATATTTTAACAAAAAATGTAAAAATAATGGATATGTGATTACGATGAAGGATGATGAAATGAGATGATTTTATGAATGATTTATGTATGAAAATAAAAATAATGGATATGTAAAAGTGTAAAATTAAAGCACATGATTTGTGTGCATATTATTTATATAATTGTATAATTGAGTTGTAAAGTTATTTGACTTATATTATATATATAACATACCTACTATCCCTTATTATACACCTAGCCTGTATTATTATAAAACTGAAACTGTACTGAATAGGTATAGGGATTTTTTTTTATTTAATAAAACCCTTAGTGATTATTGAATAATATATAGGTATACTATCTAAATCTGCTCGAACATTGCTTTATAAAACAGTGAAAATGCCATTTTATATACCATTCACGAGGTTAGTGCAAACGTACGCTCTAATTAAACTTATTGTAGAATTGTAATAATTAGAAAGTCATCGAAAGAGGTTGTCGAACGGTTGACAATTTAAAAACACTAGTTATGCGATACTCTTATGTTAGTTACTCGATAATTTGTCTGACTAATTGCAGCGAAACCTTGGAGTGTACTTAAGTGGGTATGTCACCATAAACGTTGATCCATTTTAGCCATATCTAAGGGCAACGTTCCAAATCGGTGCTGCCCGCCTCATCTCCACTCCTCCCATATAATGTTACTGTGCACAGATAAAACAAGTAGGCCACCTTCATTCTAAGCGCGTACACTCGGGGCAATAAAGAAGTATTTGTTCGGCTTTGGGGCGTTTTCTGTTCGTTCTATCGCTCAATAAAATGACAAATTGGCATGACGGTATAATATGCGTCTGAATATTGTAAAATATACCGTCACTTTATATTATAACACGTAGCCCAGATTGGTCGTATATTTACTTAAATCAGACTATCGCAAACTGGTAAATAAAACGACCATCGATTACATTCTCATAAGGACCGTATATTAATCAGAATTTATGGCAATTTAAATACTTTAAAACTCCGAAAAGCACTGCTGTTTCAACGCTACGATATAAACACGAGTTAAAACCTCATTTTGGGGGGGGGGGAGAGGGGACGTGGGCTAAAAAAGAAAGAACCGAAAAATAGTAGTAAAAGTATATTTTTATAAACCAGCTTTTATTTAAGTGCTCGAATGCGTATACAAAATTTGGTGTCCCGTCGAGGAGTATCTTCGTCTGGAGTAGAATCAGGTCATGCTTAGATACCATAAAACTGCATTATCATCGGAACTGAGCGAACATGTCAAATTTCAACTCTGTAACATAAGAGGACGTGGTTCTAATTCAGCTCGCAAGATTTGATCTAAGCCGATATACAAACTAAATAAAAGCTTGTTAAAGAGATTTTTCAATTTCCAAAATAAAAATATATAAACATTAAATACACATACAACCTAAAAAAATAAGCATTTGACTAACTAAACTAAAATGTTTATACCACTACGAAGTTTCCTATCATTTTTAAAATAAATAATTGGGGAGAACATACACATCAAATTGAGAACCTTCTCGTTTTTAAAGTCGATTAAAAACAATTTTATCTTCATTAATTAAAAAAAAAACCATTATTTTATAATTTTAAAATTTAATCTAAAGTAAGTACATTTCATTTTAATTTTTGTATTATATTTTGTATAACACTTTGGGAAAATAGAGATTTTGAGTGACTTTTCATTTTGAAGTCTGTGCGTACATTCACAAATATAAATAACATATGAAGACTACAGAACATATTCACACACCTAATACAAGAAATAAATCACTATTGCACCTTTCAAAAACCGAATATAATTTTTTTTTGTATTCGGTTTTGTAAATAGTTTGAATTACAAGACTAAAATATTCAATAAAATACCGGAAAATTAAAAAAATTAAAAGTAAAACAGTTTTATACTACATTAGAACAAATATTATTAGGTAAATTTCTTTACTCGGTAGATGACATTTCTCTAAAAAAGATCAAAAAATTATTTGTTATAATATAAATTATTTTCTTATTATTCATAATAAGTAGATCGATCGACTGTGCAATGCCTAAAATGGCATATTAATATGTGTAAAACTTTAAATCATATAATTTATCTAACAACCTATATTTACTCAAATATTTATCTTTTAACCTAATTTGTATGTGTAAACCTTTGTATATTATATTAATAAAAAATCTAACCTAAAAACTAAACTAACAGACTAGGCGCTAGCATAGATAGGTATGGTTTATTATAACATATTAATTATTGTAACGTTTTTTTTAATAAATTTAGATCTACAGTTATTTTTAGGAAATTAGGACAAACAATTTAAAATTTACCAAAATGAGAAGAAAATCGACTTTTCGAATAATTCGTATTTTTAATCTAACTTTACACCCACTTTGCTTGTCACTATTTTACTTTATTTTTATATATATATAATATTACTACTCTTAGTTATGCTTACATTTAAACACTAAATCATGATTTCATCGTTAGAAATTTATTAATTTTTCATTAGCATTAGATATGAAATAAATTATTCTATATGTGAAAAATTTTAAGATTTCTTTTCGCTTTTTTGTATCTGTTGTTTTTCCTTCATTAAATAAATAAACGTATTCCGTCTAATTAGTGCGTTATCTGACGTTTTTAAAGCTGATAAATCAGTGGATAAGTTATTTGTGACATATCGGTGTCCGAGCCAAAAGTGTATTAAATTATACAGTCGGTTTTTTACCGTCGTTAATTAGTTTCCTGACTGTACACTCAACCAACGCTGGAAGTCTATAATTATTACAGTCACTAAAACAATATATAAAAGATTTACTCGCTTCTATTTTTCTCAGAGGGTAGGTAAAATTGAAAGTAAAACCTTACCTACTTTAAAACGTTGAAAAAGTGTGTGATTTATAACGTGATTTGGTATGAATATTTTTACTATTTTCTCCACCCACCCAATTTATTCCCCACCAATTTATTCCCAATTTATTCGCATTTATTTATTGGGTGGGTTCATTTTTTAAATTTATATAAAGGTTGTGAAAATCATCTAGGCAAGCCCTAATGGTCATCAGGGCTTGCCTCAACGTGTCTCAAAAAGTTGAATCTGACCAAACTTTTCGATGTAGAAACAAAAAAAAAAAACAAAAATTTTTACATTATATAAACCATATATTTTTTTCCAGATAATGAACCGCCTTTCAATTAATTTCGCCGTGGTTTTATTGAGTACCATTGTTCAAATCGGGTCTTCGTTAACCCACGAGGCAAATTCTCCAGGTAACCGTTCACCATTTAAAGGACACAAGAATGTTTTATGCTTTATCGTAAAGTTACATTTGTTAGTAAAGCATGTTTCTTACCATTTTCCTTGACATTTCACTATTTTTTTATTTTTTTTTTTGAAGGGAAAACTTCTATAGGAACGTTGGGCCATTTTGGATGGGTGAATATATGTAATGTAGGGTAGATTAAGTTCGTATATACTTTCGTATAATTTGTAAAAAAAAAAAACCCAGCCGGGGATCGAACCAGGGACTAGCGTGGGAGACGAGTGCGTTAACCACTGATCTTTGGTAGAGAAGTATAAAAAGGCACTCTACGGATTTTACTCGTAACGCGTTTTCTCGGTTTCTCGACCAACATCCCATCCCAATGAGTATAACGGGCGCAAAGAATTATAACTTCAAAAAACACTAGGAGGTCATTGAGTAGTGAAAACTTATAACTATGAATTAACAGCGGTTTTTTTTTGGATATTCAAAATAATTATAGTAAAGACTACAATTTGTAAATTAAAATCCTTAAAATTTGTCTAGTATATAATTTTTTATATAGTTTACTTATCAAAAGAAACGATGGGTGCGAATGCTTATAATTTTTAAACCAAAATTGACATTAATTTATAAGGTAGGTAATAATCAATTATTTTAACGTGTCAATATATATACTTTACTACCTGAAATTTCGATAGTGTATGATAGTGTGTGTGTGGTAGTGTGTAGTGATAGTGTATCGGTAGTGTGTAATCCTAAATTTGAAATAAATGTCAGTTTCAGCTTTTTTGTAGTTTGATAGTTAATTTGTTTTTTGAAGTATGGTAATTATGATGTAATAATAATAATGTAACATGTTTCTTTTCTTTTTGATGTATTTTATCCTACACAACAATTTGGGAAATTCTGTCGGGATTTACCCCACAAAATGACAACAACGTCGTGATTTGGGCGTTGAAAATTACGTTCATGCGGTCACTTTTCCGTCACATCCGATGACAGCTGGCGTGTTGAGTTTTTGATAGTTTTGCCCTGAATTGAAAGGATTCAGCTGATTGACACGACGGGCATGAAAAGTCCCGGTAAGGTAGTTCAGCAGGCAGTCACCTTCTTATCAGTAGGTACCTTCTTATTCAAGGTACTTTCAGTATTGATTTCCACACATCCAACAAAGGACTTTGCTTGCGGCCGAAGTCTGGTGCTCAGGAAACGGGCCCATTCGCCTTTTTCCTGGTCTCCCGAAGCCCGCAACTCCAAACAGAGACGGCACACATCTCATCATAGTATAACTTTTCTCCTTCAGAGCTGCCCTTCAAGTATATGTCACAATCCACACGCTGTTGTTCAAAATTAAAAACATAATGCATTAATATTCCATTTAAACCCTCGACCGAGTTGCGTCATATCCTCTCACCGAATTTAAAATAATTTTCTTAGCTTTCTTCTAGTTCAGCAAACAAACATTAACATTTTTGTTCCATTGTTGTGTGAACATAATAAAAAATATATTTGGACATTACAGATGTTGACTTACGGTTCTCGCCAAAAGGCAAAGAGGATTATATATCTGGTAGACTCTTTGAAAAGAAGATAGACTCTCATTTTCGGGAAAAACGGTAAGTATGATATTATGTTAACTGATTTAGCAGTTACGTGGAAGAATGTAGCTAATTAGGTTAATTGGACTCAAATTTGATAAAATATCTCTTGTGTATGTATCAATGTTATGACTACGATTATGCAAAATCATCTAGTTTGATTGTTATATCCGTAATATATCTCTTAGTTTACGTTTTAATTTATTTTTCATATGGTTTGAAAATAAAACCCCAAGCTTTAATCTAAATAAACCCTTACTATTACTATAGTAAAGAGGACGATTGATTTAAAAATGAATTCCGCAGGACTAAGATGTGTTTTAACAGTAACTAGCAAAAACCCACTGTTTATTGGTCTGCAAATCCACCCGAAGTTAAGTTCATGATTGGTGTTTTGTTTTGATGATTGGTAACAATTTTTTTTTAAATATTCTGGAAATATTGCTATATCAACAATAATTATGTAATTAAATAAAACACTTATTGTGCGGTATTTAATAGGATTTCATATAGGCATTTTTAAACACTGCAATATCCTACCAGTTCATGCCTTATTTACATATAGAATAGTTCTGCACTTCGAATTGGACACTTATAAAATAATTGTAAACTGAAACTGTACAAGGCGGTAGAAAATGAAAGATTATTCATACCTTCTTACAATAATTTTTACGGTAAAAGAAAACTTCCTTATTTAATTCCAACTCCATTTAACAAGTTGCCAATTTCATGGAAACATAGTAAAAAAAAGTTAGTCAAAAATGACTTAAAATCAAAATGCTATGAATTTAATAACGAATAATACCGAGATTGGACACTTGATAAGTACGCGCAAAAATTTAGTCACATAAGATATTTATCTCTACTTACTATTATTAAAATATAATTTGAAATGTACAAAATCTTTAAAAAAATATTGTAAAAATATCTCTATGGTAATATATTATTATATTACTTATTATTGTATTATACTAATTACCTAGTCTCAAATAATGTTTTAGATAAAAGTAAAACAATGTTAAGAATAAATTGTGAGTGGGAAGCATGCTCTGTACAGATCTACTCAATCATGGAACCTACTAAACATGCTTCTTTCAATGATTTCCAACTGATAAGTCTAGGGCTTGGTTGGATCTTACATAATATGCAATGTTTAAATAAATAAAAAAAAAATAAAAAAAAAAATGATACCTCCCACAAGCAAATTGTTTGCATAGTTGAATAGTTCGATGAAAATAGATAGGCCATATTTGTGATGTCACAACTGCCGATTTTGAGATCACGTTGTCGTTAGAACTCAGCTGAAATCGTTAGGAAACCGTTATTTGATGAGTTTAGTTAAGTTAGCCTCCGAACCATCATCCAGCCACCTTTAAAAGGTATTCGGTTTCCCGAAAGATACTAAATATTGTTCGACAGATGCATAGTAGTGCAGAAGCAGTCCGGCACCCATGGAGATAGTAACGAAGGCGACGGAGACGCAGAGGACGAGTATCCTGACTATAATGTCAAGCGTAAACCTACTATAAAATCCGCTCTACCCAAAGAAGGCTCCAGGGTCGAAGTTCAGGTAATTTATTGTTTATATTGTGTGATTTCCTTAGTATCGAATATTGATAGTACTGGTAGGACTGGTGGTTATAAGTCTTATTAAGTCTTATAAGTTTTATAAACCTCATTAAGTCCTTATTAAGCCTTGTAAAATAGAATATGTACTTATAATTTAGATAGACTTGAGAATATTAAAAATGAATAAATAGAAAAGCCTTCCTTGAGTTCTTTGTAAAAAAAATTGGGTCAGCGTCAGACTAGACGACGGAAGTTAAACTTCTTAGCCATTCGCACACACACACACACACACACACACATACACACACACACACAGGATATAGAAATGAAATATAAGACATTTTTCTCCGTTATTCAATATATTATTATAAGTCACTTCATTATTATACTAACCCAGCCGGGGATCGAACCAGGGCCTCTAGCGTGGCAGACGAGTGCGTTGACCACTGACCCACCGAGACTCCTGGGGTATCTTTGGTATAGAACGTATAAAAAGGCACTCTACGGATTTTACTCCTAACGCGTGACGCGGTTTCTCGACCAACATCCCATCCCAATGAGTAAAACGGGCGCAAAGAAATATAACTTAAAAAAAAAACAAATATCCTTTTTTATGTTTCACCACTAACGACTTTCAGGTATTTAGCCATATATTTTTGTATATGGCAATAAAATGCCATAAGATATGTGCATAATAACATGTGCATAGTAAAGCTAGGTACAGACTAAGTTGAAAGCATACAATTTTAATGCTCCAACCACACTAGAAATGATTCAATTTTTGTTATAAATCGTTGTCTCAGAAATTACGCTCAAAATACCTTCCTTAGACGATTATAAGGATTCTCTAAAACTCTAACAATATATTATAATTTATGTAAGTTGTTAGTTATTCTGTTTTTTGTTATTTAAACGCAAATATGGTAACTCTTTTATTTCATAATTGGTTTTATTTGTCTAAACATGTATGTATTATGTAATACTGTAAGTTTCTTGAAAGTTATGATGAGCGTTTAATTTCTAAATTGACCCGTATATAAAAATATGAAACTGACTTTTTTTCTCAAGATGGCTTTATTTTGGAATACTAATCGATATTTTTGGAATATACGAGTATACCGACTTCTTCAGAGCCCAATTTAGAACAGGAAAGTTCACACAAGTCATTATCACTTAATAATACCTTTAGATACCTGAAGGGGGGGGGGGGGGGGGGATAAAGCTGTAATATTTGGGCTTGAACGATGATACTCGCTCCTGATTGTATTTTATTTTTTGTTGATTACTGATACCCTTTAGTTGTTTGTTGTTTTTAATTTACAGGATGATTCGTACGATGCTCTCGACTACCCAGTCATATTAGGCAGGTCCAGGACGCAGAAGTACAGCTCGAACGGCAACAGGCCTAGAAAGAGCACCAGGCGAAGACCTGGTAGAAACAGGAAAGCTCAGAGAAGACCAATAGAAGACCATAACGAAGATGCTTCAAATGATACTGCTTCAAAACAAAATGGTTTTGCAACACCATCATAATAATTATTGACAAAACCTAATCTGTTATGGAACATTACTATCTAAATTTGCGCATATTTGTTTTTGTGTATATCAACATTCGTCTGTGAATGAATGTATTGCAATAAAACTGCGTTCCCTCACATTGGCTGGTTCGTCGCGTATTCAGTTCATCGAGGGCAAACTTGGTTTATATTATATTATATATTTTCTTGCATCAATCACTATTTTGTTTTTGTTTTAGTTTGAATCGTAAATTACAAATAATAATCGATAGTGTTTGTATTTCTATTCTAAATGTATTATTTTTATTTTTCCCATTCCCAATCGCTCTTATCAGTAGATAACTGTTCTCTTCTGTGCGTATCGCCATATCAATTTGATTTTTCAATGTATTTAAGGCATTGTAAAATCTATATACATATATAGATTTTACAAACATGTTATATTGTTTCATAAGTAGGTACTTCATAAAAAAAAAATAAACTCTAACTGTTAGCTGGGCGCGAATTCGATTTGACTCATTTTGACAATGACAAGTTACTCACAGAAGCGTCACTGTCAAACTGCCAGATCGAAATCTTCCTTACCTAGGGGTCCTCGTATAATAATTAATGTTTACACATTAATAATGTGTATTTAGAAACCCACATTCGTCCTAATTATTGGATCTATTAAATCAACACATTTGTGGTTAAAGAAAATTGAAAATTATCAAAGCTATCTGTGATCATTTTTCTAAAGTTCACCTTTTCGTTATTTTCTTTTATTACCGATTTTCAATGACAGTTCAGGAGCATTCGATCAATAATATTACCCGAAGAGTTCAAATGGGTTCAGTAATGAATTGGGTGGAGGGATTACAGGTCCGAACTCTAAAGTGGTTTATACAAAATATATTTATTCGAGTATGACCTGGGTGATAGAAAATATAAATAAAATAAAATTAGATATTAAAAAAAAAAATCTAACAGATTTTATTTATTTATTTGTGTAACTATTTTTTATTAAATCAACCGATTTACTGATTTGTTAGAATAAACACAAAACTATTGAATATAAACTACGTAGAAATAGATTTATAAATAAATAAAGGAATGTTTGAGTTTAAAATATTGATTTTAAACGCAAACAAATATCGTATTTACGCTCGGAAATAGGAAAAATTAAATACAAATAAATAAAAATACAATAAATTAATAGTAAATTTGATTCCAGCAAACGTTGATATTAAACTTAAAAAATATATGTAAATAATATTTTTAAAATTATGCAAGTAATTAATTTTTGTGAGGATCTTTTTTTTTAAAATTAAATCCTGCTCGATTTAGGAGAATCATAGTTGCACAGTTTAGAACTTACACTTGCATTTACTAGCACCATTTTATTAAGAAAACAACGGTCAAGTGACTGACTGAGACTGAGTTAATATGTTTTAATGTTTCGGTGGACTAATTGTCCAAATATTTTACCCTAATATTCTTTTGCATTTGATCAAGGACATATGGAGGAGTATTGCACTAGTATTTTTATTATTGCGAAAATATAAAAAAAATACATGTGTATAAATGTAGCGTAGCGTCGGCGTCATTCGATCCGTCGAACGCTACAATGTTTATTATAAATATTGCAATATTCCCATTCCCCAGTTTTATTACTGGCAATATTTTCATTACCACAGCGTCAGTTGGAAAGTACCACTGACAGTGTCAGTTGGAAAGAAAATCAAAGATATACCCGCGTTTATTTGCGGTCTGCAAGCGATTCAATTTTCGCCGCGAATGGAGAGTGCAATCCACGCACAGTACCTAACTAATTTCTGCGTCTCACCACGTCCCTTAGTCAAATCTTTTACCACTTTCTGGAAAAACAACTCTAAAACTAACAGGGAACACTGAGAAAGCTGTCAAGGCGCCATCGACGCACAGCTAAGGTTTTCCTGTTAATTCGCAGCTGTGAACCTTCAAAACAAAGAGTCAGCTTTTCTAATAAATGTACAGCCGTATTTTGACTGGTGTGCAGGGAAAATAAATATTTTTTGATAAATGTGCAACACCTATTTTCAAATAATTTAACATTTCAATTAATTTTTCCAAAAAAAAAAAAAAACAACCTTGACAATAAGAGAATGTTAAAGTAAAAAGTTCTAATAATCAAAGAGGGAAACGTAAAGATAGAAAATTGAAAATTCACATCTACTTAATGATTAATAAATAGATAAATAAATAAATAATCTACCATAGACAACGATGTCTCACCACAAATAAGGGTTCTTTTTTAGCGCAAGCACAGGGGTGTTATAGGGTAAACGAGTCTGTGCGTTTACTTTGGCATAGTAGTTCCCAAATGGATGAAACGATTTTAATATTTTTTTTATTTTGTCTGAAAGGTGACTTTTTCGAGAGCTTTCTTAGCTATGGTTCAAGAAAATCTGTTTAGCCGTTTGTGTGTCGGAGGTTTTTAAAATTTTTATTAATTTCTACTATAATTCGTCGGCCATTGACCATTGTTTCTTCCCAAATTAAAATAGGTAGGTATATTATATTTTTATTTGACCTCGGTTCAGGTCAAATCCTGTAAGCTGAATTAGAACCATTTCTTCCTACGGGTTGAAATTGGAGATGTTGCTTCAGTTCCGATGACTATGCGTATTTATTTATGGTTAGCATGACCTGATTCTACCCACAGAAACGACTCCAGATGAACAACTCTTGCATCCTTTAAAAAAACTTCTTGCTATAACAAGTAATTTAGTATAATATAAATACATATGTATATATTGTAGAGTAAATATATTTAGTAAATAGTGTATTATATACATAATATCATTTATAATTTTACAGATTATATAAGTATTTTTTATTCTATGTGCTAATTTAAAAAACAAATTCTACCATACATAGTTATACTATAGTCATTTAATTTATTTTTTTATTATATTAAAAACTCTGGAACTAAAAAAAGGGCGGAATACTGCCTTCTTTAGTACGGACGATAGTCTAGTTAAGGGGATAGGAAACAGAGTATAGTAGTATCGATTACTATACCATATTGTCAAAATGATTGTGAACCTAAATAAATAAAATAAATATACATAAAAAAAATAGAGCTTTATATTATACAATTACTTTCTAAACATACGTTTCTTGGTCGGTAATGCGCCAACATTAATACAATATATTATACGCGCTTCTGTCGCTATTGCAGAACAGGTTTTGCATGGCAAAAACATAATAATAATAATTATTATTATTCAAGCATATAAATAAAAGTTTGTTTTTAAACATGTATTTTTATTCTTAATTTATTTAAATGATTATTAGACGCACGCTAGGCAGGTACATGGCGACAGGCACCGGAAGGGTTAAAACACTCATGTGTGAGGAATTGTAAAACCGCCCGCCCCACGAAGCTAATTAAGCGAGACCCTTTGGCGATTTAACACTCGAGCTGACGGCCCACCTCGCTGATCACCTTTCGCTATTTTAGACCGGCAGGGTCCGCCCGAGCGCGCCCCGTCCGTGCTCAGCCAACTTATTCCGTGCTGCTAACCGCCGCCCTTCCAGGCCTGTGACGTGCTTTTAGAAGTGTCCGCATTGCATAATAATCTCCCGTTAATAAGGTGAAATATATTGCGGATTTATTCGCGTAATTTGCCACCCATGACTACCGCTATCTCACGCCACTCTCAAACAGACTGCAATACCTATCATATTTTTATTTTATTTATTTATTTATTGACAGTAACTTAACATTAATTTCACATTATGCAAAGTACTACCTAACTAGGCAATGCCCGTACTAAGGTAGACTTTACTAGAGGCATCGTTCTTATAAGCATAACCGTCTCTTTGCGCAACATACAATAATTTGAATTGAATTGTATGCAATAATACATAATACATAAATAACGATAATAATAATATATATAATACTATATACTATATATATAAATAATAATACATAAATGTAGCGTTAATTATAGAGAGGGTGTTTTTGTCAGGAGCGTGATCTTGAACATTTTAGCAATGACTTGAAATGTATGTTTTATAGTAAAATTTGTGTCGCTCTATTTTTTTTTTGTATAATGAAGAAATAATAAAAAAATGTAGGAAAGATATATTCAATATATTAATTTAGTTTTAGTGTGTTATTACAGTTGAAAGTTTCCTTTTAGGTAGATTTCATTAGGAAAGCTATCTATTGCGATGGGTACCATGTCGACTTCCGGAAAATTTCGACATATCTTCGCGTTTCACATCCCCTAGAATCCAAAACCACCCTCAGTTGAAAACCTATCTATCTATCTATCTATATCACTTTATTGTGGACACGATAACTTGAAGTCATAATAACTTGAAGTCACAACCGGGGTTGTTTTACGAAAAAGTGAAGTTTTGCTATAACTTTCTTAATATATAAGATAGCTAATTAATTCAAAATTTATATTATTCCTTAGATAAGGGCCTAAAACTTATATTAGTAAACTTTTTTGATAACACCAACCATTGGCCCTAGGGAAGGGAAAATTTGTCAGTTCAAAATGTTAATTTCCCAACAATTTTTGATATGAGCAATACTTACGGCACAGTATAAAGAGGGATTCAGTGTACGGCGGGTTGGGTGGATCGCGCGGAAGCTCGCGCAGTGTTTGATACAAGTTCGCACAATTGGAGTTCGCCTATTCCCTACTTTGATCCCGCGAAATCTACCTTCGTCTTCCGGCGTGCCGAAAGGGATTTTTTTTAACCATTCAAAACTAATTAATTGGCGTTAAAGGAACTTTAATAATATGGTTACAAAACTCAAAGTAATTTTTATTAAGTATTTTGGGACTCTGAAGCATAAATCAATGTTCTTTATTTAGGTTTTACACCCATAAAATTGTTGTATAATTTGCAAAATAGACATTTTTGAAATATTTATATATCTACAATATTACACAGTTAATATTTTACATTTATTGTTAGCTATTTAATACGCTTTTATATGACAGCCCACGCGATATAATCGCCAAAATGCATGTCAAGTAATTAAACGTTTACACAACGGTAGCGATCATCTTTATGACGTCATAACTCTACACATTTAGAGTGCAACTACCAAAATCGCCATTTCATGACTTTATTTAACTTGACTTTCCGGCTAAAAGAATAAAATAGGTATGTATGGTTTTGTTAAATATTATTATCATAAACCATGAATATACAAAAAAAGTATGAATATATATACAATAATGTCACATTGAATTCAGGTTAAAGGTACGCAAAGTACAAACATATATACGAGTAAATACGCCTCGGAGATCTGTATCCGCATCCGTATCCGCGGATATCCGAAAGGGACGAAAGATCTGTATCTGTATCCGTATCCGCGGATATCCGAAAGGGACGAAAGATCTGTACCTGTATCCGTTACTTTTCGGCGGATCTTGAACTTTACATTATTTTAAATTTTATGATATATATGAAATTCTAAATAAAGATTAGGTAGCAATGAAATACTTTTAAATTCCATTTGAAATATTTTTTATTGTTTAAAACCACATATTTAGCACATTTATATTCCAAAAATTAAATATTTAACCATTTATAGTAGTGAATTACTAATTAAACTATCTTTATAATGAGATCAAACTTAAATGCCTGTAATATGTTTATTAAAATAATGAAATATTTAAACATTTAATATAGAAAGTTGTAAGATATAAATTAAATTGTGGTCAACTGTCGTGTTAAGGTTACACGCACCGACCCGACTGAGTAAGGACCGTATCCTCATCCGCGGATTTGGACACCAATGATCTGTATTTGTATCCGAATCCGCGGATCTGTACACCAAGGATCTGTATTTGTATCCGAATCCGCGGATACATATTTTAACGATCCGGCAAAAAACCTTTTCCGATAAAAACAAAACAATTGTTCCTGCGATTTCTAGTGTCATTTGTTAAGAAACTATATGAAAATTTATCATGGCTACCGAGAAAAAAATATGTAAACTTTACGTGAAAATAGTAAAAGGATCATGTAATAATGCCTTTGCTGTGAGCGCTCAGCTATCGCCGTACGCCGTAACGGTGTCAAGACCATTATCGATCGACTTGTCGAATTGAATTGAATTGAAATGAAAACATAAATTTAGGGATGATTTTTTTCCGTATTATTTCTTGCTGATAATAGGTTACACAATACTCTGCTAAGTCTTCGGAGCAGGTCTTGGGACACCCTGTATTAATTGAAAAAGTGAAACCATCAAACGAGGCTCTGTTGAAGGTCGGCGATGAGTTTTCGAAGCGGTTGTCTCAAAAGCCCTGTAAGGTTGAGGAGATGTTAGTTTGTTTGTGAGGATTACTTCCCGCTGGGCGGTCAGTCCCGAATGATATGGGCTCCCTTTGATAGCGGACCAAAGGCTCGCACAAAATTGATCTTTACGAAAAATCAACCTACATTTTCTACGTACTATATTTTAATCGTTGGGTTGCATGTAAAGGGCACATTACACATACACGCACTTTCTCAGCACACCTCGCTCTGCCGCACACATTATTACACACTTCACACAAATTGTGATTATTGCCGCGTCAACGCAACACAACATTCACACACACATTTTACAAATACATAACAGCATTTTTAACACAAGCTTTTAAATGCGTATAAAAAGTGAGTGTGGCTCTGACATTGGGGAAGAATACTGAAAATACTGGTAAAAAATACTATTTTTACTAAGGTCTAAAGACACTTATAAGTAGACTAAACCTGTGTTTTAAGGCCTCGTTTCCCTCAAAGAATGACTTCTGGATCCGCCCCTGCTTTCACTACGAAAGCCATCCGAATCTCTCGGCAAACAAATGCTTGAAACATGTTAAAATACACATTTAAAAACGAGCTTTTATTCGAGTGCTCGAATGCGTATACAAAATTTCGAGTCTGTGCTGTTGACCTTTGAGGAGTTCCTTCATCTGCAGCCAATCGTGGGTGTAGGGAATCAGGTCATGCTTACCGTAAAAATGCACCCTACATCCACGATTGGCTGCAGGCGAAGGAACTCCTCAACGGTCAACAGCACAGACCTCATGGCTTTCGTTGTGTTGGCTGGATGGCTTTCGTTGTGAAAGCAGGGGCGGATCCAGAAGTCATTCTTTGAGGGAAACGACGCCTTAAAACACAGGTTTAGTCTACTTATAAGTGTCTTTAGACCTTAGTAAAATTAGCATTTTGTACCAGTATTTTCATGATTCTTCCCCAATGAGAAATTTACATGCTGCCAATACCTTGATGCCTTTACAAATATTTAAGTTGGCCGATGAGAACAAGTGTGTAACCTACCTAACTGGGTAAGAGTTACCTGTTCTAAGGAAAGTAGAGGTTTAGTTGAATAAATAAATAAATAAGGGCATCGGCTCGAAAAGCACGGTAGCTAAACATTGTTCGCGCTCGCGGAGATGATCATATTTAGCTATTATAGATTGTCCATCGCCAGGAAGCGTGTGAGCACGTAATCCGGAGACCCTTAACCCAAGCGGAAATCGGTCGCCAACGCTGGTGGATTAAGTCTAATGGGCGAGGGGATGAGGAAGGGTCTTCAGGTCGAGCGGGGCGACGGGGGGCGCCTTTGATCGGCGGGAAAAATGGTCCAGTGCGCGGTCGACCGTGACGAGCCAATGACGCGTTCGACCGCGACATAATCGATGCGCGCACAGCTTTATATTAGGTATTAATAAGCCGTCGGTCCGCCGCTGAGGGGTCAAACATACTAACGATTTGCGAACATTCAAATCCAATCGAAATAAAATAAATAATAATAGATTACTAATTCCCAATAGGTACGTCATTTTCTTTGAGTACGCCTAACACGAACGGCCTTTGAGGTCAGACGATGTTTTTCTAGCAGGCAATATTTATTTATTTATTCAATCGAGGAAATACAAAAGGTACAAGAAGCGAAAAGAAATCGCATTGAAACAGGCATCTAGATATCCCATTTCAATATAAAATTTTACCAAAAAACAATAATAAAATAATATTAATAGCCGATCTCCGTTGTAATAAATCACTCTGTATCCGAAAAACTCTTTGCGTGCAACGTCGTATGCTAATCCAGATTTATATATATAAAAAAAAACTATGATGACTAAATTTAAAAAATGTAATAATTCATATGTTACTTTTACTATTGTGTTGTAATTAGGAGAACGCAAGAGGATAGTAACGTAGAGATTTATTTATTTATTTATATCACACGAATTTCAAACCCGTTACGGTATTTAGCAACAAAAAGTGCACATTTTTATAGTGAATCCAATACAATGAATAAACCCAATAAATCAATAAACATCTAATTAAATGATAAGAGGAAATAAATTATAATTTTAACTTAAACAAGGCTTTTCTGGGACGATATCTACTCGAATTTGATTAAAAGACAGTATTCCCTTTGACAGAATTCTGTTTTAACCGTAGTGGTCATTAAAGGAGATATTTAGACGAGAGGCAGGGTCAGAAAAAGAAGATTTAAGAATTAAATATGTGATATTAAATTCAGCATATAGATACTCTGATATTATTATAGCATCTGCTTGTTACAAACACCAGATCACCCATCAATACAATGTGACATGTGTTTCTCACACAGTTGCTACTGTTTTATTTTTTTATTATTTACTTATTACTGTTTGAAATCAATCTGCCTAAAAGCGTGTTAAACATAAACAATTGTGGTGTGAAACGGGCGTAAAAATAAAAACACGATCGATATTTGCATGACCAACAAAAGTGCATCTGCTTTGAGAGTCCAAGGCGTAGTGGCATTATTTCGTCAAAACGATTAATTTGAAATCAATTTTATTATCTAAAATAAATCTAGAGTGTGGCATTATGATAGTATTAATTTAGAAATAGACATTCTGTTCGCAATTTTTTTTCATTAAATTTAGTGAATTCTAAAGTATTTAGAACCAACTATTAATATATTTTTGGATTAGTTTAGTAAAAAAACGTGAAAAAGTATTCAATTTGCTCAATCGCTATTTGAATTCGCTACTTCGACTCACGCTGTATAGGATTTATTATACCATAAAATGAAAAAAACCTCGTGAAACATACATATAATCTATCTCATTTATAATGTGATAGATTTATTTGAAAATAACACAAACTTAAATCGGAATAGGCCGTCAATTTACCCGTTTTTGGTTGCGAAGATAATACTTTGTTTAATATTATTAAAATTTCATCCAACGTTGATTTAACTCATGATATTAATTGTTATAATGGGTGTAAATGTTATTTATTCATGATACTATTTGCTAGTATGAGAATTTAATACTAAAAAATATTACATTATGCATAGGTATAGATACTTTAGAACGTTATAGACAGTCAGTTATATCCCTAAATTCAATACGATGATCGCTAATCGTGTAATTTAATGATTTAGCCGTTTTTTTTAATGTATTTTTAAAAACACGTTGGGCTGTAATTATTTAAATTAGTTAGCAATATAAATAGTAATTTCCTTTCTAAAATATGAAATGACTATGAGAACAGAACTAAAGTATGTTCAATACCTAAATTGTCCATCTTCTTAAACACAAATAAATTATTTTACACACACACATCCTGTTCACTAAAAAGTTTTTTTTTTTTAATTTGTAGCTAATAATATATACATGTATGTAGAAATGATTATGGAAATAGGTGATTCTGGTTTTTCTAAAAAATAAAACAAAATAATTGTCGATACATGAAAACATGATTTTGAATAAAAATTTGTTCGTAGTATTCCGATTTTAGAGTGTTTGGTGTCGATTTGAATCACCTATAACCCTTTTACCCATTTTTTAATACTTTAATACCCTACTTTAATACAGTAGTAGTACTTTTATTACGTGGCTTTACTCTTGAGTAAGTGAAGATAATTTCTACATACTAGAAAGATAAGTCGACTTTGGGACAGACGGTTAAAAAAAAAAACAAAAGTAAATAATTGTTGTAGGAAAAATGATCCAAAGAAATTTGAATCTCTAAGTTATTTTTATATTTGAATTTACAAACACAAGCGTCTGTAACAGTAGATAGTGTAGTGTGATCTAAATAAAAGCTTATATTTTATCAAAATATCAACTTAAAAGATATCATTCTAGTCAAATATTGTCTAACCTACGGTTATAGCAACTGCAAAAAGGCATAACTATATTATAATACATAGCTTTAAACCATATCGTTTGTTTTTTTTTCCTGAAAGTAGGGTATGTATTTTTTTTCATTAGGTTAAAGCATATATTATTGGTTGGTATTTATATGGTAAATATTAAAATGAAATTAAATACTAGTACAATAAAACACATTGAAAATAGTATACGTGTTTCCTAATCAGTAATGTGCCAACATTATTGCGATTTAGTATACGCGCTTCGTATGATATTGCAGAATAGATTTGTTGCAATAGCACAGTACTCTTAGCCTGGCAGCTAGATTATTAGTTATATAAAACATTGGAAATAAAAAAAATGTAATGAAAAATAAATAATTATAATTAATTAGGTCACAAAGGTGAAACCTACGCTAGCAGCATATTGCAACGGAGAAATGAAAACTTCAAATAAATAATTCTTCTAAAATTCCAACAAAAAACGCGTGAAATAAAATTAACAATGGATTTCCCACAGAGAAATTATTTTTACACATAACAAGGATACAACGCACATGTTACAAGGTAGCACAGGGAATTGATCAGATAAAAAAAGCGTTGTTTAGATGGTAACAGTCTAGACGTGGCTTATCAGAAACAAGAGAGAGCTTCTTCAGAATCTTAAAATCAGTAGATTTTGGTTCAACCCTTTTGAGGTCCGGGGTCGCCGGTCCCTTCAAAGGGGTATGTGCCAAATAGGTACATCTCAACGTAGGGTACGACGTAATACGAATAATTATTTTTGTACCTTTCAACCGGAAAATATGTGGAAAAATCAAAACGTAGCACATTTCAGCGCAGTTTAATATCATTATATTTTTCACTGAAATGGTTTCACTTACTTATCTATGTGTTATCTAAATGGTCAACTATCCTTGCAATGTTAAAGTTTAGATGCGTTTTTTGTTATTAGGCTAATTTTGACCATCTAAAGAGAAAAATCTTTATCAGGTGATACGTATGACCCGTACTAGTAGGTCATTTATATACAGGATGTCCCAAGACCATTCCCGTATTCATAGTAAACCTATTCATAGTATTTTACAGTATTTACAGTATTTTATTAAAGAAAAAAAAATAGTTATTTGCTCAAAATAATATGGAAATATAAAAAATATGGAAACTAAATATTTGAACACCTATATCTTTTGTATCCCATGCCTCACAGTAAGAACTTTATATTGGAGTCCAGGGCTACAGGTCAGTATACACGTCATTAATGGCCGCTCTGGGTCATAACCCCATAAAAATGTATTCCATATCTTTTATTATATTTTTTAACAGACGGTGTCAATTCGGTCAGCGCGCGAATTCCGATGCCGCGCCGATCGATAATGGCCTTGACGCCGATATTGCGTAAGGCGACAGCTCATTACATGTTTCTTTTACTATTTTCAAGTAAAGTTTACATTTTTTTCTCGGTAATACATACCATACCATACCAAAGCGTTTCAGAGTAACCATTTTGGTACTTTTTTTATTTTTTGTTCATTTCAGGAACATAAATAAATTATAAAGAATTCTTACAGCTATTTAAGTTTATTACAGCAGAAAGTACTAGTAGTAAAGTACATTCATTTTTACTGATAATATAGAATAAAACATGAAAAACTAACTCTGTGTTTGAGTAGGGTAAATTGTGTACTCCAATTGTTATTAGATTATATTTTGTTTGTTTCAAACGTTAATAGTAAATAAATTATTATTATAAAAAGATACGAGAGTAGTGCATCAAGTAACATTTTCTCATATGCATTATGGTTTGTTAATACATACCCCGTCTCAGCCTTGCTCAAACAACCCCTATCCCCCCTCCAACCGCGGGCGAATGGTGGGGATACAGCAGTCGATAGGACTGGCAGTCAGCACGTGTCTGTCGAGAGGAGCGGACGTGTCTTATCTGACTTCGGCCGCGCGCGAAGCGCTCTCTCTCTCTCTCTCTCTCTCTCTCTGTTTACATAACAAATATATTTTACAAATAAAAATTTTACTCTTAAGAAATTTTCAACATTTTTAAAAAAAAAATTATTAAGGTGCGATTTCAAAATATGCAGTTTTTTTAACGCGATTTTTGCTGAAATTAAAGGTAAGTTCGTCAATAAATTTAATCACACTATAGTATGTTGGTAATTATAATAAAAATTACGCGCAAAGAAAACTTATGCACGCTGAACGGTTTTTTTTTAAGCAAAACAGGGCGAATTAATGATTTATATGTACACGGGTGTATTTAAATTCACTGATCGCCTTTTAGAGGGTTGATCTACATCGAAAACAAAACAAAAAAAAGCATTATAAATTCAACAAATAAAAAATTCATACCAATTTAATTATATTATTAAAAAAACTTTGTTTTTCTCTGAAGTGCTCCGCGAACCGCGCGGGCGCGAGTTCATTGCCCGATCTCGCGCCAAGCGTTCAACCGCCTTCTCAAACATTCAAAGAATTTCTTTGAAAATCATCAGAGCGAATCAGGACATCAGTGAATATAATAAATACACCCTGTATATTTAAATCCCTATTAATGTATGCTTTGTTAATTGATTGTGTTAATATTATGAATATTTTAAACCATTTTTATAAAATCGGGTAAAATGTTTTTTTACGTCCAGAATAGGTGTAATTATATTACTGTTGGCTCTCAATTATGTGTTAAGTGGCTTTAATTAGGTAGTATGCTTAGTGTTCAAAAAAAAGTAATAAACTAATTATATTATTATTAAACTAAGCCAATATGTAATATTAATGTTACAAACTAAAACTTACGCGTCGTAGAAGCGTAGATGTCCGCGTAGAGGTCAAAAAATATCCTATAGAAGCAATATTAAATTTATATGAATGGCCAAAAATACTCCAGTTTAATAGTTCGCTTATACCGTTTTCATTAAGCTAATTTTTATTCATTCTTACACCGCTAGAAATCATTCTAGATTTCATTAAGAATTACTTATTCACTGAATTATCCACATACTTAGAGATAAAGGCTGCCTTATTCATGTTGATAAATCAATATATGATATATGAATCAACATATATCATATATTGATTTATCAACATTAATAAGGCAGCCTTTATCTCTTATGTGGATAATTCAGTGAATAAGTAATTCTTAAAGAAGATACATTTGCACAACTCTTCCAATTAAATTTGCGTTGGGTTAAAATAAGTGTTGGATAACAAATTTAGTAAAAAAACTGTCAAATTTGTAATGTTATGCCTCTGTGATGATGGAATGTAATTATGCCATCACTAAAGTGCTAGATTTGCGCATTTAGAATGTTTAATTCCTGTGCATATGTTTATACACTATATATTTATTTATAGTCGAAAAACTATATGCTGACCGTTTTCAAGGACGGAGGTGCGAAATTTGACACCTATTCAAATTGCTAAAATAAAATATGGTAACAAAAAAGGTTTCGATCAATAATATTTTCTTATAAACATGTAACCAAAAATACAATGCATAAATTAATTTACAAAGGAATATTTAATTTTTAAATATGAAAATTTACATAAAGATTATAATTTAACAGTTTGAGATGGCATTTTAAGAAGGAAATGTAAAATTTCTTATTAATTGACCACTTTTTTTGTTACAATATTTCTGTTTGGAAATTCGTATAGGTGTGTGATTTCACACCTCCGTCGTAATTGAGAAACGGTCAGCTTATAGTTTGTCGACTATATCTTCACGGGGAGGCTTGCACTTTGTTTTAAAAGTAATAAAACTTTTGAATAAAAAAAAGTAATCAGAGATTTTATTTTATTTTATTAGGTAAAAATACAGTATGCATTTGATTGAAAAAAACATGAACACACAATGTTTAAATTAAAGTGAGTGAAAAACAAATATATATATATATATATATATATATATATATAATAGATAAAACGATAATGAAGTAGGTGGTAGGTATTTGAGACTTGAGGGTGAGTATGAGGGTGTGTAAGTGTGTGTTTAGGACAAGATGTTTATTAATTTTAACTAAACCTACATATTACAATTTTACAAATTCCGCTGGGGGATGTAATAAGCATATGAAATCGACATGAAAACATTTCGAATGTCCTCAGCGTCACGGAGGAACACATTCGGCACAATCTTCTCCTATTTGGAACAAACAGTTCATAGAAATTCTACCTCCATCCGACTTGTAATACATTTCAAAGGAAAATTGAACGGAGGCGCGGAGGGGGTAGGCACCGAGGCAAATAACGAAATTATACTAATGAAATATTAAACGAGGCCCCTTTGGAATTTTTTATGAGGAAAGTACAGAGGCGTATCTAAATATGATTATTTACATAATTTGTCGGGTATGAGAAGTATAATTTCGGGCGGGTACACCGCTAAGGTATTTTTATTGTATCGTTATATTTCTTATTACGGCCAGATATGGTACGAAAAAAAAACCGTCCAAAAAGAGAATTTGGCGTTATCCAAAATAGAACTTAAACCAGTTTGTATTTCGAAACTATTGGGCTAGAAAGTGTTATTCTCGTGTTGGATGAAAGAAAGTTGACTACCCTACTTTTTCGACGGATGTTCGCGTTTTAAGGTCATCTCTGCCCATTTCTGAATGTAGTTATGTGTTTATGTCTGTGCAACCAATATACCTTGGTTAGGGGCAGTCACTTTACCCTCCTCAGGCCCCCCAAAACGCCCCAAGTTAGGAATTGACCTTGTGTTCAGGAAAGAATAATTGTTTGCACTAAGATTGTAACCCAATGGCACGAACAAACAAACAAACCGCCAAGAGGAACTTACTCCATCCAGCAAAGAAGCTGGATCTATCTCAGGGTTCGTTTGGGGATTTTTGCCTAATTGTGTTCTGGGTAACCTTCCTGAGTTCTCGAGTCTCCAATGCGGAACTTCACAGCATCTATTGAGTATGCTCAAACCCTCCTTATAACAGGACAAACCGAAGTTCTTATCTCAAGCAGACTATATGTGCTCCACAAGGTGTTCTCTCTCAACAAAGGTGGCTTTTTATGATCACGTCCGAAGCGGTCGATCGCCCAAAACGATCCCTACAAGTTATGTCTTGGTCCAGCAAAGAGGCTGCATCTATCTCAGGGTTGTTTAGAGATTTTTGCCTATTTGTGCATTCATGACTAGTCCCATCTTCGCGCTATTAGTTCCTTATACTTTTAAAGAAGTACCGTCACAATGGCATGACGGAACTATGCAAATGCTCTCATACTAAAGCAATTGATAGAAGCAATCCTTTCAATCACCAGTCAATTATGTGAATAATTATTATATATATTTAAACCGATTCATTATGTCATATATCATGTGAATTCAACTCATGTCAGATTTTGATATGATTAAGAGTTAAAAGCATAATTTAACTAAACATGTTTAGTTTCTAACTTAGTTTTTAGTGTTTATATAAACAGTAGAAGTCATTGATTAGTTTTACAGATACTTTTTAAGAATGTGAACTTATCATTAATATCAATTGTTTGTAAGACTGTTGATTTCTCTTAATAAAGAATAAAGAATTAACTTGACCAATTATAACCAAACTCAAGCTACGCAAAAATCACAAAGGAATATGTTTATTCAAACGGGCGTGATACCCTTATATTGACACAAAAACATAAGTTCATCTTGGCAATGGCGACCGGCTATAGATGGGCGAACTTCATATAAAAGCTGTTCGAATATTGTCTTCAACGAAGACTGGCTTATCCATTCCTGGACAAACTCCTCAAATTCAAAATAGCGCCTTTGAGAACCATCTCACGGCACTATTTAACCTTTCCGCCATGCGAGCGAGAAGTGCTTCCTTTGGTCAAATAAAATACATTCTTTATTATGCTTCTTTAGTATTGAAAATATTCAATTCTATAATCATTTTATATGTCAACCAGTACGTCTCGAACCAGGGTGGTAAGAAAACGTTCGCGGAGTTGAACGTCCAAGCGTTTCCACGTTCGATGTTGGCCTTGGTACTCGTCAAAACATAATTTTCCCAAAAAATAACCTATAAAATTTGGTGTTTCGCCATGCCGTCCATGGAAAACGTCACTTATTTCGAATCGGAGATTCTTTTTTCTTAAAACGTTATATCTAAAGGTTTCTTAATGCTTTTCGATCATATTTTAGTGTCTACCGAACATAAGTTAAAAAAATTACAAACTTGAGGCGTATTAGCACTGGCTAACCTCCTACTTAGCTTAGGCTGATATATATCGTTACAGGAATTGATGAAAATAAAAAAAAAACCAAGATTCTGGGGTTGGGATCAGCGCATTAAGATGTGATAAAGTAATCTGTTAAGTATGGAAGAAATTCATGTGATAATTATTTCCACATAAATGTGCGATTAAAAGTCTCTGACTGAGTGTGTTCAAGCTTAAATTTTTAAAACTTAAGGAAGGATATTGGCCAACCATATTATTGAATATCAAATTTAATTAAATAATTATTGTAAAGTAGATAAAATAATAATTATTTTATTTGAAACTTTATCAAGATTGTAAATACCTGTTGTTGTAAATAGTTGTAAACACTGTTTTAAATGAGATTTTTCTCTCTTTTAATTAAATTATTCTTTTTCCTAATATTACCGCATACAAAATAAAAAAGAACTATTTTGAATTTAAATAGATATAATATAGAATTGCATATTAAATTATAAGTTAACAAGAATGGATATGCCATATAGCTATCATTTAATATCAACTGTTTTTGAACATTGTTAGTAGCAGTAAATTATTTACCCAGAAACTGACGTCTTACAGCTAGGCCATACTGGCGTCATTGAAGGCATCTCCCACCCAGACTTCCTATTCGCGTTTGTGGTGCCAACTTGTGGCGGATCGCTTCATTTCCTATTCCCTTTGTGCCTGCGGCACTTTTAGCCCATTCGATGTACTCCTTGAATGGCCATAGAGGCGAAAGTAGGTTATTTTATAGGTCTGAGTAAATGAAAAAAAAAAATTATAAATTATAAAACCTTTTTCGTTTTTTTTTGTAAAATTTCATGTTGTTTTTGTTTTATTTTTTTTTAATCCAAAATCGTTTTTCTATTTATTTTATTTTATTTAAATTCGTTATATATAATTTAATATTATTATTTCTAAGTCATTACCTGTACTGTGTACAATTTCTGTTGTGTGACTACAATAAATAAACACGGACATATTATTTAAATTTATAATAATTATAATGTGGCACTGAACATTCTTTTTCATATTTCTTTTTGAGCACACAGATGAGTGTATATCAGTTTTAATTGCCCAGTAATAAATAATACATTCCAACAGCCGTGCTGTCGTATTTTTGAAATTTGAGTATGCTATTAAGGCTTTCTAACGAACTGTCAATATTTCATTAATATTATATATGTATATATATATATATATATATATATATATAAATGGTCAACTATATTCCTGTGTAAAATAATATTAATATTTTCTATTTCTCAACTTATTATATATATTAATAAATATATATGTATATTTTTATGTATTCGTATTACATGCACGTGTATGTATATCAATGTTAATTTTCGTAGTTTTTATTTTGTACTTACAAAAAAGCTCAGCGCAATTGCATTTAACCAATCTATTAAATAACTATTAAAATTAGTCTACCTTAGTACGGGCAAAATCCAGTTAGGTATGGTTATGTTATTCGTTATCTTAGAAATATGTAAAAACAGAAATCAATAAATAAATAAAATAAAATAAATATTATTTGACAGTCTCCGATGTAATCTAAACGACTATGGTTGTTTTTCAAGAGCATAAATCTACTCACAAAAAAACAAATCTTTCGCATTTATACTTTTCGAGTGGAAAGTTGCAAGGATGGACAGCTTAAAGTACGGAGATAGTAGCTTCTCATGCATAGAAACCAAAAAAATACAAACACAATTACAAAAAATTACAAATCTCCCGATTTTAAAGTGTAACACTTTAAAATCGGGATATCGCTAGCATTTACTGATTTTACTATCTTTAAATAGAATATTTTTTTACACTGTAGCATATTAAATAAGTGTTAAAATATTTTTTCCGTATATTAGAGTTTTTTTTAAATTTCCTCATTAATTTTTATTAAGGACTTTTTTCCTGTGCGAAACACGATTCAATATTAAATTACACGACCTCCCTGGGTTAGCCGGTAGATATTGCCTTTTGGCAATAAACTCGACCTTATGTTTCGTGTTTATGAGTGTCAAATAAAGTGCTTTATAGCCGTGGGAGCCGGTTAAGGGCCCCTCGAAATTATTTGTACACTCAAATACAAAAACCGAAATAGTATTCACAACGAAATGTGTCTACAACATAACTCGAAAACGGCTCGTTTTAACGTATAACGGTATAACGGCGTTTATAACACAAACCGCGGCCTACCATTTTGTATGAAAATTGATAGCATTTAGTGTTTTTTTTTTAAAAATAAGGGATATCTTTTTTTAATTCCATCTTTATTTCAATAATAACACAAATACATGTATTTCCTGAAAATTTAAAAACTTTTAGCAAAAATGATCATTTTCATATTTAAAAATCTCCAATTTTAGGCAAATTTTGACATTTTATTTCTATCATGTTTAAATAATTCCCTAGAATAATAAGTTATCTTTAATGTAAATAAACTAGTTTAATTATATCTATAGAGGCACTACCTCCTAACGTCTTTGAAAAATCTGTAAAATTCGCATTTTCGTAGCATTCAGGTGTACAGGCGCCTTAAGGTGTAGTTCCGATAATATTTTATATAAAATGTATGTGTTTATTTTTCATTTCGTTTAGCCGTTAGACCGAATTCGCGAAAGTATCCATATAACGACACAACATTCTAACCTGGATGGAAACAATCACTTGTGTCAACCTACCCTCAAAGGAAAAACAACGATTCGAACAGGTGCGTTCCCGGATCAAAGCCTCTTCTACCCAAAAAAAAGGAATTTAGCAAATAATATGGGCCATTTGCTGAATAAACTCCATATTATGCCAATGTCTTCCGCGCATTTGAGCTAGAAAACAGTGAAATGTTAACCTAAAACTTTGATTTTGTGAAAATTTCAAAGTAATATTTCAATAGAGGCGTATTGAGCGTTCAAATCGCAGGAATCGAATCCGGTGGGGGCAAATTTTCAGACACAAAAAGTACCGAAATTGCAATTTTGGGCTAGTCTATCTATCCATGGCAGCCGCCGTTCTATATCTCGTAAAGAAACGCCAAGTATTTTTTTCAAGTGTGACTTCTGCGCGCACGGTAGTGTAAGTGCGACTGAATGCGTAACGAAACGTTGCACCCCACCCACTCTACGCAGTCGACGTAGCATGCAGCAATCTTTACGGGTAGTTTGGTGAAAAAAAAAAACAACTTACTAAAATAAAATCCTTCGAATTGGTCCGTCTTTTGATTATCTAAATTTAAATCATCGTAAAACGTTAAAAAAAAAACTGGTAAAACGGTCCTAGAAACCGAACTCGAGACCTCTAGATAAAAACAATGCCTATATCAAAAATCGACGTAGAAAATATGTCGATAATATTAAACGGTTATTGTAATGGCACCGCGGCTGATGACACTCCATAAATGGCTTTGCGATGTCATCGATCGCACTTTGTATACAGACGGCGTAAGTTAATTTTCGCATTTTTTTTTTATATAATTTAGTGAATAGGGAACATAAACAACCCGTTTGGTCTTCGGGAATAGTCTTGGGATACTCTGTATAAAGAACTCCCCGAACTCTCAAAATACACCGTTTTGCTTTTTCCTCAATTCTTATTCCTGCTTGGGAATTTTCGCTGGCCCAAGGAGATTATTTGTAAGACATGTACGGAACCCCACCTTTGACAAATGCAAAACCAAATACTAAAGAACTGGAAAAGGGAGTTAAAAATTCTTAATTGTTATTTAAACAGATAAACAGATGTAAGAGGCTTTCTTCTATGAAATAGTTTCTATTGTATTTAAATGATAAAACGTGTGTATATATTTATTTTATTTATTTATTTATTGATTTTTGTTTTTAAATATTTCTTAAATAATGAATAACATAACCATACCTAACTGGACATTACCCGTACTAAGGTAGGCTAATTTTAATAGTTATTTAATAGATTGGTTACATGCAATTGCGCTGAGCTTTTTTGTAAGCTTTTAGTAATATTTTAGAGCTTTTATGTAATATTTATATGTATATTTACTTATATACACTTATGTGTAGGTTATTTACTTTATTACTGATTGGAACAGCACATTGTGCTATTAAGGGGATACACAAAACTAATCCATTGCACGTGACCAAATATTTTTCTCTGTACTTGAGAAGGCTAAAATTCGATTCAAGCTGTTTTCAGTCGTTGGTAGTTCGATGGAAAACAACATGGATTTATGACCGCTTTAGGCAGTCATTTTTTACACAGCAGTAAATATTTCATAATGGCAACTTTACTCATATTAAACCCCCGTGCCGGGCGACACTTAATACTGCGCTGAAAATATTAGGATATTTTCCATTCTGACGTATTTTGGGATTTGTTGCGGTCACCGCATTGCGAGCGTGTCGCCGTTGAACAATTGACGAACGTCCTTCGCGAGATTGCCTAGTCTCAAAAGCGGCCGGTGTCTCCTAGCTGGCGAATGTTTGTATGTAAACCCGGTTATGTTGTTATTAAAAAAATAATACCTCTCAACATGCGGGTTCAATTTCATACACTTACAATAGGTCACGTTATTAATCTTAAAACTACATTTGAACTAACAATTTAATTTTAATCGCAATTTTAGAGCAATGAATACCCCGACATATTAGTTGTACGGCACTTAGATTGACAGGTTTAGAACTAAACGCAACACATAGACATACATATAGGACATTTTGAATAGAGACAAAAGATAAGGACTTTATGCTACAATTTTAATTCAGCGAAAATTGCACGTAGGACATTATATCGATAACGACGAATTGTAAGTTCACAGTATTTATTAATCAAAAAGTAAAAGCTGCTCACAGAAAGCCCTCCTAATGGACATCTCCACAGAATAATAATAAAGGGTTATGTTATCTAACACCTAATACGCGCCCAACTCTAAAATGGTCAAATACGCCAGAATAAATGAAAATGTTGTTCATCTGTTGTGACAGATTTACTCATTTTTATTTAACAGCAATTAATATTATTATAATTATTTATATATATACTTAGAATGGCCAAGTTTTATCCGTGAAAAATAAGTAGGTATGACCTACGTAGTTGTATTGATTATTTGGACTGGGTTTTCTTAGGTAAATATAGTCTGTTAGCAAATCCATTGTGTAAATCACACATAACTAGCACGCCATTTTTAGAGTTATAAATAAACTAGGTGTCCTTTTAATTGACGGAATCAACATTTTAACAGTATTTATCACGGGTACAGAAAAATGGTTCTTTCAATACGATGCAACTCTCATTTAACATCTATCATTCTTTACTATGTCAATAAGCTAAAACACATCTAACGGTCACAGTTACGTTTTTTTTTAAATATTAGTGCGTATGCATATATTTTTATATATATATTTCAAACGAAAACTATAATAAAATATGATAATTGTAGTTACCCAAGCCTTCTTTTAGATATTCTGCTCAACAACTTAACAATCTGTTATAGAGAGTTTTCCGCCTAGTAAGTTAATCTTATTTTGAATTGAGTTAAAGCCGTGATCCTGTGTTATTTTTAGTGGGATTTATTTCGTATATTTTGAATTAAATTTTAAAAATCTATGATCGAAATTATTTTTTAGACGAATTATTATTTCCAAGGCTTTCGCCGTGATAACATGGCATCATTGACGCTTATAACATTCCAATAAACTTTTTAATGTTTTACAGGGATGTTATTATAAAATAAAATATTTGACATTTTTATCCCAAATTCGGATTTTTAGCGATATGCTTTTAAGGACAAGTTTTAACTGAAATGTGCAGCAAAAAGCCGATGTAATAATTTTAATCGGCATTTACCAACTGCCTTAGTAAGAACAGGGTCTTACTAGTGAAAACGCGTTGTTTCTGATGCTCTTAGATACTTATTTACTAGTAAAACGGGTTATTACTAATTATTACTATTATTATTACGGGTTATTATTGCGATAACATATTAAAAAGATCAATTAATTTATTTTACTATTTTTTTTAATAAATAATGTCAGAGGACTGGCTTACATTAAAAATTAACTTCTTTTTAAACCTTCGAAAAAAAAAGCAAATGGCGTCGCGTTAGTGTCACTTTGACGTAAACATTTAATGGAATGTAGAATAGACGTTTTCTTGTTTGAATGCGCACTCGGCGGTGTTCCGCGTTCGAATTGGCGCGAAGCACGCCATTTTTTTTTTCAAAGCTTTGGCAGCCGAATCGCGTCGACGCCGGCCAAATTGAATGCGCGGACATTTCTCGGCGGACAAGCCGTCAAATAATGACGTTTATTTTCCTACTATTACGGATACAAGCAAAATAAAATGGCCATTACTAATAACGTTCGTTTGTTGTTACGCGGTTTTATAGAGTTGTTTTAATTTACCAATTTAAAAAAATGTTAACCTTCAAAATAAATATATATATTTATTACCAAACCGTACACTCTTATTACCAACCATAACGTGGAACCGGCTACAACAGATTAAGGATTGATTTGATTCCCGACAGTTTATAAAACTGGGTTCTAAGGCAAGTTCCTCAAAACAGGCAATAACCCTTATAAGCCCTTCTCATGTGACCAGGCAAACGTGTTTTTTTTTTCATTAACCATGCTGTAATTCCAACTGCGCCCATAATTGATGCTTCAATTAATTATTTATTTAATCGTGATTTCATCATATTAAGGCGTTAATTTAATGAATATATTCCCCTTTCTTATATTTTATATCAATATTTTTTTAGTTTTGTGAAAAAACTTCATTTTAAAAGTCCTCGTTTTCAAAAAAAATAATTGTATTTGTTATTTTCTTTATAATTATATCATTTTTTTGATAATTATTATGTACGTCCTGAATAAAGATTAAATAAATAAGATTCATCTTCCGAATTAAAGAAGATAGTCTACATAAATAATCTCACATTTGTTGTTGAGTCGCCATTATAATCAGCCTCTTATTTTTGATCCTAGAATGAGGTTATCTTTCACCGTCAACATTCAACATGACGGAACCTTAAACAGATCGAATGTTTAGGATGGCTGATTTGCAACAAGTTGATACGATTAATCAAAACGTCAACAGCCCCCCCCCAACCCGGCGACGGCCAAAGCTATTATGGAGCATTCGCCTAAAGTGACGACTTCGGCGAGGGCCGACTATGACCTACAAGGTGACTCTGCGGTTGTAAACTCTATTTGCGCGGGCAAAATATTGAACTTTTTGTCGATTTTCCCAATTTACGAGCGAATAAACAAATCTCGCGATACGCCATCGCAATCTGTGTCCAAATTATGGTATGGTCAACATGACAATTCGCTCTGAGGCGGCCATTTTGTATGGCAAATGCCAAAACACAAAACGTGTTGTTTGTTTTTAATTCATTAATATATTCTGCGGGGAATAATACCAAACCATTCACGAAAGTTGAGCGCTTTTTTTGAATTACTAATGAAATTTAAATAGGGCAAGGATTAGGAGGAATGGAAGTAATTAAAGTGTTAGGATTTAAATATTGAAAGTGTTTAAGTCCAAATAAAAATAAAATTACGAATAATTGGAGGTAATTTTGGTGTAGCATTATTATAAAGTTTTAAACGGATTGCCATTTAAATACTATACCATTAAAAAATAGAATGGAAAAAATGAAATGTAGGTATATAAATAATTAAGTTACATAAATTCATTTACAATTTAAACATAACAAAAAAAAAACAGATTTCAGACATAATTGAACAATCGTGTCGGGATTTTTGAAATTCAAAAAATATACATAATAAATTAATTCTAATATAATTATAAATAATAAAATAAATTAAATTAAATGGAAATGTTTTTTTATAAATCCGTAATTATTTATTTTTGTAATAACAACTATCATAATTCTGATTTCAATTTTTTCGATTATTTTTAGTTTTTAGCGTGGCGTGCAGTTCCGGACAAACGACATTGAAATGTAAATTTGAAAAAAACTAGCTTAAAATTTCGGAAGGGACTCTACAACGCGACAAACATATTTCGTAAAAAAGCAATTGGACTCTATAACTCGACAAACGTAAAAATTACTTCTAACGCGGTTTCTCGACCAACATCCCATCCCAATGAGTACAACGGGCGCAAAGACTTCAAAAAATCATGAATTGGTAATGACGGCGCGTGTCGAGCAGGCGGCCTTGTGTGGGCTGAAAAGGTTCTTCCCGCGGCGTTAATAAGCATATATTGCGTCACATTACAGGTGAATATCCTTTGATATGGTCTAGGCGGCAGTTTTCAATTTCGCTCCCAGCATAAACCCCTCGAAGTTGGGTCGCTTATCGACAGCGTCCAATATGCGATGGTTGGGTTGGGCTGGGTTGGGTTTTTTAGATGATTCCGTCCCACAGCATTGCATAAGATAACATTTTAATGTGCGAAAGGGACGCCCCACACAACAAAAGGGCACAAGGACACCATCGAAGACCTTACCTTAGGTGTGCTGTTTTTATTTTTGGAAGTTATACTTCTTTGCGCCCGTTGCACTCATTGGGATGGGATGTTGGTCGAGAAACCGCGTCTCGCGTTAGGAGTAAAATCCGTAGAGTGCCTTTTTATACGTTCTCTACCAAAGATACCTCAAGAGTCTCGGTGGGTCAATGGTTAACGCATTCGTCTCCCACGCTAGAGGGATTTTTTTCACAAATTATACGAAAGTATACGAATATACGAACTTAATAATGATAATCTATAGCTGTATAGTAAGTAATATATTGAATAACAGAGAAAATTGTGTTATATTTCATTAATATATCCCCATGTGAGTGGGTGTGTGCGAATAGCTAACGAAGTATAACTTCCAGCGTCTGGTGCAGACCCAATTTGTACGAACATAACCTCGAATTATTTACTACTCAATCCGTCAAAGATGCTTTCAATTCACCAGCGCACTTTTCAACCAAATAATCGAACGTCAAACCCGATCTAAAATGAAATAAAAACGACGTTAGTCTTCATGAATTCAGGTATAAGGGACATGCCACACTTTTAAATATCAGTAGTAATGCAGTGGGACGATGACGTGTTTATCCGCACACGGCTATGTTTATGGTTATTATATCATTTTCTGTTGTGTTTCTCCACATCAATTTTATATATGACAATACGTGTCGTCTTGATACGCAAGTCAAAAAATGTTTTCCTTGTTAATGGCTATTATAGTGTTAATAATTTATCCATTCCGCCTACTGGCACTGGATAATAATAGACCTCATCGACTATATAAATAGTGCTAAAAATTCTAGACTAGCCGCCGACCGAGTAGTTTCAAAGACTTAGTGTTTTTATCTGCCCAACCAAAGAATAGCCATCGTTTATTTTTATAAAAAGCATACAAACATGTGGTTCATTAACAGAAACATAAAAGCAATACAGATGAATCATTAATTTAATAAATAGTGTCCATTTCCTTTGAATACATCCAATAAACGGAGTGTACTTAACAGGTTGTAAAGCAACCATATTCAACCTTTTTTGTCTTCGGGCCACATACATATATTTGTAAAGCCTCGCGGGCTGCAACACTATACTGGTATGACGAAAAAAATATGAAACAGCAATCCTCTTTGGGTGTCACTATTTGTAAGTCAAAGTCAAAATTAATCTCAAGTTATACAAAATACAAAATGCCAGATTTTTTAAATCATATCTCTGATAATAAATGTGTTTAGGGCCACACAAAAAAGCTAGACGGGCCGCAGGATATAGAGCTACAACATAGCATTATTATAATTACATAAACTATTGGCATATTTGTATATAGCTGTGACACCCTGTAACTACAATGCGTTATTTTGTGGGTGTAAATTATTTAACCATAACCTGACCCTAGTGCATACGTCATTACTACTCGATCGACCTACTCTAACCTGCATGTGATGGTTTCCTATCACCTGCGGCACTTTTAGGCAATTCGATGTGCGTTTTGGATGGCCATAGAGGCGATGGTTGGGTTTTTTTTTAGGTCTGAGTAGATTAAAATAAAAAAAACATAAGTTTCACCATAATTCTAGTTCTTTTTTCTAAATTTTAACGCGTTGCTAGTGAAACAACACGTCCATAATATTTCAATTTATAACAGTTATAAAATGATACTGAATTTTAGGTTTCTTACTACAGCGATTCTTAATACCAACTTTAACAAAATAGATTAACTAAATAATGACCATTTTGTAGCTCACACCTTTGTGTCGAATGTTAAACAATTTACCATCAAAAAAATATGAATTATTAAATTAGGCCCACATACGTATCCCTTCGCACGTGCGTCTAAATACGTGCATGTAGGTGATGGTGGCTATATATAGGTGTTTTTTTTAGAGGCGTGGTTTTCAATCTGGCACTACTTTTTTCGTAGTTGGTGTTTTTGACAGCTGTCACTTGATTTATGCTCAGTTTGGTTTGCTATTTCATAATCAATAGACTTACTCCTGAACAACGTTTGCAAATAGTGCAAATTTAGAAAAAAATCACTCTAAAATAAAGTAAAAATCGCGTCGTGGGCCTGTGGCGTGGCCTCCAAGATCGTGCGATTTAACACCGCTGGACTATTTTTTGTGGGGTTATGTGAAGTCGCTTGTCTACGCAGATAAGCCGGACACGATTAACGCCTTGGAAGAGAATATTCGGCGCGTTATTGCTGACATACGGCCCAACTTGCTGCAAAAAGTGGTTGAAAATTGGGCCTCTCGGCTGGAATTTGTTCGAGTCAGCCGCGGCGGCCACTTACCCGAAATCATTTTTAAAACATAATGGCAAACCCTTATCTTTATAATAAAACTAAATTCTTAGCCATAACATCAAATTATATGCGTTTTATCTCTTCTTGAAAACCACGCCTTTAAAATCATCACCTATATAACATTAGACTCTAATGATTAGAGTATGTGTGAGTGGCTGTGCTCGAATTGGAAAATAAAGGAATATGTAATTGTAATTTCATGTCATTATGTGTGTGCAGGTTGGTCCAGCAACTAGAAAATGATTAAATTATTCCGTTCAAAGGAATGCGATAGTGCAGGCAGATAAAAAAAATACTTTAATGTGTTAATTTAATAGAAGGTTTATTATAGGAAATTAACTGAATTATATATAATGACATGCCGAGCCGGCGAATTTCGTACCGCCTCAGAATCAATAAATGTTGCGTTAACTTATTAGCCGAATTAAATTCTGTTTTTTGTTAAGAATACTCAAAATAAATGTATGTAAGAATACTCAAAATAAATGTATCAAAATGATATGTATTTTGACACAGCGACAAATGTGATTACCTCACAAAGTGAACATCTTCGAAGGCAACTTACCGTTTGAGAATAGAATTCAACAGAATACAAAGCCGTTCCATACAAAATGTATGAGAAAATTAATTTTCTTTATAAACTTTTATTTTGCGATTTTTTCGATGTTCTAATAGTTATTCTACTCTTCAGATTTTGCCGGTGACCGGTTTCGCTAAATTTTCAAGTTTCTGGAAAGGAAGCTGTCAAAAAAATAATAAAGCCGAAAAACGGTTAAATAATCTAATATAATAATATTGTAATTTTCATTAATTAATTAATTTCATTTTCATCAAATTAGCTTTACTGTACCTTTGTACTTTAAAGTTTAAGCACTACTTTTTTACCCTTCTTTTTATACAATTATAACCACAAGTATATAACATTAAATAACTACCAAAGATACCTATCACATGCCATGTTATTCTACACACAACTATGATTTCATAACTAAATGAGAATTAGAGAAATGTGAAAGTCAATAAACAGGAAAAATAACAATAAACAATCAACTTAAATAACCTTTTAACGAAAAAAAACGAGTTTTTCAGTACAAACAGTTTTAAAGTGTCTGATTCCCACTTAAACATTTCATTAAAAGTAATATTAAATACAAAAAATAAATATGAAGTTAAAAAGATTTGCTATGAAATCGCACAAAAACACTCTCTTTAATTGTTTGTAGTAAATTTACTTAGCGTGTTAATTATTGTTTTAAAATGTATTATAAGTATACTTACTTTTGGTTTGTAATAAAAATTTCCTAAATAAGTTTTAAAAATGTACCTCAATGTATGTAAATATGTATATTGTAAAGGACGTGTAAAATACAGAAAAAATAATTTGAAAATATTTAACAATTAATAATATCTGTATTTTACACACCTGGTTTCCAGCAGATAAGCCTTGGGCTTAGCTGGTACATAAAATAAAATAAATGTAAATTTGATGAATAAACTAATAATAATAATAATACTAGTTGAAAACTCAATTTACAAACCCATTCCAGGATTTATGGCTTCCTATTGCTGTTCGTTTCTTTGTGAGATGTCATTATGTTGCATTATAAAGATAAATTATAATAATGATAAACACTCAACTTTTTATTTCGATACTTGCTTGCTTGGATATCATAAAAGCTGTCACGTGAACCTTACACAAAATTTACCTTAGAACAGATATATACACCTATTGGATAAACATGGCATCTCTACCTAGATAATATATAAAAAAACACTTTCTTCAAAGTTATTTAACATTTTGATATTTCCCAAAGGGATGTTCAATGTTAAATAACGTTGAAAATCGCTTTATTTCCTAAATTATCCTATATTTGTAGATAGTAATGCTTTGTAGGTTTCTTAGATTTTACCTAATTAAAAAAATCTTTAAAAATAAAATATCAAACGACTTTAAAACAAATGAAAAGTTAAAAAACTGAGGAATATTACCGCAAACAACTTAAAAACCGATCAGTCAAAATGTTGAAGTCGCCTCAGAAAAACGTCGTTTCAACTTCGGTATAAGTCTTAATTAAATTATTATTGATCATAAATTTAGGATGTTTTTTTTTATGATTAACCTAATTAAACTTAGATACACTATATATTAGAAATCGCCTAAGCCACTTCGATTTATTAGGTCGAAATATTAAAATTTAAAAAAAAAACATATATCGAATTGAGAACTTCCTTATTTTTGAAGTTAATCTGATAGGGAGTTAAAAAAAATGTATGGGTGGGTTACTAGAACAATCGCCCTTAATTTATTTCTAATTAATATTATAAAATTGTAACGGGAGGTCGGCAGTGCTTACTCCCGATATTAGTTGTGTTTAGTTAAAGAGAGGTGTGAAGATGTATAGAGATCTTTATTATGGGATATGCAGTTACATTTGTTATGAAAGCACTTAGTACCCACACTCCAGATGCTCCAACACTTGAACTTGACTCCAGATAAGTATTAGTAATTAATAATGAGAATGATAGCGAGACACGGAAGGTGTGAAGAAGATTCGATGTTGTGCGAGCGATTGGCCAGGTACCGACTTGGGTCAAGAAGTCGTGAAGAATATTGTGTACATACGATGTTTAATTTTATCGTAGTATTATTGTAGGAATCTCTGTTTAGATTTATGTAGTAATAACTAGTATCTTCTCTCTTCGTATGTTTATTTAAATTATTATGTAAATCTATAGATTTCTTTTAAAATTAAATTAATAAAAAAATTTGGCTGCCTTTTGACCCGCCGCTAATTAAGTTTCTATGTAAGTTTAAAGCGTGTGAATCGTATATGCAGCGTTTTCGCACGACACTGGATTTGTAACTGGTATCTTGTGCCTGTCGCTGCAATTATCCTTCCTTCTTAGGTCCTTGGTGTTGTAGCGAGCTGAGTAAGCACCGCTTTCTCTCCGTCCCGTTCAGCTCAGCTCAGCTCAGCTCGCTTCGGTCGGGCGGCTTTACATTTTTCATCGCTTGACTTTATGATAGCATGAATTTGAAATCGGGAAGGTCAGCCGGCAACGATTTGGCCTCATCGCCATTCGAACGGAATGCCAGTCGCTCTGCTGGTGGCCGAGGGTCGGGCAGCGGAGCGCATTGATCGTCTGCATAAATGATGAAGCCGCCAGAGGCCAATGAGGCCAATGATTGGCTCACACCCTCGGCGTACGGGGTCGAAAAAGCAGGCCAATAAAAAAAAAATAATCCATAATACCGTTTGTGTCGGTTCAATACATTCTCCGATACCGAGAAATAATATTATATCGCTGTTCCAAGACCATTCCCGTTAAAAAAACAGGTAATTGGTCCTTCGATTTCTAGTGTTATTTGTTAAGAAACTATATCATAGGCTCCTCCCTGCGATAACTATGTCACCGGACCACTGGGCCGCGGTCAGTCAAGATCGAGGTCATTAACCTGCCGCGTTGTTCGAAACGCCCTGATCGAACAGAGGTCGGTCTAAGAAGAAGGGGTAACTCCTTACCCCTTCACCGGGGTTGTAAGAGGGATGCTATTGGTAGACAGATTATATTGATTTCTTGATTGATAAGATTGATTTACACAAATTTTGTTAAAAAAATAATAAATTTTGCGGTTATCAAAAATCTCATTTTGTTTTATAATTTCTTACTCATAATAGGGTACACAAAAGGGTTGAGGTGCTCGCGCAGTGTTTGATACAAGTTGGTACAGTATAGAGTTCGCTTATCCCCTACCTTGATCCGGTGAAATCTTCCTCCGTCTTCCGGCGTGCCGAAAGGGATTCTTTTAATAACGTCAGATTACAAAATCTTCGACAATATTTAAAAATTGATAAAAGCTTTTTTATAAAGGTACTAAAAAGGTCCTGTACTTGAGAGCGCATGATGTCGGTTTAAACCCACCGCTGAGGTTTCTTTAGTGTAAAATATTGACAAATTTATATGACCATCTACTTAAATGAAATAAGAAACGGATTAAATTTAACAATAAATATAAAAATAATGGATTAGGATGAAGGATTATTTATAATATTAAAAATATACGCTCTCAGGCGAAAAATTACGGACTAAAATTGCACTGTAAAACACAAAGGTGTAGTTATTTTATTCCTGTAGGGCGAAGAGATCTCAGCAGAAATGGAATTTAATAATTCGACGGCCCTCCCAATCTGCAACAGTGTGTGTTTTAGACGTTCGTGTAGTGATTATATTGTTACAACACTATACTTGGGCTGGTCCGTTATGCCAGTATTAAGTTGGGACGCTCTGAAATATTCAGAGCAACTTCTCAAACGCGAAGCACTAAATGGGTACTTCATCCTGTTCGCCTTCTTAAGTTTGCGCTCCTTTCGTTTTTCATCTTTCAGAAAGCGCTGAAAACGGCTTAATTTTCAGACGACGACGCTTCGAGGCCACTGAAAAACCACCGGCGCTTTTAAGTGCAATGGCTTTGACTTGTTTTGACTTGGCAAACAATATTTCATAATAAAGAGTACAGGGATGAAATGAAATGCATTTTTATAAATTAGTCGGCGCTGCGTTCAAGTCGATAAACTTTTTAGTTCGTTTAAAATTATTTTTCAAGTTGGCTTTATAATTTTCAGTGTTGTCAAAAAATATGTGTATTTTCAGTTGATTTACCGTTGTTAAAAAAAAGGTGAAATATGTTTACTAAATTGAACGGTAAATTAATATGAAAAATATGCAAAACTAACATTCGCTTCTAATTATTCCTACATTATTATTTAAATATTCATCCTAACAACATTTTCCTGACAATAAATTTAAAAAGGCAGTTTAAATACATTCCGTATTAAAAAACAATGATTATATAATAGTTTATAATTTTTATTATTTTTACAGGGTTTTGCCTAGGTCTTGTATACTCCCACTGTAACAATTTATAAATAACCTTTCTTAGAACAGGTAACTGTTACCTAGAAAGGTAATGGTCCTTATCAAATTGGCCAACACGACTGTTACCTAGGTAATCGATTCTCTATATTTGGATATTGTATTTTATTTTAATATTTAGTTTATAGTAAAACAACATTATGTTGCCGATATCTTATTTTGTTTAATAAAAGAATTGATATTTTTTGATTGAATTGAATTGAATTGATTGAATTGATAAAAGAAATAAAAGAATATTATCTATATAAATTATTATTACCTTATTAGGTTAGGTCATTCTTTCTCACTCACCAAATACTTTTCTATTTTTTTATTATTAACAGATTGTAATTCTGAAGAAAAGCATTATGTTTTTTTATCTATGTAAAATATTTCGATGAAATTGGATTTAAGTCCGTTAAAATTTTTGGTACAGCGATTCAGTGCTTTGATCCTACCTAATAATACAATTTTTTTCCATTGCTCCATCAGAGGAAGTTATAGGAAATGGGTCTGCAGCACCGCATCCACCGTGCTGAACTCATTTGCCAGGGCAGATTTAAGTTTCAATGCATAGAGGTAGATTTCGCTGACAGTCCGCTATGCAAATGTTGCAAAATAGCGACGGAAAGTCTTTTGCCTTCGCTGGCGACATTCAGAAAATTCACAATGTGACCGACGATGTTATTCCACTTCTAAATCAACCAGTCTGCAGGGCTAGTCTCAAAACGCGAGCGAGAGATTTTTTGCCCTTATATTTTATATATCAATTTGAAAGTGATTACAGCAGTTACCGTGTCCACAAGAAAGTGATATAGATAGAGGGGATGTGAAACGCGAAGATGTGTGGAAATTTACCGGAAGTCATGACATGGTACCCATTGCAATAGGTAACTACCCTCCTTTTTTAGTAGGTTTCCTAAAGAAACCTACTAAAAAATCTAACGGATTCAAGACTAATCAATTCAATGTAATAAGATATTTATTTAAACATATATTTACCCGACACGCGATTCGCAAATATTTAAACATACCGTTTTATTTCATTAATGTGGGTTTCACTAAATGCCTCCTGGAATGTGTCTGAAGGCTCCAAACACTCTTTCAGTTTAGCATATGGAGGTAAAAGCGGCTTTCCCGCTCGTGGAGTTAGGGGAACATGCCCTCGGGGTGTCTCTCCCTGTGTAGGGTGGCCATAAATCCAGGATTACTATAAACTGTGGGAATTCGCGACGCGTGTCTCGCGCTGGCGTCGAATACAATTTTATAGATAAATATCTTTTTATTATATTTTTATTATATATCAATGACCTTTGTAATTTAACAAATGTAGGTCTAATCACTTCTTTTGCTGATGACACCGCAATTACTTTTACGGGCAAGACGTGGTCCATTGTGGCTAAACGAACAAATGAAGGGTTAAGGAGGGTGAGCGAATGGCTTAACGCGAATATCCTCACCCTCAACATTTCTAAAACTAAATTCATAGCTTTTAATATGAATAGAGCTTCATAATTGACGTCACGCGATAACCAAAAATCAACGTGACATCTCGGCGCACGGACTTTAGCCGAACGGGTGCATCGCCTCCCCTACATTACAAAAATCAAGTCATGCTACCTCGCCCATTATTCGCGTGACTGTACCTATAAACAAGTATCCTACGAGGGCAAACGCATTTGCCCGTATTGTATTTTTATCGTACAATTTTGCCTTTACTTGACAGTTGTTCGTAAAAGACAAATGGATCAAATTTTTTAAATTAGGTATATCTTAAAATTTTACTAAGCTATCCAACAGAAAAGCACCTTATATGAATTAATTCAGTGGCCTTGGTAAGGGCGATTTATTGTTTAACTTCTCAAGAGAATGACGGTCACCCCAGCGCTGGTAAAAAACACGAGGATGAAAATCGTACGGTGTAATAAGTTCGCTTTGAGGAGATTATAAATCAACGTGAAATCTCTGTCAACTTTTCGAAAGTGAAATTTGCCCTTTTGAAGCCCTCGCCGAAACCTCAACAGCAGAAGCCCGCCCGCCCAACCGCCCGCCCGCCCTGTTACGCTATTACGGCCTGCGCGCGTTCTCATACGAAAATAAAAATAATTCATCATATAAAATACGTTTTAAACGGCGAATTAATACAGAGTGTTGCGAAACGATGGAGTATCAGTAAAGAAATGCTTAAAATACGATGTTATATTTTCTATTTATATATTTTTATTTGGAACCACGGACTTTGAAACAGTGTTAAGAATATATTTATATATATTATGAATGTTATATACAGATTATTTTTTGGACACCAAATGTTTGTTTGGTGTGCATAAAATGTTTTTCTTTTTTGGATTCTAAAGGTGGCGCGGGTCGAGATATTTCGATAAATTGTATTATTAGTCCAACTTCGTTCATCATATTACATATGCGAATGTTTTTGAACCCGAGGGGGGGGGGGGGGGCATAGGCTACTAAAAAAAAAAAAAATTGGATGAGAATTATTTGGGTAACGTACTAGGAAGGTGTTTTTGAGCATTCGGATAGCTCTCGGAATTTCTAGGTCAACGCACCTATTTTCGGTTCTCCCCAGTGCCGCAGGCACGAGTCGTCGGGCGCCGAGGACGCCGTTATTAATCGGAATGTACGATCTATCGTATACACTAAATTTTCGCGTTTGTGATAACTGAAGTACGATATTTCTTTGTCGTAAGATTTTACTCTCTGATTGATTAAGTTCAAACTCCACGGTAGATAAAGCGATTCGTATCTAGAAATGAAATTACTAGCGCTCTCTAGCGGTTTAGGTCACATTTAGAAGCGTCACTGACAGATGACAGATACGTCCTAAATCGAATTGAACTCCACCCCGCGTATACTCATCAAAAATGGAACAGACACCAGAATAGCGACAGCCGCCTGATGAGACTCGAACGTGAGGACTCCTGGGTCCGAAGCCAACGTCCAACTACGCACCTGCAGGCAATGCCCGCCCCGTGTCTATGAATAGAGCTCTAAATAAATAATGTCAATTGCCACCATAGAGGGCACATCCTTCATTCGCCACGCACGTGTTATTACCCCCCCCACCTCTTCCCCCCCCCCCTATAAGTGTCGTGGGAGGGGGGGGAGTTTTTATGACGCACGACCGAATTTTTGTACTCGATAATCGACGAATTAGGCAGTTATATGAAATTCGAGACGGACGTCAGGGCCGGAGCGGGCGATCGGATAAGCGAAGTAAATCTTTCGTTTCCGTATAGATCCTGCCCTGACTGCGCTTCAGGGGTGCCAAAATTATCGGCGACCCCCTCACCGGAAGTCGCATTTTCGAGCAGGGATTCGGGCGCGGAGTCGCCAACGGAACTATCAAAATGGTTGACACATTCGTTTTAATAAAATAATTCACAATTTCAGCGAAATAGACATTTTTCATTTGCATAAACGCGACTTTATACTCGACATAAAAAAACATTCTTTGAACATACATAATATTAGTAATAGTATTCTCATCACTTAACACACCTCGTACATTCCACACCCTAATAATATTCACAGATTATAACACTCATACAATGTTACCACTATAAATTAGATCCTAGTGCGTTCTGTTAAAAGTATAATGTTAAATTGGAGATGCCTGTAGTCGGTTTAAGTTGTTATTTATCTATTTCTATGTAGCTGTCATTATGTATAGCTGTAAGCATTTCTCATACAAATAAATAAATAAATATGTATCATGACACATGGAATACCGTTTCTAATCCGATTTTTTTTTGCAAAATTTCTAAAAATTCTAAACATGCTTAATGCAAATAGGTGCATTATTATGCAATATTATTAGAAGAAATAAGTAATTTCTACACACTTCGGTAGTGTTGAAGAGAATCGAGTGGTCCGCATGGGAGATTGATCAAATCTCACACACGCACACACTTCAGTGGCGGGTCTTGGGGGTGAAGGCGGGGGGGGGGAGGGGGGAATCGCCTCACTCATAATCCTAAATAAACCAAAAATTGCATGCAAAGTAAAGTCAAAGTTCATTTCCAAGAACAATTTAATGCAAAGGAATCACAATTTTTAATTTTCAATTGTTGTTTCACAAAAATTGAGATAATTATACTACTCGTACACATAGCTAAAACAATATATATATATATATATATATATATATATATATAAATTGAAGATAGAAGTTTTATAAATTATGCTTAAATATACTATTTTAGAATTAGTATGAAGAATAACTGGCACATAACATTTCTTCCTTTCAATTATAGGTCTTTGAATTCATACAGATTTTTTTTAATTAAATATGTTTTGATGGATTTTTTGAAAATAAATATATTTTTTATGTTTTTATAATTTCCCGGTAATTTATTGAACATGTCTAGGCCTCTATATAAACTAGTTTTTTTGAAATGTGGACGTACGAGGAGGTACCGGCTGAATAAAATTATCTTTGTTCCTTGAGATGTTATTATCTTCCTTCGTTCGGATAAATTCACAAAGGGCTTCTTGTACATATATACCATACACCGTTAATATCCCAAGGGTTTGGAAGTGTGATCTGCAAGGTTCCCGCTGACTAATACCTAAAATTGCTCGAATGGCTCTTTTTTGGAGGACAAATATGTCTTCAACGCAGGATGCTGATCCCCATAACGCATGATGCACTCTCTCCTGGGAAGAGCTTTGTCAAGTTTCGATGAGTGTTTCACTAAAATACAAAACGAAGCCCTTTAAAAATTCAAAAGAAATCTCTTTCATAAGACATGGCGCGCTGAGGACACAGTTCCAGATGTGTGTACCAATTTAGGGGTAGTTCCAGGTACAAACGGTGTCATTCATATATTAACTTCACGCCTCCCTTGGCGCTAACGGGCGATAGAAACGCGCCGAGGAACCTACTTATCTCCTTTTTTAACTTTTCCAAGATTTCCACTCCAAGGGGCAAAGTTCAAAGTGAACACATATGAATGATGCCGTGTGCACAACCGCGCGTTAAACCTTTTTTGCTTCAAATAAGCTAAAAAAAAATATAATACGTAGTTTATTGCTGATTCGGACCTGTGTTTGTCGAATTCCAACTTTCGATACGAAACAATATAAATTTATACTGGACACACACACACACACATTATATCTGGCACACACATATAATGATTGTTTTTTAATAAGGCAAATCTCCTGAAAAGATAAATGACACAATCTTTGACAATATTGAAAAATTTTGAATAATTTTTAATAATTTGATAAAGTGCTGGATAGCATAATATTTATAAAGGTTCTAAAGAGGTCCTGTACTTAAGAATGCAGGATGTCGGTTTAAACCCAGCGCTGAGTTTTATAAAAATGCATTTTTAATTCTCACCTGTCCTCTTTAGTGTAAAATATTGTCAAATATTATGTAACCATCTAATTAAATGAAATAAGGAAAGGATGATATTTTCAGGCAATTTGCCGCTATTAAAAAAACAATCATCAAATATAAGTCAAATAACTTTACAACTCAATTATACAATTATATAAATAATACGCACACAAATCATGTGCTTTAATTTTACACTTTTACATGTCCATTATTTTTATTTTTTCATCTACTTCATACATACACATATTAAAATAATTTCTATACAACTTTGAAGTCGTTTTTCTACATATATCGATATATCGATATTATATCAGGAATTAGTTAGTCTATTATGACCAAAAGACTCACTTAGAGAGAGAATATTAATGTAATATATTTTTTAAAAACTATTCCAACTTATCGGCACTGCTATTTCAAACGTGCTAAATCGAAAACTAGTTTTTCTTATTAACATAGTATCAACGATCCCGCCTTATTAAACGGCGCAGCATGGTGCTTTATTCTCGAATGGGCGTGGCCTCGCTGTATTCTCTTTTCGCCATTGGCCGATGGCACCGTAGTAATGCCTCATAGTCATCCCGTCATTCAATGTAACTGTCATTATGAATAGCTATAAGCATTTCTTATACAAATAAAAATGTGAGATTTTCTTTGTTTTCAGTAATAAAACTTTAGGTGGTGATCAAAACAAGGCTTTAACGGAAACTCAATCAAGTAAACGGTTAAATGTTAACAAACTTAATCACCGTTCCGCCAATATGAAGTTTGACACTGGGTGGTGCGAAATTCGCTAATAAATACATATTACTTCAAGAATAGTTTGCCTTTTAGCGATGACTTTACCGTATCACCTTATATTTATGGCGAAGAAATTCGCTAGCGGCACAAACTTTCGAAAGTGGGCCGAGAGCCCTCCGAATTGCTCGTCGCAAACTTGTCGAGTTGTTACATTTAGCCAAGGGCTCCCGACCTAACTCGGTTACAGCGCGCGTTTTGCATAAATGTATAACTTTCAAAGGGAAGTTATTAGATTTCATTCAGGTGATTTATGCTCCAATGACCCAATTGTTGGACAATTTAGAGGATGGATTTTCTATCTTAAAAGGGATAGAGTTTAGGAAACTGTTGACAGGTAGCATATATATATTTGTTTCGTTTTCAAAACGCTTTATCGCGCTGTCTCGTTTTAACGTGCATCGTACCTGTACAATCTAAATACCGCTAAAATCTTTGAAGTTTGAAGTTTGTCTTTGAAGTTTTAACAGATGCTTGATTTATACACAACTACATCGATTAATGTTGCTAGCGTTAAAGGGGATGAAACAGAGTCCTTAAATTCCACTCGCGTTGTATTTTTTTTTTTATATATTAATTTTATCTTGTAATAAGGCGTCCCATAATCTACATAGTAAACATATAATTTTAGAGATTTTTACATACCGTATGTACGAAACAACTTAATCCCGACGTTTCGGAGATAGATCACACGCCTCACACAAATTAAACAGTTTAATTATCATTAAAATAAAAACTTTGTTTTCAGAGCAACGCAATTGTTTATTTCGCAATTCCTAATAAGTTTGGAGATAGTGTCGTACATATAATAATATTATTATAATAAGAAATATTTGTCATTAGGCTTATTTCGAGGAGAGGTCTTCCGCTATCACTGCGGCCCTTTTTCGGAATGGGTGGGTGAGTTTAAAATGCTAACAGCCCCTCCTTTCAAAGGGATGGAGCATTGTGATGATAATGTTAGGAAAAATATTTCAGGCGAGCGTCGCTCGTTTACGCTGAATCGCTTGCGCGCGAGCAGTGTTTTCCAATTTTTTTCTAGACAAGGCCACATTTAAAATATTTTTTTTTCTAATATTAACAACGTATTTGAAGAGGTGCATAATTTATATATAAAAAAAAATAAATAATATTGTATGTATCTATATAGTCTACATTTACCAAAAAGCAACTCATATAATATGTAATCTTTTGTTTGCTTAGCATGAGCATTATTAGTATATTAATTATGTATTTTATTTTTCTTTTAATCTAATTATAAAAATAGATATATTTGTCTGAACATGAACGTTCTATGCCACAACATAGTATATACAGGATGTCCTAAGACCATTTCGTTAAAAAAAACAGCCATTTTTCATAGGCTCCTCCCTCGGTAAATGTCACTGGATCACTGGGCCGCGGTCAGTCAAGATCGAGCCGCCTTACCCCTTCTCTGGGGTTGAGACATCCTGTATATATAATTTCTCTTACAAATAGACACACTTTTCATATTTCTCTATAGGTGCATTGACGGTTTGACATTCATAGTTGTAGCATAAGAAAACACTGCCTTCCTTAGTACTTAGACTTTTAATAGGATGTAAATTTATTGCAACTGTGATTTGCTTTACTATGTTTCGATTTTTTTGTCAAATTAATAAATAAATAAATTAGAAATAAATAATAATTGAAAAACCGAGTTCAGTCTTGCTAAAGGCAATCTAGCATCACGCCCAAAAACATGTGAGGTTATAGGATAATAACAAAAAACAGAATAATGTTATAGATATTGTTAACGAATTATAGATAAATAAATAATGTTTTTATTTATAATTCGTCTAGAAGTAAAATTGGAAAACTGCACATTCAGCAAAATTGAGATATTTATGTGGTTTGAAGTCTTTTTACCTATGTGGGCACTTGACTTAACTTGGTGGCAATTTGAGCAGTCCTGTGATTTTATTTTTTATTTTATTTGTATGAGAAATGCTTACAGCTATACATAATGATGTTACATAGAAATAGATAAATAATAACTTAAGCCGACTACAGGAATCTCCAATTTAACATAAACTTTTAACAGAACGAACTGGGATCTAATTTATTAGTGATAATAATAGGGTGTAGAATGAAGGAGAGTGTAAATGTGTGTGTGTGACGATAATACTATTACTAATAATAATAGGGTGTAGAATGAAGGAGTGTGTTAATGTGTGTGTGTGACTATTACTAATATTATGTATGTTCAAAGAAAGTTTTTTTTACGTCGAGTATAAAGTCGCGTTTATGGAAATGAAAAATGTCCATTTCGCTGAATGTGGTTATATGTTGTACCAATACAGTTTATAACTGAATTCATTGCGTAATTCGCATTGCACTTGGGCACAAAAAATAATTCTCTATTCGCACCCCCCCCCCTCAATTCTCTATTCGACGGAACCCTCGAGCGCAAACTGCTTAGCAAATAACAAAGTTGGTGTAATATAAAACAGACCCCCGAATCTACCCGTCTTTCGCTTTGTAGGTGACCATACTTTAAAATGTTTTTAGAACTCTTTTTTTTGTCTTAGACAAGTTTTTTTGCTTTATTTATAAAGTTGTTGAAAAAAAATTGTTGAATTTTATGTTCACAATCACCCTTAAAAGGATACCGTTGACTTTAAGTCCAGCCTGTATAGTGGGATGTTGTTTAATACATTTTTTTACTGTTATTCAGATTATGATTAAATTTTAAACTTAATTTTACAAACAAACTTACCATTATATGTATATATTTTTATAAAAACACTTTTTATATTATTTGCTGAACCTCTATTATCGAGTGCAAGCATTTCTAGAGGCAATCCTAGGACTTTTAACGATATTTTTAAAACATATTGATACGGCAACTGAGGGTGAAAAACACACCACACCCAAGTACGCCACTTTGCGTCTAGTACACTCCTCGCATATGTCATCGCGATAAGTCTCTATCGAGCATGGCGGAGTGTTGCGGCGCGGAACTGCCGGTGTCGGGTTTTCACAAGGACGATTTGTATGACGTGCCATTGGCAACATTGTATTGGTACACTCTCATTGCGTTCACAGACGAACGCTGTTTACACACCTCTATTGTCACACGCAATATTTTTCAAACAGTTTTTTATTTAACTAAAAATCTGCAGTGTTTTTCGTACGCCAGAGGGGCTCGAGAGTAACGCGAGTTTGAGAAGCGCTGTCTTCTTTCGAAAGCGTGGCCGGGGCATTGTGCGCGTTCAGAATCGTATCGCGGCGTGCAGATTCGAACTCGTGACCTCGCAGCGCCGAGCTAATACATAAACGCTGTTAGCGTAGATTAGCTAGTCGGGGGGGGGGCTAATTGCCGACCGTCGGATTCGTTAATTACAACCTCGTATAAATTCGGCAATCTGAATTCAGCACGTCGTCCGATTGGCGACCCCTAATTAAGCCGCGACGTTAATTCCGCGGGACCGTCTCATCTCGCGCCGAAGGCCCGGCGGCGCCTGGCTCGTTGGAGACCTCATTGCTAATTCGAAAATATTGTTAATTAATCGATTGGATTATATCCACTCCAAATGTTTTTGAAGAGAAACACAGATATTTCGTTTTATCTTTAATTCTGTAGTGACACATAGTGTAGGTCTACAAAAGGACCTTCGTGTCTGCACAAGACACAGTTTAATTTATTTTTATTTATTTATTTAGTTTATTCATCAAATTTACAATTCCTTCCTTTTATGTACCAGCCAAGCCTAAGGCTTATCTGCTGGAAACCAGGTGTGTAAAATACAGATATTATTAATTGTGAAGTATGTTCAGATTAATTTTTCCTGTATTTTACACATCATTTACAATATATATATTCACATACATTGAGATATATTTTTATATCTTAGTAGTATATTACAAACCAAAAATAAGTATAATTATAATACATTTTAAAATAATAATTAACACGCTAAGCCAATTTATCTATAAACAATTAATTAAAGAGAGTGTTTTTGTGCGATTTCGTAGCAAATATTTCTAACTTCATATTATTTTTTTTTAGATTTTATAAAGTGTTTCAACAAAACTTGTTCACAATCAGCTCTTAAAAGGATACCGTTGACTTTTATAGTGGGATGTTTTTTAGTACTATTTATTTACTGTTATTCAGACTATGATTAAATTGCCGAACTTACCGTTATATATTATTTAAAAAACACTTTTTATGTTACTCGCTGAACCTCTATTATCGAGTGCAAGCATTGCTAGTGGCAACCCTGGGACTTTTAAAGGTTATAGTGAATGATATTCTAAAACGTATAGATACAACTGAGGGCGAAAAGCGCACCACGCCCAAGTACGCCATTTTGCGTCGAGTACACTCCTCGCGTATCATACGATGATTTATATGACATGCCGTGTCTATATGTTTTAAAAGATCGTTGCTCAAATTGTAATATGATCACTTTATGGGATTGAACCCGGAACCTGCGAATCAGAAGTGGGATCTTGCACCGCCGATGTGTCTTTTATCCTGTGCGCTTATCGGGTTCGTTCGCGAAGTGGCTCCCACCGCTCCCCAAAGTCGGTATTCGTCTGATCGAATCTATCCCTGTCTTTTTCTATTAGGCTCATCCGCTATTCGGGACGCGTCTGACGTCCCGAGTGATCCAGGTTCCGTTGCGACGTCTCGTCTGACCTACCCTACACCCTAAGCACGCGGGACGTAAATCTGAAGACAACTGCAAACACGTTCTGCATTTCACCAGCGAATGGTGTTTCGATTCGAAATTACCATAGATTTGCTGAATTTAGATTCAGGCCAACCTCCGATGCGGGCCGTTTTGAAGAATCAATGCGTCAGTACTTATAAAAATATTAACACTTTCACTATAAATCTAGAATATATAATTGTGGGTCGTGGCAGTACTAGAATTAAATATTTCCATTTGGCGGAGATAGCACAAAAGTGTATACTGAAGTTACTTTTCAGTAAATATTTCAGTCGCTTCAAGAGAACTCTTTAAGGAACTAAAAATAATGGATATCAAACAAAGATACATCAAAACAGCTACAGTTCCAACAGTGCTCCACGAGGGCACTTCTTAAACTGCATTTGAATAGAGGAGTTTTTACTTTCCTCTGGTAAATTGTTCAAGGAATTTTGTTCTAATGAACTTTCAGTGAATTCAGCACTATTAATAAAGTAGATATTAATAAAAAGATCTCTACATGGTTAATTAATTTGGATAATATACACACTGAAGAATTAATTGCAATAGTAAAATAATTTAAATGGCATTTAATGTATGATTCTCTTTCTATACAATTAACCCTCATCGATTTACTGAAACAAAACGAGGGTCACTCTAGAACCGATTAAAGCCTAGTTGAGTAACCATCATACCTTAATGTTCCCATTGTATTATAAAATATTTCCTCTGTATGTTATAATTATTTATACAGGGAATATAACCTTCAGTGCGGGTGGCTCTGGAGTGCAAGAAGCGAGGGACCCATCAGCGGTAGTCCCCAAGACCCCGCTGCGAAACGACAAACAAAATCAGCAGGTCTCCGCCCTGGATCATACCGATTCTTACGGCCTTACAGGAAGCTTCCACGGGAAGGGGGACGTGCTTTGAGTTCCTCCACTCTTCGGCAAAGCGTCCTTTCGACCGAACCAATTCCGGTTATGATCCCCATGTAACCTAACCGGGCCTGACTCCATTATGTACGGTCGCGGACAGGCGTGACGTCAGGCAGACGAGTAGGTATCGACGACGCGAGAACTTAGTTGGAATAGGCATCGTACTAGGGGACGACCTCCGCTCTTATAGACTGCGTCGAAGAGGAAACCCTCTACCTCAGCCGTGGTGTATTCGGTGCGTTCGGTTGACGTCACTCTCGGTCGATGTACGGGTGGAGTCATGTAGTCGTCAGCGTAAACCTGGCGTGGTAGTCATGTGGACTTGTGACCTCCACACCGTCTTCGCCAGAACCTAGGATTTTTCATGTAGATTCCATTAAAATTTTCAAATTCTAAAATCGGTGCTGAAATTATTGAGATCTGACATCACAAACTTTTGGATATTGTAGTCGATCCACGGGGCTACCGATAATTATATAAAAAACTGCTGCGTATTATTTTGTTCTGTTTAAAAATCTATAGAAGTCATTTTGTAGAAGTGTCTTGAAGAGGTCAGTCATTTTATATAAGGTCAGGTTTATTCAATCAGTTCGAGCTCGAACATATAAAACTAAAATCCCTTTCGACAAGCCGGATTTTCCCGGATTGTCGAAAGGGATTTTATTTCATTTTATGTATGAATTTGAAAGTGAAGTGAAAGTGCTTCACTTTCTGAAGTGAAGTGAAAGTGCTTCGTGGACTTGTGGAGTGTCCAAAGAAAGTGATATATAAGTCATGACGTGGTACCCACTGCAATAGGTGGCTTTCCTTATGAAACCTACCTAATACCTCGGTTTACATTTTATAATCAATTGCCACAATGTCCTTAAGAAATAGATAAAAAAAAATATTTAGAAAAGAAGCGAAAAAAAATCTGGTAGGAAAATTCTTATATAGCTGTGAATTGAATTGAGGTTTTAAAAATTTTCATTTTTAATTTTTAAATTTCCTATCTTTACCCCTTTAAATATTCAATAAGACTTCGTTTTATTTTTAACGTTCTCCTTTTGTCACGTTTCTTCTTTGTTGATTAATTGTTGTCATTATATGTAAATTAACGTTTAATATGTAAAATTTAATATGGTAGCAATGTTGTTTAACCCCCCAAAATCAATGAATGTTGTGTTAACTTATTAGCTAAATTAAAAACAGTTTTATAATAATACTCAAAATGAATTAAGTACAATAAATGTATTCACACAATTCAAAATTACATAATGAAGCAATTATCGCTGTGACAAATGTCCCAATGACAAATGTGATAAGCTCACAAAGTGAACAAACATCTTCGACGGCAACTTTCCGTTTGAGAATAGAATTCCGCAGAATACAGAATGCCGTTCCATACAGAATGTATGAGAAAATGAATTCTTTTTATCGATTTTTTGCCTCAATGTTTTAATGGCTGTGACAAATCCAACAAATCGTAGACCATAAAAAGCGGTCTAGCCGTTCTTGAGTTATAAATGGTGTAACTAACCTGACTTTGTTTTATACATATATGTATAGATATAAATAAATAATCTTATCTTAATTTAAAGATTTGCTCGGCACATACTATAAAGTAACAAAAGTATTTAAATAATAAGGGAAACGTTTGATGCGTTACCGCAACCTAATTTCAACATTGACAATACATTGTATTTAAAAGTAACATTTTCATACTTTCCCACTAGACACAGTTTGTGATTTACTAAGAAAAACATATTCCTATATTTTTAAATAAATAAACTAAAACCCATTGATTTAAAATAGTTCAGTATAAATATGGTCAGACTATCCAATGAATGCATAATTCGCCTTACGGTGTTGCGGCACAGAACATAAAATCGCTATAGAAGCGCATACTTCTGAATTTATGGTATTAATAAGGCCAAATATCAGAAAAAATATGATAAAAGTTACCCATTTCGCCCGCTTGTAGTATATAATCAATTCCTGCCGGTTATTGGTGACTTTACCCCCCTTTAGAATCCCCCCGCACGTCTTCTTCCGAATAATAATAAACACTACAAAAGGGCGAGCTTTTTGCCGATGGTCAATCTCTGCCAGTTCAAAGAAAGAGGCCGTTTAATAAATATTGGCGAATTAAGTCTTATTTGAAAATGATTACAGATAAATGCTCACTTTCACATTTGATATTTATACAGGGTGTACCGAGACCATTCCCGAAGACTTAAGGGGAGTTTTTGGGTGTTTATTATTTTTATTAAAGTGCTGGTGTACCGATACGCCTTTAGAGTACCGATACGCGATCGATATTTCGTAGCCTTGACCGCGTGGGACGTTTGACCTAGTTTTCGTGAGCAAAATATTATAATTAAAGTTCACATTTTTTTTTTCAGAAACTATGATGAATTTTGATATGTCGTCTTTACAAAACATATTTGAAATCGTAGGATTTTTTATCAGGAAAGGTATACCTACATATTTTTGTTTTTATTATGAACTGAACGAATTTATACAATGTAGCGTGAACGAGACAAGAAAAAAATAGCCAACACATTCAAAGTAGGTTATTATAGGTAGGTATTTATATATAGCTTCTCGTTCACACTGCATTGTAGAAGTTCAGGCGAGCGATACGAATATCGCTGATTAATCTGGATTTCTTTTTTATGCGGCATTAGCGAATAATGTGCTAATTTTAAGCCACCTTTTCGCTCCTAGCGTAATCGACGCTGTTTCTTAGGTCGAGCTTCAGGCTTGGTGAAAAAAAATGAGATTTATCCTTCGCGATCTCATTACAAAAAGATTGTGATTCGCTCATAAATAACTTTGGGACGGTTGGCTGGATTTCGGGTAGCTTAGACAGACAGAGTCGGATTAGGTTATGAATGCCGCGAGAATACCCTCCATTTGAACGGGGTTGAAAACACGAGAAAAACCTCTATGTACCCAAAGCATATACCATTTATTTTAAAGGATATTGACGTGTATTTCTAGTGAAAGGTAGAAAAAAAATAATCAAAAAGCGTTTTTTTTCTGATTATTTTTATTACATACATTTGAAAATTGTTACTGTTATATATATATATATATATATATATAATTAGATGATTTTTATGTTAAAATAGGTAAACACCTTTAGTTTAACATATATATAAAAGTTTGACAGTACTGACATTTGGTTTCTTTTTAATATTTTAAGGATTGAAATTTTTTGCAAATAAAATATATAGCCAGAATGTTCAAAGAAAAATTAATATCGAAAGCACAGATAGTTGCATCGCTTGAGGTAATGCACGCTGGTTTAAACACAGGCCTGTGTTTTATGAAAGCTTTCACTCTCACCTACCTATCTGTGCTTCAAGCAATATGGTCAAACTTTCATTAAAGTAGTGAATAAATGATTTAAAAAAGAAACAATAATTATGAAAAAAAGCGAAAATGTAACGAATATGATGTTTAATGAATGAGAAGTGAATGGTTTAATGGATATTTACAAGAATAACTTACGTTCAACGTAGTTTATCTGAAAATGAATCGTCATGGTTAGAAATAAAAAGAAAATTGTAAAATATATGCACATTACGTGCAAATCGTTAAGATATAGTAAAATAGTAAAATGTATTGCTTAAATACCGTTAATTAGATGATTTTTATGTTAAAATAGGTAAACACCTTTAGTTTAACATATATATAAAAGTTTGACAGTACTGACATTTGGTTTCTTTTTAATATTTTAAGGATTGAAATTTTTTGCAAATAAAATATATAGCCAGAATGTTCAAAGAAAAATTAATACCGAAAGCACAGATAGTTGCATCGCTTGAGGTAATGCACGCTGGTTTAAACACAGGCCTGTGTTTTATGAAAGCTTTCACTCTCACCTACCTATCTGTGCTTCAAGCAATATGGTCAAACTTTCATTAAAGTAGTGAATAAATGATTTAAAAAAGAAACAATAATTATGAAAAAAAGCGAAAATGTAACGAATATGATGTTTAATGAATGAGAAGTGAATGGTTTAATGGATATTTACAAGAATAACTTACGTTCAACGTAGTTTATCTGAAAATGAATCGTCATGCAACTATCTGTGCTTTCGGTATTAATTTTTCTTTGAACATTCTGGCTATATATTTTATTTGCAAAAAATTTCAATCCTTAAAATATTAAAAAGAAACCAAATGTCAGTACTGTCAAACTTTTATATATATGTTAAACTAAAGGTGTTTACCTATTTTAACATAAAAATCATCTAATTAACGGTATTTAAGCAATACATTTTACTATTTTACTATATCTTAACGATTTGCACGTAATGTGCATATATTTTACAATTTTCTTTTTATTTCTAACCATGACGATTCATTTTCAGATAAACTACGTTGAACGTAAGTTATTCTTGTAAATATCCATTAAACCATTCACTTCTCATTCATTAAACATCATATTCGTTACATTTTCGCTTTTTTTCATAATTATTGTTTCTTTTTTAAATCATTTATTCACTACTTTAATGAAAGTTTGACCATATTGCTTGAAGCACAGATAGGTAGGTGAGAGTGAAAGCTTTCATAAAACACAGGCCTGTGTTTAAACCAGCGTGCATTACCTCAAGCGATGCAACTATCTGTGCTTTCGGTATTAATTTTTCTTTGAACATTCTGGCTATATATTTTATTTGCAAAAAATTTCAATCCTTAAAATATTAAAAAGAAACCAAATGTCAGTACTGTCAAACTTTTATATATATGTTAAACTAAAGGTGTTTACCTATTTTAACATAAAAATCATCTAATTAACGGTATTTAAGCAATACATTTTACTATTTTACTATATCTTAACGATTTGCACGTAATGTGCATATATTTTACAATTTTCTTTTTATTTCTAACCATGACGATTCATTTTCAGATAAACTACGTTGAACGTAAGTTATTCTTGTAAATATCCATTAAACCATTCACTTCTCATTCATTAAACATCATATTCGTTACATTTTCGCTTTTTTTCATAATTATTGTTTCTTTTTTAAATCATTTATTCACTACTTTAATGAAAGTTTGACCATATTGCTTGAAGCACAGATAGGTAGGTGAGAGTGAAAGCTTTCATAAAACACAGGCCTGTGTTTAAACCAGCGTGCATTACCTCAAGCGATGCAACTATCTGTGCTTTCGGTATTAATTTTTCTTTGAACATTCTGGCTATATATTTTATTTGCAAAAAATTTCAATCCTTAAAATATTAAAAAGAAACCAAATGTCAGTACTGTCAAACTTTTATATATATGTTAAACTAAAGGTGTTTACCTATTTTAACATAAAAATCATCTAATTAACGGTATTTAAGCAATACATTTTACTATTTTACTATATCTTAACGATTTGCACGTAATGTGCATATATTTTACAATTTTCTTTTTATTTCTAACCATGACGATTCATTTTCAGATAAACTACGTTGAACGTAAGTTATTCTTGTAAATATCCATTAAACCATTCACTTCTCATTCATTAAACATCATATTCGTTACATTTTCGCTTTTTTTCATAATTATTGTTTCTTTTTTAAATCATTTATTCACTACTTTAATGAAAGTTTGACCATATTGCTTGAAGCACAGATAGGTAGGTGAGAGTGAAAGCTTTCATAAAACACAGGCCTGTGTTTAAACCAGCGTGCATTACCTCAAGCGATGCAACTATCTGTGCTTTCGGTATTAATTTTTCTTTGAACATTCTGGCTATATATTTTATTTGCAAAAAATTTCAATCCTTAAAATATTAAAAAGAAACCAAATGTCAGTACTGTCAAACTTTTATATATATGTTAAACTAAAGGTGTTTACCTATTTTAACATAAAAATCATCTAATTAACGGTATTTAAGCAATACATTTTACTATTTTACTATATCTTAACGATTTGCACGTAATGTGCATATATTTTACAATTTTCTTTTTATTTCTAACCATGACGATTCATTTTCAGATAAACTACGTTGAACGTAAGTTATTCTTGTAAATATCCATTAAACCATTCACTTCTCATTCATTAAACATCATATTCGTTACATTTTCGCTTTTTTTCATAATTATTGTTTCTTTTTTAAATCATTTATTCACTACTTTAATGAAAGTTTGACCATATTGCTTGAAGCACAGATAGGTAGGTGAGAGTGAAAGCTTTCATAAAACACAGGCCTGTGTTTAAACCAGCGTGCATTACCTCAAGCGATGCAACTATCTGTGCTTTCGGTATTAATTTTTCTTTGAACATTCTGGCTATATATTTTATTTGCAAAAAATTTCAATCCTTAAAATATTAAAAAGAAACCAAATGTCAGTACTGTCAAACTTTTATATATATGTTAAACTAAAGGTGTTTACCTATTTTAACATAAAAATCATCTAATTAACGGTATTTAAGCAATACATTTTACTATTTTACTATATCTTAACGATTTGCACGTAATGTGCATATATTTTACAATTTTCTTTTTATTTCTAACCATGACGATTCATTTTCAGATAAACTACGTTGAACGTAAGTTATTCTTGTAAATATCCATTAAACCATTCACTTCTCATTCATTAAACATCATATTCGTTACATTTTCGCTTTTTTTCATAATTATTGTTTCTTTTTTAAATCATTTATTCACTACTTTAATGAAAGTTTGACCATATTGCTTGAAGCACAGATAGGTAGGTGAGAGTGAAAGCTTTCATAAAACACAGGCCTGTGTTTAAACCAGCGTGCATTACCTCAAGCGATGCAACTATCTGTGCTTTCGGTATTAATTTTTCTTTGAACATTCTGGCTATATATTTTATTTGCAAAAAATTTCAATCCTTAAAATATTAAAAAGAAACCAAATGTCAGTACTGTCAAACTTTTATATATATGTTAAACTAAAGGTGTTTACCTATTTTAACATAAAAATCATCTAATTAACGGTATTTAAGCAATACATTTTACTATTTTACTATATCTTAACGATTTGCACGTAATGTGCATATATTTTACAATTTTCTTTTTATTTCTAACCATGACGATTCATTTTCAGATAAACTACGTTGAACGTAAGTTATTCTTGTAAATATCCATTAAACCATTCACTTCTCATTCATTAAACATCATATTCGTTACATTTTCGCTTTTTTTCATAATTATTGTTTCTTTTTTAAATCATTTATTCACTACTTTAATGAAAGTTTGACCATATTGCTTGAAGCACAGATAGGTAGGTGAGAGTGAAAGCTTTCATAAAACACAGGCCTGTGTTTAAACCAGCGTGCATTACCTCAAGCGATGCAACTATCTGTGCTTTCGGTATTAATTTTTCTTTGAACATTCTGGCTATATATTTTATTTGCAAAAAATTTCAATCCTTAAAATATTAAAAAGAAACCAAATGTCAGTACTGTCAAACTTTTATATATATGTTAAACTAAAGGTGTTTACCTATTTTAACATAAAAATCATCTAATTAACGGTATTTAAGCAATACATTTTACTATTTTACTATATCTTAACGATTTGCACGTAATGTGCATATATTTTACAATTTTCTTTTTATTTCTAACCATGACGATTCATTTTCAGATAAACTACGTTGAACGTAAGTTATTCTTGTAAATATCCATTAAACCATTCACTTCTCATTCATTAAACATCATATTCGTTACATTTTCGCTTTTTTTCATAATTATTGTTTCTTTTTTAAATCATTTATTCACTACTTTAATGAAAGTTTGACCATATTGCTTGAAGCACAGATAGGTAGGTGAGAGTGAAAGCTTTCATAAAACACAGGCCTGTGTTTAAACCAGCGTGCATTACCTCAAGCGATGCAACTATCTGTGCTTTCGGTATTAATTTTTCTTTGAACATTCTGGCTATATATTTTATTTGCAAAAAATTTCAATCCTTAAAATATTAAAAAGAAACCAAATGTCAGTACTGTCAAACTTTTATATATATGTTAAACTAAAGGTGTTTACCTATTTTAACATAAAAATCATCTAATTAACGGTATTTAAGCAATACATTTTACTATTTTACTATATCTTAACGATTTGCACGTAATGTGCATATATTTTACAATTTTCTTTTTATTTCTAACCATGACGATTCATTTTCAGATAAACTACGTTGAACGTAAGTTATTCTTGTAAATATCCATTAAACCATTCACTTCTCATTCATTAAACATCATATTCGTTACATTTTCGCTTTTTTTCATAATTATTGTTTCTTTTTTAAATCATTTATTCACTACTTTAATGAAAGTTTGACCATATTGCTTGAAGCACAGATAGGTAGGTGAGAGTGAAAGCTTTCATAAAACACAGGCCTGTGTTTAAACCAGCGTGCATTACCTCAAGCGATGCAACTATCTGTGCTTTCGGTATTAATTTTTCTTTGAACATTCTGGCTATATATTTTATTTGCAAAAAATTTCAATCCTTAAAATATTAAAAAGAAACCAAATGTCAGTACTGTCAAACTTTTATATATATGTTAAACTAAAGGTGTTTACCTATTTTAACATAAAAATCATCTAATTAACGGTATTTAAGCAATACATTTTACTATTTTACTATATCTTAACGATTTGCACGTAATGTGCATATATTTTACAATTTTCTTTTTATTTCTAACCATGACGATTCATTTTCAGATAAACTACGTTGAACGTAAGTTATTCTTGTAAATATCCATTAAACCATTCACTTCTCATTCATTAAACATCATATTCGTTACATTTTCGCTTTTTTTCATAATTATTGTTTCTTTTTTAAATCATTTATTCACTACTTTAATGAAAGTTTGACCATATTGCTTGAAGCACAGATAGGTAGGTGAGAGTGAAAGCTTTCATAAAACACAGGCCTGTGTTTAAACCAGCGTGCATTACCTCAAGCGATGCAACTATCTGTGCTTTCGGTATTAATTTTTCTTTGAACATTCTGGCTATATATTTTATTTGCAAAAAATTTCAATCCTTAAAATATTAAAAAGAAACCAAATGTCAGTACTGTCAAACTTTTATATATATGTTAAACTAAAGGTGTTTACCTATTTTAACATAAAAATCATCTAATTAACGGTATTTAAGCAATACATTTTACTATTTTACTATATATATATATATATATATATATAAAAAAAACAGATAAATGAACAGAGTAAAAAATAAGATAAGTAAATTTTAAAAAATATATTAAAATCGGTTCATACGTTTGGGAGCTAAGTATGATACCATAGACATACACACGTTAAACTTATAACACCCCCCTGCGTCGGGGGTTAAAAACTAGTTAAATATAATTAAAACGATTTAAAATTAGTATTTGCTTATACATATAAAGAGAACTATTTAAAATCATTGAAGCTATAAATGTTATAAATATATTTGTTAAGGCATGTTTAAATTGTTTTAACTCATTTATTTTTTAAAGGTTTTTAGGCAATATATTAAAATACTTATGGATATTGTTATGAAATAAAGTCGTACGGGCTGGATGTGTGACAATATAACCCTCATCCAGTGGCGGTTCATACATAGAAACCGAACAGCCGGGCTTGCCTACCGTACAAATTCAGTGCACGCCACTGCCCTCATCTAATATGAAAAAAAAAAAAAAAAAAAAAATCTACCGCCTAACAGCGTCTGGCGGTGGAGTTTTTGTTATTGTTGAGACCGGTCTGACCTTCGGCGCGAAATCCTCCGGGGGCGGCCGTCGCAACTTCAGGGCGGTCGCGTCGCCCTCTCCCCGGCGCGCCGCCCAACGCCTGTTTTATGAACTGAGGCCCGCTCCGGTACGTGACTCGAATGTGGGCCCAGCGTACATGGCAATACGTACTAAATTGCCTAGCACTTAAGCCCTCGGTAGGCTATCAATACACTATCGAAATTATATTAATATTCTTACCGTCTGCGTTCGTATAAATTAACGGAAATATGCATTTTAGGACGTTTCGAAGCGTTGAACGTGTGTTTGTCTCGATGACTATATCCGATTTACTTTGAATTGTATACAGGGTGTACCTATTTGAAAAAGACAAAGTTGAGTATCTCTTCAGACTTGAGAGTATGGTTGCCTAGAAGCCGATACCTTTTGTAAATGAGGAGCCCACATTCACCGAGGGTTCATTCAAGAATCTGCAGCTATCACTGGTCGATAAGCTCAAAGTGTACAGGCGTTTGTTCAGCTTGCAGTGGCCTATTAAGTTTCTGGTCAGGATCCTTATTTGGTTCTTCAACAACTCAAAGAGTCTTTTTTGCGAAAATCTTTCTTTGGGTCGCTTTTGTCCGGGTATTTCTTGCCAGCACTTTTGGCTTCAGATCTTCAGCAGGCCGGTTCTGGGCTTATCATAGGCACCCTAGCACTTTTCCTGGCCAGCTCGTCAGAGTAAAAAAATATCTATTTATCGAGACAATCACATATAAATGAAATATAAGACTTTTTCTCTGTTATTCAATATATTTCTCTTCAATATATTATTATAATTCACTTAGTTATTATACTATACACCTATACAATATCATCATTACGTTCGTATATTCGTATAATTTGTGAAAAAAAGAAATTTCCAGGGAATCTAGCGCGGGAGACGAGTGCGTTAACCACTGACCCACCGAGACTCTTGGGGTATCTTTGGTATAGAACGTATAAAAAGGCACTCTACGGATTTTACTCCTAACGCGTGACGCGGTTTCTGGACCAACATCCCATCCCAATGAGTACAACGGGCGCAAAGAAATATAACTTAAAAAAGTTAGGTTATGACGCAACGTAATGTAACGCACGATCCGTCCACGTCGCCGAAGGGAGGGACGCCCAGTGACCTATTTCCTTTAGTTTGGGAGTCGATATAGACCAACTAAGACATATTTTTGAATACACCCTGTATCATAAGGCAATGGCGCGTTTATTCCATAGCGAATGGTGTGCTCCTACCCGACGGCGCTTTGTGCTCGGGTGCGGCGCGCCCCGCGCGGAATGGCCGACCGGGTTGATTACTTTGTCACTATGGAAAAATAAACGTCATTCCTACCCGCGCCGTGTTGTGTACGGCGAAGGGTTGGAGCGATCGGGAAATGGGCCTTTGTATTGCCTTCCTAGGGATTCCGGTCGTATTGACAAATTGTGAAAGCGAAAAGCATAAACATCGCCGCTTCCTGATCCAACGACGTCTTTAGCTAAAACAAATACACTTATCATTATTACCGCTATTTATTTATTTTAGGAAACAACAGATTATACAAAAAATAAAGTTATAATCAAAACATAAAGCCAATAAGAGTTTACATCCAGGAACGAGGTTGGGATTATTTTTATTTATTTTATTCTTTATTGAAAAATGCAACAGTATTGATATTTATAATTACAAACAAAACTCATTTATGGATTTCGGACATTTTACATATTAATATTAGCATAAAAAATTTGGAATAGTGTCCTTAAAATATATAAAGATTATGAATATTACATGCGTATACAGTAAAATTTTTAATGTGTTATGTGTAATTTGTGAGTGATGTTTGTGGTAATTGTGAGTGTGTGTGATTTATATGTATATGTTAAATTTAAGTAATAAGTTAATTAGGTAATAAGTAATTACGAAGAAGGAGGGGTTGTGGAATTACCAGAATACAAAATTTACCATATTTCTTTAAAAATAATAGATTTTACATATATAGGATGTTTTTTTTAGAGGCGTGGTTTTCAATCTGGCACTACTTTTTTCGTAGTTGGTGTTTATGACAGCTGTCACTTGATTTATGCTCAGTTTGGTTTGCCATTTCATAATAAATAGACTTACTCCTGAACAACGTTTGCAAATAGTGAAAATTTAGAAAAAATCACTCTAAATTTTTTTTAAATCTTTCTAAAATAAAGTAAAAATCGCGCCGTGGGCCTGTGGCGTGGCCTCCAAGATCGTGCGATTTAACACCGCTGGACTATTTTTTGTGGGGTTATGTGAAGTCGCTTGTCTACGCAGATAAGTCGGACACGATTAACGCCTTGGAAGAGAATATTCGGCGCGTTATTGCTGACATACGGCCCAACTTGCTGCAAAAAGTGGTTGAAAATTGGGCCTCTTACCCGAAATCATTTTTAAAACATAATGGCAAACCCTTATCTTTATAATAAAACTAAATTCTTAGCCATAACATCAAATTATATGCGTTTTATCTCTTCGTGAAAACCACGCCTCTAAAATCATCACCCTATACTACTCTAGGGTTAGAGGTAGAGTAGACACTCCCTTGATGCCGAGAAGGTAGTGTTGAATTTATCGATGGCGCTCAATATGCTGTTGTAAACCTTATGATTCATGAATTTATAATGGTTTAAATATGCCCCGAGGAATTGATTACTTGATCGAACTTCATAGAAAATATAGACTCTTAGCCAAGATACTTTTGATGTTTTGAAACTGAATTGAATTTGGAAATTGAACCCATAAATTCACACCTCAGAATCCTTTAATCTGCGCGCCAATGTGAGAGAAGGGAGCTGACAAAAACTATCTATCTCGCTTTATCATCACTGAGTATCGGAACAGAATAGCTTGTAGGCAGTATCTCAACTTCATCCATAGACAAGCGCTCGGTTGCGGATTTGTACCCAAGCCCCCGAGATTCGCGTATTTTCGCGACCTCCGGGCACATCTCTAACCTTCCTCAAAAAGGACACCTTTTCTCTTCATTTTACGTCCCGTCAAATCTTAACGCCTCATACCAATAATACATCACAGATTAACAAATTTTATTAAGTATAAAAGTTAACCTAAGGAGATATTTCTTAGACATAAACTCAAATTCGCGTCATATGACTCAATTAAGAAAACATTTATTATAAAAATGTGTTGGATTAATGTGTGATAGGATTGTGAATGTGTGCGTGCAAAAGTGCATCTGTGTGTGCTTTAAGGGCGTATTAATGTGTGATATTGTACCATTCAATGTGCATAAAACCATTGATTTATAATACAATTATTTATATTTAGTTATTTCAGATAGTTCGACCTTGTACGATTAGTAGGCGCTCAAAGTATGAAATGATGGCGATTTTTTTTTGCCAACGAAATATTAATCATATTTTATTATAAATATTTCGTTGGCAAATATCCTAGACGCAAATAAGACTTTCAAAATAGAATTAGCTCGCTGCTAAAGTGACGTTTTCTTATTACTAAAATAGTGATAGTAATCTGATAGTGTAGATTGGTTTTTTGGTCTAGCAGCATAAGAACGCATTTTTGCATAAGTAAGAAAATGTTATATTTCAACATTTTATAAAATGACAATTTGCGGTTTTTAAATTATACCTTTAAGCATATAATATTATGATACAATCACAGAAAGCCTACAGCCATCAAGGATCCCAATTAATGAGTGTAGCGAGCACACGCGGTTTCAATCATTACTGAACACTAACTTTTCGCGTGATTGCTAAGAAAGTGCCTGTCGTTTGTCGCATCGTCTGCTGAGGGCGCCGAGCGAGTGATTGATCGTCACTCGCGTACGAAACTATTCGTCTCTCGTCTAAAGTGTTCAAATATAAATGACACTGTGTAGGTAGGTCGCGGCGTCATAAAATTCTGCTTAGTAGTTTTGGGGTTAAACATATGACAACCATACAAACCACCAGTGCAATTGTATGAGTAAATTATGTTTCTGTACTAACTTATGTACTATTTAATAATATTAACTTAACTGTCAACGATGTTTATCAGTTCAAATGATCTCATGTCGCATAAACGTCTGGCCATTGTGACTTCTGACAGCTGCTGTCACTTTGACGTTTGAAAGGCTTCCATCGCGCGGCGAACGCGCTCTAATATTGTTTGATAATATTGATTCGTTCGATAATTATTCCGCAACGGAATTAGGGGTCTTGAACGGACATTTTGAATAATATTTTATAATCTTTAATAAATTACCAACGACGAGAGATGAGAGATTTCTTGTTTAGATAGATCACACGCTAGAAATCCCTTATCTTTTGTCGCGCTCGTTCTAGGCGGTTGTAAAAGAGAGCGACGCTAGCGTCCGTTTGAACGTTTCCGCGTCGTTCACTAACAGATCCGAATCAATGAACGTTTCGGTCGGAAAATCATAGGTAATGAATTTTCCATTGGAACATAATTTTCACCTTGCTGTGCGCATCACTATATTTTATTTTTGCGAGATTTCACAATACAAGGAGACATTTACGAGTATGTTGTATCAAGATTTCCATTAAGAAAGCATGGGTATCACGCCTAAACGGCTATTGTGACTTTTCAACGTCAAGCCTAGTTAATTGAGTAGCGCGAAACAGAATTTAAGCGTTTATTGGGATATTTTTTTAAGACCCATATGGTGTCCAAGATCGGAACGACGTTTTGCACTGAAGACGTATTAAATAAAAAAAACTGCACACTGCGCACTGTCCAATGCGCGCCTGCGCAGGTGCCGACCAATCCGATGCGCCCGTCGCCGGCCAAAACGAACCTGCCAGCCGCAGTCCAAATATGTAGCGCCGCTACTGTACATATATTTTTTTAAAATTTAAATTACTCACCATGACATGAAATCCATTGTGTTATTAGCAAAAAAATAAGAACTAATACATTATACGGAGTGAACTTACCTTCGAAACGTTGTCAAATTTGAAGTGTTACCTACACTTCAAATTGGACAATATGGAATAAAATCCTAGGAACATTTAAACGCATGGTCACTTTACGGGTATGTGCCTCCTGCACGGCACGGCGCGGCAGACCAAACGTTGAACTGATTATTCTGGGATATTATTTTTTTTTGTATGGAAAAATAATGAAGTCCCAATTTGTGAAAAGTCGTAGAATAAAAGTCATTCGGTTTGAAGTGTAGAATAACCCCGTATATTGTTAACAAAGAATTATGTTGTTTTATCTTTGTTACAGGTGAGAAATTTGAACGCTAACACATTAAAAGTGACCATAAATACGCTCAAGATATTGGAGAGATATTTATATGATTATTTAATACTTTATTAAAAACGCTTACAGCTATTTACAACGACAAATGAACGGAAACTCATTACTAAAATGATATTTGAGATAACTGAGCTAAATACGCTTGTGCCAGAGTAAGGGGGGGGGGGGTAATGATGCGTTAAAAATGGATCGATAGACAAACGCCCTAACCACTAGGCTACCGTGATCTAGAGAGAACGGAGAGATGCGCGAGTGCCAGGACTCGCGGTTAGGACGTGTACAATAAATAATTTAGGTATGAATTATTTTCACATTTTTTTATACAATTTCTTACGCGCAATAGGGAACATAAACGCCCCCTTTAGGTCGTCGGGAATAGTATTGGGACATTCTGTATACTACACGAATTTGGTTTATTTAGTTTTTTGAAACGCATTATATTTCACGATTACCCCATAATCCGACTAAATTATCGATACTATAAGATGTAACACGTAGGCGGGTAGTTTTTTTTTTATGATTGCGTCGAGAGCCGTTCGCACGCACTCATAGAAACGGTATTGGTATATTTTATGAGACTGTCTAAAATAACCCTGAATTGCCTTTAATTATTTTGAACGCGTATTGAAAGCTTTTCGTATCAGAATGAGCGCGCGTTCCTGGTTCATGGGTCCGGGTTCAATACCCGACCGTGTCGAAGCAGCCTTCCTCGTATAGTGATATCTAAAAACACATCACTTACCGAAAGCACCCCGAAGGAAACATACCTTCCGTCGAGAGGGGGAGGTAATCGAAGCGCTCTTTCTCTGTCTCCTCTATTTGCCTCTCTTTCCTATTCCAGGAACGTTCCCCTTAAATCTGCATCAGATCCGTTCGAAGGCATTGCGTCCTAGCTTATAACGGTCCATCTTCGATGATACTCAATATCTGATTTAGAAGCAATATCAATATCTGGTCAATAAGCAATTGTTAGTTTTTATTTAATCACAGCTTCATAATATAGAAATTAAAAAAACAATCTTTACTATGTTTTAATCCCTTTATTTTCCTTTCAATTACCATTTTTCCTAAGGTTCTAATGTCAGTTATAAGAGAGCAATAAAACTATTTTTTTTAAATCTGCCTTTACTATGTTGAAGACCTAAGATTAAGGTATCTAAATATATATATTTTTACGATTAAATATCCAATGGTTATCAAATGCCAGCTATTTAAAAAGGTCTAAATGAATCGAAATTAATCCAGCGGCCGTGGGTTTGAATCCGCACTTCGTTACCGCCATCTACCGCCGACTCTTGTGCAAGCAAATATGGCCCAAAATATTAATTGTATATGGCCTAGGTCGTTTAAAATTAAATTAAAAAATTAATAAAACAGTCACTGAAAATTCTCTCTCGCAATAGATTAAAATATATTGTTGAAGGATGTAGGTTTATCGTCAACTTAAATGACATAAATTCCATAGAAATGCTGTTGTATGAGGCTTATTTGTAGATGTAGAAGGATAATACATTCTATACAGTGTTTAGTAGTAGTAAATTATTTTAACCAGAACCTGACGTCTTACAGCTAGGCTTTTACAATAATAACAATAATAGACGATAACTTTTAAACCGTTGACTTTTGGACCAACCTATAGTTCAGGGGCTTGATATTAATCGTCCCTATCACCAGGTTTCGGGTTGACCACTGTTTCTGGAACACTCTGTGTGCATATATTTTATCAAAGCTTTAGAAATATCCTTTTGACTGAATGCAAGAATCGCAAAAATAAAACTACAGAGGCGTTTGATTTTATCAAAATGCAAGTTTTTTAAAATACATCGATTCTATTTTTCACCATGGAGTGTTTCCATTTTTACAAGCCAGGAAGATTTAGGACCATGCACAAGACAGTATTCTATACTCATTGATGCAGCACAAGCATCGCGAGAGATCCTCCCTCCCCCCCCCCACCACCCCGTTCTGCAAAAAATGTCCGGCGCGTCACCCTCCATCGAACGGGTCAAACGCTTATGCTATCGATTTAGATTAATATTGAATTTCCGTGGACGCCCCTTAGTTTCAACAACTACACACAGGCATACAAATATACAAACTTTACCGTGTCGGGTTATAGCTATAAAGGAAAACTGTCAGTTACTCACAAGTCCGCCCAATTTCAAAAAATAATAGCATGTAAATCTTATAAAAGTGTGTAAAAGAAACAAAATAAGTTGTAAAAAAATACACAAAATTGCAATTCAGGCTATGTTTAATTCACTGATGGTTCGATCTGACATTACTAATAAGACATTAGTAATTATTTATTTATTTGTTTATTTCAGGAAACAACAGCTTACATAGTAAAATTACAATAAACAAAAAAAAAAAAACAATTAAAACACAAAACCAATAACAGTTTCCTCCAAACTTAAAAAAATAGAAAACACATTCGGGAGCGAGGCCGGTACCAGGAGGGGTTAGGGAATCCAAACAATCACCAGAATATAATATAAAACACAATATAATAAATTCTACATATAAATAAACCAAGGGCTAGAGTAGACACTAGTTGTGTGTTAAATATGTCGACGTCACTTAACATGCTGTTGTAAAGCTTACATGCTCGATGTATGTATGAATTCTGTGCATTCTGTGTAACGAAACATTACTGATAAGATAGTAGTAATGTCTTATTAGTAATGACGCATAAATCCGTATAAAGCCTATACGATTTTATGACGAGTGCATACGAGTTGAATAGACTCGTTTCGCCTAAGGTCGCGCCCGTAATTAACGCAATCAATAAGTCACATCTTTCATTTCCCCGGCGGGATTAGCCCAGCCTCCGGGCGAGCAGACGGCCGGAAGATCTGGACCGAATAATCACATCCGGCTGCCAACTAACGGCCTGCCGAATTCGCGCGCTCTCAGCTGATCATATTCCTCACCATAAAGCCACAATAAGTGATGCCACTTTCAGAGGCAGGGAAAACGCGAGCGGTGCAAATTTTACATTAAGTTATGGCATTAAGTTGGCAGTTCTTGCGAGATTGTTGGCAAAAAAAGCTAAAGGTTACAGGAGGTTACATGGCTACCAGTTCCTCCCTAATTTCCTACGTACCAACTTGAGAAATGTAATAACAAAATTATTATTTCAATTATGATTATATGGTAAAGAATAATTTCTGCATTAAAAAACCATTATAAACAGTTTAAGGGACGGGTCAGTCAACCTTATTTTCGACACATTCCGGTTGCTTTATTTTTAATGTTGGTTAAAAACCAAAAACACACATTTAAAAAGAGCGGACAGTTTTTATGTAAATTAAGTCTTGTGATGTAAATTAATTTATTGAATATACAAACTTATAGAGCAAAAAAAAAATAATATTAAAAATACATCTTTTCTTTTTGGCACTTGTGTGTTCTAAATATTATAGGCGGCCATTTTTTTTTGAGTTTTTTTTTATATTCGTTACATCGCCGTACGCTCGTTTTCCCCGAGGCTCTTCTACCCGACTTTTCTCCGATTTTTTAGTTCGAAATTTGACAAAAGCGGTTAGCAAAATGTTTCAATATTTTTAGCATAAGTCCTTTTATGTTATTTTTCTTTTTTCCCTCTTCTTTTCTTAACCTTATATACAAACGTAAGTATATGTTTTTATGAATTTAAAAAAGATTTTAGGAACCCTACAATTCGATCCATTCTGATCCGTAACTTCGCATTCAGGTGCATTTTAAATGGAAGCTGATAGGTAATACATCCTAGGACAGGCGTTTGGCACCTAGTTGGATGGACACAGTGAAGATTCCGACATGCCATTAATAAAAAAAAAAAACTTTAAGTATCTTTAAAAACTTTAATTTATTATTGTCAGGATACAAAGACTTTGTATTATTGTCAAAAATAAATAAATAAAATAAAATTTCGAGAATGTGAAACCGATAAAAAAAAACCATTTTTGACAGTCACATAAAATACTTACGGTAAGTCGATTTAGATTATTTGATCAGGTATATCCGGTTGTTTTTAATCTCTCTAAATTACGGTAATTGCCTATTGTCTGCACCATCGCATTATAAATATAAGAAATGATCAATTCACGCGCAGGTTTAGCGGTAATTAACACTATTTAAAAAATAAATAGTGGACCAATTTGGCTATAAATTATTTTAGTATAAAAACAAAACTAAAACAAAAAAAAAACTGTGTAGTTTCTGACATCACAGGTATGGATCGTAACGGCGTAACGGCGAATGGACACCTATAAAACGGCCTTCCAACTAATTATGTGACCACCCTGTGTATAAACAACAACCCCTTATCGAGTATCCGTCCACGATGTATCGATATAGCACGGCAATTTGGCATTAATGGGCCCTTGTGCCAAGCGCAAATTGCCCACTTGGACAACGTGCCAAATTAATCACCGAAATTGGAACGCTCTGCCGAAGTTAATTCATCGAAAGTGGCACTGCTGAATTCTTTGTGCTATTTTCCAATTTATCACCGGGATAGCAGGTAAAAATGCACTGCAGTCTACCTCGACCTTGCCAGGGCATTTGATACCGTTGCGAAATTTTCCTAACAAAAGACACTTTCAATGAGATTGCAAGCTATAAGGAAAGGTTTTATACAGGTTGTTTCGAGATCATTTCCTAAGATTAAAGGGGTGTTCATATTTCTTTTTACGAGTAAGAAATCATTTTTAAAAAATGCGAACATAATCCACGCGGTGGTCGATATCATAGCCGGTCAGCCGGTACGCGGTCAACGACCTTGATCGATCAGCTGCGCTTTATCACGAATTGATGAATTCAAAAGACACGCGATACTAAACTTCAGTTTTTTTAGATAGTCAGTCATCAACCGCGGCCCTAGGGTCAAGATTAGGGCGATGGGAAAAAACGCAATTGACCATCTGTGAACCAACAGAGAATATTTACTTCAAATTCAAACACTGATTTTTTTTAAGATTAAAAAACTTATATTGATATTTCATTTATTTTAATTCCGATTAATTCACATTAGCATACGCCGATACCACGGTTGCAAAACTATTTTAATGGTACTATTAACTGCTTCGATAAAACGACTGAAAAAGTCGTAATTTAATGTGTTTAGCAATGATTTATTGTGTAAAAATAAAAGGCAAATTAGTTTTTCTAAATTTGTGTAAGTAAATATGTAAATATAGATATAAAAAATGGTATTGTGATATTTCTTACTAATGTTAAAACTATTTGTTTGATTTGATTTTCTCTATTAGATAAGCTCTGGAGTATCACAAAATCGTAATTTACTCTGGCGCCGAAAAATTCTCGGGGTCCCGGTATAGACTTTTACACCCCCACCTTTGATAGCGCCCAGAGTGTGTAAAAATCAGAACCAGCGCATAAAACTAATTTAGACCTTGGGCTAAGCGACTTAACTTAGTGCCCTAATGAACTGAAAAAAAAATCGCTAAGCTTTTATCACTAAGTGGGCGGGTATCTGCCAGTCAATATTGTGATAGAGATAATAATATGTTAGCTAGTGACACTTCCTGTGTGAAGCGCGATTTCGTATCGATACCGGATGTGCTAAAATCGATTCTCTCCTTAGTGCCGAAATGACATGTCCTACTTAAGACTAACCTAAATTTTAAGTTAGACTTAACCCATAAAAATCGTATTTCAACTCACTCTTAGCCTTAAGTCGAACATAAAAGTCCGCCTTAGCTAAGAATCAAAACAACTAGTCAAATTTAAGTCAGTGTTAAAATACGCTGCTAGGAGCGATTTCAGTACATTAACGGCGCTAGGTGTGCGAGTGTATTGTCATCTGTGGTTTTCGTCTCGTACTTGATTTTATATTTTCTAACTAATTAAAATTGACTGGATTTGCATATTTTGAACATCTTCAATTCAAGCAAACACGCATGGCAAAATCCTAGTAATCCTTCAGATGACAACATCAGCAGATGACCTCAAAACGTCAGATGACGCGTCATGTCAAAAGTTATACACAAACCATAGCGGCGAGTAGCGAACTAATCGCGAGTGCGAAAACATATCCTTAACAAAGTCGAACTTAAAAAGTAACTGAAATACACAATTCAATTTATGTCATGCTTAAAAGTTAAGTTGATCCTAATTAAGAACGACTTTAAGCAAGGACTGAAATTTCGGCCCAAGTCATTTCGGCAGGTCTGTTTAATTTTAGGATTTTCTATGAATATTTAGAATTCTCTTTGATTTAGAGCCATATTTTATTAATAATTTAGATTTAGTATATTATTCAACATTGCAACCTGGTCCATAGTGTAAGATTATTTTTAAAAAAATGGTTTATTTCATATGAACTATAATAAATACTTTTAATTATCACATGTAGCAAAATTAGTTTTATAAGATTGTTTTATCTTAAAATTAACTATTTCATATTATTTCTACTCAAAACAAAATCGAAATTCAGGAGGGAATGGGACAGAATATAAAAACACGTAGATATCACTGAAATGAAGATCATTTCATTATTTATAGATCTGTCAAGTATATCGATTCGTATATTTGGAATAACAGCGTGGCAATGAAACATTATACGATGCAATGTCAGATAAGATTGTCCGGTTCGCAAGAGTTTCAATCTTATGTTTCAGTGACGACAAACTTTGCATAGTGAGCTACTTAACCTTGTATTTTTTTAAGAAAAAAAATATTTCTTGCACGCATCTTTCTTCGGTTTCAATAGCGTTCGATTTTGTCGTATGTTATTTGGACAAACGTGAAATATTCGCTATACAAATGCGATCCGTCATTTTGGATTGATCTGTCAGCGATCGATCATCGACTCGCGCCTCGGAATTTTAGGCGTCTCAAAGTCAGCTCGTGTTCACTTTTATAAAACATTTATTATGCGCAAACATTTGTTTTATAAGTATTTCACCTCACTTTACTTCCGACTTCACTCGGGAAGACATTAAATAATGAAAACCCCTTCCCCGCCGCATCGCCGTACCCTTGCGCAGCGAGAGTGCGTATAGTGACTCCCTCTTTATACTGTGCCGTAAGCGTTGCTCATATCAAAATAGATATCAAAATAGTTTTTTTTAATTTTGAATTACTCGCCCCTAGGAACTATGGTAGGTGCTATCAAAATAGTTTACTAAGATAAGTTTTAGACCTTTATCTATAGAATAAAATAAAATTTAAATGAATTCGATATCTTTTATACTAAGAAAGTTATAGAAAAATTTCACTTTTTTGAAAAATCGCCTTAATACCGCCCCCTGGCTCATCGACGAACTTGACCGAGATTTTGTGCCCTTAAATTTTATCTATCATTTTGAAAGTCATTGTTGTAAAATTACGGCAGTAATCGTGTCCACAAGAAAGATAGGTTTTCAACTGAGGGTGGTTTCGGGTTCTAGGGGATGTGAAACGCAAAAATATGTCGAAATTTTCCGGAATGACTTCCGGACATGGTACCCGGTTCCGGAATAGGTAGTTTTCCTAAAGAAATCTACTTAAAACTCGTAAAATGACACTAATCCATAGTATTGGTTACTGTGATTTGCATGAAAATAGTAGGTACGCTTACCGAAGACTATTTAGAGATAAATACAGGATGTTCTGAGACCATTCCCGAAAACTTTAGCGTGTGTTTATGTTCCCTATTACGAGTAAGAAAATTTATAAAATGCGAAAACAATTCATCCCAAAGTTTATTATTGTGTGAACTTCCTTTGGCGTCGTGGCACTCGAACGATATCTCGTAGCCTTGTTGCAAGCGGACGATCGGCTGGCGTTCTTATTAAAACAAACGTTTGATATTATTGAGTAAGGTTTACATTTTTTTTTCTCTCGAAAACCACGAACAGTTTTTATACGTCGTCTTCAAACATATAGTTATTTTTTTTTTAATAAACACGGAAAGTAAAAAAATATTTAAAACATAAAAAAAGACTGAACAAATTTTATTGAATCGTAGCTAATAACACTCTCGATCAAGTCATCTTTCAAATGCAAAAAAAAAAAAAAATGTGGTCATCCGGTTGGGAGTTACAATGCTACAGACAGACACGTGTAACTATAACACCCCATGGGTCATTCTCCGGTCTTCAGAATGCTTTTAAGAGAATCATTCTTCTTCTGTAGATCGTTGTCCTTAGTCGTTTGAAAGACGACTTTTACATTTATTTAGAAATACACTCAGTATTTCGTAACGAACTTAACACATATCGACGTTAAAAAATGTCAATAAATCTTACACGAATAAATACTGTCTTACACGAATAAATAAATAAAGAATCGTACACCCCGCGAAATATGTACGCAAGCGGTTTAGAAAAATATCAAAATACGCGGTCCTTATAAAGAAATCAATTCCGGGATGTTTATCGAGTTACGCTCGTATCCCCCGGCCGATAATCTCGGCATAAATCTCGGGAAGACGAGGGGGGATGAACCTACCCTCACAATCCATCATTCGGGATAACTTTGTCCTTTCGTCTGGAACGCGCTACCGGAGGAAATTTACATTTGATTGACCAATTTATCGCAGCGATACTCGTGTATATGTTTTCATAGATTACCTGCCTGCTAAGTAGAATACTTTTATATATCTTTTGCCTCACAATGTTTTCTTCATACGCCGTGTCCCAAGTATATTCTCCATAATAAAGCCAGCTAGTTGGTCCAGCGATTTTTAGTATTTTTCACCCTACGCCGTAATGGTGTCAAGGTCATTAACGATCGGCGCTGCATCAGAATTCGCGCGCTCGCCGAATTACCATTTCTTACTCATAATAGGTTACACAAAACCCCCCTTCGGGAATGGTCTTGGGACACCCTATACAGGGCCACCATTCCCGCGGACTATAGGGGTGTTTATGCTACCTTTTAAGACTAAGATAAAATGCGAAGAATCACAATTTATCAATGTCACATAATAACCCGCAAGATAGAAACTGTATTTTTTGTTGATAAATAAAGAATATTTAAAAAAAAATAATCTCTCTACCATTAGCACCCGACTTACAACCCCATAGAAGGGGTAAGGCGGCAGGTCAATGACCTCGATCTTGACTGACAGCGGCCCAGTGACCCGGTGACATAGTTATCCGGGGGAGGAGCCATTGAAAACTACCTGTTTTACACGAGTTAATCGACATTTAGAATAGAAACATTCTTTGAAACTATTATGAATTTTGATATAGTTTCTTAACAAACAACACTATGTTTTTTTTTTGACGGAAACCACGATGGCTGTTTTTTTTATCAGGAACGTTCTCTGGACTTGGAATGTGACTTCTTATATTATAACTGTGCTGCTCTCCAGATTCCCTAATATTGAATACTGTTGTTTTTCTTCTCTTGAAAATCAATAACATGTGATACTTTAAATACACACGTAATAATATAAAAAAAATATTACACATTTTATAAATAAATAAAGCTTAATATTTATATGCATTTATCTAATTAAAACCTCTATTGGCAAGTATCGTTTCCGGTATATTTTAGAGTATGAATAAAAGAAGAATTTGTGAATATTTTTAGGGAAGGATTCTCTGAGGTGAATGACCTGATATTTATATTAAAAGCTCAGAATATTGTTATGAAACAAGTAATTCTTTCGTTTGATGTTATTTTCTAGCGCAAACAAAATGTCGGATCCTTTAAGACGAGATAAATTGAACCCCCCGCCCCGCCCCCCCATAATCCGAAGTGTATTAATAAGCGAGGAGGAAATTTACATCTCATTCTGATCGACCAACATCTCGACATAGCCAGATGGCGCAGTGCTTAAACGCACGCCTTCGAACCCGGTTTCCGACAAAAAATCCAGCTAATTGGACGTGCGATTTCAAACATATCAATATTCATAATGGTATCCATAATGGAGATAATATTAAATCGTCGTTGTAATACGCAAAGCGTTGTTGACTGCGCAAAGTCGAGGCTTTGAGATATCGATCGCGTTTTCTCCGTGTCAAATGAAATGTGTCTCGGCTACAAATGAAAACCTTTGTTTTTTTTACACAGCATTAGGTTTTTGATATTATATTAAAATTTAGCTGCTAATCAGTTCTTGAGTTAGTGTCATGTGTCATAAAAAAAAATCCCTTTCGGCACGCCGGTAGGCGGAGGTAGATTTTCCCGGATCAAAGTGGTGAAACATTTTGGTCATCGCTTACCGTAAGGGTTGCACATATCAAAAATTGTTTGAAACAACAGTTAGAGGTAAATTATAGGCCTTAAAAGTTTACTGAGATAATTGTTAGGCCCTTATCTAAGGAATAATACACATTTTAAATGAATTCGATGTCTTATATACTAAGAAGGTATAGCAACATTCACTTTTTGAACCTCCCCCCCACATTCTCGCCCCCCTGGTCCGATTTTACCCATTAACAAACTTGACCGAGATTTTGTGCTTTTAAATTTTATGTATCAATTTTAAAGTGATTGGTGTAAAATTACGGCAGTCATCGTGTCCACAATCAAGGGATGTGAAACGCGAAATTTTCCGTAAGTCAACACATGGTGCCCGTTGCAATGGATGGCTTTCCTAATGAAATCTACCTAAAATAAGTTCTCAAAGTCAGAACTAAAAACCGAATGATTTTTATTGTTAAACAATTTTCAAAAGATCTAAGGAAGTTTGATTTCAAAATACCCACCTAACCTAACAAAAAAATATGTGTTGTTTTGATAATGACAGATGGCGTTCGTCTCCGCTCCGCCCGCGGCGAACAGCGCCATCTGTTACGAATCTCTCGCTGTATGGCCTTTCCTACATTTTATCATTCAATGTCGAAAACATGGCGTTTTCGCTATCTCAGCCGTGTAATTATTAAGGGAGAGAAAAAAGGCTAACTGCCTACCCTCTCGACATCGGCGAGTTCATTAGCAGGCGAGTCGGGTGAGGTTGTCACTCGCGGAGCCACAGAGGGCTTGGGTTGGGTGAGGAAAAACCTTCACAATATCAACCCAGACATGACAATATGAATCCAGGGTTTCGCTTTTTTTAATTACATAATATAGTCATAAGACCTTGAAATTAAACGTTTTATTTTTAGTAGGACGTCAGGTTTTACTCTCTGCGCGGTCAGTAAGCAATTGTTGGTTTTTATTTAATTACAGTTTTATTATATAGAAATTAAAAAAACTTACTTTACTATGTTTAGACCCTTCATTTTCCTTTCAATTACTTTTTTTCTTAAGGCTTTAATGTATTTTATAAGAGAGCGATTCAACTAAAAAATACTATTAGCAGTTTATCATTTATTAAATTTCTCAGAAATAGAAATAAATTTTAAAAATCTTTCTTTACTATGTCGAAGATATAAGAACAAGGTATCTAAACATATTTTTTTTATTATTAAATATCGAATGGTTACCAATAGAAAAAAGGGTCTAAATGAGTCGAAATTAATGTTTATCCTTTAAATTCGCCTTAAACTCTGTGACCGAAAAACGAATTGTTTTCGCCTAATTGAGTGAGTAAGGCGATTTTTTTCTATATTGCGCGTGTTTTTAAAACGTTCTGTCACGGATAAATAATTTGTACAAATATGCGAATTTTACAGGTTTTCAATTGTGTTAGTAGGAAATATCCAGAGGAAATATTAGTCGTCTAGGTTATTTATATTAAAGATAATTTATTATTCTACAAAATTACCTAAAGAAATTTCTGTAAATATAAAAAAAAAACCAAACAAAACTTATGTGAAATTATACACAATTTAATTATTATGTAAATAAATAACAATCACCCAGCGCTACAAACTTTTAGCTCAAATTAATTTAGTTGTTTTATTGAGCTTGGCACTTTTGATAGCCTTAGTTAAAGCATTGAAAATTTTTGGTATCAAAGTAGAAAGAAAACGCATATCATAAACGTTTTACGTTTGTAATCACATGCAATAGCATGTGATTACAAATTACAATAATGTGTGTAAAAGCAATGTATAATAAATACATTGCTTTTACACACATTACACACATTGCACACATTGCTTTTACACACATTTTATTTAACGTCATTTACTCACTCTTATAAAGGAGTAAAATAGTGTTAACATAATAAATGTTAACACTATTTTACTCCTTTATAAGAGTGAGTAAATGACGTTAAATAAATAAATATTTATTAAATAAACATATTTCGCTAAATATATTGCACTTGTCGAGTACAATATGCGTGCGAGAATTGAATTGTAAATTGGTCAGTCAAAAAAATTAAGATTAATTTATATGTAAAAAGTGGCGACACCGTCAAACATTCACTTTTTTAACCTCATACATGAATGTATGAAGCTAAAAAAGTAGAAAGAGACAATCTATCAATTCTACTCGACTCTGTTAACCTCAAAATACGAACATTTGTTGGTATTACTCGCGAATAATCTCACTCCGCCACAGATCGAGATTTGGCCGACGGGGTGCGGGATGCTGGGTCCTCGTCAGCGTTCGGGGGTTTGGTTTGGTTGAGCGTGAAATTGTTTTATCTAAAAACGAATCCATTTTAGGGTTACGGGACCAAATCCTAGAAAAAGTTGCAACCCAACCGCTGAGACAATCTTATAAACAGATCTGGCGTTTTTAGTACCATATTTTTGTATTACAAACAAGCGATTTTTGAAAGAAAGTCACACCCAAACTAAGTCGCTCAAGGTAATTAAGGTTTTTTTTTTAATAAAAGAATTGGTACGATCTAGGTCGTGTACAATTATTTTGAACCCTACTCAACTAGGCCTAGTGTGCCTGTGCTAGAGGGGAGATGGTGGTAATGAAGCGTTAAAAATGGTATGACCATGTGCGGATTCGAACTCGAGACCTTTGGGTTAATACTCATAACCATTAAACCACCACTATCTCTCTAATTTATTTTTACGATTGATATATTATCGAAAAATATATATTTTTCGATGACTATTTTATAAATTTATTCAATTGAAGTACAAAATGACGATTTATAAATATTTTTTAAGTTGCGTTTGTATATACTACAAAAAATGCTCCACAAAATCTTAAATTATTCTATCTCATCTAACGGCTTGTAAAAAGAAAAACATTACAAACTATACAAGATGACCCGAAACCATTTCCGAAGACTTTAAGAGTTTGTTCCGCGTTACGAGTATATAAAAAATGCGATTATAATTCACCCCAAATTTATTAATTTTATTAAAGCGCTTGTGTAAATTACCTTAAGCGTAGCAAAACGAGATTTTCGCGCTCGGCCTTGACCCATAGTGCGGCCATTCACCTGCGTCGCACACAAAACACAATAGGGAACACAAACGCCGCCCTAGGTCTTCGGTAATGGGCTGGGGACACCTCTATACAAATTGGTCTATATTAAGTACCATATTACGGTTAGAAGTAAAACTGTATTTTGTATTTTTCATAACTAGTTTTTATGCCTACCTTGTCTTTGACACGTCATACTATATTTATTGGATACTACGATGGTGTATTGTCGAATTTGTAAATTTGATTTGTACATAATTACCTAACTGTACCTAGTATTTCCCATCCCGAATTCGCCCGACCCGTGCGTATAGAAGTTTCGCGTCATCTCGCTTAAGACTTAAATCGCCCCATTTATAAAAATAAGTGCGGTTGTGGTAGCACTCTAAACATATTTATAAAAAAAATATGTGGCATCCTTTTTAGGTTAGGTCTACCCGCCAGCGGTGCGGGTGGACGGAAAATAAAAAAAAACGAAGGTAAAATCCATAAAGCAGCCCCACATGTGGACACCGCCTGAGACAAAACAGATTACTTCTCCCGCAGGGTAGGCGGAATATTGCCGGGCCGCGGGCGGGCGGAAGTCGGCGAAACTTCTTCGCGCGCGGGTATACTCGCAGTGCCACGGATTCGTGTGACTGAAAGTGATAACGAAAGCTAGACTGACGCGCACGCGCTGAGCGGTTCATCAAGTGAACACAATCCTAACGTTAAACCTAAAACCTTAACTGAAGGCGCCTTCAAGGCATTCGACTCCTGAAAACCAATTTATTTGAATATTGGCAGTCTGCTTTCTAGTAACTTTCAAATTAAACGAGTTTTACTTATAATATCCGCCCGCTTTTAAGACTTGTCACTAAGATATATGTTGATGATTGCTCGTGATTGATGAATTTATATATTTAGTTCAGGAAACAACAGCTAATTAAAAAAATATTTATATATTTATTTATTTTATTTATAAAAGATAATTCTCTAATAGTATATACATTTACATGACCAGTAAAATGTAACAAATAGAAAGATGGTTGAAAACATCAAATTAATATATCAAACTTAAGCAATGTGTACTGTGCGTGTTACGTTACGTTACGTTACGTTAGTGTTACGCTAGGTGACGCGAAATAATTGGGTGTTTCTGGTATTCCTGGATGGAACTCTGAAGGGGATGCTGCCAATCAAGTATGAACTGTCGAATTTCTGGTTAATCACGTTATATAGAGAAGCCATGTCAGCGAGAGTACGCCTAAATTCAAGCGTGGTCATCTTATAATGAGAAATTCCCTCTGAGTGTGTCGAAAAACTTTACTACTCTAGGGTTAGAGTTAGAGTAGACACTCTTTTAGAGGAGAGTAGTAGACATGCTCGATGTATATATGAATTCTACACACGGGAACTAAGGACACCATTCGAACAATTCTGACCTAAGAATTGTTGCATACAAAAAGAAGCCTTGTGCGTTGAACGGATAGGCGTACACTCTATGACGGCCATAACGGCGCTTATAACATAAACTGCGACCTACCACTTTATATGAAATATCGATAGTTAGTTTTTAAAAAAATAAGGGATCTGTTTTTTAAATTAAAACATTGAGTGGTTATATTGTACTTGACTGTACATTAGATAATTTGATTTTTTTTCGACGCATAATTCGCGCTCACTTACCAAAACCATCTGAAAATCTCAGAAACGCCCGCCCTACGAAATGATCTACTAAATAAAATTGCCCAAGCGGCAGATACGGCTACTAAAATCGCCCTACTAATGGAAGCCAGGCTGCGCTCGTAAATAATAAAATATTTTACGGCTTGGGCTGCGATCCGAAATCAAACTGATTTTTGTTGTAATGCCGTTACATGTCAAAATAAATATATAACATATTTATTTTGATATTTATTAAATTCAAGTCCACGCGTGATACAGGGCGATTTAAAAGTTCGTACAATTGGAGTTTGCTTATCCCCTACTTTAATCCCGTGAAATCTACCTCTGAAGACGGAGGTGGATTTCACGGGTGCATCTTTACCTAATACATCTGTTACCTGCAGCAGCAATAATCCTAAACGCGAGGATGTGGTGTAAAGCACTCCGTCCTTAATGTCAGCTCCGCCGTTAGATGTCGCCCGGCCGGAAGCGACGCTCCGAGCGGCCGGAAGCCGCCCTCCGCCATCTTGTCGAGCGCGCGACGCGACGTCCGCCTTGGCGTGCATCGCGGCGCCGGATGTGCTCGCGTCTAAGCGAGACTATTAGCGGTTTTCGCGGGTAGTCACGCCATGGCAAAATGTGTACAATGCCGGCTGATCTCGCCGGGCCCTTGAAGCGACCCGCGTCTGCGCTAATCGCCAGTCATCTTCATATAACGCAGCATTCCTAGGTCGGAATTAGAGTGATTTTATTATACGAGAACAAATCCATTTCATCGTGAAAATATCGTACGATGAAAAAATTTTTTTGGTTCATCCCTAATTACGGAAAAAATACTGTTATTGCCAGTACAGAGGTCATCGTCAGCGGCACGAGGCAATTCTCAGCTGATTCATCGATCGTCAACACGCGCTATAGTCGCCCGATTCGAATAGTTTGCCGACCGTGCGACTGGGTAACTTCTTCCGACAATTGCACTCTGTCATAATCACGCCAAAGATCCCGAAGACGCTATTCGATCTCTGCAACGTCGTTTGGGTCATTCGCGATGGCACGAGGCACTCCCACTGCCCTGCAACCAGTAACGTCCAACCAGGTCCAGATGTCCAGCGAGACGTCCAGACTTGCCAGTTAACAGTTTTCACTTGACTGTTAACAGTTCCCAGTTTTCACTTGCCATTTAACAGTTCACAGTTTTCACTTGACAGTGAACAGTTTACAGTTTTCGCTTCCCAGTTAACGAAAGATATATTGCGTCCATGGTCCGGATGCGTTCGTCCATTACGACTTGTTCAAAAATAAATAAAAATAATTATAATTCAACACATATTATTTTGCAGCTCGTGCCCCCTAGTGTATTATCGTGAAAAACTACCCGTAAAATATAGTACGTGACATTAAACTGTGATTTATGCCTGACCTAAAAAAAGCTACTCAGTAATATCGAGGAAACCTTTATGGCGAACCCTTCTCGTAAGAACCTACTTGAACACGCGTGTTCTTTATTCATTTCGATAATTCTATAAATTATTTACTTCACGAATGTTGGTGTTAAGATTTATACTAGAGTCAAACGAATTGAGTTTACGACTTAATTTAATTGTTAGATTTGAATAATTTAGATGTGCAGGGTTGCCACTCTTTAACAAAGTTAGCCCTCGTAAAATAATAAATTCAAATACGTAATACCTACTTATTAATTTTCAGTCTCTAATATACTGCACAGATGCCCTGTAGATATAGTAAATTTAAGACGATTTAATATCTAGTAAGTACTTCTCGAATAGTAAAAAAATCCTTTTTTTTCCACCCGTAGGACCAATGGTTGGTAAAATATTGAGATAAGTTCTAGGCCCTTATATAAGGGATAATATAAATTTTAAATGAATTCGATATCTTATATACTAAGAAAATTATAGCAAAATTTCACTTTTTCGAAGAACCCCCCCCCCATCCTGTCCCCCTGAACTTGACCGAGTTTTGTGCCCTTAATATTTATGAATCAATTGAAGTGATTGAAGTAAAATCATAGCAATTATCGTGTCCACAAGAATGTGAAATAGATAGATACCTAGATATATACATTTATATATAAACTTTTAAACTGAGGTTGGTTTTGGGTTCTAGGGGATGCAATAGGTGGCTTTCCTAACGAAATCTACCTAAAATGTGGTCTACCTTCAAAAATAAATGGTGCGGAATGATAAAATTTGTATTTCATCATCGTAACGGGCCCCGCATCATCGCGACTTACGCCGATCTCGTCTGTCAAAATTAAAATGGTAATAGGCCAGGCCAGCGCCATCTTCATTTATCACGCGAAATTCCCAAACGTCAAAACGTCAAATCAGCCAAAGCGCCGAGCGACCCCGTCTCTTTAGCGGGCGGTGAAATATTTTAATGCTGATCATTTATTATTAACATAAGTTTATTATTAACCCAACGTTTCAATCAGCACAAAATCGCTCACTTTTCTTTTCATAAAGGCGTGTTTAAAAATAGTAGTTGCTTAATTCCTAACCACTTTTTAGTATATAAAACATGATACAGACATCACGCTATGTCTCAAATATCGTAATTTACCGGAAAAAGCGCACAATTTCATTATTTTATTGGCAGAAAGTAAGTTTAAACTGCAAATCAATGAATTTATGGGGATGTCCCAAGTTCATCCCCGTAAATTGAGACACCTGATATATGAATGGGCAAGGTTTGCTTCTGGCCTATCTGCCAACAAATAGCGCCATCTACATTTCGGTATCTCATTCTTGGGCGCCTGCTAATGTGAGAGGTTGAGCTATCTAAAAACTACTATACTATAATTATAGTTTTAGCAATTTTATGATCTTATTATAAATAGTGTTTTTTAATTCACTTTGTTTTTAATATTTTTTAATAATAATGGTAATTTTGATTTAAGTGAGCAATGCAAAGATGGAATAAAAATACCGTAATCGTTATAAAATATGACAAACCCATAGACAATATTGAAATGTAAACTTCAAACAGCCAGAAATTATGAGGAGGGATGTTTTCATTTTGAACGTAAGGTTCAATTCAATTTCAATAGTATTACAGATGTTTACTAAGAACAATAGAATTATTGCTATTTTGTGATAGTAAATTATCTACCCTCCCTGCACCAAAGGCCGCGTTACAACGTTAGGTCGACATTGCGCTCACTTAGTCCCGACAGTGTAAACCGACCCGTACAAACCGGATAGCGATGGGCGAAATTCAACCCCTCGTTCCGTCGGAACGTTACACCGCTACAAAAATAGTTACACAATACGACGTTACACTAGCGAACGGCGTCTAGCTCCGAGCGCGTTAATAGGTGCGATATTGTGTTACGGTCGATGCCCGCAAGCGGTTGTTCTAAGCGCTCGCCGGTCGCTCGGTGGATCGAGCATTTCGCAGCGAAATTTGGCCGGTTTTAAAATATTATGCAATATCTAACCCGATAAAAATTATTCGTTAAAATTTGCTATTAAATAATCGATATTCTTTAAACTTGCTTGCTCTAGAGTCGTGGGAGTTATATGGCTTTCGTTACGGATTTAAACTCACGACTGCTGGGTCAATAGTCAAACGCCTTGACAACTAAACCCTGTGTCCGAAAGCGTTCTCTGTGTTGGGCGTGGTCTCAAATTATTCCATCGCATCTAACAGCTTTTAAAAAAAGAAACACTCTGTGACGTTATTGAATAATTCTGAAGTAAGTATTTTAAAAATACTTTTTGAATTTGAATTATGTGTGAAATTAAGTAAGTATGATTTCATAAAAAGTATCTCGTACAAAGCTTAACTGGTGTGGATTTTATCACCCTAATAGACTAGGTCTGTCCTAGGGTATTGATACCTGCTCGAAATTAGTAACACGGCTATTTTTTTTATATAAATTATGTATGTACTATAATTTCATTTTTTTTCGTCGATAATTAGTCTAAATATAATAAAAAAATATTTATATAGTTATATTGCTTTGTTAAATAAATAAAATAAATCTCCATGAAGTATGTAAATATATTATAAAATGTTAAAAATCAATAATCGTGCTTTATATAGTATTATATTATCATATAGTAAGTATAATAAGACTAATTAAGTGTAATATTTCACAGTAGCTTATTAAGCAAGTTAAAATAAAAACACTATTAACAAAAAAGCAATTTTCCAAATTTCACTAATTTATTAGGAATCGTGTATTCAATTTCTAAATAAATTTGCAACTCATTTACGATCCCGGAAATCGCAAAAAAATTGAAATAAGTGTTTATAATTTTACACTCATCTTCAAATTTGCAACTATTCAGTTATTAAGGTTAAAATATATTTATTTATAAAAAAAAAAGTTAAGGTGAAGGTGATAAAATGCTAAATTTTAGATAAAGTGAAAATTTAACTTTTCAATTCTGTTCACTATGTGTCAATACCACCCCGATAAAAAAAAACAGTTAAATCGCAGTTGGTTCTGCGATTTCAAGTATTATCTGTAAAGGCGATACATCCAAATTCATCATGGTTTTCGAGGAAAAAATGTAAACGTTACGTTACTATTAAAAGATTCTTGTAATACGTGCGACAACTGATCGACCCATCATAAACTTCTTATCCGGTAGCGGCGAGCAATCATTTTGGGGTCATTTTACGCAAAAGCGGCCAAGGTTCGTTATCGATCGCGCACCGCTTATAAGAAGGTAATTTACACCAGCACGTTAAAAAATAAATGATTTAAATTTGCATTTTTTATATAATTTATTTACAAAAACACAAAAAATAAGACTTCGGCAATGGTCATGAGACATCGCTGTAAAAGCTCAGATAATTATGAAATCCAATTTTGATCTACAAATGCGAGAGTTAAAACAGTAAAACGTTTGGATTGAGAAATGGCTGGACAGGCGATTAATAATCGTTAAGCTATCTTCCTTGATATAAATCTATACACAAGTAGGAATTTACCTATTTGTACTCGACAGACAGCGACAGACCTCAAGAATATAAATATATTAATTAATCCTACTAAAACCTATATTTGCATGCGAAATAACCGCTTAAGTGAAAGCTTAATAAAAAAAACACCAAAAACTTAATTCTTGAATGTTTGAGAACCTATTTCCATCATTTAATGTTATCGTTATACATAAATTATGTCGTTTCAGATTTCGAAGGAAAATTGAATAAACTATTTATCATTAATTTCGAAAAGAAATATAATTTTACGAGACTACATTTTATGTTACATTTAACGAAATACCTTTGACGAACAAAACGTAATAATTTAAATTTTTAACAATTTAATAATAAAATTAGTTAATGAACAGTAATTCAAACAGAAGTTTCTGTAGTTTAAGTTAACACTCGAGTACAAGTTGTACTATCAGATTGTATTTGCTTAGTTAGGTAAGATTACGGATTGTGCTCGTTAATAATTCAAATTTTATAAATAAATAAAATTTATTTGATAAAAGTATTCGGTAAAGTGTTTGTAATCTTATCGACAAGCATCAAATAAGAAGTTTCGAACTGTTTTGTAACTGATTTATTTGGTTAGCGTAACAAGATTACAACGTAGCCCCACTGCTACGAGACTATAGAGGCATAGGTTACGGCAAATATCCGAAATACGATTCTACGCTTTTTATCTAATAAACCTATATACTGTAAGTATAAACAAATTTTAAATTCTCACCGCTCGATATGCAATTACATACTACTAGGTAACCGCAGTTGCAAAATAAAGAAAATTAAAAAAAATATATACCTATATTTTTCTAAAATTCGAAAACGAAAAGATTTAACGTGGGATATGTCATGGAGAAAATATTTTTAAACATAACTTTATTATTATTTCGAATTGAAAAATTTTGTCATATCACGACCTAGTATTTTTCATGTAGGTTCGATTAAAACTTTAAAATTCTAAAATCAGTGCTGAAATCACAGACATTTCGCTATTGGAGTCGATCGATGGGAGCTACGTATCGCTCCGATCCGAATATGTTTAGTTTAAACGCATTCAATTAAATATAATATGCAGCGTGCCCCAAGACCATTCCCGGTAACTGGGCCAGATGGTTTCCCGTAGTTTTTGTTAAGAAGTTACATACTAAATCACCAAAGCGATCCGCTATTCGTGTTTTGTGTTAAGGTCGCAATGTCAGTTATAAGGGCTCGTCGTGTAGGTATGTATTTACAGTATTTTTTAGCAATTAACACAAAGTAAAATACTTTGAACACCCATACACACTTGTAAGGAAACAAATAAATAAACCATACCAACTAATTCCGATTAGGATTTATTCACAGATCTAGAGATGCATGGACGGCTTAAAAATACAATTTTTCGAATATTTTGCAGGTCGAGCAATTTAAACGCCCAACATCGATAGATGCGTTAAGACTGTCTAATCCGATAGATTATCGCTTGTTTTTGATCGAATTTAATTTGTATGCGTTACGTATAAACGCTTAACTGTGAAAAAAATAATAGTCACAATAGTGCAGAAACGATAATAGTATATCTAATTAATATTATTAATAGTATTATAATACTATAACTAGGTCGCCGCAGTCGCTCGCATTTTGCTTCGCTGCAGCACATATTAGAGCGAAGCGATTTACTAAAATTTTCTAAATAAAATTTAGTCTGTGACAATAACTTTTTAACGACGGGATAGATTTTGATAATTTTCTATAATGAGGTATTTCAAATCTCTTTGATACAAATGCACAAAAAAAATTCATCCGGAAATCAACAGCATAACTTTTTAACGACGGGATAGATTTTGATAATTTTCTAAAATGAGGTACTTAAAATATCTTCAATACTAATGTACAAGAGAATTTCATCGGGAAATTGAAAACATAACTTTTCAACGAATGGATAATTTTCCAAAATGAGGTTCTTGAAATCTTTTATATACAAAAAGAGAAATTCATTTAACAATTATTTAAATATAAGACAAATGAATTTATTTTAAAGAAATGTTTAAAGTTAAGACAATGAAATCAAGCGTTGCAGTTCTCGACGTTTGGAAGGTAATCCTTTCTTATCATTGATTTTGAGTAGTCTTTCAAGGGGGAACGATGGAGAAATAAATAATCCTTCAAGACTCCTAACCCTTGAGAAGGCAACATAAGATAACCCTAGTGCAAATTATAAAATTTTATTATTATATTATTCAAAATTAATGCTTAATTTAGAAAATTAAATCGAAATTAGAATAAATCGCTAAGAAAAAAAGTGACATGACCTTCGAGCGAATTTTGTTTTTTTTACTATTTTTATGCGTGAAACTTACCTAATTATTTTTTGTATTTTTATTTATTGTTAAAAACGATTTATTATTGTTAAATTGTATTAAATTAATATCAAATTAAATAATTTAAAATAAAATTCGATTAATTATTTTCGAATAAAAAATTTTCAAAAAAGCGCGTGACTTTTTTATAATGGATATTCCCATAGACAATTTTCTTTTGACCCCAAAAATTTTATTTTTGACAATATTTAAAATCAAGCTCCGTCACGACCTTCACTTTTTCATGTAGATTCTCTCAAAATCAAAAATTTTTCAAATCGGTCAAGGAATGACCAAGTTAGCCCGTGACAAAGTTCTAATTGGAGTCGCCTTATGAGAGCTTCGCTCTAATTATGTATATTATAATTACTATAATAATAGTAGTCTTCGATGCAAAAACCTCGTGATGAAAAGACTATTTAAATCAAATTAGGATCATATTTTCATTAATTTGACTGAATTTCCCCACTGACTGTCACATTTTATAACCTTACGTCAACTTCTAATATAGCCATTATTAATTTACACTTAGCTATCACTCGCTAATTGCTTTTGCCATTATAATTGAAATATCATACATACACACCTATCACTAATTTCCTTTTTGTAATCCAATTAAGTGCAGAAGAACTCCCTCCATGTTACTTTATAATGAAATTATAACTCGATTATTACAATATTATATTTTCAATGTTAGTTTTTTATTTTATACAAAATTATTAAATTTGTATATCCTGTTACTTTGTGAATTTATTTTCAATTTGCGTTGTCCAATCGACGAGTTTTTGACGTTTATAGTTTGGTATACTTTACCTAATGACTGTTGAATTATTGCAAGATCTGAGGGTAGATGAAAATAATATATGGGTAGTCGAGTAATAAATGATCAAAAAAATGAACGAGTGAAAATCATCGATTTTGGACCGCGTGAGACGGGTAAAACTAAAAAACGATAAATAATTTGTGCGTTTATATTTATTTTCATAACTGTGAATTAAACTAAAATTAGATGTATTGAGTAAATCAGTGTTTATTGTTATTTAAATTGAAACTTTAAAATTGTTTTCAGGCGAGATACATTTTGCTGATAAGATGACGGATTGAATTCGCCTGAAAAGGTACATTTCTTTTTATCTCAGTTTATCATCTATGTTAATTATATAATTATAATGTGATTACATTGAAAATAAAATTAGTATTTAGTTATAGTTACGCGAGTTAATGAAATATATACTCAAAGTAAACATAAAATATACACATTTTTATGTCTGCACTGCCTATTGTTATTGGTATATAACAAAATGTATATAATTTATGTTTCCGTCAACCTTATAACGTATTGAAAACAGATCAATTTAGAAAGAAACCTAAATTTCACCCATAGACAATCCACATTGTATGAACCTTCCAATTAGTCTGAATCATAGGATATAAATAGAAAAGTGCCTATATAATACAATCGCTGTGGCCGTGTGCATTTTTAGAGCACTTTATATGGCACAGAGTGTATTTGATCCAAATAATCTAACAATGAAAGCGACCGTTTTATATCCGTTCTATAAAAAGCTACAATGCAAAATGGACGTGGAAACATTTTGACACGAATGTTCACTTAGGAAACATTGAATAAAATTGAAACATTGAATAACACTGAAACATTGAATGTCATACCAATATGTTTATGCCCAATGTATATATATATCACTATAAGATATGTTTCTATACTATATGTAGTATAACACTATTTTTATATTGAATATTTATTTATTTATATCGAATATTTATTTACCTATATATTTAATAATTGTTTATTCACGTATTTGTTATTTTTTAATTTATTCATTTTATTTTTTCATATATTAAGTATTCTTGATTACACATTTAAATTGTACTCATGTGTGTATGTGTGTGTGGGTGTGTATATCAGTGTGTATATTTGTTTGTGCCTTATTATTTTTTTATATTTTCTCAGGGTTTTGCGCTGGTCTCTGCTATGCACTTTATCACTTCATATATAACCTTCCTTAGAACAGGTAACTATTACCTAGTTAGGAAGGTTATTGACTTACACTCATCGGCCAATTTATATTCCATAACAAAAAAAAAAAACTGAAACATTGAATAACACTGAAACATTGAATAAAACTGAAACATCAAATCTATTACTACCCGCATGATTATTTTGAGAGCCATAACGCACTCGAATTGCATTTTATGCATGTTTTTGAGGGCTACTGCCAAGATAGCTTTTCATACCAGGCATATATAAAAAATATAATAAGATTAACTGAACATTTTTCTAGCAAACCTTTAAGATGGTTTTTTAAATAAATAATCCTATGTTTACATAAAAAAATATTGAAATTGGTAAGTTTTATTTTTTAAAATACTCATAAACCAAACTACATATGTGTCGTAAGCGTAATTTATACCTAGAAATGTCCGCAATAAAATTCTACAGAAAACCTTAAGCTTAGATTTTTTTTAAATGCCTTATATTTTTAATATAAATAAAAAACTGTCAAATGTTTATTCTTTGATGTTGTCGACTTTGATGTTTGATGAGGTCAAACAAATACAAACAACTCTTCTTTAAATACAAAGTTTTTATTAAATAAAATAAAGTATCGATAATATGTATTTATTTTTACAATAATTATAAAAATAAATACAATATCTAAATATAGAACATCGAGTATTTAGGTACCAGTCATGTTGGCCGATTTGATAAGGTCTGCTACCTTTCTAAGTAAAAGTTATTTATAAAGTGTTACAGTGTGGGTATAAAAGACCTGCGCAAAACCATGTGAAAAATAATAGAAATTAATTTTGAGTACAAATAATAGGTACTGATAATACATACAAATGAATGCAACTTAAATGACTACTCGTTACACATTTAATATTCTTTTAAATATATAAATATTCAACATAAAGTAGTGTTATATATATAAATACGTTGGGTATAAAGTACCCAAGTAAGTACAGTTTTTTTCCCAAAATTTGCAACCATTTTATGAATTATATACTAAGCATGTCAATACTAAGCAAAGTATAGCAGAGACATTTTGTATATAATAATTAAGAGTAGCTTCACTCAGACTTATTTTTTTTAAATATTTTTAAAATCGTTTTTTTGATGTTATATATACTTCTTCGCGCCCGTTGTACTCATTGGGATGAGAAACTGCGTCACGCGTTAGGAGTAAAATCCGTAGAGTGCCATTTTATACGTTCTCTACCAAAGATGCCCCGAGAGTCTCGGTGGGTCAGTGGTTAACGCACTCGTCTCCCACGCTAGAGTCCCTGGTTCGACCCCCAGCTGTGAAATACTTTTTTTTCACATATTACACGAAAGTATACGAATATACGAACTTAATGTATAGGTATATAGTATAATAGTTAAGTGACTTATATTTATTAAAGAGAAATATATTGAATAAAAGAGAAACATGTCTTATATTTCATTTTTATATCCTGTGGGTGTGTGCGAATGGCCAAAGTAGTATAACTTCCACCGTCGGTTCCGACGGTGACCCAATTTTTTTAAACAATATTTAGTAAAAAATGATTTAATTGCATGAATAAGTAAAGTTGAACATTTTCGTAAGATTTAAGTTTTAATTTTTATTGTTATTAATCTAGTTGAACACTAGTATTTTATTATAACGGCTTGTGTGCATTAAAAAAAAAATAATTTGGCGGCGTGTGCAGTTACAAAACAGTATTTATTCTCAATAAAATACTATAATAAAAACCTTATTATTTAATAAATATACCTTTCATTCGGTAAAATGCAGGTATTTTGTAATCTGACGCCTGGCGTTTCTCAAAAACGCTCTAATGCTTATAAAGATAAATTTCTCGAGCTGTTATATAGTTTGTGTTTTAATGGCCGCGGTTAAAAGGCTTTCTAAGGAAGTCGCGAAAGTACGCGCGAAGCTAAAATGGCTTCTTAAATTAACGCGTTAATTTGATGAATAATCCTTTGTGCCCTTTACGATGGAAACCTTAGGAAGCGAAAACCCCGAAAAGGTTTTCGGCGCGGATTTCTGGGTTTTTATCCAGACGTTCTTGAAGATTACCAGCGGTATATGCATCAAGTGAAGGTTGTAAATATGGAATAATCATGAAGTTGGCGATAGACCGGTGGCGACTATCAAGAAATCAAGAGATCGAAGAACGAGAGATCTTCATAAAATAATCATAGATTTTAAAAATATAAACACACACTTTTTATATTTTCAAAAAACGTTTGCGTGCGCATGCGTATCCGGATGCAACTGGATTTTCCTTCAAGTATTTTTTTTATGTACTAAATAAATATCTTAAAGAAATCAGAAGAAGCTAAATCTAAAAAAAATCCTATTAGAAACACACTTTATGAAACTACAGCAGTTATAACCCATATCTTTGTTTTTAATTTTTTAGTATATACTAGTTAGTACTCGTACCCCCACATTTAATTGAAAACTCCTTCTTTATTTGAAGTTTGTCAATAAAGTATGCCTTCATAGCAATGCTTACAGCCCTAACTTAGTTCGCGTCGAACAACATACTCGTATAAGTGTAACAAAACGTTATTTTCGTAGGACGAACTACCCTCGGAAATTGCAAAATCGCCGCTTTGATGAATTCGGCGGGGGAACTTAATGATGAATTTTCAATCGCGCCCTCTCTAGTGGAGTAAGTCAAGGTGGCCTCAAGCACCCTCCTCTCATATTAAACACCCAAAACTCTTGTCCTCAATTCAGGGGTAAATCTGTTCATAGCGTATGACTTTTTAGAAAAAAAAAGTTTCTTACAATATAATAATTATACTTTATCTACATAAGTCAAGATATTTAGCCATGGCCGGGAACAGGCAGTCTGTATTCAGTACCCATGCCCCCTCCCTTAACTCCGCCCCTCCGCGGGCCACCCCAACAAACATTCAACGTTCTCAAACATTCGAACGGTTTTAAATCATTTTTTTCGTAATCGATGTCTAATTATTGGTATAGATAGATCAACCTCCTGAAAGGACAGTAGTGATTCTATCTACTCTGTATACAATTTGCCATTTATACTATATATATATATATACTTATTATTGTTAGTAAACAGATGGAGAAAAAAGTAGAAGATAAAGATTGGGTGAGTCCCTTTGCTGGACGTTTCGGAGCTCCGGAGTAAAAATAATTTTATGCAATTAAAAATATTTTAAAAACTAAAACATTAGTGAGTGTAGGTACTATGCACATTTTTATCATTTAATTTTATTTTATGGACTTCATACTTTACTCTGGATTAGGCAGAGTGGTGTCCTTAACGAAGTTAGCCGAAATTTTAGGTCGGCAAAGGTCGGCTACCTGCGGGCCTAGTCTGAACTGCCAATCGACCATCGACTCGAACATGTCATATTGCCGTTAATGTTGGTAAAACAGTCAATGCGCGAAATATCTAGTTTGCAGATTAACTACGCGAGTGCGTTAGAGTGCAAAAAACGGGTTTTGCTGCGCAGATTGCCTAGTTATTCTGCAGATGCCCTAGATAATCTACAGATTAACGACTGAGCATCGTAATTGTGAAGATAATAGGTTCTTTTCTTTAATAAAACTAACACGACTTGATTTTTAAAATTAAGTTGCAGTGGTGGTTAGGTAGTTACAATTTTCGGTCGTTAATTTTCCCAATATTAAGTTAAGATAAGTAGTTAAATAGTTTAGTTTAAGTTTTAGACTTTACCCTAATGAAATTTATTTAATAAGTAACAATATTTTAAAAACTACGACACTAAATTTTAGTTTATTTTATTTTTTTATGGAAAACACACAGTTATAACAATAAAATTAAAACAATTAAGATTTAAACAGATAACACACCGATTATATATTTCCTACATATTCACAAACATATTATACGGTAGGTATAATTTTTGCAATTTTTTTTAACTAAATCAATTTTTTTAAATTCAAACACGTACGTATACATTTGTATGTACTCGTATAGGGTGTTTGTATGTATGTGTGAGGAAGAGAAAGAGATATTGTATGTCGGAAAATTAAGTTTAATATAGGTTTGAAAAAATATTTTATGTGCTTTAGATAGATATACATAAGTGTAACAATTTATACAATAGATTGTAACAGATAAAAAAGAAATATATAATTAGGTACTTAACTAGATATCAAATGTCTCACTTAGAACAGCATTTTTAAACTGTTTAATGTATTATTAAAAACGTCAACGTCCGATAATTTATTGTTATAAAATGAACATATTCGCGGTATAATTCAATTTTTATATGCATTTGTATTACACCTGGCTACTTTAAACAACTTGTAATTTCTGATATTCCAAGTGGGAATCTTAAAGGTAATTTTACTTAAAAAATAAGGTAGTAAAAAACATTGTTAATTATCTTATACTTATTGGTAAATTTATTATTTTTGTTGCAATCTAATGGTTGGCGACATTTATTTATTTGGTTATGTCTACAAATTTACATTTATTTTATTTTATGTACCAGCCAAGCCCAAGGCTTATCTGCTGAAAACCAGGTGTGTAAAATACAGATAATAATAATTGTGAAATATGTATAAATCATGTTTATTTAGAGTACATAGTATTTGTTTTTGCGACAAGCACAACTGTTTGTGGAACATTTACAACTTCAAAACTGTAGTAACCATAAAAACAACAGGACACGCGTTTAACAGGTTTAACGGTGTAGACTAAGTTTATGTGCAGATTATTCTTTATTCTTTATTAAGAGAAATCAACAGTCTTACAAACAATTGGTATTAATGATAAGTTTACATTCTTAAAAAGTATCTGTAAAACTAATCAGAGATTTCTACTGTTAATATAAACACTAAAAACTAAGTTAGAAACTAAACATGTATAGTTAAATTATGCTTGTAACTCTTAATCATATCAAAATGCTGACATGGCTTGAATTCACATGATATATGACATAATGAATCGGTTTAAATATATATATTAATTATTCATGTAACTGTATTGTATATAACGGTTGACTGAAAGGATTGCTTCTTAGCGAACAGAGTGCCAAAACAATTTATGAATGTGCAATTTATGTGCTTAACTAGGTAAAGTGCGGATACAAACTATTCCAAAGGAAATTTCGCACTTTAACGAAGCCCACGCGGTGATCTGCATATTAACCAGTTAATGTGCACATAGTCGTCTATCTCGCATTAACGGCAACATCATCACTTTCATTCGCTTGTGACTGGCGGTTAGACTAGGCCCGCTGCCCACATCGGCTGCGAGTGGCGAGGGTAGGGCGTTAGCCGAAATGAAATCTCCCATTTCGCCTGAATGTTCTTATACTTCACGGAGATAATTGTGAGGTACATATCCCTCCGACGTACCGAGGATAATTTCCACCGTTAGGGGGAAAATAAAGCGCGGGCATGTTTCAAACGGTCCTAATTGAGAGGTAATTCTGCGGAAAATATGATTCGCTACACGGTAATACCGGGAGTTGTATTGACACAGCGGAAGTGTGAGCGAGAAGGAGGCGTATGCGCAGCTGAGATGTATGCATGTTATTTGAATGCCTGGTCACGTTCGCCAAGATCGCCAATATCGCCATCAATGTGTACCGGATTGCTGCTCTCTATAACCGTTCACTTAAAAGTAACAGCTCTAAAGAACAGATCATCTGTTCATGACTGTTCTTCCAATTAGACCTCTATTGTATTTGACATAAACAACAGTCATAACAGTTTGGCGAATGAATTACAAAGCCATCTGTCACATACAGTTGAATAATTTTTATAATCTTTAATCTATTATTTTTTATATTTTATGTACACTTGATTTATTTTTCACCAAATAACAGAGCTTTATATAGTTGAATAATTACTATTACTTTCTAACAATACTGCTTGTTGAAAATACGTTTTCTTAATCGGTAATGCGCCAACATTACTGCAACACAGTATACGCGCTTCTCTCACTATTGCAGAACAGGTTTTCCTAGTGTAATCGCTCAGTAACTTTGCCTGGCAACTAGCGTGTTCACACACACATACACACTGGCATGCTACGAACGAAAAGTCCTTCTAGTACTGTCAACCTTAGGGTACCTACGATAATTGAAGGTAGATTACTTACCACACACCCTCACAGGCACTTTTACACCGTACACATCTCGCATGCATATTCTAAAATAGCGTTAAACTCAACAGCAAAGTTTTAAATATTTTTGTACATAGGCGTAAGCTTTAATTGGCCTTATAATTAACCCTTAAAAATCTATATACTATTGTTACGCTGTATGCTTACCTGTCAATAAATAAATAAATAAATAAATAAAACTGTCATGGTAAAATGTATGTACTCAGAAAAGAATAAATAAATATTATTATTATAAGTATTACGATCGAACAAATGTACCCTTTTTAATGTAGTACCTATTAGTGTAGCGTCATCTATTGAATCCGATAACAACTAAACTATGTCAGCAAATCGAACAGACCCTTTCAGCAGTCGGTAAGAAAGTAATAATTATTTACGCTAGATGGCAGTAATGATTCATAATAAACTGACTCTGCGTTCGACCAGCTCCGAATTCGCCAACAGACGACGCTAGTGTCCGGCATATATGTTTACTTACAACCCATTCAATACTACTTATTGAATAGTATTAATTCACAGTTAAATAATATAGGCATTATGGAGTATGTATGGTTGGCTTAGCTGCAATGAGCGAAAAAAAACACACACCTTTAAACCTTTTTAACGTTACAAAACCTTCCTTATAATCGAATTGTTACCATTCCCTTCTTTTCGGGTAACCAGAATCAATAAAAAGTTTTGAGCCAAAATAATAGGGAAACTCGGAACTTTGCTCCGGGGAAATTATAAAATTTCGCCCAGTCTCCGCAGATGGTCTCGTTTTCGCCGCAAGACCGCAAGAGGGCGCTTACTGAAAAATATTTAATTTTTTTCAAACTAAAGTAACTCTTTTTTTTTATTTTTATTTATTTGGGAAATAAAACAGTTACATAAGAAAAGATAAGATATACAGACGGTACACAATAATAATACAATGATAAAAATTGTGCCAACTTACAAGTATAAAATAAAACCATTTATATATTTCCACGGAGTGCGTATAAAATTAGTGTTTAACCTAAGAAATGCAAGAGGGATGAAGAGAGGGGGAGAGAGGGGAAAACTAAGTTTTTTTGAACGCCACTAAGTTGACATTAAATGTATCAATTTCTGGATATTTTAAATTTAAGGTTGAACACATTCTATAAATGGGTTAATTCTGCCCATAACTGGTTAAGAAGAATATCGGCTTTATGAAGAATGAAAAAGCTCAACTTCTACTTCTAAATCCAGAGGTCCCAGGTTCGAATCCCCGGTGGGTCAAATCTGGTCAGGTCCTTTTTTCGCCGTTGAGAATATTCAACGGTGCTTTTCTCAACGCTTTCGAGGGAGTTGAGTAGCAAGAAATAATGTTGTTTGCCTGTAATGAACGGCCTCGCATCGTGAAAATAAAAATAAGGCACTCGGAACTGCGCCCAGTAGCGTGTCCTCGAGAACACGAGCAAACTAAACAGTCTTTAGATAAAATATCTTCGAAGGGTTTAAGTCTAAGCATTTCATACGTTCGCGCCAAACGACGGGTAGTTGCCGAACGTGTTTTTTCTCAGTTATAAAGGCAAACGATTTTCAACCTTAGGACAGGTCGCGAGACAATGTCTCCTCACGTCGGGGAGAAGCGGATATGTGGAACATCGGATGCTAAATTTAGACGGTGAAGCGACGATTATCGACCTATTCTCTCCCGGCATCCCCTCGGGCGTACTAAGGAAATATTTCGAGTTGTGCGGCGAGCGAGCATAAATTACGGCGACGGCGTAAGACCTTACAGCGGTTTTGTCGACGGCACGTGGGATAGGTCGCTTCACTGCGCATTTCCAAATCATTTTATATATAAGCGGTAACTATATTAGACGAAATATTTTTATTAACAGACAAATTTATATATTTTTTGTAAATATTTTACTATATTTTTAAAGAGCGTTGCTTATAGGGCCATATGGAATAATTACTATAAAGGTACTAAGAGTTCCTTGACCTAAGATCGTAGAAAGTAGGTTTTAAATAAATGCATTTTACCTCCCATTTCTTTAGTGTGATATATAGACAAATTTATGCACGTATTTGTTTAATTAGATAAAATATAAAATGATAATGTTAAAAAAAAATACATTATAAAAACGATATGTATATGATTTGGATGAGGAATTTGTGGTTAAATGAGATGATAGAAAATTTTAAAAATTAAATCACGGTTAAGTGTGTGTATAATTAAAATAAATATTCATTTGGGTGTGAAGAGGTTTCGACCAAATTAATAAATGTAAAATTTTGTTTGTTTTTTTTTAAAACCTAATTATTCACGTAACATGCATTTCTTGTATAAAAATCGATATTTTTTTTCAATATCGAAATTTTTAAAATGTTATCTTCAAATGAATGCTACCAAAATGCGAATTTTACAGGTTTTAAAGAGATGTAGATGAGTTTATTTAAATTCAAAACAAATTACTATTATAGGAAAATTACCTAAACAAATGTAAAAAAAAAACAGAAACAGATTTTTTGGATGTCACCTGCCTTCTATGTATATATAGGATGTTTTTTTTAGAGGCGTGGTTTTCAATCTGGCACTACTTTTTTCCTAGTAGGTGTTTCTGACAGCTGTCACTTGATTTATGCTCAGTTTGGTTTGCCATTTCATAATGAATAGACTTACTCCTGAACAACGTGGCGTGGCCTCCAAGATCGTGCGATTTAACACCGCTGGACTATTTTTTGTGGGGTTATGTGAAGTCGCTTGTCTACGCAGATAAGCCGGACACGATTAACGCCTTGGAAGAGAATATTCGGCGCGTTATTGCTGACATACGGCCCAACTTGCTGCAAAAAGTGGTTGAAAATTGAGCCTCTCGGCTGGAATTTGTTCGAGTCAGCCGCGGCGGCCACTTACCCGAAATCATTTTTAAAACAAAATGGCAAACCCTTATCTTTATAATAAAACTAAATTCTTAGCCATAGCATCAAATTATAAGCGTTTTATCTCTTCTTGAAAACCACGCCTCTAAAATCATCACCCTATATATGAAAATTGTTCGAATTTGAATCCTGGGCGGTTTAAGTTAAAATAAGTTTTATCTGCAATGGTGAATTTTTGTTTTAAGTTGTACTTTTTTGCCTAAATAATGAGTCTAACGAGTAAATTCGTTATTTTTCAAACAATAAAAAACCAAATTCTGTCAACATTTCATAAAAACTTAAGCCAAGGTTTGTGTTATAAGCGCCTTTCGCTCCTGTCATAGAGTTTACGCCTTTCCGTTCATCGTGCAAGGCTTCTTTTCGCAGGCAACGATTTGCAGGTTAGAATCGTTCAAAGTGTAGCGTATAAGTAGACATTTATATGTGTATATTGGATAGAGTAGTGCGAATGCAATATCGTTGTCGCCTTTACGCGCGAAACAATACTATTGATATGAAAATGACGTTGCTTTTTCAGTGGCTTTGTTTCAGCGGCGCTTTGTCTGAAAACGGTTTTGTGCCGCGCCGCCGCCTGAAAGCTCATTTCAGCGCGGCTAAAAAGGACGCAAAAAGTCGCCGTCGCAACGCGGGTTTCATGAACTCGCGTCGCACGAATGCAGCGATGAAACCGATCGATGAAACCCTCGAGTTTCAACTCGGGATTGATGGCGAAAAAACCCGAAAAAGCGTATTTAAAAATACTTTCAGGGTAACCGTTTCAAGTCGTAAAATTCAAAATAATCAAAGCCAGTGGTCGAAATTCGGTCGAAATTCATTAAACATTTAAGTTTGAGCATTATTGAGGTACTTATACATACGCCATTAGCGTTTGTTTGCCTTAATTCCCTGAAATATCTATAAAATTTAAAACTTAATGTTGCAGCTTGCATTTAAATTAAAATTTAAATCTATGTTTCTTATTTCAAGGCGTTTTATAGTTGAGTGGAATATAGAAATATTATTGCAAGTATATATTCCACGGCACGGCTGAACCAGCGAGGGAAAATAAGTTTTGTACGGAAAATAATGACTTTTCTAAGCCCAGGTGAAACTTTACGACCAACTTTCACTGGCGTCTACCCCCAATATCGGCGATAAGTTGATGCGAACACAATCTGACATATTAGGATCAAAATTTAATATCGAATTACATTGTTAAGAATATAATAAAATAATAAATTAAAAACAAGCTTAATGCCTATACAAAATGTGTCTGTGCTGTTGTCGGTTGAGGAGGTCCTTCGTTTGGAGCCATTCCTGGGTGTGGAATCAGGTCATGCTCACCATAAAAATGCATTATCATCGCAACTGAACAAACTTGTCATGTTTCAACTCCGTAGGATCAGAGGAAGTGGTTCCAATTCGGCTTGCAAGATTTGACCTAAACAAACATTCCAAGCTAAATAAAAGCCTGTAAAAAACACAAATGCGGGTAGGTACGTTATTATGAATAATAACAAAAAATAATAATACAAATTGTTAAAAATTCAAAACACACAAACGTCTGAACAAATATTCTTGAACCATAGCTAAGAAAACTCTCGATCAAGTCATCTTTCAAACAAAAAAAAAATCTGAAACCATAAAAGATGGAGGGCTGTAGATTTTTTTCTATTTTACCCTGCTAGGTTATTAGTATGTATGTTAACACCCTGTATATTTTGTTTTTTAAGTACCTAACTTATTATAATCCCAATTCATAAGAAATCAAAAGTCCATTGTTACAGCCACGTACTGATTACGCAATTTGAAACATTCTGTATAGGCCGAGACGAAGCAACCCTCATGCCTACCCGAAATGCTGCCTTAATTAATTTTTGGTCTCGCCGATCAAATATTTGCAGGAACTTAGTACGAATTTGCCAAAGTGGTACAGACAACAGGCCTCGAGGCAGCGACATAAAAAATATAATTTGTTGCATTTTTAAAAATAATTTACACTGTGGGCGTAGACCACTTTTGGATGATTCGTAACCGATCCAGGTTAGGTTAAAAAACAACCGTTTGGATCACACCGGAGGGTTATCGAATAATATAATTAATATACAGGGTGTCCCAAGATCATTCCCGTAAATTTAAGGGGGTGTATATGTTCCCTGTTACGAGTAAGAAATTATATAAAAAATTGCAAAAATATTTGGACCCAAATTAATTATTTTTTACACTACTTTTGTGTAAAACAATCATAATATTACGGTAGCGTTCGCCAGGTTCGCCACATCGTGAATGCAACTCAAGGTCGAGCGGACTTAAACTCGTTTTACACAAATATATTAGGTTTTAAATAGAAACTTCAACATTTTTTTTTCTCGATTACCATAATGATTTTTTTATATAGTTTCTTAACAAATAACACTAGGAATCGTAGGACCTATTAGCTGTTTTTTTATTGGGATTGACCTTGGGACATCCTGTATCCTGTATCCTGTACTAATAAATCAAAGTCAAATAAATTATTTTGGGTCGTACTCAACTAAGCCAATTTTGGTTGTGCTAGAAAGAGACGAGATGGTGATAATGAAGCGTTAAAAATAGGATGAACGTGCGCGGATTCGAACCCGAGACCTTTGGCTCAAAAGTCAAACTAAGCAATTACGATCATTATTAGTTGAGCGTAAAAATTTACAAAAAAAAAAACATAAATGATGTTAAAAGGTTTTAATTTTTTATCTACTCAGACCTAAAAAATAACCTACCGTCACCGTTACGGCCATCCTAAACGCAAAACGACTGGGCTAAAAGTGCCGCAGGCGCAAGTGGAGATAGGAAATGAAGCAACCCTACACAAGTTAGTACGCGTCTGTAGGTTTTGGTTAAATAATTTACTATAAATTAACAATGTTTAGTTGCTTGCTTTACTCAAATCTTTATGAAAATTTCATCTCTCGGCAAATATAAATTTTGAAGAATTAATTTTATGAAAAACTTTAATAAAAACGTTACGTATTGGTTTGAACAGCGTTTGTTCCTACAAACCTTCCTAGGTTCCTAGCAACTAAATATTTGTGTGTCGCTGGCTCTTGGCCTACCACAGCCCCCCAACAGCCAACCCACCCTCAGTGCGTCCTCCCAATATCTGGGTCGAGATTGCGCAATCGATGGCATAAAATACAACCATTTTACCTTGGTGGTGCGTTTGTGACGGGAAACATCATTTTTACCCATTTTAGGATACTCCTCTGCCGAGCCCCTATATTGGCTTACCCCAGGTAGTTAGCTTTAGGGTCTTGCCGAGCGCTGTTCACACTGCATCGTGGCGTGACCAGCGAGGGAGACGGTAAGGTCGCTTATTTCCAAACACAAAAAATGAACAAAACTAGAAAATTTATCACCCTTAATTTATGTTCTATGCACCTTAAAATTACTTAAAATATCAAGGAACGTCCCAAACAATTTTACTCATTTAAATAGTGTAAAACACGACTTAGCCTCTTCACACATTTCTCTATTTTTAAATAATCTTTTTTTCAGTTTCTTAAATATATATTAATTTATGGTTGTGGGTTCGTGGGAAAGCTGGGTATAAGTCGTTTTTAAGACATATATAAAAAAATGTAAAATTCTACTACTCGATGAATACAGGACCCTTTAACAATGCTTAATTGTTCTGGGACACGGTATAATGGCACGGTATAATGGCTACCTGTGTAAAGTAGGGTTGGCCAGACGAAGAAACTAAGATATATTATTTATATAATATATTAAACAAAACAAAACTTAAATTGTGTATCTCCAGCATCAATATTTAATAACAATAATAATAATATCTCTTTATTGTTAAAAAACATAGCCTAGCAATTAATATATAGCAATTCTATATTATGATATTAGAGAGAAATACAACTTAAAATAAAAAATAAAAATTTAGTAATCTAAGGGGAATTTTAAGTAATTGTGTAAAATTTAATCAGCCATTTTAGTATTAAAATTTATAGTCCATCGATTTGTTAATATTTATATTTAAAACGCAACCTAAATATTTTATTTAAAATACAATAATCCTACATTTAGCTAAGTTTTTACCGAAAAGTAATATTATAACCAAAAAATGAACTGGCCAGTAATAAAGTCGTGTGTGCAGCGTATTATTTGAACTCGGCTCACTAGGTTTGGTTGAGAAAGCAAGTACTGTGTTTATCTAACTGGGTGTTAACAACTGTTCTAAGGTAAACTTTGTGTCGCCAGTGCATATGATATAATATTTTGTAATAGTATGTGACACATATGGTCATGTTATTAAATAATGTTATCTATGAAGATATCATGTACTGCATGTGTGAGTGAGGAGAGTATATTTATGTGTGTTAGTAAAAGGGGGTAATGTGTTTAGCGTGTGGTGTGTATGTTTATAAAAATCAGACGAGAAAGTTAGATGCCATTGTCTATTACTATTAACTAATTTAGTGCACACAAGCTATATTGAAATAGGTAGATATTTAATTGTTTCCTACCGTTTCGCGGTAGAAAGTAAATTCGATTATAGTACCGCATAGCGTTTATCAGTCCAGTCGGCTCTGTAAAATATTGCCAGTGTGCCAACATTACCTTTGGCTTAAAAGATATTTCGATCAACCAGGCCGTCGACTCGGAGGATAAATCTTGTCTGCGTACCTCCAGCTTCCTCATATGGCGCTGGTCTCATCTCGTCCGCCGCGACCTCCGGGCGTTGAAAGCATCTCTCGTGTGACCTTCATACTTAACCTAAGCACGCACGGCGTTGATTGCATTTCTAACTTAATATTTAGTATTTTTTTGACCCGAAATCCGATTTCAAAATAAGTACCTATATTCAGAAAAATAAGAAATATTTCAATAAGATGTCGCTAGATGTTTATGTTTCTAACATTAGCGATATTAATATATATTATAAACAGAATAAGGCCTAAAACGTTGCCATGAGGTACGCCGAAAGGGTTTTAAAGCTTCTATTCTGGAGGCTAGTTCAACGCTGGCGAGTTCGGTGTAGCTGCGAGACCCGGGCCAGGGCGGGACTAGGTTATTAGGAAACCACTCCACCTGTCGATAGCGCGTTCCATTCAGACGGTAACTCAATTAAAACGGATGTCTTTATAATAATGTAGTTCGCTTCGTGTATGACAAGCCATCTACGCTTCTATGCACGCCCACTATAGAATTATAATTGCTTGTACAAAACACTGAACGACACGAATGTACAGTCAGTGAAATATATAGGGATGCTTATGTGTCCGCAAATCTGGTTGCCATCGACAAGACAAGACCTAATTTAGGTTCTGAGTTCAGACGATGTTGGAATTTTGTTCTATTTATCAGCTGCGAGAGTACAAATACGTCATTCATTTGTATTGTTGTCCTTAATTCTCTGCAAAACCTATGAAATTAAAAACTTAATGTTTGAAAAAAAAAACACAATTACAGCTTGTGTTTGTATTTATTTTTTTTAAACATTTTTTTTTTAAATCCGTTTTAATGACTAGACATTCATAAAAGTATAAGATAGCATTAATAATTAATTTTGGTTAACATTACTTTATTAACATTGACAGATTATTGAAGAAAGAACATTTGAAATCACACAAAATTTAAAGATCTGTCAGTACTGTCAATAAATTTTAACTTTCTGCACTTCTTCTCGATACAAACTTTACCTTTGCCTTTGCCTTTGGATATAAATTTTTCTCTTCGTGTATTAAGATTTCTACCTCTAGATAAAGTAAAGCTGTGACGATATTGGCAATATTTTGAAATAATAAAATTATGTATGCCAACTTTTGAAGTGAAACTTATTTGCGCGCGGTTAACGCAATAGAGACATGGATGCCTGCAACTGAACGTGTAACGAAACCTCTCCTCTGCGCCGTGCGGGTTGAGTACTCTTATATGCCAATTATGACTTTTCTGGAATTCGAATCTATGGAAATTTCCATGGCGTGTCCAAATCATTGATGCTGAGAGTCCTCGATAGTGCATCATTCCTTGGAATCTTACCTCCATGACCTGCAAACACTACAGTTCTGGAATGAATGTTCTCGACTTTCTTTCCGTTTTCATGTCTGTTAGTTCCTAAATATTAAAAATGGGAGACCTGCTCCAAATTCTTTTGTATAGCAAAATTTTGTTTACACCGATTATCAGTCGAATTATTTAATAAACTATACACAATTAATTACCCTTTAAGAATTAAAAAACACTATTTTTTAGATTTAGATAAATGCAATGTCGGCGTGGGTAAATAATAAAATATATTTTATAAATTGCTCTAAATTCAGTTTCTGACCGCTGATTCCGCATTGTGGTAATTTTAAACGGGTTAACCTCAAATACAAATCATGCAAAACTCTTAGGATTTACTTTGAAAGGACGGACGCCTTTAGAGAAATTTCTCGACGAAAACCTTTGTTCTTTTCTTTTCAGCACTACCGTTCTTGAACCCCACAGAATTATGCGATGTTCTATTCTATCCTAGATCGGAGGAATCTGATAACAAAAAAAAAAATAAAAAAATGAGGCGTCGCGTTGTAAACTTAAATTCATTTTGAATCGTCCTTAATAACATCAAATTACTCCAGGTTTCTACTCAAAATTCTGCTATCTTCCAGTAAGGTGTCGGCAACGTTCAGTTATACTTAAACTAAATATTAAAATTAAATAGAAATATATAAATATAGAAATGTCATGTTTCCACTGGCAAATCAGGCAAGATCCATCGAGCGTAAGTAACGCCGTTCGAGCTCGTCGGGGCTGAGGCGGGGGGGTTCCCCTCCGCGGTACGCCGTCGTCACGCTGGCCAGTGCCCCTACATCATGGAGTCAGTAATCTTGTAATACGTATCGGAGTTATTATGTAACTAGTTACTAATGCAATTAAGTATCTACAAACAACTACGCATTATTAACTATTTTGTTAAGAAGCGTATAAGTATAAGTACACAATTACTGTGGTAAATTTTACCTCACTACGTTCGCTACCTAGTGGACTTTTATTTTATTACATAGTATTTATCGCATACTGGGAACCATTTGGGTTATGACCAAATGAAAGATACGGTTAAACATTACATAGTATTAAAAATAAAGAAATGAATACACGAACTTATAAAAATAGGCTTTACTATTCGTTAAAACTATCTGCGACAGTTGGTGTATGTGGGAAAATATGTTAAATAATAAATAAGTACCTCTTCTTAAATTAAATAAATTCAGTAGGTTTGTCTCTCAACGAGAAAGTTTAAAGACTAAAGTAAAAGTTGAATAATTTTAGTATATTATCAGGATTATAGGTAGATAGATAGATATTCATTCAAGAATACATAACAAAATTAGTGATGGATAATAAATGGAATATATATAAATTCTCAAATACCCTAAAAAATCTATTTTGGATTTAGCGTTTAACACATTCTGCTCCGTACTTAAGGGGATGGGACCCATTTTTTAGTGTAAGTTTTAATTTCTTATAATTGGTAAATAATATGTACAAAACTATGAAAATGTTTTTTTTTCTATTTAATATTATATTGTAAATAAATCTCGAATTATTTACCACCAAATCCATCAAAAAAATGCAGTAAAACGATGACGTGTTTACCCGCACACGGCACCCGGCTGATGACGGAATATTCCGTCATCGGCGCTGAGAGTGTTAAACATAATTTTTAAAAAATACTATTACGCAAAACACACCTATCAGCTTGTTAGCTTTTGTACATATGGGTTTTATATAAGGATCAAAATCAGCACCGTATTACCCAGAATCATAAGATCCGCCCTAAGCTTGCAATCGAATATCGCTCGCGTAACATTGAAATGAGGCCGTGTAGTGGGCCTCCAAGTCAGCTTTATTCCGAGATTTATTTCCCCGCCCGCCTAAACTGACTTCCGCCCACGCCCCTCCCCCTGAAATGCGATTAAAGCATCCTTTATGCCGCGCGTGCAGATGGTGCCGTTCGCTTACCTCTCCCGTTCGTAAATCGATTACTTCTTTTAAATCAGCCCATCACTCGCTGATAAGGGAGAAGGGAGAAGGGAGAAGGGACACGTCGAAACGCGAGACGGCAATTGTCTGCAGGCGAATGAAGTGTCAGGTAATTAAAAAACATTTTTTTTTCGTTAAGCAGTGATGAATTGCCAACAGTCCGGGAGCTGGTGAATATTTTTGGAATACATTCGGAAGTCTATAAATCTAATCTTCAGTCGTGATTAAAAAATTAGAAATTGTCGCAAGAAAGACATCTATCTCTTTCTTGCTACTCTATTGTTCACATCGCGGCTGATTCCGACACTGGTGCGAAGAGAGCGACGTGCCGCTGGTCCCAATGCTGATAATATTGAACTATTGAAAGACATTTTTAAAAAAGTGATAAATAAACGTTTGTAATCTTTATCTTTATATGACTTTTTTTCAAAAATGGCTTGAAAAATCCTAAAAATATTTATTTATTATTCATTCATTTTTGTTTTTACATATAATAAATATAAATAGTGTTTTAATATAAATATAGATACCGCAAGATTATTTTTTTTTTATTCAGCACACAATAAATTTACAAAAACTAACCGGGATTGGAACTAGACAAAGGTTCAATTTATTTCATTTCATTTTTTAATTTTGTAATCATCATCACTTCTGAGAACAAAATTTTTTAATTAAATCAAAAGTGCGAAAATTAGTAACAAAAAATGTCCGCTTGCTCCCGGTCTATAAAGTGTGCTATAAAAAATATATTTTTTGAAAATGGCCGTCAGTTATATCCAACTACGTATGTATGCACCTTTACAATTTAAACATACGAGATACTATCGAATATATGCAAAATAGGTGGGTATATTATAATAATATAAAAGGGAAAATATATCATTACAATAATGATTAGGAACGGATTGAGAATGCACTTTTTATTACACTTCTGTAATACAATACTGAATTATTCGATTGTTATTTTTTTATCTGAGTGCGTTATTGTTAAAGAAAACAGTTTTTTTTGTAAGAATTAAACTGTGTGACACCATTTTTAATGTTTCATTATAATGTATCACCATCTGCCCTAACTCAAGCAAAAAGATTGAGTATCAATTAATAATAACGTCGATGCCATTTTCAATTGGCGAAAATCGGGAGCTATGCATATTTCTTTCAGTCAATCGCATAGACCGCAACTTAAAATACGTTTGAGAGTAATGTTGCTAATCTCATGCTCTTTTAGGTAGATTTCTTTAGGAAAGCTATAGATTTCTTTAGGAAGTGTCTTTAGGAAGACATCTATCTATCTGTATCACTTTCTTGCGGATACGACACTGCCGTAGGTTTACACCAATCACTTTCAAATTGATTCATAAAAAAAAGTATTTTTTTGCTATAACTTTCTTAGTATATAAGATATCGAATTCATTTAAATTTTATATTATTCCTTAGATTAGGGCCTGAAACTTATCTTAGTAAACTTTTTAGATAGCACAAACCATTAGTCCTAGGGGTGGGGAAAAGTGGTTTTTTAAAATAAAAAAAATCATACCTTCCTAGAGGCACAGGATTGAATCCAACGATCTTTTAAAACATATAGATACGGCAACCGAGGGTGAAAAACGCACCACGCCAAGTACGCGTATCTCGCTCGCTCGCACGCGTCATCGCGGAGTGTCGTCAGGTTTTCACAAGGACGATTTGTTCGACATGTCGTAACTATATGTTTTTGATATGAGCAACCGTTACGGCACAGTATAAAGAGTGATTCAGCATGAGCAATCACGCTGCGCAAGATTACGGCGGGTTGAGGTGCGCGAGCTGCCGCGCAATGTTTGATACAATTGGAGTTCCCTGCTTTGCTGCGGCGAAATCCACCTCCGCCTTCCGGCGTGCCGAAGGGGATTTTTGATGCGGTCAATATGAACAGAGTAAGCAAACAGAGTAAAAGTGACGCGCCACTCGCCACTTCCTTAAAGTTCGGCGAAACACTTGAAAAATAAACAAAGTTTGCGAAAAGGCACTTAGCGGTAATTTTTTTAAAAGTCCCACGGGAAAGTTACTTGCAAGTTTTCTTAGACAGCAGCCTTTGAAAGATTTGAATGCTTCGCTTCAAAATAACGCTTTAAAAAACGTCTCAAAAACTCGTCAAAAACGTGTTTATAATTTTTTTTTATTTATTGAGAAATCATGTTGGCCGATGAGTACAAGTCTATAACCTTCCTAACTAGGTAATAGTTACCTGTTCTAAGGAAGGTTATATATGAAGTGTTACAGTGAGCATACGAGGTGTGTTCAAAAAGTATCGCGACTTTTGTGTTTTTTCTAAAATTATTTACTTATTCATGAATATCTATTTTATCCCCTTCAAAGTAATCCCCATGAGATATTATACACTTGTGCCAACGGTTTTTCCAATCTTCGAAGCACTTCAAAAAATCATTTTTTTTTATCTTGTTCAGCTCCTCCTTCGATGCCGTCTTTATCTCGTCAAGCGTAGCATAACGTAAGCGTAGCAGCTTCCATTGGGATGATTGAGCTTTGGTTTCCACGTCATAACCATAAACCCACGATTCGTCACCAGTTATAACCCTCTGGAGCAAATTTGGGTCGTCGCGGACAGAGTTTAACATCTCATTAGCAATGTTCATGCGATGCTGTTTTTGGTACGAATTTCGCGGCGACCCGTCTCATGCCCAAATCATTGATAAAAATCGAATGGTACGAGCCAATCGATATGTTTAGGTCCTCAGCAACTTCTCTAACGGTGATTCGACGATTGGCCAATACCATTTTCTCCACTTCATTAATTTTTTCGTCTGTTTTTGAAGTGCTCGGGCGTCCGGCACGCTCTTCGTCGTTCACATCTTCTCGGCCTTCTGAGAACATTTTGTACCACCGATAAACGTTGCTTTGGTCCAAGGTAGCTTCTCCGTATGCCACAGTCAACATTCGGAATGCATCCGCGCACTTAATTTCGTTTTTCACACAAAATTTGATACAGGTTCTGTGATCCATTTTTTTGAATAGGTAAAAATCGAAGACGATCCAAAACACGTGCAAGCAAAGCAGCTGTCAACAATTAAGTGAACATTCAAAATAGCCGAGCTTGTCGGCATAAGTGAGAGACATGAGTACCAACATAACGCCACAAAAAAATCGAAATTCGAATATACGTAACCCGCGAAAATTCAAAAGTCGCGATACTTTTTGAACACACCTCGTACAAGAGACCAGCGCAAAACCCTGTGAAAATATGGGTGTAGTGTGTGAGAGGGTATAAAGTGATATTTTTTTGAGAGGAAATGGAATTTATAAATAATTTGTCTGTTAAGTAAAATATATCTACGTCTTTAAAATTATTACTAATTCAATAATAATTGAATATATATTAAAATTTTATAAAAACATTATACACAGTGAAGAATTTCATTGCAACTGTAAAATAATTTTAAAGGCATTACTGAATAGAATTTATTTATTTATTTAACGTCATTTACATGCACTCTTATAATATATAGCAATAAAATAGTGATTACATAATAAATACATTGTTCGTAGGTACATTATTGTAATTTGTAATCACGTGCAATGGATTAGTTTTGTGCATCACCTTAATAGCACAATGTGCTGTTCCAAGGACACGTCAATCATTTATGGATCTAGTTAAGGATTTCGACGCAAGCTTACTGCTTAATAAACCTACAAATACATAAAATTAATATATTTGTAGTTTTGGACAACGGTCCTTAAAATTCTTAGGCCCCAAACTCCACAATAATCTTCCGGAGTTTATAAAGGAAATAGGTAACCTGAAGATTTTTTCGAAAAAAAAATAACTTATGACTGATAGATAAAGGAAGACAAGAATCTGCTGATTTGTTAAACATTTTGTTTTAACATCTTATTGACCATCTTTGTTATTATATTTCTTAGCTAATATCCGAACTATAAATGAATACATATGGAAATGCAAATATATATAAATAAAAATATTAGTATTGTATGTATTTATATAGAGAAAATTTCTCAAATATGCATGAGCTCTAATAGTATACTCATTACGTATTTTATTTTTATTTTAATCCAACTATATATATAGACATATTTGTCTGAACATTAACATTATATGCGACAACATTGTATATATATATATATATCTTTATAGTTTAATTTTAATTTATTTTCTTACAAATATGCGTTTTCATATTTCTCTGTAGGTGCATTGACGGTTTGACATTCTTAGTTGTAGCACAGTATAACACTGCCTTCCTTAGTACAGACATAGTCTAGTAAAGAAGGCAGGGCACAAAATGTAGCAGTGTTAATCGCTCCCTGTGCATTTGCAATATTCATTTATAACTGTGATTTCTACTACTACATTTATATTTTTTTTGTCAAATTAATTATGTACAATAAATATTATACTATGAGTAAAGTAAATAATCTATAGATAAATATATAAAAGTAAATATAAATATATACACATGTGTTATTAATTTAAATACAATAGAGACACTAAATGATTACATACATTTACGCCTGTTTAAATAACATTTTACAATTTTTAACTCCCTTTTCCACTAACCATTAAGTAATTACACCAGACCTAATTTTTATATTTTTAAGATGATTTATTTTTTTGACCAAAGGTGGTCTTCATTTTAGGTACACTCGACATACCCTTTTTGAGTTGTATGATCTTTCTATACAATTAACCCTCATTGATTTACTCAAACGAAACGACGGTCACTAGAACAGATTAAAGCCCAGTTGAGTAACCATAGAACCTTAATGTTCACGTTGTATTGTAAAATTTTGAATTGAATTGAATATTCCAACTGCCACAGAATGGATAGGACAACAGTTAGCTTGAAAAATCGAACACGGCCAAGCCGTTATGGGCGGTTATTCGCGCGCAGACGTTGGCACTTCCGCAGCAAGCAAATACACCAAATCAAAATTGCATTATGCGGAAACGATTTTGCAATTAATATTATAATCGACTATTCGAACCACAGCACAGCACTCGTGGGAGAAATTTCAATGAGTTATGCAACATAACCGAATGAAGTCACGAATTTGCCATTTCCATACGAGGCCATAAGGCTTGTTATCCTATGTTCACTGATCTGCGTAATTGTATGCGAATTGCATATTCCATGCACGAGTTGATTGAAACGTCAACGTATCAGACATTGTTACTTAATCTGCTAAACAGCAAATATTAAAATACTTCCTTAGACGTGTTATTATTAACAGATAAATATATATTAGGGTTCACGCAGAAATATATATTTCAAAAAAATGAAAATATAGACGTAGTATTGCATTTAATCAACCTAATAAAAAACTATTAAAATTAGCTAACCTACCTTACCACAAAAATCAATAAATAAATAAATAAATATTTTTGAACGAGTACAATGCAAATGCAATAATCTCTTTTTGTGGCGTGTTTCATTTTCGATGACACGCAATGGTTTCAAACAGCTCAGCGGAATTAAATTAAATTTCAATCTACAATCTGGCGAATGTGTCTATCTTAAATTTATTTTATTTGCAAGTAAACTTACGCGAATGTTTATAATTTCAAAATTAACAAAAATATGACCGAGTAATTCGGTTTATTTTTAACAGTACAAAATAAATGGCGTCGGAAATACAAGAATCTATGTTAATTATTTATTCTTTATTGAGAGAAATCAACAGTCCTAAAACAATTGGTATTAATGATAATTTAAAAAGTATTTGTAAAACTAATCAAAGATTTCTACTGTTAATATAAACCCTAAAAACTAAGTTAGAAACTAAACATTTATAGTTAAATTATGCTTGTAACTCTTAATCATATCAAAATGCTGACATGGCTTGAATTCACATGATATATGGAATAATAAATCGGTTTAAATGTATCTGTCAAAACATACTTTTTTTTTTGTCAAAAAAGTATTAACATATGTCGTACCTAATACAGTGGTGTGAAATAATATGTATTTGCTTGTGAGTGTGTGTGTGTTGAGTACAAGTAAGCTTCTAATCAAAGAGACAACGTTGCAATCTGCATTCTGCCTAAACGCGGGTAGGCAAGTAAGTTTGTATCTATGGCAGTTCACACAATTTAGAGCAACGCCGCATCAGCACAATATAATGACCCTTACAGACTACACAATTTGTCGGATCCAACTTCCGGCGAGCGTGTACAAATACGTCATTAGCGTGTGTTGTTTGCGTTGTGAGTCGAAAAAGAAACACAATTACAGAATGCTGAATTATATTTACGAATGTTTTCAAAATATTTTTTTTAGTGTCTGAAAGTTGAAGGTTCATGTAAAGTAAGTCCATCCTACAACGATTTAAAGTATTCATTACGATAAGGCCAATATGCTTTACCCTTAACACGAAGTGAACGCAGCTTTTCGCCTAAAGTGACTTCAGTTTCGATTGTTTTGCATCGCAAAACTGCATTTTAAATGCATTAATCCACAATCAAAAGTATTAAAATTTCTTGGAATGACATTCAGTGCACATTTAAATGTATCCCTGAAAATAATATCATCATTTTGTAATACTATTTACATTATTTAAATTTGCAATTGGCGTATTATCATTTCGGCTTTCACGCGAATATAAGTATATCGGAATCTAAAAAAAAAAATAATAAATGAATTAAGATTAGACAGGGTTTAATTTAAATAATTACATGTACTCTTTTTTTAAACTTATTAATTACGCTTTTTGCTTTGACATATTACTACATTGGCATTGAGAGACTATTGAAAAAGGAATATTTGAAATTACACAAAATTCACATATGTGTCAGTAGTATAAATTTGATGTATTTGTAACACATATTATAGATAAATTTTAGATTTTAGATTCCCACCCTCCTCCGTGCGCGCAATATTCTTAAAAAGGGGTATAAATTTTCTCACGCGTAATAATATGTGGATAGGTAAGAGAATGGTATGACCTAAAACACATTTTTTAAACGTGTGTGTCTGCGATTTGTGTCCAATTTGTTGGACACAACAAATCGTCGCCGTTTGCACCATATACTATGGTATAAGCGTGAGTATCGGCAGCATCCCAAGGGCAACTTGCTATCCATCCTTGTGCCCATTTAACCCTTCGTTACTCGCTTCTCGCTGCTACACTAATTAACGCCCATCCCCTACTTACTCATACGTACATCTTTGCGCTGAAGATTAATCTTATTTACCAAAAGGCTATTTAAATACATGCATGTTAGGCTTAGCGGTTAGTCCTCAACTTCAGCTTAATATGGAAGGCACAAAATACTGTGTTTTAGTATTTAGTATGTTGCAATGGCAGCCGATATTCACAGTGTCAAATGAATGCGTACATTAGAATACTTCCCGAAATGTCAGTCCTTGCTTAAAGTCGTTCTTAATTAGGATCAACTTAACTTTTAAGCATGACATAAATTGAATTGTGTATTTCAGTTACTTTTTAAGTTAGACTTTGTTAAGAGTACTTAGTTCGCTACTCGCCGCTATGGTTTGTGTATAACTTTTGACAAGACGCGTCATCTGACGTTTTGAGGTCATCTGATGTTGTCTGCTGTAGGATTACTAGGACTTTGCCATGCGTGTTTGCTTGAATTGAAGATGTTCAAAATATGCTAATCCAGTCAATTTTAATTAGAAAATATAAAATCAAGTAGAGACGAAAACCACAGATGACAATACACGGCGACTGTAGCGCCGTTAGAACTGAAATCGCTCCTAGCAGCGTATTTTAACACTGTCTTAAGTTTGACTTAAGGCCTAAGTAGTAGTTGTTTTGATTCTTCGCTAAGGCAGACTTTTAGCTTCGACTTAACGCTAAGAGTGAGTTGAAATACGATGTTTATCGGTTAAGTCTAACTTAAAATTTAGGTTAGTCTTAACTAGGACATGATTTTCGGCCTTTAGATTAGGTGTACACGCGAAGCTAGCCACGCAGAGGTGCAGATTGCACCTCTCCGAGGGGAGTCAGGTCCATGCACCTTTTGTGTTTTCTTTTTTATCTTATCTGGCTTATAAGGCTTATCTGCTGGAAACCGGCTGTGTAATATACAGATATTAATAATTATGAAATATGTACAAATTATTTTGTTCTGTATTTTACACGTCCTAAACATACATTGATTTACATTTTATTAGCTTAGAATTACAAACAAAAAATAAGAATAATTATAATAACATTTTAAAACAATAGTTAACACGCTAAGTTAATTTATCTACAAACAATTAACGAAAATGTTTTTTTTTAGTAAAGTTCTTAGCAAATTATTACAAAATAATGATATAATGAATTGCAACGCTCGTTTACCGTAAACATTTTTAAATGCAGGTATAAACAACATTTCATTTTGTATTTGCCGTGTACTATATATATGTTGAACGAGTGTTTTGAACTTGTCAGAGTCAAAAAAGTGGACCACCGCCCTATACATAAACAACGCGTTTACCAGTAGAATGCATTGATTATGAATGTTTTAAACTGTGTATACAGCAAAATTTATTGATGTAATTGAGTGTGTAAGTGTGTGAGTGATTTATGTATGTGTATGTTCAAACAGAATAATACACTATGTGTGGTTTTAGTATGTATAAATATAGTTAAAGAATTAAGTAATATAAATAATAATATGGTTGTATATTCTATTGTATGTGTATGCTCTGATTGACGGAACAGTTTTAATTTCCCCCGGGTCTCACAGCTGACGCTTCAGAGTACAGTATATAATTGGAAAGGTTTTCAAAACATATGAACAACTTCAAACTAAGAGAATATTGGAAATCCACGGATTGTCGTTGGATCGTGTAATGGCCCCCTTACCAAAACACCCCGCCATTGTCGCGAGATTAGGCGCGCGTGTGTGTCGCCTTAAGACCGACGACACGCCAAAGCATCAGTGTAAACGTGGCTTTAATGGAGATGCCGTGAACTCCTTCCCCGGCTCCTTCTCTTAACCTTAAACCCGACGAGATCTCTCCGCAGTACGTGACATTGCAAATGGATTTTTTACGAGTCCCATTAGCATATTTTCTTCGCAGCCTGTCTATTTCGGCTTTGATGGGTTTCACAGCTAGGACCCGCTAAATGGAGCTTCCTTCTGCGGATCCTCCGAAAGATACGCATAGATACAGATTGTATATGGATTCGCTGATTATTCAATAAAATAATGGATAAATCATTTCCAATTACGAGGGAAAAAAATATAACAAACTCATTTGAAAACGTTATTATGCTACGAACTTCAGAGTCTTGAGCTCAGAAGATCGCGAGCTGATATGTTGATTCTATATAAAATTGCCAATGGTCATCTTCTGGGGCTCATAGATTTCCGGGTTCCATCTAGACTATTCTAGACCCACTCGCCAGTGTCAGATATTCCATCTGTCACGGTTGGGTACGAATTACGCACAGAATTCATATTATACGAGTACATAAGCTTTACAACGGCATGTTGAGCACCATTGATATGTTCAACACCACCTTCCCGGCATTCAAGAGAGTGTCTACTCTACCTCTAACCCTAGAGTAGTATATTTAGTATACAGTATATATTAATAAAACTAATAGAAGAAATAAATGTTATTTATATAATAATTATATTACTCTAAGACCTTAATGTTTAATTAGGTTACCTATTTTATTCCACAGTCCATACTAAATAAAAATAAAATGGCAACACAGCCTACATACCATCTAAATACGGGACAACAGAAACAATTGAAACCATAAATCCAGGTTGTTTTGTTAAATCAGAAATTGATTACAATTTAGGCTACGATCTACAGAAAGATATAAAAATAAAAACAATGTGATTATTTTGAAGAAGAAAACACTAAATTTATTAAATTTGAAACCAATATTTCGAGTATAGATCATCAAAAAATAATGCAAATGGTACAAAGGTCTGTTGTATTAATAAAGCAAATAGACTTTACTTGTATCAGTTGCAAGTGTACCCTTGATAAATACGGTTTGATTTATATCGTAAATGACCACGATGAGTCAAATTTAATATGCTTGGTTTGCAAAGAAAAACAAAAATGTTTACCTTTGATTGCTATTCTGAACAAAATACGACATAAATCATATAAAATAAAAAATTATAGATATAAATTTAAAGGGATTTAATAAGGTATAAAATAAGAAATAGTCTTCAATAAATCACAGTAATTCCTTACACAAAAGAATACTATTCTAGTGTAATAAATGTTATAGAAACTTTACAAGGCACGATTTACAACAGCATATTGATGCAGTGTATCGGAAAATATTCAGATGCAATGAGTGTGGTAATGCGACTTCAAGTAAAGCAGGTTTACAGATACATATTGATGCAGTGCACCAAAATATAAGAAAATTTAAATGCAGTTTCTTTTACAGAGACTTTTTTTTTTTAGAGACACTTTTACAGAGACATATTGATAACGTGCATAGAAAAATAAGAAGTTTTAAATGCAGTGACTGCGATCACGCGACTTCAAGTAAAACACTTTAATTTTGACACTGATGGGCAGATACCGCAAACAGATGTAATGCAATTTAATAAACCGACGCGAGCGCTCGTGTCTGTTCGCTGTAATGCAATCGTTGGGAACCCCCGGCACGTGCTCATATCTGTTTTGTTTACGGTTATGCGTTATGGCGTCGGGCGAGAGGCAAGATGGCCGCCGCGCCGCAGCTGTTCGCAACCAATTTCGCTCGCGCGTGTTTGCACGAGATACCTTCGAATTTTCCACCGCGTACGCATTATGCGTGTATATTAAGGCGAAGCCACGAAATAAATATTAATTTCGATTCATTTAGACCATTTTTTCTATGAATAGCATTTGGCAACCATTGAATATTTAATCGTAAAAAAAAATACCTCGATATTAGGTTTTCAACATAGTAAAGGCAGATTTAAAAATTCAATTCTGTTTCTGAGAAATTTAATAAATGATAATATTTTTTTTTTAGTTGAAATACTCTTATAAAAGACATTACAGCCTTGGAAAAAATAGTAATTGAAAGGCAAATGAACGGTCTAAAACAGTGATTCCCATAGTGGTCTATGACAACCTGCAAGAGGTCTACGTCAGCGAAAAAAAAAAAATGGGGGTCCACGATAGTGGATCTCAACATACACTGATAGTACCTATTTACTTACATTATACTATCTTAAAATATAAAGACATATACATTATTTATAAAAGTACCTATGAAGTAAAAAAAATATTATTAATGTTTATAAAATTTTGTAAGTTGTAGGATGCAGGCATTCGCTTTGTGGTCTTTGGTAGTCTCAGAGCTTCGCGAACTTACACTGACTTGTTCAATTCGTCACTCTATAAATATGAATGTAAGACAAATACGTTTATTTGTTTCCTGAATCTTGAAAAGGAAAGTGTAAAAATCAATATCAGGTAAGTAGGGGGGGGGGGGGGGTCTACCCAAAACCGAAAAATATGGCAAGGGGTCTACGACACAAAAAAGTTTGGGAATCTCTGGTCTAAAACATAGAAAGGTTTGTTTTTACATTTCTGTTTTATGAAGCTGTAATTAAATAAAAAACCAACAATTGCTGACTGACCTATAAGATAAACCATCGAATTTCGAGGTTGACTGTCAATATATGTCAAACGAAAAAAAATTATTCTTACTAAAATAATGTTATTTTAAATACAGGGGCTACCGGTTTGGGCTGGAGCCGCGACTAGCTAGCAGTCAACAGTTTCTCAAACATCAGAACGATTTCGACGCAATTTTTATTGATTTATTGTTGATAATTGTATAATTGCCTATATAGATTTGGACGCTGAAAGGAGCAAAGTAAATAAACACATTCTGTATAGGTGCAAAGCACTCACTCTAAAAGATACTTAAAAAAAAAACTAAATATAGGGTGATGATTTTAGAGGCGTGGTTTTCAAGAAGAGATAAAACGCATATAATTTGATGTTATGGTTAAGAATTTAGTTTTATTATAAAGATAAGGGTTTGCCATTATGTTTTAAAAATGATTTCGGGTAAGTGGCCGCCGCGGCTGACTCGAACAAATTCCAGCCGAGAGGCCCAATTTTCAACCACTTTTTGCAGCAAGTTGGGCCGTATGTCAGCAATAACGCGCCGAATATTCTCTTCCAAGGCGTTAATCGTGTCCGGCTTATCTGCGTAGACAAGCGACTTCACATAACCCCACAAAAAATAGTCCAGCGGTGTTAAATCGCACGATCTTGGAGGCCACGCCACAGGCCCACGACGCGATTTTTACTTTTACTCTATTCATTATGAAATGGCAAACCAAACTGAGCATAAATCAAGTGACAACTGTCAAAAACACCAACTACGAAAAAAGTAGTGCCAGATTGAAAACCACGCCTCTAAAAAAACACCCTATAGCTAACTGTTCAACGCGACTTTTCGAAAGACTAATTTCATTTAAGCACGCCTCTAAGTAAAGTTAGACTTAGAATTCCTTAGAGTTAGATTGGCCTTTAATAATTAATATAGTATATTGTACTTCACGATTTATCCACTGTAGGTATATGTCGGCGAATTAAATTTTCGATCATTTGCCTAAGGAAAAAACAGTTTGCACATTAGTCAGGAAAATTAAATAATACTATTATTATTTATTTACTGTGTGAATAATAGTAAGTAAAGATCGATTTTATGAAATGCTGGATGAAACTTACGCTAAAAGTACAGCTAAGAGAAGGAACGTATCGATCAGGCAATTGACATAAATAAGAAAAACATATATCAATCTTACTAACTATAGATATCCCGGGTAAAAAAATTGCATATGATACTTTTTTATTTTAATTTATTTTTATATGGTACTCCAACAAAATATTGAACATATCACTTATTTACATCAATTTTAGACACTTAAGTAAGAAAAACCTTATAAATAAATAAATAGAAATAAATAGAGAACACCACATGCATATAAAATATAAAACAGAGTTTAAACTCAATAGATATTGAGATATGGATATTATACAAATATTTATTTATTTATTTATTTATTCTCCACAGTATTACATTTTTACAATTACAAACTAAACTTATTACTAGTATATAAAACCAATTATGGATTTCGGTCATTTTACTTAATAACATTAACATAAAAATTTGAACATTGTTCTTAAATATATAGATTATTAATATTATATACGTATAGAGTAGATTTTTTTTTTTAAGTTTTATGTGTAATTTGTGAGTGATGTTTGTGGTAGTTGTGAGTGTGTGACACTTGTATGTTAATAAAAATAAATAAAGTAATAAATTAAGTATGGTTTTAGTATGTATAAAAATAATTTATAATGAATGTGATGAAAATATAGTATGTATGTATATTTTATATGTAATTGCAATTACAAGTACTTATATGTATTATAAAAATATAGTATTATAAAAATGTCTGATATTATACTGACATTTGGAAAATTCGAATGCTTTTTAATATTTTTACAGATTGAAAATTTTTAACCAAATTATATAGCCAGAATGTTCAAAGAAGAATTAATATTGAACGCACAGATAGTTGCATTGCTTGAGGTTTAAATACAGGCCTGTATTTTATGAAAGCTTTTCACACTCACCTATCCATCTGTGCGCTTATGCAATACGGTCAAACTTTCATTAAAGTAGTAAAACAATGATTTAAAAAGAAACAATAATTATGAAAAACGGTGAAAATGTAACGAATATGACGTGAAATGAATGAGAAATGAATGGTTTAATGAATATTTACAAGAATAACTTACTTTCAACGTAGGATATATGAAAATGAAAAAGCAAGCCTTTTGTCGAATTTAACAATTTGCCTACGACAGATCCTTAAATATTTTTTAAACGTATTAAACTTTAGTTTAAGTTTAGTTAAGTTCAGAAATTTAAATCCTTATCAGCCATGCTTTTTATGGTAAAACTTATCATTATACTCTTTATATTTAAAGCGACCATTTCACCCCTTCACAATATGTTTACTAAAAAATACGTTGCCGAAATATATGTGTATTCAACAAACTGTCCAGAGGAGGCACACTAAAACCTTATGAAAACAAAGCCGCCAAGCAAAGAATCTTCACATGCGAAGGTTGGCCGTCGCTGACCCCCGCTAATAACGTCGTTGGCATTGTGTGCGGCACGACGGCACTCGAGGGCACTCCGAAACGTTCGCGCGCGACCTTGCCGCCGCACTAGACATGCTTCGTCTAACCTCCCTCGGGCCGGAGACGTTTTTATGCACACTCGCAAACCAGGGGAACGTCCGGGTGCACAATGTTTAGCGCAACCGAGTGTTTTGGCACTAACTGTGCTTTGCACAGAAAAAAAAACGAAAGTGTGTAAAACTTCTGTAGGGAAGTTGATTAAATCTACACTATAATATTATAAAGATGAAAGATTTGTATATTTCTAACGAATAAACTTAAAAACTACTGGGCCGATTTCAAAAATTCCTTCGCCATTCAAATGCTACACTATTCTCGAGTAATATAGACTATGTTTATTACTAGAAATAAATTGGGATCCCTACTAAAACTTCAATCATGTAACTCAAGGTGTAAAAAAATATCCATAAAATGTCTTTCATCGCGTGCGCTATTGTGGTTATGTCACTATAACCATTTTTTTACATTTTAAAAGTTAATAGAAATGACGACCAAAATCTGACCATGTTATCCATACCTCTGTTATCCTTATCCAAATAAATCCAATTCGAATTCACGACTGTTTCAATACCTGTAGATTACTTTCAATTCAAATCGGACATCCCCATTCAAAAGATATTACCAATTTAAAAATGTTAAACTAAACGAAACACTAATAAACGTTCAATTACTAATAAACCGTTTCGTCATTTTAATACATACAGGTTAAATATAACAGGCAGGAGATGTATTTATTTATATATATAAATATATATATTTTTATTTCTTAGTTTTTTAGTTATAGATTTATTTTGAAGTGGGTTTGTTTATTTTTTTTAACGTAACGTAACATGATAGCTTCCAACAGCTCTGCCCTAATATTGACTGCGAGAACTCATCAAAACGGCCCTAATGATTCATTAAGATCTTAATAGGCAAGCGAGTGCCTACCGGTGCGAGCAGTGAGTTAAGAAACGGTTTTCTAACTCAATGGCTGCGAGCGTGTCATGTTTATTATATCAAAAACTGCATGAATAAAGTGTTGTGTGAAAAATATAAATATTTTTATAGGTACGCGCTTATGTTAAATGTCGCTAAGTAGGCATGCAATAACTGAATAAATTAAAGCCTAAATTACAAATTGCTTCCTTTAAAATTTGTAATCTTTCTTGGTGAATTTATTTATTTATTGTTAGTTTTACAGAAAAACTTACAATTATTACAAAAAAGCATTTTATCTTTAAACATACAAAGAGAAAATGTGTTGTTACTTAGATGTTATTGTAATCCAAACTACTAATACATCTCCTTTACCTAAATTCGCACTTAGTGGCATGTCAGAAACTTCACCAACTAACTAGGTGCTGAACACCCGTCCTAAGATGGACTATCTGTTTCCAATAATATGCATAACTTACAAATTAATAAATTAAATTAATTAAATAAGATAACCATCTTAATCTAGATTTATAATTAAATTTAAATTAATTGCACACTTATTTATTTACCTAATTTATAATTAATTAAGTAATTTAGGTTTTAAGAACCTAATAATCGATCGGTGGTGTTACCCTTAAGTAATTTGCAAATAGAAACTGGTAGACACAAATTAGATATATTATTAAACATACTGTGCTAAGAAATATTTACTAATTTTGATACAATACAGTACAGTTTCTATTGGCGTAGAATGCTTAAAGTTATAGAGGATGTATTTAAATTTGAATCTCGAAAAATAAAAAAAAATCATACTAAAATTATTATATTATCGAAAAACTTTGTTTTAATTCGAAGGATTCGTCCCTAGTTCGTTCTGTTGAAAGTATTTGTTAAATTGTAGTTGGCTTAAGTTGTTATTTATCTATTTCTATGTAACTGTCATTATGTATAGCTGAACGCATTTCTCATAGAAATAAATAAATAAGAACTTCATGAGCCGTACGCTCGACCGCGTTCACGAGCATTAAAAGGATTTCTATTAAGTTTTGAATTCGCATTTCCCGCAATTGGAAAACATGTTTGCAATATTTTTTTTGCTGATTTATTGTTAATATAGATCGAGTCCCTAAAGGGACATCGGTGAATTTAAATACACCTGTATAGCGCGAAAACAATTCTTAATTCCGCACGAACTGATCTTTGACCGCCTACTATAATCTACGCGGTTCTTTTTCGTTAAAAAAGCTAGGCAAGCCGGGCTTTTCGCCTTCTATGGGCAGGCACACCACTGCTGTATAGGTTCATTATAATTGCCGGTTTGGTGAATCATCTAAATGAAATAAAATAAATAAATACAGTGCGTCGGCGTGCCGACAGAGGGCAGACGCCCAGCATCCAGCTGCGAGGGCGGGGGAGGGCGGGGGGGGGGGGGGGGGGGGCTGGTGAGACGCGTCATCTTCAACTGGGGATAAATTACTTTGATCTCCGTTGCGCTAAATAATATCCCCTCGCTCGAGTGGCGCCCTGAGGGCGGATACACGGAGGCAAATGAGACGGAAAATATGCCCTCACACTACACGCATATACCCTAATAAGGCTAAGTACGCACGCAAGTATTGCGATCGTGGGAACGTGTGTTTCAAAGAAAAACAACCTTAAAATTTCTATTCTAATGGTCAATTTTCCTTTGTGATAGCCGCCATACTACGCTCGCTAACTGACTCGGTCAGTAGCTCTGACCCAGATTAGTTGAGGCTACCCGCTCGCGCTTATTTTCCAGTTACCCAAAACGCGCCGAAGGGTCAAAAACAAGCAAGAATGACTACGACACCTGTAGCTATCATTTAATATCACATTGTTCCCCGCCGCATTGTTGTTGTCCGCTTAGTACCCGTAACATTATTGTACTGTTAATCTTAGTGTAGATTGATAATTGAAGGTAAAATTGTAATGATTAATAGGTATAATGAAATGGACATATTTGAAAGGCATGTACTCAGAAAAAAATAAATAAATATTATTATTATTATTGTTTAGTAGTAGTAAATTATTCAACCAGAATTTGACGTCTTACAGCTAGGCCCTACAGGCGCCATTAAAGGCATCTTCTATTTGTGCTCATAGAGTTATTTAAAGTTATATTAAACCTAACTTTCTTGGGCTTAAACTTTTCAACAGCGCAGGAACGCATCTGAAAAGATGGTGAGCAGTGTATTACAATAGAAAAGCTAACATAATATGTTATATTTAGCTTTTTGTATATTTAGTATAAAAATTACCTACGCATAACACAATTATTACATTTATATATTTAATAAATGTACCTATATTGTATGTAATATATAGACAATAATATGCACTTTTTATGTGTGTTTGATGGTTTATATTTATGATATTTATCCTATGATCCTTTTATTATTAGTAACGTCTCACGTTCGTAACACGTATTTTATTTTTCTGGTCGCTCTAGAACAGCTTTTTTAACTTAGTCTTAGAGTGGCCTTGTTACTTCAAAACAATAATAAGTAAAATGTAAGACATTAGAATATGATCGCGCCCAATGATTAGCACTATGCCAGTACCATACGTTGACTTTATTGTTAAATATCTATATTATCCGGCCAGCTTTCGATGTGATCTAAACGGCTAAGTTTGTTTTTCGAGAGCATTAATCTGGACACAAAAATTCAATCCTTTCGAGTACTTTTCGAGTTGAAAGATGCAGCAGTCTTCCAAAGGACGGGGATAGTAGCTTCATGATGAATGTATGTATAACAGCTAAAAGGAGGACCGAAAGAAACTAGAGTCCTACTCATACTATACAGCGTCAAGAGAGAGATAGAACGGTGTTGAAGGAGCACCAGGATTTAGAGACGGTTTACTGGTGACAAGCTTTTCTAATAGTAGCATACGATTTAGCCTATCATTACAACATAAATGTCAATGGAGAGAGAAGCACTCAACCGCTAGGCCCCGCCTGACATAAGCCCAATAGCGCGCAATAATGACGATGCAGCGTTTCGTTACACGATCGGTGACATGAATCCAAGTCACTCTTCCGTGTGCTAGAAAGTTTCACTTCAATATTAGGAGACACATATCCCAATCGGATAAAATAAAGTGAATTGTATTACGTACAGAGTTGTGTAGTGTTACAATTGCAATTATTTCTCTATTTATACTATAGGGTGTTTTTTTTAGAGGCGTGGTTTTCAAACTGGCACTACTTTTTTCGTAGTTGGTGTTTTTGACAGCTGTCACTTGATTTATGCTCAGTTTGGTTTGCCATTTCATAATGAATAGACTTACTCCTGAACAAAGTTTGCAAATAGTGCAAATTTAGAAAAAAACGCTCTAAAATAAAGTAAAAAAGTCGTGGGCCTGTGGCGTGGCCTCCAAGATCGTGCGATTTAACACCGCTGGACTATTTTTTGTGGGGTTATGTGAAGTCGCTTGTCTACGCAGATAAGCCGGACACGATTAACGCCTTGGAAGAGAATATTCGGCGCGTTATTGCTGACATACGGACCGGCCCAACTTGCTGCAAAAAGTGGTTGAAAATTGGGCCTCTCGGCTGGAATTTGTTCGAGTCAGCCGCGGCGGCCACTTACCCGAAACCATTTTTAAAACATAATGGCAAATCCTTATCTTTATAATAAAACTAAATTCTTAGCCATAAAATCAAATTATATGCGTTTTATCTCTTCTTAAAAACCACGTCTCTAAAATCATCACTCTATATAATGTATTCTTAGAAAGTTTATAATTAAAAAAAGATATTTCTCGTACTGATTTTACAATAATGGTTGTTGAATATAGAATAATAACATCAAATTTAGTAAACGACCATAAGACCAAAATATGTAGTAAATGGTGAGGTTTGTATGTGTCGTATAATCACCCCTTTACCTCAAATATCCTTGGTCTATGACCTTTCCATAAATTCACTTTCCCCCCTCCCCCTCTAATGTAACTGTCAAGCAGTGTCAAATGGTCTGTCGTAGCACCAACATCTCGCTCATAGCATTTTGCAGAAGCTAGCAAAAAAAAACGTGTGGATTCGTGCGAGGCATCAGCGTCCTCCACAACCTGTAGACAGTTGCAGAGGCACCTGAATTCCACAATCCATCAGCAAAATTCCAGCACCTAAGCTCGACCATTAGATAAGTGATTTGCGATTCATTTACGAATTTCGCCGCATTTCCTACAATGGTATTAGTACTTAATAACAAATATTTTGTAATATAATAAACTTGAGGGTTATTTATACCTAGTTAATTTAGGTAAGGAGCCAACAGTGTTTGTTTTTAAGAACATCAATGACCTAGGGCATTTTGAGCGTTCTTAACTAAGCTGCATTTGCTCGTGTTTGTCGGGGGAGATGGTGGTGGTGATAAAGCGTTTAAAATGGTATGACCATAATGTGAGGGTTCGAACCTGCCACCGACTAACTCTCCCGCGATGTGTCCCGAGTGACTCCCGGCGGAAAAAAAACTTACTGAAATATGAAATTTGCCCGTTGTTTCAGATACAGAAGTCGACGTGGCGTTCGACAAGAGCTGAGCTGAGCTGAGCTGAGCTGAGCGGAGCTGCGCCGAGCTGAGCTGAGCTATGCGGGAAGGCAGCTTCGCGGCGTCGCCGAGGGGTGGAGCCACCAGCGCCCTAGCCGGGACCACAGCGCACGAATATGACAACAGTGAGTTTATTTCTGACAAGTGTTGCGTTAGATTTAACCAAAGCTTTCGACGCGGTGCATACTTTCGTTAAAATAGTTTAAAATGAGCAAATGAGCAAAAAAAAAAACAGAAAAACGCACATTTCTACTTATTAACATCGATATATTTAACACTACTTTTCCGGCATTCAAGAGAGTGTCTACTCTAGCCTTTGAGTAGTATATTTATATTTATATGTAGAATTTATTATATTGTGTCTTATATTATATTCTAGTGACTGTCTGGATTCCCTAACCCCTCCTGGTCCCGGCCTCGCTCCCGAATGTGTTTTCTATTTTTTTTAAGTTTGGAGGAAACTGTTATTGGCTTTGTGTTTTAATTGTTTTTTTTTTTGTTTATTGTAATTTTACTATGTAAGCTGTTGTTTCCTGAAATAAAATAAAATAAAATAAATAAAATTATACAGCCTGTACTTAACGTCACCAATATCCTTTTAAGGGGTTCCGTAAAACAAATCATAATCATTCTCAATTGAGCTATAATATATGACGTTTTAAAATAGCGCCTGCAAATGAACGCCTTCCCGTCCTTTTTTGGCTTCTTTCATTCATAACGCCGAAGGCACGAGTCGTCTGGCGCCGAAGCCGTACATGCTGCGAGCATGTCTTTCCAAACGTTGTGTTTTTTTTACTAACGAGTAAAATAGTCTTTTGATTATCCGTCTAAAACAAAGTTTCCGTGCTAAGGTTTAATACAAAGTTACAGATTAGATTGTGTCTGATACGCGCCCGTCAAAAGTGGAGGGTTAAGTGGATTCGCGATGAGTGTTGCGCCGAGGGTACGATTGGCAAAGTTTTTCTGGTACACCCTTTCATGTAGGGTACACCGAGACCCAACTCGACCTTTGGGATTGCAATATGGGCTGCGGCCTTAAGTGCTCCTCGCCAAGTCGTAAGGCGCCTTGTCATCCTTTTTTATTTATTTTACTTAAGTTTTTCATCTAAATAATCCATTAAAATACATTCGGCAACATTACGCGTAATAACCGTTAATCTATTGCCAGCAGTATTAAATTACATATTAAAGATTTAAAAAAAAACCATTTAAACGCAAACGGAGTGATTCAAATTATTTCGACTTTTGAAGAAAGAGCAAAAACTACATTAGTTCGTTATAACCCGTTATACTTTCTGTAATTTCTTGTCTAATATATACAGGTCTAATAAATGTCTTGTCTAATAAATACAGGTCTAATATATACAGGTCTAATAAATGTCTTGTCTAATATATACAGGTCTAATAAATGTCTTGTCTAATATATACAAGTCTAATAAATGTCTTGTCTAATATATCCTCTTAAACTGAAAATTGTAAGGAACAATGACTTAGTTTGTCTTATTTTGCAAAATTTTGGATTTTAATTGGAATATAATTTATTAATCATTTTATTGAGAGGGTAAACACAAAGGCGAGTATGTAAAGAACGAAATGTAACGACGAACGCAGCGGTTTGTTTTTTAGCACGCTATACGCATTTATTCGCCCGAGCTGCCTGTAACGCTTTCTGCAACGATGCCCCGCTCTGGCGCGACGGCTTGGCGGAGTGGGTCGTTACACTTTCAGCCGCACGAATCCAAGTCACTCTACAATGCGTAAAAAGGTTTCAGTTTTTTTTCAGCTGTCAGTCGATAAGAAGTATGTTTTCAAACCTTTTTTCGACATTTTTTCTCTACTGCTAACATGTTGGTGGTTTTTAAATATTTATGAGTTCCTAAGTTATGAGCTATACCATGAAATGTTTCCATTTTCGTTACATTTTTTAATATTTAGTTTGTAATAAATGAATATTCGAATGTGTCTCCTAAATGTTTAACGATTTGCTTTTATTGAGAAGCATTTTGAGTAAAATTTCTTTATACAAACCGTTACACAATTTTTTGTAGGCAGCGACTCTCGGAGGTGATGTGCTCATTCGGTTTAAGTTATCTGTCACGTTGAGTTTCTTTTTATTTAAATAGGCGTGCGGTAGCATTTTTGATTGCAGATATTAGTATGGGGGTGATACATTTTGAACTATAGTTTAGTACATTAGAATGCATTTAATGACAAATTTAATCAACTCCTTTACAGTTGTTTTAATTCTAACCCGCGTGCTCTAAGTAACCGCATCAACTGTCTTGTGCGTGGTCCTAAATCAATATATTTCTGTATTATATGGCTGTAGAAAGAGAAATGCGACGATGATTCGTATAGAATAATCTTGAAAAACACAATTAATGTATTAAAAAAATGCATCTTTGTGAAATCTTGATACTTCAGTTTAATTTTCTTGATTCTTGTCAATAAGATATTTACATCTAAAGTTTTGGTAAAACGTATGGAAAAATAAAGATTTATAGAGGCTGTTAACTTTCTACAAAGTAGAAATTTACCTTTAGTTATTGATAAGGAGTGCCCTAAAATTAAATACACTCTGTATATATATTAATACTACAGTCAATACTACAACTTTTGTATAAAAAAGTGGAAAAAATAGGTCATTTAAACACACATATACTTTATGGCCTTCATTAAGATAGCAACAAGACAGTAAGAACTACTCCGTCGTCCTCACTTTTGAAGTTCTACCTCTGCGTGTGTATTTCAAATACTCCTGACATTCCAGGTTTCTCGCATGAGCCGCTGAACGACAGTCACTTCGAAGAGCTTCTGGCGCTGAAGAACATCCTGCACTTTCCTGAAGAAGCTGCCGTCAGGTTGACCGATACGGAGTATCAGCTCTTCTACCAGGTGCAAATATATAGAAATGTCCTAAGGATTTACAATTACTAAGTGTGCAGGCCATTCTCTAATCAAGAGCCTTTATCAAAATCGACTCGACAAACTGTAAAAAAAATCTAAAGGATTTCACCGGATCAAGGTAGGGAACAGGCGAACTCCAATTGAACGTACTTGTATCAAACATTAACCCGCGCGGTAATACTAAATACTATACTATGAAGGATATAACTGACTATTTTCAATAACTACGTATTGCACATATCCCAAAGACTATAGGGGGGTTCTGTGTAACCTATTATGAGTAAGAAATGATATAAAAAAAATACAAACTAAAATCATCTTTAAATTTATTATATTTTTAACAGATGGTGTCGATTCGGTCAGCGCGCGAATTTCGATGCCGCGCCGATCGATAATGGCCTTGACCATTATTGATAAATACACGATCCTTTTACTATTTCCACGTGAAGTTTACAATTTTTTTTCTCGGTAACCATGATAAATTTTTATATGTTTTCTTAACGAATAATACTAGAAATCGCAGGACTAACTAGCTGATTTTTTTATAGGGACAGGGTCAACACTAAACCCATACAAATTTCGCCGACTAAAATTAGATTATTTTATTGTAAATAAGAATTTTATTGTATTTATGTAGGCTGAAATAAGGCTGCGAGTAATCTTAAATATCGTAGAAAAAAATCAGTGGAATAAATGAAAAATAAAATATATTTCCCTAAATTGATTATATTAACCTCAATTTAAATAGGTAATATTGTAAATATGATATAACTAATTGATCGCTACTAATTGCGATCAAAGCGATTGTTTACACTAATGTGAAAAACGTACTGCTGACTCTAGCAAAGGCTTTCGACACGGTCGACATGACACCCCGTGTTTCATTTTGGTTTCAGGTTCCACCGATCGAGTACCTGAGGCAGGTGACCGTCGACATGGGAGCCGAGACCGCGCTGGGATGTACCCTGGGCGGGACGAGGGCCGATCCGGCGCTGATCAGGAGACACCTGGGTCACGGGAAGACCAGCGTCAGGACGCTTATCAACAGGTTTAACGAGGTGCGGACTTTTTAATAAGAGTGCCTCCTCGCATATTGTAGGACACAAATTTATATCTGTCAAAAAAAAATATTCATCTCTATTGTCCTCGATAAGTTAGCATTTTGACCCCGGCAAAACTTTCCTCGATTATCAGCGATATACCATATAGTTGAACCATTATCACCGGACTTGAATCCCATGGATTTCTCCATTTTGCAGAGTAAGGTGTCCACTAAAAAATACGAAAGTGTTGATGCATTGAAGTCAGCTCTTGTTCGAGAATGGAATAAAATTCCGCAAGCCCACTTTCGGTCAGCAAATAATCAGAGCCAAAGGAGGTCATATCGAGCAGTAACATGTTTTTCATAAAATGTGATATATTTTTAACATATTCCACGAAATTTCAATAAAAAATAATCAAAATTAAAAAAAATACAGCGTTTTCATTTGGTAACACTTGGTCTCAGCCACCCTGTATTTAATAAAATTTCGTAATATTTCAGTAAAATTACTATATTTGTTTTTGAGGTCAAATCGTCAGACCTACACTTTGTATGGTTAAAAACATGCTGAATAAACATTGCTCTTGGCAACTTGGAAAAGACCCAAAGCAAAATATTTCACTGTTATTAAAATATGAAATGAGGAGTTATGAACTTATAAGATACAGACGAGGCGTTGGGTTGTATTTTCCTGGATCCCCCCCCCTCCTACTACTTACTACCCCATCCCATTGTACCCTAGGAGCGCACGTATCGTTACCCATAAAAGGTGTGTTTTTAAATTACTATGATCTGTACCATTATGGTTTAGGTTTAATTTGAATGTTAATGATCATTATCTTTTATGATTTGTGCTTACGGTGCTACTATCAAATAGCATGAATTAGTACGCGCGTCTGATAGTAGCGTATAATTTCAGAATGAAATATGCCTTTCTCTCGTCCGTCAGGTGTCGGCGTGGGTGACGGACCTAATCCTGGGCCAGCCCACCCAGGAGGAGCGCAGAGCGGCGATATCCTGCATCACGAGGATGGCCCTGACCTGCTGGAACATCGGCAACTTCAATGGCGCCATGGAGATTGTCGCGGGCCTGCAGTAAGAACCACTTTTGAAAAATTACTCTTTTCATTTTGATTTGCACGATTACGATCGACTGCAAGAAATCAGTGCAAATTTTCGTAAATGTTTTAAAATAAACGTTTCAGACGTTCCCATATTTCTACCTTGAACCAATTTTTTGATAAAATATTATTACTTTATTACCCGGCTATTTGCTCCCACGACCTTTTGAAAATGACTTTTCAAACTCTTGTTAATATTAAAAAATATCCCGACAAGCATTTGAAGAGCTCTTTCATAATAAGAAAAATTTCGCGAATTTTTAACAATGTTTTAGATTTCTAACAGCGTGCGTATGGGGGTTCTGAATATTAGGACGAAATAACTTGAAGGACTTCGGATTGTGTGAATATATTTCAAAAGCATCCTCGAGGTCGACTAACAAAATAAGAAAAGTGCTATATTTTGTTTTTTTTTTGTCGAAATTGAGTGCGATCAATGTTTTATGTACTACGTTGGTATGTTACGAATGTGTACACGCTATCGTCAACGACCTTTTAAAACATATAGATACGGCATGTCATACAAATCGTCCTTGTGAAAACCCGACACCGCTAGATTACCCCCGCCGTTCCGCGCGCCGCAACACTCCACCATGCTGGACAGAGACGAATGCGAGCAAGCGAGACTGTGTAACTTTAAATAACATTTTTAATGACATTCTGGTGACAACCTTAATCGCTTATATAGAAGTGACATTTCTATGCAATGATTTGCTCTTGGTAAATTAAACTCTGCACCAGTTGCATTTGTACTATCTCAGATGTGTATTTTTTTTGTGGCTAGTATGACCTTAAGTCGTATTTAATTCTGGATATTCAAAAAATATTTTTTATCTGCAATTCGACCTGTCCCATACAATCTGGCGCGAACGACGTAATTTCTTAATTTTCTAGTTACTGAACATATTATTACTTTAACATTATAACTATAACCTGCAAGGGTATAAATCATTTTACATTAACCAAATTATTTTTATTATTCTTCCTCTACATCACTCATGAGACTGAAGATAATGAATTATGGAGCCACAGGAGAAATTCATAAATTGGAAATAAGTTAATAAATACATTTTAAGGATATCTTTAGCGGTTTCGAAAAAAAACGAATATCCATATAAAATCTATGATATAAGTGTTAAAGCTATCTGTTGTAACTTCGTTTTTGTTTTGGGTGGCCACACAAAAATTATAAACGGAATTATTATAATAAATTGAGTTTTAACGTCAAACGTGACAGTTCGCCTCTAATGGCCGCCATTCAGCGAAGCGGACAATAGCGACGTAAATCGAAGCGCTGTCTCTTTCATTTTCCTACGAAAATAGAGAGTGACGAGTGTGCATTATGCACTCGATTCGTCTCTTTATAAAATCAAGTACGAGATGAAAACCACAGATGGCAATACACTCGCACACGTAGCGCCGTTAATGTACTGAAATCGCTCCTAGCGGCGTATTTTAACTCTGACTTAATGCTTAAGTAGTAGATGTTTTGATTCTTACCTAAGGTGGACTGTTATGTTCGACTTAACGCTAAAAGTGAGTTGAAATACGATGTTTATCGGTTAAGTCTAACTTAAAATTTAGGTTAGTCGTAGGGCCTGAAATTTTCGCCCTTAGGGCGTCAGGTTTTATTCTGCGCGGTCAGTAAGTAATTTTTGGGTTTTATTTAATTACAGCTTCATAATATAGAAATTAAAAAAAAAAACTTTACTATATTTTAGACCCTTACAATTACTATTTTTCTTAAGGCTCTAATATCTCAAATAAGAGAACAGTTCAACTAAAAAAAGAACTATTAGCAGTTTATCTTTTATTAAATTTTTCAGAAATAGAAATGAATTTTAAAAATCTGCCTTTTCTATGTTGAAGACATGAGATCAAGGTAACTTAAAATATTTTTTTTTATGATTAAATTTCCAATGGTTACCAAATGCCAGGCATAGAAAACAAGGGGTAAATGAATCGATATTAATATTTATTCTTTGGATTCTACTTAAGTTTCATAGACGCGGCATTACCCATCCTAAAGGTGACGCATGCATGAAAGAGAAGCGACAGGTATTAAAAAGTCAACTCTCAGTTCAAGATCTATGCGGTTTTTTTTTTAATTAATCGTAAGTGTAACTAATTGCGGTACTCATCGGTTGTTTTAAACGAATCTCTCCTTTACAAAGCTTTCTTCGCCCGCTAAAAAGAAAATTTATAAGATCTGATCAAGGGAAGGTTTTTATTTAAGCTAAACGTAAATCATAAAAAATACTTAGTTTCACTCGTCTCTCGGGTGGGGCTCTGTTTATCAAACACGCACAATTAACATTCTGCTAAACCGCACGCTAATACGCACATGTGTGCGTAATCCTTGCACGCACACATTTCGCGTAATCCGCCCTCTGCGACTGTACCATCTATCACTTATACTCAATAGGTATCATTATCATAGGTCTAGATAAAACACATGTTTTTTAAGTAAACAAACCAAGCCGTTATAATGCGCAATTCCGTAAAATTAACTTCAATTTCGCGTTAAAAACTAAGGTTTTCTATATTATACGGACCCAATTTGTTATTCTATTGTTTATTTATAAATTTACGAAACATCGATACAAAAATATGCTACATTTATATGGCCAGAAGCATGTACCAAATATAAATATGTTAAACAGTATGTGGCGCCATTTGTGGCACGGACATGTTTGCGCGTGTGTGTATAATTTCTGTGTGATATAAATCCACGTTATAATCTGTGTTTTATCTTTCATAATATGCATGTGGAATCTCTCTTAATTTTTTTTTTTTACTTTAACGTCTAAGATTAATTATTATTGTTAACATGTTATGTAATTCAATATTTTGTTACATTTAAAGAGTACCGTTTAAAAATAATAAATTGTGGCCCAAAAAAATTATTGAAGCTTTTTTTTAGAAGAAGAAGAAAAGCTTTTTTTTAGAAGAAGAAAAGCTTTTTTTTATTTTTGGCCATGCAATTGTTAATTTAATTAAGTTAAGTTTTTTAAATGTCCAATAACTTTAAAGTACGTATTTTTTGAAAAATCTTATGTTATATATTAAAACTGTAATCTGTAAACACCGCTACGAAAGTAGCGCATTTAAAAATTCCTATACTTGGAAAAAAATGGTTATTTAGTATAGCACAATTTTATAATCTTTCTAATTATAATTAATTAAGTATAGTTTAGACAATTTAAAATATATATTAGGGTATATGTAATAATCACTATTGTTCTTGTTATTTCGACGAATGTTTGTAAAATTTACCTATTATTTTACCATAGTAATATTATTTGTTAAGTGTTGAAAACTATTCCAATATAGTCGAAAAATTATAAGCTGACCGTTTTTCAATTAGGAGGAAGGTGTGAAATTTCTCACCTATTCGAATTGCGAAAATGAAATACGGTAACATAAAAGGTGTTGATCAATCAATAATCGGATAAAATATTAACTTAAACTGTTAAATTATAATGTTCATATTTTTTTTTTTATTTAAATGATATATTTCTTTCTAAATTCATTTTGCATTTTATTTTTAGTTAACATTTTTATAAAAAAATATTATTGTTCAAGACCTTTTTTGTTACCATATTTCAGTAATTCGTATAGGTGTGATATTTTACACCACTATCCTAATTGAAAAACGGTCCGCTTGCAGCTTTTCGACTATCTATAAAAAATGTTTTTCTAGGTTGCCTTATAAGCAGTGGTTGAGCATCGAAGCGCAGGTGTTCCCAAGTGCAGGGGTTTCTTTCGGCCTTCAGGTGCTGATGGACGCTGTAGGCCGGCGGAAACTACTTGCATTTGGCGATCAGCCGCCGTCGAGGAGTGCGTCTTCGGCAAGCGAGCTGTTCATCTCCCGGGACCGTCGGCGACCGGCTGAGCTGCCTGCGCATTATTTTTAGTATGATTTATTGTCGCTGCAAAAGGCTGTGTTAGAACTACTATATTTTGAACTACCGTTTTTGCAATATAACAAAACGCTTAATCAGGATTAAAGAGAGTGAAATGAGCGCGTAATTCTATGTTTCTATGCTTTTTAAGTTGGCTTTTCTCGCATTTAAATGTATTTATATTAACAAATACTAATTATGTGCTCTTAAAATATATATTTTCTCTAAACTGGAGGTCATTTTTATCTTTTATTACCATAAAGTTACGTAGAAAGCGGAAAAATATATTGCTATACTTGAGAGCTGAGAGATATTCAGTTGAAATGATTATAGTGAATTAAAATCAATCTAATTATATATACTCGTAGATGTAAAAATAAAAACGCATAGAACTTTAGCAACTTTAATGCAATATTTCTTCTGTGAGTATATAAGTATATATCAGTACGGATAAGCTTTTAGACCAGTGATTCCCAAAGTGATCTATATCGACCCCCAAGGGTCTATGATAACCTGCAAGGGGTCTACGTCACCGAAAAAAAAAAATTTGGGGGTCCATGAAATGAAAATGTGGGTCCACGATAGTGGATCTCATACACTGATAGTACCTATAACTTATATTATACTATCTTATAATATAAAGACATATACATTATTTATAAAAGTACATATGAAGTAAAAAAAATATGATATTGAAGGCATTCGCTTTGTGGTCGCAATACATTTTGAACTTGTAAAAACCTGCGCATAATGATATACCAGTATCATCTTGTTACAAGTATACGCGCAGTGTCAGAGCTTCGGGAACTTGCACTGACTTGTTCAATTTGTCACTCTATAAATACGAATGTGAGACAAATGCGTTTATTAGTTTCCTGAATCTCGAAAAGGAAAGTGCAAAAAATCAATATCTGGTAATTAGGGGGGGGGGGGTCTACCCAAAACCGAAAAACATGGCAAGGGGTCTACGACACAAACAAGTTTGGGAACCTCTGTTTTAGACGGATCGCAGATCTTCCTCGCCTTAAACCGGTCCCGGATATGTGCGCAAATATTTGCAAAGATGCACAAGTGCCATATTTGGCAGGCCGTTGCAAATATTTGCACGCGTATTTTGTCTTTTCTTTGTTTTCTCGTTATTTGCCATCAAAGGGCTCGAACAGGCACTTTTGCAAATATTTGCGCACATTTCTGGAAGCAAGGCAAAGTGTTAACTATCAGGATTCGATGTAATGAATAGCTTAATAATACAATGTTATTATATAACTTAATTTCGTATTGCTTAATAAAACAATGATTTTACGTCAACCAAATCATTCATACAATACAATATCGCTAAAAATATGTAGGTTTATGTACACACACTAAGCACACACACGGACAAACACACACACACACACATATACAAACATGTCCATGCCACAATTGGCACCACACTCACTCCACGCACAGTACACATTGTTTTAGTTTGATTTTTTCCACTAAAGGGTGTTTTTTTTAGAGGCGTGGTTTTCAATCTGGCACTACTTTTTTCGTAGTTGGTGTTTTTGACAGCTGTCACTTGATCTATGCTCAGTTTGGTTTGCCATTTCATAATGAATAGACTTACTCCTGAACAACGTGGCGTGTCCTCCAAGATCGTGCGATTTAACACCGCTGGACTATTTTTTGTGGGGTTATGTGAAGTCGCTTGTCTACGCAGATAAGCCGGACACGATTAACGCCTTGGAAGAGAATATTCGGCGCGTTATTGCTGACATACGGCCCAACTTGCTGCAAAAAGTGGTTGAAAATTGGGCCTCTCGGCTGGAATTTGTTCGAGTCAACCGCGGCGGCCACTTACCCGAAATCATTTTTAAAACATAATGGCAAACCCTTATCTTTATAATAAAACTAAATTCTTAGCCACAACATCAAATTATATGCGTTTTATCTCTTCGTGTAAACCACGCCTCTAAAATCATCACCCTATATATTCATATTTAGTACATTTTTTTGGCCATGTAAATGTAGTATTAGGGAATTAGTTTATTGTATCGTAAATAAATAAATATATATTTTCGGGTTATTTTCATTTTCTATTTCATACTCGTTATGTTGGGTTTTCTTTGTTATTTTTATAAGACTAATTGACATAATGGAGCAAGAAGGAGAAGTTACAAATATTTTCACGCGCGTCTAACACCGGCTTCAGAGAAAATATTTTAAATATTTGTCTTCGCTCAGCTGTTTCAGCTTATCTGAAGTGATATGAATATTGAATAGGCGACTCGGGCGCCGCCCTAGCATGCAGCGCCCGCCCCGGGGAGCGATCGCCACTCAGCTGGCGTTGGCATTCGTCGGCTTGTGGGGAAAAGGTATTAGCATCGATTCTTCTTCTTCTTCAGATCGCCCAATCCCATAAATTGGTTGCGCCCGAGAATTGCAGATGGCGTTTTTTTCTGCCATCGTAATATTACCAGATGCAACGCAAACCGCGCAGAAGTATAAATGTTAACAGATTAAATAAAAGGCTAATTTTAAATTACTTTTAACTGAAAATTTTAATCATTTCTTAAGTTTTAATACATATATTATTATTATTTCATTATTTTGGTTAAATAAATGTTGAACCATACTGATTTTTTTCATTCTAGTTTTTCAGAAAACACATTTTTTTTAAAGTTTCTCATAAATTAAATATTTTTAAGTAGGCTAGACACTTTTTTATAATTAACTTTTCCCAAAAATCAAAAATCAAACGCAAATGTCACTTGCACTCGGTTTTAAGCTAATTTTAATTAAGTAAAAATGTAGTTATTATTATTAAATGCATATATATTACGGGTAAGACATAAAATATACAAAATATGAAGCGGTGTTCCTGAGAAATATTGAAACCTTAAAATGATTGAGAATCGAACGCATGACTGTAATATTTTTGGTGCAAATGATCATTTCTACCAGCTCTTAAGTTTTATCCAGTTTTTACTAAACACCCTGTGTACAGGGATGTACCGAGACCATTTCCGATAAAAATTACAGATATTTGGCCCTGCGATTTTAAATGTGATTCGTAAAGACGACATTAAATCGTCCGACATCTAGCGTCATACTTCGAACTAGAGGAACATAATCGATCGTCTGACAATCTGTTAACGTGTAGTTAATATTATCGGACATTATTTTGCATTTTATCCGCTCAATAATTATGTTCTTAGTGTTAATATTCAGGCGTTGTTTCAATCGAAATGTAAACCGCGCTTTATAACGCGGCAAACAGGTGTTAAACCTCGCGTACGGCGCGCTAACCTAACCTACAAATCACAGCTGACGGATAGGTGCGCCGTCTCGCTCTGTCACGCGCGTCTGTGGTAAGCGACGCCTCTGTTATCTGTGTCTCTCGAATAAACACCTCTATTATACAACAAATCTCACCCCAAACTAAATCCTACGGGGATGAATTGCAGCACGACCGCGAAAATTGGGAGTTACACAAGTGATATAGATCTCTAAAATTATAATACTTAGGTCTCCTTTACGCGTAGAACAAATCCATAAAGCTATCTTTGTTTGTTAGCTGCGAAATAAATGACGTTGACATGGCTTTAACAATGTAGATCTAATGGCGAAACGAAATCATTCCAATTATTAAAGTCAAATTGTGTTTTTAAATTCATCTAGTTACAATTCTTAAAGTTAAGATCTCACTAAAATGCATCCAATTTTAAACGGAAAACAGCTACATTTTTACATTTGATTCAGTAAAAGCATTCTCATTTTTCGAACGATATATGTATCACCTATGTATGTATGTATATGTATGTATGTATGGATATATGTATGTTATGTGGTATTTATGACCTAACCGCATCTGCCCTCATCCCTCGACTGTGCGCCCCGCCACAGTCGCGCCCAGCTGCGAACATGGCGGCGCCCACGTCATCTGTCCGTCCATCTGTCAGTTGCAACACTCGAAAAGCACAAATGCGAAAGAGTTGAATTTTTGTGTGCAGATTAATGCTCTCGAAAAACAACCACAGCCGTTTAGATCACATCGAAAACTGGTCAGATAATATAGATATTTAACATTAAAGTCAATATTTTAGTATGACACTGACATATGACAGCGCCCATCATTAGGGCGCGATCATATTCGAATTTCAAACATATGACAGCGCTCATCATTAGGGCGCGAACATATGACAGCTCCGCTATTATGTTATGTATGTTAGTGGATGTGGGGGGTTTGCCCCCCGTGTACCGCGTCCTTTCCAGAACTATTGTACTTTTATTTCCACTTATAGTTCGTCCTCTAGTCCCCTACTGTAGATAAAGTTAAGTATCTTTTTGGGTGCGATGATCCTAATCTTTTCTGGCTATGATCCTAATCTTGAGGAGATAGTTGCCTAGCAGCAGGCGGGCTCCTCATTCACAAAAGGTACCAGCGCCGCTATTGGAACTTTTAATTTATTGCTGCCAGTTAGAAATAATATAAAATCGTGTATCAGCGCAACTAAAACCTGTAAAAGAACGTTCAGTGGCACGTAATAATTATTATAAATTGAAATATTATGTCCGTGTTTATTTATTTATATATTTATTGTGGTTACCCAAAAGAGATTTCCTAAATGACGCGAGACAAGAAGAGATATCCTAAATATATCTATAACTTTTCGTTACTGCTTCCTAATAAGACCCACATCAGGCCAAAAGGGCCAAGAATGCGCAATCCTTTGCTCAAAAGTTAGTGGCGGATCCGTCGTTTTGGCCGTGAGCTCATCAATTATGTATCACATTCCTCCATTCCGACGTAAGTGCTTATCAAACACCGGCATAAGCTACTTTATCTATGTTCAGGTTTCCAACGATATACTTTCTAATTTATTATTAAAGCTAATTTCATTTTGTTCAGGTTTTCGCCTTTAGTTTTAGTAGCGAAAGTTGCAGTAGTGTTTAATTATAAATGTGGACCAATTTTATTAATCTGAATGCCGTCTTTCGCCGACCAGGTCAACGAAGATGAAGCCCGTGTGGTCGTCGCTCAGCGAGGAGGCCGTCGGCGGGTACACTCCGGGGCTGGACTTCCTGGGCGCCGCGCTCATGTCCGCGGAGTACGAGAGGGCGCTCGCCAGGGCCCGCGCCATGCCCGACTGCAGGGTCGTGCCCTTCTTTGGGGCGTGCCTGCGGGAACTCAAGTAAGCGCCTTCATCTATCAGTAGTCACCAAAAAATACCTAATATTATAAATTTATTGGAAGTTCCCGACGAAAAAAAATTTTTAAGGTTAAGGTGTGTAATTTAAAAAAAAACTAAGAAAATTGTCGCCAGATATAATGTCTATACTAGTGAATATCTGGTAGACTCTTCCCGAACATGTAAACTGCATACTTGAGATATCTAAAATAGAGATCGTGGTAGTCTAGTGGTTAAGGCGTTTGACTATTGGCCCAAAGGTCGCGGGTTCGAATCCGCACGCGATCATAAAAAAAAGGCAATTGAATTTGATTGAGGTAAAGGTATAACAGAGGTTCAGTTCTGATTACTACTTGTTTTCAAATGTGTTTCAACAGCTCAAAATAAATGATCTAATAACCAAATTATTCATTTGATGTTCCTACAATTCTTTAGGTTTAGACTTTTTTTCAGCAACTATATTAAGGGGGGGGGAGGGGTGTTTGGAATTTCTATGGGCACATAGATTTCAAGAAAAACGCCCGTGACAGACGGACACAAGAGTGATCCTTTTTTACTTTTGAGATACGAAACCGCTTACGAATACGACGTGCGATACTACTTGCAGGCATTTTTTTTAGTTTCACGAATAGTAACCATAGTAATAAATTAAAAATTCTTTTTTATGTTCTTATCGAAATAAAATATGTGGACATATGATATCAAATTTTAAATTAAACCGTCTCATAAGAAAGACGATTTTTTTCAAAACGAGCGTCGTAGATTCTCAGAGACAAACACTTTAAAAAGAGCAAAAAAATTTTTGGGCTGCAATGCGAAACTATATCCCCGAATTCGCCATCATCGGATGTCCTCTATGACGTGACGTGACATCACGTGACCGACAGGCAACCCTAATCAGTTAATTTAAACCACATCCCTACTTTACACCACTCATAAGCCGAGCCGTCGTAGAACATCTACAGTCGCACAGTCGCCGAAAGCAGATGGTGTAATGCAGATCTAATTTGGGTATGATATTCTAATTACAAAAGCTCACCGCTTCGGTTAGGGAGTGTTCACACGATAATGTAATTAATTCCAATCCCGGGAGGTTGTCGTCGGCGGTCGCGTGTGCGCGTGCCTTTATTCCGCCGGCGACAGGGGCGGCCGGCGGGTTGGGTGTAGTCGGCTGGGGCGGTTTTATTCAAATAATAACATTCAATAGATTTCGCGAATATATTGTGTTTGTGTCTAATGGAGAGCGCCTAACTGTTAAAATAGGTAATACTTATTTGGGAAATGTACTCATTGTTCCTGAAAATATAGCGTTTCATTGGGCATTATAAAATATCTTTTCGTCAATAATGTCAAATCTAGTAATGATGAAAGTTACGCTGCAATCACTATCCGTGGTTGCAATACGTTGTCTGAAGTCATGTTAATCTCTTTTGAACATTTTTTTTTAATACGAATACCATAAATTTATTATTGTATACAATAATTATCTTATTTATACATGGTGTGTTTAAAATCACAACTGACCTTTTAGGGCGTTGGTCTATATCAACACCTAAACCGATTTCATTAAATAAAAACATAATTTGTAGAAAAAAAATGTTTTTGCATTTTTGTATCAATTCCTGGAATGATGTGATGTTAAATATACTGTGTACACCTCATCTGGTCTTTTTGCGACACGCCAAAATAATACTCGCCATACTAAATACTTTCACGCTGTATTCATCTATAAGTATTGCAACTTAATACAATAAGTCAACTAAGAAGAAAAAATTCTAAAGTGGCAGTCTCTATTCGGAATTGTATTTAGGGTGTAAAACTCTATTAAAAAAATCATTAATGTATTGGCCAGTTTTTTTTCGTGAAACAGTTTTTTTTTTCATGATACTTATTCGTGAAACAAACCTTCTGAACAATCTAACTGTAACTTTGAAGGTTTTTTTACCTTTTCATAAAAATAAACATACATATTTTTTCACGAATTATAATTACATTCAAAAGGGATCGAAAAGTTTATCTAGTATTTCGGAATTTTAAAAATATACGCAATTTTAATTTTAATTTATATGTGTATGTTTTTTATTATAAAACTTGATAACGAGTAAATTTAGGTGTTCTCGATTATTAAATTACAGACACATAAATTTAAAGTTTCTTAGTAGTGAATTTCCTCAAATATTGCAAATTAATTAATGACAAATAATTAAAAGAAACCCTAGAGAAAATTAATAAATAAAAAAATCTAGTTTACAATGTATTAAAAAAGTTAAAATAAAGTTTAAAATTATATGCATATCATAAATTAAATTAGTTTAAAGATTAAATATTAATATTATTATAACTAGTACCATACGTTATATATATTTTCAAAAAAGTAAGGAACATTCTTATTTTAATTCATTACTTTCATTGTTTATTTTTTAAGTCACAAACATGTTGTAACGCTGTTATTGTAACGAAGAATAAATACATAGCAAAAGGTCAAAGCGAAATGCATTGTAAATTGTTTAATTCTTACAGTTTGAAATGATTACAGTGACGTATTGGGTGTTGGATTCATTATAACCTTACTTTCTTACTTTCCCTAATTAATTAAAACTTTTCTAATAAATTGATTTAAAAAATCTTTAAAAATGTCATACGTACACATGTAACTCTTACAACCCACTGGCAGCTAATGGCACAAATAATTTGTTTTCATAATGTTTATATGGTTGTTGCGAGTGCAGCAATATTTTATGCATTTTTCCCGTTGCAGATTTACTCTTGGATTACAGGGCCGCTGAGTGGTGAAAATATGTCAACCGTCAATGCGACAATATTACCTGGTCGCTAATTGCGATCTATAGGGGTTATTTGGTTTGGGATTCGGGGAAACTATACCATAGATTAGACCCTGGCAACTGATTAATTATTTCTGCCTGGCTGGTTTATATGGTAAAAAAAAACTACAATATTTACATCAACAAAGGGAGCGGTCGGTCCATATTGAGGGGCCTGTTTTGCGGATGGGGTGGTCCACATTCAATCTCGTCTGTGTTAAAAATCTTAAATTATTTTCTTTATGAAATCATTGTAGTTTTAATGTCTCGTTTCTTATATTCAGTCAATAAGATATTATATACATTTTAAACAAAGTTCTATTTCTATTTCTCAGATAATTAGGAGATAAAACGATATTTCTTCTTCTGAATCTACAAATAAGAGTCCTTAAAAACAGATGGCGATAACGAAGCTGTACATCATTTGTGTCAGTTGATCAAAGCTGTCAGCAACGATCTTTTAAAACGGCAACTGAGGGCGACAAACGCACCACGCCCAAGTACGCCACTTTGCGTCGAGTACGCTCGTCGTACGGGAATCTACCGGTGTTGGGTTTTCACCAGGACGATTTATATGACATGTCGAATCTATATGTTTTAAAAGATCGTTGCCTGCCAGCCTGTCATTGTAAGCCGTTCCTCAAGTTGAGTTTGACCCCAAACGGCATCCATTACTTGTTAACTTGTTTAATTTTATTTATGTAATAGCTGTGGTTTCCTGATATTAAATAAATATATAAATAATTGCAATAAGACAATTTTAGTTCAACATTGGTTTCTAATACCGCTCAAAAGTTTCCAATATTTAATTTTACCATAGCTTAGCTTACTGATGTCTTACTAAAATGTTACTATAAAATCGATTATTTATTTCGTGTAATATTTTTAAATCTTTGCAATAGCAAAAAATGTATTTAACGTATGTTTAAAATTCGGTATAATAGCTAATTTTTATTATTTCTTAAATATACAATATTTATTTACAGAGTACAGTCCTGTACCCCTGGCCGCAGCTACTCTCGTTGGCACAAGTCACTTATGCTAAATTAGTCAGGGACTACGAAATAACGCGTCCGGTGTCTCGGGTTTTAAACAAGAATGCAAATTTTAATTATATTTACTTAAAATTCTTACTAAATTAGATTAAACGTATTTTTTTTTATACCGATTACCATACTTAATGCCCATGAAGTCAATATTATTACACATTTATTGGGCGACGAGCGGCGGGGGACGTTTTTATAAAATAACCTAAAATATATTAAAAGTACTGTTGAGATAAATAATTTTTTTTAATAATTGCTATGACCTAAGTCATATACAATTATTTTGTGCCCTCCTCAACTAGGCCAGATGTGCCTGTCCTAGAGTCGGGGCGGATTCGAACCCGCGAATCCAACGCCTTAACCACTAGACTACCGCGATCTCCTAATACAAAATGATAGAAATATCAACACGTCATTGTTGGCCGCTAAAGTGACGCCTCCTGTCAACGGCAGACATTTTTTTTTTGTTGCTGTAGCAGTTACTGGTGAGCGCTACTGGCCCAATGTAAACGGGTCCGTTAAAGGTTGCTGACACCGTAGCTAACACGCAAATAATTACGGGGGTCTCTTGTGTCCCAGGTCAACACAAACACCGCCCCATTGTCAGCACCTACCCTGTCCATATAGGGTCAATGTTTGGACTGTCAGTCGTGATTTGGCGAGATCCCTGGCGTAACTGCACAATAAGACGGCTTTTGGACATCACGCTTCAAACAGGGTTAAACTATCCTACGTTATTATAGCCGCAAGGTGTAATTGGAGATGCCTGGAGAAATAAGAAATGGAGAAATTGGAGGTGCAATTGGAGAAATAAGAAATCATTAAAATAATGACGTTCCTCTTGTAGACATGGTTAAAAATCCAGGAGTAAAATAACCCGTCGAAAACATATTTCAATTACCATTGATAACGCGAACAAGATTTATACTGCGCATTCAAAACTGTCTCAAGAACATTCCAGAATACTTTAGGGGGGGGGGGGGGAGGGGGTTGTGTAATTTTATTATAAGTAGGAATTGATGTAAAAAATGCGAAAAAAAAATCATCCCCTAATTTATTATAATTTTTAACGGTTGGTATCAATTCGGTCAGCGTGGGAATTCCTTTCGATCCTTGGGATCAGCGTGGGGATCCTTTTACTATTATGAAGTTTACATTTTTTATTCTCGGTAACCGCGAGATGAATTTTGATATGCTTTCTTAACGAATAATACTAGAAATCGCACGACCAATTAGCTGTTTGTCTCGTACGAATTATAATGGAATTTGTCCGTATAATTTGATCCCAGTATAACAAAGTTGGTATCGATCGTCCTGAGTTGGTTCAAAATATTTTTTTATAATGCTATTTTTATATAAAGATAATGCATGATAACATCGACTCTATTAAGTTGATAGCGTACTGGAAATAGTTCCCTTTTTAATATTAATCGTTGTCCCGTCCCACTAATACTCAAAAATCTTCCTTAGGCGAACATGTGAATTCTGCAACACTCACTCAGTAATTTAAATATAAATGCAATGTCAATTACTGAGTTAAATCAAGCCATAACTCAATCAACCTTAACATAAAATATGTACAAAATATAAAATATATTTTTTTAAAATACGCACTACACATTAGCATTAGCATTATTACATTAACATATTCGTATACACTAATTACAGTTTTAGTATATATATACACAGACATTTAGACATTGGTAGCAGGGCCAATTAGCTGAATTCCTTATCGAGAATGGTTTGGGAATGAATATATTTACTGAATTAAGTTTGTTTTATTATTATGTAAAAAAAATCATTATGTCAATTTAAATTATTGGAATAATGATCAAATATGCATACCTATCAATTTTATAGTGATATTTACGTGCATTATGTAAATATGCAAGTATGTTGCATATATTTGAACTATTAAATACGACAGAAAGTAGTTTTATTTAAATATCAAAATTAGTTACCAACAACGACATTGGAATTTGGAGACAAAATGTCAAAAAGTTCACGAAAATGACACTTGATGGCAATAGAAATCCACTCAGAGGGATATTTTATGTAATAATTGATGCATTGGAATATGTTATATTTCATCATTGCATCTCAATATTTTTTTTATTTAGATGTATCATAATGTCACTTGCCAAGAAAAGGGTTATAGATTTTTTGTCTACTCAACTCAGGGGAGTTGAATCCGTAAAAAATATTTGACCATGTGCGGAATCGACCCCGCGATCGCTGGGTTAACAGTCAAACACCTTAACCACTAGTCTACCATGACCTAAAAACGCACTGTAATTTAGGTACTTTATAACGAAGTTTAGGATTAATGGTTACATACTTGAGTTTATTTTTTTAGATTATACAGTGTAATTAAAAAATGAATATGGTGTAGGTAATACAACATTTGAAGTAAATTAGTTCGGGATTAGGGGGGAGGGGTAAATTAGTCCGGTACCTTCGGTACTCGTGTACGCTCCCATCAATCATCACTACGGCGGCAAACGCCAGTCGACCCGTGCCGTGTTTAGACAAAACGTTCTTTTTACGAGAGAATTGCAAGAATATAACAACTCTCCCCCCGCCCTCGTCGTCCTCCTAATGGGGAAGATTTCGCTATCTCCGAAGAAGTCCATTAATGAAGAAGTATGCGGGTGCTTTTGTCTTGTCCATTCCCCGCGGGCGGGGGTGGTAGCTGCTCGGTTGCCCTCGACACCAAACTCCTCGCGGTGCCTCAACCTGGCCGTATGAGATTTGCAATATTTACTATTTCATTAATGTTGAACGTAAATATGATACTTTTATATGTCTCCGTCCTCTGGCCGTCCGTCCGTTACAACTTTCATCTCGAAAAGTACAAATGCGAAAGAGTTGAATTTTTGTGTGTAGATTGATGCTCTCGAAAAAAAATAACCGTTAAGCCTTTCAAATCTGATCGGACAATAGATCGGATCGGATAGGTATCATTAAGGTAATATTAAGGTAATATTAATATAATATGTATGGATATTCTATATGTAATTGCAATTACAAGTACTTACAATACAATACAATTAACCATACAACAATAACAACACAATACAATTAGTTTTTATTTGTCTTTACTATTAATGATATTGGAAATCTCTTTTTTGTATGTAATAAGGAGGTATTGAATATATCGATTTTTGAAATATCGCTGTACAGTTGTACATTAATTAATTTAAATATATATATAAAGATAGATTAATTTATAGGGTGACGTCGGAACAATCGCTATTGTTATAAAGGGAGCAGATACGCCGTATGGCGTATCTGCTCCCTTTATAACTCAATGAATTAATGAATGACTCAATGAATTAGTATGATAACGGGGTATACGGAATAATTTTTGCTGCCTAGTTGATCTTAAAATAAATATATAAGTAATTTAAATAGAACGAAATAAATAGAAAAAGACGATTTTAAATTAAAAAAAAAAACATACGAGGACAACAAAAAGAACACGAAATACACCATTTTAAACGTTGACCATTTATAAGCATTAAAAAAAACTGAAATGGGTTTGGATGGAATGGAAAACTGAATTTACGATGAATTGAAAGGTCATAGACGCGAGCGTAGCGCATTAAAAATTAGGCATATTATGAATTGAGGGCGAATTGACCTCCCCCCCCCCCCCCCCCCCTTATCCCCCCACCCCCTATGGACTGAGAGGCAAACCTCAGACAAAGACACACAGCTTCCAGTATCATAACGCAACATTGATTTGGAAACTTACGGTGTATTGAGTTATGAATGATATATATTTTTTTTTTACTTTTACCCCGAAACCCTTCGACGCAAAGTTTTAAACAGTTCGAAACAATCCGCTGCGAGCGTAATGGCGTGCGCGGCTACCCGCCCAAGTTTGCGGTCCGTCGTCGCGAAGGTGCGACATTAATATTTCCACCTCCGTCGAATAATGAGGGTAGGGTTGAGCCGTGCCGTAATAATAAACGCCGAAACGCTCTGAAGTTCGATCCCCGGCGGATGTCCAACGGCGCTTTTCCCAGCGCCGTTGACTGATTGTGCCGCTGGCTTTTGATAGCTGAATTATTAGCAAATTAATCGTACCTGCGGATTGCCGATTGCGCGAGCTGCCGCGCGTTCAAATCCTCACGTGACAGCTCGCGCACCTCAACCCGCCGTACCCTTGCGCAGCGAGAGTCCGTATACTGAATCCCTCTTTAAACTGTGCCGTAGGGGTTGCTCATATCAAAAGTTTTTTCAAATAAATTTGTAGGAAAATTATACGCCTGCAACTACCATTTTGCACTCATTTGCCTATTAAGAGAGGTATGTTTTTTTTTAATTTTATAAAACCAATTTTTCCCACCCCTAGGACCAATGGTTGGTGCTATAAAAAAATTATATAAGATACATCTAAGGCCCTAATCTAAGGAATAATATAAAATTTAAATTAATTCGATATGTTATATACTAAGAAAGTTATAGCAAAAATTCACTTTTTTTTATGAATCAATTTGAAAGTGAGTGGTGTAAAATTACGGCAGTTATTATATCCACAAGAAAGTGATTAAGGGTATATGAAACGCGAAGATATGTTGAAGTTATCAGGAAGTCACGACATGGCATCCATTGCAATAGATAGCTTTCTAATCAAATCTACCTACAATGCAAACTTTACATGATTGTATTAGATCTTTCTTGTCATAAGGTGGTCAGCTCCCGACGTCGCGCCGGGTCATTGACCGGCGTGGCTGCACAAAATCGAAGCGAAGTACAAAAGGGGAATTTACACGAGCGATTTGATAAAATTAATAAATTCAATATCACATGGACACATAAATACAATTATTTTATGCACTAATCAAATAAGCCAAATGTGCCTGTCCTAGGAGTCAGGGAAGATGGTAATGAAGTGTTAGAAATGGTAGGACCATGTGCTGATTCGCACTCGCGACCTCTGGGTCAATAGTCCAACACCTTAACCACTAAACTGCCACGATATAATTGATAAGAAGGTATATAATTTGTGCTAGGATTTTATGCTACCAACATAACACTTTCGAAGAAAATAAAAACCGACAAAAATTACATTGTCAGAACTTTTGGTAAAATGCATCACACGGCAGACTATTGACGATGAGATTTTGGCGATGGAATGGGCACCTACACACAATTACACACGCTTACACACACATTGGTCGGGCACTAACTCTTCAAACGCACTCATTCATACATAATACGAAGGAGAAAGCGCAAATAAAAGGTCTACGATTAGGTTCGAGGCCTGAGTCGAGATCAAAGTAGCGACGTATCTCTAGTCTTCTGCGCGCACACACAAATTCTGGAATATTCATAACTGAGGGGAGGCAGAGTGACTACGCGTTCAATTGGCAACGTCCCCTCTCCCGAATGAAATGAAGAAGAGGTCGTTTGGACCTGCGCGCATCTGACTGACGAACGTGATATACTTTCGAGCGTACTTGACGTTACTATCAGCTCTTTTAAGGTGTTCGTGAAGAGCCGTTTTACTAAATGGACAGTTCTCGAAGGACCGGGCACCCTTCCCGAAGATCCAACTGATTTTGCGTAGATGCGGTTCCCTATTTCGCCCGGGAAAACAACACTTGTGTGTATCGACCCTCATCCCTTTTAGCTTTTAGGGAGAATAGCTTCCTACGATCGCTAATAATTTGCACACTAATTATATGTTAACTCTATCGTAAAATGTAATTATTGTAATTCTGCATTGTTTTTTAATTTTATTTTATTATTCTACATTATTTAAACGAATGAATGTTTCTAAGAAAATAAACGATGGCTATTCATTGGTTGGGCAGATATAAAGACTTTGGTCTTTAAAACTGCTCGGTCGGGGCTAGTCTAGAATCGCTCAAATGTAGCGAGTGTGAAAATAGGCATTCCTCTTTATGGCTGTGAGGGGCGCGCCCTAGATGTTACTCGATGCGCCCATATACCAAATGTTTGTTATTTTATTTCGTAGTTATAACAGTTTGCCTAAAATTGGAGATTTTCTTTTAGTTTTTAAATATAAAAATTATGATTTATGTTTAAAATATAATGTTTTTATATTATTATTTAAAAAAAAAATGATTTAAAAAAATCCCTTATTAAAAAAAAATGGGTCTGCGTCGGACCAGACACTGGAAGTTATACTTCTTTGGCCGGTCGCACACACCCACTCACACACACAGAAATGGCACTCTACGGATTTTACTCCTAACGCGTGACGCGGTTTCTCGACCAACATCCCATCCCAATGAGTACAACGGGCGCAAAGAAGTATCACTTAAAAAAACTGAATGATATCAATATTTCAAACAAAATGGTGGACTACTATTTTGTGTTATAAGCGCCGCTCATGCCCTTCATAGAGTTTACACCTTTCCGTTCATCGTACAGGGCTTCTTTTCGCAGGCCACGATTTGTAGGTCAGAATCGTCGAAGGGTGTTCTTTGTTCATGTATGTAGTCGTCTTTATCTTCCAGCGCGTTTTTTGTCATTGTTAAGATCGGCTAGGATTGCTTTTCCAAGCCATTTGCTGATGATAAAACCACTTTCTGGTTTTATTTTATTTAAGCATATCATTTATCCAAACTATTGCACGGTGATTTAAATGAATTTGACGGTAGTTAGGTTATTGTTCTTGGTTTTTTATTGCTAATTGTTATCGCTGTTAAACTTGTAAGTAATTTATTTTTATATACCTTCTCTTTACCTTCTTTTTTTATTTTTTACCTTCTCTTGAATTTTTAATAGTCGTTATTTTAATGTTTATAATGTATTATATATATGATATTCCTGTATATTTTAAAATATTGTGGAAAATAAAATAACTTGAACTTAAACATTTGATATTCATGTGAATACCCGTTAAAAACTCCCGCCGATGGTGTATTATAATTTTAAATTTATAAAAATAAAATGGAGGGGTAAAATCTTAGCCACTCTGGCTCCCCGTACACTAGTATTGGTCTTTCGGAACGTATGTAATCTCAAGCCAAACGAACTGCGCCTTATCACGGTATGTCTTTGTCTGTGATGTGTTCCACTCGAGTCTATGGTCGATTTAGCGCTCCTTTATGTGTTTGTCTACGGGCGGCTGCGCGTCGAGATAAAGAGAAAACTCGAATACTTCAAACGGATCTTGGAAATGCAAATAACACGTTCCAAAGGCTTACCCGAGTATCGATATAAAGCGGGGTACTATTTTTGAAGACCTCTAATGCCTCGCTAATTAGATCGTACTGCATAGAATTTGGAAACATCGACTCGAGGCTTTCCGACCACTCTGTATATAATATTAACCGGTGCGAATGATTTTCTTTCGGCGTGTTCAAAAAAGTCATTTTAATTTTGTCCGGCTACACAATTTAGCCGTTTTACGGAATATAGATAAACTTAGACATTAACAAAAGTGTAATAAAAATCACATAATCACATAGCTCATCTAATTGCCCATTTAGTGGCATGTCGGAATCTTCACCGTGTCCATCTAACTAGGTGCTGAACACCTGTCCTAAGATGAACTATCTGCTTCCATTTAAAATGTTTCTGAAAGCGAATCTTCAATTTCTTTTATCCCTTGCTCTCGCACAATATTTATGAATTTTGTGTCCACACTGTGCGTCTAGTTAAATTTTCAGTTGTTTTTGTTATAACAATTTGGTCTCTTTTAGTTTATAAATTGTCAACCAAGGATCTATGTTTCTATAACTGATTACGTCACTTTAGAACAGCAATGCACGCTATAAAGGTGATGTCAAATTAAATGTATTGTGTTTGTAAAAATAAAACTAAACCAAAATATTCATAATAAACAACCTTTTCGATAAAAAAATTAACGTGAAAAAAATGCAATGTGTATGTGATGCTAACAAAGTAAAAAAATCTTACAATAAAATATATTGTAAGTTAAGTTATAACAACATATGGCCTATAACACTTGTTTTTGTTGGTATAGACAATAATTTTAAGTCAATATATATCAGCCATTCTAACATTAACATTTATAGTTTATCTGAGTGTTTTTAGCTAAATAAATCAATGTTTTCTGCCGCAGGGCAATTCGATTATATGTGCATTCTTGCGTTGATCATAAATACTTATTATTGCTTCCGTAGAATATGCTAGTAAAGTTTTATTTAGAAAAGTACAATTTTTAAATATTTTTAAAACGTAATTTTTTTATTTATTTTTATTGGAAAGACCAACAATTTCACACAGTGACACACAACAAACAAAAAATACATTTGATGGAGCGATAAAAACCTACGTAAAACTAAAAATAGGTTTCTACTAACAAAAAGTATAACAAATATTACAAAACCAACTATCTGAATGTGGACTGTTATAGATATTGTATTTTCCTCTTAGGAAGCGATGTGTTTTATTATAGCTCAAGAATATAACAGTGACATAAATAAATAAATATACCGGATTCCAAATGACAGACCCATATTCGAGTTTACTTCGAAATAATTAATTAAACAGGACGATAACCGCCTTAAATTATGTTAACTTTTAATTCAATACATCTATCCATCGCTATAGTAATCTTTAATCCACCAACTCATTCATTTTTATTTATTCATGTATTCATTTTCTATAGATCATTCTGGCTCTACAATACGTATGAAAAATTCAATCTCTATAAAAATTGTTTCCAATTTCTAAATGTCAATTCTACCTCTAATAGTATTAAAAAACATCTAAACGGAATTTTATTTTTCTGCCTAAATTAGAGATATATACTCGTATTCCCTTCAATTTTGCTACACTGCTTTAACGAAATCTGTATCAATAACCAGGGTATATGTATAGATATAGAAGTATGTCCCTAAATATGTACGGTCGTTGACCCGTAGTTATGTAAATGGATTTGTGCCCAAGAGGCTTTCTCGGCTAGATGCTAAGTGCTCATAAACGTAGTACATGCTCTTAAGAGGTATTCTCAGCGTGCAATCCATACCAGTATCGCAAATGGTATCCAAACAGTAGCCAGATTGAAGGGATATGTGCGAATGAAATATTACCATAAATATACGAGTATGTTTAATGCCACTCAGTAAGCCATCGCTGTTAACAGTTTAGAATGAGAAAAATAATCGAGTATTTCTAAAAAATAAATAAAGTGAATAATTTAGAAAAAATAATCGAATTTGACTTATATACGATGTTTGTTTTTTTATTAGTGCTATTTTGCCTGAAAAGATAAATGACGGAATGAATCTTCGACCTGAGGATACTTATCATAAAATAAAACAATGTTACCAACTTACAAGTGTAAAATAAAACCAATTGAATATTTTCACCGAGCGAGTATACTCGTAAAATTAGTGTTTCTACCATTTTTACTACGATCGACAAATAAAATATGTACCCGTCATGGAAGGGGCGTGGGGGGGGGGGGATTTTGCGTAATTCCAATGCCCCGTCGATCGATAATAATGGCCTAGACACCGTTGCGGCGTGCGACGACTGCTGAGCGCTCACAACAAAGACATTATTACATGATCATTTTAATATCATGATCATTCAAGAGAGTGTCTACTCTAGCCCTTGAATAGTGTATTTATATGTAGAATTTATTATATTTTATATTATATTGTGTTTTATATTATATTCTGGTGATTGTCCCCAACCCCCAACCCCTCCTACTTCCTGGTCCCGGCCTCGCTCCCGAATGGGTTTTCTATTTTTTTAAGTTTGGAGGAAACTATTATTGGCTTTGTGTTTTAATTGTTTATTGTATTGTAAGCTGTTGTTTCCTGAAATAATGAGGTATTCAGTATACGGGTAATTGCGGCGCGGCACGGGGGCTTTAGGTAAGCGGGCTCGATACAAGTTCGTTCAATTGGTGTTCGCCTGTCCTCTACTTTGGTCCCGTGAAACCGAAGGGGATTTTTTATAGTACGGAACGCTCACAAAAGTGCATATTTTCATTGTGCTATTTTCAAAACCTGCGAATAAAATAATTTACGATATATCCTGCCAGAGAAAACGCTTAACTTTATAACTGTTACAAACATGAAAGTAAGATTGACGCCGGAGATAAAAGTTTCATGAATTTAAACGCGGCTAAAGTTTCAAGGAAAATGCAAAGCGGCGAGATTCATAAAAGCGAATGGGGCATTAAGCCGTGGGCACACGCGCATACAACTCCGTTTACCGGAGGGAATTTGCTGCTGGTTGTAATTTATCTTACCAATAAAATTATCGTGTAAATTGACCATCACTTCGACCAGAGAATGTCACGTAGCACTCTTTCGGAACATTAAAAATTTGAAGTAATACCTAGTGTTCGGTTCTACATGGATTAGGGGAAGCTGACTGTATGTTTTGATGGATTGGACAGTTCACAGCTGAGAGTAAATGGCAATCAACAAAAAAAACAAAAGACCAACCCTTGCTGTGCTGATGGCCGTCTGTAGTTCTCACTGCTTCCTTGAGGTTTTGAGTTGGTTTCACGAGCTCGGTGAACGAGTGACGAGATGTCACGGATTGCAGGGATAGTTCGCGGCGAAAAAGGCGTTGTTTTGCACGCGCGATCGCGGATTGCAGAGGTGCGGGTATACCCTCCTGCATTTCTTTTTCAAGTGACACTTACCGACAGCTGTGATAATGCCAAGAGTTGCCAGTAACAAAAACTGGGGAAATTGGAGAATGGTGATTTTGCAATATATAATAAACATAAAATAATAAACATTTATATAATAAATATTAATATGATAGAATTTTGAATTAAATAACTTAATTTATAAGGTGACGTCGGAACACCTAGTCTTATATGAGATATATTTACAGTAACCGTACCTACAAATATATAGACGACAATGAACAGCGGGTAGTTTTTTTAGAACCACCCATAATTGCCAGGTAAACCATACGAGTAAATTATTAGTTAAATTACATTTTATTGCATAAAAATATTCTACATATGTTTATATTCGATTTGTGATCATGAACAGTCTTTTTGCCTGATAAATATTTATATTATAAGTTCGTTCGTTGCCTAGGGACTGATATGGGTGAGATAAACTATTGTTTGAATCGCTGTTTCTCCCGGATGTCCCCAGGGAAATCTTGGCCGCCACGCCGCTCATCCTGCCGACGGGAGGCTCTCCCGGGGTGCAGGGTCTGAGGAGGAGCGACTCGCACACGTCCAGCCCGCACCACTTCAAGAGGGACTCCTTCAAGAGGGACACCAACAAGAGGTTCGTTTAGAGGCTTTTATAGGGTGACCACTAACCCCGCCGCCATTGTCACTTAGGACGGCTCGCTCTGCTCCCCATCGCAATGGGCAAAGGACACATCTGAAAAGACGGTATGCTACAATAGAATAGTTTTGTTATGTTACAACCACAGATGGCACGCCAATTAACGTCAATCAATATGCAGACATGTCTTTAGGGGTTTTAGTTAATATAATAGTCTATCTGAATTAATTTCAATTCCTAATTAGCAGCCACTAAGTAGAAGGCGTTTTGAATTCAGGTTAACTAGTTTATATAAGACTGTAACAAATAAGCCTGCTTGGCCTGCTTTAAGATCCCAACTCTCTAAGCCTTCTTATATTGTCCGTAATGACCATCCTTCCAAGATCTTGAGAAAACGAAACATTGGGTTCAATTCGTTTCTTCCCAGATCAATTCGGCAGTGAAATTCTCTTCATAGGTCAGTGTTTGATCATTTTCCTTGTTCCAAGGCACGCATTGAACCCTGAACCCTTAACCATCCTAGACATTGCAGGGGAGACTGTATCCCTTAATCTAAAATTGAACCCGACCGAGTGGTAGTTCGCTGTTCTTCTAAACAGAAATGTCGTAAGGTTCGGGGAGGCGCAGTTCTGACTGTTCCGTTATCATCTTGGCGTTCGTACCATTAGGCCAACTATAAGAGGCGGGTAGCAGGGGGTGGATCAGAATGCAACAAAACACATATAGCGACCAAAACTACCTTCTTTACAGTGGTACCAAACGCTCACTGATTTAACATTGTTTTGTTTATAATAAATTGATTAGTACCTATCATATAATCATATAAAGGATCCATAAAATTTGTCAACGCAAATAAATAATAATTATAAAATATCGTAACTTCACAGTTCTTTTCAATTTGAGGTTATAACTCAGTGAAAGTACTTAGAAATACGTGTCAGCATCTTGAGCGTTTATTAGGTGTAAAGCATGGTGAATTGAGCAGATTAATGGACACATGGATATTATTATTTAGTCATTTTTATGCCTGTGTTTGTAATATTTATTTATTTAATTAGTTTTAAATAAAACTACTGATTTACATAGTGGCATGACACTCTTTTAAGGTGAGTATATATATGCAAACCGGCCTCTGTTGCGGGCAGTTTAGCCCGATTGCTATCACTAGGTAAATAAAAGTAGGCAATTAGTTATTCATAGCACAAAAATAAATCTAATAATAATTATTCATCCCTACGTATTAATAAGTATATTAGATAAATACTGATAGACAAATCTACATTTGATTACCAGAACGCGGCTAATCTAAGAATTAAAGTAGAAAGTGTGCCACGGAGAAGTATCAAAACACCCCCAGAAGGGGAGGGGGGAAACACTAAGCAATGAAGTGTGCAACATTCACAACACACTCAACCACTAAACTAAACTGGAGGGAATCTGAGTATCTCCCATTTCCCAACCCAAGGTGAGTGACCACTCTAACAATGAACATTCCGTTGGCAGGGAATCCTTCAAGAGGGACTCGACGAAACGAATGGACCAATCGAAGAAAGACGGCCGCCAATCGGAGATGAGCTCACCGTCCTCGTCGAACCGCCAAGTGGTAAGTGGTAAGTGGTTTACACAGATGGTATATGGTATACCACGAGGGATACGCGCTCGACGCGTCGCCAAAGTAGGAACGTCGTGTGAAACACCGTGTTTGGTGTTATGAATGCACTTTATCTGGTTGCTCATTAGATTAAATTTGCGAGGTAATTCCTAAGAGATGGGTTTGATAATTTACATAATTAGAAATGTAACGATAAACGCAGCGTATGTTTTTTTAGCGCGGTAACGATTGCTGCGGTGCCCCACTCTAGCTCGCCGGCTCTGAGAAGTAGGGTTCGTTACGCGTTCAACCGCATTAATCCATGTCCATTGTGTTGGACGATACAATTTGTTGGATCCAACAGTTGTAGCGTCTGTTGTCCAACCTAATATTTTCGATTGGTTGGGCCGACCCTCTAACTTGGAGCGTTTTCTTCTTTTTTCTTCATTTCAAAAGTTGATTCTCCATTCTTGCCGAGGGAAATCTCTTTCCTCGTCTCTCACGCACTCCTTACCTAAATGCCTAAATGTAACTCAAGTTACGCACAGAATGCCGTGCCTAAAGTTCTAAAGTATTGATTTATTCCATTTTAGCCGTAACCATATATGGCATCGTTTCTTTTTGAAATCATTAAATACCATTACTTTGCGACGTGCGTTTGACAATCATAACAACATTCCACTTTCCACTCTCCCACCCACACACTTCTTTCACAATTCATTCACTCGCTCACATTCTCATTTCATGATTCTATTAAATGTATAACAATTACAGAATAACTAACTGTTAATCTTGGAATTGTACTTGTTGGCCATATGTTATGTATAAAATTAGCTGTTAACTTGTTCAATATCGCTGTTATAGTTCCTTTAATAAATAAATAATTATACTTAAGTAAGAGAATGGTATGAGCTAAAACACATTTTTTTTCCGACGTTTTAGAAGAATTGAAGTGGTGTTGAAGACGTCTGATTCGTGCGCTCGAATATGACAAATCAGTTGAGTCTGTAGGTTTTCTCAAATTTGTTGGACACAATAAAACGATCTCCGTTGGACCCGACAGATTGTGTCGTCTGTCTGAATTCCCAAGGTTGTGGTCGATTCCCGCTCAGTTGGGCCTTTTGGAACTTTGAGTCGAACACATATCTCCTTCGGCCTTTCCTTTCTAGTTTATCGGCCAGGCGAAAACCACTTAAAACCATTAAAGAAAGCGTAGAAAATACTTTTTGCATCCAGCGACCGAGGTGCAGTTGGTGTACCGCCAAAGTGGACCCCCGGATATCGCGGGAAACCTTCCGAGCCTGCGCTTTTAGGCCACTTAGTTATAAGGGGACGATGAGGAGGTACTTGGTGCATTTAATCGTCTGATCTATACATGTTTTCACACTAATAAAACTATTTTTCCGTTGTTCGAAATGGGAGAAGTTGCAATAGTGACACGATACGGAAAAAAATCGGATCAATCCATACATAGCATAAAGCTGAAAACATTGCGACGGCCTTTTGAATTGTTCGAAGAACTATTGTTACAACAGTATGTTAGCTATTATTATGGACACGATGCTTAGACGCTTTCCACTTCCAGTGAGTAACTTCAGACCTTTTTGATTACTTAGACCATTCAATTTCGCATTGAAATATAAAGTAACCAATAATTATTTGTTTGACACCGGCTCCAATCTAACTACAAAGGTTGATGCTCTAACGATCTAGAAAACCTAATCGTATGGTGGAGCCTTAAAGCACTATCAACTATCCCTGGAGACGTAATGCCTTGCTAATTATATACTGCTGGTATTTTTAACATCTTAGAATGGTCCCAACCCCACGTCGACAACGCGTAAATAAATAATGTTCAAACATTTTTCAGTACATTGCGTCGTTCGAGGAGGAAGGAGTGAGTTCTCCAGGGAGCCCCAGCTCGATGGGCTGGCGACGGGTCGGCCCCGAGGGCCTCGTCAATCTGGAGAAGGTGTACAGGACACAGGCGGTCATGGATCACATAGCATCATTTCACCAACACCATCACAGCCTTGTAAGGAGCCAGGGTAGTGCGGTCTTTCAGGACTATCTCAGGTATTCAACTCATTGGGTATCGTGATCTCTGTAGAATCTGGCAGCTTAGGTATAGTTTTATTGTCTTTACGGCTTTTCCAGAGCGTAAACCTCAGAAATGTGTTTTTTCGGGATGGCGGTCTCCAACCTTGTGGTTTCCAAGCATGTGCTTGCTTGGTTTATGATGGACTATGACATATTTTTATTTCTGTTTAAATATGTTATAAGGCTTGCCTGGGTATACAACTAGGTAGATTCAAATACTATAGTTTCGAATATGTCAAAATGTCATTTTCATCAAAAAATGTGACTTGCGATAGTAAGCGTCTGACCTTCTGAATTTATGGTAAAGATCAACAACTTTCAAAATCGATATTTTTATGTCCTCGTATCTTCTAAATGGTTGACCGGATTTGATTAGGGTTTTTAACATTACACCGGGTGTTTTTTTGATAAGGTTTTTTCCGCGTAGATCATCGATGAGCATCTGCAGCCGGCCTGTCTTCGCGCCAGAGGAACCGGTCCCAAGCGGCGACTGCTCGCCCGGGGGCGAGTTCGAAAACGAGGCCCTATACGACCTGGAGTCCGGCGGGGGCAGCTATAGCCCAGTCCAGCCTCTGTCGCACGACCACGGCGTCAGCATGTTTCCTCTCAACTCCAACAGCACGAGCAAGCTCGAACATCATATACTTCAGGTATGCGAGACAATGATTCTTATATAATGGGCATTTTCCCTGTCACATCCTTTTATGGTTATGGGTTTATTCTACACTTCAAACCGGACAAGTTATGTTAAAAAAAAAAAAAACAATCTTTATAGTTACTTTGTGTGGTAGTTACCTGGTGGTGGTCATCCTACTTTGTGTACTGACCTGCGTAATACACATTAATACAAATGCAAGTGCATGACGCGCGGACAAAACGCCGCGTGTAAAACCAAACGTTTTCTGGGATATTATTTATTATGTTTTTTATTAACCACTTCCTGATTCTACACCCAAGATTGACTCCAGACGAAAGAACTCCTCAACGGTCACAACATTTTGTATGCGCATTCAAGCACTTAGATTCTAAATTTTATTTCTCCAATCCTAGATCATGCATCATGGCACAACCTGCGTACTCTGGGAATGTGACCCTGCCGCTGCGGCGCCCAGGAGTACCACAGCCCACGTCAGGCTGGAGAGGTCCTGTGGGTCTCTGGCCTGGTGCAAGACGCCGTGGAGGAGTCCGCGCGGAACCAGTCAATCCAGTGAGTGAAACATAGTCTCAACCTTCCAGACGAAAATATTAGATTATTTAAATTATCCTAATAAAAAACGACATAAACACGAAATAGAAATAAATTAAATAAAAAAAAACAAATAAAAGAATTCCATCGACCTCTGGCATTGAAAACAAACATATGCTATTTTTGAAAATATACTGAAGTAAATTATAAAAAAAAACACATTTATCTGCTTTATTAATAAAAAAAATATAATAAAAGGAGGCTCTGCAAAATGTTCAACCGTCAAAAATATTAGAACCAAAATATTAGCAAAAAATGTATTACTTCATGAACGCACGAAACGTATTCAGGCAACTATCTTTTTCTGTTAGCTGCGTGGAAATTAGTGCAGTTGGCATGGCCTCAAAGACAAACGTTTTGCGGCGGTCTCTTTCTTTTTCTAAGAGTTTGAGCAATAAAGCAACACAAGAGTGTATTTTTTTTTAATCACTGTTTTCGTTCACATTTTAGGCGACATCCAGACTGAGTCGCTGCAAAGCACGGAAGTGAGCTTAACATTGAACCCGGAAGAAGTGGTACCTCTGAAGTACACAACGAACGTCCTGCAATACGACGGTGAACCTGGGATTGTGTCTGATGAAGGGTAAGCTCCCGATCGAGGAACGAAGGCCTTTCGTGGAGGAAACCGTTTTCCTTCAACCACGCTCAAATGTTTTAAAAGAGATAAAAAACAAATGGGTTCAGAAATCAAAATATAATAGTATAAACAATATCGTTTACAGATACCTCGACCTGGAAACGGTGAAGGACCTAACGATAGGCTCCAAGTACCTCGAGATGGCGACGGTCCAAGAGCTGGTCTCCTGCGCCAAGAAACACAATCTCGACGTACAGGGAGCCGACGAGGTCAACTGCATCACGCTCATCTACGGAAACTCTACCAGTGACAACAGAACTATGTGCATGCTACTTCCCACTCAGTTGCATAGGTGAGTGAGAAATTTGCTATCATATACTTTTTTTCAACTTCTTCAATATATCTAATCTCTTATAACTATGAAGTTATACGATCCCTTTAGGCAGGTGGCATCAATGCAAAGCTTGGCTATACAATTCAACAGAGTATAACTTTGAAGCCCCCATCGTCCCGCGTACCCCACCCACTTCAGCACTCCCGGCCAATGGCGGAGGGAGAATACAGAGAAGCCACGCCCATCATACTTGCAGGGGGGATCCCCTCTCGGAAGTAATCTTGTCTTAATTTTTGACACACTTTTTGCTTTATTTGAGAGTTTTAGAGAACATATTTTAGAATATTTCTAATTACAGCTTTGGCTAAATGCAATGGTCCTTCGGTGTTTTTCGTTGCAGAGTGTGGTCGATCGGACTATACAAAGTGGTCCGATCGCTGATGGGCCAGGCCAAGTTGGCCGACAGGAGTCTCGCTTGGCTCAAGCACAAATACATCAGTCTCTACTACGAGGACGGCTGCTGCTGCGAACCGCTCGTCACCGACGCTTTGAGGGTTAGTAGACCTCCCACACACCCTCGTTTCCTCTTATAGGGCGATAGATTATAGATTATTTATATTACTTTCTGCACCATTGATATATACTTAATATGGTCAAAATGTGAAGGTACCTATTGTTTGTTCGTGAATGATAAAGGCAGTGTTGGCTGCCAGGGCCGCTTCAACAACGCTTTATTCCCAATATTAAAAAACGGATTTTTTTTGGGGGGTGCCAAAATCGAATCTTATCCTAGCCCCTTAAGACCTTAGCTTAAGACCCTAGCCGCGGCACTGTCTTCAGGTACACATTCAACTTTTTTGTACTGGTGTAATGTTTATGAATAAATCGTGGACAAAACAACTTTACAACTTTACAAATCATATAAAAATAAATAATACCCTACTACGGATTAGTGAATGAACATGGCTATAATACCGTTTACATAAGTTCCATAAGTAACATAAGTTCCTTTGTAGACAAAGGATTTGCAATGGCGATAGAGCATTTAAAATTTACCCTCTCACATATTACATACAGGATGTCCCGAGACCATTTCCGAAGACATAAGGAGTGGGGGGGTGTTTTGTTCCCTATTACGAAAATGAAATTATATTAAAAAGATGCGAAAATAATTAATTCACAAATTTATTATATTTATTAAAAGCGCTTGATACTTTGCCTGAACGCGGTCAACGATCAACGCGGTGCGAGCGGACGATCAGCTGGCGCACGTTTTACGACAACGATTTAACGATTTAGCTGGTTTTTTTATGGAGAATGGTATCAGGATATCCTGTACCACCAATAAAGTCATAGGGATTTTCATAATTAAGGTATGTTTGTAAATTTGTATTATTGCAGGCGTTCGGCGGTAGAGACTGGAATTCGATGGGTCCGCACGGTTCGTCGCAGTCAACCCCTCTGAAGGGCTCGAGCGGAGAGTCATCTTCGGAACAAACCAACGCATCTTCCTTGAGGAACGCAACTTGCATAAAGTTTAAGGTATTCATTATAAATACACTGCAATGGGTAATATTTTGAGGAGTTTTCGTTTTGTTTCAATCTCCGCAATACAACTATTTGCCTGTTGGTCTAAAGTTTGAATCGACTCTTGCCAGAAGGTTCAACCTTTTACAGGTCATAAAAAAAATTGATTTTATTAAAGCATTTTGTTTAAATACTCATACTGAACATTGGTGTATTTATCCCCACCGGATCTTTAGGTATGTATATTTTCATGTTTCGATAAGCATAAAAAATATACATACATAAAAAACGTTATTAAAGTTGCATTTAATTTTCTAGATTAATTTTTACGTAGATTTCATTAGAAAGCTTTTCTAATGAAATTAGAACCTAACCAAACCTATTAAAATAGGTACCGTGACTTCGGAAAATTTTCACATATCTTCGCGTTTCACATTCCGAAAATCACCCTCAGTTTAAAAATTTATATATCTAATTTATCTATCTATATCACTTTATTGTGGACACGATAACTGCTGTAATTTCACACCAATCACTGTCAAATTGATTCATAAAATATGAGGGTACAAAATCTCGGTCAAATTTGTTTATGGGCCAGGAATGAGAGTTTTTTCGCAAAAGTGAAATCTTGCTATAATTTTCTTAGTATATAAGACATCAAATACATTTAAATTTAATATTATTCCTTAGATAAGGGCCTAAAATTTATATTTTAAACTTTTTTGATCGCACTAACCATTGGTCCTAGGAGTGGGAAAAATTGGTCCTAGGAGTGGGAAAAATTGGTCCTAGGAGTGGGAAAAATTGGTCCTAGGAGTGGGAAAAATTGGTCCTAGGAGTGGGAAAAATTGGTCCTAGGAGTGGGAAAAATTGGTCCTAGGAGTGGGTATGCACAGGATCAAGTCCGTTTAATATTAATTGTAAGCCTATAACTTCCTTACATTTTCTGTTTGAAACAATTTTTGATATGAGCTACCCTTACGGCATTAGTTTAAAGAGGGATTTAGTGTACGCACTCTCGCTGCGCAAGGGTACGGCGGGTTGAGTTGAGGGTTGAGCTGCTGTGCAGGGAGTGGATTGCGGGGCAGCTCGATATAATTGGAGTTCGCCTAACCCCTACTTTGATCCGGCGACATCTACCTCCGCCTTCCGGCGTTCTGAAAGGGATTTTTACTGTTAGAAGATGCCCTTTGAATCTGTGTACTCACCTTCCATATAAATTGCTTAGTGTTTAACGAAACACTACTAAAAAGAAATATATGTGATATGATATTTGCCGTATCCGCAGAAAAACAAATCAACGTCGGAATTAAAAACGTCGTCTCCCAAGAGTCTCGGCAGCGGCAGTCACTCGTCGGGCGCCCGTAGTGAAGACGAAGCTCACCAGGTCACACCCAAACATCGGTAAGGTCAAATGAATTGTATGTTATGTAGTAGTAAGTAACTTTGGCTTCAAATTAAGAAATTCAATAACAGATGGCGCTGCTCGTCGCAGGGTAAGGAGACAAACTTCAACTGTGGCTCGCCGATCAGGCCAACTGTATTTTGTGTGTTATGATGTGTTACCAAATTGCAATTAACCTTAGCCCCGAAAATCCTCGGGGTCTTGTTAGATACACATAAAAAAATTAATACCTTGTGTTAGGTAATTAATTCCTTATTGTTGGCGATATAATAGTAAATCTCTAAAAAACACAATTATCTTTGCAATCTGAAACAATCCATCCAATGAAATATATTCTCTCGCCCTTTAATTAGCCTGATAAAATTTAGATTTACTTCTCAAGAGTCAATTATTGAACTCAGGCGGACATCTTTTATGATATTCACATACTAACCCCTGCGTATAACACAGTTATAACTCACAAAAAACGATCAGTTAACAGGTAAGTACGCTCACTCAGTCGCCTGCCAGTAACAACGTTTGTCCCCGTTCCTCCGCGGAAATCAGCGATCTCTGTTATTTACGAATTTTCCAAATACACAAAAAAAAATGTGAATTGCTTATCGCAAAGTCGTTTTTAGCATAGACATTGATTGTATCAACCTGATTCAACCTGTAAGAAAAAATGGCCAACCATTTGTTAGTAACTAAAATACAATGCAGATGCCACACTAAGTCCCAAACATCGATATTTAGCAGAAAAAGCACAATTTCATATTTTTAAAGATAGATGGCAAGATTAAACTGAAAATGAATAAAGTAAATAAAATGTCTATGAAATGCAAGATTATAATTTCTAACCTTTAAAAGATTGTTAAATCTGACTTGTATGGTTCGCCTTTGGCCCATCAGACAACGAAATGTTAATTTGATTAATGTTTAATTGGGGAAAAGATAACGCCATCTACCGTTCTTGGGCTCGTAATTGTATAAGGTTGAGCTATCTAAAAACCACTATGCATAAAGTCAATGGTGTGAATTATGACCGCTAAATCTATGTAAAATTGAAGAAACTTACTATAAGCCGCAAATTTACAATATCCATAATAACTTATCAAAAACCAAACGTTAACATGAAATTCCCCTTTCCTCTCCCTACATCCTACTTTCTTCATCTCTCATAAACTCTGATTTTATACTCACTCGGCGGAAATATTTAATCGGTTTTATTTTATACTTGTAAGTTGGTACCACAGTTTTCGTTGTTTTTATTATTTTATTATTGTACACCGGCTGTATATAATTTCTTTTATATACCTGTTTTATATCCCAAATAAACATAAATAAATAAATACTGAAAGCGGCATAAACTATTAACATTGTGTAGAGATTTTACTGTCGCTCACTATGAGAATATATTCTGATTCTCTAAATGATCAAACATGTGTTGTTGTTTTTAATAATATTGCTTCTAAATATAATATAATAACAATTTAAATACGATATAAATATGTTATTTTTATTTATCTTGTTGCAAACATAGCAAATAAGTCACTTAAGGCGTTTATATACAATGTTATTTAACAATATTTAGAATATCATATCTGTGTTTGCATTAGTCTTTAAACGCATTGGTAATGTTTAACTTGGCAATTTGTAGTTTTTGGTTGCTTCAAAAATAAATCTATAGTATTTAAAGTCCATAGAGTTTATTTTGTGAACTTTTAATTTTCATTTATTACAAATGTCTCTTCGTAGCTATTATATTTTCTCTTTTATTGTAATAATTAATTGTATCTCTCTTGAAAATGTTGTTCAGTAGACACATTTTACAGTGTGTGTTTAGATTAAAGTTGATAAATCTAATATTTATGTCCGTCTTTATGTTTATTTTGTAATGCTTAAGTTGATAGGGTTAAGATATAACATATGATGATGATGAAGAATCGGACTCAACGTTGACGTTGAGTCCGATTGGGAGAATATTTGAATTGATAAACTTCATTTTTAGGTAGAGCTGATACATTCGTCTCTTCGCCTAATCGGGTTGAGAATTGACTTTCTAGTAGACCTTTGTTAATAATAACTGTGAATCGTTTGTTTGATGTTATTTGTCTTCAATTTTGTTATTAATTAATATTAGCTATTTGCCGTGTGGTTATTTGTAAAGGTAGCTTTTGTATGTTTTTATTGTTATTTTGTTGTTTCTCTGCATTATTTGGTCGTTATGTGTTTTGTGATATTATCCTAATTTTGTTTTTATAAATTACACATAGGGAAGCCTGTTTAATAAATACATAAACAAAACTGGCTGAGGTTTCTTCCTAAAACTTTGGTATGTAAAAATAAAATAATTTAGAATTTCCCTACGCTATTTTCATTGGGACTCGTCGAGTAGAACCTAAGGAAATGCACCCCCCCCCCTTTGTCCTTTTGACGAAAAAACCCACAAAGTCTGGTTTTGGGAGGGAAGAGCAGAATGAAGTGGCGCCTGGAGGCCCGAACGGCTTCCACTGTAACGGCCCAAATAAATGACCAGGAAGTCTGATATAAGGCATCCAGTAAACTTTGCTAGCTGCCGCTATTTTTCGACAGACTGCAATACTGTCTAATGAATATGAACGAATAGCAGTCTCACTAATTACAAACTGCTAGATGGCGCTGTTGAATTAAAAAGTAGAAAAAAATAAATTGTAGCTACAAAATAAAATAAAAACAAAAAAAAATATATTTTTTTTGTTTAGAATAATTGCTTTAAATTAGATCTAATTTGTTTGTGCTAGAGTCAGGATAGCTGTTAGGGTAATAAAAAATTGTTAAAAATTGTATGACTAAAATTTGCGGTTTCGAACCCCGATCTGTGTCAAGTAGTTTTTTTTTTCAATGTCGCAGAACGGCCTTTATTTCATTAAACAATACATATTAATATATGTCAGCTTGGGCTGACAGTAACCCAGCTTCAAGTTTATCAGCTGAAAAACAGCTCTTATATAAATTCTGTATCGCTATTCAATTCATAAAACATAATGTTATAAAATTGAGGTAGGCAGAAGTTATCAATTTCGACGGTTCGCGCTGACACGATGCATGCCATCATAACAGAATGAGATACTACAATAGAAAAACATGTTATTCTACCATTCAGGATGTTTTTATATTAAGCGTTATATATAAAAAAAAATGTCAAACGCTTTAACCTCTATACGACCATGATCTTTAAGTTTGTGTGAATAGAATATTTTTAATCGCTTTATTGTAATAATTTAATTAAGTATTTAAATATTTTTTTAGTACCAATGTTATTTTAATATACAAAGTATTTATATTTCCTCGAAAGAGTACCGTTAGTAATAAAAAACTCAACATTTTAATATAATGCAAGTACCCATCTTACCGTTTTCCAAGTACATATAATTATTGTTGTATTTGAGATATTTTCCAACTTCATATTGAGGTTATTGCACTTGCTGGTTAGAATATATTATGTTGGCATATTATATTGTAATTCATTCACACTATAAATATGCACCGGCAAGTGTTCATTAAGCCGGCATAAGTAATGCCGGCGGAGAAAATAAATAAAACAAAATGGTTGCCCGTCTGCAGGAGTTCGTATTCAGCAATATCGAGTCACCAACCATCAGCGTATCATCAAATCAGACACAGCTCCCTGACGGCGGCTGCCACTAGTCTAATTTCATCATCGTTGTCGTCGAGGCCAAGAATAGAAGGAAGGTAGGTTGATGGTTAGGTCTATCCATTGTGGTGGCAGCGGGCCGTCAGTGGTCAGTTTCTACATACCTCCTCGATGAGACCTCTCTGCTACCGCTCGCACTATAGGCCAATCTAATAATACGCATTTTGCAAGTTGCTACTCAACGCCCGCACTCATTTTCTTATTTCCTATTTGCTTGGTACAACCTTTAATGAATCTATCCCCATTTTGACTGATCCGGGAGAACGGCTTTAGTCGGTTGGTGTGATGTTAAAAAAAACTCATAATAGCCCATAGGACACAGAAGTGAGGATCATTTCACCAGGTCGCTGGAGCACAAACCCTTAAATGAATTGTACTAAAAATAACTCCTGAATTGAAAAATAACTCCTGGTTGAATGCTTCCGCGAATGGAATTGTGTAAGTTGACCAATAGATGACACTTATTGCTCACTCATTTAAAAATTATATAAATAGAACCTCGATAGTTCAGTACAAAATATCTAAGATTTCTGTCGTAAGTACGAGGGTGATAGCATTTCTAAAAATTTTATATGCAAACGATCAACCAATCAAGCAATCCTAAATATATTCTGACAGAGGTGGGAACATTTGTCACAAAATATCGCTAGCATAGACTTTAATTTAATTCCAAACCAAGTTTAATTCTAATATACAATCAAATTAGTACTAAAGTTTTAGGAGTAATTGTATTCAGGCCAGCATTGAAGAGACCGCTCGCATCTGCGATTTCTTTTCCCATTTTATGCGAGGCGCAAATTCTGACACAAGTGAGCAATTTCAAATTAGATGTGCGCGTTATAAGTGGACACCGTTTAAATCACCCTATTATTCTAGCGCAACGAATAGCAGCGTTACTGGACACGCTAAAGGAGTACAGCGATGAGTTCAGTTACAAATCACGCAGTTATTTTGTAGCCGTTTATGCATTAGGCTATTTTGAAATCGCGTATAACGTAACCTCGGTTATATCCATACGATTGCTTTGCGTAATTTTCACCAATTCTGCTAGCATTTGCCCACAAAATATTTGCACTTATGAAAGAGCTCGTCAAATGTTGTTTTTTTTTAACATTGCCAGTCACGCTAATAAAATTTAATTATTACTAGTTCATTACCTTCGTTCGTACACTGCTCGGTTTACTCGCTCTGTCATACGATTGCACCACATGTCTTCTCCCTCTATGAGATTACTATACTCTATTAGTACCTGCTTGTTCTAGATCTGCATTCTTTGTTCCGCTATTCTAATAAGTCGAAGGACCTAATTTCTCATTTATACACTTTGCTGGCCTTTATATTATATGTGGTCACATGGCGTCAATACCAACTTACTTCTTACAACTTACCTTCCTGTATTTTACCTACAACTTGTCTCTAAGAGACAAAGATACCACTTGTCTTAACTCCGCTCATTGTGTTTACTCTTTTTTGTAGATATAGAAAAAAAATACATTTAATTTCATAATTATCTGGATTTATACAGGTCATCCCAAGATCATTCCCAATAAAAAATCTAGCTAATTGGCCCTGCAATTTCAAATATGATTTGTTAAGATGGTATATCAAAATTCATCACGGTTTCCGAGAAAAAAATATAGCTTTACGTGATAATATTAAACCACTATTGTAATATACTGCCAGCTGATCCTTCGCTCTCGACACCGCGTCATTGTACGCGCTCTAAATAAGGTTACGAATATCGATCATGTATCGCAACGACATTGGCAATTCACACAGGTGCTTTAATAAAAATAATTATTTATTTTTATTAAAGCACCTGTGGAACAAAAACACTCCCTTAAGTCTTCCGGAATGGTCTTGGAACAACCCTGTATTGAATGAAAAAGGTAAATGAGCCTCGTTTCTATTTTTCTATACGATCGATATTTTACCAATATTTTAGACGTAAATATCTACTTGCCTAAATATAAGAATCGACAAAATAAAACTAACTACAGAAATTGATTTCATAAAGTTTTTTTTATATATATTGATAATATCCTATAATGTCACAGTATTTCTCTTTTTACAATCTGTTAGATGAAATAAAATGATTTAAGACCACGCGCAAAATAGAGAAGAGCTTATTCGGGAAGAGGCCTCTTTAAGTTGCTACCATCTTTTAGGATGGTGGCAACATTACGGATCAATCGAGGATCTTGTCCCTCAGCGTTTGTACTGTTTCTATTCCAGCTTAAAAAGGATAGAGACAACGGAACGCATTTGGGAGAGTGTGAAGCATTTACGCAGTGGTTCTATAGGATACGACACGCAGCTCGACTTCATGGATTTCGTTATGCTGTTCAGATCGTTCAGGTAAAATCATCACTTTTATTGATAGACGTGACGACAATAATCATCGAGAGATCCTTTTCTTTGCTTTATACCTCAGCCATGTATTGACGCGGTATTGTGACACATGAAAGAGAAGGCAAATTTGACAGATCTAAAAAATGTCAACTCGCAGTTTTAGATCTATTTCGAATGTTATCGCATCGTGCGGTAACCATAAGATGCGTGAGTGCGTTCAACCTGAACATTTTTCAAGAGCAAAATGGTACAGTATACAGTCTATAAAACTTAATACGTCAATTTGTGGATGTTAATAGTATAATCTATCAAGACATATTCTTTATTACAAATATAGCACTGGTAGGACTGGTAAGCTAGTTAAATGATGCATTTCGGGATACATCACCATCTCATGATAAAAAACCACAGCGTCAAACGTTACCACTACGGTTACAAACATCTTTCTTTCGAGCAATTAGCTCGACCTTTTGTAAAGCAATTATCCGAAACCTTAAACCATTCACCACTTATATTTACATAGGCTTCATACCGTTGACATACCCATAGTTACCTAGAAACCATACTTACACAGGTGATGAGCGTTTAATTATTTCAAATTCATATTTAATTGAAAGTGTATCTAGAAGTAGTAGTAACCCAGTTTTATCCTCAGCATTACAGCTTGAGGATTTTAATTCACCTACTATCTTATTCTTTAAAAGCCGATTCCTCGCAAAATATAAAAAAAAATGATAATGAAATCCATATGAAGGAACTAAGCAATATACTATTTTTTTTTAGAGTTAAGGGAGATGGTGGTAATGGAGTATTAAAAATGGTATGACTGACCGCTGGGCCAACAGTCAAACACCTTACCAACTAGATTACCATAATCTCAAAATCTACCACAACCTCCCACACCACATTTACTTCTGTATTCCTCTAGTAGGAAATTAGAGTTTCTTTATACATATATTCGTTTCTTTATACTATCTAACTTAGTAGGTAATTATCTGTTGTTCGTTTAAGTTTGGTGATGCGCGCCGACCTGAGGGATATATTCGAACAGTTGGCAGTGCCCAGAATAGCCAGGGTTCCACTTCTCAACGCTGAGAAAAGCAGGAGTTCACCGGAATTATTCCGGACAAGGACACACTTTAGAACTGGTGAGCTGTTATTTAATACGCATAAAGCTGATCGGCAAAATCTCACATCAAGATAAATATAATGTGGCTATAAAAGCGCCGCATGTTAAACCCACATGTTGACGTTGGTCAGGAGGACCGAGACGCACCTGTAGGAGGACTATTGCTGCAGAAAAGTAGCAGCAGCAATCATTGCTGATGCCCTAAGCTCATGCAGTTTTTTATAGGTAGCAAGAAAAGAGAGGCGCATAAGCCAAACTACTCAATATTGCTAAATCGTACTGCAAGTTTTAATGGAACTTTCACCGATCGAAAGATATTTTCCTTAGGGGTCTAGGAAGGTTACAGGGAATCCTTATCCCATCACATAAGACGGATAAACAGTTTATAGATAGTGAAGTGTCGTTGAATATTTTAAGGAATAATTTTGTAATACTTTAAACTTCCTCATATCAGTAAAATTGTGTAAATAGGCTTAATGTCAAGGACGGCTATATTCGTCGTCTCCGCAAAATGTGTATTTTATGCAGCGAAAGAGTATTGTGTGCTTCCAATTTTGAGAATATTTTAAAAATATATTTTATACTACACATTAAAAAATCCAAAATATTTTCAGCGTATAAAAAAAATCATAGAGATTACGAGGATACCAAACATGTTCTTATTGGTGTGTCAAAATCATCAAAACCAATATTTCTAATTAATCAGTAAGTCTTTGCATTGTTTATTTTACCACAAATATTTTTTTTTCTTGACACTTGATAGGTTAAATACACCATGTGGCGAGACATGAAGCATGAATATCTATTATTATTGATCAGTTTTTAGATTAAAATGTTTGGGGGGCAGTGGGTTAACTAAATTACTCGTTTGGTCATGAGGTATGGCGAAAATAAAGCTTCTTGCACCAAAACATAAACATATTTTTTTAAATGCTTATTTATATCTACCAGGTCTTCTCACGAGAAATGGATCACTAGATCTGGAGCCAGCGCCAGATAAAGTGGCCAGGAAAAGAGCCTTCGATGCTTTGGCTTCGGCCAGCATAACCGGAAGCGTGTCCTCGATGCCCGGAGGTACGTCATTTTCAATCAGTTATTCTATAGGTAAACAAAGGCTGAACATAATATTTTTAATTTTAAATCGAGTGATTATTTTTAACTTAGTTTTTTATCGGGTACGATTGACAGTGATTAATTCTAAATACCGTCAGCGGCATACGATAAATACCTGGAAATCAACTCATATCTTCGCATGTTTTCAGTTACAGATAATAAGCAATAAAACTTATATATCATTTATCACTTTCATTTAGTTTTGACCTTTTCAACACATCCACACCACCTCTGAGTGCATTGTTCTCCGCTAGATGGCATTAGAACTAATTCACGCATCACCTGATTAATTTAATTAGGATCGTTCCTTTTTAACTAAATAACTTTTGACAAAAAATTCAATTTAATCGTAAGGTTAATTACCTCACCAATTCAACGTCAAATATATTTCACAGCTTCAGGAAATAACCGTGTGATGGCGCTACCAACACTGCGAAAGTTCTGCGAAACACGGCAAATGGAACCCAAATCGGATACACAACTCATACAAATTATACAGGTTATTTTTATTATTAAAAAATATTTTTCAACCAAATTATCAACTCATGGACAAATTAATTTTTTTTGGTAATAAATATTAGTACGCACGAAAAATAAATATTCCCGGATTCAATTTTAAATTGTATATTGCTGAATTTGGCTGTAATATTCCCTTTTCTATTATTATAGATATGGGAAACTTCGTACGCTTTCTGACATTTCATTTTCACCTAATAATTTTTGATTGGCGGTTTATATTTCAATACATAATTATCCCTTTTAATGCTTTATTTTCCTTACAGAGGCACGAACCGGACCCAACGCTGAGAGCTGATAACTGTCTGTCGTTCGAAGGCTTTGTACGATATCTAACGGACAAGGACAATTATGCTTTCGTCGCTGAAAAGCAAAGAAAATTAAAATCGAGGTTAATTTATAATCTTACTTTAAAAATAGTTCTCGGCGTACAGCTACGGCAATAAAAACTATTATTACTTACGGATTTCTCCGGTTTACCTTTTTCATACAGTTGACATTCACATATAAAGGCTATAATGACCATCGTGCATTTATGTTAATATAGTGCAGTATTCAATGTGTAGATTTAGGCGACAAAATTGGAGAAATAAGCAAGTCTACTTTTCAAGATTTATTTCCAATTATTTTTTTTATATATTTTTGTCTTAAAACCCAATATGTCAACAATTTAAAATTAATTAAATATACAGTAAATGGCCAACCTCGCATTGACGCGAGGTGGGCAGTTGACGGAACATTCGGATACCACACGTCTACGCAAAGTAGGCATTTGACAGGTTAAGGGAGGGAGCTCCTCTTGAAGAGCTCGTCGGCGCTATAATTTTGAAGAACAGAATCAATGTATTTAATAAAACTTGGCCGCATACAGCTACCGAATCGGCTATCGTCGGCTGGTATCGGTCGACCTGACCAACTCTACAATAATATATATGAAAATATATAGACTTTTCGAGGCTTGTAATGAGGTGGTAATCTTGATTTTTATTTTATTAAAAACAGTTATGAAGACAACAGTGAAATCATTTTTCAATATCTCCATTTGGGCGGAGTTATAGAGTCTCAAAGTTGGGTGTTTTAAAAAGTTCAGTTTTATTACCGTTAGGTGATGACGTCACAATTGCTAACGTCACATATCCGGTCCCGCTCACAACTCGTATTGTACCAGCGGTGTGGGCGAGAGAGCAGCAGTTATGACGTCAGCGCTTGAAAACCGCGTATGATTTAAGATGCGTGACTTTGAAATCCAATAGGTTTTAAAATAGATTTTTATATTATAATTAACCATCACAACAAAGCAAAACATCAATGCTTCTTTTTGAAAACTACCCTCTTTTATAGTTCGACACCTTCGCAACCAGATAGCGAAGACGCATCCCAGATCAACGAAATGGACGGATCACTCAGCCAATACTACATTGCATCAAGTCACAACACCTACCTGACGGGACACCAGCTGAAGGGCGAATCATCCGTCGAACTCTACAGTCAGGTAGGAAAATTATTATCATATTATGATATGACATGGTCGAAACGAATAGAGATGATAGAGGACACCGTCCTCTATTAAAGCCTATATATACGACAGGTTATAATCTATCTCCTTTTATCGATGATTATTTACCTTGTTTATTTTCGAATCTTCGAAGTTTAAGACAAAGAATTAATTTTAAAAAGCATTTTTAAAACAAAACATCAAACATTATTCTTAAAACATTTAAAAAAAGTCTTGAGGTTTTATTCAGAGTTTATAGGATGTAAAAGGCTGAAATTATTATAGACCGAAACTGAACCAAAAAATTGTTCACGGCCATACTGTAATCTATAGTAAATATGAACTTTGCTACAAGAGGAATTCTATTCTATTGGATTCTCACCCGTATTTTATAAATAAAATGACCAATTTTATCATTAAAAATATTTATTTAAATAATAATATTCATTAATTCATTTTTTAAAGCCGGACGTCTTTAATTCGTGCATCATAATTTCAAAACATACAAATAAATTCATAGTTACATTTCTCAGTAAGTAACTATGTGTGGAGCTCCACTTTGGTAGTTCCGCACATACAAAACGGTTTTTTCATATTACTTTTAAATTGACCATGTTTTGGTGTATCTGAAGTATAAGTTTGAGTGCTACCTTCTTGTATAGTAATACATTTTAGAAAAGGTGACCTCTTTCAAAATCATTGGGCATTTTAAAAGCATTTTTGGTTTAATTTAAACTATTTTTCGAGCCTAAGAATGTTATTATCCAGTAATTTCAAAAAAATATTACTATACATTGGGTATATTTATACTTGCCACATTATTTTATTCTTATAAAACTAAATTATCAAACGACACTTCGGTATAATATATAAACGATAAAGTCTAAAACTAATCAGGGATAGTTGATACAGTCCGCTTAGTGGGTATTTCTTCGGTACCAGAATCGTGCTCGAAAATCGTCACTGCACGTGAGGAAAGCGGGTGCCGTGTTCGAATGTAATATAAACCTGTAAAGAAAATTGCACATTGCAATATAAACTAAATTGTATTTTGTAATTTGTAACTTTCGGCGTCTGTGGCTTTGAAGAGTTTGATAGTTTATGCATTTTTGAGAGTTTTTATACATTGAGAATAAAACATTTTTCATGTGCTAAAATTAATCTTTCATGTCAACCGTCAATAAGGGGTGGCTGTTTGAAACATATTTCATCGTTTTTTTTAAGCAATCCTACACCGGACGAAACTTAATGCTATAAACGTATAGGTACAAGAAAATTCAATCTGTGTCAAAGGATATGTGATCAGTTCCGAATCATGCTGGCACATATCGAATACTAATTCCAGAAATATTTATTTTTCTTTTGATAACTTAAGTTTTTTTTTTCATTTTCGTCCGTCATGAAGTCATATAACCTCTTAATAATGACCAAAGTTAAATTATCGTTCCAATCACAAATTCTTTGGAAGCAAAAAATAACCTACAAATTGATGGTAGTTTTACCTGGATGAATCTGGAAGATTTTGCAACAAAAATGCAATACGACAAAAGAACCAATCCGGATTGTCAGAACGGGTTAATTCGGAAGAGTCCATCATGACAATAAGCTTCTGCTGTCAGATTGATCTGATACTAATCTGGAAACTAAATGATAATGTCTCACTTCCATTTGACATTAATAAACCCCGATAGCCTGTCTGTGTTCGGACACTTAACAAAAAAAATAGTATTGTCCATAGTGGTAAACTCTCCATAAAAGCGTGTTAGTGCTCAAGTAAGGCGGTAATGGCAGAGGTTTACTGATCATCCGGTTCAAATTAGTTAGAATGCACTCCTGATAAATTGGTTTTTCCCTACGGCACCTGTTGAAAAAACCTGTCGACATGTGTGTAATATTAACCTCACGGCTCCGTTGTGCCCGAGGGACATGAGCTGCGCCCGCTGTGCGTTCCTCGAGTTCCACGCGCACAGAGAGGTGGTCGCTTCGTCGGGGAACAGCACATAGTCCTCGGTGTGGTTGAAGACCGCCTGCGCTAGATTTTCCTGTTTGCCTGCAAACAAAAATACCCCACCCCAGTCACAACAATGTTTGCTTGTTTGCTTTAATTTTTTTGCTAATTTGTCATTGTTTTTTACTCTCTATTTTCTATATTTTAATCAATATAAAACAAATTTTATAATAAACGGCATACCACAATAAGCAAATAACGAAACAAAAACAAAACAAGGAATAATACATTTAGAAAAAAACACAACAATTATATAAATAAAATAAATAATAACGCACTAGGGTGCAAAATACTTCACAGTGGTGTTATAATAAAAGTAGATTATAAATCCAATCTCCGCAGAAATAGAATTTAACACACCCTAAACGTACAAAAGCTCTCCGGGAAATGGCCTCTTAAGAAGGCGATAGAGGCATTTGCCAAGTGAGATCATTTAACGAGTGTAGGAATCACGAGATGACGGTAATGCCTTATCTGGTAAATTTATTTCATATCGCCTAAGCCAACACTGCTTGTGACAAGTTGAATGGTCCCATAAATGGCTGATTTTTATTTCGAAACGAAAAATTTAAAAATTCTATAATAGATTCTTAAAATGTGGACAACTTTACATACCGGTCGTTCCTGCGCCAGTATATGCTATCAGACATCTGCTTGTCGTCAGCTCCCACAGTTTGATCAAGGAATCTTTCCCGGACGTCAGCAAGTACTGAAATATATCAGAAGAATCAAATAACGTTATCGTAGAGTATGTTCAAATATTCCAATATTGTGTTGATGAATAAAACATTTTTTTATGACAATACAGAAGAATTACAAGAGGGACGTGATCGTGGCGATCTCATTGAGACTTACAAAGTGTTAACTGGACATCATAATTGTGCAAACATTACGGACATATTCATATTTAACCAAAACATGCAATTTCACTGCCATTCAATCTAAATCTCTTTGTTCCACTAATCCTATGATGTACTTTATCTCCAATAGAATTGTGGATAATTGGAATCGACTACCACAGGAAGTCGTGGAAGCTATAAGTGTAAACCAGTTCAAGAGCCGCCTTGATAAATTTCTTGAATCTAGGCCAATCGCTAGTAACTGAGAATGTGATATGAGCACATCAGCAGCTTCAGTGAGAAATAATAATAAATTGCATAGAAAAAAAATAGGATAAAAAAGTAAAGTGTGCTACGTCAATGTGTTTCATTGAAAAGTAATGCTTAATCGTGTAGAATCGCAAAGCTTTCTGAGCTTGAACACTTCGTCAAAATTGCGGTTTACTCGTCTCCCCTAGCCCCACCTCGGACCGCCCCGCCCACACCGGCTATTTCAAGGTACTCACGACAATACGATGTACTAGGAAACGATATTCACCTTGGAATTCCTCGTGAAGACAACGGACGATATCTCGGCGCCGTCGTGCGCATTCACAAAAGTATTGATGCATCTGTTCGACACACCGTCCCACAGTTTCACGCTGCCGTCCGAGCTGCCGCTGGCGAACATCTTACCGTTGGCTGAGAATCTGTAGTTAAATGAGATAACGTTAAGAGAATGCAAACAAAACTTTGGACGTAAATATCTTATAGACTGAATACAAAAATTAAGAAAATAAAACTACAGTGGCATTGTGGATTTCATAAAGATGCAATTCCAAGTAAGTTTTTAAAATACATTAATTCGGTTATTCAAAATTATCCTATTTTGTAATGCAATATTTTTGTTTAAAAATATCGTGTCTCTAGCTCAGATAAACTAAACAGCCGTTAAATGAAATAGCGTAATTTATTACTACACCCGACACAAACAACAGCTCTTCGGAAAGAGGCTCTCAGCAATAATTTACCTATATCGTCCGTGAAAGCTCAAAATTGGGTAAAACACTACGGAAAAAACATTTTACTGTTATATAGTTTTTGAATATTTATGTTCCTGCTAGCCAAGGCCCTCAGGGCGGCGCTGACAGTGACAGATGGCACTTGGGCAACACATTGAGTTACTTACTTAATTGAGTTGACACGTTGCTTGTGATGGTGCGATGGGATGGGACACACAAAACACTGTCCGGTGGTAACGTCGTACATGCGTATGACCGGATGCGCCGTCGAGGATATGATGTGGTCGCCGAGCGGATGAAACGATACGCACCGCACAGGTTCAGAGTCCTGCGAGAAAAACAAAATTTCCAAAATGAAAGTTACATTGGATATTCCACAGGATGGAAAAATTTGAATCTAAAAATATATATACTAGGAGAAGCTAGAGACGTTGGATTACATATAGTGGTTTCAGATAGCTCAACCTCATACGATTGCTAACGAGTGGTTTCCAATGTTTTGTTAGAAGTTGAGCAATTTAAAAATATTATTTAAAAATACTATGAAGCTACGATCAGCTGCGTGATGATGATGACCCCATTTGAACCACATGGGTAATATTGGTAAAGGTTTTATCGTATTGTAACCAACAAGGTTAATTCCTACAATATACTACTCAAAAAATAGAATCGAATATGCTTTTGTCTCTCTTCGTATGATTTCCCATTGAATCCAACAGAAAATCTCGTAGCCCGGATGATATCTACGTATTTTATTTTACGTATACAGTGGTTTCATAGGTGCCTTAAACATTTCTAGAAATATATACACGAAGGTTGATTTCCATGGTATTATCAAACATTTCTGGTATGCGTCTTTGGAAATACAGTACACGCTTACTAATCCGCTGATATTTGGCCCAACATAATTTATCAATAGTGCTCTAAAATCTGACATCTTACTCCCTAAAATCTGACTCAACACCTTCACGCAATATCGATCGTGATTGTGTCAATGTTTGGCTTAATTTTACAACGTCGGACGAGCAACCATTTATGACTATTTCTTATTATGAAAGATCGCATCAAAAACTATGTTGACCGCCATCATTACCGTGATTGTTCTATAGGCCTTCTTGGCCGACGCCTTGGTGATGTCGAAGAGTTTGATAGTGTTGTCGCGGGATCCGCTGACGAGGATCTGCTCACGTGGGTGGAAATCCAGACAGGTAACTTCGTCCGTATGGTCGTAGCTGCGTGCGCAAAAGAGAAATAGGTCATTTTTCAGTGTTTCCTTTTATGGGCTTATTCTAAATTTAAACCTAGATAACTTTGTGTTACAAGTTTTTCAGTGTCAAAAAAATAGATAGAAGGAGCAAGTGAAAAACCCTACGAACATTTAACCTTATGTGCCTTCTCTCGCTAGCAACCATAAACTCGCAATGCAACAAACTTTGTTTGTACTTTTTGAAAAATTGTAGAACAAAAGTTGTTTAGTTTGAGGTGCAGAACGATCCCTTGAAAGGATGTGCACGAGAAAAAGTTTACCCTGTATATTATTTATTTATCATTGTAAATATATTGATAAAAGCTTGGATGATTATAAAAAAATTATCCCAAGTCTAATTAATTTCCTAATAAATGTTGTTAGGTTGCACATGGTGCTCGAAACAAGTAACGTTAGAAGGAAAATGAATCAACCTTCCGAAATTCATATTAGTAGGCGGCAGTATTTACTCACAGGGTTCTGATGACAGGATGTCCTTGCTGCTCCCTTCCCGGGTCCACTTCATCCGGCGCCGATTTCGCCAGCATCCTCTCCACGTCTAAAATCTATAATAAACATTTACGATTACCCTATTAAAAAACTAATAATTAAAATGTGTTTTTTTTTGCAATTTTATCGTTATAAGTTGGAAAATATTCTACGCAAGAATGCTTTACCAGAATTTTTTTCTGTATTGCATTCAGGTGTGACAATTTAACTGGTAAATGTATTTGAAGGATTAAAGACAATAAAATAAATACGTGATTGTGTTGCGAACCTTGATGCTCGCGTCAACGCTGCCCGTGGCCACGAGCTGTCCGTCATCGCTGAACGCTCCCGCCCTGCAGGCCTGCTTGTGTGACGTCACGTACGCTGTCTCGTACGTGGCGGGCTCGGGCGCGAGCGACGAAGCGTCAGACTCATACTCCAAATCTGTAAACAAGAATTACTCGTGTCCCTTAATTATAATAATTGTACGATGATTTCAGTCAAAACAAGCAAGCTATACAAAGTATTCCCAGACCATTCCCGAAAACTTAAGAGGGTGTTTATATTCCATATTACTTGTAAGAAATCGTATAAAAAAAATGCAAAAATAATTTATGCCTAAATTTATTAGTTTTATCAAAGCGCACGTGTAAATGCCCTTTTTGAACTTCGCTCTTCCATTTGCTCCTCGCGTTCAACCTTGGTCGATCAATGACTCAGCGCGGCCTCGAGAGCGGACCAACCATTTAATATTATCAATAGTTTATAATGTTTTTTCTCGGAAACTATTATGAATTTTGATATGACGTCAAAACAAATCATATTTGAAATCGCAGGGCCAATAAGCTGGATTTTTTATCGGGAATGGTCTTGGGACATGGTGTATATAAATATCAGAGTACCTTATTTAAAATAATTACAATTGGTACTACTTATATGAGAGTTGCTTTCACTTTGTTACACTTCTCCTTGGGCTTGGTCCTTTGGCAAGGTTTAAGGTAAAATAAGTAATAACAGTAGTCGTAAAACTACAAATCAGGAATTTCGTACGAAGTGTGAAAAAGTTAATTAAATTGGTCGTGCCTCGGGAACCAATAGACGGACAAATGAACGGATGCCATCTATCGTGCGAACATGGCGATCTGGCGACCATGAAAGGAATCGCGAGTGTTAAGCACTGGAAATCGCGTATGTTTATAGATCTTTTTTTCGGTTTTGTAGAGAACAAGCACATTAATTATGCTTCGCGTTATGACATCATACATAGCGACTCGACAGTGAAAAGTAGCGCCGCATATGAAATAATAGTAAATCCCCTCTTTCCCCCAGAACGTTACTTGACCATGGCATGTGGGCACTGCATGCCACTGAATTAATAGTCTTTTTTAAGTTTAAAAAACATCCTCACGTGAAATAAGGACAAGTACTTAGTTACTTATAAGTAAAAAGACAAAATATCTAGGAAAGCTATATTAGAATAGTGATTTGTTGTATTAGCACCTTTGCAGTGTGGCGTTGGGGCAGTCAACCACGTTTTTGTGACCATAATATCTACACGGCGTCAATGAAGAAGGGTTAATGACTGACATACCTAGTCCAGACGTTCCGAGTAAATGTTCACCGACGGACGATGCGGAGGTCCGGTCCTTCCGATCCGGTTCGTGCAAAAGACCCACTTTCATTATATTCAGCAACCTGTAAGAGAGGCCGTACATGGGTTTGTTGTGAATTTCGATCAACAATAGTCAAACAAAAGAAACTAACACTAATTTACTTATTCCTTTAAGTATATAAGTTCATTAAACCACAATTACTTTTTTATGCTGATTAATATTTTTAAGTCAATACAAACTAATTAATGTCGGGAAAATAGATACAATATTTAACTAAATAGATGTGAACATCTGCTCTAAGGTAAACTTATTGCTTCATTAATGACCGAACATAACTTAACACTAGTTGGGCATTATTTGATTATAAACAGCAGATTAGTGAGTATGTAAGTACTATAATGGCGGTTGGGTCATGGCAATGGCATTTTCATCAGAATTAATTACTGACAATGGCATTTTTCATGTTTTTTAATTCTCTGAAATAGAAATAAAAAGAGTCTGATAACATTTTAAATTTGGAAGTTTGTCAGAAATGTTTAGGAATGTATCAGTTTTCCGAAAAAAAAGTGAACGATAACCGCGCAGATCGAGCGAATCTAAATATGTTTAGAGTTGGTATTATGTCGTATAACGGGGCAAAAATCAATAAACCTGTCACTAGGCGGGCAGGGAGGGTCCGCGTGCACAGCCGCCGACAGACCCACGGCAACCGTCTGATGGCCATCGTAGAACAATTGGCTGAAAACAATAGCAAGGCACCATTACGATTATACCAAATTATGAACTATTTTAACCCAAAATTATCATATTTACCTTATTATTAGTCGATACAGCAGTTCTCGGCTTTTAACGATATTTTTGGAGTCGATGTCCGCTGTTTCTTTCATTATGTACTTTTATTATTCAGAAAAAAAACAACATTAACTAGACGGAGTACCTCCAAGGTTTGAGGTTATTTAGCGTCACGTCAAATAAACCAAAAATCGTTCGGTCCGCACCGGCCGGTCGGCTGTCAGTCCATCTGTCAACAAAACTACTGCTGAAAATATAGTGATGTGCGTTGACGCACCAATACGTTCGACTTACGTACAAATTCGATTTGATTACGGTAATGTTATCATTATTTAATTAAAAGTAGTTAACCTCAATTCAGAAATTAAAATAATACACATAACACTATTTAATATTGTTGCCACATGAACATAATGAGGATGATAAGTGATCATTAACAGTTAACACTTTGGAAATTGAAGGCCGTTTTTGTTAGATAAATATTTAAAGAATCTCAAAGCTTCTTTTTAAAATGATTATTTTAATAATAAAAATCGTTTACATAATATTGTATACAAACGTACGCGTTTGATCTAAAACACAACAAAACCTTTGCTTACAAATGCTCACAGGACTTGCTTACCTTCGAACTAATATATAAAGTACATACAATTAATTCTCTATTTTTAATATGGACTTGTTCACTTTGAAAAAAGCCTTTGCATTTAATTTTGATCGTAGGTATTGCATACAGTTTTATTTCAAACTGACCAAAATCTTAAAATCCAGATCATCTTTTTAGGACAAACGATGTTCAAATATATTTGTCATTCGCCGGGCGGACCGCTATATTCTGAAAATCGGCCATTTGTGGTCCACTGCTTCTCTGACATGATAGCTGGATTTCGACTATATTTTTTTGTTAGTCTGTTACGGTGTTACCGCTGCCGTTTTTTTAAATCTTTAAGACAAACAATGTTTTTGTTTTTTAAAATTTAAATACAATTATTTTAAAACATGTTTCAATATATTGGCATATGAAATATATATAAAACCTTTATTAAATGCTACGAACCTTTTTGAAATACTATCTAAAGGAACATTATTTTTTGTGTCTTTCGGCCTTCTATAAAAGATTGAATCATACACATGAGGTAAAAAAAAAATGAATTACCTATCCGCTATTTCGTAAACATCAAGAGCCTCTCGGTGTCTTATGATGACTTATGGCAGCTTCATATTATTAGTATAACCACTTAACACCTTCGCATTTACTACTTTTAATATAATTTTGAGTACCGAACACAGATTTTCTTGCATTGGGTCAAAAGATACATAACAAAGCAATCAGTCTAATACAAATACTAGAGAACGTAATCCACAATCATTAAATTTTAGGAATAATTCGTAATGTCACTGCTTTGACAATAACAATAATAAGATTGGGTATCAAATACCCAACGGAACATACATAGGAACGTTAAAATTAACGATTGCAAATTATTGAACAGTTACTAGTTTACAAAAACCGCTCTTTCCTAACCAGCAACGACCAGCCTCTGGTTCTAGTAATACGAGTAAAATTCGACAATTTAGATATGGCATGAACGCTGCTTAGAATAAGGTTATCGCCAAATAAAAACACAAGTTTCTTCTTTGAAGTTTGAATGTTTCAAGTTGTGCTTCTTGAAATACATAAATATTATGAAAATATAATATTTTAATACAAAAACATTGAAAGGTGGATATCAAAGCGCAATAAAATTTAATTTATGTGTCTTCATGATCGCGCTACATAAGTTGGGTTATGATAAAATAAAATATTAATTATTATAATAATACCGGGGAATCGTCGGTATCTCGTTTTCACAAGGACGATTTCTATGACATGCCGTATGTTTTAAAAGATCGTTGTGCATGCGATACTCTGGGGGTGCTCTTTCTACACTACCTCTATTCCGACTCTACTGGTGGGGTTAGTCTGAAGCCGACTCGCCACTCACTCGCTGTCAGTTTGACGTTTGTTAATGTCAACCTACCTAACCGAGTGAGCGGCGAATCGGCTTTAGACTAGCTTATCAGGTCTAGTATAAATTGTCACTTCATACATTTAATTTACCCATTTAGGGTCTTGAATTTACCCATTTAAGTCACCCATTTAGGGTCTTGAAAGCAATCCAAAAATTTAATATGTCAAATTAAGCGTTTTTAGTTATTCTTTTCTAACTAAGGGATAGAGATATTCCCTCACTTATATCCATATTTATATTTTCACCGCGTTTAAAAACAACTTTTAAATGTTTAAAAAGACTGGGAAAACCATCTCCGTCAAGACCAGGTCATACAGATATAATCTTGAGACTTTTTTTATGTTTTTGAGTGTTTCTCGAAAGTTTAAATAATCGTTTTATGTTTTTGAGTTAAGACAGGGACATCTAGTGATAATTTGATCATCACAGAAAGTAAATAAAATTTGTATTTTGAATCTCCAAAGATAAAATAAAGCAAATAAAATTATATGACAAGTATGTTGCGCGGAGTTGAATCAGCAACCTCTGGGTCCACTGTCACTGCTAGATAACTACTATCTCCTAGGCTACTATTATCTCAGTTTCACATCTATAGTAGGAATGTCTTTAATTGTAGTAAAGATATGCAGCTTAGTCTTGTAGGAGATTTGAAAATACAGGATGTCCCAAGACTATTACTGATAAAAAATTCAGCTAATTGGCCCTGCAATTTGTATAGACCACATTGTAAACTTTACGTGATCCCAGCTGCTCCAACGTGTGGGTTTCACTCTGTTCGTGCACTTTAAGTTTTTCTAAAAAAAAAAAAAATTTAGATAAATACAATTTATCCGTTGTATTCACAGGTCCTGCTCTCGGGTTGCCGTTGTGTGGAGCTGGACTGTTGGGACGGCGACGATGGCAGTCCTGTGATCTACCACGGCCACACCTTTACTACAAAAATATCCTTCAGGCGTGTGGTGGAAACCATAGCGAGGAGTGCTTTTGTCACCTCGCCATACCCCCTCATACTGAGCATAGAGAACCATTGTAGTTTACCGCAGCAGATTGTTATGGCTAATATATTTCAGGTTATATTTTAATCTACCTATTATAGAAAACCATAGAGCAGGGGTGCTCAAACTGTTTAACTGTTTAATTTCAAGGTTTCAAGCAATACGGCAGTCTGCCAATATTCAAATGCAAAATTAACCACACAACTCTGCTAAGAATGACGTCACATCTTGAGGGTGTCTAAAGAAACCCTCCCCCAGGTCAGTGTAGGTATTATTTGTTTTCGAAATGCAAGTTGAGGGGTTAGGAATCGAATACCTTGAAATCTTCTTCAGTTAAGGTTTGGACTGTGTTATCCTGAGGAACGACTCAACATACTGGTGTGAGTCTGATTTAGAAAGTAAATTTTGACAAAGTTTTATATAAGTATGTCGTAAAGCACTGCCCATCAAACTAAATTAAAGGTTTAGAAACTTAAATTCAGAGCGCATTAGGTTCCGTCAATAGTTCTACAGACGGACGTATGTTATGTCCTTGTGTCCTTGACATTTTACCACCCCCCCAAGTTTTTTTTCCAGATCCACCCCTGCCTGTGTCCGGGAAGTGTTATCAATCATCTTGTGTATACGGAATTCCCTCGCGATTCTGACCCTGTTTATATCAATTTTTACCTGAATATTTCATAATATTATCAGCATTTACCGCAAACTAAATAATCCTTGCAGTCCGTCTTCGGAGATAAACTGGTGACGTCGTACATCTTCGAAGCCGACTACACGGAGGAACCGAGGCTGCCGTCGCCGGAGCAGTTGAAACACAGGGTGCTGATAAAGAACAAGAAGTTGAGTCCCACCGAATGCAGTCCAAGCGGGGCAGCCGTTGGTGGTATTGCTGCGGCATTTAGGTTTGTACGCTATGCCATCCATTTATGTTTTTTTTACGAATTCTCAACGAATTTTTCAGATTTACATACCAGGTAACGAACCTAGACATCCTAATTTCTCTTCTGGTATCCGTTTATTAAAGTGCTGGTGTAAATTCCCTTCGGTATTCGCTCGTTTCGCCGCTCACTCACGCTCACTGAAAGGCCTTGTCAGCGTGATCAATAACCCGGCGTTGCAAGCAGACAATTAGCTGTGGCCGCATGACAACAGCGGTTTAATATTATCACATAAAGTTGATCTTTTTTTTCTCGGAAACCATTATGAATTTTGATATTTGCCTTTTTAAAACCATGTTTGAAATTGCAGGTCTAATTAGCTGTATTTTTAATCTGGAATCGTCTCGAGACAGCCTGTATATTTTATTTCGATTTAAAAAAATATATATTTTACGAATTCCTAAAAGCAGCCCTTTCAAATGATAAAATGCACTACAAAAAAAAACTTATTAAAAATAAGACCCAATTCAACGTGATTTAAGTTCATCCTGTATAAAAATGATATGGTTTCAGAGAAAAGAATCAGGATTCCGTACCAGAAGGTACGAGTTAGTAATTCATTATTAGCTATTGTGATCGGAGGAATACTATCAATAATAAAAAAACCACAACAATATCAAAAACCGACTTTACAAATAATTTACAACCAAAAGAAATAAAAAAATAATATAATAAAGTTATCATTGTTCGTAAACGCCCCTATTAAGTTTTTGGGTGCTTACCTGGTTGACTCCGACTAAACCATAAGAGATGTTTTCCAAACTACACTGACATTGACAATTACCACGAAGCTGAAGATTTCCACCAAATTCTCAGTTTGCATATCAGAAGGAAAGTGTTTGATGCTGTTTTCCTATATAAACTACGCAATAATTTAATCCAGAACTTCTACAAAGTATCCACTTTAGAATAAGAATTACTGGATCAACAATTCTTTTTTTATTGAATAAAACAAACACAAACTATGCTCAAAACGCAATACTTCACAAAATATGCCAGGAATATGACAGTATTTTTTTGGAATTAGACATTTTTAATTATACTTTGAATTCACTCAAAAACAAGATAAGTAAAATACTCATCTCATACAAGTAATTAGAAGGCAAAATTCCTAAATATTTATTTTTATCATAACAACTCTAACAAAACCCATATTCTAATTAATATATATTTTTATCTGCGTAAATATGCAAAAACTAAAGTATTTCTCATTTATTTTCTTTTTTTATGTAATCAGTTCTAGGTGAACCTACCTTTCAATTCAATTGTTAAATAGTGGATTCATGTAATTGGCCAAATTATTAACTATGTCCTGTTTTATAAATTAAGTTACACTGTGTTTCCCTAAAATATATTAAATAAAATTAATAATTTGAGTCGCACTTAAATTTACTTCAATTCGATCGATCATAGTAAAATTTTATTTAATAAAAAAAAAAACGCCCCCGGGTGGGCTCGAACCACCAACCTTTCGGTTAACAGCCGAACGCGCTAGCCATTGCGCCACGGAGGCGGTTGGTCACGATTGCAAAATATCAATAAATAAGAAATTATTAGACCGACTACACTATCCAATTTAGCATATATTTACAATAAACATGAACCGTTTATCGCTAAGACAATAACCACTATCTATTCATTAAATGACATTGATACAGTTGTTTTAAATTTAGTTATATAATTATTTTTCATATTTTTATTGATTCTTTGAATTTTTTGTTTATTCAAAATTGTTTTATTATTATGAAATTGTGTACATAAATTAGAATTATTCATAGCGCATTGTAGATTCGATTGGTAAATATTTCTTAGTTCACAAAACTCGTAAGACTGATCAAAATGATATTTCAGATCAAACGGTGTACTCCGTCACTCGGGCACAGCATCCATAGATCAAACCGCTCCCAGGAATAGTTCAATCGTTTCCAACCAGAGTGCGGGCTCATCTGTTTCTGAATATTTCTCTGATGAAGACTACGATGAAGATGATGAGGAAATCGATGGTAAATATAACTTGAGAAATTCCCTAAATGCATTTCTGAGTGCAAACATTTTGTACAATGGGATTATTCATGACGTAGTGTGATGCATTCTTACCCCAATTACCTTTTTTTTTAATGTAACTTAAAAAATAAACGGTATTAATAGAATGCTTTATCTGTAATATATTACTATGAGATAATTATCTTTTTATCAGTTGCACATCACACATTGCAATTTGACAAGTGCATGTTGTCTTCAATTGTCAAATATGCTATCAGTGCTGCCAGATATAAAATAATTATAACCTACGTTTGATATATGAAACTAAAAGAAATATATTTAGCCAAAATACATTTTATTTTACCCAGTAGTTGCGTGAAAACAGCCAGAAATGTGGCCAGACAGAAGTATAAGTGACCGCACATCAGTATTCAGGTCATCAAGCTTTGGTAAGCTAATAAGCCTTGATGAGTAGCATGATTTATGACCAAGCCCCACAAAGTCAACGATCCTCCGGGAAGAGCCCCTTTGAGCTAGTAATCCTTATCATCTCTAAATAAACTACGATATAAATATTTGTTTACACTATAAATATTCCTACTTGCAGAGAAAGAGCTTCACAACATCCTGAACTCAATGGACGATAAGATAGGGGGCGGCCGCGCGTCCCTTTCGCTCTATCAAGGCTTCAGGCGGAGCGAGGGAGACGGCGAGAGAGAAGCCGGCAGCGTCAAGTATAGCGGAATGACACTGGCAAGTGCCACGACCAGGAAGAGAGGAAATCAAATCGCACGGGAGCTCAGCGACATGGTCACTTACGTTCAGGTCAGGTTGAAAAAATAAATATTTCCGAATTTTATCAAAATGAATTCGTTTCGTTATTTTAACCATTCGTGGACCACAAACTGCCTTTTAAGCATATTCAACTTACTTAACCACTGCAAGATGGCGTTGTTTAACTGTAAGTAGAAAAATTAATATCGCCACCGTTATTTTATTATTTTTTTTTCCGATAAATAGAGAGCTACAATTGATTTATTTCTACTTTTACTTAACCAACACCATCTAACGTAAAAATTAAAATATCAGAGATTACATTTTGTTATGCAAAGTTACATATTTTAGAAAAATAATAAAAAAAACAATCAAAACTATGACTAAAAATGTAAATATTATACAGGCATATCCTAATTAATGACTTATTTTTGTGCTATGATTATTTAAAATATCCCCTGTTACGCCCACTTAAAACTGTTAAGAGTACTTTTTATCAATAAATAGAAAACTCATTTTTCCAATATTATAGATAAAAACAGTTATTTTTATTATCATTTAAAATAACCTTTAGGTAATGTCATACTTACATAAAAAAAATGTTGCTTATGAGAAGGAACTTGTAACTATAAAGTGCTAGAAAAATACAATCTTAAGTCTGACACATAACGTAACCGAGTTTCGAATATAATCTACTGTTCAATTTAAGTGTGCGCAGTGGTATCTGCTAAAATCCAGAGGTCCCGAGTTCGAATCATCAGTGGGTCAAATCTGGCCAGGTAATTTTTCACCGTTGAGAACATTCAACGGCGCTTTTATTAACACTGTCGATTGAGTTAAGTAACAAAATATACACAAAAAAATACTTATTCAGTTACAGATTTGCGAGATGTTGTTTGCCTGTAAATAACAGCCTAGTATCATGAAAGCAACAATAAGCCGGTCGGAACTGCGCCCAATAATGCCTCTCCGGCAACACAAACCATACGAATGAAGAAGAATTTAAGTGTAAAGCTTACATTACTACACTACGTCACAGAAATTTAAAAATAAAATCATGAAATTATATATCAGAATCTCTCTTTTTCTTGAATCTAGGCAAATCGCTAGTAACGGAGAATGAGCTAAATCTGCTTACTCAGCGAATAATAATAATAAAAACAAGCCAGTATTACCAGTACTGCGATCTACCAATAGAGAATGGTTCTGATAATCGTTACTGAATATAACCTACGAGATATGGTTTTAAGAACACAGCTTGTATGTATCTGAAGAATTTCTTCCTATTTCAGGCAATTAAGTTCCGTGGTTTGAACCCGATCAGCCCACGAAGTTCTGTCAGGCAGTCAGCGTCGACACAACCCAGAGGCTCAAGCTTCGAAAGTTCCGAGAGTAGCGACAGCGCTACGACGGTAAATAAAATTGTTAAATTAGCTTTAAATATTTTTAAATTATCCATTTATACCACCATTAAAAAGTTAATATTATTATCTTAGATTGCGGTGGCTTGCAAGGCTATCAAGAATCTATAAACATTCTTAAGTGTATTTTAATATACCATGTGTGCAAGGCTATTTAAAGACGTTTGGGAGATGACCATACTTCTCGTTCTCGGGCAAGATTTCGACAGTCCGTCCAGTACGAACTAATAACTGATACTCTGTTTCGTCGGTTTCTCGATTTGAGTGTAAGGGTGGATAGTGTCACTATCGACTTCTGTTTTAAAATCAGACCTGTATTGTATTGTATTGTATTTCAGGAAATACAATACAACTTTTTTTATGAATAACTGCCGTACGTCTAGGACATACAATTCATAAAAAAGTTTATCGGAGGACAATAGCTTATGACGTGTTTAAATAGTTCTTAGTATTGTCTTTTGAGCAATAACTAAGGGATTCAAAGTTGTTTTAACACAGTTACCCCACGCAATCATTCCATAGACTCACAAAGTGCAAAATATGTTGTTTTAAGAGTAGGGGCGTCTAAATTATTACGTAGAGCCCTAAATATATATATTAATTTTCTTACTCTATTGTCTACTGATCGACCTGGTTCACCCAACTCATTCTGTGACCAATTAAAATTCTCAGATATTTCATTTCAGAAACATCATGAGCATATTCATATTATATTATATTATATGTATTTATTATTTGTATTTATATATTTTTAGTATGTATACATTATGAAAATAAATATCTTTTGTAATAGTATGTATTAGTATGATATTCAAATCTGCTTAATTTCTAAGCATCTAATAGTAATATAAAATTAACTCAATAAATCAATATGTATATATATGCATATATATATTTATATATATATATTTATGTGTATATAAATATGTGTACATATGTATATACTAGAGCACCTCCAAACAAAATACTGAGTGCCTCGAATATTTATCACTTCGATACAGGTATTACGCCTAGCGAAGTGATTATAATCCAATATGCCTGAACCTCTTTTCTATAGCTAATTATATTTAAGATTTTGAAATTTATATTATAAAAAAAGGGAACTATGTACTTTGTTCATACTGTATTGTTATATGGATAAAAAATAAATAAATTTTAAAAAATCCATTGTACAATTACGGTGAATACCATAGCCTTATAGGAGTAATCTGTTTTGGCGAAGTTCTCATCTTGAATGTTATAAATTTGGTTTTTATGACATTTAGCATTAGAAGATTTTGTTTTAACCAATTATTTACTATTAACAATCTTAGCCACCATTTGCCAAGATTTGGTGGTGAAAGTTATGGCTGTATAGTCAGCAATGAAACTGATTTCATCAACGTTTCATTAACATAAGTGTCATTTCATTGCATTATTTCATCGATCGCATACATTCGAAAGAAATTCACATTACCCTTATGATAAATCGTTTTAATGGTCACAGATAGCACAGCAGCCCGTTTCGCAACAGCAGTCAGCGTCGACGCAACGTTCCCGCTGCCTCTCCCATCCGGCCTCACACCATCCGTGCTTCCGCTGCTCGTCCGTGAACGAGATGATCGCGAAGAAGATGTGCCGGAAGCATCCCCTGGGTGTGGTGGCGCATTCCGAAACCCAACTCGTCAGAACGTATCCCGCCGGGTAATATTTCTTTATTCACCGTTCCTACTGTCTATCAGATTCCTGAAAGTTTTTTTTGAAAAAAAGAAATATTCAGATATTTTATTATAATCTATTATCACGTATTATTAACTACAATATTTTGTTATCAATCCATGATTAGACATGATCTTTGTTTGGGGGAAACAGGCTGAATACAGATCTACGCAGCGCATTCCATTCACGAATAGTTCTCGGATGAAAAGAATTGAATCAGATATTTTTCTTCTTAAAAAGAGGATTTATTCTAACTGGATAATCTTTCTGGCCAAGGTAGTTCGGTTTGGCTGTCTGGGAGATAATTTCGGAGTCTTAAATAATTTTGTAAGCCAATACATAGAATGTCTCTAAATAAGTGACTCCCATTTTTGTTGTGATAATAACTCTGTAGGCCTATCAAACCGACTGGAACACCCGAAGACATGTCTAATTGGCTATATTTGGACTGTCTTGGGTAGCCTATGTTACAATTTTACAGCGAGTTTGTAATCTATTTATAAACTAGCAGTTAAGCATTTAAACAGGTTACCTCTTTACATAATAACACTTTAAGTCAAAACAATTAAATTAATAATACCACACTCAGGTGAAAGTATCAAGTTTAGTTTACCAGACAATTTTTTAATCTGGTCGGACGGAGATACGAATAAAATCTATCTATGCAGAAATTGAATTTATTATTTGAACTGCCCTTCCAATCAAACTATGCTTAAAAAGGTCTTAAATCATTCAGTAATCGTCTACTGCCGCTCGTGAGACCCAAAATTTGATTCTGTCATACGTATACTGTTCTATTTGGGTCCGACTTCTATGACTTATGTTCTTGCCTTGAGAATTGTCTGACTTTTTAAAGCAGCTTAGCTTTTCTTTAATGTAAAAAGTTTAATAATGTTTAGGGTAGACAATTTTCAACATTATCGATCCTTAAACTTTTTTCACTGCTTAACTAGGGTAACTTTTATTATCCAATTATAACCAAATTTTGTGAAAGTGGAAAAATTTTTTTTACAGTCTCAGGATAGACTCGTCCAACTTGGACCCGGTGATATTCTGGGCCAACGGCATTCAGATGGTCGCCCTCAACTACCAGACGGAAGACGCCCCGATGGCCATCAACGCCGCCATGTTTGAGACCAACGGTTGTGTCGGATACGTCAGGAAACCAAGAGTCATGTGGGATCCTTCTCATATCATGTATAGAAGGTTAGGTTTCAATTTTCATATTTTAAATTGGATTATCTAAAATCTTAGATTCACAATAATATATATTAGTAACTTCTGTCATCATCTGTATCATTATATATATTATATATCTATGAAATTTTTCGGGAGCATTTATATACATGCTTCATCATTATTAGTTTTTAGAGTTAAACTTGTTAGTATTGATTATACAGTGATTTTTAGATAGCTCATCGTCTTACAAATTAAAAGATGGCGATGGTGATAGGCGAAACACAAAATGGATACATTTACAAACGTTTACGTTTAGAAATATTAATCTTGCCAAGTCATAGATCCTGATATTATCACTAATCCTGATGTGCTTTCCAGGTTCAACCCGATGGAAAAAGAATTCGATGGCATCCACTGCTACAAGCTAACCCTGGCCGTGATATCTGGCCAGTACGTGGCCGAGAACGTGTACTCGTTCTACAACGCCTTTGTGGAAGTGGAACTCATCGGGGTGCCAGCCGATTGTAAGAAGCGCAGGACGAGGGTTGCCAGGAGGAACGCTTTGAACCCTGTATGGAACGAAACATTCAGCTTTAAGGTTTGTATCACCACGGCGCTCAGTTAGTTATTCATCAGTTTCCGCTGTAAATTGAACGTCTCTTACTTTATTACCTTCAACTATTTTTACGTTAAGTCATAGGATGTGTAGTCTCAGGATGGAAATGGCCTAAATTTGTAAAAGCGGACTTAACTACACTTTTACTTAATATTTTATCACCGGTGGTAGTCCATCAGAATTGCTCCAAAGCTTTAAGGGCACAAGTCACTGCCAAAATGGAGCATCTCTTCACAACTTGCAAGAAATTCCAGAAAATATTGCTCGAGTGCTGGATTGAACTATAGGCACCCATTTTTTTTTTTATACATTTTTTTATTAAAAATGTAATAAATAATTGTGATAATATGTATGAAACCCCTCCCCCTCCTTAACCCATCTTTAATCTTTGTTATAAGTATTTGTTATTATTAAAGGTATCATTTCAAGATCTTGGCTTCTTGAGGTTTGGTGTTTACGATGCGGACACAAACTACATGTTGTCACAGAGGGTTCTACCACTGAAAACCATGAAACCCGGCTACCGGCACGTAAGGTTAAGGTAAGTGTCTTGACCTTTTTATAACTTTCTTTTCATATAGCTTGTCATTCCAGTTTGAATCAGGGATGTAACTGAGCATCGTATTTGCGTTCGCATCTAAGGGTGCGAATATATTTTATGATGATTGAAGTAAAGGACTCATCGTTGGTGCCCGCAGAAGAAAGATCGTGAGGGTAAAAGGAGCGCAGGGAATTCTTCGCTTGCTCCATCAAGACGACACGTGTCATAACCTTTGTTTTGTCGGTAGAATATTCGACCTGCGCGGATGGACATTGTGTGTATTTGGTTCAAAAGGAAATATAATTACACTGCAATTTTGGACATGGTAGGTAGGAAGGTAAACAGAAAAAATCCACGCTGGATTCTAGTGCAGAAAAAAATGTTTTACTTTTATCACTACTAATAAATTCACAATATATCTTGGCAAAATCGATAATCTGGATTTCAATAAAGAAAGACGCTTAAACTTAAAGGAAGACCTTCTATATACTGTGTTGGAGAACTACCACAAAATATAATCTATGACGGTTTTTGTCAGCACCCTCTAGGACCGGTTCAAGTGAACAGCTCTTTAGTTTACCCACCCCTAAGAAACCAAATGCACTGTATTAAAATCTGCCATTATTAAAATTTAATTATTGAATTTTGTAAAATTTAAAAAAATAAATTATTAGTTTTCATTTATTTTTCTATATTCGAATTCGTATTTACAATCGCGTGTATGTGAAAAACCACACCCGTTACATTTCTGGTTTGAAAATAGGGTAATATTGTAGCATTACTCTAAAATATGGGCCTTATTAGTAAATACAAATTCAAAATCAAGTCTGTTTTTTTTTCGTTATCACTTTCTTTATCATATTCCTTGCAGGTCTCCATCGAACCAGCCCCTCAATATGGCCTCGCTGCTAATATTCTCCCACTGCGAAGAGGAGGCCGCGGCCGAGCTAATCAGCCACGACATCATCGGGGACTTGATGCCGCGCGACATCCGGCGCAAGATACATTTCCTCGTCGTCCATGGTGTGACACAATTCGAACCGTACAGCATACTCAAGATCACGCAGGAGACGACTGCAAATGAGGTTACTTTTCACTTGCTACCGACATTCAACGTATATAATTATTTTTACATTTAATATCATACAGCTGCTACTGCAATCTATATGTCTATTCTATACTCACACAAACATAGTGGCATAGCCTCACATATATGTCAATAGTTTAAATTATTTTATAGTTTATAAGCTTATCGTTCAGTTCTTTCTTAGCACTTATTGTAAGACACCAAAATGGTACTTTCACTCTTAACTGGTAATGCAATGATATAACTAAAATTATTAGGTTTACGATTGATCATATTTGCAAAAATGATTATCAGCGCATTGTCCTTAATAGACAAATAAATCGAAATTTCTATATTCGTCAATTTTATTATCTTAAATTATTATTCATAATAATATACCTACTAAATATTTATTTAACGTTCATTTTAATTTATAAAGCAATTCATTTTCAAATATCTGATTTGAGACAGTTTCTGAGAGTTGAAATAGGACGGTTCTATCGTCGCTATTTCAAAAAAAAACTATAGGCTAGTTATTTATAGGTAATCCATATTAATCTCTGATTCTCTATGACTATGGTTACTTTAAAAAAACATATAAATTTTAACTGTTGCGCACTACTAACTTTAACGCTCATTTACATCATTTCAATTATGAAGTACTGCATATCTAACTATTAAAACATATAAACAAATAGCTCTTAACATGGTGGACAACTAACAAATACACGACACAAATTGTTTCTTTTTGGAACCTGTCAATATAATAATGAAAGGTTCTTAGCGATCGGCAGAAGCTTATAGAACGATACGCTTCTATAAATAAATATACTGAATACTGAGAGTTGGGAATATCTCATAGAGGGTTGACTTTTTCCCGCGCTTGAAGGACTTCTGTGGAATTCTTCATCTGACTAACTGACTTTAACCTCCCATCTTCGTCATACTTCTAAACATAACCGGTATGTGCTATTATTGATTCCGGGGGCTCTTTTAACTTATAGAGTGCCATAGACCTCGTCAAACTTATCTGCGGTGATGACAACAGAGAGTTGGGGGTGGTTAAATCTAGTTTAGCATGGTTTTGATTCGGATGGTGGTATGCTCGAGCATAGAGGACTGGGACTAAAGAAGTTATAAACATAAAAAAAATTTGCTAAGGAAAAATGGAAACTAACAGTGACCATTTGAACTATTCTAAAAGAATCCATTACAATGAATTGGCATTACATAAACTTGCGTGCGTAATAGCCACTCAAAAATCGATGTGAAGTCGCATGGCGAGCGATAGCTAAATACCATAAAACTGCCGTAAGCCCCGCATGACCCTCAGGGTATGCGACTGCCCAAATGCCGACGATAACATCGTGCATTTTTTTTCAGGCTATCCTGCAGTGCCTGTCGAAAGCTGGCCTCCAAGCATCTGCGCTATCTTCCTACGTTTTAGTAGAAGAAGTCGCAGCGAGGGCGCCGGCTACTCAGAGGGTATTGGCAGGTAGCGAGCGAGCTCTAAGGACAGCAGGTACCTACATTTATTAACTCTTTATAATTTCACGTTTATAATTAATTTCATTGAGTTTTTGGAATGGCTTATTCTGATCACTTTGCCAGATCATCATCGAGATGATCAGTCTCCTCATCTGCTTCCTTTTTGTTTTAATAATTCCTAACCAACGTAAGATTAAACAAAATATGACAGGCAGAACAAAGAGGCTTATGATGGCTTTAACTACATGCTGACGGAGACGGGATGGAACGGCTTCCCTATCATTTGTATTCATACTAGACAAAATTATGAGTGGCTTCAATGATTGTCTTAAAATTATGTCAAATCATGCTTTATGTTACATGCTTATAACAACTAGTGGTCGCTCAGTGGTCGAACTTCGACTGCAATTTGTTATTTTTTTAAGATTAAGCATTATTAAGGTTCTTATACCTCTATAATGAGGTGAGTACGCCTCTATAATCACTGCATATTGAGTATGCAAATTTCTTTATTTTAATTTTTTTGTTTTCTGACAATGATCTCACTCATAAAATTACCTCATTTCACCATCATCCTTCATCGTAATCACATATCCATTATTTTGATATTTTTTGTTAAAATATCATCCTTTCCTTATATCATCTAATTAGATGGTTACATAATATTTGACAATATTTTACACTAAAGAGGACAGGTGAGAGTTAAAAATGCATTTTTTAAAACTCAGCGCTGGGTTTAAACCGACATCCTGCGCTCTCAAGTACAGGACCTCTTTAGAACCTTTATAAATATTATGCTATCCAGCACTTTATCAACTAATTAAAAACTTTTTCAAAATTTTTCAATATTGTCAAAGATTGTGTCATTTATCTTTTCAGGCGATTTGCCGTTATTAAAAAACAATCATCAAATATAAGTCAAATAACTTTACAACTCAATTATACAATTATATATATATATATATATATAAATAGGAGAAGCTGGTGGCCTCAAAAATACGCAGTAGACAGACACATAGAAGTAAATGTCAACGCAACCCCTCTTCTTGACGGCGGTGATTAATTTTGCTACTTCGATAGCTGAATATTTTTTTTTATCTTCCTAAGTTTTGTCCACTATTCCCGGAACAGTATTACAATGCAAAGTTTTGTTTCAACTTTTTCAGGAGCAAAGCCAGGCGGCAGACTACTTTTAAAAAGAATCGGTGACGACCCTTCCAGTAGGGCCTGGCTTACGAGCATCAGGTAAAGTATTTTAAAAATTTCTTTATAAATTCATTAGTATAGGGACACACTGGGGCCCAATAAAATGCTGAAAGTAACTGTAATTTATAGCTAGGCTCTTTGGGTGTCCTCGTACTGTGCCAACACATCCTTAAGCATACACCTCCCTATATTTACTTACCAATTGCTCATGCACACTTAATAATTAACCTCCGCACGCATATTAATCTTCTGTTATTAGAAGCTGTTCGTATCGTTTTCACTGTAGGTCAATATTTTATTCATTTTTGTCTTAAATGTATGTAATGGTCTTTTTTTACTTAAAAGTTGTGGGTACAATTATTTTTATTATTTTCTAACTTCTCAATAGCTACTGGCCTTATGCATAGTTGAGTTAGTTCGCTGTTAAAATGACGGCACATGCATTTTCTTATGGTAAGTGGTTTCTTAGTGGTCAAAAAGGTCTTACGACCAACAGACTGAAATATCTCTGGAAATGAACCTGGGTTAAGGCTAAAATGATTCAGTTGCAAAAACAGTAAATTTTACATTATTTAATATTCAGTGCGTGATAACTACACATCATTTTTCAGATCGTCCGGAACGGACCACCGCTCCAGAGATTCGCAAAACTCCGACGACGACCCCACGGTAGCCAACGCCTCTCATTCATCCCAAACGCATTCACCGGATCACGGCGTTATGAGCACGGACGCACACGATAATACTTTCTTAGTATGCGTGCACAACGTGTCGCCGGAGATACCCTACGCGATAATTAAAGTGCCAATGACCGCGAGTGCCAGCTACGTCGCGCACCAAGCGTTGACGAAAGCCCGCTGTCAAGAGGATCCCAAGAAGTAAGCATTCAATAGGAATCTAATTTAAATAGGCCTTTTCCCAGACAAACTCGTCTCTGTCTTGTGGTCCGTGGTCATAACTCATTCTATCTCATCTACCGGCTTGTAGAAAGAGTGACTTTATATGATAATCTCGTAAGAGCTACCCTCACTGCCTTCTTAACGCGGAGCTCAGACTGGGCAGAAGGTACCCGGATGGGAAGCGTGTGTATGACTCTATACTTGCAAATAAATACAGGAAACACACTACTGGAATAAAAGCCGGATTCAGATCATCCCCAGTCATGTAATCAACGACTTACTAATATGACAAACATTAAAAGTAGCTAGCTTTTATATAATTTTTCTCGTAATTTGACGCTTTTATCAATCCGACAGCCCATGCGAATCGATTAGCTCCGGTCAAAGCAGTACTATTTTCATCATTCGAAAGTATAGGACAGTCCTGGCCATTTCGCTGGCCTGCCAGCGTTGCTACAGTCGTAAAAAAAAACAGAATCAGTGTATTTTTAATAAAATGTGCTGGATATTGTTTTATCTCATAATAATCTAGTTCATATAATGAAAGAGGTCCATTTCCACTTTGTCTAAAAGTTAGAAATTCTCTCTATACATTTTATTAAAATTTTAAATATAAATATTTGATTGTCTGAATACAAGATTCGAAAGAATAAACTACAATTTTATAGTTGATTTCATGTGTATGCATGTTTTTTAAAATACATTGAAATGTTCTTCAAGATAATGAATTTTCTTTTGTGCCACACTGTTTTTGTATGAAAATATCATCAAGCTTTGCTGCTAAATAAAATATAATGATTTAAGACCATACCCAATAGGCATCGAGAAGAGTTTCCTTAAGATACAAGTCAATAAAATTCAGTCCGAACTGCATTTAACAGTGCTCTTACCTGTTTGAATCCACTGGTCGATAGGTTAAACCATGCCATGCAAATACCTCTCAAACTCATGAACCACAAATATTTAATCTCTTCCATAGATAGTATCACTAATATAAATCATTAACATTGTTCTGTCCTACTCAAAGCCCATGGTCTAATCCAAGAAATGCATGAAGTCTGTTCATCATATGAAACTTATCTTTTACCACCAGGTTTGTTCTGGTGGAAGAATTGGAGTGGGGAGGAAGGGCTGGTACCGGACCTCAGCAAAGAGCCTTACACGATGATGAGATTGTCTACACTGCTCAGGTGTGTGCTTGCATCTTTGTGTTGCGTGCGTGTTCAACCTTCATAGCAACCTCTCCCGTTCGTGTGATCAATGAGAGTCAATTGAATTGATTTACATTTATTTTCCGAAAGGCAAACTGGAAGACGATCGGTCGTTTTGTGCTGCGCAGCCGTCTGAGGACCGGCCCGGGCGGCATCATCGGTTCGTGCGGAACACAGTCGAGCGCCGCCGGCAGCCTGCATAGGCACAGAGCGGCCATCGCGAAGATCGGACGGGGGCTCAGCATCACACGAGGAGTTATCATAGGTAACATTTATTCTGCATTCATCCTGGGACTACACACTGTAAATTATTCACAAACAAAACACCTCTTAAGTGGGTCTGAGAATTCTCTATTGTACCAATGTCCATTCTACTAACCGTTCCCACTTTTTCAAGAAAAATATTTATATGTTTTCTAGTCAATTTTTATAAAAAACAATACATTTAATTTTACATCACCTTTATAGCGTATTCTAAGGTTATAGAAACCGCTGACAATTCATATACTAAAAAAGACAAAATTTTCATAACAAAAAAATTAAAATAATAAAATGCGCCCCACATCTTTGGTAACCTACCACAAAGCCATTTTTCTGTGTTATTATTGGTTCGATTGGTTCCCCGTTTTTCAGGTTCCGGAAGCTTTCCGTCGTCAGTGAGCGGTTCGTACGGGTCCGGCGCTGCAACCACGACGTGTGCGTCCTTGACCTCTGTGGCCGGTTTCGCCGGTGGTCTGTCGTCCAAGCATCCTGTTCAAATTGCGCATAGCGACCCTACCGCTACAAGGTTTGATGCTATCCGATTTATTTTCTGTCGCCTCTCATTGGTATGAATCTTCTGTTTTTTTTGTAATTATAACGAGCCAAATTGTCACAGTCAGAAAAACATACCTCCTAATTTCGCATAAGGTGCGGTCGGTAAGGTGCACTGAGTTCTGATACAATTCAATCTATGTATGTATACAGGTGTTCCAAGATCTTTCTCGGAGAACCAATGGGGTGTTTGTGTTCCCTATTATGAGACAGATATTATATTAAAAAATTAAAAGATAATTCATTCTCAAAATTATTTTTTTAACATGGTGTAAATTACCAGTCATTTCGGTCAGCGAGTGATGCGGCGCGTTGCACGGGTGATGTCAATATGGTAACGAAATCAATAATGTTTCTAAGCAGTTTCACAGATGTATTACAAGAACCGTTTAATATTTTTAATCCTTGCTTTTTTTAAGAGGTTCTTATTGGTAATGAGTTTGAAAATAAATATGAATAAACCTTTATAGTGATGTGCGAACATCCAAACTCTATAATCTTATAATGCAAATTTCTAGGAAAAATAGACAACCCGGCACAGTTTACCTCCCCATTCAAGGAGTATGGATCGCTGAGTTAAAGGATTTATTCATTTTTTGAACTGTACATCTTCGATGCTGATTCTGTCAACCTTCATTAAAAATAATATTTAGAAACATGTTATATAAAATATTTTTTTTTATTTCGTAGACGCGTGTCGTCGGGATCCTTGGGGCGCGGAGTAACAAGGTCAAAAGGTCATTCGGAGCGAACCGTACCTCGAATCACGGAAGAGCAGCGGATAGCCATGACGAGAGAGGTACCAATGATAGAAAAAAAAATATATTCCGCATATTTTAAAGCTCATGTATAAAAATAACTTAATGTTGCGAGAATTTGACCCTCGAGAGGACTATTTCTCAATGGTTTCTTGTGTTAGGAGAATTTTTATCCGAGTTTACCAGACAGTCACCCGTAATAAATCTTGGCGCACACACACACATTACACATTAGACATTTAAAAAGATATTCGTAATGTATGAATCTTGTGATTTTTTTAGTAGAATGGTTTAAGCTAAACCTAGCAACTCTCGGCAAAATTAGTACATCATGTTTCTATGCTCTAGACGACATTTTCAGCTGAGTGGATACATTAACGGATGTGAGTTTTTACAGCCGACAGTAAACACAAAATAGTAGATTGTCTGTGTTCAGCTGGCCTTGTCTCCGAACGCGACCGGGATTAGCGATGAAGGCAAGTGACACTAACGCAACGGGAATGTAATGAGAAAAAATACATCAGCGAATAAGCGAAGAATTCTTACACAAAGATAATATTAAAAATACAATTATTACGTATAGTCAAGTGCAAAACAGTCACTTACCCTCAAGTATCGTGGCGCGAATGTTGCTACGGCATTTTTAGAAATTTGCGTCAGTTATATATTTTAGCGTACAGCTATCGCTCGTTACGCGATTCAGAATCTATTTATGAGTGGTTACTATGCACATGATACATATTTATGTTTAGAATACTTGCAATCAAATAATAAAATTTTTGATTTCAATATTAAAAATATAATAATATTTATTAAGAACATAAATTACAGGACTTCATCTTGTGATATTAAAATAAATATACACTTCCCCCTTTTCACTTACACTTTTCTGTTTACACTTTCCCCAGGTTCACTCAGAAGGTGAATGCCTCAGTGCTGGTGAAGATGAAACCTCACGAGTGAAGCCACCAGCAGACTCAACCACCCCAGCAAAGCAGCAGTCGTCCGCAGATTTATGGTCCCAACATATCCCAATCCCAAATCCACGGCCGGACGACCTCTTAGCGGCCACCGTCGCCCGCTTCAAGAGAGTCTCCATGCGGAAACTGCGTCAGTGGCGATCTTGAGTGTGGCACATATGCGTGGAGAGCTACGAAGGGTTGAACAACGGCCTGAAAGTGCTCGAGACCAAGTGGAAGTCTGGTCAGAACCTACGGCGGTTCTCTGACGAGTCAAGCCACACGCAGAAGACGTACGCAATCGAGAACATATGGGAGTTCCTCAAGACGGGCGTCTACGGCCGGTCAGACGATTCACAGAACTACGACCGGAGGAAATCCAACGACGAAGTCAGGAAAGATAGAATTATCTACGTGGAAGCCGGCAGCGCAGACAAACTGACTAGATCAAGCAACTTGCACCGTTCTCAGAGTTCCTATGCGGAAATTGACAGCGGTGCTAGGCGGAGCGACTCCATCAAAAATCCACTTAGACTAGCCAGAAATATGTTACAGGTCGTGCACGATACATTAAGTTACAAACAGGATAAAAAGCAAGAAGAGGATAAACCAAAGTTGTGTCCTATTGTGACCCAAGAAGACGATGTTCTATCTAACGACGATAGTATGTTAGAAGATGCTAAATTGAACGGTACGCTAGAAGGACGTATATCTAGCATTGTAGACTTTTTTTACACTTTTATGGTTAAGACACAAAGGGACCAAACTGAAAGAGAACCAAGGAAAGGTTCAAACTGCTTCAAAAGTGATAATACACCTTCAGAAGACGGCAATTCTAAAGATTACTATAAAATAACAGTCGAGGAACCACCAAAAACTAGTGAAAAGGAACAATTGGATCAGAAAATGGAGACCTTGATGGAATTCCTTTCTAGCGCAGGATGTTTAGACGACGAGAGGATCAAACAACGAAGTCCGAGAAGTGACATCGATAAGAAAATCACCCTAATGGAATTTTTGTTCAGCCCCCATGACGAAGACCCGAAAGGTATGAGTCGAATGAGCTCCAAACGTTTGAAACTCAAAAAATCTATAAGCGATTATGATTTGAATCAAGACCACATAAAGAATCTAGTCGATGTAGACTTCAGTGATATCGGCTTCATTGATGAAACTCCGACAGATACGAATAAAGAAACTTTGGTGGACATAATCTTGAAGTTCATGGAAGAATATGAACAAAGTGATCCGGCACAGAAAGATACGCTCGAAACGAAGGAATCTAAATCAGATATTGACCGGAGTAAGTCCGATATTACTATATCTCGTCTAACTTGTTTGACCGTTATTAACAAAGCTAAAAGTGAAAATTCTTTATCGAGAACTACGGATGACTTCTTCTTTCCAGATGATTCTCCAGGTCGAAGAACAATAATTGAGGATAAATCCTTGAAGAACGAGGAGAGTGATTCTAAGCACTTTACTTTCGATTCCATTGAAGCTGAAGTCGATAGCATTATCAACGAAGCCAGAAGACGAGTGGAATCGTCCGATTATACCGATAATGAAGACGTCAAAGTACTACTCGAAACTGATTTTAACGGTTCGTATGATTATGATTCGCAATTGTCACCCCTGTATCCAACTGAACTTGAGGATATAACAGAAGTAGACGAGGATCAATCATCGCGTTTAGATAGAACAAGATTGTCTGATATTGAAGATAAAGTTACAGCCAGTGAAGGAGAGTTCGAAGAGGAAGAAAACGAAAGAACTCGAATGGAGCGCATTATAGAATTGAGAAAGTGCGCTGAGAAGATTCTGCACGACGTGCAGAGAAATCTGGAGAAATTTACGAACTTTCGCAGTTTTGACAGTGAGGATACTTACGTGAAACCCAGACACGTATCCGAAGCCTGCGAGAGCATAGACAGCATCAGTAGAATCGATTCTGTTGATGAAGACAGTAGCAGGGACCTCACGAAGTCTAACAGCGATAGCGATTCCATATTCAGCCAACACCAAACAGTTTGTAGTCAGGCTAAAAGTGAAACGAGCAAGGTTTCTAAGGAAGACAAGGCAACGACGACAAGTGACTGTGAATCGTACAGCGAAAAATCTACCAAGGTTTGTTTATTTTATTTTCTAAACAATTTTTATATTTTCATAATCAATTTTGGTCTGTCAAAGTTAGAACTATCATGTCTTCATATTTTTATATTAACTTTAGTGAAATCAATTCTAGATAAGCTGTCATGATAAAAATCTTCAAACTTCAAACCAGGGCATACAAAAGATAATCATGATTTACCTACCAATACTTTGGAGAGAGGTGCTAACTTTACATCCATTCTGTCCATCCTTACGGAACCCGATTTTATAGTCCTACTGAATTAGGATAAGCATAGTAGGCATCCAAACATCAGGGATCCAAACATCACTAATTGGATGGTGTCATAGATAATGTCTGGATGATTTTTACTACATCTAAAAACTACAAATCTTTAAAAGATTTTAAACAAATCTTTTTAGACTACTACCATTAGGTAGTAGTAGTAGTAATGGTAGTAGTCTAAAAAGACTAAAGTTTTTAAAAATAGTGTATTGAAATTATCTACTTAGACTTTGGATTTATGCATTTCAAACTGGTTAGGTAGAAATGTGTCCTTAAGCAATCAGCTTTCAATACGTATTCCAGCTTGAGCTTAAAAATTGCTCAGTTCATATGAAACGGATTACTTCTCAGGCATTCATACATGTAATTATTACAGGTTGATTCATCATGCAACACAGACGACGACCGTTCGACGAGTTCGAGCGACCGCAGCTGCGAGAGGATCCTCGAGAAAATCGACTCCCTGCACAAGTTCTTCATCAGAACGCGGCTGGAAATGATCGAGGAGGACGAGGATGAACAGCCGGACAAGAAAAAGGACAAGAACAACATGAACAGTTCGGAACTGTCCAGGGAAAAATCGAGCAAGAGCGCGTCGAACCCGGAGAGCACGGAGCGGACGGAGTCGCGCACCGACCAGGCGCAGGCCAGCCTCGACGATGTGGAAGATCTAGAGGAAATCGAGATTGCATCAGATGATATTATAGTTCTGGACCAAGAGACTGATGTTTGAGTTAGACACAATTGGGCCATCATACACAGCATGTATCTCGAGCTAGCGCCATGATTTTGACATTGCAAATGTAAAAATCAACAATAATTTTTCTCTTTCTTACTGACGTTATTACTGGCTGTGATTTTCTTCAATTGAAAGATAACCTAAAACTCAATATTTTGGAAGTGCTGCAATTGAAAATATTACTTTTGTTCAATGTACCAAGGAGAGGCAATTTAAAAATACACATGACAGGGCCTTTTTTAAATTACACCATTCTGCTAGCAGAAGCCGTGATTCGGGGCAGCCCTGAACCGAGGAATCGACGGCAGACAAAGTAACTTCACCCATTTATGGACATACCAGTCCGATTGCATATTTTTTACTGTCTAAACATGATTCAATTAATCTATAAATGTTTTACGGAATGCTGGTATGTTTAGCTGACTTTTTTTTTTAGTCTACTAATGTTTCAATTTTTCAAAAATTCAATTAATATGTCATCAATAAGTATAGAAAAATAATATACATATCTGAATTGTCCAAAAAATGTACCAATGGATTTATATCGTTTTAATATTACCGTTGGGTCTTAAAGTCTTAATGGAACCAAGTCAGACCTGCCATATCACAAAAAAAATGAAACATTTAACAATTTTGAAGGGCTGGACCCTGACAACAAAATGTAACCCCTTTATGTATTAAGTATAAGATTTACTACATAGGAAAACCTGCTAATATATTTTGTACATTCATAGTTATTGATGTAAGACGCTATGTTAGAAATCAGGGGGTTTCAGGTGTTCCCCTGACGAAATTGTAAAAGCAGCTGTCCTCGATTTTACCCTTTGACACTATTTAAATTTTTCTGCAAAAACACATCTAATACGGAACCACATTTATACATTAATTTCATACTAGGATTCCAGATAACTGCATTGCTATATGGTTCGTCTCCTCTACTGATATGTTTTCCTTTCTATATATCTTACAAATCCTGTACTGCTCACTGTTTCTATGAACCTCTTCCCCCACCCCCATCTCCAAAGAATCTTCTTCGGAGGTGTGGGTTTTAAGGGGCCAATATCAATAATCTGTCTTTAGCAGAAATGGTAAAGTACTTACCACGTAGTTATTGCTTCGGGCTCATTGACATGAAAATCATATGATTTTTATTTATTTATAGCCCATTACAACATCACAGTATATGTTTCAGTGAATTATACAGGTATTTTTTACAGAGTGGCTCCATGGGAATGTGCTAACGACTCCCCGTGTCCTTTTAGGTCTCGGAATAATGTTGTATTACTAGATAAAAATATTAGTTTTATTCTCGAAATATCAGAAGTGGAAACGTAACATACTACTTTTAGCCTTGCATTAACCAATGCAAAAAAAAAACATATTTGTTATAACATTTTCTACTTATGATATTATGTAATTATTTCTTTTAATTGTGTATTATATTGTTAAACCCTTGCTTTTAAATACTATATAATTTATACTTACAAAATGGCTGTGCTTCGACGTTATTAAATAATATTTTTTGATATATCATGTCATTTAGTGAACATTATCGTTTTTAGTATTATTTTTAATTAATTGAATTTCGCCACATAATAGAGGGCATCAACTGATAATTATTTTTAAATTTAGTTATTTTTTTTAATATCTATAATTATTATTGTCTGCCATCGTATGTATAGACAATGCTGTTATATTGTTGAGTGTTACTGAAATTTTTTAATGTTTGAAGTTTTTATAGTGATTAGTGTACGCCTATGAATAGTTACTTCTAGTTAGAAAAAGTAAGTTCTAGGAAAAAATGCATTTTTACGGAGGAAAATGGTAAAAAATTTACGTAATTTTTCTTCAACACATTTTTATTTTAATTTGCTATTATTATTTAACTTTTATTTAAACGGTAACAACCGGACGTTTAAATAAAAGTCTTATTACTCGATTAACCGTTTATTCCACACATAGAAGGTTACACTTGGATAAAATCACACACGACATGGACAATTTTGATTTGCGTATGATTCTAGCACAATTTACGAGTACTTGTGCTAGAATCATACGCGGAAGTTGTGTTAAGGGGTTATAGGATTTTTTACATTTTTCGTTTATATTTTAAAAATATGTACACATTATTTACTGTGTCTTTAGCTGTCAATCTATCCGTTTGCAGTGCGTTGTATAGTTTAGGTAATAATTTGCGCCATTTGTAAATGTGCTAGTGGATATTACCTCTTTTTCAAAAAAAAAAAAAATAGACAATTTTATCATGCTAAAATTATGGGACCTAATGAATTTATAGGAAATATTTTAGATAAAATATAAATAGTTTAGATTGTTATAAACACAATAGTCGATAAGCTATATTACATTGTCGATCTGCTAAGACCCACTATCATACGAATAAAAATGATTTATTTATTCATTATGGTACAATAAGAATTTACAGCAAATATTATAATAAAACTGAACAAGGAATTAAATTAATATAATATACACAAATTATACACCAGTCATTTATTGTTGCTCTGAAGAAACATGGCTACTCTAACTAGGTTAAAAAAACCTGTTCTAAGATCGGCCAGAAGAAGGTTGCAGAAAAAATACAATATTTATTACGTACGCGAGACGTTACTAATAACAAAAGGGATCGTAGGATAAATATCATAAATACAAAATATAATACATATAATATAATAGTGCATAATATTAAATATATATATATTACATACAGCATACATTTATTAAATGTATAATTCTAATAATTGTGTTACCTATAATTTATAGGCTAAATATACAGAAAAAACTAAACATAAAGAAAATATATAAAATTTCTGATTATAGTTATATGTTAGCTTTTCTATTTATATGCATCTTTTTATATGCGTCTCTGCCCATTGCGAGGAGCCATTTGGTGATGTTTTTTGCAAGACTGTATTTAGACTGTGCTTTTTTAAACTGTATAATGTACTTCAGACTTGCATATGCAACACTTTAGAGTTTCTGAGGGCGTTAGTGTATTTTTGCATTCCACATTAATTTTAAAAATTTATTGACTTTAATTGCTGCAAAGTAAATTTAAAAATAGTATGGCGCCCTCTATTGATACCACAATCGATTACGTTCAAAAATCCAATTAATAAATACGCTGGACAAGTTGATACGGTGGTTTGAGTCTTAGCTATTTTTTTTTTTTTAGTTCTGTTTATCACAATGTTCACGGATTATCTTATCTAATTTTTAAGGATTAGACAACACTGTTTTATAAAGATGTTTGAATCCTCACAGGATTAAAAATAAAAAAGAATGCACAAACAAAATAAACAGTTTGACAGTTAGAAGATTGTCAACAAACACTGTTCGGCCGAAAAAATGCCTAACCCCAAACAGTCGATTTTTTATAAGAGTTAATATATGATGTGATTCATATAATATTTTAATCACTTCGCCACTAGTAAAAAATATAACTTCAATATTCAATTTATAATCAGAACTCAAACTGCAAACTGCTGTCAGTCTCGCGCACGTAGGGTAGATTGTACTTGTTATAAACACGCTATCGAAAAAGAGGCTCTTTAGGGAGCTGCTTTAAATTAATGTAATATTTTAGGAGCGCTGTTATCGGACATACACACTCTGAAATGGTAGTGGCATAAAAAGCATCCTATTTCATAAGGCGGAGACCCGTGACAGGGGTGCACGGACGAGGCAGAAACATTGTAAGCGCGAAATCAAGAGGCTCAATAATTTACTACAGAGACCTAAGGATTTCTTTTTTATAAATAAACCATAAAGAATGCACCGAAAATGCTTCGTTTTCCGTAATCTTCGTGAGATTTACTTCCAACATCTTTCTAAAATTGACCAAATATTTAATTTAAATTGAACCAATAAATGCCCAATAACTGAAGTTTCTAAAATCACATGAGATCGTGGTAGTCTAGTGGTTAAGGCGTTGGACTATTGACCCAAAGGTCGCTTAACGCTTCATTACCACTATCTCCCCTGGCTCTAGGATAGGCATTTTTAGCCTAGTTGAACAGGGCCCAAAATATTACCAAGGTCAATGCAATTATTTAAAAAAAAATGTTTTTTATTTTCTAGAAGTGTGTATGCTCAAATACATCGCACATACACAGGTACAGGCATACCAGTATCGACAATGTATAAAAGGCTGAATTTGTTTATTGCTATTAGAATTTTTGAATAGTTCATAGGGATTGTTTACAAATTAATTTTTCTCGAGTTATTCAAAAATGTGTCTCTGACTGTACATACGATGGGATTGTATTGTGATATGGAATTTCTATATTCTATCTATAGATGCCTTGCATGAATGTTAACCTAACCTTTATACGACTAATGTTTATGTATATAAACTCAAAAATTGAATAGCATAATTAACTCATCCCACTTACGCGAAATTATCTAGTCGGCGTACTACATAATTGTTAGTATTAAAAAATTTATATAGGACCCAAGTGACACCCTTGTGTTTTAGCTGTAAGCCTTGATAATTCTACGTTTTGCTAATGAATTGACGTTTTTTACCAACGCTTATATTTCATATTACCTATTAGTTTTATTCGTCTGTACATATTTGAGATTATTTTCCTATACACATTTTTCATAACATATCCCCAGATATTTGTACGTAAACAGAATGTATTAAATGTTGCCATTATTAAAAATATCATACTATTTTTCAATCTATGTTATATACAAAAAAAAATAGTTAGTAATTACATTATTAATGAGAATTCTGAAAAGTGCTATCAGCTGTTATACTCCGGCCACTTGGGAGATCCAACCATACAACTTATAACATAGAGTCAAGTAATACTCTGTTCCACATGATGTTCCTAGATCATTCCCGAAGACTTCTATAAAAAAATGCAAAAGTAATTTATTAATTTTATCAAAGTGCTCGTGTAAATTCCCTTTTTGCTCGCTGGCGACCGAATTTATGACAAAAGCGATTTCATATTATCACGTAAAATTTACAAATTTTTTACTGGATGAATGAATTTTGATATGAGGTCAAAACAAATTATGTTTGAAATCGCAGGGCCAGTAAGCTGATTTTTATATCGGGAATGGTCTTGGATCACGCTGTATGTTTAAAGGTGTCTCGTACCGAATACGCAAACTCTATTGGCAGTAAAAACAAATTGAAGTCATTAATTATCGGGCACTTTTTTTTTTTAATTTAACGGCAGACAAAGATTTTGATAAGCCTTTTCCTAATTTTAACGTTGTAAATTTGAGAACAGCGTTTGTATGAAAGTTCTGAACGAAGACGGCCTTCTGTGAGAATTCGAGCTTTTACTGAGACCAGGTCTACAAAATTTTCCCACGGTAGTCCAATTGTTTAGGCATCCAGGTACCGTCCAACTTGGACGGTGTTTCTCTGTTCATAGTTCATTTTATTTCAACCTTTTTGGAGTTGGAAACAGATCTTGGATTTTGTAGATCGTCAGTGCAAGTTTTTTTTTGAAATTGAAGATCAAATCACCTCTGGGTCTGATGAGACCATCGTGGGAATGTTTACGATTGGGTCTTTTAACCATCTTAAAATGGACTACTTATAATGAGCTTAGCAGCGATGGATTTTAACATTTCAATACCCACAAATTATTATCACTGTAAATCAAAATTTGTAAAGTAAATTCCATAGAGTAAGGCAAATTCAGTATGAGCAACTTTGTGTATTCCATCTTGCACATTGAATGAATGGTTGGCAATCCTTTGTGGTCTGACTTTAGGGTGCTAGTAATTTGCGATGTGTAAAACGGGCCTATGAACAGGAGTAGTGTCAACTGTCACTTTGCTAACATCATTGTTAAACGATTGTGTTGCTGGTTTTAAGGGTTTTGAAGTTTTCAATTTAATATGGAACACTGTTATTATTTGTTAGATGTTTGCGGTACAAAATTATTTGTAACTTTCGAAATAAAGTACATAAAAAAAATTTAATATTGTTTTAAACAAATATCACCTGTAACATTTCTTGACTCTTCGTATATTCTTTACGTCTAGTCTCCAATTAATTGATTTTCTTGCCTTTGTAAGCATTTTGCATATTTATTATTTTATTTGTGTTAAATATAACATAAAAATGAATGGTAAAAAAAAACATTGTTAAAATGTCTGCGCTGTTGATCGCTGAGGAGTTCCTTCAGAATCAGGTCATGCTTACCGTAAAAATGCATTGTCATCGGAACTAAACCAACTGGATAAATTTAACTCCGTAGGATAAGAGGAAATGGTTCTAATTCAGCTTGCAATATTTGACCTAAACCAATATTTAAAGTGTTAATTAATGTAATTATGTATCTTTTGAATATCATCTATCAGGACTACATAATGGGAGGAGTGAATGATAATATGACATTTAATTGACATGACGAGTAAAGAAACGCATCAGTCTAATTACATAATACTATATTTAGAAAAAAATAACATTTCTAAGAATTTTTGCGCTCTAGAGTAGGTAAGTGCTTAAAATGATATTTCGGTTATAATTAGGGTATTTTTTTGGTGCTTGAACTGCTGGATTATGTTGCAATTTTAATATTGTAATATATATACTTTAATATTGTAATTCTAAACTTAAGGCGTTCAATAAAAAAATGATTAAGGGCATAAAGTACTATAAAATATAATATATTTTTTTTGTTGATGTACAGTATTCTAATATGCAACTTTTAAGACCCTTTTTGTTCAAATAAAAAAAAATAATTTGACAATCCAGCCTAATAAACAATGTATTTGTGGTTTTTTTTCTGTGGGTAAAAAAAATAGCTTAGTTAAAATTTAGACTTTAAGAATCAAACTGCTGTAATCCGGCCACACGACATTCTCGATCCAATCGACGTAGTGGGATACTCTACTGTAGACGCCCGGGGAGTTCTTGAAGCCGCAAAACCGGCCAAATGACGTCACACCCAGGATTACGAAGAGAGGGAACGAGGTGATACAGTCGGGGTTCTGTAAGGAAAAATGAGTTAGAATTATTATTTTTATATTTTGAAAGTATTAATTACAAGGTAGGTAATTAATCAGTTTTCTTTGGAATAGGAGAGATCAAAATAAATTACTGATTTTTTGATACTGGTTTGCTACCATAATATAATTTGCATTACATATATAATGTAACAAAATAAAAAATAAATGTAATTTAAAAAAGAAGGGACATCCGCCAAAAGTACATAATTTATTTATTTATTAAACATGTTTCCTCACACATTACAACAGTACATTACTATTAATTTTATTAGTGATACCTAGTTACATGATTTTTCAATAGCGTTTTGTTATTGTTCGAATCATGACTTTATTTTTTATGTGTGAAAACAATGAAAAATCATTAAAAACGCATATACCGCCAGCCGATCTCAATATACGAGCTACTTAAATCATGCTGATTGGCTTCAATCATGCTGCTCGCTTATTGAACAACAAAAAGGCGTTGTCGTCACATAAGGAATGGGTCTAAAGAACATCTTGAAGAGACATAATGCCTTTTGTATTGTGAAATTAAGTCATATACAATTATTTTGGGCCCTACTCAACTAGGCCAAATGAGCCTGTGCTAGAGTCAGGGGAGATGGTGGTAATGAAGCGTTAACAATGATATGACCATGTGCGGATTCGAACCCGCGACCCTTGGGTCAGTATTCCAACGCCTGGATATCAAGAATGACGGAATTACTTTTCACGGATAATTAGTTAGGTAGGGTAATTTCATTGAAAATATATTATATATATTTTTACTAGACCGTTCAGTGATTCTGATCCGCTCACGAGCAAGGGTGGAGACATGGCACAGAGGAGAGGGAGATGGCAACAGCGGTTAGTTAGCTATTTCGGTCTCTCTCTTCTTTACCACTGGGGTCAAATTTTAACGCAGACATTAATTTGGCATTTGGCGTACCTAGGTGTAAATCTATATTACCTACCTCCGGTAGGACCTGCAACGGGCCCCCGCTGTCTCCCTGGCAGGTATCTTTACCCCCGTTCTCCATGTCTCCAGCGCACATTTGGCTCTCTTTTATGCCCTCCTTCAACGTGTTGCCGGAACGCATCATAGACTTTAAACAGAATCACAAATATCATATTTAAAGGTTGAACTAAACGATCACAGCACTAGATGGTGGTCATTTTTAAAGGTTGAACTAAAAAACGTTTGCCGCAGCTAAAAATTAATCGTAGCATCGAAAAATAAAATTCCATAATTTGCAAATTAAAATCCTTAACATTAATCTGGGTTTCACATCTATCGGCACACCGAGTAACAATTATGAACATTTTTAATATGGTTTACTTATTAATCAAAAACCCAGTACAAAATATAAATATAACTTAAGTGAGCCAAAAGTGTTCAGTGAGTGTGACTTCATGTCGGTGACGTGAATCCACTACATTTTCCCCCATACAAAATTTGACCAACCCGTGTCTATAGAAATTTTCACTTCAACAAATATTAAAATGTATTACTGATAATATCTGTATTATTTTAATATTATTCATATATTTTATAGAACGCGTTAGATGTAAGAATTTCGCCATTACATTATTGCGATCTTTATGACAAGTAGAGAACTATAACTTAAATGTTTCTACTTTTAGTTAAGCAACGTCATCTAGGGGCAGTTTAGTAATGAGTTATTATTTAACTTAACCTAAAACTAATACGAATTTAGGATTAGTGTGTTTAATTTATATCGATATGACAAAAAAAACTAAATATACTACTTTTTTACTAAATTTAAGTAAGGTTTTAACTGAAACCTTACAAAAGGAATAAGATATTTACTTTCATAGAGTTATTGCAGCTATCTTCGGGGACGAGGTCCAATTTCACATGCATAAGGGTCTGACTACCGTCACTTTCATCTGAAAAAAAAACATACCTACATATTTACCTCTATATCGGAGAATATCGTTCAAAGATTAACTAGTAAGTAAAGTCATAATTATTGTTTAAGCTCTACGAAATGAAACGTCGATTAAAATTACAAATAATTCGAGTAACTTCAGCGGGTGAATACATAAAAGTAACTCACACACTCTATAGCATGTTTCACCTTCTATACATCCATCTATAAGAAACTACTACTACTAATACATTTAAGTCAACAAATTTTTAATACTAATAAATGAAATATTGATAGTTCGATAGAAAGCCCAAATAACATTCATTTCAAAAATATGACAGCACGGCTGTTGGAATCCTAAGGGTGTATTATTTATTACTGGGTAGTTAAAATTAATTTAAACTCATCCGTCTATGCGTCTATCCGTCATGCGCAAAAAGAAACACGTAAAAGAATGTTCAGTGTAAATTATAGTTATTGTAAATTGAAATATTATATCCTTCAAAATTTACAAAAAATGGTGTTAAAATTTATTATGAATTAAATAAGAATGTCACCATTGTATGTTTTTTTGCATCTACTCAGACCTAAAAGATAACCCACAGTCGCCTCTATAGCCATCCTAAAATACACGTTGAATGGGCTAAAAGTGCCGCAGGCCCAAATGGGGATAGGAAATGAAGCAAACCATCAAAAGTTACCACAGGCGCGAGTAGTCTGATGGGATGATGCCATTAATGATGCACGTGGGGCCTGGCTGTGAGACGTCATGTTTTGGTAAAATCACTTACAACCACTGGAAGAAATAATAACATGATAAAAGTATAATAGATATTTTGCATTTATGATACCGAATTCTGTCTTCCCAAAACCAGTGGCGATAGCTTTGTCGTACGAGAAGTTATCCGAGGGTAGGTGCAGGCATGCGATTCTCACGTCTCTGTTGAGGTGAAATGGCGTGGCCGCCATAACGAGTCCAATGTCATCGTATCTACAAAATAAACAAACCTTTAACAGAATGTCACTTTTTAGGGGTTGTATTATTAACTGCCGTATGCCGCCGTATTTGTTTAGAAAAACATTAAACTTGCGTGTGGCAAATGCCGTATTTTTTGGTACGGCAATGATAGAGCTGCCAATGAATCGAATAGCCGTAAATTACGGCAATTGCCGTATCAATGCCAACGCTGATGGCGACCGACCGCCACCACAGTAAACTGCCACCACTCCTCTGATCGCTCAAATAAGCGAATAATTCTGAAGATTGTCATTAGGTGGGAAACACCTGAATCCGAACCTATTTTTGCGATATCTGATGAATATAATACTAACAAAAGGTTATTTAAATATAGTTTTACCATTGGGAGCTAGGTTATGAGGATCACTGGGGAATCGCTGGGTAGGCGCCGGTGCCGTGCGAACAAGGTCATTTTGTAGACCTGGTGGACCTTAAAAAACGTCACAGTTTTGATCGTAGAATAGGGTTGCCATAAATGGTTTGGCTTCTACCGGGACTGATATCAATATAGGAGGAAATGAGGAAGTGAGGAGGAGTGGGGGGGGGTATTGCCCCCCATAGCGCCGCAATCTGGTTTGTGAAAAAAGGAAATCTTTCAATGGTTCCCACATTTTCAGAATACGTTCAATGGCGGGCAACAAAGACGGTTAACCACCTAGTTTTTGATCAGCCCCTCACAAAGGTATTTCAGTCTTCCATTCCGTACTGAAAATATATTTGTACATCCCTCGACCCCACACTTTCACCACCAGCCAACGTGATCTAACGCGGTCGCACGAATTATTCGCATAATTTTAGCAATAATATAAAACCATGATTACCCGTTTACCGGGACACGTTGTGGGTCAAACGGGACAACCGGGACCGAGGCTCTAAACCGGTGGCATGTCCCGGTGTACCGGGACGCATGGCAACCCTATCGTAGAACCGTTACATAGCTTCGATATGCCCCTTTTAGTTTTGGCAGCGAATTTTTGTTGTGTTCTTACCGAGGGAATCAACTATAGAGTGTTGCTAGAAACCCGGATTGTGAACTAAAAAAGCCGAATCCTCCTGGAAAGGGGGGAGGGGGGGGGGTGCAAATGAACAATCAAACGTTCGATTAGTTAACTAGGAAATGGAATCCTTCGAACAAATCTTACAGCAAATAAAGCAACTTTCGTAAAAAAATTGTATTAATTTGTGACTTTGAATGAAAGTCAATGCATAGATAGATTTAGCCACATTACTACTAAAATAATAAAAATGTGTCAGTGAATTAATATAAAAAAAATAGTTAACATTTTAACAAGCGTAAAGCGAATCCGTTGTCATATTACCGTCTCAATGAAAATATATTTATAATCGATACTTGAACACAATTTTTATTGAATAGAGAAACTTGTTGGTACTCCAGGCACGCCATGAAACATCCAAACACCTACGGCATCACGTCTGATAATTGAGGGCAAAATTGTTGACAACGCAGTCCCCTAACAGATACAACGTGGTTCGCCAAACGACGGAATCTCTTTTTAGAGCTGCCGTCAGTAAAATCATGTGATTTTACTGACGGGGATTTTATCTTTAAAAGATATGTGATTTAAAAACAATATTACTAAATCAATGCAGGCGAAATCAGTGCTCGCTGCTCGCCAGAGATTGTTGAACATATTTCCTAATAGTAGCCAATATGATCGCCAACGTTCTCTGAGCGGATATGGTAGGTACCAGAAGAAGATTGAACAGATATATATTTTTTTTGCGTCTTGAATTTAATTGGGGGCTGACCCGTCAAATATTTGTGTCGATAAAGAATCTGTCGATTGACCAAGAGATGCCTCATCAGCAAGTTTGTTTGGCTAGTGATGGCTAGTTTTGTTGAGTGGGTATATGGACAATACAAATGTACGATATAAGCCCATTTATGTATACTAACTTGGACGGTGACCTGTACCCTGTGTGAGGTACTCTTCTTATCACATCTCTGGTCTGCATGAGATCCTCGGCCTCTTCGTGCTCGAAACTGGTTGTACCCACGAGGAGTTTGCGGGCTGGACCGCTGAAAACCGTACCTTTATAACTATAGTCATGAGATGTCAGGAGATAATCATGATTCAGTATCGATAAATTATCCGCCTGTAAATATATCTATGAGGTTATTAAAATTGCTTTTATTGTTTAAAACACTTCGACAATTGGCTTCAATAATATTTATGGTTGAGTCATTTATGGTAGAGATTTTAATTCCTTACAGTTTTCCTTCTTAAAAATTGGTTACGTGGCTTATAAATATGACCCCACACGTTTAAAACCACACCAGGACAGTTCAGCAAGATGTTTAGGACGTTAATTTTAAAGCTACTGGAGAAAACTGGATGTATGTTTACTTACTTCATAATTTTCCACACCTACCACCAAACTTATTACATTTGTTTTATAACCGAAACATCTATTTAGCCATCAATTTGACCTAAATAAATTTGGGTCCTTCGTGGTTTCAGCAGTAAATTTAAATCCGGATTTTTTAATGGGTGCAGAGGGCTGATAATCAATCAGAGCATCGTCAAAAACTAAACGTGGAGGTGATGTTACCATGACAGCTGGTAGGAGTGTAGGCTGAGTCTGATATGCCGGATTATTTCCTAAACAGTGGTTTTTAATAGTGGAAACATCCAACACTCCTGTGTTGGATGTTTCCACTATTGATATAGAATTCTTATCACTAACATTTTTACTAGTCTCGCCTGCAGCAACTTCGATGTAGACAGTTTCTACCTCGTCACCTTCTGAGCGGTGTATTATCTCACTCGTCATCTCCATCTTTGACACCACTTTGTAGACATTTGTTTTCAAGTAACAGGTCTTTGACTCTTCGCTGTAGCTCGGTGTTCGAGCCATGCAACTTTATTTTATTTTCCCCAATATCATAATTTCATTATTTAAGTCATTTGATGATACTGTTCGATTGTCAGTGCCGGAGTAAAGTCGGCTTTCATTTAGGTTGCAGTCGGATTTTGAGATTTTGCCAGCTGATTCCCTCATTTTTAGCGCGACGGATCGGGTAACTTCAGACATTTTATTTTTATTATTATTCAAATTTATTTTTCAATAAATTTAAAGAAGTTATATTTTAATTTAATTCAAGAATAAATTAATAAAACGATTTTCCATAAAAAATAAATAAAATAAAAACACAGATTACTCCTACTATATTGGTAATTTTTAGGGAGATTTGCCGTCTCAATCCTTGCAACACTGATAAGTGAACACAATATCTTTAGGCGGGGTAGATTTCACTATTTTGCTGGCTTCACAAGTGAATTCACAGAATATAACAATTGGAGTAAATAAGTGAAAAGTTACATAAAAAATACATGATTCTGAAATTAAACTTGATATCTTGTACCTATATATGTCAAAAATAATGTTAGGTTTTTAGGTATTCACTTAGATAAAAAGTGAATTTGGCACAGGCTTTATTATGCTGCCACGGTTAATCATTAACGAATAATAATTCATTTGAATAAAATGAATAACAAATTTTTTAGGTAATTAAGTCTTTATAAAATAATATTTTACCAATATAAACTGTTGTCACCTACCTACTTATATTGTGTGAGTTAGTAATCTGTAAAATCTTTAGTTTAGGAATTATAAAATCTGAAGTAATCTGTAAAAATATTACAAATATATAATAATTAAAAATGAAATCAACGTCTGATATTATTTGTTTTTTGTCAATTTCGATTTTGATTTGTGTATTTTTTATTCAGCCAATAAATGCGCATTTAAAGGGTGCTTTAATTAGGCTATAGAGTGATAGTTAGGCTTTTACGGGGCTTGTTCACAATAGCATTTTTTTAATTAATCGAATGTATGTCCAATTACATTATTTATGAGTTTATAAGTATCAAATTAAGAATTTGAAATTTTTAACATCCTCACATCAGGTAAAAATCAGAATAAGCTAATCACTTCTTTTAAAAGATAAAAGACCGCATATAAAAATATTCAACATATCTAACCCATATACCTAACATTTTTTTATTTTCAGCTAAAAAATAAACCGTTATTATGAATGGAATCCCAAAAATCTTAGTTTTATTGGCCATATTGTCTCTTTGTGAAGCAGTTTAAGAAATAAAAAATAAACGTCAACAGTAATAATGGTCAATGTGACTGAGGCAATTGAATATACTACCCATATTTCCTAGTGTGTCTATTGCTTTACAGAATAATTCACAGAGATTATGTCGTCTATATCGCAAAATAAAATCGACAATATACCCATTAAACAAGAATGTATCGAAGATGCCCATGAACTATCAACTGTAGGATTTTTTAATCAACCTTCACTATCGACTGACGTGCAGATCAATTCCCGTTTGAAAACACGACCTATAAAATTAGAAATTGATGATAATGAGACTAATAAAACTATTATGGGTACACCCCAGACAGAAATTATGATGTGTAAAAAAGAGTCTGCAACGTGCAGCGAAATAATACCGACAGTATCAAAAATGTATTATTGTGCTATTTGCTATCAGCCAATAAATCAAAAACAAGGGAATGATGAAATGACTCAATTATTTTGCGAAACATGCATTCAAGAACAAGATTATGAAATATTAAAAAATATGACAGCTGACAAAATTAAGTGGTTCACGTGTAGCGAGTGCAACAGGGCCTTTTTGCAAAAATATAAACTAAGGCTGCACATTGACTCGGTCCATAATAATATAAAAAAATTTAACTGCGGTGAGTGCGATAAGACGTTTTTACAAAAATCTTATTTAAATGACCACAATGACATGGTGCACAATATACAAAAATATAAATGCTGCTTGTGTGAAAAGTGCTTTACAGAAAAAAATACTTTAAAAAAACACATCCTTACAGCTCATAATAAAATAAAAAACTATAAATGCGGCGTCTGTTTCAAAGAGTATGCAAAAAAGATATCACTATCTGATCATGTTGACGTAGTCCACAAACACATCAGAAAGTATAAGTGCAGTGAGTGTGATATGACATTTACTCGATCGCATACCTTAGGGGGTCACATCGATGCAATACACAAGAATATAAAAAAGTATAAATGCTACGAGTGTGATGAGGTATTTATCCAAAACTATAGTTTAAAGCGCCATATTGATACAGTACACAAGAATGTCAGAAAGTTTAAATGCTGCGAGTGTGATAAAACTTTCACACAAAAACACAGTTTAATGGTTCACATCGATGTCATACACAAGAATATAAAAAAATTTAATTGCTCCGAGTGCACTGAGGCGTTTGCTCGAAAGCACTATTTAAATCTTCACATTCTTAAATTTCACAATAAAATGCATACGAATATAAAAAAGTATAATTGTCCCGAGTGTGACAAGTCGTTTGCACTTGAATCTAGTTTGAAGGTTCATATTGATATTGTTCACAATAATATTACAAAGAATAAATGCATTGAGTGCGGTAAGGCGTTTACACAAAAATACAGTTTAATGGTTCATATCGATATAGTTCACAATAAAATTAAAAAATATAAGTGTAGCGAGTGTAATCTGTCATTTGCCCGAAGACATTGCTTAAATCGGCATATAAGTAAAGTACACAATAATATAACAACAATATGACAATGAGTGTTAATTTTTTTTTTTTTCTTAAATAAGAGTCTGTTTATCTTCGCGACAAACCCGATATCTGACGATTGCCTTTCTTTACCCGTAAACATCCTCCATTCTGTGTTGCAAGCGTTTGATTCTCAATTTGCGCAACGGCGAAAATGTGCTATCAAATATTTCAGGCCTGCGCTTTGAATATTTAGCATATTCGTAAACACATAGTATTAGATACTAGCATATTTGAGTACTTTCTTAAGTAGTACCTTAATATTTTAACCTGAATGTCGTTTGCTTAAGCATTTCATATATATTTATTTAATTTTAGCGTTAAATACACATTTTTATTTAGTTTAATTGGTAATATAGGTACTTATATAAGTTATTCAAACAAGAAATTAGACAGCTTCGTCTTATACACAAAGTTATTTAATAATTATATTGTATTAATTAATCAAAAAAAAAAAAAAAATACCGGGCCTTTAAAATTTCGTTTTGTTACAAGTTTACAAGAATATATATAAATATAGATCAACCTCCTAAAAGGAGTACCTAAATTCAAAAACACCTTTACATATAGGTAGTGATTGGTCATGGTAAAAAAATATTGATATCCCAAATATTCTTAGCTAGTTGCCGCCAATCTATGTAATTTATAATCTAAGTTATTATAATGTATGTTTTAATTTAAGAAAATTTACTTAAAATACCATTGTAATATTTTGTAAGTGGTTGTTTTATGTTTTTTTATATAAATAAATCAATAACAATAAGAACATATGCAATTTACACGTGCTAAATATAAAATTAAGTATTAATGCTATGTGCATGATTAGACAAAAAAAAACTACATAGTGCTGTACAAGAATATTTGAAAGTATCGGTGTTACGAGTGTGATAAAGTTTTCCTTTAATTAGGAATTATATTAGCAATTTTGTACCACAACATAGTAAATAATGATAGCGTTGTTTTAAATATTTAATAAAAATAACCTAACAGGAATAATAAAATACACTAGGTAGGTAGGTAGGTTCTTTTAGCAAAATTTAATTTAATTTGGTGTTTTTTTTTACAAACCTCTATAAACATTTTTTTCTACTAACTTATTACCCCTTTAAAAAAATATATCAAAGGATTATTTTATTGCTTGTGCCTCATAATTTCACATAACTGTAATTACCAGCACTAATTATACTATCTACGAGGTCAAGCAGCGAATACTTTCTGCTAATAAGAGCGATTGAATGACAGAAGTCCACCTAAAAATCTACTTAACAATAAGCCAGATGATCTTAGACATGCTAGAAGGCCTAAACTATGAAGGTTTGATAGTGTATGATGATAAAAAACCTTTTAAGATGACTTATACTTGCATATTTAAGCGAAAATTTAACGTTTAATGACCATGAGACACCTAAGAATTATTTTTTTCATTTGAAAATGCCACATTTGATAGGTTAAGGTCCACTGTTTTATAATTCTATAAATATAAACTCTAGTAATTAGGCAGCTAAAATGCAAAATAATGTCAAATAAACTGATGTCCGTTTAAAGCAGAGAATTATTGTGCAGTTCAATCACTATAATAAAATTAAATTTAATATGATAATTGCATTATATTGCATTTCCATTATCATTTTATCATAAATGCCCTGTTGACTATTGGTATGATGAATGGATAAATACCTCTTTGTCTACCACAATCATACATATTATATTTAGAATAGGTTTAAACATGCCAACCCGTGTTTGTCGTAGGCACGAGCGAAGGGCCGAATGAGATAGGAAGCAACGAGACCCACCCTAAGTGCCCAGTTATCTTAGCAGAAGCCTTCATAAAGCGATACACAGTTGACATACATATTTAAGATCACGGATTGCAAAATGTATATTTAAAGTACCTATGTATTTTTTATAAAACAATAATTTGTTAATAATTACATTATTAATGTAATATAGGTAGCTATCTCGTTTTAGGGAAGATAAAGAACGAATCAACCAACGAATCCTTTGTATTTTTTGATGATTCCGAAGATGATTTGGTTAGTTCTGCACGCTTCTTTAAAAACCACCACTTTAAAAATAAATAAACGTCAAAATATATAATGATGGTCATTCACTCATTAGGTGGTCTTACGATTGGTTGGTTGGTGTGTTTTGCAGAATACTTTTCAGAGAACATATTATTATATATCATTTTCGATATGTATTTATCGAATAATAACACCAAAAATATACCCATTAAACAAGAATATACCGAAGATAAAGCTCTTGAACTATCGACTGAAGGAATTTTTAACCAACCTTCAATATCGACTGTCGAGCAAATTAATTCCTTGTGGGAAACACGAGCGATTAAATTAGAAATTGATGATAATCATATCGAAATATTATGAAATATTGGATAAATGTTTAACTTATTACATTTACTAACTTTATTATAAAAATATATATTTATTTTTGTTTACAAAATCGCGGTATTTAGAGTTCGTGGGGTCAGAATTGATTTGTCACAAAAGTTAAACTTTACAAGTGAGCCTGCCAAAATTTTTTTTTGTTTAATTTTTGAAACTATGTTATCATTATACATAATTTTTACTTATGTCATGAAATAGTGTAATATCAATAAATAAACCATAGTTAAACTTATTTGTAATGGTACTTTCTTAGATATGAAATCTCAAAATGGGCTTGGTTCAATATATTTATCAATTTTAACCAAATTAAGTGCTTTTTATGTTTTGTTTAAACAAAATTTAGATTATAAATAATAGCAGTTTTTAGTAATAAACGAATAAAAGTAGTACCTAATTGTATTTATTTAGAACACACAGAGACACACAATTTTAAGTAAGTTATCCTTAAGTTTCATACACCCAAAACAATTAATTATATAGTAAGTGTAACAGTTAATAATAATCAATATTATTTTTTTTTACGCTAACAATGAAATACCTAAAGGCAAATAATTCTAAGGTAACTTTTTACCCTTATTTTTAAAACAATTAAACGCTAAATCATTTACATATTCTAATATTTTTTTATTATTTCAGCAGGCAATTTATTTCATCCATAAAAGTAAAATGATTAAACTCATAAAGTAAATTTAACCATTTTAGTCTCTAGGTATAAGAAGCAACTATCCCCGTCCTTTTCTGTCTTCAACTCGAAAAGTACAAATGCCAAAGAGTCGAATTTTTATGTGAGGCTGGTCGAAATAAATTTTAGTCAAATAAAAAAATATGGCTCTTAAATAAAACACTGACTCTTCTATAGAAAGGCCAAGTATCATATTCAATTTCAAAAATATTATAGCGCGGCTATTGGAAACATAAATTAAAATATTATGTCCATGTTGTTTCCTTAAAAGCCGCGCGTCAAAATTTATAAAAAAAAAACTAAAAAGTCGTGATACCATAATAAGTTTTTTTTATTTGAATCTACTCAGACCTTAAAAATTACCGACTATCGTCTTTATGGCCATCCAATATGTATGTAGATTGAACGGGTTAAAAGTGCCGTAGGGGACAAGTGGAGATAAGAAATGAAGCAACTTATCTCAAGTTAATCTGTGTGGGAGTTGCCTTAAATGACGCCTGTAGGATCAAGCTGTAAGACATTAGGTTTTGGTTAGATAATTGACCACTACTAAACAATGTATAGAAGCAGTTGATATTATATGGTAGCTACATAGTGACTTAGTAGTTTAGTTCAAAAAATTTTTTTTACGTTAGTGGTATAGAATTCCTGATCGATTTCAGGCATGTTTTTCAGGCATATACGATTTTTCTTATTTTTTTTCTATCATTTTTATTTTTATCGGATGTTTCATAATTATTTGAAAGTTATAATTACATACTTAGGTACTAAACACAAGGGCAGGTTCAGCATAGTATATATTTTAAGAAGACACAGAATGCTAATAATAAATAAAAACAAAAATAAAACCACAGTAATGTTTACTTTTACCCGAATCACTTATTTATTCCAATAACCGATTTACTATAATATTTAAACAAAATCCTTATTGACCCATGAAATTTTGACAGCTAGATACAACTGAACTGAATATATTGTTTCGTACTCAAACCATAACCACACATACCATGCGATGGTCGCAAAGACGCAAGAAATTATTACTCATAAATACTGCATTTCGTTTATTTTAACCTAATGATCGAGGGGAGGGCACTTTTTTCAGTAAGGTCCACTAAGTCAAGTAATAAAAAACAACTGAGAATGCTATAAAACGCACATTTTTCCTATTTTATGCAGGAAATTACAATTATATTAACATCATAATACAACATAATACATAATACTTGAAACGGTTCACTATTTTATACTTAATAAATTAAGTAATATACCCAGCCTATACATTTAAAACACATTTACATACGATGTGGGAAACACGGTCAATGAAAAGAACAATGCAATTTACAAATATGTGTATAAGTTATGAATAAAAATAATATTTAAAAAGGAACTCTATTTTACTAAAGAGATACAATTTCATAATAATAAATTTTATGTGGATGCCACTAGTTTATCTCTCACGTTAGCATTCTAGTAATTCTAAATATCATTAGAATTACTATTGTAATAGTGTTGAATCCTTGGGTCAAACGCATCAACATTCGACATGATTATATGTTTACAAGCGTATTTTTATACAGCCCTGACAGTAAATTTCCCAATTAATTAGGTGAGCAACTTATTTATAAAATAAAAAGTTAGTTTTTCTTTCAATATTATGGTGAAAATCGTAGCTATTAAGAGTGTTGGTAGGTAGGTGAGTGTAGTTTAAGTAATAATCAACTCAACATGTGGTTATTTTTTGTTTATTGGCAATTTCGAAACTGGTTTGGGTATTTTTGTTGTCTGAAGTATGACACTTTAAAAATAAACGTCAAAATTAATGATGGTCATTGGTCATCCCCTCTCATTACGTGGTTAGCTTGCTATAATTACCTGTGTGTATTTAGGTAATGCTTTCACAGATTCGTTCACAGAGAACCCATAATATTTTAGATACTATGGCTTTATCACATAATGACCCCAACAATATACCCATTAAACAAGAATATATCGATAAGGACCTTGAACTATCGACTGAAATAAATTTTGAACAAACCTCAATATCGACTGGCGAGCAGATCAATTCTCTTTGGAAAACACGAGCGATTAAATTAGAAACTGATTATAAGGATATCAATAACTTCGATGAAACTATCATGGAATCACCCCAGACGGAAATCATGGCGTGTAAAGGAGAGTCTGAAACTTACAGCGAAATCATTCCGACAGTATCAGAAATTTATTATTGTGCTATTTGCTATCAACCAATAAATCAAAATAACATTAATGATGAAATGGCTCAATTATTGTGCGAAACATGCATACAACAACAAGATTATGAAATATTAAAAAATATGACAGCTGACACAAGTAAAAGGTTTACTTGTAGCGAGTGTAATAAGGCATTTGTGCAAAAATATAGGCTAAGGCTACACATTGACACGGTTCACAATAATATAAGAAAATTTAACTGTGGTGTGTGTGATAAAACGTTTTCGCAAAAATCTAATTTAAATGACCACCATGACATAGTGCACATGAATATACAAAAATATAAATGCTGCTTGTGTGAAAAGTGTTTTAACAGAAAAAATGCTTTAAAAAAGCATATTCTTTCAGTCCATAATAAAATAAGAAACTATAAATGCCGCCTGTGTCTCAAAGAATATACACAAAAAAGATCATTAACAGATCATATTGACGTAGTTCACAACCAGATCAGAAAGTATAAGTGCAGTGAGTGTGATATGGCATTTACTCAATCGCGAAGTTTAGGGTGTCATATTGATACGATACACAATAACATAAGAAAGTATAAGTGTTACGAGTGCGATGAGATGTTTATCCAAAATTATAGTTTAAAACGCCATATCGATACAGTACACAAGAATATAAAAAAGTTTAAATGCTGCGAGTGTGATAAAACTTTCACACAAAAACACAGTTTAATGGTTCACATCGATATCGTACACAAGAATATAAAAAAATATAATTGCTCCAAGTGCACTGAGATGTTTGCTCGAAAGCATTGTTTAAATCTTCATATCCTTAAAGTTCACAATTCACTGATACCAGCAAATATAATTCATACAAAAATAAAAAAGTATAAGTGTAGCGAGTGTGATAAGTCGTTTGCTCTTGAAACTAGTCTAAATGTTCATACTGATATTGTTCACAATAATATTACAAAGAATAAGTGCTTTGAGTGCGGTAAGGCGTTTACACAAAAACACAGTTTAATGGTTCATATCGATATCGTCCACAATAAAATTAAAAAATATAAGTGTCGCGAGTGTAATCAGGTGTTTGCCCGAAGATATCGCTTAAATCTACATACAATTAAGGCACACAATAATATTAATATTAAGGTACGCTTATCTTAAGTTATCTTAATATATATAAATCTCGTGTCACAATGTTTGTCCTCAATGGACTAATAATAAAATAATGGACTAATAATAAAATTTGAACACCATGTGCAGTTCGATGTGCACTTGAGAGATAGGATAGTTTAAATCTCAAATTATAGTCGCAATTTTAATTTATCGCTAATTTTTTGTCCGTTATTATTTGGCAGTCATAAAACTGACAGATGTCGATACCTTTTTATTTTATGGGCGATTGTGAAGAGCGCGTGACGACTCGGTGCCAGTATAATTTTATTGAACAAGCAGAGGAAAGAGCAATTGTGATATTATTGGAAAATTTTTTAGAAGATCACAATCAACTAATTCAATTGATCAAAAGAGTTTCGCCACGACTGCAAAATGACAATTATCAAATCGTCATAAAAGCCGACAAAGTACCATTAGGTGAACATGCTGGTAGATTCAGTCATAAAACTGACAGATGTCGATACGGAACGGCACGGAACATGCATGCATACAAGATGCGATGACTTACGTACGTCATTACGGCCGACCGGATTTATTTATTACATTCACATGTAATCCGAATTGGGAAGAGATACAAACTTTACTATTGCCAGGACAACAAGCCATTCATCGTCATGATTTAACTGCACGTGTGTTTAAACAAAAATTGAAATCCTTAATTGATTTTATTGTTAAATATACAATTTTTGGTATCACACGTTGTTGGCTGTATACGATAGAGTGGCAAAAGCGAGGTTTGCCTCATGCCCACATTTTGGTTTGGCTTAAAGATAGAATCCGTCCTGAAGAAATCGATCAAATAATTTCAGCCGAAATTCCAGACCCATTAATTGATCAAGAATTATTTGATATTGTCACCAAACACATGATCCATGGGCCATGCGGTGTTTTCAACATGACCTCACCGTGCATGGAAAATGGAAAATGTAAAAAAAACTTCCCAAAGCCGCATACGAATGACACGATCACGGATATTGATGGTTATCCAATGTATCGCCGCAGAAGTACTGAGAATGGTGGCCACACATTTACAATGCGACTGCCGAACTTTCCAAATCAAGTTGAGTTTGATAATCAGTGGGTGGTACCATACTCACCACTACTTTCAAAAACTTACAAAGCTCATATCAATGTTGAGCTTTGCAGTTCTGTTAAATCAATTAAGTATATTTGTAAATATGTAAACAAAGGCAGTGATTTGGCCATATTTGAAGTAAAAAACATAAATAAAAATGACGAAATAGCACGATACCAAATGGGCAGATACATTAGCAGCAATGAAGCTATTTGGCATATTCTCAGCTTTCCCATCCACGAAAGAGATCCTGCTGTCCAACATCTGGCAATACATCTTGAAAACGGTCAACGTGTATACTTCACTGAAGAAAATGTTCTCCAAAGAGCGTTCGAAGCTCCGAAAACGACTCTAACTGAATTTTTTACATTGTGTCAAAAACCTGATGTTTTTGGCCAATTCGCGAAGACATTGGTGTATGGTGATGTTCCACGTTATTTCACATGGAACAAATCCAGTAAAAAATGGGAGCCACGGAAACAAGGAAAACCACATCCTTCCATTACAGGCATATTCAAAGCTAAGACATTGGGGAGACTTTACACGGTACATCCAAAGCAACGTGAGTGCTTCTATTTACGTTTGTTATTGGTGAATGTTCCCGGACCAACGTCTTTTGAATTTTTACGAACAGCTAATGGTCGAGTATTCAATACATACCAGGATGCATGTCGTGAACTGCAATTGCTAGAAGACGATAACCATTGGGACTTAACGCTTGCTGATGCTGCGTTGACATCAACACCGAATAACATTCGTCAGTTGTTTGCAATTATTTTGGCGACATGTTATCCCTCGCAAGCACAAACTTTGTGGGAAAAATATAAAAATTGTATGACAGAAGACATCTTGCACCGAATTAGACAAACAAATCAATGCCAAAACATAGATTATACACCAGAGATGTACAATGAAGCATTGGTCTTGATCGAGGATTTATGTGTTCTTAGTTCAAATTTACCATTTAATCATTATGGTATGCCATCACCTAATCGTCCAGCCACCGACTTAGTCAATACCGATTTACAACGAGAAAATCAATATGACCATGGAAGTTTAGCAACAATTATCATGAACAGTGAACCATTACTGACAGCAGAACAAAAAATTATTTATGATCGGATTATGCTGGCTGTTGCTGCTGAACAAGGCGGTTTTTTTTTCTTGGATGCACCCGGTGGAACCGGTAAGACATTTTTAATATCGTTGATTCTTGCCAAAATACGGTCGCAACAAAAAATCGCATTAGCATTAGCATCGTCAGGCATTGCGGCTACTTTACTGGATGGTGGGCGAACAGCACATTCAACATTCAAGCTGCCATTGGACGTTCATAATAAACCAGATGCAATGTGTAACATCAAAAAGAATAGTGGAATAGCTGCAGTGTTGCGGAAGAGTTCTATAATAATTTGGGATGAGTGCACAATGGCACACAAATATTCACTTGAAGCATTAAACAGAACTATGCAAGATTTAAACAGCAATAATAAACTTTTCGGTGGTGCTATCTTACTTTTGTCTGGTGACTTCCGGCAGACCTTACCGGTTATACCTCGCTCTACTTTCGCGGATGAGATTAATGCATGTTTGAAACAATCATTCTTATGGCGAAGTGTTGAAACACTTCGATTGACCATAAATATGCGAGTACAATTGCAAAATGATCCATCAGCACTAATATTTTCCGAACAACTACTAGATATTGGGAACGGTAAAATAAAACTGCAACCAAATACGCAATGCATTAAACTACCAGACAATTTTTGCACTGTTGTTCAGGATAAAACTGAATTGATTCAGAGTATTTTCCCGGATATACAGAATAATTATTTGAATCATGAATGGCTTAGTCAACGGGCGATTTTGGCAGCCAAAAACGTTGATGTTGACGAAATTAACTTCCAGATACAACAGTTGTTACCAGGCGATCTGATGTCTTTTAAATCAATCGATACTGTTGTTGATGAAAATGAAAGTGTAAATTTTCCGATTGAATTTTTAAATTCATTAGATATCCCTGGAATGCCACCACATAATCTTCGATTAAAGATTGGTTCCCCTATTATTCTCCTCCGTAATTTGAATCCACCTCAATTATGTAACGGTACGCGTTTGGTCATCAAAAAGATCACAGGAAACATTCTTGAAGCAACCATTTTGGCTGGGAAGTTTAAAGGAAAAGTGGTCCTGCTGCCACGTATTCCGATGATACCATCAGATTCTACCATACCCTTCAAAAGGCTACAGTTTCCAATTCGTTTAGCTTTCGCCATGTCTATAAATAAATCTCAAGGTCAAACAATGTCCATTTGTGGTTTAGATTTGGAAAATCCATGTTTTTCTCATGGGCAACTATATGTTGCGTGTTCACGTGTTGGGAAACCGTCGAATCTATTTGTGTTAGCTAAAGACAGGTTAACCAAAAACATTGTGCACCGATTGGTGTTAAATTAAATTGAAATTGAAAGTATTTATAATTCAAAAAAAAGATATTAATGTTTAAAAGTTTAAGACTGTCTGCCTTGCCTACCTCATTCATGAGTTTAAGCGTCACATGTTATTTACTGTATTATACTGTAATATACTTATATTTGTTATAAAATTAAATGGAAATAATAAATCTGATAAATTTTTATTTTTTACCTATTGATTTCTGCTTAGTATCAAGTGTAAGAACATTTTAATTAATTGTGTTCAACGTACTTCCCCTTCAAATCTCAATCCAGTGAATTTGTATACCAACATCAACATTTTCGTCTTAGTTCGTAAATAATTTCATTGTACTAAAGGGTTATAGTAGTAGAAAGTCAAATAAGGAGATCACCATATTTTTTTACAAATACCATCTGTGTGAAAAAGCATAGTGGACTCCGTGACTGATGTTCTCTTATTGTTCCTCTTAGATTGTTTACTATAATGTAATATAACAAAAACTTTAGCCACAGCAACGCGTGGCCGGGTCAGCTAGTAGTTCTATAAAAACGTCTTTACCTACACATGCATTTACCTACTGCAAATTTGTTACACAAAATCATAGCTGTTTAATCGCAATTCATTCATTTGTATGTGTATTTATAATAAATGCCATGAGTGTAATGAAACACCCCTTTTGTTACTTATTCGTAATTGACAAGAATTCGACAAAATAAAATAAGGATGAAAGGTACCAATTTAAATTAAGCTATCGCAACAAATATGTAATATAACATGCTCTATCCTAACTTTAATAATGTATGAATGCTGCGTTCATGATAAGTTCATTGTAAAATATTAAAAAAACACCTTTTTAATATTTATACCGCTGACACAGAATAAAGCCGTTGTACAAGAATCGAATGTGATAAAAGTTTTCCTAAATATCTTTATGCTAATAATAGTGAGCTAATAAGTGCTTTAATAGTAATATTCTTTTTCTTATTATAAGTATTTAACTTCGATAAAAAATAGTTTATAATCACCTTAAAAGCATAATTTTATATATGTAAGTATGTAATCACAAAGCAAGGTGCAGATTTATTTATACCATATAATACTGAAATTAATATTATTATATGTATAATTCTAATAATTTGAGCAGTCTTTTTTGTATTTTAATTTAAATATATTTAATAATTTAGAACAATAACATTTAGAATGAAAATTGTATAATATTAAATAGCAGATTAATAATATAATATATTTTCGTTAATTAATATAATAAACGCATTGTTTTAGATAAGTAGGTACTAAATTAATTTATTCTTAGACGTATTTATTATTCACATAGGTACGAGTAATAAGTATAAACAAATAATATTTTATTAAATAGGCGAAGGCGATTCAATTGTTTTACTACGATCAGGATATTATCAAATAAACTTTAATGCATATTTTCATTGTTGATTTTTTCTGGCAATTTAAGGACAACAAATCAAACTCATTTCTCCGTATAAAAGTTGCTAGTGTTGTGACTCTTATTAATTGTAGATAAATCAGGAAAATAATAATAGAAATGTAAATAGATGTTATAAATGTTAAACGTCAGATTAAAAAGTATGGTCGGTATAAAAAAATATATTCCGTAAAAGAGGGAAAAGCATAGAGATGGGGGAATACAAAATTTATGGCCACGTTTAGTTTGTCGCGGGGGAACGAAAACCAAATATGTCATCTGTCTTAATAAAAGCGATACCAAATACCTTACCTTTACCTTTATGATTAACCGCACGTCAAAAATGCGCTTTGGAAAAGCGATCGATCTTTTAAAACATAGATACGGCAACTGAGGGTGAAAATCGCACCACGCCCAAGTACGCCACTTTGCGTTGAGTACGCTCCTCGCGTATCATACATCTCGCTTGCTCCCATATGTCATCGCGATAAGTCGCTATCCAGCATGGCGGAGTGTTGCGGCGCGCGAGAGGGCAGGGGGATCTACCGCTGTCGGGTTTTTACAAGGTCGATTTGTATGTCATGCCGCATCTATATGTTATAGAGGCAGTTGATATTATATGATAGATGCAGGGAGTCAAAGCCATTCTTGTTTATAACCGTTATTCAAGGCAGCTTACCTTATGAAGTCATTCAGACAGTGCGCGGCTGTCAACACCCACGTCTGACTAATGAGACTACCACCGCAGTTCCATTTTGTTTCCTTCTCGCCCGCGAGGAAGTAGCCTATCAGAACCTGTTGACAAAACCATTTTATTGGTAACCCTCGATATACAGCCAAGTGCACCCCGAGGGTCATACCGCTACGGTCGCTTTCAGCGTTTTCACGGTTCGTAGCCCATTACGCGATTCCAATCGATTTATGAGTGGTTATTATGCACTCGACCGCCAGCAAATATGGAAACCTCTAAAATCCGCTTAGTTTTTTAAGAACTTTTTAAAAGGGCTATTTTTAATTGGTGCTCACTCAATAAACGTGGTCTACGCTTGTTGGGTGAGTGTGATAGGGGTCGTTCTCTCTCACTGGCACCCTGCAATACTCACCATATGTGGATACTGTAGTAGATCAGCTGGTATCCTCGATTTGGAGCCATACAATATCCTCTGGCATTCGACCATTGCTTGTCCACGTTGACGGCATTCTGGCAAAAAAAGCACTATGTCAAAAAATATTTAAATAGGTATCCTAGATCACGGGATTAATGTAATACTTATTTAACAAACGTTGATATTAAATGTATTATAAACTTTGACAGATACTTAATAAATCGCCTACTTTCAAATTTCAAAAATAAACGACTGATTATGTCAAATAGAAGCAGTAACTTGTTGTCTCCTTGTGAGTTATGTTTTTGATGAGATAAATACAAATTGGGCATATTGTATCACTGTAAATAAAAATAGTTATTTTTAAGAAGAAAAGAAAAAAGAAAAAAGAACGCGCTACGCATTTCCTTCTCTACGATAATTATACTGAAATCGATTGTCTATGGGTTGTATGTGCACGCAAACAAAGAAAAATTATATACTTAATCGTCATTAAACTTCATGTTTTCCTTTCGTAGGAGTTTTGTTACAGATCGATTTCGTAATAATGCAGGGGGTGATATGGCAACCCAAATTAGCATGTAAGTGAGACTGCTGGGAGCGTGTTTGCTAGGAAAAGGTTAGTATTAATTCAACTGTAACTAAATATAATATATCATATCGTACCTGCTCTAGCTCGATCTCCAATGGCACAGAGAATAGAGTTGTAATACGAAAAACTCAACAACACCATTGACAATAGTTTAAAACTAGAAAATAACATGTTTTTTGGTAGGTAAACATACATAGTTCATTAACGGGTGTTAAATTTTAAGGTTAGAAAATCTAGGTGAAATCGGCGTAAACTTACTCCAACTTAATACACTGGAATAACGCTTAAAATGCTTGTCGCAGAAGTAAAACAAAAAAAACATTCATTTTTCGGGCGAAATATGTAAATTAGTCGAATCGCTTTCCATTAAAAATAATATTGGAATTATTCCACGTCACTATCATCGGGTAATGACAATATCCCGACTGAAAATCAATGATCAAATTTATACAATCTAAATTAAGGCCTAGGTATATAAAATTGCAGATAATTCGTTTTAATAACAAATGAAAAAAAAATACGTTAATGAAAAACCTTCATCATAAAATATACATATTAACAATTTAACAAGTGCAATTTTAGTTAAAATTAAAACTTAAAAAATCAATCCCTTTTGAGACATATGGTTAAGAGAAGAGGTTGATAGTTTCGATTTCATGCATATGTTTTAATCTAAATATAATTTAAACGCTTTGGTAACTTTATTCGACTAGCTTACAGAGTTAGCCCTCTGTTGCAATAGCAGATTCGTCTCAGACGTATGCCTATTAAGACGATAAAACAACTTCCAATACTTTTCAAGAACGAAATGTTCGTATTAGGGTATTACCAAACTATTACCAAAAAAAAATCGTATGGAGAAAATGTAATGATTCGCGTTACCGTCCCATCATCGGCACCGATACGCTAGGTTAGGTTATCTCCGAAACTACTCATCCGATTTCAAAAATTCTTTCACCAATATTTAGAATGGACCTTCAGGGCGGGCATAGGCTATATATTATCCTGTTAAAATAAAAGGGATATTCGTGGAGACCAATTTTGCACCGTAAGTTGGCGAAAATCCGTCCGAGCGAACGCGTTTCTTACAAACGCTGCCTTAACGGTAAGATATACGCGAAGCGACCCATCCCGAGTGCCGCTGGCACGTGTCGTCGCGCGTTGTAGCTATAATTATGACATGTTTATTTAGTATATGAATTTTTAAAATGTAACAATACATAGCGTACAGCTGGGTCACTTTTGAATAACAAATGATGCGTTTTAAGCGTATCAAATGATATGCATTTATTAAAAAAACACACATAATGCATTATTTATTTATTTATTTATTATACTTGTGTAGTTGTGTGTAGGTAGGTATCTAGTGACACGTTGCTCGGAGTGTCGATAGAGTGTGAAAACCAGACTAATGTTAATGATTTTAATTTATAAATTAAGAAATTTTAATGTTTGATACTGTAATTTATTTGAATATAAAAAAAAACCACTGTTATTCAATACTTTTAAGTTTTCACTTCTATTTTCTCAGTGTTTCTTCAATAATTGTCATTAGCGCAAAGTTATTTTTAATCTATTGCCTTATTGCCTTGCTGTTTTGAATTTATGTTTAGCACAGATTTACAAAGGACCCATATTTAATACGTAGCAACTCCATATAATTGATAATATTCCTGATCGCTTATAAAACGATTAACAGATAACTTAGCGCAAATTTTAGTTGGAAATAGGTTTCTTTATTTTAAAAAAAAGCCCTGAAACTGTAACTCTGCTGAGAAACGACAAATTTACTACTTTACCGACAGACCCCCTACTAAATTCGTATGCGTACGTAATGATAGAAACGGGGCCAAATGTCATCTGTCATAATAAACCAATATTTAGATTGGATATTATTACAAAGAGGTCCTGTACTTAAGGGTGCAGGATGTCGGTTTAAACCCAGCGCTGAGTTTTATAAAAATGCATTTTTAACTCTCACCTGTCCTCTTTAGTGTAAAATATTGTCAAATATTATGTAACCATCTAATTAGATGAAATAAGAAAAGGATGATATTTTAACAAAAAATATAAAAATAATGGATTTGTGATTACGATGAAGGATGGTGGTGAAATGATTTTATGAGTGATTTATGTGTGAAGTTGATGAAAAAAATAAAAATAATGGAAATGTAAAAGTGTAAATCTTAGAAACTGTTTAACTTCCCAAACTTTAAAAATGGTTTACAATTCCTTAACTAATTTTTTAATCACCTATGCGTTAATTGCGTGGGGCGATGCTACTTGAAAAGCCCTTGAACCATTAATCAAAGTCAAAAATTGGTTCTTCGTGTGATCAATAAAAAGCCTTTTAGATTTAGTTCATAAAACCTTTTCTCGAGTTACAGGGTGCTAGATATTAGACAATCTTTTATTAAAAAGTAGTCATACATGTTTGGCAAAATAAAATTAGTAATATACAGTGCACTAAAGCTATGAAGACAAGATCGAACCATAGAGGTCACTTAGTGGCACCAATAATGAAAACATCTTTTGGACAGAGACATCTCATTTTTCTGGGCCCAAAAATATATAACCAGATAAGCGATGAAATTAGGGATGCTTGCCTCGCTAAATCTATCTTAAAATGGTTAATCTCTTTGGGTAGATTAATTTCGGAAATATTTGTTTAGATAAAATTTAATAAGACTGTAATTTAAACGACTTATAGCTACTAAGTAAAAAATATCTGTGCATTATTTTAGTTCCCTAGAATGTTTAAAAAAAAAAATATATATATATATATATATATATATGCTTACCTAGATATGTCATACCAATATGTTTATGCCCAATGTATCACTACTTCACTATATATAAGATATGTTTCTATCTATATGTAGTATAACATTATTTTTATATTGAATATTTATTTATTTATATCGAATATTTATTTACCTATATATTTAATAATTGTTTATTCGTTTCATTTATTTGTTTATTTATTTGTTATTTTTTTTAATTGTTTCATTTATTCATTTTATTTTTTCATATTAAGCGTTATTGAGTAGACACTTAAATTGTATTCATGTGTGTGTGTGTGTGTGTATATTTGTGCCTTAGGTATTTTTTTATATTTTCACTGGGTTTTGCGCTGGTCACTGTAACACTTCATATATAACCTTCCTTAGAACAGGTAACTCTTACCTAGTTAGGAAGGTTATAGACTTGTACTCATCGGCCAACATGATTTCTCAATAAATAAAAAAAACAAAACTTAAACTTGTCAAGTGTAAGCTGACGGTTCTTTGAATAGCATCAAATTGATATCATATAAGTAAAAGATCAGCGTTCCCGAAAGTGTTGGAATGTTTGCTCTACAAGATCAGTAACTATTTAAGGGCGAAATTGACAGACAACCTTAATTATGTTGTTAATAGGATGTTTTGTTTGCAGGGCAACCGCACCTGCCCCATCTGCAGGGGCAACGCTACCGACTCCTTTGCGGCCGTCGCCCACTGAACCATCCACCCCGTTCGCCCCACCACCACCACCACCTACACGCATACTTGCTTTAATTATATCTCTCTGGGTATTGGTGTTAGTGTCTTGTCTTTTAAACGTTTTGCTTGTGGCGTACTATCCCTACAGGATGCTCCGAGCCCCCCTTCGGAGCATCCCATTCTGAGTGCGCTTGCTCCTCTCGTTTTGGGGCACCCTGTATTTTATACTTCATAGTTTAGTTATTTGCCAGTGTAAGTTTTAATAGTAGGTAATATTTAGTGATGTATCAAATTTGGCCTTACTTGGCTCGTACTTGGCAGTACGAAGACAAAGCTTGTGTTACCAGAAGCATCTCAAAGTCAAGTCCGTTGGGGGTGAGTGGGGGAGGGGGTCAAACAGCTGTCAATTTCTCTCTTTCTCTCGAGCCATCTCATTACACGCTGCTAACCTGATGAAGAGAAATTTCCAACAGCTCCAAAAACTTAAGGAATGTAAAAGAAAGCACGACAGGAGGTAGTTTCTACGATTTTAAGAAATTGGCTCTTTCCCCCACTCTCGCTTTATCACTCTAATGCAAGTAATTGAAAGAGTTGTGTGGGAGAGGGATTATTGTCAATCAAACCCGCATTTTAAAATACGAATGTGTTCATACAAGTTTTAAAATTGTTGCAACAATATTTAAAATGTTTTAATAGCAATAAATAGTGCTGCACTAGTCGTAGAGTGCTCTATGGCCGACTGATATCCCCCGGACTTGAGTCCGTTGTTTCACAAATTGTACGGGATTGCGTTGGCTTTCAACTTCTGACCCAGTTGTCGCGTAATACTTGCACAGTTTTTAGTGCATGGTGGTCACCACTGATTATCCTGACTATCGCAAACAAATTAGCTTAATTGATCCGGAAACTACTTGATGTATTTAATTACAAAGTTACGTTTGTGATGGCCTGTTTGGCCCCATCCTCCATCCTCCAGGTCGTTGCAGCTAGCATTGTGGTGCTGACTTATCCCACTTCTGATTACACGTTATAGTTCAGAAGCGGGATCAAGCATAAGAAGTTAAACAAAGATCACTTGTCTGATCATTTTGGCAACAATTATTAACAGCAAAAAAACTTCCAAACCTTTTTTGTTGGTATTATGTTTTATTGTAACACTTTTTAGGCGTTTGGAGATATTTTTCATATATCATATAACATAAAAATTGCAATTACAAAAAAAGGGATTTTGTGCATTTAAGTATTATTCCGATATATTAATATTCTTTTAACGTATTCATAGATAGGCGTTATGTTATTGTTAATTTAGTTTATAAGTTGTACCTTTACTAACCCCGAGAGCACAAAACCGATTGGAGTGATGGCAGAGACACTCGTTTTCATCCCACCGTAGAACTTCATCCGTCCATCATCATCGTCATCATACCACAGTTCGCATTGCTTCTGTTCATCAATTGGTCCTGCAGCCTCCCTTCGTCAATTCCCTCTTCCCCTCTCATCCCAAACGCAGTGAGTCGCCATTCCAACGTGTGTGCCTTTGCAATTATGAATATCATTTTTATACATATAGATACATTGCTATATTGGTTTTGTTTGATTTCTCGTAATTAGTTACCTTTATTACCGTATCTTTTTTTTATTATTTGACCCAAGTTGTATCGTTGAATGCTCCTGTAGTTGTGTGAATTAAAGATGCCTTCTAAACGAATATCAAATGCTGCTGTCAAAGTCAGCTGCGAGTGGAGCCGTCAGCGTTTGCGCGGAGTGGAGGTGAGGTGAGAGAGTTCCACTCTGCCCTCCTTGTCATTTTGTTTGTTTAGATTATAATCATTAAAGTTTACCTCGAATACGTTTGAATCATAAGAATTCATTTCCACATTCATTTAACTATTATATTTACATTAAAAAACTTTTTTTTGTTGAATGTTTTCTTAAAAGGCATGTTTTTTTAATGAAAATGCTTAACAAATTGTGAAAGCTACATATACAAGATGGTTTTGAATATAAGAAAGATTGATGTAAAGAAATGACTGGTTGACTGATATATGCTAATATACTGAAACAAGCTATAAATGACAGCTTAACAGAACAATACTGGCCGTTGAATCGTTTTATCTAACAGCATTACGCCTGCAGGGTCTCACAGCCGGGCACTGCGGATTATATCTCTCGGTTCGTCACACGTGGGTCTTTTGAACTCTCCATACTTTGTTTTAGGGTACTGCAGTGTTATCACAATATTACTTTGTCATTCTCAAACAAAGATGGGCAGTCTGATGAGGTGGCTCACCTTTTTGGACTTACTTGCTGATCATATCTTACCCTCGTTCTAGAACCGATGACGTTTAGAGAGTTTGATTATTGGTTTTGGTTAAATGATAGATTGCGGAGGAAGCTTGGGAGCTGGAAGACTTCTTTGCTGTTCCAATAACCCCCATATGCGTATGCGTATATATGTAGTGCTCAATGAATTGCTAACAATTTGTTACTTTACCGAAGACCAAATGAAAATTACATCGAATTTTATGTTCTAAATGCAGAATATTGTTTTTTTTGTCACTTCAGACTGACTTCTCGTCTTTATTATGCGCATAAAATGAGTTTGCACAGCAAACCGCACATGTCTTCAGGGCTGCCCCACTGTAGAAACCATCGCCACTATATAGATTATGGTGTTGAGTGTGCTGGCCGATGAAGGAGGTTATTTGGTGTCCTCTTGGAAGTATTGCAGACTGTTTTGTGGCCCTGGGACTGTTGTGAAAAATAACCGTCTTCGTGGAATCGTTGTAAAATGTGGCCAACTAGTGTTCTTTTTAACTCGTGAAGTACGATTTCGCGCCAAAAGGGCTTGAGAACGGATTAATTTCTAAGGCAAATTTAAAAAAACTCAACTCATCTACTATAAAATCATAGTGCAGGCATGAGCCGTTCAATCTTTACAAATCTGGTATCATCTGATTAATCATGAAATTATATATTATAAAAAATTGGGTCTGCGTCGGACCACACGGAGGAAGTTAAACTTCTTTGGCCATTCGCATACACCCACTCACATAAGACTTTTTTCTCTGTTATTCTATATATTTCTCTTCAATATATTATTATAAATCACTTCATTATTACACTATACACCTATACATTATCATTATTAAGTTCGTATATTCGTATACTTTCGTATGATTTGTAGAAAAAACACAGACAACTAGCTTCAAATTTTGGAAGGGACTCTACAACGCGACAAACATATTTCGTAAAAAAGCAACTGGACTTTTCTAACACGTGATGCGGTTTCTCGATCAACATCCCATCCCAATGAGTACAACGGGCCTAAAGAAGTATAACTTCAAAAATCACTTTATTTTATCTCTTTGAATATCTTAAAAATATAAATATCTTAAAAAAAAACTGCTCTAATCGATTCATTCCTGTGAGATCACACAATTTTTCAATATTTTGTCAAATATTACACTTTTTTGTTCACATTTACAAATATACGGTAGATATATACACTACCATGTATAACTAACTCTTCCAAAATATGTACAGTTGTCGAAAAAAAATCAAGTCAGTTAAGTTGGCAGAAATGATCAAATCAAGTGGGGGGGGGGATGCTTTCTTGCTCTGACGGATATATTTTTTGACCAAATTTACTTAAAAATAAAACAATGCGAGTTAGATTTAGAGTTTTTTTTCCTCTTGGCTATAAATATAAGGAAATCTCTAAACCAGCTGAGTAGCATACTAACTGCTAACTGCTAACTGGCCGCCAAGATTTAGTGATCAAAGGTAATGTATTCAGAAGTAACTAAATGAAGCCTCCGTCTGAATGCAGAATAGATTTGCTCAGTATCTCGCAAGCTAAAGTACCTTCCAAATCAAGTGCAGTTGGCCACCTTTCGCAATAGCTCCACAAAGATATACTGGCGTCACCCAGCCCATCTTATGATAAAACCCAGATTCTTGGAGGACTCTTCAATGATTGAATCTACATACTGTCCGTACATCAGCTTTGGGTCAAGATCAGGTCACACCCTGGGTGTGCACGAATTAGCTTTCGGTCAGGTGTAAGCTCATTTGAGACTAAATATGAATGGCTAATTAATTAAGTTTTCCTTGGTGTATTATCACAGAGAATCATTGAAGAAATTAACATATACAGGATGTCCCGTAAGTCATGGTCTAACTAAACGAATACAGATGACAGAGGACACCGTCCTCTATTAAACCCTACACACGTGGTTATCCGGTTATGGTTAGATCCAAAAAAAAAAACGTGTTTTTTTAAATGTAGAAATAATTTGATTAATAAATGATAAGATAAGATAAGATAACTTTTATTTCCAAAAACAAACATAAATTGTATAGGAACGACATTTGCAATTTAAAACAGTAAATACTCGTATATAAAACAGCGGTTAAAACATATGAAAAAGCATTTGCGCACCTTTATCCTATAAAGGTGCGTATATAAAGTAGTAACATACATACCTATATATTTTTAAACAGACAAATATTAAATTAATCTTTATACATTGAACAATAATAAAATCATACAAAAAATAAGAAAACATAAACAGAAACAGTTTTTAATTTAAATTATTTCACCTATAATATATAAATTCTTATTAGGAAGGTATAAATTACGGATATTTGTGTTTTAATATAACATTTAGGTTATGTTGAAAACACATTGACAGCGGTTGCGGTATCGAATCCGCGCAAAGACGTACCATTTTTAACGTTTTATTAACCACTCTCTATTTTTACTCTTGCACAAGCATATTTTGATTAGTTGAGTAGGGAAATAATAATTAAATATGAACTTGGTCAGAAATTCTTAAAAAAAAAAGATACTTAAGCCGACTGAAAAATGTTTAGTTAGTTATTTATTTTATTTTTTCCACAATACATTACAATATACAGGAATATCATATATATAAATATTCGAATTAGAATATACAATAATCATTAAAAAAAGGCTATTACAAAATCAAGAGAGGGTCAAATGGGTCAAATAGAGTCAAATTACCCACAGAGTATAACAATAACAATGAAGTTAGAATTGACTACTGTCAATTTCTTATATATAAGAAATAAATAAACAAACCTTTCGGATGACGAAATGAAGGCGAAAGATGATAGTATAGTAATATTACCAGCAGATTTTTAAAAGCTCAACGACGGTAATTTTAAATAAAAAAGATTATGTCGCCGAGGGTTTGCGACAACTCAATGATACTACAGCATATCAAAAATTATCTGGGTATCCTAACCCTAATTTCGCTAAATTAATTAATGCTTTCATTAGTAAAAACCAAATTAAAGAGAATCTATCTAAAGAGGATGTGGATTTAATGGTCCCAAAGAATTTTAGGTCACCGAATTTTTATTTACTAATAAAAATTCATAAACCTAATTATCCCCGCCGGCCAATTGTTGCAAGCTATAATTCTGTTACTGAAAGAATATCAACATATGTAGATTCTTTTTTACAATCTTTTGTCATAACTTTAAATTCTCATGTCAAAGGTACGTACCATTTTCTTGAAATGTTAAATAACATAAAATTATGTAATAACAGAGATATTCTGCTTGTAACAATTGATGCGGTCTCTTTATACACTAATATTCCACACGATGCTGGATTAAAAGCATTACGACATTTTCTCAATAAAAGACAATCTCCACAAACACCATCAACTGATTTTCTTACAGAGTTAGCAAATTTTGTGCTCACTTGCAATGCTTTTTCTTTTGAAGGCGATTTTTACCTTCAAACAAAAGGGACAGCAATGGGCACTAGAATGGCTCCTTCTTATGCAAATCTGTTTATGGGTCAATTAGAACAAAATTTTCTTAAAAGTCAATCTTTGCAGCCTTTAGTTTGGCTTCGTTTTATCGATGATATCTTTGTTATTTGGCCACATGGCAGAGATTCTTTAACGGATTTCATATCCGATTTAAATTCTTTTGGGCCATTAGAGTTCACACATAATGTCTCAGATAGTTGCATTACGTTCTTGGATGTTGATATAGCTGTTTCTGGAGTTCAGTTCAAAACTTTAGTTCACATAAAACCAACCAAAAAACAACAATATTTACATTTTGATAGTTGCCATCCGTTTCACACTAAAAAATCAATACTATATTCCCTTTCTATTCGCGGTCATATAATCCTTAATAATAAAAATGATTTAGAAACATATCTCTCTAACCTAAAAAAATCCCTTTTAGAACGTAATTACCCACCCGATCATTTAAAAAAACAAAAACAATAATCTCTAATAATCAAAATTGGAAAAATATACTCGATTGTCCCCCTATATTGTCCTATATTGTCCATGTGGTGTGTAAACAAAAGTTTACACACCACATGGACAATAGACCGATCGCTTATAGAGTGTAATAAAAGATCCCCATTTCTGGTGACGCACCACTCCTCAACCACTCCTCACAAGTATTTAGACGAGTGGTTTATAGTATATAGTATTATGTACCTACACTGAAGACTTATTTCACTTACTTCACGGAAGCAGATTATTTGAAATGATTTTCGTTTTTGAAATATAAATTAAATAAAAAAAAAAAATGCACTTTTATTTTTCGCCCGGCGTTCGATAATGCAGCATCGATTTACCCGAAAAAATGGCGCATTTTGTAGACAAAATAATAGGGTAGTTCTTAGCAAACACTTCTTAGCACCTTTTCAATTTAATCCTAATTTTTGATATAATTAAAAGTTGGTCAATTTCGATGAGGACGCGAATCAACGCACTGTCGATTGACACAAGGACGAGTACGAAATATTACTTTTGCAAAATAAGCAAAAATACAGAACAATGGCGACACTATAGCTACGCACAGCTCACACTCAGTTCAAACAGACCTCTTATCTTCAATCAACGTTTCGCAGAAGTAAACCCGGTACCAAAACATCGTAATAGTAGCGCTGATAAGCACGGCAATCATCATATATTGCACGAAAAGATGTCATCACAACGCAACTCACCGAACGACCGGCAAGTCAAGTCAAACCATGCAAGTGTAACGTGATAAGTGTGTGTTTACAAACTAATGGACCGACGCTAAAGGTCATCCAAAAGAGAAAACAAACAGTGCACTTATAAAATTATTCTATAAATATGAAAAATAGATTTAAGCATCTCTTGTTACTCGATGTTTAAAAGATAACACTAGCATAAGATTTATACGCTACCATCTGTAACATAGCATTAGCAAAAAAACAATGTGCGCCGGCCCACAGGTCTACACTAAACTGTCTCACTGACAAGTCGCGTTTTAGTTTGACGTCCTTCGCGCATACTAGAGTGTGTACCGCCACTCGATCTTATATATTAAACCTAATAATATAATAACTGTATTGTTGTTGATTTTAAAGCTCAATCCAAGAACTGCGGGCTTTCGAGGTGGAGCAGATCTGGCGGCGGTCGATGGCGTCGGCCTCAAGCATTCCCTCCCCAGCGACTGTACCCCCGGGTTAGTAATAGCACTTTTGTGTCGAGAGGTGAGGGATGGGAGTCGCGAGAGACCCCTCCAGTAAATATAAAAGAACGCTCAACAGGGTTGCCACCTGCCGTAAGCGGCATTGCACAGCGGTCATATGACAACGATCACGGAACGTCTATGAGAACGTAACGCGGCGCACGCGCAGCATCACGGATTTCCACCCATATTAGGTATATTCATTTAAGTTTGTTATGTATGTACAATTAGTAGTTTTAAGGATTTAAGGAGTAAGCCGCTTTAAGAAAAACATAATTCCAATTTGAGTTTCTGCATAAAACAGTAATATACTGATCGAAAACAAAGCATTTAGGGTTTTGTCAAATCGTTTCATATTTGTCTGATTTGGACGAAACTCAATACTCAACGCGTACTCTGATTCCATTTTTATCGAATATTCTGTTAAACTACCATAAGAATTCATATGGATTTCAAATGATTAAATTTTCAAAATATATTGCACTAAACATTTGCAATAATATGAAGTCAAAAATCATTTATTAACGAAACGTTAATAACAAATAATTCTCAACACTATAAATAAGACAACCTAAGCGGTATAGTAAACTAACCCTACGACATATAGACGTTCATCGAAACAAAAAGAAACACACAAAGTAACATCGATATATCGATATAAAAGACTTCGACTGATGTCACGTCACTATTTTCGAGCGAATCAAAATTAAATAGCTTTTGCTCTCTGAACTTTTGATAACGGCTATTAAAATGACAATCGATTCTATTGATCGCTTCTCGACGGTCATTAACTAAGCACGCGGGCAAAAATATTCCTTGAGAGTATTTATATATTTCTTCCTGCGGCCAAAATTAATATCGTAATTTCATTGATCCCATGTCAATTTTTCATCAGATACTATTTTTGACAGCAAAAAAATCGACACGATCACTTGCGATATGTTTCAATTTCTCCTAAAACACCCGTAATAATAGTCTGTGCGCCTCTCATGGCAGTTGCCGTAGTGCAGCGGTTATCACGCTTGATTCGCACGCACGAGGACAGATTCCTTCTGTTTGGCATTTTCATTTCTTTTTTATTTATGCATTTTTTATATGGAACTCTAACAAAATATTGAATACATTATTCAATACAGTTAACATTATTCTTACACACCAAAAACCTTATTAATATTCATATAAAAGAGTACACACAGATTTATACTGAATAGAAACAATATAAATTATATATTATATAATACATATACTACAAATATGGTTATTATATGAGTACATATAAATATAGATAACTTTACTTAATTTTTCAATATTGTCAAAGATTGTGTCATTTATCTTTTCAGGCGATTTGCCGTTAAAAACACTCATCTTTACAACTATTAGACATTTGGGCTGTAAATTACTCAATTAAACTTACAGACATTGAACTCGAATTCATTTTGAGAAACGATGCACCAAACAGCCTGTATTACCATAAAGATATTTTTACAATAAGTTTTTAGAGTATTTTGATGTCCTATTTGTCAAATATTAGTCTAAGGCCGAATGCTGTTTATGAAAAAATAAAAGAAAATGACATAAAATCAATGGCGTCTTTAAAAATTGTAAAATTTTCTGTTAAAATTATTAAATTTATAAATCTTTCAATCGACATTTATAAATCCGTTAATAACGTTTGTAAATTTTTAAGAATCATCAAGGAAATTCGAAGCAGTCAGTTAATACTATGTTGTGTTAGTGGATGTGGGGAGTCTTATTGGTTTTCTGCTGTGCAATTGAAGCTCGCAAACCGCAGTTTCAATCGATTCTACTGTTTTTGTAGAGTGGATGAAATTCTCAAGATTTTCTTTTAGCAGTTCTGTTGATATTCACGGCTACCTACCCGCAGGAGGTCGGTACACGCACCTCTCTCCTGCGGGCAGGCGTTCCACTATCCACCACCTGTGACCCTACCGCGCAAAATAAACAAACATAAAGAAATGAAATAATTTTTTTTTAATTAAAATTATAGAAATTTTCCCAAACATTTTGTATGGAACGGCTTTGTATTCTATTTATTTTTAAACAGCAAGGGTTTACGAAACACACACTCGTACTAGTCTCGTGTGTAGGACGACACCGTTTAAATAACACTATTATTTTAGCGCAACGAATAGCCGCGTTACTAAAGTTGGCTCATAGCGGTGACGAAATCGCCTTCATTCGCAGCCATAGATAGCCACAGAATCGCGTTCAACGAAGTCGCCAAGTGAAGGCTTGTTCAACACGGAAATCTCATTACAAGTGACACCATGATAATGTAGAACGGTGACGAATTCGACTACTAATCACGCAGTTATTTGGTAGCCAAACCAGTTAAGTCTCACGAATTAACTTTATTAAATGCATTTTACTACATTTCAAATATTAAAATGGCCTGTTAAATTATTTATTGACCTCTACTAGGACCATCGGTAGTGGCTATTCGTGGTAGGTTATCATATCAGACTTGGGTAAGTTCTAGAACCTACGGCTAGCCGCTGTTTTCTATAATTGAATTTTAATTAAATAAAAATTTAACTGATTTTAAATTACAAACAATTGTAAGGCAATGTTAATAAATATAATTATTTCTAAATATACAATGAATGTGTTTATATTTTTAAAAAGACCAAGAACGTCACATAACGTAACGTCATAAAATCTGCGGCAACAGAACTTGACGTAACATCTTCTATATCTCCCCGTAAAGACTGTATTTCGCGCCAAAAGTTCTTTAGGCCGGATAAATGACCTAGAAAAATCACTCATCTACTATAAAATCCATAGTGCAGGCATGAGTCGTTCGATTTTTACAATCTGGTATCTAACATATTAGTAACTATATTAGTCTACTGGTTAAAAACTTTTTTTATGAACAAATAAAAATTACACGTCAAAATGGCTCCGGCAAATATTTTCAAATGCTCCATGAAATTCGTAACTATAGTCAATACTTCAGCCGAATTGTATAAATTTTCGAAAACTGTGTTCAAAATTATAAGTGGTGTTCAACGCAGGTCAGTAATATTATGATAATACCGCAATCTAGCAAAATTTCTTATTGGAGGTTAGGTTTTTTGACAAAAACCATTAAAGTAAAATAACTTTTTCCCCAAACTTAACGATCTTTTTATTGATAATCTTTATGTTTATTGATCAATGCCACATCTACAATATTGCTTTGACTGTCTATGTTAAGGCGAAGCATATTGAGAGTCATCCTTGAAAATCGGCGCTTTTTAGGTATCGACTCACACATAGAGGGAAACACCTGGGGAAACGCAGGGTGTACGGACCTATTTGCGGCCTCAAAATATCGAACTGGATATTAGTCTATCGCTCAAAATATTTTTAGAAGTAAAAACAGTCAAAACTTAAAAATGGCCTATAATTTTCCAAATTTTCCAGTGCATATGTTATTTAAATGCATTCGGAAATGTTATAGATTCCTGAACATTTTGGATAAATTTAAAAGACGGTCAGTTATTACTTTATATATGATATTATTGAATGTGTATCAAATATAGAACCCGCTCCATGTCAGATTTTTAGACAGAAATATTTCGTTGTCTAAATACCTAAATACAGTGTCTTATTACCGTTAAAGTATTTATTTTTTAACAAATATTTTTTGTTTATTTTCACTCCCTCTCCCGCCCTCGTTGAAGAAATTACAATTGCCAGTTGATTTTACAAGAGAACAAATGTCCAATAAATGAAGAAAAAATCTTTAACTCGTACTCGTATTTTGTAGATTTAGAAGAAAAAATATTACCGGATATCATTTTTCTAAAAGTTAGGAGCCTTGAAAAAAAACTATGGGGCTAAAAAAAAGTATGGTAAAACACCTGTATAAAGATATTTTTACAATAAATTTTTAGAGATTTTTTTATAATTTAATAAAGGTAAGTTTTTTATGTCCTATTTATCAAATAAGTCTAATCGACGAATGCTGTTTATAAAAAAATAAAAGAAATTGGCATATTCAATATCAATAATGGCGTATACAAAAATAATAAAACTTTCGGTAAAAATTACAAAATTATAAAAGTATCTACGCAAGCCCGACTTTTCGGCTTCTAGCGAAAGTGCCGCCGCCAATTGCGACGGGTGCCCCGTGCCATTGTGTTGTGGACACGACAACTGCACATCTCGGTGGTTCTTTCGTTAAATTATACTATAACTTTCCTAGTATATGCGAGTATTGCCTGCGAGTGTTAATCCGCACAGTATTGTAATGTTTGAACACAATTGAACCTATTCTCAAATCGCAGAAAGCCATTATCAGAGTTGCATTAAAAAAGCCGTATAAATACCCTACTGAATTAATATTTAAAGAGTTAAAAATTCTGGACCTAAGACTATATATAGGATGATGTTTTTAGAGGCGTGGTTTTCAAGAAGAGATAAAACGCATATAATTTGATGTTATGGCTAAGAATTTAGTTTTATTATAAAGATAAGGGTTTGCCATTATGTTTTAAAAATGATTTCGGGTAAGTGGCCGCCGCGGCTGACTCGAACAAATTCCAGCCGAGAGGCCCAATTTTCAACCACTTTTTGCAGCAAGTTGGGCCGTATGTCAGCAATAACGCGCCGAATATTCTCTTCCAAGGCGTTAATCGTGTCCGGCTTATCTGCGTAGACAAGCGACTTCACATAACCCCACAAAAAATAGTCCAGCGGTGTTAAATCGCACGATCTTGGAGGCCACGCCACGTTGTTCAGGAGTAAGTCTATTCATTATGAAATGGCAAACCAAACTGAGCATAAATCAAGTGACAGCTGTCAAAAACACCAACTACGAAAAAAGTAGTGCCAGATTGAAAACCACGCCTCTAAAAAAAACACCCTATATAAGTATGACACATGACATTTCCCGTCTGGCGCGCAGTTCTGAATTATGATAAGTTTTTTTGAAGCAACGCGTTTCATTAGTCTATGGTTTCTGCCTTTAGCGTGCAAAATTTTTAAAAGGTCCCTTAGTAGTAAGTAAGTTAGTATGTAAGTTTAAAAGGTCCAATGTATGTAAGTTTATCTGACGCAATTTTAGCAAGTTTTTTTTTTTATTTTTACAGAATTGCGTGCGAAACCAGATTCCACAGAAAAGGGAAAAGGTTAAATAGAGAAATATTACTTTTTTCTTTTAGTTAGTTTAATAATATTTTATTGAATATACATACCTAGGTAGCTAAAATGGAACGAAGTGTGTTTGGTATTCCAGGATGAAAGTTTGTGGGTTTTTCTCGGACCGATTTCGATAATTACCCGTTTTTTTTTTTATTTAAATAAAAAAACCCGATTCGTCGGTTTCAGATGATGCGAATACGAGTACAATGTTCGCCGGGAGATTGTTTTATCGTCGAGAAGGTGTACAAGCAACAAAACATAGTGTGACCGTGTCGGGATGCACAGACGCGCGGCGCCGCGATTTTCTCGCGATCCCGACGCGGCTTTACTCGCTCGTTTAAAGCTCCGCTGCAAGTAGAGGAATTGCAAAAGATTACTAATATAAAATAAAATGGGATTTTCTTTTGAGGTCATCTGATGTTGTCAGCTGTAGGCTTACTAGGACTTTGCCATGCGTGTTTGCTTGAATTTAAGATGTTCAAAATATGCAAATCCAGTCAATTTTAAATAGAAAATATAAAATCAAGTACGAGACGAAGACTGTAGCGCCGTTAATGTACTGAAATCGCTCCTAGCGGCGTATTTTAACACTGACTTAAGTTTGACTTAAGTAGTTGTTTTGATTCTTAGCTAAGGCGGACTTTTAGGGTCGACTTAACGCTAAGAGTGATGATGAAATACGATGTTTATCGGTTAAGTCTAACTTAAAATTTAGGTTAGTCTTAAGTAGGACCTGAAATTTCGGCCCTAACTCTCAATTAAATAGTGAAATGTATTTCTTAAATACCGTGCCTATTTTAGATGAAACATTATTAAAGGCTTCCCTTCCCGTGACCTGAAAAAATATTACGTTAGAATATATCCTAACGTTTCAGATAAGACGGCGCAAGCGCCAGGGCTGCCCCGAAAATCTACTGTGTTTATTTGAAGCGACTATTTCTTCAACAATTACTTCAATAATTTCGAAATAAATGTTTCATCCAGGACATAAACACGCATTTTTTTTCTACGCAGGCTTCCTGCATAGGAAAATGTAGAAATTATGGTCTCAAAAGCCGTGCGAGCATAGAACAGGACGGTAGACACATAATGGGTGGAAAGCGAGTCATTCCGAGTGCCGCAGAAACGAGTTGCGCGAGAAAGTCAAAGCCCGGGTTGTGCAGTTATTGCGATATTATCTATCAGCAGAGTACATATAGCGTAAAGGTTAGAAAATCATTTTGCGCTTATGCTGTGTGACAAATTAGTATAATTTATTTGATGAGATGTAGCCTCTTACCCGAATACAAAGTATCAGGAACACAGAATGGATGAGGAGGTATTAGGTATGTTGAATGATTGCTTTCACTCTATTGTTTTACCAATTGTCGCAGTGGATTACGTTTGCCCACTCAACACCAAAGTTTTACATTTTTTTTAAATTACATATAGGTATCATACGAGCATTAAAGATAGCACATGATAAATACATTGAATAATAAATACATAAATAAAACAATTACTTAATATGTCTCTAAAGGTAGATATAGAATAAACAAACACAGAGAATCAACATTTTATTATTTTGTAAAATTGTAAAAACGCCAAAAATAACTAATCATTAGTTTTTTTTTCATTGCTGCTGTCATCGGCAACATAATGTTCATTTTTACATAAACTAAATATTAAAATAACATACAATATCCAAATATATAAATTCGAGTACCTGGGCACCAGTCATGTTGGTCGTTTTGATAAGGTCATAACCTAACTAGGTAAGAGTCACCTGTTCTAAGAAAGGTTATTTATAAAGTTTTACAGTGTGAGTAAAAGGCCTGCGCAAAAACCCGTGAAAAATAATAAAAATTAACTGATATACACATATGTACTAACGAGACACACACATGTATATAATTTTTAAATAAATAAATAAACAATTATTTTTAAATATATAAATAAAAATTCAACCTAAAGTAGTGATATATATAAATCACGCATTCGCAGCATCACGGATTTCCACCCATATTAGGTATATTCACTTAAGTTTGTTATTTATATATGTACAAACGAAGGGACGGCAATGGTCACTAGAATGCATCTGTTTTCGGGTGAATCGGAAAGAAATTTTCTTAAAAGTCAATCTTTGCAGCCTTCCTTTAGTTTGGCTTCGTTTTATCGATGCTATCTTTTTTTTTATAAAGATTTTTTCGTTGCAAAATACCGTATTTATTTGTTAACAAATATTTTTTGTTTAGTTTCAGTCTCTCTCCCGCCCTCGTTGAAGGCTATATGGCGATAAGGCCATATACAATATTAATATGTTAACGTTTAAACTTTGACTTATAATATATAATTAATTTTAAACTATTTCTTAAGGACATTACACTGCCAACCCGGGCGGAAGTCCGTGGTTGGCGCTAGTTATAAATAAAATTAATATGTGAATATAGGTTATAAAAATTACAGCTTTTAGGTGGGAAATTTGCTTTGTTAGAGTTTATTATACTATAAAAAATAGGAATATTTTTGCTAATCGGATATTCACGATTAAAATTTACAATTATTTTTAATATTTAAAAATATATTAATCGGTCATCTCAACAATTTTTCTTTCCTATTTCTATATTTTGTAAAATGAATAATCAGGTCGAAATGTCAAAATGAACTGAACTTTCTGAACTAGGTTAAGTGAAGTTATAATTATGGAAGGCAACGAAAATGAATCCGCTCTCAAAATAGAACAAAACGATGACCACGTTACCATAAAATATGAGCAATCAGTTGATTGCTATCCATCCGGCAGCCATTTTGACGGGACGCAAGAACCATCGTGCAAAAATTTCCAGAAAGAAACTATAATTAATCACCATTGTGATTATTTTGGAGAGGAAAATACTAAATTTATCAAATCGGAAGCTAATATTTCAAGTGTAGAATATTGTGTTAACGCAGATCAATAATTCAAATGTAAAACAACGCAAAATGTAGAAACATCCATTTTACCAACAAATGAAATCGGCTGTTGGACAATGGCAGTTGTAAGCAAAATTACAATGAACCAATTCTTAGTTACGCGAATAAAACAGAAAATTGTTACACAAAATTAACAAAATGTTTAGATTACAAATTAGCGAAACAATAACGAAAGGCATTACTCAAAAATCAAGGGTTTAATGTTTTTATAACAGGACTAAACAAGGACTTAAATGTACTTTTAAAGTCACAAAGACTGAATCGTTAGAAGGCATTGACGGAGCGCAAGAAATATCAAAGTATCATTTGCAAATCAAAAAAAGCTATTCATATAATAATAGCGATTAATTGTAAGCAAAATTTATCGTCTGTAAGACACTTACAAACAAAATATTGTAACTATTGCAAACGTGCGGGACATATCTGGCAGGAATGTCGATCGCGCGAAAATAATAATAAAACCAGCTCATTTTATCCTCAGAATAATAATAGACCAACTCAAAAATATTCTCAATCACTCGAATGCCAAAATCCTTTGCCAAACTCATATCAAAACGGAACAAATTCACAACGAAATGTTTATAAAAAGTATGATAATAATAATTATAGTAAGCTAACTTCTGATCAACATTTAAAGTCTAAGGCCTCGTCTCGGACGGCCAATTGCATGCAGGTCGAATTAGTTTCCGAAGCAGATATTTCACTTATAAATATCTCAAAATTAAACGTGAAACACCAATTTTTGAAGACAAAAAAATCAAACTTCGCGGAATCGATAATTTACCGGATCCTGTCGAAACTCTATGTTACTTATACCTAGATCTAGTTATAGGGAACACGTATTCCATACGGTACAGGATGATTCTTCCATAGCTTATGATGGTATTAAAAGTTACAAGACAAATAATAAACGTTGACTTTTTATCTGTTTATAATTATAAATTTAAATTATACTATGATACGAAAACTATTCGATCAGAGCCATATAAAAATGAATCAGGCCATATTCAGGTAAAGAATAAAAATCCTAATAAATCTCCCTTTGAAATAGAACCTCGATGTGAAAGGATACAAAAGTATCGTATCTGTTCAGCAAGATGGCACAGCTTACACATTTATTATAAATACAACTGAAAAACTCTTTCTGTAAAAACTATGCGTATAGAATTAAAAGCCCTAACTCAAAATGATGACTGTAAAATAAATCAAATTAACTCAAATGATAACTCAGAGAACACAAGTTCATCGCACCTAAATAAGGAAGAACGCGATTCTCTTCTAAAAATCTGCCGTGATCACAAATCACATTTTCACATTTACAAATAAATTGTAAAAAAATATATAAAATATATAGGTATAAGGCTTATAAGCAATGATAGATAGTTTAATTGGCTGGAATATAAAGCGTGTCTATGTGTCATAAATTGTATAGAACGAATATTATTGCAATTTTAAAAGATCGGAGGAAATGGTACATCGGACCCATTTCTAGGGTTAGTTGTACCAGATGTTCAATTAAATAAAACACATTGTTTTTGGGCTTAAACCGTTATTTCATTATATGAATTCAAGTTATGAAACATTAAGTTTTTAATTAAGTTACTAAAATGTATGGAGTTCTTACATACAACTTAAAACTTTAAACATAAAAATAAAACTAAATTTTCTCAAAATATTAAAACCATTAACTCAGTTTAACCATTGTTATAATTCTTAGTAGCTGTACTAATAACTATGCTTTAAAAACACTCAGTCAATTGCTTTAATTACTAAAAAAATACAAAAATAATATAACTTCGTTTTATACTAGAAAAAGAATATATAAAAAAATAACGGGTCAATTGAACTGGTAAAATTGTCCCCGTTACAAATGGTACAACCTACCCCTGACGGACATTTTAAATTATAGTACAATTTTATAGTTATTTTAGGTACAAAGGAACTATTCAAGTTATGCCGACGAATACTCAAATGCCTGAAGATATCTTTGAATAAGCACTGTCAAACTAGAAAAAAACTTACTTTGAAAGGGCGAAAACTTCTGTTTTTACTTGCTCAATAAGGATTTTATTAAAAACTTTCTCGGGCTTGCATCATAAATTTAGCCACATAATTATTAGTACTTTAATTTTTATTATTAAAGTACATTACTATCATTACGCTACACAAATATCATCTTTCTACATAAATATATTAATTATAATTTTCAATATATTATACATATTTTATTTATTTGCTATATCATATTTATTATTAGCACTTATAAAGGCAATATTACTTGTATACTATATTTATATTAATTATTTATTTACAAAATACTATATTCTTATTTTTGAGGAACATTGAAAAGTGTGTTACTTTGCATATCGGGAAGAAAAACCCAAAACATCATGACTTAAAATAGTTCAGTCACAAAAAGATCTCGGTGTAACAATCTCGTCAGATCTTAAATGGGAACAGCACATCATCTCAATCTCAAAAAAAGGCAAACTCCTTACTATTCTTAATAAGAAAGGCTTTCCATAATTTGACAGTGGACGTACTCTTAAAGATCTATAAATCATACATAAGACCAATACTGGAATATGCTTATCAAGTATGGAATCCCTATTTCACTAAAGACATGGATCTCGTAGAAAAGGTAAGTCAACTCAAAAATCTGGAATATGAAGAAAGGCTAAATATACTTGGACTGACAACATTAAAACAAAGGCGGGCGAGAGGCGATCTTATAGAGACCTGCAAGTTATTAACTCACTATTATGATGTTCATAGTTTTGAAACAATATACACAATTAATACAAATTCGCACTTGCGAGGACATCATTTAAAACTCTCAAGTACAACCTTTAGTTCTAATCCGAGGAAGAATTTCATGTCAAATAGAGTGGTGAATGCATGGAATAACTTACCAAGTGCAGTGATAAGTGGACAAGTTTATCAGAGACGATACAAGTGCATATTTAGGCTTATCAGCATAAACGGCCTGCCTAAAACTAATAATAATAATATATTTTGTGTTAGTAAAACACATAAAGCGTAAAAAATATTAAAATTTTAAGTTGCTTTAAGTTGATTTTAAATGACCGTATTTTTTTGTTAACCTAATTAAACTTTGCTGAAGTTTTAAAAATAAAAAAAATGCTTTGTAGGTACAAAAAAGTTTTTGCTTAATAAACCTTTAATTTATTTTCAAAATGCATCGCTATATAATATTTAGAGTACATTTTTTTTGTTTTTAAAAAGTTTTTTGTTCCGTTAAATGTTTTATTTTAAAGCTATTAAAGAGGCGTCACTTGCTCACCGTTTATGCGAGGAGTGGGATAGAATTTCGAGTTACTGTTCGGAAGGCAGATGGCCGACAGTCCACAATAACAACATACTATGAATAGTTGTATAGAAATCGCTGCTGTACTTTCAGGAAGATCATCTATTAAACAATCACTAATATTTAGAGATAAAAATTGAAAAATGTTTTCCAATTACGAGAAAAACAAATTAAAAATTTAATAAAAGTGGTATCGATATTTGAGGCAGGTACTGACTGACTGACTGCGCGGAATAGAATTGAAGTTTTTTTAGAAATATAATTATTTTAGTATGTTTTTTTTTTCAAAAAAATATTTTTTATTTCGTGATGCGACCGGTTTACTTGCCGATATAGATTGACCTTCTAAAAGGACAATAGTGTTTTTAAACACATTAATATGCGATTAATTGAAACTAACATACTCGTATTTCAAACATAAAATAAAACTTACAGGCAAAAATGAAAAACGTAATAATAATAATATTAAGATAAAAACTAATTGCTTGTTCTGAAACAATATTACGTCAATTTCAATTGTAGTGAACTAATTGAATTGAATTGAATTCGTTAAATTCTAATTGAATGATAGTTTTACTCTTTTTACTTGATACGGTGCTTTGTTGCAGGGCAATGTTGCAGCTAAGGAATGTGGTATCTTACAGTGGACACGGCGAGCTGGGACACTTCTCGAGATGGTCATCGGCGATTTCCTCAGATTGCTTCCTGGCGATATGACCTCCGAATGAGGTTGAGGGCGCCCTCACACCGCAACGCATCCACGGGGCGCGTCAACTGTCAGGGCAAAAAGGACAACATTGAAAAACTGTCAATTCACTTTATTCTTGCTTAATTGCTTCTTATCAGATTTTATTTCCTTATTCGTTGTTAAAATAAAAATTGAACAGATTATAAAATTTCTTTTAAAAGAGAATGTAGACAAGGTAATCAGTTCGACTTTATAAAAACCTTAGACGTGTAAGTTCTAGGATAGAAAAAAGATATATATATATTTTAATTCCTAATACCTCGAATGTATTTCGAAAACCACTTCGATAACATTTTTCTAAATCTAAATACAAAGAAAGATAAATGTTTTTATACAGTCTTCCAATATAACATAGTAAGTGTAGATTGCTCTTCGACTGCCGACAAGAAATTGGAAACCACTCTTTGGTAACTAAACCACAAAGCAGATGTCACAACAAGTCTCAAATATCATAATATTGGTGGTATATATATAATAAATAGTGTTAGTTAACGGGAGGTGATGGTTATAAAAAGGGTGGATAATAAAGGTGATTACATTAACCAGGTGCCTGACTACAAAATTGGCTAAATGGATAAAAAAAAGGTTTCCATTATAGACTATCAGAAAAATTTAGGTCGGTATGTGGTTTTGTAAAAAATTTCTTATTGGCGAAAAGTAGTTATAAATGTTATAGATTGCATCTCATGATGAAACATCATTTATAAATAACTTTTCTTACAACAGGTAACTCTTAACTAATTAGAAAGGTAACAGATCTCATCTAATCGGCCAACCCAGGTACTCGATTTTATATATTTGGATATTGTATATTATTTTATCATTTAGCATAAAACTGAATGTTGAATATAGGATAAAAACATTCAAAATTTAACAATCACAAGACCAAAATATGTAGTAAATGGTGAGGTTTGTATGCGTCGTATAATTTTTTTTTATTATAAAATCATTTTTTTAGATTTAATATTACTCTTTAGTAAAGTTCTCTTTAGTAAAATTTTAACCCTTCTCGAAAAACAACGGTTTGGAGAATCTAAAAAACAGAGTCAATATTTAAGCAACTGTAATTAATGATAAATGAATTCTATTTAAAGTAAAATTAATCCGACAGTTACTATAATTAAAATGCAGTGTAATGACTTGGCTTTCATCCGCAGAATGAAACGCTAGGATAATTTGGGATATTTATAAATACTCACGGTCCGGGTCGGAATTGTTTCTGTGGACAGGATAGGGCAGGCGAGGCGAGGAACCGGGAGGCCTAGCTGAGAGACCCAGATCACTGTTCGAAGGAGTCAGGCACACCCTTATCATTCATACCTGTTGTAAAAACGATATAATGAAAAACCTTATTTTTTCATTAGCAACAAAGTACGAAAGAAACATTTCGATTTGCACATCTTTTACAATTTTTTTTTTTATTATTAAGTAATTACAATATTTAGGAGCTAGCTCCGGTGATACTGTTGAGTTTAGTAGGTGAGGAAAAAAATAAAAATTAATGCTTAACAACTCGCAGTCTACGCTTAAAAACATCCTTGGAAGATGGAAACTGATCAAATACTAACCTATGAAGAGTATTCCACTGCCGAATTGTTCTGGAAAGAAACGAATTGAAGCCAATGTTCCGTTTTCTCAAGATAGGTTTTATCTTGGAAGGATGGTCATCACGGCCGATATAAGGAGGCTTAGAGAGCTGGGATCTTAAAGCAGGCCAGGCAGGCTCATTCGTTACAGTCTTATATAAACTGGTTAATCTGAATTCAAAACGCCTTCTACTTAGTGGCTCCCAATTAAGAGTGGAAATTAATTCAGATGGACTATCATACCGACTAAAACGCCTAAACACATTCCGGCTTGCTTTTCTCTGAACTGCTTCTAGTTCGACTTTAAGACATTGGGTCTGAGGATCCCATACTGATGAGCAGTATTCGAGGGTAGGACGAACCAATGTTTTATAAGCCAATGCTCCCGCTTTTAAATCAGCGTCTTTAACACTTCGCATAACAAACCGTAATTGTCTGTGAGCCTTTTTCACTACATCATTTGACTCAGCCAGGTGCTGGGCGAGTCTGCCTGCGGGCGCTCTTAGCGCAATGAGTCTCTCCACCACCTCCTGTTGCCTCTTGCCATCTGAAAGGGAAAATGGTTAATGGTTAATTTTGCCCATAACCTGGACCTGGACACGTGTCGTCAATACTTCAAGCACTTCACTTGATGACGTTTAATGGTGTCGTAGTCAACCGGCATTTATATTTTTTATTACAAACTTTTCTTTAGCTCGCAATTTTCGTAGGTCGGTTTAGGTCAAATCTTACCACAATTAAGTGAATTAGAACCACTTGCCTATGGAGTTAAAATTTGACATGTTGGTTCAGTTCCAATGACAATGCATTTTTATGATGAGCATGACCTGGTTCTACACCCAGGATTGGCTCCACACGAAGGAACTCCTCAACGGTCGGCAGCACAGACATGAAATTTTGTATATGCACTTAAAATCTTGTATTAAAAATATTGAAATGGTATTATAACTACATAAAATTGACTATTAACCAAATAGCTCTTCAGTTTTATGAATCACAAGCTGACCTCCTCAGAATCAATAAATGTTGCGTTAGCTGAATTAAATTCAGATTTTTTATTGCGAATATTCAAAATCAATTAGGTTTAATAAATGTTTTCACATAATTCAATATAGGATTACATAAGGAAGCAATTATCTATGCAAATGACAAACGTGTTAACCTCACTTCACAAGGAAATAGAATTCCACAGAATACAAAGCCGTTTTTGAATTTGAAAAAATGAATTTAGATTATAAATTCTTTTATATTTCAGTTCTTTTACTACTCGGGGCGGAGAAAAATCCACCAAATCAAAAATTATTATTATTATTATTAAGTTACAGACAGGCAGCTAGTAGCTGATTGTGTCTGCTATTACTTTTTATTAATTCTGTAGCACAATTACAAAAAAAATATTTTCATCAGTCGCTTGTTAGATTTTCGCTGAAATATTTACAATAAATATTGTAAGGTCAAGAAATATTGAAAAAAAATCTGTTGCAGTTATTTGTTGGATTATAGCTGCACCAGAATTACAATATTTGTACAATATTGCCAGTGAAAGTCAGTTATTTTCGCTGTAGATAAAAAACTTAAAATGTTACTCATACAGGGGTGGAAACTGATTCCATGGTTAAAAATACTCAAGAGTCAAGATCAAGGAGTGCGGTGTCACAATATGCTCCTCACCTGCCAACGTTCTTCTGAATGCCGTCCACGATGCGATGGTGGGCGACGAATCCTCGGTGTTGGCACCCCCCTCCTCGGAGCTGTCCGCCGACGCGACTCCCAGGGAGTTGGCCCTCCGGGGAGTTGGCCCACCAGGGAGTTGTCGTGTCGCCACTGATGGAAAGCAACCATACAAAATATTGAATATATAGTCCGACAACCTGTTGCAGTCACACGTGAACAAAGTTCCACATAAACAGCCGGACAACATGAACTTAAGAAGGCCCTATATCCTGTGGTCTGGCATCGAGACAAAACAAAGGTGTGGACCACTTTACACTCCCCTCCCCTCCCCTCCCCTCCCCTTAACCACACAAGTCATGCGATTAAATAAAGATACAAAGTTTTGAAATGCTATTGCATATTTTTATACGCTGTTTTGTTAAATATTAGTATTGGGAAAATAATGGATAAACAATTTGCCGTCAAATTAGTTTAGTGCAGAGTCAGTGAATATATTTAACAGACTCGTCATGACCGTGCCATTATACGCCAGGTGCCGTGTGCGACTAAACACGTCACCGTCTTGCTGGATTTTTATTACTATTTAAAAGAATGGCATGTCGAGTAAACCTTTGGTCAACGAACTTCGCCGATCGGGCGACAATGCGTGCTCCGCGCATTTTACGTACGGAGCGGAATGTGTTAAGAACAGTCTAGATGACTTATTATTATTATTAATTTTTAGGCAGGCAGCCTAAATAAGCTTAAATCGGCACTTGTGTCGTCTCTGATGAACTTGTCCAGCTGTTCTTAAATTTGAAGACAAAATGTTTGAGCTCATGAATCATCGGAAGCTAAACTGCTAAATAATAATATAATCCTTTTACCCGTAATTGAAGGAAGACAGTTTTGATGGAATCCGTTTTGCTCTGATAACTGACTAATTCCGGAATCTTTCGACGCGGAGTTTCCCGTAGTTTCTGAAAGAACGAAAAAAAAACCTAAAATTATTAGAATCATAGACGATTCTCAAATTAATTGTCTAGTAAAATGCACCAAATTATATTAAACTGGACATTATGATTGCATAAACATTAAAGAGATAATTATTCATGTTTAACCAAAACACCCAACTTTGTATTTATTCAATGAAGTTCTTCAAGAAATTAATGTTGCAATTTGAATGTTGCCAGAAGCAACTTTTATTATTCAAATATATACAATTACAATGTAAATAGATCCAGCTTAAGACATTGTCTTATCTGCCGGTTTCTTAATCTTAACTAAAAACAATTTATTTTAACATGCATAAAATATAATACAAAGTACTTGAAAATTAAGTTGAAATTAAGAGATGTGATTACAAACAAAATTAACCTAATTTAACTAAAACCAAAATAATTTTGAATATGTTTTTCCATAAATTCTTTTAATTTAATTTTTATTACCGATTCCCTTTTAAGTTGTCTCATTTCAAGAGGTATATTATTAAATAGGCTGGGTATTACATATTTTAATTGTCGATATCCATACGTATTTACACATCTTTCGACAATATACTTTTCATTAGAGTACTTATTAGTAAATAGTAGCAAAATTTTTCCATGTTTCATCTGAGAAGTGGTTGATTGCAATTCTATAAAAGCAAAGTTACCGGAAGAACTTTGAAATGGGTGAACAATTTAGAGTAGTCGTCTTGCATTGACATTTTTTTTACATTTTGGAATAATTATTTTTAAGATACGTATATAATTTTGAAATTGTTTAACAATTTTTATTATATAAATCATATTTATTCATTACGTCATTACGATATGTGTTCAAATCACGCTTAATTATTTAATAAATACCTGATCGAGCTTTATTAATTTATGGGCGGTTAATTCCTAGGATGCCCCCTGGATTGACCAACGGAATGATGGGTGTCATCCTATTCTGTCGATCTATCCTGGCTGCGAATACTGCTATCAGTTGAGTCTTGGGCTGCCAATACATACTGTTATCAATTACGTTTGTCCAATTCTCCGACCAAACTGAGATAAAGTTCTGAGGTTAGGATTGTTGCGCAGAATTCTGAGATCATTTAATGGATAATACTCATATATGCATATCCTTTGTTAATATGATAGGTATAGTGTATTCACACGGTCTGTAAGTATTATATTTCGGAAACCTGGTATTTCAACAATCTATCCGGAACAAAATGGCTGCTCGCGTCGATTCTTTCCAATACGCAAATGCCTTTTTCGCAAGTATTACACTATAATTCTGTTTACTTATTCGAATGTATGTTTTTCCTTTTTATTAAACTTTTAACTATGATAAATAGATTTAAACATTATGAGATCGGCACGAATCGGTTGTAAATCGACGCCGACGGCCTGATAGGATTTTCGTGGCTCAACTGTTTTTATTTCTCTATATCGTTCATTTCTTTATTCGAACACCCATAAGAGCGAAAGAGACAGCGATGCTAAAAAACTATCTGTTTCGTCTCTCAGGGTTTTTCTCTGTTTTTCAGCGTTTCGTGTTTCTCTGTCAGCCTGTGATAATTTACATGCGAGAAGATGAAATGAAAAATCGACTTCTTTATAATAATTATTAAAATTAAATCTCACCGTCTGCAAATTGGAGGGACTATTATTATTCGGTAGCCATTTTGAAACCTGTTGATATACACTCGCCAGGCCTGAGGTACCATCGGCATACAAACAAATACAAATGCGACCGTCCGCTATACTTTTTAAAATATATATATAAAAATATATATTTTTTTGTATATACAGTCGTAGGTTTAGTTTGCGTATCGTAGGTCTGTCAAAAAGGGAAATATTTACTGGCATTTGATTTTCATAGTTCATAATTACTTAATCCAATTTTAACTGATCTGCGTTATTTCTTTAATATTTTATCTAACAATAATTAACTCTTTTTCTAGCTAGCTGCACTATTTATATAAATTTATTTATCACACTTTCTCATAATGTAAAAATATAAAAATGACCATAACGTAGGATACTTTGTGTTTTTACACTAGTCTATTTAAATTAAATAAGGTTAATTTACTGGTCATATAAATACTTGTAACAATTACATTAAGAATCTCCTATGTACATAAAACTGTATTTTGGAATAAAAAAACTGAAACTGAAACTTGTTTCGTAGGTACCTATGTTGCTAAATATAAAGAGTAGCTTTCTAGCTGTAGTCGATTCTACATGATAGTTCAGTGTAAAAAGCAGTCGACTTGTATGCCGAGGTAGTCAATACACTTTGCACGCTTAAGTCATACATTTGCACGCTCTATCGGAGTCATGTATCCTTAAATGCATGTCCGGTTAGATTTGAGAGTCTTGAGTTAATTTCTGTTTTTTCAAATATCATCTAGGTATCATCTGTAAATAATAAACACGGTATCATAATGAAATAAAATTAATGTTCCTGCTATTCTTAGATTGCATAAGTCATTTGTATATATAATAAATAGTATAGGTCCTAATGTACCACCTTGAGAAACACCAACAAGAGGATAACATAAACTACTAATTTGATCACCAAAAATGTGTATCGAAGCAACCTGTGCGTTTCAGTGCTAAGTATTATTTACTAATTTTCATTTTCACGGGAAAGTACTGTAAAAAAAACAACAAACGTCACTCCTAATGTTATCTACCAAGTTTATTATAGTAGGTAACGATTTAGTACAAATACGCCCGTGACCCACAAAATATTTTAAGATATAGGCACGAGTTGGCGCCTTTCCTAACCATCTTGGTTGCTTCCGCTTACCGACCTACCTAAAAATAAACCTGTTTTACCTCAACCTCAACCTGTGATTTCGTGTACAAAAGCGAAAGAATTCGAAGATTCAACGGATGACTCCTTGCAATCGTCGCAATAATTCAACTGATTTATTGTAATTTTCCGTGAAATTATCAACCAAGTCGAGGAAAGCAGTTTTCCGGAGTGAGAGGAGAGAAAAGTTTATAATACCCAATATCCTTACTTTGCCAACAGGATACCTTCTGACTTAAAACATTAAACAGTTCACTAATTACGTAAATCGAATTTGAAACAGTATATATATATATATATAATTATATAGATTTGATGATATAATATTTTTTAAGCTTTCGCCATTCGGCGTCGTCAGAAAATATATATAATTGTATATATATATATATAATATATATATATAATTATATATATATAAATTGTATAATTGAGTTGTAAAGTTATTTGACTTATATTTGATGATTGTTTTTTAATAGCGGCAAATCGCCTGAAAAGATAAATGACATAATCTTTGAAAATATTGAAAAATTTTGTGGTGGATAGCATAATATTTATAAAGGTTCTAAAGAGGTCCTGTACTTGAGAGCGCAGGATGTCAGTTTAAACCCAGCGCTGAGTTTTATAAAAATGCATTTTAAACTCTCACCTGTCCTCTTTAGTGTAAAATATTGTCAAATATTATGTAACCATCTAATTAAATGAAATAAGGAAAGGATGATATTTTAACAAAAAATATTAAAATAATGGGTTTGTGATTACGATGAAGGATGATGGTAAAATGAGATGTTTTTTTCATCAACTTCATACATAAATCACTCATAAAATCATAATTCAATATTCATAATCATAATTCAATATTGCGTTAAGAGTTCTATCTAAAAATAAATTAAATGGCATCATGTCGTAAAAGGCTGAATATTTAAACATTGTAAGATGTCCAATTCTTGTTTATAAATGTATTATAATTATTCCAGTATTATGGTATTTATATAAAAATATATATATTTTATATAATTTGAATGTGACATACGACATTTTCTCCTAAAAATATAAAAACAACGAGAAATAAATGTAGGTATTCTCAAATTTGAAACGATATTCATGGTTTATATTAACATTTTAGAAAAATTTATTGTGCCAAGTCACAGATTTGCAGTTTAAACACCATTTTGTTGATGATAAAAGTGCGTGCTTTTACCGACGAATGTTATGCAACGATCTTTAAAAACATAGATACGGCATGTCATACAAATCGCTATTGTGAAAACCCGACACTGACGTTTCTCCCCGCCATTCGCGAGCGATACGTATGATACGCAAAGTGGCGTACTTGGCGTGGTCTATTTTTCTCCTCAGTTGCCGTATCTATATGTTTTAAAAGATCGTTGATTTTATTTATTTATTTAACAGGTTTCCCCATGTACACATTATAATTAAAAATAAAAACAAATTAAACTACTTAAAGGAAAACAAACAAATCAAAAACAAAAACAAATAATAATAAAAAATTAAATACCATAATTCTTACAACGGTGCAATAGAAAGCAGATTTTTAACCCCATTGGGCGAACAGACAAACATATCAATCTCCGCGGAAATGGTTTTTTTTTTTAATAATTGCTATGACCTAGGTCATATACAATTATTTTGGGCCCTACTCAACTAGGCCAAATACGCCTGTACTAGAGTCAGGGGAGATGGTGGTAATGAAGCGTTAAAAATGGTATGACCATGTGCGGAATCGAACCCGCGACCTTTGGGCCAATAGTCGAAAGCCTTAAGCACTAGACTACCACGATCTCTACGAATCCGACTGCTCTCCCAACCGGACTATACTTGTATGCGTCGGTACGACAGGCTAACCGCCTAAATAGCCTGTGCTTCCGCGCTCTAGCAAAACGGTCCGGAACAAAGAAACCAATATCTTTGAGTATTACGGGATTTTCGATGAAACCACGAATAAGTTTAAAAAACAACATCTTTATGTATGTTTGAGATCTGATGCGACATCCGTATCGTGTTTTAGTTACTAAAAAGTGGCAGTTTAATTCAGTTGAGCAATCTAAACACCACTATTACATTTACAGACGAATTGACGACTTGTACACATCTTGACCGTGAGTCCAGGGGGCACTTATACATTTTTTTTATAGAATTTGACGCCGGCGCAACTGATCCTAATAATACCACGCGCGCACATCACCAGGGTTGGTTCGAAATAAAACTACTCAAGTCGACACATCTGCTAAACAATTCAGCATTTTGTACGAACTTGATTCGTATCTCACTGTCAACGTCCATCGATCGCTGAACTGAGTGAGATCTTCCTTCCGTGCGAGTGACCTTAGGAAATAAAAGTTTTATAAGAAGCAAGTGCTGTATTTAGAGTTCCAAGTTCTGTGGGTTTTTTTTTAATACACAGTGTTCACATGTTTAAAATGTTTTAAATATAATAAATTTAACAGCCATCTTCAAACATTGCGGCGTGCTAAACTTTTTTCAGATGTTCAATTAAGTACCATTTTTTAATTTTAATCAAAATATTTTTTTCTTTACCTGTAAATATATAACGCGTCGAGTTATTATTTGCGTATGTTCGTAATTCTATTTATATACACTTCCTTGTGTCATTTAAATTGGGTTGTTAAATCGTAAAAATAAACAAAAATGTATTAATTTTTTTCAATATTTGTATAATTTGTATTTTATGTGTACATAAGTAATTAAGATTATAATCCTGAAATTCTGGTAGCCAAAACTCTGTTTTTGATAGGGCAATTATAATGTATTAATAAATGAAAAAAAAACGTATCGTAATAGTTTATTGTGCTGTCAAATAGTATAAACGAAAATAATACTACAAAATATAATAAGTTTTAACGATTAAAAAACTTATTTTGATTAATTATTTGTCTATACTAATAATATATCCAAAATATATAATAATAAAAATAATAGCTTAGAGTTAGGAGCATCGAAAAGTCGATATTTTCCCTGCATTTATGAAAATTTTATTGACTGAATACAAAAATCGGGAACTGAAAAGACGTTGAATGAAATGACATGACTTATGACCACGCCGCACTCTGCGCCTCCTCTCCCGTGGGTGGCAGCTGGCGCTGTCTTTTATCTTAGTTGAGGATTGCGTTAAACAAAACCCGCCATTCCAGTGACAGTAAATAAAAAAAAACATTTATTTTAGGTATTCGAGTGTGTGTGTTAATTAAGTGTGCATATTGGGACAATGAATTCGTGCATCTTTAGACGTGTTTGGTTGCTCGTTGCGGTGACACACGCAACGACACAGCTGGGATCCGACACCAACACTTCGACATTCACATTGAATACGGACGAAGGTAAATATATAGATATTTTATTGGTGTCATATATAAATAAACCATATTCAAAAGACGCACACGTTCGTGAGACTGTCTCTAGGACCCTTACGCATTAGGAACTGATCACTATCATGTGAGAGGATGGCCCCAAGTTAGGTAACCCCAAGAACGAGCTCTCCGTTCTCAAAGTAAAATGTTTCTTAAGTACTGCATTCACCTGCAAACATGACTTATATAAGGATTGTATTTTTGAAAGGGTTTATTTCCAGTTTTGGAAAAAAAATTTTTTAAAGAAAATCTATTAAAATTTCAATAAAATAAAATAAAACTTTTAGAGTCCTTAATTTTTATCTACTTGACTTCAGGCAGAGAAGAAATACAAACGAAAAAAAACGTTTTTCCTGAGGATACTTTTAAGTCGATTTTAAGGTAGATTTCATTAGGTTTGCAATGGGTACCAATGTTATGACTTTAGGTTTTCCAACCTGAGTTTTTTATAACCATTTTGATTTCCCGTTTAACGGACTAAAACTATCCTCTAATTAATTGTAGAGTAAATATAATAGGTATTTAGGTTCTTCAGAAGAAGAGTTCAGAATCGCGTGGCGGGTCCAAAACTAATTGTATATGCATAGTTGATGGCAATTCTTCATTAAAAAAAAACAATGATAGTACCTACATACCTATCAAGGGAAATGAACGGTTGAATCTGTTTTTTTTTTAAATAAAATAATTGCTATGACCTAGGTCCTATACAATTATTTTGGGCCCTACTCAATTAGGCCAAATGTGCCTGTCCTAGAGTCAGGGGAGATGGCGATAATGAAGCGTTAAAAACTTACAAACTTAGATCACTATAAAAGCCTATGGGGATACTTACGCTTAATGGGACACTTTACTAATCCTAGCCACTATTTAAGAGTCCTCTTCTGATGATATTTGCTGGGAATGCTGGAGGACTTTACAAGCTTTTATTTAGCTTGCAATATCTGTTTATCTGGAATCATTGTTATAATCTGTTTAGGTCAAATCTTGCAAGCTGAATTAGAACCACTTCCTCTTATCCTACGGAGTTGAAATTTGACATGTTGGCGCAGTTCCGATGACACTGCATTTTTATGGTGAGCATGACCTGATTCCACGCCCAGGAATGGCTCCAGCCGAAGAAACTCCTCAAAGGTCAACAGCACAGACACGTAATTTTGTATACGCATTCAAGCCCCCAATAAAAGCTGCTTTTTAAAATTGTATTTTTACTAATATTTTATTATTTAGAATTGCAAAAAAAATATGTAGATCCTTCACTGTTATAATTAACTGATTCGGTTCGCAGACAAATTGGACCCCATCGACAAGTTAAGCGCCATTTATCTGAACCGCATCATAAGCATTGCTGCCAACATTGCAAATATGGACGCTAACGTCAAGAACATTTTGGTGAGGCTAAAAACATTAAACCACCGTTTCAACTCTTTATTTTTGATTTATTATCTATTTTAAAGATTAATTAAAACGACACAGCGTTCATCGTTTTTTAACGTTGTATTTTTTCAGATTAGTTCCAGTAATTTTTTTGTTTTTTCTTTTAGTAGTTAAATTTTTTACTTTAATTGTAATGTGTAATGTGTACATTGGGAAACCTGTTAAATTAATAAATAAATATATATTGTAAATGAACATCAAAACCCTCAATCATGCTAGCCTTCAAAGCGAGATTTTTAGGTGCCTAGATTTCTTTAGGAAAACTACCTATTCCAATGGACATGGCTTCCGAAAAATGACATATCTTCGCGTTTCACATTCCCTCTCATCACATCACTTTCATCCGACACGATAACTGTTGTAATTTCACACCAATCACTTTCAAATTGAATGGCTGAAAATCTCGGTCAATTTCGTTAATGGGCAAATCAGATCGGGGGGCGGGATTGGGAGGTTGTTTTCGAAAAAGTCAAATTTTGCTTTAACTTTCTTAGTATATAAGATGGCGAATTCATTTAAAATTTATATTATTTATGAGATGTGCAACCCTTACGGTAAGGGGTGACCAAAATGTTTCACCACTTTGATCCGGTGAAATCTACCTCCGCTTTCTGGCGTGCCGAAAGGTTTTTTTTATTGTCAATTTTCACCAAAAACCTTGCCAAGAAACTCAAACTACAACGGTGATATTCCGCACTTAAAAATAGTATTTCTAAAACTTTATAAAAACAGGTAACGTTCCAATTATGATAGGTTAGACTTAGGTTTTTGCTGGTTCAAAAATCTACCTTTTGAAAGGCGATTTTCTGCTGAATATATACACCATTTCCGTGAGTAACAGTCCATATAAAAAATCCGGCTAATTCGTTCAGAGATTGAGAAGTGGGTGTGTGAAGACAGTATATCAAAATTCACCATGGTTTCCCAAATTCACAATCTCAGGACATCCTGTAGAAGGCCCTGAAAGCTGTACTTCTTCTTAGCCGTTGGACGCATGCCTCTTGATTAGCTCTCCGTTTTGGTCTGTTTACGGCGGTTCTGGTCCAGTTCTTCTTGATATCCTCCGACCATCTGGCTGGTGGTCTGCCAACACTTCTACTTACTGCACGGGGCCTCCAGTGCAGGACTCTAGTGCTACATCTCTCATCATTTTTACGGCATACGTGTCCCGCCCATTGCCAGTTGCGCAACTCGTTCCCCAACATTGGTGACTTTGGCGCGTTGGCGAATGGCTTTATTCCGTATTCTATCTAAGAGAGTTATCCCATTACGCGTCCATGTTTCACAATGATTGCACGCTGATTATAGACTCGGGTTTTTAGGGACTGTGGTATCTTGGATTGAATCCATTGTATATGAAAAATTTGGGGTATCGAAACTGTACAGTTACACGGAATAAATTTTATAAACGATATAAATCTAAGAAACACAATGAATTTGCTGAAAGCGGTTGCATTATTTCAGGGATTCTGAAAAGGATAAGTTGCTTCTTCTTTTTCAAGATTCCCTATGGCCGCCCTCGGCTCGAACCACCTATGAAGTTAGTTATCGCTGAAGATGCGCTTTTCAGCGATCTCCTCATGCGTGCATTCAGTGCAAACAGCTGACGAAAAATTAATGTGGGTGAAATAACTATCCTTTCAGAGCAGAGCGTATATATGGGACACAGTCCAGCACCACGTCTCCGCGTGGAACGATCAGCTCAAGACCTTGGATAAGAAGATTGACATCATCAGTAGGTGAGTGAATTGAGAGCGAGCAGTTATGATAGGCTATTGTTATGGTAGCCATGCGCGCATATCTTGTACGGACGGTTTGTATTTTACAGGCCGTATTCGTGTCCGTACCGTACTAAGGAAAAATGAAAGAAATTAAACCTAGGATAGGTTGAGGATAGGATAGGATTGAGAGGATAGGTTTAAAAAAAACCTGGAGAGGACCGCCAGACCCCTCGGTATGTTTGGAGTCTGTATGTTGAGAGTCTATGGCAACCCTTAATGGCATCGGTTATAGATGGGGTGCTAACTATGTGGAGGTGAATCCAGCGTGTCTAGTCGAAGCTAACTCGCCACTCGCTCGCTGCAATAATGCATTATACAAACGTCAAACTGACAGTGAGCGCTCGGCGGGTCAGTTTCAGACTAGCCCCACAGATCCGCAGATTCGCTTCGCCTTTCTTTCGATCCAACCTTCAGCAAAGTTGTTAAAAGCTGCAAAAGTCTCTTTAAAACGACTGGCTTCTTTGAATATTTACAAACCATCCAGAGTACCGCCAACGCTATATTTACAATATATTCATAGCGTTTATTTATGCAGCGGGCAGGAGAAACTCATAACCTTGGACACTTTGCTGTCCTCCTTCGGCAACGTGGAGTACAAGGTGGAGCGCGCGCTCGCCAAGCTGGACGCCCTGCAGGCGAGGCTCGACGCGACCGCGCGGCCGTGCGGCGACGCCTCCGGCGCCGAGCCGCCCGAGCCTGCGGCGCTCTACCGCGAGTTCACGACGCGCGGCGTGCTCAGCACGCTGAAGATCGTCGAGCACAAGATCGACCGGCTGCAGACCATCGTCGAGAGGCAGGATTTGGTTAAGAATGCGCGTAAGTACTCGATCATAACCCCTCCCTCCTTGCACACACACAAACACTATTAAACTCATACTTAGCCATCGCCTACTAATACGATATGTATTCATTATTTTCGCTACCCGTTTTTATTTTAATATTTTGTTGTTTTTATTATGATACGTGAAGATATCCTAAGAACTGTAATGAATTCGCTCAGCTATTCACCGGATCGTGTTATACTCGGGCAAACGATCGTTGAACTCCTGTGTCAGCTAAAAAATTTCTTTGCGATTGAAACTGCAGTAACTTCCGTGTTGCCAATGATGGACAGTATGCATTTATATAAAACCTAATCTCTTTTTAAAATTTCCAGCGAAGCGCACAAAAAGCGGCACCAACTCCACTTCCTCGGACTCCAACCCTCATACTATGGAGATGGCCAGAGGGAGATTCGTTATTAAGTGCACCACACCGCCAGTAGTCGAGGAACTTGTGAAGGATATGGCATCCAAGGTAGGTCTTTTGGTCTCCGGTGTTATTGATGAGTTCTCTTTTCGGCGGCTTGTTGGCGTGGTCTTTTAGCACCCTGTTTAATTTTCCTTGCCAACTCTCTTCACTTCTCTTGTCGTCGAGAAGACGCGGAGGGCAAATATAGGAAAGAGACAGATAAATATTTCGAACAAAATCTGACAAGAAAACAGAGATAATAATGTTTTTTTACTATTCTGTTTTAATCTAATAATAAAAAAAATATGTACCTAACCCCCCCCCCCCCCCTGTACGAACCCCTTTAAAAAACATTCCATTGGTTTCCGAGGTACATGCTATCCGCTGCATTCAATGGCTTTTCACGCCCTGCATACAAAAAACGTGGGTCAGGATATCTTGCTCTTGATAAGAAATTTGATATATTGGATTACTTACAACTTAAAACTTTGCTAAAGATCCATGCTATCCAACAGTTAACGGATAAAAGTAAAATTTCAGTTTTTATTCCTAAAGGTAACATATTATACAATCGTGCGAGCACATCTTTAAATTATACCACCTTACATTCATTTTTAAATTTCGGTCATTTGCCTTGTAGATTATGTTTACTAGTAAGAACCCGTTCTTACTAGTAAATACGCGAAGTATCTAAGAGCATCAGAAACTACGCGTTTCTCTTGCAAGTTCTTCACATATAGAGTGATTTATCTGTAATGCTAATGAAAAATTAGTTAATTTTTTCTAACGAGTGTTTAAAATTGTAAGCATAACTAATAACATTAATATTTTACATAAATTTACATTATTGAGACAGTTGCTTTAATTAAAATAAAATTAAAAAAGGAATACTTACTTACACAAAAAAGTAGATAAATATTGTTAGCATATAATTATGCTACACTCACTTATTATTACATGGTCCATGTTGCGACATTTTGAGTAGATACGTAAGATATCAATAATAATAAAATATTTGTCATTTTTATTTCAAATTCGGACATTTTTTTTTTTTTTAATATTACTTTACCATTGAGTACAAGTCTATAACCTTCCTAACTAGGTAAGAGTTACCTGTTCTAAGGAAGGTTATATATGAAGTGTTACAATGAGCATACAAGAGACCAGCGCAAAACCCTGTGAAAATATAAAAATTGACTAAGGCACAAATATACACACTGATAAGTGTCTACTCAGTAACACTTAATATATGAAAAAATAAAATGAATAAATGAAACAATTAAAAAAATAACGAATAAATAAACAAATAAATGAAATGAATAAACAATTATTAAATATATAGGTAAATAAATATTCGATATAAATAAATAAATATTCAATATAAAAATTTACCGATATGCTTTTAGTAAGAACGGGTTCTTACTGACTTCGGGCGTTTAGGGTAACATATAACATGTGAAAAAAACTGTTTGAATTCTTCACACGAGAATTACTTTGTAAATATCTTTATTTTGCTTTCCTTAAACGTTGTTGGGTACAATTATACCCTCTGTAAACTATCAGCCCATAACTGATATTGGATTCCATTGAGTATTTGACATTCGTAGTTATAGCACAAGAAAAAACTGCCTTTCTTAGCCCAGATATAGTAAATAAGGCAGGGCACAAAATGTAGGAATGGCTACCTGTGTATTTTTAATTTTAGCTGTAATTTGCTCGCCTACATTTCGATTTTTTGTCAAAATAAATAAATTAGCATTTTGTAAACTTTGTATTAAGTTTAAATGGTGCTTAAACATATCTTACTACCAAATACAAAGTCAATATGTAATCGCCAGTAAATGATGAGACTGTAGCAAGACCTAGGTATTCGGAGGTGTCAACCATCAGATATGGCAATGTTGTCATGTTATACAGTCAAGAATTAAGTGATTTTTTTGAAGGTAAATTTATAAAGAGAGTCTGTTTCTACCGGATATGAATTAGGTTTGTTTTTGAAGAACTAAGTAGTAGCCCCTTAACATGTGGCCATCGCTGAAGACTATTAAAATTTCAATTCAGTTGAATTGAGTTATTATTCGTTTCTGATAGTGGTATCACATTTCCCATATCTTCAATACCCTTATATAACTATTTGTGTTTTTTTGTTTATTACAGGTCGACCTAATATACGACAAGATAGCCGCAGAACCCGATGGGTCTGATGATGGTGATGAAGCTGACAGTCTTCTGAGTGTCGTCAGCTTCGGGATGGATATGGACCAAGGAGCCGAAGGGTCAGCCGACGGACCCCCCGATCGCCTAACCGCCAAGGGTAGACTATTGTCTTCTATCTTCTTCTTATACTTTTTTTTTAAACATTGCTATGACCTAGGTCAATACAATTACTTTGGGCCCTACTTTACTAGGCCAAATGTGTCTGCGCCGAAGTCTGGGGAGATGGTGATAATGAAGCGTTAATAATGGTATGACCATGTGCGGATTTGAACCCGAGACCTTAATCACTAGAATTAGAAGAAAAATAACACTATATATCGTTATATCTCGTAATTAATCTGGCCATAAAAATAAAATTTCTTCATTCTTTGAAATGTTTCGAGTGTTTATATGTTAGATGAGACAGAACGATTATGAGCACGCGCAAGAAAGAGAATAGCGCCAACGGAAAGAGCCCCCTATATGAGCTCACAATTAGGACGTGAGTCCGACACTGGCTATAATCGATCTCAGCACTGCACTTGAACTTCGCACTTCACAACGCGAGTTTGTCTAGTTTAGAATGGTTTTTGACTATTATAAAAAGTTCACAAATCTGGTTTCACAAAATTGGTTTCAGCACTGGAAAACGTATCTATATATTCATTATTTTATATTTTTAACCCACTTTAAAAAGAGGAAAGGTACTCAACATGGGCAGTGAATATTTCAGTGATGGCCTCATTTTATTTAAGTATATTTTTAGGCGATCGCTTAAGTCTAGGTTAAGGTGGCAAAAATATAAAAAAACTTTTTTGTAATGGAGATATATTTTTATTTTATCTAGATCAGTTTTTCAAATTATTGTTTAGGTATATATTTGCATCCGTGTATGTAGTATTAATATGATGACGTCGGAATATACAGGTATGATAACAGCATATTTGTAAATTACTAGGTCCAGTAGCTGGACACTTAAAAGCCGACGTGTCTTTGCGAAACTTCCAGCAAATCCAGAACAAACTCGACCACGCGATCTCGACCATTCAACGGTTGGACAAGCAACAGTCGCAGGAACTTGCACCGCTTCGATCGAACCTCACGAAGTGCCTACAAAACCTCGTCAATATTCAAGACCTAAAGGAGATCCTCACGAACTCTACTGCAAGAATCGAAACAAATCTGAAGGCTCTCAGCAACGAGGTATGGACGGCTCTTAATACTACGCGAGATATCATTTCAACGTCAGAGGATAAATTCTATGCCATAACTACAAAGCCGGTCGACGTTACCGAAAAGACCACGATGGAAACCAACAAGCACTATGATTGGCCCAAAATCAATGAAGAATTCAGTGCTAAGGTTTGCAGTTCTGGCTCCAAGGAAACCGTGCCGGAAGTATCTTGCGCTATTATGGAACACCTGGCGATCGATCTTTGGGAACCGTGTCAATACCACTCCTCTTTTGACCTCAGGTGAGCTCTTCGATCAATATTATATTTTTTCCAAACATCTTATCATAGTGCGGGGAAAGCGACCCTTTCTACATATGTTTATAATATCACCCTTTATCGTGGTCTTCTCGAGTAAACTTATCCTAATACCTCGATATCGTTACACGGCACTTCATAAGTAGGCTCTGAAATGAGTCGGTGACATACCGAACCTCTTCTACAAATCTGGCTTGGCCTTCTCGTGTGACATCGACACGAAGATGAAGAGCTGCCACTGCAGGTCTTTTCGATGGAAAAGGTCCATCAGTTTCGTCGGTGCCTCCACCATTAATGGCCAATACCTTGGTAACTCCAATCCTCGACGATTCGCGTTGCAGAATTAATGCGTCCTTCCAATTCCTCCGGAACTAATTGTAGCAATTCTCTCACAATTATACTTTATAGCTTCTTCGATTTTTATTAAATACCTAGGAGCAAGTTATTAGCACCATCTCATCACAATATATTGTAGATAATTCGTGGTGTTTTAGGTCTTTCCACATTTGACCATTGACCCAACGGTCGCGGGTAAATTCCCTGACTCTAGATACAAGTAAGTTTTGCTTAGGCAGTGCCCAAAACATCTTTCCTTTGTCTGTTACGATGCAATAACATTTAACGTTGCCGTGCGTGCATGATTCCTATGGCATCTGCAGGTACTGCACCGCAACGGGCGGCATCACGGTCCAAAGCCGACGCTCGGCGCAGGTGAACTTCAACCAGAGCTGGAGCGAGTATCGAGCCGGCTTCGGCAACTTCTCGTCCGGAAACTTCTGGCTGGGCAACGAGGCCATACATCGGCTGACCGCCGCCGGCTGGGACACCATGCGAGTGGATCTTGTCGACTTCGAGAGGAACACGGCCTGGGTGGAATATACTGATTTCCGGGTTGGTATACTCTGTTTACTATCGTAGAGCGGAGTGACAGACCATAGGCCATTACCAACTGTCTAGGTTCCCACAATACAACTGTCGTGGGAACCGATCCGGCTACCTGGACCCCGGCCTGCTAGTGTCATCCATCTCCCTCGAGTGCTCGAGTTATGGGCATGGACTATTCTAGTGTTAAGTTTTTCTTGTTTGTGTATTCCTTCCTTCCTGATTCTACTTTCCTTTACCGCCCTGTCTCTCTCTCTCTCTCTCTCTCTCTCTCTCTTGGCTTGCATGTTAGTTTTAATTAGGCCTTTAAGTGTGTTAGGGTTTTATTCCTGTTTTTTTTTTAAAAGGCTTAAGAGAGGGAGACAGGTACAGACGCGCGAGGGTCCTTTTTGTGTTTTCTGACCCGCTCCGTAGCACCCTTCAGGTGCGTCGGAGTTAATATCTTTGTCTTGCGAGGATAGATATAACGACCACAAGTCGTTGCCACTATCCGGGAATGTGGTGGGTTAAGTCTGTCTAGTATTGTTGCTTATTGTGCGTTTTCTAATGATTTTCCGGTATTTTATCGACATAAAATATTTAACAAAATAATATTGTTTAGACATGAAACTAAATGAATTATTTATAGTATAAAAGCTATAATAATATAGGTATCTTCAATATTCTTTTTTGTAATTTTAAAAATAATACGCCATAACTAATTACTTACCTCTACTTAGTATAATTATTACAGTATTAAAACCTTAAATTTTTAATTAAAATTTAATTAATTATTAATTTTTAATTTGCACATATAACATGCAATTAAGAAGTAGACCAAAGCTACTAGCTACCTAAATATTAGTACTAACATAACATAAGCCTCAGGATTTTTTGTTGGATCTTTGTTGGAACTTCATTGGTAACGCCTACTTCTAAATCCAGAGAATATTGAAAATATTCAAATGCGCTTTTCTCAACACTGTCGACTGAGTTAAATAACATGACATACACAAAAAAAAACACATTCAGTTACAGAGTTTCGAGATGTTATTTGCTTTTAATGAACGGCCTCGCATCATGAAAGCAACAAGGCTGTCGGAACTACGCCCAATAGCGTCTGCCCGACAACACAAGCCATACGAACGAAAAAGGAACTTTATTTTACAGGGTCTAGACAAAAAACAACGAAAAACCTAACGTGTTTCAAAATGATAACCTACAAATCTCAAGTGTTAACTACCCAGCTAGCTCAGACACGTGACGTTTACTAACGCCATCTATATTTTTTTTGTAGTACCTACATTTTATTCAATATTGTACAAAATGCTGATACTACCTACTCATGTTATCAATCGTCAGATTCTCCCGGAGACCGAATCCTATGAGTTGAGGATCAGGGGATATACGGGGAACGCTACCGACTCCTTCTCAACCCACAACGGATCCAAGTTTAGTACGTATGACATGAAGAATGATCTGGCTCCGACCTGTTGCCCGTGCGCCATGTCGTACGGCGGAGGATGGTGGTTCCATAGGTATGAAAAACAAGGGATTTTCTATTATTTAGAGCTAAAAAATTTCGGCAAAGGTAAAATTAGGACGCCTTCTTTTGAAAAAATGTCGTTTTTTCAAATTCATAAAGGTTTTAATTTTACAAAGCGTTTGATACCGCCTTCTATTTGTGTTATTATATTCTTGTTCTATTTTAATTTTTCCAATCAACTAGACATTTATATATATATAAATGTCTATATAATTGTATCAACCAACTCGAGGAAAGCAGTTTTCCGGAGTGAGGGGAGAGAAAAGTTTATAATACCCAATATCCTTACTTTGCCAACAGGATACCTTTTGACTTAAAACATTAAACAGTTCATTAATTACGTAAATCGAATTTGAAACAGTATATATATATATATATATATATATATATATATATATATATATATATATATATAATTGTATAATTGAGTTGTAAAGTTATTTGACTTATATTTGATGATTGTTTTTTAATAGCGGCAAATCGCCTGAAAAGATAAATGACACAATCTTTGACAATATTGAAATATTTTGAAAAAGTTTTTAATTATTTGGTAAAGTGCTGGATAGCAAAACATTTATAAATGTACTAAAGAGGTCCTGTACTTGAGAATGCAGGATGTCGGTTTAAACCCAGCGCTGAGTTTTATAAAAATGCATTTTTAACTCTCACCTGTCCTCTTTAGTGTAAAATATTGTCAAATATTATGTAATATTATGTAACCATCTAATTAAATGAAATAAGGAAAGGATGATATTTTAACAAAAAATATAAAAATAATGGATTTGTGATTACGATGAAGGATGATGGTGAAATGAGATGATTTTATGAGTGATTTATGTATGAAGTTGATGAAAAAATAAAAATAATGGATATGTAAAAGTGTAAAATTAGAGTACATGATTTGTGTGCGTATTATTTATATAATAATATATAATTGAGTTGTAAAGTTATTTGACAAGTCAAATAACAACTCAGAACTATTGTACTTTTAATTCCACTTATAGTTCGCCCTCTAGTCCCGTACTGTAGATAAAGTTAAGTATCTTTTTGGATGCGATGGTTCTAATCTCTTCTGGCTTGAGATGATTGCCTAGAAGCTGGTAACTTTTATAAATACTCTCTTGGCAACGTCTGCACCTGTCGTCGTTCGATAGGCTTAATTTGTGCAGATGTTTATTCAGCTTGCAGTGGCCTGTTAAGATTCTGGTTTCCTTAGCTGGTTTCGGCTTAACTTCAATAGCTCCGAGAGTCTTTTTTGCGAGAATCCTACTATGCGTTCTTTGGCTTGCTTTTGTCCGGGAAATTCTTGCCAGTATTTTTGGCTTTGTTTTCAAGCCCAGATTTTTAGCAGTCTGCTAGTAGTGCTTTTATGTATGCCGCAGGCCGGTATAGGGTGCTTATATTTGTTCAAAATTAGATACTAGTCGAAAGATTTCCCTTTCTTTTGAGGGTAGGATTTATGGAGACGTCCGTCACTCACTTCATCCGCAGACTAACCAATACTCCAAGTACGTTTGGCTTCCTTTACAACACGCAGTCAACCTTCCATTGATTATTGCAGCTGCTTCGAGTCCAACCTGAACGGCGTGTACCACTCGTCCGGCGCGCAGGACGACTTCCGCGGACTGATCTGGGAGAAGTGGCGCGCCGGCCAGTCGCTGTCGGAGACCACCATGACGCTGTTCCGTCGCCACAGGAGTCGGTCCGACATACCGCCGGCGGAAGATCCCTAAATTAGCTAATTATGTCGCCGGTCCCGGGTATGTGCGCAAATATTTGCAAGGACGCTCAGATGCCATGTTTGGGATGCCATTTCAGTTCAGTTCAATGCCGTCAACAACGGCGTTTATTATATCATTTTGTTTTTATTATAATAAAAATGAGTAAGGACCATTAGTCAGAGACTGTCGACGGGTCCTTTTGTTAAGTTTCTTAACTAATAATATTGCATACATAATTAAAAGGTATCACAACATGCATTTTTGGGCAAGGTAGATTTTGGCATAACAAAGTTAGAATATGAAAAACAAAAACACAACAGTAGAAATAATATAAAACCTAACATTACACATAGCACTGATACTATTTTCAAATTTGTAAATGGCTTTGCAAATACTTGCACGAATATTTGTGCATTTTTGAAAATATTTGCGCACATGTCTGACACCGGCTGCACCTTGGCATATTTCTGTTAGGTTGCAATGTTGCACAGGAGTGTTATATAAAACAGCGCACATTGGGTTACAATATTTTTGTTTTATTTTATTCAAATATCTATGGATCAAATATCTATGGCAGGAAGAGAAAAGGTATCTGCTCTATATAATAAGGCATCTTCAAATTTCTGTGAAAGCAGCAGAAATTTGAAGATGCCTAAAGAAATTTTTATAATTCTTCGAAACATTGAACTAGCTTAATCATATCACAATTTAAAATTATTTACAGCCATACACTGCTGACTTTGAGGGCATTGCATTGACCTTTTAACATAACTAAAAGTTTTATATGAAATTACAGTCAGTATAGAATTATTACTTATATCAGATGCTCTTAACTGTTGTAAAATACTTTTGTTTATTTATATTAATTTAATTACTACGGTAACACTTAGCGAAATAATTAGATTAAAAATCTTTGTAATATTAGGTACTAACGTCTACGTTCATTATTATTAATGTTTTATATACATACTGATAAGATACATTTATTATTGTGTTATAATAAAAATATTGACTCTTGGCCTCAATGGCTCATAACTTTTCTATGCATTTTTATTTTGTATTCGCAATAAAATTGTTTATGGGCTTGCGTACGAGGGAGAAACATATTGATGCTTATATCCACTTCCTTTCACTACTCGCAAAACGTTTACCTATTTATTTAATATGGATAAAATTAAATAAATTTAACTAGAGGATACAATCAAATAAAAAAACCTTTAACAGCGTTTTATTATGTACCTATGTACCTCTGAAATTTAGAGTGAAAACCGTACGAAAATCCACACATTAGTTTCTGAGATTAGCCTAAATAATGTAGTGACTATTCAATTGCTTAATAGTTTATTTTTATTAAAATAATCCCTTTTAAAAAACTTGTACCGTTAAAATTAAACCCTTCAATCGTCGATTGTATAGTAAAATATTTTTACGCAATGTATCTTTCAAGATAAAATAGAAAAGAGGAAAACTATTTGTAATAATAGTATTTCTTTTATTATAAATATATGGCAGAGTTTCATAATTTTATATTCAAGCTTGCCAAATAAAGGGTTAATAAATATAAAAAAATGAAACATTGCTATTTTCAAAATAATGGTTATTATTATCGGTTACTATAGGTATGGGCGGAATGTTAATATATCCGTTCTTTCAATAGACTATAGAATCACAAAATCTTGTTTTCGCGTCGACCCTTACCTACGATAATAGTTCTGTGGAATAAAACACACGCAAAAAATAATATTTTTTTTAATCGTAAAAATATTAAAAAGAACAAAATAATTATTAGGCACTTATTACACTAATAAGATCGTCAAATATGTATACAAAACATAGTAAATACATCAAAACTAAAAACAAGACTATAAATAATATGGCAACATTTTAACAATCATATAAAAAAAAATCGTATGTACATAAAACAAGGGCCTTATTTGACATACTCAAAATAGCGACCAAATTTAAACTGCTGTGATAATTTTTAGATTGATTTAATAATTATTATAGCAGTTCAATATTTCGTGTGGTGACCAAATTTCCTAATTAAACATCTTAGAATCTACTTACATTCATATAAATAAATCCGCAGAAAAATCATTATAAATAAACTATTTAGAGTCGGATATAAAAAAAAATAAAACAAAACGATTAATTAACAACCGTCTCATGGCACTCCAAATAAATTGTCAAATGTAAGTACGAAATAAATAAAACAAATATTGCGTAAATATTCACAATAAAATTAAGCGGAAATATTTCATATCTAATTAAAACACGAAATGACTCGAGGCAGGGTACATTTGACCTCTTTTAATCTTCAAAAATAAGGAGAACAGTGAAATCATTTTTTCAGTATTTTTTATTTCCGTTTGACGATGACGTCACAGCTGCTAACGTCGCGTGTTCGGGCCAACTCGCGACTCGTACCGGACGAGTAGCAGTTGTGACGTCAGTGCTTGGAAACCGTGCGCAATTTAAGATGCCTGACTTTGAGACGAAATAACTGTGGTTGTATTAACAAAAAAACAAATATAGACACAAAAACCATTATTTTCAAGTGTTTTACTTTATTTTTGTGTTATAATTTATCATCGCTTCAAGGACATGGTTAATTACCTACCTCAATTGTTGAATAAATATTTTTTTTATTCACTAGCGATGCTAAATATTTTATAACAAAACTTTAGGTACTAAAAAATAATTATATTATTATATAAATAACATTTAAAATAACAAAAATATCAATTGAAACATTGTTTCATCAAATAATTAGATGGCACAAATATTGTGGAATATATTTTTATAAATAATAAATACGGTTTACACTATCTATTTATTTAAATCTTTATAACTAATTGATCGTTGATTGCTTTCTTATAAATTAAAAAAAGATCAATAAAACTTTTCAACGACAGTCTTTTATATGGACAAAAAAAATAAAATACTAATAAAATATTAAAAAGTTTAAATTTTAATGATGTTTATCATCTTATTATTTATTTTCTATTTTACATAAATAATCTTTAAAAAATATTCATAGTGCAATAAAAATATTACATAATTTGAAAAATTTCTGTTTATTATCATTACCCTATTTACACGTATTTTAATCGTGTGGGGTTCGCTGTCGGACAATCGCTGTCAAGGGGCCTTTACACAACACGTGGCAAATAATTATTAAATTGGCACTAAACTCAGTCAACGGCGTTGAGAAATGCGTTTTTGGCCTGAAACAGAAGCTGGTGCCATGGCAGTCCGTCACTATTTCCATTTTAATAGTGTCGATTTCACAATTTAAAAAACAATATTTTATCTAAGTATATTTAAACTTACACTTTTAAATAAGGCCAGCCTTATTTTTACTCAAAATATGCTACCTACTAAATAAAAATTATTAAAACATAGCGCATGGCTTTTTTGTACAAACAACTTTGAATTTAAAACATTCAATATACGAAAATCCTAATTCTTATACATATTTTAATATTAAAAAACTATGGTATAGTTTTATGTATAAAAGTTATGAAAACATGTTTATTTTAAAATTGCAACTGCCAAGCTTAGTTAAAAGCATACAGAGACGACTATGCATAAAGCCGATAAATTAAATTTATTTACCTTTTAACTAATTTTCTAAGCGCTTCCACTATGAAGAACGTTAAATTTTCGACTTTAGGCATAGACGTGTCTAATATACTACTAATAGCTATGTGTACTAATGGCATTTTAATTGGCAATAATAATATTTCCAAAAATTATATCATAATTCCTATTTTCGTATTCAAACGGCCAGAATTTTGGTTCTTATGCATAGCTGAAATATCGAATAATGACAGTATTATGTATATATTTTAACATAGTAACTTCATCTATGAAGAACAACCATTGCCCGTATGCATAGACTTATACTAAAACAGTGGCACATAACGCGTGCATAATTCTTATTTTTATTCACTAAATCTAATATTTTATTTTTACCTTCGTCAACGAACGGCTAGATTTTTTGCTCTTATGCATAGAGATATTAATATGCGATATTTTAGTAAAATACATTGATGCTTTTATTTTAAAACATTGTGGCATGTTAACATCCTTATGCATAAGGCCAAATATGATATATATTATTTTACCTATTATTATAACATTTTATATGTAGGGAGTCTACGAAAAGTATTAGATTATAGTACATGCACCACATACAGTATAACTGTCATAATTATACGGGAAAATATAGACCGTGTCCCAGGACCATTCCCAAAAAAAACAGCTGTTATTTCTAGTGTTATTTGTTAAGAACCTATATCAAAATTACCGAGGAAAAAATGTAAATTTAAGTGAAAATAGTAAAATGGTCGTGTACCTAATAATTAATGACTTTGTTGTGAGCGCTCAGCTGTCGCCGTATGCCGTAACCAATTTACCATCTCTAAGGAAATATAATACATTTTTGGGATTTTTTTTCGCATTTTTCGCATGTCGATTCTTACTCATAATAGGTAGGTCAACACCGCCAACACAACAAAATCTTCGGTCATAAGAATAGCCTGGGACACCTGTATAAATACTTAGTGTGCATGCACTAAAACTAAATAACAACTTAAAATAACAGAGATATTCTACTAATTATCTTTAATTCGATAGGTGTCTGGTGACTACTTAGAAATAATGACTGTATAAAATAAATCATAACAAATATTTTTTTTATCACAGAACCAAGATAACACCAACAATAAAACCCAGCCAAAGTATTGAGAAAGTTAAAATATACCCAGCCGTTAATGGCTTAAGACGTCGTAACCTCTGTATCGTTTATTGCTAAATTAATCACTAATGATGCTTAACAATACATACCGAATATTGTTAAGATTGTCCTTATAAAGAATACATTTTATTGCATTGAACGCCAAACTATTGCTAAATGAGCGTAGACATTTTTTGAAAATAGTTTGAGTGCGTTATATTCCCTTCGCGCTCGCATTCTACGAGAAGACGCCATTTTGTCGCACGCAATGGCGTCAAAATGGCGTCGTCTAGCGTCATTACGCTAGACGACGCCATTTTGTAACATTACTAGCTATCGCACGTCATTGTCGCTTCGTAGCAGTTAGCAATATCCGTTTAAAAGTATTTTTACAGTTTCTTTTGTAAATATCATTATTAACGGGGCCGGTCCGAATAGCTAGGCAACTCAGGGCGCAGTGGCTATCCGGATTAAATCAAATTTGACCCGTGCATTAATACCATAGAGAATGAAATCGTTGCATACAGAAAAATCACATGCGTTGTGTTTAGGGGACCTACATAACAGTCCTAACTTTAATTTTCATTTGTTATTGGACCGTGTAATGAGGCCCTGACCTCACAATATATGATGTTACAAGGGATTAATGATTATTTTATTTTTTAATCGAATTATTTTAATCACATTATTTTAATCGAATAATCGTGTTGTCGGGGTGACGCAGTGCTGCTGCCGTGTTATTGTCTTAATGTTACGTAGAACATTACGCAACAATAATTGTGTATTTTGTTACTCGATTCAGACGACAGTAACATCGCAGCCTCAAAACTATTATGAGCAAAACGAATATTCCTACCAAAATTCCTTAATCAACAGATTACTTCGGGACAGGAATTTACCAAGACTCCTTTAAAAAATAATCTGGGTCTGCTCTCTGAGAGGAATCCAGGATACATTCTCATTAAATATTAATTTACTACTTTCCATCTAATGGTGTATTCTTCAGGGATAAGACCTCATATTATAGATAAGGCATTTTTTAGGTAATATACAATTAATTTGGGGCCCTAATCAACAAAACTAAATGTTCCTGTGCTAGAGTTTGGGTAGATTGTGGTAATGAGGTGTTAAAAATGATATGACTGTGCGGCATGAGGCCACGAGTCGAACTGCTTAACCGCTAGACTACCACAATCTCAAAAGTTATGTAATAAGAACCTACAATATACAATATACCGATTTTTTTTTTTTTTTCACACGAGGCATCATTTATCTCGGCAGTTATAAATTACAAAAGTATATCTAACCAATTCATCTGTATAATCATGTGAGGATAATATTGTGTTAGTGAATACAGACATTAGTGTTCAACTGCCAAGATAGTTTACTACAGAAACAAACATTGGACATCAGTGCTTGTTTGCACGTGTCCGCCGAGGGTAGCAACAGCCGATTGGTCCACGCCGCTGTGACTGAACTCGTGGCCGACATGTCGCAACCTTCACCTGTAACGACAAAAAAAAACACAATAGTGAGTTGGTCTATATCGACAGCTAAACTGGTCTCGTGGATAAAATAATAACTCAGGGAATAGTTTGATCACTCGATGCACTGCTTTCCACGATTCGTCAACTCATTTGATTACATTTTTCCAATATATGTATTTTGTTGCCAAAAAGATCGTAAATTAGTGCAAATAAATTACAAGATATTGTATAATCAAATAACTAATTTGGCCTGAGTTCCGAATAACTGAGTGAGACTCACAGGGATCCTTTGTATTTTGTACCCATTGCGTCTGGCTAATTTGGGATTATGCGTGAGCGGGTGGATGTAGAGGCCTCAAGCCGTTGAAACTACAAACCGACTTCTAATGCAACGGCAAAGTTGGCGCCTTGCCACTTAATATCGAGAAAATGTCAGTGAATCGAGTGCGGGGCTATCCCAAAAGATTTTCGATTCGATCGCCCAGGAACGTCCGGTGAGTCCACTCCTGGCAACACCACGTCCAGGCGCCCATAGAACTGACGCTATCAGTACAACTATTAACACGCGTCGGTATCTTATTTATTTTCCTTCACATAACGCGATTGGATTTTTTGCATAACTTACACGGGAAACCAATTAAAATAATAAAAACGTTTATTTTGTTGTGACCGTTTGTAAAATGCATTAGATATGGGTAGATAACAGATCAATGAAGAACTCAGCGCTGGGTTAAAACCGACATCCTGCGCTCTCAAGTACAGGACCTCTTTAGAACCTTTATAAATATTTTTCTCTTTACATCCTACACTACACAAAAAAATAATAAACCTTTTACAAAATTTTCAATATTGCCAAAGTTTGTGCCATTTATCGAACAGACGGTTTGCCGCTAATAAAAAACAAACTTCAAATATAATAAATAAGTCAAATACCTGTACAGCTTAATTTATTTACGCGTGTAACTTTTTCAAGTTTTTTTTTTAGTTTAATACCGAAATAATTTCAATTAACAAAAATCGACGGTCACTGCCTTCTTTGGTACAGACGGCGTCTGGTTAAGAAGGCAGAGGACATCAGTGTAGTAGGTGCTAGTCGCTTGTTGGTTACATTGAGTAGGCATTGTATTGGTATTACTACTGCTCTGAACATGTATGTATTTTGGTTTATATGAATAAATAAATAAAAATAAATACAGGATGTCCAGTAAATAGTGGATAAATTTTAAGAGGTGGTTGAAGGGATCATTTGCGACAAAAGTGTAGTTAATATTTCGCTGATTATGCCATTTTACTGGCAACATCGCAATACATTTTATTTTGTGTTTAATCTAGCGATTTATATTATTACAAGCTGACCCGGCGAACTTCTTACCGCTTCAGAATCAATAAATGTTACGTTAACTTTTTAGCTGATTTAAATAAGTTAAATGTATGAAGTTAGATAGGACGTCCTTCTCAAGCAACCCCAGGAACTACTTCATCAGTAACAAAGTCGTGGAAGCATGGAATGGATTGCCAGAAAGTGTCGTAGAATCAAAAACAATCTAGACGAACATATAAGAAAAAAAAACAGAGAAAAAATAATAACAATTTTGTTACTGAATAATATCAGCTATGCTGCCTGCTGTAAAATAATAATAATAACATCCGGTTTTTTTATTAAGAATACTCAAAATGAATTAAGTTTAATAAATGTATTTTAATTATCGATGCGCGCACAATGACAAATGTGATAACCTCACAAAGTGTACAATGTCGAAGGCAACTTACCGTTTGAAAATATAATTCCACAGAATAAAAGCCGTTCCATACAAAATGTATGAGAAAATGAATTTTTTTAGTGAATTTTTCGATGTTTTAATATTTTTTCTGCTATTCGGGGCGGAGACAAATTCAACGAATCAAACATCATAAAAATGTGTTCAGCCGTTTTTAAGTTATAAATGTAACTGACTTGACTTTGTTTTATATATTACAGATTGAATACAAAATATATTCAAATAAGCATGACCCACCAGGGCGAATATAAATCTATATACCTATCACGACGGTTGGCTTTTGCAATGGGTACCATGTCATGATTTCTGGAAAATTTCGACATATCTTCGCATTTCACATCCCCTCTATCTATATCACTTTCTTGTGGACACGGTAACTGCCGTAATTCTACACCAATTACTTTCAAATTGATACATAATATTTAAGAAAACAAAATTTAGTGGAAAATAGGGAAGGCAAGCCACTTTGTTAAAGATTATTTTCATCCAGCAGGTATCGCAAAACCTATCATTTTTTTTAATATGACAGACGACGTTTGTCCCCGTTCCTCCCGCGGCAAACAGCGCCATCTGTTATTTATACATTTCGCGAATTCAGCGCGTGGCCGCTGGCGCCATGCACTTCCGATTGCGTCAACGGGAACGAGGATCTGGCGACGGGGCGATGATGGACAAAGATATTGGAATAGCTTTATGACTGGTTCACGGCCATATTTGCTAAAGCGACCGAATGCGAATCGTTCACACTCTAGAGATGTCGCTCGGAACACTTGCGTAAATGAGAATACCGCTGATACCAAAATAACTCGGTTTATGATACGATAAGATAATTTATTTCCTTAAACAAACTTGTACAGGAATGAACATTACATATTATTGGTACACACACTTACATTTCAAATGTAAAAGGCAAATGTAGAAGCCGTTTGATATAGATTTCAATTATTACACCTTTACCTAATTTAGTGTCACTTAAATCTAAATACCTTAAAACTACTTATACATATTTTTTTCCGGAACATATTTCTTCAGCCTATGCTTTAAACTCTTGGCTATGGCCCTTACAGTAGAGTTGAGTCGTTCGCCGTATTTTCGCGAACCGGGTCAGTCCTGATCGGTCATCGTGTTGAGCCGGGTCGCGACACCCGTTCGTTCAAATTAATTCGGATGCAATCTGGATGACTGAACCGCGAGTGACCGTTCATTAAATGCAATTTATTTTAACGACATGACATAAATATTTATATAGAAAATAAACAGATAAACAGAATCTGAGTATTACTTATTAGAATGTACTTTAAATTAAAATTTAATCGTTAAAATCGGATTTCAGGTTATTAAGAATCATACGCAGTTATGATTTGAAAATAATATTTGTGAGGCTGTGATTACCATTCCAGCTTTCAGAATCTACTCTGGCACAGAAGTAGCGACAATTTTATTATATTAAAACACTATTTAAACACTGCACACTCACACGGGAGTGTTAGATATGCTTTCTGAACCTGCTGATTGTCAACTGTCATATTTATAACCTCTAAATTGCGCCCTTTCGTCAACGACCGAATCGATCGCTGGCCACGTCCAGCGGTTAAACGACCCGTTCAGTGATTACTCGGTGACGCGTTATTTATGAACGGGTCACGAACGACTCAACTCTACCCGAATTCAATACCCGAAGACCGACTCGTTCAATAATTGTCAAATCTCTAATACACTTCAGTTTTTCTTCTTTTTCTAGAAATCAGACATTTTATTTTTAAAAAGGTCCTTGTTTTTAAAGGTTGCCTCCGAAATTAACTATTAATAAGTTAAATCAAAAATTATTTTTAGTTATTGGGAAAAAATGTTTTTCCTTACAATACAGTTTATTTAACTGCTCCCAACATCGCGAAAAGGTCTTTCACGCTCGATTGTGTTGGCTAATGAATTTAATAAACGTTTTTATATCTATCTATTTACCAACATGATTCCAAACGGCCAGTAACACGCATGAAAATTCAGTTTCAAATTGAATTGAAAATACAGTCGGAATATTTAATATAAAACTATACTAGATGCTAAAATATTGTCGAAGAGCTTCAACATTTTCAAATTTCATGGAAACTGTCAATTTCATATAATTAAGTTCATATAATTCAAATCCATGAATTAGATAAAAATATATCCGGTAATGTGTCATGACAACATACCCCCATTTTAGGCCTCTACGCCTGTTAAAACACGAAAATACCTATTCTATTCTTATCGGCTTCATTTAAATGCTTATGTCCGCTGTAAGAAGATTATTTTATTTATTTTTCCTATACAGAAAAATTACGACGATAATTTTACCACCAATACATTGAAATACCTAAATTTTTCCGTCGTGATACAGGTGCAAAAAAATAGATTTGAAAAATTATAAATAAATAGTTAATTACAGATTATAAAAAACTAAAAAAAAAATACTTTTGAGACTGTAACTTAAGTAACAATTAAAGTAAATATATATATTTATTATAAATATATAAATAAATATATTTATTTATATATTAATTCAAGTTTTTATGTTGACAAGTTCAAACTCTACAAAACTCAACAAGTTTAGCTGACGAGAAAAATCACGGAAAAGGATCAAATCGATGATCTAATTTATAATTATGTTAAATATACAGTCAAACTCTTTTAACCAGATTTTTTGTTAGAGTAGATTCTTACCAATCCCGAAGAACCTGCGTATTATAAATTGCATTAAGTGCAAGAAAAACCAATTTATGAGGGCGCATATGCCCATACAACAAATTGATTTCTATTACAGAACAGAAAATGTTACCTAACACAATTCTGTTCTTGGCCATCAAAATGCTAAACGCATTATATTCGCGAATTGTCCTGGAAAGATTTTTCTTAATCCAATGTTCGATTTTCCTCTATCTTTTTATATGATTTTACGAGCTTACAATTTCGTGTGTTTCGCGCGAAGTAACTATATTTACTCTATCTATAGCGAAGTTGGTTTCATATGAATGACCATATTTAAATCTATACCATATTACCATACCATAGAAAATCATATATATATAGTAAAATTGTATAATGTTTTGCTTAAATACCGTATTTCGATTCCTTACGATATAATATATAATACAATTTTACTATATCTAAACGATTTGCACGTAATATGCATATATTTTACACTTGTACTTTTATTTTTAGCCATGACAATTTATTTTCATATATCCTACGTTGAAAGTAAGTTATTCTTGTAAATATTCATTAAACCATTCACTTCTCATTTATTTCACGTCATATTCGTTACATTTTCACTGTTTTTCATAATTATTGTTTCTTTTTAAATCATTTTTTTACTACTTTAATGAAAGTTTGACCGTATTGCATAAGCGCACAGATGGATAGGTGAGAGTGAAAAGCTTTCATAAAACACAGGCCTGTATTTAAACCAGCGTGCATTACCTCAAGCGACGCAACTATCTGTGCGTTCAATATTAATTTTTCTTCGAACATTCTGGCTATATAATTCGTTTGAAAATTTTCAATTTTTGCAATATTAAAAGGAATTCGAATTTTCCAAATGTCAATATACTGTCAGACTTTTATATAAGTAGTGTAAACTAACGGCGAGTGCCTATTATAACATAAGGAATCATCTAAATACCTACTATATATATATATTTAAAAACATAAGTATCTAAAGGCGTGACCTGCGAGTTAAACGTGTTTAAAATTCATACCATTATCAGCAGGTTAGAAAATAATTAAAAGTGTAGCTTGTCTGAGCCTCAAGGTCAAAGGTACCAACACAGTTCTGAGCTGGTGATAATGTGATAACCCGGCCGCTAAGGGTCACAACAACGCGGAGCGGTATCCCGCGGCGGAGTTTCCAGGCGTAAACATAGTTGAGCTTAATTCAGTCTTTTTATATCACAACCTAGCAATTCATCCATACAAACACCTTGGACTATCTTATTTGTAGATATTTTATAGATGGAAAATAAGCCTCGAAAATTCTGCATTTTTCCCTTTGGGTTATTATTAAGCTGACTGGCTGATTAATCATCGCCCAGCTCAAACCGCTTAACATGCATTCTCTTTATGACGCAGGCGCCCACTAAGAAAGTAGGATTTTTAGAAATTGCCCGCCTAAGAGGGTAAAAATAGGGCGTGAACATTTTATGTTTATGTTACCATTTTCGGTCTTCCATCGCGTGAACTCATTATAAAATCAGATCATCCGTAATTTTACTAAGAAATCTTAATGGCCTGAGGGTGCTCGGGGAGAGATAGTTTTAATCCTAAGAATACCATTATTCATATCGGAATATCCGCTCGAGTTAAGGAGAATACAGTCCCTTTCAAGGTGTGCTTAGTAATAAATCTCAAGGACAGTCACTGAAAATAGCCTGCATCGTGACAAAATATCTGAAATCTAAATAATATTGAAACGCATTCTACCCCCTAGGGGTTACATTTCGGGGTTTCAAAATAGCACGGTAGTCGCTTAACCGCCGAAGGCCAACCCGGGGTTGAAGAGCTAGTTTAGTTATAAAATAAATAAATACATTATCGTATTATGTCATTAGTTGATCAGTGCGTATCCGAATGCTTCCCCCATGAAAAGTAACGAGATAAAAAACAGTAATCATCAATTATGATTAATTTATAAAGATTTAAAGCCAAATCCAACTATTTACTGAACGTCAGGAATCCATTACTGTATAGCTTTGTGATCATTTATTTATTTATCTATGGCATATTTTGAAGTAACGTGGAGGCAATGACCTATTTAAAAATAATTGTCATATTGCCCTTGAATTATTGCTATTATATAAACACGTTTTCCTATCTAAATATGTCCACGCGAAGACATCGAATTATCAGCCAGCAGATAAAATAAAAATATATAGTCTTTGTGTCGCCATTAAACCAAACATTCGATGCGGTAGAGTCAGGTAAATAAACGCGGCGCGTGCGAGTTTGCATGGCTTCATAGCAACTTCCATGAAAACACGATTTTAATTTATTATAAAAATATACATTTATAAAAATACCCATTTTTATATTAATTTAAATACTTTTTTTGGGCTGTGGATACTGCAACATCGTTACAATATTACAACTTGAAGAGAAAACTTTATACCCCCTTTAAAGCATATCGCGCGCACGGAGGAGTGTGAGATTTGGCATAGTTAAAGTTTATTTGTAAAAATGTATCTATAATATATATTACAAATACATTAAATTAAATTAAATAAAACGTTCGTACAACTAACAGCTGATTGACAGAATGAGTTTCGAACTGTGAATTTTGTGTGATCTTAAATGTTCCTTTTTCAATAGTCTGTCAATGTCAATATTAAGGCAAAATAATTGTTAATGCCATCTTATACTTTTAAGAATTTAAAGTCTCAGTTTTACATGAAAAAATTAAAACTGACAATGAATTGTATCAAAAACTAAATACAAATACAAACTGCAATTGTTTTTTTTTAACTGTTATTAATATTCAATTTAAAATTGCATATGTATTGCAGGGAATTAAGGCAAACAACACGCGCTAATGGCGTATTCGTACATGCTCAACGTAATAGGACAAAGTTAAAAAAAAGTATATCCAATGATTATAAAGGTATCACCTCAATAAGAATCTCAAGGCGACCACTATAATATTATAATATTATGTCATCGGTTTATTTAAAATGTTGTTAATGTTCACAAGAGCAATGAGTATAGCAAAAAAAAAATAAGTTTATATATACACCGTCTCCCAATAAAAAATCCAGCTAATTTGCCCTGCGGTTTATAGTATTATTTGTATAGACGATATGTGAGCGGTAGAGCGCTGGTTTAAATAAATCACATTTATTATTTCGTTTTAATTTTCGTTAACCCCAAGTGTATTATCATCTGTTGTAAGTGCGTATACAAAATTTCAGCAAGATTCGACTGTGGGAAGTGGTTCAAAATTCGATTATAAGATTTGAGATTTGATGCATTTGATGTAGTAAAAAAAAAGGTATACGAATATATATCCCTAAGTGTACTCCGGCAAAATAATTGTCTTTGACCTGAGCGTTTAGTCTGACGTTCAATGTGGAACGTTGCCAAAGTTATATTTGTAACTTTTAAAGCGGGTAGGAGTACAATTTATTATAACGCAAATAAGTACTGCGCATAAAAATGCACCGTCAGAAAACGGTTAAAGAAGTCCAGGCCCTACGGGTCCAATAATTAATTTTAGTTTAATACAAGACACTATGAAAAAAAATGTGTCCAAAGTTTCCTTCTAATGAACTACATACTTTATTACCTTCTTATACGCAGTGTATCAGTTTTTATTTTACTCATAATTGGAAATACCAAAAATTAAGGAAACAGTAGCAGTTTTATTAGGATTATTTTCATTATTTTCCCACCGACCTATACGTTTGCGTTTTTCCTCAAATACCGTTAGATCACGCTGAAAGTTTGGTCTCATCGCATTCTGGACCGTTATTTGGTTGATTATGAAACACAGAATCAATATTATGTCTAAAAACTTACTTGAATTTGCATCCTTATAAAATAAACTATGCTTCTGTAGATTTATTTTCTCGTTTCTTGTATTCAGAGAATACGTTATTTAAATGTATTTTGTGTGGTAGACTTTTTGAGGCTCTGAAATTTTAGCTAAAATAAAAATTTAACCTATCAATTCCATAGCAGCCTAGCTGTTTAGAAGATAAAACGATACACATGACTACAGTGTTGGTATGGCCGGGTTGGTTTGAATTACCTCAGAATTACTGTCAAATTTATTTAAGCCTCTTACAAATGGTGTGCACGGTCTGAATTAAGGCTCCAACCAACCAATCCAAATTACCTCGGTTGGAAAGATCGTCCAGCTAAAATCGAACATCTTTTTACGAAGGAAACTGTCAGGTTGGATTCATTTCTTCCTAGAACTATTCGCGGACGGATTTCCCTGAGTAGATATAAAGCCAATTCTGGAATATGGATTCCAAGTATGGAGATTCGAGTATGGAAAGGCGAGTATTCAAAATCCCACAAATTCTACAAAATAGAACTTGATGCTCATGTCACTCAATGAAATGAGAATAAGAGGGTATTTAATTGAGACTCACAAAATACTAAGTGACAGTAGTCACGAAAAATGTAATATATTTTTCATTTAATTAGCTACCCATATAAGAAAAAAAATCGGTGGCAATGCGCCTCCCTGTGGTACGCCACTAGTAACTTACTCTCTTGGATATAAGATTGTAAAAACATTACTATCGGTATTTTTCTTTAGCATAATACATCAGCCTATATATGTTAATTGTGATTATCAAACTGTTAAGTGACTACTACGATTACCCTCATATGAAAAGTATGAATTAAATACATTTACTAATACAAAAGTTTAGCACAGATATAACCTACTAACTTAATAAAAATAATATTTAGACCTTTTCCCCAAACTGAGACTATGTTTGAACATAGATTGGTAGCTAAAAAATACCATCACCTGTCAATACCAGCAATATCACCAATATATTGTAATTAATTAATATTAAAAAAGGCAAAATTAATCTACAAACTCCTCCAAAATATTGTTCGTAAGTAAATAATCGCAAGTAGTTAATCCTATATATTTCCTTAGTAATCTTATTGCACTACCGAGCCATTAAAAAAATAAATAAATAATAGGTTGTTTAATTTCCAAGTTCATGTCACTGCGCACAGTTTATCGATAGGTTAACGCAAGATTTTTATGTTAGACATGATAAATTTTCCACAGGACTGCCGTAGAGACGCCATCGAAAACAGGCACAAGCCAGCAACCTGTTTAGTTCTACTGGCACAAACATTCACACAATTAAAAGTAATAACCTTTTTTTCGCTCAGTAAACTCGTAAGTATTTTAATGTGTTTTCAATTAAATTTTTAAATGTTACTTTAATGTAATTCATTTTTAAATACTCTAAAATAGGAAATTTATCACATTATAGCCATTCGATGGCTAATTTCACAAATCTTCTATGACAATTTTTCATCGAAATACTGTTTTTGGTACCAAAAAACCGCTTCTGATGACCCAAAACCTCACATAAAATGCTATATATTTACTTTGTTTTATGCCACAGATTTCTGCAATTCGTAGTACATTTAAGTTCTAGGTTCACATAAGTCGCATATCAAAACAGGGTAGAAATTAACAATTCATATTTTTATAATTTCCAAAAATATGTATTTTTGTATCATATTGCATATATATTTCGTCATAAATACATATACATGGTCAGTAGTATACTTTTAAGGAGTGATTCTGGACAACTTTTCTTCAACAAGTTTTGAAATAGCTATTGAAGTTTGGTGCGCGTATTAAACGAGCGGCTGTTGCATTAAACGTGAGACCTATCCAATCGATTTACATAATACATACATTATTTGGCAAAACTACCTATCGTTTACTGCCGTCAATGCATTTGTGGGTACGGTGCCGCTTGGAGTTGGTCGGTCTTTAGGATTCTTTTATCTTTTAAGGGCGGTTTATTTACAAAGTTGTTCAATATAACGTCACCTATTAAAAGGATGCTTTAAGTTCATCCTGTATATTTTATTTGAAACAGTTTTTTTTTATTATCCTATAAAGATTTTGGATTTTAGCTATCGCATTAAACGAGTAATATCCGAGCATTTAGACAATAATTTAATATGGAATACATTGAAAATAATTTGAGATTCCTGCTAGTTTGTGCCGCTAATCTCGGACTGTTTGTCATGGCCTTTCAAGTGAGTACTTCTCTTCGTATGCATTTATCGTTCACATCCTTGCAAAGATCGCAGACATCATGTTATCATTGCATTGGTTTTGTCATTGCTAATAATCTACATTCTACAGTATTAAATTATCGTAATATCAAGTTACGCAACTACGCCCAATTAACGAGAATAAATTGATAAAGTTTCATTTTTCAATACTATTATAATTAATCGTATAATTCAGGATTATAGATTGTATAATTTTATACCTAATGTTAATGTGAAAGAGTGCAACATTCCAAACATTCAAATATTTCCGCATGCATAAAATTTTAATTTTCTTTCTAGAAATTGATTTTGATTTACTGTTTGTTCCTGGGCTTGTTAAGATAGGTATGATAAAAAAAAACACTTTTTCCCACCCCTAGGACTAATGGTTGGTGATATCAAAAAAGTTTACTGAAATAAGTTTTTAGCCCTTATCTAAAGAATAATATAAAAGTTAAATGAATTCGATATCTCATATACTAAGAAAGTTATAGCAAAATTGCACTTTTTCGAAAAAAATCCCCAGGTCTGATCTTGACCGAGATTTTGTGATCTTAAATGTTATGTATCAATTTGAAAGTGATTGGTGTAAAATTACGGCAATTGTCGTGTCTACAAGAAAGTGATAGTGATAGAGGGGATGTGAAATGCGAAGATATGTCATTTCCCGGAAGTCATGACACGGTGTCCATTGGAATAGGTAGCTTTCCTAAAGAAATCTACCTAAAAGCTGTTAATAAATGTTTATTGGAACGGAACTTATACACAGTGTAAAGGAATTTGTCGTTTTCTTTTGCAACTATGCAAACATATTTCAACTTAAAACTTTTTTATTTTGTCATGGTGATATCTTGGATAACTTTGGTTTTTGATATTTCCTGCGTAGGTCCTTCATTAGATCTCGTTAAATTATATATTAGATCTCGTTAGATTATTCATGTTAAACTATATTTGTTTTATTTTATTTTTAGAAAATTTACTATTTTTGTTACCGTATTGTTGTAAATAATGTCATATATGTACACGTTTGCATATTGCTGAAAATATATGATCTTATCTTATTAATCAATTGAAGTGGGTTTGTTATAAGTTTTTCGCATTTTCCTAAATGTTGATGTTGTTGGAAATATATTCATTTGAACATACACACCTTAATAATTGTATTGTATCAAACATAACGATAATGATGACGTAATACCTTCTTTTTAGATATTTTCTGGGAATGCAGATGACAGACACTGATTTTTTATAGATTTTAACAGCTGTTTTCAAGAAAATGTGTGTTTGCATTTGGCTGTTAATTTAGTTTGCGTAAGATAATGATTTATTATCATAAACATTACCAACATCTACAATTGGTATAAAGCTAAAACAGGATATATTAAGATAAGATAAGATAATTAATTTTCCGAGACATACAAAAAATATACATAGGAATGACATATTAATTTATAACATACAACAATGTGGAAACCAAAATACATGATGAAGATAATAAAATACACAAATAAAACAAATTCAATTTAACATGTTAGAAAAATAAATATTTAATGAGATCTAATAAAGTACCTACACGGGAAATATCAAAAACAAAAATATTAATAAAACTAAAAAATAATACTAGTTATTAAAACTTCTCAAAACCGTACAAACATGTTTTTCTAAAAGTAACTGCTTATTGAAAATAGCGCGATTTATACATTTATCTACAGGTTTTCCGAGTGCAATAAATTCTCCTCGTACAAGTATCCAATTCTATTGATCCAAAGGTCGCAGGTTCAAATCCACTCATGGTCATACCATTTTTAACGCTTCATCTCCCCTGACTTTAGTACAGGCATATTTGACCTAGTTGATTAGGGCCCAAAATAATTGTGTATGACCTAGGTCATAACAATTATTTAAAAAAAAAATACATAATGATGTATTTTTTTATTAAAACCTTTAATGAATGATAGTAGTTCGTATTCACACCAACTATCTGGAAAATTGAAGTAATTTGCCTAGTATTAATATGATCATTTGGCTATAGTTATACGATACAGTACTTAATTATAATTAACCTCTAAAACAGAAGTTATATCTCAAAGAAAAGACGTTCATCCAGCGCATCTGACATGACCTAACCATGGCGCCCGTGTCTTAACATCGGGCCATTTGCGTAAACAAATTGTTTCCAATGACATAAGTTCTGGCGCACGATGAATGCACGTTAGTAGCTCGGGCTAGTTACGCGCGAATATAAAACTATTACTTTATTTGAAGGTGGAGGGTGAGGAACAGAATTCGGCATCGATATTAATCAAGTTCAGGCAAGGGCGGTTCCAGAGAGGGGGCAATCCCCCCCCTACCCCCACCCTGCCAACACAAAAGAAAATCGTGATTTGTTCAGATTTTTCATTGGGGAAGAAACAATGTATTTTTGTTCCGTCAGATTATTGTATGTTATAAATTATAATATATGCCTATCCTATGTACATTTTCGTATGACATTTTCGTAGGTATTTGTTTATTTAATTTTATTATTTTTTTCTCTAGTTTTATGTTTATTTTTATTCTCCTGCATTTGCAGGACTTGATATGTTTACTTTTTTTTATATTTTTTTTTGTTCTTTCTGCTTTTACTGTTTATGTAAATTGTCTTGTGTATTTAAATAATGTATTAATTTTTGTTCATCTTATTTTAATGTAATTCCTATATACATTATGTATTCATGGAAAAATAAAAAATTGAAATTGACAATCACCAATATTGTGAAATGGCGATTTTTTTCATCAAACTATTTTTACTGGGGTCCAAAACACTCAAAAGTAGTATAAAACTGTGTTTTAGGACTCATTTTTTTTTTTAATTTCCCTGGGGAGACCCCCGCTTATGATAGAGTGGGGGGAACTCCATAGCTCCCGGAACTTTCCCCTCCGCGTGCCCTCTCCTAAAAAGACTTCTCGATGCGCCCATGAGTTCAGGGTATCACTCCTGCAGTTGGTGGCAGTTGAGTGTAACACTTCTGTAAACGACGTAGTCATTCGTCGATCTTCGGGCAAAATAACGAATGAAACGCAGATATTGCGAAGAACAGATGCGTAGTTTTAACCTCTGCACGAGAGGTCAGAGAAAAATATGTCGGGAAAAACCCTCCCGCACCCCTTCTCGCGTAACGCGTACCTAAGTTGCGAACGTGGACTTTTTCTTATTTTATTTGTTTTGTATGAAATGTGTGTTAGCTACTGGCGCGAGTGGGATTCAATGTGTGAGTCGACGTCGACTCTGTCAAAAACATTAGATAGATAAATGTTCGAGTGATGATTGTCACGCGACGATGTCCTGTTTAGAACAAAACCGGACATCTTTTCAATACTGATTAGCACAATAATAACAAGTCTGCGGCCAAAAGCAGTTTTGCTGAAGGTCAGAGAGTTCTTTGACATCTCGCCTGTCGTGTGACATGGCATGCCCTCCACTTCTGGGGTCTTATACTCCTGCCGAAAGGTGATTTTCCGCCTTTCGATATTCTTTGACCTAATCGGCAGTACATTTACTAGACTTAAGGTGACCATTATACTTACCTAATTATTAAACATTAGAAAAAAAATGTTGAATATTGAATAAACGTTGGATATACCTTTGTTCGAGGTGATATATATACAGATTAGACAGAATTAAGGCGGTATTCATAGTCCCTATTACGTGTAAGAAACTTTATCAAGGCGCTCGTATAAATTCCCTTTGCTGTTTCGTTCGCTAGCTCGCGCTCGGGTAAGGCCGTCCAATGACCCGGTGCGCAGCGCACGAACGATTTAATATTAACCTACAGTTTTTTTTCTCTGAAACCATGATAAATACGAGGTTGAAACGAATCACGTTTGAAATCGAAGGGTCAATTAACTGGTTTTTTTATCGGGAATGGTCTTGGGACACGGTGCATTTAGAACTACCCGAATCAGCGGTTAGTCTGATGAAAAGCGTTAAAATAAACAAATAACATATAAAAAGGGCGTCTCATAGTTTTCTAGTTGAATTGTGAAATCGCTTATCGATAGTTGAAAACGATGCATTAAGAGCCATAACGCACTCGAATTGCATTTTATGCATTGTTTTTGAGGTCAAATATAAATAAATAAATAATGGTATTTTCGGGAATTCGCGTTTCATCATTTTTACACTGCTAGACGACCGCTGCCTTCACCGGGCACCAGGTACATTTAAATTGGGATAAAGAGAATTTTGAATTGATTAAATTAAATTGAATGCAACAGCTGTCAGCAATGTCACAATCACCCGAGGTGTCGACGTGCCATAACCGGGTTAAACCGGATATCTGTCGTGCGCCGGCGTTCGGCACGACCAACAGAAGTATCGTACTGGGAAGGACCACCGTCTGCTCACGATAGAACGCCCACAGCGTTATCTAATCGCGGTCGCGCAGATCACTCAATGAATTAGTATCAGTATTCTGATGAATGAGGATATTATTACAGGTCCAACAGATGGGCTGAGTTGGATGAGGGTAAAGCTTCTAGAGTAACTCGTCTACTGTCTCTAAAAAGAGACAATCTACGAATACTTATTAGGTAATACAAATTACGTCAAATACCCAACCAGTCTCCTAGATCGTTCGTAAGTACATTATTTCTATGTTATTAGCTTCGTAGTAAATAAATAATTGCGAACCTGGTTTAGGTATCGTCCTGGATTTAGGGAGTATTTTTATTTAAACGCGGCCTTATGCATAGTCGAGTTAGTATGCTCAGACCCAGATCTGCCCTGGCTCAAATGGACTAGTCGAGAAATTGAGTAGGTAGCGGCCATTTTGGTTAAATAAATTATAGCGAGTGTTATGAACATTTAATGTTCACAAAAGCGTCGTGCTTTTGGAAATAGCATAAACGCAATATTAGTCACAATCGAATGGAGCAAAATTTAGAGACAAACTATTATTTCAATTTTGATCTTATTGCCCATATCAATATAAATCGACAATGCGACGAGCGCTTTGACATTTATGTAATTTGCTTAGAAAGCATTAATTTATTGTAAATTAGTTAATATTACCAATGATTTCGGCACCTGTCACATTTTGCGAAATTGTAATCATTGGATAATGTCTATATATTGCTTTCAAAGTCGTATTTCAGGTCAATTTAGTCAATTTCATGAATGCGTTCGTTTCCGCGTTTAGGTACTCCAACAAAACGTCCATTTGGTTTTCTTGTAATTTTGTTAGATTTGAGCAACCGGTTCATTCTGAGTTTCATATCATTTACAGATAGTGTTGCACCTAAATACCCATTTTCCATTGAATATTTTTACCAGCAGGATAGCGTCCGCTGCGGGTAGATATTCACAAATTCATAATGAAATCCGATTTTGGATAAAGAAGTATTTGTTTGACGGAGCCAAAAATATTGACTTTTTTGTAGTTATAAAATCACTTAAATCTTCTCACATAATGTCAAGAAACGACTAATAAATCTGTTACTGTAGTGAGTACTGGCGTGAGTCACCAAATAAGTATTTGATATAGTCACATAAAATGACAATGTGGTAATTTATGTAGTAAATTCATTTAAAATATTGTTTCCTAACTCATTTTTTGTTATAGGGTGGGCGTAGAAGTTATTAGAAGGACTTTTTAGGACCAACCCATCACTACAACGCTTCAATAGTGAATGGAAAATATATATTTACCAGTATGGTGCACCGCCTGACCAGCCATTCTGCGCCGCGTTGCCCGTCTTCACCCTTCCGAAGAAACTTTCGACCTTGACGTCAGGGCTGGGCTTCTCCAGAATATAATTCGTTCCTCCGTTACTGTCCCAGAACTCTTCGCCCTGGCACCGAAAGCACACGCAGAACTCCAGCCGCTTCGAATGCGTCGGCAGCTGCACCTTGAAGAAGAACGTGTCGAATTCGCACGTCGTGCTCGAGTACGCGCAGGTGGTGTCCTCGCTGGTCCTCCACTCGTCCGCGGTCGATCTGATCACGACCTCCTTGGAGAAGTGCAAGTTCCTCACCTTGACGGTGCCGGTCAGGAAGCCCTGCGCCTCCTTCACGATGACGTTCTCGAGCGCCACGTTCTTCTCGAGTATTCGTTTCCTGAAGCTCACGTACTCGGAAGCCGGCTGCACGAAGCGCATTTCCCATTTATTATCCGTTTGGGTCTTGTGCCGCGGCGGCGGCGAGTCCGATAAGGTCGTCCAGAAGGGCGGCATATGCGAGGGTTCCGCCATCACTCGTACGTGCGTCAGCGAGAGTCCTCGATCGTCCGCGAACACCACCTTTCTCTTTTCCCTCGCTTGGCCGTTTTGTTGCAGGCATGATCTCGACGGCGGTTTCGCTTTGTTGCACAGAGGCGAGAGCCTGACGGCGGTGAAGAAGGCCGGCGCTGATCTCCTGGTGAGCATCGGCGGCGGCTGGGCGGGCTTGGCGGTCGCCGGCGCGAACCACAGCGGCCCGCAGTCCGAGAGGAAGCCGGCCGGGGGACTGCGCCCGTACGAAGATGGTCCTTGGGAAGTCAGCATCATGTCAGCGCGCTCATTTGCCACTAGATAATGTTCGAACACACGGCCGTCATTTCGTTCACATGTCAATAAATAAACTCGCGCGTACCCGTCGTGCGTTCGTGTCGTCGGATCTCACAGCGCGGACCGGATCGCGACCGACACTGGCTGACGGCTCCTCACAACTCGCAAGTCCGATGTGTTTTGCATTGAATTTTTCGCACTTCAAATTTCCTGATTAAATAACCGAACGGATCACTTGTCGGCTCGCGGGTCACGATCCGAATCGTGAACGGGTTTCGTAACCCGCTGCGTGAACTGTTTCATTTTTTTTAGGTATTTTACTTTCTAAACCCCTTAGGTAAGGGAAGTATTGTTAGATATCAGACAAAAGATGACTTTCGCATTTTCAAGAAACCTGAATCCATTTTAGCCGTTTTTTAAATGACGTTCTGATAGCAAGCATGTCCAATTTAACATATTTTATTTATTTTTATTTTAACACCGTTAGCTTACCTTATATAAAAGTCTGACAGTACTAACATTTGGAAAATTCGATTGCTTTTTAATATTTTAAGGATTGAAATTTTAAAAAAAAACACTTTGATGTAAGTTATTCTTGTAAATATTCATTAAACCATTCACTTCTCATTCATTTCACGTCATATTCGTTACATTTTCACCGTTTTTCATAATTATTGTTTCTTTTTTAATCATTTTCTTACAAAATTAAAGAAGGTTTAACCGTATTGCACATCGCCCAGATAGATAGGTGGGAGTGAAAAGCTTTTATAAAATACAGGCCTGTATTTATTTATTTTATTTATTTATTGATTTTTGTTTTTACATATTTCTTAGATAATGAATAACATAACCATACCTAACTGGACATTGCCCGTACTAAGGTAGGCTAATTTTAATAGTTATTTTATAGATTGGTTACATGCAATTGCGCTAAGCTTTTTTGTAAGTACAAAATAAAAACTACAAAATTTTACATTGAAATACATACACGTACATGTAATACGAATACATAAAAATATACATATATATTTATTAATATATATAATAAGTTGAGAAATAGAAAAGATCAATATTATATTACACATGAATATAATTGACCAGAGTCTCAGTGTCCTGTCTACCAAGATCAATTAACCAGTTAGTCAGTGTCTTTTTATTAATTAATTTGCTATTAAGATTTATTTGCAGGATATCTTTTATTTTATTATATAGCCTAGGGGCCAGAAAAGAAAAATACCTTTGGGCGAATTTGGTTTTAGTTTTAGGAACCACTTTCTGCACTGAAGTAACCCCACGCGTCACTATGGTTTGGTGGTTAATATCGGATTGCATTTCTTTATGCTTATGATAATGAGAAATAATTGTTTTAACATAAATTTGTCGAATATCAAGTACTTTAAAATCCCGAAATAGCTCTTCGCTAGGGTACCTGAAAGGCTTTTTATTTATTACTCTCAAAAAGATTTTTTGTGATTTGATTAAAGGGTCTAATGTTGAGAGAGCCTTATTATTTATTTTACTTTATGAACAAATTTCCAACGGTTTAATACTGCGTGGTATCTTGATTTGAATATTTAAAGTTGTTTTCAATATAGATATATATATTTTTTATTACCGTGTTCAATTTTGCGTTTTATTTGACCGATATTCTTAAATTCAAAATATACATTTTTTATTTTAGCCTTTAAAACTATTTAAACACTACACTTTTCTTTTAGTGCATTGAAAAGTGTATTATTTAAAACCAAAAGCTGCCCGTAGTCTTACAATATTATCCAATAACGTCACAGCGTAGTTTTCTTTCTGCAAGCCGTCAGATGAAATAAAATGATGTGAACATAAAAGAGTTTTTTCGCATTAAGACACAAATCTCCCTCACAAATATCACGAGTGTTGTGATCGGCGCCAAGTACTGAATGCGCGATTTAGAAGGTGGATAGCGAAGCGACCCATCCGATACGGTGACAACCGCTCTCCCGAACTCGTTCACTCGTTCACTCGTTCGCGAGTCGCGTCGCGCGGCTCGGATCCGTTCGATTTTCGTAGAACTGGTTCTTTCGATGTCAGCCCATGCGCACAAGGTCTGCGCGTGCGCGAGCGTCTATTCAGTAAGTATAGCAACGTTGTCGGCGCATGCGTGCCGATTTATCGCTGCGTGGATCGCTATAACACGGCGATACTACAGACTCTCTGATAATGCTATAAATAAACTGTCGGATGGGGCGAATCTTTATGAAAAATGACTGCTAGCGGACATTTCATTCATGAAAATTCAAGCCGTACCTATAAAATTTGTCAAACGGAGCGCTAATTTGGGTGGGGGTAAATTAATCTGATTTTTGTCAGCATTTCGGTGATGCTACATGGTTTGAAGGTTAATCGTTCATGAATACTTCACATCCGTTACGGAATGGGCGGAATGTTTGCGTCGCTGTCACGAAAAGACCACTATACATGGTTACACAGCAAACTTTTTGCTTTGATTAAAGTCACACAAATTATAATTTAAACTACTAATATATCTTCTCTCATCTAAATTCGCATTTAGTGCAGGGTTGCCATACGTCCCGGTACACCGGGACATGTCACCGGTTTAGAGCCTCGGTCCCGGTTGTCCCGGTTGACCCACAACGTGTCCCGGTAAACGGGTAATCATGGTTTTATATTATTGCTAAAATTATGCGAATAATTAGGGCGACGACGTTAGATCACGTTGGCTGGCGGTGAAAGTGTGGGGTCAAGGGATGTACTGACATTTTACAAATATTTCCAGTACGGAATGAAAGACTGAAATACCTTTGTGAGGGAGCTGATGTGATTCGTGATAATTTACGATCTCACTCAAAAACTAGGTGGTTAACCGTCTTTATTCCCGGCCATTGAACGTATTCTGAAAATGTGGGAACCATTGAAAAATTTCCTTTTTTCACAAACCAGATTGAGCCCCATGGGGGGCGGTACCCCACCCCCCTCCACCTATAACTCCCCTATATTTCCTCCTATATTGATATCAGTCCCGGTCGGAGCCAAACCATTTATGGCAACCCTAATTTAGTGGCATGTCAGAAACTTCACCGTGTCCATCTGACCAGGTGCTGAACACCTATCCTAAGATGGACTATCTGCATCTATTATCTGTATATATACATAAAAAGAATTGCTATGACCTAGGTCATATTCAATTATTTTGGGCCCTACCCAACTAGTCTAAATTTGCCTGTCTTAGAGTCAGGGGCATCTCGCATTAAGAATATTTTAATGTGAATATGATTATAGAAAAATATCCATTCAAATTAATGTTAAATACTAGCTGTAACAACTTCCTGGATAAATTAATGAAGATGAATATTCGAAATATATGAGGACTATAAAATGTCACGCCAATGGCGCTAAGCGAGGTGCATTGCGCGGCATCTCATTGTGTCAATTATTATACCTATAGTTTATTTGGCATGCGCAGGCGCATGGCTATTTGCTATTATTGGATGAAATCTTTGTTGATTTGTGCATGAAACGTGCATTTTGCATCATCCAAAGGCGGTTAGGAATTAGGAAATGTCCGCCTGTCTGTGACATGCGAGCAATATGCAAAAGGCTCTTAATCGAAAATTTCATCATACTAAGGTGTTTATTCCCTGACCTCTTCTCTGTCTTGTGCGTGCTTTTAAATCGTTCTGTCTCATCTAATGCACAATCCGGGTGTCCACACAGCTCTTGGCTGGTGGCGGTAATCTCAAATGGAAGCTAGCTTAGTTTGGGATCACTGTGTATGCGCGATGAGGGACGTCAGGATGCTGAGCACATTGTGTGGGCCTGCACTGAGTTGACGAGAGCGCGAGACGGTGGCATGAGGCCCGTGTGGCTCTCAGATCTGGTGGAGAGGGCTACGCTGCTTTCAAAAAAAAATGTGATGTCATGGGTCGGGAAATGGGAGTCACTTCGAGGAACGGATGTCCCACCAGGGAGTGTTTTTATGCTCGTCCTTCCCTTCTGGGGTATTTTGATACCTCTCCAAGGCACGCTTTTTTTTGCTTCATTATTATTAGATTAGCCACGTTCTGGTCTTCAAATATAGGGTTTGTCCTTTAGATTTAAGTTTTTCGATTGTTAAGATAAAATATAATTTATTGCGCATAAACTAGGAATGCCTAATTACTATTAATAGTTATAAGTTTTGTGTTTATTAAATTTTTTTTTTTTCATATCACGAATAAATGATGGCCTACCTTTGTTTCGACACAGTGATACTAATCGTTAACACTGCCCACAGCAGTGGCTGGTTTAGATGTCTAAAAACTTACTTGAATTTACAACTTTATAAAATAAATGATGCTTATGTATTATTCTATCGTTTTTTGTATTCAGACAATAAGATATTTGCGTCTAAACTTTTCATAAATGTATTGAAAAACACAGAATTTTTGAGGCTGTTAACTCTTAGACTAAATAAGCTTTATGTTATTAATTCCATGGACGTCTAGATATTTAGGAGATAAAATCATATCCAGTAGTATGTATCCACTACAACGTTTGTATGGAGAAATGACGGGTCATTTTGGCTTGCAGAGGTAAGTTTTAAAAGCGGGCGGATATATTAAGGAAACTCGCCCGTTCGGCTGTTAAATTGGAAGGTAAGAAAGCAATAAGACTTGCAATCTTCAAGTAAATTCAAGGATACAGAATCAATGCCTCTAGTTTAGCCAGTATATCGTGAGGTGACCTTAAAATTCGGCCTTTGCAAATGGTGTCGGCCACGTGCACTTCGAGCATCCGTCGACAACATCAAAGAATAAACATGTGACATTTTTTTATTTATATTAAAAATATAAATCAATTAAAAAATCTAAGTTTAAGGTTGTCTGTAGAATTTTATTGCGGACATTTCTATGTATAAATTAGGCTTACGTCACATATGTAGTTTGGTTTATGAGAATTTTAAAAAATAAAACATACCAATTTCAATATTTTTTTTATGTAAACATAGGATTATTTATTTAAAAAAACCAGCTTAAATTTTTTCTAGAAATATGTTCAGTTAATCTAATTATATTTTTTATATATGCCTGGTATGAAAAGCTATCTTGGCAGTAGACCTCAAAAACATGCATAAAATGCAATTCGAGTGCGTTATGGCCCTTAAGAATTTTACAGAGTTCTTTTAAAATATTAATTCTAATTATTATTAATTTAAATTATAAAAATCTATCTATAAAATTACAGAGTAACCACAATTTACCTTCTTTTCATATGTAACTCGACCACTACGTAGATCAATTGATTTCCAAAAAAAAAATTGAATAAATGAAAAGCGTATTGCGTTAATAATGAAAGCATGAAATTTACGGACGGCTATTGGCGATTTTTTTTTATCTCAATAAGGCGGAGTTTAAATTAAAGGTTAGGTTAAGCTAGCATGCCGAAAGAAGGTAGGCCAATTTTAATTTATATCTAATTTTATTTTCATTTGAAATTGAAATTAGATTTAATAGAATGTAGTTTTATATTATTTAGAGTTGCATTGGAAAGGGTTATCGAACCGTAATACAGTTTTATTTTTTTTTCTTTCGTATTTTTGACAACTGACGTCTGGTTGTCAGTTTTTTGATTAGTCAGATTGTCGGAGGATATTTTAAAGGACAGTCGATTGTCGAACCTTTTTTTTCCCTTCTGTATTTCTAGCAGTGAACTGCAGTCATTTTATTATATTATTTTGGCCTTAATTGCAATATTTTTAATCATGGTGGATTAGGGGGAGCGGACTGTAGGTTTTGATGGATTAGAAGGTTCACACTGAGAGTAAATGGCAATCAACAAGAAAACAAAAGACCAAACTGTGCTGATGGCCGCGGATTGCCGAAGCGTGGGTATACCCTCTTGCATTTCTTTTTCAACTGACACTTACCGACAGCTGTGATAATGGAAAAAAGGTTGCCAGTAATAAAAACTGGGGAAATAGGAGAATGGTGAATTTGCAATATATAATAAACATAAAATAATAAACATTTATAGAATAAATATTAATATTGAATATTGAATTAAATAACTTAATTTATAGGGTGACGGCGGAACACATGATCTCACATTTATTCAACTCAAAAAATGATGTATTTTGTTATTGCTTGTATCATTTTGATGGATTGTTGTTCAAAGTTTGATTAAAAGAAACATTTTTTATAAACCGTTAAAAACTGTTTTTTTATTATTTTATTTAATTTTCTAAGGCAGGCGCAAAGACTATAGGTTACCCACCCCTAAGCACCCATTATTCACCCCAGAGCGCTATTAATTATTTATTATTTGTTTCTTAATCCAAGCGCCCAACCCTTCTTTATTTTTTTATTTTTTTTTTATTATTATTGTAGCTTTTTGTTAGAATAGTGTGACCATGAAAATATAAACCTATCTAAAACTGACTCCTTCGTTTCAATCAATTGTGCTAGTTTTTATTTGGTAACGGGTTAAATTATACCATAAAGTTCTTTCGAGTGATTTAGTCAATCAACATACTTATAATTTGCCATTCTCAACGATCCTTTAAAAACAATTTTTCATACGACATGTAATACAAATCTTAATCACAGAATAAATAATACTCGTCACAGAAGTCTCACTCCTTTGATTTTGAAGAAAACCACCTTTTTAATTGCCTGCAATATTTCGTAGAACTCGCGCGCACGCTAAATTGTCCCTTACCGATCTCTTTCCGACTGCCCGTCCGCGCCAAATAAACATTTCGAGGGTTGGCGAAGAATTTTTATTTATTCAATATTTTTTTTTAAATAATTGATGTGACCTTGGTCACACACAATTATTTTGGGCCTTACTAAACTAAGTCAAATGTGACCTAATGGTTAATGAAATGTGGCTAATGAAGCGTTAAAAATTGTGTGATCATATGCGGATTCGAACCCGCGAATTTGACGATGAATTATTATCGCATTTTTTAAATATAAATACTTAAATCTTTGGGAATTAACATGGGACGCCTGTATAAAAGATTTATAAAAAAAAACAATGAAAGAAAAAACAATAAATGAGCTCATACATAAATAAAACTACTTATTTATATTCATTAAAGCTATAAATGTTATGATCAGAAATATAGTTCTTTCATAAATGCAAAGACAATCTTTTTAATGAGCAGGCAACGCGTACCTAATATGGGTACGACTTTCTGTATTTACCGCTAATTATAGCTAATGTTCGTTATCTAGTACCTCCCGGCGTAATGAGGAAGGTAATCAAATTATTCGATTACAATGGTTGTAATAGTTTACCTATTTTCTTGTAACTATTTTCTTCGTTTGACGTTTTTGACAGTAGAAACGTCAAACTGACAGCTCCTTTCGCTCGTTAGCAGTAGTGGCAACGCGGCCTAATGTTCAATAAACCACAACGTGTTTAAAACGCGGGGGAATCGTCGATGTCGGATTTTTTTTTCTGAGAATATAATAAAAAAACATAAAAAAAAAAAACCAACCGCGTCGCTTCTACGCCACATTGTTTATTCAGCGCCGCTGGCAGTTTTGTTACATAGTAAAGGCGCGGCGACATTTATTTATTTCCTGCGATTTAGTCACGGTGCGCGTGAAGTCAGCAACGCTTTAATATGCCTTTGTTCGGTCACGCGTTGCTATGGCATTGTAACTGCGCGCCTCGCTCCCCGTGAAACGATACAATTGTTTACAAAATAATGCGAACTGAAGGTATGCTGCACTTGAGACAACCAGCACAAAGCCATCGCAGCATAAGGAATTAGTTTAGCTTTAAAGTCAAAATCATTACAATGACATTCTTAGGACCGAGAATATTGGTTACGAACGCTGCAAAAATATATTAGTTATTAATATAATACGTTCCACATGCAAATTATTCTTTTGTTTGCATTTAGGTATATAATAAATATTTTAGGCAGTAAAAATCAATAGATGTTGTTTTGATAACAATGGTATTCTGTCAGAAATCTTTCTCGTGTATGCCGAAATTAAAATTGTAATTTTTAAAAAAAAAATAAAAAGATATGGTGGTATACCTAAAGTCTTATTAATTAGCTAAATGAGCATGATTGAGTTTCGTTTTTTTTATATTTCATAACCATTTTAAATATAAATATTAATATTAGTAAAGCATGTTATTGAAAACCAAATATATACCTATTTAGATTCTTCCCCTTGAGATATTAATCATAACAACCACTTTATTTTATGCGTTTCGAGAAGGCATGCTTATTGCTGCTGGACAACCAATTTCTCAGTCGAAACTATTGGTCTTGTGGTTTAATTTACCTCTTCAATAGAACGTGCGGTCATTTGGAAACAATGCCTTGGAACGGTACCACGCAGGAATGTTAGGTTCGGTTTATACGTGCCTACTAATAGTTAATTAAGTTGAGCCTTAACCAACAATAATAATTCATTGGCGTTTCACGACTTTAACAAAACAAAACTGTAGAGAAATACGCTTGCAAAACCTCCACAGATCGAAATTATGTATGAAAAAATACGCATCTAATTAGCCTCTACGTCCGCGTTTTCACATGGGCCCTCGTTTGCTACGCAACTTATTAATTATTTATTAATTAATAATTTAATAAAAAACAGATTTGTCGTAAAAAAATATTACTCTGTCCATAAAAGACTTTTTTTTAATATTCTATTAAAAAGGCACTCACGCCTAGTAAAAACTAAAATATAAAATCTATGGCACCAAAGAAAACAAAATTACTTTCACTTTCAAAACGGTTAGTTATGTCGATAAAAACGATGTGTTAGGTATTTTATTAAACCTTTATTACGTATATAAACTTTCACGTTGGCGATGGAATAAAACTCTACGCAAAAAAACCTACTGGCTAGATTCTAGAACATAAATATTATTTAATAGCCCTATATGTTAAAAGAAAAATGTTTTATCAGAGTAAACGGCTGAGTTTGACGTCTCTAATTAGAGGTTATGTTTTGATTGAAATGAAAACGACCATCATTCATGCCAATAATATTACATTTATTACGTAACTAAAAAACAAAATAATTTTATAAATATAAAACATCATACTTATCTAAACACCTGAGGTATGTGCATTGAATGTTTTTAAACTTATAGTTATGAAAAGTTTTTTAACCGTGTAACACCGTATTTTCCATGAAAACTTTAACAATTAATACCAAATTCGTGTTTACCTTATGAGTCTCGCCATTTCTGTTCTGGCGGCCCATAGTAACGTCAAAAAGGTAATCTCTTCATTTCCAGGGCTGTGTCAGGTCACGATGGTATTGATATATACTATATAAATATACACATATTACCCACAGAAGAGGCACCGTCTTGTAAAGAAATGAAATGTAAAAAATCAACCATCGTGACTGGAAAAAATCCTTGCCATAGACTCTTAAGGTAAAATACGGACTCCAAACATACTGGGGCGTCTGGATGTCCTCCCTGGATTTTTTTTTAAAAACCTATCCTTGTAATGGTGCAATTTTAGACCACTTTTAGAGAAAATAAACTATAAAAACCTGTATAAATTTTATACAATAATTTGAAATATCAACAACATTTAACACCAAAAATCGGTACAGTGAATTAGTATTAACACCCTGTATTTCTATAACATATAACTGCTGCACTGAACTAACTAACAGTGTGCCACCGGCCAGAAGAGCCCATTTTCGAGGCTACTGGGAGGAATGTAGTGTCACTCTTACAGCTTACTGTAAGTAATTGTAAGGGAAGTACACGGTACACCACTCGCACACTCAAGACTGTACGTAACGTTTTACGAAGCTTCCAAATTACGAACCTTCCTCTCTTTTTTCCTATGACGGACACGGGTGCGGCTCTTAAAATACAAACAGTCCATACAAAATACGGCAACCCTACCTATTAAGTATTTTAGTATTGTTTACAAAAAAGAAATAATCTTTTCCTTCGGTTGGTGGTAAATGCACTTTTTACTGTAATCGTTGCTATACATTAGAAGATACTGATTCTTAACCATCGAATAGACTTTAGTCTATTCGATGGACTGTTTTAACAGTCAGCCAGAAATAATTCAGAAAACACCGTTTGTATGGACCGGAGAACCTTCTATTTAACCTCCTATGATAAGTCTAGGAAAATCAGATTTTTTTCCATTGAAAATATCAATTTGTTATCTATAGTATAAATTCTGTAGCTCGACCATTGTAAGATTCATCCAATAATTTACAATTGAACAGAAGGTGGATTGGAAGACATGGCATCGAGGCCCCCTCGCGATCTCCTCAAAAGGATCTTCGTAAATTTCTTCAATTCCTTCAAACCAAGAAGGATCTCAGGAGATTTAATGGGTGAGAGAGATTTTTTTAAATTTAATTTTAAAAGTCCAGTAAATCGACTTATTTACTAAAGAATAGACTAATACATTTAGAAAAATCTTCCTAAATATACTGTTGTAAAAGGATGCATGTTTCATGTTGGGTCGTTGGTTATGTGTTTACACACAAAATGTATCCTCACCGCCCTATATGTAATATGTTATATATAACTCTACCGACGCAACCTTATTTATAATTTAAATTTGGTCAAAACACCTTCAAAATATAGTAGTTCACTAAATGTATTTTACTATTGGCGGTTCGGTTTAAAGATAAGATTGGAGAACTAGAAATTTTTATGTTAAAATTTGTGATTTTGTCAGGTGAGGATTACAACGGCAACACATATTATGAGATTCCGCCGCAGGGCAACCGGTCTAAGCCATCGCGGTACTTCGTGCCGCCCGGCAATAAAGACTTCGAGAGCGAGATACCCGCCGAGTGGGACTCATGGCTGCGGCTTCGAAGGTAATTTGACATAATGTATCAAACTCGAATTCTTACATAACCGTAGAGATTTTTCCAGCGTAAATCGACAATTGTTATTTCCTTCGCAACTAATGGCTTTGATAACTATAGCTATCATACAATATCGACTGCTTCTACACATTGTTTAGTAATAGTAAATTATTTACCCAGAACCTGACGTCTTACAGCTAGGCCATACAAGTGTGATTAACAGCATCTTCCCCCAGATTACTCGCTCCTGCTGTACTTTAAATTACGTGACATTCTTCCAATTCATCAAATATACTTTTTTTTTATAAATTTTGAGGCGCAGCTACTAATGAAACAACCCCCTTCCCCTATTTTTTTATTTTATTTATTTTTGTTTAATTATAATTTATTTAATACTAACTTCTCCCAAATCGATCTTTTTTCAATAACTCTGCAAAAGTTTTACAACTCTGTATTAAAATACTATACTAATACAAAAAACCACAGATAAATTCCTAGTTTGGTCCTGTATTATATCAGTTTTTGTTAGTTTCTATATATATATATATATATATATATATAGAAACATATTTTCTGACGACGCCGAATGGCGAAAGCTTAAATACTGTATCATCAAATCTATATATATATATATATATATATATATATATAATCATAGCTTAAATTAGTGTATTTATTTTGTTTTATAAATTTAAAAATGTGTATTTTAACTTATTTAAATATGTTTAACACATTTTAATATTCTATTAATGTTTCTACATGTTTCTATTTAAATAAATGAGTTTATATTGAGTTTAACTGGCCAGTAATAATAAGTCTCAACAGCCGTGCTGTCACACTTTTGAAATTCAAATATGATCGCACTCTAATGAGCGCTTTATCGAAATGTACTTTATCAAGCACTAGAAATTTGTTGTCTTTAATGTTATGTATCTACATTATCCGGGCAGCCTCCGCTGTGACCTAAACGGTTCTTCTTCAGTCTCCTGAGCCAATTAAAAGGATCAGAAATTTGTGTTTTTTTCCACCGACTGACTGACCAACACCTGATGTCAATGTTTTCAATAGTGTCCGCTTAACTATTTTAAGATTTTTTTATCGATACATGGTTTAATGCAGGAAATTGTTCCTGACCTCTAGAGCCATAAAATATCGAATTATGTTACCTAAAAACATGGGCATAATTAATTTACAGTTCTGTCCGAGAACCAATTTCTTTCAGTAGTGTGTTCTTACAGGCAGGAACCGCCGTCGGACGAGGAACTCGAATACAACCTGTCCATAATGAAAATGAAGAAGGAGAACGCGGCGATTCTGGAAGTGGAGCGCATTAAGGAGCTCGAAGCACGTGGCCTGCCGACGGCGCCGGCTATCAGAGACAAGGGCACCGAGAGCTATCCGCGCTACAAGGAATTCGACTGCGGAGACATGGACAGGCACGACCCGAAGCACGACAGCGACGGTGTGAAACGCTAGAAAACCGTTATGGCTACTAGTATTAATAAAATGCAATAAATGGCGATGAACACCTGTTTGGATTAAATCTTATCCACATACAGGGTCTGAATAACCATAGTGTAACCATAATTTAATATAGCTTTACTGCAATTATGTATATATTTTTTCACCTAGAAAGTATGCTCTACTACAATTTTAATTCTTAACAAATTAAATATATTATTCTACCCCCCTGTTTTGACACTTATGTTATTGCAAGGCAGGGATTGCAAACCTTGCCAAATAAGGTCTAATTAAAAGGTGAAAAGTAACCTACATATTGAGCACTACCCTATATTATTCACTATGATTATAACTATGGTTATGGACTTATCCCATAATATATTGCTTAATTTCTACCTTGCTTTCTTCTGTAAGTTTGAAAAACATACAGAAGATATCTGTTGGACTAATTTAAGGTGTTTATCCCAAACTGCAGGAAACATGTGTAGTTTTTTTTAGTATAATTAGATATATTAAGGCTATAGAAATATAATATGCAATAAAATACATCAATTTGAAACTTTATTTTATTTAAAAATAATTTCGTATTACGATAATACAAATTCGATTAAACAAAAAAAAAATTATTTTAAATATCAATGTACAATAAAATCATGTCGGGCCGATGTTTTACCCCCGCAAACAATATTTATTAATTTATGTGTCAAATCTGCGCGGGCTGCGAGCATGACACACGGGAAATAATATGCCGGATATCACATTTTTACATGTACATATTAAAAAGTAGTTACGCCCCGATTACATGTAACCGTAATTTAATTTTAATTTATTTAATAATATATAAACAATCGGCCCTTATATAAATTTCCTTAAGATAATATATACATGTTATTTGAGAATGATAGTAGTAAAAAGTAAATGTGTAATTTAAGGTGGATACATGCACAATACAATCTCAAGAGGCATAGAAATAGTGACATTTGTCTCATGTTACTAATTACTTTAAATAATGGACAAAAAAAAAAAAAATAGCGTTAAGCGTTGAATAAAACAATTAAACCTTTATGAATATTTAATAATGTCACACTTAATTTCTGTTGTAATACCTATAAAGTAAAAAAAAATATTGGTTGCTTGACCCACGAAAGAATAATAAATGTGTTAAAATAAATACATCGAGACAGACTATGATAAAGTCAAACTAACAAGATATTAAAAAAATATTTTATACCACTATCATTCCCAGGCGATTTTATTGTTATTTAAAGAAACTTAATTAGAATTGTACTAAAAATACTAAGTGAACAAAAAAAATCATAGAGAGACTTACACACTATACGAATGATTAATTTGCAACGTTAATTAAATTAAAATTATCTGTATTTAATAAAATGCTTTACCACAGGTTTGTGAATATTGCGTGACTAAAAAACAAACAAAATCGGTGTTTAGAATATCGTTACAGGCGCAATGGTCGTCCGATTGTGCGATGCAACAGTACTGCCGTATGAGCACTTACAAAATGCTTAATCGTTAAAAAAAATCATTGTAAATTTTAAACAATTCATTCTGACGCACGGCTTTTATTTGTTCTGAAAGTAATTGAACAGCTTACTTTACATTTCGCGATCCAACACTCTTCTAATCGCACGCAAACACCAGCCTTTCTTTTTGTACATCTGTATAATTGTACCTATAGTAGTTAACAAATTTAGGATCAATATGAATTGCAATGAACCAAGTAGTTTTAACTAGCTATGTTGGTTTTTTATTCGCGGATCATTTTAGACTGGAAAACATTTTGTTTTTTTTATCAATCACAGCCACATAAATCCAAGTCACATAGTTATACACCATGTCCCATATCCAGCATTAGTCTTGCGATTACATTATTATTTGTGAAGACGGTATATCAAAATTGATCATGGATTCGAGAAATCAATTTGCCAACTTTACGTGCATATAATGAAATGATTGTGTAACCCGTGGCTGAGGTTAGGTTGAGGTGAGGGAGGTATGGTGGCCGGCCACCATTCAAGGCGATCAAGAAAAACACAGTTTTATCCACTCGCTGAACGAAATAATCATAGGGTAATTTAGACCATTTTGTAAAAAATAGATAATCAAATAAAATAGTGACTAAGTACACCCATTTAAGTTTTCGTGATATGACTTGGGACACGGTGTATATTCTTAACGATGAAAGATGACTTACGAGACCCACAAGTCGGAAGCAGGTATTTATAGCACTGCACAGCCAGGACGGAACATTGCTCCATCAGCAATTTAGTGTTATTATAGTAAAACATTAATTTAAATTTGTAATATAATTTAACTTTTTTGTCGACACAAAAAATATTGATTTTACACAACCCCCTCCCCCTTTACAGTGTCGGAAGGTAGAGATTGTCGTATGGCAATAAGTTCACCCTTTTGTAATGCAGTATTTCGTGTCAAATTAATTATTATTCAACATCTTTGAATGTTGGTGGAAGGGGGTGAATATTCAACGTAACTCTTGACCTTAAATAGGAGCGCTTTCAATCCGTTCTTTGTGGCTTAAGTGAGGTTATAATTGTCCCATTTTTGTGGTCTCCGGGGATGCTCTCCACATGTTAGGGTTAACTTCACTATTAAAGATGTTTAATACAGACTCTATTGACAAAGACGGAAATTCGGATGTAATTTGCTTTAAATTTCAATAAAACAATAAAAAAAACAGCCATTGTTTTTATACCCAGCTAACATAGGTACAGTGAATACTAACATTATATTTAAATTTAATTAGTATGTTAAGATTTAATAGTCTCACATATTGTACAATTAAACTGGCCGTGAAGGCCATATTTAAAAATTTACATATTTAAAATTAAATTAAAAAATCCACAATTCGGTTTAATATTCAACGCAAATTAAATCGTACGCGTATGTAATAAATTATAGTTAATTTCTTCTACATACATTGTTTCTATAAAATCTAACCTCAATTAATCGCCGGCTTGTGTTAATCGTAAATGATAACGGTTTGAATCCTACGAGTGAAGGCAAAGCATAGGCGCTGGCGAATCAACTATGTGAGCGTAAAATAATAATTAAATGTATCAACCTGCGAATAGTAGAATAGTTGTGTTTACACAACACAAAAAAAATATGCAAGACGGCGAACATTGTATTGACATATTTACACACTTAAAAGTAGGCTTAGCCGATAAAACGCTATTAAAAACTAAGCAATTAGAATTAAACAACACAAACGCTTTGAGACAAGATGCGAGCGTCTCGTTTTCTTCGCATAATATAACATTTATTTTATGAGCACTCTTTGAAGTACAGTAAGATTGAGTCAGCCATTTTAAAATACGGTCGTGCCGTAAAAATAATTAAAATTAGTAAAAGATATAGAAAAATATGTTTTTTTTTTGGGTGCCATGGTGGCATTATAAAGATTGCACAAAACTTATGCTTGAAGCATACACAAAATAGTTTGTGACTTTTCGAAAATAATAAACAAAAACTGATGTTGCAAATATATTTCAGTTTCCAATGACTACAGGTTTTAGCGAAATTTTCTAGTTCATTGGCCGCTTAACTCAAAAAAAGATAGTCTACTTTCATTCAACCCTCGAGTGCGGTCAGCAGCAGTTGGATACTCATCAGTTTGGGTTGTCGAAGCGCGTGACGCGCACTCTCTGCCGATAGTGGTACTCCTTCAAGTACGCCTGCAGCGACGTGGGCAGCGGCAACTCGCTGATGCCGTCGTACGTCGTGCTCGACGCGATGGTCGCCCTCGCCAGCTGCTGCAGGGAGAACGGGTTAGCCCGGGCCAGCGGCCACGTGAGCATCGGCTCGAAGAACATGACGCACGCCGGGTCCTTGTAGTGCTCTATGAGACCGGTCACCGTCCGGGCGGAGTACACACCCGGATCGTGAGAGTCAAAACTGAATCTGTAACAAAACAACACAAGTTTTAAATTTATATATCTAGATGGATATGAAATAAACGCACGAAGCCAAAATCTGGCTTTCGTTTTGCGAATTTTGTGACCACATTTTGTGCACTTAACAAACTTCATCATTTTTCTTATTGTGATGAGTATTACCGCCAGACTGGGCCAGTTAATGGAATGCAGCCAGTCACTTACTCACCGATGGCCGTCTGGATTATCCTGGGTCCTAAACTGTATTTCATTAACCATTCATGTGTACGTAAATTTTTATTCATTTTTAAAGATTGTTCATACACAGCATATTGATTAGGTTTGTATAATAAGAAAACATTATTAATAACCTAATTTATATAATTATATATTTTAAAAAAAGAATTGCTATGAGCTAGGTTATATAAAATTTTGGGCCCTACTCAACTAAGCCTAATGTGCTAATAAATAAATACTAAATGTGTAAATTATTAATGTACTTTGTACATCGCTATCGGTTCAATCTTAAATAACTTTGATTAGGATCGCTCATTCCATAGAACTTTTTGGTAGGTTTGACATAACCAATAACCCCCTGCTGTGTGACCATAAACACTCACAAATGATGCACAAAATGTCATTTAAGCTGAGGTTCTTGTGTTTTGGATATATGAACAAAAAATTAGTACGTCACATCTCAATAAAATTATCTCCTAGTTTGGTTTTAATATTTGGTAATCACCTGTGATTGAAGTGTTCAATGCGTGCGTGCAACGACCGCCCGTATTTGCGAAACGACACCGAGAACAGATGATCCTCCTGCGCGGAATCCCTCAGGAGGAAGGTGCCCTCGGGCCTGCCGTCCAGCAGCCGTTCCGCCTCGTACCGGTCCATCTTGCCCCAGTAAAAGGCGCACGCGATGATCGCTCGTAGATCGGGAACCAGGCAATGTATATAGTCCACCTGTAATATTTTTTTATCGCTTAGAGAAATTATTTAATTATTTTGCAATTAAGTGTAAGAGGCATCCACTACAATACCTTCTGCACCAGGTAAATATACAGGGTGTCCTAGAATGACTGAACATTCTTGAAGGGTTGAAATGGCATCTTAAAATATGCATAATCTAGTTATGTTTTACTATAAAATGCACGGTTGACAAGGAATTGTTTTTTTTAAATAATTAAATATTTATAACATTAATTTATTTAAAACAGGCGAATGTCACTCCAATTTATAAATCAGGAAGCAAGACTGAGACAAGAAACTACAGAACTATATCTGTTCTCAATGTACTGAGTAAAATTTTAGAAAAAGTAATCAAAAACCAACTGAGTATTTAGATTATTATTATTATTATTATTACTCTCAACCGAGAAATATGGTTTTAGAAGTCATATGGGTACTCAAAATGCCATTTTGAGTATTACGGAGGCTATCATGAGGACAAGTAAACAACTGAAGAAAAAACATAAACGGTATTCCTAGATCTTGCCAGAGAATTTGATACCATCTCACACAAGGTATTCATGAAGAAACTGAGCAAGATTGTAATAAATGGTAATGTGGTTTAAAAATTACCTTTCACATAGGAAACAACGTACAAGACTTGGTGACATTTATAGTGACTTTGAGTACAGCAAATATGGTGTTGCACAGGGGAGTACATTGGAACCTACTCTCTTCCTGATATTTATATTGTAATATAAATACAGTGTTTACGATGTTAACATTATTGTCGGACGCACTGTGAACCGATCATCGAAACAGAGCTAAAATATATAGATCGCTCTTGCATTCGAAAACATAGCTGTTTCTCACTTGCACACTTCAATAACGAATTGAGTGAAGGATGTTAGATTGACTTGATAAAGAAGACATTGAAGAATGACAGTAACACCATAATTATGTTTTCCATTAGGATTTGAATTAAAAACGGAGTTATAACGTTTAGTGACTCGCAATGCTAAAAGAGATCAAACGAGATTGGACGGAGAATAAAAGAAATGCACCTGTGTGTGTATCTTGGTGGGCAGCGGAACGGCATAGGGCGGTGGGGGCATCATGGATGCCATCGGCGTCATTGAGGGCAAGGGCTCCGACGTCGGTGGCGGAGGAATCGGAGGAGGCATCGGCGCCGCCGCCGACAGTATCAGAGCTCGCAGGTCCGCTCCGCACACCACCTGAAAAAAACCATTCAAAATTGTGAATACATCATTACAATTGAAAACACTCAAATTTTTAATTGGTTCGTACTAACACCCATATGCTAAGTCGATCCTTAACTTTTCTTTGAAAATGGTTCGGCCTTAAGGACATACCCTGGTCATTTCTACATACAAACGTTGAAGTTTTGTTTAGTAGAAATAGAAGAAAAATCATACTGAATGTCGAACATCGAACTGGCAACACCAGCGTCAATCGCCGATGTCAGGCGACCCATTACGAGTGCAAATGAACGACCGTTCGGTGACTGTGCAAATGTCGGGCACCCAGACGTAGGAGAACCCGAATGGTTTACTCACATCCATTGTATTGTTCATCTTGATCCATTGCTTTTGTATTGTAACGACTTTGGCCTGAATAATAGTACAATTTTGCCTAGATCCAAGGTCCTTTTTAGATACATTCCTCTATTTATATGGAAAATGTATGTATACTTTTGGTCTATTTGTAGTTCATTTTCATTGCCTATCTCTTCTTTTTATTTCATATCCTGTTATTTGGTTGTGTGTGTTTGCCCATCCCCGCTGCCATAATGTTCATCATTGCTTCTTTCCTCAGCATCCAGAGGTTATTCGGACCTTGGCCGTCTCCTATTTCTATAACAGGGAATAACAAAGCTGTTTCTTTTACTTCTTATCATCTTCCTCGAGGGAAATCACCTCGGGAGGTTTTCGGTTTGGATCTCTGTGTCCGACAAAACCTGATTTGGCACGATCAGCGGCGTACGGCGGTTAATTCAACACTTTTAAATTAAAATGTTAAATTTTTACTTTGAAAGTCACAAAATTTTAGATGTAAATATCTGAATACAAGAATCGAGGAAATAAAACTGAGAGGTGTAGCTGATTGATTGTTTATTTTTCATTGTATATTTTTGTTTGTAAATATCATGTTTTATAACCGCACCCGATCAAGACAACAGCTCTGCAGGAGGAACCTCCTTCAAAGATTAGCACCCAAGCACAGGATCCTAGTTAAAACGAGTCAACTTAAAACAATATCAACACAGTATTAATTTATATTATATACTAATTCGCAAACAGAAATTGACAATATTCAAATAGTTTCATCATGGTACCAAGACCGTTTTGAAATGAAAATAAATGTTAGTTAATAAACATTAAGAACTAAGGAAGAGTACTGTACGGCCTTATTACATATGTAGGATTCTCAAATGAGATACTTTCAAATTTTACCTGAAAATGCGCCCTCTTGTAGTTGAGCGACCTTTCGTTGGTCTCGTGCTGCCTGATGTGGTCGGAAGACGCGCTCGCCGCGAGGGACTCGCTCGCTTCGCCTCCAGACAGCCTCTGCTCCAGGCGGGACAAGTCCAAAAGGGGGGCCCCGCTCGAAGAAGGAAGCGACACCAGTATCACATCCGCATCATCTGCTGAAATATACCAAAAACGTACTTTAATATATTATTATTATTCTGTAACTGGTTAGATTATTCCGGCTAACCTGTTTTTTTTTTCGTAGCGTTTGCGTGCGAAATATTTAAAATATATGAGATCACTTCATTCAGAAACCGTACTCTACGGTGGGGGCAGTTAGAAACAAAGGTTTTAAAGTTTTTCTGTTAGGTATTACGCTTCTTAGAGGAGGTTGTAAATTTCAATGGTATGCTCCTTGACAATGATTACACACTTATGTAATACATAGTTTACCCAAAAACAAAATTTTAGCAGACGGCACTTGGCATTCAAACCAGAAAAACACACACAGTTTGGCTAAGTTTGATCAGAAATACGATCTTATAAAACTGACCTGAATGGGAGTGTGGCGATTCCCCCACCGCCAAAACGGCGGTCGCCGTCCATCTGAAAAAATAAATACAAATAAATAATCCACACATATGAAAATATAGCTAAATCACTTCAACTCCAACTACGACCGAGCCTTGTTCGCCCGCTGTAAACGACATTGTAATATTATATTCATTTTTTCATTTTCATTCCTGTAAAACAAACAAACCGACCATCCCATCTGGACAGTGATACTTTTACGCGAAATATTGAAAATGAGGACATTTGCTAAAACTTAATTATCTCATTGAATTATTATTTTTCAACCTGACACCTTCCCGGCCGACTTTGCGCTTGTTGCCGGTGAAATTTTCAAAAAATGGCGTAAATAGGGGCGCTTAGTAAAATGCTTACAACAGATTGAGCGTTCAGCGCCATTATATTGGCGACTGTTTGGAATGGGGTTAAAAAATTACTGGCAAGGAATATTTTTCATAACAAAATATAATACGTACAACCGAATGAACCTGGTTTACATCATTTTATTGGCTATTTAAATCAGTACAGGATATTGTATGTCCGCTAAGTTAAAGTTTTAAGGTATGCACCTGCATACATATATGCGTCGCACGTATATGGAAAAGGGAAGACTGGACAGTGATCCTATTTATTGGATATCTAAGGAATTCACCTGCAAACAGCCCCATTGCCATTGGTCAGGTCATCCTCCTCGACTCGCCTGTAAGCGGTGCACACGCACCGTCTCCCGCTCGAGTCCCTGGCGAGGGAACGCTGCGGCGACTCGGACGTGCCGAAACGCGCGGTCCAGCCGCCGCGCCTGCGTCTCCTTCGGTCCGCAGACGAGCCCGACGAGGGTGCGCCTCGCCAGCAGCCGCGCGACACCAGAGCGCTGACATATCTACATGACAAAAATGTCGAAATACGACACATTAGAACAAGTGGTTCACAAAAATGAGAATTTGTCCTTCATAATGAACAAGTAATTTTTACCTAGATAACCAGTTAGTCCTAGGTATATGAGGTGTGTTCATAAAGTAAGGTGACTTTTTATTTTTATCAAAAAATATTTATTCATTCATCAATATTTATTTTGTCCCCTTCAAAGCAATCCCCCCCTCAGATACAATACACTTGTGCCAACGCTATTTCCAATCCTCAAAGCACTTCTGATGAGCACTTTTAGGTATAGCCTTCAGCTCATCCAGCGATGCGCTCTTTATATCCTCAATCGTTGCAAAGCGCCGTCCTTTCATGGGTTCCTTGAGTTTCGGGAACAGGAAAATGTCACAGGGGACTAAATCCGGTGAATAAGGTGTTGATCTTGGCCAAAGAATTACGAACATGCAATGACGTGTGAGCTGGCACTGGAGCAAACTTCGCTACCACACGTCTCATGCCCAAAACATCCGTTAAAATTGGCACGAACCAAATGAAATGCCGATATCATCAGCAACTTCTCATATGGTAATTCGATGATTCCTCTACAGTATTTTCTTCACTTCTTCAAAGTTCTCATCAGCTGATGACGTGCTTGGGCGTCCAGAGCGAGGTTCGTCATTGGTGTCTTCTCGGCCTTCTCAGAAGAGTTTATACCACTTGTAAACATTTTTTTTACTTAAAGTAGACTCACCGTATGCCACTGTCAACATTTCAAGAGTTCTAGAGAACTTGATTCCATTTTTTACACAAAATTTAATGCAAACTCTTTGATCCATGTTTTTCGACAGTAAAAAATCGCCGAGCACGCAAAACACTTCTAACCTTAATGCCTCTCAGAAATAAACCAAAAATGCTATACTCTTGAAACTTTTCACAGATGTCAAAAACAAGTGTACCAACATAACAAAAAAAAAAAAAATTGTGAACAGTTTAGTTACAGAGATAATTTAATTTTAGTTTTTTAGGTATATGCTTAAATAAAAACGGTAATTTGGAACAGGCAGATAGAGCCCAAATTGTCTTTAGCTTGCTATGCTATATCTAAGATGACATCGATGATGAATCATGAGGCAACCGATGTCCGCGTATTATGCCCTAATAGGTTCACATCTGAGATACAGCATATGTGCTTACATTTCAATACATTTTAAGATAAAAAATCCAGATCATGTCTTGCAATTTCAAATATTATCTGTGAAGACATTAAAATTTGCCATGTTTTTAAAGAAATTAATTTATAAACTTGTGTGGTTCGGTGTGTGTTTGCACTGGTGCGGCGGCCGACTACCATTCAAGGTGAAAATCAAGAATACAGTTCGTAGCGTCGACCATAAGGTAATTTACACCATTTTGTAAAAAAAAATAATCAAATTTAAGTATAAATTATTTTAGTGTTTTTCATTCAATTTCATACTTAGAATAATTAATATGAACAGCCCTTTAAGTTTTTGTAATATGACTTGGAACACGGTGTATGGTACTGGGAATATGTAAAAGAGAATTCTTTAAACCTCAGTTTGAGAAACTGGAGTTTTGCCTGTCAATAGACTTTCAAGAATAGTTTACCTGTCAACGCTGGAGGTCTTCTTGCAGAGATCGCCCGTCGAACAACAGCACCTCTGCGTTATCGCCAAATTGCTTAGGTCCTGCTTCAGGCTGTCCTCTTTGGTGGAATGGTAGCACTGCCGCTCGCCGAGATTGCCGGACGCCTCCGAGCTTGGTCGTTCCTCGTGCTCCTCGCTGCTCCTGTCCGAGCAGTGCGGGCAGACACTGCAGTCATCGAGGCCCTCGCTGCTGCTCAGGGCGTCGCCGCTAGACGGCGATCGCCCGCCCGAGCAGCCCGAGCATTCCGTGTCTAAAAACAATAAAATTATGAATGAGTCACGAATATACATAGCAGAATTAAAACTATAATAAATTTATACTAACTTTATAAAATGCAATTATAACTTTTACTTTATTTGTGTAGGTCAGTTTTTGGTACAGGTTAGAATAAGGTTCGAAATAAACTCCGTACAATCCTGTGTTGAGTTTACCCTAGCTATATTACTCGCTCATTATGTTGTGATGGTACAGGCGGAATATCTTACCGACCACAACTCGAGCTCAAACAAACTTTTCATTTTTTATATTTTTCCCTATTCTTAATATTCGGCTAAGAATTGAAACAAAAACACTCTAACGGCTTTATTCATAGTCTGGAAGACATAAATTAGACATAGTACTACTACATAAAGTACTCCATTCGTTGAATCACCAATGAAGATGTTTGAAAATAAAATCCTGTCTAATCTCAAAAATAATAAAAACTTGTTAAACACCCCTCTCCCCCGCACCACCACTGACAGAGAAAAAAATAAAATAATCCTACCTACAGTAGTGTCTGACGTATGGAGGGCCAAGGAATAAATATTTTAATTACAAACTAACATTACAGTCGACTTAGATCAGCGTTGTGACAAATGAAGCTTTGATAGTCGACGACTTAGTTTAGAGCATTGTAAAGCCATACAACCGATGAGAAAGGACCTTGTTACCTAAACTCGAGCTCGCGAGAAAAGATTGTAAACAAACCCCAATAGTAATGGGTCACATCGGTTCTTAAACTGTTCAGTACGAACACGGTAGTAGAGATGTCTGTTGTCTGTTTATATATTTTTCCTCTTGCGAGTTCGAGTTTACCTCACCATCCATAATATTAATACAGTATTCCAAATTACTTTTATTATTTAATTGTGATTTCAAATAAATGCATAGAAAGATAAAAATATAAATAGTTAGTTAACTTTGCATCTTGTGCACAGAGGTTACCAGGTTCCTGTTCAGTTTGAATGTAATTCGGTATGTCTGCATAACGAGCAGACGGAAAAAGAAGAAAGCGTGAATTTATTCCTAATTACAACATTACTTCTTATTAACTACTGAACATAATAACCCTCACCTTGCAGGTTTTGCCTGGACGAATGTTGCTGCCCCATAGTGAACACTTCTTAGCTACCCGACTGGAAATAAAATTACATTCGTATTAGGAGGAAACTAATTATGAGAGCTTTTAAATTAATATCTCTTGCATTTCCTACTCACGAAAGAGAAGTAACAGATAATATAGGCGAAAAACCTGTTTGGAACAGGATCGGGGTGCGGCAGCCATTTTGAGAAGAAAACATACAATGTCAACAAAATGTCTAATAAATAAATCTATTAGATCGTTTTCTAATTCATTTAAAACTTTTCCAAACACATCTAATTATAATGGTAATCATAAATTATTGTTATATTTAGTGACAAGTAGTCAAAAACTTCAAATAAATTAATGGATGGATGACAAATAGTTCAATGACAGCTGGAAAATAGGACATACCTATTACAGCAGAATAAAAACAAACTGAAACGAACACTCCGTCAATATCACGGACGACGAAACCATAATAATAGAAACCGAAGAAGTATTCAGTAAATTATTGTTGATTGCAAATTAATAGCAAACAACAAAATTAGCCACAACATCACAACGTTTCACGTACGAACTCGCTCAGTACTCCTATTTCCTTGTCTATCTCTCTCTATCTTCATTTGTCTGACTCTTCGCTCTGTCCCTGTCTTTCGTCGCTGACAGCTTAAATTTATTTTTAGAGGGATAATATATTTATTATTACGTTAGGGTCAAACCACATCAAGGCATAACATAGAATATATTATCAAAGCAAGTTAGGATATTAACACCGCTCTGATATGTGTAGTCAAGCTAGTACACTAATAAGATTAAAAGTAACAACCGTAAGAAAATGCATTCGCTGATAATTTAACGGTAAACTATCTTGACTATGCATAACACCGGGAGTATTTAAAGTTTTGTGTCGACCGATTGCCATACTGGAACAGAATAGTCAGAGTCTAAGTAACCATCTAGTGCGCATCAAATATAATTATATAAACACAAATTAATCAATGGTTGAAAAAATTGATCTAAATGTTATCTCCCAATAATAATCTCGATTTTCGAACGAATATTTCTAATTAAACCTACAATTTAGACATATACTGCAAGGTATGGATTTTCTCCTTCCAAACTTACTAAATGATTTTTGTAAGTTTATGATCAGAGTGAATGATTATACATAATCAATCTGCTATCCATAATCAATCTGCAAACTTTTAACTTAAGAAGTTTTTTTTGCCTATAGGCTATGAATCAAACTGATTTTTATTTTTTTCTACATCTCTATTCTCGTTCTAATCCTATCATTTTTTAAAAACAAATAAATTGTTTAAATTAAATTACCTAGATCATTTATATTTTAATAAATATAAATACAAATATAATGATAATGAAAACCTCAGATCACATATCTATCCCAGACAACGCTCTTACAACTGCACTTTACAAAAAAGCATATTTAATTAATTCTTCCTTAACTTTATATCAACTTAGTAGTTTTTTTGCTTTTGCTGATCGTTTATGTTTCAATTTTGTTAATAATGCGTATGAGGACGTTTTCTGTCACCAACACGAAAATATATTTTTACACGACTCCTCTGGGTTATCTGATTGTGGTTGCCTTACGCCGCCTTACGGCAATAAACTTAGTTACGTAATTTGTTATTTACATAAATAGTAGTATAAATTAAGCGTATGCTACAGAAAAGGTATCTTTTTAAGTATACTTTTTATTTGAAACAAACTTGTTTCGCTTTGACTATGACATGTACATGCATGACACGTACAAGGCGTGTTTAAGTAACTTTCTTACCTAAAATGTGTCCCAATTACGAGAAAACCGAATTAATTTTAATATAAATCGTTATAATATTTGAGAACGCGGTTAAATGCATGGCACCACCGCGACGCTTGCAAATAACTTCAAAAATGAAGTATTTTTTATAATATTTGAGTATATTAGTATATTGTTTTTTTTTTCTTGAGAAAAAAATACAGAAAGTATTTTTTTCTTCTTGAGACCAGTTTAGTTGTCGATAAAGATTAACCCCCTAAAAGGATAGAAGCATAGGTAGAATACATCTGTATAGGTTAATTTTATTGTACGTAATATTTTTAAGTGATAAGTGAATAAAGTGAAGCGCTGCCTTTAGAATAACCATAAAGTTAGAATTTACAAAAGTCTTCCTGCATTTTTTTGTTTTTATGAGTACGCCGCCATTTTTCATAGCGCCTTTGATTGAGCGGCTGGGCTGCGTTTTGTCGATAGTGTATGTTTTCTGTTCATAATGTCTAAACGAAGGATAGAAATGATAGACCCTTTTATCAAAAAGAAAAGGTATTTTTTTCTTACTCTTTTCTTTATTGCTTATACGTAACTTTGGATATTGTAGCTCCATGCTTTCATCCGTAACACAGGTTCATCGGTGCTCAAAAAGAACGTTTTTGTTTATTGCTTTGCATTGGTCTAAAAGTAGGAATAATTACTTATAAATGAACATGGTTCATATTTTACCATTTTTCAAATTTGCTTTTCTCATACTACTAAGATATTTTTCGAGGAAGTACTTGTGCGAAGCTAAGTACATATCTACTTACTCGGGGCAAGGATGTGTACTAGTATTGCTTTGGAGCGCATTTCTGTGATTAATTTCATGTTTAAATTAACAATATCAAAAAGTGATAACGCTTGCTATGGGTCAAAAATCGAGTACCTACCAATACTTGCCTGCCTTTTCTCCATTACAGGTACCAATTACCACAAAACTATTATGGCTGAGAAAAATAGGTATTAGTTCCTCGGCATTGCAATTTTCATATAATTTACATAAAAATAGTTATCGTTGGGGTAAACAAAACATTTTATAAACTGTAAATATTATTTTTAGCTTTTTGCTAAAATTGATATTTGCAAAGTTAGGTTAGGTAAGGATACAGTCTAAGCGCGGAGTGAATGGAAACATGAAATTTTTGCACAAAACATTTTGACCAAACTTTTCCACACCAAGTTCTACAAAGTACCAAGTGAAAAATAGATATTATTTTATACTAGAATGTTTATAACTAGGTTTCTATTAAAAAATATTGATTCTTTAATTGTATGAAGTCAAGACATAACGCATTGAGATTATTAGTTAAAAATGATGCATAAATCTAATACTTTTTTAAGGTAGTTACTTTGAGATGTAAATTCGATAAAATTTTACTCGAGAAACCCAGCTGGAAAAATGTTTTATTTCACAAAACCTGTTTTATTAATTTTTACCCCAGTATTTGAAAGCTATGTTTATAAGGAACACCTTTTGATACGGATCAAAACCTGGAATATGGAAATTATCCAGAGAATTATGAAAGTATACAGCCATTTTAACTATAGCTTATTAATGTGTATTAAATTTGAAATACTTTAATTGCTTTATGAATAATTATGTTTTTAGCTTTTAAAGGCCCAGGCCCTTAGTATAAGTTTAGTTTTGCCAATATTCGGTTTATTTTAACTTAATTTGTAGTTTGACACAATTCACAGGGAGGAAAGAGCGGCAGCTGCTGCATTGGACGGTTCTTCATCATCATCATCGTCATCGGTGAGCATCCCGAGGCCATCGCAGGGTTTGACTTCCACGGGGACCATAGCTGGTGTTAACCCTTACTCCAACACGCCTTACTCTCAGCGGTACCATGAGCTGCTTCGAAGGCGTTTGGGCCTTCCCGTTTGGGAGTACAAACAGGAATTTATGAAGCTACTAGAAAATAATCAATGCGTTGTACTGGTCGGCGAGACTGGTTCGGGCAAAACTACCCAAATACCGCAATGGTGCGTGGAATACGCTAAAATTGTGACTGGCGGTAGTACAGCGATAGGGCCGGGTTCAAAACGTGGCGTCGCCTGCACGCAGCCTCGCAGGGTCGCCGCTATGTCAGTGGCGCAGCGCGTTGCCGAAGAAATGGATGTGGCCCTAGGACAAGAAGTTGGGTATAGTATCCGTTTTGAGGACTGCTCCGGACCAAGAACTCTCCTAAAATACATGACCGACGGTATGTTACTCAGAGAAGGAATGTCCGATCCGATGTTGGAACAATACAGAGTAATACTGCTCGATGAGGCTCACGAAAGAACGCTCGCGACTGATATTTTAATGGGTGTTTTGAAGGAGGTTATTAAACAGCGCATGGATTTAAAACTCGTCATCATGTCGGCTACTTTGGACGCAGGGAAGTTCCAGCAGTACTTCGATAATGCACCCTTGATGAATGTCCCAGGCCGCACGCATCCTGTGGAGATTTACTACACGCCCGAACCTGAGAAGGATTACTTGGAAGCTGCGATTCGGACGGTCATTCAGATCCACACTTGCGAGGAGCAAGCCGGGGACATTCTTCTATTTCTAACGGGTCAGGAAGAAATCGAAGAGGCATGCAAGAGAATAAAGCGTGAGGTAGACAACTTGGGACCGGACGTCGGTGAACTCAAATGCATTCCATTGTATTCCACTCTGCCGCCGAATTTGCAGCAGCGCATCTTCGAGCCGGCGCCGCCCCCGCGTCCAGGTGGAGCCGTTGGGCGCAAGGTTGTCGTTTCTACTAACATCGCGGAGACCTCTTTGACGATAGACGGTGTTGTCTTCGTGATAGATCCCGGCTTTGCCAAACAGAAGGTGTACAATCCGAGGATCCGTGTTGAGTCGCTGCTGGTGTCGCCGATTTCCAAGGCGTCCGCACAACAGAGAGCCGGCCGAGCTGGGAGGACGAGACCCGGAAAATGCTTCAGGCTGTACACCGAGAAGGCTTACAAGTATTTTTTTTATAGTCATTTCTATTATAGTCAAATTACCAAAGGGTCATCCATTTAATACGTCACACTGTTAAGATGTCACGATCGCTGTTACAATTCATTTCTGGCACATAATATTTTTTTGTGTACCTAGTAAAATAGCTATTGTAAAATATTGACCTATAGCGAGCAACCCCGTTCGTCAGTCCGTCTTCATTCTTGCATCAATTAATCGAAATTTTTGTAAATGTTTCAATAATATTGAAGATAAAATGTCATCCATGAAAGGAGATTTATTTAATAACAATTTTGATACTGAATTAAGATATAGGCTTATCAGCTATGCTACCTGCCTATAACGAAATAATAATCATTATAATAAAAGTTTGAAAGAAGCGGAATTCAGAAATGTGAAAGATTTTTATATATTGTTTGAATTAATTTTATATGTGTGTTAAGAGATGGGTTTCTTTTAGCATGGGGGGGGTAGCCCAACAAGGGAAGGGAGGGTTGTCTAAAATAAGTAAAAAATAATGACATATTAAATGGATGACCCCAATGTCTGTTTTTACTATCATAATACGTCCCAACACCGCAAATGATATAATAATGTATAAATAGGGGGTTTTTTCATACATTCGTTCTCCGAAAAATCGTACTAATTTTAAAAATGCAAATTATACACAAAGGCGCAATACTATGAATAGCTGACCGATTATTGTTGAACTTAAACCTGCCAGTGGGGTAGTTGATTGACCGAATTTATGTCGGCTTATCGAAAACCTTATCCAAATGACCAGCGCAGAACTTTTTTATGGAATCAATTTTTAAAAAGTTTCCGTAAAACCAAGGAGAGACTAGAGCGGTTTAGTTGGCTCTGTTGGGAACATTTGCAATATCAACTAGTTTATTTGTTTCAACATACAGTTTAATTTCAATTGGTCATAAACGAAACTTATTTAAAACCATATAGATATCAATGTACACCAGGGGTAATAAATCGGTTTATGTTTATATACACGAACAAGGACCTCTACGAGTTGTACCTGTTGGCATTATGTACCATTATCAATTTAACTATTCCTGAATCAAAAAATAAATATTCGCCTTGATGATCAATGCACTTTTGCATATGTTAAAACCAATTTTCATTGCACTTTTTCCATTCTGATTGAGGCATCACCTTCAACTTCGCGGCTCGAAAAATGTTGACTTCAAATTTTTTCTTCACGTTTGGAAATAAATAGAAATTGTTGGGTGCCAAATCGGGGCTGTACGGCGAATGACCAGTCAATTTTATCTTTTGATCTTCCAAAAACTGAATTTATTTAATTCTGCGAGTATAAAATTAAAACGATAATTTGTTTCCACATTCAGACATGAGATGCAGGACAATACTTACCCCGAGATTCTCCGCTCGAACCTCGGCTCCGTGGTCCTGCAGCTGAAGAAGCTGGGCATAGATGACCTGGTCCACTTTGACTTCATGGATCCGCCCGCGCCGGAGACCCTCATGCGAGCCCTGGAGCTTCTCAACTACTTGGCCGCTTTAGGTGAGGTTACTCGCTCCGTCAGGACGTCAATATTTGCTGATAGCCTTAGCGCTCTAAGTGACATAGAACTCTTGCACATTTCCAAACCTTTTATTGATCAGAAACTCTTTCAAAAGTGACAAGATAGAGCTGTTGTTGCTACTGCGGACCATTACTCGTACAACTAGAGAGCTTCAGCAGAGTAGAGTAAAATAGAATTTTGGAGGATCCTAGATCAATAATAGTTAAGGATTTTGATATTAGGGTTGTGTTTTTGACCCAATATTCTATCATTGATTATTTTGTGGTTTTTAGATAGCTCAACCCCATACAATTAATTAGTCAGTGCCCAAGAAATAATTCCGAGATGAAGATGACGCTATAACGAAATATAAATATTTGCCACATAGAAGCGTGAACGTTTACGGTTTAGAAAAGTTCATTTACCGAAGTTCACCGATTATCACACAATGTTTTGTAAATAATTTGCAGTTAGATTTATAGAATATGTATTGACATATCTTAAAAATGTTGAAACCTGTGCTTTTTTTAATAAATTACAATGTTTTATGGTTGTCTGAGACTTGTGCGACATCTGCACTGTACTAAAGTTATTAATTAGTGGTTGTCCTATTCTTCACAGCAGTTAAGCAGTATTAAACCACTATATAACCAATGATTCTATACTATTATTTAACAGAGTACTTCACAGGAAGTGAAAGGTAACAAAAAAACGCAAGGAGACGGGGGAAACTGGAGCTACTAAACAAATTTAAAAAAAACTAGCATTACTTTTGGTCCATCTGTTCTTTAGTTTAAATTGCGGTAGTTATGTACGTGTTCTTTTTTATGTAGATGATGACGGCAACCTCACCGACCTCGGTGCTGTAATGGCCGAGTTCCCGCTCGATCCACAACTGGCCAAGATGCTCATTGCCTCGTGCAACCACAACTGCTCTAACGAAATACTATCCATCACGGCCATGTTATCAGGTTCATACCTATATTTATTTATTATTATTATTATTTATAATAGGCAGGCATCATAGCTGATAAGCCTATATCTCATTCAGAATCAAAATTGTTATTATTTTTTTCCTTTATTTCTGATGTGTTATTAATTTTATGCTTCTTTAGCTAATCTAATATTGACCGTCTTATATTAGCCACGCTTAGTCGGGACTTCGTCTTCATCCAATCAGCATTATTATAACAACCGGATTACTATAAAAATGCTGTCCGTTATTTACCTGTAACTGGTGTGCTTTTTCCAGTTTAAAAAAATAACTGGAATTACCATTGATTTACAAAGGTTTAGATGTGTCCAGAGGCTGCGAAAATGTCCGATCCGAAAGCAATACCATCCGCCAGTGCGGTATTGCTTTTTTCCAGTCCAAGCGCGAAAGAGACATACACAGTGAATGATACGAAGCCCAAGTGGGCAAAGTGAGACGAATATATTGTTTTTCATTTTTTGCATGACGGCATTGACACGCAGAACAACGCAGCTTACTCCAATTTTTCATATTGGAACAGAATAATACTGTCTCTTTTACATTTTCTGCATATAGGTTCGTATGTGTAATTCGACCGAGTAAATCAGTTCACGAGGGCATATCAGCTAAACCTTTCTAAATCGATGGTAAATAATTATTGCTAGGTGCGCTAAAAGTATGATTTTTTCTCCCGCCAAATGTAATATAGACTTTTGACAGCTGGTGTGAGTGGCATTAATATAATCAAAAGTACAAATGGTGTACCAAAAAACCAATACAAATAGATTTCATGAAATGGATTTTAATGCAGGGGATAAAATATTAAGCCAACCCTACACCGAAGTTTAATCCGATTGATGGAGGTTGCGCCCGGACCTTTTGATCACTAATTGACTTTAGCTAATGGCAATTGAATTGACGTTTTAGTCCCGCAGTGCTTCGTGCGTCCGAACGAGGCTCGGAAGGCTGCCGACGACGCCAAGATGCGGTTCGCTCACATCGACGGCGACCACCTGACCTTGCTCAACGTCTACCATGCGTTTAAACAAAGTGAGTCTTTAATTTCATATTAATTTCAATTTCAAGACACGCAATATTTTCAAGCAAAAATTTTTACGATTATTTTCTATTCAGATATGGAAGATCCGCACTGGTCCTATGAAAACTTTGTCAACTACCGTTCGTTGAAAAGCGGTGACAATGTTCGGCAGCAGCTCGGTAGAATAATGGACAGGTATTTATTATAAACAGTCGCATTTATTTGTTATATTAACTGCGCCAAATGTAAGAAAAATTGTTTTTACCAGTAGGATTTCATATTTATTTAGTTGACTTGTAAAACACCTCACAATGACAACATTGCACTATAATATACGGTAATAAACTAGATAAAGAGTATAGTTCGATAGTTAGTGGACTGTCATTTAATTGTTTAATTATTAAGGATAATTATTCGTGGACGAGATGCAGCGCCAAATATCGGAAGACATAGGAAAAGAACAGGAACGTACCTTTTGCTGCGATTTGTCTCCTTGAACCACTGTAAACTAGTCTATTTCGCTCTCCCGGGAAGATGGTACAACTACTCTTGACAAGTGTAAGCTCACAGAACAGAATATCCGCACTTCGCCACACACGACTTTCTCAAGTTAGATAAAAAAGATACGTTTGGCGGGCGTGATTGCGGTTAGAGTGCGCGACACTGAAATGGTGACTGTTTAAGATCCAACGCCCCGTCGTCGTGCCTAACAGCTAGATACGGTGCGGGTAGCTGGAAATTGACACGTCGAATGAGTATTGTGTTTTTTTTGCCAGGAAAAGGTTGGGTGTTAAAAAAATATATCTGGCGCCAACAGGTTTTAATAACCATAGATGTATAAATATTTTTCTATCTTTTTATACACAATTCCAATTTATTTAATTTACTTTATTTTCCGGTGCAAAGGCTAAATTTAAATTAACCGGGAGTTAATTATTTGTACAGGTTCAGCTTACGGCGTGCCAGTACTGAATTCACCTCAAAAGATTATTACATAAATATAAGGAAAGCCCTCGTGGATGGATTCTTCATGCAGGTCGCTCACTTGGAGAGGACCGGTCACTACCTGACCGTCAAGGATAATCAGGTACGAAGAAGCAAATACTTCAAAATGTCTCTCCGGCTCATAAAATATAAAACATTTATGACCAAGGTCGTATTCAATTATTTTAGGGCTTACACTAAGCTAAATTTGATTGTGCTGGTCAGCTGAGATGGTGGTGATATAGCGTTTAAATGGTATGATGTGCGGGCTCAAATCCGTGACCAATAGTCTCCTCAAATCAGCCCTCAAGGGCGAGTTGTATTGTGCCTGACTATGGTTCTAAAATTATTGATTATTTTGACAACCAGAGTATTAACCAAATTGGCATCATTTTAATGCGATGAACAATTATATTCGTGCCATATCGCACAATCTGTTTGCGGAGACATTACGTCCGCCACACGCAAAATAGTCAGTTTATTAGGATGAGACTAAAGGACTGAAGCGAATTGGCATTCATATGTCCGTCTGTTCGTCTGCTCTTAACTTTCATGATTTTTCGATTAATAACAAATATTTCATATCCATAAATGATTATTAAACAAAATTTTGGACAATTGAATTGCCACAATGCCTAGAATGGTTAGCCACTAGGAATTTAATTAAAACTTAAACTGTGAACACTGAAAGCAATCCCAAAGTAATCCTATAATTTAGCATAATGCATAGGTCGTACAATAAGGAGTATTACCTTGGAAAAATCAGTCATGGTTATTGCACCAGATACGTCATTGCTTGTTTGTAATTTTTTGGCCAAGAACAACACCGTATTCACCGAATTTAGCCCCCTGTGACTTTTTCCTGTTCCCGAAACTCATGAAACCCATGAAAGGACGGCGTTTTGCAACGATTGAGGACATAAAGACCGCATCGCTGGATGAGTTGAAGGCTATACCAAAAAGTGCTTATCAGAAGTGCTTTGAGGATTGGAAAAAGCGTTGGCATAAGTGTATTGTATCTGAGGGGGGGGGGGTTACTTTGAAGAGGACAAAATAAATATTGATGAATGAATAGATATATTTTTGATAAAAAAGTCACCTTACTTTTTGATCACACCTCGTATTATGGAATAGCTATTATTAACATTTTGATAAAATATAGGTTTTTAAATACTCTTTAAGATTTTTCTTGTTTTTGATGTCATTTTCCAACTCATTAAATAGTTGTACCGTAATTTACGTGATCCGTAGTAATTCTTAACACGAGGAACATTCAATGTTTGCCTTTGCGCTTGCTTTATCGTGCGTATGAACTGCCGGATTCTTGTATGAGCTATCTGAGCTATTCGTTTTCTCTACCCTCAAATCTAATTTATTTATTTATTTATTTATCTTTATTGGAGAAACCAACAATTTTACACAGTACATATAAAATAAAAAATACATATGATGGAACGATAAAAAACTATGTAAAACTAAAAATAGGATTCTACTAATAAAAAGTATTAAAGTTAATAACAAAAATAACAAAACCATTTTATATCAATATATATACATATCTACTACACGAATTTAGAACAGTTAATTTCCGATGATACAATTTGCTTTAGTGTCCGCGTTTATTTTTGAGATGTAAGTATGAAAAGTTAGTCCCTACACTTTTAATTGTGATATACTGAGTTTTTTATTGAACTTCCCTCGTACGGGCATTACAAATTGCACGCACTTTTGTATAGAACACTGAAACATTATAAACAAAAGGGGCATTCAAGAAATCATACGTAAAAATGTGTGAAATAAAAATATATCTACATAGTATTTTACTTCACTGTATGTCTCCTATAGTGTATCTTATTTATTTTAAACGAAGAGAAATTTATCATCCTGCAGTCATCTTATTAGAAGAGATAGACTTAGATCACAGCTAAAGATTGTTTAATGTTTAAAATGTCTAAGTAATGTTGTTAAAATTGCTCAACAGGTGGTTCAACTTCATCCTTCTACCTGCCTTGGTCACAAGCCTGATTGGGTCGTGTACAATGAATTCGTGCTCACGACGAAAAACTACATTAGGACTGTCACTGATATCAAACGTGAGTAATTTACATTTTTTTTTTGAAAGGGATACAAAAAAAAATCAAAGGCTATTGTACTTGAGGGGGCTCTTCCCGGAGAGCATATGTTTTTGTAAAGCGTGGTCATAAATCATGCTATCGCATCTAACGGCTGTTTAGTTTAGCTGAGCTCGACGAGACACGCCTCTGATGATGCATAAAATTTAGCTGAAAATAATTATTACAATACTTCCGAGAGATTATTTTATGATATTAGTGGGTATTTTTTTTTAAATTTATTTCTTGGTAAAAAAATGTGATAGACTTGGAACTTGTCGGCCATATTTAAAAATTTACAGATGTTTATCTGTCCTAGGTTTAGTTTTATATTTACTTTTAGAATTCCAAAAAAAATTATATTGACGTAATTGAATTTTGTCACTTGACATTTTTACTACATATACAGGGTGAACTCAAAGTCAGCAGTATCCTTTTTAGAGGTGATTCTGGGCATGCTATTGAACAACTTTGTAAATAAATCAAAATAACTGGCCTTAGATACAAAAAAAGGATCTTGAAAACATTTTAAAGTATGGTCATGTAACGAAATATCCAACCGCGCGGCGTCGTGACCGAGTAACCGACTAACTCCAAGTGGCACCATACCTACAAATACATTGACGGCAATATACGATAGGTGGTTTCGGCAAATAATGTATTATTTAGGTCAATTGAATAGGTCAGGAAGATAACAGTTTAATATGCGTAATACGTTTAATATCAAGCTTTCAAATATATATATTTTTATTTGGATTATTTTTGTTGTTGAACAAAAGTTGTTTAGGTACATGTCCAGAATAACCCCTAAAAAGATGCTGCTGACTTTTTAAGTTCACCCTGTATTTATATGGCTTGAAAGATTTAGAGAAGCACAATATTTTAGTTTTTTTCTTACATTAGGCATTGTTACATGGTTTTCCCAGAATCATAATTTTAGCAAACGTCCCGTAAAAACCCGTGTAAGTTTCTCGATAATTACATATATCGTTTTTCACAGCGGAATGGCTCCTGAAGATAGCACCGCAGTATTATGACATGAACAACTTCCCCCAGTGCGAGGCGCGGCGTCAGCTGGAGATACTGCAGGAGCGGTTAGACTCGAAGGCCTACCAGGAGAGCTTCTAACGAGGCCCGCCCGCGCGCTCGCCGTCCCACAGAGACTGTTCAGTGAGACGCGGGGCGTAAGTGATAAATAGGATAATTAAAGCGGTGTGGAGTACCCGAGCAGCAGTCGAGCGAGAATGCGAGAATCGCACGATTGTCATTGCATCATACGCGCCACCTAATCCCTTATCACCTTTTATTCAAAAGTCTACTAATATTTTCGATGATGATAATCGTTAGCATGCAACGGTGGTTGTCGCCGTGCCGCCAGGTAGACGTATTTGAAAATTCGTTTTATCTACAGTCTCTATTGATGGTTCGGTTACCTGCCACAAAATGTCATATTTTCAAGTACACAATTAATTTAATTAAATTTGGGCGGAAGAACAGCCTAGCCGTTGAGAAACAGACAATAGTCATCTGTGGCAGGCGACTGAGCGAGCGAACCTACCCGTCAATAAAAAACTAATAAATAGATAGACTATTCTAAAACATTCTTTGTAGGCTTAAATTATCCTTTTCACGGACAAAGTATTGATGATTTAAAATTAGGGGTGGTGAGGGAAAAATGGTGACATTTTGACACATTTTTTTTTTCCGTTGAATCGTGTTCATAATGCCAACTCGCCGCGTAAAAAATGTGCAAAATTGATTATTTGCTTTAAAAGATGTAATTTCCATATAGGTATGTCCAGCACTATAGATTTGCGTTTAGGATAACTTTTTAAATGTTTGTGAAAAAAAAATGAAAAATGTACGTCACCTTTTGTTTCTCGCCTCCTAAATTACATTTTGGGTTAATTTAAGGATTCAGCATCACCTAATTAATTTAAATAAATAAATAATTTTGATTTTGTCGTCCATTATCCGAAACTAATTAATATCATCTTGCTAGGAAGTCATCAGTAAATATGCACTGTATAACAAAAAAAATATAAATATAGAAAATACCAAGTTGCCTGTGAGTTGTTCATTAAATTTAATTTTTCACCGTGAAAATAGGTATTTAATAATTGTAAAAATGGCTTATTATTATTTTATCTATCAAGAAACAACAAACACAGTTGACCAATGATTTTTCATGATTTAATATGTGTACGGCTGTTCAAATTACTCATACATAATTTACTTACCAATTATTTTAATCTCTGACATCAAATTATATTTTCTTGTAATATAACCGTCAAATGTTGATCGTTTTGCATTGAAGCGAAGCTTTTCAATTTTGTCTGCCTGACATATTGTTGTCTCACTCTGTGCGTCCTTTCCCTTCCCCCTTCCGTCGAATGTTACAAATGTTTTTTAGGTATTCAGTCATTATAGCACCCGGCGAATCTTTACTATTAAATTATAATATAACTTTAAATTACAGTAAAAGATATGAATTCTAAAACCAATTTTTAGTGCCTACAAATAAACTAATGTATAAATATGTTACCAAAACAAATTGTAGGTATGTAGATACCTAAATAATCGAATAATACGGCTTGAATGTGGAGACCGGTAGAGCGCAGTTCCGGAACCCTTATTGTCGTCTTAATTCAAAACAATAATTTCAATGTTGCCTAATACTCGCAGGTAAACATTAAAAAATCCTGCCCATACATGTTTCATATAAAAGGCTCTAAGTGAAAATATTAATCATGTACTTATCCATACCGTGATTGTATTTGTATTGAATTATTCCAGTTTTGTTGAATTAAACTTTATATTTCAAACGTTTTCACATCTGCAGATACACATTCCTATTAGTAATAGTCCCATTATTGAATCGTCGTAAAAGTTATACTTATAGGCACAATTATTTTGATTTTTGTGAATCTAGGACATTTGTGCCATTGTGAGGTAGGATTTGCGCACGTTTCTTTGGTATTTTGCTCTAGCAGCTCGATGCACACTTTGAAAGGCTTTAAGGTTACCGCTAGAAACTTCCACTCTCAGTTAATCGTTACCTGAACCCATTTTTATCATTTGAGAACGGTTAAAATCTAAGTTCTGTATATTTTCAATTATATTTCCACATTATTGTTAAAAACTTTGTGCAATGTTTTAATAATTTTATTAGTGCAAATTTTTTTCTCCTGCCAGGATGGAGCTTTCAAACTGACAGGTCTTTTTGTCAGCATATTTAACAGCTTTCCGTCTCCGCCGCCTTTAGTGTCTTTGGAAACTTACCCAGACATAATTTAGTTGTACTGTACCGCTAGTTGAGTATGACGTCCATGTTGTTCTCATTCCACATTTTGATCTGTCGTTCTTCGCGAGGCCTTTGGTGGTCTTCCTGCTTTTTTAGCAGGCGCCAGTTAAGCGATGACTTACAAGTATTTTGTGTGTGTTTGTTTGGGGTATTAATAAATCGATAACTTAGTTCTAAAGAGCAACATTTTAATTTAGTCACTTTTGAATAAGGACTCAAAACATTTGCAATGAAAATTTATTTAATACAGCATTAAGTGTTTAAAATTTTAATATGGACATCTATATAAAACAATATATTCGAACAAACATCATAACCAGCAGAATAAAAAAAAATAAGCCTTATAATTTAAATAGTGTATATCCAAAAATTGCAAAAGAATACCACAGAGATGTGATTATATAATTTTGTCCGTTGAAATGTTGCACTTTAGAACTTCAGTCATGGTACTCCGTTGTTTGGAAGGAATGTAACGAAATCACGAAAGGCGAGTGAAAGCAGTTTAGGAACAGATTAGGGATTTGTGATGCGTAGAAATGTACATATTAAGAAAGCGCTATAAGATAGTGGAGGCTTTGTCTAAATGGGTTGGATAAATTTCATTTTTCTATATCTAGACTGACGTGGAATGATGCCGCTAGAACGGTTTTCGAGGTACCTTCAGAGAAGGCGTCATGTCTTTTAAAAAAAAATTGGGGTGGTTGCGAAACTGCGCTCGTCAATTTCGACCACATACAACAATGCTGATGGGTTATATTTATTTACTATGGGACCTGTTCTTGTCATTTCGTCAGCTGTCCCGGAAACATTTTGTTTGCATGAAAGAATAATTTGCCTGTGAGATTTTTTCAACACCTCCCTTGACTCCCTAGTGGAATATGGCTACCGCCAGAAAGGACTCGATTGAGCCAAAGCGACCTCGACTCGAAGATGTTCCTCGGGAAAAGATCTATTAAAGTGGCACGGCATTATATCATTTTCTTATAGCGTCATCAATGAGTCATGCGACGGGCGATGAGGTAATTATTGGTGTAGAGCGTTTTTCAAACTCGGAGTAATGTTTTAAAAGGTCTTTGCTACGGGATTGAGGGCATGGTGATCCGGAAAAGACATTAGCGATCTGCTCTGTAGGCTATTTGTGTGTGAGGAGAAATGCAGGAATTTGCTGATAATGACAACGCCTTCTATAAAAATCCTTTTAGACTGGATCTATTTACTAAATGTGTGAGATTTAACTTTTGAGGTTCTGAATTCCTAACACTCAACTTATTATTATTATCACCCATAAAAAGCATTATGTACTATTGTAATACGTAACTATGTTAATTGATTTCTTAGCAATGGCTGAAAAATTAATGTTAAACATAATTTATTATGTCTTATGCACTACCCTCATATGCAATAGTGCACTGAATTTAGTTTTTAAATAAAATTTGAATTTCTCATTCAAATATGTATATAATTTAAGTATTAAATTTATGCATCAAAAAAAAATTTAATTAAATTTATGGTGTTTGATTATTGATTTTTACCTTCTACAAAGTATAAAGTAAGTATTGGTGCGATTGTAACATAGTGCATATTTTTAGGTTACCGGAGTCATTTTAACAGAGGTTTGAAAAAAAATTAAGTATCTGGTAAATCAATGTTCCTCTTGAGTTATATACACTTTGTGTTAGTATAAAGTACGAGTGTAGGGATCGTGAAGAAAATTGAGTACCTAAAAATCGACACTAATTAAATCGCTGACTAATTTGTGTTAACAGCGTTTATTTTATTTATATAAGTAGTTACCTTGTTACATTTTATTAATTACAAAAGAAATAACTGCGTAATGGCCAGTTGGCTACACAACACACAAGTGTCAAGAAATCAGTTTCTTAATCGGATCAGGCGAAGAGACGAATATATCTATCTGGGGGGAATTTCTGGAATTTAATAATTCAATTTCTCTCCCATTCATAACTCAAAATAAAAGAAAATAAAAATCTTTTAAGAGTTTTATTATAACAAACTTATACATTATTAATCTAGAAATAAAATATGGAATTTATGCTTTACAAAATGTTGAACCTTTGTAATTTACTTTATTTTTATATTTAAATGATCGCCGGATATATAAAATGCTATGGAATGAACAGTATTGTTTTGAAGCATAAAAAAAAGTTAGGACAAAACGTTAAAACAAAAAATGCAGGTTAAAATAAAGTTACAACTACTTGCTTGATGCCTTACATGACCAAATCAGTCATCAAACGTAAATAAATAATTTACAACATAGCCCGTGTGTTACATCATCCTGAAACAACTCTCTCTGGATGGCAGTGAAGTAAAGTGGAGGCAATCATCCCACCGGACGGTACTAAAATTGTCTCCTTCACACGTGAGTTAGATTAAAGAAATTTCTGACGAAACCTATGATTGACACCGCCAACGGATTTAATTTACGAGTATATCTCAAATAGGACGTCACCATTACAATTCCTAATTTCGCAACGCGACATTCATTCATCCTAACGTGAATTTACTGTGAAGTTCTAAACTATACCAAAAAGGAATTGCTCAATTGTTGCGCTGATGAAAAACAGTATGGCCACACCCTGAGACACTCCATATCTATATCGTTTCGATTAATTTTAGGCTAATATTCTAAGATGTGCTATTTCGCTACACCTACCAAAGCGGGCCGCAAACATCTCTCATGTAGTTTGTATCCGATCTTGCTAACTACTATCACAGTACCGGTTTCCTTGCCTTCCACCTGGAATACATATAACGCTTGTTAAGGATATATATATATGTATTTATTTAATTTTAAAAGAAATCTACAGATTCACATAGTAATTTACATTAACATATGAAGAGAAAAAGTTAATCTACATAAATCTAAACATAGATTCCCATGTTATACTACTTAGATGATTAATATATTGTCTAAATAAAACATTTAAGAACGAAACTAAAATATTGAACGTAAAACAAAAACTTAAATATACAATATTATTTTCACTTTACAGTTATTTATAACTTCAAGGCATTTTTTTTTTCATTATTTATTAATTATCAATCATGATAATTAGTTTTGTACTTTGCTGGCACATTGAAATTAAAAAGAAACAGAAAAAAAAACAGGCCGGATAGTCGATTTCATTAAAAAAGAGGGTATTTAAAAAGATAACCGATAAAATGATAAGACAATTCGACATCTCGATAGAATAGTGAGCGCACGAAATATTTTTTGGATTTTTTCGATGCGGTCGATATGAACAGAAGTATATGTATGAACTTGGCTGGGATTCGCTGACCATTTGTATTGTAAGTTGCTGAATATTAAACATTCATAAGTATCAAACAAATAAATCAATAATCAACAATTCTGATTGCAAACGTGATTGAAAATCAGAATCACTTTCTTTTAAAATTCTATTAACTAAAAATAAATCTAAAAAGAAGTTTTGAACCAAGTGAACATTGCTAATGTTCCTTAATAATAAAAAATCAATGTATAAAATATTTCGGCCAAAATTCAATTCGGCAACTTAATAAGGTTTGTAATCTTTTCGGTTTTAAAAATGCATATTCGGCACTAATCTTTAATATTTAGTATAATAAACAATCAACATAAGTTTGTTTAATGGGTAAAAAGTACCTGTTGTTGAAACAGCGCCTCGTGCATATTGGGATCAAACTTGTGACCGATGGGGTCCACGGGGCTAAGACCGTGCCTCGAGAAGACCTGCTGCAGTTGAGCGAGAGTCAGAGCGACTCCGGAATGGAGGGCCTTCAGTTGGGGGTCGGAGTCTGATAGCTAAAATAAAATGTTTTGTTTATCGCTTGTGTTGTAGGGTAGGTGCTATTGTTGTCTTCATCGGGTAACGTCTCTTAACTTAGTCGCAAGTTTTGAGAAAAGCGCCATTGAATATTTTATGACCGACTGGGGTTTGAAGTCACGATCCCTTGCCGGTTTTAAAGCAGAGATGATATAAATAAACGTAGTGTTGTAAGACCAATTTTTAATATTCTCAGTATAGAGTATTAAATTTTGTCTAAAATGTCATTTATTTACCTTTTAAAATCAATCTTTTCATAGCCACTAATATAAAATAAAATAATGATATAGTTGTTGTTTTCTTGACAACTGTACTTCGCTAGCATTGATTCTTGGCAATACACTTACTTGTTTCTTGCTTTGTAAACATATTTTTAGGTTATGTACGGCCTATACATAACCTAACGGCACTCTGCTCTCCGTTATGCTTTTTATTCAATCTTAGCCTTAGTTCGGGTATCTTCCCCGATATTTATAAAAAAGCCAAAGTTATACGTGTCCTCAAAAAAGGTAATCCAACTGATATTGAAAATTACCGTCCCATATCACTTTTAAGTGTTTTTGCCAAATTATTTGAAAAAATAATAGAAGCGAGACTTGTTAACTTTCTTACTAAACATAAAATTTTAAAGGATAATCAATACGGTTTTAGGAAGAACAGATCTACCCAACAAGCAATTCTTAGAGCGCATAATTATATTTATAAATGTCTTAATGAAATTTGGGGATTTTTAAGCATATTGCATCATAATACTCAATAATTAAGAAAAATGACATAGGCACTTCTTTTACCAAGCCACAGATATATATATATGTATGTATGACTCTGTATATGTATGTGTGCACGGTCACGGTCACTGATGATAAAACCAGTTTCTGGTTTTATTATAAAATAAATAATTAGGCATATCATTTATCCAAACGATTGCACGGTAATTTATGAATTTGAAGGTAGTTAGGTTATTGTGTCTTAGTTTTTTTTTTTATTATTGTTAATTGTTATCGCTGTAAACTGTGTAAGTAATTTAACTTTATATACCTTCTCTTTACCTTTTCTTTACCTTCTTTTTTTTTAACTTATTTTGAATTGTTAATAGTTGTTTTTAATGTTTATAATTTATTATGATATTCCTGTATATTGTAAAATATTGTGGAAAATAAATAACTTGAACATATAGTATTGTTCGAATGTTTGACGTTTGATTATTTATGTGAAAAGTATTTGGCGGTAAATAATTCGAGTTTTATTTACAAAAGCTACGTTAATATAATATTAAATATAAAAAACAAACAATTCCATAGTTTTGTACATATTGTTTGCCAATTATGAGAAATTAACATAAATATACATTGTTAGTACCTCGTTAGCGGGCACACTGTCAGCGGCTTTGGACAATGTATCGGCCACATCGAGTAGATCCTTGCAGAAGGACTGGATGCCGAAGGCCTTCGCCTCTTCCACCTGCTTGGTCATACGCCGGCGGACGTTCTCACTCTCGGCTAGAGCTCGTTTGTATTTATCCTGAAAATTAAATCTCTTTAACACTCTGGTAAATCATTTTAACAGATCGCAGAAACACACTGCTTCGTCGATCAGCATGTCATAACGACATACAAGTATAGTCCGATTGGGAGAGCAATCGAATTATTAAATTCCATTTCCACGAAGATTGATATATTCGTCTATTTAGAAATCGACTTTCGTCAGACCTTTGTAATTCTTTACAAATTATTTACTTGTTATTTTTATTAAATTTTAAGAAATTATGTAATATTAAAAAAAAAAATGTGGAGCATCGTTTCAAAACACATTTAGTCACGAATCGCAAAATCAGTGATTCAAAATTCATTACATCCCATAGAAACTGATGGTCCTAAATGAATGATTGGTGCATAATGCAATTATGTCCACCGAAGTGACTGGTTCAAACTGTGCTTCGGTGCGTATTCTTCGATGCCACGCAGGTCGATCTGTCATATCAGTCAGTGGCCGCTTTAAATTATTCGCTGCGTTTAAGTATTTTATTAATTATTTTTTTTTGTTTTTATATATTTTTTATGCAGATAATATTGTTTACAGTCTTAAATGGAAGGAGAAGTGTTGTTCGAACCGCATTCGAGCGGTTCACACAGAAAACAAAGACAAAATACAAGCGATTGGTTCAAAGAGCATAAATGCAAACATTTTTTAAAATAAAAATAGATGCAGTAATTCTTTCTAAATTCCCACTGGTTTCAGAGATATAAGTTTTATGCAATTTGTACAAAATTAGCTTTTTGTGCTAAATGCGTTTTAAAATGATGAACCACAAATATATTCTTACCTCGTAAGTTGTGAGGCTCGCCTTAAGGGCTGAAACATCTTTGAGTAGGCTTTCCACTTCTGGCGACTGCTGAAATTAAAAACAAGACTGCATAATTAAACTAAATAATTCTATAGCAGTGATTTTTAAAACACGATGGCCACCAACATAGTAGAAAAATGCTAATTAACAGTAACGCCCTCCCCATCTGAAATTACTCCTTTCCCCCATTCCACATGAAACATGATTAATAACTCAAATATCTTTCAAGATACCCACCCTATAAGCATGCCGAATAAAACATATTTATCCTTCGTGGTATGAGAGCCCTAGAAATAAATATCACATTTTTTTTACTGTGAAGATAATTAACTTACTCCACAGTAAAAAAAAATTAACCCCACATGAAAAAATATTTACTTAACCTGATTCAATGAGTGTAATTTTTTTGTAAAAAGCCTATACCACTCTCATCTCAACTCTCTTTTTCTAAAATATTCTAAATACACACAGCATTAAATTTACAAATTATATAAGTATATTTTAAAAATAATCCTACTAAACACAATTTCAAACTAAATTGAGCTAGGTGTACAATATACACATGTTGTCGGTTTGAGCATAAAGTCATTACCTAAAAAAAAGAAAATGTTACAGATATCACTCAATTTTTGTTAACTAATGACTTTATGCTCCAAATCGACGATGTGGCGCCGCAAACATATTTGTAGTGTGGTAATATTACCACAGTGGCAGTCAAAAGGTTAATACAAAAAAAAATATATCACATCAATGAGTAAATTAAAATAATTCTAACATTTTCAATCATTAAATTATCATCAAATAATTATACTTAGGCCCGTAAACATAAACACCGCTATGCGTATGCAGTCGCACAGCTGAGAAATCGCAATTCATAAACAGCGCATAGCATCCGTCGCCGCTATGCAACCGTTTCACGGCCACTTGGAACTGTCAAAAGCCAAGCGAGCGTTCGAGGTGTATTTGCGAACGCAGTGCGACCGTCACGCGTAGTTTTGAGTCTTCGTTTGAAATGTCTATTAATTATGACAGTGAGAATGAATTGATAAATAATATAATAATATATTTTAAATGGCACCTACTTCTTATTATCTAATTTCTTTATTTTTCTTTCCTCTTTTAAATTGTAATGTTAAAAATTAAACTCAAATGTATTCAATTTTGTATGTATAATTAACTTAAGTTTATACACATGCATGTTTTGTAAACATGAAATTGGAGAGTATCTAGTGTTGGCAACCTGTGTATGAAATATTTAAGAATGATTACGATTACTCTCTGTATGTTTACTTTATAAAAAATAAATAAATAAATATTATATTACATAATAAAAAATGTAGATGCTCGAATATTTTTTATTTTCACAGAGTTTAGTGCGTACAATGTTGACATAATAGTAGCGCGCGACACTCAATGACAGCTGCTCGGTGCGACACGAACGTCGTGCGTATCACACATTTGCGGCTCGACCAATGGCGGCTCGCGAATCTCGCACTGCGAAGGACTCGCCAAGTGGCGTTTATGAATCCGGATTTTGATGGCTCTGCTTAGCACTGCGTTCGTTCGACACTTTGCAGTGCGACTGCACACGCAGTGCGTAAGCGGAGTTTATGAATACGGGCCTTAATTACAATTAATAATTCGCAACCGAAATAATGAAAGTAGATTAATATTTTTTCAAACTACCAACATAGCATTGTAGTAAAAATGTTACTAAGAGCATTGTGCAATGATCAATTGTGGACCACAGGCAACTTGCTTCTGTTTGTTTATAATTTTTAAGTAAATAAAGAAGTTACAATCATTGTTTTATTTGTATCCAAATAAATGAAGTAAAAATTTAAATAGACATTTTCCTATACAATATTTATCAATGACATAGGGTAGACGATATACCCACGTGCTAACTACCAAGTCATTTATTCTATCAAATAAAAAAAATAATAACTTTGTGATTTTGTTTGGAAATAACTTCGTCATTTCTAGTATCGGTAAATGAAGCCATTGCAAATATTTCCACATTAATAACACATTTTTTCCCAAATTGCTACTTTTCGCAATAACCTCACTGTATCACCTTCCTATATCCTATTGCATCGTTAGTGAAAGGGCTAGGTGTGTATCGATGTGTCACCCACGGCACGCACACAAAGAACATTCGAAATTTGATCGCTGTTGGTGACGGGTCGAAAAAGATCGGTCTCGAATTGTGTAAACTTACTGCTGGCTGTTCGCCATCGGATTGTTCGTCATCAAAGCGATGCCGCTGTACCTCTAAATTTATGAACTATACTAATCAACAAGAATTTAAAAAACATAGAAAACGTATTGTGGTGTGTTCCTATGCATCCAGTGCCGGGCAGAGCCTTGAAGCATGTAAACGTTGGTGCCATTTCATTTAACTAGCAAACAATGCAATTCTCATTGTAAAACCCCAATTTGTACACATAAAAAAACACAGTTCACTTCAGATTCATATTCCTAAAACCTAATACTGCCAATTGACTAACCCGGTGAACTAGTTCTTCGCCAGAATTTGCCGGCCTCCTGGCATAGTACTGTACACTCACAATATGTAAATTAGAGGAGAGCTTTGACACAGACAGGCAGACATACCAAACAAGGTAGTGAACTTTCATACGAAAAAAACTATATATAATTGCAGTGGTTTTACAGTTTAATGAGGGTTTGTCGTCGATAAATTACTTAAAAAATGAGGCTGTTATATTTACATAAAATAAAGACACATTTTTAGCAGCAAGAACTAAATCCTAAAATGGAATCATTTTATACCTCTGGGAGTTTGTCCTGTTCCGTGGTGGGATCTTGGGCGATTGGCTGGCCTGGTTTTGCGTCCGATGCGCTTTGGTTGGATGTGTTTGCCGACGTGTACGGGCGCAAATTCCTCCACGACGCAGCACGGTTATATAATTGATTTCCTGTTAAACTGCAACATTAAGGTTTTACATTCGTCTTGTAGGATAATGCCATATAAATGAAATTAACGTCATTTCCATTTGTTTAGTTGATTTTGTAATAATAAAATGTATACTATGTTTTAACCCCAAGCATGATATATCTTTTTTTGATATACCGTACCAAAAGAACCAGACAGGCCTATAATTTCTAAGCGGTTAGCCCTGGGAAGTTGGAGCATGGAGCAACGCTAAGCATAATAGTTTCAAAATATTACTGATGTCAACATTTTTAAGCAGTGTGTGTTGTGTGTCTGAAGAATCCGAACTTTAGCAGATATAGGTCTAGATCGGAACCAGGCGATCTTAGATAGCCCTGGAGAAACCTAATCGAACTGTGGCCTATTTTTCAAAAAGTAAAATCTGTATACCACTATAATGTAATCGATGATGATTTTAAGCTTAGGCTGGGTGATAAGGCAAGCTTATTTTACCTAATGAACTATTGTTATTCTTTCAGTGATAAAGATAATTTTACGTATAATATATAAAAAACAGTTTTAAAAAATCGGATGGCGAGGTTAGGATAAATTATGGTCATTGCGTAATGTAACTTACTTCGCTGCGCCGCTGCTGTTGTATATTCTACTCGAAGCGTCTGTTAAAATTCTACCATACCTCGCTATTGCCGGCAAAGTAATTTGAGCCATTTTATCCAAGAGTTTCCACTTCATAAATCGCACTTAAGAATTGAGAAACAGACCGAATATATTTCACTTCACAACCATAACTAAAGAAAGAGTGTCATGTCTACTAAACTGACAGTAAACCGTAGACAATTTTCTGATGCAACAATTTTGCATCATTGTAGATATTTGGACAAACCTGAACAAATTAATGCTAATTGAAACAAAAACATAAGACTTATATTGATATAGTCAAATATAATAATAAAGTATTAGTGCTTCTAAACATCAATTCCTTTTTTTTAATTTTTGTATTGTAAAGCTGGCAATAATCATAACACGGTCGTCCATATAAATCAACTGTCAAATGGGGGCGGAATGACGTTTGACATTTCTAAAGATTTCTTTCTCACAAAAAATAGTGACCGAGATAAATTTAAAAATTAACCTACGCATTATTAATGATCTAGTAATCTGTTAGTTTGTAAACATGAGCGATCAGCGTGCGGTGTTGGAAGTAACTGTTGAAACAAGGGACTCCGCTATACCCGGCTTCCAGGATTCGACAGGAAATTCCATTTCCGATATCTCAAATCCGAGCGCCAACCAACGTTCACCTTCGCTAGATAGCTTTTCTGCTTTCCAGGATTTGAATTCTTCCCTGGATTTGGTTTTCGAACCCGGCTCAGATTTCGCAGTAAAGGTAAATGGATACATTTTCATATCATAGTGGACGGGATTCTAATTAGGGACCTAAGTATTTTTAGGAAGGCGCTTTACAGTTACTTCTGTAGGTAGTTGTAAACCGCGATCTGTATTATGCGTAACCGTTCACTGTAAGAAATTATAATTATAAAGAAAATAAATATTGTCAGTCCGTGTTGTAGAGAAAATAACACTAACTACGTTTTTTGGATAATTACCATTGCATTTTTTTAGGTTGATGATCCACAAAAGCACGCGGAAACTCTGGAGACATATGTCACATACAGAATACGCAGCAAATCACGACATCAGCAGACTGAGAATGTGGCGAGGCGGCGATATAACCATTTTAAGGTAATAACCACCTAAATTAACGCTTTATATAATATTCGTATTCCAGATGAGTGATCTACACCATAAAGAAGGCACTAAGTACCATCTCTTTCGGTGAATTTTTGGGTGAATATAGGTAGTTTGAAATTAACCCTTTTTATGAAGTCTTAGGAATTTTGTGATATAATGACAATGTGAAAGATGTAAAAGTAGCCTCACTGCACAAACTCCGAGCGTCTCTCAGTGGTGGTGGTAGTGGTCTCTCAGTCGCCTAGTTGTGAAAGATTGTAATGCACTATCTTTTTTACTGTATAGTTTTGTTCCCTATATTCAAGTTTATTTCTTTTAACGGTGACAAAATGTTGCTGAGGGTAAAGGGGGATATCCACAACACCAAATTCGGCGAGGTGGATGTACTTGACCTTAATCGTGGTGGGTTTCTCTCAAAAATTCGAACTATTTCATGCCAGTCTGATTCAAAATGAAAATGTTAAACATTAATTTATCTATACACAACATATACGATCTTCATACATACACACACACACACAACCAAACACCCTCACTCACTCCTACCATACACCATAGTTAAGCTTAACAAAGTTTTAAATACTCAAATACATACGCGTAAGCTTTATTTGGCCTTAATTATTAACTCTTTAGAAAAATGTTTATGCTACTATTTCGTTGAATGCATGTACCTATTTAATAAATAAATAAATAATATGAGACTAAGGACTCACCTTTTTCCTCAACGGCAAACGAGTAAAGAAAACGGAGTAACCACTCAGTACTATAAAATTAGCTTAGTATTTTTTTCTACAGTAAAGCCAACGACAACTCGAGGTCTTTTATTAAATCAACTCTCCATACTAAATAGTTTGTCTTTAAAATTTTCGCTCAACTACAGAGATCTCATTACATTACAAAAATAAACATCCTCTAGCTCCTAAATATTCAAAATACAACCTGAAAGTTAACTCCAAGAAAGTAAGCTTTCTACGTCTGATTCATATTTGAAATATGGGGGTTTTCACAACATATTTCTTGTGGAACCTCGTAGATTCTTCTAGAAGATGCTATAAGAATCACCGATCTCTGTTCTGTCAATAGACAATAATAAAATCCAATCATATCCCAAATGTTAAATATGCGGGGACGGCAAACTTCTCTAACCATCTGACTTTCCACATCATTAATAGAACTATTTCGGCTTTGCCCTGGCCAATAGTTACGCCAAATGTATATTTAGCGACCGTAACAGCTTCAAATAAGTTCAATGTGGATATTCCAAAAGATTCTTTATCACCTTACCTTCTTTTTTACCTTTGTGTATTTTGGTGTGTTCCTTATCAGTCGGTAATTCAAACAAACCATTTTTATCTGTTTTCCTTGGCTCGATAGTATGTTATTAAAAGAAAAAGATACATTGTTTGTATAATGATAATTAATATGATCATTTTCTACGTTTTTTATCCATTTCCATCGTATTGCATATTTTTTTTTTTAAGATCCTTAGAGTTGCCGGGGAAGAATGGAGTACAGCTGGATGATCTAGAACCTCGAAATGGGCTTAGGGGGCTGTTATCTTTATGCGGTTTGGTCATAAATCATGCTATTTCATCTAACGGTTAAAGATACTCAATATTTTCATACAAAAACATATCGCAAGATGATATATCAACATTTCTTCATAGGATAGTCTTGAATAACAGAGTCTATTGGGGTGTAATGTAGTAGGGCCAACGGCAGGTATTAAAAAAATGTATTCCGTATTACATAAGTTGCGGTAGATTTGTGATAACGCATGGTCAGATTATGACTGCCGCTACTATATAGGATAAAAGAGCTGTCAAAAAAGAAACGGAGAAAAGACAGTACCAGCAGTGAGTTCATATACTATAAGAAATTTGTTTGTTTGATCCCGCTGAATGATATTTAAAACTGACTTAGCTCTATGGTATGGTATAAAGTTGACAGGCTCCACGAAATTTGATATTTTTAGGGTACTGTAAAATTTTTCAAAATGAAACTAGAACCTGTGGTCGGTTATAAAATTGACACACCTACACCCTACCTATATACCTACTTAGGTATATAGGTTTGGATTATATCTAACCAGAAAAGAATTGGGCTAAACGGAATACACCAAAATACAAAGAGATTCGCCAACCTTTCGTTGACAGGTGCACTGATGAGTCCAGATGCGGCAACCGGCGTTTGTTGGTTTCACTTCGGTGTAATTCTACACAGTGTATAGGCCGACAAGTACTTGGTGAGACGTGAGAGTAAAGAGGTTAACCACACCGTTCAATTGCTGAATCATCTCTGCCCGTAGTTTGGTGTGGGAGAGCAAGACGGGGGAATATTTTGTGGGTAGGAAAGAGATAGGTGTATCCTTGCCACAATGAGTAAATTATAGATAAAGTGCTTGAATTAAATGTATTTTATTATATTTGAAAAGGGCTCAAACATCCATATTATTATTTTCTTTGTTTTAATTCAAATTAGAAAAAGTTAACAATTTGGGAAGTTTTGTTTATTAATAAAATTATAAATTAAATTATAAATAAAAAACAATCGAATTATTGTTATTAAAAAAAATATTCAAATCTTTAGACTATACAGTGTAGATAAAAAAAAATTATATTTTGTTTTCAGGCGCTGCGTGGTCGCTTGTGTGCTTTGCACCCTTGGCAGGTGGTCCCCCCCCTGCCCGGCTCCCACCCCCTTCTGGCGCAACTCGACAGATACGACAAACAGTTTGTTCTCAAACGCTGTTCCATGCTCAACACATTTCTTAGTAAGTAATTATGCATCAACAACGAACCTGTCAGTGACAGAATTGTCTTGTGTTCTATCTCATCAAACTACCGGAATGTGTTCGAAGTCGGTCGACAGAACATACTCATATATTATATCTCATGATATTATTTTCCTACCTTATTTTATTCATAAGTAAAAAACTTTAATAATTCCCCAAAATTAGTTAAAAGAGGCAGATCCCCTGCTATTAGGTCCCGTGCGAAATGCAATTTGTTTTTATTGTTTTTCCTTAACAGATTTTTTTTTAAGACACAGTTTTTGAGATACAACGATTGCTCCATTTTTGCCATGATAGCGCCGTGACGTCATCTTACGGTAAATGATTCACGATGCGTACGCTGCTGGGGTAATGTGCGGAGCGTCTAGTGGCTAGTAGGTACTAGCCATCACATCATAGGTAGGTGATGTCATCTCGCCTGAGCTGAGTATCGTTTAGACCCACCGGCGATTTATTTGAAATGCACTTCTTAAAGCACTGCTATAAAGTAATTTATGGGTGGATTTTCAAAATTTAAAGTTTGAACAGATATTATGGATATCGAATAAGAAATATCTTTTTTTTAATTCTCCATACTCGTCCTGCTAAGACGTGCCTTGCTCGCTAATCTCAGCTGCGTTTACTGGCTAGACAAGCAGTGAGCCTGGTCTAGGCAGTCAATTGATTCGACTGTGGCATCTCTTTTATTCGCGTTTAATGGTCGTACCAAAAAAGAGGTGGCGCTTAAAATTCAGTCGATTTCAAGTATCGATTGGCGAAGGTAGAAGCGATTTGTTATGAGCGCAAGCTATTCAATGTCTATTTTTTGTTGATTTTCAGAGCGCCTCTCCACCCACATAATCCTATCGCAAAGCGAAGACCTGAAGTTGTTTCTGACGCTGGACAACGACCGTTTGCAGAGCCACTTCAAGCCAAAGGCTGGCCTCTTCGAACGCATGTCCAGCTCCATTCAGGGTTTTACTGGTCCCGAGGCGGCCGCGGCGCCACCGCCCAGAGTACGCGATCCCGAGTTCGTTGCACTTCAAGACTATCTGACGGCGCTACATGATAAATTGCATCAGTTGAGGAAGCTCACCGCTAAACTGGGGAAGGAAAGGTCAGTCTCGAGAGCCATTCCACACTTACCACTCTACCCGGGATTATTTTTTTATTTTTGTTTTGCATTTTCTGTTGGTTAGAAATGTCTCTTGGTGATGATGATGTATTGGTGGTCCTTGCAAAAGTGATAAGTGAGTTAAGGCATTACTCGTATTTATAAATTGCTAATTTGCAATACTGGTCTTCAGTTTTACAAAGAAGATCATTTTCAAGGAAAACGAGTTCGTATTATTGAAACATATTTTATATTGGGGGTAGGTGATAGTGGACTAGTATATCGGTGTTTATTTTGGACTTCTTGAATTTATTATAATTTGATTACTACATTAAGTTTGTTTTCAACTAATATAATTTTGTAGGTTTTTACTTTTTTTATATATATACAGTAAAATTGTTCAGCCACTTAACATGTGTTGCAGGCATAAAACACACCGAGGCCCTTTTATTAATTTAATTCTGATCAATATTACTTTCATTTAACAAAAAAAAGATGAAATTGTATTTAAATTAATGTGCCTGTGGTAGTGTGGCCGCACCCTAACCTGATACTCGCTTTACATCCTATCTGTAACTTAAGTTGAAATAAACGCACTGATTCATCTCGAGCAGTTTTATACTAATAATTAAATTCGCCATGAAGATGACAGGTTTTATACAACTATTTGTACCCTATTTTTTTTAAGCTAATTTAGATTGTGATACAGCTTTAAAAACTGTATTATAACCATTGATTCACGGTTAGTTATCCCCAGCGACAGCAAAAATGTCCGATCGAAAAGTAATACCATTCGCCAGTGCGGTATTGCTTTCTTGCCAGTCCAGGCGCGAAAGAGACAAATCTATTTGCCCAAGCAGGCAAAGCAAGACATATATTATTTCATTTTGCACATGCTGTTACCGCGTGACATATAGAACTAAGTCGAATATTGACAACTCTTCTATCACATTGGAACACAGAATAATACTGTCTTTTTTTTTACGTTTTCTGTTAGACGTGAGCGTTATAAAGCGACACCGTTTAAATCACCCTACTAATCTAGCGCAATGAATAGCCGCGTTACTGAAACTGGCTCATAGCGGCGATGAAATCACGTTTACAGCCATAGCTAGAGTCGTATTCAACAAAGCAGCTTCGCTTACCTATTATTGCCTTGCTTGCACATTCGACAAGTTACACAGATGAACACCGTATGTTGCATTCAGGTACATCGCCGACCATAACTATTTTGACAGTCGTCCCATTATTTTTACCCTGTCCGACCAGACTCCAGCTTTAGTAAGATGGAAATCTCGTTGCAAGTTACATCATGACAATGAAGCATGGTGACGAGTTCAGCTACAAATCACGCAGTTATTTTGTAGCCGTTCAAGTATTAGGCTATATTGAAATCGCGTTTAACCTAACCTCGGTTATATGATTATCGTGTTAACGCCCACTGCTATTTTATATATGACTTCCTGAGTATCTAATACTTCCTAAATCGATGCTGGAGAGTTCCAAATAGCTTTCCTGACTTGCCATACAATTTCAATTTATGTATGTATCAAAAATAACTAGTTTATTATGCTAAATTTCAGTTGGGATCTGTCTCATACGACGGCCTCAGTGACGCCTTCGCTGAGTGCGTGGTCATCGCGTTCCGGCCACAATGCCATACCCAGCCACGCCGTGGGCAGGGCGTGTGCGTCTCTAGCCGTCTGTCAGTCGCGCGCAGCGACCAGTGCAGCCGCTCTCGATGCGCCCCTAATAGACGCTATGCTCTACATCGATGCCTTTAAGGAGAGGCTATCTGCGAGGGATGCTTTACACGGTAACATTTATTCAGTATTCACCAGGTCAATATTTGAAACGTGCATATGCAAAGTCATTCCTCAAATAAACACTGTCCTAACCTCAACTGAAGGCATTTGATTCCTAACTCTAATTCGAAAGCTTAAAGGGTGTTTTCCTTATAATATCCGCCCGCCGTTAAGATTTGTCTCTGCAAGCCAACATTTTTAACGTTTGTTCATGATTGACATCTTACGGTGATCTTACTGAAATGAACATTTTAGTTCTGAGATTTGTAATAACAACTCTTCAATTAAATGTAGGAATTAAGGCCGGACCTCTCTCAAGGAAAAGTTAAGGTAGTATATGAGTGTTAAATTTAGAATGCCCTTAAAATACACCTCAAAGCCCAAATTAGTTGTACAAGTCAAAGGATAAATGTAGTAACGTTTTTCATCATTTTTCCCCAATTTTATAACCTTTTCTTTTATCTGTTTCACCTATTTTTCCTACTGCATTTACAAAGTTGTAGAATAAAAGTTATTCACTTTTGCCTCCAAAATAACCCGTTAAGCAGACAGTACTGACTGTAAGTTCACGCTGTTTAAAGAACTAAGGTCGATTTATTACTAAAGGCCATATAAATTGTCACCTTGTAAATATTTTTTTTTGATCCATATATTAAAAAAAATCTGGTTAACAAATTCTTTCGATACTTATTATTTGTTATCTGTTTAATTTTGTATCATTTACTTTTAATATAAACCACATCTTAAATGTTATCATAATTTATATTGGAAAAAAGGAGATTGCTTCTTGGATTATTCCTTTTTTTTGCAAGAGTTTTGGTTATTTCTTGAGTAACTTTATGTGAATCTGTTTGTATGCAATTTTAATAATAGGTACATAATGTGACAGTGATTTCATGTGTCAGCTTACAATGGGAGACAATTCTCGTATTAAAATATGAACATTAAATATAAATGATTAAATCATGTACTTTAATATTGAATCATATTCTTTTGGAGTCGCTTTTGTTCTTATCATGGGTAACATATTTTTTTTATAAATTTTTTCAATCCATATGATAAAACCTTTGATTTGACAAGTTGCTCATCATTCTGTGTTTTGTTTTGAGAATGGTGTGAGGTGTAAAAACAGTAATGTTTGTATGGTAGCTAATCTAGTCTTCTATCCTGCCATTTCCAGGATTCCCAGTCCCCTTCCGCCATTCCCTCCCGTTCTTCGAACACGTACCACGGATATCCACGGTCTACCCAAAACTCCACCTGGTACGACTCCTGGTACAATCCGTAATGCCAGACTTCCGATGCCAAGTCTGTGTAGGTGAGGTTAAAGTATTCATTTATTTAGTTTCATAGGAATTGGTTGGCAATATTCCTTTAACCCCTGGAGGGCGTACGACGTGAGGGGACGTCATGCCGCGCGGACATTTCTGTGTCCGTTGAGAGCGTACGACGTGAGTAGACGTCATGAATACCTGCTTGATTTTGATTATTTTTGGTATTATTTCAGTATTATTCATTAACTTGACGTTTTTTTCATTGAAAATCTTAACGAAACAATTTTGTTTTTTTTTTGTTTTCATTTTAATGTAGTTTCTACTACTATTTATAAATGTGTATTTTCAATACACTAATGTACTACCGTTCCAATATCTATAACTTTTTTTAAACTTTTTTCTTTTTTCCGAAAACTGTACATATTTTGGAAGACTTTTAAATTGTAATGTATAGTTATAAATATATGAAAATGTAAAAAAAAGTGTTGATTTTGTTTATTTCGTAATTTAAAAAAAAAAAAAAAAAAAAAAAAAAAAATGGCAACATTTTTATTTTTTTCTTCTTTAATTTACGAGACAAACATAATCAAAGTGATATGGTGTAATAGAAAATTTTACGGTGAATCCGATGATACCAGATTTGTAAATATTGAACAACTCATGCCTGCACTATGAATTTTATAGTAGATGAGTGAGTTTCAAGGTCAATAACCCGGGTCTCAACGGCTTTTGGCGCCAAAATAAACTACGCTCTTTAGGGGTTAATATTAATATTCATTTTAACATATCTGTTTTAATGTTCCTTTAATTATAAAATATTTATTTGACAATCGTACGGTATAGAGAGCCCTCACTACCCTAATGATGGTAGTTAAAAATGCTGCTGAAATATTAGTTAAATAAATTGGCTTTTAAAATCATGCGTAACTATCTTAATAACAAGAGTGGCTATGCATTCTGCAGTTCCCGTATAGTGTATAAAAAATAACTCATGTGTCAAATTTTTGTTGAGTTTGAGGTTATATATCTCGATATGTGGATGATTCTTTGCAGCTATGAGATTTTCGTGAGAGCATGTCTTCAGACAAATATTCAACTTGCACGACGAACAGACAATGCACGGGAATATGGATGGATATCTACAAATGGATATAACGGAGCTAAACACAGTAAAAAAAGTATTCATTGAATTTGCCCAATCACACTACGCTGTTAACTGTTCCGCACAATCACTACCTCAGTTGCGAAAAAGCAGCATTTGGCAGGGTTGAAGCTAGGAGGGCAAAGGGGGAGTTGAATCGTCGAAGCCGCTGAGTATGCTTGAAGATTTATAACAATATTCATACTTAAAGGTTACTTTTATTAACGCCATGCTTTTTATATGCGGATTCAATGATAAGTTTTGATTTACTTACTTATGTAGTTTTCTCCTTTCAGGTGCGTATGTTTTAGCTTGTCAAGGAGGACCGCAGAAATCTCAGCTAGCCGGAGACCTCCACGACAGGTACCAGCATATTTTTACTTTGACATTCTCGTCTAAACAACTTCAGATTTGAGATTAATTAAAGAGATAAACCAAAGACCTGACAGATAAGGAGCGGGAGCGTTAAATTAGGCCCATAAAGCCAGAGACAGTAAGTATTGTGTTAAAAAATCATGTATGTGACTTGGATTGAAAGAGTAATAACACAAAAAAGTAACTATCTAAATCACCTCAATTTGACTGTAGATTTGTCGGTATTAAGGTTATTGAAGACTACTGAAAAACAATGCTAGTAGTAGCCTGACAGATGTCTCATAGTAGACATCTCCGAGTCACCCACCCGTAGACCCGTCTGCTATCTGGTGCCCTCAATATAATATATCTAAAAATATACAAAGGAAATTTATGAAATACCTAAACTACAAGAGAAGAAAATACCTACACAATTATAAAACTGCGACTTTAGAATATGCTATGACGAGACGCTATGTTTTTATACGACACAATCAATAATAATATCGATAACATCAATTTTCTTCAAAATGTTTCCTTCAACGTCCCTTCACATAGAATGAGAGAATATTGTCTTTTTAAGCGCGATCGTCACGGCGGTCGCACGATTATGTCGTCAATATGATAAGTTATTCTCCTAGCTTGATATATTTTTATTAAATAAATACCCATTTCATTTCTTATATAGGGTGATGATTTTAGAGGCGTGGTTTTCAAGAAGAGATAATTTGCATATAATTTGATGTTATGGCTAAGAATTTAGTGTTATTATAAAGATAAGGGTTTGCCATTATGTTTTAAAAATGATTTCGGGTAAGTGGCCGCCGCGGCTGACTCGAACAAATTCCAGCCGAGAGGCCCAATTTTCAACCACTTTTTGCAGCAAGTTGGGCCGTATGTCAGCAATAACGCGCCGAATATTCTCTTCCAAGGCGTTAATCGTGTCCGGCTTATCTGCGTAGACAAGCGACTTCACATAACCCCACAAAAAATAGTCCAGCGGTGTTAAATCGCACGATCTTGGAGGCCACGCCACAGGCCCACGACGCGATTTTTACTTTATTTTAGAGTGATTTTTTTCTAAATTTGCACTATTTGCAAACGTTGTTCAGGATTAAGTCTATTCATTATGAAATGGCAAACCAAACTGAGCATAAATCTGTCAAAAACACCAACTACGAAAAAAGTAGTGCCAGATTGAAAACCACACCTCTAAAAAGAACACCTTTTTATACGTCAACCGCTCTGTTGGAAAGCAAATACTTCTATGTATTTGTGTTGAATCTAGTACGGGACAGTTTAATTCCGTGACCTCATAGAGTAGGTTTTTTATAAAGAAGTTATAAATTTTACAGTCAAGTCCATTGGGCATCTCAAACGTTTCTATGAGATCTCCGCATATGATTCTTAAAGAAAATCCAACAGCAAATTTTCTGACTCGTTTTTGCACTTTCTCTAGAATATCTATATCTTTTGAAAATTTATTATTATTTTATTTATAATTTGATGCTTCTTTGAATGAAGGTACCAATATCTCCTTTGCAGATTAAAAAAACTTTATTTTGTTTTAGGTTAGAATATGCATCAGCTTCATTACGAGATGAAGCGAATCGTTGGTTAAGAACGGTGCCCCAACTCACGAACAATACCACCGATAGTAATGCAGCCGAGAGTGCAACTTTGGAAGGCGAACACCAGAACAAAACGTATGTACTCGGACTAGAATATCACATTCACACATTTCAATAGCACCCACCACACGCCAACGTCTGGTTTGACATATTCACTCATCACATCAATCGGGCGGTATGAACATTTCTGACCCTAAAGTCCCTGGTTCGAGCCCAGCAGGTCCGTTTCATCCAGGTAATTTTCGCTGCAGAGAATATTCATTGGTGCTGTTCTTAGCACTGTCGACTGAGCACAACAAAATATATTCAGCAATCATATTGTGGTCTGACTACATTCTTCTTTATATGGCTCCAAAATGCAACAGGCTGATGATATTTTATATTATAGGGAATTGAAACACCGACAATTTTAATGTTGCATTTAATTAGTTTAACCTCTAAGTTCAACGACCGATTTCACCCAGCATTGGCATTTTCAAGTTGATTTAAAGGAAAAGTTTTATTTCAACTTTTCAATCAACTTGTATGTGTCAAAGTCTAATGGGTCCTTTTTGCCATCACTAAAATTTATACATATATATTATAATATGATTGAATGATTGTAAATAATCCAGTTTAGCTCTGCCCACACTGATTTGGCATTATAAACAATGCCCGCTTAAAATCGGGCCAAATCCTTAAAGAAATAATAGTTGCTTCTTTGGCCTATTACCGAGTGGGCAATGCCAACATTGTCAATATTAAACCGGGCCATGTTCGCTAATCAGTGACTATTCTATTGAAAAAGGAACATTTGAAATCACACAAAATTCACAGCTCGTCCTCAGTAGTATGAACGTTTTATTTTATTAAATTTAATGTATTAATAACACTAACCCGATTTTGTTTTATATATATAGATTAAATTCTAATTGAATCAAAACCTATTGAAAGTTTGAGAATGCAAGAGCCCGAGTTGACAAATCGCGGAAGGGAGTGGCAGGGCGTGGTATTTATTACGAGTGCTCAAACCATTCTATGAATTAACATTCTTTGCTTTGTGTAATATAGATCAAACCCCTAAAAGGTCGATAGTGATCTAAAATACACCATGAATTCTGTATGTCGGTTTTTGCAGCCACACGCGGCCGTGTTACAGCGTGGGCTCTCGGGGCGATGCTCGCCGCGTGCTCCTCGCCCTGGCAAACTCCCAACTCAACCTGCACTCGGAGGCCTTGTCTATCTGGCAACACGCTTTGAGGGACGCTAACCACCAACAGCACACCAACGAACTCACTCCTACCAACGATTCCATACTCGGTGAGACTGCTTTAATCAGATTAATAACTTGTGCGAGTACATTGTTCAGGTAAATGTTAGTTCCATAGAAATAGAGGGTAATAGCAATCAAAATCACCAATTTAGGCTACTATTATTAGTAATTAAATAATGAGAATAATAGTGTGACACGGAAGGTGTGAAGAAGGCTCACCGAAGGCTGAAATTGCCACGTACCTATTTCGGTCAAGAAAACTTATCGTGGGAAAGTAATTTCTCGAGTATCTCACTGTTTGAAATATGAAACACGAGTAATAGTCGGCTGCATTTGTCCAGCTGTGCTAATCATCCATTAAGCATTTTCGCACAGCACTGGATGCGTAACTGGAATGTTGTGCTAGTGGGCACACACTCACAAAATGATAACTCAACTTATAACGGTGGCAACATTCCTCGGGTAGATACTTGTCTGAGGGCGGTGGCTGCCCATTCTAAAGCCGTGCCGCCATATTACTTTCAGTCGCATTCATTATGAATTAAATCGATACCCAGTATTATTTTTTCTTATACAAAAAAGAGTCACTAGACTACAACTTTTGTATAGAGAAATAACCGGGTTGCGATGCGGTTGTTTTAATTACATTCTTTCCAAAACATTTATAAGGTTGTGAAGTTGGCCCACTATTTACTATTTGAAGACTATAGAGAGTTGTAAACACACGGTGACAGGTACTAAAGATGCCTTGAGACCGTCGTACTCGCTTTTTGCTTGTATTTGCTTGGAGTCATTATCCTAATCTAGGATTCAACCGCAAAAAAACTCCTAAACTACTAGCAACACAGTTAACTATACTTGTATTTTTTTTAAAAATTTAACTCATATATGCGCCTATCAATTGAGTTCACAGTCTCTCAACACACCGTAACAGCTGGAGTATTTATGACCACCTAAATTGATTATTTTTATGAAGCCAAAGTTTATCCCACCAACCAGTATCTCTTTTTCGCATCCAAGCGATATCTTCTATGACGTAAGGACGTAATTTACCTCGATATTCATGCTCAGTACGTACTAGTGTTTCAATTTAATATAAAACAATTTCATTTCAGATCCAAACAAAATGCTGCTCTTCCCGAAACCCCTCAATAACGGAGTGAGAAATCCGTCGGAGATTTGTTTCGACACGACACGCTCCGTTGCCACGGCCACGTCGAACGACACGGCCGGTTCGGACGAGAGCTACGCCGCCGCGTCGAGCGCCTCGAGCGGCAACGCCGACGACATAAACAAGAAAATGGCCGCCACCCTGTTAAACAACCTCTGATGGAACGCGTCCATTCGGCTTGGCTATTTGGGACTCGATCGCAATTGCCAATTTCAAGCTGAATCCGTTCACAAACACGACTGATGTAAATAAGTGTTTTTTTTTTATTTCTGGACATATCTGTTTTTTTTGCTATGCAGTAGTCTAGATCTGCTAAAGATTGGAACTAAATAACTAAACCATAAAACATAATTTATTGGAAAAAGCACAGTTTCATAATGTTCATGACAGATTAAGCTTTTCGAAACTGTAAACATGTTATGAGGTTTGCATCTAGGCTATTATATTATTGAAATATTATTTTTTGGGCACCAACTAATTATTCTATGAAGTTGAGCTCATATTTTCATTAAATTGCCGCACGTTACGTAAATTTCTCTGATGCTTCACAACAACCATAGAATCAACTCTTAAATATCTGGATTTTACATAAAAGGACAGATTCATTGATTGAGATAAATTATTATTCAAGTTGCAAAAAATGTTTATTAGTTTTAACATTAGTTTAAACATTAGCGTACGACCAATCATAGTTTTAGTAACTATTATATATGCGTAAAAAAAACCAGAGCTTTAAGCTTTAGCGCATTCCATTTAAACGGAGTGTAGATTTTGTTAATAGAAAAAAAAATGTTATGTATTTCGATAAGTATTAAATAAAGATCTTTTATTGTGTTTTTGTATCAAGCTAAGAATTTTAAGAACAAATATATTAGATATTACTATTGGTTTATAGTAAAATGTAAGAGTTAACGTGTGAAGAACGCAAGGATTCGACGTTACAGATATGTTACAACGCTTACCCTACCCTTATTCATTACGTAGCGGTCGATACTCTTTCTAAATTCTGAATTTTTCTATTTATAATCATAGACCCAAAACGTCGATTCCCCACTGAGGACCTGCGGTAAAATCTTGCAATTTCCTCTTTTATTATTTTAATAATAAGATATTAATTTATTTAATCATTTTGTAAATCCATTTATTATAATTAACTAGTTAAGTTTAAGATAAATTTACTTGAGTCTTTAAAATTTTTCTAGTGGACTTGTATTGTAAATAATATGTATCTTTTAAGCTTTTCTATGACTATTATATCAGACTGGTAAATACTAAAAAAACATGTCATAGCTACTTTACCAATTGTACTTAAAAAGTGATTATAGTGATTAATAATTTGTAGTTATCAGGTCATTCCACATTGCTAACAATATTACATCGTACAGATTCGCACTATAAAGTCCAGCTTACACTATGTACTTCTGCGGTGAATACAAAACTTATGTCTCATGTCTTATACAAAGATAATCTGTGTAATAAGTAGGTCATTTTTCAGAGAATTTATCCACTGTCCATTTTAAAATGGAGCGATGCAATGTTTTTCAACATTTTATATAAAAATTACTTTAAATATGCTCACTTTAGGACATTAAAAATATTTTATTTACGCTATTTTGATCAAAGTTATAATTAATGAATGTAATAAATTCTCATGGAAAAACCAAAATCATGCAAGACCCTATAAAAACCGATTCGTACTGAAGATGCTTTATGAATTCTGATTATTTGAGTAATAAGCGCAACTGAAAAGTCAAATTAGTTTCATGGAAACGATTGTTACGGAAATTTGACAATATTTTTCCCGTCGACTATTTAACCGGCCGTCAAAGTTTCAGTTTTGCTCACTATTTTAAGAAAATATTTTATATTTTTATGTAATTCATATTTCATGATCACTTTTAGAAAGTCTGAACTTTTATATAAATGAAAAGGTTTTAATATATTTTAAAATTATAACTTGATTTTGAAGATACGATTGAGATTAAATTAAAAAAAATACTAATGAATCAGTTTTGGAAGCAATTTCCGCGTGAATCCTGTTTCTCTGGTCATTGTGACATGACTAATTTTAAGACGAGAAAAAAATTGAGTTGTGATTTTTTTTAATACTATTTCTTATATAATCTCTATCCGTTACAATACTTTGTTTATTTAAGTTCATAGCCAACGTACGCATATGAATATTGTAATTTAAAACAATAATTTATCGTAATATACTATAGTTGTAAGAACTACTTGAAACTGCCAACATGAAAACCATAAATCAGCCATCTAAGGTAGCCGCCAGATGCATGCATACCAATGCTCTTTCTTATTCTATCTATATTCCACATTATTCAACCGCTGAAATTCAGAAATATGTAAAGGCAGAACTTACTGGAGTTGTAAAAATGCCTTTCTCAGGGGGTTGAGTATGGTGAGAAGCGGGAGACTCTTGTCTCCCTTGCGGCATCGGGCACAAGACAATTTCTAGCTTCATGGGAATCATAAACGTAAAAGCGTTGTGTCACAACAGACCACATTATGACATGCGGTGCTGCCACCTGCACCTTGCGGCCACACCATTATTCCTCAAATTGGAAATTCCATTACTCTGTGTACTCTTATTGAGGTGAACACAATATGTGTGTTAAGCATCCGCACGGAAGGACTGCCTGAACATGATCTCTTGAACGTCCAGTTATTCTTGCGGGGATGTGTGATGACGGCCAAATATTGTGAGGCAGCTTTGCGAATCGCTATGATTTTATGCGTTAAGTACCTTAATGTTGGTAGTTAAGAAATTAATAAAGAATCTATGCAATAATACTTTTTAAGTCATTGTAAATGTCAATCATTTTAAACGCAAAGAGTTTAATAAATTTATGTACATTAATCAATTTGAGTTTTAATCGTTTTGTCGGTCGTACGGATTGTTTTGTCTCAAGTTGACGTGAGTTCCAGCAATCGCACGAGGAAAACATTATTAAATTTATGCTATGATTTCATTAAACATTTTATTAAAACAACCTATCCTAATTCAACACATTTTCGCTTATTTTAGAAATATTGCAGGTATAGTCCGATAGCGCAGTTTGGCTTTTAAGCACCTCGACGATTTCTTCTAATGTCAGAATGTGCGATTCATTCCTCGATATGTCAATTATTTCAAACTTGCTCGGGTCCGACGCCGTGTGCTTTCCGAGAATGATTATAAGCGGAATGCCCAATCTGAAAAAAAAACATTTTACTTTTCAATTCCTATCTTATATTTTTATTCTATTATTATTATTAAGTAATTACAATATTTAGGAGCTAGCTCCGGTGAATCTGTTGAGTTTAGTAGGCGAGGAAAAAAATAATGCTTAACAACTCGCAGTCTACGCTTAAAAACAGCCTTTGAAGAAGGAATGGGATCAAATACTGACTTATGAAGAGCATTCCACTGGCGAATTGATCTGGAACGACAAGAATTGAACCCAATGTTCCGTTTTCTCAAGATAGGTTTTATCTTGGAAGGATGGTCATTTTATATGTAACTTCTATTTGTAATTTTAATATAGCTTAGTATTTGTATAGATACTTTTTTATCTAGAAAGTATATTTATTATGTTCCGCTACAAATTTAATTTTTCTGCACATTATTTTACATGGACAGTGGTCATATCATAGCATGCCACGTGACCTACCTAGATCATCGTAGCAAAGCAGGAATTGCAAACCTTATTGAATAAAGCCTGATTAATTTTGCTGACCTATGTATCTCATGAACGGTGCATTTTAAAAATATATTTTCAAGATGAAAATTCATCTTCATATCGAGTGCTACACTATATTACTCTTAAGACACCCGTAACATATACCCGTAACATCTACACAACGAAAAATAAATACAGGTTTCTTTAAATCAAAATTAACTGGATTGGAGGTTAGGTTAGGTTAGGTTAAAAGACAATAGTATGTTTTGGAAAAAATATTGTTTAATACAGGTTTGTGTACAGCCAAGACTGCAACTTCACTTGCATAAAAATGTAAAATTGTAAATGTTTAATTGTTATAATGTTATCTTTTTACTTTATTTTTTTTTAACAAGAACTGCTATGACCTGCGTCATATACAATTATTTTTAGGCCCTACTAAACTAAGCTAAATGCGGCGGTGCTGGAGTAAGGCAAGATTGTGGTAATAACTCGACCATAAGACTACCATAGTATAATGGCTTATTAAAAAAAACGAACTTTAATGATAGCTGTTTTGCTTCGTGTTTCAATATTATAATGTTACTGTTATAAGCGAAGAGACAAACCCTGAAATGAGTTTCTGTCTCTTTCCAATGGTCCAATTGTGTCGGTCGTCAACGAGGATGTCGTTGCGGAGGTGTGGCAGCATTGAGATGAGGTCATCGTACAATTTCTCCACAAGGTGGCCGCACTGACTCATTTCTGCGGAACCCTCCTACACAAAAACAAATTGAGGATCAAAAAAATGTACTCTGGCACGCACGGTTTCATTCATATCTGAACACATTAAATTTTGCCCCTGACCTTACTAAAGTACAGATTATACCTACATCTTGTCTGCCCGAGTGACAATAAACCACCGCATAGTATACTTCATGCAGCAATGAAAAGTCAGTATTCAGAAATGATTGTTGCCATTTGTACCAGTCGTTAAAAATTATAACAATTACAATTGTTTTAGTTCTTAAAGTTATAGCCATAAGATGCTGTAACTTTATAAGTGAGGATTCAAGTTTTAAACTATTTTACCAATTTGGATTAGTTCTCGTTAGAAGATTAATCTTGAATTCGGTCAATAAGATATCTTTGTCTAAAGTTTTGAGTGACTTGGGAATTTATCGTGGAATATGAAATAATAAACTATTTCATGGTAAATGATGGTGCGTTCCGTCTTACCTTCGGTCCAATGATGCAAAGGCTATAGGGAGCCAAGACCCCGGGCCACCTGAGCTCATCCTCTGTCGACATCGCTTCGGCGGCAGCCGCCAACAGCCGTGTCACTCCGATGCCGTAGCTGCCCATCTGGATGGGTTCCATCTTGCCAACGCCGTAACTTGCGCCCAAAACGCTCGAATATCGGTCACCCAGTAAAAACGTATGAGCTACCTGGTACAAAATTTGCTTTGTTATTAAAACACACAAATCCATAAATAAATCGTCATAAAAAAAAATGTAACTAAAAAAAAGCGATTACCAGTTACAATATTAAATTAGGGAGGAGAGGTGACGTTATAGTGAATAAAGAGTGGCGCAAGATTTTTCAACTCATATAGAATGTATAAAAGTTTTACAATTTTCTTGCCCGTTAAACTTGTTAACCTGCCGTTTGCCCGAACTGCGTCGGTGCAGCCCTTTACCGGTTACATTCCGTCCGCGTTAAATAATCTATATGACCGTGGAATATCGCTTTTTAATACTTGCAACACCAAAAATAAACTAAATATTGGTATTTCCCCTTTGAGAGCTAGACAGGTAGACCCCATATTGGAATATTCCAGAATACATTTGAAAAGTCATGTCATTTTATGTGACCGTTTTTTGTGCTGTGTGGATTGTAAGTAATACTAATGAATCTATTCTATTACATAAGCATAGTGTGGAAAATATTATACAAGTTTTACTTTTTTGGATTAGAAAGTTTTTTGCATAAGTTGCTACATTTTCAAAAAAGGTAGTTAGTGACTATCTTCATTACATTTTTTCTTATTTTTTAAATTCTTTTAGAATCTAAGTAAATACAATAGAAATAGGTAGATGAATGGGGACGAACATTACCTCAATGCCAGCCCCGATTGTTAATTTATTTTTGTCATCGGTATTGCATTTGGAACATCTGGCCGCGTCTGGCTCAGCGATAGCGCCTTGATCTAATGGGCCGTCTATGACCTGGGTGTGGCCACAGTTCTTGCAGTCTATGAGTCTGCTCTCACCCGAATCCGTTTTGAGTAGCCACTCGTGTGATATCCGGCCGCCCATAGAGCTTCCATCGGCAGACACTGTAATACATTATGCGAATTAATTTAGATCAATTTCAATGGATGTTAGATTTTTGTCACACGTTAGACTTACTTAGGTGTGTACCCATAAATTTATTTACCCGTTACTTAATTTATTCTTTAAATAAATATTTTAAGTTTTAAGAATGAGATCATACAAGCAGTGTTTACAGAATATTTTCAGTCGACTAAGTTTGGGTGTGTTTATGGTATCATTTTAGTGCTCAGAATGCACTATCTTTTAATGTTTAGAAATAGATATAACCTTCAAGTTATTGGGCATTTAAAAAGCCAATTTCGGTTGAATTTAAGCTAATTTTCTAGTAAGTGGGTTATTTTAGAAAAATACAGTAAATTTTATCAAGATTATGAAAAATAAAACGCATTTGACATATTCATTAGGTTTAATAATAAAAGATAAAATCCCAACGTCACTGTTATACAGAGAAGACGAATTGAGATTTATTAATGGACTTGAGTTTTATGAAATAACTAGAAATTTAACGGACCAATAATACATTGCTAATAACTAATATTAAATGATCGAAATCGCCTTATTTCAACAGATCGTCAAGACTGAAACTCCTATGGCAGATTTTAAAATTCAGTTTAATAGGTGGTAATGTCTTAATCTTATCAAATACTAAAAAATAATATGTAGTCTGGCGACCGACATCTATTTACATATATTCAGTCCTATCATTAAAGACATTTTGCTGTCCAGTTAACTATTTAACTCTTAAAATTCGATTTAAATAAAAGAATCTTAATATTAAATACAAATTAAAACTACAGAGGCATTGTTGATTTCATAAAGTTGCAAATTTAAAAAATATATTATTTTTTTTCATGATTAACCAATAAAGCACAATGTTTCTGTTTTTAGAAGCCATTAAATAAGATTTAAGACCAAACGCAAGACAGAGAAGAGAGCTTTGGCGAAGAGGCTCCTTAAGGGCCTGTAGTTAAACAAAAAATGCGCTCTTACCACAGACCTTTGCAAAACGGTAGTGCAATCCTATCGAGCAGTGCGTCGTACGCAACGCCGACCCTGGCGTAATAGTCCTCTGCGTCTTTCTCGCTCGCGTCAAAGCTGTACAGGTCGCACATTGTGAATTCGCGAGCGCGCAGCAGGCCGAAGCGGGGGCGCATTTCGTCGCGGTACTTCGCTGTGATTTGGTACAGCCTCAACGGCAGCATTTTGTGAGAGATTGGTGACATGGCGCCTATCAAAGACGTCAACGCTTCTTCATGGGTCTGAAATTATTTCATATTTGAATATTTGGCAATGTAAAACGTCTGCATATGTATTAAAAGATTCACTGGTTCAAAGGTGTACTTTCAAAATGACCAATTATAATGGAAAATTTTGCCTAGGTTAGATTACAATAGGAAAATATTTTTTCGGGTGACAAAGCCCCGTGTATTGTAAAAACTACAATCTACAAATTAACAGTAGTCAAGTGAGATAGATTTCTTTAGATATGTGTGTTTTTTCAGTTATGTTGGGAGAAAAAGTTTTCTGTGGTGACATACTTATAAACCCACATTCATATATATTCATAAAAATACCCGCAAAACTAAAATGCTTGGAATATGAAGAAAGGCTGTCTATGTTAAAATTGACCTCATTACAGGAGCGACGTGATCGTGGTGATCTCATTGAGACTTACAAAGTGTTAACTGGACATTATAATTGTGCAAGCATCAAGGACATATTATCTAAATCTCTTTGTGCCACTAATCCTAGGAAGAACTTTATCTCCAATAGAGTTGTGGATAATTGGAATCGGCTACCACAGGAAGTGGTGGAAGCTATAAATGTAAACCAGTTCAAGAACCGCCTTGATAAATTTCTTAAATCTAGGCAAATCGCTAGTAACTCAGATATGACCATATCAGCTAAATAGCTACTTGCTCAGCGAACAATAATAACTCACCGGACTAAGAAGAAGATTCCTGCTATGCCTATCCTTAAGTTTGAATATTTCGCTGGCCATTTCCTCGAGCCTTCCCGTCTTTTTCCAGGGAGCTACGGAGCTCAAAGCGGGCAAAGTGATCCTCTGTCCGCCTACCGAGGCCATGCAGGCATCCACCAAACGTTCCAGTTTGTTTAAAATGCGCCAACCAAGGGGAAGGAGTGCATAACAGCCAGAAGTCGTTGAACGGACCAAACCAAAGTCAACTAGAAGCTTTAACAAGGTTTCAAATTAGATTTAAGGATCCTTACAGCTAATCAATTCATCTAATTATCACAGTACAGTTTATTACATGAAGTAGAGGAAAATTTAAAAAATTAATATAGATTTACAAATTAAATTTAAAAAATTACTTAACCCACTGGGAAACGAATGCGTTTTAATAACAGCAGTAAAATAATATCTTCCTATAGAGCTAGAATCGTCTCCGCCTCCAACCTATCCTAAGCAAGTTTCCTCCATTCCTTAAGCCTTCAGAATTCCTTCACACCAACTTTCCTCAGCCTGCAGTCGTACAGAACCACCGAAGGCCTTTTACAATTATAATTATTTGGCCATTTTATATCGGTCTCCTGTCTTCTGGTATCCAATTTGTCATAATTTTTGCACCTCGATGGTAGTCCACTCTTTCGACGTGACCAAGCCATGGGATTCTCTGGATCTTTACGAACTCGACTGTCTTCTTTTAGTTAGATTTTTAATAACTAGGCATTTCTAATACCATTAAAACACACGACCAAACTTCTACATGCGACCAAATTTCAAACACAATTGTAGCTTTAGTTATAGCCCACCTTTTGACTTTTTGTTGTTATTTCGGTAACTTTTGGCTTAGAATTGAGTGGAACGAGCTGTAGAGGACAAAATATTTTCGAAACGTACTTCATACTATCGTCGTAGTTTACGATGTTTGTGATGTGTAAAGCAAAGAGTAAATAGAAACCTTTCAGAAGACTTAAGTCCTAAACTAAATAAAAACAAACGTGAACTTGGCTTTGTTTGACAGTTTTAACCATTTTTTTTTTTTTTTTTTGACATCAATATTCTAATAAATTTATAAAGACGCGTGTTCATCAATACTGTAAACTTATTTTAGACTAATGAAAAAACGTTTTTTAATGAAAATCATTTTGTGTACAAAGTATCTAGAAAATGATAGTACTAAACCATACTAGTAGGTAGGCACTTATCTGCTTTAAAAAAAGGTTTTCGTTTAAGTAATTAAACTGGTACACTGGATACTGGTTTATCAGTAGTTTACCAGAAAGACCAATCTACTTTTTGGTAGCAGTGAAAATATTGCAATCTTTATGTAACTTATATACTTACCTAGCATGGTTTGTTAGTTATCCTTAGTTTGGTGGACGTTATTAGTTTTGTAATAAACTCAAATTTGATTACAGAGTTTGTGGGGAAATGGTGGTAATAAACAGTTAAAAATAGTATGACCGTGTGCGGATTCGAACCCGAGACCCATAGCCCAGGTCAATAGTCCAACGCCTTAACCACTAGACTACCACGATCTCGACAAATTCAAATTATTTATTCAAAAAAGAAATGCAATTACAGTCAATAACCAGAATGATAATGACAATTGTAATGACATGGTTACATATATGATACCATTTTTTTTTAACATTACTCAAAGCAAATTTAATACAAATAAATAAAAATAAAACACACGGCTCAATACCCACAGTCTATCATACTTTCGCTTACAAAATGGCCACGTGAATAGTGACTGCGCTAGTATGTAAGTTAGCCAATCTGAAATGATTCGTGCTATGGCTAACGTTTTTACTCATCTAGTCAGTTTCGTTCTAGGACGCGCATTTTGATGACACAAGATATTTTAATGTTAAATAAATAATTATAGCTACTAATATTACATTAAAAACAAATTATAATCCGCGAATAACTTTATAAAAATAGAATAATGTATGGACTTGTCGCCTAAACTCGAGTGTTTTAAAGCCTAACATCACTAATACAAATGCTGATGGATACGTATTGGGAAACATTTCAGGGCGGACAGGACATTTCATCCATACCTACGGAGATAGAGGTATCGTAGGAACCTCCTCTGAGTAACCTTCATAATATTACAGTATGTAATCTCACAAGGACTCCAGGTAATGAAACTATACACAAACGTGCAGTATAAAAGGGAGATCGACCCAACATTTTGCTTCGCATGTGCAAATGAAATATTAGACGCGAGTCAAAAAAACCCCCCAGGTTGCGAATTTCGTAGCATCGGCGAATAATCTACTGCGAATAATTTTTACTAGTTTACTACAAAACTTCAAAAACTGTGTTTTAAAAAATATGTTTATGTCCAAATATAAATATTTACGTTTGTGTATTATTGCGGTTTTATTGTATCATTAGCAATATTTAATAATTTTTCATTGCAATTTTCAAATGTTAATGTCAAAAATTTAGGCGCGCCTTTAGAGTTATAGCTGGATTAGGGCAAAATACAGAGGTGTCCAAATAACATTTTTGGTTTTATAGGTTAAGATTTTGACATTTATATTATATTACTACATTTATTTTTCTTCTTTACCATCCATAATAAATGGCAATAAACATTTTTTTTTGTTAATATATATTTAATTATATAGATAATTTAATAATATAGATTTAATAAATGTTTCCCATCATCAGAAATTGATTAAATGCCGATGATATCAAAACATATGCCAGAATTACATCTGTACAAGATTGTTCAAACTTACAAAGAAACCTAAATAGTTCTGTGACTTATTGTAAAGAAAATAATTTAAGGTTACTGGCATCTATACTCAATAATGTCTTCGCAAGCCTATTTTATACTGCATGAACTTTAAATCAGCAGTATCCTTTTAGGAGGTGATTTTAAACATGTTGATGTCACCAGATATATTAATTATCACCCTTCCTCCTCGTCAACCTTCCTCCTCGTCAAAAACCATACTAAGCAGTATGTCATTTTTTATCTACCCGCATCGTATCTAGCGGCGTGCAACGGTCAGATTTCAAGAATTTCATTCCTGTTTTTAGAAATTTAAAATTTTAATATACTACACAAAAATGCTAAGTTGTGATAAAGCTGGAATTTGAAATAATAAAAAAGTTATGTTTAAAAATATTTTCTCTATGTAAAATACCATGTTAATTTTTTTCGTACGAAATTTTGTTCGAATTTTAGAAAAAGAAATATTTGTTTGAAGTTTGTATTTCTCCGCTCCAATATGCTGTTAGCATAAGTTTCACCTTTGCGACTGCTGCTACCTATTCATAATAATTAAAATGAAAAGACAGTCCAGTTAACTATATCGAACAGAGCACCACATCGAAAACCAATTGATACGAAATAAATTCCAATTAGGTAGATGTCATTAGGAAGGCTATTTCTTATGGACACAATGTCTGTCGTACTTTTACATCAATCACTTTCAAATTGATACTATACATAAAATTTAAGGGCACAAAATCTCGGTGAAGTTCGTTAATAGGCAAAATCAGTCAGGGGGGGTCGAAAAAGTACTTTCTCAGTATATAAGATATCGAATTAATTTAATTTTTTTATAATTCCTTAGATAAGAGTTTATAACTTATTTTAGTAAACTTTTTTGACACCACCAACCGTAGGTCCTAGATGTGAGAAAAAAGTGGTTTTTCAAAATTTAAAAAACCATACCAGGCTTAATAGCCACACTATCAAATCCGTTCAAAATGCTTGATACAAGTTCGTACACAAGTTCGCCGATTAAACCTACTTTGGTTCGGTGAAATCTACTTCCACTTGTTTTTCAAAGGATTTTTTTCAGAGTGCCGAGCACGTTGTTTTGTTTTGGCTATTTCGTGGTAAGATTTGAAACGTTAGATTTGTTACGTTTCAATTTGTTTAGATGTTTATAATTTACTATTTTTTAGGGCCATTAAAATCGAAGAAGTAATTGGTAGTGTGTGACAATATCCTCATGGAAGGCGCGATTTTGAATTTCATATGGAATGTCACGTCGTTGGCAAAATTTATTGTCTATAAAAGTTATATCGGAGCAATTTATTTGTTGTGTTTTCCATCGCATCATAGATAAGTAATCTTACCGTCGAGAACTGAGGTATAAAGGATATTCAAGGTACTAATATCGTTTTTTTTTTTGTTCCTTTGTAAATATTGTTAACCGACCATGTTGGATACGAATATTTAAAAAACTTTATATTATTATATAGGTAGATATTTTGTTATTAAGCCTGCCCGTTCAGTTTCCGTTCATCCTGGCCTAGCTTGAAGTATTAGTACTTTACTTTATTTATTGTTTAATGGAAAAACAGCTATATTTTCAAAGAGTAAAGGCAAAATACCGTTTCACTTAAATTTAAAAATATTTCCATCGTTTAGTACCTACAAATTAAATTGTTGAAAAAAATCAAAATTAAGCGAAGTAATGTTTAAAAGGGTATAATTTATCATATCTGATTAATACATGGGCTTTTTGAATTTCATACATACTATTTAGACTCTAAACATAGGTACTATTTGACGCACACTAATCTATGCTTAAAATTTTACATTTCCATTATATTTAGATCGTTCGACCTAGTACGTACCTAAATATAAAAAATAGCCAAAAAGAACTACTTAAATTAAAAATTTCTTAGATTTTTATGTTTGAAGTTATTTTTTTTTGGCGGATATCAGATATCTGACCAAGTTATCCAATTTTGAGATCTACTCGTTGCCTCTAGTGGCTCACGTATTTGTTTTTATAAATACGTTTACGTACGTATACGTACGTAAACGTTTTTTTTTTTTTATTGGTACATCTTACAATCTCATAATTTGTAGGTTACAAATATTTATATAAATCCCTAGACTGACTTCATGTTTTCATGAATAAAATGAGTCGTTGGGTCCGTGCTTACCTTTAACTAAACCTTAAACTGCAACGAATATGAGACCCTAAAACTCTTGCTAGGGAGCGCGTTAAGCAGTCAGTATTTTTAAAACATTCCATAACTATTTGGCAGCTAACCTTTGGGCATATTTTGGATGGTTCGCTACTACAGTGACACCGCATGCATTTTCTTACGGTTGAGGCCGTTTAAAGTCTGATAGCAAATGCTACGTACCTACTACCTACATTTTTATTTTCTTTTGACCAAATGATCACTCGATTGTCTAAAATTATCGAAAACTCGGGCCCAATCGTCAAATAACTGGACTGTGACATCTATTTTATTCGCTGCCGGGTATTTGTGAAAACTATGTGCCGTGTTGTTGTCACAAGACCATATCAGATAACCGTTCAGGAAGAAGGGAAAAGAGGATAAGAGTAAGAGTGTAAGAGTGGCAGGGGGGCTATAGATCGATTTAGACGAATTTAATTAAAAAATAATAACTTTGGGGACGAATTATATTTACATTTTTTTATTTATTTACTATTTTATCACAATAGGGAACATAATGAGTTACTATACTATATGTAGTATAACACTACTTTTATATTGAATATTTATTTATTTATATCGAATATTTATTTTACCTATATATTTAATACTTGTTTATTCATTTCATTTATTTGTTATTATTTTTCTTGTTTCATTTATTCATTTTATTTTTCATATATTAAGTGTTATTGAGTAGACACTTAATTGTATTCATGTGTGTGTATATTTGTGCCTTAGTTAATTTTTATATTTTCTCAGGGTTTTGCGCTGGTCTATTGTATGCACTGTAACACTTCAAATATAACCTTCCTTAGAACAGGTAACTCTTACCTAGTTAGGAAGGTTATAGACTTGTACTCATCGGCAAACATGTTTTCTCAATAAAAAAAAAGCACCCGTTAAGTCTTTCAAGTCACACCTCGATAATTTATCGATATCGAAGGAATAGGACAATCGAAGCATTTTCCTTTCTTTAGGTCAAATCTTGCAAGCTGAATTTAACCACTTCCTCATATCCTACGCAGTTGAAATTTGACATGATGGTTTGGTTCCGATGACACACATGACGTGATTCTACACCCAGGGTTGCCTGCAGACGAAGGAACTCTTCAACAGAACACTAAATCCCTTACGCAAAAGCCCTTAAATAAAATCTTGTTTTTAGAAATGATTTCATTAATTAATTTTGTTTCTTCCAGATGAGTTTGTCGCGTTTCATAAACCCTATACGCTTCAATGCCTGCAGGGGATTCCTCGTTCCCAGGATTACGAATACGAATGAGGTTAGTGGCATTTTAAAATAAAGTACAGTCGAGTGTTTAATAATAAGCAAAGGTCAGTATTTGATACTTTTCCTTGTTCCAAGGATGTTTTTAAGCGTAGACTGCGAGTTGTTGAGCCTAATAAACTCAACAGTATCACCGGAGCTAGCTCCTAAATATTGTAATTACATAATAATAATCACTCATAAGTCAACATGGAATCGCTTGACGACGGTAGCTGCGGGCATTTATTTATTATATAAGCCTTAAGCCTGTTGTATAAAATAAGCCTTTTGTTCGCTGGCCGGCATTGTTCAAAAGCGAAAAAGAAGGAATCACATGTTATTTTTGGAAAAAAATGTGTTTATTATTTAAAACGTTTTGTCGTTGGCTGATCATCTGCAAAAGATGCCAACAATTTCAAGTTTATAGAAATAATTTATGTAATTTTTAATAATATTTGATGCGATATCGTGTCAAATGCTTTGGCCAAATCTTGGAATACCGGAAGCAACGATCTTTAAAAGATCGTTGACCGGAGGGCACTTTTTATTTGTATCTAGTTTTGAGGTTATACATTTAGTCAGTTCAATAATTGCATCATCACAACCTGAATGTATTTTGGAGTCATTCATATGTATTAGTAATCTATATTTAAATATTTTCTATTATTTTCGTGAATATATTAAGGAGGTAAATTGCTCTAAACCTAGGATTTTTCGCATAATTGATTTTTTACATAGGTTTTGGTATTAAGGTAGTATTTTTTTAAATGGTCTGGAAAAAGCATAGATTCATGTGCCATGGAATGGAAAGGTTGTTCTTACTTTCTTGATTTCATCTGGTCCTGTGGTCCTGGCGACAGTGTTGGCTTGAGAACCCCTTTCTTTTGTAATAGGAGTCAATGATAATATTTAATTAGGTTTGATTATCAACACATGCTTCCCGTCGTTAGTAACGAATAAGGGGCCGTTATGGTTTACTCATGTTATGAAATATCTAACAATGTGTTATCTAATGCCTTATTTTATTATTTTTGAGATGATTTTAATACTTGAAAGATTTTGTTCGACATATAGATATTAAGATTGCGGTAATCTAGTGGTTAAGGCGTTGGACTATTGACCCAAAGTTTTAACCCACGAACAGTTAGCACCCAACATGCGAAATTTATATTTTTAATAATGCAGATCGTTTGATCAAAATATTAGTTTAACTAAAGAATATGGGCGGAAGCTATTATGAAACTAAACATACTTATTCATACCTAGTTAAATGTGTAGATCATGATAATAGTAAAAAACGGTGTGACAAGTAATTTTAAAAAAGATTAATACAAAAAACAATGAATTATTCACAGTAAAATTTTAGGTTATTTACAACACTTCCACGTTATCACACATCCATCTAACGTAATTAACATTAAAACACGAGATTATCGGCGATTTAAAGCATATTTGTGAATACCTAAAGAATTTGGGCCTAAATTTCACGAATTTTGCAAAGATGCATAAAATTTAGCCAGCGGCATATTTGACAGGGGCATATCGCTTTGTTATTATCTAATTACAATGTTGTTTATATTATATCTTCTTAATGAAATTTGCCATTTATTTTTTTTTAAATTTTAAAGTGTTTTCCATATTAAAATGTCTATCATTTATTATTTTTTTGTAATAAACAGTTTCGCCCATATTCTTTAGATATGTTATTGATTCTGGTGTAGAATCGCTAAATCACGAATGATCATCTATATTTGACGTTTGATCAAGTCAGATAGAATCATAATAACTCAGTAGTTTGGTTCAAAAAATAAAAAACAATAAAATTGTAAGTAGGCATTTAATAAAAAGTTATAGCCAAAATAAATAAAAAATCTTTTTTTTATTATAAGTACTTCAAAATCGAAAATCCCTTTTTTTTAATAATGCAGATCGTTAGATCTTTACCTATTTACGTTTGATTAAAAGATTTCATCGTTTGATCGGCCTTATCAAAAAAGTTATTGCCAAAACAATAAAAAAAAACTTTTGTTTACATAAGTAAACAAAAGTTCAAGTTCCTATGGCCGATCAAACAATGAAATAGTTTGATCAAACAATCTGCATTTTTAAAAATATAAATTTTGCATGTTCGGGTACTAACTGTTCGTGGGTCGCGGGTTCGAATCCGCACATGGTCTAGTTGAGTAGGGCCCAAAATAGTTGTAAATGACTGTCACAACAAACATTTTATGTATGTCCACAGCGAGCCGTTCGCAGCTATTTTGAGAGAACAGGATTGCAATTAGACCCGATTTCGGATAGATTGAAATTTCCCTCGAATTTGAAGAAACACTGGGAGGTATGTATAATTGGTTTCAAATTTGCTTATTCTGCCCTGTACTGTACCTATGAAAGTACTCGTAATTCCAGCTTTTCACATGAGGATGTTTTTAATATTTAAAAAAAAAACTTTCAAAACAAAGTTCTTTTCGATTACACAAATAGTTTTTCCATGAGATAAATATCTCCGATGGACTGACTGGGCTAGTCTGAGATATCTGGCCGGGGACTTTATTTATCGTCATACCTAAGCACTCCTAAGCATACCTAATTTCGGAAATTAGACTCGTTTGAAAATTAATGTCATATCTTATCGATGACTTACGTTTAGGGATCAGTTTTTTTAATATCTACTAACAATTAAAATTTAATGTACCTATTATTTTTTTTAAAAGTTTAATAACTTTATTATTTTTAGCTGCCTTGCACTAAAATTAGTTTAAAATAAAACTTCAAAATAATCATCCTCAAGCAATCGCCTACAATATGAAAAGAAAAATAATCAAAATCGTTTAAGCCAAACGTGAAAACGATTCAAACAGAAAGTATTTTTTTTAAATTTTTTGCTACCTTGCACTTGACATAATATTAATGAAATGAAAATGACACCCACCCATGAAAAATTCACTATCATATGCAAGAAATCATTGAAATTACTGAAGGCATTTCGGAGCAATGAGTAAAAATTCATTAAAAAAAACATGCAGATCGAATTGAGAACCTCATTTTTTTGAAATCTGTTGAAAATACTAAAGAACCTCATTAAAATCCATCCATAGTCTTAGAGTATGGAACGCGCCACCCAATTCTTTACTCGAGTCCATAGTATCGGTTCCCAAGATTAGCACGAGCACCGACAACTCTTTTTTATTTTTATGTTCACTTTTTCAATTTTCAAGTATCAATGCTTGCCCAACCATATTTCAAATAAATTGGCACATATGTAGACTGCAAATTTACACTCATACCTTGATACACTCAAATGAGCACATCTTCTCGTTCTCTACGTTCGAGGCCTCCGTGTGGTTTGATTGTCTTCAATGTTTTGATTTTCACTGAGAAGACCAATTTGAGCTCACCATGCATACAATTTGTGAGTTTATATAGCTGTATGGCTACATTTAATTTTTATTTATGTGACTCATACAATTAGTTTCAAAGCTTTAGTTTCTTTTCAGTTTTAGTTTTAGCTCCCTTTAGTTTCAAAGCTTATCTAGTTCATTTTAAGTATGCTTTGGTAGAGGCTGTGAAGCTTATACCACATATACACCAAACCAAACCATATATTCACGGTATGTAGAGAGCATAATAGTGATTCCAGTTTGGGATATTTCTTATGTGTATGAAGGAGTTAAGGAAACTATGTAGGAAAGCTACGGGCATTTGTCTATGCGCTCGGGACGTACGTGTGTGTGGGTTAAAGCAATAATCGAAGTTGGTCAAAAACACTTCTCTTTTATTAAATCAATAAAATTATTTTTCCGTTAAGTCGAATTGTCAAAATATATCTCCAACATAGTTGGAGATAAATCGAAAAAAATGCACCCCCTCTCCCTTCTCCAGTACCAATGAAACCAGTTATGTGATATTTTGAAATATGTTAAATAATAAAGGTATTTTGTTTTTATTGCGATCATTGAGATCATTTGTTTTCTTTTAGGTTGATTTTAACATGGTTGATTTACAACTTCATAGCCAAGTTTTCCTGTATTTTGAAAATATAAAAGGAGGGTAGTTTCGGTGTTGACCTAAACCGATATCCATTTTAAACATAAATTAAAGTGTTTAAATATTAACTCTGGGTAGTGCCATCAAATGTTACGCAAGCAATAGCTTCCAATTAAGCCCGTTAATATAATTTTAACTTCGGCACTAGTCTTATAAATTTTGTATAGTCTCAGAAACATGGAAAAGTTGAGTGGCAGGGGGGAGGGGGGGTCCACATATTCTCCAATTGATTCTTTAGTACAATAAATAGGTTTCATAGTAATAGTAATATTGAGTAGATCCATCGCTTGTGAGATTTGATCCAAAGGTATGAAATATGTTGTTATTTTATACTCAAACATTAGAAATATATTAAAACAAATAAAAAAAACTATACATACTCGTAGCGTGACGCTGCTTGACTGGCTAATATCCTAATGTAAAAATCTAACTCCGAGCACACCACAATATATTGTGGAATCATTTAAAATACACATTTCACTACTGTTTATAATATAATAAAACAAGTATTGAGTTAATATTCATTTCAACACGCTAATAAAAAAACATATTAACTTAGTTATGCTCGCATCAAACATTTGATTTTTTATAATATTGAACACATGTCTTTTTGTTTTGAGATCTAATCTAACCTACGACTAGAATAAATTAAAAAATTTAACAAACTATGTACGAATGTAGGCATCATTGTGTTATGATTATTTTTATAGTAATATACATTTGTAACTTAAATTATCACCTCAACCTTTGTAAAATGCTTATATATATAAACTACGATATGACGTTTGTGAATATGAAGTCTTGTACTGTTTTTTTCTTCAAGTCCTACCAGATAGATATGTTCTACTTCAATGCAATTCATGCAACCTATAGTGCATTCCCACGTATTATTTTTGTTAATTTGTGAAATTGATAAAATTACCAACGTCATAGTATAATGAAGTAATATTCCGACACCTCCATGACTGCCATTGCCTGTTCCAACATATATTACTACTCGTAGAAAATTTTTAATGTTGCAATTTATCGATTTAATATCTAATTAACGCGGATGTGTCATTATTTAACCCTGAACGTAATCTATTAATACAAACGTCGGTACATTCTTGCCAAAATATTACTACAGCACTCTAGTGGTGAGTAAATTTTCATCGAAAAAGATAAACAGTTCCGTAATTAAGTATCTCAAGTAGTAAGATGGAGCCAATATACAATTCGGAATGAGTGAATATTTTTAATCAGCTTTCATCCTCTGAATTTATTATATTAATTGACCAAGGAAAGGTAGGTAGTGTTTTGGTAGATAAAAAAAGTCGACTAACTCGCAGTCGCCCATCACTACTTTCAAATTATAAGTAGGTACATTTTTTACCTCTTCATTTTCCATCCCCACATTTTAAAAAACCGTTACATTTGAGAGTTTGGAGAGAAGTAAAAAAATATCTCTAAAAAACTTTAGTTGAATCTTAATTATTGCTACAAATCTGAGCTAATTTTACCATTTTTGGCACTATTCTTACCAGGAAGACAGTCAATTCAAAAGAATTTATTTTTAACACTAGCAGTCACTTTAAAATTATGTTACGGATCTAATGTTAATATTGTCCTTTGTTTCATTTGATTCAGGAAGTCATACGATTGAGAAAATATTATTTCTTTGTTAGTATATTTACAAAATGTTCAAATCACTACGATGAACGAACTAAACAAATTACTTGTCTACGTAGTTTCATAGCGAAATGTCCTCTGGAGTTATTATAGTATAAGGCACAGCTTTCCAAATGTTGAATTCCCAAGTAAGGTTAGTGTATTCTTCACTCAAACACACAAACTAATTTGAAACTATTGTTATCTACGTAAAAAAAAAAACATCTCACAAGCAAATATTACGGCTCTTACGATGCAGGAAACTATGAAAAGATTACCAAAAAATAAATACTATTTTCTCATATACTATAATATATTACAAATAATACAAGAGGCATGAGTCTAACCGCTGCTCGGCTTTCATTTCGACGAGTACCTATTGAAATGTGTTGAATTTCCATCTTCGTATACGATAACGAATAGCTGCAATAAAGCATTTGAAAATGGGCTCATGAGTAGGATGACCATCATTCATAATGGATCGAGGATGCATGTTTAAATCTGTCACTTTGACACGACATTGACAGGTGTCAGCCACAAATCGCTAATATTGATTATTGGAGCAACTGTTCTTAATTCATTGGAAATATAAATTGGTGGTAATGCTACCCACGAGCAAAATAAAAATACATGAAAAAAATGGTAATCAAATGAAACAGGCATTTCTTTAGGCATATCGAGTAGAATATGTTTTATTTGTAAGAACTGTTCCAACAGTCGTGGTCCGTTGCGAGTTGCCGCCTCCCGGCCAATCGTCAACGCCGGCACACCATTGCAACGCATGTACAACATGGCTGCCTACGGTTGTTATAAAAAAAAGCTTACAAAACTGTGCACGTACAATCGCAAAGAGGTGATATTACATGACAAGAACAAAGTAAAACTAAGAGTTAGTAATAAAATATAGAGATTAGGCTAAAGAGTATATCTCTTAAATGAAAAGTCTATCAGCTATGTCAATCGTCATATAAGTATGCAATTTCAAAACAAGACATTTATGACAAAATATCTCAAAAATTAAAAAAAAAATACGAGATTAAAATTGTTTACTTAAAAATTGGGATATAAGATCACAAAAAGTTTTTTTTATCCTTGAACTGCTACAGAATTTATATGAAACTATAGGTTATCCATGTGACAAGTCCTTAGACATGTTAAAGGGTTAAAAATAGTCAAGTTTTGAAATTGCCGCTGATCGATCGGAAAATAAATAAAGCGAATATGGCTACAAATATAATCGCAATTACACATGAGTACATTTGCTCCAGTGATGTTAAATTACAAAATCCTATTTATCCGGTTAAACGTTGGGACAAATCCAGGGGCGGGCCGGGCCTTGGGTTCGTCACCCGTAGTATAAGCAGGCCGCAGCGGATATCTCACTTTACTAAGCTTAAGAAATATTGAAAAAAATCTAATTCTATGGTTATTCTATGATCTACAGTCTGTAAATTATTGATAAGTCAAAATGGCAAGCACAAACATAAAAGTCATATCCGCCCCCAGACAATAAACAAATAGTTTTGACTAAAAGCATCTTACAGCGATTCAATGAAACTAATCTAACAAAAGGGAACAATCAACTTGTTAACGTTTGCAGTTTCGTTCTTAGACAAACAATACAAGCTCTGCGAATCATCTCTCTATGGAGAAGATCTTGTCCTAGACTAGTCTACAAAGTAAAAATATCTTCAATACATATAAACTAGGGAAACATAATTACTATCAATGAAAATACTTACAAATAAAAATAGTCTCTTTGGAAAGAAATAAAATATACTCTACTGGAAAAATTACTTTGTGGAAGTCATACTAAAAGTTATCCCTCAGTTCTAAATAAATCACAATATATAATGAGGAAATACAAACCATACCAATAATTGGCAAAAAAAACAGTTTCCATAAAATGAATACTATGTAGGCATATAAATGGTGATAATTCAAATATTTAAAAGATAAATATAAGTGTTAAGTACAGCTGGGGAAATAAATACATATACTTTCACAATTGAAGGATGCCGCTCTAATAAAATGAGTTTTTTTGTCGCAAATTTATAGCAAGAGAATGACACCGTACATGACAGCATATCTCCACTGTACATGCACTTATTTTCTAAGACAAATTAATATCATAGACAAATATTGTATTGTCCACGTTGCTTTTAAAATTAATAAAGAATTATAAAATGAATGAAATGCAGAAAATACAAATTATATTTTTTGCTACCGTACAAAAATATCTATCGTACATTGAACATTGTCTGCACATAAAAATTTAAATCACAATAATTAACTTTAAACAATCATTTAAAACTTTTGATTTAGGCTATTTTTTTAAATGAATCAATTAAAAATTAATTCGGGTCAAATTGTTAACATGAAGCATACAACGTTAATGACCGACCCTGCATATGAAAGCTTTACTAATTCCAACATGACAAAACATTTTTCTGGTATTGGTTTTCTGGTATGCCGAGTTTGTGAGATGCATTCTCAAAGCAAAAACCTTTCATTCGACGCTGAGGTGATATTAACCTAGGAAGCGTTAACTTCAACATTGAATTACAACACATGCCATTTGTAATAAATTCTTCAAGCCGACCACTTCTATTTTCTGTCCGAGCGATGAGTTCATTACATAGTATCATACAATCTAAATTCCAACATTAATCTATATTCTACTGTAAATATGTGTTATTATAATAATTATATTATTCATTATGGAAGTACATAAAATTCGTAGACCATGCTGTCTATATAATATTGTAAAATTATTCAATATAAACATTGACTACGTTGACACAATTTTATAATGAATACACAAATTTTAGGACTTAGATAAATACTATAATTTTAATACAGCTTTCAATTTCACCAAATGATTATAAATATGCAAAAAACATTTCTGTATATTTTGGTCTGGCAGATTTGGATCTGACATATTATGTTCGATGTCATAATTTATTTATTTATTTTTATTCACAACAGGAGTAGATAGATGGCAGCAGCGTGCGGGGAAGTACTGTAATAAAATACCCCAACAGCTTGTCTGCATTTGAGAATTATTGAACAAATTCCTAAACCTTGAATTGCCTAGAAGTGTGAGCTAAGAACATCTATGACGGCGAGACAATTCGAAAGTTAATTTAAAACGATTCATAATTCTCAGGCGTTTCGGTGATACTTTAATATAGCATCAATTGCCATAAGCCAGCCATTCTGTATTGAATCCCAAGCAAAATTAATTTAAGGTGTTTTTGATGAATTTTTGAAACGACAGCATCGCACCGGTAATAAATATTGTATTAAGTGCCGCCATTAAGTATATATATTTTAGGCCACAGTAGATAAATCAGATACCTCAGCAAGTTGGGTATAAAAGACAGCCCCATTTACTTATTATTTTAAAAGGGTGTAAATCTATGGTATATGCTGCCGGACTCGCTATAGCCGAAGTCTGCAACAGAAAATTTTGAAATCTAGGGGTTCAAACAATGTTTATATTTTTGTAAATTAAGTTAAGACTACAATTCTTTTCTAGAGAAACATGTAGACAAACATAACAGCCCAATTATTGTATTAATTTTATAAAATATAAATAGTCTTTATGCAAAATATCCCTTAGAACTATTGTAAATTAATATGGAATGTACTATTAATGTAATTATTGCAATATACTTTAATACTGGCAAACGGAATGTTCAAATTAACATCTTGGCACTGTTTACATGTGAGCAATGCATCAATCAGTCTTTCGACAATGAAAAAATTAATATCGCACGCACTAAAATTAAGAAATTGGCACTACTAATATAACTGGAGATATTTTAGGAATACGTACCGTTGGCACAGGTTTTTTTTAACGTGGAGTATTTTATTTTCTATAGTACCTCCTGAAAATGCCACCGTCGAACGTAGATGGATAGCGGAAGAAGTATCTGCCAGCTTTTTTCTGTAGATACTACTTCCCTAGGCCACGTAAGGCATAAGACAATACAGAGAGCATTGCCTTACAAAATACTAGCATATTTTTTCTGGACACACCAAAATATATGCTGAAATGTACGGTCGAGTGCTTAACCACTCATAAATCGGTTCAGAATCGCGTGGCCTGCTCGCTATAAAACTTGACCGACACAAAACCGCTAAATTGCCATAAGCGAAAATTGCTCCATTATATTCGCTAACGATTTGCTCTAACGATCAAGTAAATTCAGACAGACAGTAAGTATGACTAATAACAGGCCATTGGAAGAGGAAGAACCTATGACCAAATTGTGCCCTACAAACCTTTAACATTCGAAACTCGCCTTAAATATTTCGACTATGATATTAGTCAAGATTCTACCTCTCTTAAGGAACAGAAAACGCCCAAGGCAATATGTGCGTATCACTGATTATGTACTGGTGTTTAGATACCTGGTTCAATCTCATATTTATTAGCAGGTGTCCATGGAATGATGCCGAGATGTACGTACACTACTTTTTGCCAGACGTAAGCCACATTTAACAAAAGTCAGTCAACAGTATAGAAACAAAAATTTAGGCGATGGTGCTTATCTACTTCATTATTTTGTTAAAATAATGGTATATTTCGCGGTAAAAGATTTCCAGTAAATCACGTGTCTGAGACTGATGTGACATCAGCATGGTGGTTGTCAAATTCTTCATAGGAGTTGAGCAATCTAAAAAATACCATGTATTAAATATATTAAGAGTAAGCTAATAACAGTGTTTCGCAGACATCGCACTAAACTACAGAATTAATTGCTGGATTTATACTAATGAATAGCGGTGATCTTCCTGGATTTTAGCGTGTCTGGGAACAATTATTCGAGCATTTTAATGGTCTCCCTAAGCACACATATGTCGGCCATCTTAGCTTTTTCTTTGGGAGATATCACTGTTGTTTTTATAAATTGCGAATCTGTCATAAGATTAGGTGTTTAGAAACAGTTAAGTGATAAAAAGCTTCCGCCTAGGTGCTAAAACACTTACAATTGCCAAAATCTACTAATTAAGATAACTTCACACTAAATAGTAATATTATGATTGTAGATTATAGCACATTTCACAACCAACGTGGCACAGTGAATAATTAGGAATATTATATTAGCATAGATTACTGGTTTTTTTTTTTTTGATGTTCTGTGGTCGAAGTTTTTCTTGTTGTATGAATTCGACGGGGACAATATGTCACGGTGAACTCTCGACCGATCGACTTTGCGTCATTCGCACTATAGGTACTATTCGCAATTCTTCAGCCTGACGAGTCAGTCGCTCAGTCAATATGAAACATTTACAAATATGCATAATAAAGTACCGTAGTACATTATTTTTTTATTTAACGGAACGATGGATAAATAATCACATGCCTTTCTACGCATCAAAAATATACGCAATATCTAGGTAATATAGTAATTCTGAAAATAGCAAACAAAAGTTTCAGGCAACGATAGAATACAACAGAATGAAAATCACCTAAGTAATTGTCGTAACATTTTAGTAGACGCTCCGATTCTTTGAAGTCTAGATAAAAGTTTTATTTGTATTATTATTAGCATAGAGCTAGAGAATTTTGGTTTCTGTGAATAGTACTTTATCTATTTGAATTTGACTCCAGGTAAAGCAGAGATCTGCTGTATTTTATTGCTTCAATATTGTTCCACCGGAGTGTACTGGATGATTAAATATGATTCCTTGTATAAATGTATTTGTAAGTGATGTGTTAGTTTGTTTAGATACAGAGAGTAGGAAGATTTTTTTTCATCAACTATGGGGTTTCAACATTAGAAATTTAGTAATAAACATGGCTAAAATCATTAAAAACTATTTTATTCAGTTCATCTTGATGCCCACAGCACATGAACCTATTCCTGGTGAACTGAATAAAATACTTATAGTTGACAAAGTTTGGTTTTAGATACAACGTACTACGAAGATTTTTCGTTTTTATGATCAATCTAATTTAGTTTATTTAAAAAACTACACTACTTTCATGCGTACGAATTAAAAGACCTTTAACAACGTCTTCAGTTAGGAACATTTATTATGAAACGTGCTTGTGTTTGAAAGTGTAGTAAGAAGTTGTCAATGGTTCCGTGAATCTGTGTTACGTGTTAGCAGTGCTAACCTTTTTTTTAATGTATTTATAAAAACATAAAACGTTGTGCAATATTCTGTAAGATAGACAATTTAAACATATTAACATGCCACCGCTCCTAGAGAACAATATTTATATGCTAATTAAGAAGTATATATAACAAACAAGACTCGTCTACTAGACTACCGAATGCTACGCATAATAACACCCCCTCCCCCCTCAGCTCCCCTTGGAATGTGACATTTAGGGGAACCTAAATTAATACGACAATGGAATAAATAAAACACAGCTAATTTTTTTGATCATACATACATGACTTATTATATTTTAAGTACTTTTAAACTACTAATATCAAACATCGAGTGGGTCGTTTACAATATGTTAAACATGAAAGAAAATAAAATTAATGAACAGTCAATTAATTATTAGATGACAAGGAAGCAATGCATTGTAAAATATAACAGAAATAAAATCAAATACCTCAAATAAATGGCGCACAACCCGCAGGCGAACTTTGAATCAGCTGATTTTATCACTGCACTTTCGGTCACGATAGGATTGTTATGAAGTTACACGCCGTTTATGCAATATAAAGTTCATAATCATTGAGGGATGAAGAATTTAATTTAATTCAACCTAGGCCGTGTGTGAAGTTTTCACAGCAATTTTTAGGAAAACGTTGATATTCGCAGTTCAATGCGAAGCCGTTCCAAGTGTATGAAAAAAAAAAGATTAATATATAATGCTACTCTACGGATAGAACACACCGCATTGCTTCCGAGCCTCGAGAAGAGGATATTAATAATACTAAAAAAAAAAACAATAGAAATACTAAAGAAGAATAATTAAATTAACACAATGTCAGATGGTTATCAATCAAACAGATCACAAATGAAACAAAACTCATGGAAAAATAAAAAAAATATTAAGAAAAAACGAAACTTCTATGCAAAAAGAAATAAGCCACTAAAGATATTGTAATAACTAAACTAATTGATATTCGTAGCAATTGAGGTTAAGGCGAAATTTGAAGATTTAGAAGTACTATGTAGTCCTGCAATGAAAGCGAGCGCACACATGCGGCACAGCGCGCCAATACATATTGGGAACTGTTTATGCTTAAATTTAAAATAGAAAGAAAGAAATTCTTCCTAAAGGCATCCATCAAAGCAATTTAAATCTTAAGTCGAGTAATTTAAGAAATCATTTTAGCGTCGAAAGCCACAGTTTAAACGTACGCTGACAATAGATTTGATCTTTGTACTCTTTCATTATTGCTGCGAGAGAAAAAAGCCACTTCTGATGAAACGGCCTGTATCGGTCAGCCTTGGGCAGGAAACGGCTAATGAAGTTCATCAGGTATCAGTAAATAATGTGGAATGTTAAAATAACTAGCATCTACTTTCCACGAGTTTTAGAATGAGGGTAGGTATTGAACAAGTCGCAAAGGAACCCGAAATAGAATGGTCATCGACTGATACAATGACCCGTTTATTGTGCCGATGAAATTAATCAGAAAAACTATCTTTTTGCACGGAAGCTTGCGTCTAAATACTTTTTTTCTTGAATTATTGCTCCAACAAGTGTTTCATCTCATTTGCCTAAGTGCAATAATACAATCAACGTTGTGCTACACATCGTCTCTAATTAAAATCAAAATTAGCCGCCATTTAAAAACAATACAAAATAATGTATTAATGAAATTATGTCTACAGACGGAAAATATATTATACAACAGTGCATTCGGTTAAAACTTAGTAAATGTATGTTTCCACATGTTTAAATACAACAGCAAGCCAATAAATACACATTCGTAAAAGCTATCGCTTTAATATAATTGAAAAATGTGCAAGCTAGTACTAAATATAATATTATAGATCAAATGAAACACGTATGGATGGGCTTTTGGTGGAAAAAATGTCATGCGAGAGCGTGGGACCGCCGTCAGCCATCCCAGTCTTTTTTTACGGAGTTACCCATTCATACGTTCTTTGATCCACAAAATTAACCGTAAATTGGTCACTAATAGTTACATTAATTGTCAGTTATATATAGATAATAAATGTATTATTATGGTACGTATAAATTGACACATTAATTCAATAGTAAATACTATGCATTTATTGTCATGGATTGATGAAACACAAAGGGTAAAATGTAGCTAGAATCATAAAAAGCCTTAAGACCCAAAACCAGAAAGATTATTTTACCGAAATTTGGATATTTGTCTACATATAATGCATACTTGAGAAAATTCCCTCTCGTCAGAGTGTTTCACAATCAATCCGCCACCACTGCAGGGACAGAAAAGATGGTGCGATAAGAATTTTGCATATTCTAACAAAATGTCATTAATTTATACTTTCAGCGCCGCATATGATATGAAAGCTTATTTAATATTTTCTTCTTACTAACTAATGAGTTTATAAAAAAAAACCTTTATTACAATGAAATTATATTGTTAGATTGATCCACACTATCGTTTGCAGTCTGACCGTGAATCACTCTGTATAAAGTTAATGTTATAAATGAAAGGAATACCTTGAAGCCTGGAATTTCTCAAATATGCTTTAGTAAAATTCGATACACATCTGCGATAGCGTAGAATTAAAAAAAATGTCAAGTTCGAGTGAAGTAGTATTTCACTACTGTAATATAATTAATGAGAATAATTGAAAAATATTTATATGACTTATATTTAACATGCTCAAGACCGTTGCGAAATTTCAACTTACCAACAGAATTTCAAAGAGAGCTGACAAAAGAAAAATATCTACAAATACAGAGTGTTTTCATGTTATCGACTAAAACGGGCATTATCATGAACAGACTGTACAATTTCGTCGCTATAAAACGCTACGGACTATATAAAACAAAAATCTAATGTTATTAATGTACGTACAAATGTGAGCATTCAGTGTTATTACATCTAGCTTTGTAATCATACGTCACTATTACAGCACGAAAGGTATGTGATTATTACAACAAAGGAATCGGTTAAAACTCTAAACCATACATTTAACACCCTGATTTATGTGTATAGCTTGACATACAGAGCAAACACGACAAATACCTTAAGGAGATTCCAAGTACTTCCCGGAAAACCAACGTAAACCTATAAATACGATAACTCTAATACTTATAAGATGACTATACCTAGCACAACGCTCACATATTGCTCATTCCGTTGAAATTATGATTACTCATCATATTTCCTGATATAAACTTTGAGGAAAGGATTTTCCAACGATCCAAACGGCGTCGTTTGGTATTTGTGTTTTTCAAAGTGGCCATTGTAAATATGATCTGACAAGCTGCCATCAATCCATTGCTTACGTGACATACATAAATAAAAAAAAATCGACCAAGTATATAAATAGCTGTTCACGAAACTAGAAATCGTAACGCCTTTCTTACTGGAGTTAGCATGAACCCTGCACACCCTGAATTTTTTTTCGTCTACGCATCACCTGTACGCGTTCGATTATTCAGTTTAAATTAATATTATTGACGTTAAGTGGCAGTTGACCTTAGCCTACCGATGCACTGCGGCATGGTGCGGACGATTGAGCACAACAAAGTGACATCTCTCTCGAACGCGTAATAACGCACCACTCTGTCCCTGAGAATGAATACGTTGCCTACTCCGGTAAGGAAGAGTGAATACGATTTCTAGCTTCATGTGCCCATTACCACAAATTTTATCCATGATTGCGTCCTATAAACAATGACCACTGTGAAGACATTACAAATACAATCCGTAAAACCCAAATTATCTCCTCTGAACAAATAAAATAAATACGAGGTAAAACGCAAAACACAAATACTTTTTGACGACCTTGGGACCTATAATTATATAGAACACGAAACTACATACCTTATAGCGAGTTAACTTATCAAGGATGACATTAATAGTTATGTTTCGTTTAATACTGGTGAATGACCGAGCGATAAAAATAAACCACTACACTAGCGTATAACCTAACTACAACACTACTGGGCAAGCTCCAAAGATTTGAAACAATTAAGTCTACAAGAATCTCAAAGGTTTCTAGGCGTGTGTATACGCGCTCGACAGCCATCGTAAACTTAAGTACACCATTTTCATTGTGGGAATCATATAACCGCGCGCGTTTTAAACATACAAACTAAATTCTAAATAATGAGAAAAGTAAAATAAACTAACGAATACACAATTTAAGTTATCAGTGCTGGGCAAGACGAGTTTACCGATCTCCGACAGGAATTTAAGCCTCCCGAATCACAGCCTTATACAACTAACATAAAGTAAATTAAATGCGACCGTAGAGAGCCGCACAAATGTATAGGAACTATACAAAAAAAAAATACATCAAATAACTTAAAACGCACCCGCCGTGATCTAACACTAAAACAAAGAAATGCAAAAGAAGAAATAAAGCAGAGGTTCTCAAAGACCTAGTTTAATGAAAAAAAATAATAATAAAATCAAATACTGTCAAAGAAAGATTCTGCAGATAAAGATTTTTAACTGTTAGTAATTTAGGAACGAGGTTTGTCGATTTGATGGATTCATTTGTGGAGAACAATGAAAAAGTTTGAGAACCCCTGAAAATAAAATACCTACATATAATGTGGCGCTATAAAGCGAATATTCCGGTAGGATATTGAGAGTGATCTCTCTCTGTGAAAGCTACCACAAAATATGGATGCTCGAATGCTATAATACGATTGCTTTCAATGTAATACTGCTACAGTAAATTTAAAAGGAGCGGAGCTCACTTTCTTTAAATTAGTATGTTTAAATATAAATACTTGTGTATACTTACTTACACATATACCTAAACGAAAGGGGCCTTTAGAACGAAGCGCAAAGCCCCACGGTGAGCTCGGGGCGTGGTCTTGTACTAATTCACATATACATAAACACCACATAATTAAACAGATTTTGGGGTTTGATAATTTAATGTGGAGCCCCCCCCCCCCCCCCTAAAGCCAAACATTTAGACAGTAATTACTCAACATCAATTCTTAGGACCTATTTTAATATACACTGATAATGATAATACTAGCGCTGATGTTTTTCAACTGGTGCTTCAACCTAATACTGAATGACATAATTTACAACGTCCAACCAACTGGGATTCGTTCCTCGACTAATAAAAGCTACACAAAAATGAGCAACTAACTTAATAATATTAAACATATATGTCATAGTTATTGCTGTAGTTTTGTATTTGAATACCATTAAGTATATTTTGTATCTTACGCATATGTATATATATATATATATATATGTTTATGTGAAATAATGTATTTTTATTTAAGTACAATTAGCGCATCCCAGAATAATTATATCCTGCCTATCTGGGATGTAGCTTAGAAGGCCTAGAAATAAACGTCTTTTAAACGCAACTTACATTATCACCTATGTTAATCACACAAATATTTAGAAGAATCTCCAAAATAATTTGCACGTAAAATAGAGATTCATACATATCACAACACGTCAATACAGTGAAATACACACATGGAAACCGGACTTAATACCGGTGTGCGTCATTCTTCGAGTATGACATTATAAATACCACACTTAGAAATAAGTTAAAAAATAAACCAGAAACACAATAACTGCCGAGTTAATTCTCTGAAGAGATTTGAGATTACCAAAATGAATTTAGTGTCCACACTCAACAGTGTAAAACAACAAGAAACATGGCACTTAATGTACACCATCACATGAGGGTAGGATGAGTGTTACCAAAAGAGATTTCTATATTATATATAGATACCTATCCATACATAGATAACTCAAAGTGTAGGAAAATAATCTATCTTTGACAATTCATATTCGAATCAAACTAAGTATTAGAATGGCCCCGTTAGCCTCAAGCAGCAATGTAAATCACTTCCTATCGTAACAAAGGAAAAAATATAACCAAATTAAATTATATTAAATTGCTTATGTGACCATCATGGAAAATGACCCTATGCACAGTTAAAATAGTTTTGAGTTGAGTTTCCATGTAGAGAGGAACAAAGTTGAGATCTGACCTTGGCACAGGATGGAGTTCCTTTGTGAAACGACAGCTAGATGCCGATCCAAGGAAAGAGAGCATTATGCGCTGGAGTGCATAGAGCTATCTAGACGTACATACCCATGCCATACATGGAAGTCCAGTCAATGCCTTGGAAGGAAGACATGTCGACGCCCGTCAGCTGGTAAGGCTGATAGTGGTGGGGGGGAGCAGCCGAAGGCATGTGCGCCTGCGCAGCGGCGGCGGCCGCGGCAGCAGCAGCAGCGTGCGCCGCGTGCGAAGGGGGCGGCGCTGGCATGGCGTAGGGCGAGTAGCGGGCAGCGGCTGCTAAGCCGAGCGTTGTCGGGTATACTAATCTTCCAGCAGCTGTCGGTACCAAAGTCGCCGGCACCGGTGCGCGTAGCCCTCCGGCCAACGCCAACCTTTTACCTAGAGCTAGAGGTGCTCCGCCCACCATCCCGACCGATTCCTTCGGCTGAGCGCGTTTGCACTCGACCTTCTTATTCTTGACGGTGTGGAAGTGAATCTCGCATACGCGATCGACAGCCTCCTCGCATTCGAACGTGACAAATCCGAAGCCACGGTGACGTTTGGTCTGTTGGTCCATCAGCATCACCGTCTCCTCGACCTTACCGAACTGTCCGAAGTACGCTTTGACCTCGTCGGCTGACGTGTCCTGGCTGACGCCGCCCACGAATATCTTCTTGGTCTTGTTGGGGGTCTTGGGCCGGTTCTTGGGAGTGGCGTGTTTCGGGTCGATCTTCTTCCCGTCCAGGGTATGGATGGGTACCTTGAGAACGTTGTCCACCGACGTCGGCTCTGAGAATGTGATGAAACCAAAGCCACGGCTTCTCTGTTGATCAACATTAAAATAACATTATTGCAAATAATTATTTATTGATTTGCAGGCTTGAAGACACATATCATACATTTCCAACAATGTTACAAAATTGCTTCAAAACAAAGATACATTGATACTATATTGTGACAGAAACGTAAATAGTATGCACAAGCAATATATTTTATGTTAAGTACAGACGGAAGGACTGGTCATTGAAAATGAATTTAATGTGCATCACATAAATGACTGACTGTCTTCAAGCATGCACTGAAGGTAGTTTGCATACAAAATGAGAAATAAAGAATAAATATGAATAGCATGTACGATTATAATAGAAAATAGCTACCACCGTAAATGCCGTCACATCAAGCAAACTCCTATGAGAACTATATTAGGTTAATATGAGTTGGTTGATAAAACATTCTGAAACCTAAATACTTTCTACTCTAGGCGAATCCGACTCAATGGTTTTAGTTGTGAAATATGTGAAAAGTAAATCTCTCTCTAAAGTAGAAATATTACTAATTTCCTTAAGATACCAAGCGAAATCAATACCAACATAATTCGAGTTAACTTACTCGCTATAGGCTATATAGCTATGTTTAATTTATATCTCTCTCAGGTTGTTCGAGCCATCAGTGCCTGTCTAATTAACATTTGGAAAATATTGGCAACACCTTTTCGAAAATAATATCTATGTATATATGCTAGAATTGTTATTTCTAAATGTTTAATTCATTTAATATTAAAATACACAAAAGTTATTCTCGAAACTTGTAAGGAAGTCTATAATTTCCAGACAAAAATCAGCTATAAAATGTAACAAAAGAAACTGTATTTGGTTCAATATTATCAAATCTATGAATTTAATTAAAAAAAAAAGATTAATGTGGGTTAATTTTCAGCTATGTACTAAGTACGATGATAAATTAAAAACATAACTCATTAGGTTCTACATATTCGGAGTACCATAAATGTTAGTGATATACGAAAAGAGGGTAGAAATGGTTCGACAAATGGTTAAAAAACAAAAAATATTCTTAGCTAAACATAATAAATTAGCAAAACGAATTATAGTGACTTACGTGATCGCGATAGGTGGTCACAATCAGTATAAAAACCAAACTATAGAAAATTCTTAAGATAAGTTGACATTCTAAGGAATGGCCTAGACTAATAAAACTAAAAAAAATGTATGATTACCTCCTAAAATTACTAAGAGCACAAATATTACAATCTAATGGTTGATTTCATCCCGTGTAAGATACACCGCCACCAAGTCCCAGACACACAAAACTCCGAGACTAGGAAACATACAAATCTAAATATATTTTGGAACAAAATCATTACGCATTAGTCAACTACGCACTAGGTAATCCACTCTAGGCTGAGGAAAATCAACATTACATATATTTTCAGTGTGAAAAACCTCGTTTGCGGCGATCGCGGGGGCCGCATCGTTGCTTTATACGCAACGGATTGCTTTATAGACTTTCGCTAACTCGGACATACGCCGAGCGCATTTCGTGAGATCGGCGTCGCGTGGCGTTTTTCCATCCTAAGTTTCATCTATTGAAATAGTCCTGTGATATTTGGCTGGAAAACTGTTCATAAATTCTAACCAATAAAATTTACATTTCATTTCCGTAAAAGTACACACATATAGAAAATTATTCAACAAATATTTATTGGGACATAGCATTCTAAGTTTGTACATAATTAAGGGCGCATGGATAAATTTGAAGTTTTCCCAACATTTCCGGCTCACGTTGGATACTCCTGTAAAATTTTAAGAATTTTCAGTCCATAATCTTTGATCGTATGTTGGGACCTTAGATATCATGCTTCATACTGAAAAATCATGCATCTGAGTGAAAAATAGAACTTTGGCTCGATGTCCAGTAGCTGTGATTAAACGGCCTCTTTCAGAAAGCACTCTTCTCTGTCTTGCGCATGATCTTAGATCATTCTATCTCATCTAACAGATTGTAAAAACAGAAACACTGCCACACGGTTAATCATAAAAAAAATAGGATCAATGTGTTTTAAAAAACTACATATTTGCAGAGGCCATATGGCCTCTGTGGTCACTGTGGTCAGTCAATAAGATTTACATTGAAAGTTTCGATAAAGTACAAATGTCACATTTTAATTCTATATAGGCCCAAATAACTATGAAATAAAATTATATCCTTTATCATTTTTCTTCTATATATTATACATATAAGTCACGGCACTGCAACGTTTCTATGGAGAAGTGACCGGATTGCGTCCTTTTAAATCTTATTTAGACAAATGGATCACAAAGGTGCCTTGCAGCAAGTATATATGTGGAAAAAAATACTGCGCCTTTATGAGCAGCTATTTCCAATGATATATTCAATTTTTTTAATGGTACCTAAATTTAACGTAGAGTCAATTTTTGTCCCATTGATACATAATTTTTCGAAATAATGTTCACAACTACGTCGTGTGTTCAAAAAGTAAGGTGACTTTGTATTGTTAAGAAAAAATATTTATTCATTCATCAATATTTATGTTGTCCCCTTCAAAGTAATCCCCCTGAGATACAATACACTTATGCCAACGGTTTTTCCAATCCTCAAAGCACTTCTCATAAGCACTTTTCGGTATAGCCTTGAGCTCTTCCAGCGATGCAGTCTTTATCTCTTCAATCGTTGCAAATCTCCGTCCTTTCATAGGTCACTTCAGTTTTGGGAACAAGTGATGCAGTTATGACCCTTTTGAGTAAATCTGGGTCAACGTTGACGTCATTCAACAGCTCTTGAGCGATGCTCATGCGACGGTCCTTTTGGTCAAAATTTAGCAATTTCGGAACAAACTTCGCTGACACACGTCTCATGCCCAAAACGTTAAAAAAATTCATGGCAACGAGCCAAGCGATATACCGACATCCTCAGCAACTTCTCTAATAGTGATTCGACGATTTTCCAAAACAATTTTCTTCACTGCTTGAACGTTTTCATCAGTTGTTGACGTGCTTGGGCGTCCAGAGCGAGGCTTGTCATTGGCATCTTCCCGGCCATCTTGGAAGAGTTTGTAGCACTTGTAAACATTTTTTTACTCAGAACAGTTTCACCGTATGCCACTGTCAACATTTCAAGTGTTACGGAGCACTTAATTTTATTTTTTACACAAAATTTGATGCAAATCCTTTAATCCATATTTTTCGATAGCAAAAAATCGCCGAGCATGCAAAACACTTACCTTGAGACCTTTACGCCTCTCACAACCAAACAAAAAAAATCGATAATCGAAAATACGTTGCCTGCGAAATTTGAAAAGTCACCTTACTTTTTGAACACACCTCGTACTTAACCAAGTTGTGTGTTTTTTTTAATCCCGCTGTGAATGTTTTTAACTATTTTTTTTTATAGTAGTTTTTATGAAGCATATATTGTAAAGTCTCAGCATACGTTTAAAAGATTGTGTATTGAATTACATGTAGGAATTTTTTTTAACAAACTCAATGGGTTAAAAAAAATACTGAATGCAAATAGTTGAATTTTAGCGGCAAGATTGAGAGTGATAAAATTTTCCTCTTCCGATAATTTATAATACGAACCAAACGGACATTGTTCACTCGCTGGGATTAATCTGAAAACCTCCAAAGGAATCTGTTTAATCTGCCATACTCACCGGTAAATGTCATTCAGGGGAGTGCATTTTAATCTTCTTCTCGGTCAATGCTCACTTAGACTACATACAATGGACGTAGTTAAGCTGTTACGATTGACAAAGTTAAAATACAGCGCTTTTGTATACTTCGGTGTAATTTCCACCGCATGTGTGTTCCCTAACTCCTTCCACTTACGTCTGTAGATTAACAGCAATGTTTATAGGTTGGTTTCTTAAGTTTCTTAAGAAAATCAGCCTGTATGTGAAAGGGAAACGGGTGGAACGGCGTATGTGTACCTGAGTGACGGGATCCTTCATGATGAGCACGTCGGTGACGTTGCCGAATACGCCGAAGTACTCGCGGAGCTTCTCGCTGCTCGTCTGCCAGCTGAGGCCGCCGACAAAGAGCTTGCCGGGCGCGGGATCCGCGGGAGACGAGGCCCCCACGGCGGTGGTGGCCCCCGGAGTCGTGCCGCCGCCCTCCACCTTAATGCTGACCGGCGTCGAACGACCCGAGGAGCTGCCGTGGCTGCCTCCTAATAAAACCATTGCCTGATTATTAAATCTTCTTTTTTGCTGTATTTTGATTTACAGTTTTGTACATATATGTGTGAAATTAACTACGGTAATTCTGAATTCAATTACGTAAAATATGATTGTGATTTCTGACGGCTCTGTGTGAGACAGAGACTGTGATAGAGAAAACAGCTCATGTCCTTCGATAAAGTTGTATATGTATTTCCTCCAATTTGTTAGATGCATTCATACATTTATATATTTATCCAAATTATATATATAACATTGTAGAATATCCATTTTGTTATACACGAGAACTCGGATTGCAATAAAGGCCTAAATTAACATTCGTAATTACGCAACTGCCAATTAAACAGATTCAACAATCCAATCATTTCACGAGGTGGCTATGATGGACAGGGGGACGAAATAGGAAATGCTTCCTAGTTGATAAATAGTTAATCGGAGCATAAAGAACATTTTTTTTTTAATGGAAATAAATAAAACACTGACATAAAAAGCGCATTCTGTTTGCGAATTGTGCCGGAAAGAATAGATTTGAACCCAGTGTCACTTTTTCTCAATATTGGCTTTATCTTGATAGAATAGTCTCAATATTAGGTTTCGCCAGTTGGGATTAGAATCATGTAGAATTTTGATAATTTGCCAATATTTTTTTGTTATTGTTAGGCCAACAATGTGTGTAATGCAATAATTAGTGAAACACGGGTAGATATTTATAAACAATTATAATTTATCGGTTTTTTAACAAGTACGAACTAATGATGGGATTTATGCAACGTTTCGTTCAGTTTCTCGGTCTGAATTCGTAACAATGAGAAGTTTCTCGCACGGCTTCCGTATTTAACACGTTGACTGCCAACTACGAGATAACTCGTAGATTGCGTTCTTTTCTAGGACGCCAACTACGAGTTATCTCGTCCTGTGTTGACTTGCCATTTTTGTGCAGCTACAATTAAACTTAAAATATATCAGTGCTAATATCGATAGATGGTTTCTGGGAAAAGAACAAAAAATCAATGCTGCCTTGCATGAACAGAAAATTTATTAAAAAACCAACAAAAAATTGCCGTGGCAGTCAACGTGTTAAGGGTCCGTCATACATAATATGTACTCACTGCAGTAGACATGATAGTGGGAGACTTGCTGATTATTAGCGTGACTAAGGGGCTCCAATAAAGTGTAATAATAAATTCAAAATCAGTAATTAGGTAGGTATTTACTGTTGCTGCACCAAACGGACAATGTACCACCTCCACCGGTGTTATTTGTGGTCGAGCTGATTATTTCCGGAAGAGATGTCCTAAAAAATTAAGTCGCTAACCATTAGTCTGCACGTGTATGGGCGTCTGTTGTACAGCCGAAGCGATCTGTGCGGCCGGCGACATCTGGTGATGGTGGTTGAGGTGCGTGGCAAGATGCTGGGCGAGGTGGGCGGCGTGCATGGCAGCGGCATGGGGTGGGGGTGGCGGCAAACCGCCCGCCAGGCCAGCCTCGGCCGCCGCTCGCTGCTGGGCTGCGGCAGCGGCGGCGTGCGCGTGCTGTGCGGCCGCGTGTTCTAGTAGCGCTGCTTCCATCCCTCCGCTGTTGAGACAAAAAAAAACAAAAGATGTTACTAAATGCGTTTTTTTTTTGTAGTGAAAGCTTGGGTTGCTGATATCTTCATACATTTATGAATGGCAAATGTAAAGTGACTAGTTTGTTACAACTAGTCACCGATCTTAGCTGGTGTGTTGTCGGAATAGAAGAGACGTGTGTTTTTTCTTAAGGATAACTGGGCAGTTCCAATTGGTCTCCTCTGAAAATAGTTGTGATCAAAGAAAGACTACTTTCCGTTGAATGTAATTGTGGTTTTACTAGTTTAAAAATTGTACACGTGGAAATCTGTTATCACTGCCTGTATCACCCCTCCCCCCTAAAGTTTCATATATATTTTTGTTATTTAATATATTACAACATTAACAAATCACACATATAATTCTGAAATTATACTAAAAGTAAGGTTATGAGGTTATTTATATTTTTTTGTTTTTAATGAAAAAAAATTACTTAATGAAAAATGGAACTTTTGAATCGTTAACATTATTTTAAACATCTTAATATATTTTTACTTTTTAAACTAAGATTTAACCTAACTCAATCAAAATGGTGGGAATCGGTTTCAAAATTTTGGTTCAGCATTTATGATCAACAGACAGGCGGGTAATTACCCCCTAAAAGCATTTAGTAACGTCACCGAGAAATATGCTCAAATATTAGGTGCATTAACTTGAAAACAAAATAATTAAAGAAATAATATTTACACAGAATAAAAAGACATGATGCGTAGTTATTTCAATGTTTTTCGCCTTGTTTATAATTTCTGTTTCCACTGTTTTTTTTATGTTCTGGTCGCTTGGCGAAAATATACGTTTCGTAAGATTCGTGATCCTCAATTCGAACTAATGCTTTCTAAGATTGATGAGACCAAAGACAAATAACACGAATCGCCGAAGCCGCGCACTATTGCACTATTGCACTGTTGTCACAAAGAGGCGGGAATCGCCATGTTGATTAGTATTAATATTACCCCAACGATATGCGCTTCGAGGCAAGTCGACGATTTCCGACAACGAACGCGAACCGGCAAGTATTTGACAGCGCGGCGTCCATCTTTTGTTTTTAAGGTTAAGATTTTTGAAATTCGAACGTTTGGGCGCTTTAATTTAATGGCGACGGAACTCGCAGTGGAATTAAATGGCGCCAGGGCTGGATAATTTCGGATCGTTTGTGTTTTATGATAAACCAAAAGACGTTTAAGGTGTAACTTTATTGTAAGATTCCTTATAATTTCGTAAAATACGCATTATCATAATAATCCCGGGAAGGTCGTGAAAAGACGGATTATTAAATCGATTCTATAGGAAGTCTATTGCGATTGCGTACCGACAATAGTAAACATCGGACGGATGTGTTAAACTCTCCCCCGACGACGACGGGTGATCATGCCGTTTTACTCGGCGCGGAGTAGGGGAGGGGTGGCTATTGTATAGTTCGAAACTGTAGGGTAGTTTTCTGTTTTTGCAGCTCATTCCGCTGGCGCTTGCCGTGGGCTTCGCCGCGTTCATTCTGGCGGTCACCGTGGGCCGCATTCCCTGGAGGAAGACGGACTTCAAGTGAGCAATAAATAAATAACAATACGGGTGTTGTTAAATTTAGGGCGCTCCTTTTAGGAGGTTCTCATACTAAAATAATTACATCATTAAAAAAAAATGTTTTTCTCCGAAGTGCTTCGCGAGCCGCGCGCTCGGGGGTCGCTGACCGGCGCTCTCACACATTAAAACGATTTCTATTTAATTTTGAAGTCGTTTTTCTCGTAATTGAGAAACATTTTTCCAATAATTTTTGCTGTATAATGTTTGAATGCCGATATAGATCAACATCCTAAAAGGAGCAGCCTATATAACTAAGGCACATATGAAATACATTTTGAACATCGACACCAAATGACGCACAGCGTCAGTGGGTCAGATATTCAAATTACCAATTCAAAATATTAGTTTTTTGTATAGAAAAAAAATATATCATTATTTGGAAAAGTTGTTTGGTTTAAAATGTAGAATAAGGATGTGCATGAGAAAAAGTTCACCCTATATACAAAGACCTTATCAATTAATAGAATCTGGAGGACGACATTGATCCATTGATACTTTATGGGGAACCGAGAATTCACCAATGATTTTTACTTGTAATCGAATATCCGTAAATGGATATGAGTACAAGTCTATAACCTTCCTAACTAGGTAAGAGTTACCTGTTTTGAGGAAGGTTATATATGAAGTGTTACTTACAGTGAGCATACAAGAGACCAGCGTTTGTTTCCTACCTTCTTTCCTTCCCGATACCAATGACAATAGAAAGATAGAAATATCTCTTCGCGAATATTGTAGCCGTATCAAGTCATCTGTCCGTACCCGCCAACTGACATATAGTATTTCATACGTTTTTGAAGTTATACTTCTTTGGGCCCGTGTACTCATTGGGATGGGATGTTGATCGAGTTGTAGAGTCCAATTGCTTTTTTACGAAATATGTTTGTTGCGTTGTAGAGTCCTTTCCGAAATTTGAAGCTAGCTGTCTGTGTTTTTTTTTTCACAAATTATACGAATATACGAACTTAATAATGATACTGTATATAATATAATATATTGAAGAGAAATATAATGAATAACAGAGAAAAATGTCTTATATTTCATTTATATATCCTGTGGGTGTGTGCGAATGGCTAAAGAAGTATAACTTCCAGCGTCTGGTCCGACGAAGACCCATTTTTTTTTTTTTTTAAACTTAAACAATAAAATATATATTTTATTACTCGTACAAACTTTTATTTAAGAATATAAGCTTGTTTTTAAAAATGTATTTTTACTAATATTTCATTTTTAGATTCGTCACCGGGAAGAGCATGTGCGAAACCCTGGAGATGCTGGAGAACCCGAGAAGCGTTAAGGTATGTATGAAGGATAGGGGCCCAGTGACAGGCCCAAATTGCGTGCTTGAAAAAACGCGGCGAAATATGTAAAACGCAAAAAATACCGGGCCCGGTTCAATAATATTCAGATTTTAGTTTAAAAAATGTACACTTAAAATATATACAGAATGTCCTAGAACGATCGAGCCTCCGTAAAGGGGGTGATATTATATTTTATATTAAATCATATTCGCCTAATTAATACTAGGTGTATTGAAAATAGTACACCTATACGCTTCTCTTAATCAGTCATGCGCCAACATTAGTGCAATTGAGTATACGCGCTTCTGATGCTATTGCAGAACAGGTTTTCCTGGTGCAAAAGCAGTGCTCTTGACTTGGCAACTACCACACGCACACAGGCACGCTACGAATAAACAAATCCACAAATCGACACTCCAACGAATAACAGCCTAAGTCATTTTTTGGCGGTTTTGAGTTAGGATATTATTCCGGGTCAAAATTACTACGTGCAAAGATATCGTATGCATGTGAATATCGTAAGTAAGCTTTTCAAGTAATATTTAATGGAAAAACATCCCAATTCTAGTTAAGTAAAGTATTTTTATCAGAGACTATTTTTATATGGAATAAAATCTCAACTGACTTAAGTAATTATCAAATAAAAACAAAGTATGGAGATTTTTTTAAAACATGTTTCTCATGTTTTTAAAACGGCTCTCCCGAAAAGTTGCTAAAAACTACTTAGGATGTTATTCGTTGGAGGTGTCCAAATACTGTTTGTTATTATTATTACTATTAAGTAATTACATTATTTATGAGCTAGCTCTGGTAATACTGTTGAGTTTATTAGGCTCAACAACTCGCAACCCAGGCTTAAAAACAGCCTTGGAACAAGGAAAAGTATCAAATCCTAACCTATGAAGAGAATTCCACTGCCGAATTGATCTGGAAAGAAAGGAATTGAACCCAATGTCCCGTTTTCTCAAGATAGGTTTTATCTTAAGGATGGTCATTACGGCTGATATAAGGAGGCTTGAGAGTTGGGATCTTAAGCAGACCAAGCAGGCTTATTCGTTACGGTAATTTATAAACTGGTTAATCTGAATTCAAAACGCCTTCTACTTAGTGGCTCCCAATTAAGAGTTGAAATTAATTCAGATGGACTATCATACCGACTAAAACGCCTAAACACATGCCGGCTTGCTTTTCTCTGAACTGCTTCTAGTTCGTTTTTAAGACATTGGGTCTGAGGATCCCATACTGATGAGCAGTATTCGAGGGTAGGACGAACCAACGTTTTATAAGCCAATGCTCGCGCTTTTAAATCAGCGCCTTTAAGAGACTTCGCATAACAAACCGTAATTGTCTGTGAGCTTTTTTCCCTACATCACCAACATGAGTTCCACAATGGAGCCTAGAAGTCAGGGTAAATCCAAGATGCTTCGTGGTAGAGGATTTCACCAGTGATTGTTAATGAAGTTAGATTAGTTTAAATTTATTATGATAACAATAACCTAAAATTTTTAAACAACTGCACCTTTTACTGTCTTGAAATGAAAAAATGTTGTCATTTATGCACCTACTAACGAAAAAAATTTGAGCTGCTATCTCACCCCCGTCAATATATTTATTTAATTTATTTTTATTTGAATGAGAAATGCTTACAGTTATACATAATGACAGTTACATAGAAATAGATAAATAACAACTTAAGCCGACTACGGGCATCCCCAATTTAACAGATACTTTTAACAGAACGAACTGGGATCTAATTTATAAGTGATAATAGTGTGAGTGTTATAATCTGTGAATATAATAGGGTGTGGGATGTAAGAGTGTGTTAATGACGGGAATACTATTACTAATATTATGTATGTTCAAAAAAAGTTCTTTTTATGTTGAGTAATATAGCTAGATCGTTTCTGTTGCGTCTGAAAATTAGACCGTGTCAATTTTTATAAAAATATTTATATATTTAACCTGAGCGCGCCATCTATCGGCGGATAGTTAAACCCGCGCGTAGCTGAAGGGTGCTATCGATTGTGGGTTTGAAGAAAGGGGATGAATGAGTGTAACCAACCGAGCGACGCGTATTAACGCGTACTCGCCATTTTAATTTGAGCGTTGGCATAATAAATTACTGTTTATTTTTATTAAACTATATTACTATATTAACTGTATAAAGTTGTATAGTTGTATGTATGCGAGGAACTATTTTCGGTTTCTTGTATTTAAAACGAAAAATTACTCAATACCTTATGGGGAAATTAGTCTCGCTCGAGGCGAGCGCGTGATGTCGGGGGGGGGGGGGGGTATGCCGCGCGCGTGCGAGTCAATGACCCGCTCAGAAGTCATCCCCCCCTAACCCACCCTCCGCGGGGGGGTGGGAATTTACAGTGGAAAATCGAATAAATAAAAGCGCTCCGCGAATTGTACTTAAATCGAAAGTGCGAGTCGCCGATAGCCAGCTATATTGTATAAAATCCAATTTAAAAAAATATATTAAATAATAAACATTACAATTTTAATATATATTTATTTTTATTCGGTACTCTAACAAAATATTGAACATATAACATGCTTACATTAATTTTAAAGACTTAAATAAGAAAAACCTTATCATTATTTAAATAACAAGATCACACCGTATTGCGTATTCATTTATATACTTATTTATTCATAATAATTTATAAAAAATCATCCATTATTCACTAAACTATTAAATTTGGGCGTTAATGAGGTTTATATGACATAAATATTTTTTTAAATTTTATTTTATTATCTCAACTACGATCGTGTACAATCCGTCATTAGCGTGTATTGTTTACCTTAACAATAAATTTAAAATTTATTGTTAGTAACAATAAATAAAAAAAAACACAATTACAGCATGTATTTGTATTTATTTTTTGATACAATTCATTGTCAGTTTCAATTTTTTCATATAAAAATGAGACTCGACACTGATAGAAGTATAATATGGCATTAATAATTATTTCTGCTTGACATTGACAAAATTCATAGCTCGAAACTCATTCGGTCAATCTGTCAGTAGTATGAACGTTTAATTTAATGTATTTGTGACACATATTATAGATAAATTTTAGCTTTCTGCATTCCTTCTCGATATAAACTTTAACCATTCCAAAAGTCACACTCCTCCACGCGTGCGATATGCTTAAAAAAGGGGTAAATAGTTTTCTCTTCACATAATAATATATAGATGTGGGTAATGTTGCTGGAATTTACATTGGAATAGTGTTTATTCAATTTCCCTAAACAATGTAGATAATATACAGGGATTCTCCGCTATTGAAAATATTATACAGACTAAATCCCTACACCATCCAGGCAGAGCGTAGTGTTGTGGTTCGATCAATATTCCATGGTGATTGATACATATCCTTAATATTCTAAGCCAGTCGCCGCTAATCTATTAATTATTAACTTTTTGTAATGGCATATTTTACTTAAGGTGATTTTATTATCTCCTTATACTGATATAAATAAATAAATAATGTGTTGCGGCTACAAATTGTTTCAGGTCATTATTAATGTAACGACACATTCCTAGCTAACGGATTTCAAAAACTAGCGCTAGTAAGAGGCGAGCCTGGAGTTCCTTCGCGGAATATAATTAAATTATCCCGGGGTTTTCCTAGGAAGACGACATTAGTTTTATGGATTCTAAGCGACGCTGTTGTCCCGTTAAATATTTACCAAATTGATTAGTTATCCACGACTGGTCCTGTGATTGTGTGCGCTTGACTTTTACCTTTACTTTGGATTTGTGCTTTTACTCGAAAGCGCTCTTTTGTCCCCGTCGACAGAATTAATTGAATTTGCATAATTTTGAAATTGACTATGCCTCTGTATATTCAGTCATTGAATATTTGGGTCGTTTGAGATACAGACTTTTCGATACTCTATATTCATAACCATATTCATATTTTTTTGGCCGTGTAAATGTAGTATTAGAGGATTATCTTATTGTATCGCTGTATTGTACTTTCATAAATAAATAAATAAATCTCCTTTTAAAATTGAATAGTTCGCGCGCGTCGGAAATTTGGCCGGGCGAATTTCATTAGCGGTCCGAGCGGGCATTAAAGTCGAGCCGGGGCGGGCGGCGCGCAAACAAAAGACGCCCGCCCCGGCCCGCGCAGTCGCCGGGGGCGCGCCGCCCCCGAATCAATGGGCGGCGCGCAGGCGCGCCGCGGCCGCGCCGCCGCCCGGCCGGGCCTTCGCCCCGCGCGGACGGCCCAGTCGCCGCCGAACAAGCGAGCGCCCCGGCTGCTATATTGTCCTGTCACAGCAGTACTAAGTGCACGCGGCTACTGCTGGGAACGGACATGACAGCAGACGGCGGCCGCACCACGACCGCAGCCAGAGCGACACCCACACCACACCACCGTGAACAGTGAGCGCCGTCAAGCCGCCCAAATAGTGAACAGTGATTGGCTTCGAGAGTGAAATAATTCGAGGAGTGCCCCAGGGATCCGTTCTGCGTCCGTATTTCGTTCCCCTTTAAGCTCGTGTATTTTCGACAATTTCCCATGCCGAGAACGAACGATTCCGTGCATATTTCAGTGAAAATTTCAAATCAGACGCTCAGTTGCATTCTGCATACAATGACAATGTCATTGTTAAGTAGGATCAAGTTATCGAACAGTGTCCTTTGTAATTGTATTTTCTATTCGCTACGTTAATGTAAAGGTTCGCCATTTTGTCTACAGTATCGATCGCGGTGAAAGCACACGTCGTAAGGTCGGAACACATTCGGATGCACCTTTGAAATCGAGTCGGATGGAAATCCAACCAAGTGCAGCCCAGGTCTTTTGTTCGGCGTACCGGTGTCGCTGTGCGCACGCTCTCCCGGCCGAGGGGTGCTAAGTAACATCCCTCCCGTGCCATATTCCCGAAGGCATCCTTATCCTTGTACATGGCTGGAGTGGGGTTGCATTTTTCAATCATTTTCATTGTGGAATAACCTTAATTCCACGCTTATTCATCTCCTGATTGATTTATAACGTGTATTTTACAATATGAACTTTTGTGTAAATTTAAACTTATTTATTTGGTTTATTCAACAAATTTACAAATCCTTCCTTATATGTACCAGCCAAGCCCGAGGCTTATCTGCTGGAAACCAGGTGTGTAAAATACAGATATTAATAATTGTGAAATTTGTTCAAATTATTTTGTTCTGTATTTTACACGTCCTTTACAATATAAATATACACATACATTGATATATATTTTTATAGATTAGTAGTATTTTACAAACAAAAAATAAGTATACTTATAATAACATTTTAAAATAATATTTAACACGCTAAGTCAATTTTAGTGTATTTGTGAGATTTAATAGCAAATGTTTCTAACTTTATTAGATTTAATATTACTTTTAATTGAAGATCTTGGCAAATTATTAAAAAAGAATGGTATAATGAATTGCAACGCTCGTTTACCACAAACATAATAATTACAAGAAATGAAAACCCAATGCATGAGAAGGTATTTATGGTAAATGTGATTTAAAAAAAAAGTGTGTGGTAGATTTGTGTGTGTTTAGGGGAAGAGTGGATTTTTAAAAATACAATACAATTTTTTAATATTATTCAAAATGAAGTCATTAAACATTTAATTTTAGCTAGTCAGCTTTACTAAAACAATAATATATAATTAAGTAGAATTCTTTTGTCTAATTTATTTAAACATACATATATATTTTGTAACAGCATACGCAAAAATTAAAATAATTATGCATGAAATATTTATTTATACGATATTAAAAATACTGTATTAATTATTAAAAGTCCGAGAGTTATACCGTTTAAGGATTCAGCCAAGCGAATGTCTCTTAAATCAGTCGACTCGATTTTTTTTAATCGATGCTTAAATTAAGGCTCATTTGAAAAAAAAAAGAAATATTTTTTTGTAATCTCGGCATTATTTAGGTAAACCTTTGAAAATTCATTTAAATGAAAGTTTGATCTGCGCTGCAACATTAAAACAATTGAAAAAAATTTGCACGTCTCACATATTTACTTAATTTTATTTACAAAATAATACACTAAGGGCGTGGGTAATGTATATGTATATATTTATATTAAATACGTTATTTCTTGTAAAATCCAACCACAAGAATGTGCCAATTAAACATCTTTCTTTTTTTAGCAGACTTCAAAAAGGGGGGAAGGATCTTATTTCAATTGGTATGATTTTTTTGTGGTTTTTTACTCCGTTGAGGGTTAGGCGATTTAGAATATTTTTTGCGCTAAGTATTATGGGAAATTAATATCACAGAGTAAGATTAAGGTAAAGCAATAGGTAAGCTTCCCTTCAAAATGTTTTTATGTCGAAATATGTGCCTGTTTTTTAGGTTAGGTTAGGTTAAATTTTAAGTAGGATTCACTTTTCCCTCCGGGTTGTCTGTAAACAAGTCCAATGATACAAAAGTGTGCGTAGATCGAATAAATTAATTAAAATACGCGAATAAACAAAATAAATTTATGTAGATAAAAATACACGAGAAGAATTAATTACTCATATATTTTACTGGATCATAGATAAATAATATCTGTATTACAAAATTTAGAAAATAAATATATTAAAGTTTACTATAAAAATATAAATGAACTTGTAAAGTAGGTGCAATTTAAGTATTGTTATTATTATTAATAACATCACTAGATGTTTAACGTTTAGAAAGGAATACTAATTGTGATTGAAGACCGTGGTAGTCTAGTGGTTAAGGCGTTGGACTACTGACCAAAAAGTCTCGGTTCGAATCCGCACATGGGTATAACATTTTTAACGTTTCATTCCCTTGACTCTAGCACAGGCATATTTGGCTAAGGGCCCATTATGATTGTATATGACCTAGGTCAAAGCAATTATTTAAAAAAAAAAAATGACCAATATTCGATCGTGGTGATTATTAGCTAGAAATATTATTGCAATAATTATGCACGGATTAATATTTTGAAATATAACTGAATCGGTCATTTGGAAAAGAGACCAATTTAAAAAAAAAAAACTGTATAACATGAAAGCTGTTACTTAATGTTAATATGTGTTTTATGCATTTATAATTTCGTAATACGTTCTGAATTTTACGTTATTTTTTTATTTTAAATATATAAAAGTTTCAAATAAAGTTAATGCACTTATCCCGTTTTCTAAATTACCGATTCAGTTATAAATGTTTTCTAAACTTCAAATTTCTTATAAATACATTTGATTAGAAAAAGTATATTACCGCCAATTTCTTAAAATTAAAATGTGCTACGGAGCGTATAGGTTTTAAACTGAAATTTAGATTTAAATTAAATGTTGTCGAACTTTATATGATTATATATGTCTAAAAAGTGTACTATGACCATTTTTAGACCGAAGAAAATATGATAGAAAACGCATACGTATTTTTAAAAAAATCTTTTCAAGCTCAGTTTTTTTATAAATCGAGTTATAGACATTATATAAATGCATTGGAACAACTTCATTCTATATAATTATACAACCGTGTAAGTAGCTATAGAAGAGAGCAGATATACTATTAAATACATACAAACGACGCAAAGTATATAGTGACGATTTTTTTATTCGTTTTTTTTTTAATACACAATTACTAACTTTATTTAAACTGCCATTCCAGTATCACGTTGCACATTTATCTATAATTCAAATGCAGCAGAATTATTTAGCTTATCCGAAACAGAATTGATTGTGTCGACCTCTCTTCTAACCAACAGCACGACTTATTTTGCATGGGGTATTTAATAGTGTATTTTCAGTTCAACCAGTAATAGCTACGTAATTCTTATTTTTATTTATTTTCCTTATTTTTTTTATTTTAAAAAAGTCACAAATTTAAAGACTCTATACCAAAATTACCTGACCGGGTTACATTTTAATTTCTGTAGATATGTTCCAATAATATTGTGTTAAAGGCCTTTCGAGGTTTAAGCAAAAGTAGATGCAAAAATATTTTTTATTTTTTTTTTTATATGTGTAAAGGAATATTAATAAAATGAAAAATGTGTTCCCTGCGAGATTTTTTTATTTTGTTTTCCATATAACACGATCTTTAACGTTTTGGAAATGAAATGCGCCTGTGTTTTTCCCATTTTTCCCGGAAAAAAAAATAATTAAAAAAAAATGTACAATTAAAACAACCATAAGGGAATTTATTAGGTTTACTTCAGATAAAACCTAATTAATCATACCAGAGTTAAACTGGCCTGACTACTTTAAAAAAAATCCCAATGGAGGTAGTTTTGCGGTAAAATAAATGAAACCAATTGAAAACAGCACAAAAAGTTGCGTTTATGGAATTTGAGGTTATCGATTGTGTATATGGAAAATATTCCGATATTTACACATAACACATTAAAGTCGAACGTCTTCATAACATTGTGGCAATTCTACCCGTAGAAATGAAAAAATGAACACCTTTTTTTTTTAAAAATCTAACGTTATGGCTTTTGGGGTGAGATAGTAAGGATATGCTGAAATTACATTAGATTCTTATAACTTCTAATTTTTATACAAAATTATTATTTATATTTGAATATTATTATTATTATTTATTTATTATAGATCTTTTATTGATTATTTAGCTTATAATTTGTATTTTTTTTAACAATTTTCGTGCAAATAAAAATTTCAATAATGACAACACCTCCAAGCCAAGCCTAGTTTAAAATAAGTAACTCCAATAATTTTATTACTTTATTTTTTTGTCATGAAAATCTTGTCTTTTTTAGTTTATGAAATGTCAGCTGAGGATCTGTTTATATAACTGATTACCTTAGGACAGCAGTACGCGGATAAATTAAATGAAGTGAATCATTTCTGCATAGTCAATAACTTTTTTTTTCAAATTAAGATGGACTTTCTTTTTTGGTACAGACTATTATCTAGTTATTGGGTAATGTCAGCAATCTAATCGATCTGATTTATGTATATTTGTTGTAATATGTGGTTAAATGGAATTGAATTGAATGCATAACCCAACCGAACCTTTATAACAAAACACATATTCTCTAAATTCTATAAGTAGACTTAAAAATGTTTTTAATAAAGATATCAACTAAAAAAATAACCTCATTTGTAGATTTTTAAAAAGTCCGTATGGATGAGATGTGTGTTGCCAGCCCGCCTTTAAATAGCAATAATGTACCCCGAATGTCGGCTCTGTGCTATTAGACAAATGGAAAATGGCTCAGGTGTTGCATTGCAAAGTCCACACGGCACATAGTGTGGCAACGTCAGAAGCGACAATTTACCGTTTTAGGAGCTAAATACAGGCTGTTTGCAAACGCGAATATTTCGAATATTAACTCTAAAATTGTCCACAGTCCTAACCATAGAATAGTATAATTGCGTAGAAGCGTTGACCGGCGATATTAAGCTATGCTCGGGTTCAGCGGGATGTTTTTGTAGGCGTTATTCCCGTGCGGGTCTCGCACGCACACACACACGCTAATCGCTGACCAACACCGATGCGATGTCAGATTTTGGATACACGGTTTAATTGAACCCGCTTTCAAGATTTATTTATTTATTTAATTATTTAACAGGTTTCCCCATGCACACATTATAATTATAGTAAAAAAAAAACAAAATATAACTAGAAACATACTATGTTAAAAAAATTAAAATAATGCCTCCAAGCAAACATTAACAAATAATTCGCGCTGATCTTACAACGGCGTAATAGAAAGCAGATTTTTAATCCCATTGGGCGAACAGACAAAAATATCAATCTCCACGGAAATGGAATTTAATAATTCGACTGCTCTCCCAATCGGACTATACTTGTATACACGGTAACCGCCTAAATAACGTGTGCTTCCGCGCTCTAGTAAAAACGGTCCGTAACAAAGTGACCAATATCGGAGTATTACGGGACCAGTATTACGGGACCAGTATTACGGGAGTCTCGATGAAACCGCGAATAACTTTATAAAAATAGAATAATGTATGGACTTGTCGCCTAAACTCGAGTGTGTTAAAGCCTGACATCGCTAATACAAATCCTGATGGATATCAGGAATTACGCTGCGTGCGTAAGTACATTGCATCATTGAGTCATCACGGAGTGACTCGTTGGACCCTAGAGGCCATTTCCGCGGCCAAGGGCGGTCCTTTCTCAAGGAAACGGAACTGGACTGGAACGACTCTGCAATATGGGCGTGTGAAACTCCTTGATTTAGCAAACAGGCAATTTAAATTCTATGTAATGTAAAATGGATATATAATTCTCATGATGATACATTGATACGTTCTATTGATACATTAGCTCTAGGTATTACAATTACATCGCGCATTTATTAGGTCATCGATGCCTTTAAAATTCTGAGTTGACCGTTATATAAGCAAACAATGAAAACTTAAAAGAGACATCTTTAAAGTTTGTCACATTATCTGCGCAAATAATTTATAAAAATGCCAATGCCAAAATGGCTTTACCTCAAAATTTGTAGCGCGCATTTGCGACCTCTATTCGGCGCAACATTCAACAATCCGTACGCCTCAGTCACATCCAAGATTCAACGGATAAGTCGAAGGTCGCAAAAAAACTTCAAAAAAATATTTTATGCATTCTTCCTGTGGTTCAGTAACCGAAACATCAAATATGTAAATGCTTGTACTCCGGGGAATGAAGGCGAATAAAATATCGTAAATAAGGAACGGCCTGTATATGGGGACGAGAAGGCGAGCCGGGCTTGGGCGACGCGTATCGACCGGGCGGCGGGGCGTCGCGTCGGCGGCGCGCGGGGAGGGCGCGAAGCACCCGTCCCTTCCCGCACAATCGCCGCCCTCCCCCAAGCGCACCGCCCGCCCAAACGTCTCAATGTACAGTGGCGGACATAAACACGGTGACTTGGCTAGATGGACAAACACCGCGATGCGTCCGTCAAATGGATAAAAAACTTACATTCGACCAACACGTTGACGAGATTATAACAAAATCGTATGAAAGACTAGGATTCTTGTCTCGCGTTTGCAAACCTTTCGAGAATGTCGGTATTCTGAATATGTAAAGTTGATTCTCCGTGTACACCCTCGTCTCTTACGAACTCCTTACTTGAATGTAATGCCTAATAGAATTCAGGATACCTATAATAAAAAGTTCTGAAGTATTGATTTATTCCATCTTAGCCGTAACCAATTAAGGCTGTCCGTGATATTGTTTAGAACTATATGCCACCTTTTTTCTGAAATCATTAAATGCCTGTATTACTTTGCGATGTGCGTTTGTCATTTATTCTAACATATCAACATTCCACTTTTCACTCTCCTCCCTACACACTTCTTTCATACGCGCACATATATCATTTTTTATTTATTCTTTATAGAAAAATCCACAGTATTAAATTTTTATAATTACAAACAAAACTTATTACTAGTATATAAAACCAATTATGGATTTCGGTCATTTCACATGTTATGATTAGCATAAAAATTTTAACAGTGTTCTTAAAATATATATAGATTATTAATATTATATACGTATACAATAGTTTTTTTTTTTAAAGTGTTATGTGTAAATAATTTATTTATTTATTGACAGGTAAGCATACAGCGTAACAATAATATATACATTTTTCAAAGGGTTAATTATAAGGCCAATTAAAGCTTACGCCTATGTATAAAAATATTTAAAACTTTGTTGAGCTTAACGCTATTTTAGAATGTGTTAGTGAGGGTGTGTGGTTGCGTGTGTGCATGCATGTATGTATGAACATAGTATATGTTGCGTATAGATAAATTAATTTTAATATACAACGCTTTTATTTTGAATCAGTTTGTCATGAAATACTTCGGATTTTTGGATTATTCGCTCTTCTCTTTCATGACTTTAATGTATAGCAACTACACGAAAATAATCCGTTAATCATTGAATTATAATTGTTGGTTATATATTATATATAATATTAACTGTAAACTTGTTCAATTATGCTGTTTATAATTCTTTCAATAAATAAATAAATTAAAGTAAGTGTGTCTTAAAGGTGCCTTTGGCTGTCTTCCAAAGATGCAGGCAATAGTGACGAAAACTAACGCGAAGTCTCTTTAATTTTTTTATTTTTTATTTAATCCATGTGAAATAGCATAAAACAATGAATATATCTAATACACAGCAAAATAGATACATGGTGTGTATTTAATCACCCCACTAGACGAGGTCTGTTCTGGGCAGATACCTGATTTGATAATTAGTATAAATATAATATAAATATTACTATGTTATATTAATATAAAAATAAGTACATTATAAAATGTTAAAAATCAATAATCGTGCAAGATATACTATATCTATGCGAGACTATTTAAGAGTAGTGTTTCACATTCACTTCTTGTAAACGTCATTAGGCAATTGCTACACTGAAACGTTTCTTCTACCGAAGAACTAAAAGTGCAATATATGTTTGGAGCAAAGAATGTAGTCCCGTTGGCCCAAGGGTGGCAATATTATTCGTCTATTCCTGGTTTGATGTTTGCGTTCTATGTGACATCGCGAGTCCCCGTGAAAGTATGTCATGGTGGTGGTGGCAAATGACGAATTTTTCTCTTTGATCGTGCAGACTATATCTATCTTTCTTATGAAACAGGCTCAGCCTTCAAAGCGTTGACGATCAATAAGGTCTCGCTCACACATATAGGATTTCTCATAGAGGTATGAGCGTAAGCGATACCTTTAAGCCTAGTTCACGATCATTTTGTCCTTCCCTCTCCCTACAACCATCAATCGCCCCATAAAAAAAGCCGAGTTCATTTTTTCAGCAATTTTCAGAAGTTCGCACGTTTGTTCAGAACAAAATATTATTACTTTTCAGAATGCACTTTTTACATATTATTTTACTTTCTACATAGCTATTTTTACTCACATGGGGCTTGCAAAAATGCATTTTCAAACGCTTATTAATCATTTCTTAATATTTTATTAAAAAAAATCAATTACTGGCGAATGTGGAAAAAAATAATGTAATGCTAATTTTTAACAACAACGTTGTAAATTAAAAATAGCGTTTGCATCAGGGTTCTCAGCGGGCCCTCTCTTAAAAGTCGTATTATCGAGTGTACGCAGGCAATTTTTCACTATTTATTGGTTGAATATTAGACAGAAACTAGAGCCATATTTTAAAAGAAAAGTTTGACACGCCGTGGAATGTAACTATACTTTTGTCTGCCACTGTACCGCGAGAAGGTTTGACACACACCCTCTTTCCTCGACCACCGACCCCGGAGAGGTAGTCGGGTTTTCTCTCCACGGAGAGCTAAGAGTACATTTTATTAATATTAAATAATAATAAACCGATAAGCCATTTTCGTACAAATATTTTCAAGGATATTTACAGAATAAAGATCTTTTTTTTTTTCAAAAAATGTGCTATGCCCGTTTACAATTATTTTGGGTTGTACACAACTAAGCTAAATTTACTTATGTTAACCGGGTGAGATAGCGGCAATGAAACGTTGAAAATGGATGTTGCCGTTACCCTATTTTGCTCGGTAAAAACTATTTGAATGGGCGACCACTGGTTTAGTAGTAAAACACCTTAAAACCCGAACTACTCAGATATCTATAATACACAACCAGCTATATCGTACTTGAGCGATATAATATTATATTTTCAATAAATAAATAAAAAATTACTTGAATAACTATCTATTTCATTTGAGTTATACTCTAATCTAGCATAATTTTATTTATAATATTAATGTATTCTTTCAATATCAAATATGAATAATATAAGTCATTACTTTTTTTTAATGAGTATTTTTTTATATGACTAATGTTCTGGAGTTTAATTCAAATATCTATCAAAAATCTAATTATTTTAATTTTTTTTTTTTACAAAAACGCGCCAGAATCTTTGAGCCTGGCGTAAAGTGAGCGTATTTTACTCTTTCGCGAATCGCGTTTCACTAATTAGCGTTTTACCTTACGATCCCCGGCGCAACTTTTGTACTATAGTCGGTTGTGGTTTACGGTGTCGAAGGCTTTACTCAAATCTACATTCTACAAGTACCACAAACATATGTTTCGGATTAAGCTAAATAACAGAGCATTGCAATTGTCCTGGTATTATTTTTTTTATCACAGGAATCTTATATAATGTGTAGCTATTTAAACGTAATCGTACCATAGTCGCAAAAATTACAACCACGGACACACGTGGATTTTATTTTCACGATGACCACTTTATTTAAACCCGATTTGTCATTAAAATGCAATAAATTATCAGGAATTCCCAACATGTCATGGCCCATTTCGGTGCTATGAATTAGCTTCTACGCTGCAATATTTATATATATATTAGTATAGTCAACAATTAATATAAAACTGTTTTATTTCACATGTAGGTACATTTTTGATTCAATAATAATAAAAAAAAATATGAACGTTTATTAACGACCTACCCACAGTTCCTATATCGTTTTTTTTTTTAAATTAAGGCTGAAAATGAATAATAAATCATAAAAGGTCGTCGATTTACATTTATGTATATTAATTATGTAAAAATATAATTAATGTATCAAGAATGTGTATTCCGACATGCATTGACCGTACTGGACTGTATTTCCTAGCGACATGACAACTTATAGCTTATAGACGATTCTGATTAATTGTATTATACAGAGTTCCAAGACCATTTCAGAGAAAAAAAAATATAAACTTTACTTGACAATATGCGTAAGTTCGGTCGCTAGCCGATCATTAACCGGCCTTGGTCGATCGCCTGCGAGCAAATTAAGAATTTACACGAGCGCTTTGATAAAATTAATAAATTTGGGCTCGAATTATTTTATCATTTTTTATATAATTTCTTACACGCAATAGGGACTGTAAACACCCCCTTAAGTCTTCGGGAATGGTTTGGAATATCCTGTATATTATAAGATTATGCATAGAATATAATATCGTCCTTGTGTAGTATACACTGAAAAAAATATAGTAATGGCAGCAAAAATATGGTATTGGTAAACATGAAACATATAGTAATTTCTGGAGTAAGACATCGATAATTGTTAAACTTACTTGGTTGCAAGTAACATATTTCTCAATGTCTTTAATATAATATCTAGCTATCGTTACAATATTTTTTGTAAACTGCAAATGTCAAGATCATCTGATCAGTCACATCGCCATTTTGATTTGAATCACAGCAAAATAAAATGGTCGCAAGTAAAAATAACAAAATATTGCTGCTACCAAATTTTCAGGTGACGTTGTTGTATATATTTCGTCAGCTGTTTGTCCACGACGCCATATTGTTTTGTAATCATAGCAAAATGTTTTTGCTAAAATATCACCTACATTTCTGACTGCAATAACAACCATGTTTTGCTAAAAAAAAAATAATGTAGTTATGCATGTCGGATAAAGTCTATTTTTTTTGTCATATACAATTATTTTGGGCCCTACTCAACTAGGCCAAATGTGCCTGTCCTAGAGTCAGGGGAGATGGTGGACGGTGGTTGTTATTATAATTCATAACGATTTCGCCTCGACAGTCCGGTTGGCGACTTAATTTATGAAGTGAGCATGGCCTGGATATAAAACGCGGGTAGTAAAACCCCAATCGATAGATTGCGGCGAGTCCACGGGCACTCCTTTATTTACGAGTAGGTTCTAAGCAAACGCACCGCACACCCCATCTACCCCTCCCTATATCCTGAACGAATCTGACAAGGGAAAACTGCGTATTTTTCAGGTCGGCGTGCTGAAAAAGTAAGTCTGCTGTGTTGCCTATTGATATATGAGCAATTTTGCAACCGCCATTGCGTCAAACGGGCCATTCTGATTTGGAGCCATAGAGAACAAACTCGAGTTTAAATCCGAAACGTATACGCCATTGGCGGATAATAGTATAGGGCTGTTTTTTTTAGAGGCGTGGTTTTCAATCTGGCACTACTTTTTTCGTAGTTGGTGTTTTTGACAGCTGTCACTTGATTTATGCTCAGTTTGGTTTGCCATTTCATAATGAATAGACTTACTCCTGAACAACGTGGCGTGGCCTCCAAGATCGTGCGATTTAACACCGCTGGACTATTTTTTGTGGGGTTATGTGAAGTCGCTTGTCTACGCAGATAAGCCGGACACGATTAACGCCTTGGAAGAGAATATTCGGCGCGTTATTGCTGACATACGGCCCAACTTGCTGCAAAAAGTGGTTGAAAATTGGGCCTCTCGGCTGGAATTTGTTCGAGTCAGCCGCGGCGGCCACTTACCCGAAATCATTTTTAAAACATAATGGCAAACCCTTATCTTTATAATAAAACTAAATTCTTAGCCATAACATCAAATTATATGCGTTTTATCTCTTCTTGAAAACCACGCCTCTAAAATCATCATCTATATAAGGATTGCGAGTGGTCTTACAGCATACTATTTCATCTAACGGCTGCAGAAAGAGAAAGCGAATCGATTTATGTATTTATTGCTATGAGTAACATAATACGTAGGCAATTGACATATTTACAAAGTTCTACAATGCCCGTAGACTTTTCCATATAAGATTTTAGCAATGTATTTTAAAAAACCTTTAGGAAATTAATTTTATTTTGTCGCTTCTCGCATTAAGTTAATAAGAATTTAAGTAGACAAAGTAGAATTTAAGTTTTCATTCGATATAAACTCAGATAGTAACCGTACGTAATCGTCAGGCGGATATATCCAAGAGATTCGATAAGATTTTCTATCACCAATCCTGAACTAAGTTTTTTTTTTAAAAACAGCGCTAATTATTAATTTGCTCCAACGCACCACCATAAAAAAGTCTTAACGTTAATAAATATACGAACATATATGCATTTATTATAATTACAAATAAGTTGGAGAGGTGAATAACCCTGGAATTTCCAGTGTTAAATTAAATTACGTCTGCCACCTCGCGTCGCGTAGTTGAATTACCCCGCTGCTAGTTTACTCTACGATCCGCTAGATGTCGCCGCACTATTCAATTTGGGCTGGCAGTCGCACGTTCGCGCGGCAGATGTCGCCACATAATTATATTAAAATTAATAAGTTTTAGACGTTTCGTTAAATCAATTTGTTAAAATAGGCGAATCGATATTTTTCTTTAAAATAACGGCAATATTTTCGTCAGAGTTTTTTTTTAACGTAACCTAATATATTGATTTAATAGCAAGTGGTACATCTTAAAATATAACATTAATTTTATTTATTAAAATCTATTAAATTTTATTTTAATCTATGTTTAACGTACCTACTATAAAATTATTTCTCTTGAATTCATGCGAGTTTTAAAATTGTTTTTTTAATATATCTAAAATGATAAGGCCAACACTAAATCTTAGCTGCTTTCTTTATATGCAATAATAACCTATAGAGTTTTTCAGATGTCAATTGTGTCGATTAACCTTTATAAATTATATATTTTTCAATATTTTTTAAGCCTTTTTTTTAATTGACCACAATCAGACCTTACCTTATAAAAATATAATAAACTCTACATAATAACATAATTTGAGTGTATTGAAATGACGATATCCAGACTAAATTGCTCTAAATATATACAACAAACTGGATGACAATTAAATAATAATAAACATGGCAGTAACGGACTTAAAATTATAATAAAAAAATCCCTTTCGGCACGCCGGAAAGCGGAGGTAGTTTACACTGAATCAAAGTAGGGGATAGGCAATCTCCAATTGTACGACTTGTATCAAATATTGCGCGCACCTCAACCCACCGCACCCTTACGCAGCGAATCCCTCTTTATACTGTGGCGTAAGGGATGCTCATATTAAAAATTGTTTTAAACAAAAATTGTAGGGATATTATAAGCTGTATGCTTTGAACTGATTTGATCCTGTGTGATTTAAGCGAGGTATGATTTTTTGAATTTTTAAAAACCAATTTCTCCCATCCCTAGGACTAATGGTTGGTGCTATCAAAAAAGTATTACGCCCTCATCTAAGGAATAATATAAAATTTAAATCAATTCGATTTCTTATAAACAAAGAAAGTTATAGAAAAAAAAACACTTTTACGAACCCCCTCCTTATCCCCGCCCCTTATCTTATCTTTGATTTCCCCATTAACGAACTTGACCGAGATTTTGTGCATTTCAATTTTAAGTATTAATTTGAAAGTGATTGGTGTAAGTAAAATTACGGCAGTCCACAAGAAAGTGATATAGATACAGGGGATGTGAAACGCGAAGATGTGTAAATTTTCCTAATAAAATCTACCTAAAAGAGAAAGGTAAATCATTCATAGATTAGATACATATCGTAGAGTACTTTTCTTATAAATATTATAATGTAGGTACGACACATCGAGTGTAGATTTATTTTTGAATACCTTCATTTATCACATTACTTAAAGTTGATCATAATTTATATTTAGATGGATAAGTACATATGATTTAGGGCCGAAACTTCCTTGCTTAAAGTCGTTCTTAGTTAGGATCAACTTAACTTTTAAGCATGACCTAAATTGAATTGTGTACTTCAGTTACTTTTTAAGTTCGACTTTGCTAAGGATATGTTTTCGCACTCGTGATTAGTTCGCTACTCGCCTCTATGGTTTGTGTATAACTTTTGACATGACGTTTTGAGGTCATCTGATGTCAGCTGTAGGATTACCAGGATTTTGCCATGCGTGTTTGCTTGAATTGAAGATGTTCAAAATATGCAAATCCAGTCAATTTTAATTAGTTAGAAAATATAAAATCAAGTACGAGACGAAAACCACAGATGGCAATACACTCGCACACCTAGCGCCGTTAATGTACTGAAATCGCTCCTAGCAGCGTATTTTAACACTGACTTAAGTTTGACTTAAGGCTTAAGTCGAGGTTGTTATGATTCTTAGCTAAGGCGGACTTTTATGTTCGACTTAACGCTAAGAGTGAGTTGAAATACGATGTTTATCGGTTAAGTCTAACTTAAAATTTAGGTTAGTCTTAAGGACATGAAATTTCGGCCCTTATATTGACTATTATTAAGTTATTTTATTTATTTATTTTATTATTTCGTATTTTAAAGGTCTCGTACATTTATGCAATAGTTGTCTATTTCGGACAAGGCAGTAGTCTAAACTAGGCACGGCCTATTCTAAAATATATTTATTGCAAGCGAAGCGCTTTCCTTATATAATATATATTTTTTTCGTGTTATTCGCAAGACACCGCGCGCATCAATTTTCCCATACCCATGAACGCAGAACTTCCACAGCATCTTTCAGGTCAGCATCGAGATAAGTTTTGTGCGTGGGAGAGACGGGAGACGGGGGGGGGGGGGGGCGGGGGTGATTAATGGCGTACATGGATGGCGCCGTCGCGTCTGGCGGCGACCGACGCTGCGGAGTCAAGGTCGCGCTGAACACAGAGGTCGTGCGAAAGGGAAATTATTACTAATATATGTAGGGCGGTTTGCCAGTGAAGGCGCTTCTAACAAATAACTTGATTATCCCTATAATTGCATTTACCTAGATAAATAAAATTATTTATTATTTAATAGTTTTTTTACTATTAAATGTCAGTATTTTTCGCTTTAAACGGCGTAACGGTATTTTTTTTTAATATTAAGCAGAATTTAATGGCTAGCGTACGATTGGCATGAGATCGGAGGTAAATAATTATAATAAAGTAAAGTAAAAGTCCAAGAACAACTTAATGCATAGGAATGACAATTTTCAATTGGTTCACTCAAATTAAATATATAGATACATCATGCCTGAAGTGTTGACATTTATATTACTCGTATTCGTATTACATAGCTAAAAATACATCACATAAAATATATACTTAAATATACTATTTTAGAATTAGTATGAAGAATAACTGCCACATAACATATTTTCTTCCTTTCAATTATAGGTCTTTGAATTCATACAGATTTTTTTTAATTAAATATGTTTTGATGGATTTTTTGAAAATAAATATATTTTTTATGTTTTTATATTTTCCCGGTAATTTATTGAACATGTCTAGGCCTCTATATAAACTAGTTTTTTTGAAATGTGGACGTACGAGGAGGTACCGGCTGAATAAAATTATCTTTGTTCCTTGTGATGTTATTATCTTCCTTCGTTCGGATAAATTCACAAAGGGCTTCTTGTACATAAATACCATACACTGTTAATATCCCAAGGGTTTGGAAGTGTGATCTGCAAGATTCCCGCTGACTAATACCTAAAATTGCTCGAATGGCTCTTTTCTGGAGGACAATAATATGTTCAACGCAGGATGCTGATCCCCATAATAGTAAACACTTTGTATGATGACTCGCATAGCTACTGTAGACGAGCACAGAGAAGGCGAGTTTATTATCCCCAAGACAATCCACAGAGGCGTTGTAATGAATTTATGATCAAATGTACCAAATAAAAGATTGTCAACCCTCGCATCTCCGTTGGTGCATTTGGAAAAAATGACGCAAATGAGTAGTAAATATCATTTATTTTTATACTAGAAATTATCGTTTCCGGTTATAATTTTTTTTTCATAATAAGCACAAAAGCGCAGGGTTCGATGGGCACTTTTGGTACAATCCACGTTTCGGGTGACGAACGCAAAAAATCTCTACTGTAACATTGCATACCTACATATACGCGTGTTTTGTTATATACGAGTACTTAACTAGTTAGGAAAAGTGAGTAAGTACCTAAGTTCCAAATATTATATATTTTTTTTAACGCATTAAACGACGTTACGATATGCTAGCTACAATATTCTGTGAAATAAAAATCTCGTGAGTGAGTACTCACGAGATTTATTTCACAGAATATTAACGTGCCTTACACTAGATAACGGCAGCACGTAAATATTTGTAATTTTAAATTTGAGTTATTAGGTATATTATACCTCTATAAATCAGGTGAGTTTACCTCTATAATCATTGCATATATATTTTTTTATTTTGTTGTATTACGGCAGCTGTGAGCGTATTGATTGCCTTAATTCCCTATAATGCATTAAAATTGAAAGTTGAAAGAAAAACCGCTCGTATTTGTATTTATTTTTTGTAACATTTTTTTTTTGATACAATTCATTGTCAGTTTTAATTTATCATGTGAAAATTGTCAAACATTTGAATTTCACCGCTCGAAACTCATTCAGTCAATCTGTCAGTAGTACACTCATATTATAGACACATTTTAGCTTTCTGCACTCCTTTTCCTTACAAACTTTGTGCGTTTAGTGGTTTATACCACTATTTAGATTCATCAGACTTCAAGCCACATTATTACTTATTTCGGCAACTGTTTATTTCAATCGATGACTATATGATTAATGCAATCTTATATGAACACACAAAATGTGTGAAAGGTAGAAAAATGTTGGTTTCATTTTGAACAATTTCAAACAAACCAATAAAACAAATATTTGACGTCTAAACTCGCTCAAATTTAAATTAAATTTGTCAGCATCACTAAGATTTCTAGTCTTTTTAAAACGAGTCGCTATATAAATTAATTCGATATTAAAAAATACTATTTGATGCGAAATGTTGGCTAAAATCAGACGTTTGTTAATACAGCATGTTCCTAGACCATTCCCGATAAAAAAATTGCTAAAAAACTTTATGAGATATATGAAATCTCTCTTATCGTAAGTTCGGTCGCTTGCGAGGCCGCGCCGCGCCGGGTCATTGTCCTTAATAAATTTGGGTATGAATTATTTTCGAGTTTTTTTTTACACAATTTTCCCGAACAAACTCACACCCCCTTAAGTCTTCGAGAGCCCGACTGCGAGACCCGGTAAGGCACGTCGACCGGCGTGTATCTCGTATTATTTTCACTGATTCGCATAGATTAGCCTAGCATCGAATGCAGGGCCGGAATTCGGGAAGTTATAGCATTAGTTTTAATGGATCGCAACACGCCATAGCAAGGCACAGCCCGGCACCGGCTCTGCGTTCGACCTCTGCTTTCCTTGAACGTGCCGGCGAATGTAGCGCAGTGGCATAAGCGCCCAATCCTCGCCCGCAGTTCCCGGATTCGATCTGAAGTATTTTGAACCCGCCGAGACTCTCCCGTCTCCAGTCAAGATATGAAATGAATCTCTGTATATGTGAAAAACTTGTAAGGATGCTAGCCTAACCTCGATTATACTATAAGGCTGTCACAAACCACACTTCACCCGCACCTTACCTCACCTTTAGTTGTCGAATTTTTCCAAGGTTATCGGGCAATTGGTGGTGGTGGGAGATGGGAAGGATCGCGAACAGCGCTTTTTTTTTAAATACATACATAAATATCGACTGTACGGTTGAGTGCGAAATATCCACAGAATTCATATACAGGTTGTTTAAAAAAATGTAAACTTCACGTAAAAACAGTAAAAGGATAATGTGATAATGTCTGTTGTGAGCGCACAGCTATGGCCGTAAGCCGTAACGGTGTCGAGGCCATTATCTATCGGCGCGGCATCGTAATTTACGCTATTTTAGGTTAACCAACACACGCCTTCAGTCTTCGGGAATGGTCTTGGGACAACCTCTAACCCTAGAGTAATATATATATTTATTTATTAAAATATCCATACAAAATAATAACATTAAATGTGTATTACTTTGTCGCATTTTATAGATATTCTATAGAAGAAAAGTACAGTTTGTGTGGATTAGTAACACCTCACTAGGCAAATGCCGGTGTCGAGGTGTTACCTATTTAAAATATATATATATATATATATATACATATCCTAGTAATTGTGTCAATTCCCCAACCTCGTTCCCGAATGTGTTTTTTTATTTTATTAAGTTTGAAGGAAATTCTCATTGACTTTAAGTTTTGGCTGTTTTTTATTGTAACTTTATCTTTTTTTTTACTAGCTGTGTTTCCTAAAATAAATAAAAAAAAAGATATTTTAGAGTGGTTGGTAAAGGCATAAACGAGTCTGAAAAAATGATTGGTAATGTCCTAAAATGAAAAATTCTTTGAGTAAGCAAATAGAAGTCTGTATTTAAATTTATTTTTCTTTATACTATCATATACAAAATGAGACATATACTATCATTTCAAAATGTATACTTATTATACTAATTTATAGGCATATTAGATACGTATATTATTTTATTATAATTATTGTTGTAAATAAAACACTTTTTAGGTTCCTCCTCACACACACATCACACATTCATACACACACAGCTTCAAATGATTTAATCTCTTGCTCTCGCACAATATTTATAAATTATAATATATATAATTATTTGTTTAAATTCAAGACCACAGCGGGCCTCTAAGTAAATTTTCAGTTGCACATTTTGTTATGAATTGTCAGCTGATGAACTATGTTTCTACAACTGATTATATCACCTTAGGACAGCAGTATATGCTATAAAGGTGATGTAAAATTGAATGTATTGTTTTATATAAAAAATAATAAATAAATTAAATGAAAGGTCTAAATAAAAGAGGATTTTGCGCGTATAGAAATACGTTGATACCGGGCGTAGTGGTAATTTCGCGACAGACGCTTGAGGGTGGGTCGATCGCGAATCACGAAAGGCACCGCCAGTCACCCGCGAATGGGGCGACAGGCAGGCCTCCCATAATCGATGGTTTTCTGTTGAGCAGCAGGTCTGACCCTGGCGCACGGGAGACCAGGCCCGCTGTTCCAACGAATGCGCGGATGCCCCCAAAAATCGCACGACTAGAATAGTTTGAAATATTGCGAAATACTTAATTTTTTTGGATTTGTACAAGAAGGGCGTGTTGGGTGGGAATATTTTATTATTCACATATTCGAGAACTGAAAAAAATAATATTCGGTTTGTTATAAATGTGCGTAATTAACAACCACCAGCAGGTTAAAAAACGTTTATTAATCACATAAAATGTAATAAATCCATATAAAGTAAAAAAAACACACATTTTTCAAATACAAACCCAAAGATCGCGAGTTCGAATCTGCACACGGTCATACCGATTTTAACGCTTCATTATCAATATCTCCCCTGACTCTAGGACAGACACATTTGGCCTAGTTGAGCAGGGCCCAAAATAATTGTATATGACCTAGGTCATAGCAATTATTTATTAAAAAAAAAACAGTACGAAGATTTACAAAACAACTAAAGAACAATCTACATAGTACATATAAAAATGTCTACTAGTACTTACATACAGATATAAACACATGTTTCCTATTACAAGTATGACATAAAAAACCTCTTCGTTTTAATAAATCAGAGTAATCTGACGCAATATTAGTAATAGTATTCTCGTCACCACACACACACATATATATATATATTATACATACACATTAACACACTCTTACATTCCACACCCTAATATACTCACAGATTACAACACTCGCTATTATCACTTGTAAATTAGATCCTATAGTTCGTTCTATGAAACATATATGTTAAATTGGAGATGCCTGTAGTCGGCTTAAGTTGATATTTATCTATTTCTATGTAACTGTCATTATGTATAGCTGTAAGCATTTCTCATACAAATAAATAAATAATTGCCACGGCGAATTGGGCATAAATGACAGCTGTAATAAATCCGTTAGTGCTGGCTATTGACCGACGACAGTTAGATTTTTGGCGAAGACCCGAAGGCCGCGGGAGCGCCCCCGCACCGGGTGCCGTAGCGCGATCTATTAGCGAACTAGCCTAATTAATATTTACTCTGAACAAACGCCCGTCAAACTAACCGCCCAACGCACAAAAATAAATTTCCCCAACTAGGTCAAGGCGGCAGCCCTGCATGTGAAGGGACGCAAAACGCGTAGGACATATTAACATAACTAGCACGTATCTATTTAATTTACAGGTTTTCCAGTTTACCCACATATTTTTTATAACAAAAGAATAAAAAAATAAGAAAAACTAAATATTATCAAAGAAACAAAAAAATAATAATTCAAAGAATAACTATAATAGTCTGTGTATGTATGTAATATTTATATATATATATATATATATATGTATGTATAGGTTATTTAGTTTATTTATATTATATATTTCGACACCCCCAACGAATAACATCATTTTTAGCAACTTTTCAGGAGCCAAAACAAATTTTAAAAAAATCTCCATACTTTGTTTTTTTTGGATAATTACTTAAGTCAGTTGTAAAAATAGTCTTTTCTGATAATAATTACTGTACTTAACTAGAGTTGGTATCTTTTTCCATCAAACATTACTTGAAAAGCTTACTTACGATATTCACATGCATACGATATCTTTGCACGTAGTAATGATAGAGATAAGGGAAATATACAGAAAAAATAACCAATTTTTTTTCTAACCCGGAATAATACCCTAACTCAAAACCGCCAAAAAGTGACTTAGGATGTTATTCGTTGGGGGTGTCGATTTATAGGTTATTATGAAGTCCCGTAGCCTGCGTCAAAATGCTAACCTATTCTACAAATAATTGAGCACAAAATTAATCGATTGCACGTGATTTAAAATTAAAATAATGTAATGGTGTTATATATATCAGAGTGCATTTAAATGAATAAATAAAAAATCGCGAAAAATATAAATCTCCGCAGAAAAAAAATTTAATAATTCCGCGATCTGGTAAAATGGTCCGGAACGTAGAAACTATGTACAGCAGGATTATCGATGAATCTGTGAGTAATTTAAAAAAATATAAACCTATCGTCTAAACTCGATTGTGTTGTTACATCCCTAACTAATACAAAATCTGATCGATAAATACGTACTGGGAGAAGACTCGGGTCATTTCGTCATACAAACGCTGTAGTGTTGCGACTCTCTTATTTGTAAATATAGGTAATTTTTTATTTGGTTTAATATTGAAGAGCATTTTTTTTTCATACAAAACACGCGTAAAGTAAACTTTGCCTAGGCGCGCCTGGATCCAGTAAGCCGACGGGCAATGTAATAATTTAGGCGGGGGGATAGTGGGTACAAATCAGTTCCCCCCGCGGGACAGGTGCGCCTATCATCGCCTGCTAAACACGGGATGGGAAGACTTAGTGCGAGGGGGTGGGGGGTTTGGGGGAGGATAATAAATTTGCACACTCCGCCGAGAACAAAACATGAGCACTGGCTTATCGGGGAAGTCTGCATAGAGAATCATCTGCGCGCATGCTAGGGATGCCATCGTCAGTTTTAGTTTTAGAACCCGACCTTGCGTTTTGACAATTCTCCGGTAAGGTACCTTAAGCGGTCAAATACCCGGGTAATGATGAACCCTCGCTGTCCTTTGTTCAGCATGCGATATTAATGGTCGGCAGGGCTCGCGGCCTGTTCGTGAGCATGCGTAGCGCTTCTCGCGTATCCTGGGGTTTGAGGTTCATCTACCACGAAGTCGTCGTCGCGCAGATCACCTACGCCGCACGGGTTTGGTGCCACAGGGCACGTACCGTAGTGGTTAGGAACATTCTTCTTCGCGGGTAGCGACTCCACCTCATCGCAATGACCGGTGCTTATAGGGCTATGTCCACATTGGCCTTGCCTGTCATCGCTGGCGTGCCATTAGATGCTCGAGTCTGCTTGCAGAGCCCGTGTTCTCAAAGGGCTGATAGTTGAGTATTTGTCACTCTCTATTGACCCCAGCGAAGTTTCGTACCTGGAATGTTGCGCAAGTCTGAGGTCCGAGTCATTGCGCGTTTGGCGGGAGCGTTAGGGTTCGGTTAGGCCTATATAATAAAAATATGGGTCCTTAAAAAAGTGTACGTAAAAAATAAGGAGGTACAAGAATAAAACAAGCCTTGTTCTCATTTCCCACGCGCAGTTCAGCGAAGCGAATCCGCACGCCCGCTCGTACGCAAAGTCGAGCTTCCCATTTGCGGGTAGGATTTACACTTGATGCCGATTTAAGGAGACGGGACGCTGCGGGCGCAATAAATACAAATCCCTAAAAGGCACACGCGTGCGGAAAGGTGGAATAATAAGGAGTACTTTGGTGAAAGGCGTCTTCATACTTCACTATAGCAAAATACATATCATGGTTCTTGGTATAAAACACAGTGGCGATACAAAAATCCGGCTCGAGGGACTAACACTGAATAAAACATACCATAATGCTTTTTGTTCTACATACTATTGATATAAAGATAATAAAAGCAGAGTGAATCATTGTAAAAATATTTACGCATAGTAAAAAAAACTACCTTACATATACATAAGAAAAATATTCCAATTTTGAATTTAGTCAAATATTATTCGACAAATCTTCAAATGGAAAAGAAAAGATCACATATATTTTTTTAAATTTTAAGCAGTTGTTGTGAACCGCGGCATACTCCTTCAATCAGCTTTGGAAATATAAAAATATAATCTTTTCGTGGTAGTATAAAATTGTTATTGTCATAAGTTCGTTTATTCGCGACACCGGGTCATTAACCGACCTTGGCCGAGCGCGGGCGAGCGAACGAAAGAGCAAAGGGAATTTACACCAGCGCTTTAATTAAAATTAATAAATATGGTGACGAGTTTTTTCGCAATTTCTCACTTGTAATAGGAAACATAAACACACCCCCTTAGGTTTTCTATGACACATATTTCCCGTCGTACAGGAGTATGGAAAAGAGAACCTTCTGATATCCGTGGACCACTGTGAATATTCAACAGCATCCGCCCCGAAGGACCGAATTAATATCGCGCTAGCGTGCAAACAAAAAAGCCACCCGGGAGCGCGCTCTATCTCGACATCGCCCGCCTGGCCCGCGGAGGACGGGCCGACACTCGACGCCGAAACGTGCTCTCGGCCGCACTTGACGCTGTATATTGGGGAAGTGCCCGTAGATCGGATCGAACTCAAGCGCCGGAAGTCGACGGTCGTAATATGTATAGGATTTAAGGAGTTCCTAGAATAATATAGCAGAATTCTAAAAGAAAACATCTTAAACTAAATATAAATCCTTTCAGCACGCCGGAGGCGGAGGAAGATTTCACCGGATCAAAGTAAGGGATAGGTGAATTCAATTGTATCAAACATTCCTTTTGATGTTTTACGAACGTTTGTTTTATTTCAAGCTTCAATAGTTGAAACATTTTGGTCATCCCTTACCGTAAGGGAGGTATGATTTTTTTAATTCAATTTTCCTACTCCTAGGACCAATGGTAGGTTGCTATCAAAAAAAGGTTACTTAGATTAGTTTTAGGCCCTTATCTAAAAAAAAATTAGTAATATTTCACTTTTTCCTAAAAAACTCCCCCATTCCCGCCCCCCCGGTCTAATTTTGCCCATTAACTAACTTGACCCAGATTTAGTGCCCTTAAATTGTATGTTTCAATTTGAAAATGATTGGTACAAATTAATGGCACTTATCGTTTCCATAAGAAAGTGATATAGATAAACTTATTTAAACTGAGGGTGGTTTTGGGTACTAGGGGATGTGAAACGTGAAGATATGTCGAAATTATCCGGAAGTCATGAAATGGTACCCGTTGCAATAGGTAGTTTTCCTTATGAAATCTACCTAAAAAGTGCCTAAATTAAAATTTTAACAAGTCATCTTGTATCGGCATTTTAAAAATATTTTTTTATACTGCCTATTGAAGGTTAATATAGCAAAATAATGTATTTCCTACCGCAATATATAATATCCGTGCCGTAGTAAAAACAGAATTCGATTATCCACAGTCCACTATTCCGTTCTTCATACTATTGTTGGTTCCTCAGATGTTTGTAAGATTTGCAACATTGAAAACTAAATTTTATATATATATTTTTAAAATGTTCGCTTTAAATTTTAGTATCTATCCAAATTTATACTCTTACGTAGTCAAGCGATGTTTTTGTATTATTAAAATTAGACATTACTATACTTAAAAGATGTCTTATTGACGGCGTTGAAAACGTTAATTGTACGAACAAACGAACGGTCTTGTAACCTTAACACTATTTGTTGCCCAAGCAACGTTTGGTACGCCCGACTGATCTCCGATACAGATAAACAAATTGCTTTGTAAGGGCTACCGAACTGTTCGGCAGAGAAATATAATGGCGGAATATGCGAGAAACGCGACGTGTGTTTGCGAGTCTACTACCGATTGTTTAATTGATGTAACAAAACAGTATTGTAAGGTGTACGCAAGTTTTGATTTGAATGCTGCATTTACGCGGATTGTTTGGTAGGGTTTACAAGAATGTTTTGTTAGGTGAACGATTTATCGCTTCGGTTGGGCCTACTAAAATTCGGTAGCCACCATAAATTAGGTTTCTACTGACCCTTTCCGGTTAACTCAGAGCTCGATATTTTTTTCAGTGTAATAATAAATATCGCTTAGTTCAAAACAAACACTAGCACCTGAACTCAAAAAAACAGTCTTTTTTAGTACAGCGAGGTATATTATTGGATCACTGGCATAGGTGTTGTATTTAGAGTAGCTGTGTTTAATAGCTATGTTTGGTCCGGAAACTCCGGAAACATTTTGGGGTCCATTACGAGCATTGCGCGTTATCTCGCAGGTGAAATGATTGCTATTCAGATGTGTATTATTAGTTCATTAGATGGACATCCGGCATTGTGTGCAGAAGATACGTGGAGTTCGAAAAAATGTAGTATATTTTTCATTTAATCAGCTACCCACATAAGAAAAAATATCGGTTGCAATGCGTCTCCCTGTGGTACGCCACTAGTAACTTACTCTCTTGGATATAAGATTGTAAAAACATTACTATCGGTATTTTTCTTTAGCATCATACATCAGCCTATATATGTTAATTGTGATTATCAAACTATTAAGAGACCGCTACGATTACCCTTATATGAAAAGTATGTTTATGTTTACTGTTTGAAAAGTATGTTTTTAGTATGTTTAGTGTATGTCAGCACAGTCTTAAATTCAACCGTACTGCATTCTCCAAATATCCAAGGAACCGAGTTGTAGAAAGAAGCATGGAATCACCTGCCGTCAGAACCTATTGCGTTTACTTTACTACAGTAACTATCCCTAATCGGTAAACATCTTGCCAAACGTGAACTCTACTTATTCCCTGTTAAAATGAAATATATTTACTTGTAAAATATTTCATTTTAACAGGGAAATAAGTAGAAAGTAGTCCTGTTAAAATGTAATATATATATAAGGCTTGGACATAACTAGCTGGAAGCGGAAATCAATTAACGCACCTTATCGAATGCTTTTGATAAATCTATAAAAATGATAGACTTACGGTAGGGTAGGTAAGCACAAACTGGTGCGGTAACCGGCATCGCGGGGTTGAAGGTAGCGGTGTAGCGCCGCGTTTGGTTAATATCCGGTCCGGCGACGCCGGATACATTACTTGGCATGCTCTACCCGCATTTATGACGCCGTGACGCGTTATCGCGGGCGGCATGATCACGGCCGCGCCGCCAGTACATAGCTAGAAGGCGCGATCATTTGCCTTCGGGTACGCTGTGTTGATTTAAATATTCAACGATAAACAGACGTTTGGAATCGATAAACATATCTTCGCTGGTTTCGAAGACATTTTTTTTTGTTTTTATGGTTCAATGAAACGATTAGTAATGATTATATACCACTGTTAGATTGTGTTGTTTAACTAAAAGTAGAAAATCTAAATTGTAGCTTAAAAAAAATATTTTTAACATCGCTAATTTATTCTATGGAACAGACTAGATGTAAAAATTCAGCGATTATAATATTGTATTTTTTCCCGTAATGTATTTATATAATGTATTTATTTCTACTTTTAGTAAACAACGCCATTTAGCGGCGGTTTCGTAATTTGCGATCGTTCCGTTTAACCTTAAGAAAATATAATATGTAGCAGTGTCATTTTAGATCGTCAATTTTTGAATAAGCTTTTCAAGATATACAGAGACTAAATTAAACCTAATCTTTTGTAATTGGTCCTCTTTTTTTTTTACAGACAGTTTTTGAGGCGATTGACATTAAATTTTATCGAGTCTTTCTTTCTTCGAAATTTGTTTATTGTTAAATTAAGGATAACACCCTCTGAGAAATGTCCTCGGTTGCATGATGCCCATTTTTTTTAAATTGTAAAAAAAAATAAGGATTTCTACATTACAGCATTTCCAATTTGCATAATGGTGTACTCATATTTTTAATATAAATAAATCACTCCGTAAAAAAAACAGTGATGTAGTCTGTTCGTGGTTTGCGTTTTAGACTAGGCTTTCACTATAAATAGTGTATATTAATTACTCGTATCATTAATAGTAATCGTAACAACATTACTTTGGTAAGTATGCTGTGTAATTTCGAAGTCCTTGTAATAACTCCATTGCCGAACGTGATAATTGACCGCGTTCGCGACGATGTGTTTGCATTGCGCGTGCAGTGATGCACTGATGCGATATGCACGCGCGTTGTCAGATCGGCGGATTTACAACTTGCAGTGCAGTTCGACCGCGGTGCAACGCTCCGCACCGCGCCGATGCGCCGAGCAATTATGTAATTATTAATTACATTAGTAAGCCATCCGTTGCATAAAGACAGGTCGTCGTACACGATTCGCGAGAGGCTACTATAGGGTTTTCCAATAAGAGGTTTAATTTTGAATAGCCTGCTGTATGGGTAGCTGTCATTTTTTAAAATTTGACCAGTAAAAACTACGCCTTTGCTAAAAATGGTACGATACACGCTTCAACAACGCATTGAAATTGTTAAAATTCACTACAAAAATGGTGAAAATTTTGCAGTCACAGTTCGCAAAACTAAAGCACTCGGCAGGCAATAGTAAAACTGGTGAAAAAATTTGAGCTGTTGGGACAAGTTAAGTGATGTGAACATCCAAGAATAGTTATTGATGAGCCTCTCCATCATCCTCAGCGTGTCACTGTTAGGTGCGGTTTTTGGACTGGCGGTGTGATTGGACCTTACTTTTTCGAAAATGAAGCTGGTGCAGCTGTTATGGTGAATGGATGGCGCTACCGAGCTATGATTAACGATTTCTTATGGCCAGAATTAGAAGATATTGATGTAGACGACGTTTATTTTCAGCAAGACGGCGCTACGTGCCACACAAGCAACGAAATTTTGCAAGAAAAGTGTCCTGGCCGTGTTATGTCTCTAAGAGGTGATCACAATTGGCAACTGAGATCTTGTGATTTAACACCTTTAGACTTTTTCCTTTGGGGCCACGTGAAAGGTAAGGTCTATGCCAGTGCTCCACGATCTATTCAAGACCTTAAAGATGGAATTCGTGAAGTTATCGAGGACATATACAGCCGCGAATGTGCGAATTTGTCATGCAAAATTTCATGAAAAGGATATCGAAGGTATCGTTTTCAAATGTTAATGGCACACCTTCCTCTTTACAATGAAATAAAACATTTATTGATTTTTCTTAAAAAATACTTGTTTTTTTAAAATATCAAAATGAAACCTCTTATTGGAAAACCCTTGATAATAAGCTTCTTTTTCGTGTTAAAAAATTGTCCACCGCTGCAATACAAAAGTAATGAAGCATCTGCAAGAGGCGAGAGGTGCAGGGGGTGCAGGGGGTGCGGTGCGTATACGTGCGAGTGAGACACGTGCTCGTAGCCGCTTGCAGGCTGCTTATGGGACCGATCGCTCCTGCATCTTCTGGTGTGAAATTCTGGGCACGCCAGTTCAAGTTTGGCAAAGAGCAGTGGACGCCTGGTTGAGGCTACTAGAGGCGACATCGTCGAGAAGTTAAATACCACATCTCGGAGAGAGATGGATACGACCCTGAGATCAAACAGCAAAGCATGGAGTGCCAACGGAATCGATATATTTAAGGCTGTACCCAATGCAGGTAAGATCATGGCCTCTGTTTTCGGTGGTGCTGAGGGTAAAAATCTAATTCATTATTAAGAGCCATAACGCACTCGAATTGCATTTTATGCATGTTTTTGAGGTCTAATGCCAAGATAGCTTTTCATACCAGGCATATATAAAAAATATAATTAGATTAACTAAACGTATTACTAGAAATCCTTTAAGCTGGTTTTTTAAATAAATAATCCTATGTTTACATAAAAAATATTGAAATTGGAAGGTTTTATTTTTTAAAATTCTCATAAACCAAACTACATATGTGACGTAAGCCTAATTTATACATAGAAATGTTCGCAATAAAATTCTACAGAAAACCTTAAAATTTGTTTTTTTTAAAATTGTCTTATATTTTAAATATAAATAAAAAACTGTCAAATGTTCATTCTTTGATGTTGTCGACGGACGCTCGAAGTGCACGTGGCCGACACCATTTGCAAAGGCCGAATTTCAAGGCCACCTCACGATATAATGGCTCTTGACCAAACAAAACCACGATCACGGGGATTAAACCTAAAAAAGTCAATTGGCCATCCATAAGAAACGACGCGGTGTGCTCTTTTCGCTAGACGTGGCACTGTTTTACAAGTCACATGCACTGAAGGATTGCGGCTTCGAAGTGATGACCCATACCACTTATTCTCCAGACCTCCAGTAGCCCCCCAGCGACTTTTTCTGTTTCTAGACCTGAAAAGCTTGAAGGCAAATATCTCCGTGTCCGAATACTATGATGGCAAAGATCCAAGCCGGTATTTCCGTGGTATCGAAGGAGTAAAGTTGAGGTTCGAGGGGATGATGTTGAAAAATAAAAATATTGAAGAACTCTTCTACCTCTCGTACGTGAGTTAAAGAGAGGTTTAAGTTTTTATACCTTATAATAATTGTAATAATACTAACAGGTGCACAAATTTTGGATGTTTTTTTTTTTTGCCAACAAATTACATATTCGATATTTTGGAAACCAAAAGATAAATTCACGTTTAAGGCTGTGTGTATTTTCAGTAATGAAATAAAAATGAAACCCTAATCAGATAACTTATGTCGCCAACTCAAACCCTCAGTTTTAAAAGCGCTCCGCTCTGCGTCGAGTTTGCCCGCGTTTAGTGACTTTATTCTGCATCTCGTTCCCAAGAGTTCATCCGAGAAGGACGGAAATACCGTACTCACAGATGAATGGACGGGGATCTCCGGCTCCGGCATAAAGAAGCTCTTTGCAGGATTCTCAAAGAACTCTAAAATAACTTCGCATAGAATATCAGGGATTTTAATTAGTTCGCGAGAAAGCGAGGAGGGGACGCTTACATTTCGACGTAACGACGGAATATACAGTCTGCCACACGGCAGCGTAAGTACGCGCACTTCTTGCATTCTTCCAACTCTAGACGTTTGGATGGGGTTAACAGGTGTCTGCCGAAATATCTTCTGCCTGTTGTAAATGTTCTCGCATTCTAAATAGTTACAACGTGGGAGTCGGAACTGCGCTTACGATTAAAAATTAAATATGCCAAAACAGGCAGGGAGCGTTTGGATGCGACATTTCCGTTAAAATGTCTACCCTACCACACCTATCAAGATACGGAACGATACGAATAGGCACCCCTCGCCTGCGGCCATTATTTCCTGTTTCCTTCTGTCACCCGGGAATAGCGCATGGCTGGTCGCGACCGTAAGCGATTTCATCTATAAAACAGTACGGCAATATCACCCTGGCAGTTAGGAGGCATCTTCCCGAAAGCTCTCTTCTCTGTCTTGCGCGTGGTTTTTGTACTCGCATATCATTCTGTCTCATCTGGCGACTTGTAATAACAACAAACAATCTGTACTCATTAATTAATCATGAGAAATAGAAATAATATATTTTCAAAACTTTTATTGAATCATTTTTACGATGTCAACTATACCCCCCTGTAGTCCTATTTTATCGATTCTGGTTTTCAGTCAAGTTTTGATAAAATGTATAGAGAAATACAGACTTTTCGAGGTTTTTAACTTCTAGACAAACGATATTATTTTTAAATTTTATATGAATAATAATTATGAGATAAAACGATATATAGTATTATTTTTCTTCTATTTATACAAAAAATATAGTCGGTATAACGGTCGTATAGAGAAAAGTATACAGAAAGATCGTCTCAAAAATTTAAGGATACATAATTTACAATTATAATAATATAATTAATTTTAGGTATCCCATTACTTTTATTTTATTTATGTGTATCCTAAAACAATCCCTTAAAATTTATCTTTTCGATTACTTTTCTGCGAGTTTTATCTCTTGATATTAACGGAGTCTTGTTAAATACGGACGGTAATTTGTATGTATCGCGGTAGTCTAGGTTGTTGGACTACTAGCCCGAAGGTCACGGGTTCGAATCCGCACATGGTCATACCATTTTTAACGCTTCATTATCACCCATCTTCCCTGACTCTAAGAGAAACACATTAGGCCCGTTTAAGTAGGGCCCAAGATAATTGTTTGACCTAGATCATTGCAATTACTATAATAAAAAGTGTACCTACCTAACCATCCCCAATACAAATAAATTATTAAGAAACATTTCAAGATAATATACCATACGTCCTACATACATACTGAGATAAAGGTCTCTTGGAAATATATTCTGGATAATCTCCGGGATATAACGTGAACTACAAAATTTCATTTAACTTCAGACAACGAAGTTGTATTCTAAGGGACTCCTCGCGAAAGAGTAGTTAGTTACCAGTGGTCGAAATTCGATCGTAATTAATTAAACTTTTAAATTTGAGCATTATTGAAGTCTATACCCCTATAATTATTGCACACATTTTTTTTTAATTTTTACTATTACGCCAGCTGCGAGCGCGTACAAATACCTATAAAATTTAAAAATGAATATTAGTAACAATTGAAAAAAAAACCCAATTTCAGCTTGTATTTATTGTTTTAAACAATTCATTGACAGTTTTAATTTTTTTCATGTAAAAATGGCATACATTAATAATAATTTTAGCTTGACATTACTGCATTGAAATTGACAGACTATTTAAGAAGGAACATTTGATATCACACAAAATCAGCTGTCAGTAGTATGAACGTTTTATTTTATTTAATTTAATGTTTTTGTAACACATATTATAGATATATTTTAACTTTCTGACCTTCTTCATATAAACATTAACTAAGCCAAGTCTCACACTTGACTTGAGTGTGTGCTTGTGTGAGCTAAGAAAATCTATTAGGTATGAAATTATTTGGTTTATCGTATATTAAAGACATGCTTATTCCCACACATCAGGAAGTCGGTTTCTTTTTGATAATATTTCTCGGGCAGACGGTGGTACTTTCGCGGGCGACAGTACATGTTCTACCCAATGTGTATGTACTCACAGATCGCAAGTCCCTTAGTCCGTGCCTGTCGTGCGAGTAGCTGAGCGGACGCTGCTAGTAAACAGGATTAAGTATTTAACATTTCTACGACTTCTTCGGCACTACTAAGGCCGCACTATCGGATACTTGGGGGGGGGGAGGGGGTAATTAAACTAACCTATATTCATTAATTTTGTAGCGTCGTTTAAAAATAAGTTTAGAGGTAGTTTTCGACACGGTTGTTTCTCCTATTATACAGAGTGAACTTAAAGTCAGCAGTATCCTTTTAAGGGGTGATACATTAAACTAACTTTAAAAGGAATCATCCCTTAAAAAGATACTAACGTCTTTAAGTTCATTGAGTAAAGTCTCATACTAAACATTTGCTTATAACTGTCGACGTAAAGGCGCTACCTTTAGACGCGCAACTCTGTACCGAAAGTGGCGGAGGCTCGTGCCAAGCGCGCGAGGATGAGACAGAATCATTATAAGAACGAAATCATGGTGCTTAATAATTTGCTACAGAGAAATTTTCTTTTTTCATAAAAAAACCGCAAAGAAAATGTGGATATATCAATGCTAATAACTATTTTCTATTTAGCAATTCTATAAGATTTTTTTTAAATTATATATTGTGCATTTAACCGCCGACTTATACCGTTGGCTTAAGCGCCGGGCTGTGCGAACTATCGATCCGCAATCGTATATATGCCGTCCCGAAATAGAACAGAATAGAGAATTGCCCCGTCAAGCGCTCACCCCCAATTGTGAATGGACACATTTAGACCGACAATAAGGGTGAATACATACCTAGATGGATGGGAAGTTATCGCTCGACAGAAATCTCGATTTACTAATGCCCATACTGTGTGTGTCGACCTAAGACGCTTTCTCGAAATTCTGATTAAATTCTTACCACAGTATATTAATTCTGTGTGTCATTTATTGGTGTTAAAAATTTTATTTATTTAGTTATCCATATACAGTACGAACGAAGTACATACATAATTCCCTTTTTTTTTTTAAATATAAATTTTAAGGTCTTAATTATAATTAGCTATAGAAAAGAGGTTCAGGCATATTGGATTATAATCACTTCGCTAGGTGTAATGCCTGTATCGAAGTGATAAATAAATATTCGAGGCACTCAGTATTTTATTTGGATGTGCTATATATAGAGGATGATGATTTTAGAGGCGTGGTTTTCAAGAAGAGATAAAACGCATATAATTTGATGTTATGGCTAAGAATTTAGTTTTATTATAAAGATAAGGGTTTGCCATTATGTTTTAAAAATGATTTCGGGTAAGTGGCCGCTTCGGCTGACTCGAACAAATTCCAGCCGAGAGGCCCAATTTTCAACCACTTTTTGCAGCAAGTTGGGCCGTATGTCAGCAATAACGCGCCGAATATTCTCTTCCAAGGCGTTAATCGTGTCCGGCTTATCTGCGTAGACAAGCGACTTCACATAACCCCACAAAAAATAGTCCAGCGGTGTTAAATCGCACGATCTTGGAGGCCACGCCACAGGCCCACGACGCGATTTTTACTTTATTTTAGAGTGATTTTAAAAAAATTTAGTAATTTTTTCTAAATTTGCACTATTTGCAAACGTTGTTCAGGAGTAAGTCTATTTATTATGAAATGGCAAACCAAACTGAGCATAAATCAAGTGACAGCTGTCAAAAACACCAACTACGAAAAAAGTAGTGCCAGATTGAAAACCACGCCTCTAAAAAAACACCCTATATATTGAAAACTTATAGAACAAATGTTGATTAGTTTTTATCTTTCCAGTACATTCAAATCCACGAGAAGTACGAGAAGTTTCCCGAGCTCCTGTGGCTGCTGAAGGAAATGCAGAAGGCCGAGGAAGACCTGGAGAAGGCCTGCGATTCATAAATCGCGGTGCGGGTCTCGCGCGCTCACGACGCGACAGTGTCACTGCGCCCCTATAATTATTTGACTTAATAAATGTTTCTTACTTTATGTTACTCTGTGTAGAGAAAATAAAATCTTTCTTTTAAAATTAATTGTTATTTTATTATTTATGAACAATCCGTCAACTATATTACGTTGGTTATGCAAACGAGATTGTTCCGACGTCACCCTATAAATTACGTTATTTAAATTAAATATTGTATCATATTAATATTTATTCTATAAATGTTTATTATAAATTGCAAAATCACTCATCTCCAATGTCCCCAGTTTTTGTTACTGGCAACTCTTGGCATTATCACAGCTAAATAGTTGGTAAGTGTCAGTTGAAAAAGAAATGCAAGAGGGTATACCCACGCTTTGGCAATCCGCGATCAAGCGTGCAAAATAACACCTTTTTCGCCGCGAACTATTCCTGCAATCCGTGACATCTCGTCACATCATTCACCGAGCTCGTGAAAACAACTAAAACACCAAGGAAACAGTGAGAAAAATAGGCTAAGGCAGGCGAACCACAGACGGCCATCATCGCACAGCAAATGTTGGGCTTTTGTTTTCTTGTTGATTGCATTTTACTCTCAGCCGTCTCAGGCATATTGATTGTGACGATTTAAGATGAAAAAAGTCCTATACTTTATTAATCAAAAATCCTAACGACATATTGATATATTAAAGTTTTTTATAAATACCTTTGGAGTTTGGGGGGGGGGGTAGGTAGAAAAAACTTATATTTTAATTCTTTCAAGACGGTCCTTTTCTTCGATGAAGTACATCTCCACGTAATACAGGGAGTTCCAAGAACATTCCCGAAGATTTAAGGCGTTTATTGTTTAAGAAAATGTATAAAAAAAATGCGAAAATAATTCAAATCCAAATTTATTAATTTTATCAAAGTAAAAAAATGAAAAATTTACATACTTAGAAGGGCTGTGATCGTAGCCATCGAATGGGTATATTTGAGACTACAACATTCTACAGGTGTATTTAAAATCACTATTGTCACGATTTATAATATAATTACTTTACTACGCGTCTTTTTTTTCGCGAGGCCCGACCCCGGACCCGAGACACTCCCGAAGACTTGAGGGGGTGTTTATGTTCACTATTACGAGTAAGAAGTTATATTTATAAAATAAATAAACAAGCTTTTGAATGCGTAAACAATATTTCTTGTCTGTGTTGGACCGTTGAGGATATCCGCATCCTTGACTCCGTGCGGGCAATAACCTACGAGTTGCGACCGGATGATCAGCTGATGACGTATCACATAAATATTGTTTTTATCTGAAACCATGAAGAATTTTTATAGGTATGTCGTCCTTTGGATTTTTTTTTTCAGGAATGGTCCTGAGATACCCTGTAGACCCCTAGACCCCTAAATTACACCTTTGAACCGTTGAAAGTTACAGGTTTGGTAGAGACAAAGACGCCTTTCCGATCGTTGTGGCACGGAACCTTAAAAATAGTAGAAACAAATCACGGCTTAAGGCAATTCTCTGCCTGCACGTGCTTTTAAATCGTTCCGTCTCATCTAACGCATAAACACCCTGTTGTTGGTTAGAACCTAAAAATTACTTGAATTTGCATCTTTATAAAATAATCTACGCTTCTGTAGTTTTATTTTCTCGATTTCTCTATTTTCTTTTGATAAAATGTATAGAAAAATACAGACCTTTTGAGGATCTTAACTTATTAATTCCATAGAAGCCTAGATATTTGTGAGATAAAATAATAGGTTGTATGGAGAAATGATCGGGTTGAGTCCCCCCAAGCATTTCCTTGAACCTTTGTTACACCGTTTTAATTGTACACTTTCTATATCAAGGTCTCGCTATGCGATTTGAAGATAACTTTCACTCGTAAAACGACCGACGGTAGTCTTTTGCGAATATAATATGGCTTTATTGTTATTCAATTTATAAATACCAGCGTAATTAAAGTGCAGGTTTTGAACCGTGCGCGCCAGGTACGATTATATCATAACCAGCACGGACCGGCTGGTAACTGGTTGCTCTACAGTAGCAGTTTTATTTGAATAATGATAAGGTTTTTATTTTTACCTTTTAGTTTTACAATATTTTGTTAGAACTCATTTGCTTCAATGGGATGCTCACAGCTCTGTTGGAACAGAAGAGAGAGAGACGCCAATAGCTGTTGGTCATCTATTAGGGTCTCTCTTTTCTGCATACGTCAGTATTTGTTTTGTGAATTAAAAAAATATGTTAGTTTTTTTAGGAGCACTACAATTCTCCCTATCTTTTCCTTCGCAACCAGACACATTTTAAATGGTAGCAGATAAATAGTCTATCTTAGGACAGGTGTTTAACACCTAGTTAGATGGACACGGTGAAGATTTCGATACGCCAACTAAATGAGATATGTGATGATCTGATTTTTGTTACCTTATTACTACGTTTGGTGTATCTATAAATATAGTTTAATAATGTAATAAAGATATGTAATCTAATAAACAATACAACTCGTAATATTTATACTTGTATTAGATCGTAAGTCGTGAGAATATGTGAGGGTAGGGTTGTTTTTTGTATTTCTGACCTGAGCGGTACAATAGAAACAGTGCCGCGTTCGAAACGTCGATGATTGTGCACAACGCGAGACGCGCGCGTGAAAGGCTCTCGCCGTGTCTAGGTACACGTCTCCGGTGCGCCTGCCTTCATGAGCTCAAAAGCGTTGCACTTTCCAGCCCCCGCCCCCGCCCCCGCCCGTCAGCCATTAGGCATTGCGGTAAAGCGCACGCCACTGTTTGAGCAAGTGCTCCTTACAGCGGGTAGTCTATTATTGTTTGCGTTTCTACACTCCCCTGGTATGCACGCTCGCCGTTACTTACTACCATGAGACTTCTCAAAAAAATTGCTGTTACAGGTTCTAGCCCATTTATAAATACCCCTAAAAAACCTAACCATGTGTTTTCCATTGCCCGAATGTGTGCTAAAATAAAGTAAAAATCGCGTCGTGGGCCTGTGGCGTGGCCTCCAAGATCGTGGGATTTAACACCGCTGGACTATTTTTTGTGGGGTTATGTGAAGTCGCTTCTCTACCCAGATAAGCCGGACACGATTAACGCCTTGGAAGAGAATATTCGGCGCGTTATTGCTGACATACGGCCCAACTTGCTGCAAAAAGTGGTTGAAAATTGGGCCTCTCGGCTGGAATTTGTTCGAGTCAGTCGCGGCGGCCACTTACCCGAAATCATTTTTAAAACATAATGGCAAACCCTTATCTTTATAATAAAACTAAATTCTTAGCCATAACATCAAATTATATGCATTTTATCTCTTCTTGAAAACCACGCCTCTAAAATCATCACCCTATACATAATAAAAATACAATTATTATAGGACATTAATTTCAGCAAGAACTTTGATTCCAAAAATTATATTAAAGTATTATATATAGGTTACTAATAGTCCTCAAAACGGTAAAGTGCCTTCTGAATAAGGTAGTTCTTTATGACATTTGAAACATTTTAGGTTATTTATTTCTTTAAGTTCCTCAGGTAGTCTATTAAAATACTCGACACCCATATACTTGCTTGTCAGTTTAAATTTAGCAGTGCGAGGTTGACTGCTTGACTAAAGTGGTTTTTATGTCTAGTGTCATGGGAATGAATTTTGCTATCGGTAGCATCATAGACAAATATCCCAAATATTGTTAAAATAACCAATGCGCGGAAGTGTGGTTGACATGATTCATGGGGGATTTAGATCCAGGATAGATAGGACTGCCTTTTTTTTTGCAACATGTTGGAGATGCGATTCTTAACACATCGGTCCTGCATTTTTGCACATGGGCCATCGCTTTGATATAATCTGGTGGCGCGTATAGTCCAAATATTTCCAATAAATATAGACATTTCAGAAGAGGAATTATGATTGTTTTAGTGCATTACTCATGGTTTTATGCAACAAAGATTTGTTATCGAGTTTTCATTACAAAATCATATTCATTTTCGAACCTGTGCTTATATTCAATAATTTTTTTTTTATAAAAAATATTAACAGTCTATCCCCAACGTGTCGCAAGAGAGACAAATTTGACACTCATGCATCTTACAGTGCAACCTCTGATTATTCATCTTAAACTGTATTGGACGATACTAGTAATAAAAGGGTTATTAATTTAATTAAATAGTGTTGACATTATGTGACAGTTGACACTTAGATAGCTTAGTTACCGTTTGAACTGTGGATTAGTGCCGACGATTGAACATCAAAAGTATATTAAACTATAGCTTACAAGCTGTATCTCAACTTAATCCCCAAGCCCCAAGCCCCCGAGATTCGTGCAGTTTGGTGCGTGGCTGTGTGGGTGATTCAAATCGACCGGCTTCTATGAAGTTGAGACACTGCTTACATGCTATATTTATACTGTGACAATGGCGACATCTCTTCCTAATGCATTAGGTTGTGGTCTGCGTTGTTGATAGGAAACAATCACCACACGCTCAACCCCACAGAATGGGATCGCAGGCTTTATTAGTAGGTGCAAACTAAATGCGTTGCTCGTTTAACTGACAATGGTTTAAAGCTATGAAAAATATTATTTGCACCTATTGGCGTATGTATCCTTAAAACCACACACACTCACCCAAGAGTCATTATTCGAAGTAGTCACTTTCATTTTGCCAAGTGTCTCTGAGGGCAACAAAAGTGCAAGTGAACACTTACCCTTAGAATGGTACAGGCCACTCACGGAGAGCTTAGCACTCGCAGATATGCGAGTATGAGCAGCAGTGACTCGTACGAGGGAGAAAAAATGCACTATTATCAATACGTAGGACTTTGCATTCGCATGATTTAGAATATATGATTACTTGGGATTGCTGTCAGCGCGCAGTGTTTTAATTTTAAATTAATTAAGAGTAAGTGTTGCGAAGAGTTACACCATAGTGTAGTCATAAGACAATGTTACATTATGTTGAGACGTTTAATTGTTTAATTTGTATGTTAAGATACCTACGGAAAAGGCACTAGCCTTCGTGGGGTTATGTAAATGGTGCATTACTAAAAAAAAAACACGTTTAACTTTGCCCGAGTAGACTGTATTCAAAATTCACTTTCAAGGAGTCTATTTGGCAGCTGCGAATGAATATTTTCAACCAATCAGCGTCCGTACCACCAAATTATTCGACAGTTCTATCTGACGTTTTCTTATAACTTATTTCTTATATCCATCCGACGCGCATTATAAGATATAAACAGAGCTGGCAACAATCATTTATGAGTGTTGCCAGACTATTTACTTCTTGTTCATTTATTCCCCTAGGATCGGTGGTTGATACTATCGAGGCCCCTTACTTAAATAAGTATTAGGTCCTCCTTAAAATAAAATAAGGGATAAAATAAAATTTAAATTGAATTCGATACCTTACATACTAAGAAAGCTGAAGCAAAATTTCAATTTTTCGAACCCCTCTCCCCATTCCCGCCCACCTACTCTGAATATTAGGTTAAAATTACGGCAGTTATCGTGTCCACAAGAAAGTGATATAGATAGTGGTTTTGGGTTCTAGGGGATGTGAAACGGACGATATGTCGAAATTTTCCGGAAGTCAGGACATGGTACCCATTGCAATGGGCCCCCGAGAATGGCATCGCACATTTTGGTACAGACCAAACGTGTGCAGGTTTTCGTCCATAGGCGACGAAGGTAATTAACTGAGCGTTTCTGCGATGCATAGTCTAGCGGCTGAGTCGTACCACCGTTGGCCCGCCGCCGGCTTATCACAATTTGGCATGGACGCGGCGCCGAGCCTACCCGACGAAGGCCAACATCTTTGACTGCACGAGGTTGGCCAGCCGGCGATGTGAAACAGTGGCTCATAACAAATATAGTCTTTCCTTGAGAATGGTTCGGGCTTGACTCACCTTACAAATGCCAATAATATGGTGCTCAATTTCCTTACGGAACTCATTTTTAGCTGTTTAACTTAAAGGTTACTTACTAGAGAGCAATACGCCAAATTGCCAAATATGCAAGTTAGAAATCGAATGCCTTGAAGAATGCTCCTTGAGTTTTAGGGGGCCTCTTCCCGATGGCGCTCTTCTTTGTCTAGCGCGTGCATTTAAATCGTTCTGTCTCATCTGACGCATACACACGTTGTGCAGTTGTTGGTTAATTTGAAAAATAAAATCAAAGTGTTGTAAAAAAGAACCTACCAGAATTTATGACCAATGATCTTTCAAATGTTTGATGAGATGATGGTTTGATGATGAGTTTTTTATTGTCTCTCGTACAAGTGACTGTTGCACACACACGCGCAAACATGTCCCTGCCACAAATGGCACCACACTCCCACACCGTACACATTATTTATGTTTGATTTATTAATTTGTTGTTGTCAACCATATTCATGTTTGGTACATTTTTTTTGGCCATGTAAATGTTGTGTTAGAGAATTGTATTTCTGTATCGCTATTTTGTACTTTCAAAATAAATTAATAAAACATATATATACGGGAACTGCGGGTGAAAAACGTACCACGCCCAAAGTACGCCACTTTGCGTCAAGTACGCTCCTCGCGTATCATACGTCTCGCTTGCTCGCATGTCATCGTAATAAGTCTCTGTCCAGCATGTCGGAGAACGGCGAGGGAATCTACCTGTGTCGGGGTTTTTACAGCGATGATTCGTATGACATGCCATATCTATATGTTTTAAAAGATCGTTGATATAAACATATAAACTATGCTTCTGTAGATTTGATTCTAGTGTGAAATACAGAATTTTCGAAGGTCTCAACTTTTTGACAAAGAAGAAATGATTTTTTTTAATTCTATTATTCTTCTAAATCTACAAATAAGAGTCACACTACTACAGCGTTTGTACCGAGAAATGGCCATTAATATCGGTATTAATTAATCTGAAACAAACCAAACAGCTTGATTACGCCTAAACTTCAGTGAGTTTGCCACTAAGCATGCCCAAAACAAAATCCGAAGTATAAAGCCAAAGAAATTTTCAAATTTACCTACAATCAATATACCCTAATGTTTTTATTTCATTTATTGGTAAGGTTCTAACTAACTAGGCAATACCCGTCTTAAGGTAGACTTTTCTATGTTAAGGTTTTTATTTTTATCCATATACTTATGGCCTGAGTAGCACACACTTTTATTATGTCATGAATATATATTTTTCAGGTTATTTATTAATACTAATTATAATATGAAATATAAATAAAATAATATAAAATTATAAGGATTTTTTTCTAATAATTGAATTGGTTAATATTACCTAGGTATATTTGTTATCAAGTTATCCGTTTAATTTTCTTCCTTGGAGTTTTTGCTGTCAAAGATACTAATATCCCTGCATCCCTTATTCTGTTGTAGAATTTAGGTGCGAGAATACTAAAGTGCCTTTGCCCAAAACTTGTATCACTTTTCGGAACAGATTGCTGGTTAGAACTAGCTCCCCGTGTTACAATGTTAAGATTGTTAGGTTTATGCAGGTTTGCGTGTTTGTGGTAATACATAATAATGGCAAAGTAATATATATTTTATTACGCGTATTTGGTCAATCATCCCCGAATTTAGAGCATCATCATCGTTTAATTATATTTTTTACTTCTTTCTTATTTAGTTGCATTTTGTATTCAATAACTATTCGTCGCGATGTTTTAAAGGTAGAAATTTTAAAAAGTCGAAACTCCGACAACGAAGTCTCACCGAAGTATTGTTGAACATTTTGGCGCGGAATCCTAAAAATATATTTTATTATTATTAATTATAATAATAATAATAGTCGTAAAATAGCGATTACTTTGCAGAAATGTCAGTAAAACGTAACCTATACCATATACCTACTCGTGACCTTTGCATAAATATCGCGGTACCTTCGGGCGCGATCATAACGCAACCGCTTCATTGTGATGAGGAAATCTTTCAAGTGCTACAACTGTAACGGCGCACGTGACGTCGAGAATCTGGGACGGCGACAATTCCAGACTTATCACCAGCGGATGATCCCATATCTCCCGTGGGACGTTAAAAGGGGAATGCAAATGCACACGTGTCTTGAACACGAGTGTAAAAACTCGCGGTTAGTATGTGAATGTATCTATATATTAATACATGATGAGAAAACTTTGTACCCCAGTGTCATCGGAGCTGAACCGACATGTCGAATTCCACCTCCGTAGGATAAGAGGAAGTGGTTCTAATTCAGCTCGCGAGATTTTACCCAAACCGAAATAAAAGCTTGTAAATAAACATGTTTTTTTTCTTTAATTTGAATCTATAAAACGCGCTACTAAGTATTAAGTAAGCCACTTCTTTAATATTAAAAATTCGCAAAGGAAAGTTAAATTATGTCAAATAATTTGGACGGGACCTTTTTCAAAATCTATTACTATACATAGATGTGTCCGACAATCAAATATCTATATATTAATACGCGAAGGAAAACTTTGTACCCGTTTTTAAGCATATCACGCGCACGGAGGAGTGTGAGATTTAGCATAGTTAAAATTTATATGGAGAAGGAGTGCAGAAAGTTAAAATTTATCTATAACATGTGTCACAAATACATTAAATTAAACGGTCATACTACTGACAGATTGACCGAATGAGTTTCGAGCTATGAATTTTGTCAATGTCAAGCAGAAATAATTATTAATGCCATATTATACTTCTATCAATGTCGAGTCTCATTTTTATATGAACAAATAAAACTGATCCTGAATTGTATCAAAAAATATATACAAATATAAGCTGTAATTGTGTGTTTTTTTTTGCAACTGTTACTAACATACTTTAAATTTCATAGACATTGCAGGGAATTAAGGCAATCAACACGCTCGCAGCTGACGTAATAATACAAAATAAAAAAATATATATATATGCAATGATTATAGTTATAATAACCTCAACCACACCACAGGGCCACCACCACAGGCCACAGGCAACAGGGCCAGGGGAATTTCGGGGCGACCACTAGTTACAATAAAACTGCAAAATATGAAATGTCAGCTGGGCTCGAATTCGATTTGACACATTTTCTCACGGATGGAAAGCGTCACTGACAGCTCCAGAGCAAATCGAAATTCACCCCACCGCGTATAAATGTTTACACATCAAAACGAGTATATACACTACTAACTGTTTAAACTGTAGGCGACCCGGAACTCAAATTTAGGCACTTCGGGTCATACTTGGTTTGCGCTAGCTTATACGAGTATCTTATGCAACCATCTTTTTATTCACAGAATTATTTTTTTTAGTGGTATTGACATCTTTATTCGTTATTTTTACAGATTTGCAGATAATTACAAGACAATATTTTAGTTCAAACGTTTCGGAGATGATCAATCATCGCGCCCTCAGGGGATAGTCCGACTCGTCTGTCCGCGTGTTTCTACCATCATTTCGTATCGGGCTGACGTTTCGAAGACTCCCCTGAAGACGGGATGTTTGATCGTCTCCGAAACGTCTATTTTTATATATAGCCTTATATTGTTCACATGGAATGTAAAACTGACCGGCGAATGGCGACCGTGAAAGTTTAAAATCAGTCATCTATCCCCAGAGTAATTATGGATTAAGTATGTATATAGATATTTAACTAGTATTAGCATTTATCATTCATAAATTACCTAAAAAAAAAAAAAAAACAAAAAAAAACCGACACTTTTTTAAGTCTGTTATTACTTTTAATGGCAATTATTGTTGATGTTGTGTTTCGTTATACATGCATATTATTTATATTGCGCTATTGCTTATATTTAAAATATCTGGGCATCGCCATCGATAATCACCTCAGGTGGGACACGCATGCAGAGCTCCTCTCAAAGAGACTTCGGAAACATGTTCACGTTCTTTACACTCTACGAAACGTGTTATCAAAGAAGAAGTTAAGGGAAGTCTACCAAGCTATTTGTGAGTCTGTCCTAACATATGCTATAACGGCCTGGGGTGGAGCAGCTTTATCAATATTGAAGCCTGTCATCACCGCACAGAAAACACTGATTCGCGTCCTGTCTAATGCGTCATTTCTGAGTCCTACTGAGCCAATATTTAAACAATATCAGCTATTAGAAATGAGGCAATTATATATCATCTCGACCATGAAGTATTTTATAACAAATCAGCATACCCACATCCCACTACCACACTCTAAGCATACTAGAGCAAACTCTTCTAAGCACGTGGCAGTACCAAAGGCAAACAAAACTTTCACAAAAAGATTTTTGATGTACCTAGCGCCGCATATTTACAATAAATTAAACCGGGATTGGAATTTAACAAAATGGACGACCAAGTTAAAATTGATGATAAAAGAGTGGCTCATTGAGCTAGGTCGGTTTAAGTCAGAGCAATTAGTCTCTTCATCATTTGTGTAATTATGCTCTATTGCGACTTACAAATATAGTCTTTTTCTCTATCTCTCTCTTCATTTCCACAGCGCGCCCGTATATATACCCCTTCTCTCACATTAAAATTCGAAAATACATAAAAATGTTTTTACTACACTACTCTACGCTACGCTACATTACACTACACTACACGACACTAAACTACAGACTACATTTTTTACTATTCTACACAATAATAACACTGTATTTATTATATGAGCGTTAGATATCTCCTTTTATGTTCTTTTATTTTCTCTCTCTTCTTCTCTGAATCTCATCTATGTACTTACAAATTATAAAATAAATGGAAAAATATATGTTCGTGTAAATAAATAAAAAAAAAATAAAAAAAAAAACAACAAAAAAAAAAAAAAAAAAAAAAAAAAAAAAAAAAAAAGATATTAGGAACCTTAGATTACTGCCCTTTCTGCTCCGTATACTTCGCATTCAGGTACACTTTTATTGGAAACAGATAGATAGTCCATCTTAGGACAGGTGTTCAGCACCTAGTTAGATGGACACGGTGAAGATTCTGACATGCCACTAAGTGCGAAATAAGATGATAGGAGATGTATCTCTTTTTCTCTTTATATGTATAGATAAAATGTTTTTTTTTATAATAATTGTATGTCTAGCTGTAAGTTTTTTCTGTGAAAACAATAAATAAATAAAATAAAATAAATAAAATAAAAATTTCTTCTAAGGATTTCCTAAATTATTGTTCCCGGAATGTGTTGATTTCGAGGTCGCATCGCTCCAGACCGTCCGCTATCCTCCGGCATGAACTTTACGGCTGCGAACTTTTATCGAGGGCGTATATCGACGAGCTGACATTTTCAAACGGATGCCTCTTATTTTAGACGTGTAAGATTTTGTCAATTGCCTTATTGTTAATTTCGAGACCTCGTTTGAAAGGATTTTGAATTAAATTACCTCCTAAGTTCTTGCATATTTCTTAACATTTGGTGGTATTTGGTAATATAGGTAAAATTATATTCTAGTAGCCGTACCTAGAAGATAATTAATGATGCTGCCTCGGGGTACATCCATTAGCTTTACCACACAAAGCTATAGCGCGACCGCTAACCTAAGAACCTCCTTTAGGCATGAGGTGCCGGATAGAAGGGTGGTTCTTTTGACAACGATACTGAACTTACGAGACAAATGATCTACGGATCTATCTCAAGATTCATAAAAATATTATTTAGGGCGAATCATATTGAAATTCGCTGCTTTATAGGGCGTCAGGTTTTACTCTCTGCGCGGTGAGTAAGCAATTGTTGCGTTTTATTTAATTACAGCTTCATAATATAGAAATTAAAAAAACAAACATTTCTAGCCCTAGACCTAGCCTTTCAATTATAGGAGAGCAATTCAACTAATAAAAACCTATTAGCAGTTTATTATTTAATAAATATCTCAGAAGTAGAATTGCATTTTAAAAGTCTGCCTTTACTATGTTGAAGATTAAGATGAAGGTATCTAAACATATTTTTTTATGATTATCACATCACAATTTACTGAGCCTGGAGAACCGAAGTGTAATCAATGACATGACATAAATTGGAGATACCTGTAGTCGGCTTAAGTTATTATTTATCTATTTCTATGTAACGTCATTAAGCATTTCTCAGACAAATAAATGATTAAATATCTGAAGGTTATCAAATGAAACATAGAAAAAATAAATAAAAAAGGGTCATATGAAAAAGGGGTCTAAATGATTCGAAACTAATATTTATCCTTTGGATTCGCCTTAAAATGATAATACTGCAACTCGGAAAAGTCGTTGTAAATGTGCTTTTGTGTTTGCGACGAATTCATAACCGGCCGACAGAGGTGTCGATTTTGGGTTAGCTGCCGATCCAGGAGTAGTTGGAAAGGCTTCTTTCCGCCGTGATGATGGATCGCGAGTTACGTGTGGTATGGCAGCTACCCGCCGAGATGGAGCGAGGTAGGTGCACAGGCCGCAGTACCAGTTCGCCGACCCGGCTGCCTTCGCGAGCGACCAATACCATCGGAGGGGCAAACGCCTTGGAGCCGGTCTGTGCGACGCGACAATGCCGCTAGGGTGGCCAACGGTCGCCGCCTCGTTTGAGACAGTTTGTCCCGATAATTGGCCAAGATTACAGGTAGATTTTGTTAAGACGTTATAAAAAAAATTCAACACAGTTTCAAAAAAAATTGGGTCTGCTTCGGACCACACGGAGGAAGTTAAACTTCTTTGGCCATTCGCATACACCCACTCACATAAGACATTTTCTCTGTTATTCTATATATTTCTCTTCAATATATTATTATAAGTCACTTCATTATTACACTATACACCTATACATTATCATTATTAAGTTCTTATATTCGTATACTTTCGTATGATTTGTGAAAATCCCAGCCGGGGATCGAACCAGGGACTCTAGCGTGGCAGACGAGTGCGTTGACCACTGACCCACCGAGACTCTTGGGGTATCTTTGGTAGAGAACGTATAAAAAGGCACTCTACGGATTTTACTCCTAACGCGTGACGCGATTTCTCGACCAACATCTCATCCCAATGAGAACAACGGCCGCACAGAAGTATAACTTCAAACAAAAACCGTTGCACGTTTGAAACATGCCTTTTCGGCATCATTAATCGCATGAAATACAATATACAAATTAATATTGATTCACAAATTCGAGTATGTTATAACGATTAACTGGTTTGCTACTCAAATCTAGCACACTATGCATATTCATAAGCCCGAACGTCTGTAACAATGTCCGCATAATCCCTTCCGAGGGTCCCCCGACCCATCTCAACAGCGCAGAGAAGTGAGTTGCAGCGATTAGTTACACGTTCAGTCGCATGAACCCACCCTTCCGCGCGATAAGTTTCACTCAGAACTACCGTATAATTTAAAGTGTGTTAATTGGAAGCTCCAATTTACGTCAAACCAGCTACTGGAATCCTAACGACTTAGATATACGATTCTTGAAATTATCGATTTTTCAAAACATTTTCAAAACCCTCAAATCATCGAGTGATTTACGCAAAATGCCAGCACTCAAAGTAACAAAGCATTTGAAGCAAAGTTTTATACGCCAGCTCACTAAGAATACACTTCCAAACCTCTGAGGTGGCTTGCAACATTTTACATTCAATCTACCGAAGAAGGAACACGTATTAACAATAAATAGTTTTATCTGGTGCACTTTATTTGCACTGACACCCGACGGACACGTAACAGTGATTTAATTTTCCTATCGCATCGCAGTCCTTATAGTTGATGCGTCGCATGGTGACCCTACTAAACTGGTGAAACGATCGCGTTCTGCTCAAATCAACTCGAACAGCTGACCTTGACAGGGATCACGACATACGCAACGTTGTGCTCTGCGCGTTTGAAAAAAAAACAGAGTTACGTTTTGGTACGTTAGGTACCTTCAAGTCTTTAAGTATGAAGACAGGAAAAAACGATTACTTATAGATTGTAATTAATTCATGTTCAAAGAAAAAGTCTTTAAGACATTGTGACCAACGTGCGATTTTACGTTGGGATACTTTGGTATAGTTAAGGTCTAAAGACACCACAAGGAAGGCATTGAGAATTCTAAAATAGATAATATACTGATTTTGCAACGTTACGTCACAATTATACTAAAGAAGGATGCAATCGTGTATCGCACCTAATTAAGAAAACATCTTTAATAAAAATACAAAATTGATAGCTCGTTATAAAAGTGCGAAGGTACCTTACTAAATTCTCTTTTTTTTTCAAGGCAGGGTGTTCGGTGCGAAAAAAACACGTGATTTCCTTTTCGATCTACGCAGTTTACCTACCTACCCTCTTTAAATATATGTTTTGTGAGTAAAGTAATAGTGAAAGTCGTTCGGTTTTTTCCGGGATATTACAGTCTACCTACCTAACCTAGTACTAGTAGTAAGCTGTCTGTATTTGTTTTAGTTATATTTAAGGTCAGATCATAGAGAACCTACCGTGGCTATCTATTAAATGCTAGGTAGTCTAATCCGAGAAACGAAAGAAAAACTTAATTTTACAATAGAAATAATTTAACTAAACTTATCATTCAAAACAAAAATAATAAACTGCTCCAATAGTCCGCAGAAAAAAAAGTGGTGTCAATCGGATACTCCTCTACTAATAAGAAATGTTTGCGAATGAAAAACGCATCCTGAACGTAGACAGCAATTATACCAACCGTGGAAGGGCACCTCAAGTCGGCGCTGAGTGCGATACTCGCCGGGAAGGGCGCGAAAAGAATGTCGGCTTTACCTGAAACAAAAGGAACAAACTACCTTGAGTACTTGGCTAAGTAGGGGGCGAGGAGGGCAGCTGTTACAAGGCAAAAGCGCAATATTAACTCGAGCAAAGGAGACGGAGAGCTTTCGGAGAGAGAAGGCGTGTTGCTGAAAAAGAAGTGCAGATAATGGAGACAACTTCTTTATAATAATTTACTTAGAGCACGAAATTTAGTAGCATGGCTGTGACCAACATACAAGCAATTCGAAAATATACAAATCAGAAGAGTAATAATTAAGACTAGCATACCTACATTTTATACACAGTTATACAAATACATGAAAAGAGATAGCAAGTTAAAGAGCGTAGATCTTGTATAAACTAAATAGTATAATAATATTATAAAATGTATAGAAAAAAATAATAATAAAACAGTAAATGCAATAAAAATTAAATAAACATCAATTAAGGTCATCGAGACTGTACAAAGTTTTTTCAATAAGATATTTTTTCAATGCAGTCTTAAAGCTGTAATGTTTTTATATTATTGGGGAGATTATTGAATAAATCTACCCCCCTATAAACACTTGTATTCTGAAATTGAGTTGTTCGAGCTTTAATCGGTTGAACATAATTGTTTTTGTGTCGTGCGAATGAACATTGCTGTGTAGAAGCAGTCTCTTTCTTTAAGAAAAAACACAAAGGATTTCGTAGATGAAGATACCATACTCGTATATTGTGAGAATTCCTAAGTTCCGAAAGTGTGATTGGCAAGACTCACCTGGGCCGGGTCACAGCCCTCTTTTGGATTATAAAAATTTCTTAAATATATGCAGAACCCCACGAGAGTACTCCATATCTAAGGTGAGACTCTACAAGTGCATAATAAACAGACATCACAGATAACCTGTCCATGCAAGTTCTTATACACGATAGAGCGTAGCAAGCCGACGATAATATATATATATATATATATATATATACTTCCTAAATGTCTGTCTGCCTTTTTCGCAAAGCTATGTCAATGTGGCAGTAATTTTTTCTTAAGTTTTGCTCACAGTTTCAATATTTCTCGTAAAATTGCTTATCTTTTTAGTGAATACAAAATTATACAAATTGATAGCCCCGTTTGTCGTAACGCCCGAGAGCATTGTTTGACCGTGATCCGCCCCTCGACCCGCTGCACACTTCACAGCGAGAATGCGCATACTGAATCCCTCTATATACTATGGTACTGTACCTACTATTAAGCTATATACCTACTATTAAGCTAAAACTAAAAGCTACTAAGTATTATAAACCGCTTTTTGTGAGAAAAAAATAATGGTCATGCCTGTATATAACTTGCTTTAACAAGACATTAAATATCTAAAATAGTAGTCATTACTGGACTATGAAAACCCTGCGATAGGGTGATATTTCGATTAGTGAGACTTCTCACTACTGCACTGCACATTGCACGTTCGATCACTACCCCGCCACCGGTAAGGTAGGTGTACCGTCTCCCGACCACCTGTGTAGCGATCCCCAGCATCGCTTCTCCCTCCCCACCTTCTGTCCCCACCCCATTCGGGGTATCCCACGATGACGTCATCGCCGACGTCGCTTACGTCATGCGGGAGGAGGATGGGTAGGTCGGGTGGGGTGGGGGCGAAAGAATTGAAAGAGTCACGCGCTGGCGAATGTTAATGAGCAAATCTGCGATTATAGTAGTGTCATTGCGCGATCAAAATACGGAGAGTTCCTAATGACGGGATTCGTAGATTTGCTTAGTTATGGGAATAGGGAATCTTTTAGCCTGATCCTGAAAAACTTTCGATTAGCGATGAAACTTTGCTGAAACGGTGAATATCGTTGTTTTGCCACAAAACACCTTTACCACGTGATGAGCGTATCGTTTCATCACTAATTTCAATAAATGTGTACACGCAAACACAGAAAAAAAAATGGTATCGTGTGATAACTGCTATTTCTTACAGTTTACTATATAAAAAATATCACCTTATTAACTAAACCGAGAGTGGCTACTTCTGTGGCCATTTTAATATTGGAGGAAAAAAAGTGAACTCTTATCTCGGCACTTTCAACTATCCTCAGACATGTCCAAACGGGTATGTTTAATAATTAATAATATAGTGCTTTATTCCGGGAAACTAGGTGAGAAGTGATAAAACCGAACTTTACGGGGATCTCCGAATATTAAGGGATTCTCGATGAAACCGCGAATAACTTAAAAAAAAATAGAATAATGTATGGACTTGCCACCTAGACCGAGTGTGTTAAAGCCTGCCATCCCTTAATACAAATACGTATGGATACGTGTTGGGAAATATTTAAGGATATGAGTGCTAAAAACAGATAATTATGGTTTGATATAATTCAAAACAATCTCTCTCAGTTTGCAAAGTCACAGTGTTTTAAAACAGTCTTAGCAGCTTTCAATAGAACAGTTTCAGAAGCATTCAAACCTATTAATGGTGTGCAAATGTTTTCATTCAGGTGTCCCAAGACTATTTCCGAAATGTAAACTTTACGTAGTTGTCATACGAACTACGAGTTATCGATTGCGTTATGCCATGCCAAAGGCAATTTACACCAGCGCTTTAATAATAAAATAATAAATTTGCTTACCACTAATATTGAACATAAACACCCCCTTAAGTCTTCGGGAAAGGTCTCAGGATGCATAAGCTTAGATAATTATGAGATACAATGATATATATTATTATTTCTACAAGCTTTTATTCAGCTTGCAATGTTTGCACGTCGGTTTAGGTCAAATCTTGCAAGCTGAATTAGAAACGCTTCCCTTATCCTACGATGACAGTGCATTTTTATGGTAAGCATGGTTCGACATTTTGCACAGAATCGAAATTTTGTATACGCACTCGAGCACTTAAATAAAAATGTGTTTTTAGTATTAAATGAATTATTCGTAATTTATTTTTATCTGCGAAAAAGAGTCAAAACTATTGTAGTATTGACCTAAATATGGACAATGGAAAATATACAGGATGTTTGTAAATTTAGTAATGTAAATGTAAATGCACTCCTTTAAGGATGTTGATCCATTTCGGCAATCAAACATGACTACTTCAAAATTAAATAGAAATCGTTCGAATGTTTGAGAGCGCGGATGAAAGCGTGGCGCGAGACTGGAGTGGTTCTTGTGACGGTATGTTTCGCCATTTTAAGATAGCGAGCTTTCTTAAGAATAAAGGCGTCCTCGCCAAAAAGATAGATAAAGCCATCGAGTTGAACTTCTGGGTTTAAATTAAAGTACGGAGAAGTTGGCCTTCTATCGCATCGTCCGCAGTCCGCGGAACGCAAGGCCAACTCTTCGCCAGCTGCGTAAGGAATTCTCGGAACGAAGCGACCCAGCGGCTATCACCGACATTTAGTAGAAGTAAAAATGATGCTAAATTCCTAGATACATGGACTCAAAACTAAATTGGCAAAAGCATTTGGGATACCTACAGTTTAGCCATATATGCCTTGTCAAAGATAAAGAATTTCACGGAGCATGAATCCGTGCTATCAGTATATTATTCGCTCATAGAGTTACATCTAAGATATGGCATACTCGCCTGGGGGCTGCTCCATATATATCTGACATTTTCGTGCTGCAAAAAAAGCTGTTAGAGCAATGCTAGCTCTAAATCGGAGAGTCATGTAAGGCACATTTTAAAAAATTAGTTAAACATTAGAACGGTAAATCCCTCCTGGGAATCCTATATCCTATAGTCAATACATTGAGATGACGTCACGGGGAAGCCCTTTTACGAAAATGCATAATAAAAAAAATGCCACGTTCTCATAAGTAGTTCGCTTGTATAGGCGACAATGGGGATTTTTAAGCAGGCGTTCATTTGAAACGATATAAAGAAGTTTCACACATCCATTATCGTATGAAGAAAAATATTATATATTTAATGTTTTAACTAAAGATAGAGTGTAAGTACGCTTATAGAAACTATGTTATTTTGATAGAACAATTATAATAAGTTAAAATATTGGCATAAAATAGCTTGAGAACTTACAGGAATCCTAGAATGTAATCCTGTAACATATAATACTGAAATATTTAAGCTAGATATTAAGTTGATACATCTTAAAGGAAAATAAATGATTTTCAATACTAAAATAATTATTAAAAAATATTGAAAATTAGAAAGCTAGCTTGAGGTAAAGTCCCATATGCGCGGGGATTTTTTAGCTTTACGAATAAAAGGCGATGTATCGAGGCATACTGAGTGCATTTTCATAGTTAAGCTTTCTTTAATTTGTTGGACACAATTTGTCAGACAGATCTGGTAGTGTTTCCGGGGCCAATCACATTACCCACTACCGGATTATCGATGAAATCAGTTCAAAATAGTAGGCAATATGAACCTGTCTCCTTATCACGAGTGCATTAACCTATCCCTAAGACAAATGCTGATGGATAAAGTACATATTAGGAAACACTTTAGTCATACTTATTTCTAAGGAGATAACGGTATCTTACGCTAACGGTATATTAAATCGATCCGTCAAAACTAAGAACTTCATTACCTCAAGGTCGCTGAGAAATTAACAACAAAAGTACATTTTATGGGAAATTTTAAATTTAAATACCTTGGAATGAGCTCGTTTTTCTATAACCTATCAATCTCGCATAAATGCTATAATTTTAGTACAAAAAATGACTCATTAATCATTACTCAAATATTTATAAATATAAAAACATTTCACGACAAGCACAGATAGTTTTATGATGTCTTTCATAATAAGAAATAATTTGAAGCCAAATTTCAACCACAACTCTGTAAATTGGGACAGCGTTTGTATGAAGGTTCTGAGCGAAGGCGGCCATTTATTTATTTTCCTTTAAGATGTATCAACTTAATATCTAGCTTAAATATTCAGTATTATATGTTACAGGATTACATTCTAGGATTCCTGTAAGTTCTCAAACTATTTTATGCCAATATTTTAACTTATTATAATTATTCTAACAAAATAACATAGTTTCTATAAGCGTACTTACACTCTATCTTTAGTTAAAACATTAAATATATAAGTTTCCTTAAGTAGGATTGATCCTACTAACGCACAGAATTAAAAAAAAATAAATTTGCTACTATAGACGTGGATTTAAAATAATATACTGCGCTCAGTTGAAATAAAAACCGATAATTTACAAAGGTGTAATAGAAATAAGATTGCTATTCTGATCGGGCTTAGAAACGGAATTTAAGCGGTACTAATTGGACTAACTTTGTGTGTATTTCGGAACATCTGTTTTCGAACTGAAGTGGCATTTGTATCACTTCAAACGCTCGGAGGTAAGAGTAGAACCTCGATTTGGCAATACACTACTTTGCATTTATGCGTGATTTGCTTTATAATCTGTAAGCGTAGCACGACAACTTGGCAATACGCCACGTTGAATCCAGGCATGATTTGCTAATGAGTTTTAAAAGTAGAAAATAAAAAAAATTAACAAAGAAATATTTAACTAGCCCACCCAGCCATTAGTAACTAAAAGTAACAACACGTTTAAACATCTTTTTACCGGTTCTGGTACAGATAACTGTAGTTAATACTAGTGAAGTTCTAAATTCGCTTAAGATGTCGGTTTAAACCCAGCGTTGAGATTATTAAAACGGATTTATAATCCCACTTGCCTTTTTTAAAGGTCTTAAATTTGGGTATTTCAAATGTAAGGGTAGTGTCTAGAATATACACAACGCCTTATATAACCGCGTGTTAGGGTTCATTTACGCATAATACTTCATCCGGACCATAGAATAAAAAAATACAAACGAATTCAATACCAAAAAAAAATGTTTTTTAAACAGAATGAAAAGATTCAATTTGTCAAAAACCTTGGAAAAGTCTGTGTATACTGCTTATTACCAGGCTATTCGGTAAGACATTAGAAAACAGCATGCGATTAATGTCGATAAGTAGGTGATAATGATGAAATAGGTATTTGCCTAGTGAGGTGTTACTAATCCACACTATCTGTACTTTCTTCTCTAGAAAATCAATGAAATGCTACATATGTAATAATATTAAGTTTATATTGGATATTTTAATAAATAAATAAATGTTTTGTTTAGGAAAAAAACCATTTTGCCCAGAAATAATTGTGGGTTTTACATAGTTAAACGTTACATCAAATACAATTTTAACAAATAACGAAAATTTTGCAATAATTACATATATTATGAAAATGTCAGAGAATACACCATTTTTTAAAGATTTATTGAAAATATAAGTAGACGCTTAACTTTGCAAGTAAGGATAGAATTAGGTGGAAGCTAGAAGATGCTCCTATGGAATCTGACCTGGATTTACTCGGGTGTAAAATTTGGCCAGGATAGGTCTTCTGGGTAAACACGATGATGGATCGATGTATTTAATCCGGCGTCGCGAGTTGGCACCCGATCTGGACCGGAAGCTGTCGATGTGCCTGGAGATGCTCCGCACGATTATTAATCTTCGCCCGCGATCCGCGCGGTCAGCTCGCGAAACGCAATCGCCATGTCTAAAAACATTGCGTTCAACTATCAGCGTTGCGAATGCCTGCCGCGAATTATTAATCACGACTGCCGCGGGGAGGGCAATCTCCTAATGGTTAGTAGCAATTTTGAAGATTGTATGAGGGTTTTCGCTCAGAACTGTTACGCTGTTTACGCTGTTAGAACATAGCAAAAAATAAGTCTTCAAAGTTATGTTTGTCGGAAAAGCAAACTTCATGTGAGATAAACGGAACTATTGATTTTTTCCTTGAATTATTAATTTATTTTTCTAACTAAATGGTGATGATTTTAGAGGCGTGGTTTTCAAGACGAGATAAAACGCATATAATTTGATGTTATGGCTAAGAATTTAGTTTTATTATAAAGATAAGGGTTTGCCATTATGTTTTAAAAATGATTTCGGGTAAGTGGCCGCCGCGGCTGACTCGAACAAATTCCAGCCGAGAGGCCCAATTTTCAACCACTTTTTGCAGCAAGTTGGGCCGTATGTCAGCAATAACGCGCCGAATATTCTCTTCCAAGGCGTTAATCGTGTCTGGCTTATCTGCGTAGACAAGCGACTTCACATAACCCCACAAAAAATAGTCCAGCGGTGTTAAATCGCACGATCTTGGAGGCCACGCCACAGGCCCACGACGCGATTTTTACTTTATTTTAGAATGATTTAAAAAAAATTCTGAATAGAATGATTTAAAAAAAAGTGATTTTTTCTAAATTTGCACTATTTGCAAACGTTGTTCGGGAGTAAGTCTATTCATTATGAAATGGCAAACCAAACTGAGCATAAATCAAGTGACAGCTGTCAAAAACACCAACTAGGAAAAAAGTAGTGCCAGATTGAAAACCACGCCTCTAAAAAATACACCCTATATGTTTTGCCTTGGATTAGGAGTCACTGTAACTAACAAAAAGTCACCTGATTGTGTAAAAGAACTTGTATGTAAATTTAGTTCAAATACCCGCTTACGCTGATCTGCGGATCCCTTCGAAGAGGATGCAGCACTCTCTCGGCGGTGGACTTCAAGCGCTATGCGCATGCTCTGTCATAGATTTCATATCTATAATTAATCACGTTGGATCTATAACTGGATCGCTGCGAGAATTCGTCCTAAGATGAGATTATATGTAGCAGAAAGATGCCTACGAGTGTCGTAATATATTTCGCATGGCGAAATCAAATAATTTTCATCAAAAATTTGGCCATCAACCATGGGATATTTTTATAATAAGGTCATAAGCGCTAAATGCGTATTATCGAACCTAACCTACCCTCAACCTTTATAGAACCTATGGTAAGTAGGGCAGTATTCCTACTCAACCACACTTCCTATAGTAAGTAGGGCAGTATTCCTACTCAACCACACTTCCTCTGAAGAGTAGTGACGCCGCCATGGAATTGCCTACTAAAATGATTACCATAGAAGAAATAATCAGTGGGATAATTAACCATAAGAGTTAAGTAGCATTTGCTAGGTAATTAGTGTTTTTTCAAAAGGTCTTATTTCCATACTAATAGAATTTTCAGAAAACACCAAATATAGCAGGTTTGTAATGTGACAAATGTATTATTATTTTTAATTTAAATTTGATGTTATTGAATAGTTTTTTTTACTACATTATTAACAAATTCAAGTTAAGAAATAAATCTTTTCGTTCGGAGGAATCTTTCTATACCAAAATGAAAATATTTCTAATTACCAAAATTATTATATTTAAATATTAAAAATATGCTCACAGTGGCAGAAAAATCACTCAATATTTTAATAATAAAAAATATCCAAAGGACCTAGTTTCTTCAGCAAATAATTTCCTTTCGCTGCGCAAATATGAATCGATAAATACCTACAGCTTTTAAAACCATACTGAGCCAAGGTAAAATTTAATTGATAGTTTAGAACAGATTTTTATTAAAAAAAAAACGTATTTTCCAAAATTGGAAATGAGCATTTTTGAAAAGAAACCTCTCATTTTAGGATTATTTTTTTTATTCATCCTTTAATCACAATATTTTTTAAATATAAAAGATAAACCACAATTAGATTTTCAACAACGCCGTTGCGATGTCAGTTGTTGGCTATCGGTACTGCCGAGGTAAGGGCAATTCTACCCAATTCAACTGTTCTGTGCTATAAACTAATCCACGTGTGGGCGGCGTCTTGGTTGTTTATACCGATCAGTGGCGAAGCGTGATTGTAAACATGCGATTAATCACAGAAATACTAGCGCTGGGTCACATTACGATTATTAAAAAATATCTGACGCGTTGCGCGGTTTCGAAAACCGTTTTAATAGCGCGGTTTACGACTTCGAACTCCGATTCGGATTTAGAGTACGCCTGCCAGTGTAGCCATCTTCCGGCTGGAGGCTGTGATTTGTACATAGGTAGCTAATAATGAATGATAGAAAAAAAACGAAAAATCGACTACTTTATTACTTAATATTATTGTGTTATGGATGTACAGTCCACTGAAGAACCACCACTGAAGAAACAAGAAGATATATAAGAACCACTGCTTTCGCATCGTATCAAGTTAGATTTATTTATACATACATTTACCTATACACTCTGTCGAATCGCCTCTCAGGGTAAAGCTAATTTGCCCTCGACCGTACAATCATTTTTAATCATTTCTTTAATTTTAAATACGGTCGAAACATACGGTAACATAATGCTTACCTAAAATTACACTAAACAATACAAAATAGTGAATTTAAGCCTCAAATTCCCTGATCTAGAATTGGTTTAGGAGCGTATATTTATGAACTCTGTGCTTCTCTTCGTCGAGGCATCATGGCAATTATTGATATATTAGTTTAGGAGGGAGTCAGGATTTATGCATTCACAAAAAGCGCTGAGCCGGACCGCTGTTCACGATCCGTTGTCCTTCCCACTTCCCACGACCACCAATCGCTTTGTAATCATAAGCAAATTCGACAGCTACAGAGCATCAAAGCTAAATTTCGGAAAAAAATTCGGAAGAAAGATTTCAGTAGTTCATAACGAATTTGCTGCAAAAGCATTATTACTTTTATCTATTCGGACTCTATCAAAGCAGGTTTCCTAGGGATTTTTTTTAATAGTTATTTGCTCACATGAGACTCGCAAAGATGCCACAATTTGAGTACAAAAAAAAAGAATATTTTCAATTTTATTCCAAATCTTGACAACACAGTTAATTAATTTATTTATTTATTGTTATTTTCACAGAAAAAACTTACAGCTAGACATACAATTATTACAAAAAAAAAAAAAAACATTTTATCTATAAACATACAAAGAGAAAATGAGATACATCTCCTCTCATCTAAATTCGCACTTAATGGCATGTCAGAAACTTCACCGTGTCCATATAACTAGGTGCTGAACAGCTGTCCTAAGATGGACGATCGATCTAATTAGGAACAGAATTACTCAAAATTATTTAACCAGACACTCATTCGAAGTAATTCTTCAATCGTAAAATCATTTAATAAGATGCGCCGTGAAAATAGAACAAAAATATAAATAATAAAACGCTGAGGTCTTAGCTATAAATGGTCACTATTCCGTAACTTCGCTGTAGTTAACCTCGTAATAACTATTTAAAAATAAATAAAATCATGACATTAGGGACTATAAATTAATAGCAAGAGTACGATTTTAAAAACAAGCTTTTATGTAAGTAAAATTTGACCGTCGAGGAGTTCCTTCATCTGGAGCCATTCCAGGGTGTGGAATCAGGTCAAGCTCACCATAAAAATGCATTGTCATCGGAACTAAACCAACATGTCAAATTTCAACTCCGTAGGATTAGAGGAAGTAGTTCTAATTAAGCTCGCAAAATTTGACATAAACCGCCATGCAAACATTGCAAGTTGAATAAAAAAAAAACTAAACGAGTTAAAGAATACTTATCGTGTTAACAACTATTTGTTAATAGTTGAGTTCGTTGATTTCTTAATTTTTTTTAATGTGTAAACAGACCATAGTGTGGTCATAGAGTGCCGAATTCTTCTAGAGGCGACCAGCAGAGCGCGCAGCCTTTCGTCGTCGGATCAGTCGTGGACCACGCTAAAACGGGCATTAGTGAGGGTACCAACCTGCCGAGCATTTTGCCAGATCACAAACGGACCGTATAAATCGATCCGTTCGGAGTACGATCGAGTCGAAAATAACGACGCAACGAATTCGCTGCGCGCTGAGAAATATTATGCCGTCGTTACGGTACAGCAAAAAAAAAAAAAAAATTGCTATAGTTTTCTCTTTCCTCCTTTCCCACAAATTCGTCACTTCGTCGAGGTTTAATAGGTCTAAAAACGTTAAGGCTGTCAGCGTTGATTCGATACTCGTATGTAAGAGTAGATCCTTAGACGCAGAGTAGGTCCTTAAGTTTTCCTTGCCTTTATTCGAAAATTCCATTGCAGAGTTGTCAAAATGTTGGCTTGAGGGAGACAAATCCTAAAATGGCGGACAATGATTCAGAAAACGTTTTTTAAATCATTACAGTACCAAATTCGTGAACCACCTTCAGAATACAGTCGTTTGTTGAAAAACAAGATTGTTTATGTTTAAAGAATCGACGAGTACGTTTGGATACGACTGTACGTTCAAAATATCTACTAATTACTTCGACTGTCCTTAATTACTTGAACTTCCAGGTATCGCAGAGACGTCAGGTTTTAGAGCACCGCTTGACAGATCATCCTAGCTAGAGGAAGATGTTTTCTCGAAGGCCACAGTTTTAAAAAAATCTATACTTATTCTCCTAGTCTGTTCAAAATACAGCATCCTGAACTCGGTACTCTTCAACTTTAATTTTAATCCAACTCCACAACCATTTTGATGGTGATTATTTTATTTTTATGTATATAAAATATTACTGCTATAAATTATGCTTAAACATTTAATCATGATCTCATCGTTAGAAAATTTATTTAACTTTGCATTAGATATAAAATTTATCACTCCATATGTGAATAACTTGTAAGGATGCAAAACTAACCTAGATTATGTTTCCTTAGAATTTCTTTGTTTTTTCTTGTTAAATAAATAATAATATTTCTTTATTGATATTACAGCTTAGCTTTTGAGTAATGTTATCTAATAGACAACATCTTACATAGAAATAGTTTTAGTGATGTAATAATTAAAATATTACATCACTAAAACAATAAAGAAATAGGTCTATTTTTAATCTAAGGACAAAATAAGACATTGTATATCAGCTAATTTAATATTAACATTAATTGTCGTCCTCGCATACTAATTAGCCATGTGATTTGTTTCCTACCCCTCCCCCCCCCCTCACGCACTAGATAATATCCGTGTTGCGGTGGAAACTAAATTCGGGTCTGTAAATACAGTCGGTTCTGTAGATGCTAGAATATTTTATTTTTGAAATTTTAACCAAATATTACGTGATATTAAAACGCGATTAATTATTTATTTATGCCAAAAAAAATAACTTTATACCTTTATCCGTTTAACAGGTGAGATTTTTGTTTTATTTAAACTATACAGGGATAGTAACGTCTTATAAATGAATGTATAGAAGAGGTTATATTTTTTTACGGTGAAATTATTATCACACAATATGGATAAGTTTAAACAAATACATGCCTAATTTTTCAGTCTCCTTAAGTGTTTTTAAAAAAAATCAGAGAAGGTACGTATAAACGCGTCATAAAAACATGCTATTTTATGAGGGGTTGACTCGTCCTTTGGAATGGTACTAGACAAAGGTTCAGTACATTTAATTTCATCAATTTTATCTTTGTAAACACCATCACTTCTGAGAAATCCTTCATCAACAATGCAAAAAAACAACACTTAGGACTGCATGCCCTTTACAGACACTGATAGCGGTGAAAGTGTTTGGTAGGTAAAGTTTTAGGACATCAGGATTATCTATGGGATATTTAATAAGTCACGCGGTATGGTACAATGCTCTAACGACACCTCGAAATGTCGGAAAGATAAAAATACCCAAGCAAGTATTTTGTAGAAAATTTTTAGTGGAGACTCAAGCTGGTAATATCGCATGCGTTTATTTTTGGTATAAGGTGGAGTATTAAAGAATATTTGAAACAAACGGGTTCCGAAAACACTACCTTGCGGTAGTTTCGTCATTGCGTGATATGTTTTGCGTTTGCACACCATGCTCTAGTTAATATTTTGATGAGTCCTACCGCCTTGTGATTTCGTGACACTTAACACGTTTAGATATATTATAATTCATCGAAACATATCGATTTTTAAGTTAGTCCAATCCATACTAATATAATATTATAAATGCGAAAGTATGTGTCTTTCACGTTTTCACGGTTAAACAGTTGAATCGATTTTGATGAAATTTGGTATGGAGTTAGCTTGACACCTTGGATAGGACACAGGCTACAAAAAAAAACCCCCTTAATAGTGTGAAATAGGGGATGGCAGATTGTACGGGAATTATTTAGGTAAATTCTAGTGTGTTTTGGGCATTTTGGAAAGCTCTCGGAATTCTTAGGTCAGCGCGACTATTTTCATTCCCCCCAGGAGCTGATAAATCTACCAGCATGGCCTCAATATGGTGACTGTTTATGGTGTTGTTACAGATTGTTTTCAAATTGACTACGTTTAGGTGTATTTAAGATAACTAGTGGTCGCCCAGTGGTCGAAATTCTATTTCTATATCATTGCATAACATTTTTTAAATTTTGTTTTATTACGTCAGCTGTGTTCAAAACGTCATTAGCATGTGTTGTTTGCCTTAATTCCCTGCAATATCTATCAACTTTAATGTTAACAATAGTTCAAAAAGAAATGTTAGAACAGTGAATGCAGCCTTTCACTTAAAGTATCTCCAGTTTCGAAATGTTTTGCATTGCAAAACCTGCATTAATAATTTCATCATTTTGTAATACTATATTACAAATAAAATATATATATTCCTCCTTCTTCTTTGTGTTTTTGTGTGCGAATGTCTGAATGTTAAAAAAAGTTTAATCACTGCAATTAAAAATGTAATTAATGTGTGTTAATATAAAAAAATCATGCTTTTTGCCGTGACATTACTTTATTGACATTGACAGATTATTGAAAAAGGACCATTTGAAATCAGACAAAATTCACAGCTCGAAACTCAATCTGTCAATCAGCTGTCAGTAGTATGAATATTTTATTTCATGTATTTGTAACACATATTATAGATAAATATAAACTTTAACTATGGCAAATCTCACACTCCTCTGTGTGTATGCTTAAAAACGGGTGCAAAGTTTTCCTTCACGTATTAATATATAGATATTTGATTGTCGGATATATCTATGCATAGTAATAGATTTTGAAAAACGTCCCGACCAAGTTTTTTTTCTTTTTTTTTTTATTTTATCCAAAACCAATACATATGAAATAGCATAAAACAATTTAAAAAAAACTAGTTACAAGTAATCTACAAAGCAAAATAGATAGGTGGTGTGGATTTTATCACCCCACTAGACAAGGTCTGTTCTGGGGTGATACCTGCTCCAATTTTACACGTTTGCTTTACTGTGTATATATGCTTATTAATTATTTTTATAATTAGTATACGTATGGGTATATGATATGTATATACATATATACATATCATATCATACATATAAGTTATTTGACATAATTTAACTTTCCTTTGCGAATTTTTAGTATTAAAGAAGTGGCTTACTTAATACTTAGTAGCGCGTTTTATAGATTAAAATTAAAGAAAAAAAAACATGTTTATTTACAAGCTTTTATTTCGGTTTGGGTAAAATCTCGCGAGCTGAATTAGAACCACTCCTCTTATCCTACGGAGGTGGAATTCGACATGTCGGTTAAGTTCCGATGACATTTTTATGGTGACCATGAGCTGATTCCACACCCTCGAATGGCTCCAGACGAAGTACCTCCTCAACGGTCAAAGTTTGTGCGGCGCATCCAAGCGCTGTTGTTTTGAATACCAAATCTACATAACTCATGATTAATTTTAAAAGGGTAATGATAGTTTAAATTTTGAAGCAATATGAATAAAAAGATATTATCTAAAAAACGGGAATTACGCCCTCACTAAACTGGGTAAATATATTTTTTTTAATGCGTCATGAGTCGATTAGGAGGTTCGTCAGTCTGTGGTATAATTAGAAAATAAACTCCGGGCCCCGCTGATGATCGACTGTCGCAAGGCTTACTATGTAAAACAGACGTTAAACAAAATTCATAAGAAAACGCGTTATGCTCTCCCCTATGACGCCTAATTTTTTTTATTTTTATAAAGTTATTCGCGGTTTCATAGAGTAAAATTCCCGCTTGTTATCAGCGGTCGTGGGATTAGTCGATGCGCTCTATAATCACTCTCAGAAAAACGTCCGTGGTTTCGTTTTGTATTGAAGTATTCGAAGTATTTGTTATGGATTCTATAGAACCAGATATGGTTATAATACTTATGTTTCTTTTTTTTTGAAATTATAAACGCACACTATTTAATGTTGGAAACAAAAGTCATAGATAAATAGTAGATGTATTTAGTTATTTTGGGTATTATCAATGCAAAACTTGGTCATTTTGTTATACTTCTCAGCATTTCTCTGCAATTAAATATAATATTAAGTCGAGTACAGTTATCGCAGAACACAATAAATAGAAATTTGGCTGTTGAATACTGCGGTTGTATTTTCTGTATTTCTAGTATTTCTTTATAAAAAAATAAAAAATTACAACAACGTCTGTTTTTGCTTCCCGGGGCCTTTGGGCATCAAATGCATAACACACAACGATAATTACCTTATGATTCAAGAGTCAGAAAAGACAATTTTTGAAGAAAAAGTTGAATATATGGAAAATATCTTCTCCATAAATGTTGTAAAGACGAAAAGCTTAAAACAGGATTAAAACACAAATTATCCATAATCATGCATCAGTTCCAAGCTAGATGGCAAGCAGCACACGGGAAGATTGCCGTATTTCAAAAAAATAATAGTGATTGGCTTATAAAAACCATTACTTTACCATTATATATCATGGGAACAAATGCTGGTCGCTCAAAAAAAAAACTTTTGAGGATTCGAACGAAAAAAGCATGAGAAAAAAACTGAAGAACTTCGCTCAATTGATACTCAGGAATTGGCTTGTGCTACTCAGATGAAATTACGAGCATCAGGTCAGGTAGATGCTTTACAGGTTATAAAAGACATGACTAAAAGCTCAAACCACAACTCTCACCAATAGAAGCATAATCGATGGACGTTGAAGCAGGGACACATTACGAAATAGTTTGGACTAGCAAGAAGAAATTATATGATAATATATAGATCATTATGTGATAATATAATAAATATATATAACATAAAAAATAATAATATATCATTATTCATTTAAATGGTACGAAAACACAATAATATGTATGTTTCCAACAAAATAGCATCCGTAGATCTGTCTTACTCAAAGAAACATTTTTGGCCAGCTTTTTGGGTCAAATACCCCTGTGAATAGTCCGATTGGGAGAGCAGTCGAATTATTAAACTCCATTTCCGCGGAGATAATTATTGTTTTTTGATTTGTTTCTTTTTCTTTTAGTAGTTTAATTTGTTTTTACTTTAATTTTAGTGTGTACATGGGGAAACCTGTTAAATAAATAAATAAATACATGACATTTCAGGTCAGTAACACCAGCGCCACAGCAAATGAAGATAATTAGACTGGGAATATGCTATGAAATAAAATGATGTTTTATTATTTTCGTTTCAGAAAAGGGTACATTTTAAAGTATATCTTCTTTATACACAAATTGTACAAATTACCTTACACATTTTTCGCTCGAAAGTGATGTGCGCCTGGGCGCATCGACTTCAGCCGATAGCTGGCTGTCACGTTGATTTTCTCCTCATATAAAAGGCGCGCGGAAACATTATCGAATACATACCCCAGTGATTATTTTTTTTCTTCTAACGCGCGAGGTGTGGCCACACACTCTATTTATTAAATATTATTTCAACTTATTACGGCTTTTATGTATTAAGTATATTTAAATAAATCATCTAGGATTATGATTAGGAGTATGAAATTCTGTTTTATTGTCATTTCTATTATAATTGTAATTTTATTGTTTGAATGGATAAATTTAAAAATCTATACTAATATTATAAATATGCGAATGTCTACCTGAATCGATTTTGATGAAATTCGGCATTGAAATAACTTAAATCCGGGGAATGGGCATAAGTAGGTAAAAAAACCACCCCTATATAGTGAAATATGTATGCGACGGCTTTGATAAGGGCATGATAAATTATTATTATTAATTTTAAAAGTTATTTTCTGATATTATTAAATTATGACCTACCATTGATCCTGGAGGACCACAGTGGCTGGTTTAAATAAAATTAAGACGTTTTGTTGACACTTTTATGAAGTGATAAAGTGCATAGCAGAGACCAGCGCAAAACCCTGAGAAAATATAAAAAAAAATAATAAGGCACAAATATACACACTGATATACACACCCACACACACATACACACATGAATACAATTTAAATGTGTACTCAAGAATACTTAATATATGAAAAAATAAAATGAATAAATGAAACAATTAAAAAATAACAAATAAATGAATAAACAATTATTAAATATATATTCGATAAATAAATATAAATTCGGTAAATAAATATTCGATATAAATAAATAAATATTCAATATAAAATAGTGTTATACTACATATAGTATAGAAACATATCTTATAGTGATATATATATACATTGGGCATAAACATATTGGTATGACATATCTAAGTAAGCATATTTTTTTTTATTTTTTTAAACATTCTAGGTAACTAAAATAATATTTTTTACTCAGTAGCTAAAGTCGCTTAAATTACAGTATTAATAAATGTTATCTAAACAACTATTTCAGAAATTAATTTCTCAGCAGCATCTCTACCCAAAGACCATTTTAAACCAAACCATTTTAAAAACCATTTTAATATAGATTTAGCGAGACTAGCTTTAGTTTTAGCATCCCTAATTTCATCGCTTATCTGGTTATATATTTTTGGGCCCAGAAAAATGAGATGTCTCTGTCCAAAAGATGTTTTCATTATTGGTGCCACTAAGTGACCTCTATCGTTCGATCTTGTCTTCATAGCTTTAGTGCACTGTATATTACTAATTTTATTTTGCCAAACATCTATGACTACTTTTTAAATAAAAGATTGTCTAATATCTAGCACCCTGTAACTTGAGAAAAGGATTTCCGAACTAAACCTAAAAGGCTTTTTATTGATCACACGAAGAACTAATTTTTGAACTTTGATTAATGGTTCAAGGGCTTTTCGAGTTGCACCGCCCCCCCACACTTAACGCATAGGTGATTAAAGAGTTAGTTAAGGAATTGTAAACCATTTTAAAAGTTTGGGAAGATAAACAGTTTCTAAGATTTTTATAAACTATAATTTGCGAACGAACTCTTTTAGCAATTGAATCAATGTGATGGTTCCAGCGAATGTGCCTGTCGATTTCAAGTCCTAGGTATCTAATATGGTCGACATTCTTCAGAGGAAGACAATCGCATTTTATTCGGTTCTGACAGTCATGGATGCGAAGATGAAAGCCCGTATCAACTAAACCGGCGGAAGTAATACTGAAAGTAACATATTTAGTTTTGCTAATGTTTAGAGTTAAAAGATTATTGTCCAGCCAATTGGTAATAGTTTCCAAATTATGTTGCATCTTACATCGTAACTCAGTCCACGTGTCACTAGAACATACAATCACAGTATCGTCTGCGAAACTTATAATTTTTCCTTTAAGTTGCAAGTTACATACTGCATTAATGTAAATTAAAAACAAAAGAGGCCCTAAAACACTACCCTGTGGCACACCAAATGTTGTTATTTCAGTATCGCTCTCCTGCTCATTAATCCTGACTACATGACTTCTATCAGTTAGATATGATTTAAACCAATCATATTCGCTACCCTTGATCCCTATGCAATCTAATTTTGTAAGAAGAATGCTAAACGAGACAGTATCAAATGCCTTAGCCAGGTCGAGAAACACGGCAACGCATTTTTTCCCTTTGTCAATGTTTCTAGTTATATATTCTGTGTACCTCGATTCTACCTAAATCCATATTGGTTTGTAGATAATAAATTATTTTGCTCTAGGAACAGTGTCAAGCGATGTTTGATAATTTTTTCACTAATTTTTGAGAATGTAGGCAGCAATGAGATTGGTCTAAAGTTCTTTATTTCTGCCATATCACCATTTGTATGTATTGGTACAATGACAGCCTTCTTAAAGCTATTAGGAAAAACACCATTTGACATGCTAAGATTTATAATACGGCTCAGGGGTACTAAAATATTGGATTTTAATCTCTTTATTCGCATTAATTAAGTCGAATCCTTTCCCATGTTTAAGACTATCAATAACTTTAGAGACTTCTATATGGTTTGTTGAACTAAATATTAGTCTATATGGTGAGATAAGAGAGTCAGATTCTAAAGCTAATTGTATTTCAGTTTTGTTGAGACGTTTTAGGATTTTATTCGCCAAGTCCGATCCTACAGTGGAATAAAATTTATTTGCAAAATCTATTATTAATTTGCCATCCGATTCCTAGGGATTCTTTTACACGCATTTTGTCAATGCTGGATGCTTTTTTTGAGTTAAGATGGCCGATCTCTTTAATAGTTGTCCAAAGCTGTTTACTAGTATCAGATTTTTTTATTTTCTCCTTGTAGTATAAGTTTTTAGTTTTTTGAATAAGAGCATTGCAAGTGTTTCGATATTTCTTAAATTTTAGACACAATTCTATGTTATAAGGATCTCTCCTTAGGGTGCGGTGCATATGGTCTCTAGTGTGAATGCTTTTAATGAGTCCAGGAGTAATCCAAGGCGTTAGTTTTAGTCTTTTATGAGATAAATGCCTAACAGTGGTATTATTTTTAATAAAGTTAGTTAATATATTATTAAATAGCTCTAAACATTTATCAACATCACGGATAGCTAACACCGAAGACCATGACTCTTTTTTAACATCATTCATTAAAGCGACATGATCAATTATAGATATATTTTTTATTTTAATTTTAATTTTTGGTTCTGGATTAATTGCGTGTAAAAATAATAAAGTCGAATAGTGGTCGGTCACTGTAGACGAAAATACAATACCATTATAACAACTCTTAGTTTTAATGAATATGTGGTCAATGCATGACTCTGTACCTTCGGCAACTCTAGTGGGAATGTTTATTGCAGGGGACAGACCATATTGAGCTAGCATGCCTGTATAATTATCACTTTGAAAATTTTTAGGTTGTGTTGTGGAAATATTTAAATCACCTGCCAAAACGAGTTCCTTGTGACTATTAGCGTTTTTTAGAATATCTTCCAATTCATCTAGGAAGCAATTAATATTGTGAATAGACGGAGATCTGTAAAAACACAGAATGCACAGATCATTAGGTAATACTAGCTTTAGGCAATATTTATTTCAACTACTGTCAGACTTAGATCTTTCTTAGAAAAAACGGCAATACCACTGTTTTGATTGCAATTGATGGATGTATGGAAGCTAGTATATTCGGGTAACACATTGTTATTGTAATTGTTTCCTAGCCAACGAAAGGTTGTGCAAGAGGAGAAGAAAGTTATCGTAGTTTTTGTTTATGCTGCGGATATTTAGGTTTAATATTTTAAAGTCATTTCTAATCTGTTTAGCTTTTAAATCTGATACAGATGTGGCGAAAGAACAAGATGCATTAATGATATTGTCTCCAATATCATACGTGGTTTCATCAAAGCCTGTAAACGTAGCGTTTGAGTGACATTAGGAAGTTTATTTTACTAATATAGTATGAGTAAAACTTACGCATATTTTCATGATAGTTTTGATTTTGACAGCAATTATACGGAATTGCCAGAAAATTATTCATAATATATTTTAGTCTATTTATTAACAATATTAGGTTGAAAATATTAACGATATGATAATAGTGTTTAATTGTTAAATAGTTAATAATTAATAATAGGTATACACCATATAATTGTGCATAACTAATAATATTAGGATTATTCAGATATTTGACTTTAGTCAACATTATATTATTATACGAGTATATTGTAAACGGAATAAATTCCTTATGATTATAACTGATACAATTACTAAAAGGTATAGGTTTAAAGCATGTAACAAGGTATGTACTTTTGTTATGCTCAAAAATAAGAATATAGTATTTTGTAAATAAATAATTAATATAAATATAGTATACAAGTAATATTGCCCTTATAAGTGCTAATAATAAATATGATATAGCAAATAAATAAAATATGTATGATATATTGAAAATTATAATTAATATATTTATGTAGAGAGATGATATTTGTGTAGTATAATAATAGTAATGTACTTTAATAATAAAAATTAAAGTACTAATAATTATGTGGCTAAATTTATGATGCAAGCCCCTATAGTTTGTTTATTAGAGTTTTCCAACATTACAAGCTTTTGTGCAAGGTTATCATATTTTTCAGATAAGAACGTTAGAGCTTTGAGAGCTTCCTTGTTTTGAGCAAATAGTTCATCATATTTTATGTCGTACGTGTATATGATTTCGTCAATTTTAGAGTTAAGAATTTCTTTTAATTCATCAAATTTGTTCATGAAGAGGTTCATTAATCGGGGAGAATCGGCATTCTCTCTGTTTTCATCCCTATTATAGGAAGGCGGAGTTTGAGAAGTCAAAGCTTCAGGCTGTGTACTGCTGTCAAAAGATTTTTCACTTTTACAATTAAGACACTGGAACGCCTTCTTTTTTTTAGCTGACATGCTTTTAAAAGTGGTATGTGACTTATCACCACAAGTATAGTGAATTTCGCTTTTGCAGTTTATACATCTTAATGTTTCCGCTGGTGTTAAATTATTTTTGCATTCGGCGCAGTTCTTCATTATAATTACAAATTATTTAGTATGTCTTGAGAAAAAATGACAGCAGATTTTGGTGGAGAAGGTCTGAAGTTATTGTAACTGTTTATATACTCAACAACAACAATGGTTAACGGTCTAAACCACTAATTTCCCTCGATGACTTTGTTTTCGAGTTACACCCAAAGACGTGAAAGCATTATAATGGAAGGTGTAGTACACATATACCGGGAAATGTCTATTTTGAGAGCGAAATGTATCAGATTCACATATAATAATAATACGTAATCATACCATTCTGTCAATATCCAGTTTGACAGTTACCACATTCACAGAACACAGAGATTTGCACTTATCCATGGAAGATAAACAAAGATAATACACTCAAACCACAAAAAGAATATCAGAAACTATATAAAATAATTTAATTTCTAATTATAGCTCACTATCACAATTTAATACAACAATAAACAACAGAGACGTGCAGATGGGTTTCGCGCGGGTAGTTTTTTCAAATTATATCAATGATGGGATTAAAAAAAATTTTATGATGGGATTAAAACAAAAACACATAATTAAACGAAATATGGAGTAATTATGGTAATTATGGAGTATGTCTGACCCCCCCCCCGCCCCTCCTCCTAATCGTTAAAAAGTTAATTCCTGAGAATTCAAAACCGATTTTGTTTTCAATCTCTAGTAGGAATATTGTGACCACGCTGATCTGCGATTGTGACAGATGGATTATTGAGGGACCTTGACCCCTAGACTAAACCAGTATTTCATTATCAGGGTAAGCATTAATGGAACAGAGAATTAGTATACTTAACGCGAGGGAGTGGATTAAAGCATTGCAGCAATCCGCGGAACGGGCGGGCTCATGGATGGCTTCCGACAGATGCAGGTAAGGGTTAGGTTGTAGGCACAAAAGCGAATATCGATTTTCGCCGCCAGGCCATGTGTCCGCAACGTCGCCATCGGATGAGCCCACAAAATGTCATCGTGCCCGGGTTCGAATCGTCATTACAATAACAATTCTACACGCACAAAATAAACATGGCGTCTCGTTGAATATTTAAACGCGCTCGGCTCGATATTCGCCGCGGCCCGAAACGCACGTAGGCTTATGCCACTATTGTCGATTGGCGAGTATTTTATTGCATTTTCGTGTGTGCAAAATGGGAGAAACATACCTTAGTCTCACTGGCGGCGGTATGTTGAAGGCCGGGTACAGCTTGGCCGCCGCCGACGGGTTCTCGAAGAGCATCTTTTCGCTGGTCGCTCACAGAAACAAAACAAATGCGGCGGAAAAAAAACACTCCGAGTCCGCGCCGGCTATAATGGCTTCACTCCGTCGTTCCCCACAAAACAATCGAACCTGGCGGCGACGCGCGGCTCGGGAACGAAACAACCTCCCGGTCGCGGGACGGGACGCGCGTCTCGCACTAAGGAATAACGATTCGCCACTAGAAATACCCGCAAATGATTCCCTGCGCGAAACGGCAGACAGTGCGTGTATTCGTAAACACAAGTCCATTCAATTCGACAACAAAATATCGCTCGCTCGCCGAAGCCGTCCGCACTCCGTTGGCAACACTACTGCTCTGGCGGGGCCGGGGGGACAAAGAAACGAGAGCACGCCAGCGGCTGCCTCGCCTGCCCCTGCCCCCTCGCTCCTCCCCGGCCCCCTCCCCCGCCCGCGACAGCAACGACCACTACCCACAGCTGCTCGACGACTTGAAGTTGGCGCAAGTCGTCAGCTTTCCTACTAAATTACTTATTATTATTACAGGGTAGAAGCAATTAAAAGCTGGATATAATAAGTCTGGTTATTTGTTACATTGATGTGTATTCCAAGCCAACTATAACATTTTATAGGTCTAAAAACATTTAACATTGTCCGTCCAAAATATGTATCCTCCCAAGGAAAGTAGATTGTGCAATTTGGAGGTTCATATAAGTATTTAAATTAAATGTTAAGTACTTAGTACATTTTTTTTCATAGAGCCCTATTCTTTTTCGACAGTAATTTAACAAAAACAAAGTTCAATGTTTACATAAAAAATCACAATTATAATAAAATATAAAGGTATTCCAACAATGACCAATAGGTAATGTCAAATATGTCATTTTTCAAAAGTACCTTCAGGTTTTTGACAGTGAAATGCTATGTAAATTAGTACATTCATTATTATTAATTCGCTATACCTAACTAGGCTACCCCCTGTTCCAAGGTAGACTATATTTGCCACAACTATTGTTCACACACATATATCGCAAATTAAAAATTACTCAACATAAGTAATTTATGCATATAAATGATGACGAAACATAAATATATATATTAAAAATAAATCTAGTATGCGCTCATATTTTTATTACAACGCATACCTACCTAATCGAAGAACATTTTACTTAGTTCTATTTTATTACGCTTTTGAATTTTAATTTCAGTTTAGGACAGATTTTGTTTTTTTTTGTTTATATACATTCACAAAACAAAATCTGAACAAACGAAGAATTCATGCGACGGACAATGAAGATTCTTTAGTTTGATTGGTATTTATATATACTTCCTATGTGTATTGATTCGAGTACTTAGCTGGCGTTTATTCGGTTTTAAATTATTTATTGACACTGAATATCTCGTTAATGTTTAGATATTTTAAATACCTATACTCTAAATATTTAAATTGTAGCTGTTGGTGTTTGAAAATAAAGTTATTTTAGGCCCTAAAAGTAGGAATCATAAACACACTTCTTATAAATAATTAATAGGTGAAATTATTGTTTGATAGGTTGGCAAATGTTGATAGAAAGTAAAAATTTCACTAGTTTTTATTGTTACAAGGCGCTTTTTTTGTTTTCAAGAAAGTTTATCTAAGTAGTCAAAGTTTAGTTACTTTTTTTAAATAATTACCACACAACGCAATAATAACAATCTAAAATATCTTGGTTTATTTGAATATTGTAGCATTCTACCGGAAAACGCGATGTTTATGTATAGGACGGTGGTTCACTTTTTCGACTCAAAAAGTAATATTAAATCTAAAAAAAATAAAAATGAAGTTAGAAATATTTGCTATGAAATCTCACAAAAACTCTCTCGTTAATTGTTTAAAAATAAATTAGCTATCGTGTTAATTATTGTTTTAAAATGTGATTATTATTATACTTTGTTTGTATTTTTTTTTTGTTTATAATTTACTACTAAGCTATAAAAATGTATGTTTATATTTATAATGTAAAGGACGTGTAAAATGCAGAACAAAATTATTTAAATATATTTCACAATTATTAATATCTGTATATTACACGCTTGGTTCCAGCAGATAAGCCTTGGGCTTGGCTGGTACATAAATGAGAAGAAATGTAAATTTATTGAATAAACAAAATAAATATATAAATAAAAGTTTAAATTATATTATATACTTTAATATATAAATGTGTGCCTCCGTGAGCCTTGCACAATTTTCAACAAATGACGTCTTAACAATAAAGGGAGGATTTTTTTTTCAAGAGGATAATGTTATCAAAACTTAATTCATATGCTTAGCCGAAGAAAAGGCCTTTCTAAAGTATAGAAAACTGTATCGTTATAATATTCTCTACGGTTTTTGAGCTGACAAAGGTTCATTTTAGGACGAGTGGTAAAAGAAAATAGTGCAATGGCCACATTGAGACATGATATATGTGTGGAAAGTCATCTTTCAGTACAGGCGCATTTTCGTGTGCCGGTTTGTGGTCGGTGTAATGAAAACATAGTTCAATTATTATCGTGCTGAGTATTATTGTTACAGAATTTACCGTATCGTCGATAACGCGTTTGAAACAAAAATATTATTACGGAAATGTGTGAAAATTGCATTAAAATAATCAATTCCTAAACAAAATATTCCTAAATTGCAAATTTTTAGGTTAATTTTTGACGAAAACTCGAGATGCCCGCGCTACATACCACCCAGGTCGGCTCTCGTGTTTTCTGTAGTACTATCCCCGTCCTTTAGCTGTAGATTTAGTACTAATAAAGAAAACATTGACAGTTCGATAGAGCGCTCTAGTACTCAGACCTAAAAAATAAGCCACTGTCGCCTCTATGGCTATCCAAAACGCAGACCGAATGGGATAAGTGCCGCAAGCACAAATGGAGATCGGAAACGAAGCAAGCCATCACAAGTTGGTACCACGGATGCAAGTAGTCTGGTGACGCCTGCAAGGCATAGCTGTACGACCTCAGGTTCTGGTAAAATACTACTACGGAGCAATATATAGAATCAGTTGATATTATATGGTAGCTGCAGGTGGCATAGCAATTCTTGTATTTTATTTTAGTTATGGATTTATTTATTATAGAATATTCACATTAATTACTATACAATCCGCCATAGCTGACTTTCATTGTCAAAATGTTAAACAGTTTTGGGCCCAAATAAAATAAATGTGTTTGGCCAAAAGTTGTTTTCATTCTTGGCTGCAAATAAAAACCTTTTTTATTAACTAATATCGAGTATTAACCAAACTATTTAGGGATTTCTGTTCACTAAGATTTTTTACAAAATATAATAAAACTACTTTTAATAAATTTGACGAATTGATAACAAATTTAATTCTCGATAAAGCTGCAAGTGTTTTTTAAAGCTAATTTTTTATATTCCATTTAGTCATATCCTCAACGGCGCGAGAACTGTTTTTGAAGTTCCTCCCCAACCCATTATGTCATAACATAGAAGGGACACAGGGCAAAATAAACTATTTTTATTGTACTATAATTTAGTATATCACGAATACATTTAAATATATAAATTAGTTTGATCTTCATCTATAATTATTCCAAGATATTTGATAAATTTGACTCTTTCCAATTCATTAATTGTACAAACTCATTGGTTTAATAGTATGTAGCGTATTATAAAAAAAAAATGTATGGGTTACAATGAATAGTTAGAGTGCGATGAACGAATGAATATAAATTATATGTATGAATAAATAATTAAAAAATAAATATAAAATAAAGACTATATACTCCCTTTACCTTTTGGGCCTTTTATAATTATGTGCTTTTTTATAAATTAATATCGTAGGTATAATAGGTTCATTACATGAATTGATTCACAATTTTCTCTATAAGAAAAAGCATGCTCTGTCACTTCAGCAGCGAGCAGCAGCAGTGATTGCTTTAAGCTTAGAAAATTTCAATGTTAAAATTAACGTGTAGATATAATAATTAATAATAGTGAAAATGTGATTAACGTATTAAAATTTTTATTAAGTATTCATAAAAATATTTAAGTTCTTTGTATTGTAAACGTACCCGTAGTATCTAGGCGGTATCTGTTATCATGATTACGATCCAAGTAGGATGAGATAGAAATATGTTTCAAAATTTACCTACCTAGTTGTACCTAATATTCACGGATTTAATTGACCATTTGATCATTGATCCAGCGGGCGCGGGTTCGTATGCGCTCATTGCAGTACCACTTTTGAAGCTTCATCATCGCCATCTCCCCTGAGTATGGCACAAGCGAATGAAGGTGAAATGTTGTCGAATCATTTGCAATATATGGTCGGAACAAATCCCAAAACGCCGTGAACGCGCGTGGCTCACACAAAATTGGTATTTAGGGTGACCAGTCGGTAATTGACGTCAGCAGAGGGTTAATAGTTATGGTCCAATGCATAATTTGGCGTTCGTCTGACGGGACCATCGACCTTCGGAGATTCATTTTCGCGCGATGGCCCCGGCGATCAGGTAGGCAGCGTATGACACTGCCCGGTGGACTATACGGCATCGCTTTCGGGGTCAATCCAAAGGACTTGAGAAGCATTTTAAAATGAGTCTTATGACCTCCATATAAACGCTGTTACTTATTTATATGTTGTTAAAATTTGGCATAAAATTATTTATTATTTATTATAAATACGCTCATCAAAATCTATGCGTGCCGGGAAATGATTTTTGTATTTAAATTGTGGCATCTTTGCAAGCCCCGTGTTAGCAAATAGCTATCCGTGATCCGAAATATTTTCATTTTTTTTCCCGATTTATCCCGAATTTGCCTACGGCTATGAGGCGATTGGTAGTCGTGGAGAGCGGGAAGGACGATATCGACTACTTTCTTCTAAATATTACATAATATAGCTTAAAGTTTTATCTAAAGTAAATGTAATTCGCTTTTGACGTTCCACGAGGAAATGAGACACAATACAAGATTTTTTCCAGTTCCACCATGATCGATGAACGTCTGGACAAACCAGGACTGCTACAAAGTTCTCATGTCTTGTTAAACATATATGTTAAAGTGGATATGCTTAAGTTGTCGATTAATGTATTTTGATGTAACTGTCTATGTAAAGCTGTAAGCATTTCTAAAAATTAAATAAATAAACATTCGAAACCCCACCGGGTTTCGAGTGTTTATTTAAATACAGGATTTGGCTACGGGGACGGCAATTTATGAGTGGTTTTCCTAATCTTCCAGAAAATTATATCAATATGTTTTAATATAATATCCCTGTTATAAGTTTATATTTCAACGGCATCAAATTGTCGCAAAGCATCACATGTGGAATATGACGAAAAACGAAGTTTATTGAAAATATATCTACTAATTTAAAAATATGAATTTCCCCTGAAAATAGTATGTTAAATTTTGATAATTTATCAACATTATTTAGGTGGTATGTAAAACGATCTGAAGGAAAATTTTAGTGGCAACTTTGGATTTTATCTCTTTCGAGGAAATTTTCCTTAAACATGTCTTGAAAATAATAGCTTTTTCAGAAATATAGTCAAATATGACATATCAATTACCCTTTGCGATTTATACATAGTTAGATTTTGCTGAAAATGATTTTACAAAATGTTCGATTGGTCAGAATAAAGTACTTTGGCCGTGGCAAACAAAATTGGTCTATTAATAGCTTAACAGAATTAGGGCCGAGATTTCAGGCCCTACTTAAGACTAACCTAAATTTTAGTTAGACTTAACCGATAATTATCGTATTTCAACTCACTCTTAGCGTTAAGTTGAACATAAAAGTCCGCCTTAGCTAAGAATCATAACAACCTCGACTTAAGCCTTAAGTCAAACTTAAGTCAGTGTTAAAATACACTGCTAGGAGCGATTTCAGTACATTAACGGTGCTAGGTGTGCGAGTGTGCCACACCTGTTGCCATCTGTGGTTTTCGTCTCGTACTTGATTTTATATTTTCTAACTAATTAAAATTGACTGGATTAGCATATTTTGAACATCTTCAATTCAAGCAAACACGCATGGCAAAATCCTGGTAATCCTACAACTGACATCAGATGACCTCAAAACGTCATGTCAAAAGTTATACACAAACCATAGCGGCGAGTAGCGAACTAATCACGAGTGCGAAAGCATATCCTTAGCAAAGTCGAACTTAAAAAGTAACTGAAATACACAATTCAATTTAGGTCATGCTTAAAAGTTAAGTTGTTGACTTTAAGCAAGGACTGAAATTTCGGTCTTTAGGATGAATGGGTTGACTATCTTAGCAAAATGTTGTGCGGGATGAAAATTTGGGTTGTAGGTACCATTTTTTTTCGTCAGTATTTATGGTTTGTTTTTAATCTACTCGGACCCAAAGCGCACATCGAATGCTCTAAAAGTACTGCAAATACAAATGAAGATAGGAAATGAAATAACCCATCACAAGTTGATACCACATGCGCGGTATAGCCTGGGTGGGAGATGCCTTTAATGACGTCTGTAGGGCCTAGCTGTAAGACGTCAGGTTCTAGTTAAATAATTTACAGGTTCTCATAGCAGTTCTTGTTATTATAATAGGTTATCCAGGTGTGTTTTCAGCGTTGAAATAATGGTTTGTTTTACATTACAGAACTAATCGTGTAAAACCGTTATTTTTTAGTGTTCGCTCTCCATATCACGTGACCAACAACAACAACAAACGCTAACGCGTAACGACTCGTAATCGCTTATCAAGTTCGATTTCACTTGCAATAATTATTATAATGGCGTGAAAAAAGTTTACGTCGGCCGTCAAGTCTGCCAGCAGGGCTGGACTGGGCGAGAGTAGGTACTCTCGGGCCATTTCAGAACGCAAACGCTTCGCTCTACTGTAGAACTTCGCAAACCTAGATCACACGTTTTAACAGTTTTTAATGAGAATACGTTTTTAAAATACGAGAATATCGTAGAATTTTGTATTGTTACTGCCTTTTGTGAAAATCGGAAGATGGATTGAGAGACGATGGCCTACAATTAACATTTTGAACTGATTTGATCATGTGCTTATTAAGAAAGGTATGATTTTTTTAAATTTTGAAAAACGGGTATATAAAATTACACTTTTTTGAACCCCCCCCCCCCCCCCGGTTTGATTTTGCCCATTAACGAACATGACCGAGATTTTGTGCCCTTAAATGTTATGTATCAATTTGAAAGTAATTGGTGTAAAATTAGGGCAGATATCGTGTCCACAATAAAGGGATGTGAAACTGGAAAATATGTCGACATTTTCCGGTAGTCTTCGCTATAGGTACCATGCCACTAAGAACAATGTTGCTTTATTAAAAGTGCAACGATTTAATTTATTAACACTTAAGTGTAGAATTGTATTAATATTGCATTGTGGTAAGATCAATCGTGTCAACTTTTTCAAAGATTTAATCTTCACTTAGGAATGGCATCGGTCTTAAGTCGGAGACCTGTATTCCAATAAAAAAAGGCCTTTGATTACATCTGCATAGTTAGTTTATTGGAATGAAGGCTTCACATTGGTGACTTTCGATACTTTCGCTTAAACCACAGAAAAAAACTGGAGCGAACCGCTCCTACTATAGTCTCGTTCCAATGAGCTTGAGTAGCACGAAACGACTCGGACATTGATTCGAGTATAACATGGCGATTATAACACGGATTAAACGAGGTTACTTTACACGCTATTTCTATAAATAGCCTAATACTTAAACGGCTTAAAATAACTAAAGTGATTTGTAGCTTAATTGTAATGGTGTCGCTTGTAACGAGATTTTTGAAGCGGGAGTCTGGTCGTACAGGATAAGAAATGAAAGGGCGACTCTCAAAATAGTTACGGCCGGCGATGTACGCGACTCTGTAGCTATAGCTGCGATTGAACGCGATTTCGTCACCGCTATGAGCCAGCTTCAGTAACACGGTTATTCGTGCGCTAGAATAATAGGGTGATTTAAACGGTATCGCCTTATAACGCAACGGATAAACGCAGAAGAACGAATAGCATTCAGGTCTGCGTTGTTTGGTACAAGGAAACTTTTTATTTGAGCATTTATAAGATTTAACTCGCATATCGATTTTGGCAAAAACTAGTTAAGAATTTTAGTTTTAAAAACTAGTTTTAATCAATTTTTTAAGCTCTATCTTTAGGTGTAACGCATTTGTCGTTACGGCGTTTAATTTTTAAATTAGCTTCTCGAAAAAAAAGCAGTTTTTCTGCAAACAATCTAATGACATATAATGAAATATTTTCATTATTTTTACCTGGGACAAAACAGTAAAGTATATTAAATTGTTTTGCTTTATACTTTTTTGAATAGGTTCAAAATCAATTTCAGGTCAAATATATGATTTACGCAAATCATGTTCTGGTCAAACAATTCAAATGCTCTCCCACCTTGGTTTATTATTTTTTTTATTAAACAAAATCATTAGTTTCTAAAAAAGCCTATTGGAAAAATAATACATTGTTACGAGATTCTGAAATCCTCAAACGAATAAATGCACAGTACTCTACTAGACAAATGTCAAATGAAAAATATATTGTCGAAAGATGTATAAATACGTATGGATATCGGCAATTAAAATATGTAATACCCAGCCTATTTAATAATATACCGCTTAAAGTTACACAACTTAAAATAAATTCGGTAATAAAACTTAAATTAAAAGAATTTATGGAAAAAAACATATTACATTTTTTTTTAGGTTTTAGTTATATTAGGTTAATTTTATTTGTAATCACATAAGTTACGTCAATTTAATTGTTAAGTACTTTTATATTATATTTTATGCATGTTAAAATAAATTGTTTTTAGTTAAGATTAAGAAACCGGCAGATAAGACAATCTCTTAGCTGGATCTATACATTGTATATAGTTGTATATAGTTGAATAATAAACGTTGCTTCTGGCAACATTGAAATTGAATTGAATTGACATACACTTTCAAAAGTCTTTTACTCAATTTTATCAAATATGCATTTAACTCGTTTTATCCCTCGATATTACCCTTCACCATTTTTTTGAAGGTTGCAATTCGCTACAACATAGGTTTAATATTTTTACAAAATACAGAGCGACAAATATTGATTTACTAAATTCTTATCGACAAATAATTGAGCTTAAATATGTTTTAGTAAAATAAGGTTCGTCTCATTCTAATTACCCGATATACCTAACAAAAGTTCGACGGCCTTATGCATAAACGGTAAATAATTTTGCAGTATCCTTATTTTATATTTATAGGGCTTTTTAAGCCATTTTAAGTAGTAGGTTATTGAAAAAAAAAAACAAATAAAAAGCGACAGAGAGAAGGAGTATGCCTTAAGGGCGTCTAACGACACGAAATATGCACAGTTTGTGCAAGATAGCGAACGTGACGAATCGACGTCACGCGCCAACGGCGACCAGCCTTTCGACGAAAAATCGGTTCGAAATTGAAAGTTTTCCTCGCCACGGTCGACGTCGCTCGACCGAATAAATCGCGTCGAATTTACGTCGAAGGGACGCCACACGGCACGGCAACATCCACGAATCACACAAAGTATGTCCGGCGCTGTGTAAACATCTGTGCGACGGTTGAATGTTGGAATCCTCACAATAAGCTATTTATTTAGTTTATTCATCAAATTTACAATTCCTTCCTTTTATGTACCAGTCAAGCCCAAGGCTTATCTGCTGGAAACCAGGTATCTAAAATACAGATATTAATTGTGAAGTATGTTCTGATTAATTTTTACTGTATTTTACACATCCTTTACAATTTACATATTCACATACATTGAGATATATTTTTATATCTTAGTAGTATATTACAAACTAAAATAAGTATACTTTTAAAATAATAATTAACACGCTAAGTCAATTTATCTGCAAACAATTAAAGAGAGTGTTTTTGTGCGATTTCCTAGCAAATATTTAATTTTTTAGATTTAATATTACTTTTTATTAAAGATCTTGGCAAATTATTAAAAAAGAATGGTATAATGTTTTACCACGCTCGTTTAGCGTAAGTTTTTTTAAATGCAGGCATAAACAACATTTCATTTTGTATTTGCCGTGTACTATAGATATGTTTAACGAGTGTTTTGAACTTGTTTTAAACTTGTGTGGTTTGCAACCACCTGGTTTATTTGATGGTTACTGCGAAGTTTATTTATATTATTTTTTAACTAACACATTACACGAATTTCTTGCATTACATTAGTATTTTGTCTTTCTATGTAACGGCTTATAAAAACTGAAACACTCTGTGCCGTAATTGGTTAATAATGAAAAACAGAAGAAACCATGCAAACCATTCATGAATTTACATCTTATGAAATAAGATGTAAATACAGGCTTTCCGATGCTTAACTTCTACCTAAAGTAGAAATTTACTTTTTTTATCCTTAATTTAGGATAAAAATCCCAGATATAATGCAATAAACGAAATCCACATATTTCTTCTTTTATATCTACAAATACACAACACAACGTTCGTATGTGGGTTTAGGTCAAATCTTCCAAGCTGAATTAGAACCACTTCCTTTTATCCTACGATGTCAAATTAGACATGTTGGTTTAGTTCCGATGACAATGCATTTTTATGGTGAGCATGACCTGATTCCACACCCTGGAATGGCTCCAGATGAAGGAACTCCTCGACGGTCAAATTTTGCTTACATAAAAACTTGTTTTTAAAACCGTACTCTTGCTATTAATTTATAGTCCCTAATGTCATGATTTTAATTATTTTTAAATAATTATTATGAGGTTAACTACAGCGAAGTTACGGAATAGTAACCATTTATAGCTAAGACCTCAGTGTAAAGTAAGGAGGTACATAAGTGGTACACCTTCGTACCAAAGTATTTAGATGCGACACATTGGCGGCTGAGGTAAATTTAATGGACCCGAAACGGTGACATGGCCCTCTGCGTTTTATTATTTATATTTTGAATACTTTGAATGAGTGTCAAAGGTTGATTGTCGTAGCCAAACCCGTATAAAATGTCTTCTCGTTTATTTTATTGATTGATTTGGTGTATTTGAGGTACAATTTGTCTGCTAAAAATTATTATCTTCCAAAAAGAGCACTTTCAAAGTAATTTAACGTTTAAAATTTCCCATATGGATGTAACTATAATGTCAATTAACTCTGAACAGCTCAGACACGAAATTTTATATGCGCATTCAAGCACTTAATAAAAGCTTGTTTTTAAAAATGTATTTTTTAAAACGTCATTTGAATTTTTTTCTAAATTCCTTGATAATACGTGTCGATAGGCAACCTCCAATTGGAGTTGCAAACAAAACAATGATAAATCTCGAAAACTTTAACGGTAAATTGAGTAGCTTTCTGCCTCGCGAACTTGCCATGCCGTGTGCTGTGCTCAAATCGAGCTGAACGCTTTCATTTCACGAGCTTCTTTATTTTCTAGTTTCAACCAAAAAACGCGAGAAACTCAACCGATTTCTGGTTGTAGCGATCGGAACGCGTTTCAACGACAGATTCCGCAATTTGGTAATATTAATACAGAATGTATTTATATTCACTAATGGCCGTTTCGGGGGTTGATTGAGCAAAAAATATAGGGTTTTTTTCCCAATTTGGAGAAGGCGTTGAACGCACGGAGCAAGATCGGGGAATGACTCGCGGTTTGCGTAGCGCTTCGAAGAAAAACAAAACTTTTTAATAATTTAATTATTTTAGTTTTCCCTTGAGGCCAGTTTAGTTTTCGATATAGATCAACCCCTTAAAAGGCCATCAGTGAATATAAATACATCCTGTATATTGTAGCGAATTCACGTTCGAAGGGTCGTGAGTTTGGTGCACTAGGGTGTAGTTTTGCGACGAAAATTCGTAAAATGTTCAGATATATTTTAGGAACTCACGATTAAGATGTATGATGGATTGAAAAATTTGCATACGATACAGAATGCTTAAAATCTTGACGATTTTTTCAGCGGAATGTTCGATCTCTAGTATTTTTATTATTTAAATTTTGGGTTTGTGATGACTGAAATGCCTAGGATATCGCTTTGTCGTTAAATAGTTTACTTGTCACAGGCAGTGACAAGTAAGTAAGAACGTGTCACGAGCGTCACTGACACATACCTCGAGGTCACCACATGGCGAATCATCCACCCCCGAAAAATCCTACTTTTAATTCCCCCAAAAATTCCCATTTATAGCGAGCCCGCTATAAATGTTTACACATCAACAATAATGGCGTCAATTACCGTCCTCACCAAACGTACCTCAGCTCATTATTTTTTACAATAATTCAGACTAGCTTACTAATCGAAAGTATTCCCCATTACAACGCCAATATGGATTGTTTATATAACGAATTTTGAATGTGACTTTTTTAATATATTTACAGTTTAGTAAAAATTAGTAAGAACAACCAAACTTTTTTTTCAAAAAGTCTACTTAGGTATCCACTTGCCTTTTTAGGTAGATTTCATTAGGAAAGCGATTTATTGCAATGTGTCATGACTTCGGGAAAATTTCGACATATCGTCAAGTTTCACATCCAACATCCATCACTTGCTTGTGGACACGATAGCTGCCGTAATTTTAAATCAATCACTTTCAAATTCATAGATAAAATTTAAGGGCATAAAATCTAGAGGTAAAAATAGGCAAAATCAATCCAGGCCGCCCCCCTGGAATGGGGGAGGTAATTCAAAAAAGTGAAAGTTTGCTATAACTTTCTTAGTAAATAAGATATCGAATTCATTTCAATTTCATATTATTTCTAAGATAAGTGCCTAAAAGTTATCTGAGTTAACTTTTTTGATAACAAACTCATTGGTAATGTAATCTGATAAAAATAAACGTCACTTGTGGTGGCATTGAACTGACTACGACACGGTATAAAGAGGGATTTAGTATACGGACTCTCTCTGCGCAAGTGGACGAAGGGTTGAGGTGCGCGAGCTGATACAAGTTCGTACAATTGGAGTTCGCATATCCCCTACTTTGATCAGGTAAACTCCATCTCCACCTTCCGGCGTGCCGAAAGGGATATTTTTTAATTAGTACGCGTAATATGGTAGCGCGGATCAAGGGAATAGTGTCTCAGCTATTATTATGACTTGGTAATAACTGCAAAAATGTTTCCATTGCCAATTTTAAATAGTTTTATTACATCAATTAGTCCGCAATCTTCAGGCGCGGCGCTCGGAATGCAACGCGAATGCGATAATTCTGTTACGCTTAATATTACACAATACAAGTAAGGAAAGATATTATTATTGCGGAATGTGGATTAGCACGCACGCACGTTTGTCGGTACATTGCACTGACAATGGCAAGAAACAGTTGCATGGCCATTTTGTTTTCATTCGGCCTGCACGACTGCGATAGCAACACAAAAGCATCGCTTTCTCCCTCGGGCGTCGGGTTGCTAGCTAGCTTCATGGCTATGCACTATATAAACAATGAAGTGAGTAACAGAAATTCGTTATAACGCGAATAATTTGAATGTGATACGATACGCATGCATTTTCCTATGATTAGTGGTCACTTTTTGTTTTCGTAATACTATAAGGGCATTAGTAAGGATAAGTTTTACGTCTACAAAATAAAAACGAATTATTTAGGTACTCATCAATGTACATAGCATATATCAATTTGCATTGGTGGGGGGGTCACACGAATGTGACAAGTTAAAAAAAACAATGAAATGTTTACGACGTAATTTATGGATTTTAAGAACCTTTATTAATTTTGTAAATTTTGAAATAAATTTAAACATCTGCATTAATAAGGATCAGTGGAGATTCGAACTCGTGACAGACGGTTCAATCTTTCTAACCTTCGGGCTTTGGTTAGCTTGGGCTCTGTCAATACCAATGCAATCCAATTAGCGTCTTGGTTTGTTAGAAAATATCACCGCCTTTTCATGCTGTCAACCGTTTAACCAGTCGATCCGATGGTTTCGCGAATGCATGCACGCAGCCGTGACAGCCGTGACAGCCGTGACAGCCGTGACAGCCGTGACTCTCCGTCCGCTAGCCTCGCTTTTGGTCACGAAGATGACACGGCGTTGCACTGGCGGCTACATATCTATCTATCTACAAATACTAAAATGGAACACTAGTGTGTATTCTTTTCCTTCCAAATACCCATTTTCGAGTTTCTAAACCCATCAAAATCCATCCGTTGGACCCCAAGATTAGATCAAAGCCTAGAATACTAATAGGCTAAAAATATAATGTGGCGATTCACCTACGCTGTCACAAATTCACACAACGATCGATCGAACGAAGTTTTTATAAAAGCGGGTAGTTTAATAATTAATGCCATTAGCATTGCGCTATCGTATATTGTGAACTTTCGACATTAACTTTGACCTTACTTTTCGATTGTATTTATTGTTATGGTTGATGTGGGCTAATGGAAATATGTGTACGCATAGATTCGTAACAGAAACCCGCTTTTATGACGCGTGCCGAATGAATATATTTCCCACGAAACTTACTATAAAATCAAGTTTAATTTTATGCCCAGGAGTTTCCAAATATCTTCAACCGAGTGTGTGAGTAGGATACTGTAGGTAGCATAAACATATTGACTGTGTTACTGCGTTTAAACTTGTAGGATTGATTTTACAAAAAACCAACATATATTAAATTGTCATTAGTAAGAACCCTTTCGAATTCAGCGATTTGCAAAGCGAGCAAAACAGAATGCGAATTTGTTCGAAAGTGAACAGCAAATTTAGCATAATTGCGCCGCCGTACCCGTTATCTATGGTACAGAGGAAACGTCAAAATTAATATTCTCGTCGCCGGCGCGGCGTCATCTGCCGTCGGGCGGAGAACGACAAAAAGCGAACGAAAAAACCAAAATGGCGGCCCGTCACAAACATAACCGGCTTGGTTGTTACAAACGGCATTTAGTAAGCTTTGATGGTTCCAACGGGCGACCGACCAAAACAAAATATTAGTTTCCCTCCCTCGGCGGTTAGGACTTAGGCGCGAACTAGGGACGTCTTGTGTTCCAATGATTTTTCGCACTCGACTTTTTATTCCTTCGGGTGATATTTTCAAAAAATCCATCAAAACATATTTAATTAAAAAAAATCTTTATGAATTCAAAGACCTATAAGTATATTTAAGCATAATTATAAAACTTCCATTTACAATAGATATATATAAACATCCTTTCCTTATTTCATCAAATTAGATGGTTACACCATATTTTACACTAAAGGGAGTGTAAGTGAGAGTTAATAATGCATTTTTATAAAACTCAGCGCTGGGTTTAAACCGACATCCTGCGCTCTCAAGTACAGGACCTCTTTAGAACCTTTATAAATATTATGCTATCCAGCACTTTATCAAAAAATTAAAAATTATTTAACATTTTTCAATATTGTCAAAGATTGTGTCATTCATCTTTTCAGGCGATTTGCCGCTATTAAAAAACAATCATCAAATATAAGTCAAATAACTTTACAACTCAATTATACAATTATATATACATAATAGCACAGATAAACGAATAACTCTCTTCGTTTAGCTGTTGAAGAAGGGGCCACGGAGCTCCGAAACGTCCAGCAGAGGTACTCACCCAATCTCTATCTTCTTCTACTTTTTTTCTCCATCTGTTGACTAACAATAATAAGTGTTTAAACAACCGAAAAATCTTTTAAAGTATTATATATATATGTCATCTTTAGTGTAAAATATTGTCAAATATTATGTAACCATCTAATTAGATGAAATAAGGAAAGGATGATATTTTAACAAAAAATATAAAAATAATGGATTTGTGACTACGATAAAGGATGATAGTGAAATGAGATGATTGTATGAGTGATTTATGTGTGAAGTTGAAGAAAATAAAAATAATGGATACATAAAAGTGTAAAATGAAAGCACATGATTTGTGTGAGGGAGGTGTGGAAAATTTTGAACACAAACAGCAGGTCTTAGGTTGACAAAAACGAACGACTCCCGAGGTTTCATTTGACCGAACCAATTCTGGGTACAAAACGAGCAGAAGCCATATTAAAGACTAGTTTTTTGGTACGCTTCGCTGAAGCCACTTTGCGCCTGCCACGCGATATTGTCATTAGGTTTTGTGCGTCGATTGCCATCGATGAGGAGCAAATTTTGTTCGTCAAACGATAATTATTGGCGTCCAAATGAAAGCCAAGTTCACTTTGTCGATGTTCGAATGATTGTATCCACATTTTACTTGCAACGTAAATCGCTTACTTGGCAGGTCTGTCAACGAATGGCTCTCGTATTCACCTAAAGTATAAAATATTAGAAATAACGTTCTCGTAAGCATTGAGATTAAATAAAAGAGAAAATCATATAAATAACTTAAAAATAATTATTATTATCTGTAGTTTTCTTTCTGAAGCTGTAGGTAGGATTTTTCGTGACATTATGAAATGTTGGAACTTCTCGATTGATAGTTTAATCGTTTCTCTAGTGTTTGTGCATTTGTATTTATTTATTTATTTATAACTTGGTTTTTTTTAATAAAATTATTATAGGTAAAAATACATGAGATATTTCGCATTGCGACCGTCCCTCGTGACAGTAAGTGGCAGAAACTTCATAGACAAGAATACAATTTGTGCACTATAGCCGTCCAACAATGAGCTCGGTTTGCAATCAATCAACTCTGCGTTATTATTTTCAATAGAATAAATTCTCATTAGTAGTCAAATTTAATCTGCTGGCAAATTTGCTGGCTGGCAATTAGTGGTCAAATTTAATTCGATTGCTCGGCCCGTCGAACGCGACGTCTCCAATAACGCATCCGAGTTTGAAATTTTCCCCGCGAATCGAACGCTTCCGTGCATTTTGACAGCTCCGACATTTCGAGGTTAGGCTGTCTAGCCTATGCCCGAACAGTCAAATGTTATATAGGTAACAATACCTATTGTTTCTTCCAGAATAGTTTCATAATGCTGTTTTCAACATAAATGTTATGACATTATCAATTTATAAATATTTTAATAAATCATTTTTCAGACCTCGCGAAACAATATTAATTTATTAGCTGTTTATTCTTTTGTTCAAAGAGAGCAATGTAACCACCGTTCGCGCCAGTTTCAAACTAGAGCGACAAACTTTTGATTAAATGCCTACCCTATATATTTTTATTACACAACTTTGGCAGTTATTACAAAATAGTGATATTTTTAGGAAGCAGGAATATTGGAGGGGCTCACGAATCTCCCCAAAGATGCCAGTAGGGGTATTTCAAGCCTTCTTATCTACTCACAGTCAAAATATATTGAAAAAAAAAGGAGAAATTTTATAGGTACACTATACCTACATAATAATGCAATCATGCTACATCATATGTGGACAAAATGTGAAAATCATCTAAATATATTTTGAGGCAGCCGTTTCAACACCTTCAAACAAGCTCAATCTTTCGCGATAGCCTGTATAGTAATTTTTTAAATAATTCTAATTTTTTATAATTGTGATTATTTGAAACAGACGTGTATTACTGTTTTAAATTGTGTCTTATAAATACTTAGTTTACAAACAGGTTAGACTGCCCGGAATTGCTTGGCTGTTTTGGTTTTAATATTCCACAAATAACACTTTGTTTTCACCATTACCTCATATCCAATACCTACAATAAATAGGCAATTAATTGTTACGATACTCTGAACCTGCTAAATACTTACGCTTTCAAGAAACACGCGCTAAATTGTATAAAAGAAATTAATTCTAAAGTTTAAGTCATTTATAACATGTTATATCATATAACTTATTTTTGGGTTTGTTTTTAAAATATATTTAAAAATATTAGCATTATTTTTATAACGAAAATTGTAACTATGTAATGTTTAAATATAAATCTATTTTAAACTTAATGTAAATTTAAAAAACTGTTGATTTCTTTAATAAACAAATAAAATAACGGATTATCAAACCAGTACCATTTTCTTTTATTTGTATCTTTGAACTGCTTCGACACAATTCGGTATTAGTACATAGCCGTAGGGCAATTTTCACGGGTAGGTTGCACCCATCGTGAACTAAAGATTTTTGAGCTAGTGTTCGATTTTTATTTAAGCTCATTTAGAATTTTATATTACAAATTTGATCCGCCTATGAGCAATTATGTTCAGATCGGAAATGCAGACTTTTTTTTAGTTATTGCCATTAATAGAATGCCATTAAACTTCAAATCAAATGCACAACATACTCGTACAAGCTTTTATTTAGCTTGCAATGTTTTCAGACAAATCTTGCAAGCTGAATTAGAACTACTTCCTCTTAACGGTCTTTTAAAACATATAGATACAAATCGTCCTTGTGCAAACCCGACACTGGTAGATTCCCCCCGCCGTTCCGCGCCCCGTAACGCCGCTAGACTTATCGCGATGACATATGCGAGCGAGCGAGACGTGTGATACGCGAGGAGCGTACTCGACGCGAAGTGGCGTACTTGGACGTGGTGCGTTTTTCATCCTCAGTTCGCGTATCTATATGTTTTAAAAGATCATTGTCCTACGCGGTTGAAATTTGACTCGTTGGGTCAGCTCCGATGGCAATGCATGACCTGATTCTACACCCAGGACTGACTCTAGATTCTAGAGTCTAGAGTCTAGACTCTAGACGAAGGAACTCGTCAACGGTCAGAGACACGAAATTTTAAATACGCATTCAAACACTTAAATAAAAGCTTGTTTTCAAAAATGTATTTGTACTATTAATGAATCTTAATAAAAAAATAACTACTTAACTACCACAGGGTAGTACATTGGGACCTCTTCTTTTTATACTGTACATCAACGACTTATTCAATCTTGAAATTACGGGTAAAATTATATCTTTTGCTGACGACACTGTACTTCTGTTTGAATCCAATTCCTGGGACTCAGTTTTCAGGAAGGCAGAATCTGGATTAGAAAAGACCTATGACTGGCTAAATGGAAATCTACTTACTTTAAATATTGACAAGACCAAATACATGACTTTTACAATAGATTCAAGACTACAACCTACAAATGACAAACAAATATTAATACACGACTGTGATAAAATTAATTGTAAATGCCTTCCTCTAGAAAACACTGTATCCATGAAATATCTCGGAATAGTGATTGATTGCCACTTAAAATGGACCGACCAAATTAATGCAGCCGCTACACGAATACGAAAATTGATTTACATATTCCGAAATATACGAAATGTATTTAAGTTGCAGATATTAAAGACTATCTATTATGCTCTTGCGCAGTCTGTAGTATCATATGGTCAACTAGGGTGGGGCGGTGCAGCTATTACAAATCTCGATCCCCTAATTAAGGCGCAAAAAGCTATACTTAGGGTAATAAATAGAAAACCTTACCGTCACTCTTCTGATAAACTATTCAAAGAATTTCAAGTTCTTGATGTACGACAGCTATATATTAGAACAGTACTAATGTACTACCAAAAAGATGTAACTTCTCAAATAATGCTACCTCATAGTCACGACACAAGACAACGACAAAGAGATGGACATCACGAAAACAGAATGAAAACTACTTTTGGACAGAGGCACTACACGTTTCTAGCGCCCAGAATTTATAACAAATTTTACACTGAGGTTGACAGATTGACAGTGACTGACTCAAACTTTAAAAGGACGGTGACGCTTTGGCTAATGAACAAAACAAGGCAAGAATGCGAAAAGCAACTTATTCAAACTATTGCTTGAGTACACATATTATTGTTCATTTACTTTACTTTTTATACATTATATATACAACAGAAACATCAGAATAATAATTCTGATGTTAATTGTAGGTATTTAGAAATTTCACATTCATTAACAAACGCTACAGATAAATATTGTATTATTATAGCTAACTAAAAACGATAAGTTTATTTGAATTAAAGTATGTTTCTAATGTATGTATTTACGTATATATATATATATATATATATGTGTGTGTGTGTGTGTGTGTAAATGTTATATATTTATTGTGTGTATGTGTATATATATATATATAATGTTTTATCTATATATATATATATTTATCACGGATCTCTAATATAGACCTCGCGCCCCTATTATCACTCTATTTATATATTTCAAATAGGTAACACCTCGACACAGGCATTTGCCTAGTGAGGTGTTACTAATCCACACAAACTGTACTTTTCTTTTATGGAATATCAATAACATGCGATATATTAATATACATGTAATGATATAATTTTTTATGGATATAATAAATAAATAAATAAATAAATAAATAAACTCAATCTAATTTTTAATTATTTTTTTTTTGCTAATCTTAACAGGTAAAATGTCCGAAATCCTTAATTGGTTTTATATACTAGTAATAAGTTTTGTTTGTAATTGTAAAAATGTAATACTGTGGATTTTTCAATAAAGAATAAATAAAATAAAATAAAATAATTGTGATTATTATTCAAGTTTTTTTATTACGCTGTGATAATAATATGGTATGAAATTTAAGTAGCATTCGGTGTCGCCTATCTGCGGACTTAACATTTTGGTAGATCGGCTTACTAAATATGAGAAGTTTATTGTTTAATTTTTTTAGTTGCTGATTTATTTTAAATCAGTTTCACTTTTTTTTATAATGAAAATTACATACACAACAAATACCACAGTCTGCCTTAGTACAAAATTAATAAATAGTATTATAGTACAAATAATAGTATATTTTAATATATTATTTATAACATTATTAGACGCTTGTAATAATCGTAGTAAATTTGTTAAATGCTACCTGTTAGTCGACCGAGAAAACTGATTATTCATGAACTATGTCCGATCAATGATAGATGGCGCTAACGAGGAAAACACGAAAATAATATGAAGATCGTTTAATATTTTTAAATTTTTCATTTCAATATATTTAGATAATTAATTTCATGTCGCAAATTGGTGGAAAACATCTTTATAAACTTAATTATAGTACTACAAAAATGTTAACACGTCAGTCAATCGAGATACAAAATAGATTCCAGTTTTGGTAGTAATAAAAACGAGTGTCTCTGGATCTAACATATTTTTTCCAATGCAACCATGCATATTAAATAATAAGTTATATATTTTTTTTAGTTTTGTCTTTTTATCAGCTACGAAATTTAAAATTTAATGGAAAAATGGTATTCGTTGCTTGTACGATTAAACCTATTCATTCAACCAGTCAACCCTAACAATATTTATTGAAGTTATATTTCTTTGCGCCCGTTGTACTCTTGGGATGGGATGTTGGTCGAGAAACCGCGTCTCACGTTAGGAGTAAAATCCGTAGAGTGCCTTTTTATACGTTTTCATTTATATATCCTGTCTGTGCGTGTGCGAACGGCCAAAGAAGTTTAACTTCCACCGTCGGCTCCGACGCAACCCATTTTTTTTTAATTGTATATTGGCCGAAAATAAATTATATTTTTCTTCAGCTGATGGATGAAATTTCGAACGGGGAAATTTCTTTGAACTGCGCAAGGACTGGTTTCCGTCAATAATTTGACAGCACACAATATGGCGGCGCGAAATTCTCAAAAATATTTTTATCTTTGAGATCATATTACTCAGCGACCAGACCTCGGTCGGACGTGAATCTCACCTCCTGGCATTTGCAGTTTTTCAGTTTTTCAGTACACATGGTCGAAACGCCAACGACGTGAATAGTAACTTCATATAAATTGATATTGTCCGATGAGCTCAGACAACATTAATTTTATACTTTAGTTATCATAGGGAAAACTGTATCTTTTCTGTAATACTATAGAAACTTCGAAAAACATCGAGTTTCCTACATAGGGTATAGATTTTACGTAATTAAGTTTTATTCCTTCAGTGGGTATAAACTACACGATACGAAAATATTTTTTAAGTACAATTTAGGGTTTGCTGAAATAAATGAATGAATAATTAAATAAACTGTTCAAATTACGCGCTTATTTTTTTAAAATACGTAGGTACCCTTTTGACCGCAAACTTTTTAGAAAGGGCTTTGTCCGTCCGATTAATGAAATGCATATTTGGAATACCTAAGTTGTGCCTTTGATGTTATAACAATAAAATTGTCGAGTTCGCCATGGCGGTATTTATAAAATTGAAATAAAAAAAATGAGTTATAACTGAGATACTGAATTGTTTTTAATTGGAGTGTAGGTATTTAAGCGGATGTCATCAAAGCTTCGTTTTACAAGTATGCATAAAGAGAGGTATTCCTGTTACATTCTCTAGAAATAAAAACTCCCTTTCGGCACGCCGGAGGGCAGGGTAGATTTCACCGGATCAAAGTACGAACTTGTATCAGCTCGCGCACCTCAACCCGCCGTACCCTTGCGCAGCGAGAGTGCGTATAATGAACCCCTCTTTATACTGTGCCGTAAGAGTTGCTCGTATCAAAAATAATTTCAAAGAAAAGTTGTAGGGAAATGCCTATAATTTACATTCTGAATGGATTTAATCCTATGCCAATTATCCAATGCGCGCCTGCGCAGGTGCCGACTAATCAGATGCGCCCGGCGGCGATCGCACGTCGCCGCCAGCCGCAGTACAATTATGTAGCGCCGCTACACATAATTCACGCTGATCTTACAAAGGTGTAATAGGAAGCAGACACCTTAGTACATCTTTATGAGTTATTATTGTAGTAAATAAATAAATAATTTCAGAACGTTCATTTTCAGAAGCGTGCTTGTTTGCGGGAGCCCTACGGACTGAGCTGGGAGGGTTTTGATTAATGACGCCACGCGGTTCGCGTTAATTAATTTGCATTAAATTTCGCTCAAACATCAGCTGACCAGCGTCGCTCTCAGGTGACGCAAATCGCACCTCCATCACTGATAAATACATCGGACGTTAAATTATATCACTTTCAGACTAATTTCTATATAAAAAGAACAGGTGAGAGTTTAAAATGCATTTTTATAAAACTCAGCGCTGGGTTTAAACCGACATCATGCGCTCTCAACTACAGGACCTCTTCAGTACCGTTATAAAACATTTGATATTCTACGCTTTATCAAAAAATTAATAAACTTTTCTATATTTTTAATATTGTCAAAGATTGTGTCATTTATCTTTTCAGGCGATTTACCGTTATTTAAAAACAATCATCAAATTTAGGTCTATATTCTTCAATTTTTTTCGACGCGGCAATAAGACTTCTAAGTAATAGGCAGAATGTCTTCTTTAGAACAGGCGATAGTCTAGTTAGGCAAGATATTTTGCAATATAGTAGTATTTTATAAGACTTTTTATTAATTATTAAGTAAAAGAAGTGTTTTTTGAGAGAAAAAAAACAATATCAACAAAAGGAATAATAAATTGGCAAAATCTAACTGTTCAGTGTTTAGTGATCCCTATTAAAATAGAGAAATACATTCGGGAGCGAGGTTGGGATAAGGAAGTAGAAGGGGTTGGGCAATTTGTATAATTACCACAAAATAAGATACAGCATAAATAAATAAATAACTCCTCAAAAATCATTGATTTTATCTATACATATACGAGTACTACTCTAGGGTTAAAGCATATGATGGTGCTCAACATCCCGCATATCTATGAGCCCTAAAAGACCCGAGCACTCAATGTGACCATTGTCAATTTTATATAAAAGTTACATATCAGTTCGCGATCTTCTGAGCTCAAAACTCTGGGGTCCGTAAAATTTGGCGCATTAAGCATAGTCAGAAATTCCAAATAATACCTGATATTTAATTTTTTAAGCTCATACGATCGATGTAATCTTTGTAGAGCGGTGACCAGCTTGAGTTGAATATTCCAAATGACTCCGGACGTAAGAAAAATATAAAGTATGTAGGTAGAGCTTCCCTATTAGTGAAATGATGTGTGATATATATAAAAAAAACCAGCAACCATACGCTTTGGCAATAATATGTTTAATCTGATAACGAAACAATAGTTTAGAATCAAGATATATTCCAACATCTCTAAAACACAATTCCTAGGGTGATCGATGTTATTAATATTGTAGGTTTGAAGAACTACATTTGTATTTGTAGTAAACTTACAACCTATTAAGCTTGTTAAGAACTTATTAAGCTTATTAGGCTTATTAAGAACACAGTAATGGTTTAGTCCAGAGGTTTCCAAACTTTTTTGTGTCGTAGACCCCTCCCTTGCCATGTTGTTCAGTTTTGGGTAGACCCCCTACTTACTTTCTCCGGCACTCTCAAACAAAATAACACTGATTCACTATAATTTGTGTGATAAACTACCAGTTTATATTTTTTTAAATATTTTCTTAGCAGTTTCCTTATCGAGATTCAGGAAACAAATAAACGTATTTGTCTTACATTCGTATTTATAGAGTGACGAATTGAACAAGTCAGTGTAAGTTCGCGAAGCTCTGAGACTCCGCGTATGCTTGTAACAAGATGATACTGGTATATAATTATGCACAGGTTTTTAAACGTTCAAAATTTACGTGGACCCCCATTTTCATTTCATGGACCCCCAAATTTTTTTTTCGCTGACGGGTCTATATAGACCACTTTGGGAATCACTCGTTTAGTCAATCAACGTCATCTTGGATAAGTTTTCACCTCTACAAAATGTTTTTTGCACCTCTGTTATAAAATGGTATGTATTAAAAAAAACCAATAATATATTCTCCTTAGGACAGGCCCTGCCTAGTTAGATAGCAAATCTGGTAACTATGGTAAAACCCTGCTAACCCCCCCCCCCCCCCCCCCGGAGTATTTGGTCTGAAAGAAACACTGGCTGGGTTAGTATTATAGTCAAACACCATAACCACTAGACCATCAGGATTTTATCTCCAAATTCTTATGCTTATCGGGTTGTTGATATTAACGACCACTGTTCGTGGCGCTTCTGGTTAAAGACTTTTCTATATTGATGGCTCTCTCTTCTGTGACCAAGCGTCGAAACAATAAAGTAGAGTGTATGCTGTTCTCGGCGTTAAGAACGTCATAAGTGCCGATTTGACTGTTTGCCGACTGCGCTGGGCGATTCGCGCCCTTGCCTCGAGTACTCGAGGGCCGTCTGGTGCTAAGCTCAGCGTTTTAGAGTGCTCGAGTACCGCGACTTTACGACGCGAGGGCACACATATCTCCATATCTCCTACAAATCTTTTTTAAAAATGTCATCCTTAAGGCGAAAGCATATTCTAGTCTACCTTGAAATTCGGTGCTTTATTGGGCGTCAGATTTTTCTCTTTGCGCTTTTGATAAACGATTGTTGGTTTTTATTTAATTACAACTTCATAATAAAGAAATTAAAAAAACTAACTTTTCCATGTTTTAGATCTTTCATTTGCCTTTCAATTACTATTTTTTTTAAGGCCATAATGAGAGAGCTATTCAACTAAAAACGAGCTAATAGCAGTTTATAATTTATTAAATTTCTCAGAAACAGAATTGAATTTTTAAAATCTGCTTTTACTATTTTGAAGACAGGATCAAGGATCTAAACATATTTTTTTTTTATGATTAAATATCTAATGGTTACCAAATGGCAGCCATTAAAAAAGTGTCGAATGAATCGAAATTAATATTTATCATACAAGCCACACATCTTAGATTATGCTTTTTAATTACTTCCAGTTTTGGGCGAAGACATCTCAATTCTTAACAGCGCAGAGCAATAATATAAATTACTAAAAACATTACTAAATCAATGGCTCCCCGTTATTAGAATATTTTAGCTACCTTAAGTAGGCACATTCTATCTTACGAGATCATTTTTGATGTGTGTAAGATTATTTGCGACCTCTGAAAAATGTGTAAAAATCCCTTTCGGAAGGAGGAGGTAGATTTCAACCTCAACCCGCCGTACCCTTGCGCAGCGAGAGTGAATACTGAATCCCTCTTTATACTGGTAAAGGTTGCTCATATCAAAAAAATATTTCTCCCACCCCTACGACTAATGGAAAAAAGATTACTTACATAAGTTTTAGGCCGTTATCTGAGAAATAATATAAAATTTAAATTAATTAAGTTTTTTCTCAAAAAATTTCACTTTTTTGAGAAACATTATCCCATTATCAAACATGACCGACATTTTGTACCCTTAAATTTTATATATCAATTTGAAAGTGATTGGTGTAAAATGACGGCAGTTATCGTGTCAACAAGGAAGTGCTATATATATATATAGGTGGTGTGAAACGCGAAGATATGTCGAAATTTTCCCCATTGCAATGGATAGCTTTCCCAAGAAATCTACCTAAATCAGCTAATTGGTCCTGCGATTCCTAGTGCGTTAGTTTTATTTAGTTAGATTTTTAGTCTAGTTAGCGAATTCCATGCATGATTAAACAAGTGCTTTAAATTTCGTTAGAGATCATTTTGATGTCGTTTGTGAAGTCAGTAAGGAGGAACTGATGAGTTGTCTTCTGCGCGTGCGCAATCATTTGAGCTCGGTCGGAATAATCAGATATATGAAATTTATTTTATTATTCCGTATATTTTTCTAAAAAAGAGACCAGTTTGTAAACTAAGTACCGACCTAACTAAGTATCGACCTGTTAATTCATTCCAATCTAAATAACGCAGAGTAATTTATTACTTTAATTTTGGTTTTACCATATATTATTATTAGAGAAGTATGCATTTTATTAGTAATTAGTGTTATAATTAATGTTACAGCGCAAAATTTAATTCCTGTACTGTGCAGGAAGTACATAAATAAAAAAATTGAAACACTTATTTTTTAATTACCCATTTACACGCCGAAAAACCTCGCAAAATGTAGATATATTTGAATAACAATTTCAAAACATATAAAAATTCGAGTTACTGTGTATCTTTCGTATAAAAATATGGGATACAATCACACAAACATTTGCTTGTTTTTTTTTCATCGTAAATGTCGTTCGAACATTAGCCAGAGGGGCCGTTTATTTTTTTTTAGCTCGCATAATGACATCCCACATTGGAAATCATTGCCCGTAATGGGTGATGTATCCCGGATAATCGAAATTCGGGAAATTCCAGGCGGAAATATCAGGGCTGGAAAAGCGAAGAAATATTTTTCGGGCGGAGAAAAATCAACGTTTTGACAGTCCGGATAAAGATTTCAGAATATCTATGTATGATTAAAATACATATAATTGTATAAATTATCTACGGTTAAAAACATTTACACGGGTTAAATTAGCATTCCGAAAATTAAAGGCAGAAATATTATTGGTCCTAGGGGTGGAAAAAGTGGGTTTTCCAAAATTATAAAAATAAAATGTTAATTTCCCTGCAATTTATGCTTGAAACAATTTTTGTTATGAGCAACCCTTACGGCACAGTATACATAGGGATTCACTATACGTACTCTCGTTGCGCAAGGGTACGGCCGGTCGAGGTGCGAGCAATGTTTGATATAAGGTCGTACAATTGGGGTTCGCATGTCCCCTACTTTGATCCGGTGATATCTATCTTCGCCTTCGATTTTTTTTATTACTAAAGTATATGTAAAAGTATGACTTTAAAATATCGAATGATCAGTAAATGTTATATATATATATATTTTTTTTATTTATTTATTGACAGTAACTTAACATTAATTTCACATTATGCATAGTACTACCTAACTAGGCAATGCGCGTACTGAGAGAAGCATCGTTCTTATAAGTATAACCGTCTCACTGCGCAACATACAATTACAATTATTTCAATTGAATTGTATGCAATATTACACAATATATAAATAATAATAATACTATATATATAAATAATAATACATAAATGTACCCTTAATAAGTAATACATATTTTTAATAATGGTAATTATGGTAATAATACACATATATACACCAAACTAATAAATAGATTTACCCGTTGTTATTACTTTTTAATGTACCCTTTTATCTTTATATTTAAGAGTTAACTGAAAATGTGACATAATTATTGCACGATTTGAAATGCATTTCACGTTCTGTATTCTCTTTTTACTGGTAAAAAATGAAGATATTGCACCAGCGTAATTTGTGGTCGGCCGTAAGCGCCATTTCGCATAGGCACGGGCGTCCCTGCCCTTTGTCTATGATTAACGAGTGTAATGGCGACAGCGAAAGGGCGGTTCCAAAATGGCCGCCGGTGAGCTGTCAGACGCACTCCGGCTGCGGCTGAATCATAACGGCCATTACGGCCAGCGAGACCACAGCCGACCATATTTGACCATATTATTGTACCACACCGAACCGGAACCTTCGAAACCACACGGCCGCATGCATAGTCGCGTTAGCTCATTGCCAAAGTCACAGCGCACGCATTTGTAACTTTTAATTTAATAAATAAATAAATTCGACGCCGTACCGCCTTATCTCCAAAGGCAAAATTGCAGCGGAGACAAAATTTGGAGGTTTGCATTGTTGAATGACAGCTGTGAACTGCGGCACTCTACGTCGCGCACTGGGGGCTTGGATTATTCCGAATCAATTCACTATTATATCTTTACATTCTTTCAAATTAAATATATATTAAAAATCAATCTTATCAATATTAAAAAAAAAAGATATTAGGAACCTTAGATTTCTGCCCTTTCTGCTCCGTATACTTTTATTGGAAACAGATAGATAGTCCATCTTAGGACAGGTGTTCAGCACCTGGTTAGATGGAAACGGTGAAGTTTCTGACACGCCACTAAGTGCGAATTTAGAATTTATCACATTTTCTCTTTGTATGTTTATAGAAAATGTTTTTTTTTGTAATAATTGTATTTCTAGTTGTAAATTTTTGTGTAAAAAATAAAGTAATAATAATAATTTAAAAAGTTTGTTTATTTATTTATTTCTTTAATAAGTATATTATGTGTATTTAACGATTAGAGACTTAAGTTGCATTAATTTGTGTGTATCGTTAGTGTGTGTTTGTGTATATTCGGGTTTAAAATAATTATCTTTCATTATTTTTAACAGGGTTTGGCGTAGGTCCCTTTTACTTACACTGTAGCACTTAATAAATAACCTTTCTTAGGAAAAGTAACTCTTACTAGTTAAAAAGGTAGCAAACCTTATTAGTAGGTTTTTATGTTTGCTAAGCAATAATTGTGAAATCATAGACACGTAGCGTAAAGACTTGTGCGACGCTTTTGTTTTGAAATTAATTTAACATTTTTATAAAACATTCGAACAGACATTATTTTCGTACCTCAGATATAAAAGCAAATTATTATTCAATAGTTTCCCGAAATTAGATAGATTGACAGGCGGCGTTGTTCGCTGAGGCGTGCCAATGCGGAACTCGCATGAAAAGATTTGCTTTCCGCAGTCAAATAAACTTCTGACTTTACGAAAGAAGGCGACAAAGGGATGTCGCCTTGTGTTCGGCAATATCGGGGGTAGATTCCACCCGGAACTTCCCAACTGCGGGCTATTAATCACGCCGACGGACTCGAGGCGAGGCGCCTCATACCGCGCACGCAGTGAGCGTATAACTGAGGTTGCGCTATACGCGATTTCAAAATAGCCTAATACTTAAACGGCTACAAATTGCTTCATTGTCATGGGTGTCGCTTGCAACGAGATAACCGTGACGGGGTAAAAATAATAGGGCGACTGTCTGCGAAGCGACTCTGTAGCTATGGCTGTGAATTAACGCTGTGAGCCAGTTACAGTAACGCGGCTATTCGTTGCGCTAGAATAATAGGGTGATTCAAACGGTCGCCTTACATCTACTAGATATGCAAATTTAAAAGTATCGATATTTTATTGTATTTGTGTAGTAGCGGAGTAAGTCCGCTAAATTTATTTATTTATGCATACAGCATAATGCGTTAGCTATGTTGATTTAACAGGAATGCTTCTTATTGTAAGCAGTAGGAAAGATATAGTTGGATATATTAGAATATATTCTAGGTATAACTTCTAAAACTACTGGGGCTTCAGTGAAAACATATGGGAGTGTATTTATACACCCATATGTACGCTATTAAAATGCATACTAAAACACGCACAAGCATATATTTAATAATAAACTGTTGTAAATACTAAAACAAATATAATAATAATAAACACTTTATTTGACAAGCGACTGCGAGGTGCTAAACGCAGCTACGGCACAGAAGGGTGGTCTCATTGCTGTAAAATAATCTTTAGCGGGTAACCCCGTGTAATAAATATGGACGTGTCTCATTAAAAAATTAAAGACGAAATTAAATTGTTAAATCATGAAAGGCCAATTTTAAATTTAGCCATTAAATCTGACTGTGCGAAGATTGATACGATGATATGATGTGAGTCCCAATTACTGGAAAAACGAATTCAAGGCACTGCGTCGCCGGATCTAGTAAGCAGTAATTTGAAAGTTGGATGAAACTATTTCTATACGTTTTTCGTGAGACAGGTATAGTTGTCAATATAAATGAACCCACTGAAAGGTGCTAAGTGAATAAAACTACATCCTCTCTGGGTTAGCTAGTGGAGATTGTCTTGCGGCAATAAGCTCGCCCCTCTGGTAACGAGATTGGCCCCGAAAGCGACCCTCGCTGCGCCGCGACCTCACTCGAGTAGCAATCTCCTCTTCCGCTAGATTAAAACGGCTCTGGACCCTTTCTTCGAATTAGAAGCCCTTTTTGTAGAGCAGATAGCCGCCATGACATTCTACTATTTTAATAGCTTTTCTTTGTCACTTTTACTGTCTTCCAGTACAATTTAGACATCTAAAACTTTTGTATGCTTGCCCCGGTGCATTATAGTAAAGTAATTTATTAGACACTAGCTGTTCAACCTTTCGCAGGCTTTCGGGCCACCTGGGCGTTTAAATTTGTTTCTGTAAAGGCGCCTTGGGCGCCCGAAACCTCGTGCCTGCGGCGCTCGGCAGAACTGAAAATAGTTGCGTTGATATAGAAATTCCTAAATGCCCAAAAATACATTACTAGAATGTTACCTAAAAAATTCCATCCCCTTATTTGTGATCAAACTTTGAATGATAAAAATAGTTACTGTGGGTCATCCTTAGAAGATAGACGCATGATATTTCGGTAGGATTTTTAAGATCTACAATTCTATAGTGCATTAATTTGGTGTATCTCAAATGGTTTAGTCAGCGTAAGCGCTTTAAAAGTGTCTTTTAACGACTTTATTATAAAATTCCTAGATTTTTCTACTATTTTTAATATTTTATCTTAACATATTTTCGCAATTTTACTTCTGGTTTCTAAAATTAGGGTCTTTACATTATTTGCCACAATCACTTCATGCTGAGATAAACCAGAAATTGTGATTTATTGATTTTTTTAGTATAAAACCAGTCTGAAACTAGTTTAATAAGAAATAAATAGTACGGTAATACTCATAAATGATTGTTTATTTTATAAATTAATTGCAAATAAAAAAATAACCTTTACACTATGACGTATTTTTTGTTGAATTCAACTACATTTCTACCCCCTCCCCTTCAAAACGCAACGACGCTCAGTTGCCAGACTTCCATAATCGTAGTCTAGAAACACGTCAAAACATAACTAAAGTAACTCTATAGTCAATGTGTTATAAAATCACGTGAGGATGGACAGTCGGTGATGATGAAGAGTTAAAAATGATACGACTATATAACGTGCAAAGTCAAACCTGTGACCGCTGATCAACAGGACCTTGTTTGACAGTAGATCAATAAGGCATTTGTCCTTATCAAATTATGTGGCTATGTTCGTTTAAATACCTACTGTATCCATGGCGAATTCGTCGGTAATGTAGTCCCATGCAAAAAATCCTTCGGGATTTAGAAAGCGGGAGAAAGGGCCCGCTATGAAACAGCGTCGTCGTTTGTTTACGATAAAATGCGAATAAGCGATAAAAGCACGGCGAGCGACGGAGCGAGACGGCCATAAATGATATTCCTGGCAGTTCGTCAAAATGCCGACAGATGGCGCCAAGTGCCCTATTAATGCATCTTTCGGCATCTGCCCGTAATGTTACGCAACGGCAACTCGAATTTCATATTTCCACTTGTTCGTAGATTTTTGGGCAGTAAAAATATACAGGAAAACATTTACGTCATTAGTAATAATGTTGACAAAAGTACAGTCTTTCGAGTAATGTTATCTACTAGACCATATATACATAGACAAACATATTTTTCCATAGTAAATAAAAATAGCATTAATTGTGTGTGTAGCATTAATCGCATTAAACAGCATTAATTGTGTAGCACCTCACTCGCTCCCTCCATATCAATATATAAAGTTCCAAAAAACATTTCTTTTGACAGTGACAGTGACAGTTCCTGAGTACAAGATCAAGCAAATCTCAAGTTTGTTCAATTATGGTAATTATAACAATGGATTATTTTAGGAAGAATAGGAATTCAAAAAATAATGCAAGTGAAAGGTTACAGGTAAAAATAAAGCTGTAACGGAAAAACGAAATATCTTTGAAAGAAATGCATCTTTTTAAATGGTAGAATTAACTTTTATTAGGTACTTATTATGTGTTAGTTATGTTGTATTTTGTAATAAAAAAAATACTACTGTAAATGGATGACTTTGACAAATGTTTAATATTTATTACAAATAAAATGGATTCAAGAAAAATATTGATAACTTAAGCTCCGAGTTAGATGGTTTATAAGTGTCTATAAATATTGGGTATGTTTGCTCGGTAATAAATACAACAAAAAAGTTACTTTCCACAAACTCGCGAGTATTGGACTGAAGGATTGGAACGAGCATTGTTGATCTTTAGGCGGACATTTTGAGATACTGTTAAGTCTTTGGACTTTACCGTGCAATTAATTATGCAAATTAATTATAATAAATGTTATTTCATTTATTTAACATTCTGAACATAGTTTATTAATGTTCTTCGTCTATAGTAACACAAAACAGGGTTAAAAAAGACTAAATTATAGATTTTTGAAGTGTTTACATTTTAATTTATTTACGTAAAGAAATAGTATTTAGAGTAAAATGTTAGTACCTATTAGTATAATAACGCCTAACGCCATAACATAAACATACGCCTAGGCATTAGGCGAAGCCAAAGGATAAATATTAATTGTGATTTATTTAGATTTTTATATGGCTGGCATTGGATATTTAATCATAAAAAAAAAATATTAAGATACCTTGAAATTATGTCTTCGACATAGTAAAGGCAGATTTTTTAAATTTAATTCTATTTCTGAGAAATTTAATAAATAAGAAACTGCGAAAACAGACACGCACGCTTTAAATATACGAAACTACAAAAATTAATACTATTTAAAGATTTTAGTGTACCTATAACTTAGATTAGAGCACTGATAAAATAAACTTTTCTTAATAGTGAAAAAAGTTTGCTACTTAGTTTAATATAACTTATAGTACGATTATATTAAAGTATAAGTAGCTATATTAAAGTAAATTTTAAATAAAATATTCTTTAAACATCTCCGTATTTATTAGGGGATGTTATATATGTATAAATTATAAAAAAGTGATAATACTATAACTACTTAAACAGCCTTTATTTATTTACTAAAAATTACACTCTTCAAAACAGTCGATCTATTGCCGTGTAACAATTTCTTCCAGATCATAATCAAAGTTCAATTAAGTCTATTCAAATCTATATATGAGTTCGATATCACTTCTAGTGTTAGCGTGTAGATTTGTATGTTCGACTTTCGGCAAATTTACAAATATGCATAGTAAATCGTCAATGAATTCTATTTTAGTAGTATTATAGGTATTTTTTTATTAAATTAGAGTACTTTAGACGCCGACAGATTAGAAGAAGAAACTCAGAACTCGCATTGCATTGCATTCGCTGTTTTGTTTTTAATCGAATGAAATGTATTAAAATTTATTGCTTTTTCGATGAACGGCGTCGATGTGCTTATGCAATCGATGTTTGTACGATGTGGAGTGATCGCATTCACTGCATTTAAACTTATTTATTTTGCTGTGAACTACGTCGATATGCACGCGTAAATTATATTTGTAAATAGTAGAGTAATCGCATTGACTGCATTCAAATTTGTTGATTTTCAGGTGAACCACGTCGATATGTTTTTGTAAAAAATGTTTGTATGAAGTGGCGTAATCGCATTCGCTGCATCTGAAGTTTTTGATTTTGCGGTGAACTATGTCGATATGAACCCGTAAATTATATTTGTAAATAGTAAAGTAATCACATTCACTACATTCGAACTTATTGATTTTCGGGTGCACCACGTCGATATGTTTTTGCAAATTATGTTTGTATGAAGTCGTGTAATCGTATTCACTGGATCTAAACTTATTGATTTGACGGTGAACCAGATCTATATGTTTAGGCAAGTAAAATTTGTATACAGTGGAGTAATCGCACTCACTGCATTGAAATTTCTCGGTTTTCCGGTGGACGGCATCGATATGTTTTTTCAAGTGATGTTTGGATGGAGCGGAGGAATTGCATTCACTGCATTTAAATTTTTTTATCTTTCTATGGACACGATCGACGTGTCGACTTACAGCGCTTTTGTTCGAAAACGACTTATTACATTCTTTACATTTAAGATTTTTGATTTTAAGGTGAACGCTATCAACATGAGCGGTAAAATGAGTTTTTCGTGCAAATGCCTTGTTACAGTCAGTACATTGGAATGGTCTTATATTCAGATGAACAACTGTTTTATGTTCATTTATTCGCCTTCTTCTCGAACTAGTATAATCGCATTCGCTGCATTTAAAGTGATTGTTTATTTTAACGCTCATCACGTTGTCTACTTCATTATTACAAACCCTGAGGAATGTGTCTGGTTTGATATCCTGTTCCACATCTGAGATATCAGTTTCCACTTTAATACATGCACTTTTTTCCACTTTTAATTCATTACAATGTCCACTTCCAAACAATTTCTTATGTGTGTCAAAGTAGTCTTGATTATCGATTTCTGATTTAATATCTGATCCAGTCGCTTTTTCTGCATCATTCGGTTGCTCTAAATAACTGCTGTTTGGATTGCAATCATCCATAGGAACAGTTATAAATGTGCAACTATTCACATCATCTTGTTCGGTCTTAATAATTTTATTTTGGTATTTCTCCATTTGCTCAGCGATTAAGAAAAACCATAAGATTTTAATTTAATGTTAGTAGATAACTTGTTTACTAGTTTATTCTAGTAGTAGGTGTTTAATTGTTTCATATTTGAGACAATGCATTATTACTAATGACTTTTTAGCACTGACATTTTGATGACAGTTCACTTAAGCATGGCATTCACAGGCGAACCAACCCCGAAGATCGGTCGTGTCGCGATTGGCGAACGGTGGTACCATGCACACCTATAATTCCTGATGATGCCAAGAAGTGAAAATTAACGCATAACCTGAAAAAAAGATCAAGGTACAGCACTACTCATCCTGAAATTAGTTCAGTTTCTATCAAAACTACTAAAATTTGGCTTTTCCTCTATATAAGATTTCAAGGCGGATCCGGAAGACATTTTATTTTACACAGAATTAGAACTAAACTATTTTTCATTTTGCCGAAACTGCGAAGATTTGTCATATAACGCTCTACATTCACCGATACCACGGATGCAAAGTTATTTTAATGAAACTGTTAACTGCTTCGATAAATTGACTCTGAATAAGTCGCAATATAAAGTGTTCAGCAACGATCTTTTGTGTAAAAATTAACTGTTCTAAATTCGTGTAGTAGATATGTATATTTAAAGATATAAAATGGTTTTGTTATTTTTGTTATTAACTTTAATACTTTTTGTTAGAAGAAACCTATTTTTGGTTTTACATAGTTTTTTTATCGATCCATCAAATGTATTTTTTTTTATATGTACTGTGTAAAATTGTTGGTTTGTCCAATAAAGATAAATAAAATAAAATAAAATGAAATATTTATAAGTCTACTGTTTCTAACATCTTTATCACGTGGATGTATTAGCATGATGTAATTGTTTATTACTCATATGAAAGACCGCCACCGCTTCTTACAAGCATCTCATATTTGAACCCAAGGTTATTATCATAACAAAACTATTTTCCTGTTTCTTAGACTGATATTTACTTAACAAACTATATTGAAAATATAGTGGAATCCAATTGATTTTCTTATATTCCTTAATAACCTCAACTTCCTCTTTTTCCAATTTAATAGGTCGAAATGATTCTGAATCTCGCTCGTTCATGTCGGCCTGCTCATTGGTTAAGTATCATTGATTTAATACATACTTAAGCTTTCTCCCCAATTAAACGGTAGTTAATAGTTGGCTTGAATTACATATATTATTAGAGTGAATATAATTTTCGAATCCATATATATTATTTTGTGGTCTTTATGGTGAGCAAAAATTTTTTATTATCGTTTATTTAATAACTATAATAAAATAACCTAACCTAATCCACTGACAGGCCATGATCAATGATGGCTATACGCAGTGTTGCCACACTTGCTACCGTCAGAATCGTAACTGCCGTATCTAAAGTAGTGAAATTGCCGTATTTATTATAATAAAAACCCAGAACTACCGTATATCGTATGATTTGTTTAGAAAAATGATAAATTCCTATTGCTAATGAAGTCACTAACTATCCCCTATTATTTTCTTCACCATAAAGTCATTAGGCTGTGTTTATTACGTCATACTGTTGTTTATTTAGAAAATATTTTTCCTTCTTTTTCGTCTTATCACACATGAATTTTATCGGTCATTCCCCGCAGCAGTGACTGATCCGAATACAGGTACAGCTACACAAGTATAAGTTGGCGCGTGGCAAGAAAACGAATTAATTTTGACAGTTCTCTTCTCAGCACTTCGTTGTTTCGTACGCAACGTCGACTTGTATAGCTGTAATTGCCGTACTTTCTGATACGGTAAATGCCGTATGCCGTATTATCTAATTAAATTGAATTGAATCGTCGTATAATACGGCATTAGCTGTATCAATGGCAACGTTGGCAATACGTTGCCCGCAACTATTGGCAGATAGTATAATATTGACCAACGCGAAGAGGGGCCTATACACAATGATGCTATCCAGCCATTTTTGAGAATTGATTTTTAGCATTTCTTAGCAATTACAGGTAATTGTATTATTTTAATAGCGGAGGGGGGGGGGGGGGGGGTGAGCTCTGAATTTTTGATTGTTTTTTGCGTGTATGTCGCACTCAATTCTCATATTTTCCGTATAGAAACTGTCCTATTAAGCTGGCAAATATTTATTGAATGTTTTATTTATTCATTTTTCCACGAGTAATTTAATACATCGCCCAAAAACAATATATTTACAATTACATTATAAACTGCATACACACTTTTTATTCTAGATATTTAAATTACATATACAAAAATAAACTAATTTAGCATGAGCATTTAATACAATATATAAAATTTACTTCACGGTTATTTTTTTTTTCATTTTATAATGTAAGACATACCCATTCTATACTTATTCTTTCCAGAATTGACTTTCTTGAATTGAGGTATATTTTCAATTTCCTTGAACTTTTTTGGAAGTTGATTATGCCAATAAGGCCAAGTATGCACTTGTATTACGATATTTTGCAGTTCGAGGTTTAACTGGCTGTGCATCAACTGCCCTACATCTTGTGGTATGGAAATGGATCGATTCGTGGCCAGCAATTTCTTTCTTAATTCGGAGAAATTCACAAAAGGCTTCTTGTACATAGATTCCATACACTGTTAGAGTATGCCGAGTGATTTAAAATATGATCTACAGGATTCTGACGGATTAGTGCCCATGATTGCTCGGATAGGTCTTTTCTGAAGCACGAAGACTTCGTCTAAGTGGGAAGCTGTTACTCATAGAAGCACTCCGTACCGAAAGTGAGACTCCATAAAAGCATAATAAACTGATAACACACATAAGGTATCTTGCCCTTGATAAAGCATTTAATAATTTAATTTGTTATCAAAGAATACACCTAAAAATATATAATTAGTTAATTCAACGGGATAATTTATCTTAAGCTCGGAATTTCAAGAAAAATTTAAAATTACCGTTTAAGAAATATTTAAAAACATTTTATATACCTTAAACCAATCTTCGAGTTCATTTACTGATGTATTTATTCTGCTATTAAGTATTTCAATATTTTTCGCTTCATTTTTTTTATTTTTATTCAATATGGTACGTTAAGAGGTTACAACAATAAATGATATAATAACACTGAATGACTTAAATTAATATAATATAGACAAATTAAACACCAGTCATTTATCAGCCAGTCAGCTCTGAAGTAACATGGCTACTCTAACTAGGTTAAAAAACCTGTTCTAAGAGCAGCCAAAAGGAAGTTGCAGAAAAAATGAAATATTATTACGTTCGCGAGACGTTACTAATAACAAAGGGGATCATAGGATAAATATCATAAATACAAATTATTGCGCTAGAATGGCAGATTCAGACATATTTAAACTAAGGTCCTTAATATAGATTATAAACAGTAGTGGCTTTAATATTGAGCCTTGTGGGACTCCAATATTAACAACCATAGGTTCCGACAATTCAACAGTGTCTACAGAATCTTTTCTAATGTTAGTTATTTGAACCATTTGCTTGCGATTTTGCAGATAGGATTTTAAAGGATCTAAAAAGATTTAAAGATTCAAAAAGATCACTTACACCGTAATTATTTAATTTAGCCAGGCGAGTATTGCTCTGAACATAATCAAAAGTTGCAGAAAACTGCTGTAGAGTCTTTTCATCGAAACACCTGTTGATATTTTCAGCATTTCAGTGTTGCATGTTGTGTAGACTTTCGTTAGGTACCTAAATCCGAATTGGGTGTTTGAGAATATGTTGTGTTTGTCTCTATATTTTTTTCAAGTTAATTTGGAAAACACACAAAGTAAACAAAGGGTCGGTAATTTTCAATATTTTGTTTATCTCCTTTTTATTAAGCGGAATCACCTTTGCGGTAATTTAACTATTCAATTTTAGTCTCAGTCAGGTATATTTCCAGAACGCTATAAAAATAGCGTTCTGGAAATATACCTGACTGAGACTGAAATTGAATAGTTAAATTACCGTAATTCAATAATATTAAAGCTGACCTATTCCATTTAACCAAAATCTTTTCGAAGTAGGCTAGTTAAATTTATTACGATAAAACGTACCTTAAATTTTAAACTACTACTAACCGATTTACTGTTATGAAATGAAAACATATTGTAAAGCATGTATTAATGAAAAGAATAAATAAATATTATTATAATTGTACTACTAAGCGTGAGTAAGAAGTGAAACAGGCGACGGCGCCATCTGCTTGTCGGCGACAGAAATCGAATGCGTTCGTCCGTTCAATGCAAATCGAGCGAAGCGAGTATCAAAATGGCGGCGTCGGACGCTCGGCCGCAACCGACAAATTTATTTCTGGACCGGACGCCTCCGAGCTGGGTTTACCAAAACCTAACATTAAAAAAAACAGTTTTTCTGTAATTAAATTAACTTTTTCCTACAATGAAGGTTAAGTTTAATGAATAAAAAATGTATGCACATATACAATCGCACATTTCATCCAAATGTCAAGGGCGGCTTTCCAACACCTGTGCCTTTGCCGCCCCCTTAATACCTATAAGAATAAAAAAAATGTATGAAACAATACTTCATGATATACAGGGTGTCTCAAGGTCAATCCCACAAACTTTAGGGGGTGTCTAAGTTCCCTATTAAGAGTAAGAAATTATGTAACGAAATGCGAAATGCGAAAATCAAAGCAAAGTGGCAACAGTGTTGCCACTTTGCTTTGATTTCTAAATAGGCAGTTCGATGACGAAGATCAATATGAAAATAATTTAGAGTATATTAGAGGAAAATATTTTTTTAAATATAATATTAAATGTAGCATACAGTAGCATCAGTAAAAGAAAGGCTTGTTTTTATTTTATTTTATTTTTTTAGAAAATTTTAAAATATTATATCAGGCTAAGACTTTATACGGTATATAAAACCTGATTGTTAGGTAAATGAAATTATGATGCAAAATAAAATAATATTTTGATTCCTTTTTAAAATATTTCTATAAACGTTTTAATTTCATTATTAAATAATATGATAGTAAATGTAAAATGCCCATGGGTAAACCTTTAAAAATGAGTGGCTATTAATGAATGCATTTGTAGTACGCCATATTCATTTTATTTGCCAAGTATCGTTAAAAATCAATTAAAAAATGAACAATTATACTTAACAACTCATCTATGGAGGGTTGCCTAATTTATTACAGTATGTTCCAAGACCATTTTCACAGATTCGTTTGCCAATGATTTTCCCCGAACCTAGCTGCTAACCCGGTGCGAAGCCCAGGGTTGGACGGCTGCTTAGTATGTGTGAATAAAATTGTGATGGTTGCAAAGGCCTCTACATAATGATTGTTTATTTATTTATTTTTTAGTTATCGACTTTAGGTGATATTAGCAAAAATATTTCAGCGAATGCCATATCGTCTGTGCGAGAATAAAAACACGCTCACTTTGTCAGTTTAGAAGCCATTCGTGACAAGGGGAAAAGAAATTCGTCGTTTCGACGTGAACTTATGGGAATAATGTTCATCTAGCCTTCTGAATGGTTTAACTTGGAGACCTGAAATCTATAAAACCATACCTACGTGTCGTATATATGACATCCCAAAGTCCCAAGGCCATCTCGAAATGTTCCTTATTATGAAATAAGAAATTATATGGAAAAATACGAAAATAATTGATCGCCAAATTATTTTTTTTATCTGACGCAATAGTGTAAATTACCACTTTATTTTAAGACGCGGCGTGACGAGTTTCGTATGGCGAAATTCAACAACAAACAGCTGACAACCTTGACCTTGAATGAAAATACGAGGGCACAGAAGAGCGAGATGGCGATAAACATTGGCTGTTATTTTCCCATTCTTCCGTGTGACCGCTGGGCACATCGCAGCGTAGCTATTACCGTAATCGTTTAATATTATCACGCAATAATGACGAATTTTCATATGCGGTTTTCATAAATATTTCTTCAAATCGCAGGACCAATTTACTGTTTTTTTTTTTTATTGAAAATGGTGGAAAATGGATCTAGGGATAACTACACTAGCGTTAAGATAGGGAAAATAATTAAAACCAAGTTTGCATTTCAAAATGTATTCATATCGAGTTGATCATTATTGCGATTAATATCAGATTAAAATCAGAAAATATGAAAAAATACTAAAAAATTATAAAACTATTATCATAAAAGTCCTAAAAGAAAAAAAACCGATTCAAAATAAATTACCATATTACGTAACTCTAGTTTGTTTGCTCTCTAAATAAGAAGTTTATTATATCTATCATTTCTTAGTTTATTGATTGTAGGTTTATATTGAAATACGAATGATTAGCGCTATCATTTGATTGTCAAATGTCAGTTTCATACCAAAAAATTGTTGACTTTAATATTAAATATCTATATTATTTGAAGGTTTACAATAATTTAAAACAGATTTTTACATTGTTATATAAATAAACAATTATTCTTTAATTAGGTACAAAAACTGCGCGAAGTCGTTCGAGAACTGCATATTATATAAATAGTTTGTAACAATTTTAAGATCATTAATCTCCATGTCAAAATAGGGTCGCGAACGTTAACAATAAGTCCGAATTAATTGTTTAGATTTGAAAATGGTCGCATCAATCATGCATGATTAAGACACGTTTAAATGTCCTATTCGACACCTCTGAATAAAAACACGATAAGTCAATTTTTGAAAATTTACCGGTAGCCCATTTTCAAATATAGCCAAAATTAAAAAAAAATTAATACGCTAAGAAGCCCAAGTAAGTATACCCTGGTATTTAAAATAATTGCCAAATATATCACCCTCTTATAATATGACTCTTGTTAGAAACATCTGATTAATGAATTAAATTAACGTAACGCGGATACTGACATTAAAATAAAATAGAAATTGAACGGAATAAGACTAAAATAAGGGGTTTTAATACGAATACTATACTAAGAATGTAATTATTATTAAGTTAATAATAATCCTCGCTGTCAGCCACTGCGAACAGAACGCTCCCAGCCAAAATTGTACTATTTTCAACACGAAGCCCTGGTCGTTTCATCCAGATCCAGAACCACGCGATCAATAGAATCTCTGGAACAGAACAACGCAGTATAACGCAGTAAAGCTCGCCAAAGCCTTAATAATATTGCAAAAAAATGTCAAAAAGGCGAGTTACCATGTTTTGCCTCGACGTATCACATTGCAATGTAATCTCGAAAGAGTAATGATGTGACAGCAGCTACGTCGCTTTGTTATGAGGTCATGCGTACAGGTGAGTTATGTGGAAATCCGACATATATTAGTATATCATATACGATCTTTACAAATCTTTACATAGGAACTTATTTTTAATAATATTGGAGGATTCTCATTTCACGCACTGCCTTCATGCGAAGGAACTGCCCCATCTCAAATAGGGTTTAAGTATTAAAGTGCAATGGTTTATTGAAAGTTAGTTTAAAGACATCAATCTAACTATCTAACCTCAAAAATATAAAAAAACAAACATTTTGTAATAAGATCTAGTCGGTAGGAAATATAGTATGATATTTGTTACTTGGCTCATAGTTTCATGGTTACAATTGCCTTCTTACTTGCAGCTTAAACAGTTCACTAACCTGACCCACAGCAATTTACGACTTTCCCCCATTTTCACTCCATTCTTACTGCATCTAAAATATCTTCTTTAATTTGACTGTGTATAGCCTCGTTTTAAAAATAATTGCTATGGCCTAGGTCATGTACAATTATTTTGGTCCCTACTCAACTAGGCCAATTGTGCCTGTCCTAGAGTCAGGGACTGTACATACTAAGCTATTACATCGCCCATATGCAAAAGTTATTATTCTCACAATTATTATATATACAGAGCGTGTCATGTAGATAATAAACTCTCTAATAATACTAATAGGATTGGTATATTTAGTTGTAATATGAATGAGTTAAGCGACAATTTTTAATTTCAATTGTTTAATTGTTCTTTCACTATCTATTGTTAAAAAATATATGTTAAGTATTTTGTTTTGCTTAGTTTATAGTTTTTGCGAATTACTGTTGTTGCATATTAATAATATTTTTAACAGTGCAAATATTCCGTATTTTTGGCAAATAAAATAAAACTGTGTTATCCACAAAACTTACAGGGGATGTATTCAAATCATTCGACCGACCGAAATTTTCGAATAGATAGATGCATTTTTTCAGCCAAAGCGAGTGGCGAGTCAACTTCAGAAAATGGCCGACGCCTCGTTATCGGTTCGCTATTGCAATTGACCCTAAGAGGCTACAGGGCTGGGACGGACGGGCAGATATACCGACTATGTTTCTCACCATTTTGGTATGGGAATCTAAAAGTATCGAACGCGTCACTATAGCCACACCCTAAGCGCTCTGTAAAAAAACCTCTGTACAGCGTTTGTATGTGAATTCTACCTCTCATAGGTTAGGTTTTTTTTAACGGCGTCTAGCTGGCAGACAAAATTAAAACCGTCAAAGAAAAACGTTATGAAGTGGAAATTCCTTCGGGTTATTGCAGTCGTAAAAAGACGCGAATTACTCGAAGGGCATTCGAAATGGCTTCGCGCGTTAAACCGCTCTGCCTGACTTATTTTGACGCTTGAGGGTAGTTTTTTCAAATTGAACTTTATTAAGCTGTTACAAATATATTGTGTGCACACTCGAATACGTGTAACTTGCCACAAGGTGTGTAAACGCAGATGCGTAGTTATTAATATATTAATTAGGGATAAACTAGGAGATATGAACAAAATTGAAATAATAGTCTTATATACATAATGAAAACATTCATTCACATAATTCATTCACATAATCACATGTGTCATGTTTATGATATTCAAAATATACGAGGCATTTTATATATATTTACCTGTTACATGTATTGTTTAAATAATGCATTTTGATGATAGAATTTATAAAAATTAAAACATGAAAGCAGTCGAAGGAAAATTCATAAAAATATATTTTTTTGGCTGATGTCACAAAAGGTGATTATTTATAAATATATATTTAAGAGGATGCAACTCAGTAATTTCTCCATACAAAAGTCATAGTGTCGCGACTCTTTTACTTGTATAAAAAAAAAATAGAAAAATAATAGTGGACATTGTTTAATCACACAATTATCTGAGTTTATCTAGTGAAAAGCATATCTCCATAAATTTTATCAAAGCTTAAGACTAAATAAATAAATAAAATAACTGAATAAAAGAATTGAGCAAATAAAACTCACTTGTTGATTTCATGAAGATGCAATTCCAAGTAAGTTTTTTTTTTTTAGTTATCTTTACGGTGAAGTATGGTTACAGGAATATATTCCCGTTACTAGCCTTCATATTATATCATAAAAGATATTATAATAATGAAACATTAAAATCGCAATTATGTTTTTGAAGATAATTCTTTAACGTCACAGAGTGTTTCACTTTCTACAAGTCGTAGGATGTGATAGAACGATTCAACACCACGCCCAAAAATTAGGGAAGAGGCCCAAGCATTAAAACTGCCTTCCTTCTCTGACAAATAGAAATTATCCTGCTTTCGATATCTCGCTCAGATTCGCAGGTTTTCCTCCAGGTTTTGAGGGTTTATCGGCGTACTTCTGTCAGCAGTATTTAGAATTGAACGCTTTTATACCTAACTCTCTGTAAAGGCATTTATTATTATAATTTAAATTATAATTAGAAGTTATATCATGGTAGTGTTTTACGATTTCGAATATCGTATGAAAACGAGTGTCGAGCAAATTAAACGGAGCGAAGTTGGTCGCGAGTTACGACCTAAGAAGTGAACACTGTAGCGTTTATTATAAGGGTCGACGTCAACAAGCTATGAATCGCTGTATCGGCTGTATCGGCGCTGTAAAATGTCAAAATAATTCAAACTTACCACCATCTGTCGCAATTATTCTTTGGAAAAAAACTGTAATTCTTCTGTCAACTGTAATATATAATACACAAAAAAATGTATAAGTAAGAATAATTAAAAAGGTTTCAAAACGAGGGAGCTGTAATAAATCAATTCTTAAAGAATTAAATACACTTACATTACCTTCCCTATATATTTTAGAAGTCTTTGCATACATTCACAAATATAAATATCAGAATAAATTAATACTCGCCAAAACCAAACAAAAGTATTAAAAAAAAAATTATCAAAAAATTACAGAAAATTAAAAAAAAATAATATGAAGACATTTTATACTAGATTAAAATAAATGCCTTTACTCAGCAAAATGCCTAATGAAAAATGGTAAAAAAAATCCTTTGCTTTTAAATGACACATTTATCTGAAAAAAATTGGGTCTGCGTCGGACCTGACGCTGGAAGTTAAACTTCTTTGGTCGTTCGCACACACCCACTCACACCCACAGAATAAATGAAATATAAGACATTTTTCTCTGTTATTCAATATATTTCTCTTCAATATACTATTACAAGTCACTTCATTATTATACTATACACCTATACATTATCATTATCAATAATTTCTTCTATAATCATTCTTTCATCTTGGTTATTTTCTAGCTGTTCATTAGAGATCGTACTGTATTCCGAGAAAGATACAATCGGTTTATGATAACTAAAGTAACTAGCAAATATTCTAGATTCAAACTTCTCAAGATATCTACTAAATACAGTATCGATGATCGACAGATAACTAGCTTCAAATTTCGGAAGGGACTCTACAACGCGACAAACGTATTTCGTAAATAAAGCAATTGGACTCTACAACTCGACAAACATAAAAATTACTCCTAACGCCTGACGCGGTTTCTCGGCCAACATCCCATCCCAATGAGGACAACTTCAATACTCTGCTATCTCTGCCACAAACCTGCATATATCTTTCGTATCTCATTTTTTATTATTCCTAATAAGTATATCGAACGACCACTTTGCAATGCCTAAAATGGCAATGCCACCACAAGTGAGGTTTATTTTTCATCAGATGACATTACACAGAAAAAAATATCTTGTCCTGTCAGAGCCTGAAGGGCTCATCTGACAGAAACTCAGTTTGGAATTATGTTTTTCTTAAAGTGGCTTATTCCTTAAATCCTTAAAAATACTAACGTCATACATAACAAAACTTAAGTAAAAATTATGCATAATTTAATGAATAATTATGTGAATAAATAACAATTTAATTATTTAATTACCTGTTTCAGATCTAATTTGGTTTTTTTATTAAGCTTGGCACTCTTGATAGCCTTAAGCATTGAAAAATTTTGGTATCAAGAAAACGCATACCATAAACGTTTTTATATTTGTCAGAATTATGTATTACCAGTACAATTTATCATGCAAATAAATTATCTATCTATCGTACTAAAGATTTGCTCATAGCAAGCGAAATGAGTCAAACAGCCTCGTCCACTGTGAACGCATCCTTACACGCCCGTCTGGAAGAGTCAAAATTACGATTGAAGCACGAGTGTGTAGTGGGCCTTATTAAAACGCTCGCAAATATACGGCCAAGTTCATGCTCACCTGCGAATGCGCCCGAAGGGGGTAGCAAGCAATAACTGCGCCATTAAATTGTGTAGTCTGATTGGTCGTTACGACTTTGCAAATTATTACTGCGATTTATAGCGCGCATACAAATTCAACGGGAGTAATAAATAAATATGACTTGTTTCAAGTGTGACTGCTCTGCGCACGGTTATTTGACAGCGTAACGAAACGCTGCCGTGCGCTTTCGAGCCAGAGTGGGCTGCAGCGAAAGTTACAGTAAGTATGTTTGTTTCTATACATTCAGATATTGTCCATATTTTATGTATATTTTATGATTATTATGTATAGGGTGATGATTTTAGAGGCGTGGTTTTCAAGAAGTGATAAAACGCATATAATTTGATGTTATGGCTAAGAATTTAGTTTTATTATAAAGATAAGGGTTTGCCATTATGTTTTAAAAATGATTTCGGGTAAGTGGCCGCCGCGGCTGACTCGAACAAATTCCAGCCGAGAGGCCCAATTTTCAACCACTTTTTGCAGCAAGTTGGGCCGTAAGTCAGCAATAACGCGCCGAATATTCTCTTCCAAGGCGTTAATCGTGTCCGGCTTATCTGCGTAGACAAGCGACTTCACATAACCCCACAAAAAATAGTCCAGCGGTGTTAAATCGCACGATCTTGGAGGCCACGCCACGTTGTTCAGGAGTAAGTCTATTCATTATGAAATGGCAAACCAAACTGAGCATAAATCAAGTGACAGCTGTCAAAAACACCAACTACGAAAAAAGTAGTGCCAGATTGAAAACCACGCCTCTAAAAAAAAACACCCTATATATGCACTGCGTGTGTTTTGTGGTGTTTAGTGCGAATAACATTATTATGTATTTCAATACAGGTGAATATTTACTAATGCACATCCTTCTGACCAACTTTTGTTCTACAATTTTTTCAATGTGTCAAAAAAGGTAAGTAAAAAACAAAATCCTATTGGCGTTTAAACGCATGGTTACCCCCTTCTGATTGGGGCGGCCGCTGCGCGATCTTGACCTCTGCTCACTGCGAGCGAACCAAACGTTTCCTGGGATTTTATTTATTTTGTATGGAAAAACATATGTTAATATTAACAATATTAACATATTTTTTATAAACTTTTCCTCATTCACATCCTTTTATATGTTAATATTAACATGTGAATGAGGAAAAGTTTACCCTGTATTTTGTTAGAAAACTATTATTAAAAAAAAAAAATAACATGTGTATTTTTCATTTTTTTTGGACGTGGAATGTGGGCCCTCATTTACAAAAGGTACCAGCTTCTAGGCAACTATCTCCTCAATGACTCGTCCATTATTGACAATAACTTATCGTCAATTATTGTAAATAACGTTTTTTATTGATGAGCTCATGACAAAAGAGATTAGAACCATCGCGCCTAAAGAGATACTTAACTTTATCTACAGTACGGGACTAGAGGGTGACCTATAAGTGGATTTAAAAGTAAAATAGTTCTGCAAAGAACACGGTCCACAGGGGGGTAAACAAACCCCCATATCCGCTAACATACATAACATAACATCCTTTCCTAAAACATTTTTCATTTAATGGGGCTGTTTTGATGTTAGTTTCTCTGATATTCATTATTTTGAGTTCCTCAAACAGTTCTCTTAAAGAAAATCTAAAAGATTTTCTGAAAAGTAACTTCAGTATACACTTTTGTACTAACTCTAACAAATGAAGACATTTTTTGCTTGCACAACCCCAACCCATAATGCCATAATGTCATAAGGAGTGGCATAAAGCATAATTTAACATTCTTTTATTTTCACAATGCTTCAATGCTTTTATAACTAATAATATTTTTCTAATTTTTGATGACAAATTATCCAACTGCTTATGCCATACCAAATGTTTATCTACTATAACTCTTAAGTACTTCTCCGTTTGAGAAGCTAATTGTAGGTCATAGATCCGATCAAACACACCGGTGAGTTAAATAATTAAGTGCAGGTTGTCCTGCGATGGTGATACTAAAGGGTAATACTAAACCTTAGGTTTTTTCAGCAATAAGTGACAGTAAATTTGAATCTACCCAATGTAATATTTTCTCTGATTTAGATTTTAGGGACTCCCATGAGTTATCCTCTAAAAGCATCACAGTATCATCTGCAAAAGATAAAATACTGCATCCTATATTAAAATCAGAAAAAGTTTTTATTTTTTATTTTGTTCGTTTGTTTGTGAATGTTTATTTGTTCAAAGTGTGAGTGTAGATTTGGTGGAGTGTACAAAGAGGGCGCAAATAACCGTGCCAATAGATCCGCGCCGTGAGATCGTGGTAGTCTAGTAATTGGCCCAAAGGTCGCGGGTTTGATTCCGCACATGGTCCTACCATTACCACCATCTCCCCTGACTCTAGTACGGGCATATTTGGCCTAGTTGAGTAGGGCCCAAAATAATTGTTTATGACCATGACCTAGGTCATAGCAATTATTTAAAAAAAAAAAAAATAGCAATAAATGTGAATAATTGAAATTGTTTTTAGGGATGTTCCAGATATAGACTTTGCTTCATCTCCAGGATTTAATTTAATCGTAGCAAGGAGTCTGTTCCTCGCTGATCTGCGGTCATAGACAGCTTATAGAATCCAATCACGCCTCTGAGGTAGTGTCGCGGGCTGCCGGCGAGCATAAATCGTACTACCCTCGATAATCCCCGTCCGGGGTCAATTGGATCAATTGGGTCCGTGTTGCCCGCTACAAAGAAATTCTTATTCCCCCGACATGCCGCGGGGTTGCCAGAACCACCATTAACCTTTCGCGCGGGGAATTATGCACACTTTGCGCGGGAAACTTCCCAAGATGAAAATCGTTGAAATTAAATTAATTACTTTCACGCGTGCGGAATATATAACACCAACAGGAGTTAAAACACCGAATCTAACGACTACAATTTGTATTATTTTAATTATTCAGTTTTTCATTTGGCATAATGTCATATTTATGTTTATATATTAAGGTAGGCATTTATGATAAGCTGTGTATAAAAAAGTCTAGTAAAATAAACGAAAAACAATACAGTTATGCTTATTTTAAGCTGCTAATTCACCACATTAATATTTCACGTATTAATTGTGTTATTTTACTAAATCTATAGGAATAAATAGAGAGATACATACTTGCCTTATCAACACATTTTAATTATACAGTCACATTTGATGTATGAAATTGCTGTATTGAAAAGTTCAGATTTATTTGTATAATTTTATTTATTTTTATCGCTTTTTTTAAAAATCTATAGGGTTTTAGGTTTTAAAAGGTGTGGCATGATATACAAATACCTAATTGAGATTTAAATATGATAGAAAATACTACCTGGATAAAAATCCTAAGTGGATACTTGTTCTGTACTAATTTGGCTTCGTCCGTTGTTTTTAAATTTGCCTCGCATCGACTGCAAGTTGTATACAACTCACCAGTGGGGCTAGTCTGAAATCGACTCGCCGCTCGCTGTCGATTTGGCGTTTGTTGAAGTGCAGTATTGCGTTAGACAAACGTCAAACTGACTGCGAGTGATTGGCGAGTCAACTTCAGACTAGCCCTGTGGCATAGCAAAGAGCACTACCAGCAGACTGCTAAAAATCTGGGATAGAAAGCAAAGCCAAAAATACTGATAATAAATGCCTAGACAAAAGGAAGTCAAGGAACTCATAGTAGGATTCTCGCAAAAAAGACTATTGAAGAACTATTGAAGTTAAGCCGGAAACTAATAAGGATCCTGACCAGAACCTTAACAGGCCACTGCAAGCTGAATAAACATCTGAACAAATTAAGCCTATCGACCGACGACAGGTGCAGACTTTGCCCTGACTTGGGGAATGTTGGCCCCTCACTTTCAAAAGGTACCAGCTTCTAGGCAACCATCTCCTCGAGCCAGAAGAGATTAGAACCATCGCAGCCAAAAAGATACTCAACTTCATCTACAGTACGGGACCAGAGGGCGAACTATAAGTGAATTTAAAAATACAATAGTTCTGCAAAGGATGCCGCACACAGGGAGCAAATAAACCCCATATCCACTAACATATATTGCAGCATATACACATATTTTAAACTTTGAACATCAAGATTTTCGGTTTTTCTTTGTACAGGATTGAGCGGTTGTGGTGGAATATGATTTCAATGAGTACTATTTTGATTATATAAGACCTCTCAGTGTAATCTTCTCCTCTAAGATAGTTTCGTAGGTTTGGGCTATCACCAGGTGAGCAAAATTTTTCAAGGAACCTTTAGCTTTACACCTCTCTGATGGTACAACGAACGCACGCTATCGAAAATAACCAATCGGGACACCTCTATCATCGGAAGTTCGTGAACGTTGTACAGGATTAAGAAAGCGGACTGTAGCTTTTAATGAACGGGAAGGTTCACAGGTTTTCTCCCTGTTTCTTGTTAGTTTTATTTATTTATTGAACAGGTTTTCCCGTGTACACATTACAATTGAAGTAAAAAATTAACCTAGTAAAAGAACATTAATAACAAAAAACTTTAACAATAAAATAACTAAAACTAATCATGAAAAATACCACGTTTAAAGTTAAAATACTGCCTCAAGGCAAACAATAACAAATAAATAATTCACGCTGATCTCAGAAAGGCGTAATAGAAAGCAGATTTTTAATCCCATTGGGCGAACAGACAAAGATATCACTCAAATAAAAAAAAATGGAATTTAATAATTCGACTGCTCTCCCAATCGGACTATACTTGTATACACGGTAACCGCCTAAATAGCGTGTGCTTCCGCGCTCTAGTCAAACGGTCCGGAACAGAGAAACCAATATCTCTGAGTATTACGGGACTCTCGATGAAACTGCGAATAACTTTAAAATATGGACTTGCCGCCTAAACTCGAGTGTGTTAAAGCCTAATATCCCTAATACAAATGCTGATAAATGGAAACAAAATGTTGCCAGTAATAAAACTGGACAATTTGCGGAAAGGAATAAATATGATTAAAAAGATATATTTTATAGGGTGACGTGTTCGGGCATTGATATGCTAAACCCGGCGCGTGATCGGATGAAAGGGGCGCGTCGAGTGATCAGAGAGAATAGAAGCCGCAAACATCTGCAACTATGTACTGCGTCGAACGCTCTCGAAAAGTCCTTTGTTCGCCCTCCGCAGACTTATTGTCGCTGACAGGACATAAATCCCGCCAAAATGGTCGCATCCTCGGGATCGGGACGCACAGGAAGGGGACGGGAATAAAATCGTAAAGACCCAATCATCAGCACTTTCGCGAGGGGAAACACGTATAAAATTGTGTATTTAATTAATAAATATTACAAATCTCCGATATTTATTTAAAAGCGACGATTAACCATAGGAAAATTCATGCGCTGTCGTTTTAGCGGCGAACTAAATTATGTTTATATTTATATCGATTATCAGCTTTACCCTAAGTGTTTCAATGAGCAAATGTCCAAGAAATAAATAAAATATTACATATTCGCTTTTCGTAAGTATTTTTGAAGTGAAAACTTCTATAGTCACGGTTTGGGCGAATTTTGGATGGGGACAAATGAATTGGTCAGCGTCACGACATGCTAGTCTTGCGGTTATCACGTTTTTTTAAAGTTTTCATGACTCAATGACTGACTATGTTTTTTTATTTAACAGGTAAAACATAACTGTAACTGTAAAAATGTAAAACTGTGGATTTTTCAATAAAGAATAAATAAATTAATAAATAACTACGCCGCTCACGGGGGTATATCCCAGCTGAAAAGCCAGTCATTAAATATTTTAAATATTATTTTTATTATTTTAGTTCTTTATTAATAAGCAACATCCCATGACAAATCGTATAAAGTTATTCCTAAATATCTTTTTTGCTGGCCAGCTCTGGATTGTAGAGGTTTATAGTGTTTTATAGGTAATTACTGCAAGATGTTAATTTTTATTAAAGATTTTTTTTAAATTTTAGCGAATTTCCTCCGGGAATTTTAATTTCGGCAACCGGGCGATCGATCAAAGCTTGCGTGAAAAATGGGCCGTTTAAAAGTGTGCATCATTCCAGCCCGACCATAACTTATAGACTTCGCCGGCACCTGCGCCTGTCGCCCATTCAGGTGTTCTGGTTATGAGCGATACTCCGTGCCGGCGCCGCCGCCGTTGTCTATGGTTTAGGGAGGAGCGCACTCGATTGCTGGACTCGAGTATTTTTAGAGAATATTTAAAAGGTAGGTAACTTATAACTTTTGAATTTATATTTTTAACGTGTTAACTGCAGCATGTATTAGGATGAACTTAAAGTTAGCAATATCCTTTTACGATGTGATTCTGGGTATTCAAATGAACAACTTCTTAAATAAACCACAAAAACTAGTCTAAAAATATAAAATAAAGAGTCCTAAAAACATTTTAAAGTATTTTATTAGGCGCATGTGTAAATTTATTTTTTCTTTATTATAGTAAGTAATAACGGCATGAAGATGTTACAACAATACATTATGACATAAAGTTGAACAAATTTATTATAATGTAGACAAATTAAATACAAGTCATTTACTTTTGGAGTAACATGGCCACTCTCTAGGTTAAATAAAAAATTGTTTTAAGAGAGGCAAGCAGACGCACTTTAGAGCTAAAGTAACTTCCTAATAATAGGAAAAATCATAAGATATGACATAAAATTGTATAGCTACATACAATAAATAGTGCACATTGTACATACAATATATACACTGAATAAATACATTAATCCAATCATTTTGTAACTTAACAACTACTACGTAAATTTACAACAAGTTAACATAAAATTACTAAGCTAAAATTACAAAATTAAAAAAAAAATGATAAAGTTTTTATTATTTTAGCTAATCTAACTATTGCAATACGCTGCTCACCAGATAAATGCTTTTTTTGTTATTCTTTTTTATCTAATTAAAAAATGTATATAAATAATGTATTTAGATTTAGTACGTACGTTGCCAGAACCCATTTAATATATTGTGTCTTTTTTTTTAATAAGAAAATTGACGTATTTAAACTTATTTATGATCTAATATTTCTTAAAATTAAATGTATTGATTTACTTAGTTTAATTAGAATTTTGTTCTCATAACGTAAAATGACGATAGATTGATCGATTGTGCTGAACGCACATCCTTATGAGCACGCGTCCTGGCGCAGTTATGTTAGGAATGCTCACGATGTCAAATCTGCCGGCCCATTCAGAGGCATTATTACTACCCGCGCGAATTACAATGACAATTTATGGCACAAATTATATTCATAACGCAGCCTAAATTAATTTATAATATTCGCAGAACGCCTCCAAGCGTTCGCCATTGTTTGCGATTCGTAATATTTCATCCGAATTGCGTTATTAGTTATTACTGATTTTATTGATCAAAAATATTAGCACTTGTGAGTCGGATATATAGATATTATTTTACAGGTGTAGTTCATAGTTTGACCAGAGTTCAAGATGAATTATTACAGTAGATAAGATTTTGGTAACATATTTACGATGATGAGAGTCGAGTAAATAGCTTCTAATATAGAGTTGCCATGCGTCCCGGTACACCGGGACATGTCACCGGTTTAGAGCCTCGGTCCCGGTTGTCCCGTTTGACCCACCATGTGTCCCGGTAAACGGATAATCATGGTTTTATATTATTGCTAAAATTATGCGAATAATCAGTATTTATTTTTGTGTTAAGTTCAACTATCAACAAACTATCTACATTCAGTTAAAAATATTGGTTGTGTTAAGTACCGCTTCAAATTAGTTATGTCATAGAGATCTTTTTAGGTTTTTTTTATTTTTTAAAGAAGCAAGTCCGTTGGTAGCTCTTGTCCCAAATTCCTTATAAGTGGGGTCCTAGTCTGAGTTGCCAATCGACTCAAATCTGTCGAAGGCTTACCGTTTGGGTCGACTTTCGAGCGCCGATTGGCAGTCAGACTAAACCCGCAGGCGATTTCGAATATTCCTCAGGGTCGGTCCTATCTTAGGTATGTGGTCGGAATCCTACCTCGTCGCCATTCTATATGCTCAGTATTGCTCAGTCAGCAGACTCTTCTTGCGTTGCAGGAAGTCTACATTCTTCCAGATGCAGCTGATGCTGTCCACGTGGCAATGGATCCTTGTCGGGACGCTTTGGTCCAGCGCTATATCCTGCGATAGATAAAAGCAAAATAAAATTACTGAAATTTTTGATCGAAAAAATTAGCCCATAATATGTTTTGATTAATAATTAAATCATATTAAAATTTAATAGGTACCTAATCGTTGCCCGGAGGGCCGATAGATAGATGTGAAAACCAACTAATGTTAAGGATTTTAATTTACAAATAATGAAATTTTAATTTTTGAAACTGTAATTTATTTGAATATTAAAAAAAAACCATGTTATTTCATAGTTTCAAGTTTTCACTCCTGTCGGCAATCCTCAATGACCTCAATCCTTGTGGGTATAAATATATATACATATTACATATGATTTTTGTGCAATATTTCTTTTAGTTTATTTACGCGTGTAATTGTTTAAAAAAGTTTCTTTCTAGTTTAATACTGAAATAATGTCAATTAACAAAAATCGACGGTCACTGCCTTCTTTGGTACAGACGGCTCGTGTTGGTTACATTAATTTGGTGTTGAGATCTCGTAAAAATAAAATAAATATCTATTATTTGTATAAATATTAATACTGTTAATAAAAAGCACCAAATCAAAACCTTTTAAAGAATATTATGTGGGTTTTTTCAGCCGACATAGGCAAATTAAACTGTATAAATATATAACCGCATCGCATAGGCCTTTCTACTTTATGTCGAAAGAAGCGAAAATTGCATAATGATCTATGCAATATAATATGCGCTTTTACGGAGCGAAATATCATTTTTCATGGGCTATTTAGCGGAGTCTTATCTAATCGCATTCCAGCCGAGTGACGCTTTCGTCCGCCATTTTGTCGGCGTGGATTGTCCCTCACCCGACGGGCGCGCTTTCGGACGAACGTGAACTCGGTAATTCAATTTTAAATACTTTTATTTCCTTAAACTGGGGAAAATACATATTTTAGCTACGAAAGTTATACACAAATTGAAATACTTTGATACCTAAATGTTTTGTTTAATTTACTTACAATTGAAAACTTTAGTTCCCAGTCCAACAAAGGAAAAATATATGCCTTTACTTATATAGTTAATGGAATATAACGAGTAGGTAAAAGATGTTTTTGTTTATCGACTATTTATAATAGCAATATGATTTGTTTAAAGTACTTATACGTTTATTAATAAAAAATACATGTACGAGGTGTGATCAAAAAGTAAGGTGACTTTTTATTTTTAACAAAAAATATTTATTCATTCATCAATATTTATTTCGTCCCCTTCAAAGTAGCTTTTGTCCCCCTCAGATACAATACACTTGTACCAACGCTTTTTCCAATCCTCAAAGCACTTCTGATAAGCATTTTTGGTATAGCCTTCAGCTCATCCAGTGATGCGGTCTTTATGTCCTCAATCGTTGCAAAACGCCGTCCTTTCATGGGTTCCTTGGGTTTCGGGAACAGGAAAAGTCACAGGTGGCTAAATCCGGTGAATACAGTGTTGTTCTTGGCCAAAAAATTACGAACAAGCAATGAGGTGTGCGCAATCAATTGCATTATCGCGGTACAATAACCATCACTGATTTTTCCACAATTCCGAGCGTTTTTTTCGTATCGCTTCACGCAAACGGCGCATAACCTCAAAGCAATACTCCTTATTAACTGTACAACCTTGTGGTAAGAACTCCTGATGCACTAGGCCATGATAATCAAACAAACAGTGAGCAACACCTTGACATTTGACTGAACTTGGCGTGCTTTTTCGAGGTTCGCCAATGGTGTCTTCTCGGCCTTCTTGGAAGAGTTTATACCACGTGTAAACATTTTTTTTACTTAAAGTAGACTCACAGTATGCCACTGTCAACATTTCAAGAGTTTTAGAGCACTTGATTCCATTTTTTACACAAAATTTAATGCAAATTCTTTGATCCATGTTTTTCGACAGTAGAAAATTGAAACAAAACACTTCTAACCTTAATGCCTCTCACACACAATCAAAAAATGCTATATTCTTGAAACTTTTCAAAGATGTTAAAAACAAGTATATCAATATAACAAAAAAAACGATGATCGAACGGACGTAGCCCGCGAAATTTGAAGTCACCTTCCTTTTTGATCACACCTCGTATACTCGTAAATAAATAAAAATTGTATTGCTGATTGACATTCCACTTTATCGGCTGAGTTACAAAGGCTAAATTAAAGGTTTTACATGCTTTTATTTAGCTCGCAATGTTTGCTGTCTATTTGGGTCAAATCTTGCGAGCTGAATCAGAACCACTTCCTGTTATAGTTGAGATTTGACATGATGCTTCAGTTCCGATGACAGTGCATTTTTATGGTGAGCATGACCTGATTCAAACCCCAGGATTGGCTCTAGAGGAAGGAACCCCTCAATGGTCAACAGCACAGACGCGAGATTTTTGTTTTTGTATTGTGTGTTCACTCCGTTACTCCGAAATGGCTTAAGTGATTTCGATGTTTTTCATGTGACAATTTCTCAAGGTCAGTAACATTTCATTTTCATTAAGGATTTATCTCACTCTGTCTAAAGGTCGAGAAAGGAACAGAACGTCTGAAAAATTCGCAATTTTCGATTATTTTTATCTATCGAATAATTTTGAAAAAGCTACACAGAAAACGTAGGAGTATTTTTAGGTTAAATTTGCGGTTCAATAGAAAAGATTTTTACACTTGTTTAAATTAAATTTTCAACGATTTTTTAGGCTACCCTATCTTTACCAATTGATTTGCGTTTCGCTCACTTTAAATAAATGAGTTTTGCTTCGCCCTTAACCTCAGATTATGGCCTCATCCCTCTAATATTTGCTAATAAATACTTCCCGTCGCCATAATTCAGTTTATCCAACGCAGCGCGAACAAAGAAAAGCTAGACTTGCAAACTTAGCACTCGACCAAAGCAGAGAGCCCGCGACACATCCGAATCGCAGAAAAACATGGCTGCTTCAAAAAATGCGAATTTTACAGGTCTTCAAAGACGTTAGGAGAGATACGTACAAGATATATGAATAATATAATTTATTTAAATTAAAGATAATTTATTATTAATGTATTAAAATAATATATTCTTAATGTTAAAAAAAAATGCTCAATATTTCATACAAAATGGGAGGCAGCGGTTTGTGTTATTTTACACCTTTCCGTTCATCGTATGAAGCTTATTTCATCAGAATCGTTCAACTTAATACCAACGCCATCTTAATGAGAGCATGACGGTCGTGGATAAACTATAACTGGCCCTATTGCAAACTGCTTGGAGACCCTTCCAGTAGAGACCAGAGACCGAGAAGGGTCATTTTTAGTAGGAAGCCGAGGGTAGGGTATTTCCGCGGCTCGAAGAACCAATCGCCTTAAATGCGAGATCAAATCCGCGAAATCAAAAATGGTTTTTCTAAGAATAATACTTCTGGTCATCTATTACTGCGTACCCCCAATCATAATAAAAAAAATACTAAAATCAACCACTTAAATTAGCCATAATCCTATGACTATTCGCCTTTAAATGCTATAAAACCAGTGTATCTTGGTGCGAGTTTCGACTGCAAATGTCTCACAAGCTGTAATGAATGTTTTGTTTGTCTTGTTACCTATTCCAGGCAACAGTGTTGAAAAAATAGGCGAAAATTTACCTAACCGGATTTGACCCACAGGGGTTTCGAACCAAATTCGATATACTATATTCTATTTCATAATTTGGATTTCTTTAAATTAACAAAAAATGGGTCTGCGTATAGAAGTATAACTTAGAGCAGATGGTCTAAGTTATACTTAAGTTTATGATAATTAAATTAAATAGCTAACATTACTTAGTATGTTATGCCGTGGATCGACTGTGTCGCTGTGAACATTCTGTGATGAGAATTGAATAAACGAACGAAACTTAATCAGATAATAAAATGCATACAAACGTATTCAACTGTGGACGTTGGCTCTCGGACTAGACGAGCCATTGCAAATGGCTACGATTCTATGGCATATAATTGGTTAATTGCGCGTGAACGAATGATAAGAGTTTGTGCAGGGAGCAACACCACCAGCCCACCACCACCATTTCGGGAATAGACGCATCCTCATTACGCCTTTTTGATGTTAGGTATTAATACGGATATGAACTGTAAAACATTAACAGGCGAATCCAATTTAAAAAAAAAACTGTTTGTAGGTATTTTTTTAGTTAGTCCCCGTGACTTCGTCACTCGAAACGGGTCGCTTTGCACTCTTCTAAGTAGTGATAGCTTTCAGATGAATTGTGCATGCGGCATAATCGTTTAATTCAGGGTTTTTTCCGCAACGTAACGACTTTTTGGGTTATATTCAAGTGGTTCAAACCGGTAAATGATATTTTTGTTATTAAATCTGTTTTCAACACCATTTGCCTAGGGAAAGGTATTTTGATTATAAATTTGAGATCGTGGTAGTCTAGTGGTTCAGGCGTTGGTAGTTCAAAGTCATACCATTTTTAACGCTACATCTTACCTGACTCTAGGACAGGGCCATTTGGGCAAGTTAAGTAGGGAGTAAAATATATATAGCAATTATTTTTATAAAATAAAATAATAACTCCCCCCCCCCTCCTCCTCCAATAACTCCCCAATATTTCCACTTAATTGATATCAGTCCCGGTCGGAGCCAAACCATTTATGGCAACCCTACTCAATTAGCATCTATTCTAATTATTTCATGTAGTAAAATATTAAAAAACAAATAGTCCTTTTTGTACCTAACGGGGGTAGGTTTAGAACGGAAAGAAGGTCTTCTTAAGTAGGTAATTTGTTAAGTAGGATTATCAAGCACAAGTAAACCTTCGAATTTTCTTTCCGCCTCGCCGGTAAAACATTTTCGAAAGTTTCGTGAAAAGCTCATGAAAAATTGCTCGGGTTTGCATAAAACATAAATTATCTTTCATAATCGTACTTTGAACATAGAAACATTTTAAAATAGCACCATTACTAACCCGCCTACTAGGTGATGGTATGTCGTCATTCATTTTTAACCAGAAAATATAGTTTTTTTCGCATGCAAAATATTGAACAGTTTAATAGAAAATTAATGTTTCGATAAGATAGTAAGATTACCTATGTAAGCTATATTTTTGGTTTGTTATTGGCCCTTTATATTCCATTAAAACTAAGGATTAAGTATCATTTCATTCATATTAGTTGTTTTTTTATTTAATCGAAAGTATTCGTAATTTTAAGTTTTTTACTTGTTTACCAAACAAATTTGAGTGCACGTTTTATTGTTATTATTTTTCAAGTTTTCACCTTTGGTAAAAATCACAATAAGTATGCTTATTTTTTCAATATAAAAAAGACCGGGAAATGTTATTTTAACCCGTTCCTTGCGTTATTTCCTTACCTATTAAGGTATCCATCAGCATTTGTATTAGGGATGTTTGGTTTTATCACACTCGAGTTTAGGCGGCAAGTCCATACATTATTCTATTTTTTTAAAAGTTATTCGCGGATTCATCGAGAATCCCGTAATACTAGGAGATATTGGTTTCTTTGTTCCGGACCGTTTGACTAGAGCGCGGAAGCACACGTTATTTAGGCGGTTAGCGTATACAAGTATAGTCTAATTGGGAGAGCAGTCTTTTTTTTTACTTTAATTGTAATGTTTACGTTTAATGGGAAAACCTGTTTAATAAACAAATAAATAATAAGATGTCTGTTACTTCTGGGGTGAGTGCAATCAATAAGACAATGTGGTCAACATTTTGTCCAACATCAACCTGCAAATGATGTTCACGCGGGGCATCAATTGCTTTGCTCACAATGAAAACATCTGCATCTTTTGCTGAGATTGCTTCCATTCCAGCACTCTAGCCGCTGAACAAAAAATATATATAACGAATATATAGACTGAGATCCAACAGATGATGTCTCCATGTCATCAGTCACCTCTGGCGTTGATATTTTTAATGTTTAAAACACTTTCAGAGTAGCCATCTAAAACTACTGCAACATTAGATTTGAAATGCCGTCGAATTTACCAGATGAATGTTTCATAACCATCATCAAATACCCCTTAAATATCAATGGCTTTTTCACTTACCTATTGAAAGTAATATTCAAAGTGGATTTTTATTATTTGCCTGGATTTTATTACTTTTATAAAGTTGTGAGTTCATAACTAAAGCAATCGCGCAAATTATCCGGACAATGAATGGAATTCTCTGAAAAGGCTGCGTTGAATCAACTTCAATAGTATCTTGACCTCTTAAATTTGAGGGATACAAAGTCTTGACATTTTTTTCCAATTTTGTGAAGTACCTACTTCTTCCACATACTGTCTCGGCACTATAGCAGTTGACGTCTTCAGAAGCAATCACTCCAGATGCAAGTGAATAAATATATCTGTAACAAAAATCATCTTATACCCACATAACCTACAGGTTAAGTAGTAAACATTTGTCACGGAAATCTGTTAGCCAGATTTTTAATTCACTACAAATAAACTACAGAATCTTTTTTTTATGTAAAATTATTCTAGGAATATTTTTTATAATACATGTCATCTTTGAAAACTTTGCGATTTTGTGTAAAAAATTATAAAACTTGAAAAATCACTAAAAATAAAGGTTTGGTGGGTGAAGCAGGGTAAGGGGTAGAAACTTGTTTTATTTACCAATACTAGTTCTCAAACGAGTGTTAGGTATCCCAAAGTTTCAAAACTTTATAAATTATATCTTTTATTTGCCATTTTTTGCTCTAATTCCAATGGACTATAAAACTAATTTGTTTAATCGATGAACTAACTCGCTATTAATAGTGAACCAGTTCAAGGAACGGTTATGTTTCTATAGTCATTTATTCCTTCCTAATCGCGTTCAAGAAGTTTAAACTTGTAAAATGTAGAATTGTCCAAAATTGATATTTTTAACCATAGCTATATTTGTGAATGTGTTTCAGGGGCATAAACATAAACCAGATATGTTTAAATTTAAATAAACATCCTTTGCGTTATAAAGAAATTGAACTACGAGTTTCGTTTCCAAGTTTGTTATCAATTCTTTCCTAATTTGTCTATTATTTCCATTATGATTAAAGTTATTGGAATAAATAACATGAAAATTAAACATAATTCTAAACATTTTTCCTGTTTCCCTCTTTTCATGTTATTTTTAACCCATAATATAAATTATCTTTTTATTTTAATATTTTTTTAGCGTAGAAGCATTTCGCTTCTCTTCGCTTCATTTTCTGACTACTTTTTTGGTATAGTTAACGAATAACTTATTAAGTTGAGTTATTTAAATAATCTAATCGAATAAAGAGTTTTTGACCTTTTGGCACCTAGCCAAACTTCAATCGTGCCTAGATTTAACCAAAGTCTTTGATACTTTTGCGGAAACTAAAACTAGGAAAAAAGATTATAGACTAAATAGTCTTTAATAGTTAAAATTGTATAATAAACCCTGTGAGTCTCTTGCGAATAGGTTGCAGTTAGTAACAGTGTGGGTTCTTATATTATTATACTATATTTTGTAAATTGTACAAACTTACAATACCTAAACACAAATTTTGCAACCATCTCTACCAACCATCCAACCATTTCTAGGTTAAATTTTATACCATCAATCGTTGACTGAACTCGAACGTTCGATGTAATAAATGTCGAACGGAATTCAGTGTGTCAAATTACAAACAACGATCTTGGAAAAAGATATATAGATACGGCATGTCATACAAATCGTCTGTGTGAAAACCCGACACCGACGATTCCCCTCGCCGCCCGCCGCCATGCATGTCTCTCGCCATGCAAAGTGGCGTACTTGGCGTGGTGCGTTTTCACCCTCAGTTGCTGTATCTATATGTTTTAAATTTTAAAACATCGTTTATTACAAACGCCTGTTCTAAAAGTTGATATTACCTGAAAAAAAATATAAATAAAAGCTGTTTAAAGGTTAAATATTTATTCTAGAAACTTATCTAAAAAAAATCATACTTATATTTATTATAGCTTTAATAGCTTTATTTTTTGCTGTTATTATTGTGTTTGTGCATTCTGTTTTCGACCAAAACCAACTGTCTTGATAAACATACTAAGTCATACAAATGTACTTAGTACTTTTATGTATTACTGTTTTAATTATTATTGTTAGGAGTCATTTACAAAAAAAAATGCAATTCATACTCCTTAAATTTGTGACTCGTATTTTGAAAATAACATTTAAAACATTTAAGTGAATTCAAAAACATCAAATGGGTTTTTTTCAAAACAGTGACTTCATAGAACGGCTTACAGCTATACATAAAGACATGGTAGTTACATAAAAATACATTAATCAACAACTTAAACCGACTACAGGCCTCTCCAATTTAACAGATACGTTTAACAGAACAAACTACGATCTAATTTATAAGTGATAAGTGCGTGAGTGTTGTAAGCTGTGAGTATATTAGGGTTTGGAATGTAAGAGAGTGCCATTGTGTATGTATGGAATGGTGTATATATACTATACACGGTGACGAGAATACTAAACTAACCCGTCTGAAGCATTTGCTGTGTTGACGAAACAGTCCGTCCGTTGTCAAAATATTTTTTAAAAAATGGCCTAATTACGGGCGCTTACTAAAATGCTTATATTAGAAAAACTACGTACGTCATCTCGACAAACTGCACTATTTTAAATTGCTTATGAAATACTCTAAAATATGGTTTTATTACCAACTATATACAAAATGTAAAAAAAATTAAATTAAAATGTCAAAGTTAAAATATTTTATTTGGGAAATTTTATTTTTATAATAAATAAAAGAACATTTAAAGCGATGACGCTTATTATATATTTTTTACTTACGTTCTTCTATATCATTTAAAACTATTTACAAGTAATTCATATCTTTAACCATAAACAAAAAATATTATTTTGCGTAAATGTTTTGTCACATTTGCTACATTCATAGAGTTCATTTTTTGTTTTGTATAACATAGGGCGTTTGTTTCGAGTAGCAGACAATGTCAAACAAACTTTTTGTTTTTTTTTACAGTCTAAGCATAATAAATTTGACTTTTTGTGTTCATTAATTGCGATATATATCAAACCGTATTTATTAAGGATACACTTGCAACTGTTACATGTAAAATTAATTTTCCTTATTAATAGAATGGGTTGTTTCACACTTTGCACTATTTTTAAATTTGAATCTGCATTTACACAATGTTGGAAGCCTGAAATATCGGTTTCTAATTTAATAAATTTAGTATTTTCTTCTTCGAAATAATCACTTTGTTGATTTGTTATTTTGTTTTTCTGGACACCAGAATGACCTGGGTTTAATAAGGTTTCATGATTAGGTTTACATGATGGCTTGTGTTCACCGTCAATATCACTGCTGGATGAATTCCAATCAATCGCTCGCTCATATATTTTGTAATCATCGTTTGCTTCTGTTTTTATATAAGATACATTTAATTTTCCATCCATACTGTATTATTTCGTACTGTAAACTACAAAGTAGGTATATTAGGATTTTACATGTAAATGACAATGATGATAAAATTTATTAACCAACTTTGGGAAGTTTTCAGAACTAACATTAACATTCGAAAATCACAAACAATATATTTTTTTTTCTTGAATGTCAATTTTGAAAGTAATTCCAGTCTGGACCACGATTTTTACTTAGGTACGTGTTTTTGAAACGTCAATTGCTGCTAGAATCTTCTTCGTCATTACTGAAATAAAATAAGGAAAAAGAGAAAAATATATAAAATAGTTTGTTTGACTAATTTAGTATAAAAAATTGTATTTTTTTTTTCAATTGTTTCAAAATTGTCATTATAGTCGAATGTGGAAAATATTTATTTCTCTTGATTAGGTATTACCAATATGCATGCAGCTGACGTGCGTGTGACGTTTCCTCGCTATGCTATGATACGTTTCGACGCAGTTAGGGGTTTAGGGGTTAGGTTTAGTGTTTGGGGGTTTAGGGGTTAGGGGTTTGACGCAGTTAATTAATTAATTCCAAAACAATATGTTGTGTATTTAATAATCCCATAACAATATGTTTACAAAACGTCTCATTTATTTATTAGAAGTTGTTTGACTATTTGAGGAGTGCGTAACGACATTATAAAACCTTGAACGCTAACAAAGAATAATTATTAGTATTTATTTTACTAGGTTATATGTAATTCACTACTTCGTAAAATATTGGAATTTTACCTATCATAAAAATTCTTATTATGTTCCCTTGTGTCTGGAATCCATCATGAGAGATTTGTTTGTTATTACCTGGTGGCTACAAGACTATAATAACCAGAATTTTATGATAGTATTTAAATTATTTATAATTACATAATATTACACTAAAAATTGAAAACAACTACTAGAAATATTTACTACGCTTCCTACTACATTAGGTATCCTCACACCACGGGTTCAAATAGGGATGAAATTAAGTCTTTATTGACGATTTCCTATTAACCTTAGCTTTATCACTCTGTCCTTGCCTTACAATTTTACGCCTGTAATATTTTGGAAAGTGTTTTCACTTTGCCAATTCCTCATTGCCAGGATGTCTTCGATAGGAATGTTTTCTAACCATTTCTGAGAAGACACCGCAGAGCGTACACAAGGGTAGCTTCTATACCAGCCTCTTTTAGCACTGATCTCACCCAATTACTAATAATTGTTCTGGATACTGGCTTCGCTTCCCCCCTTGTTGTAATAAAGTGTTCTTTAAGATTTATTATTCTTCTTCTTTATTGTGACCGTAACACTAAAAGACGCAGCCAGTACACCGGATCAATGTTTTTAATAGAAGAGCTTGACAATTTCCAAACTGTCTGTCTTTAATGGTGTCTGTTTTTTAGCCAAAAGCTGGCCACAATATCAAGGTATTCCCTTCATCTATAAACTCACTAACGGATAATCTTAGAAGAGTTAAATCATGCACCCGACGGCCTGATGCCAGAAGCAACAGAATTGCTGCTCTGCAAGGACACCTCGTAAAAACTATTAATATTAGGTGTATTGTCCTTATGGAACTTTTTAACCATATTAGCATCCCAAATTGGGGTTTTTTGCGGAGGTGGTTTAGCCAATGAGATAGCTTTTAAAATATGCTTCACCAAAAAATTTGATGAGATATTTAGCTCTGAAACAAAAGGTAGCGATGACCAAATTATGTACAGATTGGCCAGAAATCTTGCTACTTGTTCAGCCTTAGGAGTGATATAAATTATGTTATTGGTCGTGCACCACTCCTTCCACTTATTCCACACAGGTCGATATGTATTTAAAGTAGATTGCCGCCAGCCCGATGGTAATACTTGTTTTTCTTTGATTGACCAAACTTCAATTATGTTATTCCACCCAAAACCTCTAAAGGCCAGCAAACATGTCCCTGCCACAAATGGCACCACACTCCACACACACTACACATTATTTAAGTTTAATTTATTAATTTGTTGTTGTCAACCATATTCATGTTTGGTACATTTTTTTGGCTATTTAAATGTAGTGTGTAAAAAGTGTAGAATTGTAAAAAATAAATAAATAAAATGATTAAATACTTTATGCTGGATCACTTGATATTGCCATGAAGTCATTTATTGAGTTTATGATGGGCGTGCTAACATGAATCTTGGTCCGTTGTATACCTACCATAGAATATCTAATCACTAAGTCCCAAAATGACTTTATGTTGTCCATTTCATCAATAATTCTCCATATGTATGAATAAAAAAAGTTATCTGCCAAACAAACTGTCGCAAGCCACTCGTTACGGTTACGTTAATGGTTTACAATGCTACAATTTATCCAAATGGCGTGTATTGCTTCATTCGATCCGAAGTAAATGTGAATAAGGGAAGTGACGAAATTGGCACGGCAATGAATACTTGGATTCGTAAGTTACCTCAGCCAGTCAATGAAATTGCGATTTTTACACACACTCAGGACAAAACCACAACCGATAAATTATTGCATATGATACTATTGAAATGAAGTTTCTAGAAATTTTAGAAGTCGATAGCATGCATAGTGCTACCAAAAACAAAAAAAAAATGTCTCAATAATAAAATAAAAAACCGTTAAATGCGACTTCAATTCCGGTGGATCGATTTTATGTTTGGTCTTAGATTTATTTTGAAGTACGTTTCTTTTTAATTCTTTATTCAAGTATGTAAAATCAAAGCATCTGTGACACTTGGAGCCATTTTCACCAATCCCACCTTAGGTCTTCCCTAACTAAGGAACTCTTAAGCTTAGGTTATTCTTTTGACGTTAGGGATACTTACCTTTAAGGGACTCTTAGCTCTAAGTGAAGTTTGGTGAAAATGGCTGTCAGTCACGGGTTGGGCGAAGTATTTCCCGTTTATAAAGGACGCTCAAATTTTAGCAACCCATTTTAGACCCAAGCGCCGTTGTTCGTTGGGACAATCTGACAGCTCTCATCTCCTTTGTAATAAGGTCATGACTCTTGATTCGAAAAGGACAGAGCTGCCACGTTTGTTGACGACTGGTCATAAAGCTGTGTCTGGATCACTCTGAAGACGTAACATTGGCCACATTCAAGACAGTCTCTTCCTGTTTAATAAAATATTGGTATGATTCTGAAGAAGCATTTTAGGGTCAAAAAAAAAACAGCATTAAAAAATAAGGAAATGTTTATTGAGATATATTTACACTAAAGTAGTTTGTAGTCAGTCCGTGATTCATTACTATGTTTAACATTTAAAAATTAATGCATAGAAATATTTATAAATTAATTAGTCATAATCTAACAATGGTTCAGTACATGAACATTATTATACAGTTACATAAAAATAGTATTGATCGAAAATTATTTAATTATTTTAAGCAATAAATATAATGGACATTGAAGCAAGGTTATAAAAATATAAACATTATTACATGCGGTAATTTACACAAAAAAAAAAAAAAACAAAATGTAGGTTGATCAGTGTAAACTCGGTTTATAAAAAGATTAAAAATATGTGTACCCACATTAAATAACAAAAGTTTTTAAATTTAACTTAAGGATTTAGAAATTAACCTGTAACCTGTAATTGCAGCAACGCGCAAATGCAGACGTTAGCGCTCCGATTGTTGCAAATTGAGATCGCATCACAATTTCTTAAACGTAAACAATAATTAACTATAAAAAGTAAGTGGAAACACCTTAAGTCTGGCTGCGTCCATACCAAAAAATATTCCTCCCGCCTCAAGCTCGGACGATCGTTTTAATGTTTATGAATGAAATTTGGTACTCGAATCGGGAGAAAACATTGTTTTACAATTTCGCTAAAACTTAACAAAATAAATACTATTTTCTAACATTTCTCCGCACCAATTTTGATAAGTAATATGCAATGAAGTTCTCGTTGTCACAAATCACCCATTATATCGAAGTATTTAAGTTAGAACATCGTAAAACGACAAATGTGTTAAAGGCTACTCGGAGCTAAATTATATTAATTAGATCACTATTTTTTATGTATTCAGCAACTTGATACAACCAACGACAAATTGTTTTAACAGACAGGTTACTCGCAAAGAACGACACGTATCTGTAGGCAACACAAACACGACACGTGTTAATTATGTTTCTTTGGGTAAAATTCACCATTATGAATCGATTGCACGATGAAAACAGACTGCGGCGACAAAACATCTTTGGGAAAAACTCAAAACTTGGTTTAAGAATAGACTTGTATTTATTTAATTATACTTATGCGAGTAACGATAGGTTGCTGCCAAGTTGACAGCGTAATAATGTGGCTATGCATAAGGGCGTAGACGTGTCGATCGGTCGCGTAAAACGCGAATACAACAAAATTCACATAAATGCAATATTACCCCAAACTGACATTGAGCCCAGCTGTCATAAATTAGTTTGTGTGTTTATATGGAATACTTTATATGAACGACTTGTCTGAGGGCATGTAATTTATGTATTGTAATACTAGGCTCAAAATTACGACATTGGACTGTCGTAACGAATCTATATGTTTGGGAAATTTAAAAAAAAAAAAAATCTACCAGAAGTTGCTTTGGGCTCGAAGGTTCCGAATATTGCGGAGTACGGTCCAACTTGGTATGTGATCACATAGAAATTCAAATTGGTTCAAAAACAATTACACCCACATTCGTGCAGTTACATTTTATCATTTTCAGCTTACGATCGAACTGAGGTTGAAGTTGAAAATGAGCAAAGTCGCCGTAATATAAGTTACGCCCCTTCGTTCTAAACCTATTCAATTTAAAACAACCAAACTCAAATTTAATTATACTGGTTACGAGCGTCGTCAAGCGGAATCTGATTCTTACAACGGGTATAATTATCATCGTCACATTATCAGTTGTATCACTGGGACATTGGGAAAATGTGTAAATTAAAATTACGTCAGCGTACAATCTCGTATTGGCTAAATTAAGTTTTTTTTATTTCTTATATAACATAATCTTTCGCTATAATTGAGTCAGTTTCTAGTCAATCAAGTATAAAACGGCAGCGTAATTGGGCATACCCTGGATGGGTTACGCCCAATTATTTTCTTATTAATATTAACTAATTAATTTCCTGTCATTTTTCTCCGAATCACACGGTCTTGCTTATTAGCTAATTAAATTGTCTTAATAATACAATATTCACAATTAGAGCTTCGACGAATTACAAGGAGACAAAAGTAATTAACCAATTACGAATTACGCGACACATAAATTTTGTCATTTCGCAGGGAATTTATTCGTAAATATATTTTATTATTGTGTAAATTGATTAATAATGACTATGAAAAAACCATTAGGTATACGGGGAATACCCGAGAACGACTGAGCATTATTTCAGGGGGTGCTTCATACAGGATGTACCGATAAAAAATACAGCCGATTGGCCCAACGATTTCAAACATGATTTGTATTGACGTTATAACGACATTCATTATGGTTTCGAGAAAAAAATAATGTAAATTTTACGTGATTAATGTTACACAGTTTTTGTCGCACCGCCAGCTGATCGTTTATTCATGACGCTAGGTTATTGACCGTTCGGCGCCTTGACCAAACGGGAACGAGCGTGGCAAAATGCAATCGATATCTAAAAGGAATCACACCGGCGCTTTAACAAAATTAATAAATTTGTGGTTGAAATATTTTCGCATTATTATATATAGTTTCTTACTCGTAATAGGGGACATAAACACTCGGGACAATGTGTCAAACACATCTCTGTTGGATTTGAAACGACGACGATGAATAAAATTACCCTTGAACATTTTCTACTTTAAATAAAAGACAACTATACAAAAATCCATAGTAAAAAAAGACAGCTGGACTATGCATATTGGAAGCCGCCATTTCAAATATACCCTTCAGGCACAGACAAATCAATATTTGCAAAAGATTATTTTTTTTAAAAACCTAGCCGCTACTGGTGTTGCCAGTCAAAATGTAATTAAAAAAACTGGAATGTCCATATACATGATGTCCCAAGACCTTTCCTTTGGGGTGTTTGTGTTCCCTATTATGAGTAAGAAATTATATAAAAAAAAATAATAATGTGATAATTCATATTTTTTTTTAGAGATGATACAAATTACCGTGCAATGCGATAAGGTAGCCTTGACCGCGTTACGCGAACATTGACTTGAAACGAATGGTGCGGAGACAGCATCAGCATAACAAAGACATTATTACAAGAACCATTTAATATTATTACATAAAGTTTATATTTTTTCCTCTCGGAAACCATGATGTATGTCGATATACAGTCTTTACAAATAATACTTACTCAAAATGGCAGGAACCGTTGGTTGGATTTTCATCGGAAATGATCTTGGGACACGGAGTATATTTATGTCGCAGGGACTTTTAACGCTATTAAATTACTAAAATCATAGTCAGTCGGCTCTTTAGCAATATTAAGAAATTAAGAACGGATTACTTCAAAGTCCTTGCGATATATACACATTTTTCGCATTCCCTTAATTTCCATTGCTTCTCAGATTCCCACAAGTACCATATAACACAATATGGTACTTGTGGGATTCCCCAACAGTTGTTTGGTTGAGTAAATTTTAAACTTAATCTGATAGCTATGGTTTTTTTTTTGTTCAGTATTCGAAACCCAACCAGGTCAGTGTGGTGTAATGATCCCCTCACGATGTCAATACTCTATTTAATTACTAAAACATTCAGTACTAGAGTAATAGAATTACGCAATAATAACTTGATCACTTTTTAAAATGTACCCCTCTCCCCTTGCAAATTGACAAGACAAGACACTAAGACCGCCAAGTAGGACGTTGGCTTCCTAATCAGGCTCGTGTTATTCCCTGAGGAGGTTCCGCGCCTTCGCCGTCAGCTTCCGGATGCGGCCGCGCGACGACACCAACAGGGGCTCATTGTCCTCCGGTTCCGTCACGTCGGCTGAGAATAAAACAAATACATGAATATTAGTGCATTTTCCACTAGCCGTCTTCGCTTAGAACGACCATACAAACGCTGCTCCCGATTTACGACGTTGTTTTAAAATTTGGCAGTAAATTATTTCTTATTATAAAAGAGCTCTTCAAAATTAAAATTTACCAGGAAAAAGTTACATTATTTTGTCAAAATTTCGTTTTGAAGTTGAAATTTGAGAGCTATTGAAACCTTCTGAAATATTTTTAGAAATGTTGCCCGATTCTATGTAGTCATCGACTTTGCCTACGATTACAGGGTGATTGGTGGTCGTGGGAAGGACAACAGATCGTGAACAGCACTCCAGACGCAGCGCTTTTTATGAATACATAAATATCGACTATTATTTTAACATGAACTGAGTTATGAATGCAAAAATGCTTCCAAATCCGTTCCAGAAGGAAACGCTTCTCAGACCAAATTCCTTGCAGCATTTTGCTGTTCGGTTTCAGAAACAGTTGTTCAACACAATGGCTGCCTATCGCGCCAAACAGCCGTCAGCTAATTTAGGTGTCAAGGTGTTAAAAAAAAGTAATTTAAAATTATTTAAAAAGTTCTCCCTTTTGAAACCAAAATATTGCATTGAAATTTAAGAGTAAAACATCAACAAAGTCGTAGTCATATATAGAATTCGACAATTTTATGAAGCACTCACCGCTGCCATTATAGTAACTGTGATCGGTGTGCGCTAACGTGGAGGTGGATGGTACGGCGTGGGAGTTACTGGCGTGGAGTGGCGCAATGTGAATGCGAGAAGTGCTCGATGATGACGGAAGCACTCCAGGACCATCGCGGACTCCGCCCACTTGCATGCGGCCCTGGAGCAAAAAATAAATATCAATCAAAAAGTTATTCACAACCATACGTTGATTTCGGCAGAGGGAATGTTGGCGCCAGATATAATCCTTGATCACCCAACCTTTCCCGCTAAAAACAAAACACCGATTCGACGTGTCGAATTTCCAGTACCTGCACGGTATCTAGTTGCGGGACACATTCAACAACATTGCGTTGGCAGGCAAGTAACGTCAGTATAGCGCTCTCGCCACAATCACGCTCTTGAACGGAGCTTTCGTGCCTCTTCCTTGAGGAACTTAGTGTGGTGAAGTGAGGTAGTTCAGCGAGTTGTACACTCATCTTCAGTTACATCTTCACACTGACGAGTCCATACTGGCCAAGGAGGCAGATCGCAGCAAAGGTACGTCCCTGTTCTTTCCTTTCTGTCTTCCGATATTTGGCACTGCATCTCGTCACTGAATTAATTATTCTTAATGATTAAAAAAAGACAGTCCACTTACTATATCGAACATTTTGGCCTGTCGAGAGTCTCTGACTAATGGGTCCTTGCTCATTTTATTGTAATAAAAACTATGATGAAATAAACGCCGTTGTTGACGGCATTGAACTGAACTGAACTGAAAAACTCTTTTACGATGGAATTTTATTAATATGCTAAAGATGTTTACACGCTAAATCAGAAATACTGAAAATGACATAAACCAAATCACACACCGGTTTACTAAATAAGACAGAAACAGCGAAATATTGAGTCAACTCGACATATGCCCAAACCATAGAAAATATTTGAAACCCATACACAAAATAAAGCAATTAATGGTGAAATATAATCACGTGATTTATGTTATAATTAGGAATTTAGGCTGGAATAGACAACAATTGCTGATCTTACCAAATTGAACCATCCAGCAAATTGCTAATTGAACTAAATAAAACCTTCTAAAATCCAAATAAAGCCTCCGTTATAAAAAAATCATAGAAACGAAATATAAATACAGAAAGAAATGGTAAATAAAATAATTAAATTTTAGAATGGTCACATGTGTAGTGTTTAAAACGTAATTTTAAGATTTTTTTCTAAATTTCAATGAGTTTTGTAATATGCTTGTAATACGACAATAATGCTGCCTCAATAAAAATTAGTAACCCGAGAAGATATTTTGAAACATTGTTATATGTTGAAGATGTTTTTACTGTTAAAAATCCCTTCTTGCAGCTCTTCTAATGGTGGTTCAAATTCCCGACGCGACCTTAATAATCAAAAAGGAAATTCTACTACTAAGAAAAATATCTTAGCATTGACGAAAACAAGGCGAGCTAGTTTTTCAATGTCCCTAATAGCTGGTTTTTGATGGGGCCGTTCCTTACTTAATTTGTAGGGTTGGTGGAGGGAACCGATTTCGGGCCTCTTTTATTTTACTTTCATGACCTACAATAACTTTTAAAAATTCGGATTACGGCACTAACTCAAACAGGAAAATGACCTGCATCGTATTTCGGGCTTACTTCAAACAAATGTCAATGGAAAAAATAACGGCTCACCCTTCCCGATGTCGTGGGTCTTGCCGTATGGTGGTGGTATGTGGTCCGCAATCGTTTACTGATCGCTGCGATGCTGTCTTCTTCGCTGTCCTCGTTGTACTGCGGTCGTGTTCCAACGCTACGGCGGCCGCGACTAGCGCCATTCTGCATACAAAAAACGATAATATTAATAAGAGAAAAATGTTTCCCGATTACGAGAAAAATGAATTCATAATTTAACAGATAACATTTAAATGTTTAGCGCGAGGTCGGGCGGGGACCACCTGGCTCTCAAAAAACTTTGATAAAAAAACAAGTTTTTTATTAAATAATCATTTTATTGATTTTTTTTCTTTTTTGCTCATGAGACCGATTTAGTTTTCGATATAGATCAACCTACTAAAAGGACATTAGTGATTTTAAATACAATATTGACAATTCATTTATTTTGATTTCAATTAATAAATGAGGTGCTTAGTAATTGAACACCAGTCTCTCCTTCGAAACCCATGATCTTCAATCGTGTACGTTTATCATTGTTTCTAAATCGCAATTCACATTAACCCTGAAAAACCCTTGGGTCCCCTATTAATGTATAAACATCAAAAATTGCAAGTGCATGGGACACCCCCAAACAACTAGGGTCAGCTCAAGAAAACCTAATATGAAAAAGGATCCAATGATGACCAAGATCGAAGGCAATGTCAGCCCTTAAACTCGAAGCAACTGTCCTTAATCTATTTTAGTATTACTTCTTCCCCTCCATTTATAATGAATTTCAAGTAGGTCGGTCATATAATTAGAAATCTCAATAACAAAACATTAAAATAAAATGTCCAGCCTGCTTTCAGCGATAAAGCAATGTTCACCTGCGATCCATTGATAACCCTCGCAGTGGCCCTGGAGTTCCTCCGCATGCTGCCCAGCGGCCTATCGTCGTCATCGTCGTCCTCCTCCTCCTCGTCTTCGTCGTGATTCGACACCCTCTTCGCTTTGTACGAGTGGTCGCTTTCGTAGCGTCGGCTCTTCGGTTCAGTCTCATCGGCGCCGTCCGATTGCGACGACGTCAGGTCGGAATTATGCCCGGAGCGGTTGAGCTTTCGCCTGTAAGTTTGGATAGATTAGGCTTCATACTTCTCGGGTTTTATTAAGAGAAAAGCAATTCAAATGAGTCGGTATAGGTACTTGAATATTTTCATTCCATCTCAAGTCATTAAATTAATTACACAACATAATTTTTCAAACAAAAGGCCGTCACACCTCTTCCGGTTGGATGCTTTGTGTGTGGACTGCGAGTGATTGGGTCGCCTCCTGCTCAGCGTGAAGTCCTCATCGTCATCGTCGCCCTGACTCTCTGAGAAACTCCTCCAGCCGGTGATGCGTTTCGAGGACGAGCGCTTGACTGACGAACCGCCGCCACTGTCCCCTTTTCTCCGGCCCTGAATTAAATACAAACATTAAATATTAATTGTCATAGACTTATTAAGACAACACATGTCACATATTTTAATCATTTCTATATAACCATTGTTGCATTAGAATATGAGAATCCGAAAAATTACTTTCATTATTAAAAAAATATATTTTTACATCGTTTAATTTAAATATTAATTAAACGATGAAAGCTTAAGAGGCCTTTTCCCCAAACAGCTCTTCTCTGCCTTTGCGCATGGTCTTAAATCATTCCATCCCATCAAACAACTTGTGGAAAAAGAAACACTGTAAAGTTATAGGATAATATTGAAAAACAGGATCAATATATTTTAAAATGTTTTCTTAAATTTATATCTTTATGAAATTAACAATGCCTCTATAGTTTTTTCTCAATTCTTGATATTTCTAAAGTTTTGATAAAAATGTATGGAAAAATACAGACAATATTCTTAACCTTTTTAATTTATGAAAAATGACCGCGTTGCATCATCTTTAACAGAGTTATTAACAGCAAAACATAGTCTTCTAAAAACATTTTTAGTAGGTTGAGTGAATCGTCATTATTCTTTTACCAAAATAATCACTCGATAAGAATTAACTTGGATGAGATTATTAAAGATTCCTCAAAACATTCCTACCTTCCGTTTATTCTTTCTCCGCGAGGACTCGTTGAGGTCGCCCCGGTTCCTCTTATCGGGGGTGTAGAGCTCATCGCTGGTACAGTCGACGGTGCTCTTAACGCCGTCCAAATCGCTGTTGTCTGTGTCGCTCCGTTTGCTAAGTGGAACTGTTTGCTGAAACGCCTACAAAAATTAACAGTATTTTCAGAATTTCAATAAGAAAAAACACAATTTAGAACGCAAAAAGCCTTAACCCTCTAAATAGGTTTTCCGTCCATTTAATACCCCACAATGGGAGTAGGGAGCTTAGTGATAACGTATAAAAATAGTACCTACACCTTACGCAGGGAAAAAATATGAACCCTTTTTCGAGGCGATCTCTGTTAAATTTAAAACTAAACTTTGTAAAAAATCACAAGAAAACAACCAGCAAAAGCCTCTAATTATTCTACGATTCTATAATTCCAACTTTGCACACCTCAATCCGTAATATTGCATTGAAGATATCGTCCTTCTCCTGCAGGTACTCCACTTCCTCGTACTCCGTCTCCGAGTCGGACTGTATGAATCTGGGCATGACCTTGCTGCGGAGCGACGCGCGGGTCGAGGGCGGCGGCGGATGCGTGTGATGAGAAGAGCTCGCAACGGCCTCCTCAGCGGGAGACGACGAAGAAAGGCGCGTTCGTTTGCCCTTTCCCTTGCCTGTGGAATTTGAGAAACGTCATAAAGCGACCACCTCCCAAGATTATCGATAAAATTGGTACATTACAAGTCAACAGTCATAGTCATAGTCATTCTTGTTTCAGTCTATAATAACCTCAATAAATAAATAATAGCAGCACTGACCCTTTCCGTTGAGCACTCTGAGGGGTGCGTCGCTGTCACTGCTCTCCGTCTTGGCGGTGCCGTTCAACCTGAGCGTGCTCAGCGCCTCGTCCTCGCTCGCCACTTTGTTGCTGTACTCGCCGTTCCTCATGCGGCGGTTGCGCGGCACGCGGATTGATCTGCGGTTGACATCTACGGAAATGATAAAAAAATAATTATCAACGCGTGATGAATATTAATTTGTTCTTTAGAATGTTAACGAGAAATTTTTAGTAGTTAGGTAGTATATAATTTTGGTGCATTCCTAGAGATATCCTGGAGAATCGTCTGAACTTGTTAATAGCTCAAACCACGTTCCACCACATGTGGCTGATTGATTTTAGGTGTATTATTATTATTATTTGTTTTAGGCAGGCCGTTTATGCTGATAAGCCTAAATCTGCACTTGTATCGTCTCTGATAAACTTGTCCGCTTATCACTGCACTTGGTAACTTATTCCATGCATTCACCACTCTATTTGACATGAAATTCTTCCTCGGATTAGAACTAAAGGTTGTACTTGAGAGTTTTAAATGATTAATTGTGTATATGGTTTCGAAATCTGGAACATCATAATAGTGGGTTAATATCTTGTAGGTATCTCTATAAGATCGCCTCTCGCCCGCCTTTGCTTTATAATGTTGTCAGTCCAAGTAACGGGTGTTTTTTTAGAGGCGTGGTTTTCAATCTGGCACTACTTTTTCCGTAGTTGGTGTTTTTGACAGCTGTCACTTGATTTATGCTCAGTTTGGTTTGCCATTTCGTAATGAATAGACTTACTCCTGAACAACATATGCAAATAGTGCAAATTTAGAAAAAATCACTCTAATTTTTTTTAAAATCACTCTAAAATAAAGTAAAAATCGCGTCGTGGGCCTGTGGCGTGGCCTCCAAGATCGTGCGATTTAACACCGCTGGACTATTTTTTGTGGGGTTATGTGAAGTCGCTTGTCTACGCAGATAAGCCGGACACGATTAACGCCTTGGGAGAGAATATTCGGCGCGTTATTGCTGACATACGGCCCAACTTGCTGCAAAAAGTGGTTGAAAATTGGGCCTCTCGGCTGGAATTTGTTCGAGTCAGCCGCGGCGGCCACTTACCCGAAATCATTTTTAAAACATAATGGCAAACCCTTATCTTTATAATAAAACTAAATTCTTAGCCATAACATCAAATTATATGCATTTTATCGCTTCTTGAAAACCACGCCTCTAAAAAAAAACATCCTTTATATTTAGCCTTTCTTCATATTCCAGATGTTTGAGTTGCATTGGGATTTTCGTTGCGCGTATAGATCTTTAAGAATACGTCCACTGTCAAATTATGGAAAGCCTTTCTTATTAAGAATAATAAGGAGTTTGCCTTTTTTGAGATTGAGGTGATATGCTGTCCCACTTAAGATCTGACGAGATCTTTTTGTGACTGAACTATTTTAAGTTGAGTGTTTCCTATGAAGTTGGATGTTTTGGGTTTTTCTTCCCGATATGCAAAATAACACACCTTTCAATGTATATATAATCAAATTTACTACAAACCAAGTCATAATTCCAGTATTGAATAAAAATAAACTCGGACTGGTGATTCAGCGCGGCCTACTAAGTAGGGGTGGTCGACATCGCACCAATAAAGTTGCGTGTCGTGGATTGTCTGTTTTATCTACTATTACGATAGGTTAGGGACGCCTTTTATCTCTAGTCTTGCCTCGCACGCCAAAACTCATTGCACTAAAATTACTTAGTTTCGTATTCAGAATAACCCCTTAAAAGGATACTGATGCCTTTAAGTTCACTTTGTTATGGATTTATTTATACATACGATGAGAATCCTGGCGATAGTTGCGACTTTCATTACGTTTGTCCTGCAACAAGGAAGTTTATGGGGACTCTCGAAAGAGCTGTTCTTTGTCTTGCGTGGCCTTAAATCATTCTATCTCATCTCATTGGCGAATTAAATCTAAGGCAACCGAATAAAAAGAGTTTAGGCTAATTTACATGACATAATTTATAAATTCTCTTATACAAATACCTTAAAAATCTATTTTGGATTCTTCCAATTGTCTGGATGAACTCGACGGCGCTATGAATTGCCGATAAGTATAATATGTGCGAACAATGAATGAATAGCTTACTAGATGTGCGACGCCTAGCTGCCTTCCAGTTGTACATGACAGGCCTTATGAGCGCGTCGAACAGAGTGCAAAGCCGAAGTGTCATTGAATAAATCTGAAACAATATCAAAGTATATATTTAAATCGTTGAATCGTATGCAAATTTGTTAATTGTTAAAAACTATGAAAATGCGGTCACTTTATTCAAAATTATTCGGGATGCCAAATGCTCGTGGATATTAGTCATTTTAGGCTGGCAGCTTATGTTGATAAGCCTAAATCCGCAATTGTGCCGTCTCTGATAAACTTGTCCATTCTGTTCTTAAATTCGTTCACGTTTCCGGCACTTATCACTGCACTTGGTGACTTATTCCATGCATTCACCACTCTGTTTGACGTGAAATTCTTCCTCGGATTAGAATTAAAGGTCGTACAAGAAAGATTTAAATGATGTCTCCTCGAAAGTGCGAATTTGTATTAATTGTATATCTGGTTTATTTATTACAGCTTACTGCCCGAGTAATAATGTGATGGATCATATGAAACAGTAAATAAAACATATGGCCTCTTATGTAAAAGTATTGGACATAAAAATGCTGAATGAACTTTTTCTCATTCTATGCTTCAAACTGAACAACTTTAGTTCGACAGGTTTTCTTAATTTTGACATATATTTTTTCCATTAAAAAAAAATGAACATCCCAGGAAACGTTTGATTTGATCGAGGTGTCTCATCCATGCGCCATGCTCCTAAATCTATCTATCTCAATATGTGGTGCATTGAGCAGGTCAGGACTGCGCACCGGCCGCGCAGTCAGAAGGAGGCACGCAATTAATTCATTGACTCATTTTCATAATTTTTTTAGACACATTAAAAAACAAATTTTGTACAGTTTGAAGTAGACTAGCCGCTGCTGCGGGCAGTTAAAAAGATTTAAATCTTTAATCTGCCTGAACATGTATTAACCATTGTTTACTTATTCTAAAAATGAATATTAGTAACTGCTGGTGATTTCCAGCGAGCGAGGGACCGGAACCCACAGTTTGAATTGTAGACTAACCCCACAAAAGGATGTGTATGACAAAAAGATCAACCTGTATATAAATTAATTATTTGGATTCACTTTAAAGTACTTGTAGTAAAGTAAAGCGAAATACTGGATCATTAGATCTTTTTTCATTGTATAAGAGGAATCCTGACACACAGACACAAGCCACAGAAAAGTAGAAAAAAGTGTGGTATATTCACCCTACTCCGCTTATTAGTGTTGTACTGCTTGGAGTTGTGAAAGATGAGCCTGACGTCAGCGGCAAACTCCTCGGGGCTGTTGTAAGAGGAGGAGAAGAGAACATCGCGGATCGTACCTAGGTCCATGGGCCTGTCCACCACCTGCTCGTAGTCTGGAAACAGACGTGTGTACCCTAATAATGAGATATTCTAAAATTAACAATATTACTGGCAATATAACGCCCCAGTATTCTTCTATAGTACGCATCTCTGATCTCAGTCAAATCATTTAATTTATTTGTTCTGTAGAAGACCAACACGGTAGAAGACAGTTACGGTTTGTTATGTGAAGTCTTAAAGGTGCTGATTTTAAAGCGTTGGCATACAAAACGGTTCGTCCTACCCCTGAATACTGGTCATCAGTATCCTCACACCCAATAGAAGCAGTTCAGAGGACGTTACATACAAAAGCTGCTCTGGCTGCCGGTCAGATTGGTCAGTAACCCTATTGACATTGGTACTTTAGATAATTCTTATACCTATTTAGGAGATCTTAAAACTGCAAGCTGTTCTCTGATCTCTCCCGCGTACCCCTGTCTTTTATTATTGAATTTTACATCCATTACTTATGCCTGATATTTATATATTTACAAAAAGCGGTGCGCCTGGACCGCTGTTCATGATTCGGTGTCTGCCCAATCGCCGAGAACCGAATGAATTCGATAACTGCAAAGAATCGAGAGCAAAATTTTCAAATTAAAAAAAATCTATATTTCTACTTCAAAAGAATGTATTCATAACAAGTTAACTTTCCAAACGCTTGTTAATCATAAATTTGACGGTGTGAGAACAGCCCTTTTAAAGCAGTAGAGTGCACTCCTTGGGACAAAGCCTTTTTCCACTTACATCGAAATTGCGTTGGGGAGAACTAAGAAAAGGCGCATCTTCTGGCGTCAGAACAAAACGTCTCTGCGGTGTTCAATGACTGTGAGTTAACGAGATAAATGTTCTAACCAGGAGCCGTTGCCAAATCGACTGGATCCCGGAACGGATGCGAATCCTGCGAGTTCCAGAGTTCTTCGAAGACCTTCTCGCAGGCCGCTCTCCACGAAGTGCCGCCTCTGCTGCTGGAGGCCAGCTACGAAAATTCCATAAATACGAGGTAAATAAGATTAAAATGCCAGTTAGAAAAATAGATCGTCTAATTTACACTATAGACCACAGAAGTGAAATTTACGCACTACAAAGTATCCAACAAAAATCGTAAGATAATCATTGCTATCAAGCCCGAGTCACTGCGGGCCAACCCTGCCCACGGTGGCACCTGTCAAGTTGAGAGCCCTATTTTTAAAAATGTTACTATATGAATACAATAGAATAGACAAACGATTCTTTATGGTTTCTCAATAAAAAGAAAAATGCATGGTCTCTATAGCAATTACAGTCACGGATAGCAATTACAGCTTTCTGAAATAGCGTGCTTTGTGCCACTCGGAGTTGAAGTTCGCTTGCAGATAGATGTCGGCTCTATAATACCTCGATTGGATAGGAGGTTCTTGTATGATCTGCCCCGAAAGAATCTTTTATAAAATGGATGCACTCACTGGCTTGGTGATGGGCTGATCGGAGTCGGACGAATGGTAGGAATCCATCAATCTCCTGTAAGCAGCCTTCACGTCCATATTTGGCACGGGGTCACTGAAAGATAACATTTATCGTGTTCAATAAAAGCAAATTTAAGCATGCGTACTGCTCGAACGTTGTCAGTTCAATTATTGCAGCAATTCGACTACAGATCTAGCGATTACGGGCTCGAATCCACCGTTTTACCGCCTTATCATCACTGCCGTCCCTGACCCTTGCACGAGCAATTTAGCTTAGTTGAGTAAGGTTCAAAATATTTGTACGACGATGGTCATCGCACTTTCTTTTAAACGATGACTCCATTTAATTGCACAATACTGTAGGTAGAGAAAGACAAAATAGAGTCAGAATAAACGTGTGATATGTCAAAAAACAGCCTCACCTGATAACTTGCAAGCAGAGATCCGTGACGATCCTCGCTTGCCGAACGATATGCGAGTGGGGCAGATTGAACTTCTCGGCGTTGGTGGCCAGATAGCGGACGTCGAATTGCGCCGACGCCAGACGCCGGTAGAAACGATTTTGAAAGCGGGCCTGTCGGACGAAAAACAAATTAAGAGTCGCTCCTTCCGCTCAAATCTTGTGACAACGGACAAAGATTACCGATGTACCATGCAAGAGGTTTTTAGAAACAATGAAGTTTTAAAAATACTGATATGCGCTTTAAATCTATCCCATATTAGCTGATCAGTAACAATAGCGTGCTAACCCCTTTTATTAAGTAGTTTATATTTTAGCACGTGTACCTATTAATCTCAATATTGATTGAAAATTAATTAGTCCTAATTTATTTATACAAATAGAAAATGTAACTTAATGTAAGAATAACAAAGAAGACTTATTACCTTAATTACCGTTCAATAAATACAAAAGTATAAGGAATCTGCTACCGCAATTGCCCGAGCGAAATATTGAAAGTATCAATGCTGTCCTTAAGCACATTAAACATTCTAATCATTCCGTTTACTGGACTGTCCACAACCAAAGTTGGCACGATGGACTGGCAGATAAAATAGAAAATGCTTCCCAAATGATAAATAGTTAATCGGAGGATAAAGAACTAACTTATATATAATTTCAGGTAAATAAATAATGCAATGGCGGCCGCTGTCAGACAAAAAGACGCTAAACATTTATTTTTTTAATCTTATGGCACGGCCGGTGCAAAAAAACTATTGTAAAAAACGTCCTCATTATATTTCTGTAATATTATAATGAAATTAATAGGTTTTACTCACTTTTTATGGCCAAAAATCCTTCCAAACTATAGCAAAATATCACACTAACCTCACCGTAAACACCGAAAAAGTGAACTAGTACTATTGTAGGACGTTTGGCATTTTTTTTCTTGACGTTTCAATATAGCAAACCTGTTTTTTTCTTTTTTTAACGGGCGTAGAATTTAATGGAGATAGTTATGGTGTTGGTAAAAGCTAAGACCAATCCTACCAGCATTAAAGAAAAAATAATAAATTGGATGTATCCTGCGGTCGAATCGGTGCGGGACGACCAATCAGGTGCGGGATGAACAGTAGTGAAGTTAAGGATTAAAACATCTTAAAAGCTCTTCAGGGGTTAGAAATGACCCTAAATATTTTATTTATATATACTTTCCGCAAAGAAAATATTTTTTGCTAACAAGCTACGCATCAAATCTGACAAAATTAAACAAAAGTATTAAATATTTGAAATTTCAAATGCGGACATTTCATATCTGACTTCAGTTGCTAATTAAAATCAACAAATTTAAATTAATATTTAGAATATTTTGAGATCTTATTTCTCAACAAGCAGACCTCCGCCGAACGTAACTTTGGGGTTAGGGGGTTTTTCTGTGTAGTAGTTTCTGATAGACAGACATAGTAGCTACATAAAATATATATTGTACCTATAGTAGTTGAAGAGAGACTCACTTTAATAGTGGACAAATCGATGGGATATTCCACGACGTAAGCGTAAGTCGGATACGAGCCCAGATCGACGGGTGCAACAAACGGCTCGGCGATGGCGAGCGCCATAACGTCGGTGAGGGCGCGAACGATGCGATCGCAGCGACGCGCTCGCGCAAAGATACCAGGTGGCACGGCACTCGAGCTCGACACGGGCAGCACGCCCCATTCCTCCGTGCTGGGCACATACAGGGTGCGCTCGGCCTCCTCCGGCAGCACGCTCACAGACCCGCCCATTTCTTCGGGGAGTCCTGGAAAATTTGATATTTTATTATTGTATGATTTTTAGGACCACTCTGAGCGGTTATAAATTCTATATAATCAATAGTTTTGTACTTATTATTTGCCAAATAAGAAACTAAAAAACGGGTGGCCGCCCTATGTGCGATATTTCATTCGGTCAACAAACTTCACCGATCTGGCGGAGTGGCCTGCGAGTTTTACATAAGGAGCAGAATGCATTAACAAGTTTAACTTTTTATGCGTATGGCCTATGATTAAGTTTATCAATTTTCAAAGAAACATCATTCCGTTTAGACTTTTATTTGGTATATGTCGGTCTTAAGAGCGCAGTGCTACTCATTGAAATAAATGCGATTCCAATAAAAAAAAGTATGCAATTTCACGAGGTGGAGACTTATCACAAGCGCGTGCAAATGAGATACTTCAAATGTATGCAGTAATATTTTTGAAATGCTTAATAACTTTTATTACCCTAAAATCTATTATAATCTGAAAAAACCCTTTTTTGGGCCGAGTTGCGATAGCCGTGCTCTGAAATGAAAAGGGTAGTATTTATAAAATTCAGCGAATTGCTTACTGGATTCGTCGATGAGTTCGAGATCCCAAGGGCTCATCCTCTCGTGTTCGCCATTGTCCCACCGGACCCTAAGGCTGAGGAAGTAGTGCGCTTGCGGTATGATAGACCCCTTCTTAGCCGAGCGGTTCGAGGGACCCGGATGCTCATCCACGGCCATCACGCAGCCCATCCACCAGCGGTCGTCAATCATGCAGCGGAACCTTCAGCAGACAACAATAACCTCGTTATAATCCACCACACCGAATAATGCTTAATTTGCTCGACAATGGCAGTCGCAGAAGTAAATGGTAATAACTCAAAACCCAATTCTACTCTAATTTTAGCTGTGTACTAGTGAATGTTTTAAGTACGTTTTCATAAAGACTTTGTAATCCGAACCTCCAGTAATTACAAATCGGGAAATCGTAGGTTTCCAACGGTCACCGATACGGCAATTCATGACTGCACAGATTGTGTCACCCGCCAGTGTTTATTTTTCAAACGGCGCATGATCACCATCATCAAAACGGTGATCATGCAATTGTCATTCTTATGACAAAACCACTAAGTGACTTGCCCGAGCGTGACACAGGTGAGAGTCACTTAAATTTTTTTTGTAAAGCTAATAGATTGTACCTAATTTTTGCACCCGGTTGTTACCGCTCACCACATATTTTAAAAAAAATTACAAAAAAAAAATATTATCATATTACACAAGTGGTTAACATAAGTCATGTAATTTCAATATAGTAAATAAATCAAGTGCAAAAAAAGATGTTTGTATAACTTTTTGTATGTACACAGAAAAAGTAGCCTCCGATATACCTGTCATCCACGGACCAGTGTCTCTCGATGGCGGTTTCGTAGCTCTGTCTCAAAACGAGAAAGTCCAAAACGTCGGCCATGTCGTGGTACTTGACCGTGAAACAACGCCCGGTCATCTGCACGGTCAGCGTCGGGTCCAAGATGGCCAGCTTCAGACAAACGAGTCGCGGCGGGCGGATCAGGTATTTAATGCCGACCACTTTCACCACTTCGCAGTCCTGGGAATGATTAATTTACTCTGTTTACGATGTAAAAAGTTATAGAGAGTGAATAAGACGAATAATATTTTATTTGGTATGGAAAGTGCCGCAGTGAACTTCGCACCTGCCCTCTACTCAAACTATTAGTACTAGCCAATGAGATTGACGAGCTGTCCGTTGGTAATAGCAGTTTTTTTTTTATTTCAATGAAGTGCAAATCATGCAGCAACCAGAATATTATTTAAGAGAATTTTATGGCGAATCAGACAATACTTAATTTTACAGTAGTTCTTTTATTACTGTTTATATATACAAGACTATTTTAAAACTAAGCATATTGTTTCTTTCAAAAAAAGTTATTTATTTATTTTTATAAAAACAATTTACATTACCTTTATAGCGTGTTCTAAGGCGATGTAATCAGCTATAGTTATCTTACATTTTTACATTTAATAAATACACAATTCCAATTGCGAATATATTTTTTTTTTATAATTTTCACTAATATAAATTGTTATTAAGTTATTGTATGCTATTTTTTTCTAATATGTTAATAACCTAATTTTCGGATACACCTCTGCGAATTGTGAGGCGTTATATGCTTTCTCCGTTGTTTATTTATTGAGAAAATTATAAAATGACTTTAGGTTATTATAATAATATAACAAAACGTATGAATATTCACTTAATCTTCGAAAGTATTAGGTTAAAATCTAGAAGTTTTAATAATGTAATATACAAGTGTATATGTGTGTGTGTGTGTACACATGTCGATTTACATGAGTATTTTATTTTTTAATAAAAGGAACTTTAATTCCTAATTAAAACTAATAAATCTCATACCTTTATTTAAAATATTGTTTAATATAAAGTTGTTAATTTGTGCGTAAAACAAAGTAAATTGTACGGTAGATGTGCAAAATAATACCCAGAAAACAGTAAAACTGGCAAAGGCAAATTTCAATGAGATACCGATGTTGAGGCCCTAGTTTTCGCACTCTACCAGACGCGCAGCGCCTATCAGAAGAATTTCCAATTTCTTTTACTTGGATGACGCACGATGGTTGGAGTGCAAAACGCCAGACGCTTTTTGTGTGTAACTTTATAAAATCCACTATGTATTTCCTCAAATTATCAGTAAATCTACGGCCAACTCAAAAATCGGGTAAGTCGCCTATTAACTACCTCCATTTGTAAAACGCCTTATATAAGCAAACAACCATTCATTTTGTGGATTGGTTTGTGACTCAGCATTAACTACATCCAATAGTACATTTAAATTCTATCGTTATGTCTTTAGTTTATCTGCTTGAAATTGATGTCTATGGTTTAATGAAAAGGGTACGGTCTTCACCCACCCACTTAAAGTACGTTTATGTTTTATTTTTCGAACGATTCTCAGGGTAACATTCGATTGGTGGATTGCATAAATCGTTGAATGATATTACTGCTTAGGAGAATATTACTTACGTTAATGTTGCATCGCTCCCAAGGTTTGTCCTTAGAACTGACTTTGTATTCATCTTTCTCGCTGACTGCTTCCAGGTATCGGATGTGTCCCTGGAATTATATTATAATATGATAATCACATACAAATCGCAAGGCGAGCAACATATGTCTATGATAGAAATGCGACAGATGACGGGCTAATGACAAAAGTGAGAGATGGCCGATCCGCAAACGACTCCTGTACAACGGTCTCTTGATAACGGCAATACACACGTTAACTTCAAATCATTTTAGGGAAACCATACATCATAAAACTTGACTGACTGGCACATAGCCACATTTAACATAAATGATGTTATGGATATTGTTCTCCTTATTAAGTGATGCTGAAACTGCGCAAGAGTCGGAAGGATTCCTCCGACAGACAACGTAGAAATATAGCTCTTCTTTTAATTCCGCCGGCATCACTATCATCGGTTACGTTATTCGCAATGAAAAACTGCTTTAAACGTTCTTTATGAATTGACCATTTTTGCGTGGCATGACCAAAAATTGTCACGTTCCCAAAATGGATCATTCTCAAAATGTTTCACTTTTTCACACACGTTAAGTACTTTCGTGATTCCTCGTCGCCACTGTAATGTATTGGGCCGGCGTAATGAAACAATGTTGACATTGCAATAGACGATTTAATACTGGCGGGTAGCTACACGTTACGGCATAGCTAACCGCATCTCATACGTAGATATGTACCAACTACAAGAATACAATGTCAATTTGAATAAAACACTAACGCATCAGGAAGAAATTGTGGTAGTGTAGTACGACGTTTGACTACTGACCCAGAGGTTGCCAGTTCAAATTCGTACATTAGTCATACCATTTTGAACGCTTTATTACCAGATTCTAGTACAAGGAAAATGGCTTGGCAGATCATAGGGAAAATAACAGGTAAATAAAAAAAAACAATTTGTATGTAGCAGTCAAACTGTGTGCAAATGTTGTTTAACCGCCCGGCATTTTTTCCTGTTGTAATATGCACACCTACCGAAAGACCTATTGACTGATAGGGATAGTATGTAAGTAGGATTAGGTTTTGATTAAATTCAAAATTTTAGAAATAAGAGCCGCTTTATAAAAGTTTTGAATATTTTTTTTTCTTTGAATTACTATTGTTTTTATTGAGTATCAATTTTGCAAGTTTAATATATTTTTTTTTATTTTGTACAGTTAATAATAAAATCATATTCTAGAGAATTTCCTAAACTATTCAAAATAGTGCAGGTTATAAAAATAATGTTCATAGTTTTTCTAAAATAATTATTTTAGTAGGCGCCTGTAGTTACACCATTTTTTGAAAATCTCTGGGCAATTTGGATCACTTGTAAAAGTGGCTCGGACAGCAACTGGGCTAACTCGAAACTGCAAAGCATATCTTCGTTTTATTTAATACAGTACAGGTTTTAATATAAGCAAACCTGTTTAAAATATATGCACTCATCGCCCATCTGCGGGTGATAGGGAGTCTTCTTGGGAGTGACGGCACACAGCCACTCGCTTGGCCTGTAAGCCTCGGGGATCTCCTTCGGGGGGGTGGAGGGCGGCATCGGCATTAGCGAAGAGGAAACCGCTGGAAAATTAGATTATATTCATTTAATTAGTATGGTCTTATGGGGGTATGAGCTAAAACCTTTTCCATCAAATCTAACCCAAAAAAGAACTTTTTGTCCAAAGGAGTGGTTGATTTGAGGAACTAATTACCTACTGGTGTTCTACCTCCAGTTAACCAGTTCAAAAACCATTTAGATGGACCATTCAGAGAGCACAACCAATATGGGCGTTGATGGTTGCCCATCTATAAAATAATAATAATAATAATATATTGTAAAACAAAAAATATTTACTTAAAAATCACCTAAAATTGGTTTTACTAAATGAATTTCATAATTTTCCACGCATACACATTTGTGTCTATTCAAGTAAATGGTTTAGTAGACAAGTTTATCAGAGACGATACAAGTGCAGATTTAAGCTTATCAGCATAAGCTGCCTCCCTAAAACTAATAATAATAATAATAATAGTAAAGAATGGCATTGCTAATAGCAAAATTATAACCACAGAATAAAATGTATTATTGATTATTTTTGTTACAATTTGACGTCTGCTGTGAGCACAAGCGATTTTACAGTAGATTGTCGTGTAAAAGTTTGGTGCACATTGTAACTCATAAGGTTAATAGTTAATGACCATTGTCTCCGCAGAGAATGATGAAGTCTGTTCAATCGCTGCTCAGAGAAAAAACGGAATTAGGTGACCGATTTATGATTATTATGATTTGAGCAAGAACAGCTATTGTGGTTAGATTGAAAGATCGCCATTTCTGAAGGTTGTATGTTAACTAGATCCCAATTTTATCCAGGTAACCCATCTCAGCTCAATGAATGATTGTTCTTCTAATCATGCTTATTCTCTTGAGAGAATTTTAATCACGTTTGGGTGCTCCTCCAACTATTTGGTACTCATTTTACTGAACTAGTGAAAACTAGCTTTAATTCAAAGAACTGCCAACCTGGCGCTGCATTGCTCGGTCCGGCAACCGGCGAAGACGGCTCCCTGACGGGCGAGCCATCCACTACCGAGGTGGAGACCTTCTTCTGGGGCGTCTGTTGTGGGCTGTAGCGCTTCCGCGCAACCGGGCGCCGTTTCGAGCGCTTCGGCGGTGCCAGGTCGCGGCCCGTCTGCGAAGCCAACCAGTCCGAGTAGGCCGAGGAGCTCGAACTTGAAGAGAGTGAAGAAAATCAATAAGAGAATACTCAATTTTTATACACTTAATGCCTCCGTCCATAAGCGGTATGTAACAAAGGGGTTTTAAATCTACACGTTATTGTAATAACCATTGATATAGTGACTTAGATTCCTCAAAAGCTATGAAGAATTGGACAACCATTTTGTAACTAAAACATGGTGCAGATGTTGCAACAAGTCTCAAGCATCCATAAAACACCGATTTTATTGGAAAAAGCAAACAGTTTCATAATTATAATGACAGACGGCATTATAATGTTTGTAAACTGAAAATTATTTATAGAACAGTGTGTTGAATATAGATTATTATAATAATAAACTTTAGCAAACAATCACATAATCAAAATATGTAGTAAATGGTGAGGTTTATATTTTCGTATAATCGCACCTTATAATAATAACCTCAAGTATCCTTTGTTGAAGCTTTCAAAATTAATTTCCACCCCCTCTACTGTAACTGTCAAGCAGTGTTAAATGGTCACTCGTAGCACCAACAGCTCACTCCTAGCACTTGTTGAAGCTAGCAAGAAAACGTGTGGATTCGTGCGAGGTATCAGCGTTCTCCACAACCTGTAAGGACAGTTGCAGAGGCACCTGAATTCCATGATCGAGCTAAGCTCGACCATTAGGTAAGTGATTTGCGATTCATTTACGAATTTCGCTGCATTTCCTACACAGCGCTATCTGCGATTAGACAAAATTAGCTTTTCTAAACTAAACATTTATGCTTCTAGATGGTTTAACGACATATTTATAGCGCCATCTACAACTCGGAATAATTTCTAGAGCGCCTCTACTACGTATGAGGATGAGCTATCTAAACAGCACAATTTAATCAATGGCAATGCAGACACCTGACTTATCGGAGAGTACTGCATAAAAATCTTGCATACCTAAATGAAAGTTAACTTTAGTCACTAATATGGCCTCAAATGTGCGATCTTCTACACTTGCGATTGCAAAAAAAAATTTGCCTGTATGTTGCAGGTGAACTTTCCGGGGACATGCAGCATTTATCGCTTTCTAAATTACTGAACTCATTAATAATGGACAGATAAAAATGAATATAAGGAGTGATATTAATTAGTTTTTTAAAATAACTAATCCATATCAATTTTGCTTTGATGGACCTAGCGGATATTTTTTTATAGAGATCGTGGTGGTTTATAAAAAACCCGGCGGGTTGTGGGTTCGAAACTGCACATTATAGTCATACCATTTTGAACAGTTCTCCCCCGAGACTAATAGCAATACTGTCCAAAATAAGAGTCCAAAATAAATTAATAGAACTTAGGCCACAGTAATCATTATATAAAAAAAGAGACAATTTGTAGGTGGCAGAGGCACTTATTAAAAAAAAAACCAATTACCTGGATCCACCGTCGGAGTGATCGCTAGAGCTAGCCGATGCGGACGAGGCGTTATAGTCGTTGGCCGAGACTTCGGAGGAGGAATCCGCCTCCACGGAATGAGGCGGGGTGAGAGCGTCCGGGACATCCTGCAAAAAATATGAATCTTAACACACTATATTCATTCAGTGGGGCTCTAAATGAAATATCAGTATTGAATTTGAAAAAATCGAGTGGTTAGCAGACTACCATGGAAAAGTACTTCAGCCCGCAGTCATACTAAATTGAAAAAAAATACACAAATATATTTTTAAAAGTTACTCCAGAAGCTCAATACATCTCAAAAGCCTATGTGGGGGAAAACACTTAAGTTTAAAACATTTATACTAATCGCCACCACCATCTTACCTGTCTCTACTCAACTAAGCTAAATGTGCTTGTACTAGAATTATCTATTCTTGTACTGTTATCTATTCTGAATGTAGCAAAGTAGGTTTTCTTGGAATTAGATTTTTTCTACAAATGGGGCTTGCAAAGATGCCACAATGTATAAAGAAATGACTTTTCAAACTTGCAAATATTTATAAAAAATAACCTTTTCCTGGCAAACATAGATTTTAATGAACTTCTTCATAATAAGAAATAACATGCAAAAATTTAACAACGTTGTGAATTGAAAACAATGTTTGTATGAAGGTTCTGAGCAAAGGTGGCCCGGCCCGCTTCAAAAACTTTGAACTATTGACCCAAAGGTCACGGGTTCGAATTCAAACGTGGTCATAGCATTTTTAACGCTTCATTACCACCATCTCCACAAGGCACATTTGGCCTAGTTGAGTAGGACCCAAAATAATTGAAAAAAAAATCAAGAAAAATTACTCAACTCACATGGTCATCCTCGGATGGCCTGGGTCTCGGTGGCCTCGGCGGTCTTCTGGCCACTGCTGGTCTCCTGGCCTTCACCTGATTCCTCCTACCCTTCGGACAACCGCTACCACCCCCAACAGCTTGTCCGGTGCCCGTGCTGATCATAACAGGGCGGCGACGCATCTCGTGCCGGTACCAGTTCATCTCCAGCTGAGTCATTTCCCACCTGGAAAACCAATTCAATTATTATTATGAGCTATCAGCTGATATGCTCAAATCTCATTCTCAGTTACTAGCGATTGGCCTAGATTCAAGAAATTTATCAAGGCGATTCTTGAACTGGGTTACACTTATGGCTTCCACCACTTACTGTGGTAGTCGATTCCAATTATCCACAACTCTATTGGAGACAAAGTTCTCCCTAGGATTAGTGGAAAAATTAGATTTAGATAACTTTATTGAATAGTTGCGAAGTTGTGTGTTTTAGTTAACATGAATATGTCCTCAATGTTTGCACAATTATAATGTTCAGTAACACTTTGTAATTAATTGATTACAAAGTGTTAGTGATTACAGTAACACCTTAAATTGATCACCACGATCATGTCACGATTTATTTATTTAAAAATTACATATACTTTGGAGGTACCATTCCTCCGGTGGTATAGCTGGTGATGCAACTAAGTTATTTGAAAGCCAAGTTTTTTATCCTTTTTCTTAGCTGGGAAGGGGTCTTAGGGAATGGCTTGAAGACGCTGCAGTTGAGACTATTCCACTCTCTAATGGTGCGCGGAAGAAAAGAATGAAATCTGACATTCTTTCTCCTAAAAATTTCCTTTATTTTGTGAGAATGATCCTTTCGTCCAATATAGAAGGGTTTCTGAAGTTGCTCACTAATGGAGGACCATGCTGGGAGCTTCAAGTAGGCCTTAAATAAGTTAATGAGACGATATATTTTTCGCCTTGAACTTAAAGGCTCCCATTTAAGGTCAGATAGAAATTTTGTCGGACTGTCAAATCTGCGAAAGTGCCTAAACACGTGTCTGCTTGCTAACCGCTGAATTGCTTCAAGGTCAGAATTTAGATAGGAAATATGAGGGTCCCAGACAGATGAACAATACTCCAAGGTTGGACTAACCAGTGATTTATACTTTTTTTTGAAAATTTGCAATTCGTACATACATTCACTTGTCAAGTATAACCTTTTTTTTAAATAAGTGAAGAAAGTTTTCTCGACGTTTCCAAAAACTCATATGGTACATTCATGAAGGTTCTGGGTGCAGCGACAGCAATCAGACAACCAGCAATACCAAATAAAAATGTAGACATAAATATTTTTATTATTTAGCAGGCAGCACTTGCTAAATCTGCACTTGTATCGAATAACACTCGAGCACAGCACTACACTCGCACTTAAATATCTTAAATAAAACTATAGAGGCATAGTTAATTTCATTAAGGCCCAAATTAATCAAATTTTTCAAAATACATTGGATCTGTTTTTCATGCCGTTAGATGAAACGGAACGATTCGAGACTACTCGCAAGGCAGAGTGCTTTCGGAAAGAGCCCACTTAATGAAGTAACTCACACTTGGTCCTGCGTGTACTGAATATTGGCTCGCGGCAACAGTGGCACGAGAGGACGCCTGCTGGCCGAGAGCGGAGCGCCCCTCTGCCATTCGCCAGCGTGCGCCCTCCGCACTCCGTCCCTCCCGCGGCCCACTCCGTAGCCGGCGTTCTGCCCGAACATCGGCCGGTGCTGCGCAGGCTCCACGTCCCAGAGGACCTGGTGTGCGAGAGCGATTGCTTCGATCATCTGGTCGATGCGCGAGGGCGGGTCTTCACCGGTGAATGTATCTCCTGTTCGTTGAAAAATATATTTAAATAACTATAATAAATAAATATATTTTATATTCTTAAATAAACACTGATAAAATGAAAGACATATTTAGACAATATAGAAGAAAAATAATTTAATTTTTTAAAAAGGACCTTGATAACTTGACCCCAGACCATTCCCGATAAAGAAAATCAGCTAATTGGCCCTGCGATTTTGAGTGTTATTTGTAAAGAACGTACATCAAAAATTATCATGGTTTTTGAGAAATAAAATGTAAACTTTAGTTGTTTATAATAAATGAATCTTGTAACAAGGTCTTTATTGTGAGTGCACGACTGTGGCTCTTCGCCGCGAGTTGTTAACTCGGCGCCAAGGTTAGGTCATTGATCCCCGCATGCGTCCCATCAGGTTTTTTAAATATAATTTCTTACTCATAATAGGCAACACAAACCACCCCCCCTCAAAACTTCGGAAATGGTCTTAGGACAGCCTCTATATATACTTTATTCATTTAAGGTGGGATAATCAAGGCGTCTGGATTTTAGAAATTTCGGAAAATACAAAATTTCAATTCACATAATTTTTCGTAAGTGTCTTACAATTTATTAGTGTAATTTCTTGATTTATTAGTACAATAGAGACTTAGAGACTAACGTAATTTTCATTGCACAACTGACTACAAAACTGATACATGAGGAGCCATCCCCTCTTGAATAAATTAATGGTAATTTACATACCGGTATCGGGCACGAGTTGATCAAGAGCGGCGTGCTCTCTCCCCGGCACGAGCCTCTGAAGCGACGGAGGATGCGGGGCTCCTTCGACGTCCACCAGGAAAGGCGGAGGCATCAGGTGAGGAGGCGTGCCCGTTTGCTCGTCGCAAACGCCACCCTGTGAGTCTCGCACCAGCGGCCTGTAGTCCGTGTGGAAGAACAGCTCAAAAGGCAACTGGGAAAACATTTGAAACCGTCTATTTAGTAACTAAAATATGCAGATGTCGCACCGAGTCTCAAATATCCATTGTCATTTAATTTTAATGGCAGGTGGCAATATATCTTTAGATTTAAACTGAAACTTATTTACAAAACAGTGCGCCATCTATGATTTGGCCAAATAAGCTTTTCTAAACTGTAAATAAACATGTATGTTTGTAATACATTGACAAAAAAAAACCTTGTAAGTTTAACTTTTTATCATATATCTTTACACATGTAATGTGTGTATAGAGAGGTAAAAAAAAGTGAGTGAGTGTAAGTGTATGTTGTTACAGTGAAAGGTGAACGACTTAATTGATGATATCACACTCGATTCAACGTGTTTGTTCATCATATTATAAAGTTTTTTCTGAAATCTTACTGTCTGCAGCCTGGGATGTCCCTGGCCGAGGCCAAGCATGAGAATGTGGCCGTGTGAATCCGTGGCGGCGATTGTCGCGCCGTCCGGTGACCACTTCGCATCGAAGACGGCTCCGTGCCCCTGACCTTCTATGTCGTTGAGGAACGAAGCGAGCGTTACTCCCTCCAAGATGTCCCACACAAACATTTGACCTGCGGGTGGGCAAAAAATCAACTTTAATTACTCCACTAATCTTGCAAACAAAGTACATAAGTGGCTATAATTTACTATGAACTGCTTCTTTGCAATATTTAGTATTAAATGGTAGTAAAAAATAGATCAGAAATAATGGTTACCTTTGAATATTTGACTGTTCAGTTCCGACAAATATATTACATTTAACGAAAGTAGTCTGATGGACCGTACGAACCACGTAATGTGTTCGCGGAAGTTTCATGGGTCAATTAGACTGCTGGAAGGCACTGATTGACGAATTAAAACATCCACCACTTAAGTCCTATGTGCCCATTAATCACGCCCTAATACGTAATTTAAGCAGATACTAAAAAGCTTTTGAAATTGCTAGATTTTGGTTTTCCCTATAAAAACTGAACCTCTAGTCTTCCCGGGCACAGAAACTAGCATCTAGGAAGTTATGAGGAATCTCTGTTCGAACACGCTGAAATAAGCGCAACTTTGGTCCAACCTGGCTTCCCAGAGAGCACCATCGTCGCAATTGAAGACAGCTTATCTCCAAGTCAGTTCACCGACTATGAGATTCTTCGGCAACCGACCAACCGGCCTCCGCCGATCTTCAAAACTATTGCAGTGAAACTACGAGCGCCCTTGCCTCGTTTAGTTCGGAATACACCTCTACAGCGCCTTGTTTGTTTAAAAATTACTGTTTAAATATATGCACAATAGTTTTTCATTATTACATTTATTGTACTCAAAAGCCCCACAAAAATTGAGTTATATCTGTAACATTTTCTTTTTGTTAGTTAATGACTTTATGCTCCAAACCGACGATATATGCATTTGAATAACGGACCAGGGCAATTCTTCGAACTGCACATGTGTGATCTGTTTATATATTGAAAAGTTAAAGTGGCATCACTAAATTCATGTAAATATTGGTATATTTGAGCTCTTATAACTCATCAGCCAGACCTTTTCGGCGTGTGAACTTTACGGCTATAGTATTGCTTTTCTTAGAAGAATCTACATTAAGACACCTAACTTCCTCGCATTTAATATTTTCCAACGATATTTACAGACAGCTCAAGGTTGCCAATAGAAGCTAAGGTTTAATATTGGTACATTGAGGCTAAAATCTAATCTAATCATTAATTACCATCATGTCCGGCAGATAACAGGACCGGTGAAAGAGACGGATGCGATTCCAGCACGTATATCTCATCCTTATGACCTGCAAGGACCCGAAGTAGTTGACCTGTTTTTGCCCACCACACCTGCAATAAGGATAAAATTTGAAAACACTAGTACCTACATTTTTTTTTCAATTATCACAGCGCACGGCATTCAATGGAAAAAAAATGTATTAATAAAATTAAAACGGCTCATTTTATTTATTTATTGTGACATATTTAATTTGACAAAAAATCGAAATGTAGCAAATCACAGTTACAATAAATGTATATCCTACTAAAAATGCACAGGGAGCGATTAGACTATGTCTGTACCAAGGAAGGCAGTGTTTTATTGTGCTACAACTACGAATGACGAATGTCAAACCGTCAATGCACCTATAGAGAAATGAGAAAAGTTTGCGTACGTATCTTATGAATTTTCTTAAATTTCAGAACCTTTCAAAACTTGGCGATGAATATTGAAAAAAACATGATTACGATTAATACAATTAAGATATATGATATACCTGTAGATTCAAAAGGAATATCAAAATGCCTTTGGCTGTAACATTGATCAAATAAACTCGAGTTTAGGCGACAAGCACATACATTATTCTATTTTTTTAAGTTATTCGCGGTTTCATCGAGAATCCCGTAATACTCGGAGATTCCATTTCCAATACTTTGTTCCGGACCATTTGACCAGATCGTACCGACGTGCGACGTATACAAGTATAGTCCGATTGGGAGAGCAGTCGAATTATTAAATTCCATTTCCGCGGAGATTAATATCTTTGTCTGTTCGCCCAATAGGATTAAAAATCTGCTTTCTATTACACCTTTGTAAGATCAGCGTGAATTCTTTGTTATTGTTTTTGGTTTTTAATGATGTTTTTTTCTTTTAGTAGTTTATTCTTTTACTTTAAATGTAATGTGTGTTGGGAAACTTGTTTGATAAATAAATAAGTTTTTTAGATGGTTAAACCTTATTCAATTCATAGGCACCCAAGAAATGATGCCGAGATGTAGATGGCGCCTATGAAATATTAATATTACTTTGCAGATAGGCCATATGTTTACAGTCTAGAACCTCGATACTCAACCTGTGGCCCGCGGGCCGCATGCGGCTTTTTTGCCCAGCTTTTTTGTGCGGCCCTAAACACATTTATTATCAGTGACATGATTATCAAAATCTGGCATTCTATATTTCGTATATCTTGAGATTAATTTTGACTTTGACGTACAAATAGTGACACCCAAAGAGGATTGTTATTTCATATTTTTTTCGTCATACCAGTATAGTATCGCGGCCCGCGTAGCTTTACAAATATATGTATGTGGCCCGAAGACAAAAAAGGTTGAGTATCGTGGGTCTAGAACAATGTAATATTGCCCATTATCATTGTAATCAATATAATCTTGCTCATGTATCATTGTAATCATCCACTTATTGGTTAGCAGTTTAAATGAATGACACGTAGATGTTCGACATGTCCATCCGATACGAACTACCGACGGAGACTGATTCGTTCGGTTTCTCAGTCTGCGTTCTCAGCGGTGACTAATCTCATGACCGACCTCCGTAAATAGTCTTGTAAACACGGTATGTAAAAACTCGTTTTCGTAGATGTAATCTAATATTTAATCTCGTAGCATAAATTACTTTCTATCAATTTTAGATTTCTGTAATGATGATTCAAAGATCATTTTAGGTTAAACAGGTAGAATTGTTTAATGACTTTAGAAATGAACTGATTTCGTGGATACTCCACTCTGAGAAGTGGGTTTCCACTTCTCAGAGTTGTCAACCATTTGTTGCTCCAATTATGAAGTGAAAGTATTACCTTGAGAGTGTGATCATTGACAGCCGTTATGATGTATTTGTCGGTGCAATCCCAGGACACCATGGTGACTTTCAGCTTCTTTCCTTCGTCCGTCCCAGTCGGAGCGCTGATGAAAAAATAACGAAAGCCGCATACATACAAAATATCTTCGATTAAAATAGTAAAGGTAGTCCCACCCCCAACTCGACTAAGCATGAATCTATCCCTGGGAAACCGCAAGGGAGACAAATTTGACACACACATTAAACTCTCTTTTTTTTTGTGGACAGTTGAGGTGCACTCATCCTCGTGTGTCTAGCTACCGATCGTTCGGCTTAAAATGGTTAATTACGAGGACATTATTCTCCACAAAATAGTCTTACTCACCTTAACACATTCAGCTCCGTATCAAACGCGCGATTCAGGTATAAGCAACATGCCACGCTTTTAAATATTAATAGAAATGCACAAGACGGTAACGGTTGACCCGGAAACATGTTGTTCATGGCGATTACGGGATATATCGTTATCAGCGCCGAGTGTGTTAAGTACGTAATTAAAAGGCTTACAAAATAGAGACTTACTGAACATTGCTCTATTAATTTAATTTGTCGTCGTTTGTTCATCGACATCCCTCTCTAACGCATTAAGTTGCAGTTGGCGTGATTGGGAGAATAAATATGCACCACTGCACTTATCACCACCGGACACTCCACTCCTGAGAATGGCATTGCACTTTTTAGTAGAAGCTAAATGCGTTTCTCACGTGAAAAAAATTTCTAACGCTACGACTAAAAACCATTTGGGATTTGGTCTTATTCAAGTCATTAAATTATTATTATGATTGCTTACTCGGGTAAAGTGTCAGTCATATGTAACCGTGTGTGCCGCCATTGTGTTGCGTGTAACTGCCACAGGATGGCGGTGCCGTCCTTCGAGCCGGACACGAACATTAGACCCGTGTGCGCCCACTGCAATGAATCCACCGCGTCACTGTGCGCCGCCGTCTGCAAAATACAATATAATATAACGGAACGGCAAGAAATATGAAGCGCTTCTTCCGTCGTACAATAATTTTCGTCGTAAAATTAAGTTTTATACTTAAAAAAAAAAAACACATAGATGTCATGTGCTTACTTTTATGGTTATATGCATTTTCAGTTTTATTACGTAAATATTAGCTTATTTTTTATTATTGTTCAAACAGGGTTTGCTCTCGCATATTGGCGACTCAACTATTTAATAGTAAAAAAAAAACATTTATAAAACAAGCTTTATAATGCATATACAAAATTTCGTGTCTGGTTGAATGTTGAATAGTTTCTTTGTATGGAGCCGATCCTGGGTGTAGAATCAGGTCATGCTTACTATAAAAATGCGTTGTCATCGAAACTGAACCGATATGTCGAATTCCACCTCCGTAGGATAAGAGGAAGTGGTTCTAATACAGCTCGCAAGATTTGACCTAAACCGACATACAAACATTGCAAGTAAAATAAAAGCTTGTAAGTTTTAAATTAACTCATTCCGTGAAGCGTTCCTTCACGGAATGAGTTAAGCGACTCCTTAATGCAATTTTGTAAATCTATGCAATTTCCACAAAGTACGTGTTATGTTACCTCGACGATTCTTTTTGGTCCCTGCTCCGCCATCATGTATATCCTGACATGGTGATCGGCCGAACCCGCCGCCAGGAATGTACCACCCGGTGACCAAGCAGCGCATATCATCTGACACGCACCGGGACGCATACGCTCAACGTATTGCACTGGTTTGGAACTGCAAATATTTAAATTTAGTCGTTAGTATTAACGGGCGAGTCGCTTTGCGCCAATTTTGTAAAACCACCCCCAATTTACAGGAATTAGCTATAATTTGATTTAGGGAAAATTATATAAGAATATTTATTATTTTATAACCATATTAATAATATATGGTGCTACTTTGAATTCTACATTATAAATATATATATATTTCTTAAAAAATGTCAAAAATGGAATTTGTCAAGCAAATTTTCATTTGAAAAGTCAATAAATAAAAAAGTAACAATAACAGGTTTTTTTTATTGTTTTATTACAGGAAAAATGTGTAACAGCAATAAAAACATGTTTTTATTTGACAATTTATTATTGAAAAAAAAAAATCTGGATTTAGTGTTTGTAAATAATCTAGTCTCTACTTTCCAAAGTACAAACATATTGTTATATTTTAGTACAAAACTTAGTACTGCAATATTTGACAGTTGAGCGATGCATGTACGTTTCGCAAGAGTAGCCGCAGGGTAATGCTGCATAAAATGTAATAGTCCTTACATGAAACTGGCTTTCTCGTCTTCGCTCTGACTGTACGTCCAGAACGCGACAGATCCATCCGTCGAGGTGGAGGCGAGACAGCGAAGGTCTCCGGCGCGTGCGGGACAGAAATGCACCGATGTTATCATGCCACTGTGACCTGTGAAAAGAACAAATTAGTCTGTAGGCAAAAGCAGCTGCAATTGTTAAGAGTTCAACTCGGTCATTTCTCCATACAACCGTAGTAATGTTGTGACTCTTTTCTGTATGGGTACATTCAAGACCCAACTAAATGCGTTCCAGGTTTTAACCTTCCCAGAAAATCTTGGTGCACTCTGAACCACCTAAGAACAGGCCACGGAAAAAGTAAGGACATGCTTTTTAAATGGAAGATGTCAGAAAGCCCCAAATGCGATTGTGGATACGATAACCAAACCATTCAACATATCATCAGTGATTGCCCACTTCGACGCTTTAAAGGACCTGCACAAGATTTACACAATCTCACACCAAATGCTATCGACTGGATATATTCTCTGGACATAAACCTATAGTTGCAATTTCTGGTTTTTCCTAGACTTTTCAGATTATTATGTTTAATACTTTAATATTTATTTTTAATTTCTGACATTTTAATATCACCCTGACAATTGTATTACGTAAGGAACTTTTACTACAAATTACCTGTAATTAGCTAAAACACCATTGTACATTTTTGCCATACGATAAATAAATAATAAATATAATTTACATTAACTAAAAACATAGTTATTATTATTAAATGCATATCTGACGAACAAGATAAAAATAACAAAATATAAAGCGATGTTCTAGTATAATAATTAAATAATCAACGAAGAGTATCATCTCCAAGATATATTTTTAAAAAAATGTAACTCGAACATGGTTGAGCATCTAACAAATATTAACTGAAACTTTTTTGTTCAAATGATCTCTTCTCCCATCTCCTGAAGTTTTATGTAATATTTCTATATATATGGAATATAAACTTCCTGTATAATATATATAGTGGTGTGCCGGATCGTTAAAAATATATATCCGCGGATATGGATACTAATACGGATCATTGGTGTCCAGATCCGCAGATAAGAATACGGACCTTACTCAGTCGGGTTGGTGCGTGTAAATTTGACACAACAGTTGACTCATAATTTAATTAATATCTAATAACTTTCTATAATAAATGTTTAAATATTTCATTATTTTAATACGCATTTCACAAAGATTTGAGATTAATCTCATTATAAAGAAGATAGTTTAATGAGTACCTTTGAGGTACTATTTGTAATTCACTAAAATAAATGTTTAAATATTTGATTTTTTGCAGTATAAATGTGCTAAATATGTGACATGTAAACTAAATAAAATGAATACGGATAGTGTGAATCAAATGTGAATAACGAAGGATACTTAGTTATATTTCAATTGTTTTAGGACAGTTACCTTGCAAAACGGCGACGGGCGCCTGCGTCTGCAGGTCCCAAACCCTTATGAGCCTATCGAGGCTGCCGGCAGCCAGCATGGTGTTGTCAACGTCGACGGCCATATCAGTTATTTCGGCGGACGCGCCGCGGAACGTACCCAGCAAGCGGCCGTCGATGGCAGACCATACCTTCACCAAAAGGTCATCGGCGCCCTGAGGCAAAAAATAAATATATTTATTAGGATATCATTACAGTAAAACCCTGATTATTTGTTTATTGGCCCCGCGATTTCGTACATCATTTGTTTTGACCTCACATCAAAATTAATCATGGTTTCCGAGTAAAAAATTTGTAAACTACATGATAATGTGAAATCGCTCGTCATAAGTTCGGTCGCTAGCGAGGCTGCGCCGTGCTGGGTCAATAACCGACCTTGCTGAGCTCCTGCGAGTGAAAAGGGAATTTATACGAGCGCTTTGATAAAATTAATAAACATAGACATGAATTATTTTTGCATTTTAATAAAATTTCTTAAAATAAAATTTCTTAATAAAGGGAACATAAACACAACCTGTATAAGGGCAGTCTTTCAAATATATTTGTCATGAGACCAATTTAGCTTGGGCACTATAAATGTTGTTTTTTTTTAAGACTTGGCGTAATTTAATGAACTAAAATGGAACCACCACTGAGAAATTAAAAAAGAAACATGGAAATCATATTAAAAATAAACTTGCAGACCGAATTATGAACCTCCTCTGTTTTTGAAACGGTTAAAAATAACATCCAGAAGTACTAATTGTAACGTGTATTTTTTATGTTGAATTACTCACGGTCATGATGTATTTTCCACTTTTATCATAGAGAACGCAGTAGACTGCGCTCAGATGGCCGAGGGTCCTCCGCTGCAACTTCAGGCCGGAAAAGAGAGCGGTCGGGATGGGGTTGGAGTTGACGGCTCCGCCCGATTGGCAGCCGCCGGATAGCTGGCGCCGCAGCAAACGCCATACTGGAAACGTACCGGACCTTAAGATGTAAGCTACTAAGTAGACAATGAGCTAAACCGTCGAAGTTAAAAATGCTGGCCGTCTATCTCTGGAATTATACTTTAGGTAGTTCATGTCTAGTGCTTTTCTGGGCCAAGTACACTGAAATGGTATCCAAAAATAGGTAATAGACTATAATCCCTTGCTGGCGTATAGACGCCCGACCGGCGGCCCAAACGTCGCACGTGCATGGCGACGCATATATGCACCAGAGCGAAAAAACATTCCCCACTTTGTTTGATCATTTCTGCCATATAACAGTATGACTTATTGACTTGATGTTTGCACCATTGGAATCGCAAAGAGCCAATCAGAACCTAAGATTTTATTCAGGTCAATGCAGTGTCTAATACTATTTATAAATTTGTATTGAAAACACCCTGACGCACTTCCGACACAGCCATTCGTTGCGCCGTAAAAATTGTGTGGCCAACATGAAAAAATCGAAAAGAGCAGTTTTTTAAAATTAAGAGATAAAAAATCAAAGTGATATTTTATAATAGAGAATTTCATGGTGAGTCAGATGATGGCTAGATAGATTTGTAAAGATTGAACGACTCATGCCTGCACTATGGATTTTATAGTAGACGAGTGAGTTCTTTAAATTTTCCTTAGAAATTAATCCGTTCTGAAGCCCTTTTGGCACCAAAATTTTTTGACGTGAAATCCTACCATAACGGGTTACCCATCATATTTTTTATCAAATGTAATATGTAAATAAACAAACCGCGGATGAGTTGTCTAATTGTATCGGGTCAAGGCTACCCCTAGTTAAAAGCATTGTAATTATATTTCTACACTTATCCGTTATCTCAAAGTATCCAACATATCAATCGAGAATGTAAAGAATATTTTAAGAAAATTTGCAAGAAAACAAAGAAATAGGTAATCTTTTAATGGGACCTATTAACTTATTACAGGGTATTTTTATTATTTTGATATAATTTTAACACGTCTAAATATTTCTAAATTCTAATATGATATAAATAAAGTATTTTGACATCTAATGCGAAAGTATTTAAGTAGTATTTAAATCGTGTATTAATTGAATTGACTCACCAATATTCTTAGGGCATGGTTCGAGTTTAGTAGTCTGGTCTTTGGCGCCGAGTGTTGGTGCCAAGAGTGACCTTCGAGGATCATCCGGCCGACTCGGCTTTAGGAGAGAAGCACAAGCGTGCAGCAAGTGCTCCGGGGCCACCGAAGGAAACTGCCTCTCCTGAACAATGTAAAAAAGGGTACGTTTTTAAAATATGACTAAGTTTGAACCTCGTACCGGACAACCGGATTGGGTGCCCAGTTAGTTGTATGCAGAATATTTGCCTACATAACGTTACCGGTAATCCGCCTAAAAATCCCCAATTATTCACAGCTAGCTCTTATATGGCCTTTAATGGTAATTAGCAAATAAATAACGAAAATCTACACTACTATAGCCGAGAACGCCATTAAAACCGCACACAGGGCCTAGCAACCCACCTGTAGCTAGTGGGGGGAGGGGGGGCGGCGTGGCTAATTAAAGCTAGTTTTTAATGTAAATGTGTTGACATTTTTGTTCCTCAAAAAAATGCATCGGCCGTAAAATGATAATAACTTAAGAAAGAAATTTAAATTATAAAGTAGTCTAATTTATTACTCTTTTTTAGTAAGATAAATGGTCCATTAAAAAAAAAAAATCATTACCCGGCGTAATTATATCTACCGACATAAGCATGGCAATATTTTCAGCCAAAGACCAATAGGAACGCGTTTCGCCATATGACCTACATGACGTCACAAACGAGCGAGATAGACGATAAACGCGCGACACTTGGGCGGGGGCTAGAAAGAGACGACAATAACGCCTTTGTGAACTCGCTCCATAAAATGATTAGTGTAATTTCCAAAATTTTGACAAATTACGACCGAAATCACTCAAATGTCAAAATAACTTGCGATCGGCACGGAATTCACTCGTTTTAACCGAAAGTAAACATTGCGAAAATTGTACACAATTTTGTAAAAATATGACTAAATTCGATAAAATACTTAATAATAAGGATATTAGCATTCATAAAAAAAATATATGATTAAATAAAACATTAAATTACTCACCAAATCATCTAAAGTTTGCTCGTGACTATTCCCTTGCCAGTCCAGACGCTTGGGCAATACCTGCGAAGCAAAACACTATTTGTAGGCATAATATATAACAAAAAACAGTTTAATTTAATCAAGACACTGCCGGTCACCTATTTTGACAGCTAAACCCACGTGCAGGCCATGTGTAAAAACAAAAATACGGAATATGCAATGAAATCTGACATCGCTCCCGATACTGCACAACTTACCTTGCATTTCTCCAACTCTCGCCGCAAGACCTGCAGAGAAAAACAGACGTTTAGCACACTCAATGCCATTTCCAAATACAGCAGAATATTTGCAATAAAACGTACCTCAGATGTTTCACGCAAAGGTCCGGCAGACAGGAATTTTGCGATGAGAAAATAGAGCTCTGAAACCGGGAGAGTAGCCATTATACAATCGCGCATTGCGAGAAACCAACGATTCACAGAATATGTTTCGACAAATTTCGCTTACCTGGAGTAATTTGAGAATCATCGCTGCTTGCCAGCCGCTCCATCCCGAAAAAAATAGTCACTTTTAGGTGCAAAACACATCACCAACGCAAATAATCACGTAAAAAACCACTTAAACTTATTATATTTTGTTGACGAAACAACGAGACAGGACAAACAGATAGCTATCTTCAGACAGCAGCCAGCCAGCGATCTCTTACAAAATGGACGAACAGTCAACGGCCGGCATAGCAGGTAACGATTGTACCATTTTTTACATAAACTGTCAACAGATTGTATTATAAAAAAAGAGTTATAAAAAAGCATTATAAAAAAAGAGTTATAATAAAGCATTATAAAAAAAAGTGTAAATGTGCGTGTTCAATAATAAAGATAGTAGGATTTTATAGGTTGCAGATAAAATTTACTTTATAAATAAAAGTTAACACGTAGAACTTTTATCCAGTGGCTTGCGGCCTCTCATATTATTAATTTTTTAATGTATTTAATTTGGTGATATGTTTTGTATAATTACATTTGTAAAAAAAATGCAAACCGCCAAGTAAAAGTGTCAAAATATTCGTGTGTGAAATAAAACTACAAACAGCCATATTTTAAAATCGATACGAATGTATGTTGTATGTATTAAACTGATTGTATTAACAAATTATCTTATAAATATTAAATTTAATTGTTATTAATATAAATTACCTAACGATCTTATGATTAAGATAATTACAGCATTACATATTTAAAAAATGCATGAATGAGTTTCACAAAGAATAAAATCAACGGTGATAGTGAAGCAACACATTGACCAGAAATGCAAATAACCTCGTCATTAATAAAACCTTCTTTGCAATGGCAAAACCCCATAAGACACTCCATGCGGCTTAAACTAGAATTAAATAAGTCTGGTTGCCAACAGTCCCGGTGCCATCTACATACGCTCCCAGACCCTGAAAGTATAACAAAAATTTACATCCGCCTTTAATACTAAGAATTTTATTTTTATTCCTAAATAAGTAAAAGGTAATGAAAACAAATCTTACTTGAAAACTTCACACATGTCTGATTTGATAAATAATGTAAATCAGGACACTTGCATATACTTTGCTCTGTATTGCAAAAAGCCCCTCTAATTCCTTTACAATCAAGATTATTCATGCATTTTATAAATGTATACTGAAATAAAAAAGAACATTACTTGATATCGCACTAAAATGTATTGCTAAATACGCACGAATAATATTGTTAATTGCCACCGTGCATATTTTGAAATACCTAAGGAATGTTAAACGTTACACTAGGTCGCCGCAGTCGCTCGCATTTTGCTTCGCTGCAGCACATATTAGAGCGAAGCGATTTACTAAAATTTTCTAAATAAAATTTAGTCTGTGACAATAACTTTTTAACGACGGGATAGATTTTGATAATTTTCTATAATGAGGTATTTGAAATCTCTTTGATACAAATGCACAAAAAAAATTCATCCGGAAATCAACAGCATAACTTTTTAACGACGGGATAGATTTTGATAATTTTCTAAAATGAGGTACTTAAAAAAAGCGCGTGACTTTTTTATAATGGATATTCCCATAGACAATTTTCTTTTGACCCCAAAAATTTTATTTTTGACAATATTTAAAATCAAGCTCCGTCACGACCTTCACTTTTTCATGTAGATTCTCTCAAAATCAAAAATTTTTCAAATCGGTCAAGGAATGACCAAGTTAGCCCGTGACAAAGTTCTAATTGGAGTCGTCTTATGAGAGCTTCGCTCTAATAAGTATGATAGGATAATGACAGTTTATTAATACATAAAGTTTTTTTTTAGGCCTTGTTTTGAAGTACCCTCTTTTACGATAAATAATAAAGGCATTGATTTATAAAATACTTATGAACATTCAATAACCGTTTCAGTTTTATCAAATTGAAAAAAAAATAGTTAAAAAATTACCTTATAATGATGGTATTGTAGTCCTTTAGTAGAAATGCAATTATTATTAACACAATAACTCTCGTTTACCAATTTACAGTCCAAATCGATGTTGCATGGCATAGTTTCTGAAAAGTATGCAATTGGAAAGCCTAGTTCTTTTACATTTCGGAAAGCCTACTCATAATTTCACAGTTATGTTGTTTTATTCGATACATAAAAGTATTATGGTCATCTAATGTAATGATTTTTTAATGTCTAATTAATCAAATGCTTCGTGAATTTTACCGTTACTTGAATGCCCATATTCTTGATACGATAAATCAACGTTTAGTAGAACAGCAAAGGCTATGATAACTTTAGAGAACATTTTGTTTTCTTGAAAGGTCAAATCACAAAATATAAGCGTTGTATCTTAATAAAACATTTAGTCTACCTTTTATATACTATTTAAACATATTAATGTATATAGACATTGTTTTCTTCTTTGTTTGCTGGCTCCCGATTAGTTTGATTTTACCAAATAAGTTATAAACATTCTTGCTGTTCCACACAAATAATGTTTTCAGCGCATATTTTTAAGGGCGATGTTTTTTAAAGTATTGAAATAAAGATTGTAGAACAATTACCAAAATCATATAACTAAAAAGTAGTAAAATATTGAAGCATGCTAACTCTCTTCGACGACGCGGTCTAGCAATGATTCGAAGGTTGCAAATAATAAGATTTACATTAACAGAGTATCCTGTGTGTATGTCGTCCAGTATGTTTTGCTGTTTTTAATTACAATTGTTTTATTTATATATATATAATTATATCATTATATATAGTTATAATTTCATTGTTTTTGTTTTCAATTACATTTTGACTCAATTATATTGTAAAGATCGTAATAAATAATAAATAAAGTTATAATAATAAAGTAGTAATAATAAATAACAGTTGGTACTGAAGTTATTTTATTTTACATTTAAGCCTGAATCGTGGGTATAAATTTATAAATAGATACTTTAGTTAATTTATTATAAATATTGTTTTGGGTAATACATTACTGATTTTTTATTTTAAATTATAAATATATACTATAGATTATTATAAAAAAGTTTTTGGGTACTTACCACATTACTTATTTTTTGTTTTATATTTTTTTGTTAGCCTTTTCGTTGATATTTTATTTTAAAAAAAATATATGCATACTACGGGTATCTCTGCAAATTTTTTTTCTTCTCAAATTTGTTTGTTTTATATTTTATATATATTTTCTTAGGATTTTTACATATCGTGTGTAGAGACTATTCGTATTTTTTTGTTTAAAAATTAGAAAATTTCACTAAAAAAATAGTTAGCAACCTAGTAGGTACCTACCCATTACTCATTTATTTGTAGGTACCTGCTCGAACTCTATATAATCAATGCTACTAGGTTGATACATGGTTTCTTAGTATGAGTGAATTTATTTAAAAACAATTTTAATTTATATGTATAATAGTGTTAGTGAAATATTTTGTTTATAAATAATTGTTTGTTATATGTATAAAAAAATAATAAAACTTAGTTCGTTGACGGCCGTCACTGCAAATTTTTATAAAATGAAGGAAGCGTAGAGAAAAGTGAGGAATGAATAGCGCTGTACACTGTTTCTAGTCTATGAGCTCACACACACAACGCGCGCGTTGCTGTTGCTCCTGTCAAATGGAATAAATATCAATTTCTATTGAGTTGGGTGATTGCGGAAAATATATTGTTTAGATGATCGCGAGACTATTTTTTGTTGCATTTGCGTACAATATGTGGATTTCGTTGTTCTCAAATTGAGAGTGTGAGCGTTTTGTGTGGTTGACCGTTTGTTCTTTTAGGCATGTCGTCTTTATTTCGAAAGCCAAAAAAGCGTTTCCAGCGGCGAGTTTTCGACGCAGACAACGATGAAAACGGTAACGACGATGCCATGGAAGTGGACGAGACGCCGCCGCCGCCGCCTCCTCCGATTATCAGCGAAAAGGCCCAGAAGGAGAAGCTTATACCGAAGTCGTTGCTTAGTTTCGGCGATGAAGGTTGGAAGAAATTCTTTTGTCTTTGTAAAATATATTTGATAGCGACTTGATATTCCAATTTCGCACCAAAGATACCCCGAAATAAGCTGATAAAACAAATGGTGTTACTATACATTTAAAATAATAAGTTCTTTGAATGACTTGGCCCCGACAGTAGCCGCCTAGTAAAATTAAGGGAAATCAATCTGTAACATTCTTATGGTGTTTTCTGATCTGCAGCACCGATAAATAGAGTAGTATCCATTCTAAATGCTGTTGTTTGCGCTAATCACCGAATAGATTTGTACGCATAGATTTCTCACCTATTCGGATTTATAAATTTCAAACTTGAATTGCGTAATACTTATTTTGGCGGGTTATATTTACTAAGGCTGGCCTCACACACGCTCAGAGAATCCGCGATCCGTTGCTGTTGCGGTGTTTCGGCCGCCGTGCATTTTCAAACATATAGTTCATTACCGAGTGCCGCACATGCTCTGATTGGCTGGCGCAGCATGAGCGAACATTGCTATATTTGACAATAATAATATAAAATGCATATTACTAAATAACTAAATAAAATAAATGCTCTAAAACGAATTATAACTTAAAATGAATGCTTCAATATTGATTTCATTGAGAATTTATTGCTTTGATGAACTAGTTTTTTTTTTGAAGTATTGTGAAGTTTGCCTTTATTAAAATTTTGAATGTCATAAAATATCATGCTTTTAGGTATTGTTTGAGTTCATCCTCAATGCCAGCCAAGCCATGTCAATCGTTTATATGGGGTCATTGGCATTAGGAGTTGTTAAAAAATAATCTTTGTTAGCCAGTTTTGTTTTTAGAATCCTGTTAGGTTTTTATTATTCAATATGTTTAAAACAAATTAGTTTGATTTACGACAGCACAGAAATATATGCTGAAGTATCTTAATCATTTCCATCGGTGTGTAAGCACATTTTAGGGTAAGAACTTTACGTAAATTCATATAATAGGTACCTAGGTAAATAAATAAACATCTGGAACCTAACACAAAATTGTATAAAAAAATGAAATAGTTTGTCGCATTCTAGTTATCGCCGCCGACCCCTTGCTTTAAGCACGAGCAATAAAAAAACCTAACATCCATAAATATTTATTTTGGTGTTTTCCGTCTTAGCAGAAGAGGAAGGGGAGATATTCCGCGTGAAGAAGTCATCCCAGAGCAAGAAACTCCAGCGGCAAATGGACCGCGAGCGTAAGAATCGAGACAAGATGCCGGCGGCCGCGGCGACGCCGAGCAACGGCCGCGACGCTGTCGCGGTGACGACCTCCAAGAGCAAGCAGGGCGATAAAACTGATAATAGTAGGAATAATGATCATTCCATTAAGGTATAATAATCAGTTTAGAATTAAGGTTAAGTGTATAGCGGACGGGACGGTTAGCACCCTTGTTAACATGTTATTCCGACGAGGAATGTTGTATACTAAAGTTGGTCTACGTTCGTATGTTGAATGTAAATGACTTCAAGAGACCGATTCTATCTGTGTCCGCACATCCTTTCAAGCCTTGGGGTACCACATTTATAATTCAAATATCAAATACAATTCGTTTCCATACAATCGGCGCATTAACTCCTCGTAATTTATACTTTCGGTTCGCTTCCTTTCCGAATGCTTAAATCCCTTAAATGGATTTAATATTATTTGCATATAGTTATAGTATGACAACTCATTGACATCAGTATCCATACAAAAGTTGTCGCGTTGTAACTATTTTTTTTAAAGAGAAATGATATTGCATATCGTTTATTTCACAATTATTCTAGGCTTGTATAGAATAAAAAAGATAAATTTATAATTTACCTAAAGGTTAAGCGCTTCGAGAAGTCTATTTTTCCCTACATTTTATCGATTGAATACAAGAACCGAGTGTATGACACACTACATACCACAGTACCATAGTAGATTTCATTTCACGAATCGATTCTGTTTTATGAGATTAACCTATAAAAAAAATCATTTTGTGACTGTTTTTTTTTTAATATCGTGTGTCAACAAGCTTAGCTAAACTAATTTGCCGTTAGATAAAAGACCGCGATAAATGGCCACGCCCAACATATATAGCAGCTTTTTGTAAAATTTCGCAGTTTCCGAAACAACATTTGCATGATTTGTCAGTTGCAAAAATGCATTTAGTTTTTTAGAATACAGATAAAAAAAAAGAAATAAATTTTGGCAGAAAATTTAAAACTAACGATTTCTTAAGAAGTGTCACACCATCGTCTGAGCAAAATGACTTAAATGATGGTTCTTCGGAGATCCTATTATTTTCTTCAAAAATTTTTTGAAAAATCTTAAAATTTACTTTTAGTTCATTGTTTTTCAATCTTCTTTTTTTCTTCTAAATTCTTTTGAAGACATAATTAACAGTTTTCCTTTATATTTGTTCTTTTTTTTTTGACAATTTTTAACATTTTTTTTTTTGATATAATTTGTTTTTTGATAGTTCTTTTGTCATGGTTAGTGGTTACTTTTAAGTTTGGTACCGGACTAACTATTATGCATTAGCATTTATTTTCATTAAAAAAATAAGGAATAATGGAACGCCATTTAAAATAAAAACTACCCTTCGCATAACCTTTGAAACTATCTTTGTTATTATACTGGTTTTTTTTATCTTAAAAAGATTGCTATAACCTAGTTAATATTTTATTCTCGGCCCTACTCATCTAAGCTAAATGTGCTTGTGCTTTAAATAAGGTATATTTTGGTGCATTCATTACGGCCGCGTAATATGTTACGTCAATATTTTCAGTATTAAAAAAGTTGTATGTGTATCAGTTTTTCTTACTCCGCAGCCACGTTCGTACGAAGGCCTGATACTATCGGGCCGCGCGGCCCTGTCGGCGGGCACCACCGGAGACATGTCGGCTTCTGGAAGCGAGGACGAGAGCGAGACTGGGAACGAGGGCCGTAAGATGCCCTTCTCGCACGCCTTCCGGCCGTCCAGAGATGCTGTGCGCGCCATGCTTGATCGCGGCGTCATACCCGACGCCGCGACCATCCACGCCGCCCGGAAGACTAGACAGAAGGTAAATTGTGCTCAAATTGACCTTTTTCAACTCCAAATCGGGAATACAGCCATTTTTTAAATTACATTTTTAAATTAAATTTTTTACATCCAAAAAGCTTTCATTAACATTTTTTCATGTGTAAACATTTATATTGGAATCCCAAGGATTTTTCGGAGTAGCGTGATTTGCTATTTGAACATTGACGCATGTGTCAGAGACGCTCGTGATGATGTGCACCTGTGATGATGATGATTGGAGGGCAGTCAGATGGGTCCTACACTTTAGCCACATTCATAAGGGGCCCGTTCTGTACTTACTATGTAGTTTGAATTTAAACTTTTTTTTGTAAAAGTGGGGCGTGCATTCCTGGGTTTAAAAAAAATATATTCGAGTTTTTAGTAATTAGACTGAATCATTTGTTTTTTTCGTCGTAAATTTTTAAAACTTCTCCAGATTTTAACCTAAAGCAGACTTTAACTTAAGGAGTATGGCGCTAAACTCGAGCTCACAAGATGAGGAAAAAATCTATATTCCGGTCTGATGAAAATAAATATACAATTTTCAAAAAAAAAAATTGTTTGTAAATTTCTAAATCAACTTTTTTTTTACAACAAAATTGTTATGTGTTTGTTATGAATATACATTTATTTTGGGCCCTACTCAACTAGGTCAAATATGCCTGTGCCTGAGTCAGGGGACATGGTGGTAATGAAGGGTTAAAAATGGTATGACCACCTGCGGATTCGAACCCAAGACCTTTGGGTCAGTAGTCCAACGCCTTAACCACTAGACTACCACGATCTCTTGAAATCAGTTTACATCAGTAAACATCCGACTATCCTGCCTATCGTCGTTTCGAAGAGCTCAACTGAACTTGATGTAATTCATGGACTAGGAGTTTTTGTAGATATAACTTTTAGTTGATATAAATCAACTTCTGAAAAGACAAGTTATTTTAAATACATCCTGTATCTGTACATATTTGCAGTGTGATAGAAATAGTGAAAAAAATTAGGATCAATTTGATGGTGATTACAGTAAGTATATAATGAAGTATATATATATAATGAAGTAACATGTTGCTAAACAAGTCTATACGAGTGAGTATCTGGTAGACGAGTCGGCAGGCTCTTCCAGAACATGTAAAGTGCTTACCTTGAATATGTGAAATAAAGGTCGCGAAAGCGACATTGAATTTGAATTTTGAATTTGAAGTGATCCTAATTTCAGGCGCACACTTAACCGTCTTGTTAATATTTCAGGCCCGTGAAATAACGGGATCAGATTACATAGGACTACGCAAGTCGGAAGCCGAAGACAGTCCACTTGCAAACGCAATTCCCGACGACAAGCCGTCGATGGGCGGCCGTTTGGTAAGAGAGGACGGTGATGGAGATGGGTCCGATGAAGACAACGACCGGATCGAAGTGAGGGGCGTCATCGAGGAGAAGAGGGTTGCGCAGACGACCGAGCGACACAGGTCCGCGAAGGAAAGGACGAAAGCTGGCAACAGCCGAAGGATCGACCACGGTGAGTGGACCTCTATAACTTTCAACAATGACAGAAGCTACTTTAATTCAACATAATATTATTTTTACACTTTCTAGGCTGGTTGAAAATATGTATTAAGGAGCCTCTTCCCGGAGAGCTCTTGTCTGTGTTGGGAGCGGCCATAAATCACGCTAAATAACGGCTTTTTAGTTTGGTTAAGCTTGATGAGACATGCAAGATTTTTATACAAAAACTAAACTCGAATAATGTTGAAAAATACTGAATTTGTACTGAATTTTCTTATGAAATGTACTAGGTGTGTCACTTTCGTTTTATTTCTCAATTTTCGTATTCAGCTAATAAGATTTTTTTTTAAAAGAATTGCTATGACCAAGGTCATATACAATTATTTTGGGCCCTACTCAACTAGGCCAAATGTGGCTGCACTGGAGCGGAACTTAGTAGAAATTTAAAACGATATCCAGTATTACTTTTCTTCTATATCTATAAAGAGATTCGCAACACCAGGGGTCAAATTCGTTGAATTGCAAAGCGCTGACAATTGCTTTACAATTTATTTTCTGTATCAATAAATTTGCAATAAATGGTCTGGTAGCAATAAATTTGCAACCGATTGTCAGCTTCATGCATACCACCAGTGCGGCGAACATTTCCCGAGCATAAGTAGCTTTTAACTAATAGATAAGTTCATATATACTTGTAGATTATTCACTGTATTGCATTTGCTTGCACTTTTAATCTATAACCTAAAATTGCAGGCTCTGACCCTGATAGCGCAGGTGAAGAATGGGAGGCTCAGCAAATACGCAAGGCGGTCACTGGCGCACAGGTAATATCCTCGCTTATTTGCTAAAGAATCACTCTAACTCCTCCTTCCTTAAGAGAGCTAAGACTTGTCTGGGATACGGAGCACTGAAGAAAGTAGGCCGCTGTGAGGAAGTGGTGTTCCCCAATTATGGCAGTTGGGAGAGAGTTGATAAGTACGAGGAGTTCGGGAACAAGACGTGTTGTTGGATTGTTTTTTCTTGTTGCTTGGAGCGTACCCTGGAATGGGTTTAGTAGACCAGTTAACCTACTGGCTGTCCCGATTACCCGTAAGGATTTTCACGAGGGCAATTATATTTTTTTTTAATGAGAATGTTCTCTAAAATGCTTATTTTAGGAAAGCTGTGTGTATCTTGATGACGTTTACTATTTTAAATATTTATGAAATTCTTTAGAATTAAGCTGATTTTTAATTCTACAAAATTCATATGGATATTCGGGATATCCCATAACAAATGGATATCCCGAAGCAAAAGTAACCTTTGTCTCTTAAACCTAATTTTTAGAAAATGAACTTGACTTTATTACAGGATATTCTATATTTGGTTTATTTGATCCAATATTTAATAAAGTAAACAAAAAAATATAAATTGATACTAAAATAATGTGGTTTTATTTAAATGCTTGAGTGCGTATACAAAATTTCATATCTGCGCTGTTGACAGTTGAGGAGTTCTTTCGTCTGGAGCAGTTTTCTGTATCAGGGGTGGTCTTTAATCATCCTATTTCATCTAACGGTCGATTAGTTTAGCTAAGCTTGATGAGACACGCAATGTTTTCAAACAAAAATAGTCCGCCACGAAATAATTAGTTCGCTTATCTTTATAGGATAATCTTGATAAACAGAATCATATAATATCACAGATAATTATGAGATGAATAATTTATCGAGTATTATTTTTCATCTATTTCTACAAAAAAGATTAAAAAAATGTAGTAGTCGAAATGTAGAGTGTGTCCGTTTCGCTTCCAGATAATGGCCGCTCAGAATGCGTCGGCGTATTACCACAGTGGCGTAAGTGCGTATGCGATGCCACCCATTTATTCCGGTAAGAAGCTCACCATATATTTTATTGTCAGACATACTGCATTATTGTTACCAACCGGCGGAGGACGCCGCGCGCACGATCAGGTAAATGAATTAGCATTATGGGATCTTGCGTTTCCACGTCTTGCGTAAGTTGTCATGTCCACATGTCAGGAGTCACATATTTTTTTATAATATGACATGGCCATGGTAACCACATGGTATGGCCAGGGCCGAAGTAGGAACAATCATTCACTATTGTGAATATATTTAAAATTACTACTGTTTTAGAGTAATCAACTGCTATGACATCATTTTAATGAAAGATGGAAATATATACTTTAAGATTTTATATATTACTAAAAAAAATAAAAAATATCTATTAATGCAGGTTATTAGATTTTTACAATCTGTCAGATGGTAGATAAATAATCGCCACCTATGACTTTGCTTTATTATTGCTTCTAATCGTTTGTGAAAAACTACATGTAGTTTGCGTCAAAATTACAATCAATGGAAATTTTGATTTGTGAAAACACCTTGACGACCCTTGAAGTGGGCTAAGGAATTCTGTATGGTGCTAATGTCCAACCAACCGACCGGTCTCCTTTTTTCCGCATCCAGATAAGAAACAGCGCTGCTAGGCTGTTTTCCATGCGCGTGCAAGGATGTTTCCCTAGGCGTTTGAGAATGTGGTGTGAATGAATTTGTCCAATGAGACACCCGGAGTATCTAACCGGCATTGGGACGGTGGGCATACATTCAATCATTTGAAGGATCAATGTAAAATGTAGTAGAAAGTATATGTAACAATTTTACTTATAATTGCATTATATTATCTTTCAATGAGACAAATATTAATAAAATCAGCAGTTAGTATGACGGGTTGTGTACACAGTTGGAATGGTTTCAGAACATAAGTAGCTCCTGTAGCCACAGCGGTGGAATTGATAGGTCCTGGTCTAATACCCTGACAGTTTCTTAAATAAAAATTATTTGGTTATTTTTTTCATCATTTTTAATCACTGCGTAAAGTTTTGTGCTCCTTAAAAAAAATCGGTGCGGAGAATTCAACGGAAATATGTATTTTGTGGTGATGTTTCGAAAACATCGAGTTTGTACTTCGACGAAAGATGATCTTCGGTTTCCTTTTTTTATTTATTTCATTACTCATTCCTAATTGAAAAATGGTAACAAAACAATTAAATTATCCTGGTATCGGTTATTCTCGGACTTTCTGACTTTCGTGATGAAGAATTGCACATTCGGCTGCTAAAAATCGAAATTTTTAAAACCGAAGGCTATCGACGGAGGTCAAAAAAATAGATTCGGGCCCAATATGCAACTTGTTCGAAAGCAAGTTTACAACCGAACGACAGTTATGCAGAATTTACAACACTGCCGAAAGTATAAAAGGAATATCTTTATGTTAACTCCGTGCTTCCATTATTATTAAATTATAATGAGGGAGCTTCAAACTGATGAGATCATATATTTAGTCTTTACTGTGTTTGACCTTAAAATAGTAATCTAGTCTGTTCTTAAATTGATTCACTGACACTGGTGATGAAACTGTTCCGAGCGTCAAACACCTGTGTTGGGAAGAAAATGCTTCTTTGTATATCTGTTGATTCTGGTACGGGACAGTTTCATTAGATTAGGATTTACGTTGAAACTGCATCACGGATGTCATAAAGTCTATTAACTTGTAGTAGAGACGGTATTGAAGGGCAACTGAGAACGCATTCTGTCTTCCTTGCAGACGCGATGGTGCCGGCGATGCACCCGGGAATGGTGCCGCCTCCTCCGCCGCCACAAGCTGATCTCGCTCCGCATCTGCTGCCTCTCTTGCCGCACGGCGAGACACCCGACCTCGGCAAGTGCATCGAGGCCCTCAAGGAGAGGTGACACATTTTCATAAGAAGCTATGATAAAAATAAATACCTGACAGTCTTCTGAGTGCTCAAGGAATAGGAATCTGTTTCTAAACTAACGTAGTGTTCATTGCTATGTATATCTGTAGATTTATTCAAAATTAAATAAATAACTAAAATTCTCAGTCATTACACCTGGTACTGAGACACATCTGTATTCTCACATACACAGTGTATACCTCCGTTTGTGACTGAATGAGTGTTTTTTTGTGTTACGTATTTAACTCAGTCGACAGTGATGACAAAAGAGCCGTTGAATATTCTCAGCAGCGAAAAATGATTTGGCCGGATTTGACCCACTAGAGGATTCGAACCCGGAATCTCATATTTTGTGTATCAGTAGTGGTATAAAAAACTGTCAACGACGTGTCTCACACAAAATTGCACACCTTTAATTCTATAATCTGTAGTAATAGGACACAATAAACAAAACTTAACGGATATTAATATTTTCAGAATCGTCAGGCTGAAAACGGACCGCAGCGCGACGCTCGACCGTTTGAATTATCTGCGGGACGAGCAGTCCCGCGCCGCCGACGTAGTCGACACCTCCAACGGCAATACCAGCAAGTACAACGCGAGGTACAGGCTGTACCAGAAGCTGCGGGGGTACTTTACTGATTTACTCGAATGCCTGGACGAGAAGGTATCACTGTCATATCATAAATTTGATATCTCCAATTTACCTGCGCTATAAAAGTTTTTGTGTCAGAATTGATTTAGGTGTTTTCTATTATTATTTTTGCAAAATGTACTGGAGTGCTTGGAGTTGATTCCATTGAAGTTTCATTAAGAAAAAAAAATGATTAGTAATAATACGATTAACCTGTCGTGTGCCCAGCCGACGTAACAAATATTCGATAGTTATTGTAGACTTTCGCTAAAATTACGATTTTGGAATAACTGTGATATGGACTACTATGAATAACTTATGAAATTTTCTAAAATACAGGATTATATTAAATTCTATAAACTCTATGAATATATTTTTGAAAAATGTCAATTAATGTCAAAAATTAATTGCGGCCACTAATTTCATTCCACAAAAAATGAGTTAATTCAATATTTAAACCTTACCTGCTAATTACACAGTATTTGTATGTGATATTAGCAGAGGTTTACTAAATATACAAATGTTGCGCATGACACGGTGTGAACTTTTTCATAAATCGCAGTGAACCTTCAATATCTATTATAAAATATATTATCAATAGTAGCTAGGCAAATTCTTTTAATTTCTCATAACCTGATCGTATGTGACCAATAAGGTGGTGGCGATTTAAATGTGTTATTTGTCTGTTTCGCACCAGATGCCCCTTTTGCAAGCCCTGGAGCAGAGGAGTATTGCTCTTAGACGGAAGCAGAGTGTGTTCCTGGCCGAGCGGAGAAGAGCCGACGTAAGAGACCAAGCGCAGGATGCCCTTATGCTGACGGGTAATGCTAATGATTTGCAACTATCCTAGCTCGGCCCATATTAGCACATAACTTTCACGTCGACAATTCTTCAATCAATGAGTCCTTCTATGCTAATAAATTTCAGTAATAAAAATACAAATTATTAAGAATTTAAAAGCCCCCGACAGACAAATGGCTAACTGGAAGTTATTGTGCATTTAAAAAGTCATTTTTGTTTGAATTTAAACCATTTTTTGAGTGAAAGTATTTCATTGACAGCCGCTATTTTTAGGAAAATATTACTATGCATTAAATGTAAATTTCATGAATTTGAAATATCAAACGTTTTCGACGTATTTAAGGTTTTTTCGTAAAACAGATAATCCTAAGGACTCTGTAGCACAATTGTTGAGCTTTTTGATTTCGCGTTTACAATGTTTCTATCTCCCCCTTGATTAGAGGTGAGATAGAACGGTAGAGCTCTTAGAATAGCGGGATTTAATCTCTTGAATTCAAGGATAGTTGTTGTTCAAGACTTTTTTATTTTACATTTCAAGAAGCTGCAAATAAAGTAATTTTAAATATCTATTAATTTTTTGCCCTAATTAAACTTAATGTCATAAAAAATATACTTAATTTAAGATCCGATTAGTCAAATCATAAGTAATACCCATAATAACATAATACCCATATTAACGTATTAACAAGCACTAGAATATTGTAAACTTGTATGTTGGAGGTTGGTTGTTATCGGGTAGTATTTAGTATTTTAATGAAGAAAAAAACCATTTATTCGTAATACAATATCATTGTATTTATTATTGTTTTATATCGAGGAGTATTTATAATTTGAAACGATTTTTTAATGGCATACATATCCGAAGACTGCTGCTGACAGTATTATTAAAAATGATTAAATGTTAATTTGTTGTTAAAACCTTGACTGCTAACTACGAGATAACTCGTAGATTGCGTTCTTTGCTAGGATGCCAACTATGTGTTATCTCGTCCTGTGTTTAAATTTAAAAAAGTTACAAATTAGAGCTTTTAATAATATAATGTGATTAAATCAAATTGTCATTTTAGGCCAGATTTCTGAATATTGCCATGGTAGTCAACGTGTTAATGTAAATGTAATAATGCAACGATTTCAGCAAAACCTGGAACTGTGAAGCCGCCGGAAAGCGAGGACAAAACGCGGCGCGCGGCGGAGCGCGAGGGTCGCCGTCAGCGCAGGCGGCGTGCGCGCGAGGTCGCGGCCAGCACCGCTCCCCCGAGCAAGAATGCTCATCGTGACGGGGACAGCAGCGACGACGAGATACCCCAGTCCACGGAGGTGCATTACGCGCAGATTGAAGGTTAGTGATGTAACGAAAACGTTGCTAGCATCCGTACTATTACGTCATACAGCCAGCGAGTGCGCCAGACTGACTATCAAAGAATGACTAACGCTCCTGGCCTAATTTTTGTCATATTCCCGTGCTTGGTGATGTATGATACGATCCTTTTATTACAGAATGACTGGTTACATTAGTCCAGATGAGTAGGTGTGAATGCAACCGACTATACACTGGCAGGTCCGGGTTCAAATCCCAATTATATTTTCTCGATTCACTTTTAATAATTTGTCTCACAAGGTTATTGTTATTATTGCAGATCAGATACGAAAAGACGCTCTGTGCTTATTTTCGGACGCCCTACCCTCCTACTCCCGGCTGTGCAGCGTACTATCGAAGGCGTCCCATTGGAGAAGTAAAGACCGACCTGCATACGGAGACGCCTTCGTGGCAGACTGTCTGCCCAAACTCATCGCCCCATACGTTCGAATGGAGGTCAGTAAAGTTGTCGTTGAAATTAATAATTTGTTACTGAAAATATATTCTACCCACGAAGTGGGTCCATTTAGCATTTGTTGTCAATTTTCTTTTAACATACTTTGGGTAATCCTATAAAACTAATTTTTAAATAGAATAACTTTTAATAATCCGAGAGATTTCATTTAGAGGTTTAGCACTTTTGGCTGAGTGATAAATGACAATTTACCAAAGTAACAAACTGCGACCACTATTACATATGCGTTTGAGACAAGACAAATAAACCGCTTAACAATTTGTCCCTTCATTATATCTATATATTAATATGTGAAGGGAAATCTTCGGATTTCTTTTTTAAACACATACATTATAAATACATTAAATTTATCCATAAAACGTTCATACCACTGACAACTCAATCAATGAGTTTCGAACTGTGAATTTTGTGTTTTCAAATGTTCCCTTTTCAATAATCTGTCAATGTCAATAAAGTAATGTACACACTACCTTCCTACACACACACACCCTAGTACCTAGTGTGTAGTAATGTAGTGTAGTGTTCCTATACAACACTGCCTTCCTTAGTACAGACATAGTCTAGTAAAGCAGGCAGGGCACAAAATGTAGCAGTGCTAATCGCTCCCGGTGCATTTGTAATAACTGTGATTTCTACTACTACATTTCTATATATTTTGTCAAATTAATTATGTACAATGAATAAATAAATAAATGTCAAGGCAAAAAAGCTTAATTATTAGGTTAAAAAAAGTGAATACAATTTATTATATAAATTAAACCTTGTCTGTCTTAGTTTCAGTAATTTAATTTTGCATGTTGCATTTTTAATTTAGGTACTTTAATTTTTTTTCACATCCATATATTCGCACCTATCTTCCATTCTGTCTCCACATAGAACTGACGTGAGACACAAAGAAGAAGATATATTCGCGTGAAAGTCGAAATGATGTTAGGACAAATGCAAATTTAAACGGTGTAAATAGTATTACAAAATGATGAAATTATTATGAGGGATACATTTAAATGTGTCATTCTAAGAAATTTGATTACTTTTGATTGTGGATTAATGCATTTATAATGCAGATTTTGCAATGCTAAATCTTTCGAATCTGACGTCACTTTATGCGAAAGGCTGCGTTCACTGTTACTAACATTTTTTTTTCGACTGATGCTAACATTAAAATTTAAATTTGATAGGTATTGCAGGGAATTAAGGCAGACAACACACGCTAATGGCATATTAGAACAAAATTAAAAAAATGTATATGCAATGATATATAGAGGTATAAGAATCTTAATCCTGCTTAAACTTAAAAGCTCTAGTTTGTATTAAATTGTCAATTTCCGCAGCTCCTCCTCTGGAATCCCATTGCCGGAAATGACGAGACGGATTTCGAGAATATGTCCTGGTATCGGTGAGTACTTGCGAGTAATCAATTCAAATGTATTCGTCTATGACTCACTGTTCAGTCAGACTTGCAATTAAGTTTAAATATTAAATGGGTGTTCCTGCATTTTAATAGTATTTTATGTTTGTCATATTATCAGAGACAAACATATTTTTAATCATTCTGTTTCTTTTTGAAGTAAGGAATAACTTTGGTGTATTATTTATACAAGTTCTATACAATATTTTTATATACTAAAGAGAACGCAACCCGGTTCAAAAGTCTAAAAAGCTTCATACAAAAGTGATTTTTTTAGAATTTTATCTCATAATATTATCGGGGTTACTATGAAAAATCATTTTGTGGTTGTGTTTTGACAATATCACATGTTTCATGAAGCTTAGCTAAACGATACAGCCATTAGATGAAATAGCATGATTTATGACCACGCCCAACACTGATAACAGGTCCTTTGAAAATCAAAATCGTATAATATTTTTTATTAACGCAAATTTTTTTACTCTACACAAAATTTTCGTGAACAATTTTGAGTTAGATTTCTTTTATGCAGTTTTGCGCAATACGAGAATTATTATGCAGTTCCCTGTATAGACATCTTTGTTAACTTTATCTGATCATTATCTAAAAATTACATAAATGATCTAAAAAAAATCTGTTTAAATTGCAGGTTACTTTTGCTGTACAGTGCCGGCCTGCCACCCGACAAAAGTGACAGCCTGTCATCAGACTCCGACATGTCGGTCAATAGCGGCGTCGACGAGGACGACCTGAAGGCTGTCGTCGCCAGGGACAGCATCGAAAAGCTGAGGGACGACCCGGACGCCATGATACTGCCTAAGGTTATCGCGGGTGTCGTTGTGCCAAAGTTGACTGGTATGTATCCTTATTTTACGTTTCACCCGATTTTCATTGTTGTTTTGTGTTCAGAATTCACTGAACGTAGAAGTCACTTATTGCAATAACCCTACGGCATTTATTCAGCCTGAATATTTCCCATGATTTATGACAGTGATATTTTGTTTACAGAACTAATCGAAGTGTCGTGGGAGCCGCTTTCGAAGAGCGGCACAACTCGTATGCTATCCCTGCTCCACTCGCTTGGTCCAGGGTCAAAGTTTCCCGGAATCAAGTCCAAAGCCGTTCCCCTCGCGAATGCCGTCATCGATCTAATTGCCTCGGCAGTCGCAAACGATGTCTTTGTTCCCGTTTTGCCAAGAAGGTAACGCTTAAAAAATTTTTTATTTAAATAGTTTAAAATTTCGGGTAGATTAAAGTGATCATTAAATATCTTCCATGCTGGTACGTAACTGCTCAAGAAGTAGCTATATGCTGGATCGTTTTTCTTGTAGGTCCTTATTGTGGTCGATGCTTGTGTAGGAAATACGGCGAAATTCAAAAGGCATTTTTTTCTGTATTATTACTCGGTAAAGGCTATTAAAAGTGATTTCTGATCTACAGACCGAAGGTTTCTTGGCAGCTTTCAATAGATTTGTTTCACGACGTGGTCTGTGTACGGATGTCATCTACAATCATTTTGGGCGTTACTCAACTAAGCTAAAATGTGCTTGTGCTATAGGCGCAATCTGCGAAATTGCTGCCTGCCAGTTAATAATTATAATAATGATAACCTGTTGTGATCTTGGCATACTCTGATGATCAGTCAGCATTGGAAAGCGGAAATGACAAACGCGGGTGTAATTAAAACAACTACCCATCAGAACTGGCAACCTTTACGCAAAATACTAACCAATTACGCTAAAACTGTTACGTTATGTAAAGTGTAACCTGTCTGTGTTCTTCTGCTAATTCAAGCTTTTTTAAGAGTTTAAGCCCTAACACAATGTCTCTTGTATTTCCAGTATAATAGAATCCCGCGGCGGGGCGTTCTTCAATCGGCAGGTAAACGGCGCGTGCCGTCTGCTGAGGAACTGTCTGCGTTTGCAGGGCATCATCTCGGACGCTGCCCTGCACAGGCTGATTGTGGCGCAGGTCTTGGATAGGTACCTCCTCGCCGCTATCAGGTGCTGTTCGCCTAGTGAGTAACAAATTCTTTTCTCCTTCACACACTCGGCACCGATGACGGGATATCCCGTCATAGGCTAAACGTCTTTTTTTTTCATTTTAGTTCGTATTTGATATTTGATTGTTTATGTGAAAAGTGCGCTAGTGAATTGGAAGTGGTTTTGACGGATTTGGCAGTAAATAATTTGAGTTTAATATGTATATATATATAAAAGAAAGTCGGGTTAGTTACACCATTTATAACTCCAGAACGGCTGCACCGATTTTTATGATCTTTGTTTGATTCGTTGGATTTGTCTCCGCCCCGAATAGCAGAATAACTTTTAAAACATGGGAAAAATTTGCGAATAAAAACATTATAAAGAAAATTCATTTTCTCATGCATTTTGTATAAAACGGCTTTGTATCCCTTGAGTATTCAGCTAATAATTTAACACATTTATTGATTCCGAGGCGGTATGAAGTTCGCCGCTTTAGCTTGAATTAAAAATAAAAAATATTTTCATAGTTTTGTACATATCATTTGCCAATTATAAGATCTTATAACTTAAACTAAAAAACGGGTATTAGTCCCATGTGGGATATTCCGTTCGGTCAACGTACTCCGCCGATCGGGCGGCAACGCATAGTCCGCGCGTTTGACGTACGGAGCTGAATGTGTTTCGAGGGTTTATTATAATATTTTTATCTATTGTTTGTCTCAACAGCAATGGCGGCCGATATTTGCTACCAGTTGGTATCGTGCCTGCCTGCGGCTTGGCTGCCATCCGGTGACAGGCTACAGAAGTTCGTAGAATGCATTAAGACAGTCAAAGGTCAGCTGCAACGGGATAACCCTCTTCATATGTACGTATTGCATTTTAATTTACCTTGATTTAAATTTTAAAAGCTGGTTAAATTGTGAAAGTGTACTAGTGAAAATCACAAGTATAATTATAATCTTGAATAATTGTCCTTAATTATACCTGACATGACACACGGTGTTATGGTTTTTTTTCAAAATAATTGCTATGATCTAGGTGTGTTTATTTTGGAACATGCTCAACTAGGTTCAATTTGGTTGTATAACGAAGTATTAAAAACTGTGTACACTGGATTGAAAACTGCAAACGCCGGCTCAGTAGTTGAACGTATTAACCAAGATCTTATGAAATATTTTGATTTTACGAACATGTCATGTGAGATTTCATATGAAATCTCAATTTCACATTCAAAACTGTCTCTAGTCAGTTATGTAAAATTACACAGGAAAGATTTATCTACTCTTTTTTTTTACATCGAATTTAACATGATTATGTTCAATTGATAATTTCCGAGCCAGTTGATAGAACCTGCAGTACACCTCTCGCTCCTCCCTCAGGTGGCTAGGTTAGTAGGTCAGTGTGACGCGATCCGTTATTCATGTAACAACGCTCTATCCAGCCACATACAGTTCATAAAGATGCAATTTCAAGTAGGTTTTTTAAAATATATTTTTCTCTTTTTCAAGATATCCTATGACGTTGCAGTGTTTCTCTTTCTACAAGCCGTTAAGTTAGATTAACACACACAAGCAATTTTATCAAGAGGTTCCTGAGTAATTTAATCAAAGCATTTTCTATATTCCGCTCATTGGAACGATGAAAAATTGACCTAATAAAAACATTTCTATTGACTTGCCTGGCGTAGTTATTTACAAAGTACAGTCCAAATTTAATAGATGTCGCTCTGTTTGACTGTACTTTTTGCGCAGACAGGCTTTTGGCGTTGAATGTTTTTCACTTTATGATTCTCAATGCACAGTTATAATTTTTCTATTTGATTCGACAGGAAGTCCATTGACCAGCTGAAGTCGGCACTCGGCCATCTGCAAGCGGCGAAGAGCAACTAGCATAGACTAAGACGACTTTACATTGTTACATATAAACTAGATTTTACATTAAACTTTGATGGGCTTACGCACAATATTGTTTCACTGAAAACCGATCTCAATTTACAATGTTGTAAAAGTTTGGCATAAAATTAATCCTTATCGTGAAAAAGCTCATCAAAATCTACGTTCGCTGGTAAATTGATTTTTATAAATATTTGAGTAATGATTAATTAACAAGCGTCTTAAATTGTGCAAGCCCATGTGAGCAAAAAGCTATGTAGAAAAAAACGAGCAAACCTGCTTTGCCGCATTTTAAATAGAAACTATTGAACCCTTCGAAAATATTTTCGGATATTAGGCTCCGATTCTTTGAAGGGAAAGACAACGGATCGTGAACAGCGGTCCAGACGCAGCACTTTTTATGTATAAATAAATTATTCCCCTATTAACGATGTTTTCAAATGACATTGTCATCTTTCATCAACTTAACACACACACACACACTTTCATTTTTCTCTTTTACAGGATGTCTCGAGACAAAGAGTTCGAAGTGTGGCACAGTCGAGATATTGGGCGGTATCTTTTTTTTTTGGGTTTTCTTGTTTTAAGAGGGTTCATCCTGGTCATTTCTCCATACAAATGCGTAGTGTGACTTATTTGTAGATATAGAAGAAAAATGGTACTGGGTATCGTTTCATCTCATAATTCTCTGAGCTTATATAGAATCAAAAAGTTAAATTACTAAGAATTTCGAAAAAACTATATTTCTATACATTTTATCAAAACTTTACACCTAAATATCTTATTATTTAACTAAGTTTTTTTTAAAATACATTGATTCAGTTTTCATTGAAGATTATCGCAACAGCATGTTTCTCTTTCTACAAGCCATTAGATGAGATAGAATGATTTAAAACCACGATCAAAACGGAGAACTCTTCTGGAAAGAGGCCTCCACAGTCTACCATATTCTTCTCGACCCTTGAACCGACAGCAGCAGTACCGTCCCGCTTAATAAGAATGGTGTTACCATACGAACATTTAATTTTACATTTGAAGATTCTTTAGCTACAAAAAAGACTATGTAGCGTCTTTTTTTGTAGCTAAAGAATAATAAAAACGCTGTAGTAAAGAAATGACACTTATTTTTAAAGATAATGTAGCACTGTTTGAGCTTAAAACGACATTATTAAGAATTCCGTAAGATGGAGCTAGCGCAGTTTGACCGAGGGTCAAGGAGAATTTGCTGGACTGTAAATTGGCTCTCCTTCATATTTTATCTGTATTGTTTAAAAATAACTAGTAGATAATTTAAAATAGTGGACCAACCGTACCGCCATTGTGTAATGTAAAACACTCGAAATTTGGCAGGACATATTAAAAATATGCCTAAATTTTAGGATTTTTAATAAAAAATGTAAACTTGTCTCCGACTTAAATGTGCTATTTAATTTTATTAACGTAATTATGCAAACTAAGGAAAAAAATAATAATGAATTGCGTGTTTTTGTATCCGAAAAAATGTTTTATTGAAAAATTGTAATAAAGTATTTCGAAAACAAAGTTTATTTTATTTTATTATAACACACTCAGCGCCAATGGCGGGATATCTCGTCATTGCTCACCAGGTGCCGTGAGCGAGTAAACACGTCCTACTGCATTTCTATTAATATTTAAAAGCGTGGCGTGTTACAATGTTTTTACCATTGGTAATTCCAAATGTCTAGCAAAAGCTAAGAAGAATTATGTTTTTTTTTTTAATAAAATAACAAAGAAAATTTGTAGTCGACCTCATTTAAAATGGCTATAACTTTAGAACTAATAAGATATGGATATAAAATTGGTATTTTGCTGTAGAGTGTATCGTCCATTTTAATGACTAGAAATAAAAAAAGGTTCAATCATGAAACTTTTAGGTAAGTTTGGTTAATTTAAATTAAAACACAAGTCATTGTATTTGTATTAGTAGCCGGTGGCCTAGTACAATTATCACGAATAAGTTTATTATATGTATTTTTTTTATGTCACTATAGGTAGGTGGCAGTCGCTTGTTGGTTACAGTAATTGGTATTGAATTATTACTACTGCTCTGTACATATATATCTGTTGTACTTTCTGCGGTCCCGATCATTTATTCCACAAAAAAAGTCAATCATAAAAGGCTGTTATTAAAAAGGCAATCATTTGTATTAAGTTTTTTAATAATCAAGATCGATATTACAATTTTTTTTTACAATTATTTTTCAGAAATGTATAATTTTTCATAATTTCACATACAGTAAAACCGTCGATAATCCGAATTCAATTCTGAAATAAATTAAAGTTGAAATTTTTAGTAACATAACTGAAAGTCACATTCATAATTTAATAACCACGTTTGTTGCAAACGATATTTAATACTACAATTATTTGTGAAAATGATGTTCCCAACTACCAAATCAAACTTAGCCTAATCTCCTTTTGGGTGTCTCGGCCAGTGATTTCCAACAATATTTTGATTTATTGATTGGATTGGATTTTTCCTTTTTTATGAATGACTAAGGAAATAGGAAAAATTTGCATGAAAAATGGGTGGAAACTGACAAATTAGTATAAGCACACATAAATATTATGTACCTAAATCATGCTTATTAACTTTTATTAAGTTTGTTGCTAATATAAACCATAGGTACTGTCCTTTGTTTATCTGATGGACCTCATAAAAAGTAAATAGAAAATGGTCTGACAGTGCCAATCTATAATAATTAACAAAGAATTTAATATTATTATGTTGAGAACGAGATGATTATCCTCCGCATCCCCCACCAGAGCACTTTGACTTCTTTGGGGGTCGATAGCCGCCCGACGGGCCGGCACCGGCCAGAGGTAAATAGTCTGAAAATCAACGAAAACTTTTTCAGAAGCGGGATAGTCAGTTATGACACATTGATTGTTAGGAGGCTGCAAAGACGATAACTTAGTTGTTTTATGCTAAAACATTCGGAGAATTTAAAACATTATTACTAAAGAAAAGAATGGGAAATGGATCGCAAATCACGGTGGAATGGTCGAGCTTCGATGCTGGAAATTTTGTAAGATGGATCGTGGAATATAGGTGCCTATGCAACTGTCCTTACAGGTTGTGGAGAACGCTGATACCTCGCACGAATCCACATGTTTTTTGCTAGCTTCAGCAAATGCTAGGAGTGAGCTGATGGTGCTACGACTGACCATTTAACGCTGACAGTTACAGTAGTGGGGAGGAATTGAATTTTGGAAGGGTAATAAACAAAGGATACTTGAGGTAAAGGTGTTATACGAAACATACAAACCTCACCGTTTACTACATATTTTGGTCTTGTGATTGTTTGTTAAATTTTAATGTTATAGTAATCTATATTTTACAGTCCTTATCTAAAAAAGAGGCTTCATACAATATTAAAATAAAAGAATCAGCCTTTTTGCTCAATTCTTTTGACAGTTTGAGATGAAATCTCCCTGCCCTTAGAAATCTCTTATGGCTTGTTCAGAGATCCTGTTTTGAGAAATTTGACAGGAAATAGGTTAGAACAATGACTTTTTGATACAATTAATTTTTACCTGGTTTCGCTCCGAGCTTGTTTCCTGTACCATTGATTTTGTCAGCAATTCTGTTCCTCTCGATAAATTCTTGTCTCTTCTTTTCCTCCTTCTGTAAAATTTATAATACAAACGATTAAATATGATACCACAATATGACTTGATGTGTAAACATGTTAGGAGACGCTTTCCGGGTTTAATAACTTGGTGGGCTTACATAGTTGCAAAATATTTTGTATTACGAATTCTGGCTCTTTAATTTTTTTTAAGGTAGGATTTCCATCCTTATAAAATATAAAAAAAGACTTCAAAATTTGTAAATGTCGTAATGCCAAATTATCATATTTTACGGTGTGTGCCTTAAAAATAATAATTCATCTAAATCACATTGAGATGCATCTTTATTTTTATTTATTATCAATATTTGGTTCATCTTTTAAACAACTTCCCTTAGCCTTTAAAATAATTTAGTATTTATTCACTTAAATCATCGAATCTTGACGGTTGACTAAAACATTTTTTATCTGCTTAGAAAACTGCCTTCTTGAAGTACAGACTTTTGTCTAGTTAGGTCAGGTTACATAGTGATGCTCACCGCTCCCTATTACACCGACAACATGTTTCAATCTTTAAATTCTTAAGATTTATTACTGTCAAATTAAAAAGAAATAGTAATATTAGGGCGACTACTTCTCAGTTCTACGGTATTGTCGGTAAACTCTTAAAAGAAGCGATTGTACCTCTTTTTCCTTCTGCTGGTAAATCTTGGCATCTTCTTCCAACTTCTTCTGCTGTCTCTCTCTGGCCATTTGGATTGCTTCCATCCTTTTCAGCGCTTGATCCGGATCTAAAGGTTTATACAATTAAATTATCGTATATGTCTGTTTTAAAAAAGCGACTAGTTTCAAATTTACCTTGGCCAATATCAAGCAATTTCTTTACATATGTCGACGTATGTGTATTTGTTTATTTTTATAAGTGTACAATTAGAAAAAAATTATTTGATTGTTACATATTCTATTGCATAACAATTGTAAAAAAATAGACTTGAAGTGTCTATGATTTTCACTTAATTGTTGTTTTACCCAGGAAAAATCAAGTCCTCTCTCTACTCAGTATGGAAAAACAGAGAACATTATTTTTTGTTACGATCATTTTTAAATCCCAAAAGGGAAAAATAAATGTCTTTCTATATTTTGTGTTTATCTACTGAATATTCAATAAATAAACACAGAGAAAAACCACGAATACCAACTCAACAGTTTAAAGCTCATACTAATACTATTGTATTAATGTAAGGTTAACCAGTTTTTTTGGTTTACTTTCACTGGCCTACACCCTTACCACCAACAATGTATAATTTACATTTTATCAGCAATTTACCTTTATGGTGCCTGGCAGCATCCTGCTGATTTCTCCACCTCCTAATGTGCGGTTCGGCCACGTTGTAGCCCCATGTGACGGCGATCACCGCTCCGACAACCCACCAGCCGTACGCACTCAGGAACGAAAGCGCTGCAACAAAATTACATTTGTTTCAAAAGTCACTATAAAATATATATTTTTTTTCTTTAACTGGGCAACTTTGCTAACATTTTATAATGACAACTGCTTTAACGAATATCTGATTTGACACCGTGGGTCCTATGAAAATAGGTTTATTTATCAAGTAGCAAACATTGTAAGCGCATATCCATTATACTTTGTTTAATTTTGCCTCGCCGATCAAAAAGTCAAATCAACTAACATGCCTATGATCGGTTCTGAACCATTCTGCGACATTACTAGTGGACTGCTAAAAGTCTCTAAATTAAAAAACTAAAATTTTACGGGGAGAAACTGAAAAAACAGCTGATTTCTCAAATGGGTTTATTTTTTTCTTCGACCAGTCTCCTCTTTTTCATATCCAATGCGTAAAAATGCTGATAAAGCAATTTTCAAGGCACTTTCAAGGAGGGTGATTATATTTTCTGGTCATCGCCCAGATCTTTGAGGCGGTGGAGGAATTTAACCGAGTGGTGCCTGCACCTACTCCGAACGAATACAATTTACTTCGAAGCCATTTTTCTTGAACAGAACTTCAAAAAATGAACAGAAAATTATATACGAGGGTTGTCCGATAAGTACTTAGCCTTCAAATGAAAATTTTGGAAAAGTGAAAAAAATTTATTTCTCAACATAGTCGCCTTTTAGCTCAATACACTTGATCCATCGATGCTCCAACTTCTTTAACCCGTCTGAAAAAATTTTTTTCTTGAGGTCTGCAAAGTAGGCCTCCGTAGCGGCGATGACCTCCTCAATCGACTCAAATTTCTGCACGGCAAGTGACTTATTCAATTTTGGAAACAAAAAGAAGTCGCATGGGGCCAAATCTGGAGAATACGGTGGATAGGGCAGCAGTTCGTGGCCCAATTTAGCCGTGGCGATGGCGGAGGTGTGAGCCGGTGCGTTGTCATGGTGAAAGAGTACTTTTTTTGTTCGCCAAATGGGTCGTTTTTTCTGCAATTCGGTGTCGAATCGGCCCAATAATTCGGTATAGTAGAGCCCTGTGACCGTTTTGCCGTACTCCAGGTAGTTGATGTAGATCACACCTTGTGAATCCCAGAAAACGGTGGCCATCACCTTACTGGCCGATAGCAGTCTTCGCCTTCTTCGGAGCACGTTCGCCAGGTAAAGTCCACTATTTCGACTGTTCCTTGGTCTCTGGTGTGTACCAGTGGATCCATATTTCGTCGACGGTTACGAAACAACGCAGAAACTCCTTCGGATTGCACTTAAATAGCGTCAAACACTACTCTGAAGTGGTCTCACGGTTGCACTTGTTGTCCGGAGTGAGCAAACGCGGCACCCATCGCGCCGACAGCTTTCTCATGCCTAAAATTTCATGCAGCATATGACCCACACGGTCTTTTGAGATGCTTACTGTCTTAGCCATCTCACGCACCTTTAATCGGCGGTCTGCCAACACGAGATCGTAGATTTGTGTAATGTTATCCTCCGTGGTAGCCGTTTTCGGGGCACCTGGGCGAGGCTCATCAAAAACCGAAGTGCGACCACGTTGAAACTCGTTTAACCATTTTTTGACGGTCACCATCGAAGGGGAAGTGTCACCGTACATAGCATCCAAGCGCTCTTTGATTTCGCTGCGCGATTTCCCTACCAAAAACAAGAATCGAATCACCGACCGATATTGCTCTTTTTCCATTTTTTTAAAATCCGTTGCCACGTCCGCTTGTCAAAAATTTCAAAACAAAACTACTTGTCCGATTCGGCTAAAATTTTGACAGTAGCCGCCTAGAGAATGTACTACACGATAGTAAAGTATGTCTAATGAAAATTCAAAATAACTTAAAAACTATGGACTGAGAAAACCAAACCCGGAAATCGAACATTCTGGTTTACGAAACATCCATTTAAAAATATTTAGTAATTTACCCTATCCTATTTTTCTTTAAGGACCGAGCCCATTTCCTCTTGCTTGCTCCTTGAGACGTTTTATTGGTTAAATATATAAATGGTTACAATTTTGGTAAAGGATTACGTTTCGAAAGCCAAAATTTCAAAGGAGCGATCAAACGTAAAGATCTCCCACCTTATGCATAAACACTATCGTAAGTACGCTGCTAAGCTTTAAAAAGACCACTACCCATGAGGCTATCACATTAGCGACGAACTAACACGTCTATGGTAAGGTGCTGAACAAAACTTGCACTAGAACTTGAATTTGAGATGCATTTGTAAAGGTACCTACTTAGGTCGTAAATATAATACTTTTACGTAGGCGTACAAGTGTCAAAACGCCTATGCAATAATGTCGCAATGCGTGTATAATACGCGATGTTAAAATTTCAAAACGATACATTTATTTACGGCTTAGGTTCATACGAATTTATAAAATTGGTACCACTTGACGTAGGATCCCACGATTGCAGCTGGGGTTGTTTGTCGTCAGTTTTAAATTCTGGTTCCATAATTGACTTTTTAGATGTGATCAAATGTATATATTGCCAGGTGAACCGCACGTTCGCGTTAGCAACGTCGTTTCAGAATATTATTTTGATTGTTTTTTTTTGTACTCACTCGCAGAAACAGTGAAAAGATAAAATGACAGTGACAGGAGTGACACTACAATATGAACATAGGATGACGTCATGACAGCAGTACTTTTTTTTTTAAGGAAATGATGGCAATTTAACATAAGTGGCAGTGCCATCGAACTCCCATTTACTGACTTTTTCTTTTCTAATAAAATGAAGTTGCGAAAAATATGACAGTCTCGCTGCTTACCCTCGTCCATAAAAGTCTGAACTCATTTACATATACAATAAAATGAAATTATTACTATTCGCCGTGTGTAGATATGGCAGAGAGCATTCGCAAAGAAGAAAAAAGTTTAGGCACTCCGTACCTACCAGACACAACATCATTTACTGTCACTTTGACATATATATGCCACACGGCCAGTTGCCACATTTACTTCGCGGCTGCTACTTTGTTTCGTAATGCGCCGGTGTTTCGAATTTTTGCAACTGTTCCGTATTTGTTTATCTTATAAGTAAGATGTGTGGCATTAGGTTATGAACAACCTAATTATGCATTAGGACATATGAAAGAGTAAAATGCCAAACGGCGCCAACCGAATCTGAAGGAAGGTACCCACTGATGAAACTTATTTTTTTGTTTACTTTATTATATGGTGCGACTGAATTTCTTGAACTGCATTACACATACGAATATTTCGGATGTTAATTAGAAAATCAAATTTAAGCTTTAAATAAGGTATCTATGCTATCCCAGACGTAATGTAATATTAAATATTTTGAATACAATTTAAATAAAGTGTAATAACAATTAGACACTAGTATTTAAAATTTAATAATTTCAATAATCTCGCAATAATTTTAAGTAGTTAATTATTTCATGATTTATTAGAATAAATAATTTTATTTGAAATTTCACAGTTGACGTCCCATGTAGAACCCACTGTCTCCTGATATATATTAGTCTCAACGAGAAAAAAGGTGGTCAGATTCTGGACTGAAGCCAATATACATCTTAATATAAGGTGCCATAACTTTAGCTGGATGATCATTCCGGACAAGGTGAGTTTCCATCGTTGCCGACTGCTCGAATGATATTTAACGATCTTGGCCATTTATAATTCTTCTTTCTTAAGTGCCATCTCCATTGCGATCAACTACCAGGTAAACCTCTTCCCGAAAGCGCTTTACTCTGTCTAGCGCGTGGTTGGCTCTCACTCTGTCTCATCTCACAGCTTGTAAAAATAAAACCACTTTCTACCTTAATTGGTTAATCATAAAAACGGAACCAATATATTTGGAAAAACTTAGTTCAATTAGTATTTTAATAAAATCAACTGTATTTCCATAGTTTTATTTTCTCAATTCTTGTATTCAGTCAATAAGATATTTACGTCTAATTTTTGATAAAATGTATAGAAAAATACAGGATTTTTGAGGTTCTTTTAGAGAAAGTAGCAATTTAACTTTTTCATTCTATAGAAGCCTAGATAATTCTGAGATAAAACGATATTCGTTATTATTTTTATTTTATATCTTCAAATAACAGATTGACAACACTACAGCGTTTGTTTCGAAAAATGACCGGTTTGAGTCCATTTCTGCGCTGAAAGCCTCTTTCCTGGATTCGGCTTTCTAAGAGAAGTCTAGGAAGCCTAAACTGCTTTCCTTTAATAAGGAATATAAATGATGTATTATCAAAATTACTCAAAATAACTCAAAAATCAAAATTATAAAATTTACCCGGTTGTGACCATACCAGACACTGTTTACATATTTTAATGTGGATATATAGTTTTTTTTTGTTTTTGTTAATAGATATACCATTATTGTGAAGTGACTAAACCGGAGCTCCGAATGCTGCAATCATGACTCATCCATCTACAACGCTATTCCTCTTCGCATTGACGATATATTCTATGAGTTCCAAATATTTATTCGATCAGGTCTTCAATACGTCCCAAGAAATCATCGATGAGGTGTTTCACTTTGACCAAGGAATGGAGTACTGTAACTGGAACTTCACGTACTGGAACCCGAAGATCACAACTCCGCCAGGATTGTATGTCATCAGCACAATATTTTGCAATAGTATAGTCGACTGCCATCTATACAGCATGCGTTTTATAAACCTAGTCGCTTCAGCGTTCAACATGTATATGATAACCCGTATTTTAACACATTATCAAGGAGTCAAAGACTGCAAGACAATATTCCAGGCTTTCAACATCTCTCTTCTGCCACCCATTTATTTCTTTGCATTCTTCTACTACACGGACGTTATCTCAATAACGTTTTTCCTGTTGCTTTGCGATTTCTCCATTCGAAATTTTTCTCCGGCCTATTTGATACTGGCGAGCACCGCCGCGATTTTCCTACGGCAGACGAACGTCATATGGGTCGGGATGTTTCTCGGCGTCCGCCTGATGGAGATCTTCCTGAAGGTGCCCAACTACAAGAAGCTGCGGAGCACGACGCGCGTGTACAAGGACCGCACGCGCATGGCAATGCCGAAGTTCGCACGGCTCAACAATCAGCTGCCGACGGTCTATACGGCTCTGGACTTTCTCAAATCCTGCAAGTATCACGTGGCGACCAAACTGCGCTTCCTCTCCGAGTGCATCATGTATAATTTCGGCGACTTCTTTCCCTATTTCTTCGTGATGCTCGCTTTCGTGTCGTTCCTGGTGTTAAATGGTTCCATCACTTTTGGAGACAAAGACGCACACATGGCCTCTCTGCACTTGCCCCAATTATTTTACTTTTCTCTTTTCTACGGTGTTTTCGGGCTGCCGTTCCTGCTCAATACCCTCGTTGAGACTCTGTCATTGATTTATAAGTATAAAATAGCTGCTATAGTAGTAATATTTTTATTTATATTAATTGTCGAGTTTAATACAATTATACATCCTTATTTACTAGCTGACAATCGACATTATACATTTTATATATGGAATCGATGGTTCGGCAGATACTGGTTCGCTGGTTATGTAACAACCCCTATCTATTTGTTTCTTTTAACATCCATTGTAGTTAATTTTAAAAATGTTTGCGTGTCTTACTGGTTGCCTTTATTGCCGTGTATGTTCGCTGCCGTGGCGCTGCAGAAAATGATCGAAATTCGATATTTTTTCATTCCCTACCTTATGTTAAGATTCAAGTTCGAACGGCCCCCGTGGATCGTTGTTTTGACGGAATTCATTCTGTATATGGTTATTAATTATATAGCGTTTAAAATATTCTTCACGAAAGAAATTTACTGGCGTAATATGAAAGAAGCCCAACGATTGATATGGTAAATAAACACAAAGTAACGTTGATATATGCGCTAGAATATAGCATTTATTTCTTTTTAAAGATGCACCTTTGCGTGCCTTAATTTGAAAATTACAAATACAACTAAAGAATTTTTGTAAGATCAAAAAGGTCCCGAGGTTACCATTATTTCAAAAATTCTAAAGTTGCCTTCGACGTCGATACACTTCTTTACCGCATTCAATTAATGTGTCAGCACAGCTTATCTAAAGCAAACTTTTGTTTCCGAACTTTCATCATACATTTATTTGGAAAAGTTGTGACATTTTTAATTTACACATGATAACACCTGATCTTCGTTTACAGGGCTGTATTGTAAACAAGGCGGAAATATTAGTCTAAATCATCTTGAGGGTACACAGCCTGAATATTTTTCCATACAAAAGTTATATCCTTTGATTGTAAATCCAAAATAATACCCTGACGTTTTTTTTATCTCCTACTTATCTCGGTTGATATTGAATTAATAAAAGTAAAATTCTGGATTAAAAGCCACTAAAAAAAATGGCTTTGGCCGTAAATATTTCACTGAAAATATTGAAAAAATCATTCAGCAGTGACATAGTTACTTTCACATATATTGTAATTTGCCTGCGTTTTTGAGAAACCATTTATTCTTTTTTACGTTATGACCAAAATCGAACCACTTAACCACTAGACTACCATTATCTCAAAGAGATAGTGCTTGACTAATAACCCAGTGGTTGCGGATTCGACTCCGCCCTCAGTCATACCATTTTTAATGCATTATTACTACCATCTCCTGACTCTAGCACAAGGACATTTAGTTAGTTGAGTAGGGCCCAAAATAATTATGTATGATATTGAGGTCATTTTCATTATTTTATAAAAAAAAGAAGCCGAGCATTATACTCCCTCCCCCCCCCCCTTATAAGCAAAAATTGTTTTATCATTACGGACAGTTTTAACTCCAAATTACTCTAAAGTGTAAATGACAACTATTGGACGTGTGATTGAACTGGAATTGTGCAGATTTTCTGTGACTTACTCAGGTTCCTGAACATCCTGAGCATACAAAAACTCAACTTCTACATATTTTTAGCTTTTAAGTTAAATAAATCATATGTGGTCAGACGCAAATTCAGTTATAAAGACATTAATTTAAATTTTTGAGAAAATTTTACTATACAATTAATTACTATTGTTTTTAAACCTGTGATGTGTGTTGTATATTTCCATGATGTTGTCGGGGAGGCCCTGTTAAGTGCAGTTCCGACTTCGAATAACAGGGCTTCCATCTTTGAGATGAAAGCCCATTTATTACAAACAGAAACACGTCGCAGTTAGTTGGGTGTAGCGTTGTTAATAAAAAAAATATTTTTAAATTAAGACACACATACACGTATCAATAAACCACACATACTTGCAATATGTTATCTGTCTCTAAAGAATGGTCTTGCATCATGAAGAAAACGTTAGGGAGTCGAAACTGCTCTTCACAGCGCCTCACCGTTAACGCAATCCATACAATAATACAATTAATTGAGTGTGTTGGCACAATAAATAAAACTGTACACACTTTCTCCCATAATATGATTACTTTACTGTGTAAAGTATATTTTTCAAACTGATATAATCTTTTATTTTGGTATGTTATATAGGTATTACGTTTATTAAATCAATTCAAAATAAATTGTTTGTGTACCTTTTTATTTCTTCCCTAGGTTCCCAAAGTTGCAGTTTGAAAGTATAAATTTTGTTTTTTTTAGGTAGTATTAGAGTAGAAAAAGCAAACAGCGTGTATTTTTAAATAATTTTTTTAAAAATGACGTTTGCAATTACAAGAGTAGTTATTTTTTATAAATAACTTTAACTCCTTAGTTACCAACTGTTTAAATGAATTTACTGACGCAGAAATATAAAATCTATGAACCTTAGGGTGCTTTGTCATAAAGAGTGCATTGGAGTGATGCCTCTTACGAGTTGATAGTGCGCACGCGTGAGATCTTCACTCTTCTTGGCAAAGGTCGCACTTGAAGATCTCAAATCCAGCTCAGTTAGTGAACTTATCGTGTCACCAAGTCTAGCAGCGAATACACTGGATTCGATATTCCCTTAAATGACGGAAAGTTCACCAATTCTTAACTACTCTGTTTTATCTCTTTATTAAATCTACAATCGAGACCATTTTCTTCAGTTAAATTATAAGCAGTTCTTCCCAATTACTTCCTTGACAGTTCACAGAAATAAGTAGTTAATTTTTGGTAATGATTTGCTATACTTTGATTCTAATTCAGCACTAAATTTATGTTTAAATCTGCCTAGTGACTGAAAAACAGAGTGCTTTTAGTTTTTTTCTCAGAGTTGATTATGGGATATCTAACTAATCTGTAACAGAGCTTTTACTAACGACCTTGTTGTATTTTCATTTATACGAGGATGCCCGGGGTGGGGTGAATTTCTAAGTCATTGACGCGACAATAACATCGTAGATACGCAATGAGAGAAGAATTTAACTTGTCTAATAAGATCATATTAAATAATATAATTAAGTCAATGTATTATTATACAATAAAAAAAGAAAAATAATATTTTTTATAAGAAGTATTTTCAACACCTGATACGAGTATTTTTTAAATAACTATTCTCAAAAAAGCAGACAGTGTCGTATGCCGAAAATTGTGCAACTTTGAGGGTAAAAACATATGAAATATTTCTTTTCCATTATGTCAGTTTTGTAACAAAAGTATGTTGAGTTCTTTATTAATTTTTGCAAAGTAGGTAAATGAACACGCATATTATTTTCAAAAGTGTTTAATATTTTTTTATGTACCTAAAGAATATGGGCGAAGCTGTTTACAAAAAATAGATAAACGATAGAATTTTAAAATGAAAAACAAAAATTGCGGCAACTTATAATTAAGAAGATATAAAATAAACAACATTCTATTTGGAGAATATTCTATTTCTATTTGGGGTCTTTGCAAATATTCGTGAGATATAAGTCCATATTCTTTAGGGTGCTTTAAAATCTCGTGTTTTAGTGTTAATTTTGTTAGATGGAATGTGTGGTCAGAGAGCAGAATCTCTCTTATTCGGTCCATCGCATCGGCTTCCTTCTTATTTCTAAATCTAATATTCGCTGCTGAATGGATAGTATTTGTGTTGGGCGGTACTGAAAAAAAAGAAACATTTAGCTAAAATAATTCATCGAATCTCTCGGTAGAATTTTATCACGATATGCAAAAGCTGCATCTGTTTGGATGGAACAGAATTGGATACTTTTCTTCTTGGCGTTATCAATGCCAGTAAGAGTTTAAGGAAAATAAAGATGGCAGCCAATTATTTCTGTCAAAAATTTTCAAAATGGCGCTTCGCCACGGCTGCTTTCAAAACAATGCTTCTAAAACATGTCATAAATTCCGAGCAGCGTAATTTAAAACAATGCGAACATATTCAGAAGCCGATAGCATTACAGGAAGACCCTGAATCGCAGGTTAACCTATACTAGAAAATGTCTTCTTTCGACCTCAGGTTTCAAATCAATTTCAACTGCCAATTGGTCTCGAAATACTCGTATGTAAAACCCCAGGCACAAATAAGATCAAATTTTGTAAAAATATATGGGTAACAACCAAATTTCCTCGCAGAGGAACCGCCCATAGCTTTATTTATTATTAAAACCACACCTTTCGTAAGTTGGTGCTGAATTTAAGTTCTCTACAAAGAGGTCCACTTATATCCCGGCAATGCCAAGTTAAAAAAAATGTTTGTTCTGAATTCATAATGCAGAGGGCATTACTTATAACATCGTAAACCATTTTCCCCAAACCAACAATCGAACTACAGGTGAACCGTTGTGGTGTTGCCACGTCGTCCAATTAGACGAACTCCCAAGTAAACGCCTGGTGTTTCCCCTTTAAATAGCTAATTCGACTATCGTCGGCTTGAGGTGCAATCTTCAGTCCAAAAAAACATAAAAAAGATTTACATCAGGAACGGAACCAGCCTCCCGTTGCGCTCAAAGCCGTCGATGTGCAGGACGTCCTCGGGAGCGAGCTCAAAGTCCAGGACCTGGAAGTTCTGTCGAATCCTGTCTTCGTTCACCGACTTCGGAATGACCGCGTGCCCTCGGTCTATCTGGTAGCGGATCAGAATCTGTGCTGGGCTCTTGTTATATCTGAAAATTACCCGTGGTTATAATAACGACGCGGTGAAAGGTTAAGGCGAAGTCAAAAAAACACATTAAGTTCGACTCATTTAGACCCTGTTTTCTAACATTTGGCTGGCATTTGGTAACCATTGGATATTAATCATAAAAAAAAATATGTTTAGACACCTTAATCTTAGGTTTTCAACATAGTAAAGGCAGATTTTTAAAATTCAATTCTGTTTCTGAGAACTTTTATAAATTATAAACTGCTAATAGTTCTTTTTTAGTTGAATCGATCTCTTATAAAAGAGATTAGACCTTAGGGAAAAAAGTAATTGAAAAGAAAATGAAGGTTCTATAACATAGTAAAGTTAGTTTTTTAAATTTCTATATAATAAAGCTGTAATTAAATAAAAACCAACAATTGCTTTCTGACCGCGCAAAAAACAAAACCTAACGCCCTATAAAAATAAAGCACTAAATTTCAAGGTTGACGGTTTCTGCTAGCCATGCCGTTTTGTTATCTAGCTGACGCAGGGTGTATCTCGAGGGGGGGGGTGTAAGGATGTAATTACCCCCCCCCTCCAAGACTTTCAATAACACTCACCAGTACACATTTTATAATGTTCGCTCATTTTTCATAATTTATACCATATCATAGTCAGTAGTCATACCACCAGAAATATTAATTTTAAATTACTTTAAATCAACCTTAAATGCAAAACGAAATGTTTTTTATTTGATTTCCGATATTCCGAAGAAAGGGTGAAATAAATAAACTACAATTTGTCTTTTCCGAAACAGTTAGTCCTAGACGAATTGTAATAAGTCGAATTTTATTGTAAATAGACGAATTTGGGGAAAAATGGGTGCCCTTGACATTTTACCCCCCCTCCCCCCCAGATTTTCTTCCAAATCCGCCCCTGAGCCGGCGTTACATAATAATTAATAGATATTTTCTTTATGCTTCATGAATGTGTCTCAATAGATGTCTGCTATAAATACAGCTAAACTTAAAGACAGCAGTATCGTTTTGAGGGGTAATTTATGGGCACGAAGTCTAAACAAGTTTTCATATAGGTAACTAAAAAAAAATCCATATAAAACTATAAATACTATACCAATTGACTTATATTACAATATTTGCGCGCGTGAAACTACCCGCTGTTCTCTGTAGTTTTGTAGGTACGGTTAACGTCGCGCGGTTTGGTATTTTGCTGGTGACCATACTTTAAAATGTTTTTAACTTCATGAAGGATACTGCTGACTTTAAGTTCTATCCAACAACAAAATATTGAGGAAAGTCGCATAGGTGACGTGTGCGTAGAATGTGATATATGTGTATTAATATCTGGCAGCAAGAAAGTTCAGTGTGTTTAAAACTATTTAACCTAATAACGGTAACATTTTCAGCTTAGCTACCCGCAGAACAGTTTAGCCTGCGGAATGGGTAATCTAAAGTTATAAAAAAACTCAAAATTAGATATAACTAATTTTATCTGCGTTAAAATGATGTTTCCCAGATGCCCATAAAACACGTAGCAACAAGTTTTAGTAAATTCATCGAACTTTAAATAATATTTCAACAATTTTTTAACACACACGGGAATGCAAAACTAAAACTAGATATAAAAGTTATATTTCTTTAAAAATACACCGTAGCTACCATTTTGTTCCCTCCGTAGTTTTTACTGGTCACTAATAAATAATAGTTCCACCAGCCGTGCTGTCATCATTTGTTGACCTTAATGTTATATATATACCTATATATTATTCGATCAGCCTCCGATGTGATCTAAGCAGCTATGGTTGTTTTTCAAGACACAAAAATGATAGAAGAGAGTCGGCCAAGAGATGGGGGTACTTACTTGTCAGCGATTGCAGCCAACTTGGCGTCGTCGAGGGGTTTGGGGTCCTCCAGCTTGGCCAGCGGGTTGTCCGGGCTGCCCAGGGGGCTGTAGGCCGTCAGCGCGATGCCGTGTTCGCCCAGGAAGGCGCCCATCTTCTGTTGCGTGAGGTATGGGTGACATTCCACCTGTTAAAACATCATTACACACCTAGATTCGGCACTGTGGAATATTAGATTCGCTTATTCAATTGTTCGTACATATTACATAAGTTCTAATACAGCTCGTTCAATAGTATGTATTTATTTATTGATAACAATAATACAACTCTTAATTACTACAATTTATGTATGTATGTATGGCAAAGATATACAATGGTGTTTTAGCTAATTGTAGGTAATTTTTAGTTAAAATTCTTTTTTGTCGAAGTAATATTAAAATGTTAGAAGTTAAAATTAAAATATTCAAGATGATACACACCTTTAGCTATTATGACTAACGATCTTTTAAAACTTGTAGATACGGCATGTCATACAAATCGTCCTTGTGAAAACCCGACACCGGTAGATTCTCCCCGCCATGCTGGATAGAGACTTATCGCGATGACATATGCGAGCAAGCGAGACGTATGATACGCGAGGAGCGTACTCGACGCGAAGTGGCGTACTTGGGCGTGGTGCGTTTTTCACCCTCAGTGGCCGTATCTAAATGTTTTAAAAGATCGTTGCTGCCAAACACCATTTCAAGGGTCAAACGCGTACTAAATATGCACAGTTGGAACCTGATGGATATTAACAGCATTTAAGACTGTATAGTGAAATAGTCTTGGTACACAGAAAAAAACCAGTTAACCCTTCACCTGGTTAACCGCCGGCTTGATTTTCCCTTCCCGTAGGACCCTTTCGAGCTGTTCCCTGTTGAAGTTGGACACTCCGATGACCTTGGTGAGGCCCTTGGCCTGCAGAAGCTCCATCTGTAGCCACGTGTCCAGATAATCCACGTCCGAAAACTGAACCTCATTACCGATCTTCGGAATGAGATCTCCGCCTTCCTGAAATGAGTTGTTTTTTTTTAATAAGTCGGCGAAATCATTTTGTCACCAGTATTAAGTATTAAGACACTACTCCTCTGCTTTCCCGGAGATCTCCAGGAAATCGAGACAATTCCTGGCCTCTCTGAAACAGTTTAGCGAGGTGAGGAAAATCTGTAACAGATTTGTGTTAATTAATATATTCATTTTATAAGATTCTTGCACATATATAAAGTCACACATTTTTTAAACGCACCACATTGCTGAAAACAGTTTGTACAAACGATATGCAGAAAACAAGACATTCAGTCAGATGCCAATTTATTCTGCACGGAAGACGGAGGTTGGTTTTACCGGATCATAGTAGGGGATAGGGAATTCGAATTGTACGAACTCGTTTCAGGCATTCCTCGTTTGAACGGATTTGACCAGTGCCTATTAAGGAAACCATGATTTTTTAAATTTTGTAAAACCACTTTTTCCCAGCCCTAGGGCCAATGGTTGGTGCTATCAAAAAAATTTACTGAAATAAGTTTTAGGCCCATATTTAAGGAATAAAATAAAATTTAGATGAATTCTAAGAAAGCATAGTAAGTTAGTATATCTTAGTTCTATATACTAAGTAAGTTATAGCAAAATTCAACTTTTCCGAGATTTTGTGCTTTTAAATTTTATGTATCAATTTGAAAGTGATTGGTGTGACATTACAGCAGTTATCGTGTCCATAAACAAGTGATATAAGGTAGAGGGGATGTGAAACGCGAAGATTGTGGAAATTTTCCAGAAGTCATAACATGGCACCCATTGCACCCATTGTAATAGGTAGCTTTCATTATGAAATCTACCTAACTTTATTATGAAGATAATTGCGAATGTATTAATAGTTCTCACTCACCTTATATGCCATGGGCCAATGGATGAGATACAAGTCCAGATATTCCAGACCTAGATTCGCCAGGGACGCCCTGCACGCCGGTTCGACTAGATCGGGTCGGTGGAAAGAGTTCCAGAGCTTCGATGTGATGAACAGGTCCTCGCTAGAAAAAAATATATTTGTTATGATATCAAAGTTGGGTTACTTAACCGTCCAGTGCGCTAGATACTTTGGAGTCAAGGTCGAGGGCAAAATAAGTAGAAATTTATGTGGAAAGAGTAATCTGCAGATTTACGTAAATTACGTCAAATCTTTATAGTTAGATGAACTATCGTGCTTAATAAGAACAATAATGATAAATATACGCGTTTAAAACAAATATAAACAAATTATTTGTTTTTTTTTCTGGGTTTTAAAAGACTGGGTATTATAATAAGGGGTATACGCAATAAATGACTAAAAAACTTGTATTGTAGTAATATTTTCTTAAGTGTTTTGTTTTATGAATATCTATCCTTAAGTGTAACGAGTGGTTTATACACTGAAGACTTATCTTGTACTTCTTTAATTGATTTGATTTTTATTTTAGAATTATAAAAAAAGGTGTCCACTTTTCATATAAATGTGTTTATCGCCTTTTTTTTTGTCACGCACAGTAATTAACTAAAACGAAGATATGTGAATATCAAATAAATGAAGACTACTTTGATTAATTAAGTACGTTTCAAACAATGACAATTTAAATTACATTTAAATTTTCATAGATAAAGGTACCAAACATACAGACACAGTATTAGCTACCATCCAATCAAAACATCTAACTTTCTAGGATAAAAGTGCCACCTAATTCCCTCTTTCGCCCAATATTCAATATAAAAAGTATGATATTGTAGCGACGCTACATATATGGACTGCAGCTGGCAGCGTCGTTTTGGCCGGCGACGTGCGATCGCCGCCGGGCGCATCTGATTGGTCGGCACCTGCGCAGGCGTGCATTGGAACGGCGCACGGGCGATTCGCCAGCGACGCAAGCAGTCAGTCAGTTCGATAGGCTTGCAAGCCACCTGTACCTGACTATTTATATCTTTTACACTGTTATTTCTATTCTACAAATGTTATTAGTTTTTTAAGTTTACTATCGTTGAAGTGTCTTCCATTAGGGATTCATGTAGATGTAAAAATTGCCGCGTGAGGAATAAAAGGATCCAGAACATCGGAGAAGTCTACATCATTTCACCTCCATCATCCCTGGACCAGGAACCTCCCCGGCATAATATTATAAATAAAATAATTCACTTTTAATAATAATTGAAGTAAGCCAAATTAATATTATAATTGAAACTTTTGTAACAGCACAAAGCATTAACCCACTTCAGTGGGTAACTATTATTATGTCTCACCAACCAACTGTTTTTAAAAATAACCATTTCTATCATTCTTATTTATTTTCGGTAAAGAACAATTTTTAATAATTTAAACACTACATATATTTAGTAATAAAAATAAACACGTTCAAACACAAACGTAACATATAAAAAACTTACAAAAAATTATGACAAATGTTATTTATCTCAAAATGGCCTTTCTCTCGAGATTGCATTTAATTTTGTAGGTTAATATTTTTTACTGGCAATATGGCAGATGCAACGCCTCAAATATATTTACCGTTTGACAACGCCCTGTTTGATTTTCTCTTTGATCGCATCTCCCACTTCCCTCTCGTTGCCGTAGATGTGGGCGCAGTCTATGTGTCTATAGCCGATGTCTATGGCATCCTTGACGGCTTGCACCACCTCGCCAGGCTTTGACTAAAAAGTAGAAATATGTTTAATTATTGTTTTTCAAAAATAGCTTAACTTTCGAACTTGCACCCTTTCAATTACCTGTTTACTATACGAGGTTGGTACCTAGCTTATTTTACTATATAATTCATAAAATAAAACAAAGCCATTGGACATTGGAGCGTGCTAAACTATTACACCATACGCTAATCGCTCCCATTTTTATTGTGGTCTTCGTAGATGTCGATCCAAAAAGCACATACAAACAATTCAAGGCACTGCGATGTCCTCTAATTTTGAAAAACCATGATATATCGTCTTTACAAATAATACTTTAAATTGTAGGGCCCATTAGTTGGATGTTTATAGGGAGCGGTCTTGGGAGACGGTATACGTCATATTAAAGTGTTATTAATAATTAAAAGGATCATTTATTATAGTTAATTATTTATAATACGAGGAAATCATTTTAATTTTAACTTGGTATATTGTAAATTTGATTCACTGCAGGATGTCTAGCGACACGCAACGCGGGATAACTAGTGGGGGGTAGATTGAGTAATACATACAGGATCAAAATCGTTTCTGCCGTTCTTGGGTAAAACCCGAATAGTCTGACAAACGGGGGTCGCATTATCATGTGGAATTATGGATAGTATGCACGCTTACCTTCCAGGTTCCCAAGCCCAAAGCAGGCATCTTTCGACCATTGTTCAAGTTTATTAGCGGCACTGAATTCATGATCGTATTACAAAAGACTGCGTCGAGAACACAATTTAGGCCAATAAACAGACGATTTGACCCCAACATGAATAGCTCGTTTAATTTGTTTTATACTGATAAAGTAGCCATTGCTGATAGCCTTATCAACAGATCACACATCCTATGTGTCAAGAAGTTGCCTAAAATTAGGTAAATAGCTTCTTTCCGCATAACTCTCTTCGGAAAAATGGCTCGTTGGGAAGGAAAGCTTGTTTGGTGATTTCTGTTTAGTCCATACTTAAATTCATAAAGATCACACCTTCTTATCGATGAGAACATAGTCATTTTGAAAATCGCGTTTATCTGGGTTCGAGAAATTGGCTCGTTACAAATATCTTTACATGTGACCCTTCACCATCAAAATCGGCCTCTTATCAGGATATCATACAAATCAACCTTCAACAAGATACCAATTTTAATTTTCATCAAATATTTGGTAAATCACAAAACGGCTAATGAAAATACACTAATATACTAACGTTCCAATAACTTTATTTTTTTTTTAACTTTTTTTCGAAAACTGTACATATTTTGGAAGACTTTTAAATTGTAATGTATAGTTATAAATATATCAAAATGTAAAAAAAAGTGTTGATTTTGTTTATTTCGTAAATATATTTTTTTTTTAATTTACGAAATAAACATAATCAAAGTGATATGGTGTAATAGATAATTTTACGGTTAATCAGATGATACCAGATTTGTAAAGATTGAACGACTCATGCCTGCACTATGGATTTTATAGTAGATGAGTGATTTTTCAAGGTCATTTTAACAGTCTTAACGGCTTTTGGCGCCAAAATTATTACGGACTTAACTTCCTTTAAGGGGTAAGCTAATCCGTGGTACCTACAGACTTACAGATTTGTTTTGGAATTGCATGGCAAATTGGTAGGGATATTGTAATTTTTAAATCCAGTTAAAAAGAATACACTTAATTCGATATAATAATATTATAATTATTATTACACTATTATTATTAACACAATCCAATTTTTATATCAGTCAACAATATATTATAAATTAAAAACTGGTCTGACCTGGTGAAGATATTTGTAACGAGTCAATTTCTCGATTCCAGTTATATTGTAAAATGTTTCTTTATGGATAATGACTATGTTCTCATCGATGAAATGGTATGATCTTTATGGATTAAGGTATAAGCTGGACAGCAGTCACTGTACAACCATTTTTTTCTAACGAGTTATTAACGAGTAGAAAGTAAGCAATCACCTACTTTTACCTAACTTCTTAATATGTAAAAGTTATGATCTGTATAAAAAGGTTATAAACAATGGATGGTTTATCAATATACGAAGTCAAAATCATAAGAGTTATATATTGCTTGTGTTACCCCCTTAATTTCTTGGTTTTATTTGCCTAACTACCCTACTCAACTACTGACATTGAGTGATAACACGATTTATGCGTGTTTTTATCGATCGAGATAACTGTCGTCATATTAATGTAAGCATTATATTACAGGATAACGTTTTATCCTGTATCCTTTATCCACAGCAGTATTATTTTCAGGGGTGATTCTGGACAACCTTTGTCCAACAACTTTGTAAATAAAGCAAAAAAAATAGTCTAAAAAAAAAAACAAAAGAAAGTTTCCTAAAAACATTTTGAAGTATGGCCATCAAACAAAATATAATAAAACTACACAAATAAATTTTCTAAAAAGAAAATAAAACAAATTTAATTTAACATGTTAAAAAAATAAATAGTTGATGAGTTCTTATAATATGCTAAATATAAATAATAACATTCTATTAGATTAAAACTCCTCAAAAGTAATTTCCTAACATCTTTTTTAAACATTTAGAAATAAGTTTTATTTTCTCTGGAAATTTGTTATAAATGTGGCTAGATAATTATTGTTTTTTTTTTTTAAATTTAACTTGACTTGGGGATTTGACTGTTTCTACATGAATCTGGGTATGTGTTACTGCTCTGTCCTTATTAACGTGAAATTCACACAAACGCTCCTGAATATACAAGCCATGTAGATTGTAGTAACCGACAGTAAACGACGGGTAGTTTCCCGCGCGCAAATATCCTAATGTAGCTCAATTGGAAAGGTCGAGGACTTAACAATACAAGCGTTCAGTAGAGTATTTATATTTTTATATGGATTACTTTTGTTAGCATTCCATAAAAGGCTACTGCTGCAGACTTTAAGGTATAGCTGTAAGCATTTCTCATACAAATAAAATAAATAAATAAATAATCTAGATACCATATTCAAAATGTTGCGATCAAACTGAAATTTGTATGGTTGGACATTTCTGGAGTTGACCTGCATCGACAATCAAACACTAGTCAGCAAAAAATATTGCAAAAATAATAATATAATATAATAGCTCAAATAAACTAATAATTAAAATGTGTCAAATTCAATATAACGAAATGATGGTGAGTTTTTCATGAAATTCATGTCGAATTGCTTTACTGCTGGGTTAGTTAGTAGTTATTTTTGAAAATTGTACCGTAATTGCTTTGAGTTGATTTCGTCGAAGTTTTTTTACCCTATCTAAAAGTGTTATCAAAGTGTATATGTACATAGTTAATTATTTTATTGCGTCGAATATCAAAATAAATAAATAAATAATAATTAAACCATACCTACTACGTTGAATTCTCAGGGGACTTAACCCTTTCATTAACAAACGCTGTAGTTGTGTAGGAAAAATATCTAGGCTTTTAAAGAATAAGTTTTATTTATTTATTGCGACATATTTAATATGACAAAAAAAAACGAAATAAATGCAGAGGGAGCCATTGGCACTGTTACATTATTTATAGTTTTTACTGGCAATATTTATAGTTTTAAGGAATTTAGATAGTTAAGTGATAAATTAGGAATACATCAATGCACATGTAACTTCTGTTCATATATTTTTTTTAATTTCTTTTTTTTTTGTTATTATTGTATTCTTTATTCTAATTTCTCTATTGTATTATTCTGTTGTTTTTTTTTATAATTGAAATGTAACGGTATGTACAAATATGTAATTGTCATTCCTGTACAATAACTTTGTTCATGGAAAATAAATTATCTTATCTTATCTTATATTATCATTTTGTGCCCTGCCTTATTTACTATACTATGTCTGGATTAAGGAAGGCAGTGTAGCCTACGACTAAGAATGTCAAGAAGGCCTTACAATTAGGCCTAATGTACCTCTGCTAGATTCACGGAAGATGGTGGTAATGCAGCATTATGACCATTTGTGGATTCGAACCCGAGACCTTTGTGTCAGAGGTCCAACGCCTTAACCACTAGACTACCACGTTCTCAATTGGTAGATTAAGGTATTTGCAGTCTGTTTATAGGCTCGCCGCATCGAATAGATATGACTTCTCCCTCTTTTAAACAAACCAGGCCAAAACCCTTCCAAAACCAAGCTATATTTTATTTTTTGGTCTATTGGCAAAATTTTATGAATTTTTAGTACATATTTCTTTTGTTTTTTGTCAACCATAATTTTCAAAAAACTTTCCTGGAAGTGTTTTATTTTATCAATGTTTTTTATTTTATTTAAGGATTGACTCGTGTATGTGGATCCGTTCTCCGCATTAGTTGGATTAGATGCACTCGGCGGCGAGTCGTTCGAACGAAATCGGTGTGCCAGTGCAACGGAGCGGCTCATTTCCGGATCCGTCGTTCAGTCGTTCGCCGTAGCAGCGAACGGACGCTTCTGTGGGGCGGACGTTTGAAATTCGAACGATCGAACGCGACTTTAGAAGCCTCTAAATAAACATTTCCGTGTGTGCCAGGCCAGTATAATTTGTGATTACTTTGGGACGGAACTTTATTAAGGTACCTATTTTAAATTAAAGTTTTTTTTAAATTAAAGAAATACGTTTTTTTTTTTTTGATTAAGATTACTATATTTTCAATCTTTAAAACATGTATGTACATGTTTTTAAGAATGCATGTGCAAGAATTTTAAATAATATATATTTGCGTTTTGTTGATGAAAGATTAAAAATGAAACAGTTACTCGCATTAAGTTACCCAGAGCACCCGTACTTTTAAATGTATGCAAAAGTAACGATTAAAGTCATTTCGTCATTTTCAACACTTGCTTTTATAAATTACTGTTAGGCGTGCTTATCAGTCAACGGTAGCACTATTAAATGACACCCGTACTTGTATTACTATCTATTGGTCATATTTTATTAAAAATTTAATAATTGCTTCAATAGCTTCTCCAAAAATTCAAGATCATACTGTCCGATGTTGTAAAACCAAAATTGTTGATTATTTAAATGCAACACATGCCAATTAGTATAACCAATGCAAGTCCGTAAGACTGTCTCGGACAGATGGGTAATACGGTAAGTTCGTTACAATAAGTTTTCTGTAATAAGTTACAATTATATTGGTAATACAACAAGCATTTGAAAAGTTATATTTTTGTATATAAATTGTGGCATTTTTGCAAGCCGCAAGTACATGTGCAATGTAAAGGACATTTTCAAAAACAAGCTTTTATTTGAGTGCTTGAATGCGTATACAACATTTCGTGTCTTTGCTGTTGACCCTCGAGGAGTTCCTTCGTTTGGAGCCATTCCTGGGTGTAGAATCCGGTCATGCTTACCATAAAAATTTATTGTCATCGGAACTAAACCGGCATTTCAAATTTCAACTCGGTAGGACAAGAGGAAGTGGTTCTAATTCAGCTCGCAAGATTTGACCTAAACCGACTAACAAACATTGAAACCAAATAAAACCTCGTAAAAAAAAACTAATTCGGAACAAACCTGCGTTTCTGCATTATTAATGGATAAAAGTAAGAATATTTTATCAAAATTTCGTTTTGAATCAGAATTTTGAGAAGTGCTGAACCCTTCTGCTATATAACGGATCGTGAATAGTAGTCCAAACGAAGCGCTTTTTTGTGAATATGTCCCAGGAATATTGCAAGATTAATAAAATTATAATTGTACTAGAAATATACAACCGTTCGTATTATTGTAATTTTAATTCACAATCTCACTGGTAAATTTTAGTTCAATTAAAATTATACTTGGCTGCTAGAATGATTGTAAGATGCGATGATTTCTTACAATTTTACTAGGTTTTTGTATCGATATTTATAACAGTATAATTTTACCAATCTTGCAATCTGCGACAAATACATACCTAAACATCAACTACTCTCATTTGTTTAGAATTGTCTAAACACGATGCGCAATGTGACATTATTTTGTTAAACAAATACAGACCGTATTGATTATATATTTCCGTTAAAGGTTGGCTGTTTACTTTGCCATTTTGGCAACAATGTGTGGTTCTCCAGTTTAGTTTCATTGGCAACCTTGATTTTAATCAAAATCTCAGCATTTGTCTTATTAGACTGCAGAATTTATCCGAATAAGTTCAAGGCTCCAATGTGAGACAGATAAACAAATATGTACTCAAACCTACATAAACCACTAACAAGCAATCTGTTCCGAATAGTAAAACGTATTTTGGGCAAAGGCTTTAGTAATACGGCACCCATATTGAACAAAAAATTAATGTAATAATTCTCCTTGTTGATCTGACCAACATTATATTAACATATAATGCAAAGTTCTACCTAATAGTACAATGCCCGTACTAAGGCAGACTTTTAGGTAATTTCATTAGGAAAGCTACCAATTGCAATGGGTACCCATCTATCTATATCACTTTCTTGTGGACACGAAAACTTGTTTGAACGAGTTTCTTGTTAATGAGCAATATCAGGAATTAAATTAATTTGATTTAATTCCTTAGATAAGGCTCTAAAACTTGAGCCTTAAGTGGCCTAAATGAGTAAACTTTTTTAATAGTACCAACCGCTGGTCCTAGGGGTGGGAAAAGTGGTTTTTCAAATTTTTTCAATATTTTTTGTTGGAGCTACACATCGATTATATTAAACTTACTTGGTTGAAAGTACCATAATTTTCTAACATATTTCTTAATCTGAGATAATATTTTTTGTTGCCTTTAATTAATAAATTTAATTTCCGCGGAGATTGATATTTTTATCTGCTCGCCCAATGGGGTTAAACATCTGCTTTCTATTACACCGTTGTAGGATCGGCGTGAATTATTTATTTGTTAATGTTTAATTTTTGTTTTTTTTTATTGTTTTTGATTTGTTTGTTTTTCTTATAGTAGTTTAATTTGTTTTTACTTTTAATTATAATGTGTACATGGGGAAACCTGTTAAATAATTAAATAAATTAATAATATCAGCTATCGCAACAGCTAACAGTAAACTTCCCGATCGCCTGTTCAGTCACACCGCCATTTTGATTTGAATCACAGCAAAATAAAACGCCAGGATGCCATATTGTTTTGTAATCATAGCAAAATATTTTTTAACTACATCTCTTGTCGCCATAACGAGAAATATGGTAAATCAACCTAAAAGTATTCAACAATAATCATTCTGCACGCACAGCTACTCGATTTGCCTACGCTTATGATGGATTAGCAAATTTCTTGTTGGAGTGCAAATTTTTGCATACATTTTTCTTCACCCGTGAACCGTAATTCCGTCTTCCGTGTTACCGCAATTATTTTCACGTGATTTCACAATACAAAAACGCACTATGTCACTTTAGCTAGCTTAAATTAGCTTATCTATCATTTATATTTCATTGTTTTGATGTAGCATGTAGCTTTAATGTAGCACCAGCTTTTTTTCGTGGAATCCACCTTCCAAATCCTTCGAAATGTATGAAGTTTCGCCTATTAATTAATGCACGCCGGACGCGTCCGTTCGGTGCATTTTTAAGTTTGTAAGCAGCTTCTTATGGGGTGTTCCGGTCCGCCGGTTCGTTTGCCAGGGTCCCGAAGGCCCTAGGGTCACGCTTCGGCGGACGGGTGGGTCATGCACCTTGCGCGGCCGAGGAAACTTCACGAGACTTTTGTTCTGCTAACAGGATAATGGTGAACCTTTTGCCCAAATTATAAAAAACCTTGTTTATAGTTACGGGCGTGACGCAAACTTAATTTTTAAATGAGACTAAGTTATTTGTCTAAAAGGTTGCGATTTCGTTGTATAAAATATCGAGTACCACATGCTTCGACTTTAAGTTCACCGTTTATCTAATCTCAAAATGTCAAAAAATGGACAACCATCTTTTTTTCCCTGTGGTTTTCAAACTAAATGACTGTGAGCTGTCTTCAAACTAAGTTTTTTGATTATTTTTTCCAACGCCACAAAAATATATCTCAATCGAATTTATTTGTATGCAGTGCCGGACAGACAATAGATTATAAGGTATCGTAACATCGTTTCGATATAATAGCCAGGCACACGAACCCTAATATTAACCTAATTCGTCCATCATTTGTCCATTACCCCGATCGCTTCGACAAAACACCGAACGAGGAAGTAATCTTGCCAGGTTAATGGAATAAGCAATGATAGGGTATCAGATCGTGTCTGACAGATCTTTATCCGTTTGGCCGGGGCGTGGTCGAATTGTAATCGACCTAAATCGAATAATAATATCGAAACTTCGGTAGAAATTCGACAACCCTAGCGCGTATTTAGCAATTGGATTATTTTTGTTTCTGTGTTAGGAACACGAAAACTGTATAGAGTGTAAAATACAGGGTGTTTCAAGACTATTCCCTTAGACTTAGGTATGTTAGGTTAGGTTAGGTTAGATTTTGTAGCTTTGACCGCGTGCTGTCGATGACTCCCTACGTCTTGAGACAACCCTGGGCGTTTTTGAAAATAAAATATTAAATATTCTCAGCGTTTCTTCGTTTGTTGCAGACGAGCTACGTCCTCGCCAGGGGCTGACTCGTGCGCCGACCAATGACCCCAGGGCGGCGATCCTGGCCAGGCTGAACGATGGCCGGAATCGGTTGCTTCGCTTGGTTCTCCAGGATATTCATCATAGTGACCTCGTTCCCGTTCTTTGTAAGTCCCTGCATTCCCCTGTCCCCCTCCCCCACAACTACCGAAGGATAGGGGTTTGGTTTCAAATCATTGTAGATTAACCTAAAATTAAAACGGGCCACATATCCAATTTAATACTACAAAGATAACATTTCAAATACGCAAAACCACTTTGCATAAAATGCACTGCCTGTTTCTTGTATCGAGAAATTATTCTGTAAGGAGAGAAATTATTCTGTTACTGTACTGTGTATGTATTCTGAAATTATTTTAGGAAATGGTTCTTATAGTTATAAGACCATTTAAGTTATAAGTTTCATTTCTTCCTAGTTAGGAAGAAATGAAACCAATTATTAATTTAGAAACGTATAAAAATCTTCACGGCCTAAGTATAAGCCCTCTGTAAAAGTAATTCACATTCGGTCACATGTGGAATGAACTCCTTAAAAACATCAGATAATCTCCCAAATTGCCATTTTTAACCTTGCATTTCTTAATTTTTCACAACCTTTGTTCGAATCCTAAAGTAAAGTATTTATCATGAGGACATCTTCGCACAGAACAGCCGCTGTTGTTAAAATTTGGTATAAAATCATTTCTTATTATGAAAGACCTCAACAAAATGGATTGATTTTATAAATATTTGAGTAATGTTTAACAACCGTTTGTGAAGTTATTTGCAAGCCCAGTGCGAGCAAAACCTAATAGACTTCTAGATAATGGACTAATAAACTTTTCTAATAGATAAATTTAATAATGAAAATACATTTTAAAAACACTCTTTTATTTAAGTATACAAATTTTCGTGTTTGTGGTGTAAACCGTTGAGGAGTTCCTTTGTCCGGAGCCATTATTGGGCGTGGAATCAGGCCAGTTTGAGAGATTTGACCTAAACCAACTAACAAACATCGCAATTTAAATAAAAGCTCGTAACAAGCAACATTATTTTGTCAAAACCACCTAACCTAACCCTCTCATCCGAAATATATTCGGAAATTTTGTCTGATTCAGGCCGAATTTACCCACGAAGGAGACGGACAACGGATCGTGAACAGCGGTTCAGACGCGGTGTTTTTTGTGAATACCTAAATGTCGACCACTCCCTTAATCAATGGTTTTTGAGTGCTTTTTTTCAACACAATACAACCTGTCAATTAACTACACAACATTAATCTAGTCCTTTCGTAGCATAGTTGTGTGTTCTCCAAATAGAGTGTTTAATATTTTTATTACTATGATCAATCGCCATGATTACTGCCATCAATGATTCTGTGAGGGTTTTATATGGAAAGGTTGGTAGCAAAGAAAACATTTTTAGGTTAAAAAAGGCGTTCAATACTGAATGTCTTTCCAACAGAAATTAGGGAGGAAACTGGTAGCATTTTTAAATTTAAAAATATGTAAAAAAAAACACATAAAGCAATGGTTGAGTTTTTTACTTGTACCGTACCCACTTCAATGACGTTAGAAATTATTTTTTAAATTAAATGTTTTATAAATATTTTAACAAAATATGTAACTACACGGGAGTTTTTCTTGCCAACAAACTATTTTGCAGTTTGGCAAGTACTATAATTAATTTAATGAATAACTTTATTGAATAAAAAAAAAAAATGAGAAATTTTCAGATTTATGGCATAATGCTGATTGCGGCGTCAGTATGGGTCATAGTAGGGCCCTCGTCCTTCCTAGAGATGGCCAATCATGTCGAAGAGGCTTTTATTATGGTGAGTAATAATTTTTATTCTTTTATTGCAGTTTTCACACCTGATCTAAAAAAACTCTTCCTCGTTGGATGCAGTAGGATCGGTTGCAGCCAATAAACAATGAAATGACCTGATTATCTGATTATTTCTAAGGAAAATCAATGGTTTCCTTTCGAAATCGAAATCGGGTCGATATATTTTATTAAAAAATAGGGGTGCGATTTGTATCGATGGTACCGCTGTAACGATGACGAACTACTTTGTCTTCCGTTGAAATTATCAACAGTTTATTCCTTAAGCTTGGGGGGGGGGGGGGTTGAAACGTAGTCATAGAATCATACAATATTTGTAAACAAATATTTATTTATAAACGCGCAAAACAGCGAAAATACGTATTAATAAATCAAATGAGTAAACAATGTGTCATGTGCGCGAAGTGTCTGGTGCTTCTATTTGTGGCACGGAGATGTTTGCGTGTGTGTTTGTGTATTAAACCTACATATTATTAGCGATATAATAAATAATTTAAATATAATAATATATATTTACGAATATTTAACATGTATTTATACATTTTACACTAAATATTATCATAACTTACGTCACGAATTTCACGCATTAATAACCCCTTATTCTCTTGGAATATATGCGCTGAGGACTCTACACATCGTCGCGTTTTGTCTATGGTTAGTGTTACGCCGGGTGACGTGAAATAATTGGGTGTTTCTGGTATTTCTCTACGGAACTCTGAAGGGCATGCTGTCAATCAAGTACGAGATGTTAAATTTCTGGTTAATGGTTAATGGTTAATATGTAATGTAAATTATGTAATAAGTGCGGCTTTTAACCAGCTAAATAACAAATGAATGCCCTCGCAGAACAGGAATTCCTGGCGTGAGAAGCATCGCACGTACAGGCTGTTCCAGGACCATTCCCGATTACTTAAGGGGGGGCGGGGGTTATGTTACCTATTAGGAGTAAGAAATTATGTTAAAAAAATGCGAGAAAAACGTGCCCATTTATAAAATATTTCCACCTGACTTTGTTACCGGTTCGCGCCGAGAGCCACAGTCGTGTGCTCGCAACAAAGATCTTGTGACACGATTCATTTATTATTGCTAGAATGAAGTTTACGATGAATTTTGAAGATTTGATAAACATTCTTTATAAATAACACTCGAAATTGCAGTGCTAGTTAGCTGGTTTTTTTTATTGGAAATGGTCTTGGGACACGGTGTATATATAACAAAGTCTTATGTTTCAGTTTTCTTAAAATTCAGGTTATTAATTATGATATTTGTAGTAAATATTATCAATTTTTAGTACTTCGTGTTGCTTTTTATGAATAAAATAAATTTATGTTCCTTTATACTCGTGTATAATATATAACATGGAACACACTAGTCATTTGCTTATAAATTATTACAGAAGTCCATTAGGGACGATACAATGGTCTGGTGATTGGGTAACTGATAAGTTTATGTTAAAACTTAAAAGAAAATCGGTAATAAAACTTAAATTAAAAGAATTTATGTGAAAAAACATATTAAAAATTATTTAGGTTTAGTTAAATTAAGTTAATTTTGTTTGTAAATCACATGAGTTACGTTAACTAATTTTAAAGTATTTGGTATTATATTTTATCCATGTTTAAATAAATTCTTTTTAATTAAGATTATGTTATGTTATGTTATGTATGTTAGTGGATGTGGGGGGGGGGGGGGGGGGGGGGGTTACCCCCCGTGTACCGTGTCCTTTCCAGAACTATTGTACTTTTAAATCCTTTTATATTCGCCCTCTAGTCCCGTACTGTAGATAAAGTTAAGTAACTTTTTGGGTGCGATTGTTCTAATCTCTTCTGGCTTGAGGAGATGGTTGCCTAGAAGCTGGTAACTTTTGTAAATACTCTCTTGGCAGAGTCTGCACCTGTCGTCGTTCGATAGGCTTAATTTGTGCAGATGTTTATTCAGCTTGCAGTGGCCTGTTAAGATTCTGGTTAGGATCCTTAGCTGGTTTCGGCTTAACTTCAATAGCTCCGAGAGTCTTTTTTGCGAGAATCCTACTATGAGTTCTTTGGCTTGCTTTTGTCCGGGAAATTCTTGCCAGTATTTTTGGCTTTGTTTCTAAGCCCAGAGTTTTAGCAGTCTCCTGGTAGTGCTTTTAGCTATGCCGCAGGCCGTTTCTGGGCCTATCATAGTCATGCTAGCCCCTTTCTTGGCCAGTTCGTCTGCCTTTTCATTGTCATCAATGGCTGAGTGGCCTGGTACCCACATAAGTGTGACCCTGTTGTGTGTTGCAAGTGTTTGTACACAGTTTAGCACTAGCTTTGACTTGATAGCATTAGAGTAGATGGCCTTCAGAGCTGCTTGGCTGTCAAAGTATGTAAATGTTCTTATTCTTGTAGGATCGTTCGATTCTATCATGCGCAGTTTCAATAATGGCATATAGCTCCGCCTGGAATATAGTGGAGTGCAATCCCAGGTTGATCGATTTCTCGAGTCTGGGTATCGCTCCACATATGCCAGATCCTATATTGTTTCCGTTCTTGGAGCCACCGGTATACCATACAATTGCCTCTTTTTCGAAGTTGGGTCCTTCATTGTCCCATTTGGTTTTTTCGGTTATTTCCGAGGTAAATGTTCTAAAAAAGTTGTATTCGGTTGTAATTAAGATTAAGAAACCGGCAGATAAGACAATGTCTTAGCTGGATCTATTCATTGTAATTGATCTATCATTTGAATAATAAAAGTTGTTTCTGGCAACATTGAAATTGATAAAATAAAGTAATTTTTCTACGCTAAAAAAAATTCGTTTTTGTGCGAGTGACTTCATTTTGATTAGCTTGAATACTGTAAAATCGATAGTCTTGAACCGCCGACGTCCATCCCTACGCGGAGGTCAGTCGACAGCGTTGCATTATTTAAGGTAGTCCCCGGCACGTGTTCCCGGCGACCCATTTGCGCGCCCCTGGGGTGCCACAGGGGTCGGTTAACGGCCCTCCGAGCCTTTCGATGTAAGGACGGGAGGCGAGATTTAACTGCGATAACATAAAATGGGTTATGACACAAAGGTTGGAAGGGAAAGTCTGAAATTATAATTGTGTGATTTTCGTAGCAAAATGACGCTCTACGAGAGGTCGTCGTGATGTGTCATTACGCTAGTGAAATTCACACATCTAAGCTTTTTTTTGTTATATTTATTTATTTTATATTTATTTATGACAGTAACTTAACATTAATTACATATTATGCAAAGTACTACCTAACTAGGCAATGGCCGTACTAAGGTAGACTTTACTAGAAGCATCGTTCTTATAAGCATAACCGTGTCAATGCACAACATACAATTACAATTATTTGAATGAATTGTATGAAATAATACATAATATATAAATAATAATATGTAATATATAAATAAAAATAATACTAATATAATAATAAGATTGGATTAAGATTGTATAAAACGGAAGCCCTGGTTGTCTATTTGTTTCTGCGTTTGCTTCAAACATGTGTATTTGATAATATGACGATTAATAGAAACGTAATGCCAATTTAATCTAACTTTAATTTTTAATCTAAATTTAACTAACTACGAGTATGCCAACGCTATCAAAATCTCAAGATTTATCAAATTTCGAAACGATATATAACGATATATAGCTAAAAAGTCCCATCGCATTAGGTAATTACGACGCGGATATTCTTCTATTTTTTTATGACCTAGGTCATGTACAATTATTTTGGGCCCTACTCAACTAGGCCAAATGCGCCTGTGCGGGAGTCAGGGGAGATGGTGGTAATGGAGCATTAAAAATGGTATCACCATGTGCGGATTGGAACCCGCGAGCTTTGGGACAAAAGTCCAACGTCTTAGCCACTAGACTACTACGATCTCCACCTTTCTTCACTCTGTTATAATAGAGTAGGTATTTATTTATTTATTATGGCACCAATTATCATTATCATTTATTTTTGTGACTTCACTACAATAAATGATATTAATATAATGCAGAGAAATTAAACGCAAGTCATTTATTCTTGTTTTGAAGTAACATGGCCACGAAGAAGAAATGATAATATTCTAAATTAATGGTGATTAATTCATTTTTTTTATATTATAAACATAAATATATATTTGAGTACGGCAGATATTCCGACGGTGATATAAATATAAGTGAATGCCAGACGTTTCGGCGCGAGAAGCCGTCTTCTTCGGTGGCGATTTGGCACTGATTCTTCCGGCTGTCACCCGAACATAACAGTGCTAAACCAGCGGGTAGGCTGAGGAGATATTAGAGAGGAGACATCGAGGTATTTTGGTGCATATTTCATATTGAGTACTGATAGTTTTCTGTGTGATACGCCCTTGAGAAAAGGTAGAAAAGCGAGATACGTAACAGATAAAAAACAACCATCGGTCATTCCTTGATTTACCCTACACTTTAATACTTTCGGATTTTCCAAAGATAATAAGGAAATCATTTGTGTTAAATACTGTATAGAGTGTTTGTTACATAAGTCAGTGTCGTATATTCCACGGTAACACATATGTGCCTATACAAAACATTTGCGATAAGTCCCAGGATGAATTTCTAATGAAGTTTCTGGAGTAACGTTGCACGGAACGATGCCAGGAACGGTGTTGCCAGCTTCGATTAATATTAATTTAATAACTTTTTTCTTTTAAATATTCATTATTTTACATTATCTCATAGTGTCTTTTATGATAAAATTGTCGTGAAAGTATCCCTACTGAGGTTCGTAGGTTAAAAATTCTACAATTTAGTATCCTACGACTCTGGACCGAACAACATCCTCCGCCCCCCCCCCTCCCTCCCCCAAAATGAAAATAATCATCATGATTCCTATTTTCAGTAATTTCAATATATAATATTATATTTTTATTATTAACTTAATGCTATATATAAATAATACGCCAGTGAGAGAATTTAATTTTAAACTTTCATGTATTTCTGTACTGCGAAAACCTGTCATCAGTCAATTTTATACCATTTTTTGTACTCAAATAAAACACAAATAAATTAATAAAACAAATAGGTAGAATGCAATTGAAACTAAAATTAAAAAATCTAAATGAGTTAAAAGTAGCGTGTTTTTACTATATTAAAAACATCCGAAACATACTACATTTCGATTTCAACTAAGAACCCATTTTATTTTCAGTGTTTCATGTTTCATAATATTTTACAGTGAAAATTTATATTATTTTTATAGCATTAGATCAATCAGAGTTTAATATTTTATACAAAACGAACTTTTTCTCGTGCGCATATTTTTGTGTGGTCATTTTATACTTTATACTGATCAACTTTTGTATTACAAGTTTTTCAGATAACCCCATAAAAGGATGTGCACGAGAAAAAGTTCACATGTATTTACTTACAACGCAGTGCTGGAAATTATAAATCTAAATGGTTACACGGTCACGAATAAAGTGTATGCAGGCAGTGGAGGTCCTTTCATAGAAGCCGAAAAGCCAGGCTTGCCGTGCTTTTTTAACAAAAATTACTAAGCACCTCAAAAAAATTTCGCCATCGGCAGTTAGAATACAATCCCACCGTTCTTCCACGATATGGCTCGTATACTGTACAAATTCTGAGCACGCCACTGAGTACAGGACCATCCCAGTTGAAGGTATGCCCTTGATGGTACATACCTGATTTAATAAATAAATACTCAACTTAAATTTAATATTTCGCCCACCTGCTGGCAACACCAGTGCATGAATAGGGAGGCCGTGAACCCCGCGCGGCTGAAAACCGCCCGAGGAATACAAAGGAGAGTGATACGCGCCTTTCAGGGCTGAAAGGCCGACAGGAAACTCGTTTCAGGAAGTGTCCGATGATTGATCGGTTCACAGTCTATTGAAAACCATTTGTTTTTATTTTTTTTGAAGTAACAATGAATTAATCTGACGCGACACGCTCATTCGGCTAAATTCGGTGCGTTCAACTGTCACGTTGATTTTTGACATATGTTACGTTTATTTTCTTCTTATATATATTAATAGACGTGCGAAACGTTATTAAATTACAGATGGGATGATAATTTTTAAATATAGTGCCTATAATAGTTTATGCAGTTTAATTTATAACGCGCGTAGTATTTTTTTTACTTTATATTTTTATTTATTTATCAATACAGTTATTAAAGTTATAAAATTACAGTTTAATATAACAATTATAACCATTTTTGGAAACACTTTCTTTTGGGCAGATAAAATAACTAATTAAATTGATTGACTGTGTAAACGATATTTAATCAAAGCGTAACTGCTTATCATATTATGTTAACGCATAATCTTTCCATCTAATTAACATAATATGTTTATATATTCACAAGTCTTTAAGCCCTCGACTGTACACCCCGACACAGTCAAACCCGGTTGTGAGCATGTAGTACGCCACCTGTCCATCACGCCATCTGTCCATCGTCCGTGACACAGACACTCGCTTTTTCGTCATTATGTCAATATGTATTTTTCATTTTCTGCGTTTTTTAATAAAAAAAATATAGTAAAATTACATAAAAGTCGAATAAAATCCATTAGTTATTAAAATTATTTCGAGTAAAAAAAAAACAGCTAATTGGTTACCGAGAAAAAACGAAAATAGTAAAATGATCTTTGTTTTGAGCGCACTACTGTCGCCGTACACCGAAACGATGTCAAGGCCAGGCGCGACATCGGAATTCGCGCGCTGACCGAATTGATACCGTCTGTTAAAAAATATAATAAATTTGAGGATGATTTTTTTCACATTTCTTACTCACAAAACCTTCCTTGAGTCATCGGCAATGGTCTTAGAACACCCTGTACAATAAAATTTTTGATTTTATGTTTTAATTTTCATGAGGAATATTTTTATAATAATTTATAATTAAAGCCGTAGTTGAATATCAATCAAAATGCTTTCATAGTTCATATACAGAGGGTTCCGCCCCAAATAATTAATTTGTAATAATTCCAGAAATTACGAACGAAATACGCTAGAAAAACTAGTTTGAGGAAATTGTAATTTGTTGTTGTAATGGTGTCAGTAGAGCACGGCCCTGGATGCCCTTTTAACCACCTGTAGCCACCTGTGACACTCGCGGCTAACCTCCTGATTACACGATCGAAGCAATTGCTTTAATTATTAATTGTATTCATAATTGCCATTCCAAATATATGAGCCACTTTCAAACACCAAAACAAATTTTTAAACGACCGACACGATACCGGATCAAAGTAGGGGATAGGCACACTCCAATTGTACGAACTTGTTTCAAACATTAAGTGAGTTGCCGCGCGGCAGCTCGCGCACCTCAACCCGCCGTACCCTTGCGCAGCGAGAGTGCTTATACTGAATCCCTCTTTATACTGTAAGGGTTGCTCATATCAAAAACTGTAGGCCTATATAACACTTCGAATTGATTTGATACTGTACTTATTAAGGGGCGTATGATTTTTTGAATTTTGAAAAAAATATTTTTTCCCGCCCCTAGGAGCAATGTTGGTGCTATCAAAAAAGTTTACTTAGGTATGTTTTAGGTATTTATCTAAGAAATCATATAAAATTTAAGTGATTTCGATATATTATATACTAAGAAAGTAATACAAGGTTCACTTATTCGAAAAAAAAACCCATTCATTAACGAACTTGACCGATTTATGTATCATTTTGAATGTGATTGGTGTAATAATAGATAGATATAGGTATAAAATTTTAAACTCAGGGTGAATGAAATGCATAAAAATTGATCGAGTTTACAACGCAGATATTACAATTAATGGATTTGGGAAAAAATATTCTGTTCTTTAAATTTAAATTATTATCGGTTCTAATATGCTGGTGTAAAACTGACTTTACAGGGCCTAAAATGCCTTGGCGTTGTGTATTTGGAAAGCAAACAATAATTTCACTATCAACACAAATCAATATCTGTGCAGCATTTAAGTGAAATTGTGTCACTGGATCGAAAGCCCATGATAAACATATTGACCTGTTACAATTTCAGAGCTGATGGGTGCAGAATCAGGTCATAGAAACAACATGCCAAATTTCAACTCCGTAGGATAACAGGAAGTGTTCACCTCGCCAGATTTGACCTAAACCAAAAAACAAACTTGTAAAAACTAAAAATAGCTTTGTTATTATATCGGGAATATTTTTCCATCTCAGGTTTGGGTTATTACTAAATATTTACAGAAAAAAAATCAACCTACAACGACTGTAGGCGACTTTTGAAATTGACAGATGGAAGATGGTACTAAAACCTAACACTTTTATAATATAAGTATCTCATGCGTATTTATTTCATATATATGATATGTATATATTTATATATATATATACCCATACGTATACTAATTATCAAAATAGAATAAAAATAATTAAAAAGCATATATACACAGTAAAGCAAACGTGTAAAATTGGAGCAGGTATCACCCCAGAACAGACCTTGTCTAGTGGGGTGATAAAATCCACACCACATATCTATTTTGCTTTGCATACAAAGCAAACTAATCTTAAAGCAAGTAATCTTAAACTATCTCATAAGATAGTTTAAGATTACTTGTAACTAGTTTTATTTAAATTGTTTTATGCTATTTCATATGTATTGTTTTTGGATAAAATAATAAAAAAAAGGTCGATATTAGAATAGAATTAAAAGTCTACCGAGCAGCCTTTAAGATTTGCGCGAAAAACGGGTTCATTCGTTCGAAGCATTCAACGGTTTGCTGTCGACTGAGTTTGAACTTGATACAAGAACCCCACGAAAGTAGCGAAAAACGCAATACGAAAAAAATAATATTATTTAATTAAATATTTTCACTTTTAGTATATTCGCTAAAGAAAGTTCGATAAACCTCGGTTCGCGGTATCAACGAGCGCCTGGCGCTGGATTCATTAGCTCTGCGGTCGCGAATTGTGAGGTAGGCGGTCGCCGGTAGGTCACTGAGAAATTGGGGTTCCGTCCGTCCGTAATCGCACGCTTTTCACTTTACTTTTCTATTTTTTACGCTAACATTTCAGAGAGGCTCTAATGGGACCAACAGGTGTAATGTTCAGCTATAATCAGAAAATTAAAAAATCATTCCGTTCAAATTAGATTGTGTGTGTGTGATTTCACCAAAACTACGTTACATAATACAAATTAATTATGCGTTTCGGTACCTGGGTTTGGGTATCCTCGTAGATGGTGAATAAATTAATGGTAAAAATACATTTTTAAAAAGAAGCTTTTATTTAAAGCCGTTGAGGAGTTCCTGCTGTTGACCTTCGAGGAGTTTCTTCGCCTGGAGCCATTCCTGGGTGTGGAATCAGGAACTGAAACAACATGTCAAATGTCAACACCGTAGGATTAGACTTTAGAGGACTAGCCTAAGCAGTCTAACCAACATGGAAAGCTTGTAAAAGGACAGTTTACAGGGGTATGAAATGTTTTGAATTTCAGTACATCTTCAGAAAATCGGTCATCACGCAGACGTTCGGCCTGGCTGTGCTGCTCCTGGGGGTGTTTGTCGCGCTGATCGCCTTCTTCGGCTACTGTGGAAGCATATTCAGGTCTCCGCAACTCCTGAAAGCTGTACGTATTCCTCAGAAAGATTAGAAAATTTTCAGGCGCTTCCAATAGCCACTGAAGCTTTTATTAATAAATAATATAATAAATTATAATTAGTTTCATAAAAAGAGTTCTATCTAACATTTTACATTTATCCTACTAAGAACATTTTTTTCATCTACTAAGAATCTTACTTTGAGAAGAGAGTTGACTAAATTTACGAATGCTATGGTTTAAGATTTATTTGTTTTTAAAATAGCCTACTTTTAAAAGTATAGAAACTGCTGTTAGAAATTTATTAATGAATGTATTTATTTATTTATTGACAGTAACTTAAACATTAATTTCACATTATGCAAAGTACTACCTAACTAGGTAATGCCCGTACTAAAGTAGACTTTACTAGAAGCATCGTTCTTATAAGAGTAACCATCTCAATGTGCAACATACAATTACAATTATTTGAATTGAATTGCATGCAATCAATATATTTCTTTTATTTAGTTATTAGGTGTATCGTTTTTTTGTTGGATATATTTTATTTAAACATTAAAGGAAACTCAAAATATAATAGCAGATCTCATTTTTTTAAGATTTACGACAACCTTACGTAAATTTAAGATTCAGTTTTTGTCATTGCATTGATATCACACATCTTATAGATCACATCGACGAAATTATAATATTTTAATATGATAGGAACATTTTTTTTATACTTAATAGACTAATGTTTTTATTTAGCAGCCTTTATCACAGTTTCTACCACTTAATTCATTCTTAATTCTCTGTTCTGTACCGTTTACTCAATACCTACAACACTAAATTCAGCGAGGTTGAGGTTACTTGACCTAAGTCGCGGCGAGTTTCTTTCAAAAAACCGAAGTATTTCATGCCAATCTGATTCAAAATGAAAGCGTTGCATATTAAAATTAATTTATAACTATACGCAACATATTCGATGTTCATACATACATGCACACACGCAACCACACACCCTCAAACACACAACCCCATACCCTCACAGACGCAACCACACACCCTCACTAACACATTCTAAAATAGCGTTAAGCTCAACAAAGTTTAAAATATTTTTAATTGGCCTTATTATTAACTCTTTGGGAAAATGTATATGTTACTATTTCGCTGTATGCTTACCTGTCAATAAATAAATAAAGCAGAAAATAAAAAATACAATTTTATAATAACAAATTAAATCAGAACAAATATGGCCGATTCGACAAATCTGAAAACTACACACATAGGATTGTTTATACAAACTACCTTCATTAACATGCGAAATGGAAAATATACTAAAAATACAACATGGAGTTATTTTAAAATTAAAAATATGACGTAGTTGCAATGCTTATCCTGTCACATCTATTAACAAAGTTGTTTGTTTGTTTGTTTCAGTATATATTCTGCGTTTCATTACTGATAACGATGGAAATATTATCAGTAATGTTTCTGACCATCAATTGGATTGACGTATGTATTCATTAGTAATGCATGCATTCTAAATCTACATTCATAACAAGTCATTGCAAAATAACAGTATTATTTTTATAATAACATGTATTTTTTAAAAACAAATCTATTTTAGTTTTATAAACTATTCATTGGTTTATTGGTTTTATAAACTATTTATTGGTAACCCGCCATTGGGTATATTTTTCTAAATTGTTAATTTCTAAGGTATTTTCTTGATATACTTTAATATAATGCAAACCCGATAAGGGTTGTTGAGGTTAATAATAGTGTGTGTGTTTGTCAGCCCGCGAAGCGCCTCCAGTGCGGGCTGCAGGCGGCCTTGAGGTCCACCTACGCAGCGCCCGAGGTCACCAACGCAGCGACCGTCGCCTGGGACCTGCTCTTCGTGGCCTTCCGCTGCTGCGGGGTTGTCAACGCCACGTAAGTATGCCTCGCGCTTTGCCAAAGATAGGGCCGATTATATTTTAAATAAGTCATTCTAAGTATAATTAAAAGCCACTACAATTAATTAATAATTAATTGGCAATTAGGATTAATATTAATTTCAATTCAATTAGACCTTTTTTCTAAAGCTGGCATTTGGTAACCATTGGATAATAGTGTGACACGGAAGGTGACAGAAGCTTTGATGATGACCGAAGTTGCCAGGTGTCTATTTCGGTCAAGAAAACTTATCGTGGGAAAGGTATTTCACGAGTCTCTCGCTGTTTGCCTCTCGTGAAGACAAACGGTGTGCGAACTGCAACTATGCATTTTCGACACAATAGATTTCTGAAATATGTGATAAAGGTCAGCTGCATTTGTCTAGTCGCGGAAATTTACAATGTGCGAATCGTCTATTACTCGATTGAACATGGGACTGGATTTTTACTGGAATGTTGTACATATAATATTTCCTCCCCTGTTATTAGTATATTAGAGCTCGTTAAAAGCGTCTTGGTTACAGAGACTTATTCATCCTTTTTTTCCGACAGGATTACTTTTCCAAAGAGCCTCAAGCGACACTTCCGACAATTAATGTTTGTCGATTCATATAAACATTGTTTTTTTTTATTTCACAGAGACTTCAAAGACACCCAGTTCGTGGTGATGTCAGGACAGGAGTTGCCCGTGACATGTTGCAAACTGGCCGACATCCTCAACTTGATACCCGCGGATCCGGAATGTCCCAGGGTATTACGTCACGGAGGTTGGAACGTAAGTATCTTCTTTTCGTTCAGAGATAAAACCTTCACATTCCGCTACGGACAGATCCTTGTAAAACATGCATCTTGCGGAATTCACAATAACACAGTTGAAAGTTCGTTAGTCGAGTTTTATTAAAAAAAAAATGTGAGGTGTGTCACTATTTCACATATTTTATTACACTCAAACATTTACACCTCTATTTTTCACCCCCGACGCAAACAGAGGGGTGTTGTGTGTGTGTTTGTATGTGGCATCGTAGCTCCCAAATGGATGAACCGATTTTATTTTTATTTTTTGTTTGAAAGGTGACTACCGACAGTGTTCTTACCTATGATTCTAGAAAATCTATTCGGCCGTTTGTATGTAGGGGATTTTTTAAAATTTTAATTGAATATATTATATGATAATTGTAACTTTGTAACATTGTAAAGTTACGGGGTAAAAAACAAAAAAAAAAAATCCAGTGACAAAAACATCTATAGGCTTTTCAACTATATTTTTTTAACTTAAACTGCTGATATATTATATTGTCTATAATCGCTACCCGTAAAATCGATCAGAATATAATTATACTTATTAACAATCAATTTATGAAATAATACTTTTTTTCGCAAAAAAATGATTAGTAATGAGTGAATATATGTAATAAAACAATTTATCCTTGTAACGTAAAATTTTCCTGTGCTTTTTCTTTAAAAAATAATATTTTTGAGACATATTTATCTTAAGCCAAGCATTTAATAGTAAAGCGAATAACAAACTATGCATATTTGAAACCATTGTAACGGGCCCTTTGGGGTATAAGGGCCGTAGTTAATAATGCGGTGATGAAGGTGTAGAGATCTGTATTGTCGGCGATGACTTGAACTAGTAACTAGGTTGCATATGCGACTCGAAAGTTGACTCAATAATAATGAGGCCGTGGAAGATCCTTCAGCCAAAACCTCCTGGTACTGGCACTGCAAAGATGATGGAAGCTGTTGATCGCGTTGCGGTGGTTAACGAACTCTGTTGACTCTGCCTCTGTTCCTTGCAAGACAAAAGACACATGTTGACCTGGCGATTCAGCATGCTGAATCGCACCGGATGTTATACTGAGAGTTGGAGACATCGCCAAACCAACATTTAACCCAATTCTGGAATGCTCAATTGTTCCGGGACATGTGTTCCTGAGGTTTGCGCCGTTTGTTTTCAGGAACGAGGCTGCTACAGCAGCATAGGGACGCTGATAGGCGAGCACGCGGTGGAGACGAGCGCGCTACTCCTGGCGATCCTCGTCCTGCAGATAGGCCTCATAGTCTGCTCCGTGCGGCTCAAGAACTCCCGCAAGACCTTCTCGGAGCTCGAGGCGAGTCACTTATAGCGAAGGATCGATCTGCGACGCCATCTGCAACCGGACTTGGACACTCGGTTAGTATCTGAATACTCGCAAGATGGCGCTCGTTTAATTATTAATTTAACAGAGACGTTTTCACTGTTTTCCAGAATTTGAGAAAATAAGCCCTAAGCAAGCCCCTGCCATAAATCTTCTTGATTGGATAAAACTAAAAATATTATGTCGAATTTCGTTACCTTCTACTTGTCACCGGGTATCAGGTATCATGAACATTATGCTGAAAATAATAATATCAGTTCTGAGAATATAACGATGGATGATAACCCAGAATTAAAGCGTAGCGTTCAAGGTTCATGGAATGTGGAGTAGACACCTTCTAAATTTCCAATCGTCAAACGTTAGACCCTCTCAATATTTGAAAACAAAACTCGTATGATCAATGTTTCCCAAACTTATTTTCCCCGTAGACCCCTAGCCCAGTATTTTTTATGCTTCGTGGACCCCTTTCGCAGGATTCCCGCAGGCACCAGAGGATTGCATCCCAGTTGAATGCAAGGGAGTCTGACTCCTAATGAAGTGACGAAAGAAACACCTAGGTCCAGTGATTCCAGCGTTATTCTTTTGTTTAGGTGAATACCGTTAGGTAACATTTCAATAAATAAGCTTAATATAAATATAAATAAAGACTTAGAACTATTAAGAGTCGTAACCGATAAAAGATAGAATTATGAATCAGGTACGAATGATATTAGCTCTCACCCGTTGCCGGCCCCCGCCTCGCATCCGTTAGCGCTGTCTGTGGCGCTGCCACCAACACAGCCGCCACAGATATTACGTATATGTTGTTGATGTAGAGTTAAAATTGATTAGATCCCTATTACAGCAATACTTAAGCAATATTTAATTTTATCAGCAGGTGGCAAGCCCGGCGTCGTGGAAAAATCTCCCCCGACTACGAAGGAACCGCATCAGGTTTGAACCACGACGCGCCTCAGGAGCGTCGAGGCCGTGAAGAATGCTTGGGAGGAGGAGGATTCGAACCCCGATGCTTACGTCGTAGTCATTGGAAAGGGAAAGCTCAAGTGGATCGGTGACAAGAATCAATAGCATCTGGGAAAAGTTTCGGTGAACTAGCCTCGTAGCCAAATCGAAGAAAGCAGCGACCAGTTTCAGTCCGGAGTAATACATTCGTGTTTAATACTATCCAGTGTTAAATACGTTATAAAACAAAAAAGCATAGAGTAAACATGCTTATACAAAGGTGACACACACTAATACAACCATAAAGGTACCTACTAGAAATACTTTGCATTTACCCTGGTGATATAACGACTGTTTTTCAAACTAATGAGATGACTGATAGTTATGTCAATTTTATTTTAAATATTGTAAATATAGGATAGAAACTTGTTTATATTTAGGTTTTTTTTCAAATATTAAATTATAAACTTTATAGATTTAAAGGTGTTAAACCTAGTGGCTACCATTTAGCGATGTAACAGTCTGCAGTCTTTACTTATCGATATTGCTGCGAACTAGCCTAAGAAATAAATTGATTAATGAATAGTATATTAATTATGAAATATTATGAGAAATATTATGTTTTATTGAGCAGAGACACGCTTGCTTTCTCGCTCTAACTCCCAGAAACGTAGAGACTAGTAAAACAGAGAAAATAATTAATATTCCTATATTTCCATCCCACTTAGCGAAGAGGAAAGTACACGATAAAAACGTGCGAAATTTAATTTACAAATTTAACCATATGCTGAGATACTCATAAATTTTAATTATATACTTTTAACTTTTACACATTTGTAATAAATTACTAAATATATCAAATAGTTTTTTTTATCATGACTGATATTGAACTTATATTTTGGTTAAAACACAAGCATTTTCGAAGGGAAAGCCAACTCACAGAGGATTTGAAAAAGTTGAAAATGTGTCAACAGCCCAATTTTGACGAGCGTCGTTTTGCAGGCGATGATCATTAGGGAGATTGATATCTTCTTGATTAATATCTTCTCCTGTAATCATAATTGCTGTTAATTTACTACAAAAATCACCGGCTGACACCCAGAACGGAAGGAGTCTGGGGTTAATTAAAACCTCACTTAGGTAATTAGGTATTTTACAAAATAAACTCATTATAAAAAGTGTGTGTTGTTATAAAAAGTCCTGTAAGGAAGTTGATTAAATTTATCATCAACTGTATAATTATGTATTAATAATTATCATCCCATATTTACAATCAACAATGTTTCTGAGTCGTTTCTCAAGTGAACACAGTCCTAAAATTCACGGAAGGAACCTTAATTCCTTATCCTTAAAATTACTTGCTTTCTCCAGTATTGCCTATAGTAACTTTCAAATTAAACAGCTAAACAGATGAGTTCTTTCTATAATAAGGTAATTTGTATGTACACGCCTTTGGCTGCTTTTTTTATATAAAAAAATATTTAGTAATCGCCTTTATGTACATCAATAAAATGCCTTATTAAATAAAACTAGTCTAGGCATACCTAATCGATAAAAAAACAGATGAAACGCAGCTAGATAGAGTAAAACGGAAGTGGTGAAACTGGGAAGGTGGTAGACGGTGGACCGGAAGCTGACCACCTCGCAGCAGAACTGTAGCCAGCGGTGATGTTCTCCTGGCTCAACCAGGAGTAGTTGTTGTTGTCCTTGCACCTGTCCCGGCAGAGGACCAAGTTGTTCCGGATCTCCGCCAGGGGTGCAGTAGGGGTTGTTGATGCCGACGAACGCGACGCCCCTGTTTGACAGTTTCCGGTCCAATTTATAGCTATCTAAAAACTACCATTATAATCATTGGTTTCAGGTAGCAAAGAAAAACGCCGTGTACCATATACTTATTTTTTAATAGTTACTATATTAACCTATTTATCTAATAAAGTAACCCCGAAGTAGTAAAACTGGGAAGGTGGTTGACGGTGGACCGGAAGTCGTCAACTTCACAGCAGAAACTGTACCCCAAGGTGATGTCGTCCTCCTTCCAGTTAATCCAGGAGTAGTTGCTGTTGTCCCTGCACCTGTCGCGGCAGAAGACCAAGTTGTTCCGGATCTCCGCCAGGGTGTAGTAGGGGTTGTTGATGCCGACGAACGCGACGCCCCTGTTTGACAGTTCGTCGTGGACAACCTGCAATTTAGGACGGACGAAATGTCTGTGTCATATTTGTCAACACACAATCGCTACTTCTGGCGTAATAGAAAGGAATCTATAAAATTTGATGAGTAAAGTCGCCAGACTGTTAATAACAACTTTTTATTACTATTAACCAAACGTCATTTAACCCTATTTGATTAAATAGTGAAAAGCGCACCTTCAGTATTTTTTAGTGTTAATGAGAGAGGCAATGCACGCTGGTTTAAATACAGGCCTGTTTTTATGAAAGCTTTTCACTCTCACCTATCTATCTGTGCGCTTATGTAATACGGTCAAACTTTCATTAAAGTAACAAAAATATTTAAAAAAGAAACAATAATTATGAAAAACGGTGAAATGTATCGTACTTTTATAAAGATAGAATAAAGCTTTGATTGTTATTCCGACTTATAATTAGTACGAATGGTTTCCTTCGCTTTAAATGTACTTTATTGTTTAAATCTTAAACAGAATTTTAAACACAAAATGAGTTCAATATATTCATGAAGGTACGCGATTTTATCCTTACATTATTGAATTTCACAATTTTACAAAGTACCTTTATTGCAAAGAATAATTTGTGAGCGGAGTTTTTTTAATTTAGTTGGGCTGCGCTAAAGCTGATTGTATTTGAAGCGAATTTAAAGTGTCAATTATGAACAAAACTTCACTATTTTTCATTAAACTTACGGTAATCTCTCGCGATTGAAAACGGCTGGAAATCAAAACTTTCAACCTCATTTTTTACTGTTATTTAATTTATCTATGCTAAATATTGATAAATCGAAAATTTAAACCTTTCTATGAAGATAAGTATTCGGATGTAAAGAAACTTTAGTTTCGAAAATGCTGTCTTTAAATCGTTATACAGTATGATCTAAAAAAACAAAAACAGATCATATTGCACACACCTTATAGAAGTAGAGAGGTACTGGCAGTTGTGGATTGTTGTTGGCGTCCGTATAGAGATATATATCTCTGAGGGTGTTGTTTTGGTCCCGGAGTTGGGTCACACCCCACGTTCCGGTATATACGGTGGCCTTGTAGCCCGCAGTGCCAATTCTAACCCGAAGATTCTGCAAAATAAAGTCAAATTTATATTAGAGTATTTATGGACCTCGCTAAAGCGTTCGACTATCTTTATCGTACATAATGGTGCCATCTAAAAAAAAAAAAAAAACTTTTCAAAAGAAGACTTGTAATGTGGTTAAAATAACATTACTTACGGTTAAGTGAATACAAAACTATTATAAATGTATCGAGGGAAGACAGTGTGAGAGGAAATTAAAGGACTCTTTAAATCCCTTGTTAAATGAACATATTATTATTTTTTTTAAATAAAGTTAGAACTTCGCTTCAGCGATTTACAAAAATACTTAGTTACAAACTAGCATGATAGACCTTTTTTTTACCAAATTTAGAACCTTTTGCCATGTGACTTGCCAATGGTAAAAGTTTCCTCAACAAAACTTATTTTAGTATTATTTATGTTAAAAAATATTTATCCTTCACCTTAGAACTTAAGTATCTATAAGTACATTATTTTTATTTATTACTCAGCATTACTACCATAATACTATCGAATACTTTACCATGCCTTTCTCGGAAATAGACAACAGCATATAGAAGTAGCCGCCGCCAATTAAACTGATATAAGGGATATCGTTTATATACACAAGGAATATTATAGCTATAGAGTTGATCGGTCTATAGCAGCTTACATCATATTTCATGGCACCTTTAAAAATAGGACAACTGACCGCATCCTCATAATGTTTTGGAAAAATTCCCTTCGTTAAGCTTAGATTGAAAATGTTGCTAAAAGAGAAGTTAAGAACTCTTTCTTTAGGAATTTTTGCGTAAATAATTTTCCTGATAATTTTTGCCTTTTAATTTAGACATTATTTCAAAGGAACAATGGTCAGAAAATATATTGTCGGTAAGAGTGTTTTGTAAAGTATTAATTCTAGCATGACCACATTAGAAGTGTCGCTCGAGCAAACCCAGACACAAGTTCCAACCTGTTCTAACAGGTTCCAGTTGCCAGCGTTGAACGGTTGCCATTGTGGGGCGACATTGATAAAGTAGAAGCTCGCCCTCTGTCCGGTGGCGAAGACGAAGTCAGTCTTCGCCGACAGGTGGCCCCTGGCGAGGAACTGGTACGGCGTGACGTACTTGTCGGCCAGGTCAGCACCCACGATGCCCGCAATGGTCTGTTTCTGGGTCACTTGCGTGTATTGAGTGTTGGGCACGAGGCCGGGGTAAAAGGAGCCTGCTGTGGTGAACAAGAACATTGTATTACCAAGTGTACAGAGAAAATGATGATGATGTAGTACAGAGAAGATGATGCATACTCAGATTTTATACATTTTGTAGCGTTGTGATTCCCTTAAATTTTGTAGGTGTAGAAGAATAGATATCGTTTTATCTCGTAATTAGCTGGATTTATAAGATTAAAAAGTTAAATTACTACTTTGTCTATAAATTAAAAGCATCGAAAACTCTGTTTTTTCCCTAAAATTTTATCAAAATTTTAGACGTTTAAATGGATATTTAACCATTGGATATTTAATCATAAAAAAATATGTTTAGATACCTTGATCTTATGTCCTCAACAAAGTAAAGGCAGACTTTTAAAATTCAATTCTATTTCTGAGAAAATTAATAAATGATAATAACTGTTTTTTAGTTGAATTGCTCTCTTATAAAATATATTAGAGCCTTAGGAAAAATAGTAATTGAAGGGAAAATAAAGGGTCTAAATCATAAAAAAAAATCTATATTATGAATCTGTAATTAAATAAAAACCTTGAATTGCTTACTGACCGCACAGAGAGTAAAACCTGACGGCCTATAAAAAAAAAAGTACCGAATTTTAAGGTCGACTGTCAATACAAAGAAGAGATATTTTGAATATAGCCCCCTTAAGGACAAGAGGGAAAAATAAACTAAGCAGTAAAATTATATTTATACAATACAATATTACTATGATAGCATATTGAAACGAGAGAACGGACAGCCATATACGTAACTTACCAGGTTTTAAAATAATAATTTATGTAGTGATCGTACATCGAGTACGTCCATCAATAACACGTTTTCACAGTTAACATGTTTTATCAATGCATAAAACCACGGCCAAAATTCCTAGTTTAATTCTATAATATTATTTTAATCAAACTCAGAGCTCATTTTTTTTTATTAAAGCTTAAATTGGGGCATTTCATGTTATTTTATTTATTATTTTAATTCATTAAAATATTTTAATTATTCTTTTTCACCACTAACTATCTTTATTAGTGAATTAGGCTACCTTAGTTTAAGAAATTAATACTTCAATTTATATTGCTTAACGTCATTACCTGTATTTTGTCCGATTTCTTTTGGGTTATCACAATAAATAAATAAACACAGACATAATCTTTCAATTTATAATAATTACAATTTGGTAATGAACATCCTTTTATATGTTTCTATTTGTGCACAAAAATGACTTTGTATTAATTTTAACGGCCAGTAAGACTTCAATGCTATGTATCTATATTATTTGGACAGACCCTTATGCGATTGTTTTTCGAGAGCATCAATCTACACATAAAAATTCAATCTTTCGCATTTGTACTTTTCGAGTTGAAAGTTGCAAGGACGGGGAAAGTAGTATGTAAACGTTTAACAACAATGTTGCGCAAATGACATATCTAAGTTTATGTATTTCATATTGCTAATACATAATACTCACGCAAGAAGCTCGGCCTTTCGACTCCACTCTGGTGTATCTGATTCTCGGGGGTTAGTCTATATTTGACATACAGAACTTCCAAGCGCTGCTCGTCGAAGCACGACTCGTACAGGACTCTCTTGACGGAGTCGACAATGAAGCCCACTTCGATGACGGTCCTGGATCCCGCGCACCTGCGGCTAGTCCTCGCGGCGTCGTGGAAGGCGTGGTTCGTGCACACCAAGTCCTGGAACTCCGAATGCCCCGATAGCCAGGCGCCGGTCACGAGGTCGTTCTGAGAGCATCGCACCACCTGGAAGAAGATACGTCGATATCAGCATTGTAGTGTGCCCACTGCACAACATTCCAGTTACAAATTCCCCAAATAGACGATTAGCACAGTCAATTTCCGTAGAAATTTAATTGACCACTGGACAAAGGCAGCAACAAGTCTTCACGCGATCTCATGCCATCACCATCAAGTCTTCATCACACCTTCCGTGTTAGGCTACTATTCTTATTATTAATTGCCAATATATAGTACGTAGTTGTTTAAGTATTGTAACAGTAACTTTAAGTGAATATCCATAGACAATAAACATCATCTCTACAACAATCACTTCTTCTCATCATCGTCATCTACCTCAAACCGTTAACGGGGCAAGAACTTAGACCCCCGTTACAATAGCATTTGCCTCGACCCTCCCATCTAACACTTGCCTTTGGGTATATATTGATACTTATTACTTGGGTATATTTTGTATATTAAGCAAGTTGTTGTGTATTAATGAATGAAATCAATACTTCTACACTTATTAATTATTATTGTATTCTTTCGGCAAAAATGTAATGATGCCACCCTTAATGTTACCGGCTTTGATCGGCAGTGCAACTTTCAAAAAGGTTCAAAGAAATACCACGTGATCGGTTTGATGGGATGGGTTCAACAAACAATACATTCGAACCCACCAACAGCGCCATTTTGAATATTTTGACCGCCATTTTAGCAACCATTTTGAATATTTTGAATTGTTACCGGGAGTTAAAGCTGTGTAGTTTTCGAAATATTGCTTTATTGCAGCATACTTAATCTATCGGTGTTATTTGTTTAGGTTCATGCCAAGGTTCTAAAAAATTGTGGCTCTGGTTTTCTTTTTAAATATTAATATGGAAATATTAATACAGTCATTAATCATCGGTATAATATATGCATGAGGCAAATTAGGCAAAATGCAAATGTTGAATTCGCAATACTATCGAAGCGAAGCGTTTAATTTTCCCATCACTCACCGCGCTGGCCAAGTTGGACTGCACCGCGTTGGGGTGCGAGAGAAACCGGTTGTTTCCGGTGCAGTGCAAGCCGACCTCCTCGTTCCTGAAGAGGTCAATGAAGCCCGTGTTGCCGCTGGGCTGCAGGTAGCTGCCGCTCTTTAGGTAGACGGGCTGGGGTTGGCCCAGGTCGCCGTTGATTCTGATGCGGCAGTCTCCTGGGGGGAACGTTATTTTATCTGCTGTATTGCTTAATTGTACTAATATTAAATTGTGATAAATGTGACCATGATGTTAAAATGGACAACATTTTAGATCTTGGAGTCTAAGTTCTTGCTACAGTATTAATTCATACACACTTCTTAAAATATTACATTTTCTTGAAGCGATTGCTATTGGAGACCAGCTCATAACAGAATACTCAAAAAACACTTTGTTTATAGCAGTTGCATTCAATAACCTTCCTTATCTCTATAAGCCTATGGCGGGACAATAAACCGCCGTATCTTAAGGTCTCAGTATTCAGAAGTACTCGCATAACTGTTTCATGAATCAACACCTTCATTTATTTGTTCAAGCGATGAAAAAAACATGTCACTTGTTACAATTGTTACAATAGATGTTAAACGTAGAATTTTATAAGAAATTGTAATAATTAGGAATACTTATGACGCTTATTGCAGTAAAAATTAGAGTCAAGCAAAAATGCGTCCGCCATTTTGAGTCGAACTTCGAACTAGAGGAACGGTGATTGATTAAATCACGCTTTGAATCATGACTGAATAACGCACCACGAATGAAAGCTGCGCAAACGGTTAATTAACCCAAAAAGCGAAATACATCAATTAAAGATAAGAAAGAGAGATTGCAAACATGCGACGTAGTCTAACTACAAATTAGAATTTCTATTTTTCTTAAAACTGAAACTGATAATAAACATTAATTCTGATCAAATTGTTAACCGTATTTAATGTGTTCACGCTATATCAATACATCGTCGTGATAAATAAGCCACAGATATTATTTACCTTTCCGACGATTTGGTGATCTTTTGCCGTCAAAAAGTACTCTGAAGCTGGCATCGAACAGTTGGCCTTCCGCGTAGGTCAGCAGAATCATCAAAATTGAGACTTGAATAATCATCGACGGCAGCATCCTTTCGATAATGTTACATTCCTGTCGGCCCTTTTGCATTTCCACGGGCACTAATCACCATTTTTCAACATGGTTGCAAACAGGCCTGACCTTGACCTTGACAAACATTGACCTGACACAGGGCGCTCAATTGCACTGACTAGTGAAACGCAAAATTTGAAACCCATCAAAACATATCTCAGTAACTAAAAGTGATAAATCGTTCGTGTTTATTTTGGGAAATAGGTCAAATTCAATATTAATAAGATATTAATGATTTTATATAATCACTGTTTGCCAGACAAAGTTTTTTAGTATTTTTGGAACATATATAATGGCTTGCTTAATAGAATATATAAAGTTAAATAGTTATATAGTATACTAGCTGACCCGGCCACGCGTTGCTGTGGCTAAAGTTTTTGTTATATTACATTATAGTAAACAATCTAAGAGGAACAATAAGAGAACATCAGTCACGGAGTCCACTATGCTTTTTCACACAGATGGTATTTGTAAAAAAATATGGTGATCTCCTTATTTGACTTTCTACTACTATAACCCTTTAGTACAATGAAATTATTTACGAACAAAGACGAAAATGTTGATGTTGGTATACAAATTCACTGGATTGAGATTTGAAGGGGAAGTACGTTGAACACAATTAATTAAAATGTTCTTACACTTGATACTAAGCAGAAATCAATAGGTAAAAAATAAAAATTTATCAGATTTATTATTTCCATTTAATTTTATAACAAATATAAGTATATTACAGTATAATACAGTAAATAACATGTGACGCTTAAACTCATGAATGAGGTAGGCAAGGCAGACAGTCTTAAACTTTTAAACATTAATATCTTTTTGTTGAATTATAAATACTTTCAATTTCAATTTAATTTAACACCAATCGGTGCACAATGTTTTTGGTTAACCTGTCTTTAGCTAACACAAATAGATTCGACGGTTTCCCAACACGTGAACACGCAACATATAGTTGCCCATGAGAAAAACATGGATTTTCCAAATCTAAACCACAAATGGACATTGTTTGACCTTGAGATTTATTTATAGACATGGCGAAAGCTAAACGAATTGGAAACTGTAGCCTTTTGAAGGGTATGGTAGAATCTGATGGTATCATCGGAATACGTGGCAGCAGGACCACTTTTCCTTTAAACTTCCCAGCCAAAATGGTTGCTTCAAGAATGTTTCCGGTGATCTTTTTGATGACCAAACGCGTACCGTTACATAATTGAGGTGGATTCAAATTACGGAGGAGAATAATAGGGGAACCAATCTTTAATCGAAGATTATGTGGTGGCATTCCAGGGATATCTAATGAATTTAAAAATTCAATCGGAAAATTTACACTTTCATTTTCATCAACAACAGTATCGATTGATTTAAAAGACATCAGATCGCCTGGTAACAACTGTTGTATCTGGAAGTTAATTTCGTCAACATCAACGTTTTTGGTTGCCAAAATCGCCCGTTGACTAAGCCATTCATGATTCAAATAATTATTCTGTATATCCGGGAAAATACTCTGAATCAATTCAGTTTTATCCTGAACAACAGTGCAAAAATTGTCTGGTAGTTTAATGCATTGCGTATTTGGTTGCAGTTTTATTTTACCGTTCCCAATATCTAGTAGTTGTTCGGAAAATATTAGTGCTGATGGATCATTTTGCAATTGTACTCGCATATTTATGGTCAATCGAAGTGTTTCAACACTTCGCCATAAGAATGATTGTTTCAAACATGCATTAATCTCATCCGCGAAAGTAGAGCGAGGTATAACCGGTAAGGTCTGCCGGAAGTCACCAGACAAAAGTAAGATAGCACCACCGAAAAGTTTATTATTGCTGTTTAAATCTTGCATAGTTCTGTTTAATGCTTCAAGTGAATATTTGTGTGCCATTGTGCACTCATCCCAAATTATTATAGAACTCTTCCGCAACACTGCAGCTATTCCACTATTCTTTTTGATGTTACACATTGCATCTGGTTTATTATGAACGTCCAATGGCAGCTTGAATGTTGAATGTGCTGTTCGCCCACCATCCAGTAAAGTAGCCGCAATGCCTGACGATGCTAATGCTAATGCGATTTTTTGTTGCGACCGTATTTTGGCAAGAATCAACGATATTAAAAATGTCTTACCGGTTCCACCGGGTGCATCCAAGAAAAAAAAACCGCCTTGTTCAGCAGCAACAGCCAGCATAATCCGATCATAAATAATTTTTTGTTCTGCTGTCAGTAATGGTTCACTGTTCATGATAATTGTTGCTAAACTTCCATGGTCATATTGATTTTCTCGTTGTAAATCGGTATTGACTAAGTCGGTGGCTGGACGATTAGGTGATGGCATACCATAATGATTAAATGGTAAATTTGAACTAAGAACACATAAATCCTCGATCAAGACCAATGCTTCATTGTACATCTCTGGTGTATAATCTATGTTTTGGCATTGATTTGTTTGTCTAATTCGGTGCAAGATGTCTTCTGTCATACAATTTTTATATTTTTCCCACAAAGTTTGTGCTTGCGAGGGATAACATGTCGCCAAAATAATTGCAAACAACTGACGAATGTTATTCGGTGTTGATGTCAACGCAGCATCAGCAAGCGTTAAGTCCCAATGGTTATCGTCTTCTAGCAATTGCAGTTCACGACATGCATCCTGGTATGTATTGAATACTCGACCATTAGCTGTTCGTAAAAATTCAAAAGACGTTGGTCCGGGAACATTCACCAATAACAAACGTAAATAGAAGCACTCACGTTGCTTTGGATGTACCGTGTAAAGTCTCCCCAATGTCTTAGCTTTGAATATGCCTGTAATGGAAGGATGTGGTTTTCCTTGTTTCCGTGGCTCCCATTTTTTACTGGATTTGTTCCATGTGAAATAACGTGGAACATCACCATACACCAATGTCTTCGCGAATTGGCCAAAAACATCAGGTTTTTGACACAATGTAAAAAATTCAGTTAGAGTCGTTTTCGGAGCTTCGAACGCTCTTTGGAGAACATTTTCTTCAGTGAAGTATACACGTTGACCGTTTTCAAGATGTATTGCCAGATGTTGGACAGCAGGATCTCTTTCGTGGATGGGAAAGCTGAGAATATGCCAAATAGCTTCATTGCTGCTAATGTATCTGCCCATTTGGTATCGTGCTATTTCGTCATTTTTATTTATGTTTTTTACTTCAAATATGGCCAAATCACTGCCTTTGTTTACATATTTACAAATATACTTAATTGATTTAACAGAACTGCAAAGCTCAACATTGATATGAGCTTTGTAAGTTTTTGAAAGTAGTGGTGAGTATGGTACCACCCACTGATTATCAAACTCAACTTGATTTGGAAAGTTCGGCAGTCGCATTGTAAATGTGTGGCCACCATTCTCAGTACTTCTGCGGCGATACATTGGATAACCATCAATATCCGTGATCGTGTCATTCGTATGCGGCTTTGGGAAGTTTTTTTTACATTTTCCATTTTCCATGCACGGTGACGTCATGTTGAAAACACCGCATGGCCCATGGATCATGTGTTTGGTGACAATATCAAATAATTCTTGATCAATTAATGGGTCTGGAATTTCGGCTGAAATTATTTGATCGATTTCTTCAGGGCGGATTCTATCTTTAAGCCAAACCAAAATGTGGGCATGAGGCAAACCTCGCTTTTGCCACTCTATCGTATACAGCCAACAACGTGTGATACCAAAAATTGTATATTTAACAATAAAATCAATTAAGGATTTCAATTTTTGTTTAAACACACGTGCAGTTAAATCATGACGATGAATGGCTTGTTGTCCTGGCAATAGTAAAGTTTGTATCTCTTCCCAATTCGGATTACATGTGAATGTAATAAATAAATCCGGTCGGCCGTAATGACGTACGTAAGTCATCGCATCTTGTATGCATGCATGTTCCGTGCCGTTCCGTATCGACATCTGTCAGTTTTATGACTGAATCTACCAGCATGTTCACCTAATGGTACTTTGTCGGCTTTTATGACGATTTGATAATTGTCATTTTGCAGTCGTGGCGAAACTCTTTTGATCAATTGAATTAGTTGATTGTGATCTTCTAAAAAATTTTCCAATAATATCACAATTGCTCTTTCCTCTGCTTGTTCAATAAAATTATACTGGCACCGAGTCGTCACGCGCTCTTCACAATCGCCCATAAAATAAAAAGGTATCGACATCTGTCAGTTTTATGACTGCCAAATAATAACGGACAAAAAATTAGCGATAAATTAAAATTGCGACTATAATTTGAGATTTAAACTATCCTATCTCTCAAGTGCACATCGAACTGCACATGGTGTTCAAATTTTATTATTAGTCCATTATTTTATTATTAGTCCATTGAGGACAAACATTGTGACACGAGATTTATATATATTAAGATAAGTGTACAATTTGCAAAAAATAATAGAATCTAAATAAAATATACATATGAATAATAGAGAAAAATCACGATATTTAATAGTAAAAATCTTCACTTGAAACCAAATAAATGATGAGCACGCGATGAATTAATTAATTACGACGTCACTATTATCACACACCGATAGTATATGTAAACATATTCGGCAGATAAACAATAAGATTATTTAAAAACATTGGAACGGCTGATAGCCGAGAACAGTCCACCGCCAACTGGTTTAGATGCTGGGTACGGTCGAGAGATTATCTTAAATGGTCTATTGAGAAGCAGCCGTGCACAAACTTTTTCACTGGCTAGTAACAAAACGAGCGTTCAAAAGCTAGTACTAAACTATGTGTAACTACTCAACACTCCCTAAACATACAACAGAGTCACACTATGTGTACCAGCACATTGGTGGCAACAAATTAAAGCTAAAACAAGGACAAGAACTGTCCGGACAAAAACATACCAATGAGCTACTAAAACTCAGCCGAAACCAATCAGCACAATAACCTGAAACTTTACAGGCCAATGCAAGGCTTGTGGATCCAGTGCGGGTATTTGTTTGGCTTCAAACCAACACCTGCACATGGTTAAAATATCGGCAAATGACGAGTGCAGGTTCTGGAAATCAAGGAACCCCACTCGGTGAGTGTGGGTTTCTAATTCACAAAAGATACCAGCTTCTCGGTAACCCTGAAGCGATACAAACCAGCACACCCAAAAAGATGCTTAACTTTGTCTACAGTATGGGTCTAAAAAAGGACAATAGTTCTGCGAGGGATTGTTACTTCTACCAAATATAACATAATATATGCACGGAGGTGCAGTCTTTTAGACTACTGTGTGTGATTTAACCTTTGTCCTGGTTGGTCAAATCGGCTAACTAAGCCTAATTTAACTACGCAATTTAAATTATACACAGAAATATTACTCGTGTATTAATTTCTTAGGTCAAAACTCCATACAAACGCTGTATCTAATTTTCGTTGAATATACTCGTATATATTTATTTAATTACTTTGAAAGTTAAATATTAATATATGTATTTCTTTACCCATTTAAATCCACAGTAATATTTGTTTACATAATTCAGGCATCTTTATGTCACATTGTAGGAAAAAATTAACACCAGGGAAAACTTGGCTTTATGTGCCTTTTAAAAGAATACATTTATCACAAAACCAACGCTATCAAACCACAGACTATAGGTTTTTCTTGCCGTTTTTTACCCATTAGTCACACTTTTTGAATAGCGGGCAATGCGACCACATGTTTCCGACGCCTGTAAATTTGCTTTCGGAGAAAACTCGTTAATTTACTCTCGGAAAACTCTTTTTTTTCCCTTTGCGTTTGCTTTGTATTCGATGCGAATTTTTGTAATACTTTTCTTTTGGTTTTAACCAACACAATAGTGGGTTCTGTGCCAATAACTTGCCGTTCGACCGTCTCGTATATTTACACTTTACCCGTCGAATATCTTCTACACGCCAATAGCAACATTTTTTTCTACCCTACACTGCCATAACCTACTCAGAAAATAATTGAAAATGCGCATAAAAGCAATGCCGACAACGGGTATTTTTTTATTTAATAAAAATAAATGTTATATCAATTTTCATGTTTTCTATAGTTTTTTTGGCGCATTTTCGTATGCATTGATTTATGAGAATTTTAAATAAAAAAACCCATTTTTTTGAGACTGTACCCACGATTACAATCTCTGTTGACGCGCATCTCATACAAGATGGCATCATTCGCCTCTTAGAGTGGAAGCAGATAATAAATTACAATGTAATGCCTCTAAATGTGTAGCAGTATCTTTCTCGCGAGCCTCGCGTAAAAAAGTAAGTTGTGAGTACTTTCTGGGCAATGAAGGGGGGTTTTGTTTGACTCGCGTCTAACATTTCATTTGCACATGCGAAGCATAGCTGCGCGAGCCAATAAAATGTTAATCTCGCTTTTATACTGCACGTTTGTGAGGAGCATTTTAGAGTATAATTCCATTATCTGAGTCTTCATGAGATTACTTACTGGATCCTGGAGGTTACTCAGAGGAGGTTCCTAAGATACCTTCATCTCCGTAGGTATGGAAGTATTTCCCAATACGCATCCATCAGCGTTTGTATTAGTCGAGTTTAGGCGACACGTTCACACATTATTCTATTTTTTTAAAGTTACTTGTGGATTCATCGAGAATCCAGTAATACACAGAGAGATTGGTTTCATTGTCCAGGACCGTTTGACTAGAGCGTGGAAGCACACGCTATTTAGGCGGTCAGCGTGTCGTACCGACGCATACAAGTATAGTCCGATTGGGAGAGCAGTCGAATTATTAAATTCCATTTCCGCGGAGATTGATATCTTTGTCTGTTCGCCCAATAGGATTATCTCCTCTTTACCAGACCTTTGTAAGATCAGCGTGAATTATTTATTTGTTAATGTTTTTGGTTTTTAATGTTGCTTTTTTCTTTTGGTGTTATAATTTTATGCTTGTATGTGTACACAAATTGCAATGTGTACACTTGTTAAATAAATAAATAAATAAAAACACATTAATAATGACACCAAGTATCTACTAAGGCCCACAATACGAAACCAACAGAATTAGAGCCTTCCAAATACTTCAAAAATAATTTCCAATACCAGCTGAATGTAACAAATTCCCAATCTGTCAATTTGAATTCTGTTGTTTTATTATGTATAGTCGTGGTATTGTTTTTGAGTGTGTACAAGATAAAAACGCAATTATCAACTTGGCCGATTATAAATAATGTAATCTATGAGAGCTACTTGAGATTCGCAATCAATTTAATTTTCGCTCGTTGATAACTCATTTTCCCATCTTTTCAGTGTCAAGATTGCTTTATCAATTAAATGATCTTCCATACTCTTATCTGTTACGCGAATTTGTGACTGAAAGTGATATATCATTACAAATCATGACAAAATTTGAATTGAATTTTATTTCTCTACAATCTCGACGAGCACTGTGCAATGTTCCCGACCTCCGGACGAAAGTCCGCACTAAGGAAGGCAGGTTTTTAGGCAGATTTCTTTAGAATGTGACTTTCGGAAAATTTCCACATATCTTTGCGTTCCACTTCTCCTAGAACCCAAAACCACCCTCAGTTTTCAAATGTATGTATAAGTTTATATATCTATCTATATCGCTTTTTGTGGACGCGAGAACTACCGTAATTTTACACCAATTGCTTTCAAATTGATTCATAAAATTTAAGGGTCCAAAATCTCGATCAAGTTCGTTTGTGCAAAATCAGACCAGAAATTTGGCTATAACTTTCTTAGTATATAAGATATCGAATTCATTTAAATTTTGTATTGGTCCTTAGATAAAGGTCCAAAACTTACCTCAATAAGATTTTTAATAGCACAATTGGTTTTTCAAAATTAAAAAAATCATACCTCCCTTCCCCAGGAACAATTCAGTTCAAAATGTGAATTGTAGGCTTATCACTTCCCTACAACTTTTTTTTGAAACAATTTTTGATATGAGCAACCCTTACGGCACAGTATAAAGGGGGATTGCGCAAGGGTTGAGATGAGCGAGCTGCCGCGCGGTAGCTCGCGCAACGTTTGATACAATTTCGTACAATTGAAGTTCGCCTATCCCCTACTTTGATCCGGTGAAATTTACCTGCGCCTTCCGGCATGCCGAGAGGGATTTTTTTAAACGGGAATATTTCTAATTAATTGTTTATTTTCACATTTCTGTTATATTTGTTAACTGTTACATTTCTGTTACATCTATCGAAGTGGTTGAGTCTCGTTTAACTTCCTTAGGATAAAACTTACTGAAACTTACTTTTTTGCCAGATTTATTCAATTCGAAATCTTCATAAACCATGTTTATAAACCAAGAACAAAAAACATATAAATATATTCACACCATGTCCCACGACCTATTACGATAAAAATACCACTTTAATGGTCTTGCGATTTCCAATAAATTTTGTAAAGAATGTATATTAAAACATATTTAGACTGCGGCTGGCAGCGTCGTTTTGGCGATCGCCGCCAGGCGTATCTGATTGGTCGGCAACTGCGCAGGCGCGCATTAAAAGGGCACACGGCCGATGCGCCAGCGACAGGTGAATATACAGGTATGGTGGGGATATTCAGAAGAAAACACTATTATCATACCCGACTTACATAATGTCTTAATGTACATTAATCAATGATTAATATTAAACTGCTTAATGCGTAGGGTAAGCGTGGGCAAAATGGAATGAGAGGGCAAAATAGAAATTAATAATAAATGCTAGCCCTGAGCTCCCCTCGTCTCACCGCCCCGCGGCTAGGTACCTATGAGAATGACCGTTGGCTGACGACATTTTAGTGCGCTTGCGGCGACCAAGGCCGTCAAACGTGCGCAGGGAATATTTTATGCGGTCTGACAACGAATTTTCGTGAATATTTTGGTGAGATTTTTTGCGTGAAAGGTGCGTATTTCTTACATAATTATTTATTATAACGTTTAATTCAAAGTGTTTGTATGTAATTTATATAAATTGATGTTCTTTGATAGCTTGTTTTTGAGTAACTATGCTTTTTATTAATGGGGTATGGTGTGGGCAAATCGGAAAAAAACATGCGAGGGCAATATGGAAAGTTTTCCATTTTGCCCTCACCTAGTTTTTTTTCTATTCTTATTTTTTATGTGTAGCAATTTTTAATTTGTCCACAGATGGTAAATAAATATAAAAAAAGACCAGTCGAGCTTCATGGACCGCCGAAGACATGAAGAAGGCAATGGAGGAGGCCAAAGCAACATCAATATCAGGTGCTTCTAAAAAATATGGTATACCTCTTGGATCTCTATTTCGTCACCTGAAAAGCAATCAACCAGATACAAAGTTAGGTAGATTCTGACCTGTGTTTACGGTAGAACAAGAAAACCTGATATTTGCATACGCTAAGTAACTAGATAATTGCTTTTATGGCTTAACCCGAGAATCTTTGTAAAATTTAACCTACCAGTTGGCAGAACAAAATAATATTTACCACCCCTTTGAAAATGAGAAGGCTGGACGTGCCTGGATCGATGGTTTTATGAGGAGATACCCTCAGCTGACTTATAGAGTTCCAGAAGCAACATCAGTTGCACGCTGTGCAGCCTTTAACAAGACGCAAGTCAACATTTTTTATGACAACCTCTGGAAAGTTATATCAAAACATAATTTTATCAATCGTCCTGATGATATTTATAATATGGATGAAACTGGTGTTAAGACAACGTCTGAGAAACCTCCTAAAGTTATATCACTGAAAGGAAAAAAACAGGTTGGAGTTATATCATCTGCTGAAAAGGGGCAATTAACAACTGTAGTCTGCTGTTGCAGTGCCACAGGACGTTTCATTCCGCCTTGTTTTATTTTCGGAAAACGAAAAAGGATGAATGAAAGGCTGCTAGACGGTGCACCCAATGGTGCGCAGGCATGGTGCTCAGAGTCAGGGTTGGATCGTCAATGACATTTTCAACAAGTGGTTGCAAGTATTCATAGAAAAAACAAAACCCATGCAAGAGAAACCCGTACTTCTTATAATGGACAACCATTCCACCCATCAAAATCTGGAAGGTTTAAGTTTGGCCAGAAAAAGTGGAGTTATCTTTGTAAGTATTCCATCCCACACAAGTCACAAATTACAGCCTCTGGATGTTTCTGTGTACAAATCATTTAAGTTAGCCTTTGAAAGAGCAGTCGATATATTTCAAAAGAACCATCCAGGACGCCGCATAAACTAAAGTTCACCAGTTTCAGTTTGATGTTGCCAGACTTGTCAATTTGCATTTGAAAAAAGTGCGACTGTTGAAAATGCTGCCAATGGTTTCAAAAAGTGCGGAATCTATCCGTACAATAGAATCTTATTTAATGACTTGGATTTTGCACCCTCTACGGTTTTTACTTCAGGTGTTGAGCAACTAAGTGCAAACAATCAAGCTACCTATGAAAATGCTGAAACATCTGTTAGCATCACCGGAACTGCAATAACTCCAGCGACTACTTCCATTGTTACAACAACTACGGTTGCTGTATCCGCTCCTGTCACATCTATAGTCTCTGGAGTTACCGCAGCAACAAATTTGGCAACTACTGACTCCGCAACAACTGTTGTTGCCACTAATGTAGATTTAATTTCTCCAAAGGATATTAAGCCATTGCCCAAGATCATACAATCCAATGTTTCGTTGCCCAAAAGTCAGTGTCAAAAATCAGAAATTTTAACAAGTGCAAACCCTAAAAATTTACGTATGTCATTCTTATTAACTTTTGTGGTAAAAGATTAAGGTATATAATAATATTCGTCTAATTTTTATAAACTATGTAAGTATCTGGTTAATAAGTTGTCAGAACGTATTGATTTTTATAAATACGAGTACATATCTATAATGAAGGTAGCACAAGCAAATTAAAAATTGATAATGAATTTAATTTCACAAATGGGTATTAATATTTAACAAGAGTATGGCTTAGTGCTAACCTATTAGGATCGTAATGGCTGATGGCTGATGATTATTAACTTTTAACAATTCAGCATTATCGAAAATTATGCATACATATGTACCTGAGAAACGAAATTATTTTTTGCAAATAAAAGGACCTTATCAGCAAAATATGTAATAGTCAAGCTTTACGCATTAAAAATCACAATAAATCCACGTTGTGTTATACAATTCAGTGAGATTGTCGCAAATTGTTAACGCACAAAAACTTTAACCTACCATAAATTAAAGTTTATTGATAGATCAATTTTACAAAATCTTCTTGTGTTGTCTCATCAACTACACACATGAAATCACATGAAATTAGATTGTGAACGGCTGCTTAAATCATATTTAAACAATAATAACAAAATCAGAAACTTGGTATTTTATTTATGCACAGCAGTGTACGTACAAAATATTTTGTAATTAAATTAAATTTAATTGGAAATGTAAAAGTACAGCTTTATATTACTGTGTAAAAATGTTGTTTTTTTCAATAAAGATAAATAAATAAAAGTGTTTTCATAAATAACAAAATCTATTTAAACTAAATTCACGAATAATTATTTTACGTGTTGCCCGTGCGTTCAAATCACTTTTACGGCCGCGCATGCAAACGAGCGCTACATAGGGGGAGTGAGTTTGACGCGCGGTTATGACTGAAAATTTTCTAAATAAAAATATTTAAGTTTATGTTAACAAATTTAAAATACAAACAAATTGTACGTAAATGCATCGATAATAACACCCAAAATAGCCGAGTATAGTTATCATTTTGGATATTTTATCGATTTTAATCACACTTCAACGATTAATCAAGTTCGGATTCAATATTAAACTTGATAAAGACGGTCTAAATGAATGAAATTTACCCCAAAATGATAAAAATTTCCACTGAATATTAAAATAATATATATAAAAATATCAGCGTGCGTTAGAAGTAATATATCGGTAAAGAAATTGATTTAATGTGTCAATTTATATATCAAAATGATCACCGGTATCTACATCAATATTCCACACACCTATTTATTTTAGAAGAAAATCAACGTGATAGATAACGAAAAAATCGACAACTGTAGTCGAATGAGCGTATCGTATTCCGAGCAACCTATCAAGTTTACCCGAATGTACGGGAATGAGCGTGTCACATTTTTTTTTATTTATTGAAACAATTCCATATTGTGAGGTTACAGATTTGTGTATTAAAATATTAAAATTTATTGTATCCGTGAGCGTTTGCTCCACTGCAACCTCTTTTCGCTGCCTTCTTAACTAGACTAAATATCTGTCCTAAAGAAGGCAGTTCAATTTGTTCTTATTTATTGAATATTTGCTTATATTGCTATCAAGCTTTTCAAGTTATATAATATGAAATATACGATATAATAAGATATTAAAAAATTGTAATATAATAAACAGATAAAGGAAGTAATTTATAGTTAATAGTCTAAATTTGATAATTAAACTGGTATATCTACATATATATTTTTATATAATAATATATATTAATAAACATTTGTACATATATACATATATTAAAAATACATAATAATATAAGGTCGTTTTTGTTAATATTTTGACATGTTATTCTACTATTTAAATTAAGTAAAAAAATACCTTAGGTTTTATAAAATAACATTTAGTAAGTTGCATGCAAAAGGTTGTCATTTTAGACAATTAGATTGTGTAAAGTGCTAAAGAAGTTTTGCTTCAGAATTCTACCATGCGTTCAATAGCAAAACAAATACCTAGGCTATGTTTATTTTAAGCCACCTTTACGCATCCTTCATGGATGCAAAATCATTCACACACACACTGTATGTATGTATACAGGTTGTCCCGAAAAAAACAGCTAATTGACCCTGCGTTTTGAAAAATGATTTGTAAAGACGACATACCGAAATTCATCATGGCTTAAAAAATAAATAAGACACTATTGTTTTTAGTTTAGGTTTCCATTTTGCCCTTTCTAGCTTTCCATTTTGCCTACATACAATGGCAAAATGGAAAAAACATACTGTCTACTAATTAAGCTTTTAACTTTTTAAAAGTATGTAATGTTAACGATTTTAGTGTAAAAATATCACGTTGTAAAGGTAGTTAAAAGTATGCAATAAAAAAAATAACAATTTCGTTGCTTTTTATTTGTTTTGTTTACCTAAAATTAGGTTTTCCATATTGCCCTACCCTATAAAACAGAATTGTTAAACGCATATGGGGACGGAACCCCGTAGCGGGACGTTGTACTGGTAAGATACTCGATTTATTATTCCATAAACAAATACAAATATGGTCTCTTTATATAATACAAATTAGGGCCTTTAATGAATTTTATTGGTCCGTAAATATATAATATATTTTACGCAGTTATAATGAAATGATCCTGTCACGCGTGGCTGCGAAGATGAGTGCACTTGCACCGGGCTGTGTCATTACTAGTCGCGTTAAAATAAAATAAAAAAAAAAATTAAAATTGTATTAAAATTAATGATGAATTGAAAGAATGTCCATTCTAACTAAAAAATAACCCACTGTCGCCTCTATGGCCATCCTAAACCACATCGAATGAAGATAGGAAATGAAGCAACCCATCACAAGTTAGCGCCACAGCCACAGGACAGGAAACTAAACTGTAAGATGCATTTAGAACACCTGAAATCTAGGATGTCTTCTGCTTAGGATAAAAACTTTCATGAGCCATGAAACAGTTCTATCGGCATATAGTTCGCTCACGCATCTATGATACGGCATACTGGTCTGGGGTACTTCTCCGAATCTTTCCGATATATTTAAGCTACAAAAAACGCCGTAAGGGCGGTTTTATAGTTGAATGAAGTATTGTGCAGGTTACAATAATTTCTCAAAGTGTTTCAAGGAACATTGTGGCATAACTTTGTTTCAAAACAATAGCCAATATTTAGCCCTAAAATATTTTAATATGTTGCCTAAAAACTCAAATAAAATAAGTAAGTTTAAACAATTAAAAATGTGCGTTAAAAAAGTATTTTACCGAGCGAAATATTTATAGCTTCGATGAACTTAAATTGTTCTATTTTTTTGTATTTTATTTATTTTCATCATGATTTTCCTCGACACACAAGATTTATTTGTCTTATTTTTTACTGTGTTCATTTTTGTATTTACAGAATTGGTGTTTTTATTAAAGTTTCTCCTTTTTTCATTTTTCGTTTTTATTTTTGATTTGTTTTTGAGACTAACATTATTATTTTTTAAGTGTTGAGGTTTGATTTTTTCCTTCCGTGCTTTTACAGAATTTAACGTGTATTTGTAGTTAGTTAATTGTAATTTTAGTTACCTGTAATAGTTATGTGTAATATGTTATTAATTGTAGATTATTTTTCAAATATTTACAACGTATGTTATCTTAATGCCATGGAAATAAATGAAATTGACATTTATTTATTTATTCTTTATTAGAGAAATCAACAGTCTTACAAATAATTGGTATTAATGATAAGTACATTCTTAAAAAGTATCTGTAAAACTAAACTGTTACATTGATAGAAGATACGAATTAAATACATTACGAGTATAACGGTCGTAATAAAAATGTTTGCTTTCAAAAGCATTTTGCCTCGTCTTTTTTCGGAAATGCTTCGTATAAATTCGTAGGAATATTTGAAAAAAATATTGCCTTCAAACAACGTTTGGAGAATCTACTTTGTTTGAAGGCTTTGCAATTCTGCCCAAAATTCTCTTCTCTTCGCAAGTAAAACAATATTCCCAATTTAAGTTATTATAACCTAAAAAAAAGGGTTTCTTTCCTGTCATCCGCGATGACATTTTCAAGAGATGACAGTTTAGCATATTTAACTTACCGGTATTCTTTGACGTGACGTTGGCATATCGCTCGCGGTCCAGGCTTAGCCAGTAGTCCAAATAGTCCTCGAATTCCTCTTCCCCCAATTGCAGGGCCAGCTCCGAGGGATGCGGCAAAGAATCCGCGCCGAAATTTCGCGCCAAAACTGACACGAATCCCAACAGCAGTAAAAATAAGATCGTTTTTAAAATGGCCATTTTAAAATCTCGCCAACTTTAAGGATACTTAGGAATATAAATTATATTTTTTTTACTAAATCAACATAGTAGATACTTTTATTTTAGCGATTTTAAAGTTTAATAATATTCTTAAGAAACTACATACGTTCACAAGTTTATTATCTTTGTGAATCGGAATGGACGTCTTTAATTATAAACTACAATCTTTTATCTATTTAAATACTCGATTATCAGTATTTATTCATAATCAATCAATTTCATTATCTACGACAATTAAAAAATTACAAAAACATATCGGATTGTTACTAATATCTATACACATTTAATTGTTAAAGATAAATGCGGCACACGGAATGAGTCGCATCGCAGCATATCTTCGCCACTGAGCGTTATTAAAATATTGTTGAACAAGTAAAAAGAACACACAGTGTATTGATGTTTTGGGGGTGGGGGGGGGGGGGGGGAGAGCTATATTCCGGTTAAAATGATAGCTTTCTATGCATAGCTAAAAATGTCTCCTAACAAATAATATATCCTTGAAATATAGCTGTTAAGTCTTCTTTAGTTTATGTTGGATTTTCTGAAAGATTTTTTTTGTCTATGTTCTCGACTAAAACTGATTTCTGAACAATATTTCTGATTGTCACATTCGCGTCAACAAATTAAACACTATCAAAAAAAAAAAAAAACGCTTAGATAAGACCTCTATTTGACATTTGAATAATTTGAAATCGTTTAAATTATATACAATCAGATTCATGCGTTTGATCGATAGATGGATTTTTCGTGTGTTATCAATTCAACATACTAAGAGATAACATCAAATTATTACCAGCATAAAATTCAAATTTACCTGCATATCAGCCATTGAATATATATCTTTCTCGCTCTCTCGTCGCTCGCCATTGGTTGGAATTTTGTACCCTTAAGACTTACTTACTATTTGGCATAGTAAAAGTTTATACGGAGAAGTGCAGAAAGCTAAACTTTATTTATAATATATAAACGATCTTTTGAAACTTATGGATACGGCATGTCGTACGAATCGTCGTTGTCAAAACTCGACACGTAGATGCCGTTCCGCGCGCCGCAACACTCCGTCGTGCATGCACGCCATGCGAGCGAGCGAGACGTACGAGGAGCGTACTCGTCGCAAAGTGGCGTACTTGGTGCGTTGTCCCACGTACGCCACGCACGTACGCTCGCAGTGACGCATTGGAACAAAATTAAAAATATATATATGCAATGATTTTAGATTATTTATCACTGAGCGACCACCAGTTTATATAATTACACAAAATGGTTGATTATCGGCATAAAATAATAAAAAAAAACATTTTATTACTTAAATTTATTGTTCTGAAAATGTACAAAAGGCTTATTCTTAACATAAATCTACACATGTATAAGTAGTTCACATATATTCTATTCAATCCTACATACAAATTTCTAATGTTTTTCTAGGTATGTCATAGGTACGGATGATAGGCATAACAGAGCTGATCGCTCCGTTATGCCTATCATCATTTCTGCTGCTGAAATGGAAAACTGACCGCTTCCTCCTCCTTATTCTCATAAAGCATCGCGTCAAATCTCAACGCCACATCCGTACCAATAGTCTGTAGCAAGTTTACTATGCCGGCTAAAAAAAATGTTCAACGCGTTAGAGGCAACGGATTATGGTTTAGGCGAATTTTATTTCGATTAAGACCTAGATAATATTATTATGCTTATTTTTTTTTATCAATTTTAATCGTATTATAAAAGCCATTACGTATTTTGAGAACATACCATTTGAAAAATACCTGATTATGTAACCCTTTGGTACAAAAAGTTAGATAAGAAACGCGATGTGTTCGAATTCGCTAGAAAAGATCGATATCGATATTTAGAAGATATCGATATGTGCACAGTTCCTAAAATATTTATATTAAGATTAATATGAATACTAAGAATGTGGTTATATAATATTATTACAATTACAGGGTGTTCTGAGATCATTTCGGATAACTGACCATGCGATTTCAGGTAGATATATTAAAGTGCATCGGTTTCAAGGAAATAAAATAAATTAAAGCCTCTATTCTAATATTGTGTGAAACTAACGCTCCTCCTCAGATGACTAGGTTAGTAGGTTAGTGTGATTTGATCAGCTATTTGTGTTTAGATTGACACACATTTCGTTAAAAATAATATAAACCCCCTTAAGCGTTGGTCTCGGTACACCCTGTAGATTACAATAAAAAAATGGTGTCGTCTCCAGAAATATGCTACTATTTAAAATATTCCATACTAATGCAAGTGTAACGGAACGATTTATTGAAGAGGTTGAAATGGCAGCAACAAATATATTAGTTTTTAATTACGATTAATGAAAGCGTCGCTGCTCGTGTCTTATATTTTTTTGAGGTTAAAGCAGTTGAGACATCGTCCATCTCACTCGCTCGCCTCTATTGTGAGTAAACGAGCAACTCTGCGTTGAGTGATTCAACTAGGTCAATGAAATGAAGGTGGGGCAGCGACGATTTTAATGATAGTTAAAATTAATATAATAAAGCCAAAAAAAGTCCTAAATTTATACTTTATGCGAAGAAAACGATAAAATGCATTTAATTATTAAGTTATTTATTTATTAAATAATTTAAAATATCCTCCGATAGATTGAGGGACAAATTCAGAGGACGTTTTTAAGATTTAAATTTTTTTTTTCAATATCGCACTAATCCGAGTGGTCGTTTTAACTTTTGGTAATTTAATTACCAAAAAATACCATAAAATAAGTCAGTTTTGAATACAAAAATTCAGGCAAATCAAAAGATAGCATGTATGGAAAAAGTGAAAACGAATTACTAATTACTGTTACTAATTTAGCACATTAATTTGTGTTACTTTTAACTGGCCACTAATAAATAATGCGTCTTCAAGTTTCTTGCTGTGCTGTCACTTAGTTCGGGTTGCGAATTAAAACCCCTTCAAAATGGCGTACTTAATTGTTCTGTTAAGCCTGGTTCAACAATAAAAGCTGGAGAGGTTTTTAATCTCGGCACGAAGGTTTGGATTGGCCACAGCGTGCGAAATGTCAGGAATCTGCTTTGCCGTTTGCGTAATAAAATGTTGAATCTAGTTATGCAGTTCATACTTATGACAAATCTAATATATTTTTTCAACCAATTGGAAAATCTAATCGTTTAATCAATATTTTAAAACATTATTAGATTCACCTTAAAAGATCAGTGTATTTTGCACACGCTGTATGCAATATTATCTAATACATTAATTTACCTTAATGACTAGAGGGTCATCTAACTAACTGTATGTTTAATGTTTAATCTTTGGCTCGCAACTGTAAATGTACTAAATTCGAAGCGGCGTCGGTCGCTGCGTTGGAAGCTCAGTGCGTGGTCTTCCTGCCGCCGTCGAACTGCCTGATCCTGACGGGAACCTGGACTGCGGGCAGGTCCACGCTCTTGGCCCGGCGCCTGCCTCCGCCCTTGCGGAACGGCTCCTGCGTCGGAGCCTGGAGACAAATTAATCGGTCACTCACTCTGGTGGCAATCTCTTCGATCATATTAAAATCCCATGAGGTCTGATATAGTATATCGCGCGAATGCGGTCGAAAATTTCAACGGAATCTTATTTTCATTAAAGCAGAAACTAGTTTTTTGAAAAAAAAAAAACAGCGAATAATTGGACATTTTGAATTTATAATTAATCGCTAATCGTATATCACAAACAGTTTGATTCGAGTAAATAAAACATAGTAACGTTGCGATGAAACGTTGCTAGCTTCATGGCGATGTTAGCAATATTTATTTATTTATTTATTGGTTTTTAAAGTACACAAATATCTAGTATGAAAATCTGAGTATTCTTGAGATTTATACATGTGTACTTTAAAGAAGTTTATTGCGACCGCAGTCGACTTAAGGCGAAGGCAAAAAATAAATATTAATTTCGATTCATTTAGACACTTTTTTATGGCTGGCATTAGGTAACCATTGTATATTTAATCATAAAAAATATATATTTAGATACCTTGATCTTATACCTTCAACATAGTAAAAGCAGATTTTTTAAATTCAATTCTGTTTCTGAGTAATTTAATAAATGATAAACTGTTAATAGTTCTTTGTTAGTTGAATTGCTCTCTTATAAAATATATTAGAGCCTTAGGAAAAATAGTACTTGAAAGGTAAATTAAGGGTCTAAAACATATAAAAGTTTATTTTTTAAATTTATATATTATGAAGCTGTAATTAAATAAAAACCAACAATTGCTTACTGACCTGACGCCCTACAAAGCAGCGAATTTCAAGGTCAGCGGTCGATATGCTTCGCCTTAAATTTTGATTGAATATTAGATTTACCTTAGAATGACGAGGTGCGGCGGCGAGAAAATCCGGCTCTGATGCTTCAGAGATTTCTGAATCTTTCAGCTCGGCTGAGTCGCAACCGTCCGCGCTTGTGCGATCGCCCGGAGGTCTGAAACATATCATTTTACACATTTATTTTATTTTTATTTTATTTATCTTTATTGGAGAAACCAACAATTTTACACAGTACATATAAAATAAAAAATACATATGATGGAACGATAAAAAACTATGTAAAACTAAAAATAGGACACATACACATTTCATCTGATTTTACACACGAATGAAATACTAAGCACTTTTGATTTCATTTATATTTGATTGTCGATATCAAACATTCGATGTGAATAAAAATACACCCTGTATGTTCATTGCTTAATCAGGTACAAAAACAATATTTATCGCCGGCGTCCGGACTTCTTCGGATGTCATCGGCCCCGCTCGGCAACTCTCGTCGTTGCCGGTCGCCGCCTCGCATGCGTTGGCCACAGTAGTTTTTAAATTAAAATCGCTAATATACGAGTTATTATTTTATCAATCGTTGAATATAAATTAAAATTAAAGTAATCACCTTACCCGCATTCGGCGAGCCTGCTGTTGAGCCTGCAGATCTCCGCCCTGAGCGCCTCCACGACCTCCTGCGCGCGCCTCCCGTCGGCCGCGGAGGCCGCGTCACGGGCCTCCAAGCGCGCGCGCATCTCCTCGAACCTGCGCAGCATGGCAACAAAGGGGAACTATTAATATGCTGATAATTCTTTGTGATCAAATTAACTGAAGTACTTTTAATTGTTACATAATCAGCCATACCTAACTAGACTTGTTTGGGTTACAGGTCTACCCCAAAATTCAAGGCTTTTTTAAACAACATACATAATATTTCACATTATTTGTCTAAAATTTGGTTATATGTTCTGTTTGTTTTATTTTAATTTTATCTATGTAATAGCTGTTGCTTCCCGAAATAAACAAATAAACAAAGATTGCCTTTATCTAAATTTAACATTGCAGTCAATAACGAGTTGGTTTGAAGGGAATTGCCCGTGACGCTTTTGAATTGTTGGAAGTACCGCTATTGAGCAATATTTTGGTTATGACGTAGGCATCCCAGCTGTCCCATAAGACATAAGACATTCGTTATGACGCAGTCATGCCAGCTGTCCCATAAGACATAAGACATTCGTTATGACGCAGTCATCCCAGCTGTCCCATAAGACATAAGACATTCGTTATGACGCAGTCATCCCAGCTGTCCCATAAGACATAAGACATTTGTTATGACGCAGTCCCCAGATAAAGCAAAATCGGCAGCTTTAAGTGTAAAGGGTCCATAATATACCTTAATGTTTTGATATTATGTTTGTAACGATTTTAATTTACCAATAAATAAATAAATACCCGAAGCTAGAGATAATAAATTGGTTGGCGCGTTCTGTGGTTAACAGATACGGTGCAAAGCACACGGATATCACAACCGAAGTGAAATACTCACAATTTGGTGAGGCAAGCGCATTTCCTCGTGAGATGGTCGATAGTAGATCGCGACTCTTCATCAGATCTGGCGGTTTCTTCGGTCAGGTCCTGAAGCTCTTCGCGCAAGGCCTCTTCCCTCGCCAGCGCGTCTCTATCGATGCGCGCAATCCATTCGAGATCGACAATTTAAAGGTTATTATACACATTATCACATTTTGGTTCGCACAGCACATATTTTTCATATTTGTCCATTTTCACATTGTCCCAAACAACTTATTCAGTTTTTTGTCCATTGTCGCAGCGGAGCGTCCATTTTGTAGATCCGGCGACGAGCGGGACAGCGACAGTCGACCGCAGCGTGAGGGAAAAGGACAGAATTTTATTGGAAGTTTAAATTTTGAAAACCAACATGGCGGATCGATTATGACAGACAACTGTCAAAATGACTTAAGCTAAAAATGAATATGGAAATCGACACATGACTGTTGATTAGCGTGATAGCCGTGAAAGAAAGCTAAAAACAGCTGACAATGAAGAAAATAATATGGGAGTCTATTTTATGCCATCAAACGCGTGTGGACTGCCACCCAAATATTAAACGTTTTAAAATTTAACAAATACATTACCGACTTATTTATTTGTTGATATATACTTTAGAGATATTATTGGCAAATGTTTAATTCTGGTTCAAACTGGGATGGGTTTTCGGGGGACAGTTTAAAGGCGTTAGTTAAAGTTACTTACGCAGGAAAATAGAACGGGGCAGTGCTGGATCGATCGGGATGATCCCTTATGGATAGTCACTTATCTGATACTGATATATTCAAGAAAACGTAATAATTAAGACTACCAAAATTGACATTGAAATATAAATGATGTGCTTATAAACCTAAAATATTATTTTAACACATTTGAACTTGTAGAGATATGAACACATTATATTCTATAACGGTAGAAATAAACCTAAACATTCTGCTAAAATATCATATTATAACAGTAAAGGCAGCGGAATGCCCAATATGTGTTTAAAAAATCTAGGTAAAGCCGGCTTTTTGGCTTTTAAGGGAGTGCCGCCGCTGAGTAAGCTATTTGACTTCAATTTCATCCTACTTATCGAACATACTTCCAGCAGTTACATCATCAATGGTTGTACCAATGAATTTTTATTTTTTTATTTGTCTCCGTTTATTATTTGTGCGGGCAGTCCTTTGCTTGTAATTCTATTTGGCAACGACCGAGAAATAGATCGCCAAGGCGAACGAGAAGAGGAAAGCGGAGACGGCATAGCGGAAGGATCCGGAAACCAGCCAGGCGAAGGTCGCGGGCAGCAGACAGGCGAACACGAGGGTTCCGCACGCGCCGGGGGCCCCGCACTTGCTGGCGATGCGCATATATTCGCTATTATAGTTGTACAATGATCAAAGTGATGATGATGATGATAACTGATTCAAAACTGATGAATATTTAGTAGAATGCTTGCTTCTAAAATTATAATAAATACATATCAATGACAATTAAATGAAATTTAGCGAATTAGACGAATTTTGCATATTTGGTAATTGGGGAGTGTCTTTTCAGAAGGACTTATTTCAATATTAATAACATTCTCAGAAAACAACAAAGTCTTGTAGAAGAATATATATATATTTTTTTAAATATTATTTTATGTTATTTCAATAATAATTAAGTTTTCACAATAACATTTAAATATAAGTACTCAAATAAATACAACAAAAAAAAATGGATTAGGTTTCTATAAGAAATAAGACACTTTAGTTTTTAGAAATATCCCAATCCATGGTAAGATATGATTATTAGTTTAGAACAGATTTCGATTACAAAGAAAAAAAAACGTTATTTTTCCAAAACTGGAAATAAACCATTTTGAAAACACACTCCTAATGACTTTTTCCCACTCGTTGACAACACTCCGTATAATCTTTCTATTGATTTAAAAAAATAGAAACCTAAAATACTTGAAGACACTGGCATTTTTTGCTTCTAACGTGACAAAAATTAATTACTAAGATTATAATATGCCGTCGTTGAAGTATGAAAATTTAATCAGTGAATCAGAATGAACCGGACAATAATTAATCAACAATCAAACTCAGAAAAAAAAAGAAGTTGGTGAGGGCACAAAAATGTGGCCATAAAGCACTAGGTTGAAACCCACAAGAATCTACTGAAAGACATTCGAAATAGGGCCCTTGCTACATAGGTAAAAGCTATAGTGCCTTAGATTGTTGTAACAAATAAAGGCATAACCTACCAAAAACTCCGCGTATTAACTTATTTAAGCCAATTTATAGTGCATCTTATCTTATTTTCAATATTTTGCCTTTATTCTAGTCCCACTGGTGTCATCGAATATGTCACTGGTGTCACGTTAAATGTAAATCCATTTATCACGTGATAAGAGCAAGAACATATCTGCCACGATCACCATCAGACATTGTGATAGGTGCATGAGAGATCGATTTACTCCTCTTCCGTGCAATAGGCACCATGAACTGTGTAATCATTAGCGGCGGACATTTTGATGATGTCATAACTAGGACATCAGCATCTCCCGGCAGTTTTCATGCCCTAACAAATTAACATACTAAAAGATGTAGCTGGGTTCTGAAAGTGATCTTTTGGTCCTTTTATGTAGCGAAATGTGTCGCATCTACCACTATACTGACATTGCATTCCGCTTCATAGTGCTAGTTTCAATGAATTTTGATCTACTGGTTATAGTTTATTAGTGTATAAGCGTTCGATACCCAACTAAGAAGGAATGTTGTCAGATGAAAGCATATTAAAAGGACGTATGTACATAAGGGCTTTATGGGCTGACTTGATGAAACGCTTACGGGCACGTAAATCTAAGAAAGCGTTAGGAAATGATGAATAAGAAAGGTTTTTAAATGTTTATAAGTAAGTTCATATTCTGAACCTAAATCATATTAAATTTAAGAAGATCAAATGACCAAAACTGGACATATCCACTAGAAATGATTCCTGTAAGTAGCACAAATCCGACTTCAAAGCAAAAGTATCTATTCTTTTTGTATAAAAACTAGAAATTCTAGACCACTATGAATCATACAACCCAGCATCAAACGACAAATTAATGTTACCAACAACTGAGAATGCTACTGATCAATCGCTAAATTCTCGGCTGCACCACTTTCAATAGAGCGATATCTGATTATTTTCACTCGTATTGAAGAGTTGGTAGGTATCCGGAGCTATGAGGATACAGTGATTATTTATAGTCCAAGAGCTGACAGAGTATATCTCACATAATTTTATAACATCTAGGGTTACTAAACGCAACGGCGTTCATTTGCCAGACTGACATAATGGTAGTCCAGAAACACGCCAGAACATAACTAAAGTATCACTAGATGTTATAAAATCGTGTGAGATATACTCTGCCAGCTCCCACTGTATTATAATCCATTTCTAAAGAACCGCCGAGCGCAACTCTAAAGAGGAAGATGCATCAGTAGCTGCCGAGGAAATAGAACGAAATGGGTACTTTGCCTCGATATTCTGTGCATAACAGAAGTATAGGTACAGTGAGTTTACTTAACTCTACTAGAGTGAACTTATAGATATATTCAGGACAAAAATCCTAAAAATGCCTGCGAGAAAACCTTTATCCTTAAGCACCTGAGAACCTTAAGGTGACCACTCTGAAACAATACATAACTTGTTTCAAATTGGATTTTTGAGCAAAGATGATAAAATAAATATATAAATGATAGAAGGTGTTACATTTGACGAAAATAATGTTTTAGATTTTGATTGTGTACCTCAAGTTTTGTTTAAAAAAAATATAATTAAAATAAGGCCTCATAATGAAACAATGAAACATAACAATGAAACGACTCTTATTAAACTTTAAGTTATCACTTATTTATTATTATTTTTTTTTATTATTTATTTATTTGTTGACAGTATTTTAACATCAATTACATATAATGCAAAGTACTACCTAACTAGGTAATGCCCGTACTAAAGTAGACTTTACTAAAAGCATCGTTCTTATAAGCATAACCGTGAACTGCGCAACATACAATTTGATATCAAAACAATGGAAAGTGCCTTCGTGTTATGTTTCCAATCTATAACATTCGTTGAAAAGATCTAATTAATATGTCCAATCTTGTTCGCAAACTCTCATTAAATATAAATTATAACTTAGCCAACCTCCGTGTACCAAAATCATTATCAAAACAAGTTAATCATCAAAATTTGGTTGATGTTGGAGAGAATTACCTCGTTAAGCTTTGTCGTTAAGGCGATGTAGGTCAGTGATGAGGCATACTAATGTATGATTACTTGTTAGTGATGGATTGCTATGGTGGCTGTCTGACCTTAGCTCTTGGTCGGTGACGGCGAAGCGACGCTCCTTGACGACGAGCTGCTCTTTCAGGTTGGACACGAGGGACGTCTTCGAGACGATTTCAGCTTTCATATCTGAAACGATAGGTTTTTTTTCAGGCACAATTAAATGAAAAGAAGACGCAGTGGACGCGGTTAATCCTGTTGCATTTGGAGCATTCTGTACATACCAGCCATCATGTTATACCACTCATCTGAAGGTGCGAATCGCGATCATTTATCGCCATGAGAATTTCATGGCAAACTTTCTCTGGGTGTGTTAGGTTAGGTTCGGTTCCCTGGTTAAAACCCCTACCTGTCCTTGCCAGCAAAATTTTTTGATATGTTCATGGCCTAACTGTATACACTACACTTACACTTGAAAAGGCATTCGTGGGTGCGGTTCTTTGTGGAGCCACATCTTCGAGGAGTGGCTTCAGCAGGGACGAGAATACTTAATAACAAGATTTCTATAGTACACTTGAAATATCATTTAATATTTCTATACAAATTTAACATTAGTAGATAACAAAACACAAAATAAATTTACTTGGCAACGGATTTAGAGATTTGGCTATAAGCTTTACTTTCAAAGGAAATAAGTTCAGCATAAGCTATATTCCCTCGCTGCCAAATAGCTGACACCACAAAAATATTGTTGGAAGAGATTAATAGCAGAATCGTCAGACGCGTTCTCCCTTGACACTTCACCGTCTGCCGCGGGACGTACCGCACCTACTCCAATGTTTCTGGTTATTTTATTTCACCACTTCTCTCAGTCTTCCGGCGCTATGGAAGAACCATTTTACGCCCGCCACGTCCTCGATGTCGTCAGGCCACCAGGATGCGAGGTTCCCTGTCCGAGGTCACCAGAAACTAAAAAAAACAAACGTAAGTGTGCTTTGATAGATTTGTTATTTTCTACGCGTTTTTATTATACTGTCCCAGGACAAAACCGGGCGACTAGGTGCTAGCGTAATGAAGATAGATGTCTTTTAAACCTCAGGAAATTTAACTAGAGGGACCTCAAACATATATTTTCACCAAATCTTTAAAAATAGTTCAATCTGACAAGTTCTTACTTACCCTTTAATTCGGCCGATAATTCTTTCTCTCTTTTGACCCTATCCTCCTCTCCTTCTAATCGACATTCCGTCTTCATGCGTGACAGACAGTGTTCCTTGTCTATCATGAATTCTTCCCATTGTTCCTCTGTAAAAGAAAGGCAAATAGAATACATAACGAATACACTCCAATACATTGTTCGGAAGAAAAAATATTCACGATGAGTAATTTGAAGAGATTACTAATTTAATATTATATGAATATTGCCATTCTTAAAAAGAATGCTTAACATATTCAACATTCGTTATTATATTAATAGCGATGTGAAGTCTTTACCGAAATATCCGGCCGTTTAATATTTTATCATCAAAACTAATACTTAGGATTCTTGGTTATTGGTACAGAAGATTCTTGGTAAAATTTTAATAAGTAGAAATTAATAATATGCTTATTAAAAACTGTTTTACCCTCTTCAGAGTTGCCCAACGTTTCCTTTACTCTATGTGATAAATATATCGAAGACCAACCCATATCCTTCTTGTGCTGTTCCTTGATTCTGTTGATCTGATCCAGCTTCTCAGCCAGCATTTTGCTCCTCAGGGAGTCGAGGGTGGACCTCGCTGCGCCGGCCGCCGCCGCGCTCGCCGCTTCCGCGTCCTCCAGTTTCTTGGACCACTCCTCGTTTAATTTTTCTGCAAAAATGCACAAGTCGATAATTCTAATATTATTCCAACATATTGTGACGGCGGAAAAAACGACATCCAGACATCATCAGAAATATATATTTATAAGTTTCCCTAAATTAATTTGACTAAGATTGAAATGACTGAACGAATGCAGCCGACTATTTCTCACATTTCAGAAATCCATTGTGTCCGAAATGCATAGTTGCAGTTAGCACACGGTTAAACATCACGAGAGGCAAAGAGTGAGATACTCAAGATTTAAATACCTATCCACGATAAGTTTTCTTGGCCGATATAGGTGCCTGCCTTCAACCTCAGCCTTCGGCAACCATTCACAACATCAAGCCTTCTGCACACCCGCCATGTCACGCTATTATTCTTATTATTTAATTACTAATATCTGTATTATATATCTACGAAATTTCAGTAACCAAAGTACCTATAACATAAGTAATTACTCAATTTAATAAACATCATCTCAACAACTCAAATTCATTTAACAACTATATTCAAATTTTAGAAATATTCGAGACAGTTATTTAATAATTACATAATATTATTTTTATTATAATAACATTGCTTACAGGTAATATTTATTTTAATCTTTTAATTTAAAACGGTGAGCGAGTTCGGTTGATATGAATAAAGTATGCGTCGTTAATTATGGCCCTTACAGACGTCAAAAATTTTCGGATACAACTTCCAGCAAAACCGATAAATTGTAAGGTCCGTAGGTCAGTTGTCCAACTTAATTATTATTCTAACGCAATATTTTCGGTTGGTTGAGACGACCATCCAACTTGACCCAACCGTCCAATAGATTGTAGCGTGTGGAGCTTTACCTTTTTTTTTAATAATTGCTGTGACCTAGGTCATATATAATTATTTTCGGCGCTACTCAACTAGGCCAAATGTGCCTATGATAGAGTCAGGTGATATGGTGGTAATGAAGCGTTAAAAATTGTATAACTATGTGCGGTTTATAACCCTCGACCTTTGGACCACTATTGGTCAACGCCAACCACTTAACGCCTTAACCACTAGACTACTACGATTTAAATTTATTAAACTTAACTAAAAGAGTGGTATGACGTCCTCCGCTGATTTGCACGTTCGAAAATGACAAATCACTTGTGTTTGAAGGCTTTCTCCAATTTATTGGTCGCCGTTGGTTCCGACAGATTGTATCCTATCTTTTATATCGAATATATCTATAAATCATTTGACACTGGCATTGGAATCCAAACAATCAAGAAATTGTGAATGGCATGCTGTATAGAAACTGTACTGACCGATTTCTTTCTCGTGTTTCTCCTGCAGTTCGTCCAGCGTCTGCGCGTACTTGATGTCGGCTCTGTCCAGCAGATGCCTCAGTTGGAGAAGGTCCCAGTCGGCGGTGCTGCGTGCCTCGGCGAGTTCGGTCTGGAATTGGGATTCCTTCTTGGACACCACGTCCTTGAGGTTCTCCAGCTGAAAATACGGCACGTGTCAGGAACAGAGAACTTGAACCACTAATTCTAAATCAATACTGCCTCCTTGCAATCATCCTCTTTCCCTCTGTGTCCTCTCTGAAACGCATTCTCTGTGGTTCTCGTATCTGGTGGGTAGCAGGGAGGGTTTCAGGGCTTTTAAAAAATTCGCGATGTCATGGATAGGGAATAAGAGTTACTCAGAGGAACGGGTGTCCCTCCAGGGAACCTACGGAGTTTTGTGGGTAAGTGAGGTTTAGTGTTTTTTTGCTTGTCTTCCCCTTTTGGGGAGTATGTTGGTACTTCTCCAAGGCACGCGTTTTTTTTTGCTTCACTAACCACACTCTGGCCGTCAAACTTACCTTTGTATTGGGCAGACAAACGATACTAATCGTTATAATAGATATTTAACTTTTTAATTCTATAATTATTATCTACCAATTAGAGTTAGAGAATCACAATACTATAACGTGGCATGGAGAAATAACTGGGTCGAGTTTTCTTTATACAAAAACAAACACCTACTAAATTAAAGAAACTTAATAAAGAGTTATATACTACAACCTATTCACAGAAGGCGTTTTTTTTTTTAAATATAATTTTAGCATCCTGTGTATTTGACTTTTCTTCAGAATTAACCCTTACTGTACGGTTTTATGGGAGAATCAACACACACAAACACAGTTGCGTTAACACAGTTAACAGTTATGTACGGTCGCTCAGTTAACACGCTGAAACGGATATAGCCATATGTGGCAGATGACTGTGCGATAGTACCTACACGCGAACGGTGTTTTGTGGGTTAAACTATGTCATGAACAAAAATCTTCATTGCTTTTAACCAATTTAAAATTAGTTTCTTACACGTTCGCGCAGAACTTCAAAATGTTATCATACGGATGGTATAATGTCAACCGTTTACTTTTTAGATTGCTTGAAGTTGGTTTTATTTAATGTAAAATCTTTTTTTTTTGCTAAAATATAGCATCATAATGCAATCGAAACAAAGTGTTAATGCATTTATACAGAATAAAGTAATTGTGCGGCTAAAATTAAGTAAAATGTAAAAACACTTAAATTTAACGTTAAAAACAAAGGTTTTCAATAAGTTGTTTTCCTATCAATCAATGTTCTTGTAGTTCGAAGGTTGACACTAGGTGGCAAACGCTTGTTTGAACTTTGCAAATACCTAGTTGAAGTTTATCTTCGTTGTCCGCGAATGACACAATAATTTGGCAAAGGACGTAAGAGAATTAACTTCCAGTAATTAACGCTTTATCAGTTTGCTAATATTCGCTTCAAAGCGATTAGCATCTCACCCTGGCTTGAGCCTCCTTCAACCGCCTCTCCACGCACTTGACCGCCCGCTCGTGTTCGGTTCTCTGCTGCTGCAGCGCCGCTCGCTGCTTCTCCACGTGCTCCCTCTCCAGCTGCGATCGGACCTTCTCCACCTCCAGGCGCACGCTGTTCTGGTTGAGCGTCATCAGAGCGCGCCGTTGCTCATCCAGGCGTTTCTGGATCCTTTCGTCCTGCGAGGAGATCTCCTGAAATTCGAAACATAACAATCGCAGTAGTGGTATTAGCCATCCCGTCCAAAATTCCGTCTACGCTCACCACTAATGTGACTAATGTGAAACAAACTTAACCTTATTAAATTGATGGTTGCTTAGCTTAGTTTGATTACAGTTTGTGTACTGCCAGTTTAATTTTTTTCCAGCACCTAGTTTCATTTTTATTTTATTTCAGGAAACAACAGCTTACATAGTAAAATTACAATAAATAAAAAACAATTAAAACACAAAGCCAATAACAGTTTCCTCCTAACTTTAAAAATACAAAACACATTCGGGAGCGAGCACGGGACCACCAGGAAGTTGGGGAATCCAAACAATCACCAGAATATAACATAAAACACAATATAATATAAAATATAATAAATTCTACATACACATATAAATATTTCTAATAGTAATAGTTTCTAATAGTAATAGTTTCGCAGATGTAGTGATGAGATTTTTTACACATAAGTTCGTCACCGCTCATGATATCAATGTTACACTTTCAGCAGTTCATTTTATATTTTAGTTACTGTTCCAGAAGTGATGCGTTTTGGAGGGTAGTCGATATTTATTTTGCAACTTAACAAACTTCAATTTTCATGAATTTATTCATAAACGAAAATATTTACTTGTAACGGACCAACTGCATGTCGCTCGTGGGGTAATTGTAATAACTTGAGAGTTTGTTATAATATTTATTAATTGATTCACTGTCTACATAAATACTCCGATATACTGTTACGACTCCATTATGCAAGGACGCGAAACGGCCTGATGACGGCAGACGAGAGTAGGTATAGGCTGCGTGACGAACTCAGGTGGAAAGACGCTGCACTAGCGGGCGACCTCCGTTCTTATACACTGCCATTTGCGTCGGAGGGGAAACCCTCTACCTCCGCCCTGGCGCAATCGGACGGCGTCACTCTCGGTCGACGGACTTTGAACCGCTGTCTGCAGCTGTCGTCAGCGGAAACTTGGTGTGTGCGTGAAGTGAACTTGTGACCCTTAATACTGATATGTTTCCAGGACCGTAAATTTGAATTTTTCTACCTTCTTTTACGAAAAACCTTAATGTGTAATTGGGTTGGAACGGTAATTAAATCAAGAACTCCATTTTATCATTTAAAATTCAATCATAGACTTAAGTTCAAATCTGATCAATAAATCTTGTCGGTATTTGTGAGGTGTAAGTTTTCTTAATTCTTAGCTCGTAAGTACATACAGACAGCATCACAAACGTGTACACCCAGTCGAATTTAATAATTGACATGAAACCATAAAAAAAAGCAATCCCAAGAGTAGGGCTTAAATTTTATTTATTTGGGGAAAAAACATAAATAAGAAATCATATACAAAATTTAAAAAAAAAAATGTACCAACTTACACGTTTAAAATGAAATCGTATAAATTTTTCCATCGAGTGAGATAACATTAGTGTAATGACGTTTGTTTTTGATTAGTTTTTTGAACTTAAATATATCAATTTCTGGATATTTTAAATTTAGGGTTAAACGCATTCTATAAATATACAGGGTATCCCAAGGTCAATCCCAATAAAAAAAACAGCTAATAGGTCCTACGATTTCTAGTGTTATTTGTTAAGAAAGTATATCAAAATTCATTATGGTATTCGAGAAAAAAAATGATGAAGTTTCATGAATGATGAAATCATGTAATACAGATATTTTTCAATAGCTCCCTCCCTTGGATAACTACGTCACTAGGCCGCGGTCAGTCAAGATCGAGGTTGAAGAGGGATGCTATTGGTCGACAGATAATATTGATAAGATCGATTTACACCAATTTTATTACAAATTTGGTGATGAAAATTTTTCGCATTTTGTTACATAATTTCTTACTCTTAATAGGGAACGCCCCCTAAAGTTTGTGGGATTGGTCTTGGGACATCCTGTATATGGTAATGATCTTTGGACTCTCGCTGATACCACTTAAATAAATATAAAAACTATTTTGTCAAGTCACACTCACCTCCTTATACTTCATTTCAGTTTCGGATGCTTTCGCTCGATCCCTGTCGATGAGTTCCCGCAGCCGCATGAGGTCCTGCGCGAGCGCCGCCTCGCGCTGCTCGGCGGCGGCCGCCCGCGCCCCGGCCGCCCGCAGCGCCCTCTGCTGCTCGTGCGACAGACCGCGCAGCTGAGCCAACTCGGCCGTCGGCGCGGTGTTGCCGCCCGGCTGCGTTTGACTTTCGGACTTTTGCGTGAGCTGCGGAGCCACAGTTATTCATTACAACTTTAATACTAATTTTAAATAGCAATAGTAATACCAAATGTTGTTTTAAGAAAAATCTAAGGGTAGTAGTTATACTTATCATTAAGATCATTACCCGATTAAGAATACTCCAGATCTGATTCTTACCATATTTACCCATATCTAGAAATAATATTAGATGGTGAGATTGTTTGATCGATCCTATAATAATAATATGGTTGTGTCTATGGCAAATTGTGTAAACAAAACAGTTTTAACGTAGGTCATAAGGAATGGACCCAGGGAGTGTAGGTGATGCATCGAAATAACTGATGTTAGTAGATGATACTCCCAACAAAGAGACCAGTTTGACCTCAAGTAACCCCTGGCTAATAATATACCTACCTCCTCCAGTGGTCTCTAACGTCAGTGCCTGTGCGAGGGAACACCCATCTCGCTCTAAACGCCTGTGCGAGGGAGACAGCCTACACCATCTCACTCTATCATCTATGCGAGAGGGACAGTCAACACCCATCTCCCTCTCTGCTGATGATGACGTCACTTTTTTTTCCGACATCGCCGTGGTTCCGATAATCTGGTGCCTTTTATACCTCCGGCGATAACATCGGATGACATCGGCAATTCTCGCCCGTTGCCGGCCGCCACCTCGCCTGCGTCTGTGGCGCTGCCAGCAATACAGCCGCCACAAACTCTTTAGAAATAACTGTTTTTTTTTGCTATTTTGAGCAATAAAATGAAATGATGACATACAGGATGTAACGCTCTATTCAGACTCTATGCAGGCTCGTGTAGCCTCGTAGAGTCCCGAATGATCCCAGGGGTTCCGCTGTAGACGTTCACGCGTCGAAAGGAAAGAAGGTTAACCAACCTCGAGGAGTTTCTTGTCGGCCTCACGCGCCTTCATCTCCAGCTCGCGCATCTTCCACTCGCAGTCGGCCAGCACGCGCTCGGCGCGCTCAGCGGCCTCCGAGCGCGCCTTCTCGTGCGCGCGCCGCCAGCGCGCGTCGCACGCCGCCACGGCCTGCAACAATTTGAACTAAATTTAAAATTTTGTTAATGTTTCACTTAGTCAGTCAATGTAGCAAACAAAAATAATTATTATTTGCAAAAATAATTATTATTTGATAAACCATCTTTTTGATAAATCGTATCACAAAACAAATACAATCTGTAATTGTGTTTTTTTTCCAACTGTTACTAACATTAAATTTCATAGGTATTGCACGGAATTAAGGCAAACAAAACACGCTAATGACGTATTTGTACACGCTCGCAACTGTCGTCATAGACGAAATTAAAAAAAAATATATGCATTAAATATAGCGGTACACTCACCTCATTATAGAGGTATGAGAGCTTTAACATAAGAAAATACTGAACTACGGTCGAATTTCGACTACTGGGCGACTACTAGTAGGTTTCACTTATATTTATAGCATTTATAGCGTAATTTAATATTTCATAGCAGAACGAAAATTAAAAATCTTCTCACGGACATTATTCGGTGAGGACGGACGAATTGAAGTATCTTAGAGGCGAATAAATGAGCTTACTTCGTCTGCTCTCGTCTCGTACAGCTGCCTCTCGTCCAGGAGTGCCGTCTTCTCCAGTTCCAGCTCTGCCAGGCGCGCTTCGAGCTCTTCGATCCTCGCCTTCAACCTTTCCACTTCCGCCAAGGTGGAGTAGTCCTCGGAACCTGCAAGTGCAAGCGCTACAGATCTCTTTTATTCCAAAGTCGAAAAGACTATCCCTACAAAACAGAGGACATTTTCAAGCTAAGGAAAGGCAGATTTCATTCTTTTCTTCCGCGTACTAAAGAGAATGGACAAAAATTAACTTGGGGGAATACCTCCAAAGTATACCTATGTAATAAATAAATAATAAAAAAAGGATAATCTTATTTAAAATAACATGATAATTTATCTTTTAAATAAATTACTTCATTTCATATTGTGAAAATAGGATATCTTTTTAGTTTTATATAGCCATGCAATTAAAACATAAAAAAACATTGGAGATATAACTATAAACTTGGTTTGTCTAAACATGTTCGATAAAATTAGTTGATGGTTCGTAGTACAAAAGACTTTAATTTAAGTTACAGTGTATTTTAAATAATATCAAATGTATTCGCTGCCATGACAGTTATCTTTATCAATTAAAAAATCTGCTTCTATATTTATTTCAAGAAAAAAGATCAATAAATCTTTTTTTTTTAATCAATAATACCCCTTCGTTTGTTTTCTATTCATAAGTGCACTATCTTTACTCATGTTAATTCTTTCGTTTAACTTTATTATTTTTATTTTTTGTTTAACGTTTACAATCTTATAATCTTCTTCAACGGGAAATCTATTTATTTTGAGTCGACTTTTGTCGATTTTTCGAAGTCTTTATAATATATCGACTTCCAAATTATTTTTATTATTATTTATGAAATGGTCAAAATCATGAACTTCTTCAGAGGATTTTACTTTTTTGGTTATAGCACTGTAAAAAAGCACCATAAAAGTTTGGATTACTTCGAAATTTTTTAAGGTTTTTCAAGGCCTGTCTTTTTACGGATAATATTCCTATCTCCAATACAGAAATACAATACAATCAGTGAGTACTCGCTCTCACTAAAGCGGCCAGTACAACTTTATGTAACTTAACTTAACTTAAACTTACTTAAACGTAAGTTGTGGCTATATTTTGCGCTCATCTTGTTGGATTTTGCCACGCGGTAAAAACGACTCGTTGAATTAGCACGCATACGGACATTGACATTGCATGTCAGCGTTACTTCTTCAGATTTAGTACTGCCTTTAAGGGTTATACGGGCATTCAACAGCCTTCAAGATCTATTCCGGAACTACATTTATTTGCTAATCGCTGACCCAAATTTCTGCAGTTACACGGACGTGGTCATATTTTAATATGGCATCAAAAACTCAAATATTGAAAAATAATTAAATAATTAGGTCATATTAATCTGATGTATCTTCTTCTGATAAATTTCCAATCAACTCACATGGTAATCCTAAGGTAAGGGTACGAAACTCGTTAGTTATTTTATAAACCTAGCCGATAAAGCACCCAATGTTACCTACTTGTGACTGTAAAAAAGAATATATAGAAAAAATCCAAATGCTGAAACTATCAGTTTAGCGTGGATAGACAATGGTGACGCGTCTTACTATCCAGAAATACAGAAAGAAATCTATCTTCTCTACACACAATTAGACACAGACAACATTTTGAGTTGGGTAATTAATGACATCAAGGTATGCAAAATGTTCTATTTGCATACTTTTGGCGTTAAATACGACCTCTTTGATAAAGTTTATAAAATAATTAAAGAGGTTCGTACCCTTCTTAGGGAATTTATCAGAAAAACTTACATCAGATTAATATTACCTAAGGTAACCGCCCCAATCATGGACAGTTTAAGGATAAATTTTGCCTATTTTTCAAATTACTTGTATGTTTATGAATGTTTTCGACCATTGAATGGTTTATGTTAAGGTTACATAATTAAATTATGTTTTGATATATTGAAATTGGTAGCCAAAGCTTAAACCGTAAAGATATTTTCACAATAGAAATATGCTTTTTTTTACCATTAATGGACAGAGGAAATCTATTTATGGACAGCCATTTATAAACATGATCCATTTATAGACATTCAATAATGCACAGTGTCCCATTGTTGGACATACATTTATGGACTGTGTCTCATTAAGTTCTAATATTCACAAAATGGGAAATGAAAAATACAAGTTTTTACAAAAATACATGATTATTTTTCAATATTTGAGGTTGTAATGCTATATTATCGTCTGCTATGATACAGAATGAAGATCCTAGGAGGGACTATTAAATCAAAACACTATATCTTAACTTACAGTATATTGGTTATGCACGGCAGCCTTGTACTTACAGTGAGATGGATTTTTTATATTTATATACTTTAGGAGCTGAGTTTAAACCGACATTCTGCACTCTCAAGTTCAAAATAAATAATGCGACTTTCGACCGACCTTCGAAGAGTGCCAGCTGCTCGGCGAGGTCAGCACTCCTCGTCCTGGTGACGGTGAGCTCATCCTCCAGGAACTTGAGCCTCTGCCTGACCAGCTCCGCCTCCTTGCTGGCCGACGATAACTCGGCGCGCAGTCCTGTAAAAAATACATCGGAAAGATCACATTATAACGGTAGAATCCTTACATCTAACCTGTTTTATTGCATACATAAAAATAAAGCAAAAAAAACTAGTCTAAAAGACAGAAGAAAGAGTCCTAAAAACATTTCAAAGTATGGTCACCTAATGGTCGCGCAGCGTCGCAACGTCGTGATCCCAAGATGCACTGTACCTAAAAATGTATTGAAGACAGTGAACGACGGGTAGTTTCCCCGCGCGCAAATATTGTAATATAGGCCGATTGGATAGGTCAGGAACGCAACAATCTTACAGTAGAGTATTTATATTTTTATATGGATTTTTTTTGACAGCTATATGAAAACTTGTTGAACAATATTTGTTCAGTTAAATATTCAGAATCACCCCTTAGATGGATACTGCTGACTGTAAGTTCATCCTGTATACTCGTATTAAGTACTCGTACAGTATCAAATACATTTTTTTTCAATAGTTAAAAGTATTCAAAAAATAAAAATCTACCTAATCTTAGAAAATTAGCCATAATGAATAACTGAAAAACAGACGTTCAAAATTGATGCCCTAATTAAAATGCTTTCACTGTTTCTTGACGTTTTTAAGGGATCCCTTTTCGAAAGTGATTGTCTGTTTTGTGTGTGGTCTTATATCGTTCTGTTTCTTATAAAGGCTTAAACAGAAACACTTATCTCAGTTTGATTTTTTAACAAATCAACTTTTAGTTTTATTTTCGCGATTCTTGTATTCCAATAGTATATTTATATCTAAAGTTTTAATAAAATGTATGGAGAAATATAGGCTTTAACATATAGACAAAGAAAAAAAATAATATTTTTATTCTATGTAACCCTAGATAATTAAGAGATAAAACAATATTTAGTTTTTTTCCAATTAAAACACTTATAAAGTCCACCAAAACTGAATTGACAAACGTCTTTAAAAAGCAATAAAGCTTGGCCTCGAGGGATAACGAATTAACAATTAACAAATATGGTTGGAATACATCATCAAAAGCCATTGATGATATTCAATTTATGTTTATTTCAATTGACGATACGAATACCTTTTCGATAGCAGTTTAATATGTTTATCTACCTTAATTTCATTAGTTCTGAGCAAATAATATAAAATTCAATTTATTGGAAATGGGCCTAACCTAGTGCGGACAATGCGCAGTTAGGTATAGTTGCATTATTATAAAATATGCAAAATAAATAAATAATATAATAAAATAGGTTTAAGTTCAACATTACGTGATCCGCCGATACGAATCACAGCGTTTGTCAAACTATCCAGAGCGCATTTAGAAGCACGTTTAAGCTAAAATCAATGGATAACTATGGATATGGATTAAGACATGTTGAGAAGTTTTGATTATTTTATTGCTTTTTAACGATATTTGTCTCAATTGAGTTTTCGTGGGCAGTACTCACTCTCAGCGCCGGCGTCCTTAACCTCCAGCTCCCTCTTGACCTCATCCAGCTTCCAGCGGAGGGAATCGGCCTCGGATGACCTCGCCGCCGCCAGTTCGGTCAGCTGGCTGACCTGCTCCTGGAACCTACCCTCCTGGTTGACGAGGTTCCGCCTGGAAACAAACCGACCGCGTAATTAGGTGTCGTGTGTTTTAACCATTTTTTTTAGGTTAGGTTATAAATAAAACCGATTTCAAAACAGTTTTTTTTAAATATTTATTAAACTAAACTAAATAATGTAACCTAACAGTTGACATAATATAAAACTAAAATGAGAACACTCCCAGAAATTCCCTATCATATTACAAAAAAAAGGAATGAATGAATAGACATTTAAAAAAATACATATTGAATTGAGAGCCTTCCTGTTTTAGGTAGATTTCATTAGGAATTAATGGTTCCCATTGCAATGGGTACCATGCAATGGGTACCATTTTCAAATTGATATATACAATTTAAGGGTCCAAAATCTCGGTCAAGTTCGTTAATGGCTAAAATAAGACCGGGAGGGTATTTTTCGACAAAGTGAAATTTTTCTATAACTTTCTTAGTATATAAACTATCGAATTCATTTAATTTCTTTATTATTTCTCAGATAAGCAAACGCATGGCACTAACGCAAGCACAGCTAATGAGGCAAAATATTATCAAAAACCTAATTTCCACGTAAAAAAAACATAGCTTTTCATCTGTCAGACGATTGGCAACTAAAACTAACCGAAATTGTGATTAAATTTTGAAATTTGACAATAGAATTGTTAACCGACCATTCGCCGTTCTTCTAGTGTGAAATTTTCAACTTTGAAACGACAAATAATTGTAACTGTCATAGATTAAAATCAGAGATATCACGACACGGCAACATTTCCTATTAAAAATGTCAACTATCCGCAAATATTCAACGTTAATAATAATTGATTCAGGCCGCTCTTATAAATCGTAAATCGTAAATCGGCTAACAGATTGTACGCATTTTAAGACACAAACTATATTAAAAATGTTTACACATTCCAGCGTTTAGTCCTTTTTAACGATTGTAGCATTAGCGTACATTTACTCAGTAGAATTCGTTTATTTGAAGAAGATTTGGACGCGATCCAAAAAAACGATGAATATGTATCGTACGCTTTGAAGCAATCAGTCGCAATTAAGCTGATAATCCTCGTTTAAAATTAACTCATCCACGCCGTCCTCATACAACAACCACGAGGTTAGAAAGCTTACAAGCTGTTTCGACTGACCTCAATGCTAATGTAAGCATAAATCAAATAAACTCAATTAATGAGCATTATCAATATGCTATTGTTTTCAATTTATGTATTGTTTATAGATAAAAAAGTATGCTATCAAAAAATTATCTCATATTTATTAGGTTAAATATAGAAATTAAAAGTTATGGGGAGACATTCGAGCGAGAAAGCATTTCTGCCAACATAACAGTATGATTAATTAACTTGACGTTTGCACCATTGGATTCGCAACGAGCCAATCACTACCTCAGAATTTTTGCAAGTCAATAATTTTCTAATACTATTTATAAATTTGTACTGAAAACCACTGACGCACTTCCGTCCCAGCCATCAGCTGCGCCGTATTATTTTTTTTCGACAACTGTACATATTCTGAAAGAGTTATAAATGGTAGTGTACTCGTATAGTTATAAATATATGAAAATGTAAAAAAAAAGTGTAATATTTGACAAAGTTTGTCAAAATAGTGAAAAATTGGGTGGTCACCAGGAAAACATCGAGCACTTTATTTGTTTTTTCTTTTAAATTACGAAATAAAAAAAATCAGGTGTAATTTTATAATAGAGAATTTGATGGTGATGGAAGATTGAACGGCTCATGCCTGCACTATGGATTTTATAGTAGATGAGTGATTTTCCATAGACATTAATCCGTTCTCAAGCACTTTTGGCGCCAAAATTTTTTGGAGCGTAATCCTACCTAAAGTCTATGTTTTTCCATATATTTTATCAACACTTCGGCGTAATCTTAAGTTTTTCGTTAGGATTCTGACGGTAGCAACCTTCAGTCAGCAAGTTGCGAGGGAGGTTGACTTCACTTTGAAAGTGTGCGTTAAACCAAAATTAAGTACCTATGTGTGTGTGTGAAGCATGCGTAGAGGGTAGGCATGTGTATAGTCTAACCGCACACCAAGTAGGTGATATTTGTAAAATATTGTACGCGTATTATAGCAAACTTAGGATTATTGGCAAAACTATGTACTTACCTCCCCCCCCATACCCCGGCCACCTGCCCCCCCCCCCTACCCCCCGCGCACGGCTACTTTACCGCCGTAGGTAAAAACACCGTTCATAAATGATTGACCAATACCGTCTCTTCAAAATCTCCATAATGCGTTCAGTCTGTGGAGACTTGTATAAAATTTGCACGGTAAAAATTGAAAATATCAACGAAAGGTTTCGCTTTGATGCTACAGATCTTCAGCGACTGCTCAAATGGCATTTCCTGCATTGTTCTTATATTCTGAAAAAGCTGATTTTACAAGTTTCAGTAGAGTCTATTTCCGAGCCTTCTGACGTTTGCGTCGAGCGGAGATTTATCGATTACAGTGCGCGTTGAAATGTTGTATATCTCGCATCCGGTCTTACTTCAGAATATTGTGTGAGGGGGACAGAGAGGGATATCAAAGAACGATTATATAAACTTCAAAATAAAAAAAACCCGGTGATTTATTGGCTCACAATCTATGGGAAAGTTTAGGTTTTTTTTGCATTATTTTGCGTATCGCGTAATATCGTGTATCTGGATTTTAAAATATTAATAAAATGTGTGTGTGTTTATTGTGTTAATATTAACATGGCATATAATGTCCTTAGATTAACAAAAAAGACCCAGTCTTATTTATTTATTTATTTGTATGAGAAATGCTTACAGCTATTCATAATGACAGTTACATAGAAATAGATAAATAATAACTTAAGCCGACTACAGGTATCTCCAATTTATCACATACTTTTAACAGAACGAACTGGGATCTAATTTATTAGTGATAATAATAGGGTGTAGAATGAAGGAGTGTGTTAATGTGTGACGAGAATACTATTACTAATATTATGTATGCTCAAAGAAAGTTTTTTTTATGTCGAGTATAAAGTCGCGTTTATGCAAATGAAAAATGTCCATTTCGCTGAATGTGGTTATATGTTGTACCAATACGGTTTATAACTGAATTCATTGCGTAATTCGCATTGCACTTAGGCACAAAAAATAATTCTCTATTTCGCGTTAGACTGACGGAACCCTCAGGCGCAAACTGCTTAGCAAATGGGAGCTGACTATCTGGTTATGTAGCACGTTGTGCAATAAGGTCATGTCATTGATTATTGTAAGATTATTGTAAGTACCGTGTCCCAAGACCATTCCCTATAAAAAAACAGCTAATTGGCCCCTGCAAACAAACATGATTTGTTTTGAACTCATATCAAAATTCATCATGATTTCCGAGAGAAAAAAAAGTAAACTCTATGTGATAATATTTAATCGTTCTTGTCATAAGTTGGTCCGTTCTCGGAGCCGCGCCATGCCACCGGGTAATTGGATTAACACGAGGGCTTTGATAAAATTAATAAATTTGTGCAAGAATTATTTTCGCATTTTTTTTGTAGAATTTCTCACACGTAATAGGGAACATAAACACCCCCTTAAGCCTTCAGGAAAGGTCACTCTGTATAATAATTATCGCTGAGCTGTATTTTTTATCAATAAAAAGGGGTTTTTAGATTAGATAGCTCAACCTCATACGATTAGTAATCGCACAAGAAATGATTTCGAGATGATGGCGCTACTTTTTTTTCAACCAAATATTAATCATATTTTGTTATTATTATTCAGTTGGCCGATAGCCTAGACGCAAACCGCATAAAAGAAGCATAAACACGTTTAAAGTTTGGAAAAACCAATTTTGACAAGTCGGATATGGCGCACTGTTTTGTAAATAATTTGATAGGTTGACATGTGTAGGATTTGATCCGATATCATACGTCGCTTCTTAGATATTTTTTAGAGCGGTTGTCGAATTCTTCGTAGACTACCCTATTTTATGCAGAAAACAGTGGAAATCCTTGCGTACGATCCGGTGTAACCTACAAAACACAGGTTGGCAGTTAAGTAAGACGCCATTAAACCCCATTCCGTCACGGGTAACAGCGCCATCTGCTGTTCGCGAATTTCGTCCATCTTTTATGAAACGACTTTTATGGTGGAATTTAGGGTGAAATTTTCACATAACATTACAAAAAACATCTTAATTGTGTTACTACAGAAAAATAAAATACGAAAATGCAAATAAATCTAAGAAATTAACAATTTCGATTTTAGTACGTTTGTCCTGCAACCAAGGAGTTTAAAGTTACCGCCATGGCCACTACGTTGATAGACAAAAAAAAGCAAAAAAAAATAATGTGGTTATAAGCTATTCATGAGTATAGGGAACACATTCTTATAATAAGCAAAAGTAATTTACATAAGAAAAGGAGAAAGTCGCCAAAGAATGAATCTCGTAGCCTAAGCAGTTTCGACGTCAAAACCACACATATAAATAGGTTATTTTATATATGTATCTAAAGGTTATTTACTTTATATATATTATATTATATAGCTTGCGTCGAAATCCTTAACTAGACCTGTGATGCACAAAACTAATCCATTGCACGTGATTGCAAATTACAATAATGTACCTACGAACAATGTATTTATTGTGTAAACTCTATTTTACACTATTTTAATAACAATTATTCCCAAACAAACTAATTATATTTTCAGTTTTTCTTCATTACGTTAAGTAGTAGTTAACATTTTAAATATTAGCCAACCTTAAATATTATTTTCTCAGTTAACTTACTGTGCCTACTTTTTTTTACTAATTTTTACATTTTTAATACCACTGTTACGTATTTAACGCGAAACCCTACAATTGGAACACGGTTTTTAAATTTTATTCATGTTTAATGCCTTTTAATTATATATTCTATGTTTTGTTGAATTTCCAAATAAACGACTGACTGACTGTATTCATAAAATCACAAAAAAGTATTCGAGATTAGAAAATACGAGTATAATTGTGGCCGACTTCGACTGCAGTCGATAAATAAAAAAAACGTCATGGCGACTGAATTATGACATCGGTAATATAAATTAATCTTTTGTTTCGCATTCAATATAACGGGAATCGGTCGCATGACAAATATAAGACGATATATTTGGCACCAGTATGTCTTCAATCTTAGCATTTTTTTTCTTTCATACGATTAAAAACTCTAAATGATAAGATGAACTAAGTTAGTTCGAGAGAATCCTGTGAGCCGTCGCCCACAGACAATAGATCATGTCAGAATAGAACACAATTTATTAACCTATTTTTTTTTATATCCTAAACCGATTTGCTTATAATTAACAGTTTTTTAAACGGTTTTATTTAGCTTGACCCGTACGGAATTTATTTGTTTATTTGGGTCAAAATTAGAAATTGAAATTTAAGCACCTTCCCGTTGTCAGATTGATCTGAAATTTGGTACACACATTCAATTTAGATGACAATACAATATTATATAAAACCGTTTAACTTAAAAGTTTTTAAACGGTTTTATTTTATCTCCCTCTAGCTATGCGAATTTTAACACCACGTATGCATAGGTATAGTGCACCGAACGATTTTTCCCACAGTAAACGATAGTAATATTACTTTCTATTATTGTATTTGAGTACATATTAGCTGTCGGCTGGCGGTCGAGTACTAATCTTGTATTTTCGTTTAATAGTATGGTAACACCGAATATTGTTTAGATACCTTGATCTAATGTCTTCAACATAGTATATGAATATTTTTAAAATTCAATTCTATTTCTGAGAAATTTAATAAATGATAAACTGCTAATAGTTCTTTTTTAGTTGAATTACAATCTTATCATAGATATTAGAGTCTTAGAAAAAATACTAATTGAAAGGCAAATGAACGGTCTAAAACATAGTAGAGTTAGTTTTTTAAAATTCTATATTATTAAGCTGTAATTAAATAAAATCCAACTATTGCTTACTAACCGCGCAAAGACTAAAGAGAGTCCTATTTAACAATATTGTCTATCGTATCTTATAAATAATAGTATCTTATTTAACAATATTAATTAATAATCGACCCAAATATATACCATATATACTCTGTTTGTAATTCAAATAAATAAATAATAATTTTTGCGTTTAAGATAGGTCTGAAAATCGTAAATCACAACAGGGCGGCTGAAATTTAACTCGCCTAAGCTCACAAATCCACCAGTTGAACTTCCAGCTCACAAATCTCGAAATAGTCCAGTAAGATCTAGCAAAACTATTTTATCATCTGGGTCAGTTATCGAGACAGCGAACACGCGCCTTAGTAATCCGATATTACGATGTTCACACTTCCTCAAAAGCATCTGTTGGTATATCAGCACCCAAAAATAAGTCAAACATTGTTCAATCATGCAAAATTGTTATTTATTTATTTTGCTAGCAATACCCTTCGTGTTTTCTTCTATAAGGGTTAAAACAACTGCTTTTAGTATCTGTAAAAGATAACTTATATTGTTAATTTGTGTCAAAAGTGTATAAAATATAAATGTAGGTACATACTGGTCAATGTCGCATTGATCTATTTCTGCGGCTCGGTCGAATTGCTCATCCGAGCAACTTGCCTCGTCTGTCGTCGATCCGTCAAAGCTCTCAGCGTCAAACGTCAAATCATTACTGTCACTTTTATCAAATTGCACAATGTCACCACACAAAGAACTGTCGCTGTCGTCCCTGGCCAGGTCTTCATACTCTGAGACGATGGTCGGTATTTCGTCCGCTGTTTTCAAATCCGATTCGGAATCATGGTAATCGTCAATGTTAAAACTATTGGAATTATTTGTGGTCGAGTCTGCGTCAACTATAACTATTTCGCCGCCGAGCAGTTCATCGTTATCGGGACCTTCGTCGCTGGAGACATCATCCTCGGATGTTAACGACTCGAAAGTTGAGTCGATTTCGTCGTCAGTCTGTTCGTCGCCATCATCAAAATCTATCGTCTTCTTAAAGGTCACTTTCTTCTTGGCTGAGTCCCCGGACCTTATAGAACTATCGTCGTCCGATGCACAATTGCTATCGACCTTGGGAATTTTCAAGTTTGATTTTATAGGTATGGGCGACGTTCGCTTTGAATTCTCTTCCGATTCAGTTTCAGACTCCGTTTCGATCGATTCACTCGTCTCATCTTTGTCCTCTACTTCAAGGACTATTTCCGGGATGGCATCGGCTGTCATTTGTTCGTTTGTTTGTAGTTCGGGATTGCTCGGTGCGTTCTGTTTACTGTCGGCTGAACCCATTGTTTCGTCAACGGAATCACTTTCTACGGACGTTTCGGCCGGCGAATCTTTGGCATTCTCCCGCGCTATTGGGTTGTTTTTGTGGTCGCGTTCGGCGCCGAGTTCTCCCCGCCCGCATCGTCGGCGTGCGTATTTCTCGAGCACTAAATCTCGAACGAAATCTGCCTGCGCGCGCGTCGCGGCGTCCCCGTCGCCCGCCCCCGCCCCCGGCGCTGACGTCAGCGGGCCGCCCACCGGCGCGCGAGTCTCGACCGTCGGCTGCGCTTCCTCGATATCGACTCCAGTGGCGGGCGGACGGCTCCAGGTCGGCGTGCAGCTTAGTTTGCCGCGCTTCCCTCCGGCCATTCTCTGGAAGAAGCCGCTGACGCCGCCGGCCGGTTCCTTCCCGTAGCTCTTTTCCGGCATCAGCAGGTTGATCACGTCCTTTGTCGTTCGTTGGCGAATGCCGTTTGATCTTCTATTTTCGCCGGGCCGGACAGGTGATGCGCAATTACCCGTCTCCTTTTCGCAGATGTCATCGTGATCCTCGCTCGCTCTGTTCCCCGCTTGCTTGGCGCGACGGAATAATTTCAACATGTTTATTTTGTTTGGGGTGACGTCGGTTCGTTAGATTTTACCCCCACTTCTCGCGCACTTTATGACATTGCGACATTCATATCTTTTTTCCTTTCCAAAATCAACAGAAACCACTTAACGGTCGGAAATTAGGTCGGGTCTAAACTAAGCAAAATTAGAATATTGCTAAAATACGTGGGGTTAATATTATATTGAATAACAAAAACTAACAACCCACCTACACAATATACATTTATTTATTTTATCCATTTTAGCGCTTACAATAAAGATTCATACTTTTATTTTTCCAATGTTCTGAGATTAAAATCAAACATAAATTGAAAAAAATAATAAGTATGATTACTAAGAAATTAGGTATTTATTTAACTTTATTTGGGAAATAAAACAATAATGTAAAAAATAAATCGTATTCAGGTGATACACAATAATAAAACCAGAGAAAACAATGGTACCAACTTAGAAGTATAAAATTATAGTATAAAATTAATGTTAAACCTCAGAAACTTTAAATTATAACTTATTATAAATTATTACAAACTCGAATAATAAACGGATATTTGTTGAGTGGGTAATTGAATTACTGTGGTTAATTACTGTAATTAATCTTAGAACTTAACCCTATCAAATGCATACAATAAAAGTAAATAATATACGGTAAATTTAATTTTTAAATTATTTATATATATTAAAATTATTTATAATGAAAAAATAATTACGGAAATATTTATTTAAAACTGGCATTTAAGCTACTATTTATTTACTATATATTTATTTACTTTACTAAGGTACAAATACACATAAATTGCATTCCTTTGTGCATATCGTTAGTGTGTGAGTGTATATTTGTATTTTAAAATTCATTTTATTATTTTTCGCAGGATTTTGCGTAGGTATTTTAATTAGAAGACTAATTTTATTACTTTCTACAGTAATTTGATTAATTTTTATAACTTTATTTTATGTTTTAGGTATTAAAAAAGTATGTAATTGATCAAATCACACTACCATAATCTAAGTAATTTATAAATTGATAGTATTTAATATACAATTTGTATAATTTATAGTCCACTTTTATTATTAAACTAGCTGACCCGGCCACGCGTTGCTGTGGCTAAAGTTTTTGTTATATTACATTATAGTAAACAATCTAAGAGGAACAATAAGAGAACATCAGTCACGGAGTCCACTATGCTTTTTCACACAGATGGTATTTGTAAAAAAATATGGTGATCTCCTTATTTGACTTTCTACTACTATAACCCTTTAGTACAATGAAATTATTTACGAACAAAGACGAAAATGTTGATGTTGGTATACAAATTCACTGGATTGAGATTTGAAGGGGAAGTACGTTGAACACAATTAATTAAAATGTTCTTACACTTGATACTAAGCAGAAATCAATAGGTAAAAAATAAAAATTTATCAGATTTATTATTTCCATTTAATTTTATAACAAATATAAGTATATTACAGTATAATACAGTAAATAACATGTGACGCTTAAACTCATGAATGAGGTAGGCAAGGCAGACAGTCTTAAACTTTTAAACATTAATATCTTTTTGTTGAATTATAAATACTTTCAATTTCAATTTAATTTAACACCAATCGGTGCACAATGTTTTTGGTTAACCTGTCTTTAGCTAACACAAATAGATTCGACGGTTTCCCAACACGTGAACACGCAACATATAGTTGCCCATGAGAAAAACATGGATTTTCCAAATCTAAACCACAAATGGACATTGTTTGACCTTGAGATTTATTTATAGACATGGCGAAAGCTAAACGAATTGGAAACTGTAGCCTTTTGAAGGGTATGGTAGAATCTGATGGTATCATCGGAATACGTGGCAGCAGGACCACTTTTCCTTTAAACTTCCCAGCCAAAATGGTTGCTTCAAGAATGTTTCCGGTGATCTTTTTGATGACCAAACGCGTACCGTTACATAATTGAGGTGGATTCAAATTACGGAGGAGAATAATAGGGGAACCAATCTTTAATCGAAGATTATGTGGTGGCATTCCAGGGATATCTAATGAATTTAAAAATTCAATCGGAAAATTTACACTTTCATTTTCATCAACAACAGTATCGATTGATTTAAAAGACATCAGATCGCCTGGTAACAACTGTTGTATCTGGAAGTTAATTTCGTCAACATCAACGTTTTTGGCTGCCAAAATCGCCCGTTGACTAAGCCATTCATGATTCAAATAATTATTCTGTATATCCGGGAAAATACTCTGAATCAATTCAGTTTTATCCTGAACAACAGTGCAAAAATTGTCTGGTAGTTTAATGCATTGCGTATTTGGTTGCAGTTTTATTTTACCGTTCCCAATATCTAGTAGTTGTTCGGAAAATATTAGTGCTGATGGATCATTTTGCAATTGTACTCGCATATTTATGGTCAATCGAAGTGTTTCAACACTTCGCCATAAGAATGATTGTTTCAAACATGCATTAATCTCATCCGCGAAAGTAGAGCGAGGTATAACCGGTAAGGTCTGCCGGAAGTCACCAGACAAAAGTAAGATAGCACCACCGAAAAGTTTATTATTGCTGTTTAAATCTTGCATAGTTCTGTTTAATGCTTCAAGTGAATATTTGTGTGCCATTGTGCACTCATCCCAAATTATTATAGAACTCTTCCGCAACACTGCAGCTATTCCACTATTCTTTTTGATGTTACACATTGCATCTGGTTTATTATGAACGTCCAATGGCAGCTTGAATGTTGAATGTGCTGTTCGCCCACCATCCAGTAAAGTAGCCGCAATGCCTGACGATGCTAATGCTAATGCGATTTTTTGTTGCGACCGTATTTTGGCAAGAATCAACGATATTAAAAATGTCTTACCGGTTCCACCGGGTGCATCCAAGAAAAAAAAACCGCCTTGTTCAGCAGCAACAGCCAGCATAATCCGATCATAAATAATTTTTTGTTCTGCTGTCAGTAATGGTTCACTGTTCATGATAATTGTTGCTAAACTTCCATGGTCATATTGATTTTCTCGTTGTAAATCGGTATTGACTAAGTCGGTGGCTGGACGATTAGGTGATGGCATACCATAATGATTAAATGGTAAATTTGAACTAAGAACACATAAATCCTCGATCAAGACCAATGCTTCATTGTACATCTCTGGTGTATAATCTATGTTTTGGCATTGATTTGTTTGTCTAATTCGGTGCAAGATGTCTTCTGTCATACAATTTTTATATTTTTCCCACAAAGTTTGTGCTTGCGAGGGATAACATGTCGCCAAAATAATTGCAAACAACTGACGAATGTTATTCGGTGTTGATGTCAACGCAGCATCAGCAAGCGTTAAGTCCCAATGGTTATCGTCTTCTAGCAATTGCAGTTCACGACATGCATCCTGGTATGTATTGAATACTCGACCATTAGCTGTTCGTAAAAATTCAAAAGACGTTGGTCCGGGAACATTCACCAATAACAAACGTAAATAGAAGCACTCACGTTGCTTTGGATGTACCGTGTAAAGTCTCCCCAATGTCTTAGCTTTGAATATGCCTGTAATGGAAGGATGTGGTTTTCCTTGTTTCCGTGGCTCCCATTTTTTACTGGATTTGTTCCATGTGAAATAACGTGGAACATCACCATACACCAATGTCTTCGCGAATTGGCCAAAAACATCAGGTTTTTGACACAATGTAAAAAATTCAGTTAGAGTCGTTTTCGGAGCTTCGAACGCTCTTTGGAGAACATTTTCTTCAGTGAAGTATACACGTTGACCGTTTTCAAGATGTATTGCCAGATGTTGGACAGCAGGATCTCTTTCGTGGATGGGAAAGCTGAGAATATGCCAAATAGCTTCATTGCTGCTAATGTATCTGCCCATTTGGTATCGTGCTATTTCGTCATTTTTATTTATGTTTTTTACTTCAAATATGGCCAAATCACTGCCTTTGTTTACATATTTACAAATATACTTAATTGATTTAACAGAACTGCAAAGCTCAACATTGATATGAGCTTTGTAAGTTTTTGAAAGTAGTGGTGAGTATGGTACCACCCACTGATTATCAAACTCAACTTGATTTGGAAAGTTCGGCAGTCGCATTGTAAATGTGTGGCCACCATTCTCAGTACTTCTGCGGCGATACATTGGATAACCATCAATATCCGTGATCGTGTCATTCGTATGCGGCTTTGGGAAGTTTTTTTTACATTTTCCATTTTCCATGCACGGTGACGTCATGTTGAAAACACCGCATGGCCCATGGATCATGTGTTTGGTGACAATATCAAATAATTCTTGATCAATTAATGGGTCTGGAATTTCGGCTGAAATTATTTGATCGATTTCTTCAGGGCGGATTCTATCTTTAAGCCAAACCAAAATGTGGGCATGAGGCAAACCTCGCTTTTGCCACTCTATCGTATACAGCCAACAACGTGTGATACCAAAAATTGTATATTTAACAATAAAATCAATTAAGGATTTCAATTTTTGTTTAAACACACGTGCAGTTAAATCATGACGATGAATGGCTTGTTGTCCTGGCAATAGTAAAGTTTGTATCTCTTCCCAATTCGGATTACATGTGAATGTAATAAATAAATCCGGTCGGCCGTAATGACGTACGTAAGTCATCGCATCTTGTATGCATGCATGTTCCGTGCCGTTCCGTATCGACATCTGTCAGTTTTATGACTGAATCTACCAGCATGTTCACCTAATGGTACTTTGTCGGCTTTTATGACGATTTGATAATTGTCATTTTGCAGTCGTGGCGAAACTCTTTTGATCAATTGAATTAGTTGATTGTGATCTTCTAAAAAATTTTCCAATAATATCACAATTGCTCTTTCCTCTGCTTGTTCAATAAAATTATACTGGCACCGAGTCGTCACGCGCTCTTCACAATCGCCCATAAAATAAAAAGGTATCGACATCTGTCAGTTTTATGACTGCCAAATAATAACGGACAAAAAATTAGCGATAAATTAAAATTGCGACTATAATTTGAGATTTAAACTATCCTATCTCTCAAGTGCACATCGAACTGCACATGGTGTTCAAATTTTATTATTAGTCCATTATTTTATTATTAGTCCATTGAGGACAAACATTGTGACACGAGATTTATATATATTAAGATATTGAGGTAAAGAATTTCGCTCACACACTATATATAATGTGTGAGTTTGCACTCAATAAAACCGGCATCGCCATTGATAAGCTATGTCACAGTGAACATGCATATGAAATAAAAGTATTTATTTATTAGTTTTAGGTTAGGTTTTTGACAAGAAGTTAATTTACCATACTTTATTTGAAAACAGCCGAATGTGACGCTAAGAAAAGATTCATTTGAGACATTTTTATGAGTACGAGTGTAAGATTTAGTACTCTCAGGGGAATAAATCCAAAGCACATTTGTCATCGTGCGAACAAAGACGCGACTCTCCCAGCGAAAGCGTTAACCTTACGTCGCGCGCCGAAAATAGAGCGTCCGAGGACCAAAGGCCGCGACGGCGATCGGAAATAGCGGCGGCCCAAGGTCGCTCCCTTGAGGGACGCCCGAATGTCGCGGAGCACTGTGCGCGCGCGCCGTCGGCCCGACACTGCACTGGAGGCGGGCGGGACACAGCGCGCGATCGTGTCGCCGCGCTGGACATTCGCGGAGGCGCATTCATAGGCCGCGCTAAATATATTCTCATTCGCGTGTGTCTATACAGAACGTCCCGAGACCATTCCCGTTAATAAAAACAGCGAATCGGTCCTTCGATTTCTAGTTAAGTTTAATTGTTAAGAAAATATATCAAAATTCATAATACTTTCAAAGAAATACTATGTTAAAGTTTCTATTCTAAATCGTGTAAAACAGCCATGTTTTACACGATTACAAAGAAAAATGAATATCTCATTCATTATAGGTTATATTCGTTACATTTTCACCGTTTTTCATAATTATTGTTTCTTTTTTAAATCATTTATTCACTACTTTAATGAAAGTTTGACCGTATTGCATAAGCGCACAGATAGGTAGGTGAGAGTGAAAGACTTTCATAAAATACAGGCCTGTATTTAAACCAGCTTGCATTACCTCAAGCGATGCAATTATCTGTGCTTTCGGTATTAATTTTTCTTTGAACATTCTGACTATATAATTTGTAAAAATATTAAAAAGCATTCGAATTTTCCAAATGTCAATACTGTCAGATTTTATATATAAGCATTGTAAACTATCGGTGAACGCTTATTATACTGTTATATTTTTGTGTGTGTATGGTGATAAGAATACTACTACTAATATTATTTATGTTCAAAACTGATTTTAGATTAGGCTTTTGTTTAAATACTGTATTTTTGCCAAATGAATTAATCAACTGATGTTAATGCGATCTGAACGTCTATAGATTGGCCCTAATTATATAATTAGTATAGCCGTTGAAACAAAACAGGAGTATTTTGATATTTAAGTATATCTTCCGCAAGGAATAAATACGCTAATTGAATGCAGAGTAAGTTCCAATGATGCGCACATAATGAATTCAGTCGGCCATTTTATTTTGCGTTTGCTACGTAACGTTCTTGAATTTCAGTCAACCCTTTGTTGTTTTGTCAAATATGTGAAAAATGTTAGAATGTGACCCGGTCACATTCTAACATTTAGGCATTTTCGCTGCGCAAGGGTACGGGCGGGTTGATGTGCGCGAGCTGCCGCGCAATATTTGATACAAGTTCGTACAATTGGAGTTCGCCTATCCCCTACTTTGATCCGGCGAAATCTACCTCCGCCCTCCGGCGTGTCGAAAAGAAAAAAATATATAATATTAAATTTAAATATATACAATACGGTGAATTCAAGAACAAATCAACAGAAAGTAAAGTATTAATAATAATGGGGTGTTCATGGTGTTTGTGTGTAGATATGTGTCAGAAAATAGGCGTGTTTGAAGTGGGCGTTATTTTCATGTGAAGAAATGTCCCGAATGAAATTTATTAATGATTTTTGTTAATATATTTACATGTGTCTTTTACAAATTACAATTATTAATGAAGATATGTTATACTATAAGGTATTAATAAAAATAACGTCGGATTTCCAAATACTTTCTTAGTTGTAGCACAATATAACACTGCCTTCCTTAGTACAGACATAGTCTAATAAAGAAGGCAGGGCACAAAATGTAGCAGTGCTTATCACTCCCGTTTCATTTATAATATTCATTTGTAACTGTGATTTATACTACTACAATTCTATTTCTTTGTCAAATTAATTATGTCACAATAAATAAATAAAATATGACGGATAGGTAGATAGTAAATTATTACTATCGTGCTGAACTTACGTCAGATGTCCGCGAAAATAAATTTATGCGCGGACATTAATTCGGCTGTTCCAGGAAACCAATGGCGTCATTTATCTGAATGCATGAATGAAAATTGTTTTTTCGCAGATATATTTATAACTCTATAACATGGTAGTATCTATATTATAAATCGCTAAGAAGCTTTTCATATCTTTGTGTATGCAGAAAGCCGGAACATTATCGAATTCGATTTATACAGAGTGTGTCTAATTGCAGTTTGATACAGCTGTCATTAAGTAGAGTTTATAATACCACCTGTTGTCGATAGAGTGGCTCTGTGAGTAGATCATTTACATCACGCTTTCATTACAGTTACCGCTATAATGTAGGCACAAATGGTTAATAAAGTTCAGTCTTCTTCCATATTCTTGACAGTAGTGACGAGTTTTATTTAAATCCTTATTCTTGACAGTAATGAGTGAGTTTTTTGTATCAACACGACAGTGAACAAATAAAGTGATCCAAGACCATTTCCGAAGATTTAAGGGAGTGGTCATGCTCCCTATTACGCGTAAGAAATTGTATATAAAAATAATTCATGCCCAAATTTATTAATTTTATCAAAGCTCTCGTGTAAATACCATTTTTGCTCACAGGTGCTCCATGAGGCCAGTCAATGACCCCTTGCTAGCGCCCGAACTTATTTAGATTTTTTTTACTCAGAAGCCATGATGAATTTTCATTCATTTCCCATTAATTTATAGGACCCTATCGAAAGTAAATTTTCGTTAAAGGGTTATTTAAATGGCTTTTAGTCTTGAAACGCTGGCTAATGTGGAAATGATACAAACCTACATATTATTAGCGATATAATTAATAATTTAAAAATAATAATATTTATTTATACATTTTACACTAAATATGATACATTAACTTACGTTACGAATTTCACGCATTAATAACGACTTATTCACTTGGTATATATCAACTGCGTTGAATTGTTCATTAACTGCGCTGAGGACTCTACATCGTCGCGTTTTGTGCATGGTTAGTGTTACACCGGATGACGTGGAATAATTGGGTGTTTCTGGAGTATGAGCTATCGAATTTCTGATTAATCACATTATGTATATAGAAACGCCGTGTCAGCGAGGGTACGCCTAAATTCAAGCGTGGTCATCTTATAATGAGAAATTCCCTCAGCGTATGTCGAAAAACTTGAAAATGTTCGTAAATTTAGACGTATTAACTATAGTTTTTGAACATTTTTGATGCGACTAATATGAATCCTGAATATTGCGGTGACCATAGTCTAGTAAAAAAGGCAGGGCACAAAATGTAGCAGTGCTAATCGCTCCCGGTGGATTTATAACTGTAACTTGTAACTGTGATTTGTTCTACTAAAATTCTATTTCTTTGTCAAATTAATTATGTCACATTAAATAAATAAATAAATAATCAAAGTATTTTTAAAAAACTCAGTTGAGTTTGCATCTTCATGAGATCGATTTTAAGATTTTGATAAAATGTATGGGCTTTTTATTCTAAGGGCCTAGATAAATATGCCATATTTAAACGATATTTATTATATTTTTTCTGGGTATATATCTATAGAAACGTGAGTTACAATACTACGGGTGTACGGGGGGGGGGGGGTGTACGGGGGGGGGGGTGTACGGGGGGTATTTCTACATATAGAGAAATGATGTAGTAAACTGCTGAAATATCGGCTTTTTAAATAAATGTGCGACTCACCAGTAGCCGAAGAAATTGGCGAGGTCACCGCAGTCCACGCCGGCGAGGCCGTCGCGTTGCAGCTTGCTGATGAGCGGCGGGGTGACCTCGTCTGCGATGCCGCTGTCCACGTCCTCCTCCTCTCCCGAGGAGGGCTCGTCTCCGGGATCCCCGCCCTCGGGGGCGAACACGCTCATCTCGACACTCACCGATTTGCGTCACCGCAAGTCGACCGACAGTTCTCGATCACTTCAACTTGTGCATCATTTCACATTTCTAAACACAAGCTCGCTATAAAATAAATATATTTTCTAGCTATAAAATACTTTGATCACTTCTTTAATTCGCTTCCACTATGTTATTAAAATAACTTTGGGTCTGTTCTGAGATCTATCTGTTCATTAATTTAAAGTGCTCTGTAGTCGCGTCGAATCCTTGATTTAAAAGAATGTGTGCAATTGTATAATGTAAGTTGGCATTTTCCTAGGATACACGCCTGTATTTAAACCATCTAAAGTACAGTGGCTCCATTTTTCTATGAAATATTCAGAATACACTCAGATAACAAATTCTTTGTTAGATTTAGTATTTTTTTTTATATTATAAATCTTTAACAATGTCAAATTTCCATAATTTGACTGTGTGGGTAGAATAAAACAATTATGCAGCTTTAAATTTCGGTAAAGAGTGTACTACAGATTGTCCCAGAACAGTTTGAGCATCCTTGGAGCAGGGAAAAGGCAGCTAACGCAAATTAAACGAAAACTGTTTTTTGCTGATAAAAATTTGGTAAGAAGTGATAGAGCTCCAATAGCTTCAACTTTTATGAGAAATTAGGTTTACTGATATTTTTCTGTGTAGTGCCTGATAAACGTGTAACAGTATCATATTACTTATTCATTTAACAGATTTCCCAATGTACAGATTATAATTAAAGTAAAAACAAAATTAAACTACCAAATGAAAAACAAACAACATTAAAAACAAAAAACAATAACATGAAACATACCATGCTAAAAAATTAAAATAATGCCTCCAGGCAAACATTAAAAAATAAATAATTCACGCTGATCTTACAAAGGTGTGATAAAGAGGAGATTTTTAACCCCATTGGGCGAACAGACAAAGATATCAATCTCCGCGGAAATGGAATTTAATAATTCGAATGCTCTCCCAATCGGACTATACTTGTATACGTCGGTACGACATGCTAACCGCCTAAATAGCCTGTGCTTCCGTGCTCTAGTGAAACGGTCCTTAATAAAGAGGGACCTCCTCTGAACGGGAATCTAAAATTACGGGATTCTCGTTGAAACCGCGAATAACCTTATAAAAATAAAACAAAGTATGTATTTGTCGCCTAAACTCGAGTGTGTTAAGGCCTAACATCGCTAATACAAATGCTGATGGATACATATCGGGAAACATTTCTGGATAATATCCATACCTACGGAGATAAAGGTATCTAAGGAACCTCCTCTGAATAACCTCCAGGATATTACAGTAAGTAACCATATTACAGTCATGAGGACTCCAGATAATGGAACTATACTCCAATATACTCCTCAATATTACTGCGAAGGTTACCCGGGTACTGCGTCGTCAATAGTTCACCCTCTTTTAGAGCGACATTTTCACCATTGCGCAAGACTTTCCTCGGAAAGTTACGGTCGGATGGGTCAATGTTCTGCGCATGGAGACCACCGAAATAGAACGGGAATGGAGCCAACGTGACACACGACACCCATCGCAGACCGAATGCTCAGCCCCTTGAAACAGCATGGACACAAAGCAAGACCTAACCTAACCTAATTCATGTGTAGCAAAGGTATTTATTCTTCTGTTCTGAATTTGGTTTATCCAAACTAACCACCAGAAAGCCTTCAAGGAATAGGATGGAAGCTTTCCGAGTTTTAATAGTACAAAATAAGTTGGAACACCAGCACACTCCAAAGGAGTTAGATTGAGAAGTGTGAAAGAAAATCATCTACAGAGATGATTTTCATGGGTACAACGATCTTTTAAAACATATAGATACGGCATGTCATACAAACCGGCTTGTGAAAACGCGACACCGACGATTACTTGGCGTACTTGGCGTGGTGCGTTTTTTACCCTCAGTTGCCATGTTAAAAGATCGTTGGGTAATACCCATGATACACCTAGTAATCTAGGCGCATATGCCATGAGATATGTTTCCTTCGAGTGTAGAGAAACCCGAAACATAAACCTACCTAAATCAGGGGGTAACGACTATTCACTCCTAGTTATTAAAGGCTTTGGTTGACCTTGCGATAAAGGCATAAAAAAGTATCCTTGGTAAACATACCGTCACATCGCAATCAACGCTTACCTTCTAGAAGAAAAACAAAATCTCAACCATAGAGAACACTGTTTAGGCTCCTATTAGACGACATTGAAAATTACACATAAGGTTATGCATCAAAGCTCTCTGCAATAAAACGCAATCAGCCTTGAGATAGAAATTTTGCTCACATATGACGAAAAAAAAGTATTTTCCACAACACTCTTCCCAAAATTAAAAAGAAATTAAATGTCTATGCATAACACCCTGATAGCAAACTACATTGAAGTAGTTAAAATAACCAAAAACAGAATCATCAGAATCAGATATGCCCAGTGGCCGACAAATATATTGTGTTTCATTTCGCGCATAGTGACAGCGTTGATTATTGCCAACACTCTTCTGCAGAATAATTCTGTCTCTTTCCATTATCGATTTCTATATTTTCTATATAAATACCTATGTGTAATTTGACCAAGTAATCAGTTCCGATAATCAGACAAAGTAAATTAATATTATGGAAATCCGGTTGATTAACTAGTGTAACAAGTTAACGCGTTATATATACTTATAAGACAGTTCTTGCGACTCACAGTTCGGCCCTGCGGGTAGATGTTTGTCCCTTTGTAGCATGGTCAACAGAAAATTTGAATTCATAACATTAACATATGACAAACTTATAAATATACAGCGGGTAAAAAAAAACCGATCTCTGTTCGACAATAAATGGTGTTCGTTTCGGGATTGCTTCAATTTTTAACTTTCAACTTAAGGCAACGGTAACCCAATATCAGTATATTATCAGGTTTTTTTTGCTACACGGTTCGGTACCTGAGTTGTAGGGCTATTCTACCAAATTCAACTGTTCTGTGTTCGTTGGACAACCGTGTTGTTATCTGCTAAAATGGTCATATTTTCGAAAATTCTGGAGAATCTAAAAATGACAGCTTATTAACGTCGAAAATCATTTCAAAGGAACCTTAGAAGCGGGTACCAAGAATATTGAAATCCTTAGTACATAGTTTCCTTACAATTATTTATTACTTGCTTATTCCTTAATTATACTATGGTACGCTTTAAAAAATTGATTAACTCAATTGCGAATTGTATTTTAATGTATTTTTTGACCTTTGCCAATACCCAAGTTCGCTAACCTAACCTATCAAAACAAAGATTTAAACACATTCCCCTCATCGCACACTAACTAACGACCATAACTCAATCCAGCACAAACACGCATCCGGATGTGTTTTATAACTGCGCCAGTATATTTATACCAGTTTACCTTTTAAATAATATTTTCAATACTGTAAGTTTTTCATAAGGCGCACAATTTAGCTAGGTGAGAGTTGAAGGCCTTCATAAAATACAGCGCTGTCTTTAAACCAGCTTGCATTACGCTCAAGCGATTTGGTGCGTTTCGGTATTAAATTTCTTTAAAACTCAACAATTTGTTTGAAAGATTTCAATCTCTATAAAAATATTTAAAAAATTGTTCCGAATTTCTTATTTATTTATTTATCTTTATTGGAGAAACCAACAATTTTACATAGTACACACACAACAAAAAAAATACATTTGATTGATCGATAAAAACTATGTAATACTAAAAATAGATTTCTACTAACAAAAAGTATTAAAGTTAATAACAAAAATAACAAAACCATTTTATATCTACTTACACGAATTTAGAACAGCTAATTTGGCCTATTATTTTTTACACAATAAATCAATTCTTAATGTCAATACTGTCAGGCTTTTAAATAATGTTAAATATAATTACAATTTAACTATAAATATAAACTTAGTAGCTATTTAATATGCTTTTGAACTCCTGCTGCTGTCCCTACTAAAACACCGTAATTTAAAGCAGGTAATTAAAAGCTCTACTTTTTAAATAGAGAAAATAAATGAATTAAAGTTGGAAGATTGGATAAATAGATGATGGGTTTAGTGGGTACAATGTTTTAACGCGTACCTCATACCAAAAGAGTGGAAGACCTGCACAGCGTCCCCGCAGGACCGCTGCATTCGGCGCGCGGAAGGCGTCTCCAAGGGGGTTGGGTGTTGCAATATTGTGCGATAAATCATCTTGTTGGTCTGTGCATTTTTTCACGGGTTTTCATCACTTTCATACTTAAGGATTGTATCAAATTAGTCGAATTTAAAAATATATATACATATAACCTAAAAATCTTAAGACGAGTACACATTGAATTGAGAACATCCTACTTATTAAAAAGTAAAAAATCGCCCACATTAACGCCGAATCCACACAGATGATTTAATATTAATTTTTAACAAAAACAAATATACTACCCGCCTACTAAACAGATATTAAATAAATATTTGAAATATTTTTTTTACTTCAAATAATATACTTTCAGTCACCAACCTCCGTTCCACGCTTAAAACGCAACTGATAAAGTTCTATTTAGAAAATAAACCTCGGTTTCATAGTAATCGAACACCAATTTCCCCGTTCACGCGCATCGACTCACATCGTGAACGTTCTTAAAGTCACGACGAGCATCACCGACAAAAACGCCACTGACAGAAGGATCAAATCGAAATTCCACCCATCACAGGGGTCCGCGTTTAAATGTTTACACGTTACACACAAATGCCGCCTTTTAAAACTTCTGCACAATTCTGCAGCTACGATTTGTTAATGAAAAATCGTTCAGATGAGAGCATATAAGCAGTTCCCCAGCAGAAAATACTGAATTCGTAGTCACATTTACTATACAGGTTGCTCCAGAATGTTTTGGCAAAACTTGAAGGGGTTGAAATGGCGAATAAGCACAGTCCAGTTACGAAATACAAAAATACATCGAAAATACCGAACCTTATAAAAAAGACGTTGAAGAATGAAATTAACCCTAAATAACGTTCGAAGCCCAACTATTGAACACCTTTAATAATGCTCGACCGTTCTGGGACACCTGTGCACTCATCCTTAAACTGCGCGCGACCCTGAATGGATCTCATCTGTCATCGTGTGGATGTCATCATCATTGACATCCTACGCACAGTCGCGAGCATAACGACCGCTCGTAAATCAACACGAAATCGCGTGGCGTCATAAACCTTCAACGACGCGAACCGCGAACATGCTGCACAATCGCCTTCGGGGCGAGTGACTCTTTTGTACTTGACTGTACTTATCAGCTAGATCTGCGGCTTTTTGCTTTACTACTCAGTAAACAAGGATTTGTGACAAGCAAAACTTATGCACAAACGGTCATCCCCAAGTCGGTGAGGTTAAAATAAACCAATACTTATCCAGCCACTCATTTCTATAACAAACTGCCAGAGAAATACATTTAGCATTTTTAAAAAAGAGGTTAAGAAATTACTTTTAGAAAATAATCCATACAGTTTTGTAGATTTTTAATTAATAGTATTCTCTTTTTAGTTTAAATTATATTTTTGCAAATTTCCCGTTTAGGTACTTTATTAGTTCTCGTTAACTATTTATTTTTCTGACTCGTTAAATTATTTTTTTTTATTTTCTTTTTAGACAATCTATCAGTGCAATTCTATTTTATTATATTCATCATTTATTTTTGTTACCACATTGTTGTGTGTTATAAGTTATTATGTCATTCATATGTACCTACATTTTTGTTATTCTTGGAAAATAAATCTTATCTTATTTATTCAAACATTTAGAAATTTGACGCTTACAACTCAATATATCAATCTTATTATTATTATTATTATTAGAAAGTTTATTATACACATTATACACTCTGTATAACTAGGAGTTTTGGGAGTAATCACTTTTGCATACGGGCAGATGAAAAAGCTATTTTTGTCTAGTAAACAGAGTTAGTTCCATGCAATTGACAACATTATTTAAGATTTTCTATAAATACAATAAGTCAGAGATAATTAATTCTTCTATCTGAAAAACTTCAAATAAGTTATATATTTTTCAAATTCAAATACAGTCAAGTGCAAAATAATCACGCTTTGCATAAGTAAATAAGTAATTCTACATAAGTAAAAATAAGATCCTTTAGATACTATACTACCATGTCTAGTAAAAAAAACATAGTTAAATAATAAGTGTACTATTTAACATTTTTTAAATTTTAATTTTGCGCGTGCACCTTTAGTTTCACTTTTAATATTTTATTTATAACTGAAAGAAACTAAAATGAATCTATTAAATAATGATTGAAATATTATTTTAATTGACGATGAGTGTGAGTTACGGAAATATTTAAATTGAATTAATTATTGGTGATCCAAAAACTGTGTTTTTTTCCATAGATATTAAATACTGAACGGGAATAAAAAATATGTTTTATTATTTCTATTTTAAATCCTTCGGAGGCACCGCGAATGCTAAAAAATAAGTTTTTTTAAGGTATTACAAGTTGACATATTATGGTATGGTCATTTTGGGACCTGTTGGTATTTTATTTTTGATGTCCGTTAGAATACTGATAATAGGGATTTGAAATATGACAATAGGGATTTGAAAGATATCACAAACACACTACCTATTTAATATAATTTACACTTGGATCTGCTAATCCTAATAATTATGTTAAACAATGAATTGGTGTTCAACACCAACTGGTGGTGTTTATTTTTTAACAATTGACTACGCAACTATTGTGCTGTCATTAAGAGGACGAAGTTTAAATTTGACAGCTGTAAAAAATATTTCACGGCAACAGCTGGCACAATTCAAAATAACTTCAAACGCGGAAGTTCTAAATTCGAATTTGGTTCCTTTTTAGTCGCGCGCGCGGCCGGCGGCGTCGCGGGGTTTTTCTTTTTTTTCCGAATAGTTTCAGTCGATCGCGGTATCGAGTGCGGACCGGTATCGAGTACTGCGGTACTGCGGATAGACGACGTTAGACAATCCGCCTCTAGTGCGCGCAGTCGCTCGGCTGTTTTATTATTAAACTCGGGCGCGCGCCCATCCAGACGCGGGCAACATTTTCAGCGACGCCCCTTATAAATTAGATTTTATTTCTACATCTATTTGTGTTACTGTTTATTATTTGTTATGTTTGTTATTGGGACGAATCCAATTGACGTCGATGTGGAATGAATTGTAAAGCGGAAATAGTATTAACAATCAATTAACTATAGTGGTTTAATATTAATATAATTATATAAAATTTATGTATTTGAAATGTATTGGGCCGACGTAATGAAACAATGTTAACATTGCAATAGACGATTTAATACTGGCGAGTTACGGCATAGCTAACCGCATCTCATATCTACACTACATCTTTCCCACACATATTTTACTACAAGACATAATTTGATCTTATGTATTTCATTTCACACTACATTAGACGTGTGGGTAAGGCATGTAAATATAACATTTGAGAAGTGGCCACTTCCCTCTCACTAGTGTTTTCTATCTGTTCCGAAGGTGCAAACCTCTATATTTGAGGTTGGAGACTGCGTCAAGACTTCCAAGCTATTATCGGCCCTCGCTTCGCTTATACCGCCTGCGTCATTAGCTAGATTAGATATAAAATCGCCTGAAAAGATAAAAGATAAAGACACAATCTTTGAGAATATTGAAAAATTTACAAAATGTTACTTATTAAATTTTTGATAAAGCGTAGGATAGCGAAATATTTATAAAGATACTAAGGAGGTTCAGGTTTAAACCCAGCGCTGAGCTTTATAAAAATGCATTTTCAAAATCTCTCTTTAGTCTAAAATATTGTCAAATATTATTTATTTATGAAAGTACAAAACAGCGATACAGGAAGATAATTCTCTAATACTATATTTACATGGCCAAAAAATGTACCAATTATGCATATGGTTGAAAACATTAATTAAATCAAATCTTAAATAATGTGTACTGTGCGTGGAGTGAGTGTGGTGTCATTTGTGGCATGGCATGTTTGCGCGCGTGTGTGCGTGTGTTTGTGTGTGTGTGTGATGTATCTGTGTGTGTTATTATGTAACTATCAATTAGATGAAAGATGAAAAGGATCATATTTTAACAAAAAATATTGGACAATGGTGATGATTTTATTTCGTCCTCATATTTGGTTAAAAAATATTTTATTTATGTCATCGACAAGAACATCGAATTAACGAGTAGAATGACCAATTATCCTAGCCGCAGTTCTCTTCGCGAGTTGCGTGCGTCGAAATGCCCCGGTGCAGGAAATGTTCAAATTTCCCCCGGCCTATGCGAACTTCTCCGAGGCGCGGGGAATAATTTCTAACCTGGCCACTTCTCCGATTTCGCGAACCGCCGGTTGCGCGCGGCCGCTGCCCTGGGAGCTATTTGGCCGGGTGTCGAGCCTATTATTAACAGGCCTCAAATGAGATGGACGAACTGCAGTCTGCGCTATCCGACTAAACTTCAATTGCATGCATACATTCGTCGCTCTGATCGTAAAACTATACGAACGTACCTACTAAAAACTACCGTTCATGTAGTAAGGGGGCGTTCATATAGTACTTCATTTAAAATTGGGGGGGATGATGGTAATATGACGTAGGAGAGGGGTGAGTCTTTACCAGATTGACGTCATCCTTACGAAACGAAAAATAAACAGATATTTTTTTAGTTAAGCTGTAAATGTGTCTAAGCTCGCAATAACAAATAATATAAATTAAAGTTATCGTAACTAAGCGTTCGTATAACAGATTTATATAGGACGGTGTTTTTTTATGTCAAATATGGTTCTTTTTTTTAGCAATGTAGAAAAACTATTCTATAGACAACGATATGTACTTTGTAATGCAGTCCATGGAAATGACGTCAGTTTTTGCGAGTGGGGGGGGGGGATTAGATAAAGTCGATAGGATAGGGGTATTTACCCGAATGAATATCCCAGGTATTTACCCCGAATTATAAATACATAGGTATTATATATGTTTCGAATGATCATACCATTTCGACACCACAGTCCAAAACACACCAGTAGATAGGCGAGCGACACCCGAAGGGCGGAAAAATTATGAACGAAGCGACCTACCCGCAGTGTCACAGACACGAGTCGCCCGGGTGCCATCCAAACCGCCCAGGGCGGTTCAAATCCGAAAGGGCATGAGAAACAAAAAAAATTCCTAACAAATTTGACAATTCAATTTTAAATGTTTTTCGATATGACGCCGTCATTAGGAATTTTGGGAAATTATTAAAAAGTGCTGGTAATATCTCAAAAGCTGTGGGACTTTTTGACATTTGCTTATACAAAGCCCCACAGCAAAATGCAAATGTGACTAAATAGGTTCCAAACCAAATGACCTCTTTTCTCATTATATAAAAATATGTTCCAAATTTATTTAGTTAGTTATTTAGTCACAGATTTCTGTGACTAAAGCTAAACACAAAATTATTAACGATATATTTTTTAAAAAATATTAACTATAAAAAAATATAAAAAGTCAGTCGCCTTGATTGCCCTGAAGTTTTTTCTTCAAAAATCGATTTTATTCATTCGCAACACAAAAAAAAATATTTTTGTTCCTTTAGATGAGGATGCTTTCTTTTACTTTGGGTCATCCGTGGCACAGCGAGTTATTTTGGGCCGAACAACGAATCCAATAAGTAAAACACAAGTCATAAAATAGCGCTATTCGTTTAAATGACACTATTAATCTAGAGCAACGAATAGCAGCGTTATTGAAGTTGACTTATAGCGCAGAAATCGCGTTCATTCACAGCCATGGCTACATACTTACGTTCAACGAAGTCGCTTCGCTAGTAATTTATTACCAAGTTACAGAGATGGACACCGTATGGTGCATGCACGCTGTTATTTTACAACCGTTTAAGTATTAGGCTATTTTGAAATAGCGTGTAACGTAACCTCAGTTATCGCGTTAACGCCCACTGCTAATGTGGATGACGTTTCTCACGTGTAACAAACGCTCATCATACGGGATAAAATTGCGGTATGCATGCGTGCATCAAATTAAATAGCACGATCATAGACTAATGAAAAGTCAACGTGCGGACCTGTTCGCCAGTGATTTAGATAATTTTATCTACATATATACCTGTGAAAACATGTTCAACCAATATAACATTAAAACAGAATCAGCTGATGATGATATAATACAAACAACTTCAAGGAACGCTATTGCAGAAAACACGTATGCTAATAGTGGCCACGGCTCAAAGCTACTCGGGGAAAATGCTTCTTTAAATGTTAAGTGCGAATTCTATGATAATAAACTGATTGATTCAAAAGACATCTTGACAAGAATTGACAATCACCATGATTGTAAAATAATGAATGTGCTTAATACAGGTGTCGCGACTTTCGTCAAAGCACAAACATACGAGTCTATACCATCTTTTAAAGTAGAAACCATACCCAGTATAGGTGATCAGTCGGAAAGTGAATTAACTGTTCATTCAGATATTAAAAAGTTCACGTGCAGCGAGTGCAATAAATCGTTTACTCAAAGAGGTAGTCTAAATGTGCACATCGATAGTGTTCACAGAAATATTAAAAAATACTTATGCAAAGAGTGTAACAAACCTTTTACTCAAAGAAGTCACTTAAAGACACACATCGATTGTGTTCATAGTAATGTTAAAAATGTCATGTGCAGCGAGTGTAACAACTCGTTTGCTACAAGGGGTAACTTGAAGAGGCATATCGACACTGTTCATAGAAATATTAAAAACTTCACGTGCCGTAAGTGCAATACCTCGTTTACTCAAAGAGCTCATCTAAACGTTCACATCGAAGCTGTTCATGAAAATTTAAAAAAGTTCATTTGCAGCGAGTGTAACAGTTCGTTTGCTAAAAGAAGTATTTTGCAGAGACACCTCCGTAATGTTCACAGGTGTATTAAAAAATGCACCTGCAGTGAGTGTAGTAACGTATTTATTGAAAAAACCCACTTGAATATACCCATTTGCACTGTGCACAGAAATATTCAAAAAATTATATGCAGTGAGTGTAACAAATCGTTTTCTGAAAGAGATAGCTTGAAGCGACACATACATACCGTTCACAGAAATATAAAAAGGTTTATTTGCAACGAGTGTAACAGATTGTTTGCCGAAAAAAATAGCTTAAAGAGACACATCCGTACTGTACACAAAATGATTAAGAATTGCATGTGTAGTGAGTGCACTAACTCGTTTACACAAGGGTGTCACTTGAGTGTACACATCGATACCATTCATGGAAATATTAAGAAGTTCTCTTGCAGCGAGTGTGACAATTCGTTCGCTCAAAGAAGTAGCTTGCAGAGACACATTAATACTGTACACAGAAATATTAAAAGGTTTATTTGCAGCGAGTGTAACAAAACGTTTGCTGAAAGAGACAGCTTGAAGAGGCACATTCGCACTGTCCACAGAAATATTAAAAAATGCACGTGCAGCGAATGTATTAACTCGTTTAGCCAAACAAGTCACTTCAGTGATACAATTCATTACTGTTCACAAGATTATTAAAAAGTTAATTAGTATAATCCATACAGTGAGTTTAAGAAATTATTAACATTAAACGGTTGGGTTTTAAAACGGTGGTTTAAAGTATCCTTTAGTGGTATAACATTTCGTTAAAATCTAACTAAAATCCAGCTAATTAGCCCTACGATTTCATACATGATTACGTATTGATGTCATATAAAAAAATCATCATAATTTCTGAACACAAAAATTTACGTGACAAACCGTTTGTTATGCGTCCGCTAATAGCCCTTACCTTGGTAAGGGCTATTCTACCTAATTCAACTGTTCTGTGTTGGGAACAGGCCAAACCAGGTTAAAAATAAATTGAAAGACTACTATTTAGAAACAGTTATTATTTATACATTAAATAATTATTATGAAAACATTTAAATAAACAAATAACAGCACTTGTGTCGTATAAGGTTTTATTGTTTTACTTTTATTGATATCTATTTAATATGTATTAATATCAGTTATCGAAAGGATTATTTTTGTTTGTAATAATTACCCACAATTCATATCTGACCTAATCAAAGTAAAGGTTCAATTGCCTGCTAATATAAACCATCTCCTCTGCTGTAACTCTATAAGCGTTTACAAAGTCTTGGCTAAATTCATTACTCTTAACATTCTCTCCATCTAGGGTTTCTTTTCTTCCCTAGAAACCCTAAATCTATTTTACTTGTTCTTTAATATCCCGCATGTTTGTTCTATGTATTTCTTCCCCATGTGTTGTTAATTGTGATTGTCCTATTATAGATCTCAAGTAATCAGTTAAAAAAGTTAATCAAAGTGTACCTTGGCTAAAATCACTCAAACCTGGGTGGATAGCCAGAAAATTAATAAAAGAAGAAGAAGAAGATGCACTGTGCCTGCACTACTGTCAAGCAAGACACAAGTGTCAGACGTCAGTCAGCTGTCAGATCACGGCTGCCTTGTTTCGAAAGCCGCAACAAACAACTTATAAATTAAATAATTTTATAGACATCTTCAAACTAACTATGGCCCTAAAAGGAATCAAAGTGTTGGAGTTCGCCGGCTTGGCCCCGGCTCCATTTTGCGGGATGGTGCTCGCTAACCTCGGTGCGTCCGTTACCATTATCGAAAAGGTATGTCAACTTATTTTTCTTAATTGCTTATAAATTCGCGTTATTCGTGTTACAATATCTATTATCTTTTTTCGTTGAACAACGGCTTGTTTCAGTTTTCTTTAGAAATTCCTTATTTTTTTATTAGTACTCTCGTAATCGCGAAACGTTTGTAATTCTGTTTAATATTTGTTTTTTTATATAGATCAACCTCCTGAAAGGGCGGTAGTGATTTTAAATACATTCTGTATGCAAGCCCGTAAGAAGCGAGGCATACCAGTATCTGGACATTAAATAAAACGATTAACCCCGTGCAGATTAACTGGTGCCTCCTCTGGAGGAATCATCTCATCTAGCTTTCAATATATATTTGTAAGGAACCTATGAAAGATCATTTCTATGATGATCCCTTGCGAGGATGTCGGACATTGGTTTGACACCTCTATTTAATGACTTTTATAGCTCTTCTGTACATCGAATGCGTCCAATATAATTTCTTGGTTGTTTCTTTTCAAAAATATTGAATAATGTCAAAATTAAATGTCTTATTAGCCTAATAAAAAAGATACATTATTTAAAAGAATAAATAAATCTTAAATTACATTACCGAACTACATTGGCTGTAGTTGAAGTTAGTTTTATTTACCTTATCATTTGAATTGCGATGAAAGACGAGGAGTGTTGTCAACCATCTAAAAGCTATGCTAGAGGAAAAGAGGAGGAGGTATTACATCCGAAAAGAAAAGAAAGATGATATAATTCACTAAGTGGTAGCACCATGTTTTTCTGCCCATACCCATACCTGCTCATGTTCTAAAACATGTTGGTCAGTGAAGTAGATGCGACAACTCACTTCGGCAACTGTAGACTAGCAAAGATTAGCCGACATGTTTAATTTGTACCATAATGAGGCAACTAGTATACCAAGTCCGAAAAGTGATGTTTAATATAAACACCACCAAAAAATAAAATATCTTGAAAATAATGGTTTTAATTTTGTTTTTATATCTCTGATACAACCCGAGTTATTGAATTTAAAATCATGCATGGTTTTCAGCGCTGACGTCACAACGGCTACTCTTTTGTCCCATGTTTTTAGTCCAGTACGAGCCGCAAGATTGATCGGATACATGACGTTAGCAGTTGTGAGTCATCACCGAACGTTCAAAAACTAGAACGTTTTTAATACACCCAACTTTGAGTCTATAGCATTGTCTAATTTTAAGGTATCGAAAAAATGATTTCACCGTTATTGTATTTTTTTTTTGAGTTTTTCGAGAAAATAAAAAATCAAGCTATCACCTAATTTTAGACGTAATATGGACAATTATTCAAAGATTATAAATATGTTAAACGGCTGGATCCAGCTGAAGAATGATTTTTCTGTTCATCGGCTCTTCATTACTGCTTATTGTGGGTAAATTTGTATCAATGTTTTCATGACGTAGGTAACTAGAAAATAAAATTTATGAAATACCTACCATAAGATATATGAATATTTGGGCAATGAAATGAATATCATTATTTTTGATAATATTTTCAATGATTTTATCATCGTTAAGATGATTAATCAATTGTCCCGCAAATCATTTTTAACTCTTGGTTTCCTGTTTCTCATTAAGCAGGGCGATACTACTTTTGTGGATTCGAGGGTCATGTAGTATTTGCCGGACAGTATGTATTAAAAAATGTTTTCTTTTCCAGATGACTCCAAACGTCGTGGATGTCCTGTCGAATGGAAAGCGTTCGATAGCTATTGACTTGAAAACACCGCGAGGAGTTAAAATAATAAAAAAGCTAGTTTGTCAAAGTGACGTCCTCATAGAGCCATACCGACCCGGAATCATGGAAAGACTGGGACTCGGACCGGACATTCTAATGAAAGAAAATCCACGTTTGATTTACGCCCGACTCACCGGCTACGGGCAGACGGGTGAACTATCGAGAGATGCCGGACATGACATTAATTACGTCGCCATGTCCGGGATCCTATCCTGCTTGGGGCGCAAGGACTCAAAGCCGTTTCCGCCGGTCAATTTACTGGCCGACTTCGCCGGCGGGGGTTTGATGTGCGCATTTGGTATAGTCGCTGCATTGTTCGAACGGTCGAATTCCGGCGCAGGGCAAGTTTTGGACGTCAGCATGGTCGAAGGTGTTGCGTATCTCGCCACTTGGTTCTTCAGTATCGCGAGGTCATCCCTGTGGACCGGTGTGCGCGGGGCGAACATACTCGATAGTGGATTTGCCCGATACGACACTTACGAAACGAAAGACGGGAAGTATATGAGCGTCGGCGCAATCGAACCGCAATTCTACAGCTGCTTCATTAAGATTCTTGGCCTGTCAGAAGACGAAATTAAAAATTTTAGCCAGGAGGAATTAAAATCGACATTTTCTGATATATTCTCCAAACGGAGTCAAGAATATTGGAGTGCGGCCTTCAAAGGCACAGATTCTTGCGTTGCACCCGTACTTTCGATTGAAGATGCTTTCAAAAATCCTCACAACGTGGCGAGGAATACTTTTACCCTTGATCATGATAAGAATATCACTGCAAATCCAGCTCCGAAGTTCAGCAGAACCCCTTCTTTGTCTACCTTGGATAAACCGTGTCCGAAACTGGGCCAGCATACAAAAGAGATTCTTCAGGAATTGAAATATACTTCTGAAGAAATTTCTCAGTTACAAGAAAAAAATATTGCCATCTTACATCCTACATCGCAATTATAGTTTACTGGAGTGTATTTGAATTGATTTCGACGTTTCGGAGATAATCACACGTTCCGTTCAGTCATTCGACATGTCCGTCTCATACACACTAATGACGGGTGCTGTTGCAATGTTTCATTCGGTTTCTTTACCAGTACCCGACATTAATTCGTATTGGATGGACATGTCGAACTTACCCCTGAAGACGGGATGGCATATATTTGTCTAACGGGATTACGCTTTAACTCTTTTAAAATGATAGTTGGACGATGCAGGTGAATTTTACCATCTATAACCTTTTCAAATTGAGTGGCCTTTGTAAAAACTAGCTAAATGTAGACCAAGCAATTTAGCGATGCCGTGCAGGTCCCGAAATGACGGGCAACAGATTATTAAGGAACGAGTTGCGGATGCTAAAGTCGCCATCTCGAAACAATTGTATTCTTACCGTACCAGAAACACTAATTCTATTTACATAATTAAGCTAAATACAAGGTTAACTGTAAAAATATGGGCCCGAACTAAAAGTCCATATTACTCTTTTGTCGGGAATTCTTCACACAATTCACAGCAATTCTTTCAATATAAAAAAAATTAACAAAAACATCTTGGTAATAAAAATATTCATATCCATAGACAACTTTTAAATTTGCAAAAGTTACATTTTGTTCTCTGACATCTGTACAAAAACGAAACGAACGTTTTGATTCGATAGAACTAGAAATTTAACGCTATTGGATTGTGTTAACGTTTCATAATAATATTGTAATATAATGTTAATTTTTTGTAATATACTATCTTTACAAATGTTTAACTAAGGAGTGAAAATTGGGATACATTTTTTATAAACATTGTATTCGTACATACACAAAAATAATAATAGATAATTGCGTTGTTTATTATGCTTAAAAATAGGTACCTACATGAAATATTATGTCAAAATAAAGTTTCATACAAGTCAATATGAAAGTGATTTGTCTCATTTCCATTTATTTCATCCAGGCAATCACATTATTTATCAAGGTGAAGGTCAAAAAGGTCTAATTTTAAATTAGTCAACACTCAAAATAAAACGTTTTTATGAAAGATTATTTTTTTTCCAATTTGCCCCAGAATTGCTTAATAAAATCATTATTTTCTCATTTTTTTAGCGCTGATTATTATACCAAATTTATTTTTACGTTAATTACGTTTGATCATTTGTTTTTTTCTATACATTCCATTAAAGAATGTTTATGGTATTATGGAAATTTTGCTTCTTGAATGACTTGAGCGGGAGTCTTCCTGATGGCATCCCACCTAGTAGCAGGGGAGCCCGCTGTTGTCCCCCGCTTCCTGGATGTCTCCGAGGGACTCCATGCCGTTACAACTATTTGTTTGTCCTACGTGAATTTCGCAAGCTTCTTTTAGCCGCAGTTCTGGTTAACCTGTGAAAAAAATGTGAGTGCTGGGACTCACGGCTAAGATGTGTAAACAGCAGCGACCGTCTGAATGAATGGGGGAATTGAAAATTTAACAAGGACAAGATGTGCTGAGATCATCTCCGAAGACTTAATAATAAACGTGTTTATTTTCACGAGTGAGAAATTGTATAAAAAAGTACAAAAACAATTCATTCCCAAATTTACAATTTTTATTAAAGCAATGGTATAAATTGCCTTCAGGATGCTGACAATATCTCGTAACCTTGTCGCAAGCGAATTAGCTGGCGTTTTTATTACTACCATGTAAAGTTCTCGAAAACCACGATCATGTTTCAAATCGTAGGACCAATTTGCCGGATTTTTTAATTAGGAATGCTCTTGGTACATCCTGTATATTGATGTTTCATTTATTTTTATTCCAAATATTAAATGACAGTTACTTAGTAATTCAATACCAGCCAACCTTCCAGACCAGTAGTACACTCTCTATAAGGTAGGCCCTTACGACCGATGTAGTATCACTGTTACCAAATCAAAATTCAGTTTAGCCATTCTTCGGGGTCCCGGTATAGATGTTTACACATCAGAAATAGAAACTTATACAGTCTTATGATATATTTATTCATTTTATTGAAACGTTAAAAAAAATGTATAGATATTACATACGAGAGAGTTTGTATGGCAATTGGGTAAAAATGATTGTTATTTAAGTTTTACATTCCGAAGGAACATATGTCACAATATTTTACACGAAAGAGGACAGGTGAGAGTTAAAAATGCATTTTTATAAAACTCAGCGCTGGGTTTAAACCGACATCCTGCGCTCTCAAGTACAGGACCTCTTTAGGACCTTTGTAAATATTATGCTATCCAGCGCTTTATCAAAAAAATAATAAATATTTCTATATTATCAAAGATTGTGTCGTTTATCTTTTCAGGCGACTTGCCGCTATTAAAAAACAATCATCAAATATAAGTCAAATCTAAAACAGATACTCGTAGCTAAAATTCGCATTCGCACAACACAACATTGTCTTTTTGCTAAAGTGTATTGTTATATAATGGAAGGCAATGTAATTAATGTATGTGTATATGTGTAATTTATTACACGCATTTGAATATTTTGGTTTGCAGTACGCATCATTACGAATTTATGAGTTGTGTGTGTGTCGCCGTAACTGAACTGAATCCGACTACTTAATTCATATGACACAAACAACGCTATTGTAATCAAACCTCATATTATTTGAATTGTAAATATCGTAAAGCACAGCACCACAACACAGACAACACAGCAGGTCAACAGCAAAGACAAGAAATTTCGTATACGCATTAAACCACTTAAATAAAATGTTGTTAATTAATTTTATATTAAAATTTATGTTTATTTATTGTAAGTTAAATAAGTTATTCGAGTGTTTATAAATATCGAATTCATTTTGACTAAATAAATAAATTGAATGCGGTCGACGTCCGGCAATTTTATTTCCCGTTCTCCCGAACATCGAGCTTCGCAGCATCCGCACAGAGGCGACACATCTTATTTTTATCGCGTCACCTTATAACTTACTTATCTCCTTCAGAGATACGCTACCGATAGATGTTAACATTAATTATTGGTTTAACCCCTCGACCGAGATAGCGCCACATCATTAAAATCATTTTGTGTTTGTTTGTGAAGATAAAAACTACATAGATTTATTTTAATCTTAAGCCACCAGTAATCTTTTTGGGTACACCTTTTAGGTAGATTTCATTAGGAAAGCTAGTTACAAAGGCTAGTCGCTTATAACACACTTTTATTACGCCTGGAACAATATACTTTTTTTTTAATTGTTTAATTTTCTTTGTTCTCTTGAACCATTGTAACCAGTATATTTCAGTGTCAAGTAACATTAGTATATTGGAGATGCCTGTAGTCGACGAATGTATTTTTCAAGTAGTTGTCATTATGTACTTATAGCTGTAAGCATGCTAGGAAATAAATAAATAAAAAAAAACAGATTCAATGTACTTAGGTATTAAAAAAAATGCTTAGTTCAATATGCATATTCATGAAATTAACTATATCACTAGTTTATTTACTCGTTTCTTGTATTCAGTCAGTAAGATATTTATGTTTAAGGTTTTGATAGAACGTGTAATGAAATACAGACTTTTTAAGGTTATCAACTTTGAGATAAAGTAGAAATGTACTTCTGAAGGTTGATCCCTTTCATACCTCTATGAAGGTTGAACCGTTTCATGCCTATTTGATGGTTGAACCCTTTCATACCTCTTTGAAGGTTGAACCCTTTCATGCCACAGATGAGGAATACATTAAATTAAAGTTTATTATAAATGCTTCAGAATTTACTTTTTACATACAGTTACAAAAAGACAGTAATTCTAATACTATTTCCACTGACTTCGTCATCCCGACTCCAGTTGACCCGGTCGGTTAATCCAGGTTGAATCTGTCGATCTGCCGAATTTCTTCCGGGGTCAGCTGGAAGTCAAAGATGTCGATGTTCTCTTGGATGCGGGATGGGGTCACCGACTTCGGTATCGCGACGAGTTGTAGATCGATCTGGAACAATAAAAAGAGTATTACTCGAAGGTTTAAGGCTGCCTAATTGCTGCAAAAAAGAACCACCAGAGCGTTGAAGACAACGCAAAAAAACACCGGGTGCAACTTAGGTTTAAACCAAGTTTCTGCGCCCCTCCAAAAGGCAGAAGCGATCAAAAATGGTTGTCTCGTTGTTGACACCAATTTTTATATTTAACAGACTTCAGAAAATAGCGATGTGTTAGATTTTTTATGTATGGTTGTTCACCTTACTCCTTACTCTTTAGTAGCTAAGGCGATTTCGAATATTTCTTTTGAATTTGGTAGGGAATTTCACAGGGGGCGGGGGGTCATATATTAGTTTCGCAAACACATCCAGTGAATACATGACCTGTGTTTAATAAAGACAATTTATCCAGTTTCCTCGTTGCTACAAAAAGCTGCTAATCCAGACTGCAGCAAACATTGAGAGAAGAATGCGTTTACGATCAGAATAATAAGCATTTGAAAATGTTAAGTTGCAGAATATTTAAAAGTAGGCATACCCTACTATAATCAATAGAATATTCAATTAGGAAAATAAGATATCATTAGAATAGACGTTCAAACCAGCGTAACATGACACTGGAATTGGCAAAAAAACCTTATTGAATATAGTATTTATAAAACATAAGGCCATAGTAATCATTAACTTTAGTAAACAATCACAAGACCATAATTTGTAGTAAATAGTGAGGTTTGTATATGTCGGATAATCGCACCTTTACCTCAAGTAACCTTGGTCTATGACCCTTACAAAATTAATTTCCACCCCCTCTACTGTAACTCTAGCAGTGTTAAATGGTCACTCGTAGCACCAACAACTCTCCCCAGCACTTGCAAAAGCTAATTAATAAAACGTACCAAATATCGGAGGACCACTTGAGCGGAAGTCTTCCCGTACTTCTTCCCGATCGCGGTCAGGATGGGGTCATCCCACGTGGGAGCGGGTGAGTCCTTGTTCCTCTTGGATTCCGGAAGGGCTCCGAAAGGACCCCACGCCGTCACAATGATCCTGTTGTCCTGGGCGAATTTCGCCAGCTTCTTTTGGCCGCGGTTCGGGTTTATCTGCAATAGGAGTAATAATCTTTAGAGTTTTTCCTTTGTGAATTTTGCTAACTGCATAAGGTAACCTCCGTAAATTCCGTAAATTGTAGATCTCACCTGAATTTGTAGAACGGCAGGTTTGACTCTGGAGTTCTGCAGCAGCCTTGAGAGTTGCTGCTCGTCGAAGTTGGAAACTCCGATGGACCTGGCAAGACCCTTCTCTTTGACCTGTTCCATTGCGCGCCACGTGTCCACGAAGTCTACATTGTCTATTGTTCCGTTCTCCTGTTGACACATTAAAAAAAAAAACCATAGCTCATATAAAGTTGAAGCGGGTTCCGTTAATACCCATCGTAATAGTAGTTCGTTAAATTCCAGCCATATGCTGGATCGATTCTTAAGTTACCATCATACTAACCCCGAATGAAGGAGTCTTCAAGACATCCGATCAACCCTTCAATTCGCATTGCAAATACAAAGAAAGCACTTTATTGGTAGTCAGTGATGATGAAGCATCAACCCTTGTTTACCTTCACCCACAAACCAAGTCTGATCAGCAGAAATTAAATCAATTTGAGAACTCACAAAAGAGGCGGTGGGGAAATGAATGAGGTACAGGTCCACATAATCCAGTTGCAGTTTGTTCAACGATTCCCTTAAAGCTGGTTCAACTTGCTCTGGTCGGTGGTGATGGTTCCATAGCTGTGGGATTTCATTTTTTTTTTTTGAGAAATTGTTCGGTGAATTCTACTTGAAGCTAGGAACTAACAACCTTCAACGAAATGTCGTTGCAAGTCAGAACAGGTCAATTTTTTAACAATGTGTTTTTCACCATTTCAAAGTTTTTATCGTACTCAAAACATTCACATTCAATCAAACTGCACCGTGTCACAATACGCGTTAAGATAAAAAATAATTTTCTAGCGGTTTCAAGACGGTATCTATATCAATTTGGTTTAGAGAAAAAAGTGTGAACTAACTACAAGAAACTGTAAACAAATTTGACATATTTTTAGTATACTTAACCCGTTAAGGGTGTATTTGGCGCCGAAATTATTGACCTTGAAAAATTACTCATCTACTATAAAATCCATAGTGCAGGCATGAGTCGTTCAATCTTTACAATCTGGTATCATCTGATTCACCATAAAATTCTCCTTTAAAAAATATCACTTTGGTTTTTGTTATTTCGTAAATTAAAAAAAAAAGTGCTCATATCAAACGTTTCTTGTTGATTTTGACCTATTTTGTAAAATATTACAATTTTTTTTTACATTTTAAAATATTTATAATTACAATTTAAAAGTCTTCCAAAATATGTACAGTTTTCAAAAAAAAAATCAAGTTAAAAAATATATACATATATTTGGGATGGAAGTGCGTCAGTGTATTTTCAATACAAATTTATAAATAGTATTAGACACTACATTGAATTGAAAAAATAAAATAAAACAAAAATGTCTTTAAAAAATTCCGATTAAAATTAAAAATGCTTAATGCTTATGCTTAATTTATGTATTTAAATTTTGCTTACTTCTATCACACTACGAACATTTAACATTAAGGTTAATACTATCTACTCTACTATCTCTACTAAGGTTAACTACTATCTATTCGTCACGCATAGAATATCAGTAGAAACACTGCTAAGCAGTGTCACCACATACCATCGTAAAGTGCATACGGTGTCACTTTGACAATGAACTAGCGCGCCTGCGCATAAGACCGAGATCATATCAGTCATTTTTTATGAGAAATCTTTTGTAGTTTAAACTATTCATTGCTTATTTCCAAGTACTTTTGTTGAAATTTATGTAAATTTATAAAGCTGTTGATTTCTTTAATAAATAAATAATACTAAATTTTGATAACACTAGGTGCAACAATAATAACAGTCACTATAGTTGATAAAATATATAAATTTAGACATAATAGTGTTAATATTAGTCATAGACATCCTACAAAACATTTATAGGCGCATATATATATTAGTACGCTAAATTGACCTATAACGTTAATGACATGCATGCATTCTTAAATTCGATCATTAATACGGCTATTGGAGTTTGATCCTTGAATAATTAAAAAAAAAGTCCCACCTTCGTAGTGATGAAAATTTCGTCTCTTTTGATTTTTCCCTCGTCAAAAGTCTCCTTGAGGGCCCGTCCGATGACTCTTTCGTTTTTGTAAAGGTGAGCCGTGTCTAATAACAAAATAAAAATGCATTCTGAATAGGTTACAAAAGAACACATTTAATACCAGTGCAATTTGTACCATAATCATAGCCCCTTAAAAATGGCGTTTGAAAGAGAAGTTAATTGTTTTGACACTCTGTCGCTGATAAGCAATCTTTTCAGTCAGCCGCCATTAAAGCTATCACTAGGCAATACAATTATATGAATAATTAATTTATATATTTCAACTGATTTATTATGACATATATCATGTGAATTCAAGCCATGTCAGCATTTTGAAATGATTAATAGTTGAAAGCATAATTTAACTATACATGTTTAGTTTCTATCCTAGTTTTTAGTGTTACATTAACAGTAGAAATCTTTGATTACTTTTATGAATACTCTTTAAGAATGTAAATTTATCATTAATACAAATTGTATGTAAAACTGTTGATTTCTCTTAATAAAGAAGGCAGAAAGGTTAGATGTAAAAAAAGGTCGACTCGCAGTTCAAAATCTATCGACGTTGGATTGTGCGGTGTTTAATAAAACTATTAATATTAAAAGACACTTTATTTGACACGCATAAATACGTAACAATAGGGTGAGCTTATTGCCGAAAGACAATCTCTATCGGCTAACACAGAGAAGGCGTGTGTCTGAGCAAGGATACGGATGTTGACTTGGAGACGTCGCATCGTTTAAACTGGTAATATTGGGAGACTCTCTTGTGCCATCAGAGAGTTCATTCCACAATCTGGCCGCATTGACTGCGAAGGACTTTGTGAAGAACGCTTTTCCAAGGTTTTATCGGAAACAGGTCGATGGGGTAGACTGTGGCCGGACAACTGCTCGAAGTATTGGTAAAACCCAACGTGCGGTTTGAAACAGGGCGTCAGAAAGTGAAGATCTTCTGCGTATTTTAAAGCATTTTAACTTAGTACGGAATCCAGAAATATGATCAAATTTTCCCAGATTAGATGTGCCTAATCCACCATTTTTGAAGAGCAAAACGGTACAGTAAGTGTGTCGAAACTTTAAAACTTCATACGTCAGAGCTATGCCGTGATCAATGTTTCTAATATTGGCGAAAGTTCTCAGAGGGACCTTAATAATCATGACAGAGGCTTGAGGGTTGGTTTCTCGCTCTTTTGAGTTTCTCTCTTAGATCGACCGACGACAGGTGCAGGCTTTGCCAAGAGAGCCCAGAAACCCTTATACTCCTACCGGGGGAATGTGGGCCCCTCATTTACAAAAGGTACCAGCTTCTAGGTAACCATCTCCTCAAACTAGAAAAGATTAGAACCATCGCACCAAAAAGATACTTAACTTTACAGAACTAGAGGGCGAACTATAAGTGGACTTAAAAGTACAATAGTTCGAAAAGGACGTGGTGCACGGGGGGGGCGGGAGGGGGAAAAACCCCACATCCACTAACATACATAACATAGATGTATAGCGGTCCTGAAGAGTGAATTCCGGGTCATCTTCATTTCTTCCGCGCGACGCCGATGAGATCTACTTCTACTCAATAGGTCGTTTCATACAAACTTATCCGTCGCTACTAGCAGTGGGCGTTAACGCGATAATCATAGCTGAGCTTACGTTATACGCCATTTCGAAATAGCCTAATACTTAAACGGTTATAAAATAACAGCGTGTTTTGTAGCTGAACTCGTCACCGTGCGTCACTGTCATGGTGTCGCTCACTACGAGATTTCCGCGAGAATACAAAACGGTGTCCATCTGTATAACTTGGCAATAATAGGCAAGCGAAACGACTTCGATGAACGCGACTCTGTACCTATGGCTGTGAATGAACGCGATTTCGTCACCGCTTCAGTAACGCCGCTATTCGTTGTAATAATAGTGTGATTTAAGCGATTACTCAATAAGCATTAAAACAAAATAATCTTACCAATGTGACGATATCCGCAGTCGATGGCGAATTTGATCGCATCAATAATAACACTTTCGGTTGGATGTTTGGCGTTTCTCTGCGAAATATTTCAGTTACTACAAAAACAATTTGTCTTAAGTAATAAAAAACATATATATTTAAATATATGCAGTCATTTATATCAGTATAATATATATATCGCGTTCCAAGACCATTCCTGGTAAAAAAAACAGCATATTGGCTCTGCGATTTTAAACATGACGTGTTTCGATTCATATCAAAATTTATCGCGGTTTTCGAGAAAAAAAATTGTAAATTTGCGCTTTGATAAAATTAATAAATTTGGGCATTAATTATTTAAGAAATTACTTTTAGAAAAAAATATATACAGTTTTGAAGAGTTTTAATTAATCTCTTTTCAGTTTTTGCTTTTTAGTTTTAATTATATTTATGTAAATTTTGTTTTTTGTATTTCCTGGTAGATACTTTAAATATTTTTAAATATTTATTTCCCTGATTTTTTAAATTAAATTTTGTTTTTAGAAAATCTATTTGTGCAATTTTATTTTATTATATTCATCGTCTATTTTTTCTATCTATATTGTTGTATGTTAAGTTATAAAAGTTAAATGTCATTCCTATGTACATTTTTGTATATATTGGAAAATAAATCTTATCTTATCTTAGGGAACGGACTTTGAACACCTTGCATTTTGAAATATAATGAAATGAGTTAATTTTATTTTTGAATGTACCTACCTAATTAATTTTCGCAGCGTGCGTCAAATTAGCTAATATTATTACTAGGTAGGTCCAATTATTAAATTATCTTGTTAAATTAGGAAAATCCCGGCAAAATATTGCCTTACCTGGTTCTAAAAAAGGCTAAAATTAGAACGAAATATTTTGCCCGAATTGTTAAAATATTTCGTTTATCCGTTAGAAAAGTATGAAATATTTTTTTTCCATTTTTCAAAATGCGTCTGAAAAACCAGAGCCGGGAAAATTTAAGTTTTGATAAATGTTTAATCAATGGATAAATGGTTAGGTTTGTCTCTAGCATAGTCCATTAAACAATTTAGTTTTCTTGGCCGATGGTGTTGAGTTGGGCGCCGTTGAATATTCTCAGCAGAGAAATGCGATCAAGGCGGATAACATAAAATGAAAAATGTAAATTTTTACTGTGTCTAAAAGTTACGAACCTCGAAAAGTTTATACTATTCTTAATGACTAATTCTCGTAGAATTAAGCAAATAAAACTAAAATGACATATTCTTTTTTCAGGATTATATCCTGTGACGTCACAGAACGTGACACAGCAGTCCACGCGCAATTTCTTACCCCAGCCGAGGTCCCAAGACCCAGAATCGGTATTTCATTCCCATCGTTCAGTCGAAAAGTGGGGGTCGTAACAGTCGCGGTGACCTGTATTAAAAATTGCCATTAAAAGGCGTTTATTAAAAAAAAAAAATATCACTTATTTAAAGTTGAATTACGACAGTTAAATCAATATAATTTTGAATGGTATTTATGGCTGCATCTTGAACCAACGCAAGGGTCTCAAAGGGTCATGCAGGCGGCTTTGGGCGTGATAAATAAAATAATCATAAAAATCGTGATATCTGTATTAACTGTCACGATATTTAAGTTTAAGTTTAAGGTGAAAATATTATAGCACTTTTTTTAAAGCATGTTTTGAGAAAACACCGTTTTGACTGCCAGAAACCCACTATTTAGCAAAACAGACTGTAATAAAAAGATTTTGGGGTTTACGATAATCATCTATAAAAGATTATTTACACATTTACTCAAGAATTAATTATTTAAATGAGTATATTCAGGTTGATTTAAATTGACATTAAGATTCATCCACGCCTACTCAATCGCCTTGAACGTTTGGGTTATTAAAAGTGGGTTAATCAAGGGCCTGTTTTTCTTTAATTCACCCTAACATATATTTTTAATTATTCGAATTAAAAAATAATTTTAATTATAACATATCTAGCAACAATCTTAAAAATCAGATAAAAATAAACTAAGAAAATTTCAATGATCTGTCCCAGGTAACATTTTTATTTTTAGCTAAAAATTTGTTCTGGTATTCGATCTTTTGGGTTTTCTCATGCTGGGAAAAGATCACGGTTTTTAAAGCCTTAGAAACGAAACCCTCTTTTATGATTTTTACCTATGCGAAAATGCGAAAAAATATAGCTAATATAAAAACAAATACACATTTAAAGTGTGTTGTATATACGACCCATAAGTATTTTACATAATTAGGCATGATTTCGTATAAATTTTAAAAAAAACGATAGTATGAATTCATTAGTTTTACTGGCCTATAAATCGATCTCAGACAACCGCTCAGCGAACAAAAATCTTCCCGCTAAATATACAAAAGGGAATAGGGAATCGCGCGAAGCGAGCGTTTTGAAAATCCACGCAGGCCGTGCTGTTAGACCCGGACAGCACACACCCTATAATTTAATTAAGAAATGTTTGAGCTTACCGTTCCGACTGCAAGTATAAAAACAAACAAACGAGACATCTCGAACACTACAATGTGGGTACAGTCAACGATCGCACCTGCATTTGAACTGAACGCGAGCATAAGAGTTGCGAGAAAAAAACGCGTTGACCGCTAGTGATGGGAGCAGGAATTATTTTTGAAATTATTGTGCGATGAAACTTGATCGTACTTTGCACATATTTCATTACATTTATTTAACTAATAAATAATATTGGACTCTGATAATCACAAGGTGGTCAAAAATACACTAAAAAATGTGACTTTGCTGTGTAACTTAGCAATAAATTGCATTAAAAGGCAAGCGAAGCGACTTTGTTGAACGCGACTCTGTAGCAATGGCAGTGAATGAACGCGATTTCGTCACCGCTATGAGCCAGCTTCAGTAACGCAGCTATTCTTTGCCCAAGAATAATAGGGTTATTTAAATGGTGTCGCCTTATAACGCGCACGTCTACTCTCGTTCGCTACTCATGCTCGCGTTTTGAGAAGATTTAGACTAGTGGTTCATAGCATTAAGTACTCTGAAGACTTAGCTTATACTTGTTGAAGGCTGATTTTTTAAATTCTGGTTTACTCAGTTAGTGGTGTCGCTAGCAGATCACGATGAAATTATCGTATGTTTAAAACATATCGAACACAATGTATCGGTCGATACGCGAGGTAAGAAAGAACGTTATTGAAAACAATTAAAATGTACTTAGATATAAACATTATTTTATATATTAACTTACCTGGTAGAAGGTTTGGGAGTATGAAAGAGTCTAATTTAAATAATTTGCTATATATTATGTGTACCTATCTGGTAAATGAGTCATATAATTTAATATCAAGTCAAGTTCATTTAATTTATGGAGGATTATAAATTCAATATGAAACTTTAAATACAATAATAGTATCGATTTTAGCTTGAAATATTTGTAAGCACAGAATAAATAATACACAGAAGGTCGCATTCCTTTGATTTCCAAGAGAGCCGCCTTTTAAACTGCCTACAAAATTTCTCACACCTTTATTTAAACCGATGTTTGCTCAAACGGATTATTCAAAGTTCCTGCGACATACATATAAACCTACAAGGCAAGGTAAACATTCTGTACCAATATTTTTTATAATGAATTTAATGAGGAATCTCGTAGTGGTAAGCGTACTCGTTCGATATGAACCACCCGGTATTTAACTACATGCCTTCTTGTGAGATCACGGCACGCCCACATGGCACAGAATAGGGGTATACCTTTTTTACTAAGTATAATAATTCAAGTTTTTATTTAGCTTGCAATGTTTGTTAATCGGTTTAGGTCAAATCTTGCAAGCTGAATTAGAACCACTTCCTCTTATCCTACGGAGTTGAAATTTGCCATGTTGGTTCAGATCCGATGATGATGCGTTTTTATGGTAAGCATGACCTGAATCCACACCCAGGAATAGCTCCAGACGAAGTAACTCCTCAACGGTCAACAGCACAGACAAGAAATTTCGTATACGCATTAAACCACTTAAATAAAATGTTGTTAATTAATTTTATATTAAAATTTATGTTTATTTATTGTAAGTTAAATAAGTTATTCGAGTGTTTATAAACATCGAATTCATTTTGACTAAATAAATAAATTGAATGCGGTCGAAGTCCGGCAATGTTATTTCCCGTTCTCCCGAACATCGAGCTTCGCAGCATCCGCACAGAGGCGACACATCTTATTTTTATCGCGTCACCTTATAACTTACTTATCTCCTTCAGAGATACGCTACCGATAGATGTTAACATTAATTATTGGTTTAACCCCTCGACCGAGATAGCGCCACATCATTAAAATCATTTTGTGTTTGTTGGTCAAGTTCGTTAATGGGCAAAATCAGACCAGGGGGGTGGGGTTAAAAAAAAGTGAAATGTTACTATAACTGTCTTAGTGTATAAGATCGAATTCATTTAAATTTATATTTTTCCTTAGATAAGGGCCTAAAATTTATCTAAGTAAACTGTTTTGATAGCACCAACCATTGGTCCTAGGGGTGGGAAAAATTGTTTTTCAAAATTCAAAAAAAGCATACCTCTCTTAATTGACACAGAATCAAATTCGTTCAATTTTTTTTTGTTTGAAATAATTTTTGATATTAGCAACCCTTGCAGCACAGTATAAAGACGGATTCAGTACTCTCGCTACCCAAGGGTACGGCCATTTTCACAAGTGTATAATTTTCTTTGTTCTGTTGAACCATTGTATATTTCAAAGTGTCAAGTAACATTATAACATGTTATATTGGAGATGCCTGTAGTCGACGAATGTATTTTTCAGATAGTTGTCATTATGTACTTATAGCTGTAAGCATTCTAGGAAATAAATAAATAAAAAAAAACTTAGGTATAAAAAGAAATGCTTGGTTCATTATGCATCTTTATGAAATTAACTATATCAGTAGTTTATTTACTCGTTTCTTGTATTCAGTCAGTAAGATATTTATGTTTAAGGTTTTGATAGAATGTATAATAAAATACAGACTTTTTGAGGTTCTCAACTTAGAGATAAAGTAGAAATGTACTTCTGAAGGTTGATCCCTTTCATGCCACAGATGAGGAATACATTAAATTAAAATTTATTATAAATGCTTCAGAATTTACTTTTTACGTCCTGTTAGTACAGTTACTTAAGGACAGTAATTCTAATACTATTTTCACTGACTTCGTCATCCCGACTCCAGTCAATCCAGGTTGAATCTGTCGATCTGCCGAATTTCTTCCGGGGTCAGCTGGAAGTCGAAGATGTCGATGTTCTCTTGGATGCGGGATGGGGTCACCGACTTCGGTATCGCGACGAGTTGTAGATCGATCTGGAACAATAAAAAGAGTATTACTCGAAGGTTTAAGACTGCCTAATTGCTGCAAAAAAGAACTACCAGAGCGTTGAAGACAACGCTAAAAAACACCGGGTGCAACTTAGGTTTAAACCAAGTTTCTGCGCCCCTCCAAAAGGCAGAAGAGATCAAAAATGGTTGTCTCGTTGTTGACACCAATTTTTATATTTAACAGACTTCAGAAAATAGCGATGTGTTAGATTTTTTATGTATGGTTGTTCACCTTACTCCTTACTCTTTAGTAGCTAAGGCGATTTCGAATATTTCTTTTGAATTTGGTAGGGAATTTCACAGGGGGCGGGGGGTCATATATTAGTTTCGCAAACACATCCAGTGAATACATGACCTGTGTTTAATAAAGACAATTTATCCAGTTTCCTCGTTGCTACAAAAAGCTGCTAATCCAGACTGCAGCAAACATTGAGAGAAGAATGCGTTTACGATCAGAATAATAAGCATTTGAAAATGTTAAGTTGCAGAATATTTAAAAGTAGGCATACCCTACTATAATCAATAGAATATTCAATTAGGAAAATAAGATATCATTAGAATAGACGTTCAAACCAGCGTAACATGACACTGGAATTGGCAAAAAAACCTTATTGAATATAGTATTTATAAAACATAAGGCCATAGTAATCATTAACTTTAGTAAACAATCACAAGACCATAATTTGTAGTAAATAGTGAGGTTTGTATGTGTCGGATAATCGCACCTTTACCTCAAGTAACCTTGGTCTATGACCCCTCCAATAGCCAATTCCAATAACCTGTAAAGGTAGTTGCAGAGGCACCTGAATTGCGTAAATGATTTACGAATTTCGCCGAATTCCTTACAAAGTGATTATTTTTTAAATGAAAGAAAGATTGGTAGAACTTTGTCCAGAACATTAATAAAACGTACCAAATATCGGAGGACCACTTGGGCGGAAGTCTTCCCGTACTTCTTCCCGAATGCGGTCAGGATGGGGTCATCCCACCTGGGAGCGGGGGAGTCCTTGTTCCTCTTGGAGGTGGGGAGGGATCCGAAAGGACTGTACGCCGTCACAGCCAATCCATTGTCCTGGGCGAATTTCGCCAGCTTCTTTTGGCCGCGGTTCGGGTTTATCTGCAAAAGGAGTAATATCTTTAGAATTTTTCGTTCAGAATTTGTTTCGTGAATTTCGCTAACTGCATAAGGTAATTTCCGTAAAGTTTATTATCTTGTTAATTTGTAGATCTCACCTGAATTTGTAGAAATACAAGAGTGTAAATAGAAGATTAATTTGCTAAACGGGTCACTGTAATATGCCTTTTCAACATACCTCAATTTGAAGTACCGCAGGTTTGACTTTGGAGTTCTGCAGCAGCCTGGAGAGTTGCGGCTCGTCGAAGTTGGAAACTCCAATGGACCTTGCAAGACCCTTCTCTTTGACCTGTTCCATCGCGCGCCACGTGTCCACGAAGTCTACATTGTCTATTGTTCCGTTCTCCTGTTGACACATTAAAAAAAAACACAATCACAGCTTATATTACGTTGAAGCGGGTTCCGTAAATGCCCATAGGTGTAATTCAAGTTCGTCAAATTCCAGCCATATGCCGGGTCGATTCTTAAGTTACCACCATTTTAACCCTAAATGACGGAGTCTTCAAGACTGATTGCTAACCCATCAAATTCGCATGTCAGATACAAAGAAAACACTTAATTGGTAGTCAGTGATGATGAAGCATCAACCCTTGTTTACCTTTACCCACAAACCAAGTCTGTTTAGCAGAAATTAAATAAATTTCAAAACTCACAAAAGAGGCGGTGGGGAAATGAATGAGGTATAGGTCCACATAATCCAGTTGCAGTTTGTTCAACGATTCCCTTAAAGCTGGTTCAACTTTCTCCGGTCGGTGGTGATAGTTCCATAGCTGTGGGATAAGATTTTTTTTGAGAAATTGTTTTGAGAAAGCTACGAATTAACAACCTTCAACTAAATGTCCTCGCAAGTCAGAACAGGTAAATTTTTTAACAATGTGTTTTTCACCATTTCAAAGTTTTTATCGTACTCAAAACATTCACATTCAATCAACCTGCACCGTGTCACAATACGCGTTAAAATAAAAAATAATTTTCTCGCGGTTTCAAGACGGTATCTATATCAATTTGGTTTAGAGAAAAAAATGTGAACTATACGATTAGGCCGCTTTAGGAGTGCGTTTGCCGGCCGGCCACCCTGTCACAGAAGAGTGAGATAAAGATATTACTTGTCCAGAAGTATCGTTTTCTCGCTCTTCTGTGACTGTGGTCAAGGTCAACAAGCACTTTGTATTAATTAATTATGTCGCGCCGAATCCACTCGCGAAAACATACAGGCAATTTAGACAGTTCTTAAAAAAGTAAACATCTGACTACAAATTATTTTTAGTATGCTTAAAATATTTTCATTCTTAGATTAGTGAACTAACACTAAAAGATTTCGATTAAAATTAAAAATATCTTTATTACTGATTCTCATTCAACCTTATATATAATTATTTAAATTTTGCTTACTACTATCACACTACGAACATTTAACATTAAGGTTAATAGATAGAACTACTATCTATTCGTCATGCATAGAATATCAGTAGAAACACTAAGTAGTGTGACTACATACCATCGCAAAATGCATACGATGTAATTTTAGCAATGAATTAGCGCGCCTGTGCATAAGACCGAAATTATATCTGTCATATTTTAGTACAAATCTATTTTAGTTTTATAAACTGGCAAACTATTCATTGCTTATTTCCAAGTACGTTTATTGAAATTTATGTAAATTTATAAAACTGTTGATTTCTTTAATAGATAAATAATACTAAATTTTGATAACGCTAGGTGCTTTTAATAATAACAGTCACTATAGTCGATAAAATATATAAATTTAGACGCCATAGTGTTAATATTAGTCATAAACATCCTACAAACATGTATAGGCACTTATATCGTAGATACGCTAAATTGACCCATAACGTTAATGACATGCATGCATTCTTAAATTCGATCATTATTACGGCTATTGGAGTTTGATCCTTAAATAATTTAAAAAAAAGTCACACCTTCGTAGTGATGAAAATTTCGTCTCTTTTGATTTTTCCCTCTTCAAAAGTCTCCTTGAGCGCTCGCCCGATGACTCTCTCGTTATTGTAAATGTGAGCCGTGTCTATAACAAAACAAAAATGCTAGGGCACAAAAGAACACGTTTAATACCAGTGCAATTTGTATCATAATCATAGCCCCCCAAAAGTGGTGTAGGTATGAAGAGAAGGTGGAAAAGTTAGATGTAACAAAGGTCGACTCGCAATTCAAAATCGATTGACGTTGGATTGTGTGGTGTTTAATAAAAATATTAATATTAAAAGACACTTTATTTGATACGCATAAATACGTAACAATAGGGCGAGCTTATTGCCGAAAGACAATCTCTAAATATATCGATATCGTGTCGGCGAAAAAATAGTAAGAAAATGTCTGAACAACGATACGGATGTCGACTTAGGAAAAAGTTGTTCTTTGAGACGTCGCATCGTTTAAACTGGTAATATTGGGAGACTCTCTTGTGCCATCAGAGAGTTCATTCCACAATCTGGCCGCATTGACTGCGAAGGACTTTGTGAAGAACGCTTTTCCAAGGTTTTATCGGAAACAGGTCGATGGGGTAGACTGTGGCCGGACAACTGCTCGAAGTATTGGTAAAACCCAACGTGCGGTTTGAAACAGGGCGTCAGAAAGTGAAGATCTTCTGCGTATTTTAAAGCATTTTAACTTAGTACGGAATCCAGAAATATGATCAAATTTTCCCAGATTAGATGTGCCTAATCCACCATTTTTGAAGAGCAAAACGGTACAGTAAGTGTGTCGAAACTTTAAAACTTCATACGTCAGAGCTATGCCGTGATCAATGTTTCTAATATTGGCGAAAGTTCTCAGAGGGACCTTAATAATCATGACAGAGGCTTGAGGGTTGGTTTCTCGCTCTTTTGAGTTTCTCTCTTAGATCGACCGACGACAGGTGCAGGCTTTGCCAAGAGAGCCCAGAAACCCTTATACTCCTACCGGGGGAATGTGGGCCCCTCATTTACAAAAGGTACCAGCTTCTAGGTAACCATCTCCTCAAACTAGAAAAGATTAGAACCATCGCACCAAAAAGATACTTAACTTTACAGAACTAGAGGGCGAACTATAAGTGGACTTAAAAGTACAATAGTTCGAAAAGGACGTGGTGCACGGGGGGGGGCGGGAGGGGGAAAAACCCCACATCCACTAACATACATAACATAGATGTATAGCGGTCCTGAAGAGTGAATTCCGGGTCATCTTCATTTCTTCCGCGCGACGCCGATGAGATCTACTTCTACTCAATAGGTCGTTTCATACAAACTTATCCGTCGCTACTAGCAGTGGGCGTTAACGCGATAATCATAGCTGAGCTTACGTTATACGCCATTTCGAAATAGCCTAATACTTAAACGGTTATAAAATAACAGCGTGTTTTGTAGCTGAACTCGTCACCGTGCGTCACTGTCATGGTGTCGCTCACTACGAGATTTCCGCGAGAATACAAAACGGTGTCCATCTGTATAACTTGGCAATAATAGGCAAGCGAAACGACTTCGATGAACGCGACTCTGTACCTATGGCTGTGAATGAACGCGATTTCGTCACCGCTTCAGTAACGCCGCTATTCGTTGTAATAATAGTGTGATTTAAGCGATTACTCAATAAGCATTAAAACAAAATAATCTTACCAATGTGACGATATCCGCAGTCGATGGCGAATTTGATCGCATCAATAATAACACTTTCGGTTGGATGTTTGGCGTTTCTCTGCGAAATATTTCAGTTACTACAAAAACAATTTGTCTTAAGTAATAAAAAACATATATATTTAAATATATGCAGTCATTTATATCAGTATAATATATATATCGCGTTCCAAGACCATTCCTGGTAAAAAAAACAGCATATTGGCTCTGCGATTTTAAACATGACGTGTTTCGATTCATATCAAAATTTATCGCGGTTTTCGAGAAAAAAAATTGTAAATTTGCGCTTTGATAAAATTAATAAATTTGGGCATTAATTATTTAAGAAATTACTTTTAGAAAAAAATATATACAGTTTTGAAGAGTTTTAATTAATCTCTTTTCAGTTTTTGCTTTTTAGTTTTAATTATATTTATGTAAATTTTGTTTTTTGTATTTCCTGGTAGATACTTTAAATATTTTTAAATATTTATTTCCCTGATTTTTTAAATTAAATTTTGTTTTTAGAAAATCTATTTGTGCAATTTTATTTTATTATATTCATCGTCTATTTTTTCTATCTATATTGTTGTATGTTAAGTTATAAAAGTTAAATGTCATTCCTATGTACATTTTTGTATATATTGGAAAATAAATCTTATCTTATCTTAGGGAACGGACTTTGAACACCTTGCATTTTGAAATATAATGAAATGAGTTAATTTTATTTTTGAATGTACCTACCTAATTAATTTTCGCAGCGTGCGTCAAATTAGCTAATATTATTACTAGGTAGGTCCAATTATTAAATTATCTTGTTAAATTAGGAAAATCCCGGCAAAATATTGCCTTACCTGGTTCTAAAAAAGGCTAAAATTAGAACGAAATATTTTGCCCGAATTGTTAAAATATTTCGTTTATCCGTTAGAAAAGTATGAAATATTTTTTTTCCATTTTTCAAAATGCGTCTGAAAAACCAGAGCCGGGAAAATTTAAGTTTTGATAAATGTTTAATCAATGGATAAATGGTTAGGTTTGTCTCTAGCATAGTCCATTAAACAATTTAGTTTTCTTGGCCGATGGTGTTGAGTTGGGCGCCGTTGAATATTCTCAGCAGAGAAATGCGATCAAGGCGGATAACATAAAATGAAAAATGTAAATTTTTACTGTGTCTAAAAGTTACGAACCTCGAAAAGTTTATACTATTCTTAATGACTAATTCTCGTAGAATTAAGCAAATAAAACTAAAATGACATATTCTTTTTTCAGGATTATATCCTGTGACGTCACAGAACGTGACACAGCAGTCCACGCGCAATTTCTTACCCCAGCCGAGGTCCCAAGACCCAGAATCGGTATTTCATTCCCATCGTTCAGTCGAAAAGTGGGGGTCGTAACAGTCGCGGTGACCTGTATTAAAAATTGCCATTAAAAGGCGTTTATTAAAAAAAAAAAATATCACTTATTTAAAGTTGAATTACGACAGTTAAATCAATATAATTTTGAATGGTATTTATGGCTGCATCTTGAACCAACGCAAGGGTCTCAAAGGGTCATGCAGGCGGCTTTGGGCGTGATAAATAAAATAATCATAAAAATCGTGATATCTGTATTAACTGTCACGATATTTAAGTTTAAGTTTAAGGTGAAAATATTATAGCACTTTTTTTAAAGCATGTTTTGAGAAAACACCGTTTTGACTGCCAGAAACCCACTATTTAGCAAAACAGACTGTAATAAAAAGATTTTGGGGTTTACGATAATCATCTATAAAAGATTATTTACACATTTACTCAAGAATTAATTATTTAAATGAGTATATTCAGGTTGATTTAAATTGACATTAAGATTCATCCACGCCTACTCAATCGCCTTGAACGTTTGGGTTATTAAAAGTGGGTTAATCAAGGGCCTGTTTTTCTTTAATTCACCCTAACATATATTTTTAATTATTCGAATTAAAAAATAATTTTAATTATAACATATCTAGCAACAATCTTAAAAATCAGATAAAAATAAACTAAGAAAATTTCAATGATCTGTCCCAGGTAACATTTTTATTTTTAGCTAAAAATTTGTTCTGGTATTCGATCTTTTGGGTTTTCTCATGCTGGGAAAAGATCACGGTTTTTAAAGCCTTAGAAACGAAACCCTCTTTTATGATTTTTACCTATGCGAAAATGCGAAAAAATATAGCTAATATAAAAACAAATACACATTTAAAATGTGTTGTATATACGACCCATAAGTATTTTACATAATTAGGCATAATTTCGTATAAATTAAACAAAAAAACGCTAGTGTGAATTTATTATGTAAAGCATGCTCAAACATTAGTTTTACTGGCCTATAAATCGATCCCAGACAACCGAACCGGTCCAACGATAATCTTTCCGATAGCGCTGGTATGGATGGACCTTTAACGATTCTAATCGGTTTTCGGACTGGGTCGCCACACCATTACCCAAATAATATAACATATCATTAACAAAAAATAATATAATAATAAACCAACCATTTTAGTACGATTTAGGGGTTTTGATCATCCGATTCAATTCGGACCAACCTCCTTTGCGGGTCATTACAAAGATACGAATCTAATTTCTGCACGATGATTTGTCAGCTATTTTTCAGGACCCCAGTCTTTACACTTAACCAGTGCTAAAACAAAATGATTTTTAATAAATGGCTAATTTTCAGTTTTCTATAACCAACCGAAAATAATGTAAAAAAATAATGGAATGGATTCAATCTTTCAAATTATTATCTACCGTTAGTATAGATAAATAGTTAAGTTATGATACGCGCTAAACTATACAAAAGGAAATAGGGAATCGCGCAAAGCGAGCGTCTTGGAAATCCACGCAGGCCGTGCTGTTAGACCCGGACAGCACACACCCTATAATTTAATTAAGAAATGTTTGAGCTTACCGTTCCGACTGCAAGTATAAAAACCAACACACGAGACATCTCACTCCAAGGTGGGTACAGTCAACGATCGCACCTGCGTTTGAACTGAACGCGAGCATAAGAGTTGCGAGAAAAAAATGCGTTGACCGCTAGTGATGGGATCAGGAATTATTTTTGAAATTATTGTGCGGTGAAACGTGATCGTACTTTGCGATCGATATCTCATTACATTTATTTAACTAATACATAATATTGGACTCGGATAATCACAAGGTGGTCAAAAATACACAAAAAAAAATGTGAATTTGCTGTGTAACTTAGCAATAAATTGCATTAATAGGCAAGCGAAGCGACTTTATTGAACGCGACTCTGTAGCAATGGCTGTGAATGAACGCGATTTCGTCACCGCTATGAGCCAGCTTCAGTAACGCAGCTATTCGTTGCCCAAGAATAATAGGGTTATTTAAATGGTGTCGCCTTATAACGCGCACGTCTACTCTCGTTAGCTACTCATGCTCGCGTTTTGAGAAGAGCCTTAAGGTCACGAGCACCAACCTGGTTTCCACATTTATGGTGATGCACCACTCCTCAACCACTAAGCATTTAGACGAGTGGTTTATAGCATTAAGTACACTGAAGACTTAGCTTATACTTGTTGAAGGCCGATTTTTGAAATTGATTTTCGTTCTTGAATTATAAATTAAATAAAAAAAATTGTTCACTTTTATTTTTCGCCTCGCGTTCGATAATGCAGCGTACGATTTACCCGGAAAATAGTGCATTTTGTAGACAAAATAATAGTGTGTTAATAGCCACACTATTACATTTTCTTCTGTTTTTAGACACAATTAAAAGTATACAAAAATCCAAAAAAAAAATCAGTAAGATAATTTTGAATCTTTTCGTTAATGAACGCCATTAGACAGGTCGGCTGGTTTCAAGAACAAGAAACCTAGCTCCGTGGCTGGTTTACTCAGTTAGTGGTTTCGCTAGCAGATCACGATGAAATTATCGTACGTTTAAAAAATATCGAACACAATGTATCGCTCATGAAGATACGCGAGGTAAGAAAGAATGTTATTGAAAACAATTAAAATGTACTTAGATATAAACATTATTTTATATATTAACTTACCTGGTAGAAGGTTTGGGAGTATGAAAGAGTCTAATTTAAATAATTTGCTATATATTATGTGTACCTATCTGGTAAATGAGTCATATAATTTAATATCAAGTCAAGTTCATTTAATTTATGGAGGATTATAAATTCAATACGAAACATTAAATACAATAATAGTATCGGTTTTAGCTTGAAATATTTGTAAGCACAGAATAAATAATACACAGAAGGTCGCATTCCTTTGATTTCCAAGAGAGCCGCCTTTTAAACTGCCTACAAAATTTCTCACACCTTTATTTAAACCGATGTTTGCTCAAACGGATTATTCAAAGTTCCTGCGACATACATATAAACCTACAAGGCAAGGTAAACATTCTGTACCAATATTTTTTATAATGAATTTAATGAGGAATCTCGTAGTGGTAAGCGTACTCGTTCGATATGAACCACCCGGTATTTAACTACATGCCTTCTTGTGATATCACGTTACGGCCACATGGCACAGAATAGGTGGGTGGCTCCAGACCAAGGAACTCCTCAACGGTCAACAGCACAGATAAGAAATTTCGTATACGCGTTCAACCACTTAAATAAAAGCTTGTTTTTAAAAAATGTTTTTAATTTATTTAATATTAAAATGTTTACAAACGTATCCTGAACCTACCTTCAAAACAAAGATTGTTTTATTAGTATGACTCTATTTATATACAAAAATAAAAGTCGCCCTACCTACAGATACGGCAAAGGGGTTTTTTTTATAAAACCCTTCATTTGAAGTTTAGTTTTTTAAAAAAGTGAAATAAATACACGTTTGAATTTTTTATTAATTTTAATTTTATTGACGACTATATACTTTCCTATGGATAGGTGATTAATTGTCTACATAAAAATAGAAAATGCAGTGAAAAATTATAATTTCTTTATAGCGAAACAAAATTAGCGTCTTTTGGCCACCAGTACCCAAATCTCTGCGTCACTATCATCTTAACATTTACGCAACATGAGTAGACATCATTGATACTTTACAGGAGTTTAAACAAATATTTAGAAAGCAGCCAAATACATTTTTTGTGTAATAATGTAACATTACGTTTTTTTTAATATTTTATTGAAAGCTGTAAAATGTTGGCGTTAGAGGGGGTTAGTTGCATAGCGCGAGAAAAATTCAAAAGTCATCTTAATAGTAGATTTATGTTATTGGAATATAAAAAAGCCCAGGTTCTGATTGCTATTTCTCGAAGGGGAATTCCGGATGCGACTTCCACTGTTCGGGATTGACGACTCTCCGGTCCAGGTTGAAGTCATCGATCTGCTGCACTTCCTCCGGGGTCAGCTGGAAGTCGAAGATGTTGACGTTCTCCCGGATCCGAGAAGGCGTCACCGATTTCGGTATCGCGACGAGTCCGCGCTCGATCTGCGAACATTGGACAACATTTAACTAAATTGGATAAAGGTGCAAGTAGTTGGCAAGTATATAAGTGAGCAATTTCAATTGGTTTCCGAATAAACGATAAATAGATAAATGAGCAAGGAAAAGCTTGAAAGAAAATACTACTTTAGTTTTTATTACAAAATTAGCAAAACAAAAAAAATAGTAATCTTTGGACATAATTTTCATTATAATTTTCTTTCCTTTAACCTCTGACTATTTTTAAAACCTACTGTTATTTCAGAATAATATATTTAAAAAAATATATATATTATATCTGTATTTAGACTGCTTCTGTACTTTAGCGAAAACCTGTCATCAGTCAATTTTACACCCATTTTTGTGTACCATTCTTTTTTTATATATAGTACTGTTGGTTTTCCGAATAGACGATAAATAAATAAATTAAGTGTGTACAATTTTTCAATTTAGCTGTAGATTGGTTTGATTTGACGAGATTTGACCATAAACAATCACAAATCCCAAAAAAGCAAAGAATATTATCACGTTTCGCTTTGACTCTATTGTAAAACCACCATATTCACCAAACATAATGAGTTTATCTCATACAAATATAGCTTAAATATAGTTTCATAGATATATTATTACTATGAAATATATGAGTATAATAATATTTTAGGTAGATTTCATAATGAAAGCCACCGTGCCATGTTATGACTTCTGGAAAATGTCCACATATCTTCGCGTTTCACATCCCCTCTACCTTATATCACTTGTTTATGGACACGATAACTGCTGTAATGTCACACCAATCACTTTCAAATTGATACATAAAATTTAAGGGCAAAATCAGACCAGGGAAATTTGGTAATAACTTTCTTAATATATATAACATATCAAATTCTTTTTATTTTATTCCTTAGATAAGGGTCTAAAACTTTTTTGGAAGCTATAAGTCCTAAGAATAAGAAAAAAAAACATACCCCCCTTAATAATCAGTTCAAAATGTTAATTGTAGGTCTATAATTTCCCTACAACTTTTGTTTGAAACAATTTTTGATATGAGCAACCCTTACCGCACAGTGTAAAGAGCGGATCGCGCGGTCCCTCGTTCAATGCTTGATACAAGTTCGTACAATTGGAGTTCGCCCATCCCCTAATTTGATCCGATGAAATAAACCTACGCCTTCCGGCGCGCCGAAAGGGATTATTTATTTTATAGTTTTTTAAGGTAGTAGATATGGAGGGGAAGGGGTAATCAAATTCTCGTATTAACAACTATTTATTCATATTTAATCACACACAACTGAAGGGAATCACACTACAAACATCGATAACATCGATTAGGATATCAGTCCAAAACTCAATTTTATCGATACTTGGGTAAATAGGGTAGGTGCCCAACACTACTTCAAGGCGTTCATTTTGTTAAATATGTATTAATATACTTACGCTTGGCTCAAAGGAATGTAGGCAAGTCGAGTGGGTACTATCTCCGGACAATGTTGACGAAACAACGCTTCGCTCAATTGTCAAATGTTGCACGTTTAGTACGAAGAAACTGTCAAATCTTGCATTTGACAGTTGAGCGTTGCGTCTGCGATCTGGAATGTAGCACGGCTGCAGAATATGATTTCAAATACCAATTTATCATAAAACTGGAACGTTTTTAGTTCTATTTCAAGTCGCGAGGTTCACAAATAACATCCAGTTATTAACAAGTATTGACTGCACCGTACATGTCTGCAAAAACGCGAGAAATTCAACCGACGGCCTCCCGCTCGCGTTTCAGTTTTCAGGACACCATTGTGGTAAAGGACCAGAGTAGCGGTTCTCGCGGATTGTCGTCGCCGCCTGCGAGTGGTGAGACGCTCGGGAAATTCCGTTCCCACAAACGAGTTTCCTGACTGAAGTAGGCACATGGTTTCTTCAGTCTTCGGCGCGCGCTCGCGACAGCAACATCAAGTCAACGACAAGGCAACAGCAATATTAGCATAAGTACTCTTTTCTAACTCTCATTGATAATCGGGACCCCCCCCCCAGTTACAGACAGAATTTGAAACGTTTTGATACAGATTTTATTACCAGAATGAAGATATTTGTCTTGGGTTCGAATCGCAATGGTGACCACTACCACCAAGGATCCTGACCAGAACCTTAACAGGCCACTGCAGGATGAACAAACACCTGCACACACTGCGCCTATCGACCGACGACAGGTGCAAACTCTCCCAAGAGAGCCCTGAAACCCCGTTACACCTACTGGTTGAATGTGGGCCCCTCACTTTCTGTGGGCCTCCTTCTAGGCAACCATCTCCTCAAGCCAGAAGAGATTAGAACCATCGCACCCAAAAAGATACTTAACTTTATCCACTATACGAACTATAAGCGGATTTAAAAGTACAGTAGTTCACGGGAGTAAACGTCACCCCATGTCCAGTAACATAGTGACCACTGAACGTACTAAAATAGATACGCTGTCAATTAAGTGAACAATCATACGTGTATCTATGGTTAAGTCTTCCAAAATACCGCTTATATTTGGGGAGCAAATTTGAAATGTGCGGGGGTCGGGGTGTTTTATAACGCAGTCATTCTATATAAATCGTCTTTAATATGGTCTAAATAGGTCACAAAGTTTTCGGTAATTCGAAGGGATACTCTGGGTGGTCCTGGAACTTGATGTTGGGAACCACCCGGAAGTCTTTATTGAACTTGTCCACTTCTTCCATTTCCTCGGGGGTGAGGTGGAAGTCGAGAATGTCGATATTCTCTCGTACTCTTTCGGGCGTAACCGATTTCGGTATCACCACTATCTTTCGATCCACCTAAAAAAAAAAAATATTCGAAAATGCAGAATGTTTCTTAAATAAAATAAATAAATAAATGCTGCTGCCAAATTAAAAGGTTGATTCCATGAGGCCAAAAGCTTTTTTTTTTAATTACAAATACTAGTGGTTTTTTTTTAATCAAATAAATGGTATTTTTTAAACTTACTAAATTTATCGTTAATTGGACATACCTACTTCAAAATTAGTCGTATGTATATTTAAGTTTTTATTTCGCTCTTACTTTAGTTTCTTAGTTTAAAATGTTTTATTTAGACGATGTTTATTAATTGAATTGTTATCTAAGTAGCATAATTAAGAATCTGAATTATTTTTTTTCTCTTCGTATGTAAATATAAATCTGTTGATTTATTTTAAAATTAAATAAACAAATAAAATCATAACCAACCCGTGATTTTACTCAACCATCTCGAATCGTAATTTTACCGGCCCGGCAAATGCGAATAGAGAGAGTCGGCAACAATCCCATCTCGCGCGAGTGCGAGTGCGACACGAACAGAACGTTTACTTGTTTGCCCAGCATTTCGACGGCTGTGTCAGATATTATCTGACTTTATTTGGTGGTTCAGAACGCTTCCCTAAGAAGAATTAATCGCTGTGTACTACAACAACTTATTACTACATAATTTAAAAAAATATGAACGCAAAACTAAATTCTAGCATAATAGTTATATTTTTTTATTCTCGTTGTAGCTCTAAAGTCTAAAACAATGAATTTGCACAAATATATCCGTATATATTTTTTCTTATATTGAATCACAAATTAATCCTTTTAATTTGGCAGTGATATTTTTTAAATTAGCGAAATTGGCAAAGCATTAGGTAACAATTATTTCAACTAGGCATATTAAATAACTACTATAAGTGCATAATATTAGACATAAATTAATATAAAACACATAAAAAAGAGAACAATTACAGAAATAGGTTATTACATATCGCGTGTAGGAGAGAGTTCGACACGTGCGTCCGGTACGGACTATGAACTGGGACTGATGCGTTTTTTTATTTGATTTCTCGGCTGTCAGGTAGTTAATTGAACGCCCTCGCAAATGACTTTAAAATGTCGTAGGAAGAACGTAACGAAACGTCGGAATTTATCTACTACACACGATTTGTATTAATCCATAATGCAGTTTAATATAAATAAACAATAAATAAGAAGCAACATAATTTGTTATTATAAAAAGGGCTACCAATGAAGGCCAATAAGAAAATAAGATGTTACGGGTAGATAATAAAGTTTGTTTATTGCTCAAAGTTAGTCATAGTGGGGACAGAAAACAGCTGACATCCAACTGTATCTAACTTAATGGCGAAAAGACATTTCTAGGGTTTTACAACAACATTAATTTGTTAGTGGTAATGTTAATTGCGAGTTTAGTTAAAGTACTGTGTGCGATAAATTATTAGTGATATTTTTCTAGTCTACATTGTTTGTGCACAGGCAATACGAGGTGCGTTTTTATTCATATTATTTACCTTTTATTATTTTATTCCTACCGCACGAATTGTAAATTGACAATACTCTTCTCGGGAAAAAAAATAATTTGAGAAACAACGTTTCGAAACTAAATTTAATGACCGGTAAATTGTAATCTTATTATTAATATGTGAGAAAAAAAAAACTGCACGTTTCCAACTACAAAATTATAGTCAGCTGCATCACTTGATGATGATGGCCAAATGATATGCCGAAAGATAGATCCACAGGTACTGTACTGTCAAAACCATAGATCTAAGAAATAAAGGAAGATTTGCTGTCGCCTGAAATCCGTATACTACCACTAATACAAAGTAGCCAGCCGCTCCTAAAACAATCTTGCCCAGTTTGCTCAGGTCCAAGCACATCTCTTTATTATTATGATCTAACAGGACCCAAGGGAAAGTATACTCACAGGAGTGCGGGTAGAAATTGACATCGCTTACACCCATCTACTGAGACGTTCTTTGAGCGAACACAGTCCTAACTTTAGCTGAAGGAACCTGCCAGGAGTTCGATGTCTATTCCTTCAATTCGCATTGAAGAAACATCCTCAGACCATGGGGAAGGGTTTGTCTGAGGCAGTTTCAAGGTGTGACGTCAATGTTAGCTTTGGAACTGCTCTCTAGTGGAAGTATTTTCCTTGATATCCCCCCAAATCGCCCCCTCTTTAAGATTTGTCACAAGCAAAATATTCTTCATGATTGAAGTCTTTGGTGAACGGTGATCTTAAGGAATTGAACATCTCACATTTGTAAAGTAAGGAATGAAAACTCTGCAATAATTTTTGAAATAAGTTCAGACCTTCCTCAGGGAAATTGTTAGGTCTATAAAGAAAATCAGATTGATCACATCTCTTCTTTTGGTAATGGACTAGTATACTCATGCCATGACATGACATGCCTGAACTCGAGTAAGTTCAAGGCTAGCATTTCTAAAATAATGCCTAAAGGATAATGTACTGAATTTACCCAGCCAAAAAGGAATTTTCAGTTTTGCTTATATACACTTGAGGAAACTTCAAATCAAAGGAAAAAATACCACTCTGCATGATCATGTGCATTATGTCTATGAAAAATAACTTACCAAATATCTGAGGACCACTTGAGCTGGAGTCTTCCCGTATTTCTTCCCGATCGCAGTCAGGATGGGGTCATCCCATCTGGGAGCGGGGGAGTCCTTGTTCCTCTTGGAGGCGGGGAGGGATCCGAAAGGACTGTACGCTGTCACAACCAATCCATTGTCCTGGGCGAATTTTACCAGCTTTTTCTGGGTGAGGTTCGGGTTTATCTGGAAATGCGAGCGTGTAAATAGAAGATTAATTTGCTAAACAGGTCACTGTAATATGCCTTTTCAACATACCTCAATTTGAAGTACCGCAGGTTTAACTTTGGAGTTCTGTAGCAGCCTGGTGAGTTGCCGCTCGTTGAAGTTGGAAACTCCGATTGACCTGGCGAGACCCTTCTCTTTGACCTGCTCCATCGCGCGCCACGTGTCCACGAAATCTACATTGTCTATTGTTCCATTCTCCTGTTGACAAATTTAAAAGTAATCAATCACCGCTCCAATTCCAGCCATATGCTGAGTCGATTCTTAAGTTACCACCGTACCAAAAAAAAAAACCCTAAATGAAGGTGTGACTCCATTGTTAACCGATTTTCGTCCGAATCATTCTTTGCATTTAAACATTAGCTGTCATTCGTATTATATAGTTTGTTGATTATGATTGAGGTCGTGTTTTTATTAATATTACTCTCGTCTGAAACGGAAACGGTAGTCTGGTCTTAGGGAAGGGTACATCTCAGAAGAGATATCTACAAGATTGACAAATCGACAATTGATTGTTAGAATTAGGGTTTAACCAACTTCAAGAATTTATTAGGTGTCTATCCGTCCGTTAGATTTTTAAATCTTAAACGTAGGCCTTGTACAAGAACAAAGTAACACGGTTTCTTTAGTTATAATTATATATCAGTTACATTTTTTAAATGATTACATGACATGGTACAATATGAAGTCACAACGATATAATATGATATAATAACACTGAAAAAAAAATTGATTATCATATAAACAAATTGAATGCCAGTAATTTATTGTTGTTTTGAAGTAACATGGCCACTCTAGAATAAATAAAAATTGGGTCTGCGTCGGAACAGACGGTGGAAGTTAAACTTCTTTGGCCGTTCGCACACACACAGACGTACAGGATATATAAATGAAATATAAGACATTTTTCTCTGTTATTCTATATATTTCTCTTCAATATATTATTATGTCACTTCATTATTATACTATTCACCTGTACATTATCATTATTAAGTTCGTATATTCGTATGCTTTCGTATAATTTGACTCCAGCGTGGGAGACGAGTGCGTTAACCACTGACCCACCGAGACTCTTGGGGTATCTTTGGTAGATAAACGTGTAAAAAGGCACTCTACGGATTTTACTCATAACGCGTGACGCGGTTTCTCGACCAACGACGTTTGTTTAATGCAATAAAAATGTCAAATGACAGCTGCTCTCGCTCGGGTTTTGAGACCAGCCCCGCAGATCAGGTGCTCCTCGACGGGTCGGTGCGAGGTTTGTAGTTGTTGTGAAATGCACTTACAAAATAGGCGACTGGCCAGTGAATCAGATATAGGTCGACGTAATCCAGTTGTAATTTCTCCAGCGATGCGCGTACTGCGGGTTCCACTTGATCCGGCTGGTGGCGGTCGTTCCATAGCTGTGGAAAAATAAAAAAAAAAATGATCCAAAGGTTCCAAAACAATTGCCATTACATAGGTTTAAAATATTTTAATATGTTGCCTACAAATCTAAAGGAAATAATAGGGATCTAAAAAGGTATATTAATGAACAAACTATTTACAGTTAAAATGAATTCAGATAATTCTCTTATTGTTTCTTGTCTATTATTTTATAACAGTTATTGTTTTGATTGTATTTTAAATTATCGCTTGCTCTATGGTTTACTTTCTTATGAATATTTATTGTTGTTGATGATTTGTTTGTTTTGCTTGTCATATTTTTTTTATAATCTTTTTAATTTTGGTTTGTATTAATGGAAATAGATATTTGAATTTGAATTTGGTCAAGTGGATACAGAATGTCCGCTCATATTAAAGGAAAAACGGATTCTTTTCTGCAAAGTTTTACACACATCACATTACATCACATTCGGGCTACGTAACACTTTAAAGGCGTCAAAATGATTCATAATATTTTAAAGGTTTTTTAAACCTACTAAAATTTCTATATTTTTTTTTCTGCAGTTACCTACCTTTTAGGTAGATTACTTTAGGAAAGCTACCCATTGCAACGGATACCATGTCATGGTGACTTCCGGATAATTTCGACATATCTTCGCGTTTCACATCCCCTTAAAAACCAAAACCACCCTCAGTTTAAAAGTTTAAATATAAGTTTATCTATCTATCTATATCACTTTCTGTTGACACGATAACTGCCGTAATTTCACACCGATCACTTGATACATAAAACTTAAGGGCAATGTAAGCTTTCTCATTTTTTTTGCTAAATATTCAATTTGAGTTAACCACCTCAAGCCTTGATCTATATAAATGCCTAAATATTTGATGGGGGTTACTTCCTCCAACGGTATGCAATTACATTCATTCGAAATATTTTGGCAGCTGCGTGAATAAATATCTTTGGAGGATTAGGGTCCTTTGTTTTTTTTTGTAATATTAAAAGCTTGAATTTAGTTTTAGAAATGTTGATGGGTTTCTTAATATGGCCTAATTATACTTTTTTTTGTGTAAATTCTTCAAAATTCCTTTTTTGGTTTCAATTAACTTGCTTTCGCTTATTCATTCATTAAAAGCAGAAGTTATTTGCATGAAGACTACTATAAAATACATTTAGCTTAGGTAGGCCATATCGGGTTCAGGTACCTTATTCTGTAATAAGGAAATACCTTAGTAGTGATGAAGATGTCCTCTCTCTTGACCTTTCCTTCGCTGAAGACTTCCTTAAGGGCTTTTCCTATAATATGCTCATCCTCGTATATATGGGCCGTATCTATAGAAAAATACAAAAAAAATATGGGATAACAGTAACTTGTAACTTGTAATGTTCGATACTGGGTTGAAGATATTTATTTATTTAAGTTACACGAATAAGAAATACATTGGTTTTACACAGTAAAGGGTCTAAGTGAGACGGATTGCAAATTTTATGCGTGTGTCGCTTCTATGACAATATTATACGCCAGTGTCACAAACTCACCGATATGACGATATCCTGCATCGATGGCTATTTTGACCGCGTTGGCAATACCGCTTTCCTCCGGAGGAAGGCGTTGACCCTGAAAATATCACAACATTAGGTGTTATTCTTTATTTTGCATTGTCCTTATGACGCTCAAAACACCATAGAAACGGTTTAATCCCTAAAATATATCTTTAAATTAATACGCGAAGGAAAACTTTGTACCCCTTTCTAAGCATATTCCGCGCACGGAGGAGTGTGACATTTGGCATAGTTAGTTTATATGGAGAAGGAGTGCAGAAAGCTAATATTATTATATGTGTTACAAATACATTAAATTAAATGTGCATACTACTGACAGATTGACTGAATGAGTTTCGTGTGATTTCAAATATTCTTTACAATACAATGTCAATGTTGTAATTTAAAATCTAATATTTTCACAACTAAAAATTAAAACTGTCAATGAATTTGCATCAAAGAATAAAAACAACTATTACTAACATTACATTTTAAATTTCATAGGTCAGCAGGAAATTAAGGCAAACAACACACGCTAATGACATATTTGTACACGCTTGCAGCTGTATTTTTTTTTTCAAACCTATCCTTATAATGCTGCAATTTTGGGCCACTTTTAGAGAAAATAAATTTGAAAAACCTGTATAAATTCTATACAATAATTTGAAATGTCACAAGAAGTTTGGTACGGTTAATCAGTATTAACGCCTTCAAAACATAAAGATTTAACACGAAACCGTGTTTCAAAAATATACGATTTTTTACAATAACTTCCATACAAACAATATTTATCTTAAATTAAGTAAAAATTGTCATGAAGTAGATTGAATCGAGTAAGATTGCCATCGACAAATGAGTTTTAAAGCTGCTTTTACTAACACAAAAATAACTGACTGATAGCGCACCGGTCAGGCGAACCCATTCTTGAGGCGACTGGGGGTGTGCAGTGTCACTCTTACAGCTTACCTACTGTAAGTAAGTGTATGATTTACAGGGTATCCCACTGTCACACTCATTGTGTGTGATGCGGCTTGTAAAGCAACCCTCTGCATTGTGTTTTATTTACTATAGAGTTATTTGAGCCCTTATTAAAATGCGTTCAAACTAAGTAATTTACTCTTCGTGGCAAGGATATATCTGTCTCTTTCCTCCCCACAAATATTCCCCCGTCTCGCTCTTCCACCAGTGAATACCTAGTAATTCCACCAGTAATTGTCACCAGTGAAACTCCGGTTGCAGCATCCGGACTCATCAGTGCGCCTGGCAACTAAAGGTTGGTGGATCTAGTTTAGGGTTGCCATAAATGGTTTGGATCCGACCGGGACTGATATCAAATAGGAGGAAATATAAAGAAGTTATAGGAGGAGGAAAAGGAGGGGTGTACCGCCCTCCCCCCCCATAGCGCCGCTATCTGGTTTGTGAAAAAAGGAAATCTTTCAATGGTTCCCACATTTTCAGAATATGTTTAATGGCCGGCAACAAAGACGGTTAACCACCTAGTTTTTGAGTGAGATCGTCAATTACCATGAATTACATCAGCTCTCTCACAAAGGTGTTTCATTCCGTACTGTAATATGGAACAATATTTGTAAAATGCCAGTACATCCCTCGACCCCAGACTTTCACCGCCAGCCAACGTGATCTAACGTCGTCGCACGAATTATTCGCATAATTTTATCATATAAAACCATGATTACCCGTTTACCGGGACACGTTGTGGGTCAACCGGGACAACCGGGACCGAGGCTCTAAACCGGTGACATGTCCCGGTGTACCGGGACGTATGGCAACCCTAATCTAGTTGTAGTTTGGTGTATTCCGTGTAACCCAATTACTTTCTGGTTAGATATAATCCCAACCTATATACCTAAACCTACAGTCCACTAGTAATATCGAAAATATCTACCAAGAGTGGTTGTTGAACTAGTGTGTGAGTGGGGTTACCTATAAATTAACATCAATGCTCAGGTCAAATATGTACTTTCTGTAACATCCAGGTGACATAATTTAAACAATAAATACCATAAGTGTCTTAAGCATATTATAAATCTCTAGTCATAGTCTAGTTGTTACGGCGTTAGACTATTGGCCCAAACTATCCGCACATGGTCATACCATTTTTAAAGCTTCATTACCGCCATCTCCCTTGACTCTAGGACAGGCACATTTGGTCAAGTTGAGTAGAGCCCATAATAATTGTATATGACTTAGGTCAAAGCAATTATTTAAAAAAAAATTAATATGATAGCATGAACATGTAGCGATGTAGGTATTCAACATTATTAATACTTTAACAATTTAACAGTTTGAGCAACCGTGACGAGCATGCATCTTAAAAAAGTTGGTACTTACGTAGAGTGACGTTCCCAGGCCGAAAACTGGTACATTATTTCCGTCGTTCAGTCGAAGCGTGGGCGTTGTAACGGCCGCTGCACTCTGCGCGCGTTGCCATTGAAATTACACACCGTTTAAAAACAAAACACGCCCTTGCGGCGAATTCCGAAAAGTGACAGCTGATCGTACCATATTTGAATATTGACGTTTGACAGATGTCAGCTGTTTGCGAATCTTGTTTAGATGAAATTGTATGATAATATTATCCACAAATGACGCATGCAAGGCCGACAAATCATCTATATAAATACTTTAAACCCTATTATCAAATTAATATACACCTACCTCCGATAATTAATGAACTAACAACAAAAAAGTCGCATATCATAAAAAAAACAAAATGGCGTCGCTCGTCGATGAGTTATTTGTCACCATCGACAATGAGTCAATAAGTTAGACCGAATTCTGCCTGATCGATGAAACTACAACAATAGTAAACGTGAGAAAAGCGAAAAAATACACAATTTCAAAACAAAAACCTCCATTAAATCTGAGTCTGTGATAATTGATCGCTGAATCTGCAATGAAGTTGTGCTGTTTGCCGACGACAGAGTGAAATTCAGCAGTAAGATGTCTTCAGACCTAAAACATCTTAAAGTATGGTCACCTAACAAAATAGCGTCGCGACCCAGTAACCATACCTACAAATGTATTGACGAAAGTGAACGACGGGTAGTTAGTTTGCAATGTAGGTCAATTGGATAGGTATATAGTATAGGATTTTTATATGGATTTTTTTTGTTAGCTATATGAAAACATGAGTTGAAAACAATTGAATATTTCAGAAATAAAGGTCACACGACAAGGACCACTCTGCAATTCTGATGTTTCAATTCTAAAATGTTCTATGCGTAATTGGATTCATTGGGATGACATTGGAAGATCTTCAAAAAATCCACATTTTTGGTGACGCACCACTCCTCAACCGCTAAGTATGTCGACGAGCGGTTTATAGCATTAAGTACACTGAAGACTTATCTTGCACTTCTAGGAGGCTGATTTTTCAAATTGATTTTTGTATTTGAAATATAAATTAAGTTAAAAAATGTGTCCACTTTTATTTTTCGCCTCACATTCGATAATGCAGCGTACGATTCACCCGAAAAATAGCGTGTATTGTATGCAAAATAATAGTTTAGTTCTTAGCGAGCCATACTTTTAAATGCTATCCTTATTTTACTCAATTTAGACATGAGATATTTCGATCTACGCTTCTACGGTTAAGGATTTAAGGTCGACATTAGCCTGATCAAAAACGCGTGTTACGATGTCTTGATTGAATAATATTTGGGCATAGAATGGGTCTTAACAGAACTAGCGGATATAAGGTTGTTTTATATAAACATTGCAATGGAAGAAATCGAAATAATTGCTAGAACGGGCTCATTAACGGAAAATTGTTAGATTTGTCCAAAAATTTTAGGAAATTGTGAAAATTCACGAGGTCGTGTCCCAGCCTCCGTAATGATTAAAGATTCCATACTTTTTTCATTATTCGGGTAGCACCACAAGTGGATCGATTTGTGTCCTCGTGTGTACTCCACCGCCAGCCAAGAACTGAACCACCTTCGATAGGAATGACCAACCTGCTAAAATTGAACGAATATTTGGGGAAGATGAGGATGATGGACTCGTGATCGAACGGCAAAACCCAAGAACGAAATGAACACCACTCTCTTGTATAAGCAATGATAACCCACGAAAACGGACAAAGGTCATAACAAAGGTCATAGCTTACACTGGGCGACAGTCCGAACCACGTGCCGAGGCCTACGGCTGGTATCGAGTGCCCGTCGTTCAGAGGCAATCTGGGGTCGTGGACCACACCGGAGCGCTGTGAAAATTACCCATTGAAAAGCTATAATTAATAACGATTAAAATGATAAAACATGCGTTCATATTAATCATTTCTGCGATCTAAATTATCTGAATCCAAAATGTTATATATAAAAAAACTCGCCAGATTTAGAATAGAAAACAAGACCACATTCATTCAAGACGCACGTTTAGAAGAACACAGAAAATCCTTGGATCTCTTTCACTCTAAAGAGACAGCGGGCAAAATGCATTGAGAGTGCTTATGTGTATATAAAAATGTAGTTGTAAGCTCTAAAATAGTATCAATACAAATACTATGCGTATTTTTTAAAAAAAATATTGATTAATTACTTTAATTATTCTTCATAATTTTATTTTATTAACTGGTTGTAGCAAAACAGCAATTTCATATATGGCACGATCAGCTGTCAAATTTGGGTTGCCATACATATAAAAGAAAACATATATTCAATTATTATCTCCTTAAATATACTCGAATAATGTATTTTTTAGCTCCTTTTCTAAATAAGCCTCTTTTTCTAAAAAAAAAAAATCAAAAATACATTAAAAATCTATTTTTTCGAATTAAACACCAAACTAAACTAATTTTATTAAGGTAATTATTCGTTTTATGAGTTTAAAATATAACCATAATCCCATTAGGATATCTGCTAAGCTTTCAGCCACTTTTCAGTCCGCAATGATCGTGAATCCCTAATATTTTTTAATACTACCCTTTGATAATGTGCTAATGCAACGCTGTCACACTTAATAAAAGCGCTTATGGTTCCTGAAACAAAGCAATTGCAGTTGATCTTCCAGGTATAAGTCCTAGAACCAGCCCCGATCTTTGGCAGTGACCTATCCGTATTTTACAATCTGTAGGCGTGCGCGGTTTGAAAAATCTAGTTACCTAGTATTTTATTAATTGCACAAAGCGATGGTCAAGGATAAATAAATTGTAACTAATTGCTAGAAGGTTAATTGGTGAGTACGAAAACGGCAATTTTATTATTGAATCCCCAACAGCGTAAGCAATATACTGGATCGTATAATTTCCTTCGTGTAAAGACACAGTTATTCCATGACAGTTAAAAGTTGTCATGACAAATATACATTGTAAAAATTAGAAAACACTCTAAGATTATTTTAGACATGGTTTAGATGAATTACCGTTTTGCACAAAGAATTAAATATAATAATAATAATAGATTTATTGTTTTCTAAAGTACGCAAACATATTTTACAAAAAACTATACCTAGCTAGGCAGCGCCCATAATAAGGTAGGCTTTATTTGTCGTAGATACACTCATACTCATAAATAGATATTATTGTTATATATTAGATATGTTGTAAACGTATTAATAAATATATATATAAAAAATAAGGTCGGGTTGGTTACACCGTTTATAACTCAAGAACGGCTGGACCGATTTTTATGATCTTTGATTTGCAGGATTTGTCTCCGCCCCGAATAGCAGAATAACTATTGAAACATTGGAAAATTCACGGAAAAAAAAATATAAAGAAAATCAATTTTCTCATACATTCTATATGGAACGTCTTTGTATTCTGTGGAATGCTATTTTCGAACGGTAAGTTGCCGTCGATGATGTTCACTTTGTGAGCTTATCACATTTGTCATTGTCATTTATTGAACTTAATTCATTTTGAGTATTCTTAATAAAAAAAAAAAAAACTGAATTTAAATCAGCTAATAAGTTAACGCAACATTTATCGATTCTGAGGCTGTACGAAGTTCGTCGGGTCGGCTTGTATGAAATAAATTACTTAATATTAAAATCTGAGTATTAATGACATTTATTGGTGGTATATTCTGTAAGTACCTGCGCCTAAAGAAGTTTATTGTGGTAAGTATTTAATTAACGTTTCTGTTCGCTTTCTGCCGGGCTCAATTAGCCAATAAGAAAAACATTTTTCACATAACATTCTCGGAATATTGTTAATTTTGTTATAAATTCGCGGTGCTAAGAAATAGTGTCCGTATTAAATATGTTGGTACCTACTATGTAAATGTAACGATAGAATGCAGCGATCTATTACTAGATACAATTACAAGATACCTTCTCGTGTGGCTGGAGACCACAATCTGTGCGACGGAAAAACATTAAATTGCTCTTTTTTGAAAGCTGCACGCATTGACTATAAGCCAAGAAATAATTGCGAAATATCATCATCGAATTGGAGAGTATTCTTGAGGTGGCTCAAGCATCCTTAACCTCAAATGCCCTCGCGTTGAGGACGCAGCGGGTCGGTAAAGTGCGCAACGCGTTGCGCCGAGCCCCGGAACCGGTTTAGCGACTGAGAATATAATAAAATAAAGATAAACATAAACATAAAAAAGGCTAACATCCTTACTCCGTCCGCAGCAGAAACCCAATTAAAAAAAACCCCCGGGTGTATGCAAACTGAGTTCACACGGCGAGTGACTAAGCGAACCGAATATTTTTTACGAGGTTTTATTTAGCTTGCAATGTTTGTATGTCCTCTCATCCTACGGTGTTGACATTTGACTTGTTCCTGATTCCACACCCAGGAATGGCTCCAGACCAAGGAACTCCTCAAAGGTCAACAGCAAAAGCAGACACTACATTTTGTATACGCATTCAAGCTCTTAAATAAAGCCTTGTTTTTGAAAATGTATATTTACTTTTAATTTCTTTGCACCTAAAATAAAAACTGTGTCAAATTGATTTAAGTTAACTTAATTCATAGATTAGTTATACACAATTCACTATGCAGGAATCAAATACACACTAAATTAGGTAAAAGTATATTAATCTAGATCTACCTGTTTTTCTACTGTCAAATTCTGTTGTCTTTTAAAATTGAATTGTACAAATAAATTGTAATTGTCATTCCTGTACAATAAGTTTGTTTATGGAAATAAAATTGTCTTATCTTATCTTTTATTTGAGGTTTTTTTTTAATTACGATCGTATAATTGATCGATTCGATTTGTAAACATTTCGAAGGGAAAAGTAACTTTTATTTATTACTAACTTTTAACCTAACCTAACCTTCTCCTTATAATGATGTCGGTTAAAAAAGAAAATAAACCCAAATACTTAAAGAGATACACAATCGTAACAATAGGTTTTATTATATTTATTTCAAACCCGTTACACGTATTATCGAATTTGGGTTATGTATCTCGAGACCCTGGCTATCTCTCGACTTGTTTTTTTTATGGTTTTAAGTTACTCCCAATCGGTAGGTATAATCGTGATAAAACATTATCTTTCTGGCGTTTTTAAGTTTTCCAGTTGGAACATAGGCATGGACAGATAGACAGATATACGTGTATTGATAATTTGACATAAGCCATAGTTTTACTGTAATTATACCAATCTCTTAATTCGTATGATTAAAAAAAAAAATATACTTTCGGAGTTATTTTCTGGTTGGTACATTTTTATTAAAAAAAACCTATTTGCAAAAATAAATTAAATAAGAATCTCCCTTTCCATCCACGTGTCACATAATTAATAAATAATATATGTATTGTGTTAAAATTTACTTGTTGATTTTGGCCCGCGTGAGCGAGACGCAAATAATATTTTTGATATCTGCGGTAGGTAGATATTCCGTCTAGGAATACCAAATCACAACTTTGTAGGGTTTCCGATTTTGACCATTGTGGTCTGAAATCCTGAAGGGGTTTTATTATTTAAAATGAATTTAACTACTATCAAAACTCTTTTTTATGACGAAATACTAAAATCGCTTGAAAACGCTGGTAAACTTAAATGATTCTTCAATTATTATTAATGCAATAAAAAATTACCGTGACGATTAAAAACACGATTGATATAAAAACGTGGGAGAAATTTTATCACTTATTGTGACGACTTTTCGGGGGTCACAAGTCATTCTGAGAGTTATCAGTACGCGGATGATACTTTCATATTTATATCAGGTAACGACAATTACAATCTTCATCGTAATTTTGTTAAATAAATCTTTTACTGATATGCAATGGCCTATGATGTCAACACTTGTAGTAGGTCATTCAAGTCCTACCTTAAAAAGATTTAAATCTACAACATAGAATACTAAAGTTATTTGTGTTAAAATAATTACATCGGTCTATTTCGGTATTGCGAGGTCTTGAACGACTTTCAAATTTTTAATTATCAAATCATTAAAAAAAAACGACATATTGAATCAACAGTTATTTCAAAACCGGTATGAAACTCGTCAAAAACAAAACAAAACTTTGGCGATACAAATATTCAACAAATAAAAGTTATCATAGCACGCCTATTTAACAAAATTCCAAAACATTTGAAGGAGGTAACCAAAACTAATAAACAATATAAAATTCCTCTCAAAGTTTACCTATACACATTGTGACTAATTCAATAAACATCCATAGTATTAATATAAAGTAACGTGATTAGGAAAACTTAAATTGTGTATACCTAATAAAATATTACAAATAATAATAATACAACACTTATATCCGATGTTTATCCAACAAAATCTGAATTATTTTCGCATCACCCTATAAATCACAATTATAGGCGGGTTTCTTCTGTAAAACATTAATATAAGATAGCTAATATTGTCTCAGCCACGGGTCTCTCGACTGAGTTAAGTAACAAGGCGCACGCTTAAAAACACTCATTCAGTTACAGACTGCGGAGATACATATAGGTACATAACAAAAAGAATTGTTTTAAAATGTTGATAACATTGATTTGATAATGAAAAATATATGTTTCAGTTAGCTATTTTATTGTAATAAATAAAGTACTTTTCCGATTGTTTTTGGGGTAAGAAAATTTGTTTAAGCGATTCTGATTATTATTTATGTTTTTTTTATATTACGTCGAAGTATCAATAAGTTACTTTCGGTATTTCCGTATATAAAAAAAATCGACCCCAAAATGTTGAAGTCTGCGACATGATTTATAATGAAGTCGCGTAGGGTGTGTTCAACGTTTGAGGGAATCGATTTATTTAATAATTACTAAAAATAGAAAGGTCATTATATTATTTCTGAGTTTTTTGTTTATAGATTAATTTTATGTTGGTTTATTTTTTTTTAAAGATATTTTTAAAGTTAGACACGCGTTAAAAAGCGTATCTACATATAGTCACTGCAAAATGATTACAATATAATTTATGTCGATATCCAGCCATCCGTATAGTAAACAAAATTTAAACTCACCGCACCCGCGACCAAGAGACCAAAAATAAAGGTAAAAATCAGAGCCGCCATCACTACCACTTCTGACCAGCTCGAAAACGGTAGTGATGGACCTCGAGAACGCCTGTCGGCGGTCGACCGTAGTGATGGGCGTTCGAAGGTATTATTAAAAATATCGTACGATGGACGGCGCGGAGTTAGAGATGGGCGCCGGTGAAATTATTTTATCGTCTGTCGATTTAAGACTATAAACAATGATAGTGGCAATATGTTATAATAATAAATAATAGAAAAATTGAACGGTATTTTAGGTTTAATTAATTAAACGATTTTATAAGCCGAACTTAACTGTGAACGTTTCACCGTCACGGTGTTAACTTCACAGCAAATTAACCAGCTTTTAAACCAATAAAGTTTTAATAAGATTAATATTATATATCTTGATAAATGTTTACTTAGACCTATTTAATCGTAAAGAAACAGTATAGATCATAACGACCAATCGGAAGTCGGAGTGCTAATATGGGCACATATTAAATAACACGTTATATATTATGATCACTTTCTGTATTTAATACTAATTAATACGAAGAAAATAAAATTAATGGATTTCGATAACGACGGTTTACCTAAATAGCTTCTTCGGATGAAGGTACCCTTTAGTACTTGCTCATATTACTTTGTGTTGATACGTCGCAAGTCTGTGGTTCATTTGAGAATTTTAATTTGGTAATAATCTTTCGGTAACTGATAAAAAGAACTCCATCGACCACGCATGCGCAAGAGCTAGCTATCGAACCTGCACTATAAGTTGCACTGCACATTTCTATCGCTAAAATAATTTATGACTCAAAGACTCAGTTCGTAACGGGTCTGCCCCAGCATGGAGAAAGCTGCATTTCGAATGTTGTCAGATCGTTTCCTTCTGTGTACGATATTCTTTTTAATTCTGTGCTAAATCTTACCATCACACCGTTTTATATTAGTTTAGCTTTGGTATAACTATTTTTGTATTGTATAAAAAAAAATATTAACCTATAATCATGTCCTCTTATAAACAAATACTCACCCAGCATTAAGTAAACGGATATTTCGCGTATCACGCCAATGTCGCAATCACAGGTTTTCAACCGTAAAAAATGAAGGTACTGCAATCATATCGAATAATAACAGGCTAATATGCGTTTGAGCCTAACATTATAAAAATAGACGACAATAGAGATATGTCATGGTCCACCTTTAAAAGGCAAAAAAGGATCATCAAAAATCTTTATCAAAAATGTAATTTTTCACTCACTCAGTAATTTAGTGACGCTATATGCTTTTTTCATATGTATACATATAATTTCATAGTTTTTGCCAAACTGCAAAATAATTTGTTGGCTAAAAGATCTATACACATTATGATGGTATAATCATTTCAATAAATATATTTTGTAACGCGAAAAATCGATTGCACACGGTGTATTTTTATTCACATTGCTCCTTCTAGAGGATTGAAAAATCATATTAAAATAATTATATTATAAAAACAGTTTATTATCCGCGCCGCGCGGTTGGACAGCCCCTGCGCCGGCGTCGTCCACTCCGCTTTGAAACGTCTGCGCTTAACAGCGTTCTCAAGCATTAAAACGATTTCGATTAAATTTTGAATTCGTCATTCTGGTAATCGGGAATAATTTTTCAAATATTTTTGCTATTTATCGTTTGTTAAACATTCACTAGGGGTAATTATTATTATTGGCCGCACTTCGGTGATATAATATTAATTACGGGTATGCATCTTGTATATTGTTAAAATACACTCTTTATATGATATAACAGTGGTTATCTATTGCTAGGTTCACCCTAATTTTGACCCCATCGAGATAACAAAATATGTGTATTTTAAAATAGAAAAAAACCTATCGCGATAAATATTACATAACTGCAACAATATTATTAAAAGTTTTACAATATGTAACTGTTACTTATAATGGGATCGTTTCATTGTCAATTTCAGACTTGCGAGATGTTGTCTGTCTTTAACGAATAATCCCGAATCGTACAGTCAACCAAAGGACCGTTTGAAATGCTCCTAATGGCACCTCCCCGACAGCATAAGCCGTTCCATAAATCACCACACGTTATATGCTGTGCAAAGGTAACCTAGTCCTCTAGGACAGGCACATTTGGCCTAGTTGAGTAGGGCCCAAAATAATTCTATATAACCTAGGTCATAGTAATTATTTTATTTTAAAAAAAACCACATCATTCAATTGCAATCTTGAGCGATCTCTGTAGTGATCTCGCATCATGAAGACAACTATAACGCACTCAGAACTGCATCCAATATGCCTCTCTGACATGAGTTTTACGATAAATCATTAAAATGTTTTTTTGAGATAGATTAACTTTTTTGTGAATGGGATAACCTACCATAAAAAGATTAAATTGTAACTAAAACGCAGTTTAATGTTGCCAGACAGTTAAAAATTTAAGTTGTAAGAGAAATTCCTTATAGTAAACATTTGAGGGTAAGTTAGTGTAAGCGAAAGTCATGGTCATTTAAATCCATGGTTCAAATCGATTCTTCATTAGTCGATACTCGATTGTCCCACTCCCCAGTGGAGGCTTTTCCTAAATGAATTGAGCTTTACATACTCTTTAAATAAAAGTTTTTAGTGGCATTTTAGATGAGGCAGCGGATGAAGAAACATCACCCGACTTAAGGTTAGCTGAGTTACATCAGCAACCAGCTATGCCCATCTTCGAAGAGGTCCTCTTCGACGACTCGACGTTAGGGCAGAAATTATGGGGAAAATGATAGCGAATCGTCATTTGACTCAGAAGCGGGACAAGCTCATCAATAAAACCAGACTCTGCAACGAAGATTTGAAGATCGATATTTTAGAGAAAGTCAGGAGTATGGACAAGCAAACTGATTCAGATTCACCACGGCGTATAAGACAAATATGGTACTTAATTTGTATTACAGAATTGGCTTCTATTTTGACGCATAAACCTCACTATTTGCCGACTTATATTAATTAACTGATAATCATCACACATTATAAACTGCATAAATCCACTCTCATCTTAACCCCTGCTGGTGCCATCATTAATAGTTGGAGATAGGGAAGCGACCCACCTGATATAATCTTGGCCGCGCCGGTGGACATAAGATTCAGAGGCTAAGGGCCGAAATTTCAGGTCCTACTTAAGACTAACCTAAATTTTAAACATAAAGTCGAACATAAAAGTCCGTCTTAGCTAAGAATCAAAACAACCTCGACTTAAGCCTCAAGTCAAACTTAAGTCAGTGTTAAAATACGCTGCTAGGAGCTATTTCAGTTCATTAACGGCGCTACAATCGCCGTGTATTGCCATCTGTGGTTTTCGTCTCGTACTTGATTTTATATATTCTAATTAAAATTGACTGGATTAGCATATTTTGAATACCTACCTTCAATTCAAGCAAACATGCATGGCAAAATCACGTATGGTGGGTATGTGACTCACATACAAACTCTTCCTAGCATTTTTATATAATGTTATTATTACAGTTAATACTATTATAACTGATTTTCAAAGGAACACGGGGCTCATAAAATCAGTAGGTTTATTTTGAAATTTTTGAGGAAAAATCTGAAAAACTTTTGAACCAAAAATTAATCATTTAGGTCAGTATTTTGATTTTTTATAACCAAGTGAAACTTCATAAATCATGACAAAATTTTGTTAAAATGCACTCGATAGGTACTACATTTTGTAACAGAAAGATTTAGCACCATTAGACAGGGTTGTACCGATGTGGTGCATGCGCGTCCAAGACATCAAGTTCTCACGGTCATGATTCTGGGATCAGACATTGGCGTCATTGAAAGACACCGCGCCAGAGACGGTTCACATCCTATCGCCGTTTCTCACGGTACGGCGACTGGCGTCATCGAGGTTTTCCATTGAAGTCCCACGGTCAACTCGTGCGTCATGACACGGGATCCGTTGGACCTCACGCCGCTTCAAAAAGACAGTAGAGTCAAGAATCGACAATACTCCTCGTAGATCCTCGCGCATCATCATCGCATCGCATGACTACCGTGGTACTTCGTGCCACCCCAGTGACTTGCATCAAGGTCATCCAAGGATGCGCCATATACATCGTCTTCCTAGCGTCTTCAACGCAGTCTGCGTACAGCAGCCGACCAGAAAGTCAGACATCACCCACCACGACCCAAACCTGAACATGGAAACGCAACCGTTACTGATTGTGGAATGAGACCAAGGAATGGCCATTAAGTGGATCACTAAGTACTTCAAAATACGCTGCAGTAAAAAATCCTTCGAAGATACCCCGCGTCTCCGGAATGAATTATAATAACTGAGAATATGACTCCGGTCCAAGACCCACTACTCGACACGGCTACAAGTCTTTCACATACAGAGTGATTTATTTCAATGGAATTATTAACCTATTTTCTTAACGATTAGGTCATAATAAAATTAACAATAATACCAATATTTTAACTATACAAAAACAATGACAAGCAAAGTGACAGTGGAGTTAAATTATAATTAAAATGAGTTAACTTTTGAAATATTTATTTTTAAAAGACTAAAATATTAAATAAAGATTTTTTAAAGACTATGGCTTTCGAGAAAGCATTCGCTTTTAGGGTTATTTTGTCAAGTTTGGCATAATCTCTCAAGCAGTGCTCTAAAACCTTCATTCAACCAGTGAGGCTAGTCTGAAGTTGACTCGCTGATCGTACGTTGACTTTTTTTTATTTTTTTCCAAAATACCTTTACATTTCCCCACCAAGACGGTGCCTTTTCTGTGGGTGAAAAAAAAAACATTCTATATTACAATATAAAAGAATCTATTGTTTACATAAATAAGAGAAAGGAAAAAAAACAATATAATAAAATGCAAAAGCAGTAAATAGGTAACAACCAAAAAAGTAAAAACCTACCAAAAGCAACTTTAAAGAAAATAGACAAACAATGTAACTATTACCTAGTTAGGAAGGTTATAGACTTATACTCATCGGCCAATTTATATTCCATAACAAAAAAAAAAAAAAAAAAAAATGTATTTTTATATTTACATATATATATATATACAGGGTGTCCCAAGACCATTCCCGAAGACTTAAGGTGAGTGTTGTGTAACCTATTATGAGTAAGAAATGATGTAAAATAATGCGAAAAAAAAACATCCTCAAATTTACTATATTTTTAAACAGATGGTGTCAATTAGGCTAGCGCGCGAATTCCGATACCACGCCGATAATGGCTTTAACACCGTTACGGCAAACGGCGACAACACATTATTAATGATTTTTTGCCAATTACACGTAAAGTTCACATTTTTTTTCTCGGTAACCATGATGATTTTTGATAAAGTTTCTTAACAAATAACGCTAGAAATAGCAGGACCAATTAGCTGTTTTTTTTATTGGGAATGGTCTTGGGACACGGCGTCTATGAGTTTTTCCTACCGATCTAAACCCTATAAGTACTTAACTAACTTACTCTCTTTCCATCTTACACAGATAGAGAAAGAGCAGGTATATAACTTTTTTACATACCTTTTTCAGAAAACTTTTCTATTATATTTTCCTTTATCGTGTCTTTAACCTAATATTCAGGACGGGTTTCGAAACCCGTTGTGTCGGGAAAATCCGGATCGAAAGTCAAAATTATTTAGGTAATTTTAAAATGATTACGTATTATTTGCTTACCGATTGATTTCCATATTATTGTAATTCAATTTGAATACCTGCCTCGTTGCGCCCGCATGTTATTTGTATTGCCAAGGAAGTGCTAGTGTAAATTGAAATGATCGTACCTACGATTATTCTCTTTATTTATATCGAAATACGATGAAAAGACAATAATTTATTCGAGTGGCCCTCAGGAAATGCGATGATCCCATTTTGTTTTCGTCTAGACGCAAAAAAGTAAACGTGTAACGCCGGGCTGCAACGCCCGTGCAACAAAAGAAAAACGAAGCCTTATTACATAACGAAAATAAAATGAATTGTTTCAAAATGTTTTTAAACTACAAACAAGTAGGTATATGATTTCTATATAAATTTAGAGGTTTAGAGGTTGGGCGAGTGTGTGCGTAAGATAGAGAAAAAGATATTGTATGTCGGTGAATTAATTAAGTTTAATGTACAAGTACAATGGAGGAATGTATTGAGTGTTATATTGAGTTATCGATTTATATAAGTATATGTAATAAATTGTAAAAAAAAAAAAACACTACAATAAGGTACCTAGATATCAATTATATCACCTGCAAGCTATATGAACGGTATTTTTATACTGTTAAAGTGTATTATGGAAAATGTCAACATTCGATAATTTGTTTTAAATTAACATATTACCATTTTTACATGAATTTGTATTACATATGGTACTTAAAATTGTAATTCTTGGTATTTCTACCGTTAATTTAACATAGTTATAAGATCATTATTATATCCGTTGGGTCTGTTCTAACAAAATATATATATATTTTCTATAGTTTGAAAAATTTACTTCTAAAGATTTCAAAAATATTTTATTCAAAATTTTTGCTGATTTGGTTTGCTTAAAATGTATCGCAAAAACACCGTACCTACCCCTATTCTTTTAGGTTTCTAAAACCTAAACTTTTATATAATCGGGGTTGTAAGGAATTAGGCCATAGATAACAGAAAACTGTGAGGCTGGCGAAGATAACAGCTGTAATTTCGTCACTTATAGTTGCTAAAAAAATCATTCTCACGCTGAAAAAATAGTCTTAAAAAGCTGCCTTTCGGGTGCACACATAATTTACACGTACTAAGCTAAAAACTACATATAAAAATGTTGTTGAAGGTTCGAACCTAATGAAATGGTTCGTAATTAGGGATTTCTCGATAGCGGACCTATTTTCGATTTTTTTTATTTCTTTGTCCTTTTGAATACCTATTTTTGACTTTCTCTCCTGGCCTTCGTTCTTCGAAAGTAAATGGTTTCATAGCAACCTACCGAATGAAATATTACCTACTTTTTACTGCGACAAATTTGTAAGTCGGAATCGTTCAAATGGTGTCCTTCATTCATGTATGTAGTCCCCTTAATGTCAAAACTTGTGAGGCCTAGCTGTAAGACGTCAGGTTCTTGCGAATTCATATAAGCAGTTGATTTTATATGATAGCCACAGGGTTTTTTATTATTCACAGATCGGTGAGGCCGTCGCGGATCCAAGAAAATATTAACATCTTCGACTTTCAGCTGAATCCAGAGGTTCAGAAGATCGACAGCTTCAAGCTAAATCATAGATCTATCTCGGGGAGCAGAAGTCGCATCCGGAATTCCCCTACAATTATTAGACATTCGCCAACGTGTCTGCGCTCGCAAAATTGATGGCTATATAGTTCGACTGCTAACCCAAGAACTCTCCTAAGGCCAACCAGACATGTCTTTATTTATTTAATTCTTATATTGTTATGCGAGCAAGCGAGAGTGTACTCGACGCAAAGTGGCGTACTTGGCGTGGTGCGTTTTTCACCCTCAGTTGCCGTATGTATAAGTTTTTTAAAAGATCGTTGTATTACACAACCAGCATTTAGATTGGAATACTTCAGTTCATTTAATTTAATATATTCTAAGGAAAAATACAGCGTAACTTAGTTTATAAAACAGTAAATACATAGTTATAAATTTGGCAAATTACATGAAAAAAGAAATCTTAGGTGAAAATTCCGAATCAATTTCTCATTTTTGGTAAATCAGGTGACTGCGGGTAATTAAAAGCCAGCCAATAGGTATAATAAACAGTATCGGAAATAATAATAGTCGTTATGACAGTGGCACTTTTATACCGTTATGTGATAATAACTGTTATATTGTTATTTAATATGTTTGATACGAGTCGTATACAATCTAAAGCAGCAATCTGCCAAAATCATTGTAAGGTTTTGTATCGATTTTGAATCTTCTTCACCTTTACCACAAATTAAAGCAACAAATAATAATCTAAAACAATAATTTGGCCATAGAAAACATGTTTAAAATATTAGGTTGGAATCAAAACAAGCAATCTACTGATGTTACTGATATTAAATTAGGATTACTAACCTACACCTCCCTAAAAATCCAAAAACAAAAATCCGGAGTACTACAAACTAATCCAAGATGACGTTGATAGACTAAACCATTACTGTGTTCTTAAAAAGCTCCACCTTAATGCTGAAAAGTGTGCGGTTGTAAGTTTCACTAGAAATACAAATGTAGTTCCTCATACCTACAATATTAATTACATCGATAACCATAGAAAAAGTGTTATTAGAGATCTTGGAATATACCTTGATTCTAAACTATTGTTTCGTTATCAGATTAAACATATTATTGCCAAAGCGTATGGTTGCTGGTTTTTTTTATATATATCACACATCATTTCTCGGATAGGAGAGCTCTACTCACTTTATATTTTTCTTACGTCCGGAGTCATTTGGAATATGCATCTCAAGTCTGGTCACCGCTCTAAAAAGATTACATCGATCGCATCGAGCGGATTCAGAATTTATTTCTTAAAAATTTTAATTTCCGGTATTATTTGAAATTTTCTGACTATGCTCAATGCGCCAAATTCTACGGACTCTTGAGCTTAGAAGATCGCGAGCTGATATGTTACTTTTATATAAAATTGTCAATGCTCACATCGACTGCTCTGATCTTCTGGGGCTCATAGATTTGAGGGTTCCATCTAGACCTACTCGCCAATGTGAGAAATTCCATCTGTCACGGTTGAGTACGAATTATGTACAGAATTCATATATAAATCGAGCATGTAAGCTTTACAACAGCATGTTAAGTGACATCGATATATTTAACACTACCTTCCGGCATTCAAGAGAGTGTCTAATATTAATATTCTCTAATGTTCTAATATTGTCTAATAGTGCTAATATTAGCCCTAGAGTAGTATATTTGTATGTATATGCAAGATCAATTATTTTTAAGGAGTTATGCTGTATTTTATGTTATATTCTGGTAATTATGTGAATTCCCCAACCCCTCCTACTTCCTAATCCCAACCTCACTCCCAAATGTATTTCTCTATTTTATTAAGTTTGAAGGAAACATGTAATGTCATTATATTGTGAGAAGCATGTGGTAGGTACGCATATATGAACATTTAGAATCCACAAAGGCTAACGAAGGTCCGACAGATGGGAGCCAATTTCTCTTATTTGTAAATGTGAAATAAATATTTTCCTAAAAACTGGCATATAAATACGTTAAATATATTTATAGTTTTGTTCACACGCTCAATATACCTAAAGAAATAATTTAATGAATGGTATACATTTATTAAAACCAGGAAACGAAGAGACCTAAGTCTAGTACTTTTGTATCTAAATTGCCATTACATTTTGGGACGGTATTTAAATTTAAATTCCAAAATAAATGTAACTTGGTATTCGCCTTATCATTGATGATTTCTTACCCGGATTTTACCCACCAATGTGCACATCCGTAATACGTTGGTCACACTGTCAGTAATTATGCGCTGTCGTGTAGTAGTAATCAGTTCGCGTTTGTTAATGGGCAGCGGCGGTCCGCTGTGCGACGTTTCGGAATAAAGATTTGTTTTTTCCTCATTGTGACGCGTTGAAATAACATAAAAAAAAGGTGAGAATATTCTAAAATGTATTAGCACGATTTTGTAGTGAAATTCGTCAGTTTAGCAGTAAGTTAACCTTGAAACGACAACTGTTACGCGCGACATTTGAAAATTAGTGTCATTAACTTTAGACTATGAGTTGTTTATCTATCACCTAATTGACTGACTTGTTTATTATTGTCGTATAGTATTATTTTAATCAATAATATGAAAGTGTAGGTATATATTTTCGTCAGAGAATTCTAATAATGTTATTACAAAATAGATTTATATTTGATATCAAGAGTTTATTTTTGACAAATTTAAGTAAATATTAAGGATGCTATAAAAAATGAAGTTTTCACTGAAAACGTTTAATAAACAGCGATATACACGGGGCTTCAATTGAACGAAAATGTTAAAGCGGGTGAAATGGTCGCTTAAAATTGTAAATAACTAATTTTAACTAATATTTAATGCGCCAGTTTGTCTTAAATACGTTTATTATTATGTAGAATATTCCAGATTTATTGGGAGTGCGACGACGAATGCGTGAAAATAAGTTTTTTTTTTTTTTTTTTTTTTTTTTTTTGTTATGGAATATAAATTGGCCGATGAGTGTAAGTCAATAACCTTCCTAACTAGGTAATAGTTACCTGTTCTCAGGAAGGTTATATATGAAGTGATAAAGTGCATAGCAGAGACCAGCGCAAAACCCTGAGAAAATATAAAAAAATAATAAGGCACAAACAAATATACACACTGATATACACACACATACACACATGAGTACAATTTAAATGTGTAATCAAGAATACTTAATATATGAAAAAAAAAAATGAATAAATTAAAAAATAACAAATAAATGAATAAACAATTATTAAATATATAGGTAAATAAATATTCGATATAAATAAATAAATATTCAATATAAAAATAGTGTTATACTACATATAGTATAGAAACATATCTTATAGTAATATATATATACATTGGGCATAAACATATGACTATACAGTAAACATATAAGTTTATGACTATCATTATTATTATTTTTTTTATAAACTACTTACATTTAGAATTTGATCATAGTTTTTTTATGAATATATATACAACTTAAACGATAGTGAGGTATAATAGACCCCACGTCGCATGCACCGGAGAATGTGGTGATGCGACCCACCCCGAGTGCCTACAGCACGAACACTTGTGAACGTATATCAGTTTTTTTTATTCACTCCTTAGAAATGTGATTAGGTATGTTTCAAATTTGTTTTTTTTATGTATTTGCCAATTTCATCGCACATAATTTCACATGCGCCATTAGACCAAAATATGAAAAAATAATTTTTTAATAAAATATGAAGTATGCATTCATAAAACTCGGTCAAATCTAACAAAAAAAAAATAATAATTTAAATAAATACTCAAAATGTAAAATAAAGCAAAATGTAGAGAGATAGCTCGTTGATAGTGTATTTTTTATAGAGGTGAAATAATTTAGGTAGAGAAATTGGCTAGATACAAATGCGCGAATACCTACGAGTATGTATTGACATTATAAATCGCATAATAAAACAGAGCATAAAATATTAACGAGAAATACATACCACCTAAAAAGTGAGCAAATGATATGTAAAACTTACTTTTCAATTATTACCACCCCTTACACTAAACGTAACATTCAAAAAGGGTCTGCCACCTAGTGTCAAAACTTCAAACTAGCACCATTGCTTGTCAATCTACTGACAAATTGAAAACCGTTGCTTTTTTTTACATGGAGATTAGGTTTTTGATATTATTTTGAAATTAGCTGTGCTTGCGTTAGTGCCATGCGTTTACGCTTTATTTTGATTAAAAAATTACTTTGATTCCCTGTACTAAAACCAGAAACATTTTACTGTTTCTTTATTTCCAGAAGATTTATTACGAGGCAATTTCAAAAGTAGAAAATTGCGCTAAAAATAAGGAAGCCGATTTCAAAATATATATTGTCGAGCCATTTTGTGGATATGATTTTATCCATCGGATATGGCATAACCTAACCTTAAAAATGTGTTGTTTTTATTATGACAGATGACGTTTATTTTCCGATCGCAAACAGCGCCATCTATTTATGATTGTAATACAAACATTTATGATTTTCGCGAATTTTACGACGTTCGCGTGCTTATAAAAAAAAAAATGATAGAACCGTTTTGTAATGTTGCAATAAAATTAATCGATTAACTTGAGTATTGATTCGTGTGGTCTCCGCGAAAGATGATCGATTTTGTTGCTAGACACAATAATTCACTATTTTTCCTGTTTATTTCGTGTTTACTCGTACTTTTTAACGTAGATTAGACCAAAATATATTTTTTTTTACATTCGTATGCTTATAATTTAGATAAATATTTTATATGACAATCGTGTTTTAATTAAATACCAACACGGAACACATATATTTCGATAATAGTGTTTTTATTTAAATGCGTTTAATTTAATTGACCTTTGAGATTTGTATTCCTGATAAATTCAAGCCATTCCCTAAGACACTTCCCAGCTAAGAAAAAGGATAAAAAACTTGACTTTAAAATAACTTAGTTGCATCACCTGCCAATCAGCTATACCACCGGAGGAATGGTACCTCCAAAGTATATGTAATTTTTAAATAAATAAATACTTATCACATAATCATACAGAAATATTCATAACATTATGCAGAATTATGTAGGTAACCATTAAATCTGGTCAGTATGAGAAAATACAAAGCATCCGAGCTGAAAACAAAAATTGAAGATGTCTGATTATAGTATCACAGCCTGTTTTGTAATATAGCTGTCATATTAGGCGTTTTACGCGCAAACTTTTAAATATCTACGAGTGCATAACAATAAAATTGCGGACACACTTGAAATCAATCGATTCGCGGAAATTGCAAATTCTCCGAGGTAAATGTTAGCGATTTCCTCAAGGAAAAGCTAAGTAAGAAATGTTGAGGAAACGACCAGTTTGTCGTCAACTGATCTGAAGTAAAATTTGAAAATTTTCGGCTATCAACTAAATAAGTATTCATCCTCTTTGAGATGCATTCAAAATTTTAGATTTTACCCTTGACCGTATCTCCAAGAACTGATCATAGCTTTAAAATGGTTAAGAATTGAGCGCATATTTGTTTTATAAAACAAATATGCGCACACATAATGTATTTGTTTTCACTTTGATCATTCCAGAGCAAAACCACTTGATTTATATCGACAACTGAACGGTTTCGCCAAAAAATATTTATTTTGTTTTGTTAAACATTGAATAACAGTAAAAAATATACAAATTACATTCTTATGACATTATTAGGATTAACCGTCCCGTTTCTATACCGTCGACACTAGGCGAGCTCGTTCTGTGACGGTAGAAAATTATATGTAGGTTGGCGAGAATGTAGCGTACGATTTACTTTATTATGAAAAAAGTTATTTTTTTTTCCAAAAATCCCCTAGCCCCGCTCCTCGCCTGGCCAGGCGCGTAACATTTTTTGCTGATAAACGTTTGAAAGAGCAAAAATACAGCCGGTATATTCAAAATTATTATAATTTACGGGTAGATTGGACTAGCCTTTTTAGAGTAAACGCGATACGAGTCACACATTAACCGAATACCAATTTTATGTGGAATCTCGACGTCGATTATATACCAATTGAGATTGTGGTAGTGTATTGGTTAGGGCGTTTGACTATTTTGCAACCGGTCGCAGGTTCGACATATTTAGCTTAGTTGATTAGGCTCAAAATAATTGAATATGGCCTAGGGTATAATAAAATCTAGGTATAAAAAAAACGATTACATTTGCATTAGAATAATGAAGTGAATTAAAATTATTTTTTATTTTATCTTTGTGTTAAGGACAGAAAACTGTAAGAATTGATTGTGGTGAATCGTAAAACCAGTTTTTCCACTTTAAAAGTGAACTCCTCGCCGCTGAGACGCGAAACAGGTCTGTCACCAATCAAATCATAAATACCAGTTTGACACCTGATTTTCGGGTGACTGCACAAAATTTGAAGAAATACAACCAACGAAAACTTTTATATTAACTTATTTATGATAGTATATATGTATATATATATATATATATATATATAATTTTGATTAATAATTAAGCGTGACAGGTGGTAGATTTTTGTCTAAAGCAAAATATTTAAAATTCAAAACGGCCCTGACAGCTGACGACTGTTTGGCGAACGTACCACACCATAAGCATTTTGAAGGTTATTAGTACTGGGTGGTTCATTTGCAATAATATCATTTTTATTGTTTATTTGGAAAACCAACAGTGCAGTATATAAGAAATAGTACATAATTGTGTATAAAGTTGACTGATGAAGTACAGAAATAAATAAAAATATTAAAATGAATTAACTCGCACTATAGTGTATTAAAACATTTTTAAAAGATACATGCCATATTGCCGTGCCGTGTCATGACTTCCGAAAAAAATGCGACATATCTTCGCGTTTCACATCCCCTCTAGCTATATCACTTTCAAGTGGACGCGATTATTGCCGTAATTTTACACCAATCACTTTAAAATTAATTCATAAAATTTAAGGGCACAAAATCTCGGTCAAGTTCTTTAATGGGAAAAATCAGACCAGAGGGGCGGATTTTTCGAAAAGTGAAATTTTGCTATAACGTTCTTAGTATAAAAGATGTCGAATTAATTTAAATTTTATTTTATTCCTTAAATATGGGCCTAAAACTTATCTAAGTAAACTTTTTTGATAGCACCAACCATTGGCCCTAGGGGTGAGAAAAAGTGGTTTTTGAAAATTAAAAAATCATACCTCCCTTAATAAGCAATCAAATCAGTTGAAAATGTTAATTGTAGGTCTATAATTTCCCTACAACTTTTGTTTGAAACAATTTTAATAGAAATATGTAAAAGAATGTTCAGTGCCACACTATAATTATTATTAAATTGAAATATAAAAAACCGGATTTCCGATTTTGAAGTGTTAACTTTATATATATTATATGCCTATATAAAAAAATACTTACAATTTTTGTGCTAAGACCGATAAAACCATAAAATCTCTTGATCAAACGTGATTTGGAAAATCCAACGCCGTGTTTTATTACTAGCAACGTGTTAAAATTTACAAAAAACTACTCAGATCTACAAAAAAAAACCACAGTGACTATCCAAAACGCACATCGAATGGGCTAAAAGTGCCGCAGGCACAAGTGGAGATAGGACAATGAAGCAATCACAGGTTGGTACCACGGGCGCTTGTACTCTGGGGGGAAGATGACGTTAATGACGCACGTAGGGCCTAGCTGTAAGACGCCAGATTCTGGTTAAATAATTTTATTATGTGATTCTTGTTTTTTTTTATTTAATAATGCAGTTTAGTTTCTCTATCACAATAGATTTTATTTCTATTGTTTTTTTTTAACGATAAACTTAATGACCTTGTAAACGCCACTGTTGGAGCGAAACGTAGCGCTTTATGTACTACCTGTACTTTAGTTTTTCAGTTAGGTTTTTTTTCTATTATTTACAGTTACAATTCATTTAATTTTTATTTATTTATTAAAATATACTTTTCATTCATAAATATGGGAAACGCGCTGTTATACCTATTTCAAGGTAGTGCTCGATACATGCTATAATTTTTTTAACTACATGAACACTATTAAAGTAATTTTTTGTAATGTTCTGTGGTTAAAATATTTAAGCATATATTGTGACCTTTACAATACATGAATGTGTAGTTTTAAGTATTCTCGTCATGTAATTTTATGAAATTAAATATTGCCCTGGTGTATCTAGGTATTTTAATTAAAATGTTAAATTTTAAAAAGTACGAAAGTAAAGTAAATCTATTCCAAAATGATCCCTCCCCCCCACTTTAGCCCCACTTTAGTCCCACTTTAGCACTTTAGCCCCATACTTTAGCCGAATGAGCACAATTCCCCCTCGCGCCCTCGCGAGTTTAGCCGAATGAGCGTGTCGCATTAGATTCGTTCACTTGCTAGGAAAAATTGTATGCAATAAATTTAGTATTGTAAACAATATCATAAACTCGATTCACCAAAACGTTTAAACACGCCGTTTAAACTTCATATATTTTGCTTTACAACCAGCTATACGTTTCGTTTTTATTTTTTTTACTTATCTTCAGGCCGGCCCCGATTTTCGAAGACCTCAACAAAGCCCATAGACCACCACAATAAAGGTGTGCATTTCTATTTTATTTCACTTTTGTTTAATTTCTCTAAATTGCACCTCCTAATATCCCGCACTTTATCAAAACCCACTACCATCTACTTACCCAGATTCTTTAGCGACATACTACTTTACTTTACTAAACTAAAACAGTAATAGATATTATTGACTAGTTAGTTAAGCTGTACTAATTGATTTAATTTAGCTGAAGCAGGTCATTAAAGTGGGTTTGTTTCTAATATTTGATTTAGCGAAATATGGTCCTCAAATCTTTTAATTATGGGGGAGAGGGAGGGGAGGTTAAGAGCCAGTATATCGTGAGGTTACCTTGAAATTCGGCTTTTGCAAATGGTGTCGGCCACGTGCACTTCGAGCGTCCGCCGACAACATCAAAGAATAAACATTTGACAGTTTTTTTATTTATATTAAAATTATAAAGCAATTTAAAAACAATCTGAGTTTAAGGTTTTCTGTAGAATTTTATTGCGGACATTTCTATGTATAAATTAGGCTTACGTCACATATCTAGTTTGGTTTATGAGAATTTTAAAAAATAAAACTTACCAATTTCAATATTTTTTTATGTAAACATAGGATTATTTATTTAAAAAACCAGCTTAAAGGTTTTCTAGAAAAATGTTCAGTTAATCTAATTATATTTTTTATATATGCCTGGTATGAAAAGCTATCTTGGCAGTAGACCTCAAAAACATGCATAAAATGCAATTCGAGTGCGTTATGGCTCTTAAACGGTGCATATGTTATAGGTTATCAGCGCGGCGTGTAAACCAAACGTTGAATTTATTTTTCTGGGATATTTTTTTTTTCAAAATCAACATTTCCAATACCAAATTTATTCAGTTTGCAGTGTAGAAAAAATCATAGACGAAAGCGTCGTGACTTCTATCACGACTTTGTATCTGGCGTTACTACAATGGTGTGATGTTGTCTCCGTCCCCCGCCCGACTGGTACGCGTTCGTCTCGCTCACAAGGTCGACTGCATACTCGAATTGACTCTAATCGATCGAGTCAATTACGACCGGCCTCTACGAAAACAATACGCGCTCGAAACAGCTATTAATGGTGCGGACATACCGGCGCGGATTGCAACGAGACTCGATCGACTCTTCTAGAAGCGACTATCGATCCCAGCATCCTATTTTAGGTAGATTTCATTAGGAGAGCTACCATGTCATGACTTCCTCGTTTCACATCCCCTCTATCTATGTCACTTTCTTGTGGACACGATAACTGTTGTAATATAACACCAATCACTTTCAATTGATTCATAAAAAAAGTGAAATTTTGCTATAACTTTCTTAGTATATAAGATATTCAATTCATTTAAATGTTATATTATTCTTTTGATAAGGACCTAAAACGTATCTAAGTAAATTTTTTAATAGCACCTACCATTGGCCCTAAGCGTGGGAAAAATTGGTTTTTCAACATTCAAAAAATCATAATAGGCACATGTCAAATCAGTTCACAGTCCTAATTTTAGTCCTATAATTTCCCTACAACTTTTGTTTAAAACAATTTTTGATATGAGCAACCCTTACGCCAGAGTATATAGAGGGATTAAGTATACGCACTCTCGCTGCGCAAGGGCACGGCGGGTTGAGATGTGCGAGTTTGCTTATCCCCTACTTCGATCCGGTGAAATCTATCTCCGCCTTCCGGCGTGCCGAAAGGGATTTTTGTTTTTCATATCGCTAACGTCGTTTATACAGAGTGTGTTTAAAATCAGTACTGGGGAGTGGTTTGTATGTATCAAAAAGTTGAATATTGAAGTCGATCCATGGGAGTAACGCTTCGCTGCCCTCCGATAAAAAAAACCCTTTAGTTGTTCCCGACCTTGGCCATACCTCGGCTAAATTTTTGATTTAGACACGCGGCGGATAGAATAATCGTAGATGAATGTTTTTAAATCTCAAAGACTTTTAGTTTCAAATTTATTGTGTTATTTATTTCATATGATTTCTATTGTATGCACGCAAAAAACATTAGTAAAATTGAGTTCATATATTAGCTCAACACTAACTAATTTCTAAATAACTTGAGTCCATTCTAATTCCTAAGCCAACCTTGGTATGGGAGCCGCCTTAAAAGAGCATTTATAGTTCGAACTATTTAGAAATCATCCTATATTTGAGATAATAACGCAATTTGTAGTCGCCTCGATGAGAATGAGAATGAGATGATGAGTCTAACGACGCGTTGCTTCCGCAGGATGGCCCGCGGGATGCTGCGGTCTGCGGCGCTGATCCTGATCGCCTTGGCGTCGGCGCTCTCCCAACAGGACGAACCCCTGCCTGACAACCTGCCCAGCGACATAGACGACCTTCTGAACAGCGTAAGTCCTCGCGAATCGAGGGTTCCGTAAGGTTAACGAGGCAGGTCGAGATCGAAGTGTGTAGCCCATAGTATATAATATTCGTAAGTAAGTCAAATAAAATTTGCAGGATATTAAAACGAATATTATGTATGTATTTAGGTTTTTGCCTTAAACCATTCTTTATATTGTTTGTGTACACTTCTTTAATAATATTGAACTTAAAAAAACTAAATTAAAAAATTAATAATAAAAACTTAAAGCTTTTATTTAAGTGCTTGAATGCGTATAAAAAAAATCGTGTCTGTGCTGTTGACCGTTGAGGAGTTCCTTCCTCTGGAGCCAATCCTAGTGGTAGAATCAGATCATGCTCACCATAAAAATGCATTGTCATCGGACCTGGACCAACATGACAAATTTAACTCTGTAGGATAAGAGGAAGTGGTTCTAATTCAGCTTGAGAGATTTGGCCTAAACCGGCATAAACATTGCGAGCTAAATTCTTCTTCATTCGTATGGGTTTGTGTTGTCGGGGAGGCGCTATTAAGCGCCGTTCCGACTGCCTCATTGCTGTTTTCATGATATGTGAGGCCGTTCATTACAGGCAAATGTCGCAAGTCTGAATATTCTCATCGGCGAAAAATGACCAGGCCAGATTTAACCCACTGGGGGGATATGAACCCGGGATCTCTGGATTTAGAAGCGGGCGCTTATACCATTGCGCCACCAGACCGTTTTATTTGCGAGCTAAATAGAAGCTTGTTAGCAGAAGCAAGGCTGTCACAAACGACGTTCAACCCCTCGACTGTGCATTGCGACACAGTGATGCCCGTTTTCATTATTCACATTCTAGAAGCTATTTTAAACATCAAAAAAAATTTTTTTTTTGTTTATTGTTCAGTTTGAAATGTAGTATAACCCCATTAAAGGATGTGCACGAGAAAAGGTTCATCCTGTATAATTTTTTCTATGTACAGTCGAGGGCAACTGAAGCTTTGCTATGAAAGGCAGTGCGACAGAGACGGACTTCATCGAACAATGCAAAAATACCTATCCTTTTCTTGCGCATTTTAGAACAACTTTAAGGGGCATACAGTTGTGTTTAAAAACTGGAAATTGGCGCAAGAAGACATTTATCGCTGCATCCTGCTCTATTGTTCACGTCAAGGCGGATCTCGTCACTGGTCCCAATGCAGATAGATAGTCACAAAATAAATTATTTTGAACTATTGAAGCACATTTTGCGTTTTGCATTTTGCGAAAATTGCGTATTCATGACTTACAGGTCTTCACGAAAGCACCACCGAAGCAGGCGGAACCCGTACTGCCAAGCCGCGGCGGCGGTGGCGATCAGGGGCAACAGAACCAGGGTAACCAACAGGGTCAGAACGGTGGTACCTTCCCCGGCAATCAACAGGGCCAGGAGACAGGCCAGCAGGTAAAAACATCCACCCTTATCTTTTAACTATATAAGCACTGAAACTGAACATGCAAGTAGACTGAAAGAACCTAAAATAATAATATAAGTGACATAGATTTGCATTTTTTTTTGTATCATACTCAACTAAGCTAAATTTGCTATAATCATGGGGATAGTAGCGATGAACCGTTGCAAATAGTACTACCTAATGAGCGGATTCGGACCCACGAGCTCTGCGTCGTTAGTCAAACACCCTAACAACTACACTACCACAATTTCAATTGCACATACAGTGTCTCAGAACGATGGAGCATCTTTGAAGGGGGTAAAATGGATACTTTGAATATGCATAGACTATAATTTATCTATACGAAGATGTGTATAACCCTTTATGTGACACGTTTATCCCGTTAACCCTGAAACGATACGGTAGTAGGTAAGATGGACCTTTGTAGGGTGCCCTGAGGATGACATGAAGGGAGACACAAGGTCGGTTAGAACTAGTTTTATTGTATCGGTTCTCTGCGCCATATCATTCACCCTGTTACATAGGTAACAGGGTGAATGATGGCACATGGAGTGCATAGGCACTCCATGTGCCATAGATTCTTTTCAGATGTGTCCCGTAGACGATACATAGGTTACGGGAACTACGTCTTCATAGCGGGATGCGGTACAAGGCCTGTGGATGTAGATGAACTGGCGGCCAGGGCTTGTGTCCATGGTTTTATAGCCCGGCCGCGTTTGTCGGTGTGAGTGTGAAAACGTTCCGTCATATTCCATCGTCCGACGGTGGTGTGATGTCTGTTGCTAAGCAGACTGATTAGGTCATTAAAGGCATCCTCCCCAGTCTACACGCCCCTGTGGTACCAACGTGTGATGGGTTGCTTCATTTCCGATCTCCACATGTGCCTGCGGCACTTTTATCCCATTCGATATGCGTTTTGCATAGCCATAGAGGCGACAGTAGGTTATTTTTTAAGACTGATTACCATAAAATGGTATGGTGACATTTCTTCGATTCATCATATCGTTTTAGTGGTTTTTGTTAATTTTAAATGTAATTTTTGTAAATTGACATATTTCGATCTATAATAATTGTAATGTGGCACTGAACATTGTTTTACGTTTAGTTTTAACTGGCCAGTAATAAATAATACGTTCCAACAGCTTATGGTGTTAACGCTTCCTATCGAACTGTCGATGTTTTATTTATTAGTACTAGGAATTTGTTAAATTTAATGTTATATATCTATATTATTGGACCAGCCTCCGATATGATCTGATATGATGCACCGTTTTTTTAAAGAATTATTTTATTTCCTCATTTTGTTTATGAAACTTATTATTTTCCAGGGTAATGCACAACCTTCGAAGCCACGACCACAGCAACCCAACTTGAATCCCACTGAGAGTGGTAAGTTTTTTTTTTTATTTTCAACATACAATAAATTACCAAAAAGAAGTCAACGAAAATGACGCCATGATCAATAAAAGTATTTTATTTGTAACTACCTTTTGAGGATTCTTTCAAGGTGAAAATGTTTAGCCGAGGAATCATGCGTGCATTGTGTTAACTCAATTTATACAAGGCAAAGGAAGCCAGGCAAAGGTAACGCCCACATTACTCACATACTTAATTGCAAATATATTGCAAACACATATTTATTTTTCATTTACTTTATTATTTATTGAAGAATCAATTTGGCCGATGAGTACAAGTTTATTTCATCTAATTAGATGGTTACATAATATTTGAAATATTTTACACTAAAGAGGACAGGTGAGAATTTAAAATGCATTTTCATAAAACTCAGCGCTGGGTTTAAACTGACATCCTGCGCTCTCAAGTACAGAACCTCTTTAGAACCTTTATAAATATTATACTATCCAGCACTTTCAAAAAATTGTTCAAAATTTTTCAATATAGTCAAAGATTGTGTCATTTATCTTTTCAGGCGATTTGCCGCTATTAAAAAACAATCAACAAATATAAGTTATATAATTATATATATATATATATATAGGGCATAAACATATTAAAGTATGAGGTATCACGTATCTAAGTAAGCATATTTGTTTTTTGAAACATTCTAGGTAACGAAAATAATGATATTGTTTACTTAGTAGATATAAGTCGTTTAACTTACAGTATTATTAAATTTTATCTAAACAAATATTTCCGAAATTATTTTCTCAGCTGCATCTCTACCCAAAGAGATTAACCAGTTTAGTATAGATTTAACGAGACTAGCTTTATTTTTAGCATCCCTAATTTCATCGCTTATCTGGTTATATATTTTTGGGCCCAGAAAAATGAGATGTCTCTGTCCAAAAGATGTTTTCATTATTGGTGCCACTAAGTGCCCACTATCGTTCGATCTTGTCTTCATAGCTTCATTCAAACATCTCTTAAAAGTTTCAAAATTCACACCACTAAAAAAATCACTTGTCATTTCACTTATGCCAACAGAATGGCCTATCTTTAAAGTTATTCATGTTTGAGCTTTTAAGGGAACTTGTGTCGTATCATACTTTAAAAGTAAATTGACGTTTGTCCCCGTGCGGCAAACAGCGCCATCTGTTGTTGATTAATTACGCGAATAATGACTTTTTTTCCAGACAGCAAAGACAAGAGCTGCACCACCGACGACGGTCAAATAGGGAGATGCGTGCAGTACTACCTGTGCGGTAGTAACAACAGTATAATCACCAACGGCGAGGGAATCATTGACATTAGGTTTGTATGTTGGACAAATCATTTTCTATTAATATTATATTATAACGAGTGAGCAGCTTCAAGCTGATAAGCTCATATATTTAGTATTTAGTGTGTTTGTCTTTGAAAAATATATATAAAAGAAAATATTTTATGCGACCTATAATTGTATATAGGACTATAAAAATTATAACACCAACGTGTATACGGCGCGCCGTCATTCATTAGAAAATTTCCGCTTAATTATCTCCATCTGATTACTTTTCTGTCTATGCCATTAGATTCGCAAATAACGACAGGGCGGCGTAATCAATTTTTCATCATTTGGAAAAAAAAATTGTTTTCAACAACAGTATCTTTTTTGAACAAGTTATACATCATAATGTATAGTTTATACATTATGATGTATAACTTATAAAAAAAAATAGCAAAATATTTTAGTATCAGTGGTTTGGTATTCATACATATAATTTATTTATTAATATAATATGATCCTATAATATGATCCTATTTCATTGTTGATAAATTCTTTAATGGCTATCGTTTCAGAGTGCGCAATGGACCGTGCGAGTCTTATTTGGAAGTTTGCTGTTTGCCTCCGGATACTGTTAAGGTTGGTACGCATTATTTGAACATATGTACGGAGGGATATTTCCCTCATGCACATCCTTTTGTAGGGTTATTCTACACTTCAAACTGAGCAACATATGTTGTACTTTATTATAAACATCCAATTCGGCACATAAGCTATTGCTGTTGTAGTGGTAGAATTTACATTTTCTGGACAATTTTAAAAATTACTGATAAATATTTGAAAAAACATGGGAACATGTTAGGTAGATTTCATTAGGAAAGCTATCTATTGCAATGGGTACCATGTCGTGACTTCCGGAAAATTTTGACATATCTTCGCGTTTCAATCCCCTAGATCCCAAAACCACCCTCAGTTTTAAAATTTATGTATAAGTGTACATATCTATCAATCTATCTATTTAACTTTCTTGTGGACACGATAACTGCCGTAATTTTACACCAACTTACTTTCAAATTGATACATAAAAATTAAGGGCACGAATTCTCGGGCAAGTTCAAAAAAGACATCAAAAAAGGAAATAAGGACAATTTGCATAACAAACGCTTTGCATCTTCACACACAGATAGCTCTGTTTATTTTTTGATCTTATAGAGACAATACATTTATTTTGAATGGTTAGATACATCTTGATATTTATATTACAGATACAGATACAGATACAGATACATCTACAGATACAGATACATCTTGATATTTATATTATTGCATACAGCAGGTAAGTATCTTAGTATTTAAGGAATCACATTTTTTTAAACTACATTTTAGGTTATGTTGTGCATATATTTTTACATATATAAAATTTTATTTTATTTATTTGATAGACAGCCAGTGCTTTGTCTATCGGACATTTAACGACCAATATATGGATTGATTTATGATTGTATGCACAGATCCCGATCACACCACCACCGCCAACGGTGAAGAGGCCCACTGGCTGCGGTTACAGGAACCCATCAGGAGTTCTTGGCTTCAAAATCAAGGGAGATGTGGACAGCGAAGCGCATTTCGGGGAATTCAATTGGATGGTCGCAGTTTTGAGGTGAACATTAGAATATACTGCCAGAAACTAACCTAATCTAACCTAGCTGTTGTATGTTTAATTTATATAAGTTTTGTCCTGGTAGGATCCAGAGGTATAGTATATAATAAGGTTTTTTTAACACATTCAGCTCTGTATGTCAAACACATAGACCACGCGTTGCCACCCACCCGATCGGCGAAGTACGTTGACGGACCAGAATTTCCCATGCGGAACTAACTGCCGTTTTTTAGTTAAGTCATAATTTTTTATAATTAGCAAACAATATATATACAAAACTATAAAAATGTTTGTTTTTTATATATTTAATATTATATTGACAAAGCTTTTGTAAATAAAACTGGAATTATTTATCACCAAATCCATCAAAAACACTTCCAATTCACTAGCGCACTTTTCACATAACAATCAAACGTCAAAACCGGATTAAAATGAAAAAATGTCGATTAGTTTATGACTTTCATGAATTCAGGCATACGAGACATGCCACGCTTTTAAATATTAATAGAAATGCGTTAAGACGGCAACGGTTTTAACCAGAAATGGCACGTGTCGTATACGGCAATTACCGGATATACCGTTATCGGCACTGAGTGTGTTAAGTAGCTGCATACTCGTAAATAAGAATAAGGCTGACATGAAATCAGCTTCTGCTGATTCAGTTGTTTAGATTTATGGCAGATTTAATTTTGGGACTATAATTTATAAAAAGGCCTTTTCTCCATTTTATAAGGCTGAGTTGTGATCTAGTTAAGCTTTCAATATAACGGCACATTGCATTCAATTGCAGAGAAGAGGCGGTTGAAGGCAGTCCCCAGAAGTTGAACGTATACCAGGGCGGCGGTTCTTTGATCCATCCGAGGGTGGTGCTCACGGCGGCGCACACCTTCGCAGGCATGCTGGATCAGAATCCGAATCTTAAGCTGAAGGTGCGCGTCGGTGAATGGGATACGCAGACCAAGGACGAGATCCTTCCCCACCAGGACAGAGAGGTGGTTAAAATAGTCAAACATCCGGACTATGTAAAAGGTGAGGAACAAATGGTTTCCTTTATGAATGTTACAAAACTTGAATTTGTATCATTCGATTAATAGTCTGTTGAGGTATGGTATATTAGCGTGGGGTGGTTCTCTTGGTCCTCTAGTGAAGGCTCGAAAAGCAATTATTAGAGATCAAGATAAACCAATTAACTATCCGTTAAACGATCTATTTATTGAATTTGAGGCTTTGGATGTAAGGCAGATATATGCAAAGACCATCCGTAAGATTGTAACACGGAGATTGTTCTAAACAGCATTCTGTTCCGAAAAGTGATAAGTGAAAAGTGATAGTGGTAGAGGCTTTAAATTATTATTCTATCATGCCAATGGTTGACTGGCATTGGTTTTTGTTTTTAAATAAAATACTACCTACATAACCATGTTGAACAAGAGACCGTCGTACTTTTGAAATACCTAAATTGAAGACAAATTACGCTGAGAAATTCTTTTTATCCAGGGGAATGAACTAACACATCTAACCTTTTTATTGAATGTTATAACCTTAATCTTACGGAATAAATTTTACTTATCAGATAAATAATTTATAAATTGCATTCAGACACCGTTCTACCTCACATTAAAAACACATATCTCTTACAACTACAGTAGCCATTCTTATCTCCCTTACACGCATACATAGTTCTATTTTTTGCGGATTCATCGAGAATCCCATAGGAGAGATTGGTTTCTTTGTTCCCGATCGTTTGACTAGATCGCCGAAGGACACGCTACTTAGGCGATTACCGTGTCGTAACGACGTATCGTCCGATTGGGGAGCAGTCGAATTATTAATTCGAATTATTTTTGAGTATTTAATGTTTTTTTATTTTACTATTGTTTTGCTTGTGTGTTACGCATTGAAATATTACATAGAGAAACCTGTTATATAAATAAATAAATGTATATCTCTCCTCTTCACTCATTCTTGTGATTCACTGACTTTTATTGTTGGAGCTGTATTGCACCCTGAACTCCTTATCATTATCCCCCTAATACCAATTTATCAACTGTGTAAATGGTCTCTAAAATCGATCAGATATCCTGTTTAACGACTTCGGTCTGCTGTTCCTCGCGAGCGAAGTCGAACCGGCTGAGAACGTAGGAACAATTTGCCTGCCAACTCAGAACGAGTTCATTCGAGGAGGAACGCGCTGCTTCGCGTCCGGTTGGGGGAAGGACGTCTTCGGGAAGGAAGGACGCTACCAGGTCATCTTGAAAAAGGTAAATTGAATAAAGTACTGATTTTTCTTCGCCTTCTTCTGGTGCCATATCCAATCAAGTTGCAGATTCTTATGCCAAAGTGAGGACTGCGTTTGCTGACAACATTTCCTCTAGTTAAAAGATAAAGGATGTCTTTCGTATGGACAAATGACCAGGTTGCAAATCCTAAACCTATTCCGATACAATTTCATCTCTCTCACGATTGGCGTAGTGATAACTTAACCACACTTATGCGTATAATATGATTTCAGGTGGAACTGCCCTTTATAGATCATGATGACTGCGAAAATAGACTGCACTTGACGCGCCTTGGAGAGTATTTCCGCTTAGATCGCTCCTTCATCTGCGCGGGCGGAGAACCGGGCAAGGACACGTGCAAGGGAGATGGAGGATCACCCCTCGTCTGTGCTATCCCCGTTAGTAACAAGCATTCGCACTTTTCTAATACATATCTACATAATATTAGGTGCAATAGTAAAAGGATCATGCAATAATATCTTTGTTGTGAGCGCTCAGCTATCGTCGTACGCCGTAACGGTGTCAAGGCTATTATCGATCGACAAGGCATCGGAATTCGCGCGATGACCGTATCGAGCCATCTTTAAAAAATCAAATAGGTTACACAAAAGCTCCCTCAAGTCTTTGAGAATGGTCTGAGAACACTGTGTATAAATATATATAATATTTGAAAACTTTTTTACGTAAAATAATAGGACATATTTTATGAGGATATTTCACAATTCTTATTGTTACTAATGTTTTGGTTGACTATAAGAAGTAAATAACATTAATACGTTATTTTTTTTTCCAAAAACGGTTAAAATAAAAAATGAACTAAGGCAACAAACTAGCTACTCAAGTCCAAAAGTTTAAAATGAAACTTTGGCGAGTTTATGATCGTCTTAAATCAAAAACCCGTGAGTCGTCGTGATTCATGATAAAAAAAACCTACTTACCGTACAGAAAAAAATATAAAATTAATTCAATCTTATGCTTCGATGTTATTCTGTACCTACTTGACCTCTGTTTTGTTTTGGTCTTCGCAGGGTACGGATGAACGCTACGTCCAGGCCGGCATCGTGGCCTGGGGCATTGGCTGCGGGGAGAAACTTATACCTGGCGTATATGCTAGTGTTGCAGGCGCTAGGAACTGGATCGACAATGTTATCGTCGGCGAAGGACTGTCGATAGATTCCTACGGCAGTTATTAATTTTAAAATATAATACATATGTTACGGTTATGCAGAATAGCCAAATATTTGACGCAATCAATACACATCTTCGTTCCACCACAAGTTCACTGAATTTAAGTACCCAATACAACCGAATCCAATTTACACAACTAAGCGTAACTGCATTGCAGACGGTGAATAAAGGCATTCACCTGGAATCAAATCCGTACAACTTTAGTTCTGGTGTTCTAGCAGACATTCGCTATTTGACTCTACTTAGCAATAGATGCCAATTAATAATTCGAACACATACCCAGTGTTTTAGAGTTTAGGCCACTCCTTTTAGGAGGTTGATCTATATCGATAACTTAACCGTTCTTACAAAAAAAAAATGTAATTTGGAAAAAAAATAATTATATTATTAGAAAACTTTGTTTTTCTTCGGAGTGCTTTACGAACCGCGCGCTCGGAGGCCACTAACCGGTTTCGCGCCATGCGTCCAACCGCGCTCTCAGACATTAAAACGGTTTCTATTTAATTTTGAAGTCGTTCTTCTCGTAATTGAAAAACAATATTTTTTGCTGATTAATGTTTCATTGTCGATGTAGCCTAAAAGGAGTGCCGTAAACTTAAAAACAGGCTGTATATGAAGTTATTTAATTACCCTGAACATTCTACCTCTCTCGCTCTCTCTCTGACTGCAGTAGATTCTAACAACACGAGTCGTGTCTCGTAGCTGCAAGTATTTCCTGCTTTTATCGCCTATATTCTCTAACACGCTGTTGGCATTGCGACAAACGCCGTCCTGTGATTCCTGATGAAGGATATAGATATTTATCCTAAGAGCGTTTACAGTATAAGCCGTTTATGTGCTTCATATGACCACATATCAAAGGCATAGATGTATTTTAGTTCTGTTGATCCAGGTTTCCACAGCACGTACTCAAATGTGGACGATTGACGTTCGGACTACATCAACTTTCAGCGCTACTGATAGAGAACAGTCTTACCATACTTTGTCGAAACATGACACCGAGGAACACATATTTTTGGATGGTTTATTATCATTGCAGTCGTTTTTAATGGACTTTTGGTACACATCCACAATTACAATCGGTCCACTATCATAAGCTTCGTTTAGCTTATAATAATGATTTCTGAATATAGTTTCTATATGTTAATATCTCTACTATTCTGATAAGCCCATCTGACAGGTCATAGATCATCCAATCTTCCCCAATTCTAAGGATCACAATCCTCAATCTGTTCTTTTACTGATCCACGATGGACATCTCTCTCAGTAATTTATATTACAGTTGCGCTGTTGCCGAATACTTGTAATTATATGTGCTGACTACAAATTTAAAAAAAATAACAGATTTTCTAGTTCCGTTTTTTTTCTTTATTACATGACGAAGCATTTATACAGGTCGTTTTTAAAATCTGCCGTCTTTTGAGGGGTTAATCCTATACGAATACCAACAACTAAGCCAGTCTCACAAAAATAAAAATATACATTTAAACTTTGCCATTTTTCACTGTTGAATAATGTATGCGGTATAGGTCAAATATTTAGACAAGGCGTGGCGAAGGTCGAGAACAGCCAGTCAGTGCTCATTACCGTACCCCTTCGTCACCACCACGGTTTTAAACATTCGAACGGTTTTTTTTATTTGAAATTCGTTTTTTTCTCGTTATTTGGAAGTATTTTTCCAATATATTTTACTGATTAATGATTGATTGTTGGTATAAACCACCTGAAAAGGCAGTTTTTTCTTAAAAATATATCCTGTAATAATGATGAATAATTCTAATGTGTGACAAATAATGTTTTTATTATAAACTTACTAACTCCATCCAAAGTACCAATAAATGATGATGGTGACTTCAAATATTTAATTTAATTAAAATGATTGTTGATTTAAGATACTTTGGTTTACTTGCATATTTAAAACTGAATGCGACTTATAATAGTTTGTGAATCTGTTCATATATTATTTAAAGTCACAGTTAAACCCGATTCAAACTGATCAGTGAGAATCTCAACCATTATCAGTAACCGTCTTCACTTCAGTACTTAACTAAGAAATCATTCACTCGTTTTTCAATGAAACATGATTTGAAAGTACAATTTCCCTTTGCTTGTTTTTCACGACTATTGTCTTGATATTGAGTTTCCTTATATTTGTTTGTTTATTTAAACTCACGATTATTTTAAGTCGCTTAAAATAATCGTGGCGCGGGGATCCGGTCTGCCGCCGCCCATGTTGAAAGTGTCCTCAAACAGGGCCACGACTCCGCGCTTCACCCTGCCGCCTCCTGGCCTGCCTTGCCCGGCACTCCATCAGCGCTTCGGGGCAGCCCTGGCGCATGCGCCGTCTTATCTGAAACGTTAGGATATATTCTAACGTAATATTTTTTTAGGTCACGGGAAGCTTTTAATAATGTTTCATCTAAAATAGGCACGGTATTTAAGAAATACATTTCACTATTTAATTGAGAGTTAGGGCCGAAATGTCATATCCTACTTAAGACTAATCTAAATTTTAAGTTAGACTTAACCGATAAACATCGTATTTCATCATCACTCTTAGCGTTAAGTCGAACCTAAAAGTCCGCCTTAGCTAAGAATCAAAACAACTACTTAAGTCAGTGTTAAAATACGCTGCTAGGAGCGATTTTAGTACATTAACGGCGCTACATGTGCGAGTGTATTGCCATCTGTGGTTTTCGTCTCGTACTTGATTTTATATTTTCTAACTAATTAAAATTGACTGGATTAGCATATTTTGAACATCTTCAATTCAAGCAAACACGCATGGCAAAATCCTAGTAATCCTTCAGCTGACATCAGATGACCTCAAAACGTCATGTCAAAAGTTATACACAAACCATAGTGGCGAGTAGCGAACTAATCACGAGAGCGAAAACATATTCTTAACAAAGTCGAACTTAAAAAGTAATTTAAATCTACGATTCAATTTAGGACATGCTTAAAAATTAAGTTGATCCTAACTAAGAACGACTTTAAGCAAGGACTGAAGTTTGGGCCCTTAAAAATGTATTTTTATAAAACTCAGCGCTGGGTTTAAGCCGACATCCTGCGCTCTCAAGGACAGGACCTCTTTTATTATAAAATGTATAGAAATAGAACAAAATGTGTAATAAATAAAATAATATATTTGTAATAATAACCTCTCTCCACTCGGAATTGGTCCGCTCTGGTTTATTAGGCGCCCCGCAGATTGGCACCACGGCGTGACAATTGCGACGATACAATTTGCGCATTTTAGATAACCTTAAAAAATATACATTTTTATTTATTTATTTATTATATTATACCGAAACATCAGATTTCATATTATTTTTGGTGGTTCTGACAAGATCGAATAATTTAAACCACAAAGTCGGGTTAGTTACACCGTTTACAACTCAAGAACGGCTGGGCCGATTTTTATGATCTTTCATTCGTTGGATTTGTCTCCGCCCCGAATAGCAGAATAACTACTAAAACATTGGGAAATTCATTTCCTCATACATTTTGTATGGAAAGGCTTTGTATTCTGTGGAATTCTGTTTTCAAACGGTAAGTTGCTTTAGAAGATGTGCACTTTGTGAAGTTATCACATTTGTCATGGTGTCTAACCGGTACAAAAACCGTCTACGCGAAGTTTACATTTTTTCTTCCACGGCGAATTTCGATATGCCGTCTTCACAAATTATACTAGAACCAATTATCTGGATTTTTTATCGCGAATCGACACGATGCATAGTGTTAGACCGCATACTAATAACTTTAATTTACTTCAAAAATAGTTGTTAGACCTAAAACTAGAACTAAACCAAACTGGCTTTTATCCCCGTTAAGAATAAGATGTTTAAAATCTTTATTTTACCGTTGTTTAGACACATTCTGTGAATGACATATTGACATAATATGAATAATATGGCAAGAAAGGCTGCTGAAAAAATAATTTCGAAAATATTTGTTTAAATAAACTGAATAATAAATACTGCAATTTAAGCTACTCGTAGCTACAATTTAAAAAAATATCTCTGTTTTTTTTATATACTTTGTTAGTATTGAAATGCACAGTATTTAATTAATAAAATGGTATCAAATTTTGTAAAAAAAAAACTATACTTATTTAGGTACATCATACCATATACTTTATACTTGAATATGTTTATCCCCAACGTATTTATATATATCACTACTTTATGTTGAATTTTTATTTATATTTTTAAAAATAATTGTTTATTTATTTATTTAAAAATTATATACATGTGTGTGTCTCGTTAGTACATATGTGTATATCAGCGTGTATATTTGTGCTTAAAGTTAATTTTTATTATTTTTCACGGGTTTTTGCGCAGGCCTTTTACTCACACTGTAAAACTATATAAATAACCTTTCTTAGAACAGGTGACTCTTACCTAGTTAAGTTATGACCTTATCAAAACGACCAACATGACTGGTGCCCAGGTACTCGAATTTATATATTTGGATATTGTATGTTATTTTAATATTTAGTTTATGTAAAAATGAACAATGTTCTCTGAAGCGGATATATTGTGACTTGTCTCAATGATATATATTTTCTCATACGTATTTAAGAAGTTTTAACTCCGGGAACATTTGTTAATTTCTTAAAAGTATTCTCTACAATATCAAATAATATAAATCGTAATTTATTCATTGTCGAAATTTTATTTTATATTGGTTATCTTTTGCAATTCCTCTACTTGCAACGGAGCTTTAAACGAGCGAGTAAAGCCGCGTCGGGATCGCGAGAAAATCGCGGCGCCGCGCGTCTGTGCATCCCGACACGGTCACACTATGTTTTGTTGCTTGTACACCTTCTCGACGATAAAACGATCTCCTGGCGAACATTGTACTCGTATTCGCAACATCTGAAACCGACAAACCGTTTTTTTTTTTTTTTTTAATAATAATAAAACTATAAAAAAACGGGTAATTATCGAAATCGGTAGAAGAAAAACCCACAAACTTTGATCCTGGAATACCAAACACACTTCGTTCTATTTTAGCTACCTAGGTATGTATATTCAATAAAATATTATTAAACTAACTAAAAGAAAAAACTAATATTTCTCTATTTAACCTTTACCTTTTTCTGTGGAATCTAATGGTTTCGCACGCACTTCTGTAAAAATAAAAAAAACTTGCTTAAATTGCGTCAGATAAACTTACATACATTGCTAAGGGACCTTTTAAAAGCTTTGCACGCTAAAGGCAGAAACTATAGACTAATGAAACGCGTTACTACAAAACAACGCTTTCAAAAACGTATCATAATTCAAAACTGCCCGCCCGCCCGCCAACTACGTTAAATTAACGTAGTTATGTGTGTCATACTTAGAGTATGCAAACCGGCATCTAGCCCAAGCAACGCGCTGACCTGTCATATAAAATATCTTATATATATATATCTCTATATATAGTACTTATAATTGCAATTACATATAGAATATACAAACATATTATATTTATATTACCTTCATCAAAATTATTTTTATACATACTAAAACCATACTTAATTTATTACTTTATTTTAACATATACATACAAATCACATACACTCACAACTACCACAAACAACACTCACAAATTACACATAACACAACAAAAAATCTACTGAATGCGTATATAATATTCATAATCTATACGAGTATATATTTTAAGAACACTGTTTCAATTTTTTTATACTAATATTAATATCTAAAATGTCGGAAATCCATATTGTTTTTGTATACTAGTAATAAGTTTTGATTGTAATTATAAAAATTAATACTGTAGGATTTTTCAATAAAGAATAAATAAATAACTATGAAAAAAAACAAACATTTTCTTTGACAAATGACGGCTGTCAAAATCATGTTAATTCTGTTTTAAATATTTTAATAAATAAACAAGAAAACCACGTCATTTAAAAAAAAATTACTAAAATAAGCAAAGGCAATCTACATTGAACGCTTTAATAAAAATAGTAAAATTTGGTGACGAATTACTCTTACTTAATAGGGAACATAAACTGTCCCATTAGGACATCGGGATATACTAAGTAATGTCGCATATATAGGTATAAAAAAATCTTATAATAAAACATACAGCTAGAATAATGATTAAAAAATTAAGTATTAAAAATGATTGATTCTTACTAATATAATAGTATGTTTAATGTATAGAATATTACAAAACTTAAAAAAAATATTTTGCAGTGAAAATTTGAAAGATTTTTTTTTTTTTTGATAGAAAACCGTAGCTGCAATTGATTATTCTTTATCACCTTGACAGTTTCATTATTCGGTTATATTTAGCAAAAATAGAGAATTTTAATGTTTTGTAATCCACAATTTACAAACTATTTTGTAATTTTCATGAATGTTAAAATAACTTCGAATGCTATTTTAACCGAGCAAGTCAAAGCAACTGAATGCGTCTAGTTAGCTTACAGAGAATTTAATACTTTGGCAATCTCACCAATAGTAACTAATTTATTTCGTGCATAGATTTTGTGGTACATAAGGATATTAATTTATGGTTTGTTTAATATTATTAAAAAATAATTTGCCCTCGATATACGGTACGGTTGAGGGCAAATTCGCCTAAGGAACACTTAAGTCAAAATTGACAACTATTTATATGTCCTCAAACTAAAATTAAATATTACCCACATAAAATATCATTGGTTTAAAACAATGCATTTCAAATTGAAATGCGTTTTACACAGTGTATGTTTCTAATGTGATTTATATACATTTTTTTAAGCATTTACGAAATAAATGACTTATGTGCAAATTCAGGCAAATGAGTCCATAAGATCTGTGGGATAAATATTAAAACCTTTTTTATTTCATGTCATGAAATGATGCTATAAAATAAGAGAGTTAAAAAAATATATTAGTTAAATAGGATATATTAGTCGTATGTGCTTAAACCTAATTGCGGGAATTTATGTTTGTTTTTAAGATATTTCAAAAATGCCACTTTTTCTACTTCCCGTCACAAAAAATATTTCTAATATGGTGTGATTCTAAATACGCTGAAATGGATAGTAATTCCAGTCACGTCGTTCACATTGTTATGGATAGATAAGTGCGGCAGTTACTTTTTGTTTTCCGTGACGAGCAAGCCACGCTGAACTCCTTCCTCCACGACCTGACTGTGGAGGTCTCCGTCCTGATCTTCCATCTCCCCCACAATGTCTTCAACCTTCAACCCGTCTTTAACTGCAATCAACACGGCCAAATCAGTTCAAGTGGAAACTTGCAGATACACTCGGCCCAGTAGATCGGCCGAGTACGTAAAACAGGTTTTTATATGGACGTTCAATGGACGTTGGGAGCTTAAACTAGACCAGGCAGTCATATGACTTAGAATCCTGAATCCAAAACGCGAAATGGCCAAATACGCCTGTACTAGAGTCAGGAGAGATGGTGGTAATGAAGCGTTAAAAATGGTATGACCATGTGCGGAATCGAACCCGCGACCTTTGGGCCAATAGTCGAACGGCTTAACCACTGGACTACCACGACCACATTTACATTTACATTTTTTTTTTCTCAGAACCACGATGAATGGCGTCAAAACAAATCATGTTTGAAATCGCGGGGCTAATTAACTTTTAATCGAGAATGGTCGTGGAACATGTGAACGATCGCGTAAAAAAGTGTTCAGTGCCACATTATGCCGCAGGCACAAGTGGAGATAAGTAATGAAGCTACCCATCACAAGTTGGTACCACAGGCGCGTGTAGTCAGGGGGGAAGATGCCGTTAATGACGCCTGTAGGGCCTAGCTGTAAGATGTCAGGTCCTGGGTAAATAATATACTACTATTAAATGTATTAAAAATAGTTTTGTAAAAAAAATACTATTAAATGTTAGAAGTAGTTGATATTAGAAAATAGTTTTGTATTTTCACCAAAAATATTTTAGGGAGGAGGGGACGGTGTTTTTCGCAAATTTTGAGTTATATATGTAAAACCCATTCACTAAAAATTAAAAAAATATATATATTTATATATACCCTTTGCAACGAAACCTCACAGGATATTATTTTTCATCCAGATTAAAAAAAAAATAATAATTTATAATCTTTGTCGAAATATGTGGCCGTCACTAGGAACTAACATTAAATCAAAATTGAAATTCGTCGGTTTCGGGAAAAATTTCTGCGACGGACAGATAGACGGACACAAGAGTGATCCTACGAGGATTTCATTTTTTTTCATTCTGATGTAAAAAACTTTTAAAATGACATTATAAAATTTGAAATTTTCTATTAAAAACATGTTGACGGACTACCAACCAACCCTCAAAATAAACTATTTATAGAACCACAATTTTATTTAACTAAAATGCTAGAAATTAATCAAATCAAAATTAATAAAAAAAGTAGTACTAAATAGTTTTAATGTACTTATTTCAGTATAATTTTCATTGTATTTATTTGAAAACAGCAATTTGAAAGTAACTTAAATTGAAATATCATTAATGGATCAAGATAATGTATTCCGAGCAAATTTTTTGCGTACTGTATTAGATCGTAAGTGGCGCGAATATGGTATAGCTACTGATTGTTCGAGCCGACTGGACGGTTTAATTTTGGACACGGCCCGCAGCGGAGGCGTGTCTGAATCTAAAAGAAGCTTTAGGCAATCGACGCACCTTCCAGCGGCGGCAGTAAGTCCAGGTTCGGCAGACTGGCCTCCCTCCACCTCTCGCCCATGAACAGCAGCTTGACCGGGTGCTCATCCTTCGTATGCATCAGCGCTGCGGTGAGACACCTGTCTGCGCGAAGACCTGGACCGGGATCCGTCGCGAGTTTCACTGTCCGCTCGTGAGAGTACCCGCCGCTGCGAGAAATAGAATGAAAAGTGCAACAGTCCCTGTTACTAGTTCATACGCGACGGACGTGTCATATTTAGAAGAGTAATCATCCAATTTATTATAATTCAATAATCGCACAACAGAATCTTCTTATGTGATGTCTAATCAGAGTTTATTTCTAGTTTTTAGAATAAATTAACGAACTCACGCCGTTGAGGCTAGTAGTAGTAGTTTTACACAGTGTGTGTTTCTAATGTGATTTATATACATTTTTTTAAGCATTTACGAAATACTTATGACTTATGTGCAAATTCACGCAAATGAGTCCATAAAAAAAATATTAAATATTATTGTGATAAATACTAAAACCTGTGTATACTGTGTGATAAATATTAAAACCTTTTTTATTTCATGTCATGAAATTATGCTAACAAATAAGAGAGTTAAAAAAATATATTAGTTAAATAGGATATATTAGTCGTATGTGCTTAAACCTAATTGCGGGAATTTATGTTTGTTTTTAAGATATTTCAAAAATGCCACTTTTTCTACTTCCCGTCACAAAAAATATTTCTAATATGGTGTGATTCTAAATACGCTGAAATGGATAGTAATTCCAGTCACGTCGTTCACATTGTTATGGATAGATAAGTGCGGCAGTTACTTTTTGTTTTCCGTGACGAGCAAGCCACGCTGAACTCCTTCCTCCAGGGCTGTGACGACCTGACTGTGGAGGTCTCCGTCCTGATCTTCCATCTCCCCCACAATGTCTTCAACCTTCACCCCGTCTTTAACTGCAATCGACACGGCCAAATCAGTTCAAGTGGAAACTTGCAGATACACTCGGTCGAGTACGTAAAACAGGTTTTTATATGGACGGTCAACTATATATGTACACATACTAGTATATATGTGTACATATATACTAGTATGTGACCTGAAATCTTGTAGTCAGCTATATTATTTAAATATACGAGAGACTTGACATAAGTCTGGTTCTGTATAAAAAAGAAAAACGCATTTAAAACATAAAAATAATTTGTAGAATTCTGTTTTACAAAGGAATTAATTTGGATTAGATTAATAATGTTTCGTGCATAAGATATAAGCGCACTTAAAACGAATAAAATAGTTACTCGTACTATCAGGAGCATTAGAAATCATTCTATTCTCTAAAAAACAAATTGGGTCAGATCACTTAGACCTTACTAACTCTAATTCACCAATCAAAATTAAGAAACCCGAAAATAGGTTTTATTACTTTCCTGTAAAGTTGTTGTTTTTGGATTTACGGTGTTAAAAGGTTTTATCTTGGAAGGATGGTTGGTATTACGACTAATATAAGAAGGCTTAGAGAGTTGGGAGCTTAAACTAGACCAGGCAGTCATATGACTTAGAATCCTGAATTCAAAACGCGAAATCTGTGCGCTGACCTTCAACTTGAACCCAATCACGTAGTTTGCAAATTAATTTCTTTGAAGCGATGATGAATTTTGATAAGTAGGTATTGGAGGGACTTTCAGACTAACTCGGCCGAGCGCGCAAGCGAGACAGCACGCGAGTGCGCCGAACAAATCACTCCAACAAATCGCATGCTGTGTCGCTCGCGCACTCGACCAATCACGTAACACATATTCATCCGATGACAGATATTATCACCCATCTATTCCATTTTCCATTTTTTCATGATAGCACTGGTATCTTCTTAGTCATGCCCGGCTTTACCCCACTTTAAATTTCCCACTATTACCTACTTTGATATACCGTCTTCACAAATAATAATTGTAACCAACATTCAGTGCTGACGTCCATCAAATGCCTCACGACATCCAGGACAAGCGAGAGGAAGCTCTGGTACTGCGTGGGATCTTTGGCGACGAATTTCTCACAGAGCGAAATGTAGGCCATATTCTTGTTGACCAAGTTTCCCGACGTCGATGATCTGTTCTGGGCGAATAGCCCAGACGTACCTGAAAATACGATAATATAGTATACAGGGTGTGCCAAGGCTTAAGGCTTAAAGCCAAGACTTAAGGGGGTGTTTATATTCCCTATCACGTGTCAGAAACTGTACGAAAAAATGCGAAAATATTTTTGCCCAAATTTATTCATTTTGTGTAAATTCCCTTTTTGTAATTCGCTCTTTCGTTTGCTAGCGAGCGAACGAACTTATGACAAGACGATTTAATATTATCTCGTTACATTTTTTAACATTTACATTTTTTTTTTCCTCAGAACCACGATGAATTTATATATGGCGTCAAAACAAATCATGTTTGAAATCGCGGGGCTAATTAACTGTTAATCGAGAATGGTCGCGGAACATGTGAACGAACGCGTAAAAAGTGTTCAATGCCACATTATGCCGCAGGCACAAGTGGAGATAAGTAATGAAGCTACCCATCACAAGTTCGTACCACAGGCGCGTGTAGTCAGGGGGGAAGATGCCGTTAATGACGCCTGTAGGGCCTAGCTGTAAGATGTCAGGTCCTGGGATAAAAGGTCCTGGGATAAAAGGTCGATCGAGGAGTAATGACGTATGCACTAGGGTCAGGTTATGGTTAAATAATTTACACCTACAAAACAACGCATTGTAGTTACAGGGCGTCACAGCTATATACAAATATGCCAATAGTTTATGTAATTATAATTGTGGTGTCCGTCACTACCGTGACCCATCACTAGTGCGGCACCCACTTAGTCGCGGCTCGCTTTACAGCCGGCCTCTTTGACGACCGACCAACGAGGCAGCAACATCGTGCGCGTCTTACAATAATTACCGCCGTGTAATCTGTATACGAATTACTAATAAAGAACTGTATAACTTCACGTGCGTTTTATAAAGTTACCCGAGCTAGCAACTCCCTATAAGCGTAACTAGCAATCAATATGTGTCAATGTTTGAAATCGCAGGATCAATAAGCTAGATTTTTTATCGGGAATGATCTGGAATACTGTGCATATTAACTCCCTGAAAGGTGCGAAGTAAATGAAAATATGTAAAAAATATATATTTACCGGCGTTGGGGTCTGTATTTTGTCTCAGTAGCGGCTCGGGAGGACGCTTTACGCTTGGACTGTTGTGTTGTCGCTGTGGACTAGATCCGAGAAAGCCTTCTGCAAATAATAAACAATAAACATTTTACCTTGTAGCTTCATTTATTAAAAAAAAAAAACATCTTCCTGGCATTTTGCCGTGCACCGATCTTTGTGCAGATCTTTGTGCACCGATCTTTGTGCAGCATCTTTGTGAGTATACTTTTGACTTTTGACATAATATTTTATTCTTTAAAAGAATACCTACAAGTATCGAACATTACTTTCATCCGTTTGATAGATGTAATAAAAGACATCAATCAGGTTTTGAAGTTGGCGCAGCCGATTACAAACTGGAAGGCCCGGGTTGAACTTTCTGAAATAGTTTGTTGTAATAGTATAAATTCAGTCCAACCCTAGCCTAGTACTCTTAACCTTAGTGTACCTACGATAAGTGAAGATAGATTACTTCAAACTATCATAGTAAAATGTATATTTAATATGTAAACTTGTAAACTACTTAAATTGTAAACTGATTTAATAGGTATAATGAAATGAATATATTGTAAGACATGTACTCAGAAAAGAATAAATAAATACTATTTTAATTTCATTATTTTATAATATGTATTTACCGCCGACAGCTCGCTGCGTGGTGTGGGATTGGAGGTGTGCGGACGAAGCGCCGGACAGTTCTGACCCCGCCATGGCCCTGCGGCTGCTGCAGATGCTCCGAAGGTCGACTCGCGTAGCTTCGACGTCACAGCCTGACGCGGACCTTCGGGTTTCTTCAGCTGGGGTATACCTGCAGATAAACTCCCGTTTACTCGTACCTACTTATGGCTTCGTGCCTGTTTGATACCCATAATTGATTTCTCTCACGAAAGTATTTTGTGGTTTTTATGAACTTTGCTGAATCAAAAGAATCTGAGACCTCTGCTAACCTGCAGTCTCTATCAGAGTAACTTGCTGAAGACCTCGAATATCTGATATATATACACTTTTTTACCCGACTAGTTATTATTTCAAAACAAAATGTACCCATATTTTAAATAATTAATTAACAATATTTTAAATTGAATACAGCGTAATTGTATTGTGTGGATTTTTGAGTTGGCTAATACAAGATCTTTAGGTCCTCAAATACGATAGAAATTTCGATATTCAAGGGTACTTTTCTCTCTTGCGTGTGGTCTTAGAGACCTTAGGCTTACTTATATAAAATTAAGAAGTTCAATTTCTACTTTGTATGAAAGTTAAGAGTCTCGAAAACACTCTATTTTTCCCATAAAACTTTAGACATTAATATCTTATTATAAGAATCGAGAAACCATAGCTGCAATTCTACTAAATTTTTAAAGATGATTCTGATAATTTAAAAATGATTCTGTTATTCGTGGTTAACCAATAAATTCACAGGGTGTTTTTGTTTTTCGAGCCATCAGATGAGATGTGTATCTGCCTGTTTTACTATTTCGAAAAACAATGCAGTTTCTTGCGATGTCGTGGGTAAATATGACCATGCACGTGGTAAGATCCGATTTAATAATTGTGTATTTTTTATAAATGTTACATATTCACACATTTAATATAATTAATTCGGCAAACACGTGAATTGATTGCTTCAAACTCCGCGTAGAACATCTATGCAAAAAAGTATCAATTTCGGTCAGCATTCGTGGTTAAAGCTACTTTAAGAAATAGAAACACTAAGCTAAGAAAACGCGAAAATAGAAAACTTATCAAAATACCTATGTTGAGAGATTACTTTCCCTGACTTTTATAATATAAGTAGGTACGAGGATGCTCAGACCAGAGGATGCACTTACCAGATTTCCCTTTCGATTGAGCTAGCTTCACTTCAGAGATATTCGCAATATATTTGCACTCATGGGTTTGAGCACATTCTTGAAATTTTGGATTTGATAGCGAAATATAAAAAAACCGATCTAAAAAAACACCCGTGTGGATTTTGAAGAAAAACTGTTATGACAGTATGCTAAGACATTTGCCAAAGATAGCGAAACAAAACGACATTTGAATATAATTTCATTTGGAATTTGCGCTATCGCAGTCAGTGTGTGCCAGAATTTGATTAACGTCAATGCGTAAAAAAAACATTTTATCTATCTTATTTTAGTATTTATATTATATTACTACAGATTTAGTTATTTTAAAAAAAAATTGCTTTTTCGAAGTACTTCGTAGCGGACGGCAGTATTATTTTTATGGTCATATTTGGCTCATAACCATACTGAATACTAAAAAAAAATAATTTGAAATTCATACATTAGTATGAACATTTGTATTATAAACGACTAAACCGATTTTGATCAAATTTGGTTTGGATATAAAAAGGACATAGGCCACACCACAGATATTATATAAGCCACACGGACTAATAAACACATAAGCCATTTCCTAATACCTTTTTATTAACAATCAATTGCCATTCGTCTATTATTAAATTGTATGCTTTAGGACCTAGATAAGAGTGACATCTCTGCCCAAAATTAGTTTTCATTTTAGGAATGTCGAGAACTTTATTGCTTACTGCTCGCGTTTTTACAGAGGTGAGGTACCTGTGGGATTTTTTTCTGTGCTCGTGGTCAGTTCTTAGTGATGTATTATCAGCCCTGGAACTAGGGGAGTGCAAACCGGGCCCCCCGCCCCGGGCGGCAATTAAAGGGTACGTAAAATTCATATGTTTGAAAAAAAATTCATACATTTGTCATATGCTGTTGGGAAATATATATTTTCTATCCGTATAAATGATGTAATCACGCGGCGCTCTAGGCGAAAATATCGCACGCATCAAAATGGCGTCAACTCTTTCGCTGAACTGAGAAACGTGATGAAAAATCTCCATTTTTAGGGTGGCTTTCGGTTATTTTTATTTCGCCTTTATCCAGCTCATAGTACCTACAGTTGACGCGGTACCCGACCAGTCACGGTTCGTCCCCCGCGGTCCGATAACTCCCGGCGGATCAGATAGCCAAGGACGGCTAACTTGCGGACGGAAGCCGAGACGAACTCCACCTCGGTCGGAAGTAAAGGAAGTGACCGTGGTGTAGGGCCCTAACCTAACATAAGGCGAGGGTGGCCTAACAGTGGCAAAAGCTTCGACTCGATAATAAGATAAAGACTAGTATGTTATTTAACTACCTAGAAGAGGTTACCAGTCCGAGTGCGCGGCTCATAGTGTTAGGCTATGCAATCGGTAACTTTCAATCTTCGAAAAATATTTTTTTAGTAAAGTTGTCGTTAGAAGTACTAGAGTACTAGCCAGCGCTGTCAATGCTTGTTGGAATATATTCTAGCCTTGATCCATCGAAGATTTTTACATATATAATATAGGCAATAACTTCGACTCGATACGATTTAATAACCTACAAGAGAAGTCTGAAAGTAGTCTTCGATTATGAAAACTAAATCATGAGAAAGGAATTTATAAATTGCCTCAGGACGGTCTATTAATTATTGACGTCACGTCGTGTGAAATGCAACTTAGCATTTTTCCAAACAAAGCTAATGCGGAAATGAGGAATTCTTTCATGAGGAATTTGCAAATTAATTCATTATAGTTGTCTTTGACGTCAATGTAAAACTTCCAGTTAAATTGGGCACAATATCTGTGGATCTGGCAATTTCACAAGTGCTACCCTTATATATGGAAAATGCAGAAAAGACAGTTTTATTCTGTGTTTTAATTACCATCTAATTAGATTGTTTTATAAAAGTTTTTTCTGAGTTTTATAAAAACACATTTTTAACTCTCACATGTCCTCTTTAGTGTAAAATATTGTCAAATATTATGTAACCATCTAATTAGATGAAATAAGGAAAGGATGATATTTTAACAAAAAATATAAAAATAATGGTTTTTTTTTTATTTTTTTCATCAACTTCATACATAAATCACTCATCAAATCATCTCATTTCACCATGGAGGGGGGGGGGGGGGTACTCCAGCAGCGCCAGCGTTGCATTCAACCCTGCAACAACAACATACATCATCAAACATGATTCTACTCAGCTAAAATCTATTCATAGTAAGGATTAAAATTAAATTAAAAATAAATTAAAAAGTGGGCGAACTTAACTTTTGCGGATACTATAACAATTGGCATAGTAGGTCTGTGGTCCTGGCAGGAAGCTGTCTGGAGTCCCCTCCCACGACAGACGCAGACATTTTAAAAAAACCTTATATTACTAGAAAGTTAAATTTTAGTCATTTTTCAACGTTATTATTAAAAGATTATTTTTTTCATGATTCCAAAGTTTTCTTATGATTAAAAAAGAAATATTTGATAACTTTGTAGGTTTTAAATATATATATATGAATGATTTAAATGGAAACAGGCCAGTCGCCTCCGAAGGAAACCAGCTCGGCCGTCCCAAGAGTGGCCAACTCCCCGACGGTCCAACAATGGGTTAATCTGACAATGAGTGAATTGTCACGGAAACATCGTAGTTTGTTTCTAAGCTCTGAATTTCTGGCCATTTAACTGGTCAGCAAAACCTGTTGTTTTTTTATTTGACTGATATTATAAGGTAAACCGCATGAATGTCTTTCTGTCATTCTGTCCTCAGAATAGAAAAGAATACAAAATCTTTTATTCTTTCTTTTGCCTTCAATTCTATTAATGTAAAAACGGCAAGGCTTATTTCGTTTGAACCGAATTATGTTATGTAAGAAAATCCCTCCTTGTCTCCAATATCAATCAAACTGTAGGTTGCTAAGTTGCTTTTATAATAAAAAAATGATACTTCCGATATTGGAGTGGAAAGTACTTTCTGGTTGTAAACAGAGCCCTGAACTCCATCTGCGAGCAACTTATGAAGAAGATTCATGTTTTTCCAAGTTTTTCGCCTTCTATAAGTCTCCTTTTTAGGCCAAAAAACTATCAGTATTGCATTCATATTTTGCTAGTTTTGATGGATAAATCTCATTTGTATTATTTTATTTTATATTACCAAAATACCCAATTACGTGGGCACTGTATGAAGTTAGATAGGACGTTCTTTTCAAGCAACCCCAGGAAGAACTTCATCAGTAACAGAGCCGTGGAAGCATGGAATGGATTGCCAGAAAGTGTCATAGAATCAAAGACAGTCAACCAATTTAAAAACAATCTAGACGATCATATAAGAAAAATAAAATCAATGAAAAAGCAATAACAATTTTGATACAGAATAAGATATAGGCTTATTAGCTATGCTGCCGGCCTATTACGTTATAATAATAGTCCCTCCAATTTGCAGACGGTGAGATTTCATTTTAATAATTATTATAAACCATTCCTTCAGGAATACAACAGGGGTCTCATTTCGGTCCGATTCTTTTCAATATTTATGCAAGTGACATCGCTACGTGTTTCAAACATTCAATGTTTTTATCATACGCTGACGATCTTAAACTTTACAAAGAAATAACATCTCAAAACGATTGCGTATTATTACAAGCATACTTAAATGCACTGAGAGACTATTGTAATCGTAATAAAATTAAAATGAACGTAAAAAAATGCTTTTAGATAACTTTTACAAGGAATAGAAACATATTAAACTACCAATATAATTTTGACGACATTCCGATAAAAACTGTTTCATACATTAGAGACTAATATTAGATAGCAAACTTAGCTTTGCAAACCACATAAATAATATAGTAGATAAAGCTTTTAAAATTCTTGGTTTTATTATAAGAATATCTAAACCATTTAATGATATTTTACTGTTAAAACTATTATATAATTGTTTTGTTCGCTCTCATTTAGAATTTGCTTCGTCTATTTGGTGTCCTCATTATAATATCTACATAGCAAGAATTCAAAATATTCAAAATAAATTTATTAGGTTTTTAAACTTTAAATCTCATTGCTGTTTTCAAAGCCTTGAAGACACTTCAGCTTTTTATAAATTAAATTCTCTTGTAGATCGTAGACAATACGCTGATTTAATATAGTTATACAAAATTTTTAATTGTATTTTTGATTGTCCAAAATTATTGCAAAAAATAAACTTAAATGTACCATACAGATCAACTAGGCAGCAAGAATTATTCCGTATTCCCCGTTATCATACTAATCAATGAACTATAGCACCATACCACGTATCTGCTCCCTTTATAACAATAAAGATATTTAAAAAATCGATATATTGAATACCTCCTTATTATCATTTAAAAAAGAGATTTCTATTATCATCAATAGTAAAGATAAATAAAACCTAATTGTATTGTTATGTTGTTAATGATTAATAGTAACATATAAGTACTTGTAATTGCAATTACATATAGAATATACATACATACTATATTTTTATCACATTCATCATAAATTATTTTTATACATACTAAAACCATACCTAATTTATTTCTTTATTTATTTTTATTAACATACAAGTGTCACACACTCACGACTACCACAAACATCACTCACAAATTACACATAAAACTTTAAAAAAAAAAGAATCTACTGTATACGTATATAATATTAATAATCTATGTATATTTTAAGAACACTGTTCAAATTTTTATGCTAATGTTATTATGTAAAATGTCCGAAATCCATAATTGGTTTTTTAAACTAGTAATAAGTTTTGTTTGTAATTGTAAAAATGTAATACTGTGGATTTTTCAATAAAGAATAAATAAAATAAAGAAAGAAGTCGATTTTTCATTTCATCTTCTCGCATGTCAATTATCACAGCTAAGAGCGAACGAAGTGTGAACGAAACAGATAGTTTTTTTTAGCATCGCGTTTTAGTCTCTTTCGCTCTTATGGGTTTTCGAATAGAGAAATGAACGATAAATAACAAGAAATAAAAAACAATTGCGCCACGAAAATCCCGTCAGGCGGTTGGCAACTTTGCTTTTATAGAATAGCAATCGACCACTTCTCAGATGAAACATGGAAAAATCTTGTCACTAATAATAAGTACTCAAAAAAATGTCAGACAAATGTCAAATGAAAAATATATTGTCGAAAGATATAAATACGTATGGATATCGACAATTAAAATATGTAATACCCAGCCTATTTAATAATATACCTCTTGAAATTAGACAACTCAAAAGGGAATTGGTAATAACAATTAAATTAAAAGAATTTATGGAAAAACATATTAAAAATTATTTTGGTTTTAGTTAAATTAGGTTAATTTTGTTTGTAATCACATAAGTTAGGTCAACTTAATCTTTAAGTACTTTGTATTATATTGTATGCACGTTAAAATAAATTGTTTTAGTTAAGATTAAGAAACCGGCAGATAAGTCTTAAGCTGGATCTATTTACATTGTAATTGTATATATTTGAATAATAAAAGTTGCTTCTGGCAACATTCAAATTGCAACATTAATTTCTTGAAGAACTTCATTGAATAAATACAAAGTTGGGTGTTTTGGTTAAACATGAATAATTATCTCTTTAATGTTTATGCAATCATAATGTCCAGTTTAATGTAATTTGGTGCATTTTACTAGACAATTAATTTGAGAATCGTCTATGATTCTAATAATTTTAGGTTTTTTTTTCGTTCTTTCAGAAACTACGGGAAACTCCGCGTCGAAAGATTCCGGAATTAGTCAGTTATCAGAGCAAAACGGATTCCATCAAAACGGACTTCCTTCAATTACGGGTAAAAGGATTATATTATTATTTAGCAGTTTAGCAGTTTAGCTTCCGATGATGAGCTCAAACATTTTGTCTTCAAATTTAAGAACAGACTGGACAAGTTCATCAGAGACGACACAAGTGCTGATTTAGGCTTATCGGCATAAACTGCCTGCCTAAAAATTAATAATAATAATAGTCATCTAGACTGTTCTTAACACATTCCGCTCCGTACGTAAAACGCGCGGAGCACGCATTGTCGCCCGATCGGCGAAGTTCGTTGATCAAAGGTTTACTCGACATGCCATTCTTTTAAATAGTAATAAAAATCCAGCAAGACGGTGACGTGTTTACCCGCACACGGCACCTGGCGTATAATGGCACGGTCATGACGAGTCTGTTAAATATATTCACTGACTGCACTAAACTAATTTGACGGCAAACTGTTTATCCATTATTTTCCCAATACTAATATTTAACAAAACAGCGTATAAAAATATGCAATAGCATTTCAAAACTTTGTATCTTTGTTTAATCGCATGACTTGTGTGGTTAAGGGGAGGGGAGGGGAGGGGAGTGTAAAGTGGTCCACACCTTTGTTTTGTCTCGATATAGGGCCTTCTTAAGTTCATGTTGTCCGGCTGTTTATGTGGAACTTTGTTCACGTGTGACTGCAACAGGTTGTCGGACCAGCGTGCGCCGCTCTTGAATATCTCAAATCGCTTTCCATCAGTGGCGACACGACAACTCCCCGGAGGGCCAACTCCCCCGAGGGCCAACTCCCTGGGAGTCGCGTCGGCGGACAGCTCCGGGAGGGGGGTGCCAACACCGAGGATTCGTCGCCCACCATCGCATCGTAGACGGCATTCAGAAGAACGTTGGCAGGTGAGGAGCATATTGTGACACCGCACTCCTTGATCTTGACTCTTGAGTATTTTTAACCATGGAATCAGTTTCCACCCCTGTATGAGTAACATTTTAAGTTTTTTATCTACAGCGAAAATAACTGACTTTCACTGTCAATATTGTACAAATATTGTAATTCTGGTGCAGCTATAATCCAACAAATAACTGGAACAGATTTTTTTTTTAAATATTTCTTGACTTGACAATATTTATTGTAAATATTTCAGCGAAAATCTAACAAGCGACTGATGAAAATATTTTTTTTGTAATTGTGCTACAGAATTAATAAAAAGTAATAGCAGACACAATCAGCTACTAGCTGCCTGTCTGTAACTTAATAATAATAATAATAATTTTTGATTTGGTGGATTTTTCTCCGCCCCGAGTATCAGAATAACTATCTGAAATATAAAAGAATTTATAATCTAAATTCATTTTTTCAAATTCAAAAACGGCTTTGTATTCTGTGGAATTCTATTTCCTTGTGAAGTGAGGTTATCACGTTTGTCATTTGCATAGATAATTGCTTCCTTATATAATCCTATATTGAATTATGTGAAAACATTTATTAAACCTAATTGATTTTGAATATTCGCAATAAAAAATCTGAATTTAATTCAGCTAACGCAACATTTATTGATTCTGAGGAGGTCAGCTTGTGATTCATAAAACTGAAGAGCTATTTGGTTAATAGTCAATTTTATGTAGTTATAATACCATTTAAATATTTTTAATACAAGATTTTAAGTGCATATACAAAATTTCATGTCTGTGCTGCCGACCGTTGAGGAGTTCCTTCGTGTGGAGCCAATTTGATGTCATGCTTACCATAAAAATGCATTGTCATTGGGACTGAACCAACCTGTCAAATTTCAACTCCATAGGCAAGTGGTTCTAATTCACTTATCCATAATGATTTCAAATACGAACTAGCTGGCAAATCACTGGTGAAATCCTCTACCACAAAGCATCTTGGAATTATCCTGTCTTCTAATCTCCATTGGGGAACTCATGTTGGTGATGTAGGGAAAAAAGCTCACAGACAATTACGGTTTGTTATGCGAAGTCTCTTAAAGGCGCTGATTTAAAAGCGCGAGCATTGGCTTATAAAACGTTGGTTCGTCCTACCCTCGAATACTGCTCATCAGTATGGGATCCTTACACCCAATGTCTTACAGACGAATTAGAAGCAGTTCAGAGAAAAGCAAGCCGGCATATCTTTAGGCGTTTTAGTCGGTGTGATAGTCCATCTAAATTAATTTCAACTCTTAATTGGGAGCCACTTAGTAGAAGGCGTTTTGAATTCAGGTTAACTAGTTTATATAAGACTGTGACGAATGAACCTGCCTGCTCTCTAAGCCTCCTTATATTGGCCGTAATGAGCATCCTTCCAAGATAAAACCTATCTTGAGAAAACGGAACATTGGGTTCAATTCGTTTCTTTCCAGAACAATTCGGCAGTGGAATACTCTTCATAGGTCAGTATTTGATCAGTTTCCATCTTCCAAGGATGTTTTTAAGCGTAGACTGCGAGTTGTTAAGCATTAATTTTTTTTCCTCACCTACTAAACTCAACAGTATCACCGGAGCTAGCTCCTAAATATTGTAATTACTTAACAATAATAATAAAAAAAAAATTGTAAAAGATGTGCAAATCGAAATGTTTCTTTCGTACTTTGTTGCTAATGAAAAAATAAGGTTTTTCATTATATCGTTTTTACAACAGGTATGAATGATAAGGGTGTGACTGGCTCCTTCGAACAGTGATCTGGGTCTCTCAGCTAGGCCTCCCGGTTCCTCGCCTCGCCTGTCCTATCCTGTCCACAGAAACAATTCCGTTCCGGACTGTGAGTATTTATAAATATCCTAAATTATCTTAGCGTTTCATTCTGCGAATGAAAGCCAAGTCATTACACTGCATTTTAATTATAGTAACTGTCGGATTAATTTTACTGTAAATGGAATTCATTTATCATTAATTACAGTTGCTTAAATAATGACTCTGTTTTTTAGATTCTCCAAACCGTTAAAATTTTGCGAGAAGGGTTAAAATTATTTCGGTTTTTTCTTTTGGTTTTTTACCTAATGTGACCTGGAAATTTTCAAATTTAAAATAACTCCAAACCACCTACTGTACTAAAATCGGATTTTTTAAAAATTTGCCAAGAACTTTACTGAAAAATTATATTAAATGTAAAAAAATGATTTTATAATAAAAAAAAATTATACGACGCATACAAACCTCACCATTTACTACATATTTTGGTCTTGTGATTGTTAAATTTTGAATGTTATTATCCTATATTCAACATTCAGTTTTATGCTAAATATTAAAATAATATACAATATCCAAATATATAAAATCGAGTACCTGGGTTGGCCGATTAGATGAGATCTGTTACCTTTCTAATTAGTTAAGAGTTACCTGTTGTAAGAAAAATTATTTATAAATGATGTTTCATAGATGAGGTGCAATCTATAATATTTAAATATTGGTGACTTGTTGCGACATCTGCTTTGTGGTTTAGTTACCAAAGAGTGGTTTCCAATTTCTTGTCGGCAGTCGAAGAGCAATCTACACTTACTATGTTATATTGAAAGACTGTATAAAAACATTTATCTTTCTTTGTATTTAGATTTAGAAAAATGTTATCGAAGTGGTTTTCGAAATACATTCGAGGTATTAGGAATTAAAAAAAATATATATATTTTTTTCTATCCTAGAACTTACACGTCTAAGATTTTTATAAAGTCGAACTGATTACCTTGTCTACATTCTCTTTTAAAAGAAATTTTATGATCTGTTCAATTTTTAGTTTAACAACGAATAAGGAAATAAAATCTGATATATTGAGGGCGCCCTCAACCTCGTTCGGAGGTCATATCGCCAGGAATCGACCTGAGGAAATCGCCGATGACCATCTCAAGAAGTGTCCCAGCTCGCCGTGTCCACTGTAAGATACCACATTCCTCAGCTGCAACATTGCCCTGCAACAAAACACCGTATAAAGTAAATAGAGTAAAACTATCATTCAATTAGAATTCAACGAATTCAATTAGTTCACTACAATTGAAATTCACGTAACAACAACAAGCAACAACAGAACAAGCAATTAGTTTTTATATTATTATTATTATTACGTTTTTCATTTTTATGCCTATAAGTTTTATTTTATGTTTGAAATACGAGTATGTTAGTTTCAATTAATCGCATATTAATGTGTTTAAAAACACTATTGTCCTTTTAGAAGGTCAATCTATATCGGCAAGTAAACCGGTCGCTTTACGAAGTAAAAAATATATTTTTGAAATAAAACATACTAAAATAATTATATTTCTAAAAAACTTCAATCCTATTCCGCGCAGTCAGTCAGTCAGTACCTGCCTTTGAAGCCCTTGACGGCTCTCTCAAACATCGATACCATTTTTATTAAATTTTTAATTCGTTTTTCTCGTAATTAAAAAACATTTTTCAATTTTTTTCTCTAAATAATTAGTGATTGTTTAATAGATGATCTTCCTGAAAGTATAGCAGTGATTTAGATACACCTATTCATAGTATGTTGTTATTGTGGACTGTCGGCCATCTGTCTTCCGTAGCAGTAACTCGAAATTCTATCCCACTCCTCGCATAAACGGTGAGCAAGTGACGCCTCTTTAATAGCTTTAAAATAAAACATTTAACGGAACAAAAAAAAATTTAAAAACAAAAAAATGTACTCTAAACATTATATAGCGATGCATTTTCTTTTTTTTAATTTTTAAAACTTCAGCAATGTTTAATTAGGTTAACAAAAAAATACGGTCATTTAAAATCAACATAAAGCAACTTAAAAATTTTCGAAAAATATTGTATTTTTTACGCTTTATGTGTTTTACTAACACAAAATATATTATTATTATTATTAGTTTTAGGCAGGCCGTTTATGCTGATAAGCCTAAATCTGCACTTGTATCGTCTCTGATAAACTTGTCCACTTATCACTGCACTTGGTAAGTTATTCCATGCATTCACCACTCTATTTGACATGAAATTCTTCCTCGGATTAGAACTGAAGGCTGTACTTGTGAGTTTTAAATGATGTCCTCGCAAGTGCGAATTTGTATTAATTGTGTATATTGTTTCAAAACTATGAACATCATAATAGTGAGTTAACATCTTGTAGGTCTCAATAAGATCGCCTCTCGCCCGCCTGTGCTTTAATGTTGTCAATCCAAGTGTGTTTAGCCTTTCTTCATATTCCAGATTTTTGAGTTGACTTACCTTTTCTACGAGATCCATGTCTTTAGTGAAATAGGGATTCCATACTTGATAAGCATATTCCAGTATTGATATTATGAATGATTTATAGATCATTAAGAATACGTCCACTGTCAAATTATGGAAAGCCTTCCCTTATTAAGAATAGTAAGGAGTTTGCTTTTTTGGAGATCGAGGTGATGTGCTGTTCCCACTTAAGATCTGACGAGTTGTTACACCGAGATCTTTTTGTGACTGAACTATTTTAAGTTGAGTGTTTCCTATGAAGTAGGGATGTTTTGTGTTTTTTTTTTCCGATATGCAAAATAACACACTTTTCAATGTTCAAGCTTAGTAATCATTCAGATGTCCATAGGGTGATTCTGTTCAAGTTATTTTGTAATTTTTTTTTTTTTTATTAAGAAAACATGTTGGCCGATGAGTACAAGTCTATGGCCCGAATTCAGAGTCCTTTTGTTCCCCTGCACGTTAGAACTAGCGGTAGTCACTATTCGCACTTTTGGAATTTATATTATTATTCTTTAGTGCTGTTGTTTTTTAATAAATTTGAATAGAAATAATGTGTCTAACAATACATAAAGACACTTTTTACCTATTTATATAAGTGTTTGTATGGAAACAGACACTAATCAAAGACTATGTTTTACAATTAAGTGAAATTGTATTCCCAGTGAGTTGTGAACTTTCACCTGAAGATGTGATGCATAATCATTTCCAAAAAGTAACTTTATAAACAAAATGTAAGATATTAAAATATGTTATATCAACAAAGCAGTTAAATATTATTTAAACAAACTCTCTTTTACAACACTACTATCGTAAAGCTTTATTACTTATTACGATTAGTATACAATGGAAGTTGAAAATCTAAAACTAGCAAATACATTTTTGTTAAATAATTATGAACCGTAAATGAATAATGAAATTATATTGCTAATAAAACATACAAATCATTAATATAACTAATACTATTACGTCATATTCATCTTTATTTGTTGTAAAAAATATATATATACCTGGTTCGTGTTGTGAGTTTCTTCGGTTATGTACCCTGGCATCCACATCAAAAACAGTTGACTGGATATCAAAAAAAAAAACAACCCTTTAGTTAAATTCCAAAAGTGTGCGAAAAGTGACTACCCTAGTTCTAACGTGCGAAGTAAACGCTTGAGGGGAGCAAAACGACTCTGAATTCGGGCCTATAACTTTCCTAACTAGGTAAGAGTTACCTGTTCTAAGGAAGGTTATATATAATTTAAAAAATCTGCCTTAGCTAAGTAGAACAAGGTTTCTAAACATTTTTTTTTATTATTAAATATCCAAGCTGCAAATGTCAATGTGCTTAAATGTCAAAGCTGTGGGGAGCCAATTTTCATCCCGATCACGTTGAGGCGGCCTTAAGGGAAACCCTGAGCGACCTCGGCTTGGCCTACTTAGATCTCTACCTCCTGCATAGTCCGGTTGCATTGAAGGTGAGGAATACTCGTATGCTCTTCATTTTTATATACAGCCAAGTGATCTTCGATATCCTGAGAATATTAAGCAGATGTTGGCGTTGGCTCGGATATAAGTACCTTAAAACAAAGTCCTCATGTTATTACATACTGTAAAATCCTGGAGGTTACTCAGAGGAGGTTCCTTAGATACCGTTATCTGCGTAGGTATGGATATTATCCTGAAATATTTTCCAATATATATCCATCAGTATTTGTATTAGGGATGTTTGGTTTTATCACACTCGAGTTTAGGCGGCAAGTCCATACATTATTCTATTTTTTTAAAAGTTATTCGCGGATTCATCGAGAATCCCGTAATACTAGGAGATATTGGTTTCTTTGTTCCGGACCGTTTTGCTAGAGCGCGGAAGCACAGGTTATTTAAGCGGTTAGCGTGTCGTACCGACGCATACAAGTATAGTCCGATTGGGATAGCAGTCGAATTATTAAATTCCATTTCCGCGGAGATTGATATTGGGCTATACTTGTGTATACGTCGGTACGACACGCTAACCGCCTAAATAACGTGTGCTTCTGCGCTCTAGTGAAACGGTCCTGAACAAAGAAACCAATCATCCCCAACATTGCCCTTTCCACGGCTCTCTGGTAAATCCTCAGCAGATTGGCACTCGTCTTTGTCAGTGCTACTGTCTCCGAGCCGTATGTAGCACGCAGGACCCATACACCTTTCGCTTCAGGTTGATGGGAATTGTTGGTTTCTTGAGGGAAAATCCTGGTTACTAGTCCTAGCCACTTTTTCTATTTCGCTTTTAAGTAGTATTTGTAAATTCCATCAGCACGGCGCAGACATTATCCCCGCCGTGGACGGCAAGACCCAATACCAGGACGTGGACCTCCTGGATACCTGGCGCGCGGTAGAGAAGCTGCACGAAGCCGGGCTGGCCAAGAGCATCGGAGTGTCCAACTTCAACAAGCGCCAAGTGGAACGCGTTCTTGCCGAGGGAACTATCAGGCCGGTTACCAATCAGGTAAAGAGGACGTCACATGTGACCGTCGTCACAATCTGTATAATCAATAATCAGATTTTTCGTTCAGAAAAATGTTTCCCAATTGAAGTTCAAGTTGCAAAAATGCCCTGCTAAGCTAAAAATATCAACATATAGTTAAGATTATTTATAAGCGTCCTATAATATTCGTAATGGTTTTCTAGGTGGCACTATTAGGCGCAATTCCGACAGTCTCATTGTTGTTTTTATTATGCGAGGCCGTTCAATACAGGCAAACAACATCTTGCAAGTCTGTAACTAGATGAGTCTTTTTTTTGTGTACGCCTCATTCGATAGTAGTGAGGTAAGCGCCGTTGAATATTCTCAAACGGTAAAATATACCTGGCCGGATTTGACCCGCTGGAGATTCGATTCCGGGACCTCTGGATTAAGAAGCAGCCACTTACACCACTGCGCCACCAGGACGATATAATGTTATGTGATAAATACTAATAAATGTCAACCTAGTGACTATTAAAGACGTTCATTTCCATGTGGAATGCCATCCGTACCTGGCCCAGAAGATGCTGGGGGCGTACCTGTCGGCTGAGGGCATCGTCCTGACGGCCTACAGCCCGCTGGGCTGTCCCGACAGACCCTGGGCTCAGCCCGGCGATCCGGACCTGCTGCAGGACGAGCAACTCGGAACCATCGCGAAGAAGTAAGCATGCTGATGCACTGTCAGACAATTTTTAGGGCGCTAATGACTATCTTTAAAGGTTAACCCATTAATTATAATGCAGTTAACTAATACATAATTTTCAAATTAATTTTTTTAAATTAACACTCAAAAATTATTTACAAAACAGTACGCCATCTATGAATTCGCAAGATAATCTCTTCCAAACTGTGAGCATTTAAGATTTTGTGCGATTTGCGTCTAGGCTATTTGCCAACGAAATATTCATACGAAAAATGATTATTATTTCGTTGGCAAAAAAATAGCGCCATCTACGCCTCGGAATGATTTTTTGGGTGCCCACTAATTTTATGGTATGAGGTTGAGCTATTTAAAATCACTATAATTACAATCAGTGGTTCCACTAACTAAACGATCACTAATTTACTGAATCGCCGCTACACGGCGTTGTTATGCTAAAAATTAAAATTTAATTGTAACTACTAATTACCGGAAATATCACAACATAATGGCAAAATTATTAATCTAGCTAATTAGTGTAATTTAAAAGTAATTTTAATTTATATAAATATCTACGCGTTATTTTATGAAAAATAATAAAAATGTATTTAACACAAATAGACACTGGTATACGCACACACACACACACACACTGACGATGCACAAATTAAGTGTCTAATCTACTAAATATATATTTTATTTAGATTATTTTTACCTTTTACATTTTTTACTACTATAACGAAAGTTTAACCGTTTTTTCAGGCACAACAAAACCCCCGCGCAGGTGCTGCTGCGCTACCAGCTGGACCGCGGCCACGCCGTCATCCCCAAGTCCGTCAACAGCGGCAGGATCCAGGAGAACTTCGGCATCTTCGACTTCAAGCTGTCCAGAGATGACGTCGAGTACATCGACGGCTTCGATCGGAACTGGAGAGCGTTGCCCTTCGATTTGTTAGTACCGCCTATCATTTCTCCATAAGCCTCGAAATATCTATATTTTTCTATACATTTTAACAATAATTTAGACGTCAGTATAAACAGTGCTTTATTTTTATAGGGCGTCAGGTTTTATTCCCTGCGCGGTCAGAAAGCAATTGTTGCTTTTTATTTAATTACAGCTTCATTATATAGAAATTAAAAAAACTAACTTTACTATGTTTTAGACCTTTTATTTGCCTTTCAATTACTATTTTTTCTTAAGGCTCTAATATCTCAAATAAGAGAGAAATTCAACTAATAAAGAACTATTTAGCAGTTTATCATTTATTAAATTTCTCAGAAATAGAGTGGAATTTTAAAAGTCTGCCTTTACTATGTTGAAAACCTAAGATCGAGGTATCTAAACATATTTTTTTTATTATTAAATATCGAATGGTTACCAATAGAAAAAACCGTCTAAATGAGTCGAAATTTATGTTTATCCTTTGGCATTGGGTTTGAATCCACACATATAACCATTTTAACGCTTAATTACCCTGGCTCGTCTCTATCTGCAAACTGTTAAATAAGATGGAATGATTTAAGACCACGCGCAAGACAGAAAATACGCATTACTGTGGTTCTTTCCATTTTTTTGTTGACTTATCACAAATTAGGCTTCATAGATGTTTTTTTCTCTGTTTACAGCATCAGGGAGGGCAAGGAATACCCATTCAATGATGAATATTGATGCAACCCGTTTGATCAGAGTTTCGAAATAATGATAGAACTGTCGCCGGGCGGTGGACGTAACGAGTTTCTCCATTTTCCGGTACCCAAGACCGACTGGATATCAAGTTAAAAGATATTTTCAATTTTCTGATGAGTTGTTATATAGTTATTAAGCCGTTTTAAATAAAACGATACAGTTTATTTAAGTTTTTTATTTAAATAATACCTAATTTAATATATAAAATAATATTGCTTCAAAGCCTTCCACTTGGCAGGCAATCCGGAATAAATGGCTCCGAAGATATCTTGGAGTATGCATATCCAACACTCTACATGGAGGGGAAGGGAGACAGATATATTTCAAAATGGCCGCCCCATACTTGGCATTTACATTAAAAAATGTCGTTTGCACGCTTATTTATATTAAAACTCCGGCTTTCAGTGCCTCCGGCAATCGAAATGGGTCGCGTCGCTCCCAATCTACAGGACCTTCGGGCTACGTGCTTTAAGCAATCGTTTAAATTTCCCGGGACGTATCTTCGTTTTATTAGAACTGGAAACCTTAAAAATATAATCAGAGTGGATTCAAATTAAAAAACTTTTAAATATGCCACGGCAATTCTTAATTTTATAAGTTGATTTGCTCAAAATTAAACTTAGGTACTTACTTACAAAGATTACCATAAAAATAGTATAACAAAATACTACATTGGTACATAATTTATTGGTAACATAAAAAAAAAACTATGAAACTGTAACTGACTCACTGTCACTGTAACGGGTGAGGTTTTTGTTAAAAGATCTACTACAAGGGCTACTCTATCTTCTCGTAACATAAATACTCCGATGTTCTATATAATATTCAGGACTCCATTGTGTAAGGACTCGGGCCGGTGTGACGACGGCAGACGAGGGTAGGTGAGAGGTCTTATAGCCTGCCAGGTGTGAGTCGTAGCGCTATCGAACGGCGTTACTTTCGCTCGACGCACTTTGAACCGGGCGTCTGATGACGTTGGCAGCGATGCATGGTATTTGAATTCCAGCTCCAACTTTCAGCCCCAACTTAAGCAACGGCATGCCTAATGTCGAAACAATATGGAGCCCTTTACCTTGATTGAAATAATTACGAATATTTGTACCCAGAAATATTTGCATCCAAGGTACTATTATATTAGCGTATGCGATCTAGCATAAGTTTTTTTTAGTGTATCAGGATAAACCAACAAAAAAATAAATAAACGATTTTCTTTTATTTCATCAGTAAGTTTTTTTTCTAAAGGTTTTTCCCTTAAAGGGGGGTTTTTTCCCTCAAAGAATCTGTCATATGTTAAATTAAATTCCCTCCTAAAGGCAAGTAACAGCCCTATGTTAGATCCTGTAGAAGCAGTTGGAGCTGAAGAATCTGGATCGGCTGCAGCAATTCCTTGGCGCAAATTGAGACGCCTTTTAATACCTCTTCTAGGCATTTTTATTTTATTAATGCAGAATTGTATCATTTAATCGTCCGACCGAATATTCGACGATTTTAATGTACTAGACGCGGACCATAGACTGTAAGTTAATTTCCATAAACAAACAATACTTATGTGCACAAGCAACTCACGACTACTTACTTCTGAGTTGGGATCGATAAAACAAAACGTTTTTTAAGTAAACACGATTTTTTACAGCTGACAATTCATCCATGAATGTTTTTTATTTACAATCTTTTCATATGAACAATTTAGGTTTCGAAACAATACGAAGGTAGCTAGGTACATATATAAATCATCGAAAATGTCACGGGCCAAAAAATGGCTATACAAATACGAAAATGTTATTTTCAATAATACAAAAAGTATGTAGGAATGATAATACAATATTAAAAAAGAGTTTACAAATTTATGACAACCAAAACAAACTAATAATCAACAATAAGAAAGTAGACCATAGAATAAATAATAATTTAAAATACAATCGAAATATTAAACTGGCAAAAAATAAAAAACAAAGAAACAATAAGAGAATTATTTGAATTAATTCAAATTGTAAATAGTTTGTTTAATAATGTTCATTTTGAATGTAATGCAATCATGAATTTCCTTTAGATTTACAGGCAACATATTGAAATATATTAAACTATTAAACTATTAAGTATTCCCAATTGTTTCGGAACTTAGATCTATGGGCTGGTACTGATTGAACATAATTAAACTGTGGGTTTTTGAATTTTGCTTATTAGCAAAAAAGAGACATGGCCAAATCTTGTCAAAATGCCTAATTTTTTAAAATGAGGCTTACATGACTCTCCGATTTAGAGCTAACATTGCTCAACAGCCTTTTTTTGGAGCACGAAAATGTCAGATATATATGGAGCAGTTCCCCAGGCGAGTATACCATACCTTAGATGTGACTCTTTGAGCGAATAATATACTGATAGTACGGATTCATGATCCGCGAAATTCTTTATCTTAGACAAGGCATATATGGCTTACAGCTTAGACTTTACAGGTCCTAAATGCTATGTATATGCCTAGGAATTTAGCATCATTTTTTACTTCTAAACTCACAAACAGTTTGAGAGACTGTTGATACATAGAAGGTGGGCAAACTTTTGATTAATTAGAAGTGACATCGCGAAGCTATAACTACACCTTTCTCACAATTATTGGAACCCCTCTCTCCCCGCTGCGTTTCAATTATTTTGCGAGGGTAGTTGAATAATAAAACATATTTTTCATTTATGATTTCATATTGAACGTAGGTATTTAAAAACAACTGTTTGTGATTAAATTGCGCCAAATTACAATATTCGTCGTATCTCTAGAAAAAAATCAAAAAAGCGCCGCGCATAATTACATCGCTACCGAAGACCTGTTCGCCGCTGACCACAGACAACTTCATTTCGGTCCGAACCTCGGCGCTCGGCGGACGCGCGCTTAAAACAGTTTAATATTTAATACACCTGAAAAAATATAAATATGAATAAACAGATTTATGTCACGTTAAATAATGGACAAAAAATGCCCGCATTTGGCCTCGGAACATGGAAGGTAGGAATATATTTTATTTTAGACCGCGGTACCAAATCGGGGACAAGACTATTCTTACAGTAACACTAAAGTTATTTTTCTGTTATTATAGGAGTAATTCATAAACGGTTAGTTAGGGCGATCGAGTGAGAGTACAGCAGTTATAATGAAAAAAATCTACCACTGGACAGGTAGATTTTTAGAACGAATTGTCATTCTTTGCAAAAATATAATAGGATTATTACACGTTTAGAAATTGCAAAAAATCTTATGATTAGGGTAAATGTGCAGGGATGGAAATCCAACAAGTTTTATAAATTATTTTTCCAATGGAAAAATAATTTATAAAACTACATAAAAATTATTATGTAAGTGTAAAATTTAAATCAGTTATATTTTATTAACAGCAAATCGCCCGAAGAAATAAAAATACTTTTTGACAAAATTGAATAATTCATAATGGTTTTTTAATGTAAAAAATTTGGAAAAAAATAAATACTTATGTAAAACTCAGCTGAATATACTAATAAAAAATACTGCAAACAAAACCGGTGATATAATAATCATGGTTTTAATTGCAGTTAATATGTTAATATAAACAAATATTATTAGGTCGAATAAGATTGAATTAAATAACTGTTACTTAAATATAATACTTATTTTCTAGATTTTTTTATTTTTTTGCGTTAATATGAAAATGCACGAATAATATTATTCCATATTTCGCCGTTGACCGTACTCTTAAATAAATTGCTGAAAATGCATGCTACTTGCACAGTAATAAATGCTTAAAACTATTCATACAATAATCTAAAAACGTGTTGATAAAAAATCATTATTATTTTGTTGTGAACGGCAAACATTTGGAAAAAAACCATCTTATTAGCTAGTTAAATACATTTCTGTAAATGTAAGTGTTAAATACATTTTACAAATGACAAAGAGAGGTTAATAATTAAAAAAACTCGCGTTTAGTTATATATTTAATTCTATGCGCGATATTTAAAGAATATTCCCCGCCTAATGTCGAACTAGGGCAATCGGTTTATGATAAAAACGTTTAAAATTTTTCTTGTTACCATACAGCTACTTATGGTTATGTTCAACTCATGCAATCGAGCTGTTTTGATTGTTTATTAATATTATATTACATATCTTTATTATATTATTTAATTATATTTATACATCCAAAAGTAATAATCTATATCTATATCTTAATATATATAAATCTCGTGTCACAATGTTTGTCTTCAATGGACGGCTGAACCACTTAACCGATTATAATAAAAATTTGAACACCATGTGCAGTTCGATGTGCACTTGAGAGATAGGATAGTTTAAATCTCAAATTATAGTCGCAATTTTAATTTATTGCTAATTATTTGTCTGATATTATTTGGCAGTCATAAAACTGACAGATGTCGATACCTTTTTATTTTATGGGCGATTGTGAAGAGCGCGTGACGACTCGGTGCCTGTATAATTTTATTGAACAAGCAGAGGAAAGAGCAATTGTGATATTATTGGAAAATTTTTTAGAAGATCACAATCAACTAATTCAATTGATCAAAAGAGTTTCGCCACGACTGCAAAATGACAATTATCAAATCGTCATAAAAGCCGACAAAGTACCATTAGGTGAACATGCTGGTAGATTCAACGCTCCAACTGTTGATGAGGTTGATCGGAAGAATATATTCACTTACGAGATGCTGTTGCTGGAAACATCGATGGAAATTTAAATCGCAATGACATCGGTAATGCTTTCATTTTACCTTCAAGCTACATCGGCAGTCCACGGAACATGCAGGAATACATACAAGATGCGATGACTTACTCACCACTACTTTCAAAAACTTACAAAGCTCATATCAATGTTGAGCTTTGCAGTTCTGTTAAATCAATTAAGTATATTTGTAAATATGTAAACAAAGGCAGTGATTTGGCCATATTTGAAGTAAAAAACATAAATAAAAATGACGAAATAGCACGATACCAAATGGGCAGATACATTAGCAGCAATGAAGCTATTTGGCATATTCTCAGCTTTCCCATCCACGAAAGAGATCCTGCTGTCCAACATCTGGCAATACATCTTGAAAACGGTCAACGTGTATACTTCACTGAAGAAAATGTTCTCCAAAGAGCGTTCGAAGCTCCGAAAACGACTCTAACTGAATTTTTTACATTGTGTCAAAAACCTGATGTTTTTGGCCAATTCGCGAAGACATTGGTGTATGGTGATGTTCCACGTTATTTCACATGGAACAAATCCAGTAAAAAATGGGAGCCACGGAAACAAGGAAAACCACATCCTTCCATTACAGGCATATTCAAAGCTAAGACATTGGGGAGACTTTACACGGTACATCCAAAGCAACGTGAGTGCTTCTATTTACGTTTGTTATTGGTGAATGTTCCCGGACCAACGTCTTTTGAATTTTTACGAACAGCTAATGGTCGAGTATTCAATACATACCAGGATGCATGTCGTGAACTGCAATTGCTAGAAGACGATAACCATTGGGACATAACGCTTGCTGATGCTGCGTTGACATCAACACCGAATAACATTCGTCAGTTGTTTGCAATTATTTTGGCGACATGTTATCCCTCGCAAGCACAAACTTTGTGGGAAAAATATAAAAATTGTATGACAGAAGACATCTTGCACCGAATTAGACAAACAAATCAATGCCAAAACATAGATTATACACCAGAGATGTACAATGAAGCATTGGTCTTGATCGAGGATTTATGTGTTCTTATTTCAAATTTACCACTTAATCATTATGGTATGCCATCACCTAATCGTCCAGCCACCGACTTAGTCAATACCGATTTACAACGAGAAAATCAATATGACCATGGAAGTTTAGCAACAATTATCATGAACAGTGAACCATTACTGACAGCAGAACAAAAAATTATTTATGATCGGATTATGCTGGCTGTTGCTGCTGAACAAGGCGGTTTTTTTTTCTTGGATGCACCCGGTGGAACCGGTAAGACATTTTTAATATCGTTGATTCTTGCCAAAATACGGTCGCAACAAAAAATCGCATTAGCATTAGCATCGTCAGGCATTGCGGCTACTTTACTGGATGGTGGGCGAACAGCACATTCAACATTCAAGCTGCCATTGGACGTTCATAATAAACCAGATGCAATGTGTAACATCAAAAAGAATAGTGGAATAGCTGCAGTGTTGCGGAAGAGTTCTATAATAATTTGGGATGAGTGCACAATGGCACACAAATATTCACTTGAAGCATTAAACAGAACTATGCAAGATTTAAACAGCAATAATAAACTTTTCGGTGGTGCTATCTTACTTTTGTCTGGTGACTTCCGGCAGACCTTACCGGTTATACCTCGCTCTACTTTCGCGGATGAGATTAATGCATGTTTGAAACAATCATTCTTATGGCGAAGTGTTGAAACACTTCGATTGACCATAAATATGCGAGTACAATTGCAAAATGATCCATCAGCACTAATATTTTCCGAACAACTACTAGATATTGGGAACGGTAAAATAAAACTGCAACCAAATACGCAATGCATTAAACTACCAGACAATTTTTGCACTGTTGTTCAGGATAAAACTGAATTGATTCAGAGTATTTTCCCGGATATACAGAATAATTATTTGAATCATGAATGGCTTAGTCAACGGGCGATTTTGGCAGCCAAAAACGTTGATGTTGACGAAATTAACTTCCAGATACAACAGTTGTTACCAGGCGATCTGATGTCTTTTAAATCAATCGATACTGTTGTTGATGAAAATGAAAGTGTAAATTTTCCGATTGAATTTTTAAATTCATTAGATATCCCTGGAATGCCACCACATAATCTTCGATTAAAGATTGGTTCCCCTATTATTCTCCTCCGTAATTTGAATCCACCTCAATTATGTAACGGTACGCGTTTGGTCATCAAAAAGATCACCGGAAACATTCTTGAAGCAACCATTTTGGCTGGGAAGTTTAAAGGAAAAGTGGTCCTGCTGCCACGTATTCCGATGATACCATCAGATTCTACCATACCCTTCAAAAGGCTACAGTTTCCAATTCGTTTAGCTTTCGCCATGTCTATAAATAAATCTCAAGGTCAAACAATGTCCATTTGTGGTTTAGATTTGGAAAATCCATGTTTTTCTCATGGGCAACTATATGTTGCGTGTTCACGTGTTGGGAAACCGTCGAATCTATTTGTGTTAGCTAAAGACAGGTTAACCAAAAACATTGTGCACCGATTGGTGTTAAATTAAATTGAAATTGAAAGTATTTATAATTCAAAAAAAAAGATATTAATGTTTAAAAGTTTAAGACTGTCTGCCTTGCCTACCTCATTCATGAGTTTAAGCGTCACATGTTATTTACTGTATTATACTGTAATATACTTATATTTGTTATAAAATTAAATGGAAATAATAAATCTGATAAATTTTTATTTTTTACCTATTGATTTCTGCTTAGTATCAAGTGTAAGAACATTTTAATTAATTGTGTTCAACGTACTTCCCCTTCAAATCTCAATCCAGTGAATTTGTATACCAACATCAACATTTTCGTCTTTGTTCGTAAATAATTTCATTGTACTAAAGGGTTATAGTAGTAGAAAGTCAAATAAGGAGATCACCATATTTTTTTACAAATACCATCTGTGTGAAAAAGCATAGTGGACTCCGTGACTGATGTTCTCTTATTGTTCCTCTTAGATTGTTTACTATAATGTAATATAACAAAAACTTTAGCCACAGCAACGCGTGGCCGGGTCAGCTAGTCTACATATAAGTTTTGTCCTGGTAGGATCCAGAGGTATAGTATATAATAAGGTTTTTTTAACACATTCAGCTCTGTATGTCAAACACATAGACCACGCGTTGCCACCCGATCGGCGAAGTACGTTGACGGACCAGAATTTCCCATGCGGAACTGACAGCCGTTTTTTAGTTAAGTCATAATTTTTTATAATTAGCAAGCAATATATATACAAAACTATAAAAATGTTTGTTTTTTATATATTTAATATTATATTGACAAAGCTTTTGTAAATAAAACTGGAATTATTTATCACCAAATCCATCAAAAACACTTCCAATTCACTAGCGCACTTTTCACATAACAATCAAACGTCAAAACCGGATTAAAATGAAAAAATGTCGATTAGTTTATGACTTTCATGAATTCAGGCATACGAGACATGCCACGCTTTTAAATATTAATAGAAATGCGTTAAGACGGCAACGGTTTTAACCAGAAATGGCACGTGTCGTATACGGCAATTACCGGATATACCGTTATCGGCACTGAGTGTGTTAAGTAGCTGCATACTCGTAAATAAGAATAAGGCTGACATGAAATCAGCTTCTGCTGATTCAGTTGTTTAGATTTATGGCAGATTTAATTTTGGGACTATAATTTATAAAAAGGCCTTTTCTCCATTTTATAAGGCTGAGTTGTGATCTAGTTAAGCTTTCAATATAACGGCACATTGCATTCAATTGCAGAGAAGAGGCGGTTGAAGGCAGTCCCCAGAAGTTGAACGTATGCCAGGGCGGCGGTTGTTTGATCCATCCGAGGGTGGTGCTCACGGCAGCGCACACCTTCGCAGGCATGCTGGATCAGAATCCGAATCTTAAGCTGAAGGTGCGCGTCGGTGAATGGGATACGCAGACCAAGGACGAGATCCTTTCCCACCAGGACAGAGAGGTGGTTAAAATAGTCAAACATCCGGACTATGTAAAAGGTGAGGAACACAAATGGTTTCCTTTATGAATGTTACAAAACTTGAATTTGTATCATTCGATTAATAGTCTGTTGAGTTATGGTAAATTAGCGTGGGGGGTCTTGGTCCTCTAGTGAAGGCTCAAAAACTAATTAACTATCCGTCAAACCATCTATTTATTGAATTTGAGGCTTTGGATGTAAGGCAGATATATGCAAAGACCATCATAAGATTGTAACACAAGGAGCTAGTTCTAACAAGCAATCTGTTCCGAAAAGTGATAGTTTTCTCGCACCTAAATTGTAAAACAGAATAAGGGATGCAGGAATATTAGTATCTTTGACAGCAAAAATTCCGAAGAAGATAATCATTGAATGACTCCTTCAACCGGGAAGAAATGAAACAGAAACCTTGATAACATATATTATACCAATGTAATATACAATTCAATTTATTAGAACCATAGGGGCTTTAAATTATTATTCTATCATGCCAATGGTTGACTGGCATTGGTTTTTGTTTTTAAATAAAATACTACCTACATAACCATGTTGAACAAGAGACCGTCGTACTTTTGAAATACCTAAATTGAAGACAAATTACGCTGAGAAATTCTTTTTATCCAGGGGAATGAACTAACACATCTAACCTTTTTATTGAATGTTATAACCTTAATCTTACGGAATAAATTTTACTTATCAGATAAATAATTTATAAATTGCATTCAGACACCGTTCTACCTCACATTAAAAACACATATCTCTTACAACTACAGTAGCCATTCTTATCTCCCTTACACGCATACATAGTTCTATTTTTTGCGGATTCATCGAGAATCCCATAGGAGAGATTGGTTTCTTTGTTCCCGATCGTTTGACTAGATCGCCGAAGGACACGCTACTTAGGCGATTACCGTGTCGTAACGACGTATCGTCCGATTGGGGAGCAGTCGAATTATTAATTCGAATTATTTTTGAGTATTTAATGTTTTTTTATTTTACTATTGTTTTGCTTGTGTGTTACGCATTGAAATATTACATAGAGAAACCTGTTATATAAATAAATAAATGTATATCTCTCCTCTTCACTCATTCTTGTGATTCACTGACTTTTATTGTTGGAGCTGTATTGCACCCTGAACTCCTTATCATTATCCCCCTAATACCAATTTATCAACTGTGTAAATGGTCTCTAAAATCAATCAGATATCCTGTTCAACGACTTCGGTCTGCTGTTCCTCGCGAGCGAAGTCGAACCGGCTGAGAACGTAGGAACAATTTGCCTGCCAACTCAGAACGAGTTCATTCGAGGAGGAACGCGCTGCTTCGCGTCCGGTTGGGGGAAGGACGTCTTCGGGAAGGAAGGACGCTACCAGGTCATCTTGAAAAAGGTAAATTGAATAAAGTACTGATTTTTCTTCGCCTTCTTCTGGTGCCATATCCAATCAAGTTGCAGATTCTTATGCCAAAGTGAGGACTGCGTTTGCTGACAACATTTCCTCTAGTTAAAAGATAAAGGATGTCTTTCGTATGGACAAATGACCAGGTTGCAAATCCTAAACCTATTCCGATACAATTTCATCTCTTCCACGATTGGCGTAGTGATAACTTAACCACACTTATGCGTATAATATGATTTCAGGTGGAACTGCCCTTTATAGATCATGATGACTGCGAAAATAGACTGCACTTGACGCGCCTTGGAGAGTATTTCCGCTTAGATCGCTCCTTCATCTGCGCGGGCGGAGAACCGGGCAAGGACACGTGCAAGGGAGATGGAGGATCACCCCTCGTCTGTGCTATCCCCGTTAGTAACAAGCATTCGCACTTTTCTAATACATATCTACATAATATTAGGTGCAATAGTAAAAGGATCATGCAATAATATCTTTGTTGTGAGCGCTCAGCTATCGTCGTACGCCGTAACGGTGTCAAGGCTATTATCGATCGACAAGGCATCGGAATTCGCGCGATGACCGTATCGAGCCATCTTTAAAAAATCAAATAGGTTACACAAAAGCTCCCTCAAGTCTTTGAGAATGGTCTGAGAACACTGTGTATAAATATATATAATATTTGAAAACTTTTTTACGTAAAATAATAGGACATATTTTATGAGGATATTTCACAATTCTTATTGTTACTAATGTTTTGGTTGACTATAAGAAGTAAATAACATTAATACGTTATTTTTTTTTCCAAAAACGGTTAAAATAAAAAATGAACTAAGGCAACAAACTAGCTACTCAAGTCCAAAAGTTTAAAATGAAACTTTGGCGAGTTTATGATCGTCTTAAATCAAAAACCCGTGAGTCGTCGTGATTCATGATAAAAAAAACCTACTTACCGTACAGAAAAAAATATAAAATTAATTCAATCTTATGCTTCGATGTTATTCTGTACCTACTTGACCTCTGTTTTGTTTTGGTCTTCGCAGGGTACGGATGAACGCTACGTCCAGGCCGGCATCGTGGCCTGGGGCATTGGCTGCGGGGAGAAACTTATACCTGGCGTATATGCTAGTGTTGCAGGCGCTAGGAACTGGATCGACAATGTTATCGTCGGCGAAGGACTGTCGATAGATTCCTACGGCAGTTATTAATTTTAAAATATAATACATATGTTACGGTTATGCAGAATAGCCAAATATTTGACGCAATCAATACACATCTTCGTTCCACCACAAGTTCACTGAATTTAAGTACCCAATACAACCGAATCCAATTTACACAACTAAGCGTAACTGCATTGCAGACGGTGAATAAAGGCATTCACCTGGAATCAAATCCGTACAACTTTAGTTCTGGTGTTCTAGCAGACATTCGCTATTTGACTCTACTTAGCAATAGATGCCAATTAATAATTCGAACACATACCCAGTGTTTTAGAGTTTAGGCCACTCCTTTTAGGAGGTTGATCTATATCGATAACTTAACCGTTCTTACAAAAAAAAAATGTAATTTGGAAAAAAAATAATTATATTATTAGAAAACTTTGTTTTTCTTCGGAGTGCTTTACGAACCGCGCGCTCGGAGGCCACTAACCGGTTTCGCGCCATGCGTCCAACCGCGCTCTCAGACATTAAAACGGTTTCTATTTAATTTTGAAGTCGTTCTTCTCGTAATTGAAAAACAATATTTTTTGCTGATTAATGTTTCATTGTCGATGTAGCCTAAAAGGAGTGCCGTAAACTTAAAAACAGGCTGTATATGAAGTTATTTAATTACCCTGAACATTCTACCTCTCTCGCTCTCTCTCTGACTGCAGTAGATTCTAACAACACGAGTCGTGTCTCGTAGCTGCAAGTATTTCCTGCTTTTATCGCCTATATTCTCTAACACGCTGTTGGCATTGCGACAAACGCCGTCCTGTGATTCCTGATGAAGGATATAGATATTTATCCTAAGAGCGTTTACAGTATAAGCCGTTTATGTGCTTCATATGACCACATATCAAAGGCATAGATGTATTTTAGTTCTGTTGATCCAGGTTTCCACAGCACGTACTCAAATGTGGACGATTGACGTTCGGACTACATCAACTTTCAGCGCTACTGATAGAGAACAGTCTTACCATACTTTGTCGAAACATGACACCGAGGAACACATATTTTTGGATGGTTTATTATCATTGCAGTCGTTTTTAATGGACTTTTGGTACACATCCACAATTACAATCGGTCCACTATCATAAGCTTCGTTTAGCTTATAATAATGATTTCTGAATATAGTTTCTATATGTTAATATCTCTACTATTCTGATAAGCCCATCTGACAGGTCATAGATCATCCAATCTTCCCCAATTCTAAGGATCACAATCCTCAATCTGTTCTTTTACTGATCCACGATGGACATCTCTCTCAGTAATTTATATTACAGTTGCGCTGTTGCCGAATACTTGTAATTATATGTGCTGACTACAAATTTAAAAAAAATAACAGATTTTCTAGTTCCGTTTTTTTTCTTTATTACATGACGAAGCATTTATACAGGTCGTTTTTAAAATCTGCCGTCTTTTGAGGGGTTAATCCTATACGAATACCAACAACTAAGCCAGTCTCACAAAAATAAAAATATACATTTAAACTTTGCCATTTTTCACTGTTGAATAATGTATGCGGTATAGGTCAAATATTTAGACAAGGCGTGGCGAAGGTCGAGAACAGCCAGTCAGTGCTCATTACCGTACCCCTTCGTCACCACCACGGTTTTAAACATTCGAACGGTTTTTTTTATTTGAAATTCGTTTTTTTCTCGTTATTTGGAAGTATTTTTCCAATATATTTTACTGATTAATGATTGATTGTTGGTATAAACCACCTGAAAAGGCAGTTTTTTCTTAAAAATATATCCTGTAATAATGATGAATAATTCTAATGTGTGACAAATAATGTTTTTATTATAAACTTACTAACTCCATCCAAAGTACCAATAAATGATGATGGTGACTTCAAATATTTAATTTAATTAAAATGATTGTTGATTTAAGATACTTTGGTTTACTTGCATATTTAAAACTGAATGCGACTTATAATAGTTTGTGAATCTGTTCATATATTATTTAAAGTCACAGTTAAACCCGATTCAAACTGATCAGTGAGAATCTCAACCATTATCAGTAACCGTCTTCACTTCAGTACTTAACTAAGAAATCATTCACTCGTTTTTCAATGAAACATGATTTGAAAGTACAATTTCCCTTTGCTTGTTTTTCACGACTATTGTCTTGATATTGAGTTTCCTTATATTTGTTTGTTTATTTAAACTCACGATTATTTTAAGTCGCTTAAAATAATCGTGGCGCGGGGATCCGGTCTGCCGCCGCCCATGTTGAAAGTGTCCTCAAACAGGGCCACGACTCCGCGCTTCACCCTGCCGCCTCCTGGCCTGCCTTGCCCGGCACTCCATCAGCGCTTCGGGGCAGCCCTGGCGCATGCGCCGTCTTATCTGAAACGTTAGGATATATTCTAACGTAATATTTTTTCAGGTCACGGGAAGCTTTTAATAATGTTTCATCTAAAATAGGCACGGTATTTAAGAAATACATTTCACTATTTAATTGAGAGTTAGGGCCGAAATGTCATATCCTACTTAAGACTAATCTAAATTTTAAGTTAGACTTAACCGATAAACATCGTATTTCATCATCACTCTTAGCGTTAAGTCGAACCTAAAAGTCCGCCTTAGCTAAGAATCAAAACAACTACTTAAGTCAGTGTTAAAATACGCTGCTAGGAGCGATTTTAGTACATTAACGGCGCTACATGTGCGAGTGTATTGCCATCTGTGGTTTTCGTCTCGTACTTGATTTTATATTTTCTAACTAATTAAAATTGACTGGATTAGCATATTTTGAACATCTTCAATTCAAGCAAACACGCATGGCAAAATCCTAGTAATCCTTCAGCTGACATCAGATGACCTCAAAACGTCATGTCAAAAGTTATACACAAACCATAGTGGCGAGTAGCGAACTAATCACGAGAGCGAAAACATATTCTTAACAAAGTCGAACTTAAAAAGTAATTTAAATCTACGATTCAATTTAGGACATGCTTAAAAATTAAGTTGATCCTAACTAAGAACGACTTTAAGCAAGGACTGAAGTTTGGGCCCTTAAAAATGTATTTTTATAAAACTCAGCGCTGGGTTTAAGCCGACATCCTGCGCTCTCAAGGACAGGACCTCTTTTATTATAAAATGTATAGAAATAGAACAAAATGTGTAATAAATAAAATAATATATTTGTAATAATAACCTCTCTCCACTCGGAATTGGTCCGCTCTGGTTTATTAGGCGCCCCGCAGATTGGCACCACGGCGTGACAATTGCGACGATACAATTTGCGCATTTTAGATAACCTTAAAAAATATACATTTTTATTTATTTATTTATTATATTATACCGAAACATCAGATTTCATATTATTTTTGGTGGTTCTGACAAGATCGAATAATTTAAACCACAAAGTCGGGTTAGTTACACCGTTTACAACTCAAGAACGGCTGGGCCGATTTTTATGATCTTTCATTCGTTGGATTTGTCTCCGCCCCGAATAGCAGAATAACTACTAAAACATTGGGAAATTCATTTCCTCATACATTTTGTATGGAAAGGCTTTGTATTCTGTGGAATTCTGTTTTCAAACGGTAAGTTGCTTTAGAAGATGTGCACTTTGTGAAGTTATCACATTTGTCATGGTGTCTAACCGGTACAAAAACCGTCTACGCGAAGTTTACATTTTTTCTTCCACGGCGAATTTCGATATGCCGTCTTCACAAATTATACTAGAACCAATTATCTGGATTTTTTATCGCGAATCGACACGATGCATAGTGTTAGACCGCATACTAATAACTTTAATTTACTTCAAAAATAGTTGTTAGACCTAAAACTAGAACTAAACCAAACTGGCTTTTATCCCCGTTAAGAATAAGATGTTTAAAATCTTTATTTTACCGTTGTTTAGACACATTCTGTGAATGACATATTGACATAATATGAATAATATGGCAAGAAAGGCTGCTGAAAAAATAATTTCGAAAATATTTGTTTAAATAAACTGAATAATAAATACTGCAATTTAAGCTACTCGTAGCTACAATTTAAAAAAATATCTCTGTTTTTTTTATATACTTTGTTAGTATTGAAATGCACAGTATTTAATTAATAAAATGGTATCAAATTTTGTAAAAAAAAAACTATACTTATTTAGGTACATCATACCATATACTTTATACTTGAATATGTTTATCCCCAACGTATTTATATATATCACTACTTTATGTTGAATTTTTATTTATATTTTTAAAAATAATTGTTTATTTATTTATTTAAAAATTATATACATGTGTGTGTCTCGTTAGTACATATGTGTATATCAGCGTGTATATTTGTGCTTAAAGTTAATTTTTATTATTTTTCACGGGTTTTTGCGCAGGCCTTTTACTCACACTGTAAAACTATATAAATAACCTTTCTTAGAACAGGTGACTCTTACCTAGTTAAGTTATGACCTTATCAAAACGACCAACATGACTGGTGCCCAGGTACTCGAATTTATATATTTGGATATTGTATGTTATTTTAATATTTAGTTTATGTAAAAATGAACAATGTTCTCTGAAGCGGATATATTGTGACTTGTCTCAATGATATATATTTTCTCATACGTATTTAAGAAGTTTTAACTCCGGGAACATTTGTTAATTTCTTAAAAGTATTCTCTACAATATCAAATAATATAAATCGTAATTTATTCATTGTCGAAATTTTATTTTATATTGGTTATCTTTTGCAATTCCTCTACTTGCAACGGAGCTTTAAACGAGCGAGTAAAGCCGCGTCGGGATCGCGAGAAAATCGCGGCGCCGCGCGTCTGTGCATCCCGACACGGTCACACTATGTTTTGTTGCTTGTACACCTTCTCGACGATAAAACGATCTCCTGGCGAACATTGTACTCGTATTCGCAACATCTGAAACCGACAAACCGTTTTTTTTTTTTTTTTTAATAATAATAAAACTATAAAAAAACGGGTAATTATCGAAATCGGTAGAAGAAAAACCCACAAACTTTGATCCTGGAATACCAAACACACTTCGTTCTATTTTAGCTACCTAGGTATGTATATTCAATAAAATATTATTAAACTAACTAAAAGAAAAAACTAATATTTCTCTATTTAACCTTTACCTTTTTCTGTGGAATCTAATGGTTTCGCACGCACTTCTGTAAAAATAAAAAAAACTTGCTTAAATTGCGTCAGATAAACTTACATACATTGCTAAGGGACCTTTTAAAAGCTTTGCACGCTAAAGGCAGAAACTATAGACTAATGAAACGCGTTACTACAAAACAACGCTTTCAAAAACGTATCATAATTCAAAACTGCCCGCCCGCCCGCCAACTACGTTAAATTAACGTAGTTATGTGTGTCATACTTAGAGTATGCAAACCGGCATCTAGCCCAAGCAACGCGCTGACCTGTCATATAAAATATCTTATATATATATATCTCTATATATAGTACTTATAATTGCAATTACATATAGAATATACAAACATATTATATTTATATTACCTTCATCAAAATTATTTTTATACATACTAAAACCATACTTAATTTATTACTTTATTTTAACATATACATACAAATCACATACACTCACAACTACCACAAACAACACTCACAAATTACACATAACACAACAAAAAATCTACTGAATGCGTATATAATATTCATAATCTATACGAGTATATATTTTAAGAACACTGTTTCAATTTTTTTATACTAATATTAATATCTAAAATGTCGGAAATCCATATTGTTTTTGTATACTAGTAATAAGTTTTGATTGTAATTATAAAAATTAATACTGTAGGATTTTTCAATAAAGAATAAATAAATAACTATGAAAAAAAACAAACATTTTCTTTGACAAATGACGGCTGTCAAAATCATGTTAATTCTGTTTTAAATATTTTAATAAATAAACAAGAAAACCACGTCATTTAAAAAAAAATTACTAAAATAAGCAAAGGCAATCTACATTGAACGCTTTAATAAAAATAGTAAAATTTGGTGACGAATTACTCTTACTTAATAGGGAACATAAACTGTCCCATCAGGACATCGGGATATACTAAGTAATGTCGCATATATAGGTATAAAAAAATCTTATAATAAAACATACAGCTAGAATAATGATTAAAAAATTAAGTATTAAAAATGATTGATTCTTACTAATATAATAGTATGTTTAATGTATAGAATATTACAAAACTTAAAAAAAATATTTTGCAGTGAAAATTTGAAAGATTTTTTTTTTTTTTGATAGAAAACCGTAGCTGCAATTGATTATTCTTTATCACCTTGACAGTTTCATTATTCGGTTATATTTAGCAAAAATAGAGAATTTTAATGTTTTGTAATCCACAATTTACAAACTATTTTGTAATTTTCATGAATGTTAAAATAACTTCGAATGCTATTTTAACCGAGCAAGTCAAAGCAACTGAATGCGTCTAGTTAGCTTACAGAGAATTTAATACTTTGGCAATCTCACCAATAGTAACTAATTTATTTCGTGCATAGATTTTGTGGTACATAAGGATATTAATTTATGGTTTGTTTAATATTATTAAAAAATAATTTGCCCTCGATATACGGTACGGTTGAGGGCAAATTCGCCTAAGGAACACTTAAGTCAAAATTGACAACTATTTATATGTCCTCAAACTAAAATTAAATATTACCCACATAAAATATCATTGGTTTAAAACAATGCATTTCAAATTGAAATGCGTTTTACACAGTGTATGTTTCTAATGTGATTTATATACATTTTTTTAAGCATTTACGAAATAAATGACTTATGTGCAAATTCAGGCAAATGAGTCCATAAGATCTGTGGGATAAATATTAAAACCTTTTTTATTTCATGTCATGAAATGATGCTATAAAATAAGAGAGTTAAAAAAATATATTAGTTAAATAGGATATATTAGTTGTATGTGCTTAAACCTAATTGCGGGAATTTATGTTTGTTTTTAAGATATTTCAAAAATGCCACTTTTTCTACTTCCCGTCACAAAAAATATTTCTAATATGGTGTGATTCTAAATACGCTGAAATGGATAGTAATTCCAGTCACGTCGTTCACATTGTTATGGATAGATAAGTGCGGCAGTTACTTTTTGTTTTCCGTGACGAGCAAGCCACGCTGAACTTCTTCCTCCACGACCTGACTGTGGAGGTCTCCGTCCTGATCTTCCATCTCCCCCACAATGTCTTCAACCTTCAACCCGTCTTTAACTGCAATCAACACGGCCAAATCAGTTCAAGTGGAAACTTGCAGATACACTCGGCCCAGTAGATCGGCCGAGTACGTAAAACAGGTTTTTATATGGACGTTCAATGGACGTTGGGAGCTTAAACTAGACCAGGCAGTCATATGACTTAGAATCCTGAATTCAAAACGCGAAATGGCCAAATACGCCTGTACTAGAGTCAGGAGAGATGGTGGTAATGAAGCGTTAAAAATGGTATGACCATGTGCGGAATCGAACCCGCGACCTTTGGGCCAATAGTCGAACGGCTTAACCACTGGACTACCACGACCACATTTACATTTACATTTTTTTTTTCTCAGAACCACGATGAATGGCGTCAAAACAAATCATGTTTGAAATCGCGGGGCTAATTAACTTTTAATCGAGAATGGTCGTGGAACATGTGAACGATCGCGTAAAAAAGTGTTCAGTGCCACATTATGCCGCAGGCACAAGTGGAGATAAGTAATGAAGCTACCCATCACAAGTTGGTACCACAGGCGCGTGTAGTCAGGGGGGAAGATGCCGTTAATGACGCCTGTAGGGCCTAGCTGTAAGATGTCAGGTCCTGGGTAAATAATATACTACTATTAAATGTATTAAAAATAGTTTTGTAAAAAAAATACTATTAAATGTTAGAAGTAGTTGATATTAGAAAATAGTTTTGTATTTTCACCAAAAATATTTTAGGGAGGAGGGGACGGTGTTTTTCGCAAATTTTGAGTTATATATGTAAAACCCATTCACTAAAAATTAAAAAAATATATATATTTATATATACCCTTTGCAACGAAACCTCGCAGGATATTATTTTTCATCCAGATTAAAAAAAAAATAATAATTTATAATCTTTGTCGAAATATGTGGCCGTCACTAGGAACTAACATTAAATCAAAATTGAAATTCGTCGGTTTCGGGAAAAATTTCTGCGACGGACAGATAGACGGACACAAGAGTGATCCTACGAGGATTTCATTTTTTTTCATTCTGATGTAAAAAACTTTTAAAATGACATTATAAAATTTGAAATTTTCTATTAAAAACATGTTGACGGACTACCAACCAACCCTCAAAATAAACTATTTATAGAACCACAATTTTATTTAACTAAAATGCTAGAAATTAATCAAATCAAAATTAATAAAAAAAGTAGTACTAAATAGTTTTAATGTACTTATTTCAGTATAATTTTCATTGTATTTATTTGAAAACAGCAATTTGAAAGTAACTTAAATTGAAATATCATTAATGGATCAAGATAATGTATTCCGAGCAAATTTTTTGCGTACTGTATTAGATCGTAAGTGGCGCGAATATGGTATAGCTACTGATTGTTCGAGCCGACTGGACGGTTTAATTTTGGACACGGCCCGCAGCGGAGGCGTGTCTGAATCTAAAAGAAGCTTTAGGCAATCGACGCACCTTCCAGCGGCGGCAGTAAGTCCAGGTTCGGCAGACTGGCCTCCCTCCACCTCTCGCCCATGAACAGCAGCTTGACCGGGTGCTCATCCTTCGTATGCATCAGCGCTGCGGTGAGACACCTGTCTGCGCGAAGACCTGGACCGGGATCCGTCGCGAGTTTCACTGTCCGCTCGTGAGAGTACCCGCCGCTGCGAGAAATAGAATGAAAAGTGCAACAGTCCCTGTTACTAGTTCATACGCGACGGACGTGTCATATTTAGAAGAGTAATCATCCAATTTATTATAATTCAATAATCGCACAACAGAATCTTCTTATGTGATGTCTAATCAGAGTTTATTTCTAGTTTTTAGAATAAATTAACGAACTCACGCCGTTGAGGCTAGTAGTAGTAGTTTTACACAGTGTGTGTTTCTAATGTGATTTATATACATTTTTTTAAGCATTTACGAAATACTTATGACTTATGTGCAAATTCACGCAAATGAGTCCATAAAAAAAATATTAAATATTATTGTGATAAATACTAAAACCTGTGTATACTGTGTGATAAATATTAAAACCTTTTTTATTTCATGTCATGAAATTATGCTAACAAATAAGAGAGTTAAAAAAATATATTAGTTAAATAGGATATATTAGTCGTATGTGCTTAAACCTAATTGCGGGAATTTATGTTTGTTTTTAAGATATTTCAAAAATGCCACTTTTTCTACTTCCCGTCACAAAAAATATTTCTAATATGGTGTGATTCTAAATACGCTGAAATGGATAGTAATTCCAGTCACGTCGTTCACATTGTTATGGATAGATAAGTGCGGCAGTTACTTTTTGTTTTCCGTGACGAGCAAGCCACGCTGAACTCCTTCCTCCAGGGCTGTGACGACCTGACTGTGGAGGTCTCCGTCCTGATCTTCCATCTCCCCCACAATGTCTTCAACCTTCACCCCGTCTTTAACTGCAATCGACACGGCCAAATCAGTTCAAGTGGAAACTTGCAGATACACTCGGTCGAGTACGTAAAACAGGTTTTTATATGGACGGTCAACTATATATGTACACATACTAGTATATATGTGTACATATATACTAGTATGTGACCTGAAATCTTGTAGTCAGCTATATTATTTAAATATACGAGAGACTTGACATAAGTCTGGTTCTGTATAAAAAAGAAAAACGCATTTAAAACATAAAAATAATTTGTAGAATTCTGTTTTACAAAGGAATTAATTTGGATTAGATTAATAATGTTTCGTGCATAAGATATAAGCGCACTTAAAACGAATAAAATAGTTACTCGTACTATCAGGAGCATTAGAAATCATTCTATTCTCTAAAAAACAAATTGGGTCAGATCACTTAGACCTTACTAACTCTAATTCACCAATCAAAATTAAGAAACCCGAAAATAGGTTTTATTACTTTCCTGTAAAGTTGTTGTTTTTGGATTTACGGTGTTAAAAGGTTTTATCTTGGAAGGATGGTTGGTATTACGACTAATATAAGAAGGCTTAGAGAGTTGGGAGCTTAAACTAGACCAGGCAGTCATATGACTTAGAATCCTGAATTCAAAACGCGAAATCTGTGCGCTGACCTTCAACTTGAACCCAATCACGTAGTTTGCAAATTAATTTCTTTGAAGCGATGATGAATTTTGATAAGTAGGTATTGGAGGGACTTTCAGACTAACTCGGCCGAGCGCGCAAGCGAGACAGCACGCGAGTGCGCCGAACAAATCACTCCAACAAATCGCATGCTGTGTCGCTCGCGCACTCGACCAATCACGTAACACATATTCATCCGATGACAGATATTATCACCCATCTATTCCATTTTCCATTTTTTCATGATAGCACTGGTATCTTCTTAGTCATGCCCGGCTTTACCCCACTTTAAATTTCCCACTATTACCTACTTTGATATACCGTCTTCACAAATAATAATTGTAACCAACATTCAGTGCTGACGTCCATCAAATGCCTCACGACATCCAGGACAAGCGAGAGGAAGCTCTGGTACTGCGTGGGATCTTTGGCGACGAATTTCTCACAGAGCGAAATGTAGGCCATATTCTTGTTGACCAAGTTTCCCGACGTCGATGATCTGTTCTGGGCGAATAGCCCAGACGTACCTGAAAATACGATAATATAGTATACAGGGTGTGCCAAGGCTTAAGGCTTAAAGCCAAGACTTAAGGGGGTGTTTATATTCCCTATCACGTGTCAGAAACTGTACGAAAAAATGCGAAAATATTTTTGCCCAAATTTATTCATTTTGTGTAAATTCCCTTTTTGTAATTCGCTCTTTCGTTTGCTAGCGAGCGAACGAACTTATGACAAGACGATTTAATATTATCTCGTTACATTTTTTAACATTTACATTTTTTTTTTCCTCAGAACCACGATGAATTTATATATGGCGTCAAAACAAATCATGTTTGAAATCGCGGGGCTAATTAACTGTTAATCGAGAATGGTCGCGGAACATGTGAACGAACGCGTAAAAAGTGTTCAATGCCACATTATGCCGCAGGCACAAGTGGAGATAAGTAATGAAGCTACCCATCACAAGTTCGTACCACAGGCGCGTGTAGTCAGGGGGGAAGATGCCGTTAATGACGCCTGTAGGGCCTAGCTGTAAGATGTCAGGTCCTGGGATAAAAGGTCCTGGGATAAAAGGTCGATCGAGGAGTAATGACGTATGCACTAGGGTCAGGTTATGGTTAAATAATTTACACCTACAAAACAACGCATTGTAGTTACAGGGCGTCACAGCTATATACAAATATGCCAATAGTTTATGTAATTATAATTGTGGTGTCCGTCACTACCGTGACCCATCACTAGTGCGGCACCCACTTAGTCGCGGCTCGCTTTACAGCCGGCCTCTTTGACGACCGACCAACGAGGCAGCAACATCGTGCGCGTCTTACAATAATTACCGCCGTGTAATCTGTATACGAATTACTAATAAAGAACTGTATAACTTCACGTGCGTTTTATAAAGTTACCCGAGCTAGCAACTCCCTATAAGCGTAACTAGCAATCAATATGTGTCAATGTTTGAAATCGCAGGATCAATAAGCTAGATTTTTTATCGGGAATGATCTGGAATACTGTGCATATTAACTCCCTGAAAGGTGCGAAGTAAATGAAAATATGTAAAAAATATATATTTACCGGCGTTGGGGTCTGTATTTTGTCTCAGTAGCGGCTCGGGAGGACGCTTTACGCTTGGACTGTTGTGTTGTCGCTGTGGACTAGATCCGAGAAAGCCTTCTGCAAATAATAAACAATAAACATTTTACCTTGTAGCTTCATTTATTAAAAAAAAAAAACATCTTCCTGGCATTTTGCCGTGCACCGATCTTTGTGCAGATCTTTGTGCACCGATCTTTGTGCAGCATCTTTGTGAGTATACTTTTGACTTTTGACATAATATTTTATTCTTTAAAAGAATACCTACAAGTATCGAACATTACTTTCATCCGTTTGATAGATGTAATAAAAGACATCAATCAGGTTTTGAAGTTGGCGCAGCCGATTACAAACTGGAAGGCCCGGGTTGAACTTTCTGAAATAGTTTGTTGTAATAGTATAAATTCAGTCCAACCCTAGCCTAGTACTCTTAACCTTAGTGTACCTACGATAAGTGAAGATAGATTACTTCAAACTATCATAGTAAAATGTATATTTAATATGTAAACTTGTAAACTACTTAAATTGTAAACTGATTTAATAGGTATAATGAAATGAATATATTGTAAGACATGTACTCAGAAAAGAATAAATAAATACTATTTTAATTTCATTATTTTATAATATGTATTTACCGCCGACAGCTCGCTGCGTGGTGTGGGATTGGAGGTGTGCGGACGAAGCGCCGGACAGTTCTGACCCCGCCATGGCCCTGCGGCTGCTGCAGATGCTCCGAAGGTCGACTCGCGTAGCTTCGACGTCACAGCCTGACGCGGACCTTCGGGTTTCTTCAGCTGGGGTATACCTGCAGATAAACTCCCGTTTACTCGTACCTACTTATGGCTTCGTGCCTGTTTGATACCCATAATTGATTTCTCTCACGAAAGTATTTTGTGGTTTTTATGAACTTTGCTGAATCAAAAGAATCTGAGACCTCTGCTAACCTGCAGTCTCTATCAGAGTAACTTGCTGAAGACCTCGAATATCTGATATATATACACTTTTTTACCCGACTAGTTATTATTTCAAAACAAAATGTACCCATATTTTAAATAATTAATTAACAATATTTTAAATTGAATACAGCGTAATTGTATTGTGTGGATTTTTGAGTTGGCTAATACAAGATCTTTAGGTCCTCAAATACGATAGAAATTTCGATATTCAAGGGTACTTTTCTCTCTTGCGTGTGGTCTTAGAGACCTTAGGCTTACTTATATAAAATTAAGAAGTTCAATTTCTACTTTGTATGAAAGTTAAGAGTCTCGAAAACACTCTATTTTTCCCATAAAACTTTAGACATTAATATCTTATTATAAGAATCGAGAAACCATAGCTGCAATTCTACTAAATTTTTAAAGATGATTCTGATAATTTAAAAATGATTCTGTTATTCGTGGTTAACCAATAAATTCACAGGGTGTTTTTGTTTTTCGAGCCATCAGATGAGATGTGTATCTGCCTGTTTTACTATTTCGAAAAACAATGCAGTTTCTTGCGATGTCGTGGGTAAATATGACCATGCACGTGGTAAGATCCGATTTAATAATTGTGTATTTTTTATAAATGTTACATATTCACACATTTAATATAATTAATTCGGCAAACACGTGAATTGATTGCTTCAAACTCCGCGTAGAACATCTATGCAAAAAAGTATCAATTTCGGTCAGCATTCGTGGTTAAAGCTACTTTAGGAAATAGAAACACTAAGCTAGCAAAACGCGAAAATAGAAAACTTATCAAAATACCTATGTTGAGAGATTACTTTCCCTGACTTTTATAATATAAGTAGGTACGAGGATGCTCAGACCAGAGGATGCACTTACCAGATTTCCCTTTCGATTGAGCTAGCTTCACTTCAGAGATATTCGCAATATATTTGCACTCATGGGTTTGAGCACATTCTTGAAATTTTGGATTTGATAGCGAAATATAAAAAAACCGATCTAAAAAAACACCCGTGTGGATTTTGAAGAAAAACTGTTATGACAGTATGCTAAGACATTTGCCAAAGATAGCGAAACAAAACGACATTTGAATATAATTTCATTTGGAATTTGCGCTATCGCAGTCAGTGTGTGCCAGAATTTGATTAACGTCAATGCGTAAAAAAAACATTTTATCTATCTTATTTTAGTATTTATATTATATTACTACAGATTTAGTTATTTTAAAAAAAAATTGCTTTTTCGAAGTACTTCGTAGCGGACGGCAGTATTATTTTTATGGTCATATTTGGCTCATAACCATACTGAATACTAAAAAAAAATAATTTGAAATTCATACATTAGTATGAACATTTGTATTATAAACGACTAAACCGATTTTGATCAAATTTGGTTTGGATATAAAAAGGACATAGGCCACACCACAGATATTATATAAGCCACACGGACTAATAAACACATAAGCCATTTCCTAATACCTTTTTATTAACAATCAATTGCCATTCGTCTATTATTAAATTGTATGCTTTAGGACCTAGATAAGAGTGACATCTCTGCCCAAAATTAGTTTTCATTTTAGGAATGTCGAGAACTTTATTGCTTACTGCTCGCGTTTTTACAGAGGTGAGGTACCTGTGGGATTTTTTTCTGTGCTCGTGGTCAGTTCTTAGTGATGTATTATCAGCCCTGGAACTAGGGGAGTGCAAACCGGGCCCCCCGCCCCGGGCGGCAATTAAAGGGTACGTAAAATTCATATGTTTGAAAAAAAATTCATACATTTGTCATATGCTGTTGGGAAATATATATTTTCTATCCGTATAAATGATGTAATCACGCGGCGCTCTAGGCGAAAATATCGCACGCATCAAAATGGCGTCAACTCTTTCGCTGAACTGAGAAACGTGATGAAAAATCTCCATTTTTAGGGTGGCTTTCGGTTATTTTTATTTCGCCTTTATCCAGCTCATAGTACCTACAGTTGACGCGGTACCCGACCAGTCACGGTTCGTCCCCCGCGGTCCGATAACTCCCGGCGGATCAGATAGCCAAGGACGGCTAACTTGCGGACGGAAGCCGAGACGAACTCCACCTCGGTCGGAAGTAAAGGAAGTGACCGTGGTGTAGGGCCCTAACCTAACATAAGGCGAGGGTGGCCTAACAGTGGCAAAAGCTTCGACTCGATAATAAGATAAAGACTAGTATGTTATTTAACTACCTAGAAGAGGTTACCAGTCCGAGTGCGCGGCTCATAGTGTTAGGCTATGCAATCGGTAACTTTCAATCTTCGAAAAATATTTTTTTAGTAAAGTTGTCGTTAGAAGTACTAGAGTACTAGCCAGCGCTGTCAATGCTTGTTGGAATATATTCTAGCCTTGATCCATCGAAGATTTTTACATATATAATATAGGCAATAACTTCGACTCGATACGATTTAATAACCTACAAGAGAAGTCTGAAAGTAGTCTTCGATTATGAAAACTAAATCATGAGAAAGGAATTTATAAATTGCCTCAGGACGGTCTATTAATTATTGACGTCACGTCGTGTGAAATGCAACTTAGCATTTTTCCAAACAAAGCTAATGCGGAAATGAGGAATTCTTTCATGAGGAATTTGCAAATTAATTCATTATAGTTGTCTTTGACGTCAATGTAAAACTTCCAGTTAAATTGGGCACAATATCTGTGGATCTGGCAATTTCACAAGTGCTACCCTTATATATGGAAAATGCAGAAAAGACAGTTTTATTCTGTGTTTTAATTACCATCTAATTAGATTGTTTTATAAAAGTTTTTTCTGAGTTTTATAAAAACACATTTTTAACTCTCACATGTCCTCTTTAGTGTAAAATATTGTCAAATATTATGTAACCATCTAATTAGATGAAATAAGGAAAGGATGATATTTTAACAAAAAATATAAAAATAATGGTTTTTTTTTTATTTTTTTCATCAACTTCATACATAAATCACTCATCAAATCATCTCATTTCACCATGGAGGGGGGGGGGGGGGGGGGGGTACTCCAGCAGCGCCAGCGTTGCATTCAACCCTGCAACAACAACATACATCATCAAACATGATTCTACTCAGCTAAAATCTATTCATAGTAAGGATTAAAATTAAATTAAAAATAAATTAAAAAGTGGGCGAACTTAACTTTTGCGGATACTATAACAATTGGCATAGTAGGTCTGTGGTCCTGGCAGGAAGCTGTCTGGAGTCCCCTCCCACGACAGACGCAGACATTTTAAAAAAACCTTATATTACTAGAAAGTTAAATTTTAGTCATTTTTCAACGTTATTATTAAAAGATTATTTTTTTCATGATTCCAAAGTTTTCTTATGATTAAAAAAGAAATATTTGATAACTTTGTAGGTTTTAAATATATATATATGAATGATTTAAATGGAAACAGGCCAGTCGCCTCCGAAGGAAACCAGCTCGGCCGTCCCAAGAGTGGCCAACTCCCCGACGGTCCAACAATGGGTTAATCTGACAATGAGTGAATTGTCACGGAAACATCGTAGTTTGTTTCTAAGCTCTGAATTTCTGGCCATTTAACTGGTCAGCAAAACCTGTTGTTTTTTTATTTGACTGATATTATAAGGTAAACCGCATGAATGTCTTTCTGTCATTCTGTCCTCAGAATAGAAAAGAATACAAAATCTTTTATTCTTTCTTTTGCCTTCAATTCTATTAATGTAAAAACGGCAAGGCTTATTTCGTTTGAACCGAATTATGTTATGTAAGAAAATCCCTCCTTGTCTCCAATATCAATCAAACTGTAGGTTGCTAAGTTGCTTTTATAATAAAAAAATGATACTTCCGATATTGGAGTGGAAAGTACTTTCTGGTTGTAAACAGAGCCCTGAACTCCATCTGCGAGCAACTTATGAAGAAGATTCATGTTTTTCCAAGTTTTTCGCCTTCTATAAGTCCCCTTTTTAGGCCAAAAAACTATCAGTATTGCATTCATATTTTGCTAGTTTTGATGGATAAATCTCATTTGTATTATTTTATTTTATATTACCAAAATACCCAATTACGTGGGCACTGTATGAAGTTAGATAGGACGTTCTTTTCAAGCAACCCCAGGAAGAACTTCATCAGTAACAGAGCCGTGGAAGCATGGAATGGATTGCCAGAAAGTGTCATAGAATCAAAGACAGTCAACCAATTTAAAAACAATCTAGACGATCATATAAGAAAAATAAAATCAATGAAAAAGCAATAACAATTTTGATACAGAATAAGATATAGGCTTATTAGCTATGCTGCCGGCCTATTACGTTATAATAATAGTCCCTCCAATTTGCAGACGGTGAGATTTCATTTTAATAATTATTATAAACCATTCCTTCAGGAATACAACAGGGGTCTCATTTCGGTCCGATTCTTTTCAATATTTATGCAAGTGACATCGCTACGTGTTTCAAACATTCAATGTTTTTATCATACGCTGACGATCTTAAACTTTACAAAGAAATAACATCTCAAAACGATTGCGTATTATTACAAGCATACTTAAATGCACTGAGAGACTATTGTAATCGTAATAAAATTAAAATGAACGTAAAAAAATGCTTTTAGATAACTTTTACAAGGAATAGAAACATATTAAACTACCAATATAATTTTGACGACATTCCGATAAAAACTGTTTCATACATTAGAGACTAATATTAGATAGCAAACTTAGCTTTGCAAACCACATAAATAATATAGTAGATAAAGCTTTTAAAATTCTTGGTTTTATTATAAGAATATCTAAACCATTTAATGATATTTTACTGTTAAAACTATTATATAATTGTTTTGTTCGCTCTCATTTAGAATTTGCTTCGTCTATTTGGTGTCCTCATTATAATATCTACATAGCAAGAATTCAAAATATTCAAAATAAATTTATTAGGTTTTTAAACTTTAAATCTCATTGCTGTTTTCAAAGCCTTGAAGACACTTCAGCTTTTTATAAATTAAATTCTCTTGTAGATCGTAGACAATACGCTGATTTAATATAGTTATACAAAATTTTTAATTGTATTTTTGATTGTCCAAAATTATTGCAAAAAATAAACTTAAATGTACCATACAGATCAACTAGGCAGCAAGAATTATTCCGTATTCCCCGTTATCATACTAATCAATGAACTATAGCACCATACCACGTATCTGCTCCCTTTATAACAATAAAGATATTTAAAAAATCGATATATTGAATACCTCCTTATTATCATTTAAAAAAGAGATTTCTATTATCATCAATAGTAAAGATAAATAAAACCTAATTGTATTGTTATGTTGTTAATGATTAATAGTAACATATAAGTACTTGTAATTGCAATTACATATAGAATATACATACATACTATATTTTTATCACATTCATCATAAATTATTTTTATACATACTAAAACCATACCTAATTTATTTCTTTATTTATTTTTATTAACATACAAGTGTCACACACTCACGACTACCACAAACATCACTCACAAATTACACATAAAACTTTAAAAAAAAAAGAATCTACTGTATACGTATATAATATTAATAATCTATGTATATTTTAAGAACACTGTTCAAATTTTTATGCTAATGTTATTATGTAAAATGTCCGAAATCCATAATTGGTTTTTTAAACTAGTAATAAGTTTTGTTTGTAATTGTAAAAATGTAATACTGTGGATTTTTCAATAAAGAATAAATAAAATAAAGAAAGAAGTCGATTTTTCATTTCATCTTCTCGCATGTCAATTATCACAGCTAAGAGCGAACGAAGTGTGAACGAAACAGATAGTTTTTTTTAGCATCGCGTTTTAGTCTCTTTCGCTCTTATGGGTTTTCGAATAGAGAAATGAACGATAAATAACAAGAAATAAAAAACAATTGCGCCACGAAAATCCCGTCAGGCGGTTGGCAACTTTGCTTTTATAGAATAGCAATCGACCACTTCTCAGATGAAACATGGAAAAATCTTGTCACTAATAATAAGTACTCAAAAAAATGTCAGACAAATGTCAAATGAAAAATATATTGTCGAAAGATATAAATACGTATGGATATCGACAATTAAAATATGTAATACCCAGCCTATTTAATAATATACCTCTTGAAATTAGACAACTCAAAAGGGAATTGGTAATAACAATTAAATTAAAAGAATTTATGGAAAAACATATTAAAAATTATTTTGGTTTTAGTTAAATTAGGTTAATTTTGTTTGTAATCACATAAGTTAGGTCAACTTAATCTTTAAGTACTTTGTATTATATTGTATGCACGTTAAAATAAATTGTTTTAGTTAAGATTAAGAAACCGGCAGATAAGTCTTAAGCTGGATCTATTTACATTGTAATTGTATATATTTGAATAATAAAAGTTGCTTCTGGCAACATTCAAATTGCAACATTAATTTCTTGAAGAACTTCATTGAATAAATACAAAGTTGGGTGTTTTGGTTAAACATGAATAATTATCTCTTTAATGTTTATGCAATCATAATGTCCAGTTTAATGTAATTTGGTGCATTTTACTAGACAATTAATTTGAGAATCGTCTATGATTCTAATAATTTTAGGTTTTTTTTTCGTTCTTTCAGAAACTACGGGAAACTCCGCGTCGAAAGATTCCGGAATTAGTCAGTTATCAGAGCAAAACGGATTCCATCAAAACGGACTTCCTTCAATTACGGGTAAAAGGATTATATTATTATTTAGCAGTTTAGCAGTTTAGCTTCCGATGATGAGCTCAAACATTTTGTCTTCAAATTTAAGAACAGACTGGACAAGTTCATCAGAGACGACACAAGTGCTGATTTAGGCTTATCGGCATAAACTGCCTGCCTAAAAATTAATAATAATAATAGTCATCTAGACTGTTCTTAACACATTCCGCTCCGTACGTAAAACGCGCGGAGCACGCATTGTCGCCCGATCGGCGAAGTTCGTTGATCAAAGGTTTACTCGACATGCCATTCTTTTAAATAGTAATAAAAATCCAGCAAGACGGTGACGTGTTTACCCGCACACGGCACCTGGCGTATAATGGCACGGTCATGACGAGTCTGTTAAATATATTCACTGACTGCACTAAACTAATTTGACGGCAAACTGTTTATCCATTATTTTCCCAATACTAATATTTAACAAAACAGCGTATAAAAATATGCAATAGCATTTCAAAACTTTGTATCTTTGTTTAATCGCATGACTTGTGTGGTTAAGGGGAGGGGAGGGGAGGGGAGTGTAAAGTGGTCCACACCTTTGTTTTGTCTCGATATAGGGCCTTCTTAAGTTCATGTTGTCCGGCTGTTTATGTGGAACTTTGTTCACGTGTGACTGCAACAGGTTGTCGGACCAGCGTGCGCCGCTCTTGAATATCTCAAATCGCTTTCCATCAGTGGCGACACGACAACTCCCCGGAGGGCCAACTCCCCCGAGGGCCAACTCCCTGGGAGTCGCGTCGGCGGACAGCTCCGGGAGGGGGGTGCCAACACCGAGGATTCGTCGCCCACCATCGCATCGTAGACGGCATTCAGAAGAACGTTGGCAGGTGAGGAGCATATTGTGACACCGCACTCCTTGATCTTGACTCTTGAGTATTTTTAACCATGGAATCAGTTTCCACCCCTGTATGAGTAACATTTTAAGTTTTTTATCTACAGCGAAAATAACTGACTTTCACTGTCAATATTGTACAAATATTGTAATTCTGGTGCAGCTATAATCCAACAAATAACTGGAACAGATTTTTTTTTTAAATATTTCTTGACTTGACAATATTTATTGTAAATATTTCAGCGAAAATCTAACAAGCGACTGATGAAAATATTTTTTTTGTAATTGTGCTACAGAATTAATAAAAAGTAATAGCAGACACAATCAGCTACTAGCTGCCTGTCTGTAACTTAATAATAATAATAATAATTTTTGATTTGGTGGATTTTTCTCCGCCCCGAGTATCAGAATAACTATCTGAAATATAAAAGAATTTATAATCTAAATTCATTTTTTCAAATTCAAAAACGGCTTTGTATTCTGTGGAATTCTATTTCCTTGTGAAGTGAGGTTATCACGTTTGTCATTTGCATAGATAATTGCTTCCTTATATAATCCTATATTGAATTATGTGAAAACATTTATTAAACCTAATTGATTTTGAATATTCGCAATAAAAAATCTGAATTTAATTCAGCTAACGCAACATTTATTGATTCTGAGGAGGTCAGCTTGTGATTCATAAAACTGAAGAGCTATTTGGTTAATAGTCAATTTTATGTAGTTATAATACCATTTAAATATTTTTAATACAAGATTTTAAGTGCATATACAAAATTTCATGTCTGTGCTGCCGACCGTTGAGGAGTTCCTTCGTGTGGAGCCAATTTGATGTCATGCTTACCATAAAAATGCATTGTCATTGGGACTGAACCAACCTGTCAAATTTCAACTCCATAGGCAAGTGGTTCTAATTCACTTATCCATAATGATTTCAAATACGAACTAGCTGGCAAATCACTGGTGAAATCCTCTACCACAAAGCATCTTGGAATTATCCTGTCTTCTAATCTCCATTGGGGAACTCATGTTGGTGATGTAGGGAAAAAAGCTCACAGACAATTACGGTTTGTTATGCGAAGTCTCTTAAAGGCGCTGATTTAAAAGCGCGAGCATTGGCTTATAAAACGTTGGTTCGTCCTACCCTCGAATACTGCTCATCAGTATGGGATCCTTACACCCAATGTCTTACAGACGAATTAGAAGCAGTTCAGAGAAAAGCAAGCCGGCATATCTTTAGGCGTTTTAGTCGGTGTGATAGTCCATCTAAATTAATTTCAACTCTTAATTGGGAGCCACTTAGTAGAAGGCGTTTTGAATTCAGGTTAACTAGTTTATATAAGACTGTGACGAATGAACCTGCCTGCTCTCTAAGCCTCCTTATATTGGCCGTAATGAGCATCCTTCCAAGATAAAACCTATCTTGAGAAAACGGAACATTGGGTTCAATTCGTTTCTTTCCAGAACAATTCGGCAGTGGAATACTCTTCATAGGTCAGTATTTGATCAGTTTCCATCTTCCAAGGATGTTTTTAAGCGTAGACTGCGAGTTGTTAAGCATTAATTTTTTTTCCTCACCTACTAAACTCAACAGTATCACCGGAGCTAGCTCCTAAATATTGTAATTACTTAACAATAATAATAAAAAAAAAATTGTAAAAGATGTGCAAATCGAAATGTTTCTTTCGTACTTTGTTGCTAATGAAAAAATAAGGTTTTTCATTATATCGTTTTTACAACAGGTATGAATGATAAGGGTGTGACTGGCTCCTTCGAACAGTGATCTGGGTCTCTCAGCTAGGCCTCCCGGTTCCTCGCCTCGCCTGTCCTATCCTGTCCACAGAAACAATTCCGTTCCGGACTGTGAGTATTTATAAATATCCTAAATTATCTTAGCGTTTCATTCTGCGAATGAAAGCCAAGTCATTACACTGCATTTTAATTATAGTAACTGTCGGATTAATTTTACTGTAAATGGAATTCATTTATCATTAATTACAGTTGCTTAAATAATGACTCTGTTTTTTAGATTCTCCAAACCGTTAAAATTTTGCGAGAAGGGTTAAAATTATTTCGGTTTTTTCTTTTGGTTTTTTACCTAATGTGACCTGGAAATTTTCAAATTTAAAATAACTCCAAACCACCTACTGTACTAAAATCGGATTTTTTAAAAATTTGCCAAGAACTTTACTGAAAAATTATATTAAATGTAAAAAAATGATTTTATAATAAAAAAAAATTATACGACGCATACAAACCTCACCATTTACTACATATTTTGGTCTTGTGATTGTTAAATTTTGAATGTTATTATCCTATATTCAACATTCAGTTTTATGCTAAATATTAAAATAATATACAATATCCAAATATATAAAATCGAGTACCTGGGTTGGCCGATTAGATGAGATCTGTTACCTTTCTAATTAGTTAAGAGTTACCTGTTGTAAGAAAAATTATTTATAAATGATGTTTCATAGATGAGGTGCAATCTATAATATTTAAATATTGGTGACTTGTTGCGACATCTGCTTTGTGGTTTAGTTACCAAAGAGTGGTTTCCAATTTCTTGTCGGCAGTCGAAGAGCAATCTACACTTACTATGTTATATTGAAAGACTGTATAAAAACATTTATCTTTCTTTGTATTTAGATTTAGAAAAATGTTATCGAAGTGGTTTTCGAAATACATTCGAGGTATTAGGAATTAAAAAAAATATATATATTTTTTTCTATCCTAGAACTTACACGTCTAAGATTTTTATAAAGTCGAACTGATTACCTTGTCTACATTCTCTTTTAAAAGAAATTTTATGATCTGTTCAATTTTTAGTTTAACAACGAATAAGGAAATAAAATCTGATATATTGAGGGCGCCCTCAACCTCGTTCGGAGGTCATATCGCCAGGAATCGACCTGAGGAAATCGCCGATGACCATCTCAAGAAGTGTCCCAGCTCGCCGTGTCCACTGTAAGATACCACATTCCTCAGCTGCAACATTGCCCTGCAACAAAACACCGTATAAAGTAAATAGAGTAAAACTATCATTCAATTAGAATTCAACGAATTCAATTAGTTCACTACAATTGAAATTCACGTAACAACAACAAGCAACAACAGAACAAGCAATTAGTTTTTATATTATTATTATTATTACGTTTTTCATTTTTATGCCTATAAGTTTTATTTTATGTTTGAAATACGAGTATGTTAGTTTCAATTAATCGCATATTAATGTGTTATATCGCAAGTAAACCGGTCGCTTTACGAAGATAAAAAATATATTTTTGAAATAAAACATACTAAAATAATTATATTTCTAAAAAACTTCAATCCTATTCCGCGCAGTCAGTCAGTCAGTACCTGCCTTTGATAGCCCTTGACGGCTTCTCAAACATCGATACCATTTTTATTAATTTTTTAATTCGTTTTTCTCGTATTAAAAAACATTTTTCAATTTTTTTCTCTAAATAATTAGTGATTGTTTAATAGATGATCTTCCTGAAAGTATAGCAGTGATTTAGATACACCTAATTCATAGTATGTTGTTATTGTGGACTGTCGGCCATCTGTCTTCCGTAGCAAGTAACTCGAAATTCTATCCCACTCCTCGCATAAACGGTGAGCAAGTGACGCCTCTTTAATAGCTTTAAAATAAAACATTTAACGGAACAAAAAAAAATTTAAAAACAAAAAATGTACTCTAAACATTATATAGCGATGCATTTTCTTTTTTTTAATTTTTAAAACTTCAGCAAAGTTTAATTAGGTTAACAAAAAAATACGGTCATTTAAAATCAACATAAAGCAACTTAAAAATTTTCGAAAAATATTGTATTTTTTTACGCTTTATGTGTTTTACTAACACAAAAATATATTATTATTATTATTAGTTTTAGGCAGGGCCGTTTATGCTGATAAGCCTAAATCTGCACTTGTATCGTCTCTGATAAACTTGTCCACTTATCACTGCACTTGGTAAGTTATTCCATGCATTCACCACTCTATTTGACATGAAATTCTTCCTCGGATTAGAACTGAAGGCTGTACTTGTGAGTTTTAAATGATGTCCTCGCAAGTGCGAATTTGTATTAATTGTGTATATTGTTTCAAAACTATGAACATCATAATAGTGAGTTAACATCTTGTAGGTCTCAATAAGATCGCCTCTCGCCCGCCTGTGCTTTAATGTTGTCAATCCAAGTGTGTTTAGCCTTTTCTTCATATTCCAGATTTTTGAGTTGACTTACCTTTTCTACGAGATCCATGTCTTTAGTGAAATAGGGATTCCATACTTGATAAGCATATTCCAGTATTGATATTATGAATGATTTATAGATCATTAAGAATACGTCCACTGTCAAATTATGGAAAGCCTTCCCTTATTAAGAATAGTAAGGAGTTTGCTTTTTTGGAGATCGAGGTGTTGTGCTGTTCCCACTTAAGATCTGACGAGTTGTTACCAAACACCGAGGATCTTTTTGTGACTGAACTATTTTAAGTTGAGTGTTTCCTATGAAGTAGGGATGTTTTGTGTTTTTTTTTTTTCGATATGCAAAATAACACACTTTTCCAATGTTCAAGCTTAGTAATCATTCTAGATGTCCATAGGGTGATTCTGTTCAAGTTATTTTGTAATTTTTTTTTTTTTTATTAAGCAAACATGTTGGCCGATGAGTACAAGTCTATGGCCCGAATTCAGAGTCCTTTTGTTCCCCTGCACGTTAGAACTAGCGGTAGTCACTATTCGCACTTTTGGAATTTATATTATTATTCTTTAGTGCTGTTGTTTTTTAATAAATTTGAATAGAAATAATGTGTCTAACAATACATAAAGACACTTTTTACCTATTTATATAAGTAACAAGTGTTTGTATGGAAACAGACACTAATCAAAGACTATGTTTTACAATTAAGTGAAAATTGTATTCCCAGTGAGTTTGTGAACTTTCAACCTGAAGATGTGATGCATAATCATTTCCAAAAAGTAGCTTTATAAACAAAATGTAAGATATTAAAATATGTTATATCAACAAAGCAGTTAAATATTATTTAAAACAAACTCTCTTTTACAACACTACTATCGTAAAGCTTTATTACTTATTACGATTAGTATACAATGGAAGTTGAAAATCTAAAACTAGCAAATACATTTTGTTAAATAATTATGAACCGTAAATGAATAATGAAATTATATTGCTAATAAAACATAACAAATCATTAATATAACTAATACTATTACCGTCATATTCATCTTTATTTGTTGTAAAAAATATATATATACCTGGTTCGTGTTGTGTAGTTTCTTCGGTTATGTACCCTGGCATCCCACATCAAAAAACAGTTGACTGGATATCAAAAAAAAAAACAACCCTTTAGTTAAATTCCAAAAGTGTGCGAAAAGTGACTACCCTACGTTCTAACGTGCGAAGTAAACGCTTGAGGGGAGCAAAACGACTCTGAATTCGGGCCTATAACTTTCCTAACTAGGTAAGAGTTACCTGTTCTAAGGAAGGTTATATATAATTTAAAAAATCTGCCTTAGCTAAGTAGAACAAGGTTTCTAAACATTTTTTTTTATTATTAAATATCCAAGCTGCAAATGTCAATGTGCTTAAATTGTCAAAGCTGTGGGGAGCCAATTTTCATCCCGATCACGTTGAGGCGGCCTTAAGGGAAACCCTGAGCGACCTCGGCTTGGCCTACTTAGATCTCTACCTCCTGCATAGTCCGGTTGCATTGAAGGTGAGGAATACTCGTATGCTCTTCATTTTTATATACAGCCAAGTGATCTTCGATATCCTGAGAATATTAAGCAGATGTTGGCGTTGGCTCGGATATAAGTACCTTAAAAACAAAGTCCTCATGTTATTACATACTGTAAAATCCTGGAGGTTACTCGAGGAGGTTCCTTAGATACCGTTATCTGCGTAGGTATGGATATTATCCTGAAATATTTTCCAATATATATCCATCAGTATTTGTATTAGGGATGTTTGGTTTATCACACTCGAGTTTAGGCGGCAAGTCCATACATTATTCTATTTTTTTAAAAAGTTATTCGCGGATTCATCGAGAATCCCGTAATACTAGGAGATATTGGTTTCTTTGTTCCGGACCGTTTTGCTAGAGCGCCGGAAGCACAGGTTATTTAAGCGGTTAGCGTGTCGTACCGACGTGTATATAGTATGATTAGGAGAGCAGGTCGAATTATTAAATTCCATTTCCGCGGAGATTGATATTGGGCTATACTTGTGTATCACGTCGCTACGACACGCTAACCGCCTAAATAACGTGTGCTTCTGCGCTCTAGTGAAACGGTCCTGAACAAAGAAACCAATCATCCCCAACATTGCCCTTTCCACGGCTCTCTGGTAAATCCTCAGCAGATTGGCACTCGTCTTTGTCAGTTGCGTACTGTCTCCGAGCCGTATGTAGCACGCAGGACCCATACACCTTTCGCTTCAGGTTGATGGGAATTGTTTGGTTTCTTGAGGGAAAATCCTGGTTACTAGTCCTAGCCACTTTTTCTATTTCGCTTTTAACTAGTATTTGTAAATTCCATCAGCACGGCGCAGACATTATCCCCGCCGTGGACGGCAAGACCCAATACCAGGACGTGGACCTCCTGGATACCTGGCGCGCGGTAGAGAAGCTGCACGAAGCCGGGCTGGCCAAGAGCATCGGGGTGTGTCCAACTTCAACAAGCGCCAAGTGGAACGCGTTCTTGCCGAGGGGACTATCAGGCCGGTTACCAATCAGGTAAAGAGGACGGTCACATGTGACCGTCGTCACAATCTGTATAATCAATAATCAGATTTTTCGTTCAGAAAAATGTTTCCCAATTGAAGTTCAAGTTGCAAAAATGCCCTGCTAAGCTAAAAATATCAACATATAGTTAAGATTATTTATAGCGTCCTATAATATTCGTAATGGTTTTCTAGGTGGCACTATTAGGCGCAATTCCGACAGTCTCATTGTTGTTTTTATTATGCGAGGGCCGTTCAATACAGGCAAACAACATCTTGCAAGTCTGTAACTAGATGAGTCTTTTTTTTGTGTACGCCTCATTCGATAGTAGTGAGGTAAGCGCCGTTGAATATTCTCAAACGGTAAAATATACCTGGCCGGATTTGACCCGCTGGAGATTCGATTCCGGGACCTCTGGATTAAGAAGCAGCCACTTACCTACACCACTGCGCCACCAGGACGATATAATGTTATGTGATAAATACTAATAAATGTCAACCTAGTGACTATTAAAGACGTTCATTTCCATGTGGAATGCCATCCGTACCTGGCCCAGAAGATGCTGGGGGCGTACCTGTCGGCTGAGGGCATCGTCCTGACGGCCTTACAGCCCGCTGGGCTGTCCCGACAGACCCTGGGCTCAGCCCGGCGATCCGGACCTGCTGCAGGACGAGCAACTCGGAACCATCGCGAAGAAGTAAGCATGCTGATGCACTGTCAGACAATTTTTAGGGCGCTAATGACTATCTTTAAAGGTTAACTCCATTAATTATAATGCAGTTTAACTAATACATAATTTTCAAATTAATTTTTTTTAAATTAACACTCAAAAATTATTTACAAAACTGTACGCCATCTATGAATTCGCAAGATAATCTCTTCCAAACTGTGAGCATTTAAGATTTTGTGCGATTTGCGTCTAGGCTATTTGCCAACGAAATATTCATACGAAAAATGATTATTATTTCGTTGGCAAAAAAATAGCGCCATCTACGCCTCGGAATGATTTTTTGGGTGCCCACTAATTTTTATGGTATGAGGTTGAGCTATTTAAAATCACTATAATTACAAATCAGTGGTTCCACTAACTAAACGATCCACTAATTTACTGAATCGCCGCTAGACGGCGTTGTTATGCTAAAAATTAAAATTTAATTGTAACTACTAATTACCGGAAATATCACAACATAATGGCAAAAATTATTAATCTAGCTAATTAGTGTAATTTAAAAAGTAATTTAAATTTATATAAATATCTACGCGTTATTTTATGAAAAATAATAAAAATGTATTTAACACAAATAGACACTGGTATACGCACACACACTTACGATGCACAAATTAAGTGTCTAATCTATTAAATATATATTTTTTTTAGATTATTTTTTACCTTTTACATTTTTTTACTACTATAACGAAAGATTAACCGTATTTTTCAGGCACAACAAAACCCCCGCGCAGGTGCTGCTGCGCTACCAGCTGGACCGCGGCCACGCCGTCATCCCCAAGTCCGTCAACAGCGGCAGGATCCAGGAGGAACTTCGGCATCTTCGACTTCAAGCTGTCCAGAGATGACCGTCGAGTACATCGACGGCTTCGATCGGAACTGGAGAGCGTTGCCCTTCGATTTGTTAGTACCGCCTATCATTTTCTCCATAAAGCCTCGGAAATATCTATATTTTTCTATACATTTTAACAATAATTTAGACGTCAGTATAAACAGTGCTTTATTTTTATAGGGCGTCAGGTTTTATTCCCTGCGCGGTCAGAAAGCAATTGTTGCTTTTTATTTAATTACAGCTTCATTATATAGAAATTAAAAAAACTAACTTTACTATGTTTTAGACCTTTTATTTGCCTTTCAATTACTATTTTTTCTTAAGGCTCTAATATCTCAAATAAGAGAGAAATTCAACTAATAAAGAACTATTTAGCAGTTTATCATTTATTAAATTTCTCAGAAATAGAGTGGAATTTTAAAAGTCTGCCTTTACTATGTTGAAAACCTAAGATCGAGGTATCTAAACATATTTTTTTTATTATTAAATATCGAATGGTTACCAATAGAAAAAACCGTCTAAATGAGTCGAAATTTATGTTTATCCTTTGGCATTGGGTTTGAATCCACACATATAACCATTTTAACGCTTAATTACCCTGGCTCGTCTCTATCTGCAAACTGTTAAATAAGATGGAATGATTTAAGACCACGCGCAAGACAGAAAATACGCATTACTGTGGTTCTTTCCATTTTTTTGTTGACTTATCACAAATTAGGCTTCATAGATGTTTTTTTCTCTGTTTACAGCATCAGGGAGGGCAAGGAATACCCATTCAATGATGAATATTGATGCAACCCGTTTGATCAGAGTTTCGAAATAATGATAGAACTGTCGCCGGGCGGTGGACGTAACGAGTTTCTCCATTTTCCGGTACCCAAGACCGACTGGATATCAAGTTAAAAGATATTTTCAATTTTCTGATGAGTTGTTATATAGTTATTAAGCCGTTTTAAATAAAACGATACAGTTTATTTAAGTTTTTTATTTAAATAATACCTAATTTAATATATAAAATAATATTGCTTCAAAGCCTTCCACTTGGCAGGCAATCCGGAATAAATGGCTCCGAAGATATCTTGGAGTATGCATATCCAACACTCTACATGGAGGGGAAGGGAGACAGATATATTTCAAAATGGCCGCCCCATACTTGGCATTTACATTAAAAAATGTCGTTTGCACGCTTATTTATATTAAAACTCCGGCTTTCAGTGCCTCCGGCAATCGAAATGGGTCGCGTCGCTCCCAATCTACAGGACCTTCGGGCTACGTGCTTTAAGCAATCGTTTAAATTTCCCGGGACGTATCTTCGTTTTATTAGAACTGGAAACCTTAAAAATATAATCAGAGTGGATTCAAATTAAAAAACTTTTAAATATGCCACGGCAATTCTTAATTTTATAAGTTGATTTGCTCAAAATTAAACTTAGGTACTTACTTACAAAGATTACCATAAAAATAGTATAACAAAATACTACATTGGTACATAATTTATTGGTAACATAAAAAAAAAACTATGAAACTGTAACTGACTCACTGTCACTGTAACGGGTGAGGTTTTTGTTAAAAGATCTACTACAAGGGCTACTCTATCTTCTCGTAACATAAATACTCCGATGTTCTATATAATATTCAGGACTCCATTGTGTAAGGACTCGGGCCGGTGTGACGACGGCAGACGAGGGTAGGTGAGAGGTCTTATAGCCTGCCAGGTGTGAGTCGTAGCGCTATCGAACGGCGTTACTTTCGCTCGACGCACTTTGAACCGGGCGTCTGATGACGTTGGCAGCGATGCATGGTATTTGAATTCCAGCTCCAACTTTCAGCCCCAACTTAAGCAACGGCATGCCTAATGTCGAAACAATATGGAGCCCTTTACCTTGATTGAAATAATTACGAATATTTGTACCCAGAAATATTTGCATCCAAGGTACTATTATATTAGCGTATGCGATCTAGCATAAGTTTTTTTTAGTGTATCAGGATAAACCAACAAAAAAATAAATAAACGATTTTCTTTTATTTCATCAGTAAGTTTTTTTTCTAAAGGTTTTTCCCTTAAAGGGGGGTTTTTTCCCTCAAAGAATCTGTCATATGTTAAATTAAATTCCCTCCTAAAGGCAAGTAACAGCCCTATGTTAGATCCTGTAGAAGCAGTTGGAGCTGAAGAATCTGGATCGGCTGCAGCAATTCCTTGGCGCAAATTGAGACGCCTTTTAATACCTCTTCTAGGCATTTTTATTTTATTAATGCAGAATTGTATCATTTAATCGTCCGACCGAATATTCGACGATTTTAATGTACTAGACGCGGACCATAGACTGTAAGTTAATTTCCATAAACAAACAATACTTATGTGCACAAGCAACTCACGACTACTTACTTCTGAGTTGGGATCGATAAAACAAAACGTTTTTTAAGTAAACACGATTTTTTACAGCTGACAATTCATCCATGAATGTTTTTTATTTACAATCTTTTCATATGAACAATTTAGGTTTCGAAACAATACGAAGGTAGCTAGGTACATATATAAATCATCGAAAATGTCACGGGCCAAAAAATGGCTATACAAATACGAAAATGTTATTTTCAATAATACAAAAAGTATGTAGGAATGATAATACAATATTAAAAAAGAGTTTACAAATTTATGACAACCAAAACAAACTAATAATCAACAATAAGAAAGTAGACCATAGAATAAATAATAATTTAAAATACAATCGAAATATTAAACTGGCAAAAAATAAAAAACAAAGAAACAATAAGAGAATTATTTGAATTAATTCAAATTGTAAATAGTTTGTTTAATAATGTTCATTTTGAATGTAATGCAATCATGAATTTCCTTTAGATTTACAGGCAACATATTGAAATATATTAAACTATTAAACTATTAAGTATTCCCAATTGTTTCGGAACTTAGATCTATGGGCTGGTACTGATTGAACATAATTAAACTGTGGGTTTTTGAATTTTGCTTATTAGCAAAAAAGAGACATGGCCAAATCTTGTCAAAATGCCTAATTTTTTAAAATGAGGCTTACATGACTCTCCGATTTAGAGCTAACATTGCTCAACAGCCTTTTTTTGGAGCACGAAAATGTCAGATATATATGGAGCAGTTCCCCAGGCGAGTATACCATACCTTAGATGTGACTCTTTGAGCGAATAATATACTGATAGTACGGATTCATGGTCCGCGAAATTCTTTATCTTAGACAAGGCATATATGGCTTACAGCTTAGACTTTACAGGTCCTAAATGCTATGTATATGCCTAGGAATTTAGCATCATTTTTTACTTCTAAACTCACAAACAGTTTGAGAGACTGTTGATACATAGAAGGTGGGCAAACTTTTGATTAATTAGAAGTGACATCGCGAAGCTATAACTACACCTTTCTCACAATTATTGGAACCCCTCTCTCCCCGCTGCGTTTCAATTATTTTGCGAGGGTAGTTGAATAATAAAACATATTTTTCATTTATGATTTCATATTGAACGTAGGTATTTAAAAACAACTGTTTGTGATTAAATTGCGCCAAATTACAATATTCGTCGTATCTCTAGAAAAAAATCAAAAAAGCGCCGCGCATAATTACATCGCTACCGAAGACCTGTTCGCCGCTGACCACAGACAACTTCATTTCGGTCCGAACCTCGGCGCTCGGCGGACGCGCGCTTAAAACAGTTTAATATTTAATACACCTGAAAAAATATAAATATGAATAAACAGATTTATGTCACGTTAAATAATGGACAAAAAATGCCCGCATTTGGCCTCGGAACATGGAAGGTAGGAATATATTTTATTTTAGACCGCGGTACCAAATCGGGGACAAGACTATTCTTACAGTAACACTAAAGTTATTTTTCTGTTATTATAGGAGTAATTCATAAACGGTTAGTTAGGGCGATCGAGTGAGAGTACAGCAGTTATAATGAAAAAAATCTACCACTGGACAGGTAGATTTTTAGAACGAATTGTCATTCTTTGCAAAAATATAATAGGATTATTACACGTTTAGAAATTGCAAAAAATCTTATGATTAGGGTAAATGTGCAGGGATGGAAATCCAACAAGTTTTATAAATTATTTTTCCAATGGAAAAATAATTTATAAAACTACATAAAAATTATTATGTAAGTGTAAAATTTAAATCAGTTATATTTTATTAACAGCAAATCGCCCGAAGAAATAAAAATACTTTTTGACAAAATTGAACAATTCATAATGGTTTTTTAATGTAAAAAATTTGGAAAAAAATAAATACTTATGTAAAACTCAGCTGAATATACTAATAAAAAATACTGCAAACAAAACCGGTGATATAATAATCATGGTTTTAATTGCAGTTAATATGTTAATATAAACAAATATTATTAGGTCGAATAAGATTGAATTAAATAACTGTTACTTAAATATAATACTTATTTTCTAGATTTTTTTATTTTTTTGCGTTAATATGAAAATGCACGAATAATATTATTCCATATTTCGCCGTTGACCGTACTCTTAAATAAATTGCTGAAAATGCATGCTACTTGCACAGTAATAAATGCTTAAAACTATTCATACAATAATCTAAAAACGTGTTGATAAAAAATCATTATTATTTTGTTGTGAACGGCAAACATTTGGAAAAAAACCATCTTATTAGCTAGTTAAATACATTTCTGTAAATGTAAGTGTTAAATACATTTTACAAATGACAAAGAGAGGTTAATAATTAAAAAAACTCGCGTTTAGTTATATATTTAATTCTATGCGCGATATTTAAAGAATATTCCCCGCCTAATGTCGAACTAGGGCAATCGGTTTATGATAAAAACGTTTAAAATTTTTCTTGTTACCATACAGCTACTTATGGTTATGTTCAACTCATGCAATCGAGCTGTTTTGATTGTTTATTAATATTATATTACATATCTTTATTATATTATTTAATTATATTTATACATCCAAAAGTAATAATCTATATCTATATCTTAATATATATAAATCTCGTGTCACAATGTTTGTCTTCAATGGACGGCTGAACCACTTAACCGATTATAATAAAAATTTGAACACCATGTGCAGTTCGATGTGCACTTGAGAGATAGGATAGTTTAAATCTCAAATTATAGTCGCAATTTTAATTTATTGCTAATTATTTGTCTGATATTATTTGGCAGTCATAAAACTGACAGATGTCGATACCTTTTTATTTTATGGGCGATTGTGAAGAGCGCGTGACGACTCGGTGCCTGTATAATTTTATTGAACAAGCAGAGGAAAGAGCAATTGTGATATTATTGGAAAATTTTTTAGAAGATCACAATCAACTAATTCAATTGATCAAAAGAGTTTCGCCACGACTGCAAAATGACAATTATCAAATCGTCATAAAAGCCGACAAAGTACCATTAGGTGAACATGCTGGTAGATTCAACGCTCCAACTGTTGATGAGGTTGATCGGAAGAATATATTCACTTACGAGATGCTGTTGCTGGAAACATCGATGGAAATTTAAATCGCAATGACATCGGTAATGCTTTCATTTTACCTTCAAGCTACATCGGCAGTCCACGGAACATGCAGGAATACATACAAGATGCGATGACTTACTCACCACTACTTTCAAAAACTTACAAAGCTCATATCAATGTTGAGCTTTGCAGTTCTGTTAAATCAATTAAGTATATTTGTAAATATGTAAACAAAGGCAGTGATTTGGCCATATTTGAAGTAAAAAACATAAATAAAAATGACGAAATAGCACGATACCAAATGGGCAGATACATTAGCAGCAATGAAGCTATTTGGCATATTCTCAGCTTTCCCATCCACGAAAGAGATCCTGCTGTCCAACATCTGGCAATACATCTTGAAAACGGTCAACGTGTATACTTCACTGAAGAAAATGTTCTCCAAAGAGCGTTCGAAGCTCCGAAAACGACTCTAACTGAATTTTTTACATTGTGTCAAAAACCTGATGTTTTTGGCCAATTCGCGAAGACATTGGTGTATGGTGATGTTCCACGTTATTTCACATGGAACAAATCCAGTAAAAAATGGGAGCCACGGAAACAAGGAAAACCACATCCTTCCATTACAGGCATATTCAAAGCTAAGACATTGGGGAGACTTTACACGGTACATCCAAAGCAACGTGAGTGCTTCTATTTACGTTTGTTATTGGTGAATGTTCCCGGACCAACGTCTTTTGAATTTTTACGAACAGCTAATGGTCGAGTATTCAATACATACCAGGATGCATGTCGTGAACTGCAATTGCTAGAAGACGATAACCATTGGGACATAACGCTTGCTGATGCTGCGTTGACATCAACACCGAATAACATTCGTCAGTTGTTTGCAATTATTTTGGCGACATGTTATCCCTCGCAAGCACAAACTTTGTGGGAAAAATATAAAAATTGTATGACAGAAGACATCTTGCACCGAATTAGACAAACAAATCAATGCCAAAACATAGATTATACACCAGAGATGTACAATGAAGCATTGGTCTTGATCGAGGATTTATGTGTTCTTATTTCAAATTTACCACTTAATCATTATGGTATGCCATCACCTAATCGTCCAGCCACCGACTTAGTCAATACCGATTTACAACGAGAAAATCAATATGACCATGGAAGTTTAGCAACAATTATCATGAACAGTGAACCATTACTGACAGCAGAACAAAAAATTATTTATGATCGGATTATGCTGGCTGTTGCTGCTGAACAAGGCGGTTTTTTTTTCTTGGATGCACCCGGTGGAACCGGTAAGACATTTTTAATATCGTTGATTCTTGCCAAAATACGGTCGCAACAAAAAATCGCATTAGCATTAGCATCGTCAGGCATTGCGGCTACTTTACTGGATGGTGGGCGAACAGCACATTCAACATTCAAGCTGCCATTGGACGTTCATAATAAACCAGATGCAATGTGTAACATCAAAAAGAATAGTGGAATAGCTGCAGTGTTGCGGAAGAGTTCTATAATAATTTGGGATGAGTGCACAATGGCACACAAATATTCACTTGAAGCATTAAACAGAACTATGCAAGATTTAAACAGCAATAATAAACTTTTCGGTGGTGCTATCTTACTTTTGTCTGGTGACTTCCGGCAGACCTTACCGGTTATACCTCGCTCTACTTTCGCGGATGAGATTAATGCATGTTTGAAACAATCATTCTTATGGCGAAGTGTTGAAACACTTCGATTGACCATAAATATGCGAGTACAATTGCAAAATGATCCATCAGCACTAATATTTTCCGAACAACTACTAGATATTGGGAACGGTAAAATAAAACTGCAACCAAATACGCAATGCATTAAACTACCAGACAATTTTTGCACTGTTGTTCAGGATAAAACTGAATTGATTCAGAGTATTTTCCCGGATATACAGAATAATTATTTGAATCATGAATGGCTTAGTCAACGGGCGATTTTGGCAGCCAAAAACGTTGATGTTGACGAAATTAACTTCCAGATACAACAGTTGTTACCAGGCGATCTGATGTCTTTTAAATCAATCGATACTGTTGTTGATGAAAATGAAAGTGTAAATTTTCCGATTGAATTTTTAAATTCATTAGATATCCCTGGAATGCCACCACATAATCTTCGATTAAAGATTGGTTCCCCTATTATTCTCCTCCGTAATTTGAATCCACCTCAATTATGTAACGGTACGCGTTTGGTCATCAAAAAGATCACCGGAAACATTCTTGAAGCAACCATTTTGGCTGGGAAGTTTAAAGGAAAAGTGGTCCTGCTGCCACGTATTCCGATGATACCATCAGATTCTACCATACCCTTCAAAAGGCTACAGTTTCCAATTCGTTTAGCTTTCGCCATGTCTATAAATAAATCTCAAGGTCAAACAATGTCCATTTGTGGTTTAGATTTGGAAAATCCATGTTTTTCTCATGGGCAACTATATGTTGCGTGTTCACGTGTTGGGAAACCGTCGAATCTATTTGTGTTAGCTAAAGACAGGTTAACCAAAAACATTGTGCACCGATTGGTGTTAAATTAAATTGAAATTGAAAGTATTTATAATTCAAAAAAAAAGATATTAATGTTTAAAAGTTTAAGACTGTCTGCCTTGCCTACCTCATTCATGAGTTTAAGCGTCACATGTTATTTACTGTATTATACTGTAATATACTTATATTTGTTATAAAATTAAATGGAAATAATAAATCTGATAAATTTTTATTTTTTACCTATTGATTTCTGCTTAGTATCAAGTGTAAGAACATTTTAATTAATTGTGTTCAACGTACTTCCCCTTCAAATCTCAATCCAGTGAATTTGTATACCAACATCAACATTTTCGTCTTTGTTCGTAAATAATTTCATTGTACTAAAGGGTTATAGTAGTAGAAAGTCAAATAAGGAGATCACCATATTTTTTTACAAATACCATCTGTGTGAAAAAGCATAGTGGACTCCGTGACTGATGTTCTCTTATTGTTCCTCTTAGATTGTTTACTATAATGTAATATAACAAAAACTTTAGCCACAGCAACGCGTGGCCGGGTCAGCTAGTCTACATATAAGTTTTGTCCTGGTAGGATCCAGAGGTATAGTATATAATAAGGTTTTTTTAACACATTCAGCTCTGTATGTCAAACACATAGACCACGCGTTGCCACCCGATCGGCGAAGTACGTTGACGGACCAGAATTTCCCATGCGGAACTGACAGCCGTTTTTTAGTTAAGTCATAATTTTTTATAATTAGCAAGCAATATATATACAAAACTATAAAAATGTTTGTTTTTTATATATTTAATATTATATTGACAAAGCTTTTGTAAATAAAACTGGAATTATTTATCACCAAATCCATCAAAAACACTTCCAATTCACTAGCGCACTTTTCACATAACAATCAAACGTCAAAACCGGATTAAAATGAAAAAATGTCGATTAGTTTATGACTTTCATGAATTCAGGCATACGAGACATGCCACGCTTTTAAATATTAATAGAAATGCGTTAAGACGGCAACGGTTTTAACCAGAAATGGCACGTGTCGTATACGGCAATTACCGGATATACCGTTATCGGCACTGAGTGTGTTAAGTAGCTGCATACTCGTAAATAAGAATAAGGCTGACATGAAATCAGCTTCTGCTGATTCAGTTGTTTAGATTTATGGCAGATTTAATTTTGGGACTATAATTTATAAAAAGGCCTTTTCTCCATTTTATAAGGCTGAGTTGTGATCTAGTTAAGCTTTCAATATAACGGCACATTGCATTCAATTGCAGAGAAGAGGCGGTTGAAGGCAGTCCCCAGAAGTTGAACGTATGCCAGGGCGGCGGTTGTTTGATCCATCCGAGGGTGGTGCTCACGGCAGCGCACACCTTCGCAGGCATGCTGGATCAGAATCCGAATCTTAAGCTGAAGGTGCGCGTCGGTGAATGGGATACGCAGACCAAGGACGAGATCCTTTCCCACCAGGACAGAGAGGTGGTTAAAATAGTCAAACATCCGGACTATGTAAAAGGTGAGGAACACAAATGGTTTCCTTTATGAATGTTACAAAACTTGAATTTGTATCATTCGATTAATAGTCTGTTGAGTTATGGTAAATTAGCGTGGGGGGTCTTGGTCCTCTAGTGAAGGCTCAAAAACTAATTAACTATCCGTCAAACCATCTATTTATTGAATTTGAGGCTTTGGATGTAAGGCAGATATATGCAAAGACCATCATAAGATTGTAACACAAGGAGCTAGTTCTAACAAGCAATCTGTTCCGAAAAGTGATAGTTTTCTCGCACCTAAATTGTAAAACAGAATAAGGGATGCAGGAATATTAGTATCTTTGACAGCAAAAATTCCGAAGAAGATAATCATTGAATGACTCCTTCAACCGGGAAGAAATGAAACAGAAACCTTGATAACATATATTATACCAATGTAATATACAATTCAATTTATTAGAACCATAGGGGCTTTAAATTATTATTCTATCATGCCAATGGTTGACTGGCATTGGTTTTTGTTTTTAAATAAAATACTACCTACATAACCATGTTGAACAAGAGACCGTCGTACTTTTGAAATACCTAAATTGAAGACAAATTACGCTGAGAAATTCTTTTTATCCAGGGGAATGAACTAACACATCTAACCTTTTTATTGAATGTTATAACCTTAATCTTACGGAATAAATTTTACTTATCAGATAAATAATTTATAAATTGCATTCAGACACCGTTCTACCTCACATTAAAAACACATATCTCTTACAACTACAGTAGCCATTCTTATCTCCCTTACACGCATACATAGTTCTATTTTTTGCGGATTCATCGAGAATCCCATAGGAGAGATTGGTTTCTTTGTTCCCGATCGTTTGACTAGATCGCCGAAGGACACGCTACTTAGGCGATTACCGTGTCGTAACGACGTATCGTCCGATTGGGGAGCAGTCGAATTATTAATTCGAATTATTTTTGAGTATTTAATGTTTTTTTATTTTACTATTGTTTTGCTTGTGTGTTATGAATTGAAATTTTACATAGAGAAACCTGTTAAATAAATAAATAAATGTATCTCTCTCCTCTTCACTCATTCTTGTGATTCACTGACTTTTATTGTTGGAGCTGTATTGCACCCTGAACTCCTTATCATTATCCCCCTAATACCAATTTATCAACTGTGTAAATGGTCTCTAAAATCAATCAGATATCCTGTTCAACGACTTCGGTCTGCTGTTCCTCGCGAGCGAAGTCGAACCGGCTGAGAACGTAGGAACAATTTGCCTGCCAACTCAGAACGAGTTCATTCGAGGAGGAACGCGCTGCTTCGCGTCCGGTTGGGGGAAGGACGTCTTCGGGAAGGAAGGACGCTACCAGGTCATCTTGAAAAAGGTAAATTGAATAAAGTACTGATTTTTCTTCGCCTTCTTCTGGTGCCATATCCAATCAAGTTGCAGATTCTTATGCCAAAGTGAGGACTGCGTTTGCTGACAACATTTCCTCTAGTTAAAAGATAAAGGATGTCTTTCGTATGGACAAATGACCAGGTTGCAAATCCTAAACCTATTCCGATACAATTTCATCTCTTCCACGATTGGCGTAGTGATAACTTAACCACACTTATGCGTATAATATGATTTCAGGTGGAACTGCCCTTTATAGATCATGATGACTGCGAAAATAGACTGCACTTGACGCGCCTTGGAGAGTATTTCCGCTTAGATCGCTCCTTCATCTGCGCGGGCGGAGAACCGGGCAAGGACACGTGCAAGGGAGATGGAGGATCACCCCTCGTCTGTGCTATCCCCGTTAGTAACAAGCATTCGCACTTTTCTAATACATATCTACATAATATTAGGTGCAATAGTAAAAGGATCATGCAATAATATCTTTGTTGTGAGCGCTCAGCTATCGTCGTACGCCGTAACGGTGTCAAGGCTATTATCGATCGACAAGGCATCGGAATTCGCGCGATGACCGTATCGAGCCATCTTTAAAAAATCAAATAGGTTACACAAAAGCTCCCTCAAGTCTTTGAGAATGGTCTGAGAACACTGTGTATAAATATATATAATATTTGAAAACTTTTTTACGTAAAATAATAGGACATATTTTATGAGGATATTTCACAATTCTTATTGTTACTAATGTTTTGGTTGACTATAAGAAGTAAATAACATTAATACGTTATTTTTTTTTCCAAAAACGGTTAAAATAAAAAATGAACTAAGGCAACAAACTAGCTACTCAAGTCCAAAAGTTTAAAATGAAACTTTGGCGAGTTTATGATCGTCTTAAATCAAAAACCCGTGAGTCGTCGTGATTCATGATAAAAAAAACCTACTTACCGTACAGAAAAAAATATAAAAATAATTCAATCTTATGCTTCGATGTTATTCTGTACCTACTTGACCTCTGTTTTGTTTTGGTCTTCGCAGGGTACGGATGAACGCTACGTCCAGGCCGGCATCGTGGCCTGGGGCATTGGCTGCGGGGAGAAACTTATACCTGGCGTATATGCTAGTGTTGCAGGCGCTAGGAACTGGATCGACAATGTTATCGTCGGCGAAGGACTGTCGATAGATTCCTACGGCAGTTATTAATTTTAAAATATAATACATATGTTACGGTTATGCAGAATAGCCAAATATTTGACGCAATCAATACACATCTTCGTTCCACCACAAGTTCACTGAATTTAAGTACCCAATACAACCGAATCCAATTTACACAACTAAGCGTAACTGCATTGCAGACGGTGAATAAAGGCATTCACCTGGAATCAAATCCGTACAACTTTAGTTCTGGTGTTCTAGCAGACATTCGCTATTTGACTCTACTTAGCAATAGATGCCAATTAATAATTCGAACACATACCCAGTGTTTTAGAGTTTAGGCCACTCCTTTTAGGAGGTTGATCTATATCGATAACTTAACCGTTCTTACAAAAAAAAAATGTAATTTGGAAAAAAAATAATTATATTATTAGAAAACTTTGTTTTTCTTCGGAGTGCTTTACGAACCGCGCGCTCGGAGGCCACTAACCGGTTTCGCGCCATGCGTCCAACCGCGCTCTCAGACATTAAAACGGTTTCTATTTAATTTTGAAGTCGTTCTTCTCGTAATTGAAAAACAATATTTTTTGCTGATTAATGTTTCATTGTCGATGTAGCCTAAAAGGAGTGCCGTAAACTTAAAAACAGGCTGTATATGAAGTTATTTAATTACCCTGAACATTCTACCTCTCTCGCTCTCTCTCTGACTGCAGTAGATTCTAACAACACGAGTCGTGTCTCGTAGCTGCAAGTATTTCCTGCTTTTATCGCCTATATTCTCTAACACGCTGTTGGCATTGCGACAAACGCCGTCCTGTGATTCCTGATGAAGGATATAGATATTTATCCTAAGAGCGTTTACAGTATAAGCCGTTTATGTGCTTCATATGACCACATATCAAAGGCATAGATGTATTTTAGTTCTGTTGATCCAGGTTTCCACAGCACGTACTCAAATGTGGACGATTGACGTTCGGACTACATCAACTTTCAGCGCTACTGATAGAGAACAGTCTTACCATACTTTGTCGAAACATGACACCGAGGAACACATATTTTTGGATGGTTTATTATCATTGCAGTCGTTTTTAATGGACTTTTGGTACACATCCACAATTACAATCGGTCCACTATCATAAGCTTCGTTTAGCTTATAATAATGATTTCTGAATATAGTTTCTATATGTTAATATCTCTACTATTCTGATAAGCCCATCTGACAGGTCATAGATCATCCAATCTTCCCCAATTCTAAGGATCACAATCCTCAATCTGTTCTTTTACTGATCCACGATGGACATCTCTCTCAGTAATTTATATTACAGTTGCGCTGTTGCCGAATACTTGTAATTATATGTGCTGACTACAAATTTAAAAAAAATAACAGATTTTCTAGTTCCGTTTTTTTTCTTTATTACATGACGAAGCATTTATACAGGTCGTTTTTAAAATCTGCCGTCTTTTGAGGGGTTAATCCTATACGAATACCAACAACTAAGCCAGTCTCACAAAAATAAAAATATACATTTAAACTTTGCCATTTTTCACTGTTGAATAATGTATGCGGTATAGGTCAAATATTTAGACAAGGCGTGGCGAAGGTCGAGAACAGCCAGTCAGTGCTCATTACCGTACCCCTTCGTCACCACCACGGTTTTAAACATTCGAACGGTTTTTTTTATTTGAAATTCGTTTTTTTCTCGTTATTTGGAAGTATTTTTCCAATATATTTTACTGATTAATGATTGATTGTTGGTATAAACCACCTGAAAAGGCAGTTTTTTCTTAAAAATATATCCTGTAATAATGATGAATAATTCTAATGTGTGACAAATAATGTTTTTATTATAAACTTACTAACTCCATCCAAAGTACCAATAAATGATGATGGTGACTTCAAATATTTAATTTAATTAAAATGATTGTTGATTTAAGATACTTTGGTTTACTTGCATATTTAAAACTGAATGCGACTTATAATAGTTTGTGAATCTGTTCATATATTATTTAAAGTCACAGTTAAACCCGATTCAAACTGATCAGTGAGAATCTCAACCATTATCAGTAACCGTCTTCACTTCAGTACTTAACTAAGAAATCATTCACTCGTTTTTCAATGAAACATGATTTGAAAGTACAATTTCCCTTTGCTTGTTTTTCACGACTATTGTCTTGATATTGAGTTTCCTTATATTTGTTTGTTTATTTAAACTCACGATTATTTTAAGTCGCTTAAAATAATCGTGGCGCGGGGATCCGGTCTGCCGCCGCCCATGTTGAAAGTGTCCTCAAACAGGGCCACGACTCCGCGCTTCACCCTGCCGCCTCCTGGCCTGCCTTGCCCGGCACTCCATCAGCGCTTCGGGGCAGCCCTGGCGCATGCGCCGTCTTATCTGAAACGTTAGGATATATTCTAACGTAATATTTTTTCAGGTCACGGGAAGCTTTTAATAATGTTTCATCTAAAATAGGCACGGTATTTAAGAAATACATTTCACTATTTAATTGAGAGTTAGGGCCGAAATGTCATATCCTACTTAAGACTAATCTAAATTTTAAGTTAGACTTAACCGATAAACATCGTATTTCATCATCACTCTTAGCGTTAAGTCGAACCTAAAAGTCCGCCTTAGCTAAGAATCAAAACAACTACTTAAGTCAGTGTTAAAATACGCTGCTAGGAGCGATTTTAGTACATTAACGGCGCTACATGTGCGAGTGTATTGCCATCTGTGGTTTTCGTCTCGTACTTGATTTTATATTTTCTAACTAATTAAAATTGACTGGATTAGCATATTTTGAACATCTTCAATTCAAGCAAACACGCATGGCAAAATCCTAGTAATCCTTCAGCTGACATCAGATGACCTCAAAACGTCATGTCAAAAGTTATACACAAACCATAGTGGCGAGTAGCGAACTAATCACGAGAGCGAAAACATATTCTTAACAAAGTCGAACTTAAAAAGTAATTTAAATCTACGATTCAATTTAGGACATGCTTAAAAATTAAGTTGATCCTAACTAAGAACGACTTTAAGCAAGGACTGAAGTTTGGGCCCTTAAAAATGTATTTTTATAAAACTCAGCGCTGGGTTTAAGCCGACATCCTGCGCTCTCAAGGACAGGACCTCTTTTATTATAAAATGTATAGAAATAGAACAAAATGTGTAATAAATAAAATAATATATTTGTAATAATAACCTCTCTCCACTCGGAATTGGTCCGCTCTGGTTTATTAGGCGCCCCGCAGATTGGCACCACGGCGTGACAATTGCGACGATACAATTTGCGCATTTTAGATAACCTTAAAAAATATACATTTTTATTTATTTATTTATTATATTATACCGAAACATCAGATTTCATATTATTTTTGGTGGTTCTGACAAGATCGAATAATTTAAACCACAAAGTCGGGTTAGTTACACCGTTTACAACTCAAGAACGGCTGGGCCGATTTTTATGATCTTTCATTCGTTGGATTTGTCTCCGCCCCGAATAGCAGAATAACTACTAAAACATTGGGAAATTCATTTCCTCATACATTTTGTATGGAAAGGCTTTGTATTCTGTGGAATTCTGTTTTCAAACGGTAAGTTGCTTTAGAAGATGTGCACTTTGTGAAGTTATCACATTTGTCATGGTGTCTAACCGGTACAAAAACCGTCTACGCGAAGTTTACATTTTTTCTTCCACGGCGAATTTCGATATGCCGTCTTCACAAATTATACTAGAACCAATTATCTGGATTTTTTATCGCGAATCGACACGATGCATAGTGTTAGACCGCATACTAATAACTTTAATTTACTTCAAAAATAGTTGTTAGACCTAAAACTAGAACTAAACCAAACTGGCTTTTATCCCCGTTAAGAATAAGATGTTTAAAATCTTTATTTTACCGTTGTTTAGACACATTCTGTGAATGACATATTGACATAATATGAATAATATGGCAAGAAAGGCTGCTGAAAAAATAATTTCGAAAATATTTGTTTAAATAAACTGAATAATAAATACTGCAATTTAAGCTACTCGTAGCTACAATTTAAAAAAATATCTCTGTTTTTTTTATATACTTTGTTAGTATTGAAATGCACAGTATTTAATTAATAAAATGGTATCAAATTTTGTAAAAAAAAAACTATACTTATTTAGGTACATCATACCATATACTTTATACTTGAATATGTTTATCCCCAACGTATTTATATATATCACTACTTTATGTTGAATTTTTATTTATATTTTTAAAAATAATTGTTTATTTATTTATTTAAAAATTATATACATGTGTGTGTCTCGTTAGTACATATGTGTATATCAGCGTGTATATTTGTGCTTAAAGTTAATTTTTATTATTTTTCACGGGTTTTTGCGCAGGCCTTTTACTCACACTGTAAAACTATATAAATAACCTTTCTTAGAACAGGTGACTCTTACCTAGTTAAGTTATGACCTTATCAAAACGACCAACATGACTGGTGCCCAGGTACTCGAATTTATATATTTGGATATTGTATGTTATTTTAATATTTAGTTTATGTAAAAATGAACAATGTTCTCTGAAGCGGATATATTGTGACTTGTCTCAATGATATATATTTTCTCATACGTATTTAAGAAGTTTTAACTCCGGGAACATTTGTTAATTTCTTAAAAGTATTCTCTACAATATCAAATAATATAAATCGTAATTTATTCATTGTCGAAATTTTATTTTATATTGGTTATCTTTTGCAATTCCTCTACTTGCAACGGAGCTTTAAACGAGCGAGTAAAGCCGCGTCGGGATCGCGAGAAAATCGCGGCGCCGCGCGTCTGTGCATCCCGACACGGTCACACTATGTTTTGTTGCTTGTACACCTTCTCGACGATAAAACGATCTCCTGGCGAACATTGTACTCGTATTCGCAACATCTGAAACCGACAAACCGTTTTTTTTTTTTTTTTTAATAATAATAAAACTATAAAAAAACGGGTAATTATCGAAATCGGTAGAAGAAAAACCCACAAACTTTGATCCTGGAATACCAAACACACTTCGTTCTATTTTAGCTACCTAGGTATGTATATTCAATAAAATATTATTAAACTAACTAAAAGAAAAAACTAATATTTCTCTATTTAACCTTTACCTTTTTCTGTGGAATCTAATGGTTTCGCACGCACTTCTGTAAAAATAAAAAAAACTTGCTTAAATTGCGTCAGATAAACTTACATACATTGCTAAGGGACCTTTTAAAAGCTTTGCACGCTAAAGGCAGAAACTATAGACTAATGAAACGCGTTACTACAAAACAACGCTTTCAAAAACGTATCATAATTCAAAACTGCCCGCCCGCCCGCCAACTACGTTAAATTAACGTAGTTATGTGTGTCATACTTAGAGTATGCAAACCGGCATCTAGCCCAAGCAACGCGCTGACCTGTCATATAAAATATCTTATATATATATATCTCTATATATAGTACTTATAATTGCAATTACATATAGAATATACAAACATATTATATTTATATTACCTTCATCAAAATTATTTTTATACATACTAAAACCATACTTAATTTATTACTTTATTTTAACATATACATACAAATCACATACACTCACAACTACCACAAACAACACTCACAAATTACACATAACACAACAAAAAATCTACTGAATGCGTATATAATATTCATAATCTATACGAGTATATATTTTAAGAACACTGTTTCAATTTTTTTATACTAATATTAATATCTAAAATGTCGGAAATCCATATTGTTTTTGTATACTAGTAATAAGTTTTGATTGTAATTATAAAAATTAATACTGTAGGATTTTTCAATAAAGAATAAATAAATAACTATGAAAAAAAACAAACATTTTCTTTGACAAATGACGGCTGTCAAAATCATGTTAATTCTGTTTTAAATATTTTAATAAATAAACAAGAAAACCACGTCATTTAAAAAAAAATTACTAAAATAAGCAAAGGCAATCTACATTGAACGCTTTAATAAAAATAGTAAAATTTGGTGACGAATTACTCTTACTTAATAGGGAACATAAACTGTCCCATCAGGACATCGGGATATACTAAGTAATGTCGCATATATAGGTATAAAAAAATCTTATAATAAAACATACAGCTAGAATAATGATTAAAAAATTAAGTATTAAAAATGATTGATTCTTACTAATATAATAGTATGTTTAATGTATAGAATATTACAAAACTTAAAAAAAATATTTTGCAGTGAAAATTTGAAAGATTTTTTTTTTTTTTGATAGAAAACCGTAGCTGCAATTGATTATTCTTTATCACCTTGACAGTTTCATTATTCGGTTATATTTAGCAAAAATAGAGAATTTTAATGTTTTGTAATCCACAATTTACAAACTATTTTGTAATTTTCATGAATGTTAAAATAACTTCGAATGCTATTTTAACCGAGCAAGTCAAAGCAACTGAATGCGTCTAGTTAGCTTACAGAGAATTTAATACTTTGGCAATCTCACCAATAGTAACTAATTTATTTCGTGCATAGATTTTGTGGTACATAAGGATATTAATTTATGGTTTGTTTAATATTATTAAAAAATAATTTGCCCTCGATATACGGTACGGTTGAGGGCAAATTCGCCTAAGGAACACTTAAGTCAAAATTGACAACTATTTATATGTCCTCAAACTAAAATTAAATATTACCCACATAAAATATCATTGGTTTAAAACAATGCATTTCAAATTGAAATGCGTTTTACACAGTGTATGTTTCTAATGTGATTTATATACATTTTTTTAAGCATTTACGAAATAAATGACTTATGTGCAAATTCAGGCAAATGAGTCCATAAGATCTGTGGGATAAATATTAAAACCTTTTTTATTTCATGTCATGAAATGATGCTATAAAATAAGAGAGTTAAAAAAATATATTAGTTAAATAGGATATATTAGTCGTATGTGCTTAAACCTAATTGCGGGAATTTATGTTTGTTTTTAAGATATTTCAAAAATGCCACTTTTTCTACTTCCCGTCACAAAAAATATTTCTAATATGGTGTGATTCTAAATACGCTGAAATGGATAGTAATTCCAGTCACGTCGTTCACATTGTTATGGATAGATAAGTGCGGCAGTTACTTTTTGTTTTCCGTGACGAGCAAGCCACGCTGAACTTCTTCCTCCACGACCTGACTGTGGAGGTCTCCGTCCTGATCTTCCATCTCCCCCACAATGTCTTCAACCTTCAACCCGTCTTTAACTGCAATCAACACGGCCAAATCAGTTCAAGTGGAAACTTGCAGATACACTCGGCCCAGTAGATCGGCCGAGTACGTAAAACAGGTTTTTATATGGACGTTCAATGGACGTTGGGAGCTTAAACTAGACCAGGCAGTCATATGACTTAGAATCCTGAATTCAAAACGCGAAATGGCCAAATACGCCTGTACTAGAGTCAGGAGAGATGGTGGTAATGAAGCGTTAAAAATGGTATGACCATGTGCGGAATCGAACCCGCGACCTTTGGGCCAATAGTCGAACGGCTTAACCACTGGACTACCACGACCACATTTACATTTACATTTTTTTTTTCTCAGAACCACGATGAATGGCGTCAAAACAAATCATGTTTGAAATCGCGGGGCTAATTAACTTTTAATCGAGAATGGTCGTGGAACATGTGAACGATCGCGTAAAAAAGTGTTCAGTGCCACATTATGCCGCAGGCACAAGTGGAGATAAGTAATGAAGCTACCCATCACAAGTTGGTACCACAGGCGCGTGTAGTCAGGGGGGAAGATGCCGTTAATGACGCCTGTAGGGCCTAGCTGTAAGATGTCAGGTCCTGGGTAAATAATATACTACTATTAAATGTATTAAAAATAGTTTTGTAAAAAAAATACTATTAAATGTTAGAAGTAGTTGATATTAGAAAATAGTTTTGTATTTTCACCAAAAATATTTTAGGGAGGAGGGGACGGTGTTTTTCGCAAATTTTGAGTTATATATGTAAAACCCATTCACTAAAAATTAAAAAAATATATATATTTATATATACCCTTTGCAACGAAACCTCGCAGGATATTATTTTTCATCCAGATTAAAAAAAAAATAATAATTTATAATCTTTGTCGAAATATGTGGCCGTCACTAGGAACTAACATTAAATCAAAATTGAAATTCGTCGGTTTCGGGAAAAATTTCTGCGACGGACAGATAGACGGACACAAGAGTGATCCTACGAGGATTTCATTTTTTTTCATTCTGATGTAAAAAACTTTTAAAATGACATTATAAAATTTGAAATTTTCTATTAAAAACATGTTGACGGACTACCAACCAACCCTCAAAATAAACTATTTATAGAACCACAATTTTATTTAACTAAAATGCTAGAAATTAATCAAATCAAAATTAATAAAAAAAGTAGTACTAAATAGTTTTAATGTACTTATTTCAGTATAATTTTCATTGTATTTATTTGAAAACAGCAATTTGAAAGTAACTTAAATTGAAATATCATTAATGGATCAAGATAATGTATTCCGAGCAAATTTTTTGCGTACTGTATTAGATCGTAAGTGGCGCGAATATGGTATAGCTACTGATTGTTCGAGCCGACTGGACGGTTTAATTTTGGACACGGCCCGCAGCGGAGGCGTGTCTGAATCTAAAAGAAGCTTTAGGCAATCGACGCACCTTCCAGCGGCGGCAGTAAGTCCAGGTTCGGCAGACTGGCCTCCCTCCACCTCTCGCCCATGAACAGCAGCTTGACCGGGTGCTCATCCTTCGTATGCATCAGCGCTGCGGTGAGACACCTGTCTGCGCGAAGACCTGGACCGGGATCCGTCGCGAGTTTCACTGTCCGCTCGTGAGAGTACCCGCCGCTGCGAGAAATAGAATGAAAAGTGCAACAGTCCCTGTTACTAGTTCATACGCGACGGACGTGTCATATTTAGAAGAGTAATCATCCAATTTATTATAATTCAATAATCGCACAACAGAATCTTCTTATGTGATGTCTAATCAGAGTTTATTTCTAGTTTTTAGAATAAATTAACGAACTCACGCCGTTGAGGCTAGTAGTAGTAGTTTTACACAGTGTGTGTTTCTAATGTGATTTATATACATTTTTTTAAGCATTTACGAAATACTTATGACTTATGTGCAAATTCACGCAAATGAGTCCATAAAAAAAATATTAAATATTATTGTGATAAATACTAAAACCTGTGTATACTGTGTGATAAATATTAAAACCTTTTTTATTTCATGTCATGAAATTATGCTAACAAATAAGAGAGTTAAAAAAATATATTAGTTAAATAGGATATATTAGTCGTATGTGCTTAAACCTAATTGCGGGAATTTATGTTTGTTTTTAAGATATTTCAAAAATGCCACTTTTTCTACTTCCCGTCACAAAAAATATTTCTAATATGGTGTGATTCTAAATACGCTGAAATGGATAGTAATTCCAGTCACGTCGTTCACATTGTTATGGATAGATAAGTGCGGCAGTTACTTTTTGTTTTCCGTGACGAGCAAGCCACGCTGAACTCCTTCCTCCAGGGCTGTGACGACCTGACTGTGGAGGTCTCCGTCCTGATCTTCCATCTCCCCCACAATGTCTTCAACCTTCACCCCGTCTTTAACTGCAATCGACACGGCCAAATCAGTTCAAGTGGAAACTTGCAGATACACTCGGTCGAGTACGTAAAACAGGTTTTTATATGGACGGTCAACTATATATGTACACATACTAGTATATATGTGTACATATATACTAGTATGTGACCTGAAATCTTGTAGTCAGCTATATTATTTAAATATACGAGAGACTTGACATAAGTCTGGTTCTGTATAAAAAAGAAAAACGCATTTAAAACATAAAAATAATTTGTAGAATTCTGTTTTACAAAGGAATTAATTTGGATTAGATTAATAATGTTTCGTGCATAAGATATAAGCGCACTTAAAACGAATAAAATAGTTACTCGTACTATCAGGAGCATTAGAAATCATTCTATTCTCTAAAAAACAAATTGGGTCAGATCACTTAGACCTTACTAACTCTAATTCACCAATCAAAATTAAGAAACCCGAAAATAGGTTTTATTACTTTCCTGTAAAGTTGTTGTTTTTGGATTTACGGTGTTAAAAGGTTTTATCTTGGAAGGATGGTTGGTATTACGACTAATATAAGAAGGCTTAGAGAGTTGGGAGCTTAAACTAGACCAGGCAGTCATATGACTTAGAATCCTGAATTCAAAACGCGAAATCTGTGCGCTGACCTTCAACTTGAACCCAATCACGTAGTTTGCAAATTAATTTCTTTGAAGCGATGATGAATTTTGATAAGTAGGTATTGGAGGGACTTTCAGACTAACTCGGCCGAGCGCGCAAGCGAGACAGCACGCGAGTGCGCCGAACAAATCACTCCAACAAATCGCATGCTGTGTCGCTCGCGCACTCGACCAATCACGTAACACATATTCATCCGATGACAGATATTATCACCCATCTATTCCATTTTCCATTTTTTCATGATAGCACTGGTATCTTCTTAGTCATGCCCGGCTTTACCCCACTTTAAATTTCCCACTATTACCTACTTTGATATACCGTCTTCACAAATAATAATTGTAACCAACATTCAGTGCTGACGTCCATCAAATGCCTCACGACATCCAGGACAAGCGAGAGGAAGCTCTGGTACTGCGTGGGATCTTTGGCGACGAATTTCTCACAGAGCGAAATGTAGGCCATATTCTTGTTGACCAAGTTTCCCGACGTCGATGATCTGTTCTGGGCGAATAGCCCAGACGTACCTGAAAATACGATAATATAGTATACAGGGTGTGCCAAGGCTTAAGGCTTAAAGCCAAGACTTAAGGGGCTGTTTATATTCCCTATCACGTGTCAGAAACTGTACGAAAAAATGCGAAAATATTTTTGCCCAAATTTATTCATTTTGTGTAAATTCCCTTTTTGTAATTCGCTCTTTCGTTTGCTAGCGAGCGAACGAACTTATGACAAGACGATTTAATATTATCTCGTTACATTTTTTAACATTTACATTTTTTTTTTCCTCAGAACCACGATGAATTTATATATGGCGTCAAAACAAATCATGTTTGAAATCGCGGGGCTAATTAACTGTTAATCGAGAATGGTCGCGGAACATGTGAACGAACGCGTAAAAAGTGTTCAATGCCACATTATGCCGCAGGCACAAGTGGAGATAAGTAATGAAGCTACCCATCACAAGTTCGTACCACAGGCGCGTGTAGTCAGGGGGGAAGATGCCGTTAATGACGCCTGTAGGGCCTAGCTGTAAGATGTCAGGTCCTGGGATAAAAGGTCCTGGGATAAAAGGTCGATCGAGGAGTAATGACGTATGCACTAGGGTCAGGTTATGGTTAAATAATTTACACCTACAAAACAACGCATTGTAGTTACAGGGCGTCACAGCTATATACAAATATGCCAATAGTTTATGTAATTATAATTGTGGTGTCCGTCACTACCGTGACCCATCACTAGTGCGGCACCCACTTAGTCGCGGCTCGCTTTACAGCCGGCCTCTTTGACGACCGACCAACGAGGCAGCAACATCGTGCGCGTCTTACAATAATTACCGCCGTGTAATCTGTATACGAATTACTAATAAAGAACTGTATAACTTCACGTGCGTTTTATAAAGTTACCCGAGCTAGCAACTCCCTATAAGCGTAACTAGCAATCAATATGTGTCAATGTTTGAAATCGCAGGATCAATAAGCTAGATTTTTTATCGGGAATGATCTGGAATACTGTGCATATTAACTCCCTGAAAGGTGCGAAGTAAATGAAAATATGTAAAAAATATATATTTACCGGCGTTGGGGTCTGTATTTTGTCTCAGTAGCGGCTCGGGAGGACGCTTTACGCTTGGACTGTTGTGTTGTCGCTGTGGACTAGATCCGAGAAAGCCTTCTGCAAATAATAAACAATAAACATTTTACCTTGTAGCTTCATTTATTAAAAAAAAAAAACATCTTCCTGGCATTTTGCCGTGCACCGATCTTTGTGCAGATCTTTGTGCACCGATCTTTGTGCAGCATCTTTGTGAGTATACTTTTGACTTTTGACATAATATTTTATTCTTTAAAAGAATACCTACAAGTATCGAACATTACTTTCATCCGTTTGATAGATGTAATAAAAGACATCAATCAGGTTTTGAAGTTGGCGCAGCCGATTACAAACTGGAAGGCCCGGGTTGAACTTTCTGAAATAGTTTGTTGTAATAGTATAAATTCAGTCCAACCCTAGCCTAGTACTCTTAACCTTAGTGTACCTACGATAAGTGAAGATAGATTACTTCAAACTATCATAGTAAAATGTATATTTAATATGTAAACTTGTAAACTACTTAAATTGTAAACTGATTTAATAGGTATAATGAAATGAATATATTGTAAGACATGTACTCAGAAAAGAATAAATAAATACTATTTTAATTTCATTATTTTATAATATGTATTTACCGCCGACAGCTCGCTGCGTGGTGTGGGATTGGAGGTGTGCGGACGAAGCGCCGGACAGTTCTGACCCCGCCATGGCCCTGCGGCTGCTGCAGATGCTCCGAAGGTCGACTCGCGTAGCTTCGACGTCACAGCCTGACGCGGACCTTCGGGTTTCTTCAGCTGGGGTATACCTGCAGATAAACTCCCGTTTACTCGTACCTACTTATGGCTTCGTGCCTGTTTGATACCCATAATTGATTTCTCTCACGAAAGTATTTTGTGGTTTTTATGAACTTTGCTGAATCAAAAGAATCTGAGACCTCTGCTAACCTGCAGTCTCTATCAGAGTAACTTGCTGAAGACCTCGAATATCTGATATATATACACTTTTTTACCCGACTAGTTATTATTTCAAAACAAAATGTACCCATATTTTAAATAATTAATTAACAATATTTTAAATTGAATACAGCGTAATTGTATTGTGTGGATTTTTGAGTTGGCTAATACAAGATCTTTAGGTCCTCAAATACGATAGAAATTTCGATATTCAAGGGTACTTTTCTCTCTTGCGTGTGGTCTTAGAGACCTTAGGCTTACTTATATAAAATTAAGAAGTTCAATTTCTACTTTGTATGAAAGTTAAGAGTCTCGAAAACACTCTATTTTTCCCATAAAACTTTAGACATTAATATCTTATTATAAGAATCGAGAAACCATAGCTGCAATTCTACTAAATTTTTAAAGATGATTCTGATAATTTAAAAATGATTCTGTTATTCGTGGTTAACCAATAAATTCACAGGGTGTTTTTGTTTTTCGAGCCATCAGATGAGATGTGTATCTGCCTGTTTTACTATTTCGAAAAACAATGCAGTTTCTTGCGATGTCGTGGGTAAATATGACCATGCACGTGGTAAGATCCGATTTAATAATTGTGTATTTTTTATAAATGTTACATATTCACACATTTAATATAATTAATTCGGCAAACACGTGAATTGATTGCTTCAAACTCCGCGTAGAACATCTATGCAAAAAAGTATCAATTTCGGTCAGCATTCGTGGTTAAAGCTACTTTAAGAAATAGAAACACTAAGCTAAGAAAACGCGAAAATAGAAAACTTATCAAAATACCTATGTTGAGAGATTACTTTCCCTGACTTTTATAATATAAGTAGGTACGAGGATGCTCAGACCAGAGGATGCACTTACCAGATTTCCCTTTCGATTGAGCTAGCTTCACTTCAGAGATATTCGCAATATATTTGCACTCATGGGTTTGAGCACATTCTTGAAATTTTGGATTTGATAGCGAAATATAAAAAAACCGATCTAAAAAAACACCCGTGTGGATTTTGAAGAAAAACTGTTATGACAGTATGCTAAGACATTTGCCAAAGATAGCGAAACAAAACGACATTTGAATATAATTTCATTTGGAATTTGCGCTATCGCAGTCAGTGTGTGCCAGAATTTGATTAACGTCAATGCGTAAAAAAAACATTTTATCTATCTTATTTTAGTATTTATATTATATTACTACAGATTTAGTTATTTTAAAAAAAAATTGCTTTTTCGAAGTACTTCGTAGCGGACGGCAGTATTATTTTTATGGTCATATTTGGCTCATAACCATACTGAATACTAAAAAAAAATAATTTGAAATTCATACATTAGTATGAACATTTGTATTATAAACGACTAAACCGATTTTGATCAAATTTGGTTTGGATATAAAAAGGACATAGGCCACACCACAGATATTATATAAGCCACACGGACTAATAAACACATAAGCCATTTCCTAATACCTTTTTATTAACAATCAATTGCCATTCGTCTATTATTAAATTGTATGCTTTAGGACCTAGATAAGAGTGACATCTCTGCCCAAAATTAGTTTTCATTTTAGGAATGTCGAGAACTTTATTGCTTACTGCTCGCGTTTTTACAGAGGTGAGGTACCTGTGGGATTTTTTTCTGTGCTCGTGGTCAGTTCTTAGTGATGTATTATCAGCCCTGGAACTAGGGGAGTGCAAACCGGGCCCCCCGCCCCGGGCGGCAATTAAAGGGTACGTAAAATTCATATGTTTGAAAAAAAATTCATACATTTGTCATATGCTGTTGGGAAATATATATTTTCTATCCGTATAAATGATGTAATCACGCGGCGCTCTAGGCGAAAATATCGCACGCATCAAAATGGCGTCAACTCTTTCGCTGAACTGAGAAACGTGATGAAAAATCTCCATTTTTAGGGTGGCTTTCGGTTATTTTTATTTCGCCTTTATCCAGCTCATAGTACCTACAGTTGACGCGGTACCCGACCAGTCACGGTTCGTCCCCCGCGGTCCGATAACTCCCGGCGGATCAGATAGCCAAGGACGGCTAACTTGCGGACGGAAGCCGAGACGAACTCCACCTCGGTCGGAAGTAAAGGAAGTGACCGTGGTGTAGGGCCCTAACCTAACATAAGGCGAGGGTGGCCTAACAGTGGCAAAAGCTTCGACTCGATAATAAGATAAAGACTAGTATGTTATTTAACTACCTAGAAGAGGTTACCAGTCCGAGTGCGCGGCTCATAGTGTTAGGCTATGCAATCGGTAACTTTCAATCTTCGAAAAATATTTTTTTAGTAAAGTTGTCGTTAGAAGTACTAGAGTACTAGCCAGCGCTGTCAATGCTTGTTGGAATATATTCTAGCCTTGATCCATCGAAGATTTTTACATATATAATATAGGCAATAACTTCGACTCGATACGATTTAATAACCTACAAGAGAAGTCTGAAAGTAGTCTTCGATTATGAAAACTAAATCATGAGAAAGGAATTTATAAATTGCCTCAGGACGGTCTATTAATTATTGACGTCACGTCGTGTGAAATGCAACTTAGCATTTTTCCAAACAAAGCTAATGCGGAAATGAGGAATTCTTTCATGAGGAATTTGCAAATTAATTCATTATAGTTGTCTTTGACGTCAATGTAAAACTTCCAGTTAAATTGGGCACAATATCTGTGGATCTGGCAATTTCACAAGTGCTACCCTTATATATGGAAAATGCAGAAAAGACAGTTTTATTCTGTGTTTTAATTACCATCTAATTAGATTGTTTTATAAAAGTTTTTTCTGAGTTTTATAAAAACACATTTTTAACTCTCACATGTCCTCTTTAGTGTAAAATATTGTCAAATATTATGTAACCATCTAATTAGATGAAATAAGGAAAGGATGATATTTTAACAAAAAATATAAAAATAATGGTTTTTTTTTTATTTTTTTCATCAACTTCATACATAAATCACTCATCAAATCATCTCATTTCACCATGGAGGGGGGGGGGGGGGTACTCCAGCAGCGCCAGCGTTGCATTCAACCCTGCAACAACAACATACATCATCAAACATGATTCTACTCAGCTAAAATCTATTCATAGTAAGGATTAAAATTAAATTAAAAATAAATTAAAAAGTGGGCGAACTTAACTTTTGCGGATACTATAACAATTGGCATAGTAGGTCTGTGGTCCTGGCAGGAAGCTGTCTGGAGTCCCCTCCCACGACAGACGCAGACATTTTAAAAAAACCTTATATTACTAGAAAGTTAAATTTTAGTCATTTTTCAACGTTATTATTAAAAGATTATTTTTTTCATGATTCCAAAGTTTTCTTATGATTAAAAAAGAAATATTTGATAACTTTGTAGGTTTTAAATATATATATATGAATGATTTAAATGGAAACAGGCCAGTCGCCTCCGAAGGAAACCAGCTCGGCCGTCCCAAGAGTGGCCAACTCCCCGACGGTCCAACAATGGGTTAATCTGACAATGAGTGAATTGTCACGGAAACATCGTAGTTTGTTTCTAAGCTCTGAATTTCTGGCCATTTAACTGGTCAGCAAAACCTGTTGTTTTTTTATTTGACTGATATTATAAGGTAAACCGCATGAATGTCTTTCTGTCATTCTGTCCTCAGAATAGAAAAGAATACAAAATCTTTTATTCTTTCTTTTGCCTTCAATTCTATTAATGTAAAAACGGCAAGGCTTATTTCGTTTGAACCGAATTATGTTATGTAAGAAAATCCCTCCTTGTCTCCAATATCAATCAAACTGTAGGTTGCTAAGTTGCTTTTATAATAAAAAAATGATACTTCCGATATTGGAGTGGAAAGTACTTTCTGGTTGTAAACAGAGCCCTGAACTCCATCTGCGAGCAACTTATGAAGAAGATTCATGTTTTTCCAAGTTTTTCGCCTTCTATAAGTCTCCTTTTTAGGCCAAAAAACTATCAGTATTGCATTCATATTTTGCTAGTTTTGATGGATAAATCTCATTTGTATTATTTTATTTTATATTACCAAAATACCCAATTACGTGGGCACTGTATGAAGTTAGATAGGACGTTCTTTTCAAGCAACCCCAGGAAGAACTTCATCAGTAACAGAGCCGTGGAAGCATGGAATGGATTGCCAGAAAGTGTCATAGAATCAAAGACAGTCAACCAATTTAAAAACAATCTAGACGATCATATAAGAAAAATAAAATCAATGAAAAAGCAATAACAATTTTGATACAGAATAAGATATAGGCTTATTAGCTATGCTGCCGGCCTATTACGTTATAATAATAGTCCCTCCAATTTGCAGACGGTGAGATTTCATTTTAATAATTATTATAAACCATTCCTTCAGGAATACAACAGGGGTCTCATTTCGGTCCGATTCTTTTCAATATTTATGCAAGTGACATCGCTACGTGTTTCAAACATTCAATGTTTTTATCATACGCTGACGATCTTAAACTTTACAAAGAAATAACATCTCAAAACGATTGCGTATTATTACAAGCATACTTAAATGCACTGAGAGACTATTGTAATCGTAATAAAATTAAAATGAACGTAAAAAAATGCTTTTAGATAACTTTTACAAGGAATAGAAACATATTAAACTACCAATATAATTTTGACGACATTCCGATAAAAACTGTTTCATACATTAGAGACTAATATTAGATAGCAAACTTAGCTTTGCAAACCACATAAATAATATAGTAGATAAAGCTTTTAAAATTCTTGGTTTTATTATAAGAATATCTAAACCATTTAATGATATTTTACTGTTAAAACTATTATATAATTGTTTTGTTCGCTCTCATTTAGAATTTGCTTCGTCTATTTGGTGTCCTCATTATAATATCTACATAGCAAGAATTCAAAATATTCAAAATAAATTTATTAGGTTTTTAAACTTTAAATCTCATTGCTGTTTTCAAAGCCTTGAAGACACTTCAGCTTTTTATAAATTAAATTCTCTTGTAGATCGTAGACAATACGCTGATTTAATATAGTTATACAAAATTTTTAATTGTATTTTTGATTGTCCAAAATTATTGCAAAAAATAAACTTAAATGTACCATACAGATCAACTAGGCAGCAAGAATTATTCCGTATTCCCCGTTATCATACTAATCAATGAACTATAGCACCATACCACGTATCTGCTCCCTTTATAACAATAAAGATATTTAAAAAATCGATATATTGAATACCTCCTTATTATCATTTAAAAAAGAGATTTCTATTATCATCAATAGTAAAGATAAATAAAACCTAATTGTATTGTTATGTTGTTAATGATTAATAGTAACATATAAGTACTTGTAATTGCAATTACATATAGAATATACATACATACTATATTTTTATCACATTCATCATAAATTATTTTTATACATACTAAAACCATACCTAATTTATTTCTTTATTTATTTTTATTAACATACAAGTGTCACACACTCACGACTACCACAAACATCACTCACAAATTACACATAAAACTTTAAAAAAAAAAGAATCTACTGTATACGTATATAATATTAATAATCTATGTATATTTTAAGAACACTGTTCAAATTTTTATGCTAATGTTATTATGTAAAATGTCCGAAATCCATAATTGGTTTTTTAAACTAGTAATAAGTTTTGTTTGTAATTGTAAAAATGTAATACTGTGGATTTTTCAATAAAGAATAAATAAAATAAAGAAAGAAGTCGATTTTTCATTTCATCTTCTCGCATGTCAATTATCACAGCTAAGAGCGAACGAAGTGTGAACGAAACAGATAGTTTTTTTTAGCATCGCGTTTTAGTCTCTTTCGCTCTTATGGGTTTTCGAATAGAGAAATGAACGATAAATAACAAGAAATAAAAAACAATTGCGCCACGAAAATCCCGTCAGGCGGTTGGCAACTTTGCTTTTATAGAATAGCAATCGACCACTTCTCAGATGAAACATGGAAAAATCTTGTCACTAATAATAAGTACTCAAAAAAATGTCAGACAAATGTCAAATGAAAAATATATTGTCGAAAGATATAAATACGTATGGATATCGACAATTAAAATATGTAATACCCAGCCTATTTAATAATATACCTCTTGAAATTAGACAACTCAAAAGGGAATTGGTAATAACAATTAAATTAAAAGAATTTATGGAAAAACATATTAAAAATTATTTTGGTTTTAGTTAAATTAGGTTAATTTTGTTTGTAATCACATAAGTTAGGTCAACTTAATCTTTAAGTACTTTGTATTATATTGTATGCACGTTAAAATAAATTGTTTTAGTTAAGATTAAGAAACCGGCAGATAAGTCTTAAGCTGGATCTATTTACATTGTAATTGTATATATTTGAATAATAAAAGTTGCTTCTGGCAACATTCAAATTGCAACATTAATTTCTTGAAGAACTTCATTGAATAAATACAAAGTTGGGTGTTTTGGTTAAACATGAATAATTATCTCTTTAATGTTTATGCAATCATAATGTCCAGTTTAATGTAATTTGGTGCATTTTACTAGACAATTAATTTGAGAATCGTCTATGATTCTAATAATTTTAGGTTTTTTTTTCGTTCTTTCAGAAACTACGGGAAACTCCGCGTCGAAAGATTCCGGAATTAGTCAGTTATCAGAGCAAAACGGATTCCATCAAAACGGACTTCCTTCAATTACGGGTAAAAGGATTATATTATTATTTAGCAGTTTAGCAGTTTAGCTTCCGATGATGAGCTCAAACATTTTGTCTTCAAATTTAAGAACAGACTGGACAAGTTCATCAGAGACGACACAAGTGCTGATTTAGGCTTATCGGCATAAACTGCCTGCCTAAAAATTAATAATAATAATAGTCATCTAGACTGTTCTTAACACATTCCGCTCCGTACGTAAAACGCGCGGAGCACGCATTGTCGCCCGATCGGCGAAGTTCGTTGATCAAAGGTTTACTCGACATGCCATTCTTTTAAATAGTAATAAAAATCCAGCAAGACGGTGACGTGTTTACCCGCACACGGCACCTGGCGTATAATGGCACGGTCATGACGAGTCTGTTAAATATATTCACTGACTGCACTAAACTAATTTGACGGCAAACTGTTTATCCATTATTTTCCCAATACTAATATTTAACAAAACAGCGTATAAAAATATGCAATAGCATTTCAAAACTTTGTATCTTTGTTTAATCGCATGACTTGTGTGGTTAAGGGGAGGGGAGGGGAGGGGAGTGTAAAGTGGTCCACACCTTTGTTTTGTCTCGATATAGGGCCTTCTTAAGTTCATGTTGTCCGGCTGTTTATGTGGAACTTTGTTCACGTGTGACTGCAACAGGTTGTCGGACCAGCGTGCGCCGCTCTTGAATATCTCAAATCGCTTTCCATCAGTGGCGACACGACAACTCCCCGGAGGGCCAACTCCCCCGAGGGCCAACTCCCTGGGAGTCGCGTCGGCGGACAGCTCCGGGAGGGGGGTGCCAACACCGAGGATTCGTCGCCCACCATCGCATCGTAGACGGCATTCAGAAGAACGTTGGCAGGTGAGGAGCATATTGTGACACCGCACTCCTTGATCTTGACTCTTGAGTATTTTTAACCATGGAATCAGTTTCCACCCCTGTATGAGTAACATTTTAAGTTTTTTATCTACAGCGAAAATAACTGACTTTCACTGTCAATATTGTACAAATATTGTAATTCTGGTGCAGCTATAATCCAACAAATAACTGGAACAGATTTTTTTTTTAAATATTTCTTGACTTGACAATATTTATTGTAAATATTTCAGCGAAAATCTAACAAGCGACTGATGAAAATATTTTTTTTGTAATTGTGCTACAGAATTAATAAAAAGTAATAGCAGACACAATCAGCTACTAGCTGCCTGTCTGTAACTTAATAATAATAATAATAATTTTTGATTTGGTGGATTTTTCTCCGCCCCGAGTATCAGAATAACTATCTGAAATATAAAAGAATTTATAATCTAAATTCATTTTTTCAAATTCAAAAACGGCTTTGTATTCTGTGGAATTCTATTTCCTTGTGAAGTGAGGTTATCACGTTTGTCATTTGCATAGATAATTGCTTCCTTATATAATCCTATATTGAATTATGTGAAAACATTTATTAAACCTAATTGATTTTGAATATTCGCAATAAAAAATCTGAATTTAATTCAGCTAACGCAACATTTATTGATTCTGAGGAGGTCAGCTTGTGATTCATAAAACTGAAGAGCTATTTGGTTAATAGTCAATTTTATGTAGTTATAATACCATTTAAATATTTTTAATACAAGATTTTAAGTGCATATACAAAATTTCATGTCTGTGCTGCCGACCGTTGAGGAGTTCCTTCGTGTGGAGCCAATTTGATGTCATGCTTACCATAAAAATGCATTGTCATTGGGACTGAACCAACCTGTCAAATTTCAACTCCATAGGCAAGTGGTTCTAATTCACTTATCCATAATGATTTCAAATACGAACTAGCTGGCAAATCACTGGTGAAATCCTCTACCACAAAGCATCTTGGAATTATCCTGTCTTCTAATCTCCATTGGGGAACTCATGTTGGTGATGTAGGGAAAAAAGCTCACAGACAATTACGGTTTGTTATGCGAAGTCTCTTAAAGGCGCTGATTTAAAAGCGCGAGCATTGGCTTATAAAACGTTGGTTCGTCCTACCCTCGAATACTGCTCATCAGTATGGGATCCTTACACCCAATGTCTTACAGACGAATTAGAAGCAGTTCAGAGAAAAGCAAGCCGGCATATCTTTAGGCGTTTTAGTCGGTGTGATAGTCCATCTAAATTAATTTCAACTCTTAATTGGGAGCCACTTAGTAGAAGGCGTTTTGAATTCAGGTTAACTAGTTTATATAAGACTGTGACGAATGAACCTGCCTGCTCTCTAAGCCTCCTTATATTGGCCGTAATGAGCATCCTTCCAAGATAAAACCTATCTTGAGAAAACGGAACATTGGGTTCAATTCGTTTCTTTCCAGAACAATTCGGCAGTGGAATACTCTTCATAGGTCAGTATTTGATCAGTTTCCATCTTCCAAGGATGTTTTTAAGCGTAGACTGCGAGTTGTTAAGCATTAATTTTTTTTCCTCACCTACTAAACTCAACAGTATCACCGGAGCTAGCTCCTAAATATTGTAATTACTTAACAATAATAATAAAAAAAAAATTGTAAAAGATGTGCAAATCGAAATGTTTCTTTCGTACTTTGTTGCTAATGAAAAAATAAGGTTTTTCATTATATCGTTTTTACAACAGGTATGAATGATAAGGGTGTGACTGGCTCCTTCGAACAGTGATCTGGGTCTCTCAGCTAGGCCTCCCGGTTCCTCGCCTCGCCTGTCCTATCCTGTCCACAGAAACAATTCCGTTCCGGACTGTGAGTATTTATAAATATCCTAAATTATCTTAGCGTTTCATTCTGCGAATGAAAGCCAAGTCATTACACTGCATTTTAATTATAGTAACTGTCGGATTAATTTTACTGTAAATGGAATTCATTTATCATTAATTACAGTTGCTTAAATAATGACTCTGTTTTTTAGATTCTCCAAACCGTTAAAATTTTGCGAGAAGGGTTAAAATTATTTCGGTTTTTTCTTTTGGTTTTTTACCTAATGTGACCTGGAAATTTTCAAATTTAAAATAACTCCAAACCACCTACTGTACTAAAATCGGATTTTTTAAAAATTTGCCAAGAACTTTACTGAAAAATTATATTAAATGTAAAAAAATGATTTTATAATAAAAAAAAATTATACGACGCATACAAACCTCACCATTTACTACATATTTTGGTCTTGTGATTGTTAAATTTTGAATGTTATTATCCTATATTCAACATTCAGTTTTATGCTAAATATTAAAATAATATACAATATCCAAATATATAAAATCGAGTACCTGGGTTGGCCGATTAGATGAGATCTGTTACCTTTCTAATTAGTTAAGAGTTACCTGTTGTAAGAAAAATTATTTATAAATGATGTTTCATAGATGAGGTGCAATCTATAATATTTAAATATTGGTGACTTGTTGCGACATCTGCTTTGTGGTTTAGTTACCAAAGAGTGGTTTCCAATTTCTTGTCGGCAGTCGAAGAGCAATCTACACTTACTATGTTATATTGAAAGACTGTATAAAAACATTTATCTTTCTTTGTATTTAGATTTAGAAAAATGTTATCGAAGTGGTTTTCGAAATACATTCGAGGTATTAGGAATTAAAAAATATATATATATTTTTTTCTATCCTAGAACTTACACGTCTAAGATTTTTATAAAGTCGAACTGATTACCTTGTCTACATTCTCTTTTAAAAGAAATTTTATGATCTGTTCAATTTTTAGTTTAACAACGAATAAGGAAATAAAATCTGATATATTGAGGGCGCCCTCAACCTCGTTCGGAGGTCATATCGCCAGGAATCGACCTGAGGAAATCGCCGATGACCATCTCAAGAAGTGTCCCAGCTCGCCGTGTCCACTGTAAGATACCACATTCCTCAGCTGCAACATTGCCCTGCAACAAAACACCGTATAAAGTAAATAGAGTAAAACTATCATTCAATTAGAATTCAACGAATTCAATTAGTTCACTACAATTGAAATTCACGTAACAACAACAAGCAACAACAGAACAAGCAATTAGTTTTTATATTATTATTATTATTACGTTTTTCATTTTTATGCCTATAAGTTTTATTTTATGTTTGAAATACGAGTATGTTAGTTTCAATTAATCGCATATTAATGTGTTTAAAAACACTATTGTCCTTTTAGAAGGTCAATCTATATCGGCAAGTAAACCGGTCGCTTTACGAAGTAAAAAATATATTTTTGAAATAAAACATACTAAAATAATTATATTTCTAAAAAACTTCAATCCTATTCCGCGCAGTCAGTCAGTCAGTACCTGCCTTTGAAGCCCTTGACGGCTCTCTCAAACATCGATACCATTTTTATTAAATTTTTAATTCGTTTTTCTCGTAATTAAAAAACATTTTTCAATTTTTTTCTCTAAATAATTAGTGATTGTTTAATAGATGATCTTCCTGAAAGTATAGCAGTGATTTAGATACACCTATTCATAGTATGTTGTTATTGTGGACTGTCGGCCATCTGTCTTCCGTAGCAGTAACTCGAAATTCTATCCCACTCCTCGCATAAACGGTGAGCAAGTGACGCCTCTTTAATAGCTTTAAAATAAAACATTTAACGGAACAAAAAAAAATTTAAAAACAAAAAAATGTACTCTAAACATTATATAGCGATGCATTTTCTTTTTTTTAATTTTTAAAACTTCAGCAATGTTTAATTAGGTTAACAAAAAAATACGGTCATTTAAAATCAACATAAAGCAACTTAAAAATTTTCGAAAAATATTGTATTTTTTACGCTTTATGTGTTTTACTAACACAAAATATATTATTATTATTATTAGTTTTAGGCAGGCCGTTTATGCTGATAAGCCTAAATCTGCACTTGTATCGTCTCTGATAAACTTGTCCACTTATCACTGCACTTGGTAAGTTATTCCATGCATTCACCACTCTATTTGACATGAAATTCTTCCTCGGATTAGAACTGAAGGCTGTACTTGTGAGTTTTAAATGATGTCCTCGCAAGTGCGAATTTGTATTAATTGTGTATATTGTTTCAAAACTATGAACATCATAATAGTGAGTTAACATCTTGTAGGTCTCAATAAGATCGCCTCTCGCCCGCCTGTGCTTTAATGTTGTCAATCCAAGTGTGTTTAGCCTTTCTTCATATTCCAGATTTTTGAGTTGACTTACCTTTTCTACGAGATCCATGTCTTTAGTGAAATAGGGATTCCATACTTGATAAGCATATTCCAGTATTGATATTATGAATGATTTATAGATCATTAAGAATACGTCCACTGTCAAATTATGGAAAGCCTTCCCTTATTAAGAATAGTAAGGAGTTTGCTTTTTTGGAGATCGAGGTGATGTGCTGTTCCCACTTAAGATCTGACGAGTTGTTACACCGAGATCTTTTTGTGACTGAACTATTTTAAGTTGAGTGTTTCCTATGAAGTAGGGATGTTTTGTGTTTTTTTTTTCCGATATGCAAAATAACACACTTTTCAATGTTCAAGCTTAGTAATCATTCAGATGTCCATAGGGTGATTCTGTTCAAGTTATTTTGTAATTTTTTTTTTTTTTTATTAAGCAAACATGTTGGCCGATGAGTACAAGTCTATGGCCCGAATTCAGAGTCCTTTTGTTCCCCTGCACGTTAGAACTAGCGGTAGTCACTATTCGCACTTTTGGAATTTATATTATTATTCTTTAGTGCTGTTGTTTTTTAATAAATTTGAATAGAAATAATGTGTCTAACAATACATAAAGACACTTTTTACCTATTTATATAAGTAACAAGTGTTTGTATGGAAACAGACACTAATCAAAGACTATGTTTTACAATTAAGTGAAATTGTATTCCCAGTGAGTTGTGAACTTTCACCTGAAGATGTGATGCATAATCATTTCCAAAAAGTAGCTTTATAAACAAAATGTAAGATATTAAAATATGTTATATCAACAAAGCAGTTAAATATTATTTAAACAAACTCTCTTTTACAACACTACTATCGTAAAGCTTTATTACTTATTACGATTAGTATACAATGGAAGTTGAAAATCTAAAACTAGCAAATACATTTTTGTTAAATAATTATGAACCGTAAATGAATAATGAAATTATATTGCTAATAAAACATACAAATCATTAATATAACTAATACTATTACGTCATATTCATCTTTATTTGTTGTAAAAAATATATATATACCTGGTTCGTGTTGTGAGTTTCTTCGGTTATGTACCCTGGCATCCACATCAAAAACAGTTGACTGGATATCAAAAAAAAAAACAACCCTTTAGTTAAATTCCAAAAGTGTGCGAAAAGTGACTACCCTAGTTCTAACGTGCGAAGTAAACGCTTGAGGGGAGCAAAACGACTCTGAATTCGGGCCTATAACTTTCCTAACTAGGTAAGAGTTACCTGTTCTAAGGAAGGTTATATATAATTTAAAAAATCTGCCTTAGCTAAGTAGAACAAGGTTTCTAAACATTTTTTTTTATTATTAAATATCCAAGCTGCAAATGTCAATGTGCTTAAATGTCAAAGCTGTGGGGAGCCAATTTTCATCCCGATCACGTTGAGGCGGCCTTAAGGGAAACCCTGAGCGACCTCGGCTTGGCCTACTTAGATCTCTACCTCCTGCATAGTCCGGTTGCATTGAAGGTGAGGAATACTCGTATGCTCTTCATTTTTATATACAGCCAAGTGATCTTCGATATCCTGAGAATATTAAGCAGATGTTGGCGTTGGCTCGGATATAAGTACCTTAAAACAAAGTCCTCATGTTATTACATACTGTAAAATCCTGGAGGTTACTCAGAGGAGGTTCCTTAGATACCGTTATCTGCGTAGGTATGGATATTATCCTGAAATATTTTCCAATATATATCCATCAGTATTTGTATTAGGGATGTTTGGTTTTATCACACTCGAGTTTAGGCGGCAAGTCCATACATTATTCTATTTTTTTAAAAGTTATTCGCGGATTCATCGAGAATCCCGTAATACTAGGAGATATTGGTTTCTTTGTTCCGGACCGTTTTGCTAGAGCGCGGAAGCACAGGTTATTTAAGCGGTTAGCGTGTCGTACCGACGTGTAAATAGTATGATTAGGAGAGCAGTCGAATTATTAAATTCCATTTCCGCGGAGATTGATATTGGGCTATACTTGTGTATACGTCGCTACGACACGCTAACCGCCTAAATAACGTGTGCTTCTGCGCTCTAGTGAAACGGTCCTGAACAAAGAAACCAATCATCCCCAACATTGCCCTTTCCACGGCTCTCTGGTAAATCCTCAGCAGATTGGCACTCGTCTTTGTCAGTGCTACTGTCTCCGAGCCGTATGTAGCACGCAGGACCCATACACCTTTCGCTTCAGGTTGATGGGAATTGTTGGTTTCTTGAGGGAAAATCCTGGTTACTAGTCCTAGCCACTTTTTCTATTTCGCTTTTAACTAGTATTTGTAAATTCCATCAGCACGGCGCAGACATTATCCCCGCCGTGGACGGCAAGACCCAATACCAGGACGTGGACCTCCTGGATACCTGGCGCGCGGTAGAGAAGCTGCACGAAGCCGGGCTGGCCAAGAGCATCGGGGTGTGTCCAACTTCAACAAGCGCCAAGTGGAACGCGTTCTTGCCGAGGGGACTATCAGGCCGGTTACCAATCAGGTAAAGAGGACGTCACATGTGACCGTCGTCACAATCTGTGTACCTACACCACTGCGCCACCAGGACGATATAATGTTATGTGATAAATACTAATAAATGGCAACCTAGTGACTATTAAAGACGTTCATTTCCATGTGGAATGCCATCCGTACCTGGCCCAGAAGATGCTGGGGGCGTACCTGTCGGCTGAGGGCATCGTCCTGACGGCCTACAGCCCGCTGGGCTGTCCCGACAGACCCTGGGCTCAGCCCGGCGATCCGGACCTGCTGCAGGACGAGCAACTCGGAACCATCGCGAAGAAGTAAGCATGCTGATGCACTGTCAGACAATTTTTAGGGCGCTAATGACTATCTTTAAAGGTTAACCCATTAATTATAATGCAGTTAACTAATACATAATTTTCAAATTAATTTTTTTAAATTAACACTCAAAAATTATTTACAAAACAGTACGCCATCTATGAATTCGCAAGATAATCTCTTCCAAACTGTGAGCATTTAAGATTTTGTGCGATTTGCGTCTAGGCTATTTGCCAACGAAATATTCATACGAAAAATGATTATTATTTCGTTGGCAAAAAAATAGCGCCATCTACGCCTCGGAATGATTTTTTGGGTGCCCACTAATTTTATGGTATGAGGTTGAGCTATTTAAAATCACTATAATTACAATCAGTGGTTCCACTAACTAAACGATCACTAATTTACTGAATCGCCGCTAGACGGCGTTGTTATGCTAAAAATTAAAATTTAATTGTAACTACTAATTACCGGAAATATCACAACATAATGGCAAAATTATTAATCTAGCTAATTAGTGTAATTTAAAAGTAATTTTAATTTATATAAATATCTACGCGTTATTTTATGAAAAATAATAAAAATGTATTTAACACAAATAGACACTGGTATACGCACACACACTTACGATGCACAAATTAAGTGTCTAATCTATTAAATATATATTTTTTTTAGATTATTTTTACCTTTTACATTTTTTACTACTATAACGAAAGATTAACCGTATTTTTCAGGCACAACAAAACCCCCGCGCAGGTGCTGCTGCGCTACCAGCTGGACCGCGGCCACGCCGTCATCCCCAAGTCCGTCAACAGCGGCAGGATCCAGGAGAACTTCGGCATCTTCGACTTCAAGCTGTCCAGAGATGACGTCGAGTACATTGACGGCTTCGATCGGAACTGGAGAGCGTTGCCCTTCGATTTGTTAGTACCCGCCTATCATTTCTCCATAAGCCTCGAAATATCTATATTTTTCTATACATTTTAACAATAATTTAGACGTCAGTATAAACAGTGCTTTATTTTTATAGGGCGTCAGGTTTTATTCCCTGCGCGGTCAGAAAGCAATTGTTGCTTTTTATTTAATTACAGCTTCATTATATAGAAATTAAAAAAACTAACTTTACTATGTTTTAGACCTTTTATTTGCCTTTCAATTACTATTTTTTCTTAAGGCTCTAATATCTCAAATAAGAGAGAAATTCAACTAATAAAGAACTATTTAGCAGTTTATCATTTATTAAATTTCTCAGAAATAGAGTGGAATTTTAAAAGTCTGCCTTTACTATGTTGAAAACCTAAGATCGAGGTATCTAAACATATTTTTTTTATTATTAAATATCGAATGGTTACCAATAGAAAAAACCGTCTAAATGAGTCGAAATTTATGTTTATCCTTTGGCATTGGGTTTGAATCCACACATATAACCATTTTAACGCTTAATTACCCTGGCTCGTCTCTATCTGCAAACTGTTAAATAAGATGGAATGATTTAAGACCACGCGCAAGACAGAAAATACGCATTACTGTGGTTCTTTCCATTTTTTTGTTGACTTATCACAAATTAGGCTTCATAGATGTTTTTTTCTCTGTTTACAGCATCAGGGAGGGCAAGGAATACCCATTCAATGATGAATATTGATGCAACCCGTTTGATCAGAGTTTCGAAATAATGATAGAACTGTCGCCGGGCGGTGGACGTAACGAGTTTCTCCATTTTCCGGTACCCAAGACCGACTGGATATCAAGTTAAAAGATATTTTCAATTTTCTGATGAGTTGTTATATAGTTATTAAGCCGTTTTAAATAAAACGATACAGTTTATTTAAGTTTTTTATTTAAATAATACCTAATTTAATATATAAAATAATATTGCTTCAAAGCCTTCCACTTGGCAGGCAATCCGGAATAAATGGCTCCGAAGATATCTTGGAGTATGCATATCCAACACTCTACATGGAGGGGAAGGGAGACAGATATATTTCAAAATGGCCGCCCCATACTTGGCATTTACATTAAAAAATGTCGTTTGCACGCTTATTTATATTAAAACTCCGGCTTTCAGTGCCTCCGGCAATCGAAATGGGTCGCGTCGCTCCCAATCTACAGGACCTTCGGGCTACGTGCTTTAAGCAATCGTTTAAATTTCCCGGGACGTATCTTCGTTTTATTAGAACTGGAAACCTTAAAAATATAATCAGAGTGGATTCAAATTAAAAAACTTTTAAATATGCCACGGCAATTCTTAATTTTATAAGTTGATTTGCTCAAAATTAAACTTAGGTACTTACTTACAAAGATTACCATAAAAATAGTATAACAAAATACTACATTGGTACATAATTTATTGGTAACATAAAAAAAAAACTATGAAACTGTAACTGACTCACTGTCACTGTAACGGGTGAGGTTTTTGTTAAAAGATCTACTACAAGGGCTACTCTATCTTCTCGTAACATAAATACTCCGATGTTCTATATAATATTCAGGACTCCATTGTGTAAGGACTCGGGCCGGTGTGACGACGGCAGACGAGGGTAGGTGAGAGGTCTTATAGCCTGCCAGGTGTGAGTCGTAGCGCTATCGAACGGCGTTACTTTCGCTCGACGCACTTTGAACCGGGCGTCTGATGACGTTGGCAGCGATGCATGGTATTTGAATTCCAGCTCCAACTTTCAGCCCCAACTTAAGCAACGGCATGCCTAATGTCGAAACAATATGGAGCCCTTTACCTTGATTGAAATAATTACGAATATTTGTACCCAGAAATATTTGCATCCAAGGTACTATTATATTAGCGTATGCGATCTAGCATAAGTTTTTTTTAGTGTATCAGGATAAACCAACAAAAAAATAAATAAACGATTTTCTTTTATTTCATCAGTAAGTTTTTTTTCTAAAGGTTTTTCCCTTAAAGGGGGGTTTTTTCCCTCAAAGAATCTGTCATATGTTAAATTAAATTCCCTCCTAAAGGCAAGTAACAGCCCTATGTTAGATCCTGTAGAAGCAGTTGGAGCTGAAGAATCTGGATCGGCTGCAGCAATTCCTTGGCGCAAATTGAGACGCCTTTTAATACCTCTTCTAGGCATTTTTATTTTATTAATGCAGAATTGTATCATTTAATCGTCCGACCGAATATTCGACGATTTTAATGTACTAGACGCGGACCATAGACTGTAAGTTAATTTCCATAAACAAACAATACTTATGTGCACAAGCAACTCACGACTACTTACTTCTGAGTTGGGATCGATAAAACAAAACGTTTTTTAAGTAAACACGATTTTTTACAGCTGACAATTCATCCATGAATGTTTTTTATTTACAATCTTTTCATATGAACAATTTAGGTTTCGAAACAATACGAAGGTAGCTAGGTACATATATAAATCATCGAAAATGTCACGGGCCAAAAAATGGCTATACAAATACGAAAATGTTATTTTCAATAATACAAAAAGTATGTAGGAATGATAATACAATATTAAAAAAGAGTTTACAAATTTATGACAACCAAAACAAACTAATAATCAACAATAAGAAAGTAGACCATAGAATAAATAATAATTTAAAATACAATCGAAATATTAAACTGGCAAAAAATAAAAAACAAAGAAACAATAAGAGAATTATTTGAATTAATTCAAATTGTAAATAGTTTGTTTAATAATGTTCATTTTGAATGTAATGCAATCATGAATTTCCTTTAGATTTACAGGCAACATATTGAAATATATTAAACTATTAAACTATTAAGTATTCCCAATTGTTTCGGAACTTAGATCTATGGGCTGGTACTGATTGAACATAATTAAACTGTGGGTTTTTGAATTTTGCTTATTAGCAAAAAAGAGACATGGCCAAATCTTGTCAAAATGCCTAATTTTTTAAAATGAGGCTTACATGACTCTCCGATTTAGAGCTAACATTGCTCAACAGCCTTTTTTTGGAGCACGAAAATGTCAGATATATATGGAGCAGTTCCCCAGGCGAGTATACCATACCTTAGATGTGACTCTTTGAGCGAATAATATACTGATAGTACGGATTCATGGTCCGCGAAATTCTTTATCTTAGACAAGGCATATATGGCTTACAGCTTAGACTTTACAGGTCCTAAATGCTATGTATATGCCTAGGAATTTAGCATCATTTTTTACTTCTAAACTCACAAACAGTTTGAGAGACTGTTGATACATAGAAGGTGGGCAAACTTTTGATTAATTAGAAGTGACATCGCGAAGCTATAACTACACCTTTCTCACAATTATTGGAACCCCTCTCTCCCCGCTGCGTTTCAATTATTTTGCGAGGGTAGTTGAATAATAAAACATATTTTTCATTTATGATTTCATATTGAACGTAGGTATTTAAAAACAACTGTTTGTGATTAAATTGCGCCAAATTACAATATTCGTCGTATCTCTAGAAAAAAATCAAAAAAGCGCCGCGCATAATTACATCGCTACCGAAGACCTGTTCGCCGCTGACCACAGACAACTTCATTTCGGTCCGAACCTCGGCGCTCGGCGGACGCGCGCTTAAAACAGTTTAATATTTAATACACCTGAAAAAATATAAATATGAATAAACAGATTTATGTCACGTTAAATAATGGACAAAAAATGCCCGCATTTGGCCTCGGAACATGGAAGGTAGGAATATATTTTATTTTAGACCGCGGTACCAAATCGGGGACAAGACTATTCTTACAGTAACACTAAAGTTATTTTTCTGTTATTATAGGAGTAATTCATAAACGGTTAGTTAGGGCGATCGAGTGAGAGTACAGCAGTTATAATGAAAAAAATCTACCACTGGACAGGTAGATTTTTAGAACGAATTGTCATTCTTTGCAAAAATATAATAGGATTATTACACGTTTAGAAATTGCAAAAAATCTTATGATTAGGGTAAATGTGCAGGGATGGAAATCCAACAAGTTTTATAAATTATTTTTCCAATGGAAAAATAATTTATAAAACTACATAAAAATTATTATGTAAGTGTAAAATTTAAATCAGTTATATTTTATTAACAGCAAATCGCCCGAAGAAATAAAAATACTTTTTGACAAAATTGAATAATTCATAATGGTTTTTTAATGTAAAAAATTTGGAAAAAAATAAATACTTATGTAAAACTCAGCTGAATATACTAATAAAAAATACTGCAAACAAAACCGGTGATATAATAATCATGGTTTTAATTGCAGTTAATATGTTAATATAAACAAATATTATTAGGTCGAATAAGATTGAATTAAATAACTGTTACTTAAATATAATACTTATTTTCTAGATTTTTTTATTTTTTTGCGTTAATATGAAAATGCACGAATAATATTATTCCATATTTCGCCGTTGACCGTACTCTTAAATAAATTGCTGAAAATGCATGCTACTTGCACAGTAATAAATGCTTAAAACTATTCATACAATAATCTAAAAACGTGTTGATAAAAAATCATTATTATTTTGTTGTGAACGGCAAACATTTGGAAAAAAACCATCTTATTAGCTAGTTAAATACATTTCTGTAAATGTAAGTGTTAAATACATTTTACAAATGATAAAGAGAGGTTAATAATTAAAAAAACTCGCGTTTAGTTATATATTTAATTCTATGCGCGATATTTAAAGAATATTCCCCGCCTAATGTCGAACTAGGGCAATCGGTTTATGATAAAAACGTTTAAAATTTTTCTTGTTACCATACAGCTACTTATGGTTATGTTCAACTCATGCAATCGAGCTGTTTTGATTGTTTATTATTATTATATTACATATCTTTATTATATTATTTAATTATATTTATACATCCAAAAGTAGTAATCTATATCTATATCTACATATAAGTTTTGTCCTGGTAGGATCCAGAGGTATAGTATATAATAAGGTTTTTTTAACACATTCAGCTCTGTATGTCAAACACATAGACCACGCGTTGCCACCCGATCGGCGAAGTACGTTGACCGAACAGAATTTCCCATGCGGAACTAACAGCCGTTTTTTAGTTAAGTCATAATTTTTTATAATTAGCAAACAATATATATACAAAACTATAAAAATGTTTGTTTTTTATATATTTAATATTATATTGACATAGCTTTTGTAAATAAAACTCGAATTATTTATCACCAAATCCATCAAAAACTCTTCCAATTCACTAGCGCACTTTTCACATAATCAAACGTCAAAACCGAATTAAAATGAAAAAAATGTCCATTAGTTTATGACTTTCATGAATTCAGGCATACGAGACATGCCACGCTTTTAAATATTAATAGAAATGCGTTAAGACGGCAACGGTTTTAACCAGAAATGGCACGTGTCGTATACGGCAATTACCGGATATACCGTTATCGGCACTGAGTGTGTTAAGTAGCTGCATACTCGTAAATAAGAATAAGGCTGACATGAAATCAGCTTCTGCTGATTCAGTTGTTTAGATTTATGGCAGATTTAATTTTGGGACTATAATTTATAAAAAGGCCTTTTCTCCATTTTATAAGGCTGAGTTGTGATCTAGTTAAGCTTTCAATATAACGGCACATTGCATTCAATTGCAGAGAAGAGGCGGTTGAAGGCAGTCCCCAGAAGTTGAACGTATGCCAGGGCGGCGGTTGTTTGATCCATCCGAGGGTGGTGCTCACGGCGGCGCACACCTTCGCAGGCATGCTGGATCAGAATCCGAATCTTAAGCTGAAGGTGCGCGTCGGTGAATGGGATACGCAGACCAAGGACGAGATCCTTCCCCAACAGGACAGAGAGGTGGTTAAAATAGTCAAACATCCGGACTATGTAAAAGGTGAGGAACAAATGGTTTCCTTTATGAATGTTACAAAACTTGAATTTGTATCATTCGATTAATAGTCTGTTGAGGTATGGTATATTAGCGTGGGGTGGTTCTCTTGGTCCTCTAGTGAAGGCTCGAAAAGCAATTATTAGAGATCAAGATAAACCAATTAACTATCCGTTAAACGATCTATTTATTGAATTTGAGGCTTTGGATGTAAGGCAGATATATGCAAAGACCATCCGTAAGATTGTAACACGGAGATTGTTCTAAACAGCATTCTGTTCCGAAAAGTGATAAGTGAAAAGTGATAGTGGTAGAGGCTTTAAATTATTATTCTATCATGCCAATGGTTGACTGGCATTGGTTTTTGTTTTTAAATAAAATACTACCTACATAACCATGTTGAACAAGAGACCGTCGTACTTTTGAAATACCTAAATTGAAGACAAATTACGCTGAGAAATTCTTTTTATCCAGGGGAATGAACTAACACATCTAACCTTTTTATTGAATGTTATAACCTTAATCTTACGGAATAAATTTTACTTATCAGATAAATAATTTATAAATTGCATTCAGACACCGTTCTACCTCACATTAAAAACACATATCTCTTACAACTACAGTAGCCATTCTTATCTCCCTTACACGCATACATAGTTCTATTTTTTGCGGATTCATCGAGAATCCCATAGTACTTGGAGAGATTGGTTTCTTTGTTCCCGATCGTTTGACTAGATCGCCGAAGGACACGCTACTTAGGCGATTACCGTGTCGTAACGACGTATCGTCCGATTGGGGAGCAGTCGAATTATTAATTCGAATTATTTTTGAGTATTTAATGTTTTTTTATTTTACTATTGTTTTGCTTGTGTGTTATAAATTGAAATTTTACATAGAGAAACCTGTTAAATAAATAAATAAATGTATCTCTCTCCTCTTCACTCATTCTTGTGATTCACTGACTTTTATTGTTTGAGCTGTATTGCACCCTGAACTCCTTATCATTATCCCCCTAATACCAAATTATCAACTGTCTAAATGGTCTCTAAAATCGATCAGATATCCTGTTTAACGACTTCGGTCTGCTGTTCCTCGCGAGCGAAGTCGAACCGGCTGAGAACGTCGGAACAATTTGCCTGCCAACTCAGAACGAGTTCATTCGAGGAGGAACGCGCTGCTTCGCGTCCGGTTGGGGGAAGGACGTCTTCGGGAAGGAAGGACGCTACCAGGTCATCTTGAAAAAGGTAAATTGAATAAAGTACTGATTTTTCTTCGCCTTCTTCTGGTGCCATATCCAATCAAGTTGCAGATTCTTATGCCAAAGTGAGGACTGCGTTTGCTGACAACATTTCCTCTAGTTAAAAGATAAAGGATGTCTTTCGTATGGACAAATGACCAGGTTGCAAATCCTAAACCTATTCCGATACAATTTCATCTCTTCCACGATTGGCGTAGTGATAACTTAACCACACTTATGCGTATAATATGATTTCAGGTGGAACTGCCCTTTATAGATCATGATGACTGCGAAAATAGACTGCACTTGACGCGCCTTGGAGAGTATTTCCGCTTAGATCGCTCCTTCATCTGCGCGGGCGGAGAACCGGGCAAGGACACGTGCAAGGGAGATGGAGGATCACCCCTCGTCTGTGCTATCCCCGTTAGTAACAAGCATTCGCACTTTTCTAATACATATCTACATAATATTAGGTGCAATAGTAAAAGGATCATGCAATAATATCTTTGTTGTGAGCGCTCAGCTATCGTCGTACGCCGTAACGGTGTCAAGGCTATTATCGATCGACAAGGCATCGGAATTCGCGCGATGACCGTATCGAGCCATCTTTAAAAAATCAAATAGGTTACACAAAACCTCCCTCAAGTCTTTGAGAATGGTCTGAGAACACTGTGTATAAATATATATAATATTTGAAAACTTTTTTACGTAAAATAATAGGACATATTTTATGAGGATATTTCACAATTCTTATTGTTACTAATGTTTTGGTTGACTATAAGAAGTAAATAACATTAATAAGTTATTTTTTTTTCCAAAAACGGTTAAAATAAAAAATGAACTAAGGCAACAAACTAGCTACTCAAGTCCAAAAATTTAAAATGAAACTTTGGTGAGTTTATGATCGGTTTAAATCAAAAACCCGTGAGTCGCCGTGATTCATGATAAAAAAAACCTACTTACCGTACAGAAAAAAATATAAAATTAATTCAATCGTATGCTTCGGTGTACCTACTTGACCTCTGTTTTGTTTTGCTCTTCTCAGGGTACGGATGAACGCTATGTCCAAGCTGGCATCGTGGCCTGGGGCATTGGCTGCGGGGAGAAACTTATACCTGGCGTATATGCTAGTGTTGCAGGCGCTAGGAACTGGATCGACAATGTTATCGTCGGCGAAGGACTGTCGATAGATTCCTACGGCAGTTATTAATTTTAAAATATAATACATATGTTACGGTTATGCAGAATAGCCAAATATTTGACGCAATCAATACACATCTTCGTTCCACCACAAGTTCACTGAATTTAAGTACCCAATACAACCGAATCCAATTTACACAACTAAGCGTAACTGCATTGCAGACGGTGAATAAAGGCATTCACCTGGAATCAAATCCGTACAACTTTAGTTCTGGTGTTCTAGCAGACATTCGCTATTTGACTCTACTTAGCAATAGATGCCAATTAATAATTCGAACACATACCCAGTGTTTTAGAGTTTAGGCCATTCCTTTTAGGAGGTTGATCTATATCGATAACTTAACCGTTCTTACAAAAAAAAAATGTAATTTGGAAAAAAAATAATTATATTATTAGAAAACTTTGTTTTTCTTCGGAGTGCTTTACGAACCGCGCGCTCGGAGGCCACTAACCGGTTTCGCGCCATGCGTCCAACCGCGCTCTCAGACATTAAAACGGTTTCTATTTAATTTTGAAGTCGTTCTTCTCGTAATTGAAAAACAATATTTTTTGCTGATTAATGTTTCATTGTCGATGTAGCCTAAAAGGAGTGCCGTAAACTTAAAAACAGGCTGTATATGAAGTTATTTAATTACCCTGAACATTCTACCTCTCTCGCTCTCTCTCTGACTGCAGTAGATTCTAACAACACGAGTCGTGTCTCGTAGCTGCAAGTATTTCCTGCTTTTATCGCCTATATTCTCTAACACGCTGTTGGCATTGCGACAAACGCCGTCCTGTGATTCCTGATGAAGGATATAGATATTTATCCTAAGAGCGTTTACAGTATAAGCCGTTTATGTGCTTCATATGACCACATATCAAAGGCATAGATGTATTTTAGTTCTGTTGATCCAGGTTTCCACAGCACGTACTCAAATGTGGACGATTGACGTTCGGACTACATCAACTTTCAGCGCTACTGATAGAGAACAGTCTTACCATACTTTGTCGAAACATGACACCGAGGAACACATATTTTTGGATGGTTTATTATCATTGCAGTCGTTTTTAATGGACTTTTGGTACACATCCACAATTACAATCGGTCCACTATCATAAGCTTCGTTTAGCTTATAATAATGATTTCTGAATTCTATATGTTTCTATATGTTAATATCTCTACTATGCTGATAAGCCCATCTGACAGGTCATAGATCATCCAATCTCCCCCAATTCTAAGGATCACAATCCTCAATCTGCTCTTTTACTGATCCACGATGGACATCTCTCAGTAATTTATATTACAGTTGCGCTGTTGCCGATTACTTGTGCTGACTACAAATTTAAAAAAAATAACAGATTTTCTAAAAATTTATTTATTAAATTATTATTTATTATTAAAAAAGATTTTAATGTGTGACAAATAATGTTTTTATTATAAACTTACTGACTCCATCCAAAGTACAAATAAATGATGATGGTGACTTCAAATATTTAATTTAATTAAAATGATTGTTGATTTAAGATACTTTGGTTTACTTGCATATTTAAAACTGAATGCGACTTTTAATAGTTTGTGAATCTGTTCATATATTATTTAAAGTCACAGTTAAACCCGATTCAAACTGATCAGTGAGAATCTCAACCATTATCAGTAACCGTCTTCACTTCAGTACTTAACTAAGAAATCATTCACTCGTTTTTCAATGAAACATGATTTGAAAGTACAATTTCCCTTTGCTTGTTTTTCACGACTATTGTCTTGATATTGAGTTTCCTTATATTTGTTTGTTTATTTAAACTCACGATTATTTTAAGTCGCTTAAAATAATCGTGGCGCGGGGATCCGGTCTGCCGCCGCCCATGTTGAAAGTGTCCTCAAACAGGGCCACGATTCCGCGCTTCACCCTGCCGCCTCCTGGCCTGCCTTGGCCGGCACTCCATCAGCGCTTCGGGGCAGCCCTGGCGCATGCGCCGTCTTATCTGAAACGTTAGGATATATTCTAATGTAATATTTTTTCAGGTCACGGGAAGCTTTTAATAATGTTTCATCTAAAATAGGCACGGTATTTAAGAAATACATTTCACTATTTAATTGAGAGTTAGGGCCGAAATGTCATATCCTACTTAAGACTAATCTAAATTTTAAGTTAGACTTAACCGATAAACATCGTATTTCAACTCACTCTTAGCGTTAAGTCGAACCTAAAAGTCCGCCTTAGCTAAGAATCAAAACAACTACTTAAGTCAGTGTTAAAATACGCTGCTAGGAGCGATTTTAGTACATTAACGGCGCTACATGTGCGAGTGTATTGCCATCTGTGGTTTTCGTCTCGTACTTGATTTTATATTTTCTAACTAATTAAAATTGACTGGATTTGCATATTTTGAACATCTTCAATTCAAGCAAACACGCATGGCAAAATCCTAGTAATCCTTCAGCTGACAACATCAGATGACCTCAAAACGTCAGATGACGTGTCATGTCAAAAGTTATACACAAACCATAGCGGCGAGTAGCGAACTAAGTACTCTTAACAAAGTCAAACTTAAAAAGTAATTGAAATACACAAACAATTTAATTTAGGTCATGCTTAAAAGTTAAGTTGATCCTAACTAAGAACGACTTTAAGCAAGGACTGAAGTTTGGGCCCTTAAAAATGCATTTTTATAAAACTCAGCGCTGGGTTTAAGCCGACATCCTGCGCTCTCAAGGACAGGACCTCTTTTATTATAAAATTTATAGAAATAGAACAAAATGTGTAATAAATAAAATAATATTTTTGTAATAATAACCTCTCTCCACTCGGAATTGGTCCGCTCTGGTTTATTAGGCGCCCCACAGATTTGCGGCTCGGCGTGACAATTGCGACGAAACAATTTGCGCATTTTAGATAACCTTAAAAAATATACATTTTGTCATAAATTTTTATTTGTTAATTTATTAACCCTAAACCCTAGCCTAGCTAAACCCTAGGCGTTATAATATTATACTGAAACATCAGATTTCATATTATTTTAAGAGGTTCTGACAAGATCGAATATTTTAAACCAGAAAGTCGGGTTAGTTACACCGTTTACAACTCAAGAACGGCTGGACCGATTTTTATGATCTTTGATTCGTTGGATTTGTCTCCGCCCCGAATAGCAGAATAACTACTAAAACATTGGGAAATTCATTTCCTCATACATTTTGTATGGAAAGGCTTTGTATTCTGTGGAATTCTGTTTTCAAACGGTAAGTTGCTTTAGAAGATGTGCACTTTGTGAAGTTATCACATTTGTCATGGTGCCTAACCGGTACAAAAACCGTCTACGCGAAGTTTACATTTTTTCTTCCACGGCGAATTTCGATATGCCGTCTTCACAAATTATACTAGAACCAATTATCTGGATTTTTTATCGCGAATCGACACGATGCATAGTGTTAGACCGCATACTAATAACTTTAATTTACTTCAAAAATAGTTGTTAGACCTAAAACTAGAACTAAACCAAACTGGCTTTTATCCCCGTTAAGAATAAGATGTTTAAAATCTTTATTTTACCGTTGTTTAGACACATTCTGTGAATGACATATTGACATAATATGACATAATATATGACATCATGACATATTCTGTGAAGTAAAAGATCTGTTGATCTGGTAGTACGTTGGGCTACTCTAAAGTGAATACTTTTTAGAAGCTCTGGACAGTCTATTAAATTAGATTATTGAGTAGTTTATACGGGAAGATTGCATCAAACGCTTTCTTTCTGATATCTGAAATATTCAGTTCTTTGGTATAATTTTAAACCGTATTTATATTTGTGTGTGAGTGAAATAAAGTAAATTATAAAAGTTCTAAGGCCTAAAAATTACAATAAAATATTTTAGATAGCGCCATATTTCTAAACAAAAGTTGCCTAAGCAAATTGAGACACAAAAAAAAAACCTTTTCGGCGCGCCGGAAGGCGGAGGTAGATTTCACCGAATCAAAGTAGGGGGGATAGGCAAACTACAGTTGTACGAACTTGTATCAAACATTCCACTCCCCGCGCGGCAGCTCGCGCATCTCTATCCCCCTTGATGAATCCAGCCAATTGCCACAACTTACGTCACAACGAAAGCGAGCAATTCACAACCAGTTTCATTGGGTTTTTTATGGGGGGTACGTCAATATATTAAATTGTGTGCATTTTAAATAATGTGTGCATTTTTGTATAATGTGAAAACATATATTTCTCACCCAGTTACTATCGTGTCACAGACCCTAAAAAAAAAAAAAAATAGGTATCTATAGTCATAAATATATACAACGACGTCAGACATTCAAATCATTTTTGCTCGGGACTAGCGGGATTAAAAACCACGCCTCTAAAAAAAACACTCTATATATATCACTACTTTATACCTAGTTAGGTTATGACTATCAAAACGTCCAACATGACTGGTGCCCAGGTACTCGAATTTATATATGTGGATATTGTATGTTATTTTAATATTTAGTTTATGTAAAAATGAACATTATGTTGCGGCCGATGACGGCTTCCTAAGCAGTTTAGAGAGTTCTTATTAAACGGCCGCCATATTGGCCAGTAGCGATTTTGCTGTCAGATTTTGCTATGATTGGGGATGATTTCTTGAAATATTTGACTTCATTACCGGGGATGAACCAGAAATATGCCAGATATGTTCCTAATTTACGATGGTGTGGATTTCTTCAACAGATATTCAACTTTTTTTCAGCAGAGTAGTAAGCCCTTTTGCGCTACCTGAACGGCGTCCATTTCAACGTAAAAATTAAAATAAACACACGACTGACCTCAAAACTTTTCACTAACAAGCTAACAATGTCTGTTTTTGACATTTTTAGATTGTTAAAAAGATGACAACTTTACCAACAAATCCATAGACAACGACCGTCCGTCGACGACTCTGCATAGGTGTGCGTGAGATATTAACCATTGTGTAAATTCGATGCATGATAAATACGGTAAAAAAATCCGTTGCAAGGTATTCTTTTTTAAACTTTTTGGAGAACGTTCTAACGAATCGTTAAGATCGTATGAAAAAGACCTGCGATTATTGAAGCGGCGTTAAACCGTGTGCCGAGTGTCAAAAAATCTATTTAAAACGCACATTTTGCGCAAATGTAAATATATGCAATCTTTAGTTTTTTCTTATAGTTTTTACTTTGTCGCCAGCGTTGTGGAGACGAGGCTTTAATGACAGCTATTATATTCATATATTTGAATATTCTCTGAAAAAAAAGCGATTTCCTATTTGGGTTTAAAAGTCGAGAAAGCGCGCATTGCACCGACTGCACGACAAATTTGCGCGATAGGTTAGAAAGAGAGGCATCGCAGCTACTCTTTTCCTGCCGCCAAAAGGGGGAACGCGGAAACAGCATTCGTCTCTTTCTGCCGCCTGGCCTCGCTGCAAATACAAGCGGCGTGTTGTGTTATCATTTGTACAGGGGCGCGGATGCGTGATTCCGCTCCGGGGGCGGCCGTTAATGTGTGATTTTTCCCAATCTTACAGAATTTGTTTTAGTATAAGGCGCTGAAAAAGCTTTTTCGAAAAAGCTAAAATGAACCTTAGCGCGCCTCGAATAAGGATCAAATTGCCGTTTACATGACGAAATTTAACGAAGAAAGAAGTTTATTAGAAAGAAGTTATTAGTTATTATTATTGCACTCGTATTCGCAACATCTGAAACCGATGAATCGGTTTTTTTTTTAAATAAAAATAAAAAAACGGGTAATTATCGAAACCGGACCAAAAAAACCCACAAACTTTGATCCTCGAATACCAAACACACTTTGTTCCATTTTAGCTACCTAGGTATGTATATTCAATAAAATATTATTAAACTAACTAAAAGAAAAAACTAATATTTCTCTATTTAACCTTTACCTTTTTCTGTGGAATCTAATGGTTTCGCACGCACTTCTGTAAAAATAAAAAAAACTTGCTTAAATTGCGTCAGATAAACTTACATACATTGCTAAGGGACCTTTTAAAAGCTTTGCACGCTAAAGGCAGAAACTATAGACTAATGAAACGCGTTACTACAAAACAACGCTTTCAAAAACGTATCATAATTCAAAACTGCCCGCCCGCCCGCCAACTACGTTAAATTAACGTAGTTATGTGTGTCATACTTAGAGTATGCAAACCGGCATCTAGCCCAAGCAACGCGCTGACCTGTCATATAAAATATCTTATATATATATATCTCTATATATAGTACTTATAATTGCAATTACATATAGAATATACAAACATATTATATTTATATTACCTTCATCAAAATTATTTTTATACATACTAAAACCATACTTAATTTATTACTTTATTTTAACATATACATACAAATCACATACACTCACAACTACCACAAACAACACTCACAAATTACACATAACACAACAAAAAATCTACTGAATGCGTATATAATATTCATAATCTATACGAGTATATATTTTAAGAACACTGTTTCAATTTTTTTATACTAATATTAATATCTAAAATGTCGGAAATCCATATTGTTTTTGTATACTAGTAATAAGTTTTGATTGTAATTATAAAAATTAATACTGTAGGATTTTTCAATAAAGAATAAATAAATAACTATGAAAAAAAACAAACATTTTCTTTGACAAATGACGGCTGTCAAAATCATGTTAATTCTGTTTTAAATATTTTAATAAATAAACAAGAAAACCACGTCATTTAAAAAAAAATTACTAAAATAAGCAAAGGCAATCTACATTGAACGCTTTAATAAAAATAGTAAAATTTGGTGACGAATTACTCTTACTTAATAGGGAACATAAACTGTCCCATTAGGACATCGGGATATACTAAGTAATGTCGCATATATAGGTATAAAAAAATCTTATAATAAAACATACAGCTAGAATAATGATTAAAAAATTAAGTATTAAAAATGATTGATTCTTACTAATATAATAGTATGTTTAATGTATAGAATATTACAAAACTTAAAAAAAATATTTTGCAGTGAAAATTTGAAAGATTTTTTTTTTTTTGATAGAAAACCGTAGCTGCAATTGATTATTCTTTATCACCTTGACAGTTTCATTATTCGGTTATATTTAGCAAAAATAGAGAATTTTAATGTTTTGTAATCCACAATTTACAAACTATTTTGTAATTTTCATGAATGTTAAAATAACTTCGAATGCTATTTTAACCGAGCAAGTCAAAGCAACTGAATGCGTCTAGTTAGCTTACAGAGAATTTAATACTTTGGCAATCTCACCAATAGTAACTAATTTATTTCGTGCATAGATTTTGTGGTACATAAGGATATTAATTTATGGTTTGTGTTTTATATAAATAAAAAATAATTTGCCCTCGATATACGGTACGGTTGAGGGCAAATTCGCCTAAGGAACACTTAAGTCAAAATTGACAACTATTTATATGTCCTCAAACTAAAATTAAATATTACCCACATAAAATATCATTGGTTTAAAACAATGCATTTCAAATTGAAATGCGTTTTACACAGTGTATGTTTCTAATGTGATTTATATACATTTTTTTAAGCATTTACGAAATAAATGACTTATGTGCAAATTCAGGCAAATGAGTCCATAAGATCTGTGGGATAAATATTAAAAACTTTTTTATTTCATGTCATGAAATGATGCTATAAAATAAGAGAGTTAAAAAAATATATTAGTTAAATAGGATATATTAGTCGTATGTGCTTAAACCTAATTGCGGGAATTTATGTTTGTTTTTAAGATATTTCAAAAATGCCACTTTTTCTACTTCCCGTCACAAAAAATATTTCTAATATGGTGTGATTCTAAATACGCTGAAATGGATAGTAATTCCAGTCACGTCGTTCACATTGTTATGGATAGATAAGTGCGGCAGTTACTTTTTGGTTTCCGTGACGAGCAAGCCACGCTGAACCCCTTCCTCCACGGCTGGGACGACCTGACTGTGGAGGTCTCCGTCCTGATCTTCCATCTCCCCCACAATGTCTTCAAACTTCACCCCGTCTTTAACTGCAATCGACACGGCCAAATCAGTTCAAGTGGAAACTTGCAGATACACTCGGCCCAGTAGATCGGCCGAGTACGTAAAACAGGTTTTTATATGGACGTTCAATGGACGTTGGGAGCTTAAACTAGACCAGGCAGTCATATGACTTAGAATCCTGAATTCAAAACGCGAAATGGCCAAATACGCCTGTACTAGAGTCAGGAGAGATGGTGGTAATGAAGCGTTAAAAATGGTATGACCATGTGCGGAATCGAACCCGCGACCTTTGGGCCAATAGTCGAACGGCTTAACCACTGGACTACCACGACCACATTTACATTTACATTTTTTTTTTCTCAGAACCACGATGAATGGCGTCAAAACAAATCATGTTTGAAACCGCGGGGCTAATTAACTTTTAATCGAGAATGGTCGTGGAACATGTGAACGATCGCGTAAAAAAGTGTTCAGTGCCACATTATGCCGCAGGCACAAGTGGAGATAAGTAATGAAGCTACCCATCACAAGTTGGTACCACAGGCGCGTGTAGTCAGGGGGGAAGATGCCGTTAATGACGCCTGTAGGGCCTAGCTGTAAGATGTCAGGTCCTGGGTGAATAATATACTACTATTAAATGTATAGAAGTAGTTGATATTAGAAAATAGTTTTGTATTTTCACCAAAAATATTTTAGGGAGGAGGGGACGGTGTTTTTCGCAAATTTTGAGTTATATATGTAAAACCCATTCACTAAAAATTAAAAAAATATATATATTTATATATACCCTTTGCAACGAAACCTCCCAGGATATTATTTTTCATCCATATTAAAAAAAAAAAAATAATTTATAATCTTTGTCGAAATATGTGGCCGTCACTAGGAACTAACATTAAATCAAAATTGAATTTCGTCGGTTTCGGGAAAAATTTCTGCGACGGACAGTACAGATATATACAGTAGTACTATATACTTATTTCAGTATAATTTTCATTGTATTTGTATTTGTATAATTTAAGTTAGTTAACTTAAATTATTAATGGATCAAGATATTTATTCCGAGCAAATTTTTTGCGTGCTGTATTAGATCGTAAGTGGCGCGAATATGCTATGGCTACTGATGTTCGAGCCGACTGGACGGTTTAATTTTGGACACGGCCCGCAGCGGAGGCGTGTCTGAATCTAAAAGAAGCTTTCGGCAATCGACGCACCTTCCAGCGGCGGCAGTAAATCCACGTTTGGCAGTCTGACCTTCCTCAACCTCTCGCCCATGAACAGCATATTGACTTGCGTAGCCTCATCCTTCGTATGCATCAGCGCTGCGGTGAGACGCCTGTCTGCGCGAAGACCTGGACCGGGATCCGTCGCGAGTTTCACTGTCCGCTCGTAACACCACCCGCCCCTGCGAGAAATAGAACGAAAAGTGCAACAGTCCCTGTTACTAGTTCATACGCGACGGACGTGTCATATTTAGAAGAGTAATCATCCAATTTATTATAATTCAATAATCGCACAACAGAATCTTCTTATGTGATGTCTAATTAGAGTTTATTTCTAGTTTTTAGAAAAAATAACGAACTCACGCCGTTGAGGCTAGTAGTAATAGTGTGTGTTTCTAATGTGATTTATATACATTTTTTTAAGCATTTACGAAATACTTATGACTTATGTGCAAATTCACGCAAATGAGTCCATAAGATCTGTGTGATAAATATTAAAACCTTTTTTATTTCATGTCATGAAATGATGATCCTTCCTTTAATAACAACGTCATGGCGAACGATGACATATTTTTTGAAAAATCTTATTCATTTTACTCTTGGTTAAATAATTTACCTACGGAACATAATAAACTTGTCGCGTATCACCTAAATTTACAAAGAAGTATTAGCAACTTTACGCAGGTATTGATTGAATTAAACTCGTCATTGAACGATATACATATTATTATATTTACAGAGCCGTGGATCGATTCTCGGTTAGAAACGCTCTATCATATTAATGGATTTGACAAATTAATGTTTAAAAGAAGTCATAATACGGGGGGTGGTATTCTTTTGTTTATTAATAAATCCATTCAGTACGAGGAAATTCAATGTGTGTATGATAGTTTTGAAAACTTGCAAATTAGGTTTAAATGGTACAAAACATATATTACTTGCTTAGCAATTTATCGCCCACCTGATTGTAACAAACACACATTTTTAAGTGAAATTAATAGTTGCTTGAAAAATTTACAGAGAGACGATAATATTATTTACATGGGAGATTGCAATATTAATATTATTGATAAAAGCAAAACAATTATATGTAAGTATCTAAATATTATGGCCAAAATCGGCATGGTATCCTGTATAAATACTTTTACACGTGAGGCCATGAAAAGTGGTATTTTAACAAAATCTTGCATAGACCATATTTTTATAAGAAATAAAAAGGATAATATTCACTCCTCCATAATATACACAAAAATATCTGATCACTTCCCGACTGCAGTATGTATAGACTCTGTAGGTAATGATAGTCCAAGCGAGACAGGGACCCACGAAGCTAAGATACCCACGGAAAAGCCTTATACCAGCCTTCGTGGAATAATAAAAAAAAAAAAAAAAAAAAAAAAAAAGATATATTAGTCGTATGTGCTTAAACCTAATTGCGGGAATTTATGTTTGTTTTTAACATATTTCAAAAATGCCACTTTTTCTACTTCCTGTCACAAAAAATATTTCTAATATGGTGTGATTCTAAATACGCTGAAATGGATAGTAATTCCAGTCACGTCGTTCACATTGTTATGGATAGATAAGTGCGGCAGTTACTTTTTGGTTTCCGTGACGAGCAAGCCACGCTGAACCCCTTCCTCCACGGCTGTGCGGACCTGACTATGGAGGTCTCCGTCCTGACCTTCCATCGCCCCCACAATGTCTTCAACCTTCACCCCGTCTTTAACTGCAATCAACACGGCCAAATCAGTTCAAGTGGAAACTTGCAGATACACTCGGCCCAGTAGATCGGCCGAGTACGTAAAACAGGTTTTTATATGGACGGTCAACTATATATGTACACATACTAGTATATATGTGTACATATATACTAGTATGTGACCTGAAATCTTGTAGTCAGCTATATTATTTAAATATACGAGAGACTTGACATAAGTCTGGTTCTGTATAAAAAAGAAAAACGCATTTAAAACATAAAAATAATTTGTAGAATTCTGTTTTACAAAGGAATTAATTTGGATTAGATTAATAATGTTTCGTGCATAAGATATAAGCGCACTTAAAACGAATAAAATAGTTACTCGTACTATCAGGAGCATTAGAAATCATTCTATTCTCTAAAAAACAAATTGGGTCAGATCACTTAGACCTTACTAACTCTAATTCACCAATCAAAATTAAGAAACCCGAAAATAGGTTTTATTACTTTCCTGTAAAGTTGTGTTTTTGGATTTACTGTGTTAAAAGGTTTTATCTTGGAAGGATGGTTGGTATTACGACCAATATAAGAAGGTTTAGAGAGTTGGTAGCTTAAACTAGACAAGGCAGTCATATGACTTAGAATCCTGAATTCAAAACGCGAAATCTGTGCGCTGACCTTCAACTTGAACCCAATCACGTAGTTTGCAAATTAATTTCTTTGAAGCGATGATGAATTTTGATAAGTAGGTATTGGAGGGACTTTCAGACTAACTCGGCCGAGCGCGCAAGCGAGACAGCACGCGAGTGCGCTGAACAAATCACTCCAACAAATCGCATGCTGTGTCGCTCGCGCACTCGACCAATCACGTAACACATATTCATCCGATGACAGATATTATCACCCATCTATTCCATTTTCCATTTTTTCATGATAGCACTGGTATCTTCTTAGTCATGCCCGGCTTTACCACACTTTAAATTTCCCACTATTACCTACTTTGATATACCGTCTTCACAAATAATAATTGTAACCAACATTCAGTGCTGATGTCCATCAAATGCCTCACGACATCCAGGACAAGCGAGAGGAAGCTGTCGTACTGCGTGGGATCTTTGACGACGAATTTCTCACAGAGCGAAATGTAGGCCAAGTTTCCCGACGTCGATGATCTGTTCTGGGCGAATAGCCCAGACGTACCTGAAAATACGATAATATAGTATACAGGGTGTGCCAAAGCTTAAGGCTTAAAGCCAAGACTTAAGGGGGTGTTTATATTCCCTATCACGTGTCAGAAACTGTACGAAAAAATGCGAAAATATTTTTGCCCAAATTTATTCATTTTGTGTAAATTCCCTTTTTGTAATTCGCTCTTACGTTTGCTAGCGAGCGAACGAACTTATGACAAGACGATTTAATATTATCTCGTTACATTTTTTAACATTTACATTTTTTTTTTCCTCAGAACCACGATGAATTTATATATGGCGTCAAAACAAATCATGTTTGAAATCGCGGGGCTAATTAACTGTTAATCGAGAATGGTCGCGGAACATGTGAACGAACGCGTAAAAAGTGTTCAATGCCACATTATGCCGCAGGCACAAGTGGAGATAAGTAATGAAGCTACCCATCACAAGTTCGTACCACAGGCGCGTGTAGTCAGGGGGGAAGATGCCGTTAATGACGCCTGTAGGGCCTAGCTGTAAGATGTCAGGTCCTGGGATAAAAGGTCCTGGGATAAAAGGTCGATCGAGGAGTAATGACGTATGCACTAGGGTCAGGTTATGGTTAAATAATTTACACCTACAAAACAACGCATTGTAGTTACAGGGCGTCACAGCTATATACAAATATGCCAATAGTTTATGTAATTATAATTGTGGTGTCCGTCACTACCGTGACCCATCACTAGTGCGGCACCCACTTAGTCGCGGCTCGCTTTACAGCCGGCCTCTTTGACGACCGACCAACGAGGCAGCAACATCGTGCGCGTCTTACAATAATTACCGCCGTGTAATCTGTATACGAATTACTAATAAAGAACTGTATAACTTCACGTGCGTTTTATAAAGTTACCCGAGCTAGCAACTCCCTATAAGCGTAACTAGCAATCAATATGTGTCAATGTTTGAAATCGCAGGATCAATAAGCTAGATTTTTTATCGGGAATGCTCTGGAATACTGTGCATATTAACTCCCTGAAAGGTGCGAAGTAAATGAAAATATGTAAAAAATATATATTTACCGGCGTTGGGGTCTGTATTTTGTCTCAGTAGCGGCTCGGGAGGACGCTTTACGCTTGGACTGTTGTGTTGTCGCTGTGGACTAGATCCGAGAAAGCCTTCTGCAAATAATAAACAATAAACATTTTACCTTGTAGCTTCATTTATTAAAAAAAAAAAACATCTTCCTGGCATTTTGCCGTGCACCGATCTTTGTGCAGATCTTTGTGCACCGATCTTTGTGCAGCATCTTTGTGAGTATACTTTTGACTTTTGACATAATATTTTATTCTTTAAAAGAATACCTACAAGTATCGAACATTACTTTCATCCGTTTGATAGATGTAATAAAAGACATCAATCAGGTTTTGAAGTTGGCGCAGCCGATTACAAACTGGAAGGCCCGGGTTGAACTTTCTGAAATAGTTTGTTGTTGTCCCGGCCGATCCGCTTCCAGCGGATCCGAAGACCAGTCCTCTTCAGTCGGGACACAGCTGGGTGGCTTCTGATGCCACGTTCTCAAGGTGGACTGTAGATCCGAGCTTTCCAAGAGTCAGTCTCCTCAAATCAAGCTAGCCTGATTTATAATGCAACGATTTCAAAAAGTTCAAAATGATTAAAAGTCAATAAAAACAGAATTGAAAGTTATCACACTATTTATTCAAAACAGTATATTCAACGGGTCGTAAATCCGTTGAATAAGCAAAAGGATATTGTCTGAATCACAATTTAAAACACAGAATAAAGTTCAGTACTAATTAAATTAATGCGAACAAACATTGACAGTTTATAATACAGTTCTCCGAAAAGGTGACAATTTGTGACTATTTATTTTATGAAATAAATGTCAGATTGTCTTCAATTCACTCACCGATATGTAGATTTCAGCCTAACTTCTCAATCGTTCACTAAACGAGTCTCGAACGCTGAAGTACATTTGTTTTTGGTAATTTGTGACCTCGTTGATTTAGCTCGATTTTATCTCGTTGCGTGATTAACATTTAGCTCTCGTGGTATCCAAAACCTCTGGTTGGATGGTACGTAATTAATAGAGTTACACCAACTTCTAAAAATTTTAAACTAAGTTTAATATTCGCGACGGCTATCGATTGACGTTATAAAAAACTGACAGCGAAACGGTGCTCAGTCACGTCTGCTAAAAAAACTAAACAACACTAACTCGAATGTAGGTATGAGGCGACCTTTTATTCACGCGTTTCCGCTTTCGCCCTTCAGCGGACGCACCCCCTTCATACCTCTTGCCCACAACCTACGAGCGTTTTAGGAATATTTGAAATCACATAAATTTTTTTTTAATAAATTTTTACCATACTTATTGCTTGCTAATATTATGCTAAACAAATATATTCCCTTAATCTAAAAGATATATTTACATGTTTTCTTTATTTGATAAAAAACGGTTTTGTAATTATATAATAAAAATAAACAATTCGTTTTTAGCCTAACTATTACTAAAATTCTATTTTGTTTCTATGACCTACAAACCTAAATCCAGTGACTTTTTCCTTTGAATTAAATATCATTTCGCGGCGAATGTTAATGGCCTGTTAATTAGGTTCTCGTTAAATACCGCGCGCGACCAAGCGTTTTGTTTTCAAATTGAAATCCATTAATATGTTACGCCTCGCACGCCCTTAATTGCTTTATAATGATGTTATTTTGACTTAAGATTTAAATATCTTACCTATATAAATGTTACGTATCTACCTTATGGATACTTCAAATAACAACAAAATATTATCATTATACAGTTTTACAATCTTACAAGCTAGACAAAAAACATTTATACATATGTGGATAGTGATCATTCTCACATTCAGTCAATTTTGGCACCAAAAAACTATAGTTTTCTTATACTATTAAAATATTAAATAAATGTGAATATTTAGAATTCACCGTTACCAATTTTTGAAAGACCTTCGCGGCGTCTTTAAAGGCAAATTTCCCGTCTCGTTTTTTATTGCGGTACGGCGCCTCGTACACTTATATGACGGTAAGGGTTTGTTTATTACGTACGCTTAGTAATCCGTGCTTTTAAGCCATCCTTTTGTCATACTAAGCTAACTGCGCCGTATTTTCAGATATTTTGCTTCAAATGATATTTTATTTAAAATTCGTCAGTCTGGTGTTGCCAACTTATAATTTCCGAAATTAATTTCCTGAATGTGAGTTTACCTCATATTTACCACGACATTCCGCCCTCTCTGAAACGTTACTCTTTCAGCCTTTGATGGTCGTGGACTCGTAATACTGCCACTTTGACTGCCGGTCGTTTGTAGTGTTTCCCGTGGCTTTTGACGGTTACCGCCCGGGTCTGTCCGTCTGTGCCGGGGTGTGTTTGCACTACTATGCCGCGCAGCCAAGCGTTTTGCGGAAGTCTTTTTTCGATTATGAAATACCACGTCGCTTACTTGTATATGTTTCGCGGGTTGTTGCCATTTTTCTCGGTGCATGAGACGCTCGTGATGCCGGAGTCGTATGGCAGGTAGATCGGCCCTCCGGGCAGGTATCGCCTTTCCCTGTCGGCCCCGGCAATACGGGCACTTTTGAGCCGTTTTCCACACAGCGCTTCGCGCTTTAGGTATATAGAAACGCTGTCTTAATTCGTTTAATACGAACCTTTGACCTTGATGGGAGCTCGTCTCATGCACATGGCTTATTAATAGCTTGGTGTAAGGGTGACTTGCATCCAATATGGCCGGCTTAATACATTGCAATGCGATATTTCGCATTGCATTTATGCGACCGCCTACACGCAATATTTTTTCGTCATCTAAAAATGCATTTAGATGACGAATTTCACTCGATTTTGTCACTGGCCGATTTGCGCTTATATCTTTTAGCTCCCCAGCGAAGATTTCATTTTGCGCTTGTCGTAACCAGTACTTTTCCGAGTTACTGATTTCTTTCGCAGAAAGCGCCCCCCGCTCCCCCCTTTTTCGAAAGATATCGACCGCCCTGAACACCCACGCTGTACAACGAATTAGGCGCGTCCATTTTGAATATTTGGACGCGTCTATTAACGCTGTTTCGGTCTCAGCAACGTGAGTGACAAAGACGTTATTTGTCACTTTGTTGTGATAATTTATTTTCACCTTTTGAAAATTAGAAGTTAAATCGTCTCTTAATAGCCCGTCGCGCTCGTTGCGTTGTAAGTGCAACGCGCGCCCGCCATTTGTCCCGGCGTCGAAATTACCGTTTTTTAATTTCGCGTCGCGTTCCTTACGTTGTGAATGTAATACGCGATCGCTATTAGCGCCGGCGTCGAAATTACTGTTTTTTAATTTCGCGTCGCGTTCCTTACGTCGTGAATGTGATACACGATCGCTATTAGCGCCCGGTCCGATTTTACCGCTTACTGACCACCCAATTAACGCTTTCGTGACGACAGGTCCCTTGCGCCAATCACCATGCACTTCCTGGGGCAAGATGAGGCCATACTGGTCTTGTCCGATAAGCATTTTTATTTTTCCGTGAACCGACTTAATAGGTAACCTAGATATAAACGGATATTTTTCTCGTAATTTATCGATATCTAAATTATGATAAGGTAAGTTTAAATTTTTCATAGTTTTCACATGTTTTAAATTATAAATTACGGAACTGTTTTCGGCTTGAATTTTTATATCTACCGACCGAGTACACGAGTCCTGTGATCTCATACCGTTAATACCTACTATTTTTAATGTCGATGCAACGCCCTTTGCGCCGATTTTGTTTGCTATTTTTTCGTCGATTAGAGTCAGAGTTGATGCCTCATCCAATAACGCGAGTATATCCATGGACCCAGCCTCGCCCGTGACCTTCACATTGACAACTCTGAGTCCAATGCTTCCGTTCTCATGACGTGTGTGCGTCACGTGACCTGTCTCGACCGTGGTTGACCCCTCCGGAGGGGCTGCTTGGCCGGGTTCCGAACGCGTTATCGGATGAAGTAACTTATGGTGTTTACTTTTGCATCCGTTAATTCCGCACGACACTTTTTTCTTACATTGGAGTGCGGTGTGCCCTAATTTTAAACAAATAAAACATAAATTCTCTTCCCTGACCCAATCGCGTTTATTATTTAGGCTTAGAGCCGCAAAATTCCTACAAACATTTAAATCATGATTTGTTTTTTTACAGTACAGACATTTTTTATTCTCTATCGATTTTTCGTAGGTATTAAAAATATGCCTACGCGTCGGCTCTAATTTTTTAATCGCGCGCGTTTTTAACTCGCTGCGTTCTTTGATCGCGGGCTTTGAACTACCTGAGTTAGTTTCCTCTTTTGAGGCCGCGTCCAGTAATGACTCTAGCCATTCCCCGAAATCTGTTAGTGTTGGGTGTTCTCCCCTAAATTCTCTATACCACTGAAGCCTTAAATATTGAGGTAATTTTAAAATTAATTCTTTCAACAATGGCGGATTAATTAAATATCCGTCATGTCCCATACTTTTAAGTGAGTGTACAATATTGCAAACGATGGTGCCAAAATTAACTAATTGTGAAAGTGAGTCACTTACCCCAATATTCGGGACACTGCGAGCCTCTGTCATCAGTTCATCTATGCGAGCATCTGGTCTGCCGAAGCGTCGATAAAGCACCTTCATGATGGCAGGAACGTTCTCCGGTTCGACTAGCAGCGACCTCACAGCCTCCCTCGCTGGCCCGCTGAGTGAGGCAGCCAAACGGATTAAATTATCCGCATTGGAGTAGCCGCACATCTCGTTCCCTTGATTGAATAAACTAATGAATATTGGAAACTCATTAGTGTTTCCGGTAAACTTCGGCAAGTCACGTAAAAGTTTTGCACGCGCCGACACTAACATGTTATTTCGATACGAATCACTTGTATTAGGCACTGACACACACACTTTTTCAGTCTTTATCGGCGACCGTTGTCGGTAGCGCGTTGTCTCGCTCTCGCCCGGCCGCTCCTCTTGTGTCGCGCCGATACGGAGATTTCGAAACGCCTGTTTCAAATCGTCCGCCCTTGTGTCGATTCTCGGTATTTTCGTCGCGGCCCATTCGCGACAATACCTAGACGATGCTGATGAGTCCGCGATGCTGCCCTCATCGTCATCTTCTTCCTCGGCCTCGATCATCTTCTTCTTGATCTCCAGCCTCTTTGCCACCAGATCCATCTGTATTTGGGTGGCTTCTGCAGCGGCTTGTGCCTGCAGCCTGGAGTTTTCTGCAGCTGCTTGTGCCTGCAGCCTGGCACTCTCTTCTGCAGCCTCAAGGTCTGCCGCCAGCAGTTGCCTGGTGACGCTGCTTCTCGAGGCGGCTGACGTCCTGGACCTGCGGCTTGCAACGGATGATGCCCGTGACGCAGGAAGTTCCTGGGCCGCTGCCTGCAGCCTCTCCTGGAGCCTGGATGGGCCTGCTTCCGTGCTGACCTGTTCGGCTTCCTGGGAATCCTGTGCCGTCATGCTCAGACGCTCCGTAGTGTATGGCGCTTGTTCCTCGGCTCTGTCCTGTCGGCGTCCTGCGCTGATCGTTCTCCCTGAACCGCGGCTTGTATTGCCTGACAGTCTTTGCCTCAGGCGCTCGCTCTTCCTCTCTCCTGGAGTTGCCTGATCTGCCATATCCTTTTGGCTCGCTTGACCTTTTGACATCTTGTCAAAGAAAACTCGGGGCTCGTCCAATCTGCGCTCGAAAGGACCAACAAAGATGCTATGTCCCGGCCGATCCGCTTCCAGCGGATCCGAAGACCAGTCCTCTTCAGTCGGGACACAGCTGGGTGGCTTCTGATGCCACGTTCTCAAGGTGGACTGTAGATCCGAGCTTTCCAAGAGTCAGTCTCCTCAAATCAAGCTAGCCTGATTTATAATGCAACGATTTCAAAAAGTTCAAAATGATTAAAAGTCAATAAAAACAGAATTGAAAGTTATCACACTATTTATTCAAAACAGTATATTCAACGGGTCGTAAATCCGTTGAATAAGCAAAAGGATATTGTCTGAATCACAATTTAAAACACAGAATAAAGTTCAGTACTAATTAAATTAATGCGAACAAACATTGACAGTTTATAATACAGTTCTCCGAAAAGGTGACAATTTGTGACTATTTATTTTATGAAATAAATGTCAGATTGTCTTCAATTCACTCACCGATATGTAGATTTCAGCCTAACTTCTCAATCGTTCACTAAACGAGTCTCGAACGCTGAAGTACATTTGTTTTTGGTAATTTGTGACCTCGTTGATTTAGCTCGATTTTATCTCGTTGCGTGATTAACATTTAGCTCTCGTGGTATCCAAAACCTCTGGTTGGATGGTACGTAATTAATAGAGTTACACCAACTTCTAAAAATTTTAAACTAAGTTTAATATTCGCGACGGCTATCGATTGACGTTATAAAAAACTGACAGCGAAACGGTGCTCAGTCACGTCTGCTAAAAAAACTAAACAACACTAACTCGAATGTAGGTATGAGGCGACCTTTTATTCACGCGTTTCCGCTTTCGCCCTTCAGCGGACGCACCCCCTTCATACCTCTTGCCCACAACCTACGAGCGTTTTAGGAATATTTGAAATCACATAAATTTTTTTTTAATAAATTTTTACCATACTTATTGCTTGCTAATATTATGCTAAACAAATATATTCCCTTAATCTAAAAGATATATTTACATGTTTTCTTTATTTGATAAAAAACGGTTTTGTAATTATATAATAAAAATAAACAATTCGTTTTTAGCCTAACTATTACTAAAATTCTATTTTGTTTCTATGACCTACAAACCTAAATCCAGTGACTTTTTCCTTTGAATTAAATATCATTTCGCGGCGAATGTTAATGGCCTGTTAATTAGGTTCTCGTTAAATACCGCGCGCGACCAAGCGTTTTGTTTTCAAATTGAAATCCATTAATATGTTACGCCTCGCACGCCCTTAATTGCTTTATAATGATGTTATTTTGACTTAAGATTTAAATATCTTACCTATATAAATGTTACGTATCTACCTTATGGATACTTCAAATAACAACAAAATATTATCATTATACAGTTTTACAATCTTACAAGCTAGACAAAAAACATTTATACATATGTGGATAGTGATCATTCTCACATTCAGTCAATTTTGGCACCAAAAAACTATAGTTTTCTTATACTATTAAAATATTAAATAAATGTGAATATTTAGAATTCACCGTTACCAATTTTTGAAAGACCTTCGCGGCGTCTTTAAAGGCAAATTTCCCGTCTCGTTTTTTATTGCGGTACGGCGCCTCGTACACTTATATGACGGTAAGGGTTTGTTTATTACGTACGCTTAGTAATCCGTGCTTTTAAGCCATCCTTTTGTCATACTAAGCTAACTGCGCCGTATTTTCAGATATTTTGCTTCAAATGATATTTTATTTAAAATTCGTCAGTCTGGTGTTGCCAACTTATAATTTCCGAAATTAATTTCCTGAATGTGAGTTTACCTCATATTTACCACGACAGTTGTAATAGTATAAATTCAGTCCAACCCTAGCCTAGTACTCTTAACCTTAGTGTACCTACGATAAGTGAAGATAGATTACTTCAAACTATCATAGTAAAATGTATATTTAATATGTAAACTTGTAAACTACTTAAATTGTAAACTGATTTAATAGGTATAATGAAATGAATATATTGTAAGACATGTACTCAGAAAAGAATAAATAAATACTATTTTAATTTCATTATTTTATAATATGTATTTACCGCCGACAGCTCGCTGCGTGGTGTGGGATTGGAGGTGTGCGGACGAAGCGCCGGACAGTTCTGACCCCGCCATGGCCCTGCGGCTGCTGCAGATGCTCCGAAGGTCGACTCGCGTAGCTTCGACGTCACAGCCTGACGCGGACCTTCGGGTTTCTTCAGCTGGGGTATACCTGCAGATAAACTCCCGTTTACTCGTACCTACTTATGGCTTCGTGCCTGTTTGATACCCATAATTGATTTCTCTCACGAAAGTATTTTGTGGTTTTTATGAACTTTGCTGAATCAAAAGAATCTGAGACCTCTGCTAACCTGCAGTCTCTATCAGAGTAACTTGCTGAAGACCTCGAATATCTGATATATATACACTTTTTTACCCGACTAGTTATTATTTCAAAACAAAATGTACCCATATTTTAAATAATTAATTAACAATATTTTAAATTGAATACAGCGTAATTGTATTGTGTGGATTTTTGAGTTGGCTAATACAAGATCTTTAGGTCCTCAAATACGATAGAAATTTCGATATTCAAGGGTACTTTTCTCTCTTGCGTGTGGTCTTAGAGACCTTAGGCTTACTTATATAAAATTAAGAAGTTCAATTTCTACTTTGTATGAAAGTTAAGAGTCTCGAAAACACTCTATTTTTCCCATAAAACTTTAGACATTAATATCTTATTATAAGAATCGAGAAACCATAGCTGCAATTCTACTAAATTTTTAAAGATGATTCTGATAATTTAAAAATGATTCTGTTATTCGTGGTTAACCAATAAATTCACAGGGTGTTTTTGTTTTTCGAGCCATCAGATGAGATGTGTATCTGCCTGTTTTACTATTTCGAAAAACAATGCAGTTTCTTGCGATGTCGTGGGTAAATATGACCATGCACGTGGTAAGATCCGATTTAATAATTGTGTATTTTTTATAAATGTTACATATTCACACATTTAATATAATTAATTCGGCAAACACGTGAATTGATTGCTTCAAACTCCGCGTAGAACATCTATGCAAAAAAGTATCAATTTCGGTCAGCATTCGTGGTTAAAGCTACTTTAGGAAATAGAAACACTAAGCTAGCAAAACGCGAAAATAGAAAACTTATCAAAATACCTATGTTGAGAGATTACTTTCCCTGACTTTTATAATATAAGTAGGTACGAGGATGCTCAGACCATGACACTTACCAGATTGCCCTTTCGATTGAGCTAGCTTCACTTCAGAGATATTCGCACTCATGGGTTTGAGCACATTCTTGAAATTTTGGATTTGATAGCGAAATATAAAAAAACCGATCTAAAAAAACACCCGTGTGGATTTTGGAGAAAAAACTGTCACCTAAGACATTTGCCAAAGATAGCGAAACAAAACGACATTTGAATATAATTTCATTTGGAATTTGCGCTATCGCAGTCAGTGTGTGCCAGAATTTGATTAACGTCAATGCGTAAAAAAAACATTTTATCTATCTTATTTTAGTATTTATATTATATTACTACAGATTTAGTTATTTTAAAAAAAAATTGCTTTTTCGAAGTACTTCGTAGCGGACGGCAGTATTATTTTTATGGTCATATTTGGCTCATAACCATACTGAATACTAAAAAAAAATAATTTGAAATTCATACATTAGTATGAACATTTGTATTATAAACGACTAAACCGATTTTGATCAAATTTGGTTTGGATATAAAAAGGACATAGGCCACACCACAGATATTATATAAGCCACACGGACTAATAAACACATAAGCCATTTCCTAATACCTTTTTATTAACAATCAATTGCCATTCGTCTATTATTAAATTGTATGCTTTAGGACCTAGATAAGAGTGACATCTCTGCCCAAAATTAGTTTTCATTTTAGGAATGTCGAGAACTTTATTGCTTACTGCTCGCGTTTTTACAGAGGTGAGGTACCTGTGGGATTTTTTTCTGTGCTCGTGGTCAGTTCTTAGTGATGTATTATCAGCCCTGGAACTAGGGGAGTGCAAACCGGGCCCCCCGCCCCGGGCGGCAATTAAAGGGTACGTAAAATTCATATGTTTGAAAAAAAATTCATACATTTGTCATATGCTGTTGGGAAATATATATTTTCTATCCGTATAAATGATGTAATCACGCGGCGCTCTAGGCGAAAATATCGCACGCATCAAAATGGCGTCAACTCTTTCGCTGAACTGAGAAACGTGATGAAAAATCTCCATTTTTAGGGTGGCTTTCGGTTATTTTTATTTCGCCTTTATCCAGCTCATAGTACCTACAGTTGACGCGGTACCCGACCAGTCACGGTTCGTCCCCCGCGGTCCGATAACTCCCGGCGGATCAGATAGCCAAGGACGGCTAACTTGCGGACGGAAGCCGAGACGAACTCCACCTCGGTCGGAAGTAAAGGAAGTGACCGTGGTGTAGGGCTCTAACCTAACATAAGGCGAGGGTGGCCTAACAGTGGCAAAAGCTTCGACTCGATAATAAGATAAAGACTAGTATGTTATTTAACTACCTAGAAGAGGTTACCAGTCCGAGTGCGCGGCTCATAGTGTTAGGCTATGCAATCGGTAACTTTCAATCTTCGAAAAATATTTTTTTAGTAAAGTTGTCGTTAGAAGTACTAGAGTACTAGCCAGCGCTGTCAATGCTTGTTGGAATATATTCTAGCCTTGATCCATCGAAGATTTTTACATATATAATATAGGCAATAACTTCGACTCGATACGATTTAATAACCTACAAGAGAAGTCTGAAAGTAGTCTTCGATTATGAAAACTAAATCATGAGAAAGGAATTTATAAATTGCCTCAGGACGGTCTATTAATTATTGACGTCACGTCGTGTGAAATGCAACTTAGCATTTTTCCAAACAAAGCTAATGCGGAAATGAGGAATTCTTTCATGAGGAATTTGCAAATTAATTCATTATAGTTGTCTTTGACGTCAATGTAAAACTTCCAGTTAAATTGGGCACAATATCTGTGGATCTGGCAATTTCACAAGTGCTACCCTTATATATGGAAAATGCAGAAAAGACAGTTTTATTCTGTGTTTTAATTACCATCTAATTAGATTGTTTTATAAAAGTTTTTTCTGAGTTTTATAAAAACACATTTTTAACTCTCACATGTCCTCTTTAGTGTAAAATATTGTCAAATATTATGTAACCATCTAATTAGATGAAATAAGGAAAGGATGATATTTTAACAAAAAATATAAAAATAATGGTTTTTTTTTTATTTTTTTCATCAACTTCATACATAAATCACTCATCAAATCATCTCATTTCACCATGGAGGGGGGGGGGGGGGGGGGGTACTCCAGCAGCGCCAGCGTTGCATTCAACCCTGCAACAACAACATACATCATCAAACATGATTCTACTCAGCTAAAATCTATTCATAGTAAGGATTAAAATTAAATTAAAAATAAATTAAAAAGTGGGCGAACTTAACTTTTGCGGATACTATAACAATTGGCATAGTAGGTCTGTGGTCCTGGCAGGAAGCTGTCTGGAGTCCCCTCCCACGACAGACGCAGACATTTTAAAAAAACCTTATATTACTAGAAAGTTAAATTTTAGTCATTTTTCAACGTTATTATTAAAAGATTATTTTTTTCATGATTCCAAAGTTTTCTTATGATTAAAAAAGAAATATTTGATAACTTTGTAGGTTTTAAATATATATATATGAATGATTTAAATGGAAACAGGCCAGTCGCCTCCGAAGGAAACCAGCTCGGCCGTCCCAAGAGTGGCCAACTCCCCGACGGTCCAACAATGGGTTAATCTGACAATGAGTGAATTGTCACGGAAACATCGTAGTTTGTTTCTAAGCTCTGAATTTCTGGCCATTTAACTGGTCAGCAAAACCTGTTGTTTTTTTATTTGACTGATATTATAAGGTAAACCGCATGAATGTCTTTCTGTCATTCTGTCCTCAGAATAGAAAAGAATACAAAATCTTTTATTCTTTCTTTTGCCTTCAATTCTATTAATGTAAAAACGGCAAGGCTTATTTCGTTTGAACCGAATTATGTTATGTAAGAAAATCCCTCCTTGTCTCCAATATCAATCAAACTGTAGGTTGCTAAGTTGCTTTTATAATAAAAAAATGATACTTCCGATATTGGAGTGGAAAGTACTTTCTGGTTGTAAACAGAGCCCTGAACTCCATCTGCGAGCAACTTATGAAGAAGATTCATGTTTTTCCAAGTTTTTCGCCTTCTATAAGTCTCCTTTTTAGGCCAAAAAACTATCAGTATTGCATTCATATTTTGCTAGTTTTGATGGATAAATCTCATTTGTATTATTTTATTTTATATTACCAAAATACCCAATTACGTGGGCACTGTATGAAGTTAGATAGGACGTTCTTTTCAAGCAACCCCAGGAAGAACTTCATCAGTAACAGAGCCGTGGAAGCATGGAATGGATTGCCAGAAAGTGTCATAGAATCAAAGACAGTCAACCAATTTAAAAACAATCTAGACGATCATATAAGAAAAATAAAATCAATGAAAAAGCAATAACAATTTTGATACAGAATAAGATATAGGCTTATTAGCTATGCTGCCGGCCTATTACGTTATAATAATAGTCCCTCCAATTTGCAGACGGTGAGATTTCATTTTAATAATTATTATAAACCATTCCTTCAGGAATACAACAGGGGTCTCATTTCGGTCCGATTCTTTTCAATATTTATGCAAGTGACATCGCTACGTGTTTCAAACATTCAATGTTTTTATCATACGCTGACGATCTTAAACTTTACAAAGAAATAACATCTCAAAACGATTGCGTATTATTACAAGCATACTTAAATGCACTGAGAGACTATTGTAATCGTAATAAAATTAAAATGAACGTAAAAAAATGCTTTTAGATAACTTTTACAAGGAATAGAAACATATTAAACTACCAATATAATTTTGACGACATTCCGATAAAAACTGTTTCATACATTAGAGACTAATATTAGATAGCAAACTTAGCTTTGCAAACCACATAAATAATATAGTAGATAAAGCTTTTAAAATTCTTGGTTTTATTATAAGAATATCTAAACCATTTAATGATATTTTACTGTTAAAACTATTATATAATTGTTTTGTTCGCTCTCATTTAGAATTTGCTTCGTCTATTTGGTGTCCTCATTATAATATCTACATAGCAAGAATTCAAAATATTCAAAATAAATTTATTAGGTTTTTAAACTTTAAATCTCATTGCTGTTTTCAAAGCCTTGAAGACACTTCAGCTTTTTATAAATTAAATTCTCTTGTAGATCGTAGACAATACGCTGATTTAATATAGTTATACAAAATTTTTAATTGTATTTTTGATTGTCCAAAATTATTGCAAAAAATAAACTTAAATGTACCATACAGATCAACTAGGCAGCAAGAATTATTCCGTATTCCCCGTTATCATACTAATCAATGAACTATAGCACCATACCACGTATCTGCTCCCTTTATAACAATAAAGATATTTAAAAAATCGATATATTGAATACCTCCTTATTATCATTTAAAAAAGAGATTTCCATTATCATCAATAGTAAAGATAAATAAAACCTAATTGTATTGTTATGTTGTTAATGATTAATAGTAACATATAAGTACTTGTAATTGCAATTACATATAGAATATACATACATACTATATTTTTATCACATTCATCATAAATTATTTTTATACATACTAAAACCATACCTAATTTATTTCTTTATTTATTTTTATTAACATACAAGTGTCACACACTCACGACTACCACAAACATCACTCACAAATTACACATAAAACTTTAAAAAAAAAAGAATCTACTGTATACGTATATAATATTAATAATCTATGTATATTTTAAGAACACTGTTCAAATTTTTATGCTAATGTTATTATGTAAAATGTCCGAAATCCATAATTGGTTTTTTAAACTAGTAATAAGTTTTGTTTGTAATTGTAAAAATGTAATACTGTGGATTTTTCAATAAAGAATAAATAAAATAAAGAAAGAAGTCGATTTTTCATTTCATCTTCTCGCATGTCAATTATCACAGCTAAGAGCGAACGAAGTGTGAACGAAACAGATAGTTTTTTTTAGCATCGCGTTTTAGTCTCTTTCGCTCTTATGGGTTTTCGAATAGAGAAATGAACGATAAATAACAAGAAATAAAAAACAATTGCGCCACGAAAATCCCGTCAGGCGGTTGGCAACTTTGCTTTTATAGAATAGCAATCGACCACTTCTCAGATGAAACATGGAAAAATCTTGTCACTAATAATAAGTACTCAAAAAAATGTCAGACAAATGTCAAATGAAAAATATATTGTCGAAAGATATAAATACGTATGGATATCGACAATTAAAATATGTAATACCCAGCCTATTTAATAATATACCTCTTGAAATTAGACAACTCAAAAGGGAATTGGTAATAACAATTAAATTAAAAGAATTTATGGAAAAACATATTAAAAATTATTTTGGTTTTAGTTAAATTAGGTTAATTTTGTTTGTAATCACATAAGTTAGGTCAACTTAATCTTTAAGTACTTTGTATTATATTGTATGCACGTTAAAATAAATTGTTTTAGTTAAGATTAAGAAACCGGCAGATAAGTCTTAAGCTGGATCTATTTACATTGTAATTGTATATATTTGAATAATAAAAGTTGCTTCTGGCAACATTCAAATTGCAACATTAATTTCTTGAAGAACTTCATTGAATAAATACAAAGTTGGGTGTTTTGGTTAAACATGAATAATTATCTCTTTAATGTTTATGCAATCATAATGTCCAGTTTAATGTAATTTGGTGCATTTTACTAGACAATTAATTTGAGAATCGTCTATGATTCTAATAATTTTAGGTTTTTTTTTCGTTCTTTCAGAAACTACGGGAAACTCCGCGTCGAAAGATTCCGGAATTAGTCAGTTATCAGAGCAAAACGGATTCCATCAAAACGGACTTCCTTCAATTACGGGTAAAAGGATTATATTATTATTTAGCAGTTTAGCAGTTTAGCTTCCGATGATGAGCTCAAACATTTTGTCTTCAAATTTAAGAACAGACTGGACAAGTTCATCAGAGACGACACAAGTGCTGATTTAGGCTTATCGGCATAAACTGCCTGCCTAAAAATTAATAATAATAATAGTCATCTAGACTGTTCTTAACACATTCCGCTCCGTACGTAAAACGCGCGGAGCACGCATTGTCGCCCGATCGGCGAAGTTCGTTGATCAAAGGTTTACTCGACATGCCATTCTTTTAAATAGTAATAAAAATCCAGCAAGACGGTGACGTGTTTACCCGCACACGGCACCTGGCGTATAATGGCACGGTCATGACGAGTCTGTTAAATATATTCACTGACTGCACTAAACTAATTTGACGGCAAACTGTTTATCCATTATTTTCCCAATACTAATATTTAACAAAACAGCGTATAAAAATATGCAATAGCATTTCAAAACTTTGTATCTTTGTTTAATCGCATGACTTGTGTGGTTAAGGGGAGGGGAGGGGAGGGGAGTGTAAAGTGGTCCACACCTTTGTTTTGTCTCGATATAGGGCCTTCTTAAGTTCATGTTGTCCGGCTGTTTATGTGGAACTTTGTTCACGTGTGACTGCAACAGGTTGTCGGACCAGCGTGCGCCGCTCTTGAATATCTCAAATCGCTTTCCATCAGTGGCGACACGACAACTCCCCGGAGGGCCAACTCCCCCGAGGGCCAACTCCCTGGGAGTCGCGTCGGCGGACAGCTCCGGGAGGGGGGTGCCAACACCGAGGATTCGTCGCCCACCATCGCATCGTAGACGGCATTCAGAAGAACGTTGGCAGGTGAGGAGCATATTGTGACACCGCACTCCTTGATCTTGACTCTTGAGTATTTTTAACCATGGAATCAGTTTCCACCCCTGTATGAGTAACATTTTAAGTTTTTTATCTACAGCGAAAATAACTGACTTTCACTGTCAATATTGTACAAATATTGTAATTCTGGTGCAGCTATAATCCAACAAATAACTGGAACAGATTTTTTTTTTAAATATTTCTTGACTTGACAATATTTATTGTAAATATTTCAGCGAAAATCTAACAAGCGACTGATGAAAATATTTTTTTTGTAATTGTGCTACAGAATTAATAAAAAGTAATAGCAGACACAATCAGCTACTAGCTGCCTGTCTGTAACTTAATAATAATAATAATAATTTTTGATTTGGTGGATTTTTCTCCGCCCCGAGTATCAGAATAACTATCTGAAATATAAAAGAATTTATAATCTAAATTCATTTTTTCAAATTCAAAAACGGCTTTGTATTCTGTGGAATTCTATTTCCTTGTGAAGTGAGGTTATCACGTTTGTCATTTGCATAGATAATTGCTTCCTTATATAATCCTATATTGAATTATGTGAAAACATTTATTAAACCTAATTGATTTTGAATATTCGCAATAAAAAATCTGAATTTAATTCAGCTAACGCAACATTTATTGATTCTGAGGAGGTCAGCTTGTGATTCATAAAACTGAAGAGCTATTTGGTTAATAGTCAATTTTATGTAGTTATAATACCATTTAAATATTTTTAATACAAGATTTTAAGTGCATATACAAAATTTCATGTCTGTGCTGCCGACCGTTGAGGAGTTCCTTCGTGTGGAGCCAATTTGATGTCATGCTTACCATAAAAATGCATTGTCATTGGGACTGAACCAACCTGTCAAATTTCAACTCCATAGGCAAGTGGTTCTAATTCACTTATCCATAATGATTTCAAATACGAACTAGCTGGCAAATCACTGGTGAAATCCTCTACCACAAAGCATCTTGGAATTATCCTGTCTTCTAATCTCCATTGGGGAACTCATGTTGGTGATGTAGGGAAAAAAGCTCACAGACAATTACGGTTTGTTATGCGAAGTCTCTTAAAGGCGCTGATTTAAAAGCGCGAGCATTGGCTTATAAAACGTTGGTTCGTCCTACCCTCGAATACTGCTCATCAGTATGGGATCCTTACACCCAATGTCTTACAGACGAATTAGAAGCAGTTCAGAGAAAAGCAAGCCGGCATATCTTTAGGCGTTTTAGTCGGTGTGATAGTCCATCTAAATTAATTTCAACTCTTAATTGGGAGCCACTTAGTAGAAGGCGTTTTGAATTCAGGTTAACTAGTTTATATAAGACTGTGACGAATGAACCTGCCTGCTCTCTAAGCCTCCTTATATTGGCCGTAATGAGCATCCTTCCAAGATAAAACCTATCTTGAGAAAACGGAACATTGGGTTCAATTCGTTTCTTTCCAGAACAATTCGGCAGTGGAATACTCTTCATAGGTCAGTATTTGATCAGTTTCCATCTTCCAAGGATGTTTTTAAGCGTAGACTGCGAGTTGTTAAGCATTAATTTTTTTTCCTCACCTACTAAACTCAACAGTATCACCGGAGCTAGCTCCTAAATATTGTAATTACTTAACAATAATAATAAAAAAAAAATTGTAAAAGATGTGCAAATCGAAATGTTTCTTTCGTACTTTGTTGCTAATGAAAAAATAAGGTTTTTCATTATATCGTTTTTACAACAGGTATGAATGATAAGGGTGTGACTGGCTCCTTCGAACAGTGATCTGGGTCTCTCAGCTAGGCCTCCCGGTTCCTCGCCTCGCCTGTCCTATCCTGTCCACAGAAACAATTCCGTTCCGGACTGTGAGTATTTATAAATATCCTAAATTATCTTAGCGTTTCATTCTGCGAATGAAAGCCAAGTCATTACACTGCATTTTAATTATAGTAACTGTCGGATTAATTTTACTGTAAATGGAATTCATTTATCATTAATTACAGTTGCTTAAATAATGACTCTGTTTTTTAGATTCTCCAAACCGTTAAAATTTTGCGAGAAGGGTTAAAATTATTTCGGTTTTTTCTTTTGGTTTTTTACCTAATGTGACCTGGAAATTTTCAAATTTAAAATAACTCCAAACCACCTACTGTACTAAAATCGGATTTTTTAAAAATTTGCCAAGAACTTTACTGAAAAATTATATTAAATGTAAAAAAATGATTTTATAATAAAAAAAAATTATACGACGCATACAAACCTCACCATTTACTACATATTTTGGTCTTGTGATTGTTAAATTTTGAATGTTATTATCCTATATTCAACATTCAGTTTTATGCTAAATATTAAAATAATATACAATATCCAAATATATAAAATCGAGTACCTGGGTTGGCCGATTAGATGAGATCTGTTACCTTTCTAATTAGTTAAGAGTTACCTGTTGTAAGAAAAATTATTTATAAATGATGTTTCATAGATGAGGTGCAATCTATAATATTTAAATATTGGTGACTTGTTGCGACATCTGCTTTGTGGTTTAGTTACCAAAGAGTGGTTTCCAATTTCTTGTCGGCAGTCGAAGAGCAATCTACACTTACTATGTTATATTGAAAGACTGTATAAAAACATTTATCTTTCTTTGTATTTAGATTTAGAAAAATGTTATCGAAGTGGTTTTCGAAATACATTCGAGGTATTAGGAATTAAAAAATATATATATATTTTTTTCTATCCTAGAACTTACACGTCTAAGATTTTTATAAAGTCGAACTGATTACCTTGTCTACATTCTCTTTTAAAAGAAATTTTATGATCTGTTCAATTTTTAGTTTAACAACGAATAAGGAAATAAAATCTGATATATTGAGGGCGCCCTCAACCTCGTTCGGAGGTCATATCGCCAGGAATCGACCTGAGGAAATCGCCGATGACCATCTCAAGAAGTGTCCCAGCTCGCCGTGTCCACTGTAAGATACCACATTCCTCAGCTGCAACATTGCCCTGCAACAAAACACCGTATAAAGTAAATAGAGTAAAACTATCATTCAATTAGAATTCAACGAATTCAATTAGTTCACTACAATTGAAATTCACGTAACAACAACAAGCAACAACAGAACAAGCAATTAGTTTTTATATTATTATTATTATTACGTTTTTCATTTTTATGCCTATAAGTTTTATTTTATGTTTGAAATACGAGTATGTTAGTTTCAATTAATCGCATATTAATGTGTTTAAAAACACTATTGTCCTTTTAGAAGGTCAATCTATATCGGCAAGTAAACCGGTCGCTTTACGAAGTAAAAAATATATTTTTGAAATAAAACATACTAAAATAATTATATTTCTAAAAAACTTCAATCCTATTCCGCGCAGTCAGTCAGTCAGTACCTGCCTTTGAAGCCCTTGACGGCTCTCTCAAACATCGATACCATTTTTATTAAATTTTTAATTCGTTTTTCTCGTAATTAAAAAACATTTTTCAATTTTTTTCTCTAAATAATTAGTGATTGTTTAATAGATGATCTTCCTGAAAGTATAGCAGTGATTTAGATACACCTATTCATAGTATGTTGTTATTGTGGACTGTCGGCCATCTGTCTTCCGTAGCAGTAACTCGAAATTCTATCCCACTCCTCGCATAAACGGTGAGCAAGTGACGCCTCTTTAATAGCTTTAAAATAAAACATTTAACGGAACAAAAAAAAATTTAAAAACAAAAAAATGTACTCTAAACATTATATAGCGATGCATTTTCTTTTTTTTAATTTTTAAAACTTCAGCAATGTTTAATTAGGTTAACAAAAAAATACGGTCATTTAAAATCAACATAAAGCAACTTAAAAATTTTCGAAAAATATTGTATTTTTTACGCTTTATGTGTTTTACTAACACAAAATATATTATTATTATTATTAGTTTTAGGCAGGCCGTTTATGCTGATAAGCCTAAATCTGCACTTGTATCGTCTCTGATAAACTTGTCCACTTATCACTGCACTTGGTAAGTTATTCCATGCATTCACCACTCTATTTGACATGAAATTCTTCCTCGGATTAGAACTGAAGGCTGTACTTGTGAGTTTTAAATGATGTCCTCGCAAGTGCGAATTTGTATTAATTGTGTATATTGTTTCAAAACTATGAACATCATAATAGTGAGTTAACATCTTGTAGGTCTCAATAAGATCGCCTCTCGCCCGCCTGTGCTTTAATGTTGTCAATCCAAGTGTGTTTAGCCTTTCTTCATATTCCAGATTTTTGAGTTGACTTACCTTTTCTACGAGATCCATGTCTTTAGTGAAATAGGGATTCCATACTTGATAAGCATATTCCAGTATTGATATTATGAATGATTTATAGATCATTAAGAATACGTCCACTGTCAAATTATGGAAAGCCTTCCCTTATTAAGAATAGTAAGGAGTTTGCTTTTTTGGAGATCGAGGTGATGTGCTGTTCCCACTTAAGATCTGACGAGTTGTTACACCGAGATCTTTTTGTGACTGAACTATTTTAAGTTGAGTGTTTCCTATGAAGTAGGGATGTTTTGTGTTTTTTTTTTCCGATATGCAAAATAACACACTTTTCAATGTTCAAGCTTAGTAATCATTCAGATGTCCATAGGGTGATTCTGTTCAAGTTATTTTGTAATTTTTTTTTTTTTTATTAAGAAAACATGTTGGCCGATGAGTACAAGTCTATGGCCCGAATTCAGAGTCCTTTTGTTCCCCTGCACGTTAGAACTAGCGGTAGTCACTATTCGCACTTTTGGAATTTATATTATTATTCTTTAGTGCTGTTGTTTTTTAATAAATTTGAATAGAAATAATGTGTCTAACAATACATAAAGACACTTTTTACCTATTTATATAAGTAACAAGTGTTTGTATGGAAACAGACACTAATCAAAGACTATGTTTTACAATTAAGTGAAATTGTATTCCCAGTGAGTTGTGAACTTTCACCTGAAGATGTGATGCATAATCATTTCCAAAAAGTAGCTTTATAAACAAAATGTAAGATATTAAAATATGTTATATCAACAAAGCAGTTAAATATTATTTAAACAAACTCTCTTTTACAACACTACTATCGTAAAGCTTTATTACTTATTACGATTAGTATACAATGGAAGTTGAAAATCTAAAACTAGCAAATACATTTTTGTTAAATAATTATGAACCGTAAATGAATAATGAAATTATATTGCTAATAAAACATACAAATCATTAATATAACTAATACTATTACGTCATATTCATCTTTATTTGTTGTAAAAAATATATATATACCTGGTTCGTGTTGTGAGTTTCTTCGGTTATGTACCCTGGCATCCACATCAAAAACAGTTGACTGGATATCAAAAAAAAAAACAACCCTTTAGTTAAATTCCAAAAGTGTGCGAAAAGTGACTACCCTAGTTCTAACGTGCGAAGTAAACGCTTGAGGGGAGCAAAACGACTCTGAATTCGGGCCTATAACTTTCCTAACTAGGTAAGAGTTACCTGTTCTAAGGAAGGTTATATATAATTTAAAAAATCTGCCTTAGCTAAGTAGAACAAGGTTTCTAAACATTTTTTTTTATTATTAAATATCCAAGCTGCAAATGTCAATATGCTTAAATGTCAAAGCTGTGGGGAGCCAATTTTCATCCCGATCACGTTGAGGCGGCCTTAAGGGAAACCCTGAGCGACCTCGGCTTGGCCTACTTAGATCTCTACCTCCTGCATAGTCCGGTTGCATTGAAGGTGAGGAATACTCGTATGCTCTTCATTTTTATATACAGCCAAGTGATCTTCGATATCCTGAGAATATTAAGCAGATGTTGGCGTTGGCTCGGATATAAGTACCTTAAAACAAAGTCCTCATGTTATTACATACTGTAAAATCCTGGAGGTTACTCAGAGGAGGTTCTTTAGATACCGTTATCTGCGTAGGTATGGATATTATCCTGAAATATTTTCCAATATATATCCATCAGTATTTGTATTAGGGATGTTTGGTTTTATCACACTCGAGTTTAGGCGGCAAGTCCATACATTATTCTATTTTTTTAAAAGTTATTCGCGGATTCATCGAGAATCCCGTAATACTAGGAGATATTGGTTTCTTTGTTCCGGACCGTTTTGCTAGAGCGCGGAAGCACAGGTTATTTAAGCGGTTAGCGTGTCGTACCGACGTGTAAATAGTATGATTAGGAGAGCAGTCGAATTATTAAATTCCATTTCCGCGGAGATTGATATTGGGCTATACTTGTGTATACGTCGCTACGACACGCTAACCGCCTAAATAACGTGTGCTTCTGCGCTCTAGTGAAACGGTCCTGAACAAAGAAACCAATCATCCCCAACATTGCCCTTTCCACGGCTCTCTGGTAAATCCTCAGCAGATTGGCACTCGTCTTTGTCAGTGCTACTGTCTCCGAGCCGTATGTAGCACGCAGGACCCATACACCTTTCGCTTCAGGTTGATGGGAATTGTTGGTTTCTTGAGGGAAAATCCTGGTTACTAGTCCTAGCCACTTTTTCTATTTCGCTTTTAACTAGTATTTGTAAATTCCATCAGCACGGCGCAGACATTATCCCCGCCGTGGACGGCAAGACCCAATACCAGGACGTGGACCTCCTGGATACCTGGCGCGCGGTAGAGAAGCTGCACGAAGCCGGGCTGGCCAAGAGCATCGGGGTGTGTCCAACTTCAACAAGCGCCAAGTGGAACGCGTTCTTGCCGAGGGGACTATCAGGCCGGTTACCAATCAGGTAAAGAGGACGTCACATGTGACCGTCGTCACAATCTGTATAATCAATAATCAGATTTTTCGTTCAGAAAAATGTTTCCCAATTGAAGTTCAAGTTGCAAAAATGCCCTGCTAAGCTAAAAATATCAACATATAGTTAAGATTATTTATAAGCGTCCTATAATATTCGTAATGGTTTTCTAGGTGGCACTATTAGGCGCAATTCCGACAGTCTCATTGTTGTTTTTATTATGCGAGGCCGTTCAATACAGGCAAACAACATCTTGCAAGTCTGTAACTAGATGAGTCTTTTTTTTGTGTACGCCTCATTCGATAGTAGTGAGGTAAGCGCCGTTGAATATTCTCAAACGGTAAAATATACCTGGCCGGATTTGACCCGCTGGAGATTCGATTCCGGGACCTCTGGATTAAGAAGCAGCCACTTACCTACACCACTGCGCCACCAGGACGATATAATGTTATGTGATAAATACTAATAAATGTCAACCTAGTGACTATTAAAGACGTTCATTTCCATGTGGAATGCCATCCGTACCTGGCCCAGAAGATGCTGGGGGCGTACCTGTCGGCTGAGGGCATCGTCCTGACGGCCTACAGCCCGCTGGGCTGTCCCGACAGACCCTGGGCTCAGCCCGGCGATCCGGACCTGCTGCAGGACGAGCAACTCGGAACCATCGCGAAGAAGTAAGCATGCTGATGCACTGTCAGACAATTTTTAGGGCGCTAATGACTATCTTTAAAGGTTAACCCATTAATTATAATGCAGTTAACTAATACATAATTTTCAAATTAATTTTTTTAAATTAACACTCAAAAATTATTTACAAAACAGTACGCCATCTATGAATTCGCAAGATAATCTCTTCCAAACTGTGAGCATTTAAGATTTTGTGCGATTTGCGTCTAGGCTATTTGCCAACGAAATATTCATACGAAAAATGATTATTATTTCGTTGGCAAAAAAATAGCGCCATCTACGCCTCGGAATGATTTTTTGGGTGCCCACTAATTTTATGGTATGAGGTTGAGCTATTTAAAATCACTATAATTACAATCAGTGGTTCCACTAACTAAACGATCACTAATTTACTGAATCGCCGCTAGACGGCGTTGTTATGCTAAAAATTAAAATTTAATTGTAACTACTAATTACCGGAAATATCACAACATAATGGCAAAATTATTAATCTAGCTAATTAGTGTAATTTAAAAGTAATTTTAATTTATATAAATATCTACGCGTTATTTTATGAAAAATAATAAAAATGTATTTAACACAAATAGACACTGGTATACGCACACACACTTACGATGCACAAATTAAGTGTCTAATCTATTAAATATATATTTTTTTTAGATTATTTTTACCTTTTACATTTTTTACTACTATAACGAAAGATTAACCGTATTTTTCAGGCACAACAAAACCCCCGCGCAGGTGCTGCTGCGCTACCAGCTGGACCGCGGCCACGCCGTCATCCCCAAGTCCGTCAACAGCGGCAGGATCCAGGAGAACTTCGGCATCTTCGACTTCAAGCTGTCCAGAGATGACGTCGAGTACATCGACGGCTTCGATCGGAACTGGAGAGCGTTGCCCTTCGATTTGTTAGTACCGCCTATCATTTCTCCATAAGCCTCGAAATATCTATATTTTTCTATACATTTTAACAATAATTTAGACGTCAGTATAAACAGTGCTTTATTTTTATAGGGCGTCAGGTTTTATTCCCTGCGCGGTCAGAAAGCAATTGTTGCTTTTTATTTAATTACAGCTTCATTATATAGAAATTAAAAAAACTAACTTTACTATGTTTTAGACCTTTTATTTGCCTTTCAATTACTATTTTTTCTTAAGGCTCTAATATCTCAAATAAGAGAGAAATTCAACTAATAAAGAACTATTTAGCAGTTTATCATTTATTAAATTTCTCAGAAATAGAGTGGAATTTTAAAAGTCTGCCTTTACTATGTTGAAAACCTAAGATCGAGGTATCTAAACATATTTTTTTTATTATTAAATATCGAATGGTTACCAATAGAAAAAACCGTCTAAATGAGTCGAAATTTATGTTTATCCTTTGGCATTGGGTTTGAATCCACACATATAACCATTTTAACGCTTAATTACCCTGGCTCGTCTCTATCTGCAAACTGTTAAATAAGATGGAATGATTTAAGACCACGCGCAAGACAGAAAATACGCATTACTGTGGTTCTTTCCATTTTTTTGTTGACTTATCACAAATTAGGCTTCATAGATGTTTTTTTCTCTGTTTACAGCATCAGGGAGGGCAAGGAATACCCATTCAATGATGAATATTGATGCAACCCGTTTGATCAGAGTTTCGAAATAATGATAGAACTGTCGCCGGGCGGTGGACGTAACGAGTTTCTCCATTTTCCGGTACCCAAGACCGACTGGATATCAAGTTAAAAGATATTTTCAATTTTCTGATGAGTTGTTATATAGTTATTAAGCCGTTTTAAATAAAACGATACAGTTTATTTAAGTTTTTTATTTAAATAATACCTAATTTAATATATAAAATAATATTGCTTCAAAGCCTTCCACTTGGCAGGCAATCCGGAATAAATGGCTCCGAAGATATCTTGGAGTATGCATATCCAACACTCTACATGGAGGGGAAGGGAGACAGATATATTTCAAAATGGCCGCCCCATACTTGGCATTTACATTAAAAAATGTCGTTTGCACGCTTATTTATATTAAAACTCCGGCTTTCAGTGCCTCCGGCAATCGAAATGGGTCGCGTCGCTCCCAATCTACAGGACCTTCGGGCTACGTGCTTTAAGCAATCGTTTAAATTTCCCGGGACGTATCTTCGTTTTATTAGAACTGGAAACCTTAAAAATATAATCAGAGTGGATTCAAATTAAAAAACTTTTAAATATGCCACGGCAATTCTTAATTTTATAAGTTGATTTGCTCAAAATTAAACTTAGGTACTTACTTACAAAGATTACCATAAAAATAGTATAACAAAATACTACATTGGTACATAATTTATTGGTAACATAAAAAAAAAACTATGAAACTGTAACTGACTCACTGTCACTGTAACGGGTGAGGTTTTTGTTAAAAGATCTACTACAAGGGCTACTCTATCTTCTCGTAACATAAATACTCCGATGTTCTATATAATATTCAGGACTCCATTGTGTAAGGACTCGGGCCGGTGTGACGACGGCAGACGAGGGTAGGTGAGAGGTCTTATAGCCTGCCAGGTGTGAGTCGTAGCGCTATCGAACGGCGTTACTTTCGCTCGACGCACTTTGAACCGGGCGTCTGATGACGTTGGCAGCGATGCATGGTATTTGAATTCCAGCTCCAACTTTCAGCCCCAACTTAAGCAACGGCATGCCTAATGTCGAAACAATATGGAGCCCTTTACCTTGATTGAAATAATTACGAATATTTGTACCCAGAAATATTTGCATCCAAGGTACTATTATATTAGCGTATGCGATCTAGCATAAGTTTTTTTTAGTGTATCAGGATAAACCAACAAAAAAATAAATAAACGATTTTCTTTTATTTCATCAGTAAGTTTTTTTTCTAAAGGTTTTTCCCTTAAAGGGGGGTTTTTTCCCTCAAAGAATCTGTCATATGTTAAATTAAATTCCCTCCTAAAGGCAAGTAACAGCCCTATGTTAGATCCTGTAGAAGCAGTTGGAGCTGAAGAATCTGGATCGGCTGCAGCAATTCCTTGGCGCAAATTGAGACGCCTTTTAATACCTCTTCTAGGCATTTTTATTTTATTAATGCAGAATTGTATCATTTAATCGTCCGACCGAATATTCGACGATTTTAATGTACTAGACGCGGACCATAGACTGTAAGTTAATTTCCATAAACAAACAATACTTATGTGCACAAGCAACTCACGACTACTTACTTCTGAGTTGGGATCGATAAAACAAAACGTTTTTTAAGTAAACACGATTTTTTACAGCTGACAATTCATCCATGAATGTTTTTTATTTACAATCTTTTCATATGAACAATTTAGGTTTCGAAACAATACGAAGGTAGCTAGGTACATATATAAATCATCGAAAATGTCACGGGCCAAAAAATGGCTATACAAATACGAAAATGTTATTTTCAATAATACAAAAAGTATGTAGGAATGATAATACAATATTAAAAAAGAGTTTACAAATTTATGACAACCAAAACAAACTAATAATCAACAATAAGAAAGTAGACCATAGAATAAATAATAATTTAAAATACAATCGAAATATTAAACTGGCAAAAAATAAAAAACAAAGAAACAATAAGAGAATTATTTGAATTAATTCAAATTGTAAATAGTTTGTTTAATAATGTTCATTTTGAATGTAATGCAATCATGAATTTCCTTTAGATTTACAGGCAACATATTGAAATATATTAAACTATTAAACTATTAAGTATTCCCAATTGTTTCGGAACTTAGATCTATGGGCTGGTACTGATTGAACATAATTAAACTGTGGGTTTTTGAATTTTGCTTATTAGCAAAAAAGAGACATGGCCAAATCTTGTCAAAATGCCTAATTTTTTAAAATGAGGCTTACATGACTCTCCGATTTAGAGCTAACATTGCTCAACAGCCTTTTTTTGGAGCACGAAAATGTCAGATATATATGGAGCAGTTCCCCAGGCGAGTATACCATACCTTAGATGTGACTCTTTGAGCGAATAATATACTGATAGTACGGATTCATGGTCCGCGAAATTCTTTATCTTAGACAAGGCATATATGGCTTACAGCTTAGACTTTACAGGTCCTAAATGCTATGTATATGCCTAGGAATTTAGCATCATTTTTTACTTCTAAACTCACAAACAGTTTGAGAGACTGTTGATACATAGAAGGTGGGCAAACTTTTGATTAATTAGAAGTGACATCGCGAAGCTATAACTACACCTTTCTCACAATTATTGGAACCCCTCTCTCCCCGCTGCGTTTCAATTATTTTGCGAGGGTAGTTGAATAATAAAACATATTTTTCATTTATGATTTCATATTGAACGTAGGTATTTAAAAACAACTGTTTGTGATTAAATTGCGCCAAATTACAATATTCGTCGTATCTCTAGAAAAAAATCAAAAAAGCGCCGCGCATAATTACATCGCTACCGAAGACCTGTTCGCCGCTGACCACAGACAACTTCATTTCGGTCCGAACCTCGGCGCTCGGCGGACGCGCGCTTAAAACAGTTTAATATTTAATACACCTGAAAAAATATAAATATGAATAAACAGATTTATGTCACGTTAAATAATGGACAAAAAATGCCCGCATTTGGCCTCGGAACATGGAAGGTAGGAATATATTTTATTTTAGACCGCGGTACCAAATCGGGGACAAGACTATTCTTACAGTAACACTAAAGTTATTTTTCTGTTATTATAGGAGTAATTCATAAACGGTTAGTTAGGGCGATCGAGTGAGAGTACAGCAGTTATAATGAAAAAAATCTACCACTGGACAGGTAGATTTTTAGAACGAATTGTCATTCTTTGCAAAAATATAATAGGATTATTACACGTTTAGAAATTGCAAAAAATCTTATGATTAGGGTAAATGTGCAGGGATGGAAATCCAACAAGTTTTATAAATTATTTTTCCAATGGAAAAATAATTTATAAAACTACATAAAAATTATTATGTAAGTGTAAAATTTAAATCAGTTATATTTTATTAACAGCAAATCGCCCGAAGAAATAAAAATACTTTTTGACAAAATTGAATAATTCATAATGGTTTTTTAATGTAAAAAATTTGGAAAAAAATAAATACTTATGTAAAACTCAGCTGAATATACTAATAAAAAATACTGCAAACAAAACCGGTGATATAATAATCATGGTTTTAATTGCAGTTAATATGTTAATATAAACAAATATTATTAGGTCGAATAAGATTGAATTAAATAACTGTTACTTAAATATAATACTTATTTTCTAGATTTTTTTATTTTTTTGCGTTAATATGAAAATGCACGAATAATATTATTCCATATTTCGCCGTTGACCGTACTCTTAAATAAATTGCTGAAAATGCATGCTACTTGCACAGTAATAAATGCTTAAAACTATTCATACAATAATCTAAAAACGTGTTGATAAAAAATCATTATTATTTTGTTGTGAACGGCAAACATTTGGAAAAAAACCATCTTATTAGCTAGTTAAATACATTTCTGTAAATGTAAGTGTTAAATACATTTTACAAATGATAAAGAGAGGTTAATAATTAAAAAAACTCGCGTTTAGTTATATATTTAATTCTATGCGCGATATTTAAAGAATATTCCCCGCCTAATGTCGAACTAGGGCAATCGGTTTATGATAAAAACGTTTAAAATTTTTCTTGTTACCATACAGCTACTTATGGTTATGTTCAACTCATGCAATCGAGCTGTTTTGATTGTTTATTATTATTATATTACATATCTTTATTATATTATTTAATTATATTTATACATCCAAAAGTAGTAATCTATATCTATATCTACATATAAGTTTTGTCCTGGTAGGATCCAGAGGTATAGTATATAATAAGGTTTTTTTAACACATTCAGCTCTGTATGTCAAACACATAGACCACGCGTTGCCACCCGATCGGCGAAGTACGTTGACCGAACAGAATTTCCCATGCGGAACTAACAGCCGTTTTTTAGTTAAGTCATAATTTTTTATAATTAGCAAACAATATATATACAAAACTATAAAAATGTTTGTTTTTTATATATTTAATATTATATTGACATAGCTTTTGTAAATAAAACTCGAATTATTTATCACCAAATCCATCAAAAACTCTTCCAATTCACTAGCGCACTTTTCACATAATCAAACGTCAAAACCGAATTAAAATGAAAAAAATGTCCATTAGTTTATGACTTTCATGAATTCAGGCATACGAGACATGCCACGCTTTTAAATATTAATAGAAATGCGTTAAGACGGCAACGGTTTTAACCAGAAATGGCACGTGTCGTATACGGCAATTACCGGATATACCGTTATCGGCACTGAGTGTGTTAAGTAGCTGCATACTCGTAAATAAGAATAAGGCTGACATGAAATCAGCTTCTGCTGATTCAGTTGTTTAGATTTATGGCAGATTTAATTTTGGGACTATAATTTATAAAAAGGCCTTTTCTCCATTTTATAAGGCTGAGTTGTGATCTAGTTAAGCTTTCAATATAACGGCACATTGCATTCAATTGCAGAGAAGAGGCGGTTGAAGGCAGTCCCCAGAAGTTGAACGTATGCCAGGGCGGCGGTTGTTTGATCCATCCGAGGGTGGTGCTCACGGCGGCGCACACCTTCGCAGGCATGCTGGATCAGAATCCGAATCTTAAGCTGAAGGTGCGCGTCGGTGAATGGGATACGCAGACCAAGGACGAGATCCTTCCCCAACAGGACAGAGAGGTGGTTAAAATAGTCAAACATCCGGACTATGTAAAAGGTGAGGAACAAATGGTTTCCTTTATGAATGTTACAAAACTTGAATTTGTATCATTCGATTAATAGTCTGTTGAGGTATGGTATATTAGCGTGGGGTGGTTCTCTTGGTCCTCTAGTGAAGGCTCGAAAAGCAATTATTAGAGATCAAGATAAACCAATTAACTATCCGTTAAACGATCTATTTATTGAATTTGAGGCTTTGGATGTAAGGCAGATATATGCAAAGACCATCCGTAAGATTGTAACACGGAGATTGTTCTAAACAGCATTCTGTTCCGAAAAGTGATAAGTGAAAAGTGATAGTGGTAGAGGCTTTAAATTATTATTCTATCATGCCAATGGTTGACTGGCATTGGTTTTTGTTTTTAAATAAAATACTACCTACATAACCATGTTGAACAAGAGACCGTCGTACTTTTGAAATACCTAAATTGAAGACAAATTACGCTGAGAAATTCTTTTTATCCAGGGGAATGAACTAACACATCTAACCTTTTTATTGAATGTTATAACCTTAATCTTACGGAATAAATTTTACTTATCAGATAAATAATTTATAAATTGCATTCAGACACCGTTCTACCTCACATTAAAAACACATATCTCTTACAACTACAGTAGCCATTCTTATCTCCCTTACACGCATACATAGTTCTATTTTTTGCGGATTCATCGAGAATCCCATAGTACTTGGAGAGATTGGTTTCTTTGTTCCCGATCGTTTGACTAGATCGCCGAAGGACACGCTACTTAGGCGATTACCGTGTCGTAACGACGTATCGTCCGATTGGGGAGCAGTCGAATTATTAATTCGAATTATTTTTGAGTATTTAATGTTTTTTTATTTTACTATTGTTTTGCTTGTGTGTTATGAATTGAAATTTTACATAGAGAAACCTGTTAAATAAATAAATAAATGTATCTCTCTCCTCTTCACTCATTCTTGTGATTCACTGACTTTTATTGTTTGAGCTGTATTGCACCCTGAACTCCTTATCATTATCCCCCTAATACCAAATTATCAACTGTCTAAATGGTCTCTAAAATCGATCAGATATCCTGTTTAACGACTTCGGTCTGCTGTTCCTCGCGAGCGAAGTCGAACCGGCTGAGAACGTCGGAACAATTTGCCTGCCAACTCAGAACGAGTTCATTCGAGGAGGAACGCGCTGCTTCGCGTCCGGTTGGGGGAAGGACGTCTTCGGGAAGGAAGGACGCTACCAGGTCATCTTGAAAAAGGTAAATTGAATAAAGTACTGATTTTTCTTCGCCTTCTTCTGGTGCCATATCCAATCAAGTTGCAGATTCTTATGCCAAAGTGAGGACTGCGTTTGCTGACAACATTTCCTCTAGTTAAAAGATAAAGGATGTCTTTCGTATGGACAAATGACCAGGTTGCAAATCCTAAACCTATTCCGATACAATTTCATCTCTTCCACGATTGGCGTAGTGATAACTTAACCACACTTATGCGTATAATATGATTTCAGGTGGAACTGCCCTTTATAGATCATGATGACTGCGAAAATAGACTGCACTTGACGCGCCTTGGAGAGTATTTCCGCTTAGATCGCTCCTTCATCTGCGCGGGCGGAGAACCGGGCAAGGACACGTGCAAGGGAGATGGAGGATCACCCCTCGTCTGTGCTATCCCCGTTAGTAACAAGCATTCGCACTTTTCTAATACATATCTACATAATATTAGGTGCAATAGTAAAAGGATCATGCAATAATATCTTTGTTGTGAGCGCTCAGCTATCGTCGTACGCCGTAACGGTGTCAAGGCTATTATCGATCGACAAGGCATCGGAATTCGCGCGATGACCGTATCGAGCCATCTTTAAAAAATCAAATAGGTTACACAAAACCTCCCTCAAGTCTTTGAGAATGGTCTGAGAACACTGTGTATAAATATATATAATATTTGAAAACTTTTTTACGTAAAATAATAGGACATATTTTATGAGGATATTTCACAATTCTTATTGTTACTAATGTTTTGGTTGACTATAAGAAGTAAATAACATTAATAAGTTATTTTTTTTTCCAAAAACGGTTAAAATAAAAAATGAACTAAGGCAACAAACTAGCTACTCAAGTCCAAAAATTTAAAATGAAACTTTGGTGAGTTTATGATCGGTTTAAATCAAAAACCCGTGAGTCGCCGTGATTCATGATAAAAAAAACCTACTTACCGTACAGAAAAAAATATAAAATTAATTCAATCGTATGCTTCGGTGTACCTACTTGACCTCTGTTTTGTTTTGCTCTTCTCAGGGTACGGATGAACGCTATGTCCAAGCTGGCATCGTGGCCTGGGGCATTGGCTGCGGGGAGAAACTTATACCTGGCGTATATGCTAGTGTTGCAGGCGCTAGGAACTGCATCGACAATGTTATCGTCGGCGAAGGACTGTCGATAGATTCCTACGGCAGTTATTAATTTTAAAATATAATACATATGTTACGGTTATGCAGAATAGCCAAATATTTGACGCAATCAATACACATCTTCGTTCCACCACAAGTTCACTGAATTTAAGTACCCAATACAACCGAATCCAATTTACACAACTAAGCGTAACTGCATTGCAGACGGTGAATAAAGGCATTCACCTGGAATCAAATCCGTACAACTTTAGTTCTGGTGTTCTAGCAGACATTCGCTATTTGACTCTACTTAGCAATAGATGCCAATTAATAATTCGAACACATACCCAGTGTTTTAGAGTTTAGGCCACTCCTTTTAGGAGGTTGATCTATATCGATAACTTAACCGTTCTTACAAAAAAAAAATGTAATTTGGAAAAAAAATAATTATATTATTAGAAAACTTTGTTTTTCTTCGGAGTGCTTTACGAACCGCGCGCTCGGAGGCCACTAACCGGTTTCGCGCCATGCGTCCAACCGCGCTCTCAGACATTAAAACGGTTTCTATTTAATTTTGAAGTCGTTCTTCTCGTAATTGAAAAACAATATTTTTTGCTGATTAATGTTTCATTGTCGATGTAGCCTAAAAGGAGTGCCGTAAACTTAAAAACAGGCTGTATATGAAGTTATTTAATTACCCTGAACATTCTACCTCTCTCGCTCTCTCTCTGACTGCAGTAGATTCTAACAACACGAGTCGTGTCTCGTAGCTGCAAGTATTTCCTGCTTTTATCGCCTATATTCTCTAACACGCTGTTGGCATTGCGACAAACGCCGTCCTGTGATTCCTGATGAAGGATATAGATATTTATCCTAAGAGCGTTTACAGTATAAGCCGTTTATGTGCTTCATATGACCACATATCAAAGGCATAGATGTATTTTAGTTCTGTTGATCCAGGTTTCCACAGCACGTACTCAAATGTGGACGATTGACGTTCGGACTACATCAACTTTCAGCGCTACTGATAGAGAACAGTCTTACCATACTTTGTCGAAACATGACACCGAGGAACACATATTTTTGGATGGTTTATTATCATTGCAGTCGTTTTTAATGGACTTTTGGTACACATCCACAATTACAATCGGTCCACTATCATAAGCTTCGTTTAGCTTATAATAATGATTTCTGAATTCTATATGTTTCTATATGTTAATATCTCTACTATGCTGATAAGCCCATCTGACAGGTCATAGATCATCCAATCTCCCCCAATTCTAAGGATCACAATCCTCAATCTGCTCTTTTACTGATCCACGATGGACATCTCTCAGTAATTTATATTACAGTTGCGCTGTTGCCGATTACTTGTGCTGACTACAAATTTAAAAAAAATTACAGATTTTCTAAAAATTTATTTATTAAATTATTATTTATTATTAAAAAAGATTTTAATGTGTGACAAATAATGTTTTTATTATAAACTTACTGACTCCATCCAAAGTACAAATAAATGATGATGGTGACTTCAAATATTTAATTTAATTAAAATGATTGTTGATTTAAGATACTTTGGTTTACTTGCATATTTAAAACTGAATGCGACTTTTAATAGTTTGTGAATCTGTTCATATATTATTTAAAGTCACAGTTAAACCCGATTCAAACTGATCAGTGAGAATCTCAACCATTATCAGTAACCGTCTTCACTTCAGTACTTAACTAAGAAATCATTCACTCGTTTTTCAATGAAACATGATTTGAAAGTACAATTTCCCTTTGCTTGTTTTTCACGACTATTGTCTTGATATTGAGTTTCCTTATATTTGTTTGTTTATTTAAACTCACGATTATTTTAAGTCGCTTAAAATAATCGTGGCGCGGGGATCCGGTCTGCCGCCGCCCATGTTGAAAGTGTCCTCAAACAGGGCCACGATTCCGCGCTTCACCCTGCCGCCTCCTGGCCTGCCTTGGCCGGCACTCCATCAGCGCTTCGGGGCAGCCCTGGCGCATGCGCCGTCTTATCTGAAACGTTAGGATATATTCTAATGTAATATTTTTTCAGGTCACGGGAAGCTTTTAATAATGTTTCATCTAAAATAGGCACGGTATTTAAGAAATACATTTCACTATTTAATTGAGAGTTAGGGCCGAAATGTCATATCCTACTTAAGACTAATCTAAATTTTAAGTTAGACTTAACCGATAAACATCGTATTTCAACTCACTCTTAGCGTTAAGTCGAACCTAAAAGTCCGCCTTAGCTAAGAATCAAAACAACTACTTAAGTCAGTGTTAAAATACGCTGCTAGGAGCGATTTTAGTACATTAACGGCGCTACATGTGCGAGTGTATTGCCATCTGTGGTTTTCGTCTCGTACTTGATTTTATATTTTCTAACTAATTAAAATTGACTGGATTTGCATATTTTGAACATCTTCAATTCAAGCAAACACGCATGGCAAAATCCTAGTAATCCTTCAGCTGACAACATCAGATGACCTCAAAACGTCAGATGACGTGTCATGTCAAAAGTTATACACAAACCATAGCGGCGAGTAGCGAACTAAGTACTCTTAACAAAGTCAAACTTAAAAAGTAATTGAAATACACAAACAATTTAATTTAGGTCATGCTTAAAAGTTAAGTTGATCCTAACTAAGAACGACTTTAAGCAAGGACTGAAGTTTGGGCCCTTAAAAATGCATTTTTATAAAACTCAGCGCTGGGTTTAAGCCGACATCCTGCGCTCTCAAGGACAGGACCTCTTTTATTATAAAATTTATAGAAATAGAACAAAATGTGTAATAAATAAAATAATATTTTTGTAATAATAACCTCTCTCCACTCGGAATTGGTCCGCTCTGGTTTATTAGGCGCCCCACAGATTTGCGGCTCGGCGTGACAATTGCGACGAAACAATTTGCGCATTTTAGATAACCTTAAAAAATATACATTTTGTCATAAATTTTTATTTGTTAATTTATTAACCCTAAACCCTAGCCTAGCTAAACCCTAGGCGTTATAATATTATACTGAAACATCAGATTTCATATTATTTTAAGAGGTTCTGACAAGATCGAATATTTTAAACCAGAAAGTCGGGTTAGTTACACCGTTTACAACTCAAGAACGGCTGGACCGATTTTTATGATCTTTGATTCGTTGGATTTGTCTCCGCCCCGAATAGCAGAATAACTACTAAAACATTGGGAAATTCATTTCCTCATACATTTTGTATGGAAAGGCTTTGTATTCTGTGGAATTCTGTTTTCAAACGGTAAGTTGCTTTAGAAGATGTGCACTTTGTGAAGTTATCACATTTGTCATGGTGCCTAACCGGTACAAAAACCGTCTACGCGAAGTTTACATTTTTTCTTCCACGGCGAATTTCGATATGCCGTCTTCACAAATTATACTAGAACCAATTATCTGGATTTTTTATCGCGAATCGACACGATGCATAGTGTTAGACCGCATACTAATAACTTTAATTTACTTCAAAAATAGTTGTTAGACCTAAAACTAGAACTAAACCAAACTGGCTTTTATCCCCGTTAAGAATAAGATGTTTAAAATCTTTATTTTACCGTTGTTTAGACACATTCTGTGAATGACATATTGACATAATATGACATAATATATGACATCATGACATATTCTGTGAAGTAAAAGATCTGTTGATCTGGTAGTACGTTGGGCTACTCTAAAGTGAATACTTTTTAGAAGCTCTGGACAGTCTATTAAATTAGATTATTGAGTAGTTTATACGGGAAGATTGCATCAAACGCTTTCTTTCTGATATCTGAAATATTCAGTTCTTTGGTATAATTTTAAACCGTATTTATATTTGTGTGTGAGTGAAATAAAGTAAATTATAAAAGTTCTAAGGCCTAAAAATTACAATAAAATATTTTAGATAGCGCCATATTTCTAAACAAAAGTTGCCTAAGCAAATTGAGACACAAAAAAAAAACCTTTTCGGCGCGCCGGAAGGCGGAGGTAGATTTCACCGAATCAAAGTAGGGGGGATAGGCAAACTACAGTTGTACGAACTTGTATCAAACATTCCACTCCCCGCGCGGCAGCTCGCGCATCTCTATCCCCCTTGATGAATCCAGCCAATTGCCACAACTTACGTCACAACGAAAGCGAGCAATTCACAACCAGTTTCATTGGGTTTTTTATGGGGGGTACGTCAATATATTAAATTGTGTGCATTTTAAATAATGTGTGCATTTTTGTATAATGTGAAAACATATATTTCTCACCCAGTTACTATCGTGTCACAGACCCTAAAAAAAAAAAAAAATAGGTATCTATAGTCATAAATATATACAACGACGTCAGACATTCAAATCATTTTTGCTCGGGACTAGCGGGATTAAAAACCACGCCTCTAAAAAAAACACTCTATATATATCACTACTTTATACCTAGTTAGGTTATGACTATCAAAACGTCCAACATGACTGGTGCCCAGGTACTCGAATTTATATATGTGGATATTGTATGTTATTTTAATATTTAGTTTATGTAAAAATGAACATTATGTTGCGGCCGATGACGGCTTCCTAAGCAGTTTAGAGAGTTCTTATTAAACGGCCGCCATATTGGCCAGTAGCGATTTTGCTGTCAGATTTTGCTATGATTGGGGATGATTTCTTGAAATATTTGACTTCATTACCGGGGATGAACCAGAAATATGCCAGATATGTTCCTAATTTACGATGGTGTGGATTTCTTCAACAGATATTCAACTTTTTTTCAGCAGAGTAGTAAGCCCTTTTGCGCTACCTGAACGGCGTCCATTTCAACGTAAAAATTAAAATAAACACACGACTGACCTCAAAACTTTTCACTAACAAGCTAACAATGTCTGTTTTTGACATTTTTAGATTGTTAAAAAGATGACAACTTTACCAACAAATCCATAGACAACGACCGTCCGTCGACGACTCTGCATAGGTGTGCGTGAGATATTAACCATTGTGTAAATTCGATGCATGATAAATACGGTAAAAAAATCCGTTGCAAGGTATTCTTTTTTAAACTTTTTGGAGAACGTTCTAACGAATCGTTAAGATCGTATGAAAAAGACCTGCGATTATTGAAGCGGCGTTAAACCGTGTGCCGAGTGTCAAAAAATCTATTTAAAACGCACATTTTGCGCAAATGTAAATATATGCAATCTTTAGTTTTTTCTTATAGTTTTTACTTTGTCGCCAGCGTTGTGGAGACGAGGCTTTAATGACAGCTATTATATTCATATATTTGAATATTCTCTGAAAAAAAAGCGATTTCCTATTTGGGTTTAAAAGTCGAGAAAGCGCGCATTGCACCGACTGCACGACAAATTTGCGCGATAGGTTAGAAAGAGAGGCATCGCAGCTACTCTTTTCCTGCCGCCAAAAGGGGGAACGCGGAAACAGCATTCGTCTCTTTCTGCCGCCTGGCCTCGCTGCAAATACAAGCGGCGTGTTGTGTTATCATTTGTACAGGGGCGCGGATGCGTGATTCCGCTCCGGGGGCGGCCGTTAATGTGTGATTTTTCCCAATCTTACAGAATTTGTTTTAGTATAAGGCGCTGAAAAAGCTTTTTCGAAAAAGCTAAAATGAACCTTAGCGCGCCTCGAATAAGGATCAAATTGCCGTTTACATGACGAAATTTAACGAAGAAAGAAGTTTATTAGAAAGAAGTTATTAGTTATTATTATTGCACTCGTATTCGCAACATCTGAAACCGATGAATCGGTTTTTTTTTTAAATAAAAATAAAAAAACGGGTAATTATCGAAACCGGACCAAAAAAACCCACAAACTTTGATCCTCGAATACCAAACACACTTCGTTCCATTTTAGCTACCTAGGTATGTATATTCAATAAAATATTATTAAACTAACTAAAAGAAAAAACTAATATTTCTCTATTTAACCTTTACCTTTTTCTGTGGAATCTAATGGTTTCGCACGCACTTCTGTAAAAATAAAAAAAACTTGCTTAAATTGCGTCAGATAAACTTACATACATTGCTAAGGGACCTTTTAAAAGCTTTGCACGCTAAAGGCAGAAACTATAGACTAATGAAACGCGTTACTACAAAACAACGCTTTCAAAAACGTATCATAATTCAAAACTGCCCGCCCGCCCGCCAACTACGTTAAATTAACGTAGTTATGTGTGTCATACTTAGAGTATGCAAACCGGCATCTAGCCCAAGCAACGCGCTGACCTGTCATATAAAATATCTTATATATATATATCTCTATATATAGTACTTATAATTGCAATTACATATAGAATATACAAACATATTATATTTATATTACCTTCATCAAAATTATTTTTATACATACTAAAACCATACTTAATTTATTACTTTATTTTAACATATACATACAAATCACATACACTCACAACTACCACAAACAACACTCACAAATTACACATAACACAACAAAAAATCTACTGAATGCGTATATAATATTCATAATCTATACGAGTATATATTTTAAGAACACTGTTTCAATTTTTTTATACTAATATTAATATCTAAAATGTCGGAAATCCATATTGTTTTTGTATACTAGTAATAAGTTTTGATTGTAATTATAAAAATTAATACTGTAGGATTTTTCAATAAAGAATAAATAAATAACTATGAAAAAAAACAAACATTTTCTTTGACAAATGACGGCTGTCAAAATCATGTTAATTCTGTTTTAAATATTTTAATAAATAAACAAGAAAACCACGTCATTTAAAAAAAAAATACTAAAATAAGCAAAGGCAATCTACATTGAACGCTTTAATAAAAATAGTAAAATTTGGTGACGAATTACTCTTACTTAATAGGGAACATAAACTGTCCCATTAGGACATCGGGATATACTAAGTAATGTCGCATATATAGGTATAAAAAAATCTTATAATAAAACATACAGCTAGAATAATGATTAAAAAATTAAGTATTAAAAATGATTGATTCTTACTAATATAATAGTATGTTTAATGTATAGAATATTACAAAACTTAAAAAAAATATTTTGCAGTGAAAATTTGAAAGATTTTTTTTTTTTGATAGAAAACCGTAGCTGCAATTGATTATTCTTTATCACCTTGACAGTTTCATTATTCGGTTATATTTAGCAAAAATAGAGAATTTTAATGTTTTGTAATCCACAATTTACAAACTATTTTGTAATTTTCATGAATGTTAAAATAACTTCGAATGCTATTTTAACCGAGCAAGTCAAAGCAACTGAATGCGTCTAGTTAGCTTACAGAGAATTTAATACTTTGGCAATCTCACCAATAGTAACTAATTTATTTCGTGCATAGATTTTGTGGTACATAAGGATATTAATTTATGGTTTGTGTTTTATATAAATAAAAAATAATTTGCCCTCGATATACGGTACGGTTGAGGGCAAATTCGCCTAAGGAACACTTAAGTCAAAATTGACAACTATTTATATGTCCTCAAACTAAAATTAAATATTACCCACATAAAATATCATTGGTTTAAAACAATGCATTTCAAATTGAAATGCGTTTTACACAGTGTATGTTTCTAATGTGATTTATATACATTTTTTTAAGCATTTACGAAATAAATGACTTATGTGCAAATTCAGGCAAATGAGTCCATAAGATCTGTGGGATAAATATTAAAAACTTTTTTATTTCATGTCATGAAATGATGCTATAAAATAAGAGAGTTAAAAAAATATATTAGTTAAATAGGATATATTAGTCGTATGTGCTTAAACCTAATTGCGGGAATTTATGTTTGTTTTTAAGATATTTCAAAAATGCCACTTTTTCTACTTCCCGTCACAAAAAATATTTCTAATATGGTGTGATTCTAAATACGCTGAAATGGATAGTAATTCCAGTCACGTCGTTCACATTGTTATGGATAGATAAGTGCGGCAGTTACTTTTTGGTTTCCGTGACGAGCAAGCCACGCTGAACCCCTTCCTCCACGGCTGGGACGACCTGACTGTGGAGGTCTCCGTCCTGATCTTCCATCTCCCCCACAATGTCTTCAAACTTCACCCCGTCTTTAACTGCAATCGACACGGCCAAATCAGTTCAAGTGGAAACTTGCAGATACACTCGGCCCAGTAGATCGGCCGAGTACGTAAAACAGGTTTTTATATGGACGTTCAATGGACGTTGGGAGCTTAAACTAGACCAGGCAGTCATATGACTTAGAATCCTGAATTCAAAACGCGAAATGGCCAAATACGCCTGTACTAGAGTCAGGAGAGATGGTGGTAATGAAGCGTTAAAAATGGTATGACCATGTGCGGAATCGAACCCGCGACCTTTGGGCCAATAGTCGAACGGCTTAACCACTGGACTACCACGACCACATTTACATTTACATTTTTTTTTTCTCAGAACCACGATGAATGGCGTCAAAACAAATCATGTTTGAAACCGCGGGGCTAATTAACTTTTAATCGAGAATGGTCGTGGAACATGTGAACGATCGCGTAAAAAAGTGTTCAGTGCCACATTATGCCGCAGGCACAAGTGGAGATAAGTAATGAAGCTACCCATCACAAGTTGGTACCACAGGCGCGTGTAGTCAGGGGGGAAGATGCCGTTAATGACGCCTGTAGGGCCTAGCTGTAAGATGTCAGGTCCTGGGTGAATAATATACTACTATTAAATGTATAGAAGTAGTTGATATTAGAAAATAGTTTTGTATTTTCACCAAAAATATTTTAGGGAGGAGGGGACGGTGTTTTTCGCAAATTTTGAGTTATATATGTAAAACCCATTCACTAAAAATTAAAAAAATATATATATTTATATATACCCTTTGCAACGAAACCTCCCAGGATATTATTTTTCATCCATATTAAAAAAAAAAAAATAATTTATAATCTTTGTCGAAATATGTGGCCGTCACTAGGAACTAACATTAAATCAAAATTGAATTTCGTCGGTTTCGGGAAAAATTTCTGCGACGGACAGTACAGATATATACAGTAGTACTATATACTTATTTCAGTATAATTTTCATTGTATTTGTATTTGTATAATTTAAGTTAGTTAACTTAAATTATTAATGGATCAAGATATTTATTCCGAGCAAATTTTTTGCGTGCTGTATTAGATCGTAAGTGGCGCGAATATGCTATGGCTACTGATGTTCGAGCCGACTGGACGGTTTAATTTTGGACACGGCCCGCAGCGGAGGCGTGTCTGAATCTAAAAGAAGCTTTCGGCAATCGACGCACCTTCCAGCGGCGGCAGTAAATCCACGTTTGGCAGTCTGACCTTCCTCAACCTCTCGCCCATGAACAGCATATTGACTTGCGTAGCCTCATCCTTCGTATGCATCAGCGCTGCGGTGAGACGCCTGTCTGCGCGAAGACCTGGACCGGGATCCGTCGCGAGTTTCACTGTCCGCTCGTAACACCACCCGCCCCTGCGAGAAATAGAACGAAAAGTGCAACAGTCCCTGTTACTAGTTCATACGCGACGGACGTGTCATATTTAGAAGAGTAATCATCCAATTTATTATAATTCAATAATCGCACAACAGAATCTTCTTATGTGATGTCTAATTAGAGTTTATTTCTAGTTTTTAGAAAAAATAACGAACTCACGCCGTTGAGGCTAGTAGTAATAGTGTGTGTTTCTAATGTGATTTATATACATTTTTTTAAGCATTTACGAAATACTTATGACTTATGTGCAAATTCACGCAAATGAGTCCATAAGATCTGTGTGATAAATATTAAAACCTTTTTTATTTCATGTCATGAAATGATGATCCTTCCTTTAATAACAACGTCATGGCGAACGATGACATATTTTTTGAAAAATCTTATTCATTTTACTCTTGGTTAAATAATTTACCTACGGAACATAATAAACTTGTCGCGTATCACCTAAATTTACAAAGAAGTATTAGCAACTTTACGCAGGTATTGATTGAATTAAACTCGTCATTGAACGATATACATATTATTATATTTACAGAGCCGTGGATCGATTCTCGGTTAGAAACGCTCTATCATATTAATGGATTTGACAAATTAATGTTTAAAAGAAGTCATAATACGGGGGGTGGTATTCTTTTGTTTATTAATAAATCCATTCAGTACGAGGAAATTCAATGTGTGTATGATAGTTTTGAAAACTTGCAAATTAGGTTTAAATGGTACAAAACATATATTACTTGCTTAGCAATTTATCGCCCACCTGATTGTAACAAACACACATTTTTAAGTGAAATTAATAGTTGCTTGAAAAATTTACAGAGAGACGATAATATTATTTACATGGGAGATTGCAATATTAATATTATTGATAAAAGCAAAACAATTATATGTAAGTATCTAAATATTATGGCCAAAATCGGCATGGTATCCTGTATAAATACTTTTACACGTGAGGCCATGAAAAGTGGTATTTTAACAAAATCTTGCATAGACCATATTTTTATAAGAAATAAAAAGGATAATATTCACTCCTCCATAATATACACAAAAATATCTGATCACTTCCCGACTGCAGTATGTATAGACTCTGTAGGTAATGATAGTCCAAGCGAGACAGGGACCCACGAAGCTAAGATACCCACGGAAAAGCCTTATACCAGCCTTCGTGGAATAATAAAAAAAAAAAAAAAAAAAAAAAAAAAGATATATTAGTCGTATGTGCTTAAACCTAATTGCGGGAATTTATGTTTGTTTTTAACATATTTCAAAAATGCCACTTTTTCTACTTCCTGTCACAAAAAATATTTCTAATATGGTGTGATTCTAAATACGCTGAAATGGATAGTAATTCCAGTCACGTCGTTCACATTGTTATGGATAGATAAGTGCGGCAGTTACTTTTTGGTTTCCGTGACGAGCAAGCCACGCTGAACCCCTTCCTCCACGGCTGTGCGGACCTGACTATGGAGGTCTCCGTCCTGACCTTCCATCGCCCCCACAATGTCTTCAACCTTCACCCCGTCTTTAACTGCAATCAACACGGCCAAATCAGTTCAAGTGGAAACTTGCAGATACACTCGGCCCAGTAGATCGGCCGAGTACGTAAAACAGGTTTTTATATGGACGGTCAACTATATATGTACACATACTAGTATATATGTGTACATATATACTAGTATGTGACCTGAAATCTTGTAGTCAGCTATATTATTTAAATATACGAGAGACTTGACATAAGTCTGGTTCTGTATAAAAAAGAAAAACGCATTTAAAACATAAAAATAATTTGTAGAATTCTGTTTTACAAAGGAATTAATTTGGATTAGATTAATAATGTTTCGTGCATAAGATATAAGCGCACTTAAAACGAATAAAATAGTTACTCGTACTATCAGGAGCATTAGAAATCATTCTATTCTCTAAAAAACAAATTGGGTCAGATCACTTAGACCTTACTAACTCTAATTCACCAATCAAAATTAAGAAACCCGAAAATAGGTTTTATTACTTTCCTGTAAAGTTGTGTTTTTGGATTTACTGTGTTAAAAGGTTTTATCTTGGAAGGATGGTTGGTATTACGACCAATATAAGAAGGTTTAGAGAGTTGGTAGCTTAAACTAGACAAGGCAGTCATATGACTTAGAATCCTGAATTCAAAACGCGAAATCTGTGCGCTGACCTTCAACTTGAACCCAATCACGTAGTTTGCAAATTAATTTCTTTGAAGCGATGATGAATTTTGATAAGTAGGTATTGGAGGGACTTTCAGACTAACTCGGCCGAGCGCGCAAGCGAGACAGCACGCGAGTGCGCCGAACAAATCACTCCAACAAATCGCATGCTGTGTCGCTCGCGCACTCGACCAATCACGTAACACATATTCATCCGATGACAGATATTATCACCCATCTATTCCATTTTCCATTTTTTCATGATAGCACTGGTATCTTCTTAGTCATGCCCGGCTTTACCACACTTTAAATTTCCCACTATTACCTACTTTGATATACCGTCTTCACAAATAATAATTGTAACCAACATTCAGTGCTGATGTCCATCAAATGCCTCACGACATCCAGGACAAGCGAGAGGAAGCTGTCGTACTGCGTGGGATCTTTGACGACGAATTTCTCACAGAGCGAAATGTAGGCCAAGTTTCCCGACGTCGATGATCTGTTCTGGGCGAATAGCCCAGACGTACCTGAAAATACGATAATATAGTATACAGGGTGTGCCAAGGCTTAAGGCTTAAAGCCAAGACTTAAGGGGGTGTTTATATTCCCTATCACGTGTCAGAAACTGTACGAAAAAATGCGAAAATATTTTTGCCCAAATTTATTCATTTTGTGTAAATTCCCTTTTTGTAATTCGCTCTTTCGTTTGCTAGCGAGCGAACGAACTTATGACAAGACGATTTAATATTATCTCGTTACATTTTTTAACATTTACATTTTTTTTTTCCTCAGAACCACGATGAATTTATATATGGCGTCAAAACAAATCATGTTTGAAATCGCGGGGCTAATTAACTGTTAATCGAGAATGGTCGCGGAACATGTGAACGAACGCGTAAAAAGTGTTCAATGCCACATTATGCCGCAGGCACAAGTGGAGATAAGTAATGAAGCTACCCATCACATGTTCGTACCACAGGCGCGTGTAGTCAGGGGGGAAGATGCCGTTAATGACGCCTGTAGGGCCTAGCTGTAAGATGTCAGGTCCTGGGATAAAAGGTCGATCGAGGAGTAATGACGTATGCACTAGGGTCAGGTTATGGTTAAATAATTTACACCTACAAAACAACGCATTGTAGTTACAGGGCGTCACAGCTATATATATATATATACAAATATGCCAATAGTTTATGTAATTATAATTGTGGTGTCCGTCACTACCGTGACCCATCACTAGTGCGGCACCCACTTAGTCGCGGCTCGCTTTACAGCCGGCCTCTTTGACGACCGACCAACGAGGCAGCAACATCGTGCGCGTCTTACAATAATTACCGCCGTGTAATCTGTATACGAATTACTAATAAAGAACTGTATAACTTCACGTGCGTTTTATAAAGTTACCCGAGCTAGCAACTCCCTATAAGCGTAACTAGCAATCAATATGTGTCAATGTTTGAAATCGCAGGATCAATAAGCTAGATTTTTTATCGGGAATGATCTGGAATACTGTGCATATTAACTCCCTGAAAGGTGCGAAGTAAATGAAAATATGTAAAAAATATATATTTACCGGCGTTGGGGTCTGTATTTTGTCTCAGTAGCGGCTCGGGAGGACGCTTTACGCTTGGACTGTTGTGTTGTCGCTGTGGACTAGATCCGAGAAAGCCTTCTGCAAATAATAAACAATAAACATTTTACCTTGTAGCTTCATTTATTAAAAAAAAAAAACATCTTCCTGGCATTTTGCCGTGCACCGATCTTTGTGCAGATCTTTGTGCACCGATCTTTGTGCAGCATCTTTGTGAGTATACTTTTGACTTTTGACATAATATTTTATTCTTTAAAAGAATACCTACAAGTATCGAACATTACTTTCATCCGTTTGATAGATGTAATAAAAGACTTCAATCAGGTTTTGAAGTTGGCGCAGCCGATTACAAACTGGAAGGCCCGGGTTGAACTTTCTGAAATAGTTTGTTGTAATAGTATAAATTCAGTCCAACCCTAGCCTAGTACTCTTAACCTTAGTGTACCTACGATAAGTGAAGGTAGATTACTTCAAACTATCATAGTAAAATGTATATTTAATATGTAAACTTGTAAACTACTTAAATTGTAAACTGATTTAATAGGTATAATGAAATGAATATATTGTAAGACATGTACTCAGAAAAGAATAAATAAATACTATTTTAATTTCATTATTTTATATGTATTTACCGCCGACAGCTCGCTGCGTGGTGTGGGATTGGAGGTGTGCGGACGAAGCGCCGGACAGTTCTGACCCCGCCATGGCCCTGCGGCTGCTGCAGATGCTCCGCAGGTCGACTCGCGTAGCTTCGACGTCACAGCCTGACGCGGACCTTCGGGTTTCTTCAGCTGGGGTATACCTGCAGATAAACTCCCGTTTACTCGTACTTATGGCTTCGTGCCTGTTTGATACCCATAATTGATTTCTCTCACGAAAGTATTTTGTGGTTTTTATGAACTTTGCTGAATCAAAAGAATCTGAGACCTCTGCTAACCTGCAGTCTCTATCAGAGTAACTTGCTGAAGACCTCGAATATCTGATATATATACACTTTTTTACCCGACTAGTTATTATTTCAAAACAAAATGTACCCATATTTTAAATCATTAATTAACAATATTTTAAATTGAATACAGCGTAATTGTATTGTGTGGATTTTTGAGTTGGCTAATACAAGATCTTTAGGTCCTCAAATACGATAGAAATTTCGATATTCAAGGGTACTTTTCTCTCTTGCGTGTGGTCTTAGAGACCTTAGGCTTACTTATATAGAATTAAGAAGTTCAATTTCTACTTTGTATGAAAGTTAAGAGTCTCGAAAACACTCTATTTTTCCCATAAAACTTTAGACATTAATATCTTATTATAAGAATCGAGAAACCATAGCTGCAATTCTACTAAATTTTTAAAGATGATTCTGATAATTTAAAAATGATTCTGTTATTCGTGGTTAACCAATAAATTCACAGGGTGTTTTTGTTTTTCGAGCCATCAGATGAGATGTGTATCTGCCTGTTTTACTATTTCGAAAAACAATGCAGTTTCTTGCGATGTCGTGGGTAAATATGACCATGCACGTAGTAAGATCCGATTTAATAATTGTGTATTTTTTATAAATGTTACATATTCACACATTTAATATAATTAATTCGGCAAACACGTGAATTGATTGCTTCAAACTCCGCGTAGAACATCTATGCAAAAAAGTATCAATTTCGGTCAGCATTCGTGGTTAAAGCTACTTTAGGAAATAGAAACACTAAGCTAGCAAAACGCGAAAATAGAAAACTTATCAAAATACCTATGTTGAGAGATTACTTTCCCTGACTTTTATAATATAAGTAGGTACGAGGATGCTCAGACCATGACACTTACCAGATTGCCCTTTCGATTGAGCTAGCTTCACTTCAGAGATATTCGCACTCATGGGTTTGAGCACATTCTTGAAATTTTGGATTTGATAGCGAAATATAAAAAAACCGATCTAAAAAAACACCCGTGTGGATTTTGGAGAAAAAACTGTCACCTAAGACATTTGCCAAAGATAGCGAAACAAAACGACATTTGAATATAATTTCATTTGGAATTTGCGCTATCGCAGTCAGTGTGTGCCAGAATTTGATTAACGTCAATGCGTAAAAAAAACATTTTATCTATCTTATTTTAGTATTTATATTATATTACTACAGATTTAGTTATTTTAAAAAAAAATTGCTTTTTCGAAGTACTTCGTAGCGGACGGCAGTATTATTTTTATGGTCATATTTGGCTCATAACCATACTGAATACTAAAAAAAAATAATTTGAAATTCATACATTAGTATGAACATTTGTATTATAAACGACTAAACCGATTTTGATCAAATTTGGTTTGGATATAAAAAGGACATAGGCCACACCACAGATATTATATAAGCCACACGGACTAATAAACACATAAGCCATTTCCTAATACCTTTTTATTAACAATCAATTGCCATTCGTCTATTATTAAATTGTATGCTTTAGGACCTAGATAAGAGTGACATCTCTGCCCAAAATTAGTTTTCATTTTAGGAATGTCGAGAACTTTATTGCTTACTGCTCGCGTTTTTACAGAGGTGAGGTACCTGTGGGATTTTTTTCTGTGCTCGTGGTCAGTTCTTAGTGATGTATTATCAGCCCTGGAACTAGGGGAGTGCAAACCGGGCCCCCCGCCCCGGGCGGCAATTAAAGGGTACGTAAAATTCATATGTTTGAAAAAAAATTCATACATTTGTCATATGCTGTTGGGAAATATATATTTTCTATCCGTATAAATGATGTAATCACGCGGCGCTCTAGGCGAAAATATCGCACGCATCAAAATGGCGTCAACTCTTTCGCTGAACTGAGAAACGTGATGAAAAATCTCCATTTTTAGGGTGGCTTTCGGTTATTTTTATTTCGCCTTTATCCAGCTCATAGTACCTACAGTTGACGCGGTACCCGACCAGTCACGGTTCGTCCCCCGCGGTCCGATAACTCCCGGCGGATCAGATAGCCAAGGACGGCTAACTTGCGGACGGAAGCCGAGACGAACTCCACCTCGGTCGGAAGTAAAGGAAGTGACCGTGGTGTAGGGCTCTAACCTAACATAAGGCGAGGGTGGCCTAACAGTGGCAAAAGCTTCGACTCGATAATAAGATAAAGACTAGTATGTTATTTAACTACCTAGAAGAGGTTACCAGTCCGAGTGCGCGGCTCATAGTGTTAGGCTATGCAATCGGTAACTTTCAATCTTCGAAAAATATTTTTTTAGTAAAGTTGTCGTTAGAAGTACTAGAGTACTAGCCAGCGCTGTCAATGCTTGTTGGAATATATTCTAGCCTTGATCCATCGAAGATTTTTACATATATAATATAGGCAATAACTTCGACTCGATACGATTTAATAACCTACAAGAGAAGTCTGAAAGTAGTCTTCGATTATGAAAACTAAATCATGAGAAAGGAATTTATAAATTGCCTCAGGACGGTCTATTAATTATTGACGTCACGTCGTGTGAAATGCAACTTAGCATTTTTCCAAACAAAGCTAATGCGGAAATGAGGAATTCTTTCATGAGGAATTTGCAAATTAATTCATTATAGTTGTCTTTGACGTCAATGTAAAACTTCCAGTTAAATTGGGCACAATATCTGTGGATCTGGCAATTTCACAAGTGCTACCCTTATATATGGAAAATGCAGAAAAGACAGTTTTATTCTGTGTTTTAATTACCATCTAATTAGATTGTTTTATAAAAGTTTTTTCTGAGTTTTATAAAAACACATTTTTAACTCTCACATGTCCTCTTTAGTGTAAAATATTGTCAAATATTATGTAACCATCTAATTAGATGAAATAAGGAAAGGATGATATTTTAACAAAAAATATAAAAATAATGGTTTTTTTTTTATTTTTTTCATCAACTTCATACATAAATCACTCATCAAATCATCTCATTTCACCATGGAGGGGGGGGGGGGGGGGGTACTCCAGCAGCGCCAGCGTTGCATTCAACCCTGCAACAACAACATACATCATCAAACATGATTCTACTCAGCTAAAATCTATTCATAGTAAGGATTAAAATTAAATTAAAAATAAATTAAAAAGTGGGCGAACTTAACTTTTGCGGATACTATAACAATTGGCATAGTAGGTCTGTGGTCCTGGCAGGAAGCTGTCTGGAGTCCCCTCCCACGACAGACGCAGACATTTTAAAAAAACCTTATATTACTAGAAAGTTAAATTTTAGTCATTTTTCAACGTTATTATTAAAAGATTATTTTTTTCATGATTCCAAAGTTTTCTTATGATTAAAAAAGAAATATTTGATAACTTTGTAGGTTTTAAATATATATATATGAATGATTTAAATGGAAACAGGCCAGTCGCCTCCGAAGGAAACCAGCTCGGCCGTCCCAAGAGTGGCCAACTCCCCGACGGTCCAACAATGGGTTAATCTGACAATGAGTGAATTGTCACGGAAACATCGTAGTTTGTTTCTAAGCTCTGAATTTCTGGCCATTTAACTGGTCAGCAAAACCTGTTGTTTTTTTATTTGACTGATATTATAAGGTAAACCGCATGAATGTCTTTCTGTCATTCTGTCCTCAGAATAGAAAAGAATACAAAATCTTTTATTCTTTCTTTTGCCTTCAATTCTATTAATGTAAAAACGGCAAGGCTTATTTCGTTTGAACCGAATTATGTTATGTAAGAAAATCCCTCCTTGTCTCCAATATCAATCAAACTGTAGGTTGCTAAGTTGCTTTTATAATAAAAAAATGATACTTCCGATATTGGAGTGGAAAGTACTTTCTGGTTGTAAACAGAGCCCTGAACTCCATCTGCGAGCAACTTATGAAGAAGATTCATGTTTTTCCAAGTTTTTCGCCTTCTATAAGTCTCCTTTTTAGGCCAAAAAACTATCAGTATTGCATTCATATTTTGCTAGTTTTGATGGATAAATCTCATTTGTATTATTTTATTTTATATTACCAAAATACCCAATTACGTGGGCACTGTATGAAGTTAGATAGGACGTTCTTTTCAAGCAACCCCAGGAAGAACTTCATCAGTAACAGAGCCGTGGAAGCATGGAATGGATTGCCAGAAAGTGTCATAGAATCAAAGACAGTCAACCAATTTAAAAACAATCTAGACGATCATATAAGAAAAATAAAATCAATGAAAAAGCAATAACAATTTTGATACAGAATAAGATATAGGCTTATTAGCTATGCTGCCGGCCTATTACGTTATAATAATAGTCCCTCCAATTTGCAGACGGTGAGATTTCATTTTAATAATTATTATAAACCATTCCTTCAGGAATACAACAGGGGTCTCATTTCGGTCCGATTCTTTTCAATATTTATGCAAGTGACATCGCTACGTGTTTCAAACATTCAATGTTTTTATCATACGCTGACGATCTTAAACTTTACAAAGAAATAACATCTCAAAACGATTGCGTATTATTACAAGCATACTTAAATGCACTGAGAGACTATTGTAATCGTAATAAAATTAAAATGAACGTAAAAAAATGCTTTTAGATAACTTTTACAAGGAATAGAAACATATTAAACTACCAATATAATTTTGACGACATTCCGATAAAAACTGTTTCATACATTAGAGACTAATATTAGATAGCAAACTTAGCTTTGCAAACCACATAAATAATATAGTAGATAAAGCTTTTAAAATTCTTGGTTTTATTATAAGAATATCTAAACCATTTAATGATATTTTACTGTTAAAACTATTATATAATTGTTTTGTTCGCTCTCATTTAGAATTTGCTTCGTCTATTTGGTGTCCTCATTATAATATCTACATAGCAAGAATTCAAAATATTCAAAATAAATTTATTAGGTTTTTAAACTTTAAATCTCATTGCTGTTTTCAAAGCCTTGAAGACACTTCAGCTTTTTATAAATTAAATTCTCTTGTAGATCGTAGACAATACGCTGATTTAATATAGTTATACAAAATTTTTAATTGTATTTTTGATTGTCCAAAATTATTGCAAAAAATAAACTTAAATGTACCATACAGATCAACTAGGCAGCAAGAATTATTCCGTATTCCCCGTTATCATACTAATCAATGAACTATAGCACCATACCACGTATCTGCTCCCTTTATAACAATAAAGATATTTAAAAAATCGATATATTGAATACCTCCTTATTATCATTTAAAAAAGAGATTTCCATTATCATCAATAGTAAAGATAAATAAAACCTAATTGTATTGTTATGTTGTTAATGATTAATAGTAACATATAAGTACTTGTAATTGCAATTACATATAGAATATACATACATACTATATTTTTATCACATTCATCATAAATTATTTTTATACATACTAAAACCATACCTAATTTATTTCTTTATTTATTTTTATTAACATACAAGTGTCACACACTCACGACTACCACAAACATCACTCACAAATTACACATAAAACTTTAAAAAAAAAAGAATCTACTGTATACGTATATAATATTAATAATCTATGTATATTTTAAGAACACTGTTCAAATTTTTATGCTAATGTTATTATGTAAAATGTCCGAAATCCATAATTGGTTTTTTAAACTAGTAATAAGTTTTGTTTGTAATTGTAAAAATGTAATACTGTGGATTTTTCAATAAAGAATAAATAAAATAAAGAAAGAAGTCGATTTTTCATTTCATCTTCTCGCATGTCAATTATCACAGCTAAGAGCGAACGAAGTGTGAACGAAACAGATAGTTTTTTTTAGCATCGCGTTTTAGTCTCTTTCGCTCTTATGGGTTTTCGAATAGAGAAATGAACGATAAATAACAAGAAATAAAAAACAATTGCGCCACGAAAATCCCGTCAGGCGGTTGGCAACTTTGCTTTTATAGAATAGCAATCGACCACTTCTCAGATGAAACATGGAAAAATCTTGTCACTAATAATAAGTACTCAAAAAAATGTCAGACAAATGTCAAATGAAAAATATATTGTCGAAAGATATAAATACGTATGGATATCGACAATTAAAATATGTAATACCCAGCCTATTTAATAATATACCTCTTGAAATTAGACAACTCAAAAGGGAATTGGTAATAACAATTAAATTAAAAGAATTTATGGAAAAACATATTAAAAATTATTTTGGTTTTAGTTAAATTAGGTTAATTTTGTTTGTAATCACATAAGTTAGGTCAACTTAATCTTTAAGTACTTTGTATTATATTGTATGCACGTTAAAATAAATTGTTTTAGTTAAGATTAAGAAACCGGCAGATAAGTCTTAAGCTGGATCTATTTACATTGTAATTGTATATATTTGAATAATAAAAGTTGCTTCTGGCAACATTCAAATTGCAACATTAATTTCTTGAAGAACTTCATTGAATAAATACAAAGTTGGGTGTTTTGGTTAAACATGAATAATTATCTCTTTAATGTTTATGCAATCATAATGTCCAGTTTAATGTAATTTGGTGCATTTTACTAGACAATTAATTTGAGAATCGTCTATGATTCTAATAATTTTAGGTTTTTTTTTCGTTCTTTCAGAAACTACGGGAAACTCCGCGTCGAAAGATTCCGGAATTAGTCAGTTATCAGAGCAAAACGGATTCCATCAAAACGGACTTCCTTCAATTACGGGTAAAAGGATTATATTATTATTTAGCAGTTTAGCAGTTTAGCTTCCGATGATGAGCTCAAACATTTTGTCTTCAAATTTAAGAACAGACTGGACAAGTTCATCAGAGACGACACAAGTGCTGATTTAGGCTTATCGGCATAAACTGCCTGCCTAAAAATTAATAATAATAATAGTCATCTAGACTGTTCTTAACACATTCCGCTCCGTACGTAAAACGCGCGGAGCACGCATTGTCGCCCGATCGGCGAAGTTCGTTGATCAAAGGTTTACTCGACATGCCATTCTTTTAAATAGTAATAAAAATCCAGCAAGACGGTGACGTGTTTACCCGCACACGGCACCTGGCGTATAATGGCACGGTCATGACGAGTCTGTTAAATATATTCACTGACTGCACTAAACTAATTTGACGGCAAACTGTTTATCCATTATTTTCCCAATACTAATATTTAACAAAACAGCGTATAAAAATATGCAATAGCATTTCAAAACTTTGTATCTTTGTTTAATCGCATGACTTGTGTGGTTAAGGGGAGGGGAGGGGAGGGGAGTGTAAAGTGGTCCACACCTTTGTTTTGTCTCGATATAGGGCCTTCTTAAGTTCATGTTGTCCGGCTGTTTATGTGGAACTTTGTTCACGTGTGACTGCAACAGGTTGTCGGACCAGCGTGCGCCGCTCTTGAATATCTCAAATCGCTTTCCATCAGTGGCGACACGACAACTCCCCGGAGGGCCAACTCCCCCGAGGGCCAACTCCCTGGGAGTCGCGTCGGCGGACAGCTCCGGGAGGGGGGTGCCAACACCGAGGATTCGTCGCCCACCATCGCATCGTAGACGGCATTCAGAAGAACGTTGGCAGGTGAGGAGCATATTGTGACACCGCACTCCTTGATCTTGACTCTTGAGTATTTTTAACCATGGAATCAGTTTCCACCCCTGTATGAGTAACATTTTAAGTTTTTTATCTACAGCGAAAATAACTGACTTTCACTGTCAATATTGTACAAATATTGTAATTCTGGTGCAGCTATAATCCAACAAATAACTGGAACAGATTTTTTTTTTAAATATTTCTTGACTTGACAATATTTATTGTAAATATTTCAGCGAAAATCTAACAAGCGACTGATGAAAATATTTTTTTTGTAATTGTGCTACAGAATTAATAAAAAGTAATAGCAGACACAATCAGCTACTAGCTGCCTGTCTGTAACTTAATAATAATAATAATAATTTTTGATTTGGTGGATTTTTCTCCGCCCCGAGTATCAGAATAACTATCTGAAATATAAAAGAATTTATAATCTAAATTCATTTTTTCAAATTCAAAAACGGCTTTGTATTCTGTGGAATTCTATTTCCTTGTGAAGTGAGGTTATCACGTTTGTCATTTGCATAGATAATTGCTTCCTTATATAATCCTATATTGAATTATGTGAAAACATTTATTAAACCTAATTGATTTTGAATATTCGCAATAAAAAATCTGAATTTAATTCAGCTAACGCAACATTTATTGATTCTGAGGAGGTCAGCTTGTGATTCATAAAACTGAAGAGCTATTTGGTTAATAGTCAATTTTATGTAGTTATAATACCATTTAAATATTTTTAATACAAGATTTTAAGTGCATATACAAAATTTCATGTCTGTGCTGCCGACCGTTGAGGAGTTCCTTCGTGTGGAGCCAATTTGATGTCATGCTTACCATAAAAATGCATTGTCATTGGGACTGAACCAACCTGTCAAATTTCAACTCCATAGGCAAGTGGTTCTAATTCACTTATCCATAATGATTTCAAATACGAACTAGCTGGCAAATCACTGGTGAAATCCTCTACCACAAAGCATCTTGGAATTATCCTGTCTTCTAATCTCCATTGGGGAACTCATGTTGGTGATGTAGGGAAAAAAGCTCACAGACAATTACGGTTTGTTATGCGAAGTCTCTTAAAGGCGCTGATTTAAAAGCGCGAGCATTGGCTTATAAAACGTTGGTTCGTCCTACCCTCGAATACTGCTCATCAGTATGGGATCCTTACACCCAATGTCTTACAGACGAATTAGAAGCAGTTCAGAGAAAAGCAAGCCGGCATATCTTTAGGCGTTTTAGTCGGTGTGATAGTCCATCTAAATTAATTTCAACTCTTAATTGGGAGCCACTTAGTAGAAGGCGTTTTGAATTCAGGTTAACTAGTTTATATAAGACTGTGACGAATGAACCTGCCTGCTCTCTAAGCCTCCTTATATTGGCCGTAATGAGCATCCTTCCAAGATAAAACCTATCTTGAGAAAACGGAACATTGGGTTCAATTCGTTTCTTTCCAGAACAATTCGGCAGTGGAATACTCTTCATAGGTCAGTATTTGATCAGTTTCCATCTTCCAAGGATGTTTTTAAGCGTAGACTGCGAGTTGTTAAGCATTAATTTTTTTTCCTCACCTACTAAACTCAACAGTATCACCGGAGCTAGCTCCTAAATATTGTAATTACTTAACAATAATAATAAAAAAAAAATTGTAAAAGATGTGCAAATCGAAATGTTTCTTTCGTACTTTGTTGCTAATGAAAAAATAAGGTTTTTCATTATATCGTTTTTACAACAGGTATGAATGATAAGGGTGTGACTGGCTCCTTCGAACAGTGATCTGGGTCTCTCAGCTAGGCCTCCCGGTTCCTCGCCTCGCCTGTCCTATCCTGTCCACAGAAACAATTCCGTTCCGGACTGTGAGTATTTATAAATATCCTAAATTATCTTAGCGTTTCATTCTGCGAATGAAAGCCAAGTCATTACACTGCATTTTAATTATAGTAACTGTCGGATTAATTTTACTGTAAATGGAATTCATTTATCATTAATTACAGTTGCTTAAATAATGACTCTGTTTTTTAGATTCTCCAAACCGTTAAAATTTTGCGAGAAGGGTTAAAATTATTTCGGTTTTTTCTTTTGGTTTTTTACCTAATGTGACCTGGAAATTTTCAAATTTAAAATAACTCCAAACCACCTACTGTACTAAAATCGGATTTTTTAAAAATTTGCCAAGAACTTTACTGAAAAATTATATTAAATGTAAAAAAATGATTTTATAATAAAAAAAAATTATACGACGCATACAAACCTCACCATTTACTACATATTTTGGTCTTGTGATTGTTAAATTTTGAATGTTATTATCCTATATTCAACATTCAGTTTTATGCTAAATATTAAAATAATATACAATATCCAAATATATAAAATCGAGTACCTGGGTTGGCCGATTAGATGAGATCTGTTACCTTTCTAATTAGTTAAGAGTTACCTGTTGTAAGAAAAATTATTTATAAATGATGTTTCATAGATGAGGTGCAATCTATAATATTTAAATATTGGTGACTTGTTGCGACATCTGCTTTGTGGTTTAGTTACCAAAGAGTGGTTTCCAATTTCTTGTCGGCAGTCGAAGAGCAATCTACACTTACTATGTTATATTGAAAGACTGTATAAAAACATTTATCTTTCTTTGTATTTAGATTTAGAAAAATGTTATCGAAGTGGTTTTCGAAATACATTCGAGGTATTAGGAATTAAAAAAAATATATATATTTTTTTCTATCCTAGAACTTACACGTCTAAGATTTTTATAAAGTCGAACTGATTACCTTGTCTACATTCTCTTTTAAAAGAAATTTTATGATCTGTTCAATTTTTAGTTTAACAACGAATAAGGAAATAAAATCTGATATATTGAGGGCGCCCTCAACCTCGTTCGGAGGTCATATCGCCAGGAATCGACCTGAGGAAATCGCCGATGACCATCTCAAGAAGTGTCCCAGCTCGCCGTGTCCACTGTAAGATACCACATTCCTCAGCTGCAACATTGCCCTGCAACAAAACACCGTATAAAGTAAATAGAGTAAAACTATCATTCAATTAGAATTCAACGAATTCAATTAGTTCACTACAATTGAAATTCACGTAACAACAACAAGCAACAACAGAACAAGCAATTAGTTTTTATATTATTATTATTATTACGTTTTTCATTTTTATGCCTATAAGTTTTATTTTATGTTTGAAATACGAGTATGTTAGTTTCAATTAATCGCATATTAATGTGTTTAAAAACACTATTGTCCTTTTAGAAGGTCAATCTATATCGGCAAGTAAACCGGTCGCTTTACGAAGTAAAAAATATATTTTTGAAATAAAACATACTAAAATAATTATATTTCTAAAAAACTTCAATCCTATTCCGCGCAGTCAGTCAGTCAGTACCTGCCTTTGAAGCCCTTGACGGCTCTCTCAAACATCGATACCATTTTTATTAAATTTTTAATTCGTTTTTCTCGTAATTAAAAAACATTTTTCAATTTTTTTCTCTAAATAATTAGTGATTGTTTAATAGATGATCTTCCTGAAAGTATAGCAGTGATTTAGATACACCTATTCATAGTATGTTGTTATTGTGGACTGTCGGCCATCTGTCTTCCGTAGCAGTAACTCGAAATTCTATCCCACTCCTCGCATAAACGGTGAGCAAGTGACGCCTCTTTAATAGCTTTAAAATAAAACATTTAACGGAACAAAAAAAAATTTAAAAACAAAAAAATGTACTCTAAACATTATATAGCGATGCATTTTCTTTTTTTTAATTTTTAAAACTTCAGCAATGTTTAATTAGGTTAACAAAAAAATACGGTCATTTAAAATCAACATAAAGCAACTTAAAAATTTTCGAAAAATATTGTATTTTTTACGCTTTATGTGTTTTACTAACACAAAATATATTATTATTATTATTAGTTTTAGGCAGGCCGTTTATGCTGATAAGCCTAAATCTGCACTTGTATCGTCTCTGATAAACTTGTCCACTTATCACTGCACTTGGTAAGTTATTCCATGCATTCACCACTCTATTTGACATGAAATTCTTCCTCGGATTAGAACTGAAGGCTGTACTTGTGAGTTTTAAATGATGTCCTCGCAAGTGCGAATTTGTATTAATTGTGTATATTGTTTCAAAACTATGAACATCATAATAGTGAGTTAACATCTTGTAGGTCTCAATAAGATCGCCTCTCGCCCGCCTGTGCTTTAATGTTGTCAATCCAAGTGTGTTTAGCCTTTCTTCATATTCCAGATTTTTGAGTTGACTTACCTTTTCTACGAGATCCATGTCTTTAGTGAAATAGGGATTCCATACTTGATAAGCATATTCCAGTATTGATATTATGAATGATTTATAGATCATTAAGAATACGTCCACTGTCAAATTATGGAAAGCCTTCCCTTATTAAGAATAGTAAGGAGTTTGCTTTTTTGGAGATCGAGGTGATGTGCTGTTCCCACTTAAGATCTGACGAGTTGTTACACCGAGATCTTTTTGTGACTGAACTATTTTAAGTTGAGTGTTTCCTATGAAGTAGGGATGTTTTGTGTTTTTTTTTTCCGATATGCAAAATAACACACTTTTCAATGTTCAAGCTTAGTAATCATTCAGATGTCCATAGGGTGATTCTGTTCAAGTTATTTTGTAATTTTTTTTTTTTTTTATTAAGCAAACATGTTGGCCGATGAGTACAAGTCTATGGCCCGAATTCAGAGTCCTTTTGTTCCCCTGCACGTTAGAACTAGCGGTAGTCACTATTCGCACTTTTGGAATTTATATTATTATTCTTTAGTGCTGTTGTTTTTTAATAAATTTGAATAGAAATAATGTGTCTAACAATACATAAAGACACATTTTACCTATTTATATAAGTAACAAGTGTTTGTATGGAAACAGACACTAATCAAAGACTATGTTTTACAATTAAGTGAAATTGTATTCCCAGTGAGTTGTGAACTTTCACCTGAAGATGTGATGCATAATCATTTCCAAAAAGTAGCTTTATAAACAAAATGTAAGATATTAAAATATGTTATATCAACAAAGCAGTTAAATATTATTTAAACAAACTCTCTTTTACAACACTACTATCGTAAAGCTTTATTACTTATTACGATTAGTATACAATGGAAGTTGAAAATCTAAAACTAGCAAATACATTTTTGTTAAATAATTATGAACCGTAAATGAATAATGAAATTATATTGCTAATAAAACATACAAATCATTAATATAACTAATACTATTACGTCATATTCATCTTTATTTGTTGTAAAAAATATATATATACCTGGTTCGTGTTGTGAGTTTCTTCGGTTATGTACCCTGGCATCCACATCAAAAACAGTTGACTGGATATCAAAAAAAAAAACAACCCTTTAGTTAAATTCCAAAAGTGTGCGAAAAGTGACTACCCTAGTTCTAACGTGCGAAGTAAACGCTTGAGGGGAGCAAAACGACTCTGAATTCGGGCCTATAACTTTCCTAACTAGGTAAGAGTTACCTGTTCTAAGGAAGGTTATATATAATTTAAAAAATCTGCCTTAGCTAAGTAGAACAAGGTTTCTAAACATTTTTTTTTATTATTAAATATCCAAGCTGCAAATGTCAATGTGCTTAAATGTCAAAGCTGTGGGGAGCCAATTTTCATCCCGATCACGTTGAGGCGGCCTTAAGGGAAACCCTGAGCGACCTCGGCTTGGCCTACTTAGATCTCTACCTCCTGCATAGTCCGGTTGCATTGAAGGTGAGGAATACTCGTATGCTCTTCATTTTTATATACAGCCAAGTGATCTTCGATATCCTGAGAATATTAAGCAGATGTTGGCGTTGGCTCGGATATAAGTACCTTAAAACAAAGTCCTCATGTTATTACATACTGTAAAATCCTGGAGGTTACTCAGAGGAGGTTCTTTAGATACCGTTATCTGCGTAGGTATGGATATTATCCTGAAATATTTTCCAATATATATCCATCAGCATTTGTATTAGGGATGTTTGGTTTTATCACACTCGAGTTTAGGCGGCAAGTCCATACATTATTCTATTTTTTTAAAAGTTATTCGCGGATTCATCGAGAATCCCGTAATACTAGGAGAAATTGGTTTCTTTGTTCCGGACCGTTTTGCTAGAGCGCGGAAGCACAGGTTATTTAAGCGGTTAGCGTGTCGTACCGACGCATACAAGTATAGTCCGATTGGGATAGCAGTCGAATTATTAAATTCCATTTCCGCGGAGATTGATATTGGGCTATACTTGTGTATACGTCGGTACGACACGCTAACCGCCTAAATAACGTGTGCTTCTGCGCTCTAGTGAAACGGTCCTGAACAAAGAAACCAATCATCCCCAACATTGCCCTTTCCACGGCTCTCTGGTAAATCCTCAGCAGATTGGCACTCGTCTTTGTCAGTGCTACTGTCTCCGAGCCGTATGTAGCACGCAGGACCCATACACCTTTCGCTTCAGGTTGATGGGAATTGTTGGTTTCTTGAGGGAAAATCCTGGTTACTAGTCCTAGCCACTTTTTCTATTTCGCTTTTAACTAGTATTTGTAAATTCCATCAGCACGGCGCAGACATTATCCCCGCCGTGGACGGCAAGACCCAATACCAGGACGTGGACCTCCTGGATACCTGGCGCGCGGTAGAGAAGCTGCACGAAGCCGGGCTGGCCAAGAGCATCGGAGTGTCCAACTTCAACAAGCGCCAAGTGGAACGCGTTCTTGCCGAGGGAACTATCAGGCCGGTTACCAATCAGGTAAAGAGGACGTCACATGTGACCGTCGTCACAATCTGTATAAACAATAATCAGATTTTTCGTTCAGAAAAATGTTTCCCAATTGAAGTTCAAGTTGCAAAAATGCCCTGCTAAGCTAAAAATATCAACATATAGTTAAGATTATTTATAAGCATCCTATAATATTCGTAATGGTTTTCTAGGTGGCACTATTAGGCGCAATTCCGACAGTCTCATTGTTGTTTTTATTATGCGAGGCCGTTCAATACAGGCAAACAACATCTTGCAAGTCTGTAACTAGATGAGTCTTTTTTTTGTGTACGCCTCATTCGATAGTAGTGAGGTAAGCGCCGTTGAATATTCTCAAACGGTAAAATATACCTGGCCGGATTTGACCCGCTGGAGATTCGATTCCGGGACCTCTGGATTTAGAAGCAGCCACTTACACCACTGCGCCACCAGGACGATATAATGTTATGTGATAAATACTAATAAATGTCAACCTAGTGACTATTAAAGACGTTCATTTCCAGGTGGAATGCCATCCGTACCTGGCCCAGAAGATGCTGGGGGCGTACCTGTCGGCTGAGGGCATCGTCCTGACGGCCTACAGCCCGCTGGGCTGTCCCGACAGACCCTGGGCTCAGCCCGGCGATCCGGACCTGCTGCAGGACGAGCAACTCGGAACCATCGCGAAGAAGTAAGCATGCTGATGCACTGTCAGACAATTTTTAGGGCGCCATTACACGATCTAATGACTATTTTTAAAGGTTAACCCATTAATTATAATGCAGTTGTTTTAGATTTCTCAACTCTTTCGAAGAAATTGGTAACTACTACATAATTTTCAAATTAATTTTTTTAAATTAAAACTCAAAAAATATTTACAAAACAGTGCGCCATCTATGAATTCGCAAGATAAGCTCTTCCAAACTGTGAGCATTTAAGATTTTGTGCGATTTGCGTCTAGGCTATTTGCCAACGAAATATTCATACGAAATATGATTATTATTTCGTTGGCAAAAAAATAGCGCCATCTACGTCTCGGAATGATTTTTTGGGTGCCCACTAATTTTATGGTATGAGGTTGAGCTATTTAAAACCACTATAATTACAATCAGTGGTTCCACTAACTAAACGATCACTAATTTACTGAATCGCCGCTAGATGGCGTTGTAACGCTAAAAATTAAAATGAAATTAAATTAAAATTAAACTACTAATTACCGGAAATATCACAACATAATGGCAAAATTATTAATCTAGCTAATTAGTGTAATTTAAAAGTAATTTTAATTTATATAAAACATCTACGCGTTATTTTATGAAAAATAATAAAAATGTATTTAACACAAATAGACACTGGTATACGCACACACACACACACACACTGACGATGCACAAATTAAGTGTCTAATCTATTAAATATATATTTTTTTTAGATTATTTTTACCTTTTACATTTTTTACTACTATAACGAAAGATTAACCGTATTTTTCAGGCACAACAAAACCCCCGCGCAGGTGCTGCTGCGCTACCAGCTGGACCGCGGCCACGCCGTCATCCCCAAGTCCGTCAACAGCGGCAGGATCCAGGAGAACTTCGGCATCTTCGACTTCAAGCTGTCCAGAGATGACGTCGAGTACATCGACGGCTTCGATCGGAACTGGAGAGCGTTGCCCTTCGATTTGTTAGTACCGCCTATCATTTCTCCATAAGCCTCGAAATATCTATATTTTTCTATACATTTTAACAAAAATTTAGACGTCAATATAAACAGTGCTTTATTTTTATAGGGCGTCAGGTTTTATTCCCTGCGCGGTGAGAAAGCAATTGTTGCTTTTTATTTAATTACAGCTTCATTATATAGAAATTAAAAAAACTAACTTTACTATGTTTTAGACCTTTTATTTGCCTTTCAATTACTATTTTTTCTTAAGGCTCTAATATCTCAAATAAGAGAGAAATTCAACTAATAAAGAACTATTTAGCAGTTTATCATTTATTAAATTTCTCAGAAATAGAGTGGAATTTTAAAAGTCTGCCTTTACTATGTTGAAAACCTAAGATCGAGGTATCTAAACATATTTTTTTTATTATTAAATATCGAATGGTTACCAATAGAAAAAACCGTCTAAATGAGTCGAAATTTATGTTTATCCTTTGGCATTGGGTTTGAATCCACACATATAACCATTTTAACGCTTAATTACCCTGGCTCGTCTCTATCTGCAAACTGTTAAATAAGATGGAATGATTTAAGACCACGCGCAAGACAGAAAATACGCATTACTGTGGTTCTTTCCATTTTTTTGTTGACTTATCACAAATTAGGCTTCATAGATGTTTTTTTCTCTGTTTACAGCATCAGGGAGGGCAAGGAATACCCATTCAATGATGAATATTGATGCAACCCGTTTGATCAGAGTTTCGAAACGATGATGAAACTGTCGCCGGGCGGTGGACGTAACGAGTTTCTCCATTTTCCGGTACCCAAGGCCGACTGGATATCAAGTTAAAAGATATTTTCAATTTTCTGATGAGTTGTTATATGGTTATTAAGCCGTTTTAAATAAAACAATACAGTTTATTTAAGTTTTTTATTTAAATAATACCTAATCTAATATATAAAATAATATTGCTTCAAAGCCTTCCACTTGGCAGGCAATCCGGAATAAATGGCTTTGAAGATATCTTGGAGTATGCATATCCAACACTCTACATGGAGGGGAAGGGAGACAGATATATTTCAAAATGGCCGCCCCATACTTGGCATTTACATTAAAAAATGTTGCCGCACGCTTATTTATATGAAAACTCCGGCTTTCAGTGCCTCCACAATCGAAATGGGTCGCGTCGCTCCCAATCTACAGGACCTTCGGGCTACGTGCTTTAAGCAATCGTTTAAATTTCCCGGGACGTAGCTTCGTTTTATTAGAACTGGAAACCTTAAAAATATAATCAGAGTGGATTCAAATTAAAAAACTTTTAAATATGCCACGGCAATTCTTAATTTTATAAGTTGATTTGCTCAAAATTAAACTTAGGTACTTACTTACAAAGATTACCATAAAAATAGTATAACAAAATACTATATTTGTACATAATTTATTGGTAACATTAAAAAAAATCTATGGAACTGTAACTGACTCACTGTCACTGTAACGGGTGAGGTTTTTGTTAAAAGATTTACTACAAGGGCTACTCTATCTTCTCGTAACATAAATACTCCGATGTTCTATATAATATTCAGGACTCCATTGTGTAAGGACTCGGGCCGGTGTGACGACGGCAGACGAGGGTAGGTGAGAGGTCTTATAGCCTGCCAGGTGTGAGTCGTAGCGCTATCGAACGGCGTTACTTTCGCTCGACGCACTTTGAACCGGGGGTCTGATGACGTTGGCAGCGATGCATGGTATTTGAATTCCAGCTCCAACTTTCAGCCCCAACTTAAGCAACGGCATGCCTAATGTCGAAACAATATGGAGCCCTTTACCTTGATTGAAATAATTACGAATATTTGTACCCAGAAATATTTGCATCCAAGGTACTATTATATTAGCGTATGCGATCTAGCATAAGTTTTTTTTAGTGTATCAGGATAAACCAACAAAAAAATAAATAAACGATTTTCTTTTATTTCATCAGTAAGTTTTTTTTCTAAAGGTTTTTCCCTTAAAGGGGGGTTTTTTCCCTCAAAGAATCTGTCATATGTTAAATTAAATTCCCTCCTAAAGGCAAGTAACAGCCCTATGTTAGATCCTGTAGAAGCAGTTGGAGCTGAAGAATCTGGATCGGCTGCAGCAATTCCTTGGCGCAAATTGAGACGCCTTTTAATACCTCTTCTAGGCATTTTTATTTTATTAATGCAGAATTGTATCATTTAATCGTCCGACCGAATATTCGACGATTTTAATGTACTAGACGCGGACCATAGACTGTAAGTTAATTTCCATAAACAAACAATAGTTATGTGCACAAGCAACTCACGACTACTTACTTCTGAGTAGGGATCGATAAAACAAAACGTTTTTTAAGTAAACACGATTTTTTACAGCTGACAATTCATCCATGAAAGTTTTTTATTTACAATCTTTTCATATGAACAATTTAGGTTTCGAAACAATACGAAGGTAGCTAGGTACATATATAAATCATCGAAAATGTCACGGGCCAATAAATGGCTATACAAATACGAAAATGTTATTTTCAATAATACAAAAAGTATGTAGGAATGATAATACAATATTAAAAAAGAGTTTACAAATTTATGACAACCAAAACAAACTAATAATCAACAATAAGAAAGTAGACCATAGAATAAATAAAAATTACAATACAATCGAAATATTAAACTGGCAAAAAATAAAAAACAAAGAAACAATAAGAGAATTATTTGAATTCATTCAAATTGTAAATAGTTTGTTTAATAATATTCATTTTGAATGTAATGCAATCATGAATTTCCTTTAGATTTACAGGCAACATATTGAAATATATTAAACTTAAGTATTCCCAATTGTTTCGGAACTTAGATCTATGGGCTGGTACTGATTGAACATAATTAAACTGTGGGTTTTTGAATTTTGCTTATTGGCAAAAAAGAGACATGGCCAAATCTTGTCAAAATGCCTAATTTTTTAAAATGAGGCTTACATGACTCTCCGATTTAGAGCTAACATTGCTCTAACAGCCTTTTTTTTGGAGTACGAAAATGTCAGATATGTATGGAGCAGTTCCCCAGGCGAGTATACCATACCTTAGATGTGACTCTTTGAGCGAATAATATACTGATAGTACGGATTCATGATCCGCGAAATTCTTTATCTTAGACAAGGCATATATGGCTTATAGCTTATACAGGTCCCAAATGCTATGTATATGCCTAGAAATTTAGCATCATTTTTTACTTCTAAACTCACAAACAGTTTGAGAGACTGTTGATACATAGAAGGTGGGTAAACTTTTGATTAATTAGAAGTGACATCGCGAAGCTATAACTACACCTTTCTCACAATTATTGGAACCCCTCTCTCCCCGCTGCGTTTCAATTATTTTGCGAGGGTAGTTGATTAATAAAACATATTTTTCATTTATGATTTCGTATTGAACGTAGGTATTTAAAAACAACTGTTTGTGATTAAATTGCGCCAAATTACAATATTCGTCGTATCTCTAGAAAAAAATCAAAAACGCGCCGCGCATAATTACATCGCTACTGAAGACCGCATAATTACACCGCTGACCACAGACAACTTCATTTCGGTCCGAACCTCGGCGCTCGGCGGACGCGCGCTTAAAACAGTTTAATATTTAATACACCTGAAAAAATATAAATATGAATAAACAGATTTATGTCACGTTAAATAATGGACAAAAAATGCCCGCATTTGGCCTCGGAACATGGAAGGTAGGAATATATTTAATTTTAGACCGCGGTACCAAATCGGGGACAAGACAATTCTTACAGTAACACTAAAGTTATTTTTCTGTTATTATAGGAGTAATTCATAAACGGTTAGTTAGGGCGATCGAGTGAGAGTACAGCAGTTATAATGAAAAAAATCTACCACTGGACAGGTAGATTTTTAGAACGAATTGTCATTCTTTGCAAAAATATAATACGATTATTACACGTTTAGAAACTGCAAAAAATCTTATGATTAGGGTATATGTGCAGGGATGGAAATCCAACAAATTTTATACATTATTTTTCCAATGGAAAAATAATTTATAAAACTACATAAAAATTATTATGTAAGTGTAAAATTTAAATCAGTTATATTTTATTAACAGCAAATCGCCCGAAGAAATAAAAATACTTTTTGACAAAATTGAACAATTCATAATGGTTTTTTAATGTAAAAAATTTGGAAAAAAATAAATACTTATGTAAAACTCAGCTGAATATACTAATAAAAAATACTGCAAACAAAACCGGTGATATAATAATCATGGTTTTAATTGCAGTTAATATGTTAATATAAACAAATATTATTAGGTCGAATAAGATTGAATTAAATAACTGTTACTTAAATATAATACTTATTTTCTAGATTTTTTTGCGTTAATATGAAAATGCACGAATAATATTATTCCATATTTCGCCGTTGACCGTACTCTTAAATAAATTGCTGAAAATGAATGCTACTTGCACAGTAATAAATGCTTAAAACTATTCATACAATAATCTAAAAACGTGTTGATATAAAATCATTATTATTTTGTTGTGAACGGCAAACATTTGAAAAAAAAAACCATCTTATTAGCTAGTTAAATACATTTCTGTAAATGTAAGTGTTAAATACATTTTACAAATGATAAAGAGAGGTTAATAATTAAAAAAACTCGCGTTTAGTTATATATTTAATTCTATGCGCGATATTTAAAGAATATTCCCCGCATAATGTCGAACTAGGGCAATCGGTTTATGATAAAAACGTTTAAAATTTTTCTTGTTACCATACAGCTACTTATGGTTATGTTCAACTCATGCAATCGAGCTGTTTTGATTGTTTATTAATATTATATTACATATCTTTATTATATTATTTAATTATATTTATACATCCAAAAGTAGTATTCTATATCTATATTATATAAAAGAAAGTCGGGTTAGTTAGTAATACCTAAATTCCTCTTTTTAATTTTTAAAACATGTACTTATGTTTATATTTTCTATATTTCTCAATTACGTGTGTGTGTGTGGGTGTGTATATTTGTTCCGTAGTTAATTTTTATATTTTCACAGGGTTTTGCGCTGGTCTCTTGTATGCTCACTGTAACACTTCATATATAACCTTCCTTAGAATAGGTAACTCTTACCTAGTTAGGAAGGTTATAGACTTTTACTCATCGGTAAAGCATTATTAAAAAAAAAAAGTAATTAATAAGGTTAAAGAAAAAACAGAGAAAAAAAAGAACATAGAAGGAGATAAGTTTATACTAATAAAAAGTACAGAGCGTAGTGTATTTTAAAATTTTAGCATGAGAGAAAAAGTATTTATGATGGCGCACGGTGGCAATGACAGAGAGGGACTGAGAGAAATGTAATAATATATAAAAAACAAAAGGAAAGAGAAAAAACCTATATTTGTAAGTAGTATTAGTGTATGATTACACTAATGTCGAAGACTAAATGTTAAAAAACAAAACATTTTCAGACACTGCAGACATTTTTGTAGAGCTACTATTATTTACTATATTAATTTGAAGTACCTACCACTCTTATGCTTAAGGCTGACTAAAGCATAGGAGGGGTAGGTAAGCCATGTAATGGCATCTTTTTTTCAGCGGCATGCGACTGAAAAAAGCGGCCATTATTCTAACGGTGTTTTTTTTAGAAGCGTGGTTTTCAAGAAGAGATAAAACGCATATAATTTGATGTTATGGCTAAGAATTTAGTTTTATTATAAAGATAAGGGTTTGCCATTATGTTTTAAAAATGATTTCGGGTAAGTGGCCGCCGCGGCTGACTCGAACAAATTCCAGCCGAGAGGCCCAATTTTCAACCACTTTTTGCAGCAAGTTGGGCCGTATGTCAGCAATAACGCGCCGAATATTATTATCTATGATTCAATACTTACTAACCCGAATAATATAACAACAAAATGTAGCTAGAGAGCCTTATAATTTATATTTTCTTTTAAAATACCCTTAAAAGCAACCCTTCCACACGATAAAAATAAACTTTTTTTTATGGGGCCCAACTCGTCCTCGTTCATGTCATGCTTATATACAAAAGTGAAGAATGATATAGCTATGTATGCGTACCAATTGTATATAATTGTATACTGTAGAGTCGTACCTACGCGAAGTGGCCATTCAAGGAAATTGGCTCATTTGTGCACACATTATAATTTATAACCCGTATAACAATAATTATTAATTAAAGAATATCCAGTAGTTTTTTTTAATGTTTTTATCATTAGGACAAAAATATATTTTACATTATAAATGTTTAAATTTAACATAGTTCGTAAAGAACGATTTTAAAATTAAACAATCGTTGAATACTATTTATTATAATGATATAATGGTATTATTTGATTCTCAACACGAGTGTTAGATAATAAAAACAATAAATAACATTAAATAATATATAAAAATCGCATATCTTTAACACCAAAGATATGAATCAATATTACTAAATCAATGCCGGCGAAATCAGCGCTCGCCGCTCGCCTGTGCGCAACTGTCATGCGGATGCCAACCAGGTGTTGCCCGCTAAAACAGACATCGTTGAACATATTTCCTAATAATATTAAAAATAAATACATATACTAATAAATAACATAGATTGATAACGGCATATTAAAAATAGTTGACTATAATTTAGCGCACTCCTTTTAGGACGTTGATCTATATCGACAGTCAAATATTAATCAGCAAAAAATATTTCTCAATTACGCGAAGAACGACTTAAAAAAAAAAATAGAAATCGTAATGTTTGAAAGCACGGTTGAACGCATGTTTTTTTAATAATATAATTACTTAAACATGATTTTTTTCACGAGACCGTTTTAGTTATCGATATAGATCAACCTAAAAGGAGAACATTCCGTGTAAGTTTATACTAATCAGTAATGCGCCAACATTACTGCATTCTGATGCTATTGCAGAACAGGTTTGCCCGGTGCACGAGTTTTTGTGAAGGCAGATTAGTTTTAACCTAACCTAAGATTGTAAACAGCTACTTATTGAATTAATTACTATCATGAATTGAAAAAGATGTTGTTCGGTATAAACCAATGAAAAAAATAACTAAATATTAGTATTATATTTACTTCAAATCAAAGGTTTTATTGAAATAACTACATATTTGATGTGTTTTTTTCGCAGTCGCAAACGGGCGAGGTCGCGCAGGCCGTCAAGGTCGCGATTGATATCGGCTACCGGCACGTCGACTGCGCGTCGATGTATAGGAACGAGAACGAGGTGGGGGAAGCGATCAGCGCTAAGATCGAGGAGGGGGTGGTCAAGCGGTAATCATTACTATTGGGTCATTTAATTATCATCACAACGCAATAATTATCATCAAACTTATCTCTCTGATTTCTCGGTAATTTCTCGGTAATTATGTCATTAAATCACTTCTTCTTCGTCTAAAAAATGGCAATTAGCCCTAAGTTTAGGCCGTGTGCCGGATAACACATTTTACTTTTTAGAATTAATAATATAACAACGAAGAACCAAACATAACGGGTGGGAAATAAGAAAAAAAAACAACGCAATAAAAAAAAATTAAATTGAAAACTGGTTTAGACAGATGAATTTTAAAATAACTTTCTATCTCTTTGAGCGTTTTGTATTTTTAAAATGTCATCGCAGCCAGTGAGTGATTGTTTGAAAGCCGATATAAAAGCACATTGAAAAAGAGGTTTTAGTTAGATTTCATTAGGAAAGCTACCTATTGCAATGGGTGCCATGTCATGACTTTGGGACAATTTCGACATATCTTCGCGTTTCACATCCCCTCTACCTTATATCACTTGTTTATGGACACGATAACTGCCGTAATTCTACACCAATCACTTTGAAATTGATACATAACATTTAAAGGGCACAAGTCCTCGGTCAAGTTCAGACCGGGGGGGGGGGGGGGGAATAGGGAAGATTTTCAAAAAAGGAAATTTTGCTATAACTTTCTTAGTATACAAGATATCGAATTAACTTAAATTTTATATTATTCATCAGATATGAACCTAAAATTCATCTCAGTATTTTTTTTTTTGATACCACAGCAATAAATCAGTTTTAAATGATAATTGTATGTCTCTAATTTTTATTTGTAGGTAGGTATACGCACTCTCGCTACGGGGCGGCGAGTTGGGGTTGGTGAGGTGCCGCGCGGGGAGAGAATCGCGCGGCAGCTCGCTCAATGCTTGATGCAAGTTCGTATAATACATCGATACCTTGATCCAATGAAATCTACCTCCGCCTTCCGGCGTACCGAAAGGGATTTATTTACCTCTAACTCAAAATGTATTTAATCAAAAGTATGTCTAAATACATTTTTTATGGGTGTTTATTCAACAAATTTTGTGTGTGGATTTTTATTATTATTATTTTTCACATCTTTGAATCGGGTAAAACTCATAATAACTTTTCTATGAAAATAGAGGATGTTATTTAACAGATATAAAATATTATAGGTTTTTTTCATCGCTTGGGTTTATAAAAAAATAACATATAAGGCCAATTTTACAAAAAATACATAATTAGTCTGACTACTGGCATCTCTAATTAACACAGCTATATTTAAATGAACAAATGAACTAAATTTACAGTACTGGTATTTTGAAATAATGAAACAAAGAAAATTATACGCGTTAAAAAGTAAGTATGTGTAGGTGTTTTAATGTGAAAATGTATTAGTGTGTGAATATAAGAGAGTGTTAACGTGTATACATAGAGTGGTAATTGCATAAATGATGATAAAAATACAGGAAAAAAATAAATAAAATAAAATAAGAAAAAAAATGTATTATTTATATTATGTATTGAATTATAACTTACAATGCGACCAATTTACCAACCAACGTGCTAATTATCAATACCGAATGCAACCATCAATTTATTACCAACCAACCAACCACCAAATCACTTACCTATTACAATTTATTATATGTAGAGTTTTTAGAAATAACCTAACTAAGCAATTTTGAACAGATTTGGGATTACCGAATTACCATAATTGCATTGATTTTATGACTGCAATTTGAACTTGAACTTGAAACTTGATTGAATGCAATACACGGTCTGTGCTTATAATATTCTCATTATTTATGAAACAAAAATGTCTTATCTGAAAAAAAAACTACATAAATTCCTCACCTCTCATTTTAGTTTGATAGCCCAATTTATGAAACATGTTGTATGATATATATAACTGAAACTATAGAAACTTAAGTTGAGCAAAAAAGTGCATACCTTCTGTTTCAGAGAGGACTTGTTTATAACGTCGAAGCTGTGGGGGACCAATTTTCATCCCGATCACGTTGAGGCGGCCTTAAGGAAAACCCTGAGCGACCTCGGCTTGGCCTACTTAGATCTCTACCTCCTGCATAATCCGGTTGCATTGAAGGTGAGGAATACTCGTATGCTCTTCATTTTTATATACAACCAAGTGATCTTTCGACATCCTCGGATATCACTTTGCACCTTTTCATTTCAGCACGGCGCAGACAATTTCCCCGCCGTGGACGGCAAGACCCAATACCAGGACGTGGACCTCCTGGATACCTGGCGCGCGGTAGAGAAGCTGCACGAAGCCGGGCTGGCCAAGAGCATCGGAGTGTCCAACTTCAACAAGCGCCAAGTGGAACGCGTTCTTGCCGAGGGAACTATCAGGCCGGTTACTAACCAGGTAACGATGTATTGATTAGCTGCTCATGCCGTCTCTCTCATAAACCTTCCCATTAAACCCTCTTCCTTCGTTTGATCTTATCTTACTGATCTGAGTATCCGCCAATATAATATTTAAATATTAGATTTGTAAAACAATAATAACGACCCTATAAGCTGTAGAAGTTAACTTATGGTGCTGTAACGGAGGATGGGGATCTTACGTGTGATAAGGATGGAGATAGGGGTAAGATCAGGGTCACTAAGTAGTTTATTACGGTTACAGTTTCTGACTCAGTAGGAATACAAATAGAAATTAATAAATGACCGGTAATAGCTTCGACTCGTTATAAGGTAAAGACCTGTATGTTAGTTTGACTACCTAGGATGGTGCCTAGTCCGGGAGCGCGGTGAGTAAAGACTGAAGGCTGAAAAGTACTGTCTTCGGTTATGAAAATTAAACCGTGAGAATGGAATTTATAATAAATGCGCGTAACTTTCAAATAAGTCTAGTTGCCTTTGACGTCAATAGAAAACTTCCAGTTAAATTGAAAATGGTTACGTTACCAACTCATGGTGGAGACATGGTGCAATAGATTGCTCAATCAGATCCTTAAAGTAGCCGGAATTGAACTAAGAGGAGAATGATATTCTCACGGACGCCTCTTCGTATTAAAAAAATGAGGTGAAAACGACTACCTAATTCTTTATTCTTTATTGAGAGAAATCAACAGTCTTACAAACAATTCATATTAATTAATGTTATGTTTAAATTCTTAAAAAGTATTTGTAAAACTAATCAAAGATGTCTACTGTTAATATAACACTAAAAACTAGGATAGAAACTAAACATGTATAGTTAAATTATGCTTTTAACTCTTAATCATATCAAAATGCTGACATGGTTTTTATTCACATGATATATGGAATAACAAATCGGTTAAGTATGTTTCTTTCAATAATTAAAAGAATATTCCGTACGAAGCCATTGGGGAGTGCTAGTGACTATTAAAGACATTTCCAGGTGGAATGCCATCCGTACCTGGCCCAGAAGATGCTGGGGGCGTACCTGTCGGCTGAGGGCATCGTCCTCACGGCCTACAGCCCGCTGGGCTGCCCCGACAGACCCTGGGCTCAGCCCGGCGATCCGGACCTCCTGCAGGACGAGCAACTCGGAACCATCGCGAAGAAGTAAGCATGCTGATGCACTGACACACAATTTTCAAGGTTCACTTAAGCGTTAATTTATTAAACTAAAATTGTGAATGTTTAAATGTTGTAGGATTTAATTGCATTCACTTTGTTTCTTTCAGGTATCTAAATTGAAAACTAAACCGGTCCCATTTTTTAAAGATAAATGACTAAATAAATGACTAATTTTTGGTGGATGCATGGACACAGATTTTTTCTTTTTTTTCCAGGCACACCAAAACCCCCGCGCAGGTGCTGCTGCGCTACCAGCTGGACCGCGGCCACGCCGTCATCCCCAAGTCCGTCAACAGGAGCAGGATTCAGGAGAACTTCGGCATCTTCGACTTCAAGCTGTCCAGAGATGACGTCGAATACATCGACGGCTTCGATCGGAACTGGAGAGCGTTGCCCTACGATTTGTAAGTACCCCCTGTAATTTCTCCATACAAACGCCGTGGTGTTATTTGTATATAAGGAAGAAAAAAAAAAAATAGTAAATATCGTTTTATACCATTCTTTTTTAATAATATTCCAAGAATTTTACAGAAAATTAAAAAAACTAATTTTAAAATATACGAAATCTTCGACAATACTCTATGTAATTATTTCCAGATAAACGAACTCAGTTATATAATTATATATTTCTTTATTTACAGCTATGCTTATAATCAAAAAGGGGTTGCATGTAGCAGCTTACATATACCGCGTTTGACCTAATTCCTACCCCCAGTCGGCACATTGAATACCCGCGTTTTACTTACTGATAGCGCGCGCATATCAGAGTGGGTACCGCCTGTACTAAGTACTTGCCACTCGACCTATATATTTACTAATAATATATAAAACCCAAACATTAACATATAAAACGGTACATATATAAGATTATTATATTTATCTTCTAAAGGACGTGTAAAACATTAATTAATAAATTAAAGAATACAATTTCATAATTTGTAAATTAAAATCAATCACACTCGTATCTCTTTTGCGCATGTTTTGTTGCGCCCCTTTTTGCATAATTGATCTCCACGAAAATCCTCTCATTTCAACGGGATAATATACAGCCAATGAAGTCAGAAGGTTCATCTGATGAGTAGCATCGGAGACTACCTAACCTAACCTGGCATGGCACCATCCAAAGATTTCTCTCTGTCATGGTCATGGTTTCCGATAGAATAATAACATTCAAATTTAGTAAACAATCATAAGACCAAAATATGTAGTAAATGGTGAGGTTTGTATGTGTCGTATAATTACACCTTTACCTCAAATATCCTTGGCCTTTCCATAAATTCATTTCCCCCCTCCCCCTCTAATGTAAGTGTCAAGCAGTGCTAAATGGTCTGTCGTAGCACCAACATCTCACTCCTAGCATTTGCAAAAGCTAGCAAAAAACGTGTGGATTCGTGCGAGGCATCAGCGTCCTCCGCAACCTCTAAAGACAGTTGCAGAGGCACCTGAATTCCACAATCCATCACCTTTAGGTAAGTCATTTGCGATTCATTTATGAATTTCGCCGCATTTCCTACATTATTGTTGGTCCTTCGAGCCGGATTTTCAATTTCCGGTCCTTCATTTGCCAATTAAACGGTTAAATTACTTCGTTTTGTTAAATTAGTTTTGAAATCAAGTCGTTTTTTAGTAGAAAACGTAAAAGTTTACCTCATTTTGTGTGGGTGTAGAAAAATATTTCTTTAGCGTGTGGGTATATTTGTTCAAATTGATATTCCAGTTGACATGTTAAAACAATCATTTGTTACATGGTTATATACACTCATGTGTAAATGGTGAAAACCTATAAAAGCCGTTATTTTCCATAATTTTATGAAAGCATTGAGAAAATGCAACAAGTGAGGCATAGTTGATTTTATATAGATTTTAATTTATATATATTAGTTCTTTCATAAGTAAAAATGATTTAAACAGCACGCACAAGAGAGACCAGATTGTGTTAACGACTTAGCACTCGAATGACGTATTTTTAATGAGATTTGTAATAGTATCATTTACAAGGAAATAATAAAATGTATGTTTTTTCCCTGTTTACAGCATCAGGGAGGGCAAGGAATACCCATTCAATGATGAATATTGATGTAACCCGTACGATGATGGAACTGTCGCCGCGCGGTGGACGCAACGAGGTTTCCCCATTTTCCGGCACCCAGGGCCGACTGAATATTTACTATTAAAAGGATATTTTTAATCCTTTAAATCGTTTTAAAGCTGTTTTAAATTACACAATATTGTTTATCTGTGATTTTTTTTTTAAATACCAACTAAGTCTTCCGCTTCTCGCAATTTGGCAGGTAATCCGGAATAAATCCCTCCTAAGATATCTTGGAGTATCCAAGACTCTAATTGCCTCGGAGTATTGTGAATTTTATCCTTTTTTTAATCACTAGATGCATTATTAAAAGTTATCTGTTTTCTTTCATTTAAATAACTTTGAATCAATTTCAGACCTCTATACTGAAATTTCCAAGGTTTTTCATCAGAATTGGGTGTGAGATGAAATCAAAAGCCTTTTCTAGGTCTAGAAATATGCTTTTGACCACGCCACGCCGGCGGCCCAAACGTCGCGTTTGCACGGCGACACATATATGCGTCAGAGCGAGAAAGTTTGATTATTTCTGCCAACGAAACCGTATGATTAATTGACCTGACGTTTGCACCATTGAAATGGCAACGAGCCAATCAGTACTTCAGATTTTATTCAAGTCAATGCATAAAATAAATAAAACTTGAATAAAATCTGAAGGACTGACTTCAGATTTTATTCAAGTCAATGCAGTGTCTAAAACTATTTTTAAATTTGTATTGACGCACTTGTCCCGCACTTGTGCCACAATTTTTTTTAACGTATTTTTTTTTTCGACAACTGTACACTTTTTGGAAGAGTTATAAATGGCAGTGTATAGAGTATAGTGTATATATCTAAAGTATATTTCAAAATATAACCAATAAAATGTAATATTTGCTAAAACTTGTCAAAATAGTGAAAAATTGTCTGGCCAACAGGAAAAAAATCGATGTTTTTTTTTTTAATCAAATTAAGAGATTAAAAAAAAACAAAATGATATTTTATAATAGAGAATTTCATGGTGAATCTGGTGATACCAGACTTGTAAAGATTGAACGACTCATGCCTGCACTATGGATTTTATAGTAGATGAGTGAATTTTTAAATTTTCCTTAGAATTTAATTAGTCCTCAAGCCCTTTACGATCATGCTTAACCTTAACGGGTTAACCATCATTTCTAACATGTTCTGACAGATCAGCTATAGTATTATGGGTATCGAGTTCGTTTCGAAAACCATATTGTTTATCATAAAATAAATAAATAATAATAAATTAAATAATAGTTCCAAATAATAACTTGTTCGGTTTTTAATGGCTTTTAATAGCAGTTTGACATGGTTTTTTCTGGTTTTTTTTTAGATGCTGGGAATACTCATAGTTTTATACAAAATTAATATCTACGGCGACTATAGCGACGCTGCTTTTGTTAGGATATATTTTTTTAAGTAGATTTTTTAAGTATTTTAATAATTTTTACGGAATTTAACACGACTTAAAAGTTTTGATTTACACTGCGTTTTGTGTGTCTTAGTTACTAAAAAATAGTATTTAGTGTTTTATTATGCCAGTATTACGCTGAAATTGGTTCGAAAATGTAAAATAATAATAATAAAAAAAATCATGGATATTTTTATTTGTAAAAATACTAGTTATAAACCTTGATCATGGAATGTATTGACAATTTAATGACACATAGTTCGTAAAATTGCTCATATTATGCAAACATATGAATTATAGCAAACGTTTTAGAAGGTGGTGCTAAACAGGGCACCGGCTAACGGATTGTACGATGTTTATTGGAACGTTCCGAATATTATCTGGAACTGCGAGTTGATTTTATTTTAAATCTGCCAAATTTACCTTCTCTTCATGCCTCTACTTTTGAGCAAACAATGCCGTAGCTATCAACTTAATTCGCGAACGGAAACAGTTGAAATGACTTATTGTGAACAGACATTCATCTTTATTTAGTTGCTTGACAAAAAACTTTAGTATGTTTTTATTCTGACAGTATTAAATTAGCACTAAATATTAAACAGTACGTCTTAATGCGATTTGTCAAATTTGTAGCGACTATACAGCGTGTTCCGAGACCGTTCCCAATAAAAAAATCCAGCTAATTGGACCTGCGATATCAAACAAATTTGTAAACTTTACGCGATAATATAAAACGGCTTCTTGTCGTGATTTCGGTCGCTAGTGAGGCCGCACCGGTAAAAAGCGAATTTACACGAGCGCTTTGATAAAACTAATAAACATGGGACACCCTCAAGTATGGTCTCATTACACCCTGTATAGATAAACTGACGGGCTATTTGAAAGACGGTCAAGTATATATTCAATTTGATCAGAAAAAAAATGTCTTAATACAAAACTTAAGTTTAAATTTACTCGGAGATATTTAGGTCTAGATCGTGTAGACGGACGGGTCGTAGCCCCACTTGGTGACCAGGCGGTCTATCCAGGTCCTGTAGATGCCGACCCTCGCGTACACGGCCGGCACGTTCTTCTGGCCGCAGCCGATGCCCCAGGACACGATGCCCGCCTGGTAGAACCGGCGCGGGCTCTGCGACGCTTTGGACGGGCACACGAGGGGTGCTCCGCCGTCGCCCTGGAACACATCAAAGACAAATTCCATTAAAATGCCATAGAATCAAAGACAATAAGAAAAAAAAAACAAGGAAAAAATAATAACAATTTTGATACTGAATAAGATATAGGCTTATCAGCTATGCTGCCTGCCTATTACAAATTAATAATAATAATAATAAAATAGGTAGGTATCCAACGTGAAAAAGTCGATAAAACCGACTTAAAAAAAAAAATTCTAATACAGAATTTCACGGTGAACCAGATGACATCAAATTGTGGCAATTGGAAGTCCCAGGCCACCAAAGAAACTGGTTAGTTACATTCAAATTTAAATTTCATAGGCATTGCGGGGATTTAAGGCAAACGACACACGCTAATGACGCAATGGAAGAAAACAATGGCTATAGAGGTACCTGACACGTGTCCAGGCCCTGCTTGCCGCCCGCGCAGACGAACGTGTCGCTGAGCCTGTATTTGGCCGTGAGCCTCGTCTGCTGCAGCAGCAGCTGGCAGAGCTTCCTCTCCATGCAGTCGAGGGGCACCTTCTTCATGATCACCGCATAAGCGCCTCCCTTGCCTGGAGTGAAATTAATATAATCACGCTATAAAAAGGGATCCGAAACGAACCTAACTAAAAAATAACTATAAGCAGTTTATCATTTATTAAATTTCTCAGAAGTGGGATTAAATTTTTAAAATCTGCCTTTACTATGTTGAATACCTAAGATCGAGGTATCTAAACATATTTTTTTTATTATTAAATAACCAATGGTTGCCAAATGCCAGCCATAAAAAATGTCTAAAGAGTTGTGGGGGTCACAGGGTCACGTACGTCCACGCCCTGGTTGCTAGCATCAGCAGCGCGCGATGTCACGCCACATCGCATCAAGTCAGCAGGTCGAGCATGACGTCAAACGGCCGCGCCTAATGCATCACGTCCGAGGTAGAGGGTTTCCCCTCCAGCGCAGACCATAAGAGCGGAGGTCGCCCCAACCACGGTGCCTATTCCATCCAAGTCTCGCGCCGTGAATACCTGCTCGCCTGGCGGACGTCACGCGTGCCCGAGCGCGCACATTATGGAGTCAGACGCTATATATTAATTATCGTAGATCTATTGTAACGAGTATAACATTGGAGTGAATTATAATAAATCGAATTAACCTAACCTCTTCATACCGCATCATTATTGCCCGTTACATTCTGGTGACCCCGACGTGATCACGACAGAGTCATAATTAATGTTTATCCTTTGTCTATGCCTTAAGTTTGATTTTATGACTAAAATCGTTAAAACTGTCCTACTCGATTTTGACATATTCTTTTGCTCGCTGTGCTTTTTCGGCTATAAAATAACTGCGCGACTCGTCACCGCGGCTATTCGTTGCGCTGGAATAATAGGGTGATTTGAAGAAAGTGCAGAACGCACCGAAGACGTCCTTGCCCCAACCCGACGCGTAGCAGCCCTTGGATTCGTCGTCGTTCGTGCCCTGCGGAGGCAGGCAGATCAGGTTGATGTGCTGGTCCAGCTCGATGGGGTCGCTGAGGCGCACCAGCGCTATGTCGTTATAGAGGGTCTTCGGCCTGTAACCTGAATTATAAAAGCAAAAAAAATATTAGCCGACGTGGTAGTGATATACAGCTGAAAAACCCTTTGAATAGGTTCTGACCTATCCAAACGACCCACATTACAATATTGGCTCGTGGGAAACTACCCGACATTCGCTGTCGTCAATACATTTGTAGATATGCCACGCCACGTGGAGTTGGAGTGTCAGTTGACCGTACTTTAAACATTGGTATTTTCTTTGGGATTTTTTTTTTATAAATCTATCTTTCTATCTATCTAACCCACGAACATAGCGCTACTGCGATAGACCCACAACTCGACCTTAGCCTGTACTCGCGTGGTTACTGGTTAGTGGGTCTCCCGTTTTTCCTTAGACTCTTATTGACGGAGGTGTGCTTACAGCTATACTGACTTCAAGGAGGCTCTTGCCGAAAGCGCTTTTCTCTGTATTGCATAAATCCAACTACGCATTTATAGTTTTATTCTCCCAATTCATGCATTCAGTCAATACTGATTCATTGAAGACGTAGTTTTGAAGGTATTTTTCATCCGAAAATCTATTTTTGTTGTCCTTGTAATCTCCGTGAAATTTGCAATGCACTTAACTAATTTTGTTTTTTTTATATATATATATATAATAATTATATATTTATAAATAATCTCCAAAGTTGGATATAAGAAGGGCAGCTTGGCCAAAAGGTTGGCTTTCGACAGTCGACAGCTTTGATAAAATACGGGCTCCGTCTAAAAGATAGAGTAAAAATTTAACTTTTTAATTATATGTAAGCCCATCACGTAAGTGCTATCGTGGTGGGCTTACATAGGACAATGGGATAATGAAGAACCCAACTTCGAAAATGAAGCAATTGTATGGTTTACCGATGGCTCCAAGAACGGAAACAATATAGGATCAGGCATATGTGGGGCGATACCCAGACTCCGGAAATCGATCAACCAGGTAAGCTATATGCCATCATTGAAACTGCGCATGAAAGCATCGAACGATCCTATATAAATAAAAGCATTTACATACTTTCAGACAGCCAAGCAGCTCTGAAGGCCATCTACTCTAATGCTATCAAGACAAAGCTAGTGCTAAACTGTGTACAAATACTCAATATCCTTGCTACACACAACAGGGTCACACGTATGTAGGTACCAGGCCACTCAGCCATTGATGACAATGAAAAAGCGAAAAAGACGAACTGCCCAAGAAAGGGGCTAGCATGACTATGATAGGCCTGGAGCCGGCCTGCAGCATAGCTAAAAGCACTACCAGCAGACTGCTAAAAATCTGGGCTTGGAAACAAAGCCAAAAATACTGGCAAGAACTGCCCGGACAAAAGCAAGCCAAAGAACTCATAGTAGGATTCTCGCAAAAGACTCTCGGAGCTATTGAAGTTAAGCCGAAATCAACTAAGGAGATTAGGACCAGAACCTTAACAGGCCACTGCAATAAGCATCTGCACAAATTAAGCCTATCGACCGACGGCAGGTGCCGACTTAGCCCAGAAACCCTTATACACCTACTGGGTGAATGTGCGCCCCTCATCTACAAAAGGTACCATCTTCTAAGCAACCATCTCCTCTAGCTAGAAGAGATTAGAACCATCGCACCCAAAAAGATACTTAACTTTATCTACAGTACGAGACTAGAGGGTACATAACATAACATAAGTACTATCGTGGGTTCCACTGGAGATAGGACTCACCCTCGTGAATGACGATCTGAGTTACGCCCTTCTCGACGAACGGCAGTCGTTCCTTCTCCGTCTGCGTGTCCCATTCCCCGGCGCGGGCTTTCAGCACATCGGGTTGCGACACATAGCTGTAGAAGTATTGTTAATGGCGTGCTCATACAACTTGTTTTTTTATTTTTTTATTATAATCAATTCAATCAATAAAGGAAGTGTAGAGTGCGTGACCATGGACCTGGTCGATTCCCTCGGAAACTAGTTCAGTATGCTAGAATTCTCTCTCAAAAATTTTCACTTTTCCGGAGCGTGTGGCTCGAAAACGGTTGGGAGTTTGAAATAAGTGTCTTAGGTAAAAGTTGTAGATAATTTTATGAGCTTTCATTTAATATTTAAATATTCTTCCCTGGGATGCACAGTTTTCAAAATATAAGTGAAAAACTACAAAGCGAGACCTTCTTTGTGCCCCCCTCTCTTAGATATTAGGGATAGTATGTTCACTACCTGAGCACACTGAACAAGTTTCTGGGGGAATCGCTTAGGTCCATGATCGCGCACTCTACACCCCCCTTTTGGGCCTTTCGTTGACTGTTGAAATACCAGTCATTTATTGTTACTTTTGGAGTAACGTAGCCGCCCTGACTCGGTTAGGAAACCCTGTTCTAAGAAAGGCCACAATTCAGAAAATAATTCATGCCCATAGCATAATAGTTTATTAATTTTATCAAAGCGACTTTATAAACTTTTGGATTATTTTCACGAATTATCCCCCTGATCTGGGGTTTTTTTTTTAGGATAAAACAAGCCTAAAACAATAATGACATCATATTTATGGCTAAAAAAATGAGATCTTTCAGATTTTTTAACAGATGTGAACACATGATAAATTTCCAGTTACAGCAGAAGGAATTACAGTAAAAAAAACCCTCTTTTAATGCGATTTCGCCCACGGAACGCTTTCGACAGTTAGGCAAGCGCGCTCGTCCACTACCAAGAGGGATACTCACTCGTCGACGCAGTGGGCCGCCGTGAGCACCACGTTGGGGTGGATGAGGGACCCGACGCAGATGTTGTCGTTGTCCGCCACCAGCAGCAGGGCGACGGTCCAAGGGAATTCGCCGAAGAGGGCTTCGCGACCCTGCGGACGAAGGTTAAACACAATACTTAATCTCTTACCACACAATGTGACACACAAACACATGGTGTGGTTCTCTTCATTAGGAAGGCTACCCATTGACGACATATCTTAGCGTTTCGCATCCCTTCCTTGCGGATAACTGCCGTCATTTCACACCAATCACTTTCGCGAGGAGGTAATTCGAAAAAGTGAAATTTTTCTATAACTTTCTTAGTATATAAGATATCAAATTCATTTAAATTTCATATTGTTCCTCAAATAAGGACCTAAAACTTATCTAAGTAATGATATATAAGTTTGATATGAGCAACCCTTACGGCACAGTAGGTTTAAAGTGGTAGTCAGTACTCTCGCTGCTCAAAGGTACGGCGGGTTGGGCTTCCGCGCGGGGAGTGGATACAAGTTCGTACAATTGGAGTTTGCCTATCCCCTACTTTGATCCCGTGAAATCTACCTCCGTCTTCCGGCGTGTCGAAAAGGATTTTTTTGTAGAAATAGAAGATAAGTAACACTGGATATCGCTTTATCTCTTAATTAACAGTTTTAAAAAAGGTAAATTTCTATCGGGGAAGATGCTGTTAATGACGCCTGTAGGGCCTAGCTACAAGAGGTCAGGTTCTGTCAATGTATAGAAGCAGTTGATGTTATATGATAGCTACAGGTGACTTAACCGTCCTTGTTTCGTTGTTCAGCATTGAATAATAGAGAGTTTAGGAGATGCAATCATTCAAGATAAAAATAGAACTCACAGTGCTGCCAGCCAATTGGAACTCGATGCGTCCTTGTTGGCCGCAGCGCATTGGCTCCGCTGGTGGCTTTGGGGTCGGCCTGGGTGTCTCCAGAGGTTCCTTGCAGCAGACCTCGGCTGATTCCGTGCACCTGTCTGCGCTAAACCTGTTCCGACAGAAATCATCCTTAAAAAACGCGTTGGAAGCGCGAAGGACCAAGAATCACGGGACATTATCCTACATTATCGGACCTAGGTCATATACAATCATTATTTTTGAGCCTTACTCAACAAGGACTCGAACCCGAGACCTTTGGCTCAATATTCCAACGCCTTAACCACTAGACTACCAAAAATCTCGAGTAAGACAGTAAGGACGCAATACTTTGTTCCACATCAACGGCGAAAGAATTATCCGGATATGCAGGGTAAGCTTAAAGCCAAACGTGACCAAACCAGACCAAACTTTAAATTGTTTTTAGGACTCTTTCTTTTGAGATATTACACTAGTGTTTTTGCTCTATTTACAAAGTCATCAAACAAAAGTTGCTCAATTTCCGATCCAGGACTATCCCCTAGAAGGATACCCTGTATCATATCGGTCTGATTGCATGAGGATGAGCTATTTAAAGTGATGGTATTACTTCACCTGATGTCTATGACGCCATATCCGCTCTCTTCCCCGGTGGGGTCTATGGTGTTACTGTCGGCGTTGCACAAGAAGTAGGGAACGCATTTGCAGTCCTCTCCCTGGTCGTTCGTCAGCGTCAGAGTATCCTGGGTCGGCTCCACCGTGAACTGAAAATACATATCAACTTGTATACTGATTAATAAATAACCGGTAAATACTACATAGGAAGGTGTCTAGTCCGGGAGCGCGGTGAGTCACTGATAACTAAAAAAATCCGTCGTTATGAAAATTAAATCGTGAGAAAGGAGTTTATAGCTCGTCGACGGTCTGATTTCACGTCATTCATATTAAGATAATAGTAATGGGTGTTTTTTTTAGAGGCGTGGTTTTCAATCTGGCACTACTTTTTTCCTAGTTGGTTTTTTTGACAGCTGTCACTTGATTTATGCTCAGTTTGGCAAATCAGTATGAAATGACAAATCATTTCATAATGAATAGACTTACTCCTGAACAACGTTTGCAAATAGTGCAAATTTATAAAAAAATCACTCTAAAATAAAGTAAAAATCGCGTCGTGGGCCTGTGACGTGGCCTCCAAGATCGTGCGATTTAACACCGCTGGACTATTTTTTGTGGGGTTATGTGAAGTCGCTTGTCTACGCAGATAAGCCGGACACGAACTTGGAAGAGAATATTCGGCGCGTTATTGCTGACATACTGCAAACCCAACTTGCTGCAAAAAGTGGTTGAAAATTGGGCCTCTCGGCTGGAATTTGTTCGAGTCAGCCGCGGCGGCCACTTACCCGAAATCATTTTTAAAACATAATGGCAAACCCTTATCTTTATAATAAAACTAAATTCTTAGCCATAAAATCAAATTAAGTATATGCGTTTTATCTCTTCTTGAAAACCACGCCTCTAAAATCATCAGCCTATACAATAAATTGGAAAAGACCATTGACATTCTTTGAATGACGGGTTTTGGGTATCTCTCGTGTATAGATGGCGCTGTTAGCCGTGAACGAACGGAGATAAACGTCATCAGTAGTTTATATTTACCACAGTTACTACCATCTCCCCTCCGACTCTACCACAAAATAATTGTATGTGTCCTAGGTGTTATCAATTTTGTAAAAAGAAGTTATAGGTACACGAGGATTTTTTTTTTAAAATTTACATCTGATAGTGGCGTTGGCGTGGTCCCTGTCGATGATCCATTTCCAAAGATGGCCAAGATCTGCGCCAGCTCCTCCGGCGTGGGTTCGCGCTGCGCGAAACCCAACGACGCCATTAGGATGAGGAGCCCCACATTGGGCGCCAAAATTGCACCGACCCGCAGAATTCGCGCCATACTGCAAAATTACACAAAAACCGTTACACGCTGATAAGTTCGTTGCAGTTTTTTCTCTATTCGAAAGAAATACATTTTGTTTATACCAGAAGTTCAGATATTATTTATAGAATTAAAGAATTTCATTATTAACAATTTATAAACTATTTCTAAAACAGCAAACGAAAATTCTGAATGAAAGCAAAAATCACAAGGAAAATTTCAGTAGAAGTTTAAAATAACTTATCTACTGTTTTTCAGCAAACCCTCAAATACAGGTGTCCCAAGGTCAATCCCACAAACTTTAGGGGGTGTTTTATTAAGAGTAAGAAATACCCTGTAACAAAATGCGAAAATTTTTCATCACCAAATTTATTATTTTTGTAATAAAATTGGTGTAAATCGATCTTATCAATCGATAAATCAATAAGTTGACCAATAGCATCCCTCTTACAACCCCAGAGAAGGGAAAAGGAGTTACCCCTTCCTCTTAGACCGACCTCTGTTCGACCAGTGGCATCGGACAGCGATCATTTAGCTCCGCCCTAATAGGGCGTTTCGAACAACGCGGCATGTCATTAACTTCGATCTTGACTGACCGCGGCCTAGTGACCCAGTGACGTAGTTATCCGAGGGAGGAGCCATTGAAACATATCTGTTTTACATGATTTAGAATAGAAACTTCAACATTTTTTTTCTCGAATACCATAATGAAGTTTGATATAGTTTCTTAACAAATAACATTAGGAATCGTAGGACCTATTAGCTGTTTTTTTTATTGGGATTGACCTTGGGACAGCCTGTATATATAAACCGTGTCTATTTATTTATTTATTTATTTATATGAGAAATGCTTACAGCTATACATAATGACAGTTACATAGAAATAGATAAATAACAACTTAAGCCATCTCAGGCATCTCCAATTTAACAGATACTTTTAACAGAACGAACTAGGATCTAATTTATAGTGATAACATTGTATGAGTGCTATAATCTGTGAATATAATAGTGTACCAAATATAAAATTGGCGCTGCTGGTTCAAACATGATTTGTATTGACGTTATATCAAAATTCATCACGGGATAGTGATAATAATAGGCCGTTTGTTGTCATACGCCTCAACCAAGCGTGGCAAAACGTGATCGATATCTCATTTTGCCACGCTGAAAGGAAATGACGCTTTAATGAAAATAATTAATTGGGGTATGTTTTTTTTTTAGTTTCTTTCTCATAATAGGGAACATTATTGCACAGTACAACGAGTGTCGTGTCAATTAATATGTTGCTGTAGAGATTGTACGGAAGCTAGCAACATAACATCTCGGAATATAACATATTTAGCGGAGTATAACATATCTACATATTAAAACGCGAAGAGAAAAAAACTTCGTACCCTCTTTTTAAACATATCGCGCGCACGGAGGAGGGTGACATTTGGCATGGTCCATGTTTATATGGAAGAAAGGTGCAGAAAGCTAAAATTAATTTTAATATGTTATAAATATATAAAATGTAATAAATAAAACGTGCATACTACATAATTACGAACTGTAAAATAATCATTAATGCCAACTTATACGTCAATATCAAGTCTCATTTTCACACGAAAAAATTAAAACTGTCAATGGATTGTATCAAAAAATAAATACAAATATGTTTTTTCAACTGTTATTAATAGTGTTTCTTTTTTAAGGCATTGCAGGGAATTAAGGCAAACAACACACGCTAACGAAGTATTTGTACACGTTCGCAGCTGACGGAAAATATATGCAATCATTATAGAGGTATCCTCACCTCATTATAGAGGTATAACAACCTTAATAACTCACAAAAATAATGAATTACGGTCGAATTTCGACCACTGGGCGACCGCTAGTAATTAATTATCTTACAGCCGAATGCAAAATTGTTAACTGCTATCGTATTGTAATTTTAATTAAATTAAAAAAAATACTGCAGAGAAATAAAAATAATTGATTATTTGTGGTTTTCCATAGTTATTTTTTATTTTAGATGTGTTTTGTAGTCGGTTTTTTATTAGTATTTTAATTTTAGGTACCTATTACATGGTTTTTAGTTAAGGTTTTTATTTATTTGCCAACCTTACCTACACCAGACGAAACTCGACGGGAAAATAAAGAAAAATAATCACTCGAAATCGCTGAAACCAGTTCGAAGTAATAAGTGCAGGTGCAAACATTGTAACTTAAACTTGTAGCTAAATTAAACTGTAGTTAAAGGAAAATTCTGCGTATCTATGCATATCTTATCAACATAATTATTACTAATGGATTGTACTTATAAATCCATTGACATTGAGATGCCCAGAGAACGATGAATTATTAATTCGACGTCGGGTAGGCTAGACGCAAAAGTTTTATGAATGTTTACAGTTTAAAATCTTGTCATCTTTACTGTGTTTTAGCTACTAAACAGTTTGCAATGTCCGTAGGTTAGTTGGCCAACATAATTATAATCGCGCAATATTTTTCCAACCTTCCGATAAATTGTAACGTGCGGAGTGTATTACTTTTCATCTTAATTTATTATAGGCAACAGAATGAGCTAAAATACATTTTTTTTCGACATTCTAAAAGAATATGAGTCAGACGAAGGCGTACTCTGTCTGCTTTTGACCAATCCGTTTGTGTCTCCAATTTGTTGGGTACAATAAATCGTCGCCGCTGGACCCGACATATTGTGTCGCTTGGGAGGGCCTTTATTGGGAGTTGAACAACCCTGTTTAAATACAATCAAGCGAAGAAAATCTTATTTAGCAAATACATTTAAAATCAAATTTGAATTTCCTGTCTAGGCGCTGTTTTCTTAAGTTTTACCTCAAAGCGAAGTAAAAATAACTATGCAAATATAGCAGTGGCGACTCTATAGCCTTGCGACGAACGCCCACTTCCTCAGTAACTTCGATTGAACCACTACAAAACGCAAACGCATCGCTTAAATGTCAAATTTTGCAATTTTTGCTCTCCACAATTAATGAAATAGTCGCTCATTATAAATACTAGTAGCTATGGAAAAAGAAAAACACCACAGCCGTTTAGATCGCGTCGAAAGCTGGTCGGATAATATAGATATTTAACATTAAAGTCAACACATTTTTCGAACCGACGCCTGAAACTTACACAATACATGTAATGACATAATTTCAGTGAATACGAAAACTGAAACGATTTTAAAATTTATGAAAGAATGTTATCATATCATTGTGCCTATGTTTGTTATTTTTATCTACTCAGACGCATATCGAATGGGCTAAAGGTGCCACAGGCTCAAGTGAAGATAGGAAAGGAAGCAACCCATAGCAAGTTGGTAGAACAACTTAATGCATAGGAATGACAATTTTCAATTTTCAAAAATTGATTTAATGCAATATATAGATACATCATGCCTAGAGTGTTCGACATTTATACTACTCGTACTCGTATTACATAGCTAAAAATACATCACCTAAAATATATATAAATTGTAAATATAAATATACTATTTTAGAATTAGTATGAAGAATAACTGCTAAATAACATTCCTTCCTTTCATTTATAGGTCTTTGAATTCATACAGATTTTTTTTAATTAAATATGTTTTGATGGCTTTTTTGAAAATAAATATATGTTTTATGTATTTATTCCTAACATTTCTAGTCCTCTATATAAACTAGTTTTTTGAAATTTAGACGTACGAGGAGGTACCGGCTGAATGAAATGATCTTTGTTCCTTGTGTTGTGGAAATGAAATGTATGAAGATGTTTTAATGACGCCTATCCGTAAGACGTCAGGTCTGTTAAAATAATTTACTACTACTAAACAATGTATAGAAGCGGTTGATATTATTAATGATAGACACCGCCGCGAGCGAGTCTTGTCAAACGACTTAATGGCGGCGATAAAATAATCAGAGAAATAAATACGTCGGAATTGGTCAGTGTCGCCGGTCAAACGGGTCCGTACACTCAGCGACAAAAACGGGTTTCCGCGCGGAATTGTCCCCGGCAGTCGACGCAACCTCTGCCGGTGGAAAAACGACCTTCCGGACGGCAAAGTGTACCAAAAAGCACGCGATTCTATAGCGCGGGCAGTCACAATTAAATACTTTCAAAAAATACCTTCAGGAGGAGTTAGGTTAGGTTAGGTTTTTATACTGTGAAGGGTTGCTCATATTGAAAATTGTTTCAAACGAAAGTTGTAGGGAAATTATAGACCTGCAATTTACATTCTGAACGCATTTGGATCCCATTAGGCCCATTAGGGTAGGTATGATTTTTTGAATGTTAAAAAAAACCCCTTTTCTCACCCCTGGGACCACCGGTAGGTGCTATCAAAAAACTTTGCTTAGATAAGTTTTAGGCCCTTATCTTAGAAATAAGATAAGATTTAAACGAATTCGATATTTTTTATACTAGGAAAGTTGTAGCAAAATTTCACTTTTTAGATTTTGCCCATTAACGAACTTTACCAAGATTTTGTGCTCTTAAAATGTATCAATTTGAAAGTGATTGGTGTAAAATTACGGCAGTTATCGTGTCCAAAAGAAAGTGATATAGGACTAGGGGATGTGAAACGGGTAGATATGTCGCGATTTTCCGGAATATAGCTTTCCTAAAGAAATCTACCTAAAATGTGCATCAAAAACTACACTTTTCTGACAAAGACTAGTGTGATTGGACAATCGAACATTACTCAGTAAAGAATGTTACTAGAAAAACGAATTAAAAATTTAATGAAAATCGTTTTGATGTTTGAAAACTAGTTACGCGCCGTTCGCTCAAAAAAATTAAACTGTATTCATAATATAACTAATATTTTAGTATATTTTTTTCTCGCGAGGCCGGTTTAGGACATAGATCAACCCTCTGAAAGGTGTAAGGTGAATAAAGGCACACTCTATATTCATATTTCATCGAATGGAGTACCCATATATACTTAAAATAGGGTATGCAGTTCAGTTATCCGTTTTGCTATTTAGAGGGATCATTGATTTTTATAATTTGATCTTGAACCGAACGGAGCAAAAATATAAACATTCATCTTTGTAAAGATTTATGTGTATGTGGCGAGGTTACGCGCTCACTGCTTCTCATTCGCACTTCAATATTAAAGGAATCGAGTGAGAGGGACGAAGATATTCGACTCGTTAAGGATAAGTTTTCCTCGACCATGCAATCAACATTAAAACAATTGTACTACGAAATTTTAGGATGCCATTTAATAGTTGGAATAATATACATTTTCTTTATTTTATAGCATCGATAACCTCAAATAAATAACCTCATATCTCTATTGTAACGTTTCATCACCACCTACCCTGATAGGTATCATAGCGGTATCATTGCTCATATTTGTAAATATACTTACATATTAATAGGTATTCTGTCCTGTTAAAATTAATATTTGTCTCAATGTGATCAAGCGAGGTATTTGGTAAGCTTAAAAATCATTTGTTTGTTATAAATAAATGAACTAGTTATAATATTACAATGCGTCAATATATATTTTTTATTGATTGTTTAAGAATGCGATATAGGACATTAAACGTGTTATATCTAATAAATAGTTTCGCTAACCTTGCGAGGATGGTCACAACAGCTCCCACTAATTAATGAACGCGGTCGAAGTTAAAAAAAAAAAAACACAAAATTATCTTCGTTAAAAATGCAAATTCAAAATGGCGGAGTTATTGCGCGGCGCTGTCAAATCTGAAGCTGCGACTTCTGAGCGGCGGCGTCCGTTCGCTCGGGCGGGCGGCGGCGATGCGTCCACTGATGACACTGACGCGACGCGACCGCCGCGTCACTTTTCCTTGATCCGTCTCGGTTTTACGCAAATGTACAGTGACGGCGAAAAAGCGAAGCACTTTTACAGTGAGTTCAGTTTGCGAAGTCCGAAAAGCGATGGATTAATAAAACAATTGGGTCTGCGTCGCACCAGAAGTTATACTTCTATGGCCATTCGCACACACACACTCACACACATGATATATAAATGAAATATAAGATATTTTTCTCTGTTATTCAATATATTATTATAAGCCACTTCATTATTATACTATACACATACTTATAATCATTATTAAGTTTTCATTATTATAATCATTATAGTATATATAATCAGTATAAGTATTATAATCATTATTCGTATATTTTCGTATAATTTGTGAAAACCAGGGACTCTAGCGTGGGAGACGAGTGCGTTAACCACTGACCCACCAAGACTCTTGGGGTATCTTTGGTAGAGAACGTATAAAAAGGCACTCTACGGATCTTACTCCTAACGTGACGCGGTTTCTCGACCAACATCCCATCCCAATGAATACAACGGGCGCAAAGAAGTATAAATTCAAAAAATCCCTTTCGCCACGCCGGACGGCGAAGGTAGATTTCACGGGATCAAAATACTCTAATTGAATGAACTTGTATCAAACTCAACTCCCCACCCCGCACCTCAACCCGCCGTACCCTTGCGCAGCGAGAGTGCGTATACTGAATCCCACTTTATACTGTGCCGTAAGAGTTGTCATATCAAAAATTTATATACTAATGTTTAATCATGGATTGTATCGATGTTATATTACTTAGGTTGACAAATATTTAATTAATTTATTTATTTATTTAATTTGTGCAATATGTACTACCAAACGCAGTCATAGTCTAGTTTGAAACATACGATAGCCTATTTAGGTATAACCAGTTATATAATAATTATTTTATTTTAAGTACATAGTGATGGATAAATTATTAAAGGGATTATTTATGTATTTATCAATCAATCACTCTTCTTCTAATTCGAAGTTATACACCTTTTAAATTCCGCTAATTGATTTAAAAAAATCACTTATTTACTCTAGTGTAGTTTAAGAGCGATATTTTACAAATATTTTTTAACCATATAATTTAGATGGCGAAAAGTTTGAAGGTACATACTAAATTCTAATAATATATATTTTTTTTATTTACTTAAAGGTGTAATACATGTGTAATATAATATAAGCAATGCGTAGCTGTGTCTAGGCGTAAGATTTTTTAGAGACATTTTGAGACAGAAAAAATAAATCCAATGTTGAAATCGCTTTATGACGTTACAGAGCTATAGGAATACTTTCTAAAAATTTCACCTGGATCTAGTCATATTAAATCTAAATCATATTCGTTTTTTTTTTAATTCTTGGTATCAACGATTTATTAGTCATGTTCCCGAGATTAAGGTCAAGCGCCGTTAAATACTTAACGGTATAAAAAGTAGAGGTGATAATACGTGATAAGAGTTCATTATACCTACTCTTATTACTGTTATAAAAGTATTTTAGTAATAAATAAACCTTCCTTAACAAATGTCTACAATATAACGTTTTATAACCCGATAGAAATAAAAAAAAAAATTGAACAGAGCAAATACAAAAAAACAAGAAACTTTCGAAAAAAATATTATTCGTCTCAATCTGTCGCGGCATTTGTGGCTGCGACTGTACTCGGGATAACAAACAAAGCGACGTGCCGCGAAATGTGGTAATTAATTATGATTTAATTGCCAATGTGGTATTTCCAGTTTGATTTTATTGTTGGTTAACAGACATTGACATATCGGAACCGGTATCAATGACAATTTTACCTCAACAAATAAGCGCTGTCGGGGGCCAGTGGGCTTTCTGACCGGGCAATGCTGTTCGTTGGAACGAGGAATAGCCACTGCTCTAGTACTGCGCGGCGTATGGAGTCGGTGATTTGAAATGAGGGTAGCCTGCGATAATATTACATAGTAGCTCTCGCTCAGCGGCCGACGCGACCATTTTAAAACTGATTTTTCCATGAAGTTAGCCCAAACCACGCTGACGTTGGCTTAATAGGGTGATGATTTTAGAGGCGTGGTTTTCAAGAAGAGATAAAACGCATATAATTTGATGTTATGGCTAAGAATTTAGTTTTATTATAAAGATAAGGGTTTGCCATTATGTTTTAAAAATGATTTCGGGTAAGTGGCCGCCGCGGCTGACTCGAACAAATTCCAGCCGAGAGGCCCAATTTTCAACCACTTTTTGCAGCAAGTTGGGTTTGCAGTATGTCAGCAATAACGCGCCGAATATTCTCTTCCAAGTTCGTGTCCGGCTTATCTGCGTAGACAAGCGACTTCACATAACCCCACAAAAAATAGTCCAGCGGTGTTAAATCGCACGATCTTGGAGGCCACGCCACAGGCCCACGACGCGATTTTTACTTTATTTTAGAGTGATTTTAAAAAAATTTAGAGTGTTTTTTTCTAAATTTGCACTATTTGCAAACGTTGTTCAGGAGTAAGTCTATTCATTATGAAATGGCAAACCAAACTGAGCATAAATCGAGTGACAGCTGTCAAAAACACCAACTACGAACAAAGTAGTGCCAGATTGAAAACCACGCCTCTAAAAAAAACACCTTTATATTATAGCTTCAATGGCTGTGATAATAAAATATGTAACTATTTATTTATTTGACAATATTAAGTATACTTTTGTAAGGTTACAACAGATCCATGTGATTCTGCAACCTCTGTTCGCGGCAGTTCAATTTGTTCTCATTTTTGATTGGTTGCATTGGCGTAATTAGCCATCTGACCTAGTGGACCTGTCATTGCGAATTGGGATCTATTACAAAGTAAAATTAATGTTGACGATAAAAGAGGCCAAATTTTTGATCAAAACGTTTAATATCGACGAAACAAAACATAAGTATGTGACAATTGAACGAGGGTCGACCTGGGATTTATTTTCGTTTATTTTGTTTCGGTAAGTTCCAAAATAGCGCGTTATTCATTCCGAATGAATATGCTCACATGAGATTCCTCTCATTAAATTTGGCATAAAAAATATTGGTACAAAATGTATTCCTTAGTAGTCGCAGGAACTTAGAATAATCCGTTGAGTAAAAATAGGATTATTAAAAATAGATGCATTGTTAATTGTTATGCAATATTACTAATTGTTTTTTAAATCTATTGTTTTTGATGTGTATTGTTAACCCACGACGCAAACAGAAGGTCGTTATAAGTTTAACTGTGCTTTTTTTCACTGTGTTTACTTTTGTTATATTTGTCATACATTGTTATCTGATTTTGAAGTATTTGATATGAATTTTGAGATTTTATTTTTTCTTTTCTTATGTACTACTGAAAACATTTAAGTATCTTTATTTTAATTAAAAAATGTTGTTAAATTTATATTTGACGTGTTTTTTTTATTCTTATTTTCCTGTTTTACACTTTCTTACATTTATATTATTTTTCCTGCCTTTTCAAGATTTCGCGTGTGTTTATTAAATGGTGGTTTAATTTCTTACTCGTTTTGCTATTTTAACGTTTATTTACTATTAATGTCCTTCCTATAAAATGTATTGAATGTTGTGTTAGTAAGTAATTATTTGCTATTGCTGGAGTTTAATTGGTTTATTTTTAAAGGTTTAAAAGGCAGCTTTATATGCAGTTAGTTAACGTACTTATATTGAAATTATATTTATCTTAAGATTTGATGTTTAGATTACTGCTCATTCGTAAAACGAATTATGCAACAGAAATATTTTCATTACTATCTATCTATATAATTTAGGAGGTCTTGTCGTTGCAGTGACCGCCATTCCTATCTTTTTTCTGCCTAAGATCTCTTTCTGACTTCTTGATACGACATGACAATAACCTACTCCTTCACTTGAGCAAGGTAGGTTAGGTTAGGTATTCCTTTTCCTCTCATTCCCTCGATGATTTTAGGAAACCGTCAAGTCTTATCAGGTGCCCTAGCATCTTCCCTCTTCTGCTTTCAATGGTTCAACTCTTTCGCTGTCCTGCTAATATCCTTTTCTTTTTAGCACAGCCACATCTCAAACGCATCCAGCCTCTCCTTTGCGTTAATGCCCACGTTTCAACTGAGGTTAATTTCTAACGGATTCAACCTCAAACCTTTTTTGAATCTCCTTCCTTATGAGCATCTTCACATCACATCGTCTTCACCTCAATAGTTGTTATATTGTATATGACGTCATAGCCAATATTTAGTCATTAAAAAACTTGCAGTGTATGTTTAAAATACAACACATATAAGGGGGCCTATTAGTTCCGGCATTAGACAATCATAATTTTTATTTTATTTATCTTAACCAATAATAATATTAAATTATATTGTGTTTATGAGTAAAAGAATCAATATTAAAACTGAAGTGAAGCTACTTTTTACTAGCAAACGATAGTTTATCTTAAAATATTAGGTATAGAGTATCATTTATTTGCAAGGTAAGGGCAATAATGGATATAAAATAAAAACATGCTCTTCAAAATTTAATATAGCAAATCGACAATCTGAGAATATCGTACAATTTAAGACGTTTACCTTCTACTTCCTTACAGAAAAGTACCTATCTTTTTAATTTCATATCGAAATATTAATCGAAGTTCATTGTTCATAATTATTTACTTAATCAACCTTTTTGAAATACTTACAAGCAAACCTTCATTCTTGAATATATTTAATAGATAAAAGCCATAATTAGGATTTATGTTGTTCTAATTTTTCTTATTTAATATTAACCATTGATAGTAAAGAAAAATAATGTGGCAACACTGAAGGTACCCAACCGTCAAATTGAAATGACGTTTCTAGATGACGGTTATAAGATATAAGAAAAATATCCGACTCTCGATCAGGCCGAATTTGCCTAATATGTGCAAGGAAAAACATGTTTTTTTGTGTGGTTCGAATAGGCATGAATATATCTTTAAAACACGTATCTAGCTGTTATAGTAAAACTAAACTCTTTTTAATAATAATCATTCACAAGATAGGTAGGTAGCTACAACCGTAACATTACCTGGTCGTACTTAAATGTCATCGATCTGCATAGTTAGTGAGGGAGCCAATGAAAACCAATGGAGGGTAACGAAAATGAACCTAATATTAAAATAGAAGAACTCAATGACCCTATCATTATTAAATATGAGCAAGCGATTGATTGCAATTATTTCAGTAGTGATTTTGACGGCGCACAAAAGCCATCGTACAAAAATAATCGTATAACTTTATTAAATTCAGCTCGTCACATTTGTATTTCACATTTCACAGGCAGGTGCAAATCAATGGCAGTTCGACGAAAAAAATAATAATTGCAGCGAGTGTAATAAGTTCATGAAAGCAGATTTACAAAACCGCAACAATGCAGTTCATCTGAAAATATGATAATACATTAGATTAATAATTAAATAACCTATATAACACCAAATGAATTAGAATATAGGATGATAAAAATATTGTTTAGTAGATAAATGAGGTATTTGAAATGAATTAAGGTCCAATATCGAATTTTACCCGTGAAAAATGATAAATGATTGCCGTTTTATAGGTTTGTAGGTAAAATTAACTTGGGTACTTTAAACCAATGTTGCTGAAACGCAAAATAACTGAGTTTATAAAAAAAAATAATAAGTCATTTCACATTGCTTGTCCCCAGTTTTAAGATATACAACTGTAATGAAATTAAATTATTAATAAATTTAATTGTACCGTACCATATTGTTGAATTTTTATATAATTCTTAAGTTAAGAAAAAAACCGTTTGAGTGAAATTTGTTTATCTATATATTAATACGTGAAGATATAGTATTTACACATATTGCTAACATTTATCTATAATATCTGTTACAAATACATTATATTAAAGGCTCATATTACTGACAGACCTTTGAATGTTGTGTGACTTCAAATATTCCCTTTTAAATAATCTGTCACTGTCATTAAAGTAATGTTAGAGCAAAAGGCATAATTATTAAGTTTCAAGATAGTGAGTACATTATATTTATATTAAACCGTGTCTAATCTTAGTTTCAGTAATTTCATTTTATATGTTATATTTTTAATTTCAGTAATTATTTTTTTTTTACATTCCAATATTTGCATCATTATGCACCTAGAACTGACGGGTTGGAATGAGACACAAAGAAGGAGGAATATAGAGTCGCGTTACGACGAAATAATACTAGGCCCAATGCAAATTTAAGTAGTGTAAATGGGATTACTAAATGATGGAATTATTTAATGAGTTAAATTTAAATGACACTGAATGTTATTTCAAGAAATTGGAATACTTTTAATTGTGGATTAATGCATTTACAATGCAGGTTTTGCAATGCAAATAATTTCGAAACTATAGTCACTTTAGGTGAAAGGCTGCATTCACTTCATGTTGTCATAAGGGTAAAGCATATTGGCCTTATCGTAATGAATCATTGTATGATGGAATAAAAAGACCTGCAATAAAAAGAAAGTATTAAAAAATATTTTGAAAACATTCGTAAATACAATTCAGCATTCTGTAACTGGTTTTTTTCCAACTGTTACTAATATTAACGTTCAAATTTTATAGGTATTTCAGGGAATTAAGGCATAAAACACACGCCAATGACGTATTTGTACACGCTCGCAGCTGATCTAATAGGACAAAAATATATGCAATGATTATAGAGGTAAACTTACCTCATTATAGTGGTTGTAGCTAGCAATGTTGCCATACGCACATCACTCATTTTTCCTAATCACAGACAATAAACACATTGTCTGTGGTCCGCGCTCGGCCGCGGTACGGTCGAAGCGCGCAGTAACAATCAGTCTCAATAGACTCGCCGCTCGAGCACTACTCCTGCCTATTATTTAACCTGTCGCGACCTAGATAGTGGAGTACCGGGTGTGGTTTCGGAGAGCCACACTTCCACGCCATCATTTGTAACAAACAATCATAATATAACTAATTAACCTTTAAATGGTACACGGCATAAGAACCAAACGTTCAGACGAAAAAAAATAATGAATTAATTACGTTCCAATTTCGACCACTGGGCGACCATTACTTTTAATAATTCTTTATTTTTGTTTAGTACTTACTGAAGTTACAGTTCTAAACACCAAAATCTTTATATTTGACCATCCAATGAATAGCCATGATTTATTTTCTTAGAAGCATTAAATTCATAAACAATACAGTGGTGGTACAAATGGGACAACATAATACAGATGAAACATTAAAAAATATATCAATCTACATTATACAGTCGACTTTATAATTCGGTGGTTTATTTTTATAGGGCGTCAGGTTTTACTCTGCGCGGTCAATAAGCCATTTTTGGTTTTTATTTAATTACAGCTTTATTATATAGAAATTAAAATAACTAACTTTACTATGTTTTAGACCTTTCATTTGCCTTTCCATTACTATTTTTCCTAAGGCTATAATGTCTTTTATAGAGAGCGATTCAACTAAAAAATAACTATTAGGAGTTTATCATTTATTAAATTTCTCAGAAATAGAATTACATTTTAACAATCTGCCTTTACTATGTCGAAGACATGAGAACAAGGTATATAAATATATTTTTTTTATTATTAAATATGCAATGGTTACCAGCCATTAAAAAAAAGTTCTTTAAAAAAATGTTCATCCTTTGGATTGGCCTTAACAATTCGTAGGTAAGTAGGTCATATCATTCATATAATAAATACAACGAGGTCTCCATCAGGCAGCAGGCAACGCTGCGGCAACTGTCGCACTCGAGGCGAGTCGCTTTTGCTTAGCGGTCTCCGTCAAGTTTTGGCGATTTTGTTGAAGATATACTTGCATATATGTGAGTTTGGTTTTACTAGTATTTAGAGTAAGTCCTTTGTCGTGAGACCGCCTTTCAAGATGGCCAAAGTCATCTTGGAGTTTTTGCGTACTCCGAATGGTTTATGACTCTCCGAAGGTCGTTACAATACAAAATTAATCTAAAATACCCAAATACTTTGACTTATGGTTAATTTAATAAATGTACTCATTATTTTAACTAAGTAGGTACGATATATTTATGGTTTAGCAGTCTTTATCTCTGTGCCCAGGGAGTTAGTTCAGCGTATTGTCTGGGACAACGATCTTTAAAAACATATAGATACGGCAAATGAGGGTCAAAAACGCACCACGCCAAGTACGCGTATCATACGCCTCGCTCGCACGCACGCGTCATCGCGGAGTGTCGGGTTTTCACAAGGACGATTTGTACGACATGCCGTATGTTTTAAAAGATCGTTGGGATGTAGGATTGTTTTTGTTTTCATTGAGTTTTAGTTGGGTTTTTTCGTCATGACGAAGTCGCAGGCGGCGTGCACGATGTCCATGACTTCGTCGACCTGGTCCAACGTGATGATGAGCGGCGGCGATAGGCGGATGACGGAACCCTTGCCCTGGTTGCAGAGGACGCCTCGCTTCGCCAGCTCACGGCATAGCGAACCGGATGTAGTCACTTCTGTAGGGGGAAAAACAAATAGAATAATCAGCATTCTAGCAGTGTCCATTATATAAAAAATATAAATCCAAGAATCGTCGATTCACCATCCTCTCTGAAACAGTATCGGATCTGAAAATAATATTGGGGGGAGGGGGGTAAATGTAAAAGACACTAACACTGTCTATTAAATCGAACGGTTTTAGACGCATTTCCGAGAACTAAATAAAAAACTATGAAAATAACTTCTTGTTTGGAATTAAGGATGATTTCTTAATTTCTTTTTTCCAAATTTATCCCGTTTTGACCCGACCACTGTACAATTACACTTTCAATTATGTAAAATGGAGTCTCTTTTAAATACTGAAAATAATTTTAATTTTATATTTTCGATGGTATTCCCAAAGTAGTCGAAAACGGTTTCCCGGGGGGTCGTCATAGACGAAAACTGATTTTGGGGGTCGAGGTGGTCTAAAAATCGACCCCTATTAATTAACACAAGTTTTTATTTGAAACTTTCAAGATACCGTAAAAGTTGTGTTACGTGTACCAACTTGTTATAAGAATGACTAATATTTCAGTAGGAAGTATCATTGTTGTACTTTTAAAAAACTGAAAAAAGCCGATAAGCAAGTCTTTCAGGCAACTTTTGATTTGCTCTGTATTCGACGCATTTACGCGATTTAACACGAACAAAATCATAATCAAGTTGTATCATAGTAAAATAACTAAAGATAGGGTTTTTAAAGTAATTTAGCTATGGGGTCTGAGGTATCAGTTCATTTTGGGCCCAAAATAGTTTGGGAATCCCTGATCTAGACAATGAAAAAGATCAATTTCTATTTCATCTAAATGTTAGGAGCCTCGAAAAGTGTGTATTTTTCTGTACATTCCGTCAAAAGTTTGGACTTAAATATACAATTGATTGAATACAGGAATCCAGACAATAAAACTACCTCCCAATAAAGGCGTGAGTTAGCCGTTAGACGAGATCTAAGAACGCTCGATAATCCCCCACGAACGCCTGAAGAAGTTTACACTTCAATGTGTTTTATAGAATACGCTGTTTTTTTTACTTTTAAATTTAAATAATACCACCAACCGTTCCTTGTTCGATATGAAAATTATAGGTAGGCGTGAAACAAAATGTGTCAAACGTCACAGCAAATGCTCTAAGCGCAAAATACATGGATTCTTCGCTCGTCGGCCGAAACGCGACCGGTAGGTGGTGGAACCACCATTTTGATGGTTCATATGGTATTCCAATCAATACACTATCGAAACCGTGACGCTATAATCCCCAAAATGCACCCTCACCTGGTCTGATCTGCACTGCGTTCAGGATTCCCTTGCCCCTGACCCCAGAGACGACTTCCTCCGGGAGTTGGCTTGCTCGTTGTCTAAACCTATCGCCCAGGACTTCCAGGTGGTCAGGATCCAACTTCTGCAGGGATTGAAGAGCGGCCAATGCTACCCTAGAGCCTAGGGGGCAGCCGCCGAATGTTGACCCATGGCTACCTAAAATTATACCATAAAATAAATAATATTATATTAATCGTAAAGGTGTCGGGTTTTTATATGAATTTTACAACAAGATTCGATGGTTTTATATAGTATTTACTGAGAATCTATAGTTTGTGCATGCCAATGACTGTGATTCTAGATTGACTGTGACTTTGTTAGTAGACACGATCAAACGCTTTCGTAAAATCGATATAAATGATCAAACGCTTTCGTAAAATCGATATACTTGTGTCACTTCGCGCAGACTCCAATTAGGTTCCAACTAAATTCGAAAAACCAACATACCAAGGTACGTACACATTTTCGTGTACAATACGTGCTGTTGCCTGTGGAAAAGTTGGATTTTCTAACATTACCTGGTCCCATGAGACCCATTACAGCGTCGCTGGCGAGGGCAGCGGACACGGGGAACATTCCGGCAGAGAGCGCTTTGCCCAGCGTGAGGATGTCCGGCCGAACTCCCTCGTGGTCCACGCACAGCAGCCTGGCGGTGCGGTAGAGACCCGTCTGAATCTGTCGCGAGAATTCATCTTATTTACGAGTATGTTCATCCGAAGAAATATATTATCTTGAACCATCAAAAGGCAATAAGAACATATCAAAGCACTATTACTTATCCCCCATTGCGAACATACCTCGTCCGCGATCCACAGAACGTTGTATTTGTCGCAGAGTTCTCGAACTCCCTTCAGATATCCTGGCTTCGGCACAACCACTCCTCCCTCACCTTGTATGGGCTCCATCAGGTATGCGGCGACGTTTGGATCCCGAAGAGATATCTACGAGCAATAAAACTAGGCATAACCGTGATAGAATAAAACCAAATTCGCCAGGGGTGTGTACCCACATCCCAGTAAAAACTCAGGGCCGTGTGAAATCGTCTATAGACGATGTAAATTTACGTAGAAATTTAAGCATCGACTGGATAAAGTCAGACGATTACTTCTAGCATGTCAGATTTCAGAAAACCAATTTAGTTGAAAGTGCACAGTTGCAGTTTTTCAACATTTGACGACACGAGCGGCAAACAGTGCGACACTCTGGAAATTCCTTTCCCACAATAAGTTTCAGTTAAGTTTCGGTCAGGAGACCGAAGTAGGTACCTGGCAACTTCAGTCTACGGCTCTCTCTCACCTCAACATCAAGTCTTCAACACACCTTGCGCATCACGCTATTATTATTTTAATTACCAATTTATACTACGTAGTTATTAGGTCTTGTAAAAGTAACATAAGTGATTATTCAGTAATAAAAATGATCTAACCAATAGCAACAATACAACAATCGTCGTGGATTTTCCTTACCTCCAGTGCTTCTAAATCGTCGTAAGGGATCAGATCGAATCCCGGCAAATAGGGGCCAAAATAGTCCCTTCCCGCCGGATCAGACGAAGTGGTGATGGCGGCCAGCGATCTCCCCCAAAAGTTGTTCCTGGGCAAGACGATCCTGGCGCGTCCCTCGGGAATCCCCTTCGTCAGGTATCCCCAGCGGCGCGCCAGCTTTACGCTCGTGTCGACGGCTTCCACGCCTGGAAAATTTGGAAAATCTATTAATGTTGTCACATTGCAAATTTAACGTTTGCATGTTTCATAAATATTCACTTAGTCACATCATAACATCAAATAAAATCTGACAGCTGACAATATAAGTATTTATCTATACATAGAACATTTATTTTATTATTATAAACATCATTACCCAAATATTTTAATTATATGTAAGTTGATTAAACCACAAAATAAGTGTTATGGCCACCTTTTAACAGAAAGCTTTGGATCAAAAAATAAGGAAGTAGTCATCCTTTCAAAGAAATCAACTCTTTCTAGAAGAATTTAACTGGCAAACCTACCCGTCCCAGCGATTCTTCTAATTTCTACCGAAAAGCGGACCACTATCCCCTTTTCTTTTCTCCTTTTTTCTACCCTTTTCTTTTTCCTTTTCTCTTCGCTTTTATCCTAACCTAACCTACACTTTATCTCATTACTTCGCCCCAGAGTGGCCGCCCCAGAGAGGTCGCGGGTTCGAATCCGCACATGGACATAACATTTTTAAATCTTCATTACTACCATCTTCCCTGACTCTAGGACAGGCACATTTGGCCTAGTTGAGTAGGGCGCAAAATAACTGTATATGATCTAGGTCATAAAAACTATTTATAAGACAAAAAAAAAAAAATGTTAATATAGTAGGTTTCAGGAAATTCATATGAAACTAAACCGCAATCCCATCTCCATTTTTTTCCTTTTTCCTTTGCTTTTTGTTATATTTATTGTATAGGCAGGTACCTACTGTTGTATTGTCATAAAACCATCGATCTTTTAAAACTTATGGATGCGGCGTGTCATATGAATCGTTGTTGTAAAAACCCGACGCCGGTAGATTCCCCTTCGCCGTTCCGCGTTCCGCAATACTCCGCCATGCTGGACAGAGACATATCGCGATGACGTATGCGAGCGAGCGAGACGTACGATACGCGAGGAGTGCACTCGACGCAAAGTGGCGTACTTGGGCGTGGTGCGTTAATAAAATTAAAGTCGATTATGACCTTTTATTCAATAAAACTAATCAAACTATAGCGTTAGTTTAGATAATCATTGCAATTATAGTACAAGAACATTATCTTGTCCTTTGTGTTTATCATTATCGTATCAAAATTCAGAACTGTGAAATAAATAATAAATAAATATTTTTACTTAGGCGTGAATATCGCGGTTAAAATGGTGCGTGTATAATGCGGTTAACATTTTTTTTCGATTTTAAATCGCCCCCTCCTCCTTACCCCTTTATGCATACCGCGGCTGCACCAGTAGTTACCTGATGATGCATATCACCTTAATTTTGTATATATATGAGAGCTAAATCACATGAGAGCTAAATCTCACCTATATGAAGTAGGTATTATTTTTCTTTTAGAAATCAACAGTTGTATAAATTTACATACAGTTTAAGAAAAGTACACGAAAATAAGCAATGAACAATTTACCAATTTATAAAACTAAAATATATTTCTACCTTTAAATTACATAGTGAACGATTTTGTTATAAAAAAAAACATGTTTTATAATATAACATATTAAGTTTGATTTAAATTTTAGAATCAGTTTTTTTTTATACAAATTAGCGCATGCTTCTTGAAAGTGTACTTTCCAAATTTTACAGTATCGTGACAATGGATATATTTACTGTAGGTATTGGACAAACGAGGTAATGGTAAGGACAACGTATTATTTGTGGGAAAATGTGGGGTAGGGAAGACATTAAAACCAAAACGGTCAAGTCCAATCTGTGCGTAACAAAACGAAAATCCATTTATAATCAATTTATAGCTCAAATATTCACTAATATAAAACTTATCCAAAGAAACATCGTCACTGAATTCAACTCTTCTGAATAATTTATAGGTGATTGATTTTAAAAGTGTTTTAAAAGATTTTTTTTGACATACCTATCTTATATATAACACGTTACCTGTATTCATTGGTATCATCTTATCGTATTGCATCATCCCGCACAGGAACTCGGCGTATTCAGCCAGCGCTTCGGAGTGGAAGGCCCTGGACACGTGGTGGACCTTGGAGGCTTGCTCCTGGAGCGATCTCAGGACCTCGGGGTGGGCGTGGCCGAGAGACAGAGCGCTGTAACCGCTCAGCATGTCGAAGTAGCGCCGGCCTTCCACGTCCCAAACGAACACACCTGATGGACACACCAAACGGCATTCCACAATATTTTTATCACGCTTTATAAGTAAAAGCACGTTAGAGTGCCGGGACTCACGGCTATGATCCGTATGATGTTTGCAATTGTGATGGGAGGTTTGAAAATTAAGATGAAATGGTGGATACTGGGCGGAGACACCAATTATTAGATAGTCTCTAAAATACGGTAATTTTTGTAGTAAATTGTTTTAAATTAACAAATATGATGTAGTTGCGGTTGTTTTTTACTTTTCCTAAAAATAATTTTCACAATCAGTTACTAAGTAACAAAATATTAACATGGCCTTGATTAAAACGCAGTTGATAAAGCTCTGTTTAGATAATAAATGTTTCTTAGTAATGAATCACTGCTAAATCTGAATCAAATCGAAATGCAGTCAACCTAGGTTTTAACCTAAAAAAAAATTTTGAAGAAAACATAATGAGAAGGGCAAATAAGTGTCTTAGTGAGAAATGTATCAAAAGTCGAATAGAGTTTTCACCTCTAGCGAACTGTGTTAAATTATATTACAAAAGTTATAGATTTAGGTACTATGGTCCTCCATTTTCTTCAATAACCGGTTTTTCTCGAAATACAAATTGGGGGAAATCAAACCCAATTATACTAGTGACATTTATTAGATTAAGTAGTTACTTCATTCGTATCTGCTATAAACATAATAGGGACCTACTTAAAGATAACTAATGACTTAATTAAATTAAATGTATTGATAAATATGATACCTTCTCCCCTGCTGATTGAAACGGGGATAGAGTCGTAAGTATTTGCGGTGAATTTTTTTTCTTTCGCAATTATTTCCACATTAGAGAAAGGACGAAAAAGTCCAGTTCGAGGCATGAACGCAACCGTAGCACGCAAGGCTGCGGATGACATCTTTGACTGAAATCAACTTAAAAATAAGTATAGAAGGCCTTAAATTTCAGTTAAACTTTATATTGTTAATCTTTTAATAAGTTTAATAAATTAAACGAGAATAATGTATACATACCTTTACTTAGTGGTAGGTGGAACGTAGCTTACTTCATGTCAAAATAGGGACGCATTGTTTTATTTATTGGAATATAAATAGCTGATCTTAATTGTAAAGTAAGTTGGGCATTTATTAGTGTTTTCAAAGCGGGCTACTCTTTATTTAAACAGTTATTTTCATAATTCCTAAGGAATAATGCGTTAGGTTAGGTTAGGTTAGGTTAGGTTAGGTTAGGTTAGGTTCATTGGATGGACATGGTATTTTACAACGCCTTTATAAAAATATACCTTAGATATAAATATTTTTATTTATCTTTATTCTCTTTTTTAATAAAGAAATCATTTTTCTATGCGTTGCCATGTATTTTATAGGTTCAATCAGATTAAAAGTCAGTATTTATTTTACACACACAGACACATAGACACAGTAGCATAGACAAGAGAAATTACTTTTGATTTAGGTGATAATTATCTTTTTGTAAGTACACACATAATTGCCTTGGCTATCGTTTATTAAATAAATTTAAGGTCTAAAGTGGAACTGAAATCATTGCACATATCGGCTGATATATAAAATAAATTGTAAAACCAATCAATACTCACCTATTTGTTGGCTGCGATGATTTTCCAAAAGAACTAAGAACGTGAAATGATAGCGGAACGCATTTTAAATTCCATTACCAATTGCAAGATCATTAGGAAACTAATGACAGTACATATTATAACATTCTTAGATATCCGAACAGTAACTCGTTTTCGAGATACTGGTATGTAATTACTTATTAAAATGGAATCCCGGAGGGTCAAAAAACTACTGCTTTTTTGAAATTAATAAAAACATGGCTGCCTTGTGAAAACGTTGGGACTAGCCTAATTTTCGGCGTCTCACTGCCGTTTTCACAAAACCTCACTTAGTGCTAAGAGTCCCTTAAATTGAGATAAGTATCTCTAATGTCAATTGTTTGCCTTAGAATAACCTATGCTTAAGAGTTCCATAGTTAGGGAAGACCTAAGGTGGGGATTGGTGAAAAAGGTCGTCAATCCGATAATTTGCCATCTTCACGTAGGATTGCCAGATGATAATATGAAAAAGGAGAACTGATAGATCTAAAAAAGAGGATTTTCTAAAAAAAGGAGGACAATTAAACAAGAATCTTTCTATAAATTACCATATTTTAATCATATAGGCCATATTACATTACAATCTAAAAAGCATACCTACCTAATATTCAAAAGATATTGAAACTATAAATTATTAAAAATTTAAAAAACCACCGTCACACAAACGGTCGAACAGATTTTCTCGAATCATAACTCACTCGATCGAGTCGCCTTTCCACTAAAAATAAAAAAGAAAACTCTTTTCGGTACGCTGGAAGGCGGAGGTAGATTTCACGGAATCAACGCAAGGGATAGGCGAACTCCAATTGTACGAACTTGTATCAAACATTGCGCGAGCTACCCGCCACGCCGCGCCGTACTTACCCCGGCGCAGCGAGAGTGCATATACCGAATACCTCTTCATTCTGTGCCGTAAGAGTTGCTCATATCAAAAATTATTTCAAACAAAAATTGTAGGAAAATTAGAGGCCTAAAATTTACATTTTGAATGGGTTTTATCCTGTGCTTCTTAAGGTAGGTATGATTTTTTGAAAGTTGAAAAACCACCTTCTCCCACCCCCAGGACTAATGGTTAGTGCTATCAAAAAATCTTACTAAGATAAGTTTAGACCCTTATCAAAAAAATAATATTAAATTTAAATGAATTCGATAACTTATACGTAAGAAAACTATAGCAAAGTTTCATTTTATTCGAAAAACCCCTTCATGAACTTGACTTGATTTTTATTACCTTGTTAATGTCTAGGTTTATCTATATAGTTAAATAATGTAAAGATATGTAATGTAATAAATAATAAAAAATATTTAGAAGCATTCACTCACACATGCTGTATTGGAATCGGTTAAAAAGCATAAATATTTAGGTATAGTTGATAATAAATTTAATTGGCAAGACCACATTACTATGCAATCTTTGTTTGATAAAATTTGTGCATTTGAAACCGCACTTAAATGTGTCAATTTTACGTAATATTTATATATCCTTGGTTGAATCTATTATTTTTTATGGTATTACAATTTGGGGTCTTGCATATGAAACATATATATAGCGAATTTATATTCTACAAATTCGTAAAATAATTATTCCAAAAAGTAAAAAAAAATCAATGCAAGGCGACTACTCTAAATTGTTCACCCATTTCAAAGTTCTTCCGGTAAGTCAACTTTGCTAGTATAGAATTGCAATCGACCACTTCTCAGATGAAACATGGAAAAAATTTGCTACATCGCTTGAGGTAATGCAAGCTGGTTTAAATACAGGCCTGTATTTTATGAAAGCTTTTCACTCTCACCTATCTATCTGTGCGCGTAAGCAATACGGTCAAACTTTCATTAAAGTAGTAAAAAAATGTTTTAAAAGAGTACTTAAGTACTAAAAGTAAGTATGTACTAGGATTTATGTGATATTGAACACAAGAACACGTGCTGATCACTAATATTTGATTGTAATATTAAATATATAATAATTATCAAAAGTTACGGTTGATTGTTTTATGAAAAAGACTTTTTGTTTATAAGATATCACAAGCTATGCTATATCTCTGATTAGTTTTTATTTTTATAAAAGTTCTTGATAACAGCTTGTATATTTTCTGAAAAAAAAACAATAATTATTACAATTTTACAGTGCGTTAATTATTTTTTTTTTCATATATTTGTTAATAAGTATGATTTTTATATAATGTATAATGTTACAATAATTAATACTTTTCAAATTGTACTTCATATTTATTATAACCTAACCTATCCTATTAATTTGGATTAATTGAAAGCCAAACGTATATTCAACTAGTGTTAGCAACAACAGTAACCCCGATCACCTCGGTGCCGCTACGGCGCGACAGTCACATTAATACATTTTGTAATGTCTATGGATAGAATTAATGTGTTTCATCAAGTTTCCATTTTGAGAAAACGAAGTATTACACTCACTGCACATGAACTTTTTAATATTTCTGTGAACAGAATCAATGTGTGTCTTCAAGGTACTTCTTAAACAAAATGAGTGATTGCACTCACTGCACGTGAACTTTTTAATATTTCTGTGGACAGAATCAATGTGTGCCTTTAAGTTACTCCTTTGAGCAAATAAATGATTACACTCGCTACACGTAAACTTTTTAATGTTTCTGTGAACAGAGTCAATGTGTGTCTTCAAGTGATGACTTTCAGTAAAGGAAGTTTTACACACACTGCAAATAAACTTTTTAATCTTCCTATGGACAGTATTGATGTGTCTCTTCAGGTTACCATTTTCAGAAAACGACGCATTGCACTCGCTGCACTTGAAGTTTTTAATATTTCTGTGGACAGAATCAATGTGTGTCTTCAATTTACTCCTTAGAGAAAATGAATAATTGCACTCGATGCAGGTGAACTTTTTAATATTTCTGTGAACAAAATCAATGTGTGTCTTCAAGTAATGTTTCTCTGTAAACATGTTATTGCATATACTGCAAATAAATTTTTTAATATTTCTGTGGATATTATTCACGTGTCTCTTCAAGTTTCTACTATCACAAAAAGATTTGTTGCACTCATTGCACATGAACTTTTTAATATTTCTGTGCACATTATCTATGTGTTTTTTCAATTGACCTTTTGTGTAAAAAGACTTGTTACACTCAGTGCAAATAACCTTTTTATTATTTTCGTGAACGGTATCGAAGTGTCTCTTAAAAATGTCATTTTTAGAACCAGACATTTTGCAGTCACCGCTCGGAGTTTTTGTAAAATCTTCGTGAATAAAATTATCATTGTTTATTTTGAAGTGATCACTTTTACCGACGACTACCTCTATTTTACAAGTTTGCATTGGCTCATAAGCCTGTGCCTCAGTTTTGACTAATGTTTTGCATTCACCAATATCGTCTAATATTTTACTGTCGTAGTAAATTTCCTCATTTTTCAATATAATATTCTTTAAATCAACACGTTTATCATCGACCATCTCGAATTCACGATTTAAATTTCCATCTTCTATTAACTTTAAATATTGCGAACAATTAGCATGTGAGTCTATCGGCGTTATTTCACAAGTATCCTCATCAATAATTTCTTTCTTAATCCTTTCTTCTTGGTACATATTTGCATATATTAAGGTAGGTACGCGGAGAATACAGATTTAAATGTTGTATTGATTCTTCATTCTTCTAATTTATATAAATCCGGAAACAAAAGTTTCTCTATAGCTGTGGTTCAAGCGACATCGCCGAATGAACGTATTCTTGGACGGCTTAGTTGACCCGAAAAGAAGACAACGTTTATTTATTTATGTAGAGGTGAGGTCTTCCTCATTATTTAGGTACATATAGGTTATTTATTTAGGTAGGTTTCTGTGTCACAATTTATAAATTCTGCAAATAAACAAGACTAGTAAACCTGGCTCGTTTTGGCCACACTTTTTTTTCTGACAGTTTGGATGTATGCATATTGAAACGTCAAAACCATTGTACCTAGGGACAATTTACCAAAAGAGGTAAAATTGCAATTAAGGACTGTGAAAAATCAGTTTGCCTAATAAACGAAAAATAAATATCTAGGTATTTAGTATCTAAATATTATTTATATTATAAATATTCATCATTTAAATATGGACATTTCGCAGATTTATATGTACGAAACACAATAAGGAGCCACAACATTATGAATTTGCCATTAGAAAAATGGCGTGCCGTTTTCGGCGAATTCGATTAGTGATTAGTGTTTCTATGTTCGTTTTGAAAACTGCATATTTTCATTCATCAGTATATTAAAAAGGATACAAAAGAACTTTACAATAGATGCGGCGCAGCATCGACAAAAATATATATAAAAAAATATTGCCTTACTATTTTGATATACATTTTTTTAGAGATTAAGAACTTAAAAAAATTTTTTGCGTGTTTTAAAAACAACATTATTTTGGAATGTTTAGTAATTATTATGCTTATACGAAACTTATTATTATTTTACTATAATAATACAACCTATGGGACCATTTGATATAGAATTAATTACCTTTTAAAATAGAAAATATCCTATAAACGATACCTATAATTCATTTTATCTAAATATATTTAAATATTAAATAAGAATTAGTATTTGCCTTTATAATCAAGCGTAGTGTGATTGGTGATAGCGAAAGAATATTGATATTCTTAATATTATTAGCAAATTGCCGCTAAACTATGGTATATTTATTATATTGTATTTTTTTTTATATACATACATAATGTTTCTCGAATGTTATATTTCGTAGTAAATAATAAATAAATACAATATTGCCGAATATTTATATTTTTATAAAATAAAATCATTCTTATTTTTTTCGAATACCTAGGTAAATCTTTCCATTTAAACACATTTGGCCTAGTTGAGTAGGGTCCAAAATAATTGTATATGACCCAGGTCATAGCAATTATTTTATAAAAAAATAAATAAATAAATATATGGTTAAATATTATAAAATTAGTTTGCTAAAAAAATAAAACCCTGGCTATTTTTCAATTTGTTCAACACGCACGAACAAGAAGGTATTAAGGAAGAAATAATTGATAAGGATACTTTTGAAATAATAACGCCAATAGAAGATAGTACAGAATTACGTGTGAAAAGTTCACGCGATATAAAGCTACATAAAAAAGGTGGAATTTTATCTGATAAATTCGATTTGTTAGATGATAAACGTAATGATTTAAACAAAATTATATCGAAACATGAGGAACTTCACTACAAAAGTAAAATGTTAAAAGAAGATATTGCTATATGCGATACAAAGTTCTTAAAAACTGAACGAGATTATGAGTCTATGCACATCTGTAAAAAAGAGAAAATACCCAATGAAAGTGTTCAGTTGATCAATAATATAAAAAATGATAATTTTATTGACAAACAAAATATAAATTTTAAGTGTAGCAACTCTAAGTTATCGATTTCTGAAAGTGAGATTTCTGATCCTTGAGAGGCACATCGACACTGTTCACATAAATATTAAAAAGTTTATTTGCAGTGAGTGTGACAAATCGTTTCACGAAAGAAGTTGGTTTGAGAGACACATTGATGCCGTCCACAGAAATATTAAAAATTTAACTTGTAATGAGTGTAACAAATCGTTTTATGATAGTAGGAATTTAAAAAGACACATTGATTCTGTTCACAGAAATATTAAAAATTTATTTGCAGCGAGTGCAATCACTCATTTTCTTTAAGGTTTAACTTGAAGACACATATTGATTCTGTTCACAGAAAATATAAATATTTCACGTGTAATGAGTTTAATACGTCGTTTTATGATAGTAGGAACTTAACAAGACACATCGATTCTGTTCACAGAAATATTAAAAAATTTATTTGCAGCAAGTGCAATCACTCATTTTCTTTAAGGTTTAACTTGAAGACACATATTGATTCTGTTCACAGAAAATATAAATAATTCACGTGTAATGAGTGTAATACGTCGTTTTATGATAGTAGGAACTTAACAAGACACATCGATTCTGTTCACAGAAATATTAAAAAATTTATTTGCAGCGAGTGCAATCACTCATTTTCTTTAAGGTTTAACTTGAAGACACATATTGATTCTGTTCACAGAAAATATAAATATTTCACGTGTAATGAGTGTAATACGTCGTTTTATGATAGTAGGAACTTAACAAGACACATCGATTCTGTTCACAGAAATATTAAAAAATTTATTTGCAGCGAGTGCAATCACTCATTTTCTTTAAGGTTTAACTTGAAGACACATATTGATTCTGTTCACAGAAAATATAAATATTTCACGTGTAATGAGTGTAATACGTCGTTTTATGATAGTAGGAACTTAACAAGACACATCGATTCTGTTCACAGATATATTAAAAAATTTATTTGCAGCGAGTGCAATCACTCATTTTCTTTAAGGTTTAACTTGAAGACACATATTGATTCTGTTCACAGAAAATATAAATATTTCACGTGTAATGAGTGTAATACGTCGTTTTATGATAGTAGGAACTTAACAAGACACATCGATTCTGTTCACAGAAATATTAAAAAATTTATTTGCAGCGAGTGCAATAACTCATTTTCTTTAAGGTTTAACTTGAAGACACATATTGATTCTGTTCACAGAAAATATAAATATTTCACGTGTAATGAGTGTAATACGTCGTTTTATGATAGTAGGAACTTAACAAGACACATCGATTCTGTTCACAGAAATATTAAAAAATTTATTTGCAGCGAGTGCAATAACTCATTTTCTCTAAGGAGTACCTTGAGAATTCACATTGATTCTGTACACAGAAAATATAAACATTTCACGTGCAACGAGTGTAACAAGTCGTTTTATGATAGTAAGACGTTGAAAAGGCACATTGACTCAGTTCACAGAAATATTAAAAAGTTTTTTTGCAGCGTGTGTAATAACTCGTTCTCTGAAAGATATCACTTGAAGATACACATAGATTCTGTTCACAGAAATATTAAAAAATTCATTTGTGGCGAGTGCAATCACTCATTATCTCTACGGACCACCTTAAAGACACACATTGATTCTATTCATAGTAAAATTAAAAAGTTCGTGTGCAGCGAGTGTAATCACTCTTTTACTCGAAGTACCACCTTAAAAGCACACATTGATACTGTCCATAAAAATATTAAAAGGTTTATGTGCATTGAGTGCAATAGCTCATTTAATCAAAAAGTGCATTTGAAGAAACACATTAAATCTGTCCATAGTTACAAGGTTCATATTTAGCGAGTGCAATCACTCATTTGAACACTTTAAAGTTTAAGTTGAAGACACATATTGATTCTGGTCACAGAAAATATAAAAAAAACTCACGTGTATTGAGTGTAATACGTTGTTTTATGGTAGTAGGAAGTTAACACGACACATTGATTCTGTGCACAGAAACGAAGTGTCGTGTGCAATGAGTGTAATAATTCCATTACCTAATGAAAGTAGTAAACTTAACAGACTGTTCACAAAATTATTAAAAAGTTTATTTGTGGTTTATGTAATAATTCGTTTACTGAAACAAATTACTTGAGACACATTGATAAATAATAAAACAGAACAGATTTGAACAAATCAGAATTTGCAGTTTTCCAATGGAAATATATACCTCTATTGACATAGGCTAAAATTTAAGAGGTTGCCAGTGGTTGTGTAAATATTCTTGTGCTTTTTTATGCTCTTGCGCAACAAATTATATTATTCTATGAAGATATGCCACATTTGATCCTCTTGCGGCGGCCAGAGCCAGGAGTCAAATTATAGACATTATCTGTAATTTGGCATAATTTTAAAAATTTGGCACCAAACATTTAGATCAACATGAAATTCTACATGTACCTACTCATATAAGTCATAATTAAGTAGTTAAGTACTTAAGTAGTTTGTTTAAAAAAAACCTAATTTGGATTCCACTAATTTTATTTTTTTCGTTTATCCTTAACATTTGAATTTTCGAGTTATAATATCATTTTTACGGTGTGTATTTTTTGCGCAATTACTTACTATAGTTACTGAATATATTAAAAATATAACACATAAAACTATTTATCGGTATAAATCATATTTCAATCTACCCCCGTAGTTATTACTAAAACAATTAACAGAGCTCTTGTGCTGATTAGGATAGTTATTAATTATTATTATTCATTACCTACACAATTAAGCGCATGCATAGAATACATGCACTTGATGTTTATGATTTAAATGTTTTAATATTAACAAAAATTAGGTATTTTTAGAAGTATTGAAACCTTAATTTATATAAATGTGAACTAATATTTAATTTTGATATTTTATTGCATAATAGGTAATTTAATAAACTTCTTTACTAATAAAATCTTTTTTATTTAGTAAAAATGGTTATGCCCTGCAGTGGGCGATAAAGAGCTATTTATATGTAGGTAAACCAGTATAGATAGGGCCCCTAATTTCATTTTGGTCCTTGGTAACATCTTTGAGTTTCTGCCGCGCGCGAGATTACCATCAGACAATATACAGTCGACAGCTTCTAGAGTTATACCATGATATATAATCAATGGTTATACTTATACAAAAATAGGAATTTAAAAAAATTTGAAGGTTTACTGTCATATCTCTATGAAAAAAAGATCGGTATCGGTAAAAGATTCGAATCTCATATCAACCAAGAGTTTAATGCTACTTCACATTAAGACTTGTATCATTTTTTTGTTGTTAGTTTAAATTTTAATAAAGATATGTAAAGTAGGGTGTTGCCGGTGCACGCACTTTTCGGGTATAGGATGTTTGTAGATAAATATAGGCAATTCATTGAAACAAACTTAGGTTTAATTTAATACTTACAAATATAGCTAATAAGTAATATTAAATTAACTTCCTAATTTATTCCTAACCTGTTTGAAGACGAGAATAAAATTTCCTTTGAGATAATTAATTATATAATTGGGATATTATGAGAACTCGGCTTCTTTTGTAGATCCTACTTATAAGTATTTTTTTATATGGTCACTGTGATATCCTCGCCCCGAGAGGATAATTAGTTATCAAAACGTTAATATAATACAGGGTTAAGATGTACCCAAGGGTATAGGTGTTGCTAGTTAAGCATGGATAGAGAGAAGAGGGCGAGTACCTACTCGCACATACCTACTTATGTGCATTGCCTTATATAACCTCTTGATTGGTTAGGATGCAGCCACACCGCCTAGCCCGCACTAAGGGTGCGTACACACTACCACAGTGACCAATCTCCAAAGGTGTGGCAGGTGAGATGAAAGAGGGTTCAGGTAAATTAAAAAATATATTATTTCATTTGAATAATCATTTTATTAAGATGTAAGAATGTCTCTAGGACAAAATGTGTAGTAGGTATTGGCATCAGTAACATCATATTGGATATTCCACTGCTGGTCTCAGTCCTCCCTCAGCTCAGGATAGCGAGGAATTTTTTTTATAAGAAGTTGTATTTATAACCATGAACACTCGCATTTTTTTTGTTTATTGCTAACTTGATAGAATTAAGTAGGTTTATGCCGCCCCTGACTTTTTTTATAGGGAAAAGCACTGCTCTCCCTTCCCCCTAGAACCGCCTAGTAAGGTATAATTCTTGACCAAGCGTTATACTGACGCAATAATGAAAAAAATAAGTGTAGTATAAATATTTTTTAGCAAAAACATTTGATTTTTTTAATAAAAGTTATTATACCCAAAAAGTATTTTTAGGGCAAATTTTTTTGTAGTGATTGTGGTCAATTATTAATTTTATGATACCTATTTTCTTAGTTTGCAAAATATAATATCCAAAATTGGTTTACCTCTAGTACTTAGGTTACAATAACAACTAAATGCTGGTACAGTCGACGATATAGTAAAAAACAAAAAAAATATGTATCTCGATAATGGTTGACATGACCTTATTTATAGCTTTTGACCTCCCCCACCTCCCTGTCAAGTTTGGACGTTGACTTTTGTATCATCCCTGTATACGCTGCAAAAAACTATTTATTATTTCTGTGAACAGTATCGACGTGTCTCTTCAGTTTACTACTTTCATTAAACGGCTTGTTACACTCATTGCACATAAAACTTTTATTTTTTCTGTGAACAGAATCAATGTGTGACTTTAAGTGATGTCTCTCAGCAAATGAGCGATTACACTCGCTGCACGTGAACTTTGTAATATGTCTATGGACAGAATTAATGTGTTTCTTCAAGTTTCCATTTTCAGAAAACGACGTATCGCACTCAACGCACAAGAATTTTTTAATATTCCTGTGAACAGAATCAATATGTCTCTTCAAGGTACTCCTTAAAGAAAATGAGTGATTGCACTCACTGCAGATAATTTTTTTAATATTTTTATGAACAGAATCAATGTGTATCTTCAAGTAATGTCTATCAGCAAATAAGTTATTACATACACTGCAAATAAACTTTTTAATATTTCTGTGGACACTATCGATGTGTCTCTTTAAGTTTCTGCTATCATAAAACGATTTGTCACACTGACTGCACATAAACCTTCTAATATTTCTGTGAACAGAATCAGCGTGTGTCTTCAAGTGATGTCTTAGAGCGAATGAGTTATTACACACGTTGCATATAAACTTTTTAATGTTTCTGTGGACAGTATCAACGTGTCTCTTCAAGTTCCTACTATCATAAAATGACTTGTTACACTCGATGCAAATGAACTTTTTAATATTTATGTGACCAGTATAGAGTATACCATTTTTAGAAAACGATAACTTGCAGTCACCGCGCGTAGAATTTTTATTTTTTTTGCCAATAAAATTATAATTTTTCATATTTTTGATCAACCGAACACTTTTACTGGGTAATTTCTCTATTTTACAAGTTTGCATGGATTCATAAGACTGTGTCTCAATTTTTACCAAAGTTATACCGCATGTATTCATATCATCTTCTAATATTTTACTTTCGTAATGAAGTTCTTCATTTTTCAGTGTAACTTTGTTAGTACGTATATCATCAACCAAATTGAATTTATGATGTAAATTTCGATCTTCTTTAAGTAGCTTTAAATCGTGTGAACTATTAACATGTGAGTCTGCACTGTCTTCTGTTGGTGTTGTTATTTCATATGTATCCTTATCAATGATTTCTTCCTTTATCCTTTCTTGATGGTACATGTTTGGATATACCTACTTACGAAGGAACATGGTAAAAAATACAGATTGAAATCAGGGTTGGAAAAATAATAACCTACAAATCCGCGGCTTATTCATATGAACTTGTGCCTACAAAAATACTATAACTGTGGGTCGTACGACAATGTCTTGACAAGTTAGCGACAAGGCACAACCAATGACAATGACACTTACCGGCATTTGATAACCATAGACAAAACAGTCACATGCGGAGAATGGTGGGTTTCTACTTTCCATTTCTACTTTTATACTTTCAATTAAAACATGACATTAAAGAAAATATTTAATTTAAAGTATATTTTTTATAACACAAAACAATAAAATTACAACTTTATAACGTAGAAATTAAATTATATATCTTAATGAAGCTGAGGGTAGGTCAGTAAACGTTAATATCTTACAGTTCCTAAACTGTTGATTTCTAAAAAGGAATTTATTAAGAAAAAAAAAGCTTTAAAATAAAGCGGATGCTACTTTTAGATCAACCACATTTCTTATTATTTACATGTAATGTTATAAATACTTCAATTTATTATTTTTATCTAACTATCCACATTTTCTTACAATATTAACATAGTAAATTATCGTAAAATGGATGAAAATCAGCTTCCATGCTCAGAGTCCATCAGGCAACACGCCCGCCACCTTCATGGCACCCTCAGGGTAAGTCGCCTTTGTTTCGCAGGTCCTATCGCTCCTGGTCTCTCCGTCAGCCGAGGGTGGTCCTTCGCTTCCAAACCTTCCGCGTCTGAAACGAGCTAAGCTGAGAGAGGCCCTAGCTGAGAGGACCTACCACCAGCTTTGTACTTCAGCCGCGCATCTGAACTTTCTTTACAATCAGCTTCTGTGGTCAGCATCAGTTTCTGGAGATGAACTTACTTTTTTTTATTATTTTTCAGTCTTCTTTATACATAATTGCGAAATATTTTCACGCGGAATTAGCCCTACAGCCTTGTCAATTATAATGTATTTTATTTTACCTAATATATTATACCAGTGATACTAATAATTAGGCGAAGAAATATAGAAAGTATATATTTATTATTTAATGAAACGTATCGATGTTGTGGCTTATCCAATAATCATAATTATCTAAGTTTGCTATATTTTTAGCTACATTTAACACCGCTCGTAAATTCAAAAACCTAAAAAAAAAATACAGTGAAATTAATTTTGAAAAAATTGCTTATAGTTACAAAAAACTGAAATGATTTAAATTAACACTGGTTTAGTTGAAATGTGTTTCATATGTGAACTTTTCCGCTCTTCGTGGTGACAGTTTCGACAAATTATTTAGTACACTTAGTAAAAAAAGAGTTAATATTCTACCAACAGATTGCAACCAGCGAAAATACATATATGTACGCATTCTATACATTTTGAAAATTTAAAGCAATAACTATTTTTTCCAATCACTCCTTGTCTCTAGACAAGGAGTGATTGCACTTGCTGCAAACTAATTTTATGCACAGAATCAATGTGCGTCTTCAAGCGATGTCTTTCAGCGAACGAGTCATTACACATTCTGCAAGAAAACTTTTTAATAATTCTGTGGACAGTATCAATATGCCTCTTTAAGTGTCTGCTGTCATAAAACGTCTCATCACACTCACTGCACATGAACCTTTTAATATTTCTGTGGACAGAATCAATGTGTGTATTCAAGATGCTACTTCGAGTAAATGAACGTTTGCACTCGCTGCAAACGAACTTTTTATTTTTTCGGTGAACAGAATCAATGTGTGTCTTCAAGTTATGCCTCGTAGAAAATGAGTGGTTGCATTCGCTGCAAATGATTTTTTTAATATTTCCATGGACAGTATCAACGTGTGTCTTCAACGTGCTCCTTCGAGTAAATGACTGATTGCACTCGCTGCATATGAACTTTTTATTTTTTCTGTGAACAGAATCAATATGTCTCGCCAAGGTACACCTTACAGAAAATGAGTGATTACACTCGCTGCAAATAAATTTCTTAATATTTCTGTGAACAGAATTAATGTGCTTCTTCAAGTTACTATTTTCAGAAAATGACGTATCGCACTCAGTACACATATACTTTTTAATATTTCTGTGAACAGAATTGATGTGCCTCTTCAAGGTACACCTTAGAGAAAATGAGTGTTTACACTCGTTGCAAATAAATTTCTTAATATTTCTGTGAACAGAATTAATGTGCTTCTTCAAGTTACTATTTTCAGAAAATGACGTATCGCACTCAGTACACATATACTTTTTAATATTTCTGTGAACAGAATTGATGTGCCTCTTCAAGGTACACCTTACAGAAAATGAGTGATTACACTCGCTGCAAATAAATTTCTTAATATTTCTGTGAACAGAATTAATGTGCTTCTTCAAGTTACTATTTTCAGAAAATGACGTATCGCACTCATTGCACATGAACTTTTTAATATTTCTATGGACAGCGTCGATGTGTTTTTCAAGGCTACCACTTTCAGAAAACGATAACTTGCAGTCACTGCATATAAAATTTGTATTTTCACTTTTTATATTTTCGATCAACTGAACACTTTCACTGTGTAATTTCTCTATTTTACAAGTTTGGATAGACTCACAAGTCAGTGTCTCAATTTTTACGAATGTTGTGCCGCAAAACGTGTTAATATTATCTTCTAATAATTTACTATCGTAGTGAAGACCCTCTATTTTCGGTATCACTTTGTTTAAATCATTACGCGTATCATCCGGAAAATCGAATTTATTACTTAAATTTTCATCTTCTTTAAATAGCTTTAAATCATGTGAACTATTAGCATATGAGGCTTCACTATCTTCTGTTGGAGTTGTTATTTCATAAGTATCCTCATCAATTATTTCTTTCTTAATCCTTTCTTGATGGTACATGTTTGCATATCCTTACGAAGAAATATGGAAAAAAACAAAATTTAGTTTTAAAATGTTGTTGGAAAAATAAACCCTACAAATCTGTTGCTAATTTATATTATTATGAACTTGTGCCCACAATATGTGCTGCAACTATGGCACCAAGTGACAAATGTGACAATATTAATACATATTATGTTAGTCGGACAAGACGACTCACATCAATGACATGACGATGACACTTGCGCGTTTCTATTATTTCTACTTTACTTACCAGTCCAAAATCCGAAAGGACTGAGTTGTTATGCAATAAGAATTAACGTATTTCATTTAAAAGACTATTTTTAAAAGGCTATAACAAAAGTTACAAAAATAAAAAATACTAAAGAATTTAAAATTGCTGGGCGCCTGAAAATTTGGAAATAATAAATGAAATAAAATAAAAAAACGAATCAATAAAATAAGATAAATAAAAATGATTATAAATGTTAAATAAAATAAAAATGATTCAAAACATTATTTATCAAATTATAAGAAAGTCAATTTATTTGGGGTTGCAAGAATATCGAGACTAAAATTCGCCAAGACTTGGGAAAAAATAATTCCAATGGGTTAAAAAAAACAAACTGCTACAAGGCATTGAAATTACAAAATGTAAAAATGAGAAAACCTAAGTACCTGGGAGTATTTAATTTTAACAATTAAATCTATAATGTTAGTCGTTAAATAGGTATATTTCTGCAATCGAACAGCAAAGTGTGTTTTATAATTCAAGATTTTTTTTAGTTAATTCAAGGAAAATATGTTTTTTTTAATTAAAATTATTGAATGCTTATAGTTGAAGTGCTTATGCTTGAAGTAATATAAAGTTATTGAATGAATAGGTACGTAGAAGGTAGGTAGGTAAAGTTCGTATGGGTTTCCGACAACCGGCACATAATTTAGGCAATCACACGCTGACTACGTTGCAGTAAAAACATTTTAAGTAAAACAAAAAAGAAACGAAACTGCGTCAAATGTGACTGACATTAGAAAAAAATCAAGAAACTTCGTGGTGAAAGTCGTTCACCACGAAGTTCACCACGTTTTAAGTTACATTATTTAATTTGCGTCTCTGTTGGTGAACAACATGGGACTGGAATAACCCTTAAATGCGATCGTGGTAAGGGCGTTTGACTATTGACCCAGCGGTCACGAGTTCGAATTTCACCATCTTCCCAAACCCTAGCACATACAAGTTTACCTAAGTGAGTAGGGCCCAAATGAAATGAATATGACGAAAATATACTATTTATTAAAAATAATTAATTAATTAATTCAGCTTTATAAATTCTTACCTATTTAACATATATTTTTGCAAAAACATTTTTTCCAGTGAATCAAAGATTACAAGTTTATTAGTTCCACATATACTATATTATTATTTTTTTAAGCAATTAAAGCAAAATTTGACTGTACCAAAGAAGATGGTGGAGATGAAACATTGAAAAATGATTATTTAAGATACTTATTATTAATTTACATTTTAATTTATCTAAAAAAGATACTTACATTTTCTAATATTTTTTTTTATTGAACAATAATAATAAAGCCGTACGGGGAGAAAGGGTGGGTTTAAAACTAATGTAAAAATTAATATTGGAACATTTCTTTATGAAATAGGGAGATTAGCTCTACGTTAGATGATAAACCTACTTACCTCTTAAGAGTTTTGAAAAAAAAAATGTTATAATACGTCTGAAATTATTATTTTATCGATTTTCTACTCATCTTTTCTTCAATAGATTTGCCTTCGTAAATCCTCAGGGTACTACCCTAAATGTAAGTGCAATTTAATAATAAGTCATAATTTGGCGAGGTTGTTATTATAAAATATTATAAATACACCGAAGTGGAAATATTGTAGAACCGATTTAAAAAAAAACCCTCGCTCGCCAGACGTTCGCGTAAAAATACGACCACAAAATAGCAAAGAACCCACGTCAAAAGACTGAGATTAAATGACAGGTACTCGATACTCATTAGAGTAAATTAGTGATCGCACTCGCTGCAACTAATTTTTTAAACATTTCTATGGACAGTATCAATGTGTGTTTTTATTTTTTCTGTGAACAGAATCAATATGTCTCTTTAATGTACTTCTTAGAGAAAATGAGTTATTGCACTCGCTGCAAATGAATTTTTTAATATTTCTGTGTACAGAATCAATGTGAATCTTCAAGACATATCTTTCAGAGAACGAGTTCTTACACACGCTACAAATAAAGTTTTTAATATTTCTGTGAACTGAGTCAATGTGTCTTTTCAACGTCTTACTATCATAAAACGACTTGTTACATTCATTGCACGTGAAATTTTTAATATTTCTGTGAACAGAATCAGTGTGTGCCTTTAAGTGATGTTTTTCAGCAAACGAGTTATAACACAAGCTGCAAATAAACTTTTTAATATTTCTGTGAACAGAATCAATGTGTCTCTTCAAAGTAGTCCCTAGAGAAAACGAGTGATTGCACTCACTACAAATAAACTTTTTAATTTTTCTGTGGACCGTATCGATGTGTATCTTCAAGTTTATGCTATTATAAAACGACTTGTCACACTCACTGCACATGAAACTTTTAATATTTCTATGGACAGTATCAATGTGTCTCTTCAAGCGACTCCTTAAAATAAATGAGTGATTGCACTCGCAGCAAACGAACTTATTATAATTTTGATGAATACAATCTATGTGTGCCTTTAAGGTACTCCTTAGAGAAAATGAGCGATCGCACTCGCTGCAAATAAATTTTTTAATATTTCTATGAACAGGTTCAATATGTCCCTTTGAGGTAGTTCTTAGAGAAAATGAGGGATTGCATTCGCTCCAAATATTTTTTTTATTTTTGTTGTGGATAGTATCAATGTGTATCTTCAGGCTTCTGCTATAATAAAACGACTTGTCACACTCACTGCACAAGAACCTTTTAATATTTCTATGGACAGTATCAATGTGTCTCTTCAAGTTGCTCCGTTGAGTAAATGAGTGGTTGCACTCGCTACATATGAACTTATTATTTTTTAGGTGAACAGAATCAACGTGTCGGTTCAAGGTAATCCATAGAGAAAATGATTGATTGCACTCACTACAAATAAACTTTTTAATTTTTCTGTGCACAGAAGCGATGTGTGTTTTCAAGTTGCTACTTCGAGTAAATGAGTGATTGCACTCGCTGCAAAAGAATAATTTTAAATTTCTGTGAACAGAATCAATGTGTGTCTTTAAGTGATGTCTTTCAGCGAACGAGTTGTTACACTCGCTGCAAATGAGGTTGTTAATATTTATGTGAACAGTATCGATGTGTCTCACATAATTTTGTGCGTCAGTTTTTACGAATATCGTATTGCAAATATCAATACTATCTTCTAATATTTTACTGCCGTAGTGTGGTTCATTTTTCGATATATTTTTTTTTAAATCATTGCGATCATCACCTAACAAATCGAATTTATGATTTAAACTTCCAGATTTTTTTAGTAGCTTTAAATCCTGTGAACTATTAGCATGTGAGGCTTCATTATCTTCTGATGGAGTTGTTATTTCACTAGTATCCTCATAAATTATTTCTTTCTTAAACCTTTCTTCTTGGTACATGTCTGAATATACTTACGAAAAAAAATAGAGATATAAATGGTTGTTGGAAAAATAATAACCTACAAATCTGCTGCTGATTCCAGTAAACTTTTGCCAACAAAACTGTGGGTCAAAAATGATACAATGTTATATTGTCTAGTCAGACAAGACAACTCATACCAATGACACTTCACAGAATTTGACAACCATAGATAACAAATTCAGATGTAATTCTTTTTTAGTTTCGATGAGTTCGATCATTTCTACTTTCATACTTCCTTTACTCTCTACTACTTTCCTTCCTCGTTAAATCGAGCATGATGACTTTTGATGGAGCGTCGCCTCACCACGCTAGGATCGAAATATTAGCAAGATCTGACCAAAGAGTGAACTTCCCCTATTGCCAGATCAGGGATAGGTTTATTATTATCACGAAAATTTTACTTTTATTTTTCGGAAATCATTACGAATTATGATACATTCATTAAGCTGTTTTTTTTAAGAGAATGGTCTTAGGCGACGGTGTAGGTATATAGATTCGTAGATAGGTGACACTTTCGTTTTAAAATTAAGAATTTAAAGGTTTTTTGTCTGAACTGTCTCATTTTTTGCCGATGAAAAAATATAAAACTATCTTTTCTAACCTTGACAACAATTCACCCCACAATGTCAATTCAAAATGGACGTGAGGCTCTTATATATTGAGAAAACAACATGGGTTCATTTCGCAATAGCGAACTGTTTCGCATGCGAACAAATTTTATAAAATTGGCAAACGGGTACAAATAGTTGATATGCAGGTACTAGAGTACTTAAACTAAGGTTCGCGGTAGTCCTCGATTATATTCAACTATATGACACCAATTTTCAACCAAGTTTCAAGTACATATATAAATTACCAAGAAATCCAAATGCTCCGAAGGTGCTCGAACCTAAAACAGCACAACACGCCTTCTTCCGCTCGGAAGATTCCGACAGCAACCGTCTGCTAAGGACATGACACAAATGATACCATAATATTAATAAGTATTTAATTAAGCTACATTATCCAAATACATTCATGCTATGGTGAATTAATAACTTTCAAATTGTTTTCAATTATTTCCAATCTAGATATATCCAACTGCGTCGATTTGGTTTTCTAAGCAAACTATAACTCTTAATAAATTTATGCGCTGTATTTAAAAAAAAAAACTCGAAAGGTGCGATACTAATGGTGCAGTTCAAAGAACTACATTAATCAAAAGAGTAATTCTGTAGCCAACAGACTGCAAATATACGCCATTTCGACATGAATTTATTATAATTTTAGCAATTCGACAGGCGGTTGCCATCTTAATTATCAACTATGAACCCAATTATGCAATTACAGTTATTTTTCTTATTACAAATAACACTTTTTATTTTTGTGAATTAGTAAATTTAGATTCAAATTAGGTTGGCCGATGTCGGTAATGCTTTGGGACATATTTAGTTTTTTCTATATTAAGAGTAAGGAGTTTATCATCTAGTCATGTTTTTATTAACTTTAAAGTATTGTTTGCCTTTTCGAAGACCTCCGTCCACGTTTTACAGCTAAAAAATATGGCTGTGTCATCGGCAAACGATATAAGTTGTCTATCAATTTCAAGTTCGTAGAGATTATTTATGTAAAGTAAAAACAAGAACGCTACCCTATGGAACACCGAATTCTATATTCAAACATTAGTTAGGATATATTTTAATATGGAATACCTATAATAATAGCCAATAATGTATGAATAGTTTATAATAAAAAGATATAGATTAGAAGCCTATAGTCTGTTTTGTCACTTAACCCTCACTCCGTAACTAAACATAGTCACAATTATAACATATTTTCAAGTTTTCTTTTAAAAATAAAATTGCGATCTTAAAGAAACATAGTTTATTTTATTATTTAATATATTAATATCAAATAAAAAAAAATACCCCTTATTAAATTAACAAAATTATAAATATTAGTTACTGACGGCGCGCACAGAGTGTGGCTGTGCGAGTTTTACGTATAAATAACAACAAGGATTGCATAATATCAAAAAATTCGCAAGCTGGGTTGCAAGTTTTGATTTTCACTCAATGTCTTCCAAACGATTTTTTTTTGGATTTGCAAGCATTGCACGGAAGTTTTTTTTCTCTTTTGAACTTCGCCAAAAAGTGGGATTTCTTATTTAGTCAACATTATATTTTTAATTTAGGTTACCATTTTGAGCACTCGCTATAACTAGCACTTCTGAATTGTTGCACTCGCTATAGGTATATGCCTTTTGTAAACTTAATCAATCTTTGTCTTAAAGTTACTATTTTCAGAAAACAAGTGAACGAATTTACCGTACTTATCAACAACTTTCGTGAACATCTATAAAACATAGTTTGCACATGAACCTTTTCCATATTTTTGTAGGCATTATCAAGTGTATTCTAGTAACTAGTGTAATAAAACAACTTGTTAAACGTTTAATTATTACTTTGAACAGTATCAGTATGTGTTTTCAAATAATGTCTTTCAGCAAACTAGTTATTACATACGCTGTAAATAAACATTAACAATTTCTGTAAACAGAATCAATTGTGTCTTTAAGTACTTAATGTCTTTCAGCAAATGAGTGGTGATACTCGCTGCACGTGAACGATGTTATACCTACGTCTAAGGGCATAATTAATATATTTCTTCAAGTGAACGTTATCGCACTCAATGGACATGAACTTTTTATTGTTTCGGTGAACAGAATCAATATGTCTCTTCGAGGTACTCATTAGAGACAAGGAGTGATTGCACTTGCTGCAAACTAATTTTATGCACAGAATCAATGTGTGCCTTCAAGTAATGTCTTTCAGCAAACGAGTTATTACACACTCTGCAAATAAACTTTTTAATATTTCTGTGGACACTATCGATGTGTCTCTTCAAGTTTCTGCTATCATAAAACGTCTTGTCACACTCACTGCACGTGAACCTTTTAATATTTTTGTGGACGGTATCAATGTGTCTCTTAAAGTTACTCCTTAGAGTAAACGAGTGATCACATTCGCTGCACACAAACTTTTTATTTTTTCGGTGAACAGAATCAATGTGTGTCTTCAAGTTATGCCTCGTAGAAAAGGAGTGGTTGCATTCGCTGCAAATGATTTTTTTAATATTTCTATGGACAGTATCAATGTGTTTCTTCAACGTGCTACTTCGAGTAAATGAGTGATTGCACTCGCTGCATATGAACTTTTTATTTTTTCTGTGAACAGAATCAATATGTCTCGCCAAGGTACACCTTACAGAAAATGAGTGATTACACTCGCTGCAAATGAATTTCTTAATGTTTCTGTGAACAGAATTAACGTGTTTCTTCAAATTACTGTTTTCAGAAAACGACGTATCGCACTCAATGCACATATACTTTTTAATATTTCTGTGAACAGAATTGATGTGCCTCTTCAAGGTACACCTTAGAGAAAATGAGTGATTGCACTCATTGCACATGAACTTTTTAATATTTCTATGGACAGCATCGATGTGTTTCTCAAGGATACCACTTTCAGAAAATGATGGCTTATAGTGACCGCGCGTAGAATTTGTATTTTTTTCTTCAACATTTTCACTTTTTATATTTTTGATCAACTGAACACTTTCACTAGTTTGGATAGATTCATAAGTCAGTGTCTCAATTTTTACGAATGTTGTACCGCAAGACGTATTATCTTCTAATAATTTACTTTCGTAGTGAAGACCCTCTATTTTCGGTATCACTTCGTTTAAATCATTACGCGTATCATCCGGCAAATTAAATTTATGACTTAAATTTCCATCTTCTTTAAATAGCTTTAAATCATGTGAACTATTAGCATATGAGGCTTCACTATCTTCTGTTGGAGTTGTTATTTCATAAGTATCCTCATCAATTATTTCTTCCTTAATCCTTTCTTGATGGTACATGTCTTTAATATGAAAAAAAACACTACCTACCGTGTTTAAATGGTTATTGGAAAAATCCTCAAATCATACAAATCTGCTTTCCGCTAATTTATATTATTATGAAGTTGTGCCTACAAAAACTGCTACAACTGTGGATCGAGTAACAAATGTGACAAATTAATATGGTAGTCAGACAATTTTAAGTCATGTTAACATAATTTTGTATTTGACAGTCGTGTTTCACATCAATGACGATAGCACTTGACAGCTTTGTTGCGTTTCGATCATTTCTACTTCCACCAGTCACCAGTCACCTGTCATGAAAACAAGCATACCTACTCTTTAATGAGTTGTTACGTAATAAAAATGTATCTGTTTAATTTTATAGACCATTTTTTAATCGCAAAACAATTTTAAGGACTATATTTAAATTACAAGTTGTAGAAATGTGATTAATTAAATATTTTGAAGAAATATAGGTTATGAACACAGGCGTCGTTCGTAGCTTTGAAAGTAATATTTTTAAAAACTGTATTTTTTTATGTCCACTATACCGACTGAAGTTGTCTGGCTTCGCCCACGTCGCGGGTCATCCAAAGACCTACGGCATCCTTTATCTGATAATTCAAAGAAAAAATATTGGCAAAAGCAGTCCTGGCAGACGAAGACATCATGGATCAAAAATCTGCGAAAGCGGTTTAGTCAGACGACGGAATCTCTTTATAAGATTATTTTAGCCAATATGATCGCCAACGTTCGCTGAACGGATATGGTAACAGAAGGAGAATACAATTTGTAATGTTGGTCAATAGGTACCTAGTATAGAATTGCCATAAATGGTTTGGCTCCGACCGGGACTAATATCAATATAGGGGGAAATACAGGTTATAGGTGGAGGGGGGTGGGGTACCGCCCCCATGGGGCTCAATCTGGTTTGTGAAAAAGGAAATTTTTCAACGGTTCCCACATTTTCAGAATACGTTCAATGGCCGGGAACAAAGACAGTTAACCGCCTAGTTTTTGAGTGAGATCGTAAATTACCACGAATCACATCAGCTCCCTCACAAAGGTAGTTTAGTCTTTCATTCCGTACTGGAAATATTTGTAAAATGTCAGTACATCCCTTGACCCCACACTTTCACCGCCAGCCAATGTGATCTAACGCCGTCGCACGAATTATTAGCATAATTTTAGCAATAATAGTTATAAAAGCATGATTATTCGTTTACCGGGACATATGGTGGGTCAAACGGGACAACCGGGACCGAGGTTCTAAACCGGTGACATGTCCCGGTCTACCGGGACGAATGGCAACTATCTTCTTTGACATTTTTATATGACGGGTTTGACTGAATGCTTTTTGACGGCTTTCCCTGTCCTCCCGCCTCCCGGGGTCCTTTCAATTTTTGTGGTGTTTTAAGGCAATATTTACTCATTTTAATTGGCTGTTTCTTTTTTTATTATTTATACTTGATGCAAGACGGTATGACTTATTCCTTCAAAATACTTTAAAAAATATTGTCTTTTTCTTATTTAAGTTCGTTTAATATGTTTTAATATTATTCTTTTTTACCTCAACTATCTTTATTGGTCAATTCGGCTACCCTAGTCTAAGAAATGTACGCTTTAATTATATGGTTTCTAAGTCATTACCTGCATTGTGTTGTAAAGGACCCTTTGGGGTGAAAGGGCCAGTAGTTAATAATGCAGCGATGGTGATGCAGAGAACTTTATTATCGGCGATGACTTTATGCAACTCAAAAGTTGACTCCATAGAAAAAGGCTGTGGAAGATTGCTCAGCCTGCACGGCACTGCGAAGATGTTCGGGTCGCGATGGTTAAGGAACTCTGACGACTCGGTAGTTTCTATACCTGTCTTGGCCCGAGGCGTAGATACTCTCCTCATTGGGCAAAGGTGAGTCGGAAATCAGCGGCTCGAGTTCTCAATAATTCCACCTCTGCACCTTGCGGGACAGAGACTCGTGTTGACCTGGCGACTCAGCATGCTGAATCATCACGCGTGTCGCACCGAATGTTGTATTTGAGCTACATTGCGTGTCGCTATAATCTACAATTTGTTGGTAATAAAATAATAATAATAATAATTCTTTTACATGCTGTCATATTCGAATATGATCGCACTCTATCGAACTGTCAAAGTTTAATGTTATGTTTCTATATTATCCGGACACCTTCCGATGTGATCTATACGGCTATGGTTATGGCTATACGGCTATGGTTGTTTTTAATAAGCATCAATCTATACACAAAAATTCTACTCTTTTGTATTGGTACTGTTCAAGTTGAAAGTTGCAACAGACGGACGGACGGGTTAATTAATATGATCTACCAACATCAAAATTGTTTCTTATATTATAACTGTATATTAAATTCATGATAAAAAAATTAAAAAGAAATACTTTATATTTAATGTATATTATTTTCTTAGCCAATCAATACAAATAAAATAAAGTTTCAAATTATGCACATCAAATCATAAATCATTAAAATCACTCGTAGGTCGTAACTAAGGACACTGGACTATGGCGATTGGCATCACTGGATTAACGCTGACGACGGGCAGGGCTTGCACCTTCCTCGTATCGTGGCGATCTTCGACGAGGTGCCAACTGAGCAGTTGTGAAACCACTAGAATCAAGAAAACGATGAAAAACCTTGATGACACCTCCTTTCTGTCAATACATTGAAATATGGGGCATATATCCTATGGGCAGGCAACACCTATGCCACAATATGCACATAGTTCCATAAATATGATACACATATTTATGGATATAATTAAAAACTCATTCTAATTTTTATAATAATATTTTTCGTTCTTTCCCTCTGGGAAAAGCCATCTATCGATATTAGCACTGATACATTTCGAGTTTAATCATAGCTGCACAAAAATGGCAAGAAAGCACAGGGCGAGTTATCTCGCAGTTGGCAGTCAACGTGTTAAAGACCTTTAAGTAGAACAGTCTACATGATAATTAATTATGTAAAGTTTACAAATTAATTTCCGTAACACCATGATGAATTTCGATATACTTTCTTCACAAATATTAGTGGAAATCAATCAATAAGCTATATTTTTTATCGTAAAAGGTCGTGGAATACGGCGTATGCATGTCAATATTATACACAGCTATTAGTGCTCAAAATAAGTTGCTGTTTAATACTCAAGGCAATGTTTCATAATTGGCTCGTTTTGTCGCTTCTGTTCGACGTTGAAGTTTGTCACGGCGATCAGCGTCCTTGGGCCGAGGTCAGGCCCTTCGTGAAATGGTAGACGACTTAGTACAAGAACAGGTCAAATGCCGAAAGCGTTCCCTGCGGAAATGCAGGACGTTTTCCTGTTAATTTACACAGAAACGTATTTTATTGCATAAATACAGGAACAAGTGTATCGTATTCTACGAAAGTTCAGGGCAACTTTTACGATTTAAATTTGTCTTTATAATAACCGGAGCTATATCCCGGGTGCTGGGGTGAGTTTCGAGGTACAGTCTCGTTCAAAAGAGTCGCTTATTGCTTACGGCATTTTCTATTGCCCGCGCGCTGAATAGATTTATGCACTCGAGTGTACATATCGAGACATAACGATGGGTTCTTTCCTGTTCCAGATACTCAAGTGTCTGACGCCGCTCTCGCAGCTGCTAACCACGTTCTCCACGGAGTTCCACTCGAACCGCGAGATCCCGCCAGTGATGGAACAGGAGGTGCTGTTGACATACGCGGATTCTGATCACCGCAGCCGAGCCTTTGCAATTTAGTAGAATGTTGCGATGTTTTCTTTCTAGAATTCATGAACAGGGTGCCCTATAAAGAACCTATGCCTTTCATGAATTACATAGGTATTGTAAAATATATATACTCCAAAATAATGTCGTAAATTTTTGACGTGGTTGCTAGGTTATAATACATTAAAAATGTATTCGCTAAAATTTGAAAATTATAACCTAGTTACTAAATTTTCTTGTAACGTAACCAAGGGGAAAGAAAATATCACTTCACTTCTGTTGAAAATAAAGAATTGTCAAGATGGTTTATGTGTACGTCCTGCTTTCGGTGGCTTTCGGAGCTCTGTTCGTCGCAGTCCTCATGGCTTTGGGCATAGAATTTGTTGTCCGCAAGTACGACCGAGCGTTCCGCTCGATCTGGGCACTCATTACGACCGAGTAAGTCGAAAATTTGAATGATACTTCTTTCATCGGCTCTGCAAGGCCTTTTAACTTTAATAATTTCGAACGAACCGATTTTAATGGTTCTGGGCCTTCACCCGCTGGTAATCGCCAGCAGTTAATAGCGTTACGTTTTAGAATAAGAAATATTATTGTAAATAGGTTATGTTAGGTTAGGTTAAGAAATGTAAATTAGTTGATTGTAATAAACGATGGCTATACCTTGTTCGGGCAGACATAAAGATTTTAATCTTTTTAACTGCCCGCAATAGCGGCTAATATGTTTAAATCAAACATATCGTTACATTCGTTATACGCGCTGTGTCACAAAATATTTCAAGCAACGCGCCCACTAATCGATTGTGACATTTTTACTTTTTTCAATTTGTTGGCATCGCTATAATATCTTTGGGCCAGAATATTTTTCTCACAAAACTGAAAATTAATTTACTCAAAGTATGTTTAGAGGATAATAAAATTAGGTGTTTTTCTGCCCAGTTTATTCGGAAATAATACTAACATTGCAGTTAAAAAATATGTAAGCAACGATCGCCTGCTTGATCGATTAGTTCCTGCACTTATCGAAGAAAAGTTTCTGCAAAATGACGCAAAATTAAATATTTTAACTAATCAGCTACCGTCTACCGTCTGTAAGAGGCACAGAAATATGCATAGTCAGTCTATGTTCTCTAATAATCTGCTTACATATTCTTGTGCTCAAGATGCCAGGAAATAAATGTTTAAAATGTAAAAATGTTTCTCTTTGTGTTATTTTTATAAGGTTATTCGCGGTTTCAAAGAGAATCCCGTAATACTCGGTGATATTGGTATCTTTGTTCCGGACCGCCGTACTAGAGCGCGGAAGCACACGTTATTTAAGCGGTTAGCGTGTCGTACCGACGTATACAAGTATAGTCCGATCGGGAGAGCAGTCGAATCATTAAATTCCATTTCCGCGGAGATTGATATCTTTGTCTGTTCGCCCAATGGGATTAAAAATCTGCTTTCTATTACGCCGTTGTAGGATCGGCGTGAATTATTTATTTGTTTTAGTCCTTTAGTTAATACCGAAATAATTTCAATTAACAAAAATCGTCGGTCACTGCCTTCTTTGGTACAGACGGCGTCTGGTTAAGAAGGCAGGGAACATCAGTGCAGTAGGTGCCGGTCGCTTTTGATTACATTAATTGCCTGTTACTACTGTTCAAATAAATAAATAAAAAATACCCGAAGGAATGGTCGTGAGGTTTGAACGAACTGACAAACACATTGTGAACAAAACTGGTATCTAAAAAGATACCAGTTTTTCCAATTAAATGTCATGATCACACAGTCGAAAGCTTTTGCAAAATCTGTTTCCATCGTTAGTAAATAAAGCAAGATTCGTCTCTGCTGAGCTGAGCTGCCAGGAATGAAAGCATTCATTAATTCGTTCATTTTTTTTAAATGATTGGAAGTATAATCAAGAATTATTTACTCGATAATTTTAGTAAAAATTGGTAGATTGAATTTGCAGGATTTGATATATTTACTTTAGTTTTATTTATTTCTTCTTCCCTTCTGCTTTTAATGTTTGTCTATCCTACTTAGGTAGAATTGTCTTGTGTACTTAAATAGTGAGTTAATTTTGGTTAAACTTGAAGTTGGAATCTAACTGTATTGTTTTTGCAGATTGATACCATACCGCAACCACGAACTGGCGGGCTTCGAGGTGGAGCAGGTCTGGCAGCGGTCGAGAGCTGCGGTTGTAAGGCGGAGAGGCTCACGCGTTTCTCTCCCCAGGAACTGGGCGCCCGGGTTAGTAATAGCACTTTTGTTTCGAGAGGTGAGGGATGGAAGTGGCGAGAGACCCCTCCAGTAAATATAAAAGAACGCTCAACAGGGTTGCCACCTGCCTCAATGCCACTGGCCTGGAGTTTATACCTTTTTCTGTACGCGACGACCACAGGTTCAGGCAAATCGGTGAGTCATACACATGGTGGACGGTTTTTTACGACACGGGAGCGAATATTCAAAATATACTCACATGGCTTTTCATATAATGTAATTACGAACTAATAATAGCTTTTTTTTAGCTTAAACTAAATATTAATAATTACATATATTAAATCGTGTCATCCTTTTTTTATTCATAAACCTCGGTTTTGTTTTCAGCTCTCCGAACGAGCGTGTCATCCCGCTCCATCGCACGCGCAGCGTCCCGCGATTCTCTCCATACTAGGTATTAAATTGTGTATAATTTTCACTTAAGTTTGTTATATATGTACAATTAGTAGTTTTAAGGATTTAAGGATTAAGCCGCTTTAAGAAAAACAATTCCAATTTGAGTTTCTGCCGGATGAGCCCTTCAACCCTTCTGCAGGACAAGATATAGAGGTTGTTTTTTTTAGAGGCGTGGTTTTCAAGAAGAGATAAAACGCATATAATTTGATGTTATGGCTAAGAATTTAGTTTTATTATAAAGATAAGGGTTTGCCATTATGTTTTAAAAATGATTTCGGGTAAGTGGCCGCCGCGGCTGACTCGAACAAGTTCCAGCCGAGAGGCCCAATTTTCAACCACTTTTTGCAGCAAGTTGTTTTGCAGTATGTCACCAATAAGGCGCCGAATATTCTCTTCCAAGGCGTTAATCGTGTCCGGCTTATCTGCGTAGACAAGCGACTTCACATAACCCCACAAAAAATAGTCCAGCGGTGTTAAATCGCACGATCTTGGAGGCCACGCCACGTTGTTCAGGAGTAAGTCTATTCATTATGAAATGGCAAACCAAACTGAGCATAAATCAAGTGACAGCTGTCAAAAACACCAACTACGAAAAAAGTAGTGCCAGATTGAAAACCACGCCTCTAAAAAAAACACCCGATATTTTGTTTGTATTGTTATCTGGTGATAAATAAACGTCACTTATGGTGGCATTGAACTCAACTGAACTTGGTTGGTTACCTCAATGTTTTTATTTTATTTTTCTTTATTTAAATATTGTAATTATGTAAAATCTAACCAAACCAGTTGGAAACCATTGAGCGAAGCATGTTTTGTAGTCCTAAGTCCTGATTGAGTAGGTCACCTTCACATATTATTTTCTACACAGTTTTACTTATATCTAAAAACATTATTTATTCGTTCGTCCAATCTCAATATTTATCCGTTATCAAATTCATAGCATTTAGATTTATGGTCATTTTTGACTAACGTTTTTGAAGTGATACTTCTTTGCGCCCGTTGTACTCATTGGGATGGGATGTTGGTCGAGAAACCGCGTCACGCGTTAGGAGTTATTTTTACATGTGTTGAGTTGTAGAGTCCAATTGTTTTTTTACGAAATATGTTTGTCGCGTTGTAGAGTCCCTTCCGAAATTTGAAAGTTATCAAATTTTGACGGCACGGCAATGGGCACTAGAATGCATCTGTTTTCGAATGAATCGGAAAGAAATTTTCTTAAAAGTCAATCTTTGCAGCCTTCCTTTAGTTTGGCTTCGTTTTATGCTATCTTTTTTTTTAAAAGATTTTTTCGTTGCAAAATACCGTATTTATTTTTTAACAAATATTTTTGTTTATTTTCAGTCTCTCTCCCGGGCGGGATTTCTTCAACGAGGGCTCGTTGGAGAAATTACAATTGCAATTGATTTCTACTAAGTGCGTGGCCCAAGCGCACCGGCTTTTGTAGTTGGCAACTGTACCACCAGAGCAGTTCGACCAGGCAGTGGGTAGACCATATAGGATATTCAAGCAGGTAAACCTCGTTTTCTATGTTACAATTCCAGTTGATTTCCGCCACGTACTTGGCCTAATCGCACCGTCTTTTGTAGTTGGCATCTTTAATCCCCTGTGGGATAAACTCAACAGCCTATTCGAGTCATAATTTTAAAATTCTGTCACTGCAATACCTTGGTTGGTTGGTCGCTAAGAGAAAAAACATTTAGGTTTTCTGAAGAGCAATTTCTGCGGTTTCCACTGACATTTCATAGAGCACCTTTTGAAATCGCTTCATCAACGGCTTTCGATTTTCTTGACTAACTCATTATTATTACCCAGAGCGTTTCGCCATTCGAATAGTTCGATGCTACTTGCACGAACTAGATTACCAAAAGACGTTGTCCTAATGCAAAAATGATTTTCGTAATGATTTTAAGTGTCAACACTCAAGATTGAATAAAACTGCAACAATAAGCATCAAAATTGCTAAAGTTAATCATTAAAACAAGGACATTGCATAATAATATTTATAAAACAAAGTCATTCTCATCGAATAAAAGTGTTGAGGCATTCAATATGCTCCGTTGCAGCAAAGAAACCAAAGACTCGTATGGAGAGTGAGATTCATAAATATGCCTTTTGTTGCAATATGGCCTAACGTGTATTATCGACAACTCATCCTATTTTACTCACATATGATTCTTATATCATGTGTGTTAGATACTAAGCAATGCATTTTATTATCTAGTTTAAGCATACTTTGTGTAAATGCGCTTCTCGCAGAGGTTCACGTTATTTCTATTTTATTATGGTTCGATATGATATAATTCACTAGAATAACATACTGTTCCAGGACACATATTCGTCCTAGCTGCTAGTCGAGTCACACGTATCATAGCTTAGTTCATTTTAAGAGATTGTTAACTTACTTATATTTTATACTCTTTGATTAAAATTATATCTTTTTGACGATTCTAAATATTTTATCAAACCAGTCGGTAGGATTTTCGCAAAGTGTTAAATTCAGTGGTTCAGTGATTCAGTTCAGTTTTGAATGCAACACTCGTAGAGAACTGCCTAAGTCGCGAAACGGTCCAGATATGAAGATAGTTCTTCTAATTCTCAAGCAAGTGAAATCCTTATATAACTTTTGACAGTTCAGTTCTTTCATTCGGTCAGTGCGGACGCATCAATTTGAGCGTAAGCCAAGTCAATATCAGTGTCAAATTGAAATAATATTTATCTACCGTAAAACTACATATAATTTAAAAAAATAAGAGTTCTAGTGTTTGTTTAATTTTTGTTTGTAAGCAACTGCAGTGGAGTGTTTTAAATGCAAGTATCCGATATCCGTCGATGCCGATTCGCTTTCTTGTAAAGATTGCAGTGTGATACTTCAAATCAAAGGAAGAGCGAACGCCCTGAGGAGGAAGCGAGAGGATTGGAAGTGCCAGAATAGCGGGTAGCTCGCACCGCGACTCGGCCGGCAACTCCATATTGGCGGAGGTCAACAAAAAACTTGATTCCATAAAGACAATTGAGAAAGACATCCACGAAATAAAATACGAGGATATCTGAAGGAGTCTCAACTCGCACTCGAAGATTCGCAGCAGATTAAATCCTCACAGAGGCAAAGGTCATCAGAGGCAGAGGTCATCAAATCGCCAGCCTTTCCGAAAGAATTAAGAGTTCGCTCTAAAAATATCGAGATATCCGGCATTGAAACGGAAAACGACGAAGACATTAAAAATATTGTTTTGATAATCGCAAAAAGAATTATTATTCAACATTTAACAGCAATAAATGAATATTTTTAATCATGATAATATCAGTGATAATATAATAAATACTTCTCATCAAAATCTAGAACATTGGTATAAGGAAATTAAATATGATAATAGTAAAATACCAGGTTTCCATCTTATCTCCACATACGATCACTAAAAAAATATTTCGATATTGGAAGCGCAGCCCGCGACCACAAGGGCCGGTTTCATGATGCCATCAGAAATAAAATTTAAAAAATCTAGGTATATCTGAATTATGTAGATTAAAATCATTCGGCCAATGGATATGCACAAGTGATTTATTTTTCATGTACTCTTTTTATTTGTGTTATTGTTTCTTTATTTTTTTTAGTTCTTTTTTAAGTAATTAAAAAAGTGTATGTAAATTTAGTACATGTATAGTTTCTAAGAGTTGTCATCAAACTGAGTTTCTGGTAGCCAAAACCATGTTTTTGCCAGAACCCTGTTAATGTATTATATGTCTTTTTTTTAATAAAAATAAATAAATAAAAAAAAAATAGAATCGTCAAAAAGATATAATTTCAATCAAAGAGTTGTAACGAAATCGCGAATTTCCCCCTTGAATAAACAAACCAATGCCATCTGCCGTTTATTTCGATCATTATCTAGGTCTCCAGTTTGGTTTGATTCCTAGCTGTAATGCAAACTTGTTTGCTGGTAATCTAGTTTTGGTCACTGAGAGGTAGTTTTTGGATATTTTAGTTTTATTCGTTGTTGGATGGGCGTTTGTGAACGGCTCCCTAATGGCGGCCGCAGTTTAATTATAAATTTTGCTGTGCGAGGGAATTAAATGAAACGCACCTAGCCAGCGCTATCCATAAACCCGTTCTCCAGATGGAAACGGGTACTACTATAGGATACTATAGGATACTATAGGCTACTATGTTGTTGTGGGTTACTTATCCCTAATTTAAAGGAAAAAAAACCCATACATTTTGTTTCGGGAAGGTCCCTTACGCTTTTGGGCTCGCGATGGCATTCCAGGAAATTTCTAGAATAACGGGATTTCGCTACTAATGGCATCGACCAGGCGGCCTGAAACCTTTTTCCTTCTATTCAGATACGCTATGTGTTTTTTAATTTATTTATAAGTTTGCCAGTTTACTCATATTGTTTTTTTGATAATAGTTTTTTTATTAAATGTTTTCATTTCCTTTTGAAATTGCAAACCAGACTTTTTTATTTTTTACCTCGATCCTGAGGGAGATCCGTTGCTCTCCCGGAAGTACTAGTCGGTGTGTAACCTTTGAGTTTATGGTTCATTATTTAAAATTTTGTTTTCTGTGCCTTAGTGCACAGTGGCGCTCAAATTTGTTAAACGAAGAACTTAAACTTATTTTGAGGGCTATAGAGTATAAAATATAAGTAAGTTAACAATCTCTTAAAATGAACTAAGCTATGATACGTGTGACTCGACTAGCAGCTAGGACGAATATGTGTCCTGGAACAGTATGTTATTCTAGTGAATTATATCATATCGAACCATAATAAAATAGAAATAACGTGAACCTCTGCGAGAAGCGCATTTACACAAAGTATGCTTAAACTAGATAATAAAATGCATTGCTTAGTATCTAACACACATGATATAAGAATCATATGTGAGTAAAATAGGATGAGTTGTCGATAATACACGTTAGGCCATATTGCAACAAAAGGCATATTTATGAATCTCACTCTCCATACGAGTCTTTGGTTTCTTTGCTGCAACGGAGCATATTGAATGCCTCAACACTTTTATTCGATGAGAATGACTTTGTTTTATAAATATTATTATGCAATGTCCTTGTTTTAATGATTAACTTTAGCAATTTTGATGCTTATTGTTGCAGTTTTATTCAATCTTGAGTGTTGACACTTAAAATCATTACGAAAATCATTTTTGCATTAGGACAACGTCTTTTGGTAATCCAGTTCGTGCAAGTAGCATCGAACTATTCGAATGGCGAAACGCTCTGGGTAATAATAATGAGTTAGTCAAGAAAATCGAAAGCCGTTGATGAAGCGATTTCAAAAGGTGCTCTATGAAATGTCAGTGGAAACCGCAGAAATTGCTCTTCAGAAAACCTAAATGTTTTTCTCTTAGCGACCAACCAACCAACACTATTGTACTACTCGAGGTATTGCAGTGACATAATTTTAAAATTATGACTCGAATAGGCTGTTGAGTTCATCCCACAGGGGATTAAAGATGCCAACTACAAGAGACGGTGCGATTAAGCCAAGGACGTGGCGGAAATCAACTGGAATTGTAACATAGAAAACGAGGTTTACCTGCTTGAATATATGTACTAGGTCGCCGCAGTCGCTCGCATTTTGCTTCGCTGCAGCACATATTAGAGCGAAGCGATTTAATATCAATTTAAATAATTTAAAATAAAATTCGATTAATTATTTTCGAATAAAAAATTTTCAAAAAAGCGCGTGACTTTTAAAATTTAAATATTTAAAATCAAGCTCCGTCACGACCTTCACTTTTTCATGTAGATTCTCTCAAAATCAAAAATTTTTCAAATCGGTCAAGGAATGACCAAGTTAGCCCGTGACAAAGTTCTAATTGGAGTCGCCTTATGAGAGCTTCGCTCTAATAATATTCCTGCAGTTGCTCTTAAAAAGTGCGCCACTGCCCTGAGTCCCATAATAGCTGACATTATGACATCTTCCTTCAAAGAAGGTCAACTGCCAGCGGACTGGAAAAAAGCTACTATAACCCCAATATATAAGAAAGGCGACAAATTGTCACCTGAGAACTACAGTCCTATCAGTCTAACATCAATATTGTGTAAGTGTATGGAGAAGATTATAGCCAGTGAACTGAGAAGCTATCTCAATGCCAACGGACTAATCATACCGGAGCAACATGGATTTGTACCACATCGATCCATCAATACCAATCTCTAGGATACTAGTTATAATTTTTATTACAATACTGTATAATATAATAAATATGTTAATTTTATGCTATTTGTTTTAATCAATAGATATGTATTTTTTTTACATTTTTATAGTTAGTAATAAAAAACCATTTTCTAGAGAATTTTATAAACTACTTAAAATAGTGCAGTTTATCAAGGTGACTTACATAGTTTTTCTAATATAAGCATTTTAGTAAACGTCTATTAGGCCGTTTTTTGAAAACTTTCCGCGACTTCTCGCACCACTTTTGATAGAATTTATGTAAAAAATAGACTTTTCGAGTTTCTTAACATTTAGACCTCACTATATGCGTTTCGATCCCGAATACAGATGAGCTGTTATGGAGTGGTTTTTTTCATACGCAGACGTTAATGAAATGATGAATGATGATGATGTTATTAGTTAACACATGCGTCTAATGACACGCGTGAAATATCACAATATTTTAGTTAAAACTTCGATAATTCTCTAAAAAAAAATGTAATTTTAACCTAGAAAGTGTGTTTAAGCTTTCCAATAATATATAATTTTGTAATAATTTATACTCTTCATAGAATTTAATTTATGACACATTGACCAGATACGTGTAATCGTAATAATTAAAAAATGTACCTATGTAAAGAAGTATTTGTAATAAATCGTAAAATAATGACTGTCGTACTAAGAACATTGAATAACAGCTAATATATTACTATTTAAATACATGAAAATATCCTAATTTGTAATATAATTGTTTTTTTAAAGATTATTAGAATTAAGGAGTTTATTTATTGATTAAATGCTTTGATCCACCCCACCTTTTACTTTTTATAAGCTTAGGTTCAAAATATGCAACCTGTTAGGAAAAGTTTCACCCTATTTATTTTTAAATTAATGTGTAAGACTTTTTGATTGTTTAATGCAGGGATTCCCAAACTATTTTGGGCAAGAGACCCCTTTTCCAAAATGAACTAAAACATTAGTCATTCTTATAACAAGTTCGTATACGTAACACAACTTATGCAGTATCTTAAAAGTTTCGAATAAGAACTTGTGTCAATTAATAGGGGTCGATTTTTAGACCTCGTCGACCCCCAAAAGTAGTTTTCGCTTATGTCGACCCCTGGGAAACCGATTTCGACCACTTTGGGAATCGCTGGTGTAATGACTAGTTAGAAGTATTAGACAAATGGAAAATTAAAGGATTTTCTACCTTTTCTCCAACTGTCTAATGATTCTAACTGTTATATTATATTGGTCTCATAATTAGGCCCTGTAACAGTGCCTCATGTCTACCAGAGTTATAAGCGTACTTGATTTTTTAGGTTATCGAATTCAATTTTGAATCCACGATCCCAGAGTTGGTTTCCGTTTGTCCCGCATTCCTGCTCTTTCTTGTCCTACAGGGAAATGTGTGATTATTTTGTAAGATATTGTTTAGTTATAATAAGCTCACCCTATGAACATACTTAGTCTTTGAACATATTTTCTGTAACGCATGTAATCCCCTAGGGGGAACGCTGACAAGCTGTTATGTGTTTAGCGGGCAGACGGCGGTACGTCACCGGGCGACTCGCTCTTCTGAACTTTATCATCATTACGGTTATATTTTTTTTAAAAGAAATTAAATTAATCACACTACTAAAGGAAATGCGCCTTATAAACATCACTGCCCCAGGAATACAACCTCGAACCATGATGTCTATAGAATCTATAGCAAGACCACTATTTCATGAAGTCTGGCAACGTCGTTTTTCGCTGTAATGTAATGAATACCTTCTTACGAAGACGACAATACTTTGATATCAAATACCATATTTTCTTCCCTGTCCTATCCGTCGCGGCGAATATCTGAAATGTGGATTTGTAATATTTGTCTGTAAGATATTGATTTAGATAGTAAGTTTGCTATTTGTGCATTGGTTAAGATGGAAAATCTGCGTACTATTTGAAGTTTGATTGGCTCAGCATTGGGCAGGTTAAAAAGTACACAGAAAGCTTTGTGAGGTTAAGAAAATTACATATAAATTATTATGCGATCGCATAAGTCGATCACTTCCTATGTAGCAACTATGAGAAGATATGATTAGATTCTATATTGATATTATACAAAATGTTGATTAATTTAGGTACGTAATTGTCGAGGCGCTTTAAGTGTTTTCAACGCGTAGTTTGTATTTTATTTATTTATATTAGCTTAAAGTACGTATTGCGGGGTCGTTGCGATGGTCGCAAATAAATGTCACAGTAAGCCGTGCAACCGGTTACAGCATGTTGGTCGTTCGACAACCGCAGCGAGACGACAATATTTTTTTCATACAAAAATAAATCTAAAATCTAGCCAAACCACCGATGAGAATATAATAATGCTTTATTATCCGTTATATAATGAACTTATAAACGAAAAACACGCGAGCTAAGTTAATTTTCATGTTATTTATAATAGCTTCTTTTGACTGCGGATAACGTGGGATTCCCGTATCGAAAATGACAATTTTGTTATCTGGGAAATACTGAAAATCGTACTGAAATCGTGCTAGTGAAACAGCACAGGTTGATGTCTTTAAAAATTACATCCGAGATCGGTACGAAATCATACACTTTGCTGTGGCCTCGAATCATCCTTTATAATTTGTTTCATAAAGCATACAGTAAAAATTAGTCATTTATGATACCGCATTTGCAACAAAAGAAAAATACTCCTATTGGCTCAAATAAATGACTATTTTAGAAATATTTGGAAATATGTTTCTTAATATATGTAACGTATTTGCGCCGATTTGTTTATTGACAGTATGAGATATTTTAGATGACGCGTGCATAATTAGTTTCATTTGATAATATAAATTTATATTTGTTTTTTATGTTAGCTAAAATATATTTCGTTTTATTTTCATTTGTATGTTTCACACGAACTCCCAATATTGTCGGCTAATGCTTTCCATAGCCAATTCGTAGCCAATTCGTTCGTAGCCAATAAGTAGTAACTACCTTAGTGCGTGTTTGACCAAAATTCGTTCTCATGTATTGCATATATTTATTAGTTTTACAATGACAGATCAAAATATTATAGCTATCTTAATATATATAAATCTCGTGTCACAATGTTTGTCCTCAATGGACGGCTGAACCACTTAACCGATTATAATAAAATTTGAACACCATGTGCAGTTCGATGTGCACTTGAGAGATAGGATAGTTTAAATCTCAAATTATAGTCGCAATTTTAATTTATCGCTAATTATTTGTCTGTTATTATTTGGCAGTCATAAAACTGGCAGATGTCGATACCTTTTTATTTTATGGGCGATTGTGAAGAGCGCGTGACGACTCGGTGCCTGTATAATTTTATTGAACAAGCAGAGGAAAGAGCAATTGTGATATTATTGGAAATTTTTTAGAAGATCACAATCAACTAATTCAATTGATCAAAAGAGTTTCGCCACGACTGCAAAATGACAATTATCAGATCGTCATAAAAGCCGACAAAGTACCATTAGGTGAACATGCTGGTAGATTCAACGCTCCAACTGTTGATGAGGTTGCTGTTATCATGGTTGGTGATCCAGTTGACAAAAGATCTATAAACATTACACGGCGAGACAACACTGTCAGTACGATTTCGGATCTACACCGTTCATATGACGCACTACAATATCCATTGATATTTTGGCAAGGACAAGATGAATATCACCTTAATATCAATCAGTATGATCCAAATACCGGTAAATTTGACAATTATCTATTTACTTTCTTACTGTATGTATAGATTTTAATTTCGTATTGCATTTTATTATTTATTTTTTTAGGTGATTACAGAAATAATAAAGTTAGCTCAATGAACTACTACGCACACCGAATAATGGTTAGACAACATCAAGACAATTATATCCTTCGATATCGTCAGCTGTTCCATCAATACATTGTTGATATGTATGCTAAGGTCGAAAGCGAACGCTTGCGATTCCTTCGATTCAACCAGGCAAAACTACGATCGGAAGAATATATTCACTTACGAGATGCTGTTGCTGGAAACATCGATGGAAATTTAAATCCCAATGACATCGGTAATGCTTTCATTTTACCTTCAAGCTACATCGGCAGTCCACGGAACATGCAGGAATACATACAAGATGCGATGACTTACGTACGTCATTACGGCCGACCGGATTTATTTATTACATTCACATGTAATCCGAATTGGGAAGAGATACAAACTTTACTATTGCCAGGACAACAAGCCATTCATCGTCATGATTTAACTGCACGTGTGTTTAAACAAAAATTGAAATCCTTAATTGATTTTATTGTTAAATATACAATTTTTGGTATCACACGTTGTTGGCTGTATACGATAGAGTGGCAAAAGCGAGGTTTGCCTCATGCCCACATTTTGGTTTGGCTTAAAGATAGAATCCGTCATGAAGAAATCGATCAAATAATTTCAGCCGAAATTCCAGACCCATTAATTGATCAAGAATTATTTGATATTGTCACCAAACACATGATCCATGGGCCATGCGGTGTTTTCAACATGACGTCACCGTGCATGGAAAATGGAAAATGTAAAAAAACTTCCCAAAGCCGCATACGAATGACACGATCACGGATATTGATGGTTATCCAATGTATCGCCGCAGAAGTACTGAGAATGGTGGCCACACATTTACAATGCGACTGCCGAACTTTCCAAATCAAGTTGAGTTTGATAATCAGTGGGTGGTACCATACTCACCACTACTTTCAAAAACTTACAAAGCTCATATCAATGTTGAGCTTTGCAGTTCTGTTAAATCAATTAAGTATATTTGTAAATATGTAAACAAAGACAGTGATTTGGCCATATTTGAAGTAAAAAACATAAATAAAAACGACGAAATAGCACGATACCAAATGGGCAGATACATTAGCAGCAATGAAGCTATTTGGCATATTCTCAGCTTTCCCATCCACGAAAGAGATCCTGCTGTCCAACATCTGGCAATACATCTTGAAAACGGTCAACGTGTATACTTCACTGAAGAAAATGTTCTCCAAAGAGCGTTCGAAGCTCCGAAAACGACTCTAACTGAATTTTTTACATTGTGTCAAAAACCTGATGTTTTTGGCCAATTCGCGAAGACATTGGTGTATGGTGATGTTCCACGTTATTTCACATGGAACAAATCCAGTAAAAAATGGGAGCCACGGAAACAAGGAAAACCACATCCTTCCATTACAGGCATATTCAAAGCTAAGACATTGGGGAGACTTTACACGGTACATCCAAAGCAACGTGAGTGCTTCTATTTACGTTTGTTATTGGTGAATGTTCCCGGACCAACGTCTTTTGAATTTTTACGAACAGCTAATGGTCGAGTATTCAATACATACCAGGATGCATGTCGTGAACTGCAATTGCTAGAAGACGATAACCATTGGGACTTAACGCTTGCTGATGCTGCGTTGACATCAACACCGAATAACATTCGTCAGTTGTTTGCAATTATTTTGGCGACATGTTATCCCTCGCAAGCACAAACTTTGTGGGAAAAATATAAAAATTGTATGACAGAAGACATCTTGCACCGAATTAGACAAACAAATCAATGCCAAAACATAGATTATACACCAGAGATGTACAATGAAGCATTGGTCTTGATCGAGGATTTATGTGTTCTTATTTCAAATTTACCACTTAATCATTATGGTATGCCATCACCTAATCGTCCAGCCACCGACTTAGTCAATACCGATTTACAACGAGAAAATCAATATGACCATGGAAGTTTAGCAACAATTATCATGAACAGTGAACCATTACTGACAGCAGAACAAAAAATTATTTATGATCGGATTATGCTGGCTGTTGCTGCTGAACAAGGCGGTTTTTTTTTCTTGGATGCACCCGGTGGAACAGGTAAGACATTTTTAATATCGTTGATTCTTGCCAAAATACGGTCGCAACAAAAAATCGCATTAGCATTAGCATCGTCAGGCATTGCGGCTACTTTACTGGATGGTGGGCGAACAGCACATTCAACATTCAAGCTGCCATTGGACGTTCATAATAAACCAGATGCAATGTGTAACATCAAAAAGAATAGTGGAATAGCTGCAGTGTTGCGGAAGAGTTCTATAATAATTTGGGATGAGTGCACAATGGCACACAAATATTCACTTGAAGCATTAAACAGAACTATGCAAGATTTAAACAGCAATAATAAACTTTTCGGTGGTGCTATCTTACTTTTGTCTGGTGACTTCCGGCAGACCTTACCGGTTATACCTCGCTCTACTTTCGCGGATGAGATTAATGCATGTTTGAAACAATCATTCTTATGGCGAAGTGTTGAAACACTTCGATTGACCATAAATATGCGAGTACAATTGCAAAATGATCCATCAGCACTAATATTTTCCGAACAACTACTAGATATTGGGAACGGTAAAATAAAACTGCAACCAAATACGCAATGCATTAAACTACCAGACAATTTTTGCACTGTTGTTCAGGATAAAACTGAATTGATTCAGAGTATTTTCCCGGATATACAGAATAATTATTTGAATCATGAATGGCTTAGTCAACGGGCGATTTTGGCAGCCAAAAACGTTGATGTTGACGAAATTAACTTCCAGATACAACAGTTGTTACCAGGCGATCTGATGTCTTTTAAATCAATCGATACTGTTGTTGATGAAAATGAAAGTGTAAATTTTCCGATTGAATTTTTAAATTCATTAGATATCCCTGGAATGCCACCACATAATCTTCGATTAAAGATTGGTTCCCCTATTATTCTCCTCCGTAATTTGAATCCACCTCAATTATGTAACGGTACGCGTTTGGTCATCAAAAAGATCACCGGAAACATTCTTGAAGCAACCATTTTGGCTGGGAAGTTTAAAGGAAAAGTGGTCCTGCTGCCACGTATTCCGATGATACCATCAGATTCTACCATACCCTTCAAAAGGCTACAGTTTCCAATTCGTTTAGCTTTCGCCATGTCTATAAATAAATCTCAAGGTCAAACAATGTCCATTTGTGGTTTAGATTTGGAAAATCCATGTTTTTCTCATGGGCAACTATATGTTGCGTGTTCACGTGTTGGGAAACCGTCGAATCTATTTGTGTTAGCTAAAGACAGGTTAACCAAAAACATTGTGCACCGATTGGTGTTAAATTAAATTGAAATTGAAAGTATTTATAATTCAAAAAAAAAGATATTAATGTTTAAAAGTTTAAGACTGTCTGCCTTGCCTACCTCATTCATGAGTTTAAGCGTCACATGTTATTTACTGTATTATACTGTAATATACTTATATTTGTTATAAAATTAAATGGAAATAATAAATCTGATAAATTTTTATTTTTTACCTATTGATTTCTGCTTAGTATCAAGTGTAAGAACATTTTAATTAATTGTGTTCAACGTACTTCCCCTTCAAATCTCAATCCAGTGAATTTGTATACCAACATCAACATTTTCGTCTTTGTTCGTAAATAATTTCATTGTACTAAAGGGTTATAGTAGTAGAAAGTCAAATAAGGAGATCAGCATATTTTTTTACAAATACCATCTGTGTGAAAAAGCATAGTGGACTCCATGACTGATGTTCTCTTATTGTTCCTCTTAGATTGTTTACTATAATGTAATATAACAAAAACTTTAGCCACAGCAACGCGTGGCCGGGTCAGCTAGTTATATTATATGTTAAGGAATTTTCGTTTGTTTTACAAACGTGAATGTGTTTTTTTTAATTTATTCTAGGGAATAAATAAAAAATTACTGCTACCTAGTGGGGCACCCGAGTACTTCCAAGTCGAATTAGACTTTAAACAAGTTACCACATTGAAGTATCAATGTGCTTTCTTAGCAGAAACATTGGTTACCTACACAATTTTAAAATGGAGGTAAATCACTAAAAAAACAGCGGTAGTTCCCTCATCTGAAGACTCGGAAGGCAGTTTACTGAGTTTCATGTCGACAGATACAGATAATGAAAATTTTCAACAACACTTCGTTGATTATTTGAATTCCAGCGATGGGTCGTTTAAATTAGAGGAAACAATTGATTTTCACACAACATATACCCATAATTCTCCACTTAACAGAAAAGTAAAAGAGGGTGATTGAATGTCAGTAAAATTAGCGACCAAAAGGTCTTTAGAGCGCCGTGTTGGCAATGTTATAATAGTTACAAATGACTGAAAATATTTGGTTAAATACGCAAGGAAAATTCGCAATTCGTTTTTGATCAATTTTCATTCCATTATTCTGCTTATTTGAAATGAATCTAAAGAGGACCACTAATTAAAAAAAAAAATCAAGGATTATATAAGTAGTAACATGTTTTATTATTTTTGTCTAAATTGCAATTGATATTATGAAGAAGATTTTGATTTTATTATGCATAGGCATATGTATGAAACATGTAATTTATGTAAAATATAGATTTTACATAAATTACATGTTTCATTCCTAGTACGGTTATCAGATGGCTAATTTATAATTAGTACATCCTACCTATCTATTTATTGAAAACAAATATTTACTATCCGGAAGTTGGTCAACCCTGCTTTCACTGTAGGGCAAATCCGGCATACTAAAAAGTGAGGTATTTGGCGCAAACATATTTAATTACATATAAAATGGACTTTGATAAAGAGAAGAAAGTATCCATATTTTATAAATTACAAACTTGTATCCTCGCAGTATTCATTATATAGGGTACACTAGAAACAATATTTTAAATAGACATTATTACCCCAGAAGTAGGGCAATTGCAAGCATTCGACAAACTGACGAACATATGTCAACATGCGTGCAATTAGCACTCGGTAATTATGTACCGTCTTATGACAAGTATGCTGAGGACATTAAGTGCCACTCTTCAACCTTCAAAGTCATTCTTTAGTTAAGTTATTCTTTAGTTAAGATTATTATAAGTTTAGACTAGTATGAGTTTTTTCATTGACTTTTTAGACCAGATCTACGACTACCTTGAGTAAACCTAACTGCTGTTATTCCTACTAATTCTAAGTGGATTCATGGCCATGAAATTCTGCAATGTCCCTATATATCTGCGTTATGATACACCCTACCTACCTAGACGACAATCCTGCATCACATATAATGAGATCGGACTCGAGGCAGATCGCCAGCACTCCAAATTTGAGCATCCCTGTAGTAGAGGATAATAGTAAAACAATTTTACTTTCCAAGATCTGCAGATTCGCTTTGAGATCTTAAGTAATCATTTAAGAGGTTAGCCGATAGAGATTGTCCTACGACAATAAGCTAGCCCTATAACAAAGAATAATAATTGAACATTACACATAGACAAACACTAGTTTTTTTCACAGCATTGTAGCATCTCTTGGTATAAAATCAGGTTTAGGAGTCGAATCGGTTAGGAACAATAATTTCTAAAGCTCATTATTATGAAATCATTAAAATTGAGTGGAATACCTTTGGTTACATTCGCAGCCAACTAGTTGTTGCTACCTGCGGTAGATGGCGATGATGGCAATCCACGAAAAGTACATTTTTAGAAATATTTACGCATACGTTTAGTAAAATGCATCGACAACTACGAATTCGTAACGGCAGCCCGGACTTTGAAATAACATTTAACTATTGAAGTTTTAGACAATGTCAGATCCCTCACCGACGGACTTAAAATCTACACAATCGATCATATTATAACAGGTTCATGAGTTTTTCTATTTCAAAAAAACAGTCTGCCTTATATTCTAGGTCATGCGCCTGTATTTGTTGTAATCAATTTAATAACAAAAAATCCTTCACTAATTTATTTATTTATTACTTGATGCAATAAAAGCACATATTTGTACGCTCGATAAAAAGGACACATTATTGTTATTAAAGTTCGTTTTAAGGGAGCGTCGTCATAAATAGTGCTATTTCAACACACAATGTTTACAAAACAAAGTACTTCACGAAACGATTAATCAACTTCGCTTTATAGCCTAAAAACAATAAAATCGGTTTTTTTATTCAGTCAATTAGATATTTATGTAGGTTTTGATTAAATTTTTTAAAAAATGTATTTAATTTATTACCTCAGCCGTCCGTTGAATGACACCGTATAGTTTTCAATTTATTGATTTAATATTTTCCACAACTGCGTCGAATTTATCAGGTAAATCTGTTAATGTTGTTTAAGCCAAGAGCTGATATTTCTTGATTTTTCGTTTTTTTCCTTGCTAATGCGAAAAATACGAACTCTCCAATAGTTTTAATTGATTTTCTGCCTTTGTAGGCATTTGGAATATTTATTATTTTATTTGTATTAAATAAATAAAGTTTATATAGGCCTTGTCCATAAGGCGATAGAAACGCGACGCGAAGAGACGCGCGAATAAATGTATTTTTTGATTATCATCTATCAGGAGTACATAAAACGTAAAAGATTGGCCTATCATTTTGCACTTATGTGGATATTGTGACAAATTCACTTGATTCTATCAGCTGGAATAGAATTATCAGGCGCACATAATGAATGAGGAGGTATTATGTATTTGTTTAGGCGATTTGAATGTAACCGTGATTTATATTACAGATTATAAATTGTGATAGCTTCACTTTTTATTTTTATACTAGAAAGATTGTATGACAATATTTAAATGATATTATGTTTTTGTGTGATATTAAGTTTTTTAGATATTATGATATTATGTTAAAATGTCGCCCAACTTCATCGGTTTCATCAAAATATTACAGATTTTTTGTACCTCCTCTTTTGTGAATTCTGGCCATCAAAATAAATTAGCAAAAGAAATAGTTTATTTTTGTATCTTAACAACAAAAAATACTTAACAAAATTAAATGCGTATCTGACTTAGGGTAAGCATGGGCAATATGGAAAACCTAATTTTAGGTAAACAAAACAAATAAAAAGCAACGAAATTGTTATTTTTTTTTATTGCATACTTTTAACTACCTTTACAACGTGATATTTTTACACTAAAATCGTTAACATTACATACTTTTAAAAAGTTAAAAGCTTAATTAGTAGACAGTATGTTTTTTTCCATTTTGCCCTTGTATGTAGGCAAAATGGAAAGCTAGAAAGGGCAAAATGGAAACCTTTTCGTACCTAACTAAAAACAATAGTGTCTTATTTATTTTTTAAGCCATGATGAATTTTGGTATGTCGTCTTTACAAATCATTTTTCAAAACGCAGGGTCAATTAGCTGTTTTTTTCGGGACAACCTGTATACATACATACAGTGTGTGTGTGAATGATTTTGCATCCATGAAGGATGCGTAAAGGTGGCTTAAAATAAACATAGCCTAGGTATTTGTTTTGCTATTGAACGCATGGTAGAATTCTGAAGCAAAACTTCTTTAGCACTTTACACAATCTAATTGTGTAAAATGACAACCTTTTGCATGCAACTTACTAAATGTTATTTTATAAAACCTAAGGTATTTTTTTACTTAATTTAAATAGTAGAATAACATGTCAAAATAATAACAAAAACGACCTTATATTATTATGTATTTTTAAAGTATGTATATATGTACAAATGTTTATTAATATATATTATTATATAAAAATATATATGTAGATATACCAGTTTAATTATCTAATTTAGACTATTAACTATAAATTACTTCCTTTATCTGTTTATTATATTACAATTTTTTAATATCTTATTATATCGTATATTTCATATTATATAACTTGAAAAGCTTGATAGCAATATAAGCAAATATTCAATAAATAATAACAAATTGAACTGCCTTCTTTAGGACAGATATTTAGTCTATTTAAGAAGGCAGCGAAAAGAGGTTGCAGTGGAGCAAACGCTCACGGATACAATAAATTTTAATATTTTAATACACAAATCTGTAACCTCACAATATGGAATTGTTTCAATAAATAAAAAAAAATGTGACACGCTCATTCCCGTACATTCGGGTAAACTTGATAGGTTGCTCGGAATACGATACGCTCATTCGACTACAGTTGTCGATTTTTTCGTTATCTATCACGTTGATTTTCTTCTAAAATAAATATATGTGTGGAATATTGATGTAGATACCGGTGATCATTTTGATATATAAATTGACACATTAAATCAATTTCTTTACCGATATATTACTTCTAACGCACGCTGATATTTTTATATATATTATTTTAATATTCAGTGGAAATTTTTATCATTTTGGGGTAAATTTCATTCATCTAGACCGTCTTTATCAAGTTTAATATTGAATCCGAACTTGATTAATCGTTGAAGTGTGATTAAAATCGATAAAATATCCAAAATGATAACTATACTCGGCTATTTTGGGTGTTATTATCGATGCATTTACGTACAATTTGTTTGTATTTTAAATTTGTTAACATAAACTTAAATATTTTTATTTAGAAAATTTTCAGTCATAACCGCGCGTCAAACTCACTCCCCCTATGTAGGGCTCGTTTGCATGCGCAGCCGTAAAAGTAATTTGAACGCACGGGCAACACGCAAAATAATAATTCATGAATTTAGTTTAAATAGATTTTTTTATTTATGAAAACACTTTTATTTATTTATCTTAATTGAAAAAAACTACATTTTTACACAGTAATATAAAGCTGTACTTTTACATTACCAATTAAATTAAATTTAATTAGAAAATATTTTTGTACATACACTGCTGTGCATAAATAAAATACCAAGTTTCTGATTTTGTTATTATTGTTTAAATATGATTTAAGCAGCCATTCACAATCTAATTACATGTGATTTCATGTGTGTAGTTGATGAGACAACACAAGAAGATTTTGTAAAATTGATCTATCAATAAACTTTAATTTATGGTAGGTTAAAGTTTTTGTGCGTTAACAATTTGCGACAATCTCACTGAATTGTATAACACAACGTGGATTTATTGTGATTTTTAATGCGTAAAGCTTAACTATTACATAGTTTGCTGATAAGGTCCTTTTATTTGCAAAAAATAATTTCGTTTCTCAGGTACATATGTATGCATAATTTTCGATAATGCTGAATTGTTAAAAGTTAATAATCATCAGCCATCAGCCATTACGATCCTAATAGTTTAGCACTAAGCCATACTCTTATTAAATATTAATACCCATTTGTCAAATCAAATTCATTATCAATTTTTAATTTGCTTGTGCTACCTTCATTATAGATATGTACTCGTATTATATAAAAATCAATACGTTCTGACAACTTATTAACCAGATACTTAGATATTTTATAAAAATTAGACGAATATTATTATATACCTTAATCTTTTACCACAAAAGTTAATAAGAATGACATAAGTAAATTTTTAGGGTTTGCACTTGTTAAAATTACTGATTTTTGACACTGACTTTTGGGCTTCGAAACATTGGATTGTATGGTCTTGGGCAATGGCTTAATATCCTTTGGAGAAATTAAATCTACATTAGTGGCAACAACAGTTGTTGCGGAGTCAGTAGTTGCCAAGTTGTTGCTGCGGTAACTCCAGCGACTATAGATGTGACAGGAGCGGATACAGCAACCGTAGTTGTTGTAACAATGGAAGTAGTCGCTGGAGTTATTGTAGTTCCGGTGATGCTAACAGATGTTTCAGCATTTTCATAGGTAGCTTGATTTTTTGCACTTAGTTGCTCAACACCTGAAGTAAAAACCGTAGAGGGTGCAAAATCCAAGTCATTAAATAAGATTCTATTGTAGGGATAGATTCCGCACTTTTTGAAACCATTGGCAGCATTTTCAACAGTCGCACTTTTTTCAAATGCAAATTGACAAGTCTGGCAACATCAAACTGAAACTGGTGAACTTTCGTTTATGCGGCGTCCTGGATGGTTCTTTTGAAATATATCGACTGCTCTTTCAAAGGCTAACTTAAATGATTTGTACACAGAAACATCCAGAGGCTGTAATTTGTGACTTGTGTGGGATGGAATACTTACAAAGATAACTCCACTTTTTCTGGTCAAACTTAAACCTTCCAGATTTTGGTGGGTGGAATGGTTGTCCATTATAAGAAGTACGGGTTTCTCTTGCATGGGTTTTGTTTTTTCTATGAATACTTGCAACCACTTGTTGAAAATGTCATCCAACCTGACTCTGAGCACCATGCCTGTGCACCATTGGGTGCACCGTCTAGCAGCCTTTCATTCATTCTTTTTCGTTTTCCGAAAATAAAACAAGGCGGAATGAAACGTCCTGTGGCACTGCAACAGCAGACTACAGTTGTTAATTGCCCCTTTTCAGCAGATGATATAACTCCAACCTGTTTTTTTCCTTTCAGTGATATTACTTTAGGAGGTTTCTGAGACGTTGTCTTAACACCAGTTTCATCCATATTATAAATATCATCAGGACGATTGATAAAATTTTGTTTTGATATAACTTTCCAGAGGTTGTCATAAAAAATGTTGACTTGCGTCTTGTTAAAGGCTGCACAGCGTGCAATTGATGTTGCTTCTGGAACTCTATAAGTCAGCTGAGGGTATCTCCTCATAAAACCATCGATCCAGGCACGTCCAACCTTCTCATTTTCAAAGGGGTGGTAAATATTATTTTGTTCTGCCAACTGGTAGGTTAAATTTTGCAAAGATTCTCGGGTTAAGCCATAAAAGCAATTATCTAGTTACTTAGCGTATGCAAATATCAGGTTTTCTTGTTCTACCGTAAACACAGGTCAGAATCTACCTAACTTTGTATCTGGTTGATTGCTTTTCAGGTGACGAAATAGAGATCCAAGAGGTATAGCATATTTTTTAGAAGCACCTGTTATTGATGTTGCTTTGGCCTCCTCCATTGCCTTCTTCATGTCTTCGGCGGTCCATGAAGCTCGACTGGTCTTTCTTTTATATTTATTTACCATCTGTGGACAAATTAAAAATTGCTACACATATAAAAAATAAGAATAGAAAAAAAACTAGGTGAGGGCAAAATGGAAAACTTTCCATATTGCCCTCGCATGTTTTTTTCCGTTTTGCCCAAACCATACCCCATTAATAAAAAGCATAGTTACTCAAAAACAAGCTATCAAAGAACATCAATTTATATAAATTACATACAAACACTTTGAATTAAACGTTATAATAAATAATTATGTAAGAAATACGCACCTTTCACGCAAAAAATCTCACCAAAATTCGTTGTCAGACCGCATAAAATATTCCCTGCACACGTTTGACGGCCTTGGTCGCCCCGCAAGCGCACTAAAATGTCGTCAGCCAACGGTCATTCTCATAGGTACCTAGCCGCGGGGCGGTGAGACGAGGGGAGCTCAGGGCTAGGATTTATTATTAATTTCTATTTTGCCCTCTCATTCCATTTTGCCCACGCTTACCCTATAGTACAGCCGAATACATATATTGTCGATATTCGGCGTAGCTATGTATTTTAGGCGTCAGGAAATAAAAAAAAAAGATATATTGATTGATATTTTTTTATTTTATGTAGAAAATTGTCATGAAATCATTAAAAATACAATACTTAATATTAAATGAACAAAAGTCTTCTTAATGATTTACTCTTAATAAATAAGTGGTAATGTCTAACTTTGATAATATTTAAAAAATGCAATAAAAAGCGAAATAAAATAAGAAATGTAAAAATATAATGTTGACATAGAACTTTTAAACAATTATAACACAATGGTCTCAAAAAGTTGATAATTAATTTTAAAAATGACTAAAAATACAACATAATATGTTATATTAGAATAAATAGATTAAAAATATAAATATTTTAAGATGAATTTTAATATAGTGTAAGTACTCGATACGTAAATGTTTTTTTTTGCCTTGAAAATAAACTGTAAAAATAAAATATATACAGCAAAATCAATTCGACTTTATTTGGTTCGCGCCCCTCTCTCAGGTGACTACGTTAGTGTGACGCGATCCGCTATTCTTGTTTTGTGTAACAGGGCAGCATGAATGCAAACACGTGTATGAATTTACAGCTACATTGCCACGTCGCTAGGGAGCGTATGTACGGCGATAACAGATTCGGTTTAGGAAGAAGGGTAAAGAGGTGGTAGGGGTTGTAAGGGCGGCCTCAATTCGGCCCATAACAATATAAGATTGATTTCCACACAAATAAAGAAATTTGCTCGAGTACTCGGGAAAAATCTTGGGACACCCTGTAATATGTACTGAGCTATATTAAAACAATGCACTATGGTTATAAATAATTATATCGTTACTGCATATAACAGAGGTATGTTTTCTTATCGTTATCGAGGCCGTCTAGGGTAATCGATCCAGACTTCTAGGGCCAGATGACGCTCTCTATCCAGGGCGTGTAGTACGAGACCCTGGTGTACACTCCGGGTTGGTTGGGTGTCCCGCAGGCCTTGCCGAAGGATGTGACGCCGATGACATCGAACATGCAGCTGATGTTAGGCTTGACCACCTGCAGAGGGCCGCCGGAGTCACCCTTAAATGAGGAAAAAAGAAAATCTAGAGAAACAACCCTCGCGGTACGATCATTCTCCTTTTTCATTGGGGCAAAATTGCACTGTAGGGATTTTTATTTTCATCTGGCCGGCAACACTAAAATATTTTTTATCTTATAAATTACAATTTATTCAATAGCCCTAAACCTAAAGGGAAAAATCCTAAAGAAATTTACCATGTTCAGCTCTTAATGATGATTCGATGGAGATCACCAATTATTTTTTAATTTTACTGGCTAGAAGAAATTTTCGAACCTTGCGGCCGAGCTGTCAACATGACGTTTGTTTGAAATACTGGCTCTTATGAAACGCCAAAACGTCGCATAGAATCATTAAATGTGTTTGTGGCAATTTATATCAATATCATCAAATATCGTCATTTTTTTTTATTCCTGCTGTTTTTGAATCTAAAATGTTGCTGATGATGTCCCAATAGAACACAGAGGTGTAGGTCTTAATCATAATTTAGTAGCATAAGGGCCGAAATTTCATGTCCGACCTAATACTAACCTAAATTTTAAGTTAGACTTAACCGATAAACGTCGTATTTCAACTCACTCTTAGCGTTAAGTCGAACATAAAAGTCCGCCTTAGCTAAGAATCAAAACAACTACGACTTAAACCTTAAGTCGAACTTAATACAATATTAAAATACGCCGCTAGGAGCGATTTCAGTACATTAACGGCGCTACAGTCGCCGTGTATTGCCATCTGTGGTTTTCGTCTCGTACTTTCTAACTAATTAAAATTGACTGGATTTGCATATTTTGAACATCTTCAATTCAAGCAAACACGCATGGCAAAATCCTAGTAATCCTTCAGCTGACAACATCAGATGACCTCAAAACGTCATGTCAAAAGTTATACACAAACCATAGCGGCGAGTAGCGAACTAATCACGAGAGCGAAAACATACTCTTAACAAAGTCGAACTTAAAAAGTAACTGAAATACACAATTCAATTTAGGACATGCTTAAAAGTTAAGTTAATCCTAACTAAGAACGACTTTAAGCAAGGACTGAAATTTCGGCCCTAAGTAATTCTAACATGGCTGCAGATTGCTTGTTTCGATTCCAACCTACACACACATTAGATTTTACATAATTATTTTAAACCTCAAAGCGACTCAAACTTTCAAAAAGGGGCAGAGGGCGCCGGTTGTTCACTCATTTACCTGGCAGGTGTCCTTGACCTCGGTGTGGTGGCCGATGCACATTTGCGTGTCGTCGATGATGCCCTGCTTGAGTTGTCTCGACGCCGGGTTGCTCTTGAAGCATTCTTCGAAGGTGAAGGGCTCCAATCGCACCTGGAAGAAATATATGCGAGTGTGATGTCGGTCGAATTTGCTTACTTATGAGATCTTCGTTAAATTTACTATAAAAAAAACCTAGTAATGTTGTAGGAAATGCGGCGAAATTCGTAAATGAATCGCAAATCACTTACCTGATGGTCGAGCTTAGGTGCTGGAAACTTTGTAAGCTGGATCGTGGAATTCAGGTGCCTCTGCAACTGTCTACAGGTTGTGGAGGGCGCTGATGCCTCGCACGAATCCACACGTTTTTTTTGCTAGCTTCTGCAAAATGCTATGAGCGAGATGTTGGTGCTACGACATACCATTTGACACTGCTTGACAGTTACATTAGAGGGGGAGGGGTGGAAATACATTTATGGAAGGGCCATAGACCAAGGATATTAGAGGTAAAGGTGTCCAAACAAAACTCACCATTTATTACATATTTTGGTCTTGTAATTGTTTGTTAAATTTTAATGTTATTATAATATATTCAACAAATGTGTTTACTTATTTTTACATTGATTAATAATTGATTTTTAATTGATTAATGTTATAATAAAAATAATTAAGTATCAAATGACGCCAAATTAGTTTTGTCACTAAACCGCGTCACTAATCACAGACAAATAATGATGTTTCCTAAAGGGACCCCTTTCCCCCTCTCTTTCCGATGCGTAAAACCTCGAATATTTCAAATTTATGACTGTGGCGTATTGTATTGTATTTATATGTTAAGTATTGTAATTAAATGTGGAATAAGAGTATACACAATACATATTACACTCGTAAATATTATTTTTCAATTCTTTGAGGAAATATTACAATTTTTGTTATTGTAATTTTTAAATTTATTATAAAACTTAAAAAATGATTACAATATCAAGTCCTATATTAGTTTGGAAGAGCTTGTATGACACGTGATGCTTTTAGACCGAAGTACGATCTGCAATAATATTTTAGTTTTAAGCTTTTGTCTAACTTTCCTCCTTTCTTACTTTGAGTTTTATGAAGTAAATATTGTAACTGACGATAACCATTTAAATTTTGTACATCTTTCAACAATAAATTTAACATTTTATTGAAAAGTAGATTTTTTCAAGTGTCTTTTGAATAGATGAACAATTTCGTGTGGAACGAATTTGCAGATTACAGATGCTCTGCGTTCGACATGTCTTATAAAGGGGCTAGCACCGTCACCTACCTTCATGAGCACGTCGCTGCCCGACTTGTCGCCGAAGGACAGCGCCCCCCAACCCGTGGCGATGTACTTCTCGGCCACGATGCTCTTGGTGGTCGGCAGACACGCGGGCCGGACGCTCTCGCTGAAGCGAACCCTGGAACGGGAGACGGATGCAAGTGTGGTTACAAATCATCATAAATTTCCAGTTTTAGTGCTTTCTAAAAATGGACTCTCTCGATGAAGTTGCCAGGTACCTATTTCGGTCAAGAAAACTTATCGTGGGAAAGGTACTTCTCGAGTATCTCACCTATCCTGACCCTATCCAAACGAACTACAATTACGCATTTTCTACACAATGGATTTCTGAAATATGAAATGTGAGAATTTTTTATTTATTTATTTATAAATAAATGAAAAAAAATCAGATAGATTTTATTAAGACGATATAGTAAAAGTTTCTATTGTTCGTGTGAAACCTGCCATACGACGCTCGGTCCTCCCTAAATGACTAGGCTAGTAGGTCAGTGTGACCCTATCCGCTATTCGTATTCTTGTATCCCGAGACACTTCGGTATGACCTTAAATAAACCTTTCGTGAAGAATGTTTATGTAGAACTGTCCCGCGGGATAAAAAATGATTTTTCTATTCCGGATATTGAATTTGTCACAAGTAATAATGCATAAAACTCACTTCCGGTCCAGTTTCAGTAGGGCAATGTCATTGTATTTGCTGGGCGACTTGTACTGCGGGTGTTTGACGATTTCCACGACGTTGAAGGTCCTCTCGGGAGAGGCGACCGTCTTCCTGTGCGCGCCCAGCAGCGCGTACGACACGTCGCCCCTGCAACAGACCACACACATCTTAGTTGAATCACATCAAAGCTGATTAGATTAGTCATCATTTTGTATGAAATATTGAAAGCATTTAGATGGTTTTTAAAAAAATAAGGTATGTTTTAAACATATATTTTCTGAAATATATATATTTTTTTGGCATAAATTAACATTTTAATATTTAAGAACTAAAACAAAAATCTACAATTTTAGGCAAATTATTTTATTTCTAAGTTGTTATATTTATGTTATACGGAATGTTTCTGGTTTCATAAGCGGGTGGCTTCAAAACATGCTAATTCAAAAAAAATTTTTTTTTATATATTTTTAGCATAACGTTTAAATATATTTCCTTAGGTAATTCCCTGGAATATTAAATTATCTATAATTTACATAAACTAGATTACTAATATCTGTGCTGGTATGTGATGTTCTTAACGCCTTTGAAAACCTGTAAAATTCACATTTTTGTAGCATTCAAGTTGTAGACGCCTTAAAAGGATACTGCAGACTTTAAGTTCACCCTCTATTTATTATTACTACTTGGCACTATCTTTAGCTTGGTACTTCGGCAAGGATTTTATTATTTAAGTGTGAGTAAAGGTGAGTATAGGTTATAGTATAATTGGTGAGAGATAGGCTCAGTGGGTTGAGATGCACTTCGGAAACCAACGGATGGGTTTTCAAGGGTTTTAGATATTTTTTGACGTAAGGTTAGTAAATTATCTAATGTAAAAATAAATCCTAGAGATGTGTTTCGCAATGCGTAAACTATATATAAATGAGGGTCTAATCAGTGTAACCTTAGTAGGTTACACTGCGCGTAGGTTATACTATCCGCGACCTCGGTACATAGTCATACCACTTCATTACCAACATCTCCCCCGACTCTAGCTCGAGCAAATTTAGTTTAGTTGTGTAGGGACTTACCTAAGTCAAGGCATTCTTTAAAAACAATTAAAAAAGAGATAGATCTTAGGAAAATAAATTAAAATACGGACTTTTTACTATAAGAATTTTTCATATAAGGGCAATGTTTGTATTTCATATTTACGAGATTTTCTTTAGCTTGCAATGTTTGTATGTCGGCTTAGGTCAAATCTCCCTGCGGAGTTGAAATTTGACATGTTTGACATGAGGATTGGCTTCAGACGAAGGAAAGAAGGAAAGAACTCCTCAACGGTCAACAGCCAGACACTACATTTTGTATACGCATTCAAGCTCTTAAATAAATGTATTTTTAGTATTCTAGACTTACAAATCGGCCGTCGAGGTGCAATGTCCCGCGGTGAGGACCCACAGGTCGCTGACCAGGGATCCGCCGCACTGCCAGGCGATCTCGTCGCTGTTGGGGTCGTCGAAGCCCAGGGCAACCTGCCGAAACGCAAACGAAGAAACGCAATGAGTCTCCTGGTGCATCATTTTTATGGGGCGTCAGGTTTTACTCTCTGCGCCGTCAGTAAGCAATAGTTGGATTTTATTTAATTACAGCTTAATAATATAGAATTTTAAAAAACTAACTCTACTATGTTTTAGACCGTTCATTTGCCTTTCAATTACTATTTTTTCTAAGACTCTAATATCTGTGATAAGAGAGTAATTCAACTAAAAAAGAACTATTAGCAGTTTATCATTTATTAAATTTCTCTGAAATAGAATTGAATTTTAAAGGTCTGTCTTTACTATGTTGAAGCCATAAGGTCAAGGTATCTAAACATATTTTTTATGATTTAATATTCAATGGTTACCAAATGCCAGCCATCGAAAAAAAGGGTCTAAATGACCTTCGGCCTCGCCTAATGACGGGCATGATTGCTACTTCCATTTAACCGGTGAAATTTCGCAAAGACAAATTGTGTAACGCCGAACCCACAGCTATAGTGTAGCCCTAATCAATGAGAACGGTGTTGCCATAATATATATATACTCTTTTGGGAAAAATACTTTCATTAAATAATAAACTTTACTGTATCAGTGAGCGTTTGGCAACACTGCGACCTCTGTTCACTGTCTTCCTAACTAGACTAAATGTCCTAAAGCAGGCAGTTCGATTTATTTTTATTTTTTGAGTAGTTGCCAACTAACAATAGAAGAGCGTTTTATGTTAGAGAAACAAAAAATACAAAAATATATAAGATATAATTATATATTCGGACAACTAAACTTGTCTCATGAAAAAAAAAAAAAAATATAGGCGAAAGAATTAAAGCTTCTAAAAGAAATTTGATTATTTAATCTATATTAAAAATCAAACCAGAAAAAAATATAACTAAAACGTTTCCCAATTACGAGAAAAACGAAATCAAAGTTTAATAGAAATCGTTTTAATGTTTGAGAGCGCGTTTGGACGCATGGCGCGAGGACTGCCCGTTTCACTAAGTGCCTTAAGTGAACTCGCACCGTCGCCCCGATGCCTACTGTACAAATTCTGGTATTAAACTGCGATTAGACACTCGGGTTATGGTTTGTTTACGTTTAGGACAGATCGGCACCCTCGCGAACAGAATCGCTTCAAGCAGGATGCTCTCACCATGTGCGGGAATTCGTTGGGCTTGGTTTCCTGTCCGCCGATGACCAGACTCTGCGCGTTGAAGCCGCACTTGCCGGCCTCGTTCCTGACCTTGGGCGCGTTGAGCAGCAGGCCGTTGCTGATCTCGCAAGGGTACACCAGGTCCAAGTACTCGATGCATTCTGAAAGTCGTCAATCAGTCGAATGAATCGCATATTAAGCATTTTCACTCAACGTTCACCGCGGGACCTTAGAACATTTGAATTTTTGATGTTAAGTATATTAACAGTCGACCTTAAAATGATTTTTAAGGGGTGTCAGGTTTTACTTTCCGCGGGGTCAGTAATCAATTTTTGGTTTTTATTTAATTACAGCTTCATAATATAGAAATTAAAAAAACTAACTTTACTAAGTTTTAGACCTTTCATTCGCCTTTCAATTACTATTTTTACCAAGGCCAATCATATTTGTATATAGAGTTGCTGGTATCATAATGAGATCTAGTGGTTTCCTGCTCATTTTACCTACTTATTTTTAACACATTTTTCGCCAAAAAGAAAGATTGAAAAGGGATCATACTGTCAATGGCCTTCCTGCCAGTTTTGACGAGGGTGGTGGCACTCTTGGGTATGGGCGGGCAGCCGTTGGCGTCCAGGTTGCTGGCCTTGGTGGTCACCGGCTTCTTGGTGGGCGGTTCCGTCGCCGGCGGCGCAGTCTGCCCGTCGCTGCAGCAGACCACCGGCAGATTCCTCGAGCGGTCGATGGTGCATATCTGGCGGGGGCACAGACATTAATTACATCGACTTTTCGAAGGCGTTCGACCGAGTCAACCCGGTCACTTTTCTATGTTAGAGAACAAATCGTCTGCTTACTTCAAAAACAAGGTAAATGACAAAATTGGGTAAAATGAGTTAATGTGCAATACAGTTTTGACCAGTTTTCCGAGCTCTATCGACTGGTTTTAATTTATCTTCCTAAGATCTATCTCTTTTTTAATTGTTTTTAAAGAATGCCTTGACCTAGGTTAGTCCCTACACAACTAAACTAAATTTCCTCGTGCTAGAGTCGGGGGAGATGTTGGTAATGAAGTGGTATGACTATGTACCGAGGTCGCGAATAGTATTAGTAAGGTTACACATTTATATGAAACGATGGCTGCTTTAGAAGTGACAACAGAGGCCATATCTTGCCTTCAAATAAAACATATTATCTTACATGAAAAATCACATATTGAAAGCTTTCCGTGTATTTATTTATTTAATTAATTTATTTATTAAAAAAATACATATACTTTGGAGGTACCATTCCTCCGGTGATATAGCTGATTGGCAGGTGGTGCAACGAAGTTATTTTAAAGTCAAGTTCTTTATCCTTTTTCTTAGCTAGGAAGGGGTCTTAGGGAATGGCTTGAAGACTATTCCACTCTCTAATGGCGCGTGGAAGAAGAATGAAATCCGACATTCTTTCTCCTAAAAATTTCCTTTATTTTGTGAGAATGGTCCTTTCGTCCAATATAGAACGGTTTCTGAAGTTGCTCACTAATGGAGGACCATGCTGGGAGCTTGAAGTAGGCCAAGTATGGAAGGACACTAGATGAGAAAATCTTCAAAGCGGAAATATCTATACAGTTCACTCAGTATTAAAAAAAATGCATGCCTTATATCTGGAAATCTGTAAAGAAAATATGAATATAGAAAAGCCAGTCTCAGAAATAACGCATAGAAGAATATTTCCCCATATAACTAATTTAAGCTTCTTCTAAAAAGAAGGATCAGTGCCTAATCTATAATACTAATTATGAGAAAACTAGTTCTATCGCTAAGAACGATTTAGAATTAGCATTCGTTCAGCACATAAAAATAAAATTAATATCCATCAAGGAGAAGGAAAAGGAAAAAGCAAAGCAAGAAAATCATTATTACTCCAGCAAATCTTTGACAGACGCAAATGTTAACAGAAGTGAGGCTGTCTCCAAGAACAAGAACCCATTTATTTCTGTAAGTATTATGTCTGTGGGCCGCGCAACGCATTGATCCCCTTGTGTTATAGAGCAAAATTTTCTCAAGTCTGGGCATACTTTAGAAGGTAGATTTGACGCATAATTCTGTGGAATCTGCGAAGGAAAATTCTTACATTTACGCAATGCACGAATGAATATCTGTTTTTAGAAAGCTAGATCCTGAAAACCACGCAAAATAAACGAGAAAAAAGTTACTATCCAACCGTACAAACTGAAAGAGTTCAAGCATGACAAGTTATTCGACCTGAAACATCTTGCTGAAATGGTATAAACTAACCAATCAAAAGATCACCGGGGTAATATCGTAAAGTGGCTCAAAATAAAGTAATTAAACTATTTGAAAGGAGAATCTAGGAAAACCATTTTTAATTACGTGTCACAAACATTTAACTACATCAATATGGTAGCCATTTCGAACCCAAACCATCTTTGACCCTACTCTGCTAAAAAAAAAACGCTATGACTTATCTAACAAGTATAATCCCGGGCAATTAGGGAAATTGTACAAAAAACCGCTGCCTATAAGTCAGTCAAAAAAATAAAAAGATTTACTAAAATGGTGCCAGAAAGGTGTTGTTATTCCAGAAGAATTACATGGGGGGTTTAAAGATCTGAAAACGATCGAGTGCCACAATCTGCTTTGGATGAATCGTCAGACGAAGATTGTTATGCCTAATTAAATGTTATATTATTGATTTTATTTATATGCTTGATTGATATTGTTTTATTACTTGATAACTTTACTTTATTAAGTGTTTTGTAGTCGTAAAGAAAAAAGCAAGATTTAATTTAGATGTTTTTTGTAACTTTATATCATTGTTAGCTATTTATTACTGTTGGGGACAAGAAAACCGAGTATGGAAACATAGATTTGTTATTATATAATCTTAATTTTTAAACTAATATTTTTGTGCTGTAAAGGCGAAAAAGAGATTTATTCATTACTTATTAGATAACCTGATGTTTGCGACCTTAATAAAAAAGCTTATTTTGTTAGTCGTTTCATTGTTATTTCTTTAAAATAACTATAGTTAACATAAACAAAATAAATCCAAATGTAATGGTCAAATTAAGATTTTACCAATATTTATCAAGGAAGTTATGGAAGTTTGTTTGTATAAGTAGGGCTCATATATTTACAGGTAAAAACCTTTAAATATATTTAATAAAAAAATAACATTAAATTTGTACAAATCGTATACAAATTTAGCATTTAGTTATAAAAAAAGAAATGATAATAAAAGATTTTTAAATTTTCTTAATAAAGTAGGTTTTTAATGTTTTTAATGTGCTCGCACCAAAGGTTTTTCTACGCACCTCTCCGTACATTTTTAGAACTTTGTATTGATGTATTACGAATCCAGGAAAGTTTTGTTTTTTTTAATAACATCATATCGGATGTTTATACGATAAAAACATATAGTATAGTATAGTAGTCTTCCTAGTGATTATACAAATACATGACATTCTGTCATGACATTTCAATTTATCATAAATTTCTATTTTCTATTTCACCAATACAAATTCTATACGAATGCACAAAACCACGGTCGAAATTTCTAGTTTAGTCCTGTATTATATTAGTTTTTTTTTATATTATTCAATATAATATATAAATAAACAAGGGTGTATTTTTTGTTCGTTTTATTGTATATTTTTTTTAAATTTGAAATCGGTTTTTATATTTTTTTATCCTATTTAAATTCGTTTAATACATTCAAATATTATTCGTTTTTACATCATTACCTCTATTGTTTACAATTTCTGTTGGGTAAACGCAATAAATAAATAAAAACAGCGCGGACATAATTTTCAATTTATTATTATTATAACGAGGCACTGAATATTCTATTACATATTTGGGCGTATATTAATTTTAACTGGTCAGTAATAAATAAAACATTCCGACGGCCGTTCTGTCGTGCTATTTTGAAATACGAATAGGATCGCGCTCTGATGCTGGTCTTGAAAAATCGTCGAATGTCGTTAAATATCTATTTTATCCGACCAGCCTCCGATGTGATCTAAACGGCTGTGGTACTTTTTCGAAGGCATCAATCTACACACAAAAAATCAACTCTTTCGCATTTGTACTTTTCGAGTCGAAAAATGCAAAGCTAAAATGCATTTAATATAAAATATTGTCAAATATTATGTAACTAAACAAAGAAACGGTTGAAACAAAAAAAAATAATAAATAAATCGTCCTACCCCCGGAGTTCTGATTTTGTTCTGAAGGTCGCTGATTGCCCACGGACAGGTCGTGATCAGCCTGCAGGTGCCCGTAATGCCCGCATCGTAATTGCAACGACTTCCTGGAAGAAAACAATTCGGCAGGAGTACAAGACAATCTTCAGGTCGGGCGAGGTACATTATTTTGCAGAAAGTAAAAAAATATGTATCGTAGAATATATGTGTCTCACAACTACAAAAACAATACGGTTTTGTTTTTATTATAGTTCCTATTAACATATTTTATTAATAAAAATGATTCCGCATGATTAAGGCATAAACGATGATCTTTAAGGAAGAATTGAAAATAAAACAATGAACTTATTTGTGTTTTAAACGCGGACTGCGACATTTCAAAAAGCCTCGTAAACATGAAAGATATGTTAATAGACCCGATTAGGCAACAAAATAAATAATTATCTATTTTTTTTAAATGTTTCCTTATTAAATAATTTGATAATATACTGTATCTTAAGCGAGTATTCTTAGGTTAGATTTCTTATTTTATGATGTGTCATATTTCGATGGTTTTAATCATATTTCGATGGGTGCAATGTTTATCTTGAAAATGTATATTTTTTATTATTAGTACGATTGCGCTGAGAATCTACAATTATTTTAAAAAAAGTAACGCATTATAAACTAGATAAATTATGACGTTTTTAACCAGTTATGTGGGTAATGTTAATTATAGGTTGAAATACGCGCACAATAAAAGATGGCGACTGAAATTGTCAAATCAATCACATATGAGGAAAATGAATCGGCAAAGTTACCTTCGAATAGCTGAGTCCGCGCAGAGGCGGCGAATACGCACAGGCACGCGAGGAGTGCGTTCCACATGTCTCGTGAACTCGTGAACGGCGCAGGTCGCGACTTCTCGACCCTCAGGACGAAGGTGCGAATTCGGTGTCGGCGCCGAAAAACGAGAAAATCAGGCCGCCATTACACGGACGCTATCGCGAACTGGTTCTCGGGACGGTCGGCCATGTTGGCGCGTCGGTAAGGCAGGCGGAGCCGGTTTAACGAGATGCTCAGCAATAAAGCGATTAGAGACCCCCCCCCCCGACACACTAATGAGCCATCGGTCAAAATATTTCCTTCTTTGTCAGTCGTTTGGTAGGCAATTTCGACACCCCCAACGAATAACGTCCTAAGTCACTTTTTGGCGGTTTTCCGGGTCAGAAAAAATTGGCAATTTTCCCGTATCTCCGTCATTTATCGGCGTGCGACCGAAATATAAGGTTGAAGGCACGATAAAAAGAAATATAATAGAAAAAATAACTGAAAAAGGTATGTAAAAACCTGCACTCTTTTTTATCTGCTTGAGATGGAAATAGAGTAGGTTAGTTAAGTAATTATAGGATATAGATCTGTACGAAAAACATATATATATATATATATATATATATATATATAGTAAAATAGTAAAATGTATTGCTTAAATACTGTTAATTAGATGATTTTTATGTTAAAATAGGTAAACACCTTTAGTTTAACATATATAAAAGTTTGACAGTACTGACATTTGGAAAATACGAATGCTTTTTAATATTTTAAGGATTGAAATTTTTTTGCAAATAAAATATATAGCCAGAATGTTCAAAGAAAAATTAATACCGAAAGCACAGATAGTTGCATCGCGTGTTTATATATATATATTTATATAAAATATAAATGTATAATTGAGTTGTAAAATTATTTGATTGTTATTTAATAACGGCAAATCGCCTGAAAAGATAAATGACACAATCTTTGACAATATTGAAAAATTTTTGAAAAAGTTTTTAATTTTCTGATAAAGTGCTGGATAGCATAATATTTATAAAGGTTCTAAAAAGGTTCTGTACTTGAGAGCGCAGGATGTCGGTTTAAACCCAGCGCTGAGTTTTATAAAAATGCATTTTTAACTCTTTAGTGTAAAATATAGTCAAATATTATGTAACCATCTAATTAGATGAAATAAGGAAAGGATGATAGTTTAACAAAAAATATAAAAATAATGGATTTGGGATTACGATGAAGGATGATGGTGAAATGAGATGATTTTATGAGTGATTTATGTATGAAGTTGATGAAAAAATAAAATAATGGAAATGTAAAAGTGTAAAATTAAAGCACATGATTTGTGTGCGTATTATTTATATAATTGTATAATTGAGTAGTAAAGTTATTTGACTTATATTTGATGATTGTTTTTTAATATTTTTATATAAATATAAAAATATATTGTTTGTCTATTTTCTCTAAATTTACTGTTGGTAAGTTTTTACTTTTTTGCATTTTATTATATTGTTTTTTTCCTTTTTCTTATTTATGTAAACCTATTGAAACTTTTTACAGAAAAGGCTCGGTGCCTTTTCTGTGGGAGAAAAAATAAAGGTGTTTGTTGGGAAATATAAAGGCGTTTTGTATAAAAAATAATAAAGATTTAAAAAAAAAAAAGATATCGTATGCATGTGAATAACGTAAGTGAGCTTTTCAAGTAATATTTAATGGAAAAACATCCCAATTCTAGGTAAGTACAATATTATTATCAGAGAAGACTATTTTTACGTGGAATAAAGTATAAAGATTTTTTTAAAACCTCTTTTGGCATTCCTGAAAAAGTGCTAAAAATGACTTAGGATGTTATTCGTTGAGGGTGTCGATTTGTTGACGTTTAAGTTTAACAGAAGCGACTTCTATTTAAGACGCATAAAATATTATTCAATTGAGACATCGTAACACGCTAATGTCAACCTTATGACACGTGCAAACTGAAACCTACAAAAATGGGAATTTTACAGGTTTTCAAAGACGTTCGGAGAAATATCCACAATAGATATGTCAAAAATAAAATAAAAAAACAAAACCACCATGTTTTTGAAATAGCATTTTTTTAAGTCATCCGCTTCTGAAACCAGAAACATCAGATATAAAATATATATAGTTTTATGATGAGAATAAAGTGGAGGAGGGATTTAGGATATATGGTATAATTAAAAAAACATTTATTTATAAAAAAAATGGGTTTAAAAAACGCATCGCTTAACTTAAAAAAAAAACAACCAAACTCTGTCAATAGTGGTAGGCCGCGGTGGTGTGCCGTTGTGGAGTTTACGCCTTTCCGTTCATCGTGCCAAGGCCTGTTTTCGCAGGCAACAATTTGTGGGTCAGAATCGTTCAAATGGTGACACATACGCGAAGTGATGACACTATCCAACGGCTAAATCCTCGGCGGTAAAAAAAGCGTTGATCGATAGTTGCCGCAGCGTGCGTGCGAGACTTTTTAATTATCTCTGAAATAAGGATAAAATTTAAAAGTGTGGCTTTGCTAAGAACTAAACTATTATTTTGCATACAATACGCGCTATTTTTCGGGTAAATCGTACGCTGCATTATCGAACGCGAAACGAAAAATAAAAGTGACAACATTTTTTTATTTTATTTATATTACAAAACAAAAATCAATTTTAAGAATCAGCCTCCTAGAAGTGCAAGATAAGTCTTCAGTGTATATAATGCTATAAACCACTCCTCTAAATACTTCGCGGTTGAGGAGTGGTGCATCACCAAAACTGTGGATTTTTTAAAGATTTTGCAAATGTCACCAGGAAAATATTTCTAATATGCAATTCTATAGCTTTATTATTTTTTTTTATTAGCGCTAGTTCTTGACTCTAAGCTGCCGGAATCAGTCGTCGTATTCTGAGGGTAGGAATGCGTTGTTAAATTTGTTTTACAATGTTGAATTGAGCTCACGCCATTTAATTTTTCAAGATTACTTAGTACGAATTTTGGGCGGATATACCTCAGAATCGATCGATTAATTTCCATAATTACTAATATTAATTAATAAATTAGGTAGCAAACTTTTAGCTTTCCTAATTTCAAATGCACCTCTATGTGTCGATTTCCGCCTCCCAAACAGCTTGCCGCTGTTCAACAGAAGCTGCTATGGTTCGATATTTGTTCGTGTATTATTTTATGCAGATCTAAATACATTTTGAATTTTATTCATTAAATTATTGTTTAAGTTTGTCCCAGTGATGATTAAATAAATCACTGCAATGTGATTAAAAAAACTGCGAAAATAAATTAAAAGATTAAAACAAAGTTTATCGCAATTGTGTGGTTATGTTGTTAGAATTAGTAACCGCAGTGAAATGAAGTTTGACGGATAAAATATTAGGTACTTTTTCCGAGTACTAGGTATTTCGCTTACTTATCAGTAGTATTGGCGGTTTTGAAAAATGCAGAGTAGGTTTATAAAAATAGGTTATGAAACATTTTGAGGTCCCCTGAGGTCATTTTGTTATATTTGGCGTGATGAAACCATATATCGTGTAACGCTATACCACGATTGCAAACGAACCGAAGATATATTATATTTCTCGACGTGCAATAAAACAAACGTGTGATCTATAAAAGTTTATTTCAAACAAAATTGGGCACATTTAACAACATATCACGAAATAAGATTTTTTTTTTTAATAAAATAATTGCCATGTATGACTATGTGCGGATTCGAACCTGCGACCTTTGGCCCATAGTCCAACGCCCTAACCACTAAACTACGACGATCTCAAAATAAAATAAAAATAAGACTATAAAGTTATGATGCGTCATATATATATTATAAAAAATGTTAATATCAGATATTTTTATTACTGAAAGATCAAAATATTTATAAATTCACAGGAAAAAACATAAGAATTTATATATAGGATATGTAAAATAATAAAACTATCTTAACTATGAAAAATATGACCTTATTTCATAATTATAGGTACAAATAAATTTAAAAAAAAAAAAGTACGTTCCGGGACTCACGGTTAAGATGTGCAATTTGTATTGAAGTTTACGCCTTCTGTCAACCTAACAAATTATATGGTAATGCTTTATGGATATTCACCTCGTTCGACAACAATACACCGAACTCGCTATCGTAGTGGGGTATTACATTCGGCGTGCTTATTGGCAATTGGTAATGTGTTACAGCCGGCCGGTCAGGTTTGCGCGAAGAGTTATAGGTTAAACGGTATGCTAGTATCACATATGATTTCCTTCTTTACAAAGCAAATTATTTTACCTACTTACAGAACAGACCCTGTCTAGAGTGCGATAAAACCCCCCCCCCAGCAGCTGTATTTGTTTCGCTTGTACGATTTTTCTTGTATTAAGTAATTTATAACTGTCTTATGCTATTTCACGTGTATATTTTGGATTTAATAAAAAACTATTCTGTTATAATTATAAAAATTAGTTTTAGGGAAAAAATGTCTACCATGACATTTCTGTCAAAACTTCTAGGACCCAAATATGCACTGTTTACATACGGTGTTTTTAAACGTACTTTGAAGTTGACTATGTTTTGGTGATTTTGAAGCTTACTTGAGTGCTATAGCGAAAGATATGTTAGAAAAAAAGTTAGTGGTAGTAGAATAGTTAGTAAAAAAATAAGAGGAAGTGGTTCTAATTCAGTTTGCAAGATTTGACCTAAATCCACATACAAACATTGGAAGGTAAATAAATAGAAAAAAAGTGACCTTCAAAGTTACTGGGCAATAAACGAGCCTATTTTAGTTACCTGTATGTTGTATGTTACCTGTAACAACCTGTATGTTTTGATGAACACGTGTGACGTAACTAGATAAGAGTTACCTGTTCTAAGGAAGGTTATATATGAAGTATTACAGTGACCACCTCAAAACCCAGTGAAAATATAAAAATTAATTAAGGCACAAATATACACACACACATATGAATACAATTTAAGTGACTACTCGCTTATAAACTTTTTTAAATATATACGTAAATAAATATTCGATATAAGTAAATAAATATTCAATATAAAATAGTATTATACTACATATAGTATAGTAATATATAATTATATATAGTAAAGTATTGATAAATAATGGCGAAAGCTAAAAAATATTTTATCATCAAATCTATATATAATTATAAATACTGCATTGGGCATAAACATATTAAAGTATGACGTAGTTCGATTTTGACATTTGATTGTTTAAGCGAAAAATGCGCTAGTAAATGAAAGTATTTTTATTTACTAGCGCAATTTAATGACAATATAATATTAAATATAAAAACAAACATTTTCATAGTTTTATACCTATTATTATTCAATAATAAAAATCTAAATTACGGGTGCGATATTTCGCGTGCTATTGCCTACTTACTATTGCCTAAATATTTGACTCTGGTTAGTTAGTTGGTAGGGATTGTCCCGCGGAAATAAGCTCGCCCTGTTGTAACGTATTTAAGAGCGTCGTTCGCTTTATTCGTACGACTTTGGTTGAAATTGAAATAATCATTTCAAGTTTGGTCTGATGGGATCTGTGCATGGATGCCCAGAGTGGACAGCTCCGCGTGTATCCAATCCGTGAACACGGAGACGTTCGTGTAGGCTGCCGGGACAGTTCCATCGCAGCCTATGCCCCAGGAGGTGACGCCGACCTGGACGAACCTGTCTTTGACCTGGCAAACCAGTGGACCGCCGCCGTCACCCTGGAACAAAGACACATTACCATTCTTTCAGTAAAAATTACTACGAAGAAAGTTAACTCGATATTAATCCTGAACAAATACCCCAATTATTTAAGCATGTCTTAAAATAACTTCAAGGCATAAAATCAACCTTAGGGGAGGTTTTAAGATTTTTTTTGGGTTTGTAAAAGGGGTGAAAATGCTTGCCAATGATTTCGAGAAGAATTCGCCGTTGCAGAGATGACGTTTATTACACTAAGTATATAATACTCTGTTCCAGATATTAGTAATTAAATAATGAGCCAGGTACCAATTTCGGTCAAGGAAACTTATCGTGGGAAAGGTATTTCTCGAGTATCTCACTGTTTGCCTCTCGCGACGTCTAACGGCGTGCGAACTGCAACTATGCATTTCGACACAATGGATTCCGAAGTAGTCGGCTGTATTTGTCCGTCAGTTAAATTTCTACGGAAATTTACTGTGTGCGAATCTTCTATTGGGACTGTAAATTAATATGATTTGAAAAAATTAAGTTTATGTAGGTAATGAAGCGTTATAAATGGTATGAACATGTGCGGATTCGAACCTGAGACCTTTGTATCAATAGTCCAAGGCCTTAACCACTATGCTACCAGTGAGAACCGTGAGCATATCGTCGCTAAAGTTACCGCCTCTCTCCCTTGCCCATATTGCGAGCAAACTGCTCTCCCTGTCTAAGCCATACGCTGTCCTTTTAGGGGGTTGATCTACATCGACAACTGAACTAAAATGATACTTACCCAAGTTGTGGCCAAGGTCGGGATCAGCCAGTCGGTAGTACCCGCGACAAAACGTTCGCGATTATTCGAACAGTTTTTAATAAATTTAAAATTCGTCTTTTTCGTAACCAGGGAAGCATTTTTTAATATATTTTGCTGGTCAACGTTTCATTGTCGATCACCCTAAAGAACACAACTACGCCCATGGCTGTCGTTTCATGGGAGATGGTGGTGATGAAGCGCCAAAAATGATAAAACTGATCACCTTACACGTGTCCTCTCCCGAATCGCCCCCGCCGGCGCACATGAAGGACGGATGCAGCCTGAACTTGGGCCCCAGTCGCGTGGTTCGAATCCTGCCCTCGCAGAACTCCGCGCTGACGACTCCGAGCCGCGCCTGGTGCAGGACGTCGTGTCGAACACCTGCAAACCAAGCGGGAAATACTTCGGTTTTACGATAAATGTTGATATATCGTCTCTACAAATAATACTTGAAATCGCATGATTACCTATTACAATTACCAATTACAATGACCAATTACATACCAAGATAAACTTCTTTTCTTTGTAGATACTATATCTTGTATTGATTTAATATTAGTTTATTATTTGGGTTTTACGTTTACAATATAGGTCATGTATTTTCTATAACAATGGGGAATATCTATTTATTAGTTTGAGTGTATAAATGTGGATTATTACTATATTATATTTTTATAATAAATACATTATTTTTAAAATTATGTATTAGTTATTAACGGTACATTTATATATTATTATTATTATTTATATATTACATATTATTATTTATATATTATCTATTATTGCATACAATTCAATTCAACTAATTGTAATTGTATTTTGCGCAGTGAGACAGTTATGCTTATAAGAACGATGCTTCTAGGAAAGTCTACTTTAGTACGGGCATTGCCTAGTTAAGTAGTACTTTGCATAATGTGAAATTAATGTTAGCTTACTGTAAATAAATAAATAAAAAAAAAATAGCTGGTCTTTTTTAAATGAAAATAATCCATATTTTTGGTGATGAACCACTCCCCAACTACTAAGTATTTAGAGGAGCGATTTATAGCATTAAGTACACTGAAGACTTATCTTGCACTTCTAGGAGGCTGATTTTTTAAATTGATTTTCGTTTTTGAAATATAAATTAAATAAATGTCTGGTCGACTTTATTATGCGACGCTCATACGAAATCTACAAATTACAGATGGCGCTGTTGGTCGCGGTGGAACGGGCAATGTGGCATTGTGATGAACCAGGGTTTCCATGATAGATGTAAGTCTGTCTGTCATCTCACCGTTCATGTCTCGTCCCCATCCCGTCGCGGCGCAGGTCAACCCCACGAAGGCAAACCCGCGGGGCGGAAGGCATATGGGTCTGACGTTGTCGGCCATATGAAAATGAACGCTCCACACCTGAAAGTATCCTAGAGTTCAGAGAAGAAATTCAGGAATTCTAAGATTCGAGTCCAGTAACTCTAATGAAAACTAAAGTCCTACAAACATTATTCTAATCGTCTGGTTTATTATTGACTTTAGCTTAAACGTGCTTCTAAATACGTTCAGGATAGTTTGACGAACGCTGTAATTACCATAGCCCACCGTTTCGTATCGGCTGACTGCGTAATATTGAACCTAAACCCATTTTATTATATTATTTATTTATTTTGCATATTTTATAATAATGCAACTATACCTAACTGCGCATTGTCCGCACTTGGTTAGGCCCATTTCCATTAAATTAAATTTTAATTTATTTGCTCAGAACTAATGAAATTAAGGCAGATAAACATATTAAACTGATATCAAAGAATTATCGTTAGAATTAGAGCCGCTTTGGAAAAGACCCATAAGGTATTCGTATCGTAAATTGAAATATCATTAATGGCTCATGATGATGTATTCCAACCATATTTATTAATTGTTAAGTCGTTATCCCTCGAGGCCAAGCTTTATTTGCTTTTTAACGACTTTTGTCAATTTAGTTTTCGTGGACTATACGGATTGGGCGCCCCAATACCCCCCTCCCCCCTAACTTAGAACAAGATTTGCTAAGAGACAACATTTTTCACGAAAAAAAAGAATACCTTGTTGTATGAGCTAGGAAGCAAAAAATTTACACAATATTGAATACATATAAATTTTACATGTATTATTTTATTCAAACATTTCTGTAAACATTAAATATTGCTATGCCAAAACGGTATAATCATGCGAACAGTTTTATGTGCGTTTTTTCATAATTGCATATTTGCATTTTAAGCGCTGTAATACCATAATTGATGCAAAAAACTATTTTTATAATAATTTAAGTGAATTCATAAATTATAGCATTTTTATTCAACTTGGTCCTTTCAACGGGGCTAGTCTCAAAACGCAAGCGCGAATAGCGAGCGAGAGGCGCTGTCAATTTGAAAACGTTCGAACCGACAGCCTCTCTCGCTCGCACTGACATCTCCTTGATCTAAAATATTGAATTCAAAGTCGTAAATTAAAAGTAAAAAAACATTTTTAAAATAATCTCTTAAACGAGTATACAAAATCTCGTGTCTCTGCTGTTGACCGTTGAGGAGTTCCTTCGTTAGGAGCTTCTCGTGCTTACGATAAAAATGCATTGAAACTTGACTTACAACTACAAACACTACACTAAAACTACAAACTACATACAACTGAAAACTTGTAAAAATGGTGGTTGTCATGAAAATAGTTCACCAATAGCGCGATGTCGTTGTAGAGTCCTCCCGAGTAGTAGTCCGTCCTCTTGAGGATGCTCTCCACGTTCCTCTCCTGATGAGGAAGCTCCTCCGTGTCCTTGCTGAAGTCGTATTCGCCGGCACGGATTTTAATCTGATTGGTTTTTGTCCTATTTTAGAAATAAATGAGAATATTCTTTAGTTGACAACTGAACAACTTTGTAAACAAAGCAAACAAACTTGTTTAAAAAATGGTCACCTAACAAAATAGCAGACCGCGCGGCGTCAATGCGTCGCGACCCAGTTTTGATGACATTAAACGAGGGGTAGTTTCCCACGCGCAAATAGTGTAATGTAGGTCAATTGAATAGGTCACAATATTAACGAATATTTGTATTTTTTTATTATCTATATAAAAAGTTGTTCAGATTATCCAGATCACTGGTAAAAGATTACAATTAACTCCGTTAAGAAGATTATAAAATAAGAGTTTTCCCCCGCGTAGCTGAAAAGCTGATGACCCACAATTGGGTATTACTCGTGCCGAGACTAAAAAAGACTGTAGACTTGTTCAAGATTGCAATTGGCATCAGTCAGAAATATATTGCTATGATCTTATTAATGTTACCAACCGCAACAGTTTTATATGCTAGTGATTTGAGGAGAACCAACCCCGCAATGCAGTGGTACGCGGTCAAGGCGACCCTCGGATGCAGCAAGGACGCTCCGCATATGGGGATCTGCTCGGAGGGGTCGGCGGCGCCCCCGCGCACTCCGGGCGCCCGGGCGCGCCGCAGGACCATCAGCGTCCAAGGGTTGTCGGTGGGGTTCGCGACGCCACCGGCTAAAAAAATATGTTTGTGTTTACTACAATTCCTATAAGCTTAGAAGTTTGCGTAAACATCTCCTGAGCCTACCCGCTGGTTCAGGGTGACATCCGAAAGGATTAGTATGGCAATTGCAGCTACACAAGTCTAATATTTAAAGTTCTGGGTCTTTTTTAATTTAATACGGCAATTTAATAAACCCTAATAATAAACACGGCAATTTCACTTCTTTAAATATGGCAGTTAAGATTCTGATGATGGCAACCCTGGATCAGTGCCCGACATTCACTCAGTAAGCCCTCTGTATTTTTCTCACAAAATTAAATTAACGTAACTCCGTGAAAATTTAGTTTAATTTAATATTACTGATTGATTTATCTAGTAAAATTGCAAATTTATTTATGTAATAATAATTGGATAATTAGTTAGTTTAGTTGAAAGTGCAATTTTCGAATCTATGAAAGTTGCATTTTAAACGTCAACGTCAACGACGAATATTAAAATGGCGGACGTTTAATATTTTACTGATCAAATCTGTATAATAACTGTGTGTAACTTTATATTTTTACAACCTTTTTCTGTTATCTATATTATTCAATATTATTTTCAAAATTTAACGGCAAAGATATGTCGCTGTTACCAGATATCCTGGACTCAAGCTGGACGGTCGGCGCTCTCCATCCGCAGTCGGGGAAGATGGAGTGCTCAACCAGGTTGCTGGTGTCGCTGGAGTCAGTCGCCGCGGGCTGGACCAGTTCATCCTTCGGATCTGCGCGCGTGAAATGAATATTTTACTTACGAAAAAAAGAGATACAACCAAGGAGCAGTGGAAAAAAATCCAAACAAGCGTTTGCTTTATTTGGAAAAATGCTAAGTTGCATTTCACACGTTGTGACGTCAAATCAGAGATCGTCTTGAGATGGGTTATAAATTTCGTATTGACGGTTTAGTTTTCATAATCGAAGACGGTACTTTTCAGCCTTCAGTTTAAATTCACCGCGTTCCCGGACTAGATACCTTAATTTATTAATTTATATTTGCATATGTGTGGGAAACTCAATAAACAACTTGGTGACTCTGCCTGAACTAGCTCTATCCTTATCACACGCTTACGAGAGATAAGCATCCAGCTACAATAAACACTAAAAGGTTTCAAAATTCTAAAAGCATTTTCATGAATTAATTAAAATAAAAAAATAAATACAATAAAACCAAAAAACTTGAAATAACGAAAAACAGATTATTTGCGATGATTTACAGACGCTGTATTTATTACAAAGCTGCTCGCAGAAAACCCGCAAACCCTCACCTGATATCATGGGCGGCGTCGCCCCGTCGAAGATGCCGTCGTACTCGAAGACGATGCCCGATTCCCAGGAGTCGCTTTTCGGAGACGAAGGTCGGGAGTACGCCCTGGTGGTTGAGAACGGTCTCCAGGATGCAGTCAGTGCGGGGGGCGATGTCGTGGGCGGTCGTGACTGGAACGTTTCAATATTTTAATCGGTTCAATTCCTGCAGATGTAACTGTTTTAATAGTATTTATCATATAACATTAATTTCAATTAATTTAGACTCTTTTTTATATAGCTGGCATTTGGTAACCATTGGATATTTAATCATAAAAAAATATGGTTAGATACCTTGATCTTATATCTTCAACATAGTAAAGGCAGATTTTTAAAATTCAACTTTAAAATACACCTCTGAAACTTTAACGATCTCTTCTCAAATCGTATTAATTAATACGTAATTCGTGCTAGAGACATGTTGCTTAGTGCGTGTGTATATTAAAAAAAAAACTATGATTTCTAGAAATATCCGTCAAACAGGACGGGCATTACCCAGTTGGAACTTTAATTATATGTTAATTTAATGTTTAGAATGCGAATTAAATAAATGATAAACTACGTAACCTAAGTACTCTTATTATATTTTATTAAAAATACGTCAATCTAGAAATATTTTCTTTTTATAACTTCGTTTAACCTAAAAACGTTGTTGGATTTCTGAAGTAATAGATTTAAAAACAGGCTTTTATAAGTGCTCGAACGCGTATAGAAAATTTCGTCTCTGCGCTGTTGACCGATGGCGCTGACGCTGGATGTAGGATCAGGTCATGCCCACCATAAAAATGCATTGTCATCGGAACTGATGGCCTAAGCCGACATACAAACATTGCAAGCTTGTAAAGGACAGTATTGATTAACTCACGGCCGCGTCCGCTACAGAATCCCAACCCTGCGACACGGTTGGCGCGACGGCGTCGCGATCGGCAGTCGGGGTCTTTTGGACCGCGGCTTTATTGAACGCCACCGCAGGGTTGATCGGATTAATCGGCGGTGTTGTGGGCTGCGTCGGCTGTCAAAAAAAAACTGCTTATTTATGATAACTTTTTAAATATAAACTGTATATGCCTTCTTATATAGGTCACAATGACCATTCTTTTCTTTCCGGACCATTTCTGAGTGGAATGCGCTCCAAAGGTCAGTATTGGAGACCCTTTTCCTTGTTAGAAGGCTATTTTTAAGTGTAGGATAAAAATATGTGTTTTTAAAAAATTAAAACATAAATCTCCAATTTTAGGCAAATTATGTTATTTTATTTCTTAGTTGTTATAGCATATAATATTTCAAATCGCTTAGGTAAATTTCTCCTCTACTTCATTCTCATCATAAACTATATTTATGTTATACATAATCTGTTGTTTCTGGTTTCATAAGCGGGTGGCTTCAAAACATGCTAATTCAAAAACTGGCGTTTTTTATTGATATTGTTAGTATAACGTTTAAAGAAATTTCCTCAGTAATTCTCCAGAATAATCAATTATGTTTAATTACTCTACTAACACCTTTAAAACCATGTAAAATTCGCATTTTTGTAGCTAGCATTCAGGTATGTAGGTGCCTTAAGCTTGACATGATGATGATGATGCAATGCAATAAAAATGGTGGTCGGCGTCATGAGCAAAAAGGATGGCAATAAGCCTTCTTTCTCCATCATGGCCTGAACCGTACATATGACGTACCGTAGCGAAGGTGTTCCCTCCATATAGCCCCGTTCCGCCTTCGCTGGCCGTCTCGCGGGCGACGTGAGGGTTCGAGGAGTTGGAGCGGCAGCAGACCTGGTAGGGGTCGCTCCCGCAGGGCGGCGGGGCGGAGTCAAACACCAGCCCGAACCTGGTCAGAACGATAAATTAATTAGAGCCACTGCACGCGATATTAATTGTCTCGTGAAAAGCGACAATTATTTATGTATTTGCGAAGAAGGTATATCAAATTGTATCTTGGTATCCGAGCAAAAAACAATGGAAAACTATACGTGATGATATTAAACCTGACCGAAAAGACTGGTTAACTGGACATCCACTGCATCACCAAGGTTCTGGCAACTTAGGTTTCTGAATATCATCATTTTTTTTATTACATACATACTTTTTAACCGAACTTAACCTAACCTTACTTTATGTAGAAAACAATACAAAATCAACGCAAAATTAACCTATAAAACACAGGTTGACAGGTTAACCGTTTGCCAAGTATGATGTTTATCACCGTTTTTTCGCGGTTAAAAGCATAATCTGTAATTTATGATTTTTGCTACCACGTTTATTATACACAATTTAATGTGTAAACCAATGAAATTCTGATGGCAATAAATGCGTATACGAAAAATCGTATCTGCTATTGACTGTTGAGGAGTTCCTTTATCTGAAGTCAATCCTGGGTGTAGAATCAGGTCATGCTTACCATAATACAGGGTTCTCCAATAAGAGGGTTCATTTTGATTTTGATATTTAAAATACGAGTATTTTTTAAGAGAAATCAATAAATGCTTATTTCATTGTAAAGAGGAAGTTATGCCATTAACATTTGAAAAGGATATCGAAGGTATCGTTTTCAAAATTTTTTTGACAAATTTTTTGAAATTTTGCATGACAAATTCGCAAAATCGCGGCTGTATTTGTCCTCGATAACTTCACGAAATCCATCTTTAAGGTCTTGAATAGATCGTGGAGTATTGGGTTAGACCTTACCTTTCACGTGGCCCCAAGGAAAAAAGTCTAAAGGCGTTAAATCACAAGTTCTTGGTGGCCAATTGTGATCACCTCTTAAAGGCCAGGCAGGAAATTTTTCTTGCAAAATGTGTGGCACGCAGCGCCGTCTTGTAGTGAATTTTAACAATTTCAATGCGTTGTTGAAGCGAGTATCGTACTATTTTCAGCAGTAAATTGAAAGCTGCCCAAACAGCAGGCTATTCAAAATGAAACCTGTATGAAAAATGAAAAAAAAAATGAAATGGAAAACCCTCTATAAAGTGGTTCAAATTCAGCTTGCAAGATTTGACCAAAACCGGCATACAAACATTGCGAGCTAAATGAAGGCTTGTAAAAGGGTTATAATTAGACGAATAAAAAGAGTTGAACCTTTCGTCGAGCGTTCCTCTGCCGATCACGTCGCTTTCGTCGCACTGGTAGAAAGGGACGCACTCGCACGTGTCGCGGTGCTCTTCTAACTGCGACGTATGGTACTCTGGCGTGGGGGCGCTCGGCTCACTCGAGGGCGAATCGTGCGAGGAGTTGAAACCCAGTAGATTCTGAAAGACAATGTCCAACATACTTGTAATACGACAGATCTTTTCACAATAAAGTTGTATCATTTTTATATGTTATGTTTGTACTAGTTTTGAATTTAATTAAGTTTAATAGGGTGTAAACTTATATTAACTATTTGTGTAAAGGCAAAATGTATCAACCTGTGATACATTTTGTGATAATTAAGATACGAACGAGTAGTGCTTATTGGAAACCGGTTACACATTTCACCTACCTTACTTTAAATAAGGGTTGCATACCCTACGAACATAAGGTACTGTATGCCATCAACTTGGAATAGTTTGGTGGAAAAACAAAAAAAAAGTTAACCAATTATCTTAGGCCATATTAAGTTAAGCTAAATTTATTTGTGCTGGAGTCAGGAGAGATGATCATGTGCAGATTTAAACCCACGATTACTTGATTAACAGTCTAGCTCTTGAACAACTACATGCCCAGTTCTCGTGCCCAGTTTTACTGGAAGTTTTGTTTATTTATTTATTAAACAGGTTTCCCCATGTACACATTACAATTAAAGTAAAAAAATAAAGTACTAAAAGAAAAAAAGAACAGACGAAAATATATCTATCTCCGCGGAAATGGAATTTTATAATTCGACTGCTCTCCCAATCGGACTATACCAATCCCAATCACAATCGGACTATAGGTCGGTACGACACGCCAACCGTCTAAATAACGTGTGCTTCCGCGCTCTAGTCAAACGGTCCGGAACAAAGAAACCAATATCTCTGAGTATTACGGGATTCTCGATGAATCCGCGAGTAACTTTAAAAAAATAGAATAATATATGGACATGTCTAATACAAACGCTGATGGATGCGTATTAGGATATACTTCGGGATAATATCCATACCTACGGAGATAAAGGTATGTTAGGAACCTCCTCCAGGATAATACAGCATGTAATCTCATGAGGACTCCAGATTGTATTGAAGTTAATTCTTGAAAGGCACAAGCATTAGCTTTGTTTGGAAAAATGCTAAGTTACATTTCACACGACGTGACGTCAATAATAGACCGTCCTGAGGCTTTATAAATTCCTTTCTCACGGTTTAGTTTTCATAATCGACGACAGTACTTTCAGACTTCTCTTCTATGTTATTACATCGTATCATGTCGAAGCTATTACCTGATTTTCATGAATGTTTATTTATATATTTCTACTGAGCCTGTCTAAACTCTATCTTTATCCTCTCATTATCCTTTATCTACCTGTTAACGAAGGGATTAATTACGCCCCCGATAAATATTTACAACGGTTTGTTAACATGTGAAATATCTAAAAATCTTCGATGGATTAAGGCTAGAATATATTTCAACAAGCATTGACAGTGCTGGCTGGTATTTTTGGACTTGGAAGACGGTTACAAATCCTAGCTTTGGGACCCCTCAAGGTAGGCTACAATAATGAAAGTAAGCAAACACTCACAGTATCGTTGGGGGTCCACTGAAACGCTAAAACGGCGTCTTCCTCCAGAGTGGTGGCTTGAGGCGTGGTGACTGGTATTTTGAGGGTAGTCGCGTCCAAGGCGGGGATGGCTGTGAAAATTGGATGACGTGGCTTAGTCTTGCTTTCTTCCTGAAATCGATAGGAATTTTAAGGAATAACTTCGTTTTTTTTATGTACAGAGTGAATTATACACATTAAGGCGATAATGCGAAGGTAGATACTAGTATAAAGGTTGTCCCAAGACCATTCCCGAAGACTTATTTATTTATTTCAGGGGATGTTAATGTTCCCTATTATGTGTATGAAAATAATGCAAAAACAATTCATGCCTAAATGTATTAATTTCATCATAGCACCCGTATAAATTCCCCTTTTGTGTTACACTCTTTCGTTTGGTCGCTTGCGCTCTGCGAATGACCCGGAATACCGGGATCTCGGAAACCATGATGAATATTTGATATATTTACCGTCTTTTCGAATAATACTTGAATACCAGAACTGGTCTCAGGACACGACCAGGAGAGGATGGAGAGTACTGGAAGAACGTACCTTATTTCGATCAGGCCACACTGAGTTGAGCAGTCCTTCGATGACCTCCGTGGTCTTGGTCTTCTCGTCTTCGATCAGAGAGGCGAAGTCATTCCGGAAAATCTCGTCTATGGAGCGGGCGGTCACACTCGGGGCGTGGCCCTGCGGGGTTGGTTTGGCGGCGGCCAGGTTCAGCCACCAGAACTGCCCGTGCGCCTGCGCGGATGCGTGCGACGCGCACATCGCGCAGACGACCATACAAAGCGTCCAGGCACACATCATGGCTACACCGGTTTGCGCATAACTAGATCACTGTCATCTCAAATTATTATCGAGATGAAAAATCACCAGATGGCGTCAGCACTGCGGTGCGCAGTTCTCCGTTCCCCGCCAGAAACTACCCTCGAGCGCAAACGGATGCTCAGATGGAACAGATGGTGTCAATTCGGCTAGCGCGCGAATTCCGATACCACGTCGATCGATAATGGCTTTAACACCGTTACGGCAAACGGCGACAACACATTATTCTATGATTTTTTACTATTTTTTTTCTCGGTAACCATGATGAATTTTGATAAAGTTTCTTAACAAATAACGCTAGAAATAGCAGGACCAATTAGCTGTTTTTTTTTTATTGAGAATGGTCTTATAATTGTTTATTTGAAAAATAATTAAACATTGACGTAAAAAATATATATTTCTTACTACTCAATATTTCACAAAGCAATCACTGATTTAATTAAGGCTACTTTATTTCATTAGCAGACTATTCATTTATAGCAACATTACTCAAATAAATGTTAGTTTTTTGGAAGGCACATGACAATGATTTATATTAAAAAGGGAACAATTTCCAAAAGTGTGGATGGAGAATTGAAATTGTATGTTTTTAAATAGCTTTAGTTGAAGCTAGAAACTTATGAATAAAATGCTATGGAAGGAGCGATTCTTTGTACAAATAAAAATAGGTTATTTAAGTACATATATTTTAAAAAATACGATGAGTAAGAGTATGCAAATTCTACTAAACAGTATAAGAATAGCGTTTAATACCTTAATATTGTGGATGTTTAAGAAGTTGTTTGAAATGCGTAGTATAAAAGGAAGAAGTGTTTATGCTTAATTAATGGCAATTGGAATATTTCCACGAAAGGTCATTTTACTATTGATAGTTTTGGACTGAGAATGAGGTTATTTTGTAGGACAAAATTTGAAAACGTTGGGTTTTTTCCTCGAGTAGCTGACAGCGTGACATTTACTGACATTGAGAAATAATTGCTTTCCCGTACAGTACTGGGATAAACAATTAAGCGCATATTGCAGTCCAATGCACATAATTTTGTATCCGAAGACAGCAAAGTGTGAGTTTATTTTTTCGTTGAGATGAAAAAATAGTGACAAACGGAGGACCCAGATTGCACCCTTGAGGTACAACGGAAGTAACTTATGGTAAAGTCACACATAATTTGTATTGCGAGTATTTGCTGTAAAATAGGACTGTCAACATTTTTAAATACAAAACCTATTACAAAAAAATCATACGAAAAAAAGATTAGAATTATGTTAAATTACCTACCAATAAAAAGGTTATCTTGGGCATCTAATAAAATGTATTTTATTGTTTAATAAATATTAAATCAGTAATTAATTGTAAGACTTGACAGTGATATGTGATCTTTAATATACTTAGGTACGAATAAAATAATTTTAAAAGCTATTTTATTTAAAAAAAATGTTATATATACCTAAATAGTACTGGCACAATAATAAATGCATTTAGGTTTAAAACCACAACACGCTGTCAGATCGAACGAAGATCGCATTCAAATGAATTCAACTTACGAAACACAAACACAACCGTCAAATTTAAATATTGTCAAAAACGAATTGATTGTCAAACGATTTGAGGTTATGTCGTTTGGCGCGACCGCGAGCGAGTGTTTTGCGAAACAAAATGTCCGACATAATCGATTGCACTGCGAATTATTTTCGATCACAGGGGCGCACTCGTGGGCTCGGTCACAATCGAAAGAAAAGGGGCCCTTATTTTATATAGAACACAAATATTTTCAAGTATGTAACCAATAATTCTTTAGGTCGATTTAATTACTAAGCAACGTCAGAATGTCAGGTTAGTGTTGTTAGGAGGTCTAAAAATAGACTACTATAGCACTTACTATATATACTACAATATTGGGGGGCGCACAATAGCGAAGCAATAAAAAAATCCGGTCGCTGCTGGGCCACGCGCTAGGGCACTTGCCTATACATCACTGCTCCGTCCAACCTTTGAGTATTGTTCATCATAATTCCTATCTAAATTCTGACCTTGAAGCAATTCAGCGGTTAGCAAGCGGACACGTGTTAAGGCGCTTTCGCAGATTTGACAGTCCGACAAAATTTCTATCTGACCTTAAATGGGAGCCTTTAAGTTCAAGGCGAAAAATATGTCGTCTCATTATCTTATTTAAGGCCTACTTGAAGCTCACAGCATGGTCCTCCATTAGTGAGCAACTTCAGAAACCGTTCTATATTGGACGAAAGGACCATTCTCACGAAATAAAGGAAATGTTTAGGAGAAAGAATGTTGGTTTCCATTCCTTTCTTCCGCGTACCATTAGAGAGTGGAATAGTCTCAACTGCAGCGTCTTCAAGCCATTCCCTAAGACTCCTTCCCAGCTAAGAAAAAGGATAAAGAACTTGGCTTTAAAATAACTTAGTTGCATCACCTGCCAATCAGCTATACCACCGGAGGAATGGTACCTCCAAAGTATAGGTTATTTTAAATAATACACAATAAATAAACTTATATACTACGGAATTACGCATTAGATACACGGAAATTTCAAAATTTTGGATTATCTATTAAAAAAAATGTAATTAAGTAAGCAGACCATTATCGCATCAATAAATATCTACTTTTTCAGACTCTTATCTGCTCACCTTTTACTTAATCCTCCGTTAAAATACTCAATACGAAAGCATTACTATCGAAGGGCCGTTAATGTAAATGATTCGGTTCATTTAAATTCAAATTCAAAGTTTTTATCAAATAAAATAAAGAATCGGCAACATAATATAGTTAAAATATTAAAATGTACCAGTCTGTTACCTATCAAACTAGGTAGGTAGGTCGGATCAATATTGTTGTCGTCCCTGGAATGCGCCCGCAGGGTCTGGTCTCGAGGGCGCCCGCCCCGATCCGTCCCCTTTCGCTATTGACGTTTCACAATCGCGATCCATCGAAACGATGACCTCATGAAGATATCAGCCGTCAGGTCATTTGGTCATTGGATCATCATTGGAGGGGTTCCGTCGAAGACGCCAAATCGTTGACAAACATGATTTTCCCTGCACGTTCGGAAGCAAGGTTAAACTATAAAAATTAGGTCTGGTATAATAACTAAATGGTTACTTGGAAGGGAGTTAAACATTCCGAATTACCTACTTTTTAAACAGAAGTAAGAGTCGTTTTTGTATGAAATAATTTTAGTATGTCTTTTGTATTTAAATAATAAAAAATGTATGTATGAAGCATTTTGTGTATATATATATGTATTTATATATATTATATTTAAAGGTATTATATTTCCTCCGTAGCGTCGAAATGCTAAACTATTTCCACAAATGATTGGACTCCTTAGAACAGCACATTGTGCTATTAAGGGGATGCAGATTACACGTGATAAATTACGTGTTATAAGCATATAATCTATTTTTTCTGGAATCTCCTCTAGCCGCTCTTAGAACAGGTTTTTTTACCTAGTTAAAATAGCCATGTTACTTCAGGGCAAAAATAAATGTCTGTTGTTTAATTTATCTATATTATAATATTTTTAATTCCTTATTTAGTTAGTGTATCATTTATTGTTGTGACTTCCTATTGTGCCGTAATGAATAAATAAACAAATATTTTTTTTGTGTAAACGCTCTTCTATTTTAGTTCATATACTTTACTCACGCCTTTATGGGGTTATTCTATACACCAAACTGACTACGTTTAAACGCTTATAGGATTTTGTTTTCTACTGTTATTTACTTAATTTTTTGGAAACTTGTAGAACAAAAGTTGATCAGTTTAGAGTGACTCCATAAAAGAATGACTCCAAAAAAAATAGCGCCATCTACATGCCGGTATCATATCTTGTGCGTCTTTTTATTCACTTATGCTCTCACTCATTATTTGATGTTGCATTTAAAACAAAATGACTTAAATGAGCATTAACAGCATGTATGCGTCTAGAGTGAGTATTTTGAGCATATTAAAAGCAAATAATTCCTTGTTTAATATGGACCATTGGTTTAATAATTACTTACTTGTAACTTTATTATATTTGAAGGTATTTTTTTAACAACGGCAAATCGCCTCAGTCTGTTAGAACTGGTTGTGAGAGTCAAGTCCCGAGGGTAAACGGATAGTATCTTTATCTCGCTCTTCTGTGCTCGTGGTCAGTTCTTAGTGATGTGTTATCAGCCCCGGAACTAGGGGAGTGTAAACCGGACCCCCGCCCCGGGCGGCAATTAAAGGGGACGCAAAATTCATATGTTTGAAAAAAAAATGTGTTTTACTAAAGCGCCTTTAGCCATGGCGCGTCATACTATCGATTGTTCCAGGAATAAATAGTCATTATAAGGGAGTGGACTTTCGCGTAGCGCAGATAAATAAATATACGTATATGTGAAGAATAGATTAGTACATTATTAATTCAAACTGCCAGTGTCGAAATGGAAGCCAGCGATAGCGCGCCAATGTTCAAGTTTTTGCCCCGGTTCGAAAGAATCCTAGTTCCGGAACTGCCTATAATCTAAACCGCGTCCCTCAAAGAATACACAGAAGCCATTCTATTCTGCGCCGTTAGTAGGCAATTGTTGGTTTTTATTTAATTACAGCTTCATAATACAGAAATTAAATGAACCAATTTTTTTATGTTTTAGACCTTTCAAATGCCTTTGAATTACTATTTTTCCTAAGGCTCTGATGTCGCTTATAAGAGAGCAATTCAACTAAAAAAGAACTATCAGCAGATTATCATTTATTAAATTTCTCAGAAATGGGATTAAATTTTAAAAATATGCCTTTACTTTGTTGAAGGTATCTAAACATATTTTTTTTATGATTAAATATCTAATGGTTGCCAAATGCCGGTTGCCAAATGGTTGCTAAATTAATCAAAATTAATATTCCTTGGCTTCGCCCTTTGCGCATCCTCCTGAGCAAGGGCGTTTTATTAAGACGCAGAATGATGTGTCATGAAATCGATCGTCCAGATGTTTTCGATCGATTGCACAATTCGATAATCGGTTTCCAAGCGGTATTGTTGACATTCGCTTGCTATATCATCGCATTTGTCATATGCTTTGGGAAATATATATTTTCTATCCGTATAAATGATGTAATCACGCGGCGCTCTAGGCGAAAATATCGCACGCATCAAAATGGCGTCAACTCTTTCGCTGAACTGAGAAACGTGATGAAAAATATCCATTTTTAGGGTGGCTTTCGGTTATTTTTATTTCGCCTTTATCCAGCTCACATACAAACCACGTGGCATACACCCGTCATTCGAAATAGAAATGATCGAAATATATTCTGGTGCCCCATAACGTGACCAGGCCCAGTCCGACATTTGGCGCCCGCAAATGTGACTAATAGTATGTTAATGTTACTATTTCCAAGAAATGTACTTATGATAAACTATTTTACGAACATTTAAATAAGATATTATCAAAGAATTTTGTTCTGAAAAATACACCCTGATGCCGACTGCTCCATTTGGACCAGGGCGGGTCCGGGCCTGAACGTGACCATCTGTCGAAAATTGTGAGGTAAACTCTTCCGATAACAATAGTATCCATACCTATGTTGGATAAAAGTAAACGTGCTGTTATACTTAATATATGTACTGTTAATAGATCATACTATAAATGTTCATATATATACAGGATGTGCCAAGACAATACAAAGACTTAAGGATAGGGGGGGGGGGGGGGGGGGTGTTACCTATTATGAGTAGGAAATTATATAAAAATACGAATAAATCCGGTCAGCGGGCTAATTCCGATGCGAGCTCACAAAAAAGACTCTGACATGATTCGTTTATTTATATAGATAGATTTATAAGATGGTAAATAAAATAGCATGTTTAGTTCATATACCCACTCGTTTTATTGCCACAAAATATACATTCATTATTTTACAACACAAATAACGTATTATAGAATGTAAAGAAAATAAATTGTAAAAGGTACGCTATTAGAGAATACAAAGGTCTGTGAGACTGAACTTCGTGCTGGAATATCCAGACATCTGGATACAAATCTGGTCGATTTGTCATTCGATAGATTTGCATCAATTATATTAATTCAATTCAACAAAACCTTACATGAAATATATCGGATTGGTTTTTAAATGACAAATAACTATACAGTAACATTCGTATGTTATAACAAAATTTAATATAATATTTTAAATGTTGGCAAATGACACAAATCTGGTTACTCGACATACTATTTTTTTTTTTGACAAGTTGCATGCCGATTTTATATAAATCTATTAACTATACTATTATTAAAAATACCTAAAAACAATTTGAATTTGTAAATCCTGTTATTTTAAATAGAGTAATCAGTATTTCATTATTTATTTATTTTAAAATATAGATGAATTTTATTAAACGTCATATTCGAGATGAAATAAACCAATTAAAAAAAAAACAGATTGTTGTTTTGTAGCAAGCTTCAGATTTGTGTCATTTACAGGAAAAAAGACTCAGCTCACAGATTGGCAGCTGGATTAGTATTCATATGCGAAAACGAAATGGTTTTTGTTTCTATAGTTTGTGGTATAATAAATATTTAGATGTATTTTTTAACGATTAAAATTACCGATAATAAAAAGGACATAGGCTGCAAACATACAATCGGGCGTTTTCAATGCGCAAAATTTCCACTCTCAAATTGTAGTCGAAACAAAATAATTATCAACATTCTTACATGAAAGCGTATGGACTCGTGTCATCTCATTCCCTCACATCATAAACCTCTTTGCTTCCCGAACCATCAGCTTTGCCGAAACGCAATATCATATAATTGCATCGAAAGCACCCTTAAGCAGCCATTGAATTTGTAGCCTACGTCCAGTAAATTAAAAAAATATATAAAATTATTAATTAAGTCTATCGTAATTAAAATATCTAATGTTTTTTCATAGGCCCTCATTCCAGCTCTTCAAATATATTGTATAGTAATATCTTTAGTTTAAATTTAAAATGTATATTATTGTATATAGAATATTGTCTTTCAGCTACGACATGAGCATATATTACGAGTATTAACGAATTATTAGAAAATCATCATATCTTTTAAAATTACAATGTCGAGTAGTATTAAAATGTAATAAGCAATTTAAGCTGAGTTAAATCGTTAAAATCTTTGACAGCGGAGGCAGCCATCTTGCGTAGCTTTGGCAACCAAACAAGATGGCTGCCTCCGTTGGGAAAGATTTTAACGACACAAACGCGGACATACTCGTACAATTTAATTAGACGAACTAACTAACAACGTAGTCAAGTGCTATTAAACTATATTTTTTTACATTCTGCGGAATATTTACTCAAGTTTTAGGTTTTAAATCGTCCCGAGACGACGATTTTCGGCAGCTTCCGTAATTAAAAATGTGTGCACGGAATATCTGAAGCACGCAAGTTACGTTATGCGTAATAAATATTAGCTGAGATGCAAACGTTTATAAATTATCACCAAAAGTTAATTTCTGTTTAGGTGTTGCATCCGGAACGCCATCTTCTGCCGCGTAGCGTAACTAACCCATGACGCCTAGTGTTTGTCATTTGACATTTGACACTAAATTATATTTTTTTTAAATTAAGGATTTTTCTAAGGCATTTCTGATATATAAAAAAAAAACTACCACGTCCGTGGCAAACGTATGACAGCGATACTTACACATTTATAGGTTAATATTTATATTAGCGATTTTTCTTTCTTGCCAATTTCAATGTTTCTGAGGTATAATGAATTTGTGGGTCTATCTGGTTTTTTAGCGCATTATATCTCGCTCGCGTGTTGAGATAGACAATAAGTGTAGGTATCGCGGCAAGGAAATAGCCAAAGGCGTAGTATTTCTATCCCGGTCGTGTTTGAGAAAAATCTTAATGATCTTTGATACGTTGATCTCAAAGCAAAGTGACATAGAAAGTTACCTAATCTACACACTCAGCAACTGCTAGATGCACTACTACGTTGATATGATGATTTATTACGCCTTAGTATAATAATATGGTCCATACAGATTAAACATATTATAGCTCTTAAAAATAACAAGAATTGGGTTTTATCATTCCAAGTTCGTCGCGACATTAACGAAACGATGTAAATATAGATTATATCTAGATGTGTACATTTTATTAATAGTAAACAATGGAATATTTGGATAAAATAGTATTGCAAAATACACGAAAATAGTTGTTTGATGACAAACTGTAAAATTTTCTTTAAAGATAGGTATATTCAATATTTCAAGATATATTATAGGTAAATAGTGTGATTAAAATACTTTGTTTTTAAATTTCACAATATAATTAAATACGATTTATGAATTAATAATCGATGTAAATATGTTTTACATCCCTAAAAGCTATTATTGCTAACGCACTATTTCACACCTGCATTAATAATGCAAAAATAATATTGTTTAAAAAAAAAAGTTTTATCTATATTCAGGATTTTGCTAATGAGCACAGTTACAATGACATGTAAAAAATATATGCATAGAAAAATCAGTTAAAGTAAAAGTGCATATTCGTTTCTACGGAGTTTGAAAACAATCGCTTCGACAACATGGCTGTCGGAACTACGTCGCATCAAACATCTTAACTTATAATGTAAATTATTTATAACGAAACATCGAAAATGACATTGGTACCTATATAATTTTTTCAAACTCGTGAAATCGCATTCAAAATTTTTTTCTTTACAATTCGTAAATATACCATTCGAATCCGAACTCCGGTTTAGCCATAGGGCAGTGAAGGTACCAAGTCTCAAGTTGAATTGCAGCTCACTCGCTGTCAGGTTGACGTTTGGTTAATGCAATAACACATTAAACAAATGTCAACCTGAAAGCGAGTGAGTCGCGATTCAGTTCGAGACTAGCCCCACATAGGGTCAGATGGTACATACAAGTAGATATTAAATTGCCTGTTTTAACTGTACTTCAGAACCACGATGCTTAAGAGATTTTGCACATGTTACCATTGGGCTATAACCATTATAGACGGATTAATTTTCTAGAATATTTAAGACCGTATCTTTACTTGGCATGGAAAAAATAAAAAAATCTAATCCTGGAGACATTTTTTTTTGCTAAAAACACGTTTTTTTCCAACTTATGTTAAAAAATAATTTTCCCTGGATCGGATTCAAAACTTGTTTGGATAAACAACCCATAAATATTCTAGGAGTATCGATTAAATAAAAAAAAAAATAATTACCAGCTACTTAATGCTCAAACCTTAGTTTTACTGGTCTAAAACCCCTTCCCCTGTGCGCGCTACATACTCTGGTCAGGTCGCCTCATACTGGGTGAATACTTATCTTCAAACCTCTTGGCTTTAAGCAAGCATTGGTACCAATAAATTCTGATGAGTGAAGATTAATTATTATAAGGATGCCTTGCCCAAGTCTATAAAAACAAAACAACATCACGGCGCAAACAACTAATTAACAGTTACAAGCAAAAATCTCTTTTAATTACAATTTTGGATTATTAATTAACATATTCCACTACTATAAATAGATGGGAAATTTAAAAAAACTGACCAATAAATAAAATGTCATAAATTTAAAATTTAAAATGTAATTTAATTTTAAAATACATTTTAAAATTTAAATTTACTTTTTAATAACACATTTCGCGTTATGCTAATCAACCATCTAATGAATAAAATTTAGATAAATATATGACGTTATGACCGTCACTTTTCTTAGCAGATTAGAGGTTAGAATATACCGGAGAAAATTGGTCCTTTTATTACTAAGTTAAATATATACAGCTCCTGTAAAGTTTATATAGAGATAATTCGGAAACTGTTTAAGAGAATATAAGTTATACATATTTTAAAAGCGTTATGCATAATCGATCTAGTTTTGAATACATTTTCAAATATTGTGATTTGTATAGCAATTCAACTTTTGTTTCGCGGTATCTGACGCGAATCTCTTACATATTACATAAGTCTAATCTACTGTTAGGTTTAAATAGTTTTTGGGTAGATATTGTAGTGTTTAAGGATGACGTCATTTTTTCTATGAAAATTTACAACGCTGTCTAACTCAGCCATAAGTCGTAGCGCGTTGAAATAATCACATCCGAAATAACGTCATCAGATAAATAAAAATTCAAACCTTTATTGTTTTATTTTCTAGGGTGTACACTTTAATGGGTACCTATTAGATATTATTTAGACACGAAAAAAATACTAGTACACTACAAATTATTAGTACATTAGTATTTTCATTACATACATTGAAAAGGGCACAGGTCCAATATAAATGCCTTGTGCAACCTCGATATACTAAAAGCAGTTTATTGTTATATATTACCTTAAAATGCTTTTAGTATTTTATACTTAAACTGTAATATAATAATCTTATATTTTATAATACGTAATAAATAAAAATAAAAAAGGGCGTATAAATTTAAATAGTAAATTTTGTTATATATCATTAACTTGAAAGTTAACATAGGTATAAAATAGTGCTGTGTCAACAGTGCCGAATTAGAAATAAATTAATTTAAATTGTTGTCCAAAAGTTAATTTAAATAAAATAAATTATTGTTTTCGTATTCGTATTATTGTCGATTAAATTATATAATTTAGTTTTTATTTTTTTTAATAACTAAAATTTATAGTCTGCGTTTAAACTTTTGTGGCGAACGAGACCAGTAAAATTACCATAAGAAAAATATATACTTTTTATATAATATCATAATATATTGTAGTATTTACCTATATAAAACTCGATTGCAAGGGCAATTATAAAAAACAATTGTAAGAGTTATTATAAAAAATGTTTAAATATGTACCATTGATACGTTACGAACTTAAACTCATATAGAGGAGTTTGATATTGTGTGTCTATATCTAGGAGACCTGTGACTAAAATAGAAAAAAAAAATAGTACGTAGAAAGGGGAATTTTGACCATTTTTGGAAGAACCTGTTTTTGTGTGTGTGTGGCAAATATCACATAACAGCATTTTACATCGCGCACTCGAAATTAAGAATTAAGTGTGTCAGCCCTGGCTGTAATCTCATCGAAAATTAATAATCGAATATCAATATCGATTTCCGAATAGTATTCCCGACAGGGTGTCTGTTCGCCCACCATCCAGTAAAGTAGCCGCAATGCCTGACGATGCTAATGCTAATGCGATTTTTTGTTGCGACCGTATTTTGGCAAGAATCAACGATATTAAAAATGTCTTACCGGTTCCACCGGGTGCATCCAAGAAAAAAAAACCGCCTTGTTCAGCAGCAACAGCCAGCATAATCCGATCATAAATAATTTTTTGTTCTGCTGTCAGTAATGGTTCACTGTTCATGATAATTGTTGCTAAACTTCCATGGTCATATTGATTTTCTCGTTGTAAATCGGTATTGACTAAGTCGGTGGCTGGACGATTAGGTGATGGCATACCATAATGATTAAGTGGTAAATTTGAAATAAGAACACATAAATCCTCGATCAAGACCAATGCTTCATTGTACATCTCTGGTGTATAATCTATGTTTTGGCATTGATTTGTCTGTCTAATTCGGTGCAAGATGTCTTCTGTCATACAATTTTTATATTTTTCCCACAAAGTTTGTGCTTGCGAGGGATAACATGTCGCCAAAATAATTGCAAACAACTGACGAATGTTATTCGGTGTTGATGTCAACGCAGCATCAGCAAGCGTTAAGTCCCAATGGTTATCGTCTTCTAGCAATTGCAGTTCACGACATGCATCCTGGTATGTATTGAATACTCGACCATTAGCTGTTCGTAAAAATTCAAAAGACGTTGGTCCGGGAACATTCACCAATAACAAACGTAAATAGAAGCACTCACGTTGCTTTGGATGTACCGTGTAAAGTCTCCCCAATGTCTTAGCTTTGAATATGCCTGTAATGGAAGGATGTGGTTTTCCTTGTTTCCGTGGCTCCCATTTTTTACTGGATTTGTTCCATGTGAAATAACGTGGAACATCACCATACACCAATGTCTTCGCGAATTGGCCAAAAACATCAGGTTTTTGACACAATGTAAAAAATTCAGTTAGAGTCGTTTTCGGAGCTTCGAACGCTCTTTGGAGAACATTTTCTTCAGTGAAGTATACACGTTGACCGTTTTCAAGATGTATTGCCAGATGTTGGACAGCAGGATCTCTTTCGTGGATGGGAAAGCTGAGAATATGCCAAATAGCTTCATTGCTGCTAATGTATCTGCCCATTTGGTATCGTGCTATTTCGTCATTTTTATTTATGTTTTTTACTTCAAATATGGCCAAATCACTGCCTTTGTTTACATATTTACAAATATACTTAATTGATTTAACAGAACTGCAAAGCTCAACATTGATATGAGCTTTGTAAGTTTTTGAAAGTAGTGGTGAGTATGGTACCACCCACTGATTATCAAACTCAACTTGATTTGGAAAGTTCGGCAGTCGCATTGTAAATGTGTGGCCACCATTCTCAGTACTTCTGCGGCGATACATTGGATAACCATCAATATCCGTGATCGTGTCATTCGTATGCGGCTTTGGGAAGTTTTTTTTACATTTTCCATTTTCCATGCACGGTGACGTCATGTTGAAAACACCGCATGGCCCATGGATCATGTGTTTGGTGACAATATCAAATAATTCTTGATCAATTAATGGGTCTGGAATTTCGGCTGAAATTATTTGATCGATTTCTTCAGGACGGATTCTATCTTTAAGCCAAACCAAAATGTGGGCATGAGGCAAACCTCGCTTTTGCCACTCTATCGTATACAGCCAACAACGTGTGATACCAAAAATTGTATATTTAACAATAAAATCAATTAAGGATTTCAATTTTTGTTTAAACACACGTGCAGTTAAATCATGACGATGAATGGCTTGTTGTCCTGGCAATAGTAAAGTTTGTATCTCTTCCCAATTCGGATTACATGTGAATGTAATAAATAAATCCGGTCGGCCGTAATGACGTACGTAAGTCATCGCATCTTGTATGCATGCATGTTCCGTGCCGTTCCGTATCGACATCTGTCAGTTTTATGACTGCCAAATAATAACAGACAAATAATTAGCGATAAATTAAAATTGCGACTATAATTTGAGATTTAAACTATCCTATCTCTCAAGTGCACATCGAACTGCACATGGTGTTCAAATTTTATTATAATCGGTTAAGTGGTTCAGCCGTCCATTGAGGACAAACATTGTGACACGAGATTTATATATATTAAGATAATACATATAATATTATTTATATTAATAAATAATATTATATGTATTCCTATTAAGTGTTGTTAAAAAAAAGGGTCAATACGGTGATCTGCAGACAACCGTTGCACGTTGCAAAACAAAATACCGATTTTAGAATTATTTCGTTGTAATGTTTACACGTCATATAGACGTCCCAGTAAAAAATGATCACAACTTCAGTCGTAAATATGATAAAAATTAATAAATGTACTTTTTTTTCCTTAGAGCATTTTTCGACAGAGTAAGAAATTAAGGATGATTACATGTGATAAGAAATCACAGATGATTATTGTTATGAATGATATTTTTGGCAGCTGAATAGACGCTATTGTTGATCTACACGGATCGGTGATGGGATAAATAAGATCTCGATAATATTGGTCTATAAGACTAGCCGCTGGTGCGGGCAGTTAAAAAGATTAAAATCTTTATGTCTGCCCGAACATGGACTAGCCATCGATAATATTGGTATGATTTAGAATTTGATGAATAAAAAATTAAGAATAAAAATTAAGACGTGATCTTAAGTAACGGTCCCTAATATCATTAAAATTAAAAACTTCAGTTTATCGAAAATAATTGTGCAGAATTAGATCAGGTTAATTTTTTACATTGCTGGTACATTCATTTCTAAAAACTACCATTAATTTAACACACATTTTTTGTGGAATATGTTCGTCGCAACATTTGGGACGAATGATGAATATATCGCCCCTAGAAATGTTACAAATTTACTAAGGGATATGTGAATGACATACACTATTGCTAAATTAACAATATAATATCGCCAGTGAAAGAATTCATCAATGAAAACATATAGATACGGCATGCCATACAAATCGTTATTGTAAAAACCCGTCACCGATAGATTCTCCCCGCCGTTCCGCGCGGCCACGCATGTCTCGCTTGCTCGCATGGCAAGCGAGCGAGACGCACGATACCCGAGGAGTGCACTCGACGCAAAGTGGCGTACTTGGGAGTGGTGAGTTTTTCACCCTCAGTTGCCGCATCTACACGTTTTAAAAGATCCTGTTGAGAGTCAGTTTGAGCCAGTTATTACTGGAAATACTATGTTTTTTTTTGGTGCCTTGCCCAATACATACAAATAGCTCAGCTTAACGGCTATTCACTTTAAAATAGGTTGATTAGGCTATTATACAGGCTGATAAAAATTTACAGGCGTGGATTAATTTGAAGAATGTTCCTGGTGGGATGTTTTTTTTCGTTGATTAAATGGCCGTCTTAGTAGATGAATATTTTTGGCATCTGCTAGTCATCGTCTTCGTTTTGATAGCTGACATACCGCACCGAAGATTTATCTCCCACGATCAGAGACTGGAAAAAGGTGTGAGAGCATTTATTGTAGCATGTAACTCTTAGAACAGGCAGAACCCTTAGTTAGCTAGAAAGGTAACGGAGCTTATTCAATCAGCTAACATGACTAGAACCAACTCGATTTGCTAATTTTTTAATAACTTACTGAACATTAAAATACTGCCGATACCTTATTTTACATAATAAAATCTTTGATTTTGAATTTCATTTTGACATTGGACCATTTCCGACGACTCTAGTGTCGTCCGCTCGAATTCACGAGACCTTTGTTTGTATCACTCCTAACTTCCAGAGTGGCATACAAATAACTTAATTATATACAAAGAAACGTCTGGTGACTTGAATATAGAATAATAATATTCAAATTTAGCAATCATAAGACCAAAATAAGTAGTAATTGGTGACGTTTGTATGTGTCGTATAATCACACCTTTACCACAAATACCCTTGGTCTATGGCCTTTCATAAATTCATTTCCCCCCCTCCCCCTCTAATGTAACTGTCAAGCAGTGTTAAATGGTCTGTCGTAGCACCAACATCTCGCTCATAGCATTTTGCAGAAGCTAGCAAAGATACGTGTGTTCGTATTAATATCGGACCTTTCTGAGGGAAAAATTGAGGATATGGGTGTCAGAACCTATCTGATAAAATTTTAAGGGTTTTTTTTTAACAATTCATTAGAACTATATTATTTGTGTTTAAGATGAGTGCATACCTTGTTTTCATCCCTGGTCGGCGGCGCCCTGAGAAACAGGAGAAGTGGAGCATAAATGAAGTTGAGGATGGCGATTCCGAAGAGCATCCACTCGAAGCCAATGGAGTTGACCAGAGTGCCAGACAGCGCTGGGCCTGAAGAAAATAAATTTTAATCGAAACCTCTATCTTAGGCCTTAAGTCGGACGGGACCCTCGACGGAGTCAAGGCGAGGGCAGAGGCGAAAGCAAACGTTACACAGTCAATTAGGATAACCTAATTAAGGATTCAATATGTACCTACTTTAATTTATATTGCCTTTATGTCATTGCCTGTTACCAAATAAGGAAATAAATCAAAGAAACCTACTTTGACAATGAAAATAACGCAATAGATGCCGTTATAAAGTGGAAACTCAAATATTTCCCACCTGCGGGAATCTACATTTTAGTAGGGTAAAGTGGACAGAGCTGGTGCGCGAAAGAGACAGCACGCTACAAAATACTTGTGGCTTTAATACCAGTTTGACCTCAAGTAACCTTTACCGTTTCCCCGTCGAGACGAGAAATTTGGTAAAAGAATAGCGAGAGTATGTACCAATGGCGAATCCGAGGCAGAAAGCGATGTCTCCGATGGCATACACGGAGCCGTAGACCGCTGCGTGCCTGATGTCAACGAGGTACCCCAGCTCGGGCATCATGGAAGAGTCCACCATTCCGATCGCGAAGCCGAGACCCGCGTTCGGAACTATCAAGTGGTCCATTTCGGTGGCCAGCGGTATCTAAAGGAACAACATTGCATATATTCGAATTTGTAAAATACACACCCTGGAAAAATATCGAGTTCTAATTTAACCGAAAAGTTGAGTAGAACCATAATTTGTTGTGGCCAACCGAAGTATATTCAATCTGTTTGATAGACTGTACAAACCAATTCCTGTAGATTGATAAATTGTTCACCTAACAAAACTTTCTTGTAAACGTACGAAACAATTACTGTAGATGTAGAAATCAAATGAAAAATTTTATAACTTTTATAGAAACAGTTTATTTTTTACGCGCCGCCAACTTGCGGGTGTTACCGTGATAATATTTTTCTGATCAATCTTTGATTGCTGGTATAGATCAAACCCCTAAAAGCACAGTAGTGATTTTAAATACATCTTGCATATGTAATAATACTTTAATAATAATGTATTAACAAGTTTAGTGTTTTTTTTCGCGAGACTGGTTTAGTTTAATAAAAACACACTCTGTATATGCACAGATAAATCCAATAACGCCTGTTTCTATCTAAACTAATACATTGTATAGAACAGCTGAAAAAATATGGCCTCCAAGTATATATAGTCATTTTCTCATTGTTCAGTTTTATAACTAGAACTGATGCGGCTGTCTAATAACTTACGCAAATTAGACATATCCCAATGATGACGAGGCCCATGCATGCAGCTAGCCAGCGACCCATGCGATGTCCGAGGGGTCCAAAGAGATTTGTACCTTAAGTATATAAAAAAAAAAACTATTATTTTATACCTAAATAAATGACGTAGATGAAATATTTAAAACATTCACGAATTTAGAGATCGATGCATTAAGTTGTACCATATAATACTGAGATATGCGAGAGTGATGATTGGGAGAGAGGGAGCGAGGAGTGTACTCGACGCAAAGTGGCGTACTTGGCGTGGTGCGTTTTTCATCCTGAGTAAATCAGAATGAGGCTTTATGTGTTTTATTTACATTGGGTATTGTAACAAAATTAGCACAATTTTTGCTACCCTCACTGTTAAACTCTTTTTCATTTCCAACACCATCATCAGTAGCAATAATCTTACCTTCATCATCGCCGCCAACAGTACTACATCCACTAATGTCTAAATCTACTCTACTTTCATCGGAAGTAAAGAAATGATCAATTTTAGGCACTTTTTTCATTTGTAATACCGAAGGAAGTAGGATGACTATTTACTCGTATATCACTGTGGAAAAACAGGTAAGTAGTTTTACGTCTAGAAAATTGGCCGCCCTGTGCAAGTACATATACTGCACATTCCCCAATTTAAAAACAGCAATAGGGTAAGCGTGGGCAATATGGAAAACCTAATTTTAGGTAAACAAAACAAATAAAAAGCAACGAAATTGTTATTTTTTTTTATTGCATACTTTTAACTACCTTTACAACGTGATATTTTTACACTAAAATCGTTAACATTACATACTTTTAAAAAGTTAAAAGCTTAATTAGTAGACAGTATGTTTTTTCCATTTTGCCATTGTATGTAGGCAAAATGGAAAGCTAGAAAGGGCAAAATGGAAACCTAAACTAAAAACAATAGTGTCTTAATTATTTTTTAAGCCATGATGAATTTCGGTATGTCGTCTTTACAAATCATTTTTCAAAACGCAGGGTCAATTAGCTGTTTTTTTCGGGACAACCTGTATACATACATACAGTGTGTGTGTGAATCATTTTGCATCCATGAAGGATGCGTAAAGGTGGCTTAAAATAAACATAGCCTAGGTATTTGTTTTGCTATTGAACGCATGGTAGAATTCTGAAGCAAAACTTCTTTAGCACTTTACACAATCTAATTGTGTAAAATGACAACCTTTTGCATGCAACTTACTAAATGTTATTTTATAAAACCTAAGGTATTTTTTTACTTAATTTAAATAGTAGAATAACATGTCAAAATATTAACAAAAACGACCTTATATTATTATGTATTTTTAAAATATGTATATATGTACAAAGGTTTATTAATATATATTATTATATAAAAATATATATCTAGATATACCAGTTTAATTATCTAATTTAGACTATTAACTATAAATTACTTCCTTTATCTGTTTGTTATATTACAATTTTTTAATATCTTATTATATCGTATATTTCATATTATATAACCCGCAAGGGTTTTGTGAACAAACAAATTAAATATGTATTCTGTTTATAAATAAAGAACTTATAAAAAAAAAAAAAAAAAGCTTGATAGCAATATAAGCAAATATTCAATAAATAAGAACAAATTGAACTGCCTTCTTTAGGACAGATATTTAGTCTAGTTAAGAAGGCAGCGAAAAGAGGTTGCAGTGGAGCAAACGCTCACGGATACAATAAATTTTAATATTTTAATACACAAATCTGTAACCTCACAATATGGAATTGTTTCAATAAATAAAAAAAAATGTGACACGCTCATTCCCGTACATTCGGGTAAACTTGATAGGTTGTTCGGAATACGATACGCTCATTCGACTACAGTTGTCGATTTTTTCGTTATCTATCACGTTGATTTTCTTCTAAAATAAATAGGTGTGTGGAATATTGATGTAGATACCGGTGATCATTTTGATATATAAATTGACACATTAAATCAATTTCTTTACCGATATATTACTTCTAACGCACGCTGATATTTTTATATATATTATTTTAATATTCAGTAGAAATTTTTATCATTTTGGGGTAAATTTCATTCATCTAGACCGTCTTTATCAAGTTTAATATTGAATCCGAACTTGATTAATCGTTGAAGTGTGATTAAAATCGATAAAATATCCAAAATGATAACTATACTCGGCTATTTTGGGTGTTATTATCGATGCATTTACGTACAATTTGTTTGTATTTTAAATTTGTTAACATAAACTTAAATATTTTTATTTAGAAAATTTTCAGTCATAACCGCGCGTCAAACTCACTCCCCCTATGTAGCGCTCGTTTGCATGCGCAGCCGTAAAAGTAATTTGAACGCACGGGCAACACGCAAAATAATAATTCATGAATTTGTTTAAATAGATTTTTTTATTTATGAAAACACTTTTATTTATTTATCTTTATTGAAAACAACAACATTTTTACACAGTAATATAAAGCTGTACTTTTACATTACCAATTAAATTAAATTTAATTAGAAAATATTTTTGTACATACACTGCTGTGCATAAATAAAATTCCAAGTTTCTGATTTTGTTATTATTGTTTAAATATGATTTAAGCAGCCATTCACAATCTAATTACATGTGATTTCATGTGTGTAGTTGATGAGACAACACAAGAAGATTTTGTAAAATTGATCTATCAATAAACTTTAATTTATGGTAGGTTAAAGTTTTTGTGCGTTAACAATTTGCGACGATCTCACTGAATTGTATAACACAACGTGGATTTATTGTGATTTTTAATGCGTAAAGCTTGACTATTACATATTTTGCTGATAAGGTCCTTTTATTTGCAAAAAATAATTTCGTTTCTCAGGTACATATGTATGCATAATTTTCGATAATGCTGAATTGTTAAAAGTTAATAATCATCAGCCATCAGCCATTACGATCCTAATAGTTCATTATCAATTTTTAATTTGCTTGTGCTACCTTCATTATAGATATGTACTCGTATTATATAAAAATCAATACGTTCTGACAACTTATTAACCAGATACTTAGATAGTTTATAAAAATTAGACGAATATTATTATATACCTTAATCTTTTACCACAAAAGTTAATAAGAATGACATAAGTAAATTTTTAGGGTTTGCACTTGTTAAAATTTCTGATTTTTGACACTGACTTTTGGGCTTCGAAACATTGGATTGTATGGTCTTGGGCAATGGCTTAATATCCTTTGGAGAAATTAAATCTACATTAGTGGCAACAACAGTTGTTGCGGAGTCAGTAGTTGCCAAAGTTGTTGCTGCGGTAACTCCAGAGACTATAGATGTGACAGGAGCGGATACAGCAACCGTAGTTGTTGTAACAATGGAAGTAGTCGCTGGAGTTATTGCAGTTCCGGTGATGCTAACAGATGTTTCAACATTTTCATAGGTAGCTTGATTGTTTGCACTTAGTTGCTCAACACCTGAAGTAAAAACCGTAGAGGGTGCAAAATCCAAGTCATTAAATAAGATTCTATTGTACGGATAGATTCCGCACTTTTTGAAACCATTGGCAGCATTTTCAACAGTCGCACTTTTTTCAAATGCAAATTGACAAGTCTGGCAACATCAAACTGAAACTGGTGAACTTTCGTTTATGCGGCGTCCTGGATGGTTCTTTTGAAATATATCGACTGCTCATTCAAAGGCTAACTTAAATGATTTGTACACAGAAACATCCAGAGGCTGTAATTTGTGACTTGTGTGGGATGGAATACTTACAAAGATAACTCCACTTTTTCTGGCCAAACTTAAACCTTCCAGATTTTGGTGGGTGGAATGGTGGTCCATTATAAGAAGTACGGGTTTCTCTTGCATGGGTTTTGTTTTTTCTATGAATTCTTGCAACCACTTGTTGAAAATGTCATCCAACCTGACTCTGAGCACCATGCCTGTGCACCATTGGGTGCACCGTCTAGCAGCCTTTCATTCATTCTTTTTCGTTTTCCGAAAATAAAACAAGGCGGAATGAAACGTCCTGTGGCACTGCAACAGCAGACTACAGTTGTTAATTGCCCCTTTTCAGCAGATGATATAACTCCAACCTGTTTTTTTCCTTTCAGCGATATTACTTTAGGAGGTTTCTCAGACATTGTCTTAACACCAGTTTCATCCATATTATAAATATCATCAGGACGATTGATAAAATTATGTTTTGATATAACTTTCCAGAGGTTGTCATAAAAAATGTTGACTTGCGTCTTGTTAAAGGCTGCACAGCGTGCAATTGATGTTGCTTCTGGAACTCTATAAGTCAGCTGAGGGTATCTCCTCATAAAACCATCGATCCAGGCACGTCCAGCCTTCTCATTTTCAAAGGGGTGGTAAATATTATTTTGTTCTGCCAACTGGTAGGTTAAATTTTGCAAAGATTCTCGGGTTAAGCCATAAAAGCAATTATCTAGTTACTTAGCGTATGCAAATATCAGGTTTTCTTGTTCTACCGTAAACACAGGTCAGAATCTACCTAACTTTGTATCTGGTTGATTGCTTTTCAGGTGACGAAATAGAGATCCAAGAGGTATACCATATTTTTTAGAAGCACCTGATATTGATGTTGCTTTGGCCTCCTCCATTGCCTTCTTCATGTCTTCGGCGATCCATGAAGCTCGACTGGTCTTTCTTTTATATTTATTTACCATCTATGGACAAATTAAAAATTGCTATACGTATAAAAAATAAGAATAGAAAAAAAACTAGGTGAGGGCAAAATGGAAAACTTTCCATATTGCCCTCGCATGTTTTTTCCGTTTAGCCCAAACCATACCCCATTAATAAAAAGCATAGTTACTCAAAAACAAGCTATCAAAGAACGTCAATTTATATAAATTACATACAATCACTTTGAATTAAACGTTGTAATAAATAATTATGTAAGAAATACGCACCTTTCACGCAAAAGATCTCACAAAAATATTCACGAAAATTCGTTGTCAGACCGCATAAAATATTCCCTGCACACGTTTGACGGCCTTGGTCGCCGCAAGCGCACTAAAATGTCGTCAGCCAACGGTCATTCTCATAGGTACCTAGCCGCGGGGCGGTGAGACGAGGGGAGCTCAGGGCTAGGATTTATTATTAATTTCCATTTTGCCCTCTCATTCCATTTTGCCCACGCTTACCCTAAATCACTGGAACCCAGTTTAGTGGATTATTAAAAAGTGGTGTTTAACTACTCACCAATAAGGTAGGATATGCTGGCGGGCAGGAAGGTGACGCCCTGCTTCCACCTCTCTGCGTCCATCGTCTCCATCATCCAGATCGGCAGCGAGGGCTCCAGCATGGCAATGCCCATATTCGCGAAGGTTATGGCACCTGGAATCGGGTGTGAAGTTGCTGAATTACGCGCAGGGCGATAGGACGCATAGGTACTTGAAACTAACTTCTGACCACCATCGGAGCGTACAAGTCCAACGCGGGAAAATTGCTAGCAGACGGTCTGATGATTGGCCGAAGATGGCTTGGAGCCAAGGGTGGCGAGGGATAATAACTATTTTTTTGTCTGGGTACTATCTAAACAACGGCTAAACAAGAAATCACAAATTGTTAACAAAATTAAAAAATACTGGTTCGACTAAGATTGATTGCCGATAATTATGCGACGTTTGATAACGGCTATATTGCGAAAGTCTCTAATCCCATCAGTCGTTGGTGAAAAGTGATAAACCTGGTTTATGGTTGGGAATTTTCAAATTTTCATTGGGGGTGAATCAAAGAGGTAGGCCGTGGTATAATAACAGCCTAAGATATTGTTTGAATAACTCATGTATGAGCCTGAGCCTCCTCAACAGTTACCTGCAGCAATGATGATGTACGGATCGGATACCAACGCCTTCAAAGATGGGGGTTCGGATTCCTGGCGCACCACCGCCGGTTGGAGCATCAGAAGCTGGAGAACTGTAAACCAAATGGTAAGTTAAACGCACAGTGGTCTAGTTGTTTGGGCGTCGAGACCTGAGGGCGTAAATATGAAATGGCATGGCCAGGACCTAAGGATTTATGGTAAATATTGATTAAATGTATAAATTTACCTAGTAAATTTCCGAGGGTCGAGAAAGAGACGAGATGATTTAAAGGTGCTTTACGATACCGATGTTCTAAACAGTGTTTTACTTACTTACAGTACAGTACTTAGTATGTTTTTGGTCTGCTTTAAATCCATAAACAGGGATTAACCTCACTTGAGGATTGTAATCTTCCAGGCAACTTCACGTCTTCACAACCATCCTTTATCTTCCACGGCATTCCCCACGGAGGACTCATGAATCCATCAACATAATAATATTTTATGGCCTTAATTTTTCCTGATCACCGTGAGGAAATTTCATTGATTCGAAAAGGTGGTCTTTGGAGGTGTTGTCCTCCCGTGGAAAGGTTAATTCAGCTATTATGACATGATGGCAGTATCAAATGTGGTATTTTGTGCCACGAGTATTCATTTTGTATATCCAATACCTTTGTCAATGACAGGGAGTTTTGTTTTTTAGATTTCAATATCTGACCAGGCAGTAAAATTAATGGTAGATAAATCCTCTTCTGTTCTGATGATTGTGGGATTGAACCATACGGAGGAAATACGGCCAGACAAGTCACAAGACAAGACCAGTTGAGCTATCATGGAGACCGAATGTGTAGAATTAGCGTCTCGGCGGAGAAGCGACGGTAAAATGAACTTCACTGACCTCCATCTCCCAAAGCCAGTACAGAGAGGACCAGGAACGGGGCCGACTTGCCGACGAACTCGTACATGATCCCGCCGAACGGTGGACCTACCAGGACGCCCAGGGCCAAACCTCCGAGTGCTATACCCATTGCGTTACCGCGTTGCTGAAAATCAACCATCATGTATGCTCAAAAGTAAAAAGTATGTATGGAACGCTCTAAAAAAACGGGATCCAAGAATTACTATAGTGTCTACAAAACTGGTGATAATTATGCATGCAACTGGTGATAAAATTGGGAGTGACATGTGGATGTGCAGAAAGTTCCAAAATCCTAGGAAACATTTAGTGTTTTGTAGGGGTAGGCCAGAACTCGTTTGATTTCGATGTTAATCGATATTTGAATCGGTATTTTAAGGAGTGTCTAGGATACGATTAACAGCATTCGCGAGATAGTTCCGACGTCACCCCTATAAATTAAGCGATTTAAATTAAATATTCTATCATATTAATATTTATTCTATAAATGTTTATTATTATTTTATGTTTATTATATATTGCAAAATCACTATTCTCCAATTTCCCCAGTTTTTATTACTGGCAACTCTTGGCATTATCACAGCTGTCGGTAAGTGCCAGTTGAAAAAGAAATGCAAGAGGGTATACCCACGCCTCTGCAATCCGTGATCGCGCGTGCAAAACAACGCCTTTTCCGCCGCAAACTATTCCTGCAATCCGTGACATCTCGTCACAGCGTTCGTGAAACCAACTCAAAACCTTAAGGAAGCAGTGAGAAAAATAGGCTAAAGCAGGCGAACCACAGACGGTCATCAGCACAGCAAACGTTGGTCTTTAGTTTTCTTGTTGATTGCCATTTACTCTCAGCTGTGAACCTTCCAATCCATCAAAACCTACAGTCCGTTCCCCTAACCCATGCATAACCGTACATTAATAAATGACCGGTATTAACTTCGACTCGATACAAAGTAAAGACATGTGTGTTAGTTTGACTATCTAGGAAGGTGTTTAGCCTGGAAGCTCAGTGAATGAAGACTAAAAACTTAACCGTGAGAAAGGAATTTATAACTCGCCTCGCTCTGATTTGATGTAACAACGTGTGAACGCACGCCTAAGAATTCGCCAAGGAAGAATTTGTCTTCCCGTTTTCCTCACCTTGTCGTCTGGATATCTCTCGGCCAGCATTCCCATCCCGGAGACAGTGGAACAGGACGAGCCGATGCCTTGCAGAGCTCTGGCCGCAAAGAGCACTCCGTACGAGCGGCCGAAGGCGAAGACTGCAACGCAGAACGTACCTTTTAGTTGTAATATCTATCTATCTATAAGATCGCAGACCAACAATAAACATCAATTTCGACTCATTTAGACACTTTTTTTTATGACAGCATTTGGCAACCATTGGATATTTAATAATAAAAAAATATATGTTTAGATACCTTAATCTTATGTCTACAACATAGTAGAGGCAGATTTTCTAAATTCAATTTTATTTCTGAGTAATTTAATAAATGATAAACTCCTAATAGTTATTTTTTAGATGAATTTCTCTCTTATTTGAGATATTAGAGCCTTAGGAAAAAAAGTAATTGAGAGGCAAATTAAGGGTCTAAAAGGTAGAAAGTTTGTTTTTTTAATTACCATATTATGAAGCTGTAATTAAATAAAAACCAACAATTGCTTTCTGACCGCGCAAAGAGTATAACTTGACGCCCTATAAAAATAAAGAACAAAAATAAAGAAAATATAAATATAAGAATTTCAAGGTTCAATATGCTCCGCCTCCAGCGCAGAGCAAGTTATTTTGTACGCTTATAATAATAATATGCAGTTAAAACTCAATTAAATGAATAAATGAATAAATGGTATCAAAAAATTTAACATTTGTGTTTAAAATTCAAATTTTATACATATTACTTGGCGAATCACCGTTCATTTAATTAGACACTAGGTTCCAGTTTCAAATTCAATTTATTTATAGTTTTTATTTAAATCATTCTATACAGGAAATTTTACATAGACCATATCACTTCATATTCCTATGAAGTGATATATATTTAAGAATACTCAAAATGAATAAAGTTCAATAAATGTACAAAAATCAAAATGTTATGTATTTTGACACAATGACAAATGTGCAATAACGTCACAAAGTAAACATCTTCGAAGGCCACTTACCGTTTGAAATAGAATTCCACAGAATACAAAGCCGTTCCATAGAAAATGTTTGAGAAAATGTTTTTTTTTTTGTGAATTTTCCAATGTTTTAATAGCTATTCTGCTATTCGGGGCAGAGACAAATCCGACAAATCAAATATCATAAAAATCGGTCCAGCCGTTCTTGAGCTATAAACAATGTAACTAACCCGACTTTGTTTTATAAATATAGATAAAAAATAAATAATTTTACAATAAATATAAGTGAAAATGTGATTAAATTTAAGGTTTTTGTTATACATGTATCATTTAGACGATTTTTTTTTTTAATTTAATTAAATAATATATAAAAAAGGAATCTGTGTCTAGATGTATGTAGTAATCACATTTTTTTTCTTCTTATATAAATGTAAACCTATCGCTTTTTAAAAATAAAACGTTTTTTTAAAATTAGTAAATTGGTAATGTTATTCACGTGCTTAATTATAACAATAAAACCGTTATAAATAGTTCATGCCTGAACTTATTAGGGATAAGAACTCTTCTGGATGGGGGATCATTTCAATTGACATTCTTTTGAATTAAAAAAAAACTCGAAAATTAAAGTTAAAATAAAAGGTTTGGCGGCGGGAACGAATACTTACTGATTGTCGACAAAAACATGATCACGAATCCCGTAAACATGGGAATGCTGTAGCCGATCCTGAAATAAAATAATTCCGAGTTTTCAGCGGATTGCATCTCAACTTCAGACACAAATGATTGCCTGTAAAATAGTATAATTTAATAATTACAAAGTTGTTTCTTTTTTAAATTAATGTCAAATTTAATCTATTATCTGTATGAGTAGCTATTATTTTCAAAGAATAATTAAATTTCAAATAATAATTTTATAGGGATGAGCTACCAACTGTAACACGCGGAATATATGACTAATTTCTGTCGTAGTCCAGATCGTGGTAGTCCACTGTTTGAATGGTAGACCTAACAAAACAGTACACATCTTTTCATTTAAACGCTGCATCTACGAGATTGTCGGGTACACGTTAAAAGAAAGTTTTGCTAGGTGAACCTTTTAACAATCTACAGGAATTGGTTTGTACAGTTTAACAAACAATACAATTCACTCCGGTTGGGTCTACTAAAGTTCAGTAGGCCACAGTAAATTGTGATCCTACTGAACTTTTTGGTTAACTGTGAGTTCGATATTTTTTTTCAGTGTGAGATGAGTAACTTTCCTTATGAGGTTGATCAGAATATTGGAAATAATCACTTTTTCTTAAATTTTATAATATTTGACAATATTAATTCATCTTAAGAGGTTTATCGGTTGAAATCGTAGGAATATTACAGTATTTTTAGATTTAGCTTTGTAAGTGAGGCCTTTTAAACAAATTGAATTTTAACTAGTTTCAAAATAGGGTATTTCGTTTTTCTGGCGTAGTAAATTATAAAAAAAAAAAAATGTCTAGTAATGTTATGTATGCAGGATGTCCCAGGATGATTGAGAATCCTTGAAGGAAGTAAGATGGCGGTCTCAAATGTTGATAATTCAGTTATGGTTGCATCCAATATTATCGCTACTCAATTAATGAAATGCACAAACGTGTTGAAACGTGTTTTTCCTCACAATGGTATAGTAGATAACTGAAGTATGCGTCTTAGAAGCCGCCATCCAAGAATGCCTTACTTGTGCGTGAGCGGCCCGACGATGGGGTTGGCCAGCAGCTGGACGAAGGCCTTGGACGCGAACATGACGCCCACCTCCACCGTCTCGCCCACCAGCTCCTTGTGGCGCGCGGCGTTTTCAGCGGACGCGTTCAGCGCCGCGGCTGAAAGCGACGCAACGCACATTACACCACTTCAACTAATACAATTGTTCTGTTCTGTAATAGAAATCCATTCGTTGCACGGGCTTGAAGAACACGTGCACACTCATAAATACTCAATTTCTTCGGGATTGGTCAGAATCTACTCTACTATAAAGATCTGCTCAAAAGAAGTTTGACTGCATATTTAGCTCATCTTCAACTTCAACTGTGAACTACAATTGTGAACCAGACCATCGATATAAGCCCCCAAAATTTTCAACAAACTGCCAGTTTCCATACATTGACGTATGGAACTTAGTATTGTACTCAAAAATACACAAATCTGATTTCTAAATATTTAATGCAGTCGATAATCTCTTTATCCAAGGCATGTGCACTTGGACACGTGTGCGCGTGTGAGTTTTTTATGTGTTTATAGTAGTTAGACTGAAATAGATAATCCCAACCCGTTGCTGCTATTCTACTCTACCGCGACGCTGAAGTTAGATTATATTTCCTGGTACGTTTAGTATGTAGATCTATTTATTTTTATTTTATTTTAGTTATTTAAAATCTATGATAAAGGATCATTCCTTTAGGGGAATTCATTTGACTGAATTGCCATGCTTTGCGTCGTGTTGCAACCTGTTACATTTATATTCTGAAGATGGGAGAAATTGTCGCGTGGTCAGTTCGAGGTGTTCCAAATGTTCAGGGAAGCGAGGGGCCTCTGAGCTTGGGAGCCCTGGGGCTCCGGGGTGCTGCACAGCCTAGCTCTCGGACTATGACTATAACTAGATTATGTTATTTTTTGTTTCGTTTAATTCGATTTGATTTAGGAATTGGATATGCCGTTTAAGATAAAGACAATGCACGTGTCTGTAATGTATTATCAGAGTGACAATCAATATGTTTTAGTGTATCTGATGATTGGAAAACTGATCCTAAAAAGATTATAACCAAATTCCCACAGCCGTTTACTATATTTGATGATTTGTAAGGTAAAAAATAGTGTCGATTGTGTCAAAGGCCTTACGCATATCCGTATAAGTACTTTCTTTATCTTCTATCTCACCTTTGGTAGCGTTGATGGCCCTCTGCGCCGCGAGATCCAGTGGCGGCGCGGTGTCGTTCAGACAGGGACAGAAGAATGGCGGCGGACGCGGTGGCGCCGTTGGGGCCGCGGTCGTGACGGCGCCGGCGCCGAGGTGCGAACTCAACGGCGCGTCCGGGTGACGGATGTCGTACAGGAACTCGGGGATTATGGGCACTGCAAGTTCACAACGAGTTTAGTTGTTTTCTATAAAAAAAAATGAGGTCATGTTAATCGTTAGATATTGTTTGGAATGTTGTCATATGATGTGTCGTATAGGGGAGAATTGATCTAAATGTGGAAATGTTTTTTATCGAGACCGAGACCGTTTGACTAGAGAGCGAAAGCACACGCTATTTAGGCGATTGGCGTGTCGTACCGACCTATAGTCCGATTGGGATTGGGGTTGGTATAGTCCGATTGGGAGAGCAGTCGAATTATTAAATTCCATTTCCGCGGAGATTGATATCTTTGTCTGTTCGCCCAATAGGATTAAAAATCTGCTTTCTAGTACACCGTTGTGAGATCAGCGTGAATTATTTATTTTTTATTTCTCCTGATTAATCCTAGTTACTTTTGGGTTTTTAATTGATGTTTTCTTTTACAATTATAATTGTATGCTTGTCTGTTATGAATTGAAATTTGTTACACGGGGGGAAACCTGTTAAATAAATAAAAAAAATATGAATATTTGACAAAATTTTGAACAATGTAGTGAGTGCTAAATTTCTTTACGTTGACTTCTTTGGCACATGATGATAATTAATGCATTAGGTACAACGTTTCGAAGATGATCGCACGTCACGTCTACAGTCCCGCTGTCGACACGTTCGTCGGATGTGATGTTCAATTTCAACGTTGCCAGAAGCCACTTTTATTTAAACAAACGCATAACAAATTATAACAGATCCGGAAAGACATCTTTTTTGGCCGTGTCTTATCTTACAAATACAATAATGATATACGAGTAAAAAAAAGTTATATAAAAGCGAAATTTCTGTACGGAAGTTGATTAAATAAAGTATTAATCTATATTTCCAAATTATCAACACAATTTGGCATTGTCGAATACAATCTACAATTTTTCACAGGCTTATTTATGTAAGAACCAAATTGTTACATATTTTTTGCAAATTAATTTCCACAAATTCGTCCAACCACCACTACGCACCCGCGTTCGTTCCGAAAACGTGAGAAGTAGGAAAAGTCACGTTTTGCCTAACCACCCAGTACCACGTACGGTCTCCATTCAGCATATTCGAGGTCACAGGTCTCGGGGATTTCGCTGCCGGCGGGGATACGAGCTGGTGGGTCTCGTGCGTTATTCATGAGCACTCTAGCAAATGGAAAATCGTCTTAATACCTCGGAAAGAGTTACCTAACGCGTTTTCTATCTCCTTCGCAGCATCCGCCGAGGGATTTATCCCTAAACATACGTACTATATATGTATATATTAATATAGTAAAATTGTATTGCTTAAATACAGCATTTAGATGATTTTTTACGTTATAATAGACAAAGGTCTCTGGTTTAAATACGGGCCTGTATTTTATGAAAGCCTTTCAAAGTCAATATACTGTTAGACTTTTATATATTGTAAACTTACGGCGAACTATATATATTATAATATAAAAAAATAACTGTTTTTTTCAGGATACAATAGTTTTTAATATGTATACACGAATCTGTAACCTTATAAAGTGAGTATATTTTATTCAATAAGTAAATAAAATAAAATTTAAACAAATACGAGATTTATGTAAATTTATAAGCGGGGTTTTGAGGTGAAAATGTTTTCAAAAATGTATTACGATCCCGTCAGAGTTAGCGATCAAGGGAATTTGTAGTCGCCAAATATTTAAATAATTTAATCCTTTCATTATTGAATATCCTATAATATTTAACATTTCAAAATAGTTAATAGCTATTGCAGTTAATAGTAGTTTACAATTTAAGTTACATTTTATCATAATAAATTCAACTGATCTACCTTCATTAGCAAATAGTATTTGTGGACTTTTTTGTTCATAGCGTGCCAAGCTATGAGTACTGCTGTTCTACAATAACTTCAGAAGCGCGTATACTCAATTGCACTAATGTTGGCGCATTACTGATTAAGAAATAAATATTTTTAAGATGCAGTATTGTAACTGTTTAATTTTATTATTATATAATGATATTTAGTATAGTAATAATCAAGTAAACATAATAATATAACACCATTACTATAGTATATTTAGTCTTTTACGATTGTTTTAATTTAAAAGTATTTCTTTCTTCTATTCTATCTATTGATCGAATTAAAGATTTTAATGGACGCAATATGTTACGTAAAAAAAACCAAGATAGAATGATAGTTACTAGGTATAAAAAATATTGATCTTAAATCCAGAATTTTAATTATTTAAATATAGTCGTGGCTCCTGGCCTATGTGTATTCTAAAAATAGTGCATTGTCAGTTGCTTTTGCATCGGGAGCGGGGAGGGGCTCGGATAAGAGCCTCGAAATTCACTCTGCGCGACCAAACAATCGGCCATATGAGCCATCCGTGCGTTCGTCGTGTAGATATTGAGGCGCTCTAAAAAGTACGCCGGGCAGAAAAATATTGGAAATGTCATATATCAATAAAAATAGGCATTAGGAATCACAGTGAAAGTGTAATACATTTAGACTTTCAGGCGGTAGTAATACGGGTGTTAGGAGACCATTTCCGATCAAAATATAGCTAATTGGGCCCGATTTCTGAACTGATTCGTACAGATTACATATAAAAATTCATCGTGGTTTCTGAGATAATATTAAAATAACTGTCCGCTCGCGACCGCACTGTGTTAAGGCTACGAATAACGATCGTGTGTCGCGACATCAACGGCAATTGACACTCTTTTATTTTGTTTTCTTTCATCATTTCTCTGCGCCTTTACATAAGCTGAAGTATGAAATTGTAAGATGATTAAATACCTACACATGTAACGCACCTTACACACACTATCCAGCAGATAAGCCCTGGGGCTGGAACATAAAAGATATTAAATAAAAATAATAAATTTGTCCATAAAATATTTTCGCATTATTTTATATAGCTTCTTACTCACAATAGGGAACATAAACGCCCCCTTAATGCTTTGGGAATGGTCCCGGGATACCCTGTAAGTCAGTTTTTTTTTTAAGATACTTTATTTTATTGCTGTTTTTTACAGAAATAATTTAGATATTTAAAATAAACTACCATAAATTAAATATTAAAACGTTTTGAGGGCATTTATAAGTTTGGTCTTGAGGTGTGTTTCAGAGCTAAGCGTTATTTAGTCACGCGCCGGGAAATCGACTGCAATCATCGTGCGTTCGTTGAAAAACACTAGGACCTCACCAACTATAGTCAGCAGCATGTTGTCCAGCAGGAGCGCTATAGCCACTATCACCAGCACCAACTTCCTGCTTTCCCGACATGCCGATAGCTTCGCCTGCAGCCAGGGTCTCCATTCTGAGAATAACACTGATATTATTGTATATTTCATAACCTGACTTAGGTAGTCGAGCGCTAACACTGCATGGGTGAATACTATACGTGATTCATTCATAGGATTATTTAAATATATAACACAAAAATAGTTTAATAGTAGTTTCACAGCTAGGCCTTACAGGCGTCATTATTGGCATCTTCCTTCCAGACTACACGCGCCTGTGGTACCAACTTGGGTTGCTTCATTTCCTTTCAACCAGTCAGACAGTTTGGCATTTGGACGATAGCGTATAACTGTAACAGCTACCCTACCTAGCCTTACTTTACAGGATCTTGAGTCTATAATTAGAGAACTCAAACCTTTGGGTCTTGACCTAAATCCAAGAATGGCTGAAATCTTTCTTCATCCCAACCTGATTACAGAACATATTCTACAAATACCTTCTTCCCTAAATATCTTGACTCCCGGTATTAGAGATCTAAATTCAGATATTATTTATTTTCTGAGCGCGCCGTTAGAAAAAGCCTTTTCTGCTGTGATTAAAAGTAAAGGAGATAAATTTAAGGTTTTATTCTAAATGTTTAGAAAATCTTAACCCTTATGAAGCTTTTTACCTTCTGCTCCTTTAGTTTTGCATTAAGGAATTAATGTAATTTTTAAGATGCTCACCTCTTTGGTCAGAATCAAATCTGTAAACCCCTATAGATTCTGATATAAAGAATTGCCGAGTTTTCAAATATAAAATAAAAAAAATGGAAGTTAGGCAAAGTGTTCGTTACCGGTAAATTTTGGTGGTATGTAGTGCTTCTGAGATGGTTCTACCAGCTTACTTCCAACAGAGACATTACCAATAATGTCCACTATGCAAAAAAGTTGGGATACATATCTAGTAAAGGTACAAAATCCAATATTAGTCGAAAATGGAGATTTAAGTAATAGGGCAAGAAATTGGCTCCTAATACAAAAGAATCTGGAGGTTGGTTAAATCTTTTGAGTCCACATCCTGGAACGTTATTAGATGGCAACGCCCTTCGTATTTCCAGGGATCTATGCTCTGTGCACCTCACACGGGTCATTGCGGGAATTCATACGGTGATATTACTAGTAGGCCAAAGCCATAAGAATTATTACATGGAAAAAAGTTAGTTGGAGTCATGGACCCATAAAAAAAAAGGTATCAGGGCAATTTGTAATATTGGTCAAGGTGAATCGTGCATTTTCAAGTCGCTTTATACTGAAAGCAGTTTAATACACATGAAAATATACACGCACACAATACCCAACCTAGAACTTTCAAATTCCGATACAAAGAAACCCGACGTTTCTACCTTTTCTTCTTTTTTTTTGTTATGTTATCTTAATCGTTTTGTTGTATCTTATCTAGCTTTTTGTTTTTAGATCTTATTTAGGCGAAGCCAAAGGATAAATATTCACTTCGATTTATTTAGATTTTTTTCCTATGGCCGGCATTTGGTAACAATTGGATATTTAATCATAAAAAATATATGTTTAGATACCTTAATCTTATGTCTAAAACATAGAAAAGTTTGTATTTTTTATTTCTATATTATGAAGCTGTAATTAAATATAAACCAACGATTGCTTACTGACCGCGGAGACATCGCGTATTTGTTTACCTAATTGTTGTAAATTATATGTTCCTGTGTACACTTTTGTATGTTTCGGAAATAGCTTTCGTCGCATTTGCTTTAGAAACTTAAAAACACCCGAAGCATTAACGTTTGCTGAAAAAGTTGGTAAATGATCCTTTGTAACGGACGTGGTAACATTCACTAATAATTAGTTGTATTATTAAAAAAAAACACATCAAATAACATAAGATAACAAACAACTTACCAGTCATGTTTGCTGAACCCTTCTCACTACCGTTGGCGATATTGTAATGATTGGCTACGGGCTCCGGATCAGCGCCCATCACATTCGGAATTCAAATTTGAAAAAAAAGTCAACTTCTTCTAAATTTATTGCGTCGCGATTATAATTGTGTCGATGTGGCCAGGAACAAATTTTGGATAAAATGAAAAATGGCAAACAAATGAGGTGGATTTTGCTCTAGAGGAAACTACTAAAATTTGAGGACCTATGTAATGGATTCTCGATTCTTTCTATTGCCTGAAACAAAACAAAAAAAAAAATAGTCTCTTCGTACCCAGCGATCGTGACACACGCAGAGGTTGTTTTGAGAGTATTTATGTATTCACAAAAAGCCATGCGTTCCAACCCCTTCCACCAATCACCAAATTATATTTTTAATGCCAACGTTGTAAATTGGGAATGGCGTTTGTATGAAGGTTCTCAGCGATGTTTTTCTCTGTCTCAAACGCGGCTTTACATATTTCTATCTCGTCTGACGGCTTATAAACACAGAAATACTCTACCGTTATTAGTTAATCGCGTAAAAGAGTATTGAATTTGCAATCTCTGATAAAATGTGTTCGATGCTCCGTAACTTTTACACAAAGTACAAATGTAGCTTTTTCATTCTATATCTGCTTTGCATTGTAGGGTAAAAGAAAAATACTATATACAACTTTTGTTAGGAGAAATGAGAATTTTTTTCTCTTAAGGAAGTAAAATAAAAAAAACCTGATAGTTTGATCGCAAGTTAGTCTCGGTAATGGCGACTGTGGTATTTTTGCGTCCGCGTGGTACCCATCTAGTTAAATAGGCAAGAGGGAGTAGGCAAGACGACGAGAGGGAATGAGAGGGGCTATATATCGTCTGTTCAAAGATAAGAGGACTTCCGCGGAGGTATTATGGGAACCGATACCGCACATTGATTGAAAACCAATCGACAACCTTTGGTTAGTTCCAAGTTTCCTTACATTTTATTAGAAATGCTGAGGGTACTATATACACGTAGACGGACATAAGGAAAAATGCATTATGAATGAAAGTTGAATTCTGTTTTTGGTACACCCTAAGTTAGAATTACCAGGGAAAAACTATAGGTACACTTAGTAAATTCCGTGCGGTGTTACTAGTAAATTTACGGGACCTGTAAAAGGTTAGCTCGATGCCCGCCATTAATATGAGATCCAAGTTTTGACAGCATTTATTCTGCACGATTACGATTTTTTTAGTTTGTCAATTATTTATCGATGTATTTATTTATTTATCGTTTATTCGGAAAACCAATAGTACAATATATGAAAAAAAGAATGGTACATACAGTTGTTTGTAAAATTGACTGTAATTTGTTACAGTTCTACAGTTTGTTGTTTGTAATTTGAATTATAAATTAACTATTATAGCCGTACAACCCCGGGCTTCGACCGGACTTGGCGGCTAAGCCCTGCGGTGGGGGGGGGGGGGTGTGGATAAAAAAAATAAAAAAAAAACACTTATATGACGTCACAGTGACTATAAAAATAGAAATTGTGTGCATTCTCGTCGTAATATCCACGTAATATCCAATAAAGCGATCGTTAAAATTATTACGAAAAATAATATCCACTTTAACGGCCAAAGGTTACGTGCCTCTGCCCGCGACAATAGGCTCCCCCCCCCCCCACCCCCGCCCCGCTGCCTTCGGAACGGATCCTTCGATACGGCTTAGGGGATTTAGGAGAGGGAATTCTTTCTTTTTAGGTGCTTCATATTTTTCACAATGGTGCGTGCTATGTACAGGCCGTCCCGGAACGATTGATCATCGCGAAGGGGGTGCAATGGGGGCTTCAAATGAGGCATCACCTATGTGTTAATACGTGAAGGGAAAACTTCAGATTCAGTTTTAAGCACATTTGGCATGGTTAAAGTTTATATGGAGAAGGAGTACAGAATGTCTGTTACAAATACATTAAATTAAATAAAATAAACCGCTCATACTACTGACAAAACTTTGAACTTTGTGGGATTTCAAATGTTCCTTTTTCAATAGTCTGTCAATGTCAATCAAAAATAATAATCGACCTTTCGCTAATGCTTAAGTGGGTGTTAATGTTCCCTATTACGCGTGAGAAATTGTATAAAAAATGCGAGTATAATTCCACCCAAATTTATTAATTTTACCAAAGCGCTCGTGTAAAATCCTTTTTTAGCAAACTTATGTCAGGAGCGATTTCATATTATCGAGTAAAGTTTAGTGATTTCTTACTCGAAAACTATGATGAATTTTTGATATGAGATCATTACAAATCATGTTTGAAATCGCAGGGCCTATACGCTGGATTTTCACCTTATACTTAATGTTTTTCATCGATTAAATAAATAAATAAATACTGAAAAAACGTAATCTGAAAGCCTTTCAGCTGTTTGATTGATTATTGAGTGGTTTTAGATAGTTCAATCCCTATTACAATACAATTAGCAGGAATCTAAGAAAATTAAATGTAGATAACATTATTATTTTCTTAACGAAATATTTACCATTTTTTTTTATTGAGAAGTCATCATGGCCGATGAGTACAAGTCTATAACCTTCTTAACTAGGTAAGACTTACCTGTTCTAAGGAAGGTTATATATGAAGTGTTACAGTGACCAGCGCAAAACCCAGTGAAAATATAAAACTTAACTAAGGCACAAATATACAAACCCCCCCCACACACACACATGAATACAATCTAAGTGTCTACTCGGTAACACTTAATATACTAATTAAATAAATGAAAAAACATTTTTTAAATATATAGGTAAATAAATATTCGACATAAGTAAATAAATATTCAATATAAAATAGTGTTATACTACACATAGTATAGTAACATATATTTATATATAGTAAAGTATAGTAAGTAAGTATAGTATATTCCATTACTAATTTTCATCGACAGATTGACAGTAGCATAATTTAGCTTAGAAAAGCTTATATTGCCATTTCACTTGCTGTGTGAATGTTTAAACCTAAGAGATTTTCATTGCCATCAAACTTATAATAATATCGAAGGCTACGGCGGTTTATACTATACAGACTGTTCCAAAATAATACCCGATTAGAAAACAGCTAATAGGCCCCGCGATTTCTAGTGTCATTTGTTACTAAACTATTTTAAAAAATCTATAATTTTCGTGACAATAGTAAAAAAAAACGTGTGCGTACGGTTTTAAACCTCATTTCTTATTCATAATAGGTTACACGCAAGGTCTTGGGACATCCTGTATAAATGTTAGTGAAAAATGAAATTAATCGTACCGGGGACGGTTGTACTGCAGCTGGGTATAACTATCCGGCGGGCGATTTTGCGTTGCATTGGCATCACTGCATGCTGTGGGAATAGAATAAAAAAACTGATTATTCACTATATTTTTTGGATTTTTAAATGGTTCGTTGCCTTCATAATTCGACTAAATGTCGGTCCTAAAGAAGGCTGTTCAATTTGTGCGAGAGTTGCACATAAAAAACAAATATATGTACTATATGATATCAATATATACAAAGAAAGTCGGGTTAGTCACACCATTTATAACTCGAGAAAGGTTGGACCGATTTTTATGATCAAATCTTGCGAGCTGAATTAGAACCACTTTCTCTTATCCTACTCAGTTGAAATTTGACATGTTGGTTCATGGTTGGTTGGTTGAACTCCTCAACGGCAACGGCAACAGATACTTGTTTTTAAAACATATTTTTAAGTAATGCTAAAATAAATTATAAAGCGAAGAGTAATATTATTGATTGTAGAAAGAAGCAATGGCTTTTTAATGGTGGAAATAAATCATTTATATGTGGAAATTAATATGTTAATTTCGTTAAAAAATAATAAAATTCATATTGTTAAGTTTAAACTAGTGTTTAAAGCGTAATATACTCGTAAATAAAAAATCCTAAGTAAATGTTTAATCAGTGTGACTAATTTATTGTGCAAAAATTATGTGCATAACTTCTTCCAAATGACTTGTGGTCATTGAAATCTTGTTAGGGATTTGTGACGCCCCACACAGCAATTTAACCTAGTTTAACATTGTTAAATTAATAGCAAATAACCCGTGGCATATTTTTATTTATTAGGAGGATCATAATCGCACACACATTCGCATACTCGCACGCGCAACTCCACAAACAAACTCGCTCATTTACTCAATCACGCGCGAACACTAAACAAGCAATGAAACTTATTTCAATACTTTTTTAATGTTTATTCTACGTTTAGCCTCATAATTAATTGTTTTAATATAAGTTTGGAACTATGTGCATACAAACAGAATCGTTTTATTACTGTCACGAATTATCATTATTTTTTGTAGTGTGGGATATTAAAAAAAAAAAAACAATGCTCACGTAACTCATGTCTTTCGGCCCGCTGAAGCCCAGCAGGTGCCAACAGTCAGCGCCATGCCGCCAGGATGGTTCCGATGAGCGCAGGACACGTCCGCCGCCCGCGGAAGCCAGGCGCAGACTGAGACCGGCGCCTCCCCCCACCGCCCCGCCCGCCCGACGGGATGAAGGCTTTGACGGCGCGCGTTGAAACACGGGTAGTTCGCTCGCGACCGAACGGATCAACAACACCGCGATTGACGCGTGGATTTTTCATAATTCATAATCATTTTATATTATAGTATATTATCATTATTATTTTTACTTGATGTACGCTTTTTATAGAATTATTATATTTAATAATTTTATTACTTTCTAAAAATACGTTTCTTGATCGGTAATGCGCCAATATTAATACAATATAGTATACGCGCGTCTGTCGCTATTGCAGAACAGGTTTACCTAGTGCAATAGCACAGTACGATTTGCCTGGCAACAAGCGGGCTCACACACACACGCGCATACACTGGCACGCTATGAATGAAAAGTCCGCTTAGTACTGTTAACCTTTGTGTACTTACGATAATTGAAGGTAGATTACTTCAACTATCATTGTAAAATGTATATTTATCATGTAAGATTGTAGACTGATTGATAGGTATAATGAAGTGAACGTATTTGTGAGGCATTTGCTCAGAAAAAAAAAATATTATTATTATCCGTTCAGTCACTTGTGTGCGCCGGTACGTCGGATAAATACAATTAATTTTTCCAGCTAAAAGTAAAAATTATTTAACTGAAGAAAATATACGTCAAGTGTAATAGTAAAAAAGACAATACGAAATATTAGGGTTATGGGTATTTATTTTATTTTATTTTTTTATGGGATTACACACAGGTATAACATTTGTATGTGGAGATGTGTTGTGTGTGTGTGTTTAATATTTTAATATTAAATATTTTCATATTTAATTTAAACAAAAAATAAAAAATCCTCGAACTTTTGGATTTATTGGGCTGAAAGTGTAACGAAACGCTGCACGCTATACCCCTCTGTGCCTTTAAAGTGGAACATCTCTTGAAGCGCCCTTATTATGCGCTGGAAAAGCATCTGTGCAGCATTCGTTACAGACAACTTTTTTCAATTGCAATGTTACCACAATAAATATATAAAAATACATCGTAAAAGATCCCGCTAAGACACTGTTTTTTCTGCTGGTCCTAGAGAAAATATAATTAATATACACATATATAAAATAAATTACAAAATTCTTGTACTCTAGTATAGATTAGTTATTTGGTATAAAATAATAACGCACTTGCAATTGTGTATGAATAATACTTAGTGCGTTTTTAATATGATTAGTGGTTAATATGGCGAACAGAGCGATCGAGTAACTTAGACGATTTAGCGTAAATATGTTTCACTTCGGTAAGTGTAAGTGGTCCCTTCAATTTAACTATGTTTTAGCAGCCTCTAATTCAACACCACGTATTATCGAAGCCAGGCCACTTTAAAAAAAAACGAATATACAATTATTTTGGGCCCTACTAAACTAGGGTACATCTTCCTGTGCTAGAGTCATGGGAGATGTAATGAAGCGTTAAAAATGGTGCCAAAGCATCTAAGGCCGTACTCTTTATCCGAGTTAAATGTATGTGTGTAACAAATTTTTTTTTTACGATGCTTAAGTTAAGTAGGCATACAGATACTATACCATATGTATTATAGTTTTTAACAGATGGTGTCAATTTGGTAAGTGCGCGAATTCCGATGCGATAATGGCGTTGACACCCACCCTCACGGCGTACGACAGCTGAACGGGTTAGGTTAGGTTAGGGTTAGGCGAATTTTTATTGAAGTTAAACTTCTTTGCGCCCGTTATACTCGTTGGGATGGGACGTTGGTCGAGAAACCGCGTCACATTAGGAGTAAAATCCGTTGAGTGCCTTTTTATACGTTCTCTACCAAAGATACCCCGAGAGTCTCGGTGGGTCAGTGGTTAAAGCACTCGTCTCCCCCGCTAGAGTCCCTGGTTCGATCTCCGGCTGGGAAATAATAATGTATAGGTGTATAGTATAACTAGCTGACCCGGCCACGCGTTGCTGTGGCTAAAGTTTTTGTTATATTACATTATAGTAAACAATCTAAGAGGAACAATAAGAGAACATCAGTCACGGAGTCCACTATGCTTTTTCACACAGATGGTATTTGTAAAAAAATATGGTGATCTCCTTATTTGACTTTCTACTACTATAACCCTTTAGTACAATGAAATTATTTACGAACTAAGACGACAATGATGATGTTGGTATACAAATTCACTGGATTGAGATTGATTTGAAGGGGAAGTAAGTTGAACACAATTAATTAAAATGTTCTTACACTTGATACTAAGCAGAAATCAATAGGTAAAAAATAAAAATTTATCAGATTTATTATTTCCATTTAATTTTATAACAAATATAAGTATATTACAGTATAATACAGTAAATAACATGTGACGCTTAAACTCATGAATGAGGTAGGCAAGGCAGACAGTCTTAAACTTTTAAACATTAATATCTTTTTTTTTGAATTATAAATACTTTCAATTTCAATTTAATTTAACACCAATCGGTGCACAATGTTTTTGGTTAACCTGTCTTTAGCTAACACAAATAGATTCGACGGTTTCCCAACACGTGAACACGCAACATATAGTTGCCCATGAGAAAAACATGGATTTTCCAAATCTAAACCACAAATGGACATTGTTTGACCTTGAGATTTATTTATAGACATGGCGAAAGCTAAACGAATTGGAAACTGTAGCCTTTTGAAGGGTATGGTAGAATCTGATGGTATCATCGGAATACGTGGCAGCAGGACCACTTTTCCTTTAAACTTCCCAGCCAAAATGGTTGCTTCAAGAATGTTTCCGGTGATCTTTTTGATGACCAAACGCGTACCGTTACATAATTGAGGTGGATTCAAATTACGGAGGAGAATAATAGGGGAACCAATCTTTAATCGAAGATTATGTGGTGGCATTCCAGGGATATCTAATGAATTTAAAAATTCAATCGGAAAATTTACACTTTCATTTTCATCAACAACAGTATCGATTGATTTAAAAGACATCAGATCGCCTGGTAACAACTGTTGTATCTGGAAGTTAATTTCGTCAACATCAACGTTTTTGGCTGCCAAAATCGCCCGTTGACTAAGCCATTCATGATTCAAATAATTATTCTGTATATCCGGGAAAATACTCTGAATCAATTCAGTTTTATCCTGAACAACAGTGCAAAAATTGTCTGGTAGTTTAATGCATTGCGTATTTGGTTGCAGTTTTATTTTACCGTTCCCAATATCTAGTAGTTGTTCGGAAAATATTAGTGCTGATGGATCATTTTGCAATTGTACTCGCATATTTATGGTCAATCGAAGTGTTTCAACACTTCGCCATAAGAATGATTGTTTCAAACATGCATTAATCTCATCCGCGAAAGTAGAGCGAGGTATAACCGGTAAGGTCTGCCGGAAGTCACCAGACAAAAGTAAGATAGCACCACCGAAAAGTTTATTATTGCTGTTTAAATCTTGCATAGTTCTGTTTAATGCTTCAAGTGAATATTTGTGTGCCATTGTGCACTCATCCCAAATTATTATAGAACTCTTCCGCAACACTGCAGCTATTCCACTATTCTTTTTGATGTTACACATTGCATCTGGTTTATTATGAACGTCCAATGGCAGCTTGAATGTTGAATGTGCTGTTCGCCCACCATCCAGTAAAGTAGCCGCAATGCCTGACGATGCTAATGCTAATGCGATTTTTTGTTGCGACCGTATTTTGGCAAGAATCAACGATATTAAAAATGTCTTACCGGTTCCACCGGGTGCATCCAAGAAAAAAAAACCGCCTTGTTCAGCAGCAACAGCCAGCATAATCCGATCATAAATAATTTTTTGTTCTGCTGTCAGTAATGGTTCACTGTTCATGATAATTGTTGCTAAACTTCCATGGTCATATTGATTTTCTCGTTGTAAATCGGTATTGACTAAGTCGGTGGCTGGACGATTAGGTGATGGCATACCATAATGATTAAGTGGTAAATTTGAAATAAGAACACATAAATCCTCGATCAAGACCAATGCTTCATTGTACATCTCTGGTGTATAATCTATGTTTTGGCATTGATTTGTTTGTCTAATTCGGTGCAAGATGTCTTCTGTCATACAATTTTTATATTTTTCCCACAAAGTTTGTGCTTGCGAGGGATAACATGTCGCCAAAATAATTGCAAACAACTGACGAATGTTATTCGGTGTTGATGTCAACGCAGCATCAGCAAGCGTTAAGTCCCAATGGTTATCGTCTTCTAGCAATTGCAGTTCACGACATGCATCCTGGTATGTATTGAATACTCGACCATTAGCTGTTCGTAAAAATTCAAAAGACGTTGGTCCGGGAACATTCACCAATAACAAACGTAAATAGAAGCACTCACGTTGCTTTGGATGTACCGTGTAAAGTCTCCCCAATGTCTTAGCTTTGAATATGCCTGTAATGGAAGGATGTGGTTTTCCTTGTTTCCGTGGCTCCCATTTTTTACTGGATTTGTTCCATGTGAAATAACGTGGAACATCACCATACACCAATGTCTTCGCGAATTGGCCAAAAACATCAGGTTTTTGACACAATGTAAAAAATTCAGTTAGAGTCGTTTTCGGAGCTTCGAACGCTCTTTGGAGAACATTTTCTTCAGTGAAGTATACACGTTGACCGTTTTCAAGATGTATTGCCAGATGTTGGACAGCAGGATCTCTTTCGTGGATGGGAAAGCTGAGAATATGCCAAATAGCTTCATTGCTGCTAATGTATCTGCCCATTTGGTATCGTGCTATTTCGTCGTTTTTATTTATGTTTTTTACTTCAAATATGGCCAAATCACTGCCTTTGTTTACATATTTACAAATATACTTAATTGATTTAACAGAACTGCAAAGCTCAACATTGATATGAGCTTTGTAAGTTTTTGAAAGTAGTGGTGAGTATGGTACCACCCACTGATTATCAAACTCAACTTGATTTGGAAAGTTCGGCAGTCGCATTGTAAATGTGTGGCCACCATTCTCAGTACTTCTGCGGCGATACATTGGATAACCATCAATATCCGTGATCGTGTCATTCGTATGCGGCTTTGGGAAGTTTTTTTACATTTTCCATTTTCCATGCACGGTGACGTCATGTTGAAAACACCGCATGGCCCATGGATCATGTGTTTGGTGACAATATCAAATAATTCTTGATCAATTAATGGGTCTGGAATTTCGGCTGAAATTATTTGATCGATTTCTTCAGGACGGATTCTATCTTTAAGCCAAACCAAAATGTGGGCATGAGGCAAACCTCGCTTTTGCCACTCTATCGTATACAGCCAACAACGTGTGATACCAAAAATTGTATATTTAACAATAAAATCAATTAAGGATTTCAATTTTTGTTTAAACACACGTGCAGTTAAATCATGACGATGAATGGCTTGTTGTCCTGGCAATAGTAAAGTTTGTATCTCTTCCCAATTCGGATTACATGTGAATGTAATAAATAAATCCGGTCGGCCGTAATGACGTACGTAAGTCATCGCATCTTGTATGTATTCCTGCATGTTCCGTGGACTGCCGATGTAGCTTGAAGGTAAAATGAAAGCATTACCGATGTCATTGGGATTTAAATTTCCATCGATGTTTCCAGCAACAGCATCTCGTAAGTGAATATATTCTTCCGATCGTAGTTTTGCCTGGTTGAATCGAAGGAATCGCAAGCGTTCGCTTTCGACCTTAGCATACATATCAACAATGTATTGATGGAACAGCTGACGATATCGAAGGATATAATTGTCTTGATGTTGTCTAACCATTATTCGGTGTGCGTAGTAGTTCATTGAGCTAACTTTATTATTTCTGTAATCACCTAAAAAAATAAATAATAAAATGCAATACGAAATTAAAATCTATACATACAGTAAGAAAGTAAATAGATAATTGTCAAATTTACCGGTATTTGGATCATACTGATTGATATTAAGGTGATATTCATCTTGTCCTTGCCAAAATATCAATGGATATTGTAGTGCGTCATATGAACGGTGTAGATCCGAAATCGTACTGACAGTGTTGTCTCGCCGTGTAATGTTTATAGATCTTTTGTCAACTGGATCACCAACCATGATAACAGCAACCTCATCAACAGTTGGAGCGTTGAATCTACCAGCATGTTCACCTAATGGTACTTTGTCGGCTTTTATGACGATCTGATAATTGTCATTTTGCAGTCGTGGCGAAACTCTTTTGATCAATTGAATTAGTTGATTGTGATCTTCTAAAAAATTTCCAATAATATCACAATTGCTCTTTCCTCTGCTTGTTCAATAAAATTATACAGGCACCGAGTCGTCACGCGCTCTTCACAATCGCCCATAAAATAAAAAGGTATCGACATCTGTCAGTTTTATGACTGCCAAATAATATCAGACAAATAATTAGCAATAAATTAAAATATGACGATTTGATAATTGTCATTTTGCAGTCGTGGCGAAACTCTTTTGATCAATTGAATTAGTTGATTGTGATCTTCTAAAAAATTTTCCAATAATATCACAATTGCTCTTTCCTCTGCTTGTTCAATAAAATTATACAGGCACCGAGTCGTCACGCGCTCTTCACAATCGCCCATAAAATAAAAAGGTATCGACATCTGTCAGTTTTATGACTGCCAAATAATAACGGACAAAAAATTAGCGATAAATTAAAATTGCGACTATAATTTGAGATTTAAACTATCCTATCTCTCAAGTGCACATCGAACTGCACATGGTGTTCAAATTTTATTATAATCGGTTAAGTGGTTTAGGAGTCCATTGAGGACAAACATTGTGACACGAGATTTATATATATTAAGATAATGAAGTGACTTATAATAATATATTGAATAACAGAGAAAAATGTCTTATATTTCATTTATATATCCTGTGTGTGAGTGTGTGAGAACTTCCATCGTCTGCTCCGACGCAGAACTATTTTTTTTGTTTTTTTTCTAATTTTGCTCGACTCTAGACGGCCATTTTGAAATGTTGCCAGTTGTCATTAAACATTATTTTGTGTCTGTGTTCCGAAACATATATTTAAAATGATCCGTTCGTTCGACGGTTCCGCGGATCCGTTACACTGAACGAGTCCCGGCGGATCCGAGGCCGTTCGTTCGGGGAGGCTGTGCCCATGTAATTGAAAGTAGATTTTCAGCGTGCGACGGGACGAAATGATGCATATACCTCTCTCGTTTGCGCGGGTTCCGTAATGGAACATCATAAGGCGCCAACGAGATAATTGATATAATAAACCTATGCGAAAAACATTGAACACGCGTGAATTTGATTGGATAAAAACGAATATTTAATTAAATATTCTGTCATTAAAAGGAAATAATAGATTTTTTTATTTAACCTGTCATACATAAGTACTTAGGGACCTGTTGATTATGTTTTTTTTTATTATATGTACTGGTAATCAGCGTATTCGTGTAAAGCGATTTTGTGTCCACGGATATATAGATTTACCTTAAATTTTATATATAGCACGTTCAAATCGATTCGACACCAAACTTTTACATTAAAGCAAGCATAGAAACCCTGCCGTGAGTTCTCGCATGAAATAAACTCAAAATTGCGACGAAATTCTTCGTTCCTTTGGCTATCACACGATCAAATTCGACTTTTGATAGAAATAATTAAAGGTTTTCGAGCTGCAAAACGAACCCCTGAACCCTGATTTCATTTCTAAGAGCAAAATTATAAACGTTAAAATTGTATTTAACGGACTTACTCCATTATGATTGTCCTCAGCCATAGGCAGGGTTAACTATATAACGTCAATTTATCGTCGCCCCGGCATATTGCCGTCCTTCTCCGTCCGGCGACTGTCCACATAGCTCCGTCGCGCTCTTGCACGCTAGCGCTCTTTTCCAACCTGTTCTCTATACCGCCTTCTCTATCAAGCGTTCATCGCTGAAACAGAGCCTGTCAAACTGTATACTATAATAATCATGTATTTATTAAATCTTTAAATTAGTAGGTACATGTTTACATTTCATTTATAGTAGTTTACAATTTTACAGATATATTTTACAATGATAATTTTAAGTTACTTACTATTAATTCCTTTTTTTTATATGTTTAAGCCCTGAAAGCGGCTTTAACGGCGCCTTCACTAAAAAACTACCTTCTTCAGAATCAATTAACGGCGCGCGAAACGTATCCTAACTAGACGCGCGCGTTATAAGGCGACAACGTTTCAATCGCCCTATTATTATAGCGCAACGAATAGCCGCGTTACTGAAGCTGGGATGACGAATTTGTGTTCATTTACAGCATTTATTACAGAGTCGCGTTCAATGAAATCACTTCACTTGCCTATTACTGCCATTTACTACCGAGTTCCATAGGTGGACACTGTATAGTGCATTCAGATACAACGTTACTATTTTGACAGTCGTAGTATTTTTTATTGGGATACAAATCAAGCAGTTATTTTGCAGCCTTATTAAATATTAGGCTATTTTGCATTATATTCACGCGGCGCGTGCTTCGAAAGATCTTCGCACTTTGCTCAATCGTATTTTTAGATTACAGTCCGGTAAATATCTAACTTAGGATACGGTATAGTGGAGGGGGTTTATTCTGAATATTCGCATGCAGTTTGAGAGGCGCTGCTTGGTAGAGTCATCTGTTTTAGACGTACGAAGTGCGAGATAAGAGCCACGGACAATTCTCCAATTCCTCATTCCTTTCCACTCCATTCCCCCTTTCCTTCCCCTCAATTTCCCCTACGTTTCCCTCCGCTCCCCCCGCCCGGCTACGATACGGCTAATTATCCCACAATAGGGGCTTTGCTGAAAGGATTTCCACTATTCTCAAATTACATCAAATACACTTAAGTTGGTATAAAAAACTATAACGAATAGTCCAATTACTGAGTAAATTAAGTACTCGGATTTAGTACCTACAAGTGGGTTACTAACTTAAAAAACCCCGCACTTTATAAAACGATTTCTTCGTGAAAATTATTTCGTCAAATAAAATAAAAACGAGTTGTATAATTTGATCCTTCTAATAATACAGGATAATCAGAAAAGAAGTTTGATCGTAATCGATATCACAATAAGCTAAGGCATTTTTAAAACCTTATTAAAATTAATCTAATTAAAATTATAAAAAAACTTATTAGCTGAATTTAATTCAGTTTCTTATTAAGAATACTCAAAATGAATAAAGTTCAATAAATGTTCATAAATCAAAAAATATTGATGCGCGCCCAATGACCTCACAAAGTGAACATCTTCGAAGGCAACTTACCGTTTGGTAATAGAATTTCACAGAATACAAAGCCGTTCCATACAAAATGTATGAGAAACTGTTTATTTTCGTGTATTCTTCCGATGTTTGAGTAGTTCTTTTTCTTAATTCTTCTATTTAGTTAATTCTTCTATTCGGGGCGGAGACAAATCTTGAGTTATAAATGGTGTAACTACCCGACTTTGGTTTATATGTATAGATACATAATTTTATGACTTATATTTGATGATTGTTTTTTAATAGCGGCAAATCGCCTGAATAGATAAATGACACAATCTTTGACAATATTGAAAATTTTTGAAAAAGTTTTTAATTTTTTGAGAAAGCGTAGGATAGCAAAACATTAATAAAGGTTCTAAAGAGGTCCTGTACTTGAGAATGCAGGATGTCGGTTTAAACCCAGCGCTGAGTTTTATAAAAATACATTTTTAACTCTCACCTGTCCTCTTTAGTGTAAAATATTGTCAAATATTATGTAACCATCTAATTAGATGAAATAAGGAAAGGATGATATTTTAACAAAAAATATAAAAATAATATATAGATACATAGTTTTATATATAAATATAGATACATCGACTTTATTTATAGACTTTAAGTTCGTCCTGCAATACGCTTCAGATTAAAAGGATCTGTCTGTGCGTGCACCAATAGTAATGCGACCAATCGGAGCTTTTTAAATTGATACATGTTTCGTCATATCTCCTCGTCTTAAGACTTTATACTGTTTCTCAAGCGACAGAGATATACACATTGAAATGAGGCGGTTTTCTTTTTTATAAATCACCCTAGTATGATCTAAAAAAAACACTTAAGGCGTTGGACTATTGACCCAAAGTTCGCGGGTTCGAACCCGCCCACGGTCATAGCATTTTTACCATTGACTCTATTATAGCATATGGGGTAAGAGCGTGGGGACTCACTTTTGATACCTACATCTCTAAAATCGTCAATTTACAAAAGAGCGAATTGTGCCAACGGACATTAGAACTGAGTGTAGAGAAAACGAGGCTCGATACACACAGAATACTAATTGATCACTATACAGACGCCTTATTTAAGGATCCAGTAGTTCATGCCTACACCACAAGACAAGCACATAGCACACATTGAATGTTCCTTAATCCCTAAACTATTTAATGGGTTAGAAGATGACATTAAAACCTTCAAAACAAGAAAAATATAAAAGTATATGTCTAAATTATAATTTATAAAAATATCTTTTCCTTAGTATATTCAATTAGGTTTACCCCATTGGTTAGTGCAACTGAACAAATTAAACAACATCAACAGTATCAACAGATTGTTACATTGTCTTATGGCTACACTATGTTGTTACTTTTCGTGACACATGAATTTAATTAATTAAAACACTGTGTGCAATCCAAGGTAATCTATTTTATTGATGTTCAGTTGCACTAACTAATAGGGTAAACAAATGTTAGTAAACTACATTAATTAAATTAAAGCATATACATACACATACATAATAAACAAACAGCATATACACATTTATTTATTTTCTTGTAGGAAAACACACAGTAATAACAATAAAGAATTAAGCAGATAACAAAACCGATTATGGATTTCCTACATAATCACAAACATACTATTATAAGGTTATAAGGTTATTATAATAAGGTTTTGAATAAATTATACCATATATATACATTCTTATGTTATAATAATTATGTTATAAGTTAGTTTCCATTACTACTTATAAAATAGTTTGACAGTACTGGCATTTGGAAAATTCGCATGCTTTTTAATATTTATACGGATTGAAAATTTTCAAACAAGTTATATAGCCTGAATGTTCAAAGAAAAATTAATACCGAAAGCACCGCTTGAAAGTTTGACCGTATTGCATAAGCGCCTAGATAGATAGGTGAAAGTGAAAAACTTTCATAAAATACAGGCCTGTATTTAAACCTCAAGCTATGCAACTATCTGTGCGTTCAATATTAATTCTTCTTTGAGCATTCTGGCTATATAATTTGTTTGAAAATTTTCAATCTGTAAATATATTAAAAAGCTTTCGAATTTTCCAAATGTCAATACTGTCAGACTTTTATATAAGTAATGTAAGCTTACGGCGAATGCCTCTTATAATATAAGGAATCATCTAGATACGGTATTTGGGTAATACATTATACAGTTTTACTATATATTTACTTTTATATATTTATCTATCTGTTATTTACTTTATTTATATTATAATATTAATTTTATATATTATAGATTTATTAAGAAGTCCCGTAGATTGCGTCATAATCCTAAACTAGATCTATAAATGATTGCCGTCTCCTTGAAACAGCACATTGTGCTATTAAGGTGATGCACAAAACTAATCCACTGCACGTGATTACAAATTACAATAATGTATGCATAAGCAATTTATTTATTATGTAATCACTATTTTACTGTTATATATTATAAGAGTGCATGTAAATGACGTTCAAATAAATAATATTATTTTGATAAAACATTAAAAAATAACTAGACAAATAAAATATTATAAATGATTATTACAGGGCCACAAAACTTGTATGTTCGCGCCCGTGTATGTATGATAGCCTACAAAAATTGATCCTTTATCGGCCGTTACGTGTTTTGACTATAACAGCACGCATGCGCATAGCTGTTGCGCACTGACACGACACTCCCGCTATAGCGTCGGCTAATTAGATCGCAACAGTTTGATCCGCGCGGCGCACTTCGTAAGAACCAGAGTCTCCCAATCTTTATCGGATACCCTTTTATTTATTTATTTCTATTGAAAAATCCAACAGTTGCCCCGGTGAAACTTTAATTGGACGTTCTATCTTTTAAGGCGAATTTAAAGGATAAACATTGATTTCGACTCATTTAGACACTTTTTTTTATGACAGTATCTGGCAACCATTGGATATTTAATAATAAAAAAAAATATATGTTTAGATACCTTGATCTTATATCTACAACATAGTAAAGTTATTTTTTTAAATTTCTATATTATGAAGCTGTAATTAAATAAAAACCAACAATTGCTTTCTGACCGTGCAAAGAACAAAACTGCAGAATATGCTTCGCCTTAAGTAGAAACTATCAGATTTTGAAAGGATGTCTACGTTTGTAAGGTATAAAAGTAAACGCGTCAGCGTTTAAACAAATCAACAAAAACCTTATTAGCATGAGCTGTCATTTTAGCAGCAAACTAGCGCGATTATGCATCAAGTCACAAAGAGGTTGAAACGGCAGCTTAAAAGATGTCAGGTTTTATGCATTTGTAAAAGCATTATCTTTCGCATTTTAAAATGACGCGACGCATATTTTAATGACGATAGTTTTTCATCTTTTTTTCAGTTTTTCTTTAAATAAACTTTCGCATAATTCACATATACATACAAATCACACACATCGTTCACAAATTACACATAACACATCAAAAAATTCTACTGTATAAGCTATTCATGATCTATATATATTTTAAGAACACTGTTCCAAATTTTTTATGCCAATTTTAATATGTAAAATGTCCGAAATCCATAATTGCTTTTGTATACTAGTAATAAGTTTTGTTTGTAATTATAAAAAGGAATACTGTTGGATTTTTCAATAAAGAGCAAATAAATAAATTCGTAGTTAACGTAAGGTTTAATTTGACAGAAACGATCGAATGGTACATTTGTATACGGAGTTGCGCAGTTTGAGAAACTCCGCAATTTTCGTATGGTTCAACAGCGCATTACATTGGTTCGATACTTTTTATGGTTTCATAGAAGAGTTATTTGAGTTTAATGCAAAATTAATTGTGATAAAGATGTTACATTTATAAACGACACCTTCTTTCACATGTTAACCCGTAACTTACCCGCAATTGAACTTAATGCATTGATTAATTTGCAATACAGCTCACTGGCTTTAATGAATAAATTTAGTTTAGAAATAAATATTGTTAAATATAGTTTATCTGTATTTATTCGAAATATTCATTTATTTATAAACTTTTTACAAAAGGCCAAATTTTCCAAGACGAACATAATATTATCAAAAATCCGTTTCGGCAGGCCAGAAGGTCAATTCACCGGATCAAAAGTAGGGGATAGGCAAAGTGCCGTAAGGGTTGCTCATATCAAAAATTGTTTCAAACAAAAGTTGTAGGGAAGTGATGGGCCTACAATTATCATTTTGAATTGATCTGATAGTGTGCCTATTAACGGAGGTATGATTTTTTGAATTTTGAAAAACCACTTTTTCCCACCTTTAGGACCAATGGTTGGTGCTATCAAAAAAGTTTATTTCGATAAGTTTTAGACCCTTATCTGAGAAATAAAATAAAATTTAAATGAATTCGATATCTTATATATTAAGAAAGTTATAGCATTCCTGCCCGCCTGGTTTGATTTTGCTCATTAACGAACTTGACCGAGATTTTGTACCCGTGAATTTTATGAATCAATTTGAAAGTGATTGGTGTAAAATTACGGTAGTTATCTTGTCCACAAGAAAGTGATATAGATAGATACATAGGTTTTCAACTGAGGGTGATTTTGGGTTATAGGGGATGTGAAACGCGAAGATATGTCGACATTTTGCAGAAGTCATCACATGGTACCCATTGCAATAGAAATCTTTCCTAAAGAAATCTACCTAAAACACTGAGATAAACCAACCACACTGCAATATAGCGCCAGCGCATGGACCCAGAAGTCCTTCTTGGTGAGAGTACGGGGGAGGGGTGGACGGGCAGGGGTGTGTGGAGTTCCCCCCTTAAGCGGAGTGGGGGATTTTTTTAGAAAAGAAATGGTGCTTAAAACACCTCTAGACCCCTAGTAAAAATAAGGGGCGGGGGACAAAAACTAAAAAAACAACATTAAAAACCAAAAATAATAACAATAAAAAACAAAATATAACTAGAACTAATCATGAAAAAATACTATGCTAAAAATATGAAAATAATGCCTCCAAGCAAACATTAAAAAATAAATATTTCACGCTGATCTTACAAAGGTGTCATAGAAAGCAGATTTTTAATCCTATTGGGCGAACATACGAATATACCAATCTCCGCGGAAATAGAATTTAATAATTCGACTGCTCTCCCAATCGGACTATACTTGTATACGTCGGTACGACACGCTAACCGCCTAAATAACGTGTGCTTCCGCGCTCTAGTAAAACGGTCCAAAAATATCCCTGATATTACGGGACTCTCGATGAAACCGCGAATAACTTTAAAAAAATAGACCAATGTATGGACTTGCCGACTATTATAAAATAAAAAAAATAGATTTCAATTTATTATCCGTAAAAGTTGACATAGATCTAACTATTTTTTTTTTAATAAATTAATTTATACGCGTTGAGTTGCGACATTTTTTTAGAGCATTTTTAGAATATGGCGACGAATATCAAAAGAAATAAATTGTAGTTTATGAATTATATAAATAAATATTGCGGTAGTCTAGTGGTTAAGGCGTTGGACTATTGGCCAAAAGGTCACTGTTTCGAATCCGCACACGGTATAATTTTTAAAGCTTCATTATCACCATCTCCCCTGACTCTGGCTCAGGAACATTTTGCCTAGTTGAGTAGGGCGCAAAATAATCGAATATGATCTAGGTCATAGCAATTATTAAAAAAAATATATAATACACATAAGAAAAAAGGTTTTTTATTACAATTTATTTATTTATGTTTTTGTTGTAATAAGCACATTAAAAAATAAATATGTCGATAAAACGAATTGTATTTATTAAATCAAGTGCATTGTGTTTGGTCTTTGTATATCTTTCTAAATTTCTAGTAAGATATATAAGAATTAAAACATAATACTATCATCGTAATGGGAATATTAGAAGAATGTTGCCAAAACAAGTATTTATCTAACACCTGGCGTGTGTAATAGGCACGCGTGAGTTGTCTGTTCGAGCGGCAAGCGGCAGACGGTGGTATAAAAGCAATCCGCGACTGTACCGCACAGAGTCTTTCGCTACTAAAGGCGGTAGTAGTAACACGAGTCAGTGCCTGAGAACGGGTCGCGATTTAAAGTTCCAAAGTGCTTTAGGAAAAGGATTTAAAATGGGATCGATAAAGAATGTGAGTGCTTATGTTTTTATCGAGATTAACCTAACGTAACGCCGTTATAGCGTACGCACCATATATTTACCACAAAATTGTAGATATATCGTATGTGAAATACTCGATGGAATAATTTAGTGGACGCAGAAAGTTGATGTAATTTTATACGTTGATGTATTTTATATATATACTAGCTGACCCGGCCACGCGTTGCTGTGGCTAAAGTTTTTGTTATATTACATTATAGTAAACAATCTAAGAGGAACAATAAGAGAACATCAGTCACGGAGTCCACTATGCTTTTTCACACAGATGGTATTTGTAAAAAAATATGGTGATCTCCTTATTTGACTTTCTACTACTATAACCCTTTAGTACAATGAAATTATTTACGAACAAAGACGAAAATGTTGATGTTGGTATACAAATTCACTGGATTGAGATTTGAAGGGGAAGTACGTTGAACACAATTAATTAAAATGTTCTTACACTTGATACTAAGCAGAAATCAATAGGTAAAAAATAAAAATTTATCAGATTTATTATTTCCATTTAATTTTATAACAAATATAAGTATATTACAGTATAATACAGTAAATAACATGTGACGCTTAAACTCATGAATGAGGTAGGCAAGGCAGACAGTCTTAAACTTTTAAACATTAATATCTTTGTTTTTGAATTATAAATACTTTCAATTTCAATTTAATTTAACACCAATCGGTGCACAATGTTTTTGGTTAACCTGTCTTTAGCTAACACAAATAGATTCGACGGTTTCCCAACACGTGAACACGCAACATATAGTTGCCCATGAGAAAAACATGGATTTTCCAAATCTAAACCACAAATGGACATTGTTTGACCTTGAGATTTATTTATAGACATGGCGAAAGCTAAACGAATTGGAAACTGTAGCCTTTTGAAGGGTATGGTAGAATCTGATGGTATCATCGGAATACGTGGCAGCAGGACCACTTTTCCTTTAAACTTCCCAGCCAAAATGGTTGCTTCAAGAATGTTTCCGGTGATCTTTTTGATGACCAAACGCGTACCGTTACATAATTGAGGTGGATTCAAATTACGGAGGAGAATAATAGGGGAACCAATCTTTAATCGAAGATTATGTGGTGGCATTCCAGGGATATCTAATGAATTTAAAAATTCAATCGGAAAATTTACACTTTCATTTTCATCAACAACAGTATCGATTGATTTAAAAGACATCAGATCGCCTGGTAACAACTGTTGTATCTGGAAGTTAATTTCGTCAACATCAACGTTTTTGGCTGCCAAAATCGCCCGTTGACTAAACCATTCATGATTCAAATAATTATTCTGTATATCCGGGAAAATACTCTGAATCAATTCATTTTTATCCTGAACAACAGTGCAAACATTGTCTGGTAGTTTAATGCATTGCGTATTTGGTTGCAGTTCTATTTTACCGTTCCCAATATCTAGTAGTTGTTCGGAAAATATTAGTGCTGATGGATCATTTTGCAATTGTACTCGCATATTTATGGTCAATCGAAGTGTTTCAACACTTCGCCATAAGAATGATTGTTTCAAACATGCATTAATCTCATCCGCGAAAGTAGAGCGAGGTATAACCGGTAAGGTCTGCCGGAAGTCACCAGACAAAAGTAAGATAGCACCACCGAAAAGTTTATTATTGCTGTTTAAATCTTGCATAGTTCTGTTTAATGCTTCAAGTGAATATTTGTGTGCCATTGTGCACTCATCCCAAATTATTATAGAACTCTTCCGCAACACTGCAGCTATTCCACTATTCTTTTTGATGTTACACATTGCATCTGGTTTATTATGAACGTCCAATGGCAGCTTGAATGTTGAATGTGCTGTTCGCCCACCATCCAGTAAAGTAGCCGCAATGCCTGACGATGCTAATGCTAATGCGATGTTTTTGTTGCGACCGTATTTTGGCAAGAATCAACGATATTAAAAATGTCTTACCGGTTCCACCGGGTGCATCCAAGAAAAAAAAACCGCCTTGTTCAGCAGCAACAGCCAGCATAATCCGATCATAAATAATTTTTTGTTCTGCTGTCAGTAATGGTTCACTGTTCATGATAATTGTTGCTAAACTTCCATGGTCATATTGATTTTCTCGTTGTAAATCGGTATTGACTAAGTCGGTGACTGGACGATTAGGTGATGGCATACCATAATGATTAAGTGGTAAATTTGAAATAAGAACACATAAATCCTCGATCAAGACCAATGCTTCATTGTACATCTCTGGTGTATAATCTATGTTTTGGCATTGATTTGTTTGTCTAATTCGGTGCAAGATGTCTTCTGTCATACAATTTTTATATTTTTCCCACAAAGTTTGTGCTTGCGAGGGATAACATGTCGCCAAAATAATTGCAAACAACTGACGAATGTTATTCGGTGTTGATGTCAACGCAGCATCAGCAAGCGTTAAGTCCCAATGGTTATCGTCTTCTAGCAATTGCAGTTCACGACATGCATCCTGGTATGTATTGAATACTCGACCATTAGCTGTTCGTAAAAATTCAAAAGACGTTGGTCCGGGAACATTCACCAATAACAAACGTAAATAGAAGCACTCACGTTGCTTTGGATGTACCGTGTAAAGTCTCCCCAATGTCTTAGCTTTGAATATGCCTGTAATGGAAGGATGTGGTTTTCCTTGTTTCCGTGGCTCCCATTTTTTACTGGATTTGTTCCATGTGAAATAACGTGGAACATCACCATACACCAATGTCTTCGCGAATTGGCCAAAAACATCAGGTTTTTGACACAATGTAAAAAATTCAGTTAGAGTCGTTTTCGGAGCTTCGATCGCTCTTTGGAGAACATTTTCTTCAGTGAAGTATACACGTTGACCGTTTTCAAGATGTATTGCCAGATGTTGGACAGCAGGATCTCTTTCGTGGATGGGAAAGCTGAGAATATGCCAAATAGCTTCATTGCTGCTAATGTATCTGCCCATTTGGTATCGTGCTATTTCGTCATTTTTATTTATGTTTTTTACTTCAAATATGGCCAAATCACTGCCTTTGTTTACATATTTACAAATATACTTAATTGATTTAACAGAACTGCAAAGCTCAACATTGATATGAGCTTTGTAAGTTTTTGAAAGTAGTGGTGAGTATGGTACCACCCACTGATTATCAAACTCAACTTGATTTGGAAAGTTCGGCAGTCGCATTGTAAATGTGTGGCCACCATTCTCAGTACTTCTGCGGCGATACATTGGATAACCATCAATATCCGTGATCGTGTCATTCGTATGCGGCTTTGGGAAGTTTTTTTTACATTTTCCATTTTCCATGCACGGTGACGTCATGTTGAAAACACCGCATGGCCCATGGATCATGTGTTTGGTGACAATATCAAATAATTCTTGATCAATTAATGGGTCTGGAATTTCGGCTGAAATTATTTGATCGATTTCTTCAGGACGGATTCTATCTTTAAGCCAAACCAAAATGTGGGCATGAGGCAAACCTCGCTTTTGCCACTCTATCGTATACAGCCAACAACGTGTGATACCAAAAATTGTATATTTAACAATAAAATCAATTAAGGATTTCAATTTTTGTTTAAACACACGTGCAGTTAAATCATGACGATGAATGGCTTGTTGTCCTGGCAATAGTAAAGTTTGTATCTCTTCCCAATTCGGATTACATGTGAATGTAATAAATAAATCCGGTCGGCCGTAATGACGTACGTAAGTCATCGCATCTTGTATGTATTCCTGCATGTTCCGTGGACTGCCGATGTAGCTTGAAGGTAAAATGAAAGCATTACCGATGTCATTGGGATTTAAATTTCCATCGATGTTTCCAGCAACAGCATCTCGTAAGTGAATATATTCTTCCGATCGTAGTTTTGCCTGGTTGAATCGAAGGAATCGCAAGCGTTCGCTTTCGACCTTAGCATACATATCAACAATGTATTGATGGAACAGCTGACGATATCGAAGGATATAATTGTCTTGATGTTGTCTAACCATTATTCGGTGTGCGTAGTAGTTCATTGAGCTAACTTTATTATTTCTGTAATCACCTAAAAAAATAAATAATAAAATGCAATACGAAATTAAAATCTATACATACAGTAAGAAAGTAAATAGATAATTGTCAAATTTACCGGTATTTGGATCATACTGATTGATATTAAGGTGATATTCATCTTGTCCTTGCCAAAATATCAATGGATATTGTAGTGCGTCATATGAACGGTGTAGATCCGAAATCGTACTGACAGTGTTGTCTCGCCGTGTAATGTTTATAGATCTTTTGTCAACTGGATCACCAACCATGATAACAGCAACCTCATCAACAGTTGGAGCGTTGAATCTACCAGCATGTTCACCTAATGGTACTTTGTCGGCTTTTATGACGATCTGATAATTGTCATTTTGCAGTCGTGGCGAAACTCTTTTGATCAATTGAATTAGTTGATTGTGATCTTCTAAAAAATTTCCAATAATATCACAATTGCTCTTTCCTCTGCTTGTTCAATAAAATTATACAGGCACCGAGTCGTCACGCGCTCTTCACAATCGCCCATAAAATAAAAAGGTATCGACATCTGTCAGTTTTATGACTGCCAAATAATATCAGACAAATAATTAGCAATAAATTAAAATATGACGATTTGATAATTGTCATTTTGCAGTCGTGGCGAAACTCTTTTGATCAATTGAATTAGTTGATTGTGATCTTCTAAAAAATTTCCAATAATATCACAATTGCTCTTTCCTCTGCTTGTTCAATAAAATTATACAGGCACCGAGTCGTCACGCGCTCTTCACAATCGCCCATAAAATAAAAAGGTATCGACATCTGTCAGTTTTATGACTGCCAAATAATATCAGACAAATAATTAGCAATAAATTAAAATATGACGATTTGATAATTGTCATTTTGCAGTCGTGGCGAAACTCTTTTGATCAATTGAATTAGTTGATTGTGATCTTCTAAAAAATTTCCAATAATATCACAATTGCTCTTTCCTCTGCTTGTTCAATAAAATTATACTGGCACCGAGTCGTCACGCGCTCTTCACAATCGCCCATAAAATAAAAAGGTATCGACATCTGTCAGTTTTATGACTGCCAAATAATATCAGACAAATAATTAGCAATAAATTAAAATATGACGATTTGATAATTGTCATTTTGCAGTCGTGGCGAAACTCTTTTGATCAATTGAATTAGTTGATTGTGATCTTCTAAAAAATTTCCAATAATATCACAATTGCTCTTTCCTCTGCTTGTTCAATAAAATTATACAGGCACCGAGTCGTCACGCGCTCTTCACAATCGCCCATAAAATAAAAAGGTATCGACATCTGTCAGTTTTATGACTGCCAAATAATATCAGACAAATAATTAGCAATAAATTAAAATTGCGACTATAATTTGAGATTTAAACTATCCTATCTCTCAAGTTGGATCGAACTGCACATGGTGTGCAAATTTTATTATAATCGGTTAAGTGGTTTAGGAGTCCATTGAGGACAAACATTGTGACACGAGATTTATATATATTAAGATGTTGATGTATTTGTTCGAAAAACATGCACGCCACTGGAACAGAACTTAACAATCAAATTTTATAACACAGATATTTTAGCGATCTTTTTGCGGAACTGATAAATGTATCTTGAACCCAAACTATATATATTGTATAGACTATACCGAAATCTTGGAGTATACTCAGAGGAGGTTCCTAAGATACCTTTATCCCCGTAGGTATGGATATTATCCTGAAATATTTACCAATACGTATCCATCGACATTTGTATTAGGGATGTTAGACTTTAACAGACTCGAGTTTAGGCGTCAAGTTCATATATTGATCTATTTTTGAAGTGATACTTCTTTGCTCCCGTTGTGCTCATTGGGATGGGATGTTGGTCGAGAAACCGCGTCACGCGTTACGAGTAAAATCCGTAGAGTGTCTTTTTATACGTTCTCTACCAAAGATACCCCAAGAGCCTCGGTGGGTCAGTGGTTAACGCACTCGTCTCGTCACAATCAAAATGATTAAAATTGAATTGTATACAATCACAAAACAAACATACAACGCATTTGTTCGCATTTGTATTTTTCGAGATGAAAGATGCAACGGACGGATAGATAGACGGTCAAAGGACTCATACGCGAACGCGTAGAAGCTAACACTTATTTTCGTTGCCTGAGGCAATTTTGAATATTGGCAAAATTGTCGTTGAACGTGTGGATTAGTTACCGCATTTTATGAATATAATCGGGCATATCGATAGAAAAGGAAAGCGTTATACACCGCTGGGCGCCTGTGTTCAGTGAGGCGTGCACATTTGTTGTGCAAACTATCAACTTAATGTGGACTTCCCATAACGATACATTTAATAGGTTTTCGATAGAAATAATATGTTGAAGTGAATGCAAAACGAGACTAATACTTATATGTTTAGATAATAAATCACATAAGATGACAGAACCTACACAATTAAGTAAGGTTATTTATTAGGCGAATATATTATGTCGTGATAGTTTAATATTTATGGCACCCTATGATATATATATATATATATCTCTTGGCTGGTATGTTTTTTTTTACGAACGAATAAATACTGAGATTGGACACTTAATAAATACGCACAAAACTTTAGATACATAAGATATTGATCTCTACTTATTAAAATATAAATTGAAATGTATAAAACCTCTAAAAACTTGCTTCGCTCAATGATTACCTTGGGCTTGGTTGGATTTTACATAATAGATACAATGTTTTAATTAACGAAAAATAATATAAAATAAAAAAAATACGAGGTAAAACTAAAATATATATATCTAAACATACCTACACGTGCAACTAATAGAATGTTCTTACAACCTACACGTGCACTCTCTTAGGCGAAATATGTGATTTAGGTATGCGATATAGCCACTAAACCACCGTCAAATTATAAACGTCATTATACGATACAAAATTATACGATCTATGTTCATTTTTGTGTTTATCAAAATGGTATGTATTGTTTTATCCATTAAATTTAATAATCTTTTCATTCTTGAGAAGGTGAACCTCAAAAATCTCAGAATCAATCTATTTCAAAGTATATTTAGGACATCTGTAGTGTCCTGAGACTTACCGAAGACTTCAGGGGATGTTTAAGCTCCCTTTTAAGTGAAATACTTTTTCCCATTATTGCAATTGGTATCAGAATGCTCGGAGTCGATTCCATCGAAGTTTCATTATGTTACCTTTAGTAGCTAAACAAATTTAAATAAAATACCAAAAAAAAACATAAAACTGACTTCAAAATAAATCCTCACCAAAAAAAAGTACCGATCCATCAAAATGTTGAAGTCGAGTTATTGGAGAGTATTGAAGTTACATATGGTGTGTTATTGACTTCACGTTTTGATGAATCGGTTTTTTTACTTTGTGAGTTACGAATGTAGGTTGTACGAGTTGTAAAAATACGAGAGATTTACTTGTATAATCCCTAAAACAACACCCCTTTATAATATCTCCGCGTCAGCTTTTTGTTGTTTTTCAACGAGAATTTCCCGGGCGAACGGGAAAACGGCGGCGCTCAGCAGACGCGGCAACGTCGCAATGTCACGCCCCGATTGGCCGCTCTGCCGCACGTTCGTTCGAATTTTAAATAAAATTAGCCGCATATGTCGCGTCGCGCTGGCGTCGCAGTAAAAATGGCGTCGCAATGTTTAAAATCATATTTACGTAAAATTTGCGGAAAAGGGAAATAAATTCATACAGCTCTGTATCGAAAATGAAGGTTTTCACAGCTGCATGTTTAATCGACGTATCGACTTTGCTGATATTTGATTGTATGAAAAAAATATATAGAATAACGAGGCGACTATATAAAAGGCCGCGCTGATGCAAAACGGGCCTCAAAAGTTTCATACCAAAATACAGGGGAAGTAAAAATTAAAAATATATACTTGTATATCCCATGAAACATTAAATGGCCCTTGTAATTATGAACACATTATTAAAATCGCGTTTACAATCTGATCTGGCATCTCATTACCTAAGTCAGGCGCATTTGGCTTAGTCGAGTAGGGCCCAAAAGAATTGTATATGATCAAACGTCATAACAATTCTTTTTTAAAAAAATAATATAACACAAACACCGCAAAAACATACGAATTGTGTCAACTTTAAGACGTGATCAAAAGTAAAATAATTTAAAAGTGAAATACGAGTTTATAGTCTAAATAGACATACGCGACTTCCATTAAATAAATAAATACATAAATTAAAAAAATCGCATTATTTTGAACAATGTTTTTGCCCACGCACCGTGTGCACCTAATGGCATTTACGATATAAAAATATAGCTAGTACAACAAAATATCTCATTTTCCAAAAGCGCACTGCCGTCGTAACTTTATAACACAATATTTATTTATTATTTTATACAAAAACAATACAATTTATTTTACATCACTTTTATATCGTGTACTTCTGTTCTAAGGTGATGTAATTAGTTATAAACGTGGATTTTCGGCTGACAATTTGTACGTAAACTAAAAAAAAACAAAATTTTCATAACAAAAAATAAAATAATAAAATGTGGAACTGAAGACTTAACAAAAGGCACACCGTGGATTATTTAGAATAATTTATGAGGGTTTATGAGTGCGTACAGGTATTTTACATATTTTTTTCTGAAACTGTTCTATTTACAACATTAATGTTATCTGGTGAAAAATAAACGTCACTTATGGTGGCATTGAACTGAACTGAACTGAATTATAGATAACATATTATATTGTTCTAGTATGCTTATAAAATTATATAATAATTACATATTTTGAAATACGAGTATATGTTTAGTGCCTTTTACTTGCATGTTACTTAAAGTATTAAATATAAAATAAAAATATAAATACAGTTATAATATTAATTTGTTTTATACCAAAATTATTTATTTATTTATTTTGAAAGTACATAACAGCGATACAGGAAGACAATTCTCTAAAACTACATCTCGGTAAAATTTATATATTTTATTTTACAAACTGGTGGCGAATTTGAAGATAACCTAACCTTAAAATATACTTTTTAATGTTTTTTTTTATATTTACAGGTAATGTGGTTCTTCTCACTCGCAGTTTTAAGTGTCAGATCTCAAACGGATGAAGATTATTATGGACCACAGACGTTTCAGCAAAACGTGAGTGTTTTTCAACTAAGCTATTTAAGGCACCCAAATTATATAAAACAGCAACGTCGCGTTTCATAACGAAACATCTAGTGAACATCTTATGGTTGCACCGATATGAGCTGATGGTGATGGAAAGGGTCAGCGATAACTATCGCGCTTGAGTGCGACACGAACGCAATATCGTATATGTGTTTACTCTGTCAGGAATTATCGGACATATATTGTCTTCTAAATCTTTTATAAAAATAATTATGAACGTTCCTTCATTGTAAAATTCGTAGAACAAAAGTTTGAAGTGTACAAAAACCCCATAAATGAATGCCTTGCCATTAATGAATTGCTTTGGTTATTCGGCAGTTGTTCAGGCCCGCTGCGAAGCCCACGGCAGCGGCCCAGAGACGGTGGGAAGGCGCGCAGATCCAGGGCGAATGGAACCAGGAGCAGCAGGGATCTGGTGCCAGCGTGTGGGAGCAAAGCGCCGAGCAGACCGCCAACCAGTGGGGCGACCAGGGCGCCAGCCAGAGACAGTGGGAGCAGTCGCAGCAGCAGGCGCCGGCGCCCCAGTGGGCGCTCGACAGCCCCGACAAGAAAGTGAGGATCGTGCAGCACAGGCAGTCGCTGAGCCCCGGTAGGACATTCAGACACAATAGTCTATCTCTCACCACACCTCGAGCGAAATAACAACAAGGCTATCTGCGCGTGAAGTAGTGCCAAAGTCGTTGGCATCTCCCTAGTGTGTGTGAAAATAAATATTTATTTATTTTTGCTTATAAAAAACACACAGTTTAATCAATATTAAATTAAAAAAATAAGAAATAATTAGATAAAAAAACTAATTATGGTTTCCTTCATGTTTAAAAACAGTGGGTATGATGTTTTAAAACTAATTTATTGCAAAATGTAGGTATAGGCATGTTGGGTGTGTATTACGTGTAGGTGAATTAATTACACACTATACATAATCACACAAATCTTATTTTGGTTCCTAAAATACTAGACAAAATGAAATCGTACTACTTAAACGGAATTAACTCTGTCAAATTTGACAAATTAAATCCGTCATCGACATCCGTCCCTTGTAAAGTTTACTTTTAGACTCATGAACCGGTCGCTAACGTGCGCCTTGGCGGGTAGTTTTAAGTTTTGAATCCGTTTAATGTTTCGGGATTTATGGCACAATTTGTCTGATCCAACTTCCAACAAAACCGATAAATGGTAACGTCTGTAGGTTAGATTTCCACCTTAATTACTCAATATTTTCGGTCTTATCTACTTGACCCAACCGTTCGATAAATTGTTAATTGCGGAATATTTTCCTCTTTTTTTCTAATTTATAAAAAAAAATAGCAGGTGATTTAAAAAACAGCCATTTAAAAATATGGTTGTGTTTTTTATATTTTTTTCTTAATGCTTAAAGAAATTTTCTAAGAATAATACATTATCTTTAATGTAAATAAACTAGATTAGTCATATCTGTTGTGAATATCTCTCCTAACGCCTTTGACAACCTGTAAAATTCACATTTTTGTATCATTCAGGTATGTAGGCGCCTTAACTTATTTTTTAGTTTATTTTATTTGTATGAGAAATGCTTACAGCTATACATAATGACAGTTACCTAGAAATAGATAAATAACAACTTAAGCCGACTACAGGCATCTCCAATTTAACAGATACTTTTAACAGAACGAACTGGTTTCTAATTTATAGTGATAACATTGTATGAGTGCTATAATCTGTGAATATAATAGGGTGTGGAATGTAAGAGGTGGGTGTGAACTTACTGTTTATACAGTTTCTACAAAAATATTCAATCGGATAGCTGCTGACCAAACTAATGACATCGCTACTCCACAGATGGCAACTTCAGATATGAATACGCCGCCGACAATGGTCTGGCCGCCGGAGAGACCATCGCCCCGGACGGTTCCAGGGTCGGAGCATACCAGTACAAGGATCCAAGCGGCCAGGTTGTGACCCTCAAGTACAGAGCGGGGAAGAACGGGTTCCAGGTGAGGAGACGTCGAATGTCTTTAACCCGTACTTAAATTCATCAGCGCTGTGTGAACTGTTTGTAAGGTATTAGTCTAAATTGTGCTTTAGGTGGCGCTATCAATCATGAGACCTCAGGAAGCTCAGAATATCATGTCCGGGGACTGTTGTCACCAAATTACAGTAAGCTAAATCCTCGTGATAGCCTTGAACATTATAGGTTCACGATATGTTGAATCCCAAATTTAACCGACAACATATTCAATATTCGAGGCAACTGGAATTCGGCATGATCGTTCATTCTACCCATATTTATCAGGAAAAAATATTGTTAACAATCAAATTTTATAACACACAGATATTTTAGCGATCTTTTTACGGAAATGGGTAAAGTGATAAATGTATCTTGAACACAAGCTATGTCCCAAGACCAATCCCACAAACTTTAGGGGTGTTTAAGTTCCCTATTAAGAGTAAGAAATTATGTAACAAAATGCGAAAAATTTTCATCACCAAATTTATTATTTTTGCAATAAAATTGGTGTAAATCGATCTTATCAATCGATAAATCAATATTATCTGTCGACCAATAGCATCCCTCGTACAACCGCAGTGAAGGGGTAAGGAGTTACCCCTTCTTCTTAGACCGACCTCTGTTCGACCAGTGATATCTGACAGCAATCATTTAGCTCCACCCTAATAGGGCGTTTCGAACAACGCGGCAGGTCATTAGCCTCGATCTTGACTGACCGCGGCCCAGTGACCCAGTGACGTAGTTATCCGAGGGAGGAGCCATTGATAAATATTTGTTTTACACGATTTAGAATAGAAACTTTAACGTTGTATTTCTTTGAAAGTATTATCAATTTTTATATAGTTTCTTAACAAATAACGTTAGAAATCGAAGGACCAATTCGCTGTTTTTTTTAACGGGAATGGTCTTGGGACCTCCTGTATATATTGTATAGACTATACCGAAATCCTGGAGGTTACTGAGAGAAGGTTCCTAAGATACCTTTATCTCCGTAGGTATGGATAGTATCCTGAAGTATTTCCCCATCAGCATTTGTTTTAGGGAAGGCGACAAGTCCATACAAGTTATTCGCGGATTCATCGAGAATCCCGTAATACTCGGAGAGATTGGTTACTTTGTCCCGGACCGTTTGACTAGATAGCGAAAGCACACGCTATTTAGGCGATTATAGTATAGTTTAATTAGGAGAGCAGTCGAATTATTCAATGCCGTTTGCGCGGAGATTGATATCTTTGTCTGTTAGCCCAACAGGAATTATTTATTTGTTATTGTTTGCCTGGAGGCATTATTTCAATTTTTAACTTTGTATTTTTCCTCATTAGTTCTGGTTATGTTTTGATTTTTAATGTTTTTTTTTACTTTAAGTAGTTTAACTGTTTTTTACTTGTATTGAAGAAACATGGGAAAATCAATTTAATAAATAAATAAATCTTAGTGTATTTTAAATATTCGTTTTTAATTACTACTTTCATAGATTCTGGAAGGAAACCATTTACCAAAGGCACCAGAACCTCTACCGGTACCACAACAACAAGGTTTGTCAAACTATTGTTATCTATTTTTGTTACAGTGAGCTTGTCATTTGAATAGCATATCTAAGTAACTAATATTTTGAAATATTGAGGATCTTCTGGTGTAGCGAGATATATGACAATATTATATTTTAAATAATATATAATATAATGTCCTTAGAACATTCCCTATTTAAATCCAGCTGATCGACCTGCGTTTTCTAACAAGATTCGTTAAGTCGACATATCAAATTATATCACGGTATGCGATAAAAAAAAAAATGTAAACTTAACCTGATAATATTAAATCTAGTTATTATAAAAATATTAAAATATTAAACAAATCTAATATTTTTATATTGGAAAGGCCGCCAGCCGCTCTTACGGCCCCGTCCTAATTGATCCGGCGTCCATAAGTACACGCCCCTTAGGGACGGAGCAAGTTAAATGTGAATGCGTCACACTAACCTACTAACCTAGTCCACCCGAGGGAGGAGTAAAGTAGTATAGCAGGTTTAACATTAGCATATTATCGGAATAGAAACGATAACTTTGTTTTTCTTGGAAAACGATGATTTTTTTTATATATACAAAATCTATGTGAAATCAACTGGCTCAGTTATCGATAATGGTTTTGGCACACCCTGTATAGTATTTTATTATGTTAGGGAGCGAGCGCTTTATCTTAGCAGCGTCATACAGTCATATCAAAATATGTAAAAAACATATGCTGAATTATATTTTCTATTAATTGGCAATATTTATTTATTTATTTAAGAAAGCAATATTTATTTAGGAAAGCATTTTACTTTAGTCTTAAGTTTTTTTTTGCTTCTTCAGCACCGACGCCCCAATGGAGCGGCTGGCCCAACCAACAGCAGCAATCCTGGAATTCGAACTGGAACCAGGCCAAGAGAGACGAAAGGACACAGTGGAATACCCAGGGTCAGGCCCAAGAAGGCCAAGCCGAGGGTTTGGGGCCGAAACAGGGATGGGGCAGCGCTGCGCAGGTTGGAAATATTTTCACGTAACTGCTAGGGGCGAAATGGCCCCTAATGATGAGCATTTGATCGTACCGTTTTTGGGTAGATTTCATTAGGAAAACTACCCATTGCAATGGGTACCATGTACCATGACTTCCGGATAATTTCGACATATTTTCGCGTTTCACATCCCATCATCTATATCACTTTCTTGCGGACATGATAACTGCCGTAATTCTACACGAATCACTTGTGGAACATAGAAGCATCAGATCATATTTATTTATTTATTGTACATAATTAATTTGACAAAAAAATAGAAATGTAGTAGTAGAAATCACAGTTACAAATGAATATTATAAATGCACCGGGAGCGATTAGCACTGCTACATTTTGTACCCTGCCTTCTTTACTAGACTATGTCTGTACTAAGGAAGGCAGTGTTATATTGTGCTACAACTGAGAATGTCTAACCGTCAATGCACCTATAGAGAAAATGTATATTTGTAGAATGTTTATTTTCAGACAAATGTGTCTATATTTATAGTTGGATTAAAATAAAAATAAAATACCTTATGAGTATACTTATAGAGCTCATGCTTACGTAGCAAGCAAAAAAAAAAATGCATATTTGAGAAAATTTATACTATATACATACATACAATATTAATATTTTCATTTTTATATATTTTTTTTCCATGATCATTGCTATTATATTTGAACGATTTCACTATACTAGAACGAATTGTCACGGGGCTGTTCTTCGGCGTGATTGAAGCAAGTCAGCGTGATTCGCGTGGTGTGTTTCACTATCGATATGCTATATGTTTTTCAAGATACGAACGCTTTTCCAAATTTGTCATTAAATCATCTTAATAGGATTGTAACTATTTAGCAGGCGTTTGGAAAACATTTTTTTTTCATTTTTGGCATATTTGCAAGACCCATATAGAATAAAAAAACTTTTTTCTCTTAAGCCTGCTTTGGTGGTCAAAAATTTCGTTTTACAAAATGTATTTAGCTTGCAGAGTCTGTATATTGGTTTAGGTCAAATCTTGCAAACTGAATTAGAGCCGCTTCCTCTCATCTTACGGAGTTGAAATTTGAGATTTCGGTTCAGTTCCGATAGAGTATGTTGGTGTCAATGATTGCGTCTCATCTCATCATTGGATGTGTTTGCAGATCAGAAATCCTGAGTTAATAGCGTGGAGAGTCCTTAAAGCGTATCAAATAAAATGCTACTCTTTTCCAGGAGAATGACGGCAGACAAGGTCAACCCCAACAGCCCCAGCAGCAGTGGAACTACCAGCAGCCGGAGCAGGGCCTGGACAAGCCACAAGCCGGCGAAGATGGCGACAATGGAGAGGTAGGAATTTTATCAGATTAGGAGTACCAGATCGCACTTTTTTCAGTTCCAATAGCAGCGCTGTCAAATAGATGCAATTCAAAAATGACGCACCCTAGTTTCATACTAAAAAAATTTGATTTTATTATTAAATATCTATATTTTCCAACCAGCTTTCGATGTGAGTAAATGGTAACATTATTCTTTTTTTTTCCCAAACGTTTTTTTAAGATTATTTATTATTTTACCCAGAATATTACCTATATGTTTAATTTCACCCAACCGCACCTTGAGGTGGGAGTTTCCTAAATGGACTTTTATGTGTGTCAATGGTTCTACGTGACTTGTTCTTTACTTAGACATCCTGATTCTGCACTATAGGGATAAGGTTAGAAGCAGGTAGTTCCGTCACGATTCTGCTTATAAAGTCATTTCATCCGCTCTCAGGCTACGTAGGAATACCGCAATTCCGACGGCGTGGCGCGTCGCAGCCCCCCCCCCCCCTCCCCCGCCTTTAATATCGCGACTACCCGCTGAATTCCTAGCGCGCCCCGACGCCTTGAGGCGCCTCGACATTCCTGCCCTCGCTTTGTCGAGTTGCTCTTATTTCGATGACGTATTTTATATGGTTTTACGGCCGCCTTTAGTGGTATTGAGTTGAACGTAATTTTACACTAAAAAATAAATTTATATTAATGAAAATGCTTCTCGTTGCACCCAGTTTATTTATGATTGTAAAGAGATAGAGGGACCAAAATATTTGTGAAAATAACTTGTTAAAATGACCTATATAAAAAATTTAAAAAAAACGGACAATCACCGGAGCAAATAGTTTTGTATCAGACAGTTTAGGTGCTTTGGCACAATAATGATAAGAAAAATAAAAAAAATACATGCACATACTTTTATATATATATCCAGTAGTATATATATCGGTCACACTAAATTTATTTAAAACAAACTATATTTAAGTTATTTGTTGTCGCAAAAAATAATTTTCTCCGTTAAGCTAAAGCCCTTTTTAGTACAATAATCATTATATTATAATTCATATGCCCATACGCGTGATGTATCTACCCATAACCTTCTTATTATTGATTATTTCAATTTTTAATGCAGTCTTCACTGATGATCACACAATTCTTCAGTTTATGTAAAACACGTAATACCCTATTAATCAGGTGTATAAATAATAACAAATATATTGTTGTTTCTCGTCCTGTAGTACCGTGAGGAGCGCGATGGTCCCCAAAGTCCCCTGATTGGCTCGTGGGAGGGTTCCAGAGCCCAGCGCGACGAGGACATCAGGAGCCAGGGCCCGCATTCTTTCGGCGAGGGCTACGCGTTCGACTTCAAGGGCTAGGCGAGCTGGATGACGGACCAAATACAAGATGGAGGCTCATTTGAATGACATTCAAAATGGCGGACATTTCCCTTAACGTGTAAATTGGTTAGTTTAATTAAAAGGGTTATTCAAAATAATGTTATTGTTTATTGAACATGCTTATTGCCATTAACTCTTATATGTAACAATATTTGTGAATTCGCCATTTTTATGATAAATAACCAATAATATTTAAATAAATTCGAAATATTGGTTTATGCCGAAGTCTATGTATTTATATATTATGAGACTTTTAAAATATGTAGATTGTAATTATTTAGTTATTATTTTACCTATTGATTGAATAAAAAAATATTTTAAAATCATCTCATAGTGTTTTATTATTTTTTTTTTAAATAATTGCTATGACCTAGGTCATATACAATTATTTTGGGCCCTACTCAACTAGGCCGAATATGCCTGTACTAGAGTCAGGGGAGATGGTGGTAATGAAGCGTTAAAAATCGTATGACCATGTGCGGATTCGAACCTGCGACCTTTGGGCCAATAGCCGAACGCCTTAACCACTAGACTACCACGATTTCAATAACCCATTGTTGCAATAACCTCAATATTGGGTTAATATTTTTTTGTAACTATTAATATTTCAATATTTGACAGCTATTGGTATTGCTAGGTAATATTGGTGGGTTTGGAAGCTAGTCTACGTTGAAATACAGATTTATGATCAGACAAGGGAGTAAAAATCTCTCATTGATTAAGTAAGAAAAGAATGGAATTTTATATTCAGAACATGGTCCTCAGAATACGAGAACACTAAGGCCTCGGACGGGATTTCAATCAAGAGATAGGACCACCCGGGATGACCTGGAGCGGAAGCCAGAATATGGGAAGAGAATGGGTGTCGGTACTTAACGTAGATGATCGAATCTTTTAGCACTAAATAACAAACGATGAACGGATGCTTTGTTGAACTGTTTAGGTTATAATAGCATATTATAACCTGGTCACAGTGGACCAGGGAGGACACACAACTTGCAGGTTTCTAACACTTTCGAACTTCACTCAGTCAGTCAGTATCGGCAATTTCTCAATACAAAACTCGACGAGGTATCAGGAACGTAAGAAATGGAAGAGGTGTTTGTAAAAGCCCGAGGATTTTATTTTGTTGGCCTTAAGAAAAATAACTGAAATCTTTAGTAAAAGAAAAATAAGATTTCGTGAAATAAAGAACATGTATGACTTGAAGATTTTATAATATTGTAATTTTAATGGCGTCAATATGATAGGTTACATGTCTCAAAGTAAACGGTTTAAGTAACTAAGCAAACCTAACCTTAAGTTAGTAAACCTAAGCATTAGATATGCATGAGCATTTTATTTTTTATTTCGGCAATAAGCTAAGTTAAGCTTCTCAGCTGTAGGCAGCTGAGAAGTAATATTTGCGAATGCCAAAAAATGCAAAACCGTATTCACCTTAATTAGTTATTTTTGTTTGTTATGACTTCCTAAACTAACTACTTTATTTATGGTGGGTAGGTAAGTATGGTACTATGTTTGAACTGTTTATTTTTTATTACGGTATTATAACAAGTTCAAAGTTAAACAAACAGACGTGATATTTAAAATTATTGCTCGCTTTTGAAGTTGATAAAAGCGATTTGAAATGCGAATAACTTAATTACTTAAATTTAGAAACTCATTTGAAGCTATCAACAGCAAATATTATTTTGGAGATAGGAAAATATTTGTGTTATAACTAAAACTAAAGCTAATGCTTAGTAGGATACGAGATTTTTAAATGACTGTGTGGGTAAGGGATACAATATGACCACAGGGCTTTTGAAACTACTGTAGGTAAGTAGTTGTTTTGATTGACACGTCAACTTTTCCTGGGCAAACTTTCCGATAGGCCAGTGGAGGGGTTGCACAACAAACGTTCCTTCAGGAACGGGTTAAGTGTGAGTATTCCACTTCTCCCGAGTTTGCAATTTATGCCAACACTCGAGGTGTCGTCAGCTTTGCCAAAACGACTGGACCAAGCGATCTAGAAGAGGTTCATATGCTACGTGTCGGCTGCTGGTAAAAGCTTTAGAGAAGGCATATTCAGAAAATGGGAGAGGGTTAAAGCTTGAGAATCTGAACTTAGTGGTCGAGAATTCAGTACTGCTTCTATTTGAGTCAAAACGGTAGTCAATACTCACAAACTACTCACCTTAAATATAGTTTGACACTCCGTATATGAGATTCCCACAGGCATATATTCCCATAGGATTATAGTACACCATTCGATGCGTATTTCGGCGAGCTTTGTAGCGAGGGTCACGTTTGTAGGTTAAGTAAATTGTAAAAATAAAATGTTTATTCGTGTGTATAAAAAAAACAATAAAGTATAATACTAAGAAATACCCTAATATTTAGCAGGTAATTAGTGGTGATAATTCCAAACGAAACGGGCTTATAAAAAATATCGCCAGATATTACTAATGTTATTAAACTGGCTAAAAAAAATGCAATATATCCAAAAATCATTACTTAAATAAAATTAATGTAATCACACATTCATACACACATAGCTTCAAATCATTTAATCTCTTGTATAAATTCAAGTCCACAGTGGGCCTCTAGGCAAATTTTCAGTTGCAAATTTTGTTTATTATGATTTTTTTCGTCTTTTCATGTTAGTTTATGAAATGTCATCTGAGGATCTATGTTCTACAACTGATGACATCACCTTAGAATAGCAGTATACGGTATAAAAGTGATGTAAAATTAAATGTATTGTTTATATAAAAAAATAATAAATAAATGAATAAAAATGTGGGAAATAATGAATTCCTATATATCTAGGAAACAGCGTAAATTGTTTAATAACTGTTATATTGGAACAAACTATCTGGATGCTATGCCGGACAAATTAGTAGATTCTTGGCTTGTACATTTCGATGCGATGCTTAGTGGCTTGCGTAAATTCCCTTTTTGCTTCGGCCGGTGAGCGGTCCAACTTATGACAAAGAGATTTAATATTATCGAGTAAAATTTACATTTTTTCTCTAGGAAACCACGATGAATGAGGTTAAAACAAATCATGTTTGAAATTGCAGGGCCAATGAGATGGTTTTTTTTTATCGGTAATGGTCCTGGAACACGGTGTATAAAAAATACTCGAGTAAATACAAAACTATATTATTATGTTCCCATACCAAAGGTATTTTGATCGTAATTAAGTGCGCCGTCAAGTTCCGGACGGAATGGTGCAGACGGAAAATAAGGAAAGAAATATGCCGCTAAAGCATATCGGCGTAATATTCATATTTTCCGGTCGGAATTCTGCCGGCAGAAGATGAATAATCATAATTGAATGAGAAATTGGAAGGAGATCCGGAAAATAGGTTATGTCGCCGCCATCTTGGAAATGGCGGCCGCGTCCATTGTGCGCAAAATTAATATCGACAGGCGGATTTACAATAATTGAGGTTTGACTGCTATGCTAATGGCGACATTCGGTACGTGTGCTCTTGAACCACAAACAAACGCCGAGAAAAAATCCTGTGAAATATGGTTATGTTATGTTAGGTTATCTTCTTGGGTGCGATGGTTCTAATTTCTTCTGGCTTGAGGAGATGATTGCCTAGTACCTTTTGTACATGAGGGGCCCACATTCTCCCAGTAGGTGTAACGGGGTTTCTGGTTGGCATAGTAGTGGCCTGTTAAAGCTCTGCTTAAGATCCTTAGTCGGTTTCGGCTTAACTTCAATAGTTCCGAGAGTCTTTTTTGCGAGAATCCTACTATGAGTTCTTTGGTTTGCTTTTTTTAGCCCAAATGTTTAGCAGTATGGTACAAATATGGTTGGAACACGTCATAATGAGCAATTAATGATATTTTAGTTCAATTCAAATCAAGTCAAAACTACCAAGATATTATTATAACATAAAATAAATATCCTATAAAACGACTTTTATTTCTTTTACCTTGTTTATTTAACGATAATTCTTTGATATCATTATAATATGTTTATCTACCTTAATTTCATTAGTTCTTAGCGAATAAAAATAAAATTTAATTTATTGGAAATTGGCCTAACCTAGTACGGACAATGCGCAGTTAGGTATAGATGAATTATTTTGGAATATTCAAAATAAATAAATAATTGAATGAAATGGGTTTTGGTTCAACATTACGCAGTCCGTCTATACGAAGCAGTGGGCGATAGTAACCAAACTATCCAGAGGGCATTTGAAGCATGTTTAAGATAAAGTCAATAGTAAACCTGCCGATTAGGATCTTTGATTATTTTATTGGTTTTTAACGATACTTTTGTCAATTCATTTTTCGTAGACTATACACTCCTGTAGTGACAGCTGAATGTTTTGTTGGTCTTATAGTTTGTTTAAGGTTTCAAGACCCGTACAAATAACTTTAATTATAATCAGAGTAGTCGGCTACCTTTACTAAAGCTTTTGGTAGGCTTAACCATAAACACACAAACAAAGTAAGCGCTACAAAAACAAAATGGTGGAATAGGCGAGAAGATCGAGGTGTGTCTGCGACTCTACCACCGATTGTTGGTTGACGTAACAAATCAGTATTGTACACAACTTTTCATTTGAATGCTTCATCTACGAGATTGTTTGGTACAGGATACAAGAAAGTTTTGTTGCGCGAACCATTTATCAATCTACAGAAATTGGATTGTACAGCCTAACAAATTCGGTTGGGCCTACTAAAATTCAGTAACCACAGCAAATTGTGATTCTACTGAACTATTCGGTTAACTAAGACCTCGATATTTATCGTATCGACCTTATGGGGTTTTGAAAGTATAAATCTGTCTTTATCGTAGATCAACTACAAATATTTACATAGATAATAAACATTCAATGATATGAAATTTGACTTATATCCATGATTATAAAAATATTGCGCGCATAAAAGTATTTTGACAGTTTCAACGTAATAATCGTGCGTACAAAAAAAAAAAACAGTAAAAAAAATAATAATAAAGATTACTTTATTGTAAAACAAGCTTTCAGTTAAGTGCTCGAATGCGTATATAAAATGTCGTGTCTGTGCTGTTGACCGTTGAGGAGTTCCTTCATCTGGAGCCATTCCCGGCTACAGAATCAGGTAATGCTCACCATAAAAATGCATTGTCATAGGAACTCAAGCAACAAGTCGAATTTCAACTCCGTAGGATTAAAGTAAGTGGCTTGCAAAATTTGACCTAAGCCGCCATGCAAACATTGCAAGCTAAATAAAAGCATAACAAAAAAATATGGAAATATTAGCTTTTAGCATTATATTTATGAGCAGTATTACACTAAAATTAATCTTTTTACTTACAAACTCTTAATTGAATTATAATTTAAAACTGATAATAATGCACCTCTGCAGTTATCATTTAATGTCAACTGCTTCCATAAATTGTTTAGTAGTAGTAAATTATTTAAACTGACGTCTTACAGCTAGGCCCTACCGCCCAGACTACTCGCGCCTGTGGTACCAACTTGTGATGTGTTGCTTCATTTCCTATCTCCACTTACTTGTGCCTGCGGCACTTGTAACCCATTCGATGTGCGCTTTGGAGGCCACAGTGGGTTTTTTGAGGTCTGACTGAATTACAATAAAATATACAACGATTTTTTTTTTGTAAATTTTGACACGCGGCAGTAATTGAAAATAATATCTCGATTTATAATAATTAGAATGTTTCTATTAGCGCAGACAGATGAGATTGTATTAATTTTAACTGGCCATTAATAAATAATACGTTCCAACAGCTCAAAAACATACTAAAAAAATATTGACACTAACTAACATTCGACCAGCCTCCGTTGTGACCTAAATGGTTGTTTGTTTTTTTGGTTGTTTTTGAAGTGATACTTCTTTGCGCCTGTTGTACTCATTGGGATGGGATGTTGGTCGAGAAACCGCGTCACGCGTTAGGAGTAAAATCCGTAGAGTGCCTTTTTATACGTTTTCAATTATATATCCTGTGGGTGTGTGCGAACGCCCAAAGAAGTTTAACTTCCACCGTCTGGTCTGGAGAAGTCCCAATTTTTTTCAAGAGCATTAATCTACACACGAAAAAAATGTTAGACCCAAATAACGATCTTTTAAAACATATGGATACGGCAACTGAGGGTGAAAAACCCACCACGCTCAAGTACACCACTTCGCGTCGAGCATGGCCTATCCACCTGTCCAGCATGGCGGAGTGGGAATCTAGCGGTGCCGGGTTTTCACAAGGACGATTTGTATCTGTATGTTTTAAAAGATCGTTGGACCGAAATCAACAAATCGTTCAGCAACAGGCGCTGGTGTTTCCTTCCTTCCGCCCAAGTCTCGAAGCATTTCCTCGCCGGCGAGATTTTGCTTGAAATTAAAAAGTGGTTATGTCAACACGACTAAGGCCGACGTCGGAAAATGGATTTTCGCAATATTCTCAGTCGTGATTGCTTCGGAATAATTATATTTCGGTTGCGGGGCTGAAGGACGCGGTGACTGGAAAAAGCAGGGGTCGCGAACATTTAATCCGATGTTAAAAAATAATCAAAAAATTGGTATCCAAAACGTAGGTGAAATAAAGAAATTCTTATAATATATATTTATAGATATTGTAATGGACCAAACTGCGTGGGCGCGTGGGATATAAGTAATAACTTGAGACTTTGTTATAAGATGTATTACTTAATCCACTGTCTACATAAATACTCCGATACACGATATAATGTTACGACTCCATTATGCGAGAACGCGTACCGGCGTGACGACGGCAGACGAGAGTAGGTATATGCGACGCGACGAACTCAGGTGAAAAGGTCATGCACTAGCGGGCGACCTCCATTCTTATATACTGCCATTTTCGTCGGAGGGGAAACCCTCTACCTCAGCCCTGGCGCATTCGGTCGGCATCACTCTCGGTCGACGGACTTTGTTCCTGGCACCTGATGCTGTCGTCAGCGGAAACCTGGCGCGGTCGTCACGTGGACTCATGATCATTACAATATAATTGAAATATTGGTAGGTACGATGATGCTGACGATGTTGTCTCACGCGAGCAAACAGCGTCAATTCCGTTACGTGAAGGTAGTCGTGGTTGCAAGATGTACGGAAAATATAGATTATACAAATGCCTTAGTGTATTCGACGTACGATTTGAGTGTTATGTATCATTTCTACTAAGGTATAGTCTGAAAAATCTGAAATGTTAAGTAACTTTAAATGGGATTTCTTTCTATGGATTTCTCCTAAATCTCATATGATTTTTGTAGGCACACGTAAAAAACCCCTATTTAATTTTATAAATAATTATTTATTATTTATTTATTATTTATATTATTTATAAAGTATTTATAAATAATACAAAATGTTGGCCACCGCTCACTGTCGCTTAATGGAGCGCGGAAAATTAACGAGAATATTACTAGAGAGAGGGACAGGGCGAGATGTGCTTTGAAGTGGAGGCGAGACGGAAGATTTCTTTGCGTACACTCCTAGAGTATATATCTTTTGATATATTATATCAAAAGATGTTTTAATTGCATCTTCAGTGCAAAACAGCTTTCAAAGTAGATATATATTCACCAGACTGCTAAACATCTGGGCTAGAAAAGCAAGCCAAAGAACTCATAGTAGGATTGTCGCAAAAAAGACTCTCCGAGCTATTAAAGTTATGCCGGAACCAACTAAGGATCTTAACCAGGACCTTAACAGGCCATTGCAAGCTGAAAAAAAAAACTGGACAAATCGACCGACGACAGGTGAAGACTTTGCCAAGAGAGCCCAGATACCCCTATACACCTACCGGGGGAATGTGGGCCCCTCATTCACAAAAGGTACCAGCTTCTAGGCAACCATTTCCTCAAGCCAGAATAGATTAGAACCATCGCACCCAAAAAGATACTTAACTTTATCTACAGTACGTCACTAGAGGGCGAACTATAAGTGGATTTAGAAGTACAATAGTTCTGCAAAGGACGTGGTCCACAGGGGGGTAAACAAACCCCCATATCCGCTAACATACACAACATAACATAAAGTATATATTCAATATCCCCTTACGAATTTGTAAATACTCAAAAATTTGCCTACAATACACTTATTTTCATATAATATTTATTGGGATAATTTTAAATTTTAATATTCTTTCATCGAAAGGTTGTAAACTTAGTGTGTGATCGTTAACATAAAAATGACAAATCGGTAAATATTTGATTGATTTACTATAGATCAGAAAAAGTTGACACCACACTTTTTTGACAGCTGTTTCCGGTTTAAGGTCACCCGACTCCATTTAAATGTGATCACGATAGCCTACAAAATTTGGTTTTAGTTTTGTACGAAGCCAGGTGAAAATAAATTAATTCTAAAATCAGTGTAATCAGTGAATAGTTAGTTCTAAAAAAAATAAATTAGATGTGAAACTTTTCCCTATGATATGCGTTCATTCGTGGCCGCAATTTTGACTTCCATTGAAACGGTAAGTGTCATACCACAGGGCTGTTTACTTGGACCGCCGCGTGCCGACATGTATGCCGGCGGGAAATAGCGCTGAGCGCAAACAGCACGAAGTTTATAAAACAAATAAGACGCGTCACTTCTGATACTTTATAGAAAACAAACGGGGGTAGGCAGCGAAAGCAATCTATGAACAATCTTAGGTGGGGAACAGTCCCATATATTAAAGGAATATTCAATTTCCAAAAGCCTAGCTAGATTTAAAAAAAGGAGAATCCTGTAGACCTAACTTTAAAGATCTTGATCTTCTTATACGGTATATTTGTTCAGAAAACTCTCTGCGAGTTCTTTAACAATAAAGAGTATGCTTTGAAACATGGGATTGTTCACAGACACAAAGATAGGCCTGTTCAATCAGTTCGAGTTTGAAATGCTACATTTTAAAAAAGCAATTTATACCTTGGTCTACATTTTTATAATCACCTACCGCCAAGTCTTAAGGAAATCGTTATAATTAAAACATTTAGAAAAAAAGTGAAAAAATATTTGTTAGAAAAATCGTTATCATTGGCACAGAAAATTCCAGACACTGGTTTTGTCCTTAGAACATTTAGTCATTTTAGGTAGGTCATTAGGAAAGCTACCTATTGCAATGGGTACCATGTCATGACTTTGGGACAATTTCGACATATCTTCGCTTTTCACATCCCCCTATCCATATCACTTTCTTGTGGACACGATAACTGCCGTAATTCTACACCAATCACTTTCAAATTGAGACATAAAATTTAAGGGCACAAAATCTCGGTCAAGTTTGTTAATGGTCAAAATAAGACCCGAGGTCCGGAAATGGGGGGTTTTTTCAAAAAAGAGAAATTTTGCGATAACTTTCTTAGTATATAAGATATCGAATTCATTTAAATTGTATATTATTCCTTAGATAAGGACCTAAAACTAATGTTAAAAACTTTTTCAGTAGCACCAACCATTGGTCCTAGGGGTGGGAAATAATGATTTTTCAAAATTCAAAAAATCATACCTCCCTTAATATGTACAGGATGAAATCAGATCAAATCAAAGCCTATAATTTCCCTACAATTTTTGTTTGAAATTATTTTTGATATGAGCAATGGGTACGGCGGGTTGGGGTGCGCAATGTTCGTACAATTGGAATCTTACTTTGATCCGGGGAAATCTACCTCCGCCTACCGGCGTGCCACATAGTGGTCGCTTACCTACCTTCAAAGCAAACTCAATCTATTTAGCCAACGTACTCCTTAATGGTGAAAACGGTTCCTTTCTTATCGCTAACCTGGTGATAGCGGTTATTGTACAAAAATATTTCAGCTTTCGTGGGGTTGCGTACGAGGTGCAATAATCAAATTTCGCTAATAAGATTACCCTTCAAATTTACCTACTCAAAATCGTGTGATTTTTTCATAATGTCACGGTAAGATACATCCGAATTGGTTTATATTTTGCTCAAATAATTTCAAAACGCCTCGTTTCTTTCATCGTCGTTTTTACTGTCGCCTTTCTCACGGAAAGTATCCACACATACTGTGATTTCTTCAGTTCCCCTTCATCGGGAGATTCGCTCCTAACTACCTGACAATATCCAAAGTATGTGTTTATGAATCGAACGCAAAGAAATGTTTATATTTTCCGAAAAACAAAGAACGCCGCGACATGACGATATATTTAATATTTGGTCGATTGTGAATTTGGCACAATAATAAAAAGACAATAGGGTGGCGGAACGTTCAAATCTCATCGTTTTGTTGTATGGACTATTCCACGGGATGCCGTTATTTAATCCCTTAATAAGGGATTGTTAATCCCTTAATAAGCGATCCCTTAATAATTGGGATAAGAATTGTTTTATTCAATTTGCAACTCTTATAAAATAGGGGTTTTAGCACATACCTACAAACCGACGATGGGAAGGGATAAATACAAAATAAGCACGGAATTTTGACAGCAGAACGACAAGAAAATTTGACTGCTTTTTTTTTATTAAACGATGTCTTTCACTTTAAATTTCAAGTTTAAGGCTTTATGTAGTATTTCATAACGCACAGTTCGATCTTTGAACCAAACTTGCACCATACGTATAACTTCATTTGTGAGAATTTTAAATAAAAAATATGTCACTTTTATTTAAAAACCCGTATAGTTGGTTTTACATTGAAATATTTATATGTTATGAAAATATTTTTTATATTTGCCTATTTTAAAAAGTTATCTTGACGGTAGGTGCTAAAGCATATATAAAATGCACTGAATACATGGTCATTTTTTCATACACACGCTGTGGTGTTGTAACTCACTTATTTATAGATATAATATATTGTCTAAAAGTTAAGAGCTTCGATGAGTTGTTATTTTTTTCAAAACTTATGGTGCTAGAAGACTAAAATTGCAGAGTATACTTTATTTCATAAAGACGCAAACTCAATTAAGCGGTTTTACTTCAATATTTTGAGATGTATTATTTTGTACCTAAAAAATAAAATATTGTTTCTGTTTTTCATAATTAACCAATTACAGCACAGAATGATGATGGAATGAGAGTCGACCACGCGCAAGAAGAGCGCTTTCGGGAAGAGGCCCCTTGACAGGCCCAGTCACAATTGTGAGGAATGACAGTTATTCCGTCAGCGTTAGTAACTTTGGTCAACAATTCTGTGTATCGTTTTGAATATCATCAGCAACAAACCAGGCGGAGCTTCAAATAATGTGGTAAAACCAATTGAAATAGTCAGAACATTGACGTGCACCTGCAGAGAAACTGTGTCATACTGATGAAGAATTGAGTTGGGACATGGGGCAGTTCGAATTGGAGTCATGCGTGGTGGTGAAGCGTCTGGTAAAAGGGGAGATCAGCGGAAATGGTTAAACCAATTAGGAGGGCGAAGATAAACAAAGACCAAGTAATGGGAGTAAGGAGGTTATGTCAACATTCGAAGCGTCTGGGAGAGAACCTCCCAGAACTAGTATCGAGGTGAGTGTGAGTTTTACCGTGTAGTTTTTAGGATTCCCTTACCAAACGAACCTGGGTGGGACGGATGTGCACTATACGGGAAACGAGGAGCAGGAACACCCGCCTCCGAACGAGATAGAACGAACGATTGGGTAGAATGGAAGAACGAGAAAGAACTGACTGTTACTAATCTTCGCAATGTAAAATCTAACAACCAGCCTTATCTAACAACCCGAACGAATAATAAAAAAAACCAAATCTCCAAAAGATGTTTTGCGATCAACGATGAGAAATGAAAATCTGTATATAATATAAAAGGTTTAATCGTAACAATTGCCTTCATCAGCATTTAAATGGTTTACGTATTTCGAAAATTGTTTTCATACGATTGTGCGTCCGACGCCGGGCAAAGAAACAAAACGTTCGAGCAACCCATAGACAATCGGTCGCGTAACGTCGCGGCGTGCACACGCGTAGCGAACAACTAATATAACAGTCGACCGCCATTGACAAGCCTCCGTCCATCCCGTGATGCATCATCGCCGAGCCTGCCTCGATTAGGACCACTTCGCGATCTGCCGGAGCGACCGGGACGAGGAGATGAGCTGGATTCTGCTGATGGCCGCGAGCGCTCTGCTCGGCAGCCGCGGGTCTGCGGAGGAGCCAGGTGCGTTGATTTAAAATTACGTACATTGTTAATTTGTTGGGACCCAGCACTGATCCCTGAGCAACGCCCGCTTTAAAAGCTATTGAAATGATTTTGTGCGCGAATGATTGTGATAATAAATACAAGCTAAACATAACCTAAACATGAATAAATAAAAATCTATGAAATATAATTTCACAATAAATATAAAACTAAGAAATAATACAAAAAACTTCTAATTGTTAGTAAACAATAAAATAAACTGATCCACCAAACCTTTGAACCCGACGCAAGTTTTTAATAAAACTGGTATCGGCAGCATAATTTTCCGTTTTACTTAAACTAAATATTAAAATAAAATACAAATATCCATTAGTAATTTATAAAAAAAAAATATAAAATCGAGTACCTAGGTATCAGTCATGTTGGCCGATTTGTTAAGGTCTGTTACCTTTCTAAATAGGCAATTCTAAGAAAGATTATTTATTAGGTGCTACAGTGTAAGTATAGATTATTTTCTATTAAATTACTTGTCGGAAATAAAACTTAGCTACCTAGTTGTATTATTTTTTAAATATTAGCTGTCAATTAATTTATTATTTTTGATACTTAATTTTGAACTTAATTTATATGTATTTTTCTCACCTCACACTCTAAATAACAAAACGAAATCGTTTAATGAATAATGAAAATATATTAAAATAATATATAGGCATATAGAATTGAGAATCTCTTTATAAATAAAAGATTAAAAATTAATGAAATATTTATGTATCATATTATAAATAAATTAAAGAAATGTTTTTAGAAACAAAATTCAAGAGAAATATAGTAAAATAGGCATTCCGTTGCGTATATTCTCAAAAAAAAAAACATGATTTTAGATACCAATATGCTCTGGGCCGCCCACGAATCAATTGTTAAAAAAAAAAACATTATGAAGTGTACATTGAAGTGCAGTGCACATTGTGAAGTGTAGCTATGTTTTGACAACACGCCGGGCGGCCATCGCTGTCGGATATTAAATATAAACAATTCGCGATGCCAAGGCGATGTTGTGATATTCGACTAAAATTTCTATCCGTCCGACCGCGAATTATTTACCAAACCTGGCCGTCATTATTTAGGCGAGCGCTTTCGACAGGTTTATAGGGGGGTAGATTTATTTAATAATCTCCCCAATAATATAAAAACATTACAAAGATATCACAGCTTTAAGTCTGCTTTGAAAAACTATCTGATTGAAAAAACTTTGTACAGTCTTGACCTTAATTGAATTATATTTATTTTTTATTGCAGTTACTGTTTTTTTATTGTTTTTCTATAAATTTTATAATATTATTGTACTATTTAGTTTATACAAGATTTACGCTCTTTAACTTGCTATCTCTTTGCATGTGTTTGAATAACTGTGTGTAAAGTGTAGGTATGCTAGCCTTAATTACTATATTTGTTGTTTGTATCTTGTTATTGTTATATTGTTCTATTTCTTTTATTGTTTTATTGTTTTATGCTACTCATTTCTGTCTGTCATACACAACTGCAAAGTTGTTTTTTTGAAATAAATATACTGAAATACTGAAGAAAACTCGCATTTTATGCACACATTTCTAGGGGCTGGGATCACTTTTTATTCAGATTTTTTTGACACGCTGGTTACTATATTTTTGACATCTTCGTAGTTATTTCCATAAACAATATTAGTCCGATAAACGAAGGGTTCAACCCATACACTAACTAGTTTGCCGATCAAACCTTCGCAAGCAGGTAGTATCCATAGAAAATATGTTTTGCAACGAATCCAACAACATTTGTTATTGGAAGTTAGGTATTTTATCAAAAACCATTAAAGTTATATGGTGAATCGATGGTGTGAAAATAATGTAGTGAACCGATGACTGGCATTATTAACTAGGTTATATTATATGCGACTCAAAAGTTGATTCCATAGAAATAGGGCTATGGAAGCGCCCTTAGCCAACCCCTCCTGGCACTACGAAGATGCTGGTCGCGTCGCAGTGGTTAAGGGACTCTGCTGGCTGTCTCCAAGGTTCGTTTTTTATACTCGTCTTGGCACGAGTGCTGTCGTCGGGCGAAGGTGAGTCCGGAAGTCAGCGACCCGAGTTCTCAACAATTCCACCTTCGCGCCTTGCGAGACAAAGAAGTGAGTGTTGACCTGGCGACTGGTGACGTGTCGCACCGGATGTCATACTACGTAGCTACGTAGCGCGGTTGGAGACATCCGCAGAGTCCCACTAATATTGATTGTAAAAAGACCTACCTAACATGTATTTTTAGCAAGTCTTGCCGAGGAACATTGGCCAAAACATTGAGCGGTTATTCTGGTCTAGACTGTACAATAATTTTATGTAAAGATGATCACAACAGTATCAATTTAAGCGTTCTCCAAACTATCTAGAGCGCATTTGAAGTACCTATACCAATAGTAAACCAGACGATTAGAACATGTTGAGTATCGTTGATTATTTTATTGCTTTTTTGTCTACTGTACACATTTAATCTGTTTATGTGCCGTTTGAGTCTGTCTAGAGTTCACTCTAGAGCAACGATACTCAACCTTTTTTGTCTTCGGGCCACATACATATATTTGTAAAGCTAAGCGGGCCGCAACACTATACTGGTATGACGAAAAAATATGAAACGACAATCCTCTTTGGGTGTCACTATTTGCACGTCAAAGTCAAAATTAATCTCAAGATATACGAAATACAGAATGCCAGATTTTGTAAATCATGTCCCTGATAATAAATGTGTTTAGGGCCATACAAAACAGCTAGGCGGGCCACAGGTTGAGTATGGCAGGTCTAGAGCGTTGGGCGTTGGGCACACCTGTATGCTTAAGTGTCCTCTCATTGCCTCATGCAGTCTCAGGAAGTTGTCGTCCTTGTTGCAGTGCAAGCGTGCGTGGACAAGTACACGCGCAAGGGCTACCAGCCCTGGCAGGAGTGGTCCGACCACTACACCTGCCACCGCTACCGCTGCGAGATCAGGGACGGCAAGTTCTTCGTCGCCGCGGTCGGCTGCCGGAAGCCGAAGATACCGGAGAGCGCCGTCGAGTGCCACGAGTTCATCGAGGACGAGAATGTCGGTGAGTGATCCCAGCATGCCAGGATGCACCGACTTAAGGCGCCTACATACCCGAATGCTACAAAAATGCGAATTTTACAGGTTTTCAAGTGCTTCGGTAGAAATTCAAGTAATCTAGTTTATTGCGGAATTGCAGATAATTGCTATTTTATTTATTGCTATTTATTTATTGATTTATTGCTATTGCAGAACAGGTTTTCCTAGAGCAATAGCACAGTACTCGTTGCCTGACAACTAACGGGCTCACGCACACACACTGGCACGCTATGAATAAAAAGTCCGCTTAGTACTGTTAACCTTAGTGTACCTACGATAATTGAAGGTAGATTACTTTAAGCTATCATTGTTAATTGAATATTTATCATGTAAGATTGTAGGCCGATTGATAGGTATAAAAAAAAAAATAAATAAATAATAGTGAAGTGAACGTATTTGTGAGGCATGTACTTAGAATGAAATAAATGAATATTATTATTATTTATATTAAACAAAATGTATTATTCAAGGGAATTACTAAGCCAAGTCCTTTGAAAATTATCAAAAAAAAAACAAAATCACCATGTTTTTGAAATAGCAATTTTTGAAGCAGAAAAATCTCATATAAAATATATATATATTTTTTTTTTCTTTTCTGGGTGACTATCTGTAATCAGTCCTTTAAACCAAAATCAGATATGTATCAGTGATGGATGGCGTGCAGGTTAACTCCTTCATCAGGGAGTCGACCTTCATATGGAGCCTAAGCTATTGTCTGCTGACCAAGTCTGAAATGTCAAAACGCTTCAAACTCTTAACATTTTCAGAGACATTTGTGAGGTTAGATGTTAGGTCATATAAATATAATTTTATAGTAATTCCTTTAGTTTTTAAATATGAAAATGTTTTTTAAATTTTTAGAAAATATGTTTTTGTGTTATTATTTAAGAAAAATGGATTAACAAAGAAACTAAATGCTATCAATACTTCATACAAAATAGTAGGCCGCGGTTTGTGTTAAAAGCACCGTTTTACCCGTCATAGAGTTTACACCTTTGCGTTCATCGTGCAAGGCTTATTTTCGCGTGTAGGTCAGAATCGTTCGAATATGTTCCTGTGTTCCCATATGTAGTCCATATTAAGATATTACTAGCTGACCCGGCCACGCGTTGCTGTGGCTAAAGTTTTTGTTATATTACATTATAGTAAACAATCTAAGAGGAACAATAAGAGAACATCAGTCACGGAGTCCACTATGCTTTTTCACACAGATGGTATTTGTAAAAAAATATGCTGATCTCCTTATTTGACTTTCTACTACTATAACCCTTTAGTACAATGAAATTATTTACGAACAAAGACGAAAATGTTGATGTTGGTATACAAATTCACTGGATTGAGATTTGAAGGGGAAGTACGTTGAACACAATTATTTAAAATGTTCTTACACTTGATACTAAGCAGAAATCAATAGGTAAAAAATAAAAATTTATCAGATTTATTATTTCCATTTAATTTTATAACAAATATAAGTATATTACAGTATAATACAGTAAATAACATGTGACGCTTAAACTCATGAATGAGGTAGGCAAGGCAGACAGTCTTAAACTTTTAAACATTAATATCTTTTTTTTTGAATTATAAATACTTTCAATTTCAATTTAATTTAACACCAATCGGTGCACAATGTTTTTGGTTAACCTGTCTTTAGCTAACACAAATAGATTCGACGGTTTCCCAACACGTGAACACGCAACATATAGTTGCCCATGAGAAAAACATGGATTTTCCAAATCTAAACCACAAATGGACATTGTTTGACCTTGAGATTTATTTATAGACATGGCGAAAGCTAAACGAATTGGAAACTGTAGCCTTTTGAAGGGTATGGTAGAATCTGATGGTATCATCGGAATACGTGGCAGCAGGACCACTTTTCCTTTAAACTTCCCAGCCAAAATGGTTGCTTCAAGAATGTTTCCGGTGATCTTTTTGATGACCAAACGCGTACCGTTACATAATTGAGTTGGATTCAAATTACGGAGGAGAATAATAGGGGAACCAATCTTTAATCGAAGATTATGTGGTGGCATTCCAGGGATATCTAATGAATTTAAAAATTCAATCGGAAAATTTACACTTTCATTTTCATCAACAACAGTATCGATTGATTTAAAAGACATCAGATCGCCTGGTAACAACTGTTGTATCTGGAAGTTAATTTCGTCAACATCAACGTTTTTGGCTGCCAAAATCGCCCGTTGACTAAGCCATTCATGATTCAAATAATTATTCTGTATATCCGGGAAAATACTGTGAATCAATTCAGTTTTATCCTGAACAACAGTGCAAAAATTGTCTGGTAGTTTAATGCATTGCGTATTTGGTTGCAGTTTTATTTTACCGTTCCCAATATCTAGTAGTTGTTCGGAAAATATTAGTGCTGATGGATCATTTTGCAATTGTACTCGCATATTTATGGTCAATCGAAGTGTTTCAACACTTCGCCATAAGAATGATTGTTTCAAACATGCATTAATCTCATCCGCGAAAGTAGAGCGAGGTATAACCGGTAAGGTCTGCCGGAAGTCACCAGACAAAAGTAAGATAGCACCACCGAAAAGTTTATTATTGCTGTTTAAATCTTGCATAGTTCTGTTTAATGCTTCAAGTGAATATTTGTGTGCCATTGTGCACTCATCCTAAATTATTATAGAACTCTTCCGCAACACTGCAGCTATTCCACTATTCTTTTTGATGTTACACATTGCATCTGGTTTATTATGAACGTCCAATGGCAGCTTGAATGTTGAATGTGCTGTTCGCCCACCATCCAGTAAAGTAGCCGCAATGCCTGACGATGCTAATGCTAATGCGATTTTTTGTTGCGACCGTATTTTGGCAAGAATCAACGATATTAAAAATGTCTTACCGGTTCCACCGGGTGCATCCAAGAAAAAAAAACCGCCTTGTTCAGCAGCAACAGCCAGCATAATCCGATCATAAATAATTTTTTGTTCTGCTGTCAGTAATGGTTCACTGTTCATGATAATTGTTGCTAAACTTCCATGGTCATATTGATTTTCTCGTTGTAAATCGGTATTGACTAAGTCGGTGGCTGGACGATTAGGTCATGGCATACCATAATGATTAAGTGGTAAATTTGAAATAAGAACACATAAATCCTCGATCAAGACCAATGCTTCATTGTACATCTCTGGTGTATAATCTATGTTTTGGCATTGATTTGTTTGTCTAATTCGGTGCAAGATGTCTTCTGTCATACAATTTTTATATTTTTCCCACAAAGTTTGTGCTTGCGAGGGATAACATGTCGCCAAAATAATTGCAAACAACTGACGAATGTTATTCGGTGTTGATGTCAACGCAGCATCAGCAAGCGTTAAGTCCCAATGGTTATCGTCTTCTAGCAATTGCAGTTCACGACATGCATCCTGGTATGTATTGAATACTCGACCATTAGCTGTTCGTAAAAATTCAAAAGACGTTGGTCCGGGAACATTCACCAATAACAAACGTAAATAGAAGCACTCACGTTGCTTTGGATGTACCGTGTAAAGTCTCCCCAATGTCTTAGCTTTGAATATGCCTGTAATGGAAGGATGTGGTTTTCCTTGTTTCCGTGGCTCCCATTTTTTACTGGATTTGTTCCATGTGAAATAACGTGGAACATCACCATACACCAATGTCTTCGCGAATTGGCCAAAAACATCAGGTTTTTGACACAATGTAAAAAATTCAGTTAGAGTCGTTTTCGGAGCTTCGAACGCTCTTTGGAGAACATTTTCTTCAGTGAAGTATACACGTTGACCGTTTTCAAGATGTATTGCCAGATGTTGGACAGCAGGATCTCTTTCGTGGATGGGAAAGCTGAGAATATGCCAAATAGCTTCATTGCTGCTAATGTATCTGCCCATTTGGTATCGTGCTATTTCGTCGTTTTTATTTATGTTTTTTACTTCAAATATGGCCAAATCACTGCCTTTGTTTACATATTTACAAATATACTTAATTGATTTAACAGAACTGCAAAGCTCAACATTGATATGAGCTTTGTAAGTTTTTGAAAGTAGTGGTGAGTATGGTACCACCCACTGATTATCAAACTCAACTTGATTTGGAAAGTTCGGCAGTCGCATTGTAAATGTGTGGCCACCATTCTCAGTACTTCTGCGGCGATACATTGGATAACCATCAATATCCGTGATCGTGTCATTCGTATGCGGCTTTGGGAAGTTTTTTTTACATTTTCCATTTTCCATGCACGGTGACGTCATGTTGAAAACACCGCATGGCCCATGGATCATGTGTTTGGTGACAATATCAAATAATTCTTGATCAATTAATGGGTCTGGAATTTCGGCTGAAATTATTTGATCGATTTCTTCAGGACGGATTCTATCTTTAAGCCAAACCAAAATGTGGGCATGAGGCAAACCTCGCTTTTGCCACTCTATCGTATACAGCCAACAACGTGTGATACCAAAAATTGTATATTTAACAATAAAATCAATTAAGGATTTCAATTTTTGTTTAAACACACGTGCAGTTAAATCATGACGATGAATGGCTTGTTGTCCTGGCAATAGTAAAGTTTGTATCTCTTCCCAATTCGGATTACATGTGAATGTAATAAATAAATCCGGTCGGCCGTAATGACGTACGTAAGTCATCGCATCTTGTATGTATTCCTGCATGTTCCGTGCCGTTCCGTATCGACATCTGTCAGTTTTATGACTGCCAAATAATAACAGACAAATAATTAGCAATAAATTAAAATTGCGACTATAATTTGAGATTTAAACTATCCTATCGCTCAAGTTGGATCGAACTGCATATGGTGTGCAAATTTTATTATAATCGGTTAAGTGGTTCAGCCGTCCATTGAAGACAAACATTGTGACACGAGATTTATATATATTAAGATGGGACCGTACATTAATTGTAACTTCCAATGATTTTACAGAATTCCCTACGTGCTGTTCGCGCCTGAGATGCGTCGTGGACGCGGGCGGCGAGCGCTGGGTCCAGACGCGCGGCCAACCCGGCGAGGTGTTCCCGGACCGACCCTGGCGCAGACCCTCGGCGGCCAGCCGCCTGGCGCCCGCGCTGCAGGTCACCACGAAGAGGTCGCGCGCGTCCAGCCAGGACGACTCCGTGATGGTCGACGACCGGAAGAAGTAGCTAGCTCCGACCGGGCACCCCAGCTGAGCTTTTGAAACGTCACCACATCCGCGAACATAAGATATTATCAGGAAAAAGCTCTAATTAGCTAAATAACAGTAGCTTTTTTTAAATACAATCTGATCAAAGGGAAAAATCGATAGTACGACCTTTTCCCTAACTTTCATAATTATTTTTTCTGTAAGTAAATAATACAAGTAAACCCTAACAAGCAAAGGAAATAAATGTATTTAACAATGCATGCTGGGGTGTTGCGGCGCGCGGAACGGAGGTGGGAATCTTCTGTGTCGGGTTTTCACAAGGACGATTTGTATGACATGCCGTATCTGTACAAAAGACAAGCCAAACAAACATTTTTACGATCATTTTGTATGTAAATATTGCGTCTAGGGGCGCTTAAAATTGAATAAATACAAATTCAATGGTTTCAATTGAGTTCCTGTGCGCGGGATAATATTATTTTTTTTTACTTAAAAGTACTCAGTTGCTGTAAAAGAGATAAAGTCTCTTAACTTGGTTTAAACATTTTTTGTTTAACAATATAAATAATACATACTTAGAATTTAACAAGAAATATAAGGTGTAAATATTACTTAGGATTTATGTAATATACGCAATTTAATTAAGTATAGAAATTATTGAAATGATTTATCTTATCTTAAACGTTTGGTTTTATGCGTGTAAGTCAATTATTAATGTTAATTAGTTTATTATTATCGTGAAGGATATATCAATCCTTGCCCATTATAAAAAGATACATAACTGGAGTAAAAAAAATAATACTTAAAAAATTAAATTAAAATGTTTATAAAATAATAAAAACGAATAACTTAATAACGGTTTTGAATCCATCCAATGAATTTTCCAATTTGTGTTGAAATAAAATATACTTGTATGTATTATATTTTATACTACACGTGCGCGTTATAAAGCGACAACGTTTAAATCACCCTATTATTCTTGATCAACGAATAGCAGCGTTACTGAAGCTGGCTCGTAGCGGTGACGAAATCGCGTTCATTTACAGCCACCTACAGAGTCGCGTTCAACGAAGTCGCTTCGCACTGTGCAAAACACGCTGTTATTTTATAACCGTTTAAGTATTAGGCTATTTTGAAATCGCGTATGCCGTAACCTCAGTTATACGATTATCGAGTTAACGCCCACTGCTATTGTACATCAGCGCAATCGTCAGGTACTGCACCCCTTGAATTGTATTTATTTTTTTAAATACCAGCAGTTTGAAAAATGACCACAAATATATTACTATCCTTCTATATTTATTTAATTTTTAAACATATTTCCATTTCTATTGAAAATAAAGCCAGTTTCCGTATCGATGCATACCTATCTAAATATATAACACAAAGTTAATAGTAAATTATTAGAAGTATTTTTAAAAACAAACGCGTACACAAAATTTCGTTTCTGTGCTGTTGACAGTTGAGGAGTTTCTTCATCTGGAGCCAATCTTGGGTTTGGAATCAGGTCATGCTTACCATAAAAATGCATTGTCATCGGAATTGGACCGACATATCAAATCTCAACTCCGTAGGACGAGAGGAAGTGGTTCTAATTCAGCTCGCAAGATTTGACCTAAACTGATTAACAAACATTGTAAGGTTAATTGTAGAAAAAATGTGGATATATTAATAATTTAATAAAATAAAGTTTTACCAATACAGGGTGAACTTAAAGTCAGTAGTATCCTTTTATGTGGTGATACTGAACATGCAATTGAAAAACTTTTGTTCAACAACTCAAAAAAATATTCTAAAAAGACAAAAGAAAGAGTCCTGAAATCATTTTAAAATACGGCGCGCGGCGTCTGACTCCACAGGGCATCGTACTTACAAATATATTGACGACAATGAACGACGGGTAGTTTCCCTAGAGGTAATATTTGAATATAAGACAATTGGATAGGTCGGTAACACAATAATATTAACCAAATCAAACGGCACGCCACCCGTGAGTCATGTGAAGGTATGTTAATAAATCACTCGAGATAATATTTGCTATACAGGTCAACTGGTGAACTTTCACGGGTGTACCACAATACCTTCGGTATACTTACCACAAACGACTCGTGTGATTTATGTAAAAGTCATTATAACGATAATCGTTTGATTAGCAATAGCTTTATTATGATTTTTTTTATACTGTTATATTTAATACTTTAAAATTGTTTTATGTCGAATGGTGTTTTTGTTTTTAATTTGCAAGTATAGAATTAATTAAATAATGACATAACCAATAAACGTTTTCGTAATAGATGTTTGTGTTATAATTTATAAGAAGTAATACTGACCAATAGAGCAATATGGCAATTAAGACTCTAGCTAAAAAAAAACGAAAACTTTCTAGAACTGTGGTACAGCAACAGTGTTGCCAGAAACACCGCTTTACTCTAATCTGCTCGAACAATTCAAGATTTTTAACATTTTAACAAATTTTCTTTAAGGTAATCATTTCGCTCACATATTTTTATTATTGTAGTAGTAATGTGGCTAAATTTACAATTTGTTTTGTATGAATAACATCGACATTTGAATAATTTTTGTTGATTTTTAAACCCCTACGATGAGGCATCAGTACGCCCGGTAATACAAATGAAATTCCCCTTTTTTGTTCAAAATCCGCATTTTTCAAGAACTACCGCCGCTTTTTGAATGAAGTTTCTTTAGATGAGGGTGAAGGTGAATTTGAAATAGTTATTTGCTTTGAATTTGAATTGGCCTTAGCTAAGCACGTTTGAATCTGAGATGTTTCTGACGTTTGTATTGTATTTCTGCATTGGCGATAGGAATATTATCAACTTGCCATTTTCAAGTGATATGAAAATTAAATAAAAAATCACATATTCAATCAATTAATCTTTTCTTTATTGCGTGCGTGCGTTACTTCCTTTTTTTAAAGTATTCCAAAGATACAAGCTACGCAAAAGTCGTAAAGCCGAAATGTCAGTCCTTGCTTAAAGTCGTTCTTAGTTAGGATCAACTTAACTTTTAAGCATGACCTAAATTAAATTGTTTGTGTATTTCAATTACTTTTTAAGTTAGACTTTGTTAAGAGTACTTAGTTCGCTACTCGCCGCTATGGTTTGTGTATAACTTTTGACAAGACGCGTCATCTGACGGTTTGAGGTCATCTGATGTTGTCAGCTGTAGGCTTACTAGGATTTTGCCATGCGTGTTTGCTTGAATTGAAGATGTTCAAAATATGCTAATCCAGTCAATTTTAATTATTTATAAAATATAAAATCAAGTACGAGACGAAAACCACAGATGGCAATACACTCGCACATGTAGCGCCGTTAATGTACTGAAATCGCTCCTAGCAGCGTATTTTAACACTGACTTAAGTTTGACTTAAGGCTCAAGAAGTAGTTGTTTTGATTTTTAGCTAAGGCGGACTTTTATGTTCGACTTAACGCTAAGAGCGAGTTAAACTACGATGTTTACCGGTTAAGTCTAACTTCAAATTTAGGTTAGTCTTAAGACATGAAATTTCGGCCTTATGATTCAGTATAAATTGTGTTTTCCACTTAATTATTACATATAAACGTCACACTACACTTTTTAGAATATAATGACCTGTAACACTGGCTCCAATGAAACTACAAAAGTTGATTTTTTAACGAAATTTTTAATTTTACGACATTTCCATAAAACCTTTAAACATGCCTTTGTGCAAACAAAATAATTAAATTGTTCTATATTAAGAACGTGAAATATTTTAATGTATTTTAAGCTTAAATAAAACTTAAACTTAACTTAAAACTTATTCTAAAATAGAACTTATATTATTTCAAAAATAATATAAGTTCATATGACGAATACTGAAAGAAAAAAAAATACAATTAAATGTTACATTGTTTCCATTAACAGTGTGAAGTTAGACTGCAAAAAGTCTAGAAAGCGTTCTCCATGAAAAAAACTCATTTTATTTTTATACACAGAACCAACCAACTTGTTCTCACGCACGGGGTGACGGGGTGACTCTACACTTCAATCTGGACAACATTTGCTTTAGGATTTTTTCGATGTATCGAAAAAAGTAGGCAAAATAAGTAATATAACAGAATCCTATGATCATAAACGGGAGTGCGGTGAGAGGATACATCCTGTGCAGGTACGGTAGGGTTGCCATACGTCCCGGTACACCGGGACATGTCACCGGTTTGGAGCCTCGGTCCCGGTTGTCCCGGTTGACCCACCATATGTCCCGGTAAACGGGTAATCATGGTTTTATATGACTGCTAAAATTATGCGAATAATTCGTGCGACGACGTTAGATCACGTTGGCTGGCGGTGAAAGTGATGTACTGACATTTTACAAATATTTGTCCATATTTACAGTACGGAATGAAACACTGAATTGTGAGGGAGCTGATGGTAATTTAATTCATGGTAGTTTACGATCTCAATCAAAAACTAGGTGGGCAACCGTCTTTGTTGCCGGCCTTGAACGTATTCTGAAAATGTGGGAACCACTGAAATATTTCCTCTTTTCACAAACCAGATTGCGGTGGTATGGGGGGGGGGGGCTCCTCCTCCTATAACCTCCTTATATTTCCTCCTATTTGATATCAGTCCCGGTCGGAGCCAAACCATTTATGGCAACCCTAAGGTACGGGCGTCGCAAACTAAAGTTGAACCCATTATTCTGGGATTTTTTTGTACGGAAAAAATATGTCATAATTTGGGAAAGTTGTTCAGTTTAAAGTGTAAAATGATGTGCGTGAGAAAAAATTCATCCTGTATAAGAAAATTACACGAAGAGAATAAATAAACAGTTTATGTGCAGTTGTAAAGTACATTTTTAGCCAAAAGACTGATTACATTCGCTACTATGAAATTAAATATTTGCTTTATGAACAACCTGAATGTGTGTTTTTAATTGAATTTTATAACTAAAAGATAAGTTACATTCGGTACAATGAAACTTTACAATGTTACAATGAATAGTTTCAATATGAACTTTTAAACTAGCTTTATAACTAAATGACTTATTACATTCATCACAATAAAACCTTACATTTTTTGTATGATTCTCAACGTGCCTTTTATAATTAAATTGGCGATTGAAAGACTTATTACATTCGCTACAATTAAACCTTACCATTTTCATATGAACAGTGTCAAAGTGTCTTTTCAAACTATCTTTGTAAATAAAAGACTTTTTACAAACGCCACAATAAAACCTCTCAATTTTTCTATTTGTAGAGTGAAAATTTTCAATATGCCTTTTTAGATTTTTTGTCCGATTAAATGATTTATTACATTCGCCACAATAATATTTTACACTATTTCTGTGAACAATATCAATATGAGTTTTTAACGTTCCACTATGACTAAACGACTTATTGCATTCTCTACAATGAAACTTTTTATTTTTTTCATGAACAGTCTCAACGTGTGTTTTTAAATGATGTTTATAACTAAAACGCTTGTTACATTCAGTACAACTAAACTTCACAATATTTTTATGAACAGTTTCAATGTGTACTTTTAAATTACCCTTATAACTAAATGATTGCTTACATTCGGAACAATTAAACTTAAAAATACTTCTATGAACAGTTTCAATATGCATTCTTAAAGTATAGCTTTGAGCAAACGACTTATTGCATTCTCTACAATGAAACTTTTTATTTTTTCCATGAACAGTCTCAATGTGTGTTTTTAAATGGTTTTTGTAACTAAAAGGCTTGTTGCATTCAGTGCAGCAAAACTTCACAATATTTTTATGAACAGTTTCAATGTGCACCTTTAAGCTTCCTTCATAACCAAACGACTTATTACATTCGCCACACTGAAACTTTACACTTTTTGTATGAAGAGTCTCAACGTGTCTTTTAAAGTCAAACTTACGATTAAAAGATTTATTACATTCGCCACAATTAAATTTTACGACGTTTAAATTATGGGCAATATCAAAGTGTCTTTTTAAACTATTCTTGTGAATAAATGACTTATTGCATTCGCCACAATAAAACGTCACAATTTTTCTTTTTGAAGAGTGAAGATTTTCAATGTGTCTTTGTAGATTATCGATCCGATTAAATGATTTATTACATTCGGCACAATTAAACTTCACAGTATTTTTATGGATAGTTTCAATGTGCGTTTTTAAAGCATTGTTTTGACCAAACGACTTATTGCATTCGTAACAATGAATCTTATTTTTTTTATCGGTTCGAACGTTTCGCGACAATCTGCATGTTTGAGAATTCGTCAGTAATTTTTGTTTGCACTTATTGTGCTCAACGAAGTTGGTTTCAACTAAACGTAATGTCGAATTTGTTATCTCGTCGTATATTTGGGATTCCTGTTTGATGCATTCAATATTTTCTATTTTGACATCACGTCCAATTAAATAACTTTGTCCGCTGATAGCCACTTCGTTTACTGAATGTTCAGAGAGTGTAAATTCTTCCTTTATCCTTTCTTGTTTGATATTTTGACTTGAAGAATGATTACCTAAATGTGCGAGGCATGTTGTATCGTTTTCATTCATCTTACGATCAATGTTTGTATCAATTTGCCTTTGTTTATTCTTATGCCTTTATTATTTTATGTTATGTTGAGGTTAGATTGTATTTAAATAAGAAGATACTCGTGCCCACCACTAATTTAGCTGTCAAAACGAATCTGACATTTGAAACTGTTGGCGTGTTATAATGTCTATGGTATTCACAAACTAGAATGTTAATCTTTGGTTTCATACAGCATCAAAGCGAAAGACGTACTTAACCCAAAAAATAATAATATTTATAATAAACTCATAACGCGCCTACTTCTAAAAGAAGTAGGGTTATTCAATTTTTCACTTTATTGTGGTTTCCGTTTCCTCAGTTTGACGTTTATGTGACAAGTTTTTATTTTGGAGTACTTAGGTACCTACTGCGTACGTATGGATTATAGATACCGATTATTTAAAAAAAATAAGGACATCGGTATAACATGTTTTTAGAGAAGATTTGAGAAACGTATCTCAAAAATCAGTTTAAAGTGGACATAATTTCACGAAATAAATACATCCATCGTTCTATTTTTTCTGTCTTCTGCTCGTGATTTGCTAAGAAACATTCTTAACACCAAATGCAACCTTACAATACTTTTATACTAGCATAAATTACATAAGAAAAGTGTGCGAAGATTAGCGAAGATTGTTGAAATACCAACTGGTACCACGCTATGAATAAAAAGTCCGCCCAGTACTGTTACTTAGTGTACCTACGATAATTGAAGTTAGATTACTTTAGACAATTATTGTAAAATGTATATTTATCGTGTAAACCTGGGGTTGCTTGAAAAGAACGTCCTATCTAACTTCATACAGTGCCCACGTAATTGGGTATTTTGGTAATATAAAATAAAATAATACAAATGAGATTTATCCATCAAAACTAGCAAAATATGAATGCAATACTGATAGTTTTTTGGCCTAAAAAGGAGACTTATAGAAGGCGAAAAACTTGGAAAAACATGAATCTTCTTCATAAGTTGCTCGCAGATGGAGTTCAGGGCTCTGTTTACAACCAGAAAGTACTTTCCACTCCAATATCGGAAGTATCAATTTTTTATTATAAAAGCAACTTAGCAACCTACAGTTTGATTGATATTGGAGACAAGGAGGGATTTTCTTACATAACATAATTCGGTTCAAACGAAATAAGCCTTGCCGTTTTTACATTAATAGAATTGAAGGCAAAAGAAAGAATAAAAGATTTTGTATTCTTTTCTATTCTGAGGACAGAATGACAGAAAGACATTCATGCGGTTTACCTTATAATATCAGTCAAATAAAAAAACAACAGGTTTTGCTGACCAGTTAAATGGCCAGAAATTCAGAGCTTAGAAACAAACTACGATGTTTCCGTGACAATTCACTCATTGTCAGATTAACCCATTGTTGGACCGTCGGGGAGTTGGCCACTCTTGGGACGGCCGAGCTGGTTTCCTTCGGAGGCGACTGGCCTGTTTCCATTTAAATCATTCATATATATATATTTAAAACCTACAAAGTTATCAAATATTTCTTTTTTAATCATAAGAAAACTTTGGAATCATGAAAAAAATAATCTTTTAATAATAACGTTGAAAAATGACTAAAATCTAACTTTCTAGTAATATAAGGTTTTTTTAAAATGTCTGCGTCTGTCGTGGGAGGGGACTCCAGACAGCTTCCTGCCAGGACCACAGACCTACTATGCCAATTGTTATAGTATCCGCAAAAGTTAAGTTCGCCCACTTTTTAATTTATTTTTAATTTAATTTTAATCCTTACTATGAATAGATTTTAGCTGAGTAGAATCATGTTTGATGATGTATGTTGTTGTTGCAGGGTTGAATGCAACGCTCGCGATGCTGGAGTGCCCCCCCCCCCCCCTCCATGGTGAAATGAGATGATTTGATGAGTGATTTATGTATGAAGTTGATGAAAAAAATAAAAAAAAATCCATTATTTTTATATTTTTTGTTAAAATATCATTCTTTCCTTATTTCATCTAATTAGATGGTAACATAATATTTGACAATATTTTACACTAAAGAGGACATGTGAGAGTTAAAAATGTGTTTTTATAAAACTCAGAAAAAACTTTTATAAAACAATCTAATTAGATGGTAATTAAAACACAGAATAAAACTGTCTTTTCTGCATTTTCCATATATAAGGGTAGCACTTGTGAAATTGCCAGATCCACAGATATTGTGCCCAATTTAACTGGAAGTTTTACATTGACGTCAAAGACAACTATAATGAATTAATTTGCAAATTCCTCATGAAAGAATTCCTCATTTCCGCATTAGCTTTGTTTGGAAAAATGCTAAGTTGCATTTCACACGACGTGACGTCAATAATAGACCGTCCTGAGGCAATTTATAAATTCCTTTCTCATGATTTAGTTTTCATAATCGAAGACTACTTTCAGACTTCTCTTGTAGGTTATTAAATCGTATCGAGTCGAAGTTATTGCCTATATTATATATGTAAAAATCTTCGATGGATCAAGGCTAGAATATATTCCAACAAGCATTGACAGCGCTGGCTAGTACTCTAGTACTTCTAACGACAACTTTACTAAAAAAATATTTTTCGAAGATTGAAAGTTACCGATTGCATAGCCTAACTATGAGCCGCGCACTCGGACTGGTAACCTCTTCTAGGTAGTTAAATAACATACTAGTCTTTATCTTATTATCGAGTCGAAGCTTTTGCCACTGTTAGGCCACCCTCGCCTTATGTTAGGTTAGAGCCCTACACCACGGTCACTTCCTTTACTTCCGACCGAGGTGGAGTTCGTCTCGGCTTCCGTCCGCAAGTTAGCCGTCCTTGGCTATCTGATCCGCCGGGAGTTATCGGACCGCGGGGGACGGACCGTGACTGGTCGGGTACCGCGTCAACTGTAGGTACTATGAGCTGGATAAAGGCGAAATAAAAATAACCGAAAGCCACCCTAAAAGTGGAGATTTTTCATCACGTTTCTCAGTTCAGCGAAAGAGTTGACGCCATTTTGATGCGTGCGATATTTTCGCCTAGAGCGCCGCGTGATTACATCATTTATACGGATAGAAAATATATATTTCCCAACAGCATATGACAAATGTATGAATTTTTTTTCAAACATATGAATTTTACGTACCCTTTAATTGCCGCCCGGGGCGGGGGGCCCGGTTTGCACTCCCCTAGTTCCAGGGCTGATAATACATCACTAAGAACTGACCACGAGCACAGAAAAAATACCCACAGGTACCTCACCTCTGTAAAAACGCGAGCAGTAAGCAAAAAAGTTCTCGACATTCCTAAAATGAAAACTAATTTTGGGCAGAGATGTCACTCTTATCTAGGTCCTAAAGCATACAATTTAATAATAGACGAATGGCAATTGATTGTTAATAAAAAGGTATTAGGAAATGGCTTATGTGTTTATTAGTCCGTGTGGCTTATATAATATCTGTGGTGTGGCCTATGTCCTTTTTATATCCAAACCAAATTTGATCAAAATCGGTTTAGTCGTTTATAATACAAATGTTCATACTAATGTATGAATTTCAAATTATTTTTTTTAGTATTCAGTATGGTTATGAGCCAAATATGACCATAAAAATAATACTGCCGTCCGCTACGAAGTACTTCGAAAAAGCAATTTTTTTTAAAAATAACTAAATCTGTAGTAATATTATATAAATACTAAAATAAGATAGATAAAATGTTTTTTTTACGCATTGACGTTAATCAAATTCTGGCACACACTGACTGCGATAGCGCAAATTCCAAATGAAATTATATTCAAATGTCGTTTTGTTTCGCTATCTTTGGCAAATGTCTTAGGTGACAGTTTTTTCTCCAAAATCCACACGGGTGTTTTTTTAGATCGGTTTTTTTATATTTCGCTATCAAATCCAAAATTTCAAGAATGTGCTCAAACCCATGAGTGCAAATATATTGCGAATATCTCTGAAGTGAAGCTAGCTCAATCGAAAGGAAATCTGGTAAGTGCATCCTCTGGTCTGAGCATCCTCGTACCTACTTATATTATAAAAGTCAGGGAAAGTAATCTCTCAACATAGGTATTTTGATAAGTTTTCTATTTTCGCGTTTTCTTAGCTTAGTGTTTCTATTTCTTAAAGTAGCTTTAACCACGAATGCTGACCGAAATTGATACTTTTTTGCATAGATGTTCTACGCGGAGTTTGAAGCAATCAATTCACGTGTTTGCCGAATTAATTATATTAAATGTGTGAATATGTAACATTTATAAAAAATACACAATTATTAAATCGGATCTTACCACGTGCATGGTCATATTTACCCACGACATCGCAAGAAACTGCATTGTTTTTCGAAATAGTAAAACAGGCAGATACACATCTCATCTGATGGCTCGAAAAACAAAAACACCCTGTGAATTTATTGGTTAACCACGAATAACAGAATCATTTTTAAATTATCAGAATCATCTTTAAAAATTTAGTAGAATTGCAGCTGTGGTTTCTCGATTCTTATAATAAGATATTAATGTCTAAAGTTTTATGGGAAAAATAGAGTGTTTTCGAGACTCTTAACTTTCATACAAAGTAGAAATTGAACTTCTTAATTCTATATAAGTAAGCCTAAGGTCTCTAAGACCACACGCAAGAGAGAAAAGTACCCTTGAATATCGAAATTTCTATCGTATTTGAGGACCTAAAGATCTTGTATTAGCCAACTCAAAAATCCACACAATACAATTACGCTGTATTCAATTTAAAATATTGTTAATTAATTATTTAAAATATGGGTACATTTTGTTTTGAAATAATAACTAGTCGGGTAAAAAAGTGTATATATATCAGATATTCGAGGTCTTCAGCAAGTTACTCTGATAGAGACTGCAGGTTAGCAGAGGTCTCAGATTCTTTTGATTCAGCAAAGTTCATAAAAACCACAAAATACTTTCGTGAGAGAAATCAATTATGGGTATCAAACAGGCACGAAGCCATAAGTAGGTACGAGTAAACGGGAGTTTATCTGCAGGTATACCCCAGCTGAAGAAACCCGAAGGTCCGCGTCAGGCTGTGACGTCGAAGCTACGCGAGTCGACCTTCGGAGCATCTGCAGCAGCCGCAGGGCCATGGCGGGGTCAGAACTGTCCGGCGCTTCGTCCGCACACCTCCAATCCCACACCACGCAGCGAGCTGTCGCCGGTAAATACATATTATAAAATAATGAAATTAAAATAGTATTTATTTATTCTTTTCTGAGTACATGTCTTACAATATATTCATTTCATTATACCTATTAAATCAGTTTACAATTTAAGTAGTTTACAAGTTTACATATTAAATATACATTTTACTATGATAGTTTGAAGTAATCTACCTTCACTTATCGTAGGTACACTAAGGTTAAGAGTACTAGGCTAGGGTTGGACTGAATTTATACTATTACAACAAACTATTTCAGAAAGTTCAACCCGGGCCTTCCAGTTTGTAATCGGCTGCGCCAACTTCAAAACCTGATTGATGTCTTTTATTACATCTATCAAACGGATGAAAGTAATGTTCGATACTTGTAGGTATTCTTTTAAAGAATAAAATATTATGTCAAAAGTCAAAAGTATACTCACAAAGATGCTGCACAAAGATCGGTGCACAAAGATCGGTGCACGGCAAAATGCCAGGAAGATGTTTTTTTTTTTTAATAAATGAAGCTACAAGGTAAAATGTTTATTGTTTATTATTTGCAGAAGGCTTTCTCGGATCTAGTCCACAGCGACAACACAACAGTCCAAGCGTAAAGCGTCCTCCCGAGCCGCTACTGAGACAAAATACAGACCCCAACGCCGGTAAATATATATTTTTTACATATTTTCATTTACTTCGCACCTTTCAGGGAGTTAATATGCACAGTATTCCAGATCATTCCCGATAAAAAATCTAGCTTATTGATCCTGCGATTTCAAACATTGACACATATTGATTGCTAGTTACGCTTATAGGGAGTTGCTAGCTCGGGTAGCTTTATAAAACGCACGTGAAGTTATACAGTTCTTTATTAGTAATTCGTATACAGATTACACGGCGGTAATTATTGTAAGACGCGCACGATGTTGCTGCCTCGTTGGTCGGTCGTCAAAGAGGCCGGCTGTAAAGCGAGCCGCGACTAAGTGGGTGCCGCACTAGTGATGGGTCACGGTAGTGACGGACACCACAATTATAATTACATAAACTATTGGCATATTTGTATATAGCTGTGACGCCCTGTAACTACAATGCGTTGTTTTGTAGGTGTAAATTATTTAACCATAACCTGACCCTAGTGCATACGTCATTACTCCTCGATCGACCTTTTATCCCAGGACCTTTTATCCCAGGACCTGACATCTTACAGCTAGGCCCTACAGGCGTCATTAACGGCATCTTCCCCCCTGACTACACGCGCCTGTGGTACGAACTTGTGATGGGTAGCTTCATTACTTATCTCCACTTGTGCCTGCGGCATAATGTGGCATTGAACACTTTTTACGCGTTCGTTCACATGTTCCGCGACCATTCTCGATTAACAGTTAATTAGCCCCGCGATTTCAAACATGATTTGTTTTGACGCCATATATAAATTCATCGTGGTTCTGAGGAAAAAAAAAATGTAAATGTTAAAAAATGTAACGAGATAATATTAAATCGTCTTGTCATAAGTTCGTTCGCTCGCTAGCAAACGTAAGAGCGAATTACAAAAAGGGAATTTACACAAAATGAATAAATTTGGGCAAAAATATTTTCGCATTTTTTCGTACAGTTTCTGACACGTGATAGGGAATATAAACACCCCCTTAAGTCTTGGCTTTAAGCCTTAAGCCTTGGCACACCCTGTATAATATATTATTGTATTTTCAGGTACGTCTGGGCTATTCGCCCAGAACAGATCATCGACGTCGGGAAACTTGGTCAACAAGAATGTGGCCTACATTTCGCTCTGTGAGAAATTCGTCGCCAAAGATCCCACGCAGTACCACAGCTTCCTCTCGCTTGTCCTGGATGTCGTGAGGCATTTGATGGACGTCAGCACTGAATGTTGGTTACAATTATTATTTGTGAAGACGGTATATCAAAGTAGGTAATAGTGGGAAATTTAAAGTGGGGTAAAGCCGGGCATGACTAAGAAGATACCAGTGCTATCATGAAAAAATGGAAAATGGAATTGATGGGTGAAAATATCTGTCATCGGATGAATATGTGTTACGTGATTGGTCGAGTGCGCGAGCGACACAGCATGCGATTTGTTGGAGTGATTTGTTTGGCGCACTCGCGTGCTGTCTCGCTTGCGCGCTCGGCCGAGTTAGTCTGAAAGTCCCTCCAATACCTACTTATCAAAATTCATCATCGCTTCAAAGAAATTAATTTGCAAACTACGTGAATGGGTTCAAGTTGAAGGTCAGCGCACAGATTTCGCGTTTTGAATTCAGGATTCTAAGTCATATGACTGCCTTGTCTAGTTTAAGCTACCAACTCTCTAAACCTTCTTATATTGGTCGTAATACCAACCATCCTTCCAAGATAAAACCTTTTAACACCGTAAATCCAAAAACAACAACTTTACAGGAAAGTAATAAAACCTATTTTCGGGTTTCTTAATTTTGATTGGTGAATTAGAGTTAGTAAGGTCTAAGTGATCTGACCCAATTTGTTTTTTAGAGAATAGAATGATTTCTAATGCTCCTGATAGTACGAGTAACTATTTTATTCGTTTTAAGTGCGCTTATATCACATGCATGAAACATTAGTAATCTAATCCAAATTAATTCCTTTGTAAAACAGAATTCTACAAATTATTTTTATGTTTTAAATGCGTTTTTCTTTTTTATACAGAACCAGACTTATGTCAAGTCTCTCGTATATTTAAATAATATAGCTGACTACAAGATTTCAGGTCACATACTAGTATATATGTACACATATATACTAGTATGTGTACATACTAGTATACATACATAGTAGGAATGACAATTTTCAATTGGTTCACTCAAATTGAATATATACTCGTAGATACATCATGCATAAAGTGTTCGATTTTTATACTACTCGTACTCGTATTAATTAGCTAAAAATACTGCACATAAAAAATATATATATATAAATTGTAAATAGAAGTTTTATTTTAGAATTTTTAACTATTTTTAACTATTTTAGAATTAGTATGAAGAATTACTGGCACATAACATTTCTTCCTTTTTGATGGCTTTTTTAAAATAAATATTTTTTTTTTTTGCTACGGCAAAGGCAATCTACATTGAACACTTTAATAAAAATAGTAAAATTTGGTGATGAATTACTCTTACTAGTAATAGGGAACATAAACTGTCCCATCAGGACATCGGGATATACTAAGTAATGTCGCATATATAGGTATAAAAAAAATCTTATAATAAAACATACAGCTAGAATAATGATTAAAAAATTAAGTATTAAAAATGATTGATTCTTACTAATATAATAGTATGTTTAATGTATAGAATATTACAAAACTTAAAAAAAATATTTTGCAGTGAAAATTTGAAAGATTTTTTTTTTTTGATAGAAAACCGTAGCTGCCATTGATTATTCTTTATCACCTTGACAGTTTCATTATTCGGTTATATTTAGCAAAAATAGAGAAAAATTCACGCAAATGAGTCCATAAGATCTGTGTGATAAATATTAAAACCTTTTTTATTTCATGTCATGAAATGATGCTAACAAATAAGAGAGTTAAAAAAATATATTAGTTAAATAGGATATATTAGTCGTATGTGCTTAAACCTAATTGCGGGAATTTACGTTTGTTTTGAACATATTTCAAAAATGCCATTTTTTCTACCTCCCGTCACAAAAAATATTTCTAATATGGTGTGATTCTAAATACGCTGAAATGGATAGTAATTCCAGTCACGTCGTTCACATTGTTATGGATAGATAAGTGCGGCAGTTACTTTTTGTTTTCCTGGACGAGCAAGCCACGCTGAACTCCAACCTCCACGGCTGTGACGACCTGACTGTGGAGGTCTCCGTCCTGATCTCTTATCTCCCCCACAATGTCTTCAACCGTCACACCGTCTTTAACTGCAATCGGTTTTTATATGGACGGTCAACTATATATGTACACATACTAGTATATATGTGTACATATATACTAGTATGTGACCTGAAATCTTGTAGTCAGCTATATTATTAAAATATACGAGAGACTTGACATAAGTCTGGTTCTGTATAAAAAAGAAAAACGCATTTAAAACATAAAAATAATTTGTAGAATTCTGTTTTACAAAGGAATTAATTTGGATTAGATTAATAATGTTTCGTGCATAAGATATAAGCGCACTTAAAACGAATAAAATAGTTACTCGTACTATCAGGAGCATTAGAAATCATTCTATTCTCTAAAAAACAAATTGGGTCAGATCACTTAGACCTTACACTTGAACTGATTTGGCCGTGTCGATTGTAGTTAAAGACGGTGTGACGGTTGAAGACATTGTGGGGGAGATAAGAGATCAGGACGGAGACCTCCACAGTCAGGTCGTCACAGCCGTGGAGGTTGGAGTTCAGCGTGGCTTGCTCGTCCAGGAAAACAAAAAGTAACTGCCGCACTTATCTATCCATAACAATGTGAACGACGTGACTGGAATTACTATCCATTTCAGCGTATTTAGAATCACACCATATTAGAAATATTTTTTGTGACGGGAGGTAGAAAAAATGGCATTTTTGAAATATGTTCAAAACAAACATAAATTCCCGCAATTAGGTTTAAGCACATACGACTAATATATCCTATTTAACTAATATATTTTTTTAACTCTCTTATTTGTTAGCATCATTTCATGACATGAAATAAAAAAGGTTTTAATATTTATCACACAGATCTTATGGACTCATTTGCGTGAATTTTTCTCTATTTTTGCTAAATATAACCGAATAATGAAACTGTCAAGGTGATAAAGAATAATCAATGGCAGCTACGGTTTTCTATCAAAAAAAAAAAATCTTTCAAATTTTCACTGCAAAATATTTTTTTTAAGTTTTGTAATATTCTATACATTAAACATACTATTATATTAGTAAGAATCAATCATTTTTAATACTTAATTTTTTAATCATTATTCTAGCTGTATGTTTTATTATAAGATTTTTTTTATACCTATATATGCGACATTACTTAGTATATCCCGATGTCCTGATGGGACAGTTTATGTTCCCTATTACTAGTAAGAGTAATTCATCACCAAATTTTACTATTTTTATTAAAGTGTTCAATGTAGATTGCCTTTGCCGTAGCAAAAAAAAAAAATATTTATTTTAAAAAAGCCATCAAAAAGGAAGAAATTTTATGTGCCAGTAATTCTTCATACTAATTCTAAAATAGTTAAAAATAGTTAAAAATTCTAAAATAAAACTTCTATTTACAATTTATATATATATATTTTTTATGTGCAGTATTTTTAGCTAATTAATACGAGTACGAGTAGTATAAAAATCGAACACTTTATGCATGATGTATCTACGAGTATATATTCAATTTGAGTGAACCAATTGAAAATTGTCATTCCTATGCATTTAGTTGTTCTTGGAAATAAACTTTTACTTTACTTTACTCGCCGAAGCGCGTACCTTAGCTAATTGCTTTCCGCATTATCTACTGCTGAACCGAAAATAATATATCCTCAAGCCTGCGGGTTTTTTCCTACCTACGATATTATTTAAATACAGGAATGCGTCTAATGGACGATTTCTCTTTTCGCTAAGGGACAATAAAAACTTTTAACTTGGGTTTACCTACCTACCAATCTAAAATACCTATCGCGCGCGTAGGCGTAATCTTGCCACGACAGTGATCTTCTCAGATGGTTCAAATCCTATATAAGCAATCGGAGCCAGGCAGTTTCTGCCGCCTGGTCTCGCTGCAAATACAAGCGGAGTGTTGTGTTATCATTTGTACAGGGGCGCGGATGCGTGATTCCGCTCCGGGGGCGGCCGTTAATGTGTGATTTTCCCAAATCTTACAGAATTTGTTTTAGTATAAGGCGCTGAAAAAGCTTTTTCGAAAAAGCTAAAATGAACCTTAGCGCGCCTCGAATAAGGATCAAATTGCCGTTTATATGACGAAATTTAACGAAGAAAGAAGTTTATTCAAAACATATTATATAGGTACTAATTTAAAAATATGAAACATAATTAATTCCCTTAAAAATAGTTTAAACGGTAAATTTTGACGGTTTTATCAATACACATTGTTTTTGGGTATTCACTTGGACAATAAGCTCAACTGGTGTAAACATTTGGAACAGCTTAGATCTAAACTATCATCAGCCTGTTACGCCATATCACAGATTCGAATGATCATGGATGTTAAAACTGTTATTTCTGCATACCATGCGCTCGTAGAACCGCATTTGAGATATGGTATACTTGTTTGGGGAACAGCGCCCTACATTTCGGATATATTTCTTCTTCAAAAAAGAGCAGTCAGAGCGGTTTTAGGTCTCCCAAATAAAAAATCTTGTAGACCTTATTTTAAACAACTGGGCATACTTACAATTTATGGTATATATATACTAGAAGCAATCTGCCTTTTTTATAATAATAAAATATTTGCCAATAAACATAGTGATATTCATGAGTTTAATACGCGTCATAAAAGTAATTATGTTCTATCTTTGTCAGCTCGTACTGCCAAATATCAATCTACATGTCATTATTTAGGTTTAAGATATTTTAAAATGCTACCTAAAAGCTTTAAAAGTATAAATAATTTTCGTGAGTTTAAGCTTAGGTTGAAGAAATATATTCTGGAAAAAAATATTTATAGTTTTAAGGAATTTAGATAGTAAGTGATAAATTATGAATACATCAATGCACATGTAACTTCTGTTCATATATTTTTTTTTAATTTCTTTTTTTTTTGTTATTATTGTATTCTTTATTCTAATTTCTCTATTGTCTTATTCTGTTGTTTTTTTTTATATATAACTGAAATGTAACGGTATGTACAAATATGTAATTGTCATTCCTGTACAATAACTTTGTTCATGGAAAATAAATTATCTTATCTTATCTTATCTATCTTAATTATTCAGGTAGTCTGTAAAACGATCTGAAAGCAAATTTTACAGGTAACTTGGATTTTTTTTTTCTATCGAGGAGTTTGTTTTGGAAACTATATTTTTTTTTCAGAAATGTATGGTCAAATATGACATATCTTTTCCTCTTTGCATATATAGGATTTTGCTGAAAATGATTTACAAAATCTTAATCTTAATTTATATAAACGAAAATGTTCTCGGATTATGACTTGTCTGAATGATATATATTTTCTCATGCGTATTTAAGAAGTTTTTACTCAGGGAACATTTGTTAATTTCTTAAAAGTATTCTCTACAATATCAAATAATATAAATCGTAATTTATTCATTGTCAACATTTTATTTTATATTAGTAATCTTTTGCAATTCCTCTACTTGCAGAGGAGCTTTAAACGAGCGAGTAAAGCCGCGTCGGGATCGCGAGTGTGCATCCCGACACGGTTGTTCCGGTGGCCAAGTTCATACTTTTGATTTGACGACGAAGCTAAATTATGCTCTAGACCGAGAATCAGTTAACTTGTTCGTTTTTACCCGCTAGTCGAGCAAAATGATTTGAATGTCTGACGTCGTTATGTATATTTATGACTATGGGTGCTTATTATTTTTTTTAGGTTATGTGATAATCCGTCAGAAGATACGATACGTGGGTGAGAAATATGTGTTTTTACATTATACAAAAATGCACACATTATTGAAAATGCACACAATTTAATATATTGACGTACCCCCCATAAAAAACCTAATGAAACTGATTGTGAATTGCTCGCTTTCGTTGCGACGTAAGTTGTGGCAATTGGCCGGATTCAGCAAGGGGGGTAGAGATGCGCGAGCTGCCGCGCGGGGAGTGGAATGTTTGATACAAGTTCGTACAACTGTAGTTTGCCTATGCCCTACTTTGATTCGGTGAAATCTACCTACGCCTTCCGGCGCGCCGAAAAGGTTTTTTTTTTGTTTCTCAATATGAGATTCTCACTGATCAGTTTGAATCGGGTTTAACTGTGACTTTAAATAATATATGAACAGATTCACAAACTATTAAAAGTCGCATTCAGTTTTAAATATGCAAGTAAACCAAAGTATCTTAAATCAACAATCATTTTAATTAAATTAAATATTTGACGTCACCATCATCATTTATTTGTACTTTGGATGGAGTCAGTAAGTTTATAATAAAAACATTATTTGTCACACATTAATCATCATCATTAATACAGGATATATTTAAAAAAAATACTGCCTTTTCAGGTGGTTTATACCAACAATCAATCATTAATCAGTAAAATATATTGGAAAAATACTTCCAAATAACGAGAAAAAAACGAATTTCAAATAAAAAAAACCGTTCGAATGTTTAAAACCGTGGTGGTGACGAAGGGGTACGGTAATGAGCACTGACTGGCTGTTCTCGACCTTCGCCACGCCTTGTCTAAACCTGGTCATTTGTTAAATACAATATTCAACAGTGAAAAATAGCAAAGTTTAAATGTATATTTTTATTTTTGTGAGACCGGTTTAGTTCTTGGTATTCGAATAGGATCAACCCCCTTAAAAGACGGCAGATTTTAAAAACAACCTGTATAAATGCTTCATCATGTAATAAAGAAAAAAAAACGGATTAAGAATGTTTTTAGAAAATCTGTTATTTTTTTTTAAATTTGTAGTCAGCACATATAATTACAAGTAATCGGCAACAGCGCAACTGTAATATAAATTACTGAGAGATGTCCATCGTGGATCAGTAAAAGAGCAGATTGAGGATTGTGATCCTTAGAATTGGGGGAGATTGGATGATCTATGACCTGTCAGATGGGCTTATCAGCATAGTAGAGATATTAACATATAGAAACATATAGAATTCAGAAATCATTATTATAAGCTAAACAAAGCTTATGATAGTGGACCGATTGTAATTGTGGATGTGGACGAAAAGTCCATTAAAAACGACTGCAATGATAATAAACCATCCAAAAATATGTGTTCCTCGGTGTCATGTTTCGACAAAGTATGGTAGTCCGAACGTCGGTCGTCCACATTTGGGTACGTGCTGTGGAAACCTGGATCAACAGAACTAAAATACATCTATGCCTTTGATATGTGGTCATATGAAGCACATAAACGGCTTATACTGTAAACGCTCTTAGGATAAATATCTATATCCTTCATCAGGAATCACAGGACGGCGTTTGTCGCAATGCCAACAGCGTGTTAGAGAATATAGGCGATAAAAGCAGGAAATACTTGCAGCTACGAGACACGACTCGTGTTGTTAGAATCTACTGCAGTCAGAGAGAGAGCGAGAGAGGTAGAATGTTCAGGGTAATTAAATAACTTCATATACAGCCTGTTTTTAAGTTTACGGCACTCCTTTTAGGCTACATCGACAATGAAACATTAATCAGCAAAAAATATTGTTTTTCAATTACGAGAAGAACGACTTCAAAATTAAATAGAAACCGTTTTAATGTCTGAGAGCGCGGTTGGACGCATGGCGCGAAACCGGTTAGTGGCCTCCGAGCGCGCGGTTCGTAAAGCACTCCGAAGAAAAACAAAGTTTTCTAATAATATAATTATTTTTTTTCCAAATTACATTTTTTTTTTGTAAGAACGGTTAAGTTATCGATATAGATCAACCTCCTAAAAGGAGTGGCCTAAACTCTAAAACACTGGGTATGTGTTCGAATTATTAATTGGCATCTATTGCTAAGTAGAGTCAAATAGCGAATGTCTGCTAGAACACCAGAACTAAAGTTGTACGGATTTGATTCCAGGTGAATGCCTTTATTCACCGTCTGCAATGCAGTTACGCTTAGTTGTGTAAATTGGATTCGGTTGTATTGGGTACTTAAATTCAGTGAACTTGTGGTGGAACGAAGATGTGTATTGATTGCGTCAAATATTTGGCTATTCTGCATAACCGTAACATATGTATTATATTTTAAAATTAATAACTGCCGTAGGAATCTATCGACAGTCCTTCGCCGACGATAACATTGTCGATCCAGTTCCTAGCGCCTGCAACACTAGCATATACGCCAGGTATAAGTTTCTCCCCGCAGCCAATGCCCCAGGCCACGATGCCGGCCTGGACGTAGCGTTCATCCGTACCCTGCGAAGACCAAAACAAAACAGAGGTCAAGTAGGTACAGAATAACACCGAAGCATAAGATTGAATTAATTTTATATTTTTTTCTGTACGGTAAGTAGGTTTTTTTTATCATGAATCACGGCGACTCACGGGTTTTTGATTTAAGACGATCATAAACTCGCCAAAGTTTCATTTTAAACTTTTGGACTTGAGTAGCTAGTTTGTTGCCTTAGTTCATTTTTTATTTTAACCGTTTTTGGAAAAAAAAATAACTTATTAATGTTATTTACTTCTTATAGTCAACTAAAACATTAGTAACAATAAGAATTGTGAAATATCCTCATAAAATATGTCCTATTATTTTACGTAAAAAAGTTTTCAAATATTATATATATTTATACACAGTGTTCTCAGACCATTCTCAAAGACTTGAGGGAGGTTTTGTGTAACCTATTTGATTTTTTACAGATGGCTCGATACGGTCAACGCGCGAATTCCGATGCCATGTCGATCGATAATAGCCTTGACACCGTTACGGCGTACGACGATAGCTGAGCGCTCACAACAAAGATATTATTGCATGATCCTTTTACTATTGCACCTAATATTATGTAGATATGTATTAGAAAAGTGCGAATGCTTGTTACTAACGGGGATAGCACAGACGAGGGGTGATCCTCCATCTCCCTTGCACGTGTCCTTGCCCGGTTCTCCGCCCGCGCAGATGAAGGAGCGATCTAAGCGGAAATACTCTCCAAGGCGCGTCAAGTGCAGTCTATTTTCGCAGTCATCATGATCTATAAAGGGCAGTTCCACCTGAAATCATATTATACGCATAAGTGTGGTTAAGTTATCACTACGCCAATCGTGAGAGAGATGAAATTGTATCGGAATAGGTTTAGGATTTGCAACCTGGTCATTTGTCCATACGAAAGACATCCTTTATCTTTTAACAAGAGGAAATGTTGTCAGCAAACGCAGTCCTCACTTTGGCATAAGAATCTGCAACTTGATTGGATATGGCACCAGAAGAAGGCGAAGAAAAATCAGTACTTTATTCAATTTACCTTTTTCAAGATGACCTGGTAGCGTCCTTCCTTCCCGAAGACGTCCTTCCCCCAACCGGACGCGAAGCAGCGCGTTCCTCCTCGAATGAACTCGTTCTGAGTTGGCAGGCAAATTGTTCCTACGTTCTCAGCCGGTTCGACTTCGCTCGCGAGGAACAGCAGACCGAAGTCGTTGAACAGGATATCTGATTGATTTTAGAGACCATTTACACAGTTGATAAATTGGTATTAGGGGGATAATGATAAGGAGTTCAGGGTGCAATACAGCTCCAACAATAAAAGTCAGTGAATCACAAGAATGAGTGAAGAGGAGAGAGATACATTTATTTATTTATTTAACAGGTTTCTCTATGTAAAATTTCAATTCATAACACACAAGCAAAACAATAGTAAAATAAAAAAAACATTAAATACTCAAAAATAATTCGAATTAATAATTCGACTGCTCCCCAATCGGACGATACGTCGTTACGACACGGTAATCGCCTAAGTAGCGTGTCCTTCGGCGATCTAGTCAAACGATCGGGAACAAAGAAACCAATCTCTCCAAGTACTATGGGATTCTCGATGAATCCGCAAAAAATAGAACTATGTATGCGTGTAAGGGAGATAAGAATGGCTACTGTAGTTGTAAGAGATATGTGTTTTTAATGTGAGGTAGAACGGTGTCTGAATGCAATTTATAAATTATTTATCTGATAAGTAAAATTTATTCCGTAAGATTAAGGTTATAACATTCAATAAAAAGGTTAGATGTGTTAGTTCATTCCCCTGGATAAAAAGAATTTCTCAGCGTAATTTGTCTTCAATTTAGGTATTTCAAAAGTACGACGGTCTCTTGTTCAACATGGTTATGTAGGTAGTATTTTATTTAAAAACAAAAACCAATGCCAGTCAACCATTGGCATGATAGAATAATAATTTAAAGCCTCTACCACTATCACTTTTCACTTATCACTTTTCGGAACAGAATGCTGTTTAGAACAATCTCCGTGTTACAATCTTACGGATGGTCTTTGCATATATCTGCCTTACATCCAAAGCCTCAAATTCAATAAATAGATCGTTTAACGGATAGTTAATTGGTTTATCTTGATCTCTAATAATTGCTTTTCGAGCCTTCACTAGAGGACCAAGAGAACCACCCCACGCTAATATACCATACCTCAACAGACTATTAATCGAATGATACAAATTCAAGTTTTGTAACATTCATAAAGGAAACCATTTGTTCCTCACCTTTTACATAGTCCGGATGTTTGACTATTTTAACCACCTCTCTGTCCTGTTGGGGAAGGATCTCGTCCTTGGTCTGCGTATCCCATTCACCGACGCGCACCTTCAGCTTAAGATTCGGATTCTGATCCAGCATGCCTGCGAAGGTGTGCGCCGCCGTGAGCACCACCCTCGGATGGATCAAAGAACCGCCGCCCTGGTATACGTTCAACTTCTGGGGACTGCCTTCAACCGCCTCTTCTCTGCAATTGAATGCAATGTGCCGTTATATTGAAAGCCTAACTAGATCACAACCAGCCTTATAAAATGGAGAAAAGGCCTTTTTATAATTTATAGTCCCAAAATTAAATCTGCCTTGTAACAACTGAATCAGCAGAAGCTGATTTCATGTCAGCCTTATTCTTATTTACGAATGTTCTAGGTCATTGAAGGTTTTACGATGCTTTATACAAAGTGCAGCTACTTAACACACTCAGTGCCGATAACGGTATATCCGGTAATTGCCGTATACGACACGTGCCATTTCTGGTTAAAACCGTTGCCGTCTTAACGCATTTCTATTAATATTTAAAAGCGTGGCATGTCTCGTATGCCTGAATTCATGAAAGTCATAAACTAATCGACATTTTTTCATTTTAATCCGGTTTTGACGTTTGATTGTTATGTGAAAAGTGCGCTAGTGAATTGGAAGTGTTTTTGATGGATTTGGTGATAAATAATTCCAGTTTTATTTACAAAAGCTTTGTCAATATAATATTAAATATATAAAAAACAAACATTTTTATAGTTTTGTATATATATTGTTTGCTAATTATAAAAAATTATGACTTAACTAAAAAACGGCAGTTAGTTCCGCATGGGAAATTCTGGTCGGTCAACGTACTTCGCCGATCGGGTGGGTGGCAACGCGTGGTCTATGTGTTTGACATACAGAGCTGAATGTGTTAAAAAAACCTTATTATATACTATACCTCTGGATCCTACCAGGACAAAACTTATATGTAGATATAGATATAGATTACTACTTTTGGATGTATAAATATAATTAAATAATATAATAAAGATATGTAATATAATATTAATAAACAATCAAAACAGCTCGATTGCATGAGTTGAACATAACCATAAGTAGCTGTATGGTAACAAGAAAAATTTTAAACGTTTTTATCATAAACCGATTGCCCTAGTTCGACATTAGGCGGGGAATATTCTTTAAATATCGCGCATAGAATTAAATATATAACTAAACGCGAGTTTTTTTAATTATTAACCTCTCTTTATCATTTGTAAAATGTATTTAACACTTACATTTACAGAAATGTATTTAACTAGCTAATAAGATGGTTTTTTTCCAAATGTTTGCCGTTCACAACAAAATAATAATGATTTTTTATCAACACGTTTTTAGATTATTGTATGAATAGTTTTAAGCATTTATTACTGTGCAAGTAGCATGCATTTTCAGCAATTTATGTAAGAGTACGGTCAACGGCGAAATATGGAATAATATTATTCGTGCATTTTCATATTAACGCAAAAAAATAAACAAATCTAGAAAATAAGTATTATATTTAAGTAACAGTTATTTAATTTAATCGTATTTGACCTAATAATATTTGTTTATATTAACATATTAACTGCAATTAAAACCATGACTATTATATCACCGGTTTTTTTATTAGTATATTCAGCTGAGTTTTACATAAGTATTTATTTTTTCTAAATGTTTTTACATAAACAATTATGAATTGTTCAATTTTGTCAAAAAATATTTTTATTTCTTGGGGCGATTTGCTGTTATTAAAATATAACTGATTTAAATTTTACACTTAGCTGTTTTAATTAAGTTTTTAGTTTTGTTACTGTATTTATTTTTTATGAAATAATATTTTTTGTGTCAAAAGAAGCACCGTAATAATAATGTATTTATTTATATGACAGGTCATACTACACGGTATCGCTATATTATAGCTTATAAAGAGGTGTGGTTGTGTTATGAGAATTTAACGTTTGAAATTATCAATAAATCTTTTTAATATTTTTATGTCAGGATTGAAAATATAGTCAAAAATTAAAAATGATGCCAGAAAATTATATTCATAATAATTATTATGTAGTTTTATAAATTATTTTATGAGTTGGATTTCCATCCCTGCACATATCATCATAAGATTTTATCACCACCCTAATCATAAGATTTTTTGCAATTTCTAAACGTGTAATAATCCTATTATATTTTTGCAAAGAATGACAATTCGTTCTAAAAATCTACCTGTCCAGTGGTAGTTTTTTTCATTATACCTGTGCTGTACTCTCACTCGATCGCCCTAACTAACCGTTTATAAATTACTACCTACTATAACAGAAAAATAACTTTAGTGTTACTGTAAGAATAGTCTTGTCCCCGATTTGGTACCGCGGTCTAAAATAAAATATATTCCTACCTTCCATGTTCCGAGGCCAAATGCGGGCATTTTTTGTCCATTATTTAACGTGACATAAATCTGTTTATTCATATTTATATTTTTTCAGGTGTATTAAATATTAAACTGTTTTAAGCGCGCGTCCGCCGAGCGCCGAGGTTCGGACCGAAATGAAGTTGTCTGTGGTCAGCGGCGAACAGGTCTTCGGTAGCGATGTAATTATGCGCGGCGCGTTTTTGATTTTTTTCTAGAGATACGACGAATATTGTAATTTGGCGCAATTTAATCACAAACAGTTGTTTTTAAATACATACGTTCAATATGAAATCATAAATGAAAAATATGTTTTATTATTCAACTACCCTCGCAAAATAATTGAAACGCAGTGAGGAGAGAGGGGTTCCAATAATTGTGAGAAATGTGACAAAGGTGTAGTTATGGCTTCGCGATGTCACTTCTAATTAATCAAAAGTTTGCCCACCTTCTATGTATCAACAGTCTCTCAAACTGTTTGTGAGTTTAGAAGTAAAAAATGATGCTAAATTCCTAGGCATATACATAGCATTTAGGACCTGTATAAGCTATAAGCCATATATGCCTTGTCTAAGATAAAGAATTTCGCGGATCATGAATCCGTACTATCGGCATATTATTCGCTCAAAGAGTCACATCTAAGGTATGGTATACTCGCCTGGGGAACTGCTTCATACATATCTGACATTTTCGTGCTCCAAAAAAAGGCTGTTGAGCAATGTTAGCTCTAAATCGGAAGTCATGTAAGCCTCATTTTAAAAAATTAGGCATTTTGACAAGATTTGGCCATGTCTCTTTTTTGCCAATAAGCAAAATTCAAAAACCCACAGTTTAATTATGTTCAATCAGTACCAGCCCATAGATCTAAGTTCCGAAACAATTGGGAATACTTAAGTTTAATATATTTCAATATGTTGCCTGTAAATCTAAAGGAAATTCATGATTGCATTACATTCAAAATGAACATTATTAAACAAACTATTTACAATTTGAATGAATTCAAATAATTCTCTTATTGTTTCTTTGTTTTTTATTTTTTGCCAGTTTAATATTTCGATTGTATTTTAAATTATTATTTATTCTATGGTCTACTTTCTTATTGTTGATTATTAGTTTGTTTTGGTTGTCATAAATTTGTAAACTCTTTTTTAATATTGTATTATCATTCCTACATACTTTTTGTATTATTGAAAATAACATTTTCGTATTTGTATAGCCATTTATTGGCCCGTGACATTTTCGATGATTTATATATGTACCTAGCTACCTTCGTATTGTTTCGAAACCTAAATTGTTCATATGAAAAGATTGTAAATAAAAAACTTTCATGGATGAATTGTCAGCTATAAAAAATCGTTTTTCCTTAAAAAGCGTTTTGTTTTATCGATCCCAACTCAGAAGTAAGTAGTCTTGTTTGTTTATGGAAATAAACTTACAGTCTATGGTCCGCGTCTAGTACATTAAAATCGTCGAATATTCGGTCGGACGATTAAATGATACAATTCTGCATTAATAAAATAAAAATGCCTAGAAGAGGTATTAAAAGGCGTCTCAATTTGCGCCAAGGAATTGCTGCAGCCGATCCAGATTCTTCAGCTCCAACTGCTTCTACAGGATCTAACATAGGGCTGTTACTTGCCTTTAGGAGGGAATTTAATTTAACATATGACAGATTCTTTGAGGGAAAAAACCCCCCTTTAAGGGAAAAACCTTTAGAAAAAAAACTTACTGATGAAATAAAAGAAAATCGTTTATTTATTTTTTTGTTGGTTTATCCTGATACACTAAAAAAAACTTATGCTAGATCGCATACGCTAATATAATAGTACCTTGGATGCAAATATTTCTGGGTACAAATATTCGTAATTATTTCAATCAAGGTAAAGGGCTCCATATTGTTTCGACATTAGAAAGTTGGAGCTGGAATTCAAATACCATGCATCGCTGCCAACGTCATCAGACCCCCGGTTCAAAGTGCGTCGAGCGAAAGTAACGCCGTTCGATAGCGCTACGACTCACACCTGGCAGGCTATAAGACCTCTCACCTACCCTCGTCTGCCGTCATCACACCGGCCCGAGTCCTTACACAATGGAGTCCTGAATATTATATAGAACATCGGAGTATTTATGTTACGAGAAGATAGAGTAGCCCTTGTAGTAGATCTTTTAACAAAAACCTCACCCGTTACAGTGACAGTGAGTCAGTTACAGTTCCATAGATTTTTTTTAATGTTACCAATAAATTATGTACAAATATAGTATTTTGTTATACTATTTTTATGGTAATCTTTGTAAGTAAGTACCTAAGTTTAATTTTGAGCAAATCATTTTATAAAATTAAGAATTGCCGTGGCATATTTAAAAAATTTTTAATTTGAATCCACTCTGATTATATTTTTAAGGTTTCCAGTTCTAATAAAACGAAGCTACGTCCCGGGAAATTTAAACGATTGCTTAAAGCACGTAGCCCGAAGGTCCTGTAGATTGGGAGCGACGCGACCCATTTCGATTGCCGGAGGCACTGAAAGCCGGAGTTTTCATATAAATAAGCGTGCGGCAACATTTTTTAATGTAAATGCCAAGTATGGGGCGGCCATTTTGAAATATATCTGTCTCCCTTCCCCTCCATGTAGAGTGTTGGATATGCATACTCTAAGATATCTTCAAAGCCATTTATTCCGGATTGCCTGCCAAGTGGAAGGCTTTGAAGCAATATTATTTTATATATTAGATTAGGTATTATTTAAAAAAAAACTCAAATAAACTGTATTGTTTTATTTAAAACGGCTTAATAACTATATAACAACTCATCAGAAAATTGAAAATATCTTTTAACTTGATATCCAGTCGGTCTTGGGTACCGGAAAATGGAGAAACTCGTTACGTCCACCGCCCGGCGACAGTTCTATCATTATTTCGAAACTCTGATCAAACGGGTTGCATCAATATTCATCATTGAATGGGTATTCCTTGCCCTCCCTGATGCTGTAAACAGAGAAAAAAACATCTATGAAGCCTAATTTGTGATAAGTCAACAAAAAAATGGAAAGAACCACAGTAATGCGTATTTTCTGTCTTGCGCGTGGTCTTAAATCATTCCATCTTATTTAACAGTTTGCAGATAGAGACGAGCCAGGGTAATTAAGCGTTAAAATGGTTATATGTGTGGATTCAAACCCAATGCCAAAGGATAAACATAAATTTCGACTCATTTAGACCCTTTTTTCTAACATTTGGCTGGCATTTGGTAACCATTGGATATTTAATTATAAAAAAAAATATGTTTAGATACCTCGATCTTAGGTTTTCAACATAGTAAAGGCAGACTTTTAAAATTCCACTCTATTTCTGAGAAATTTAATAAATGATAAACTGCTAAATAGTTCTTTATTAGTTGAATTTCTCTCTTATTTGAGATATTAGAGCCTTAAGAAAAAATAGTAATTGAAAGGCAAATAAAAGGTCTAAAACATAGTAAAGTTAGTTTTTTTAATTTCTATATAATGAATCTGTAATTAAATAAAAAGCAACAATTGCTTTCTGACCGCGCAGGGAATAAAACCTGACGCCCTATAAAAATAAAGCACTGTTTATACTGACGTCTAAATTATTGTTAAAATGTATAGAAAAATATAGATATTTCGAGGCTTATGGAGAAATGATAGGCGGTACTAACAAATCGAAGGGCAACGCTCTCCAGTTCCGATCGAAGCCGTCGATGTACTCGACGTCATCTCTGGACAGCTTGAAGTCGAAGATGCCGAAGTTCTCCTGGATCCTGCCGCTGTTGACGGACTTGGGGATGACGGCGTGGCCGCGGTCCAGCTGGTAGCGCAGCAGCACCTGCGCGGGGGTTTTGTTGTGCCTGAAAAAACGGTTAAACTTTCGTTATAGTAGTAAAAAATGTAAAAGGTAAAAATAATCTAAATAAAATATATATTTAGTAGATTAGACACTTAATTTGTGCATCGTCAGTGTGTGTGTGTGTGTGTGCGTATACCAGTGTCTATTTGTGTTAAATACATTTTTATTATTTTTCATAAAATAACGCGTAGATATTTATATAAATTAAAATTACTTTTAAATTACACTAATTAGCTAGATTAATAATTTTGCCATTATGTTGTGATATTTCCGGTAATTAGTAGTTACAATTAAATTTTAATTTTTAGCATAACAACGCCGTGTAGCGGCGATTCAGTAAATTAGTGATCGTTTAGTTAGTGGAACCACTGATTGTAATTATAGTGATTTTAAATAGCTCAACCTCATACCATAAAATTAGTGGGCACCCAAAAAATCATTCCGAGGCGTAGATGGCGCTATTTTTTTGCCAACGAAATAATAATCATTTTTCGTATGAATATTTCGTTGGCAAATAGCCTAGACGCAAATCGCACAAAATCTTAAATGCTCACAGTTTGGAAGAGATTATCTTGCGAATTCATAGATGGCGTACTGTTTTGTAAATAATTTTTGAGTGTTAATTTAAAAAAATTAATTTGAAAATTATGTATTAGTTAACTGCATTATAATTAATGGGTTAACCTTTAAAGATAGTCATTAGCGCCCTAAAAATTGTCTGACAGTGCATCAGCATGCTTACTTCTTCGCGATGGTTCCGAGTTGCTCGTCCTGCAGCAGGTCCGGATCGCCGGGCTGAGCCCAGGGTCTGTCGGGACAGCCCAGCGGGCTGTAGGCCGTCAGGACGATGCCCTCAGCCGACAGGTACGCCCCCAGCATCTTCTGGGCCAGGTACGGATGGCATTCCACATGGAAATGAACGTCTTTAATAGTCACTAGGTTGACATTTATTAGTATTTATCACATAACATTATATCGTCCTGGTGGCGCAGTGGTGTAAGTGGCTGCTTCTTAATCCAGAGGTCCCGGAATCGAATCTCCAGCGGGTCAAATCCGGCCAGGTATATTTTACCGTTTGAGAATATTCAACGGCGCTTACCTCACTACTATCGAATGAGGCGTACACAAAAAAAAGACTCATCTAGTTACAGACTTGCAAGATGTTGTTTGCCTGTATTGAACGGCCTCGCATAATAAAAACAACAATGAGACTGTCGGAATTGCGCCTAATAGTGCCACCTAGAAAACCATTACGAATATTATAGGACGCTTATAAATAATCTTAACTATATGTTGATATTTTTAGCTTAGCAGGGCATTTTTGCAACTTGAACTTCAATTGGGAAACATTTTTCTGAACGAAAAATCTGATTATTGATTATACAGATTGTGACGACGGTCACATGTGACGTCCTCTTTACCTGATTGGTAACCGGCCTGATAGTTCCCTCGGCAAGAACGCGTTCCACTTGGCGCTTGTTGAAGTTGGACACTCCGATGCTCTTGGCCAGCCCGGCTTCGTGCAGCTTCTCTACCGCGCGCCAGGTATCCAGGAGGTCCACGTCCTGGTATTGGGTCTTGCCGTCCACGGCGGGGATAATGTCTGCGCCGTGCTGATGGAATTTACAAATACTACTTAAAAGCGAAATAGAAAAAGTGGCTAGGACTAGTAACCAGGATTTTCCCTCAAGAAACCAACAATTCCCATCAACCTGAAGCGAAAGGTGTATGGGTCCTGCGTGCTACATACGGCTCGGAGACAGTAGCACTGACAAAGACGAGTGCCAATCTGCTGAGGATTTACCAGAGAGCCGTGGAAAGGGCAATGTTGGGGATGATTGGTTTCTTTGTTCAGGACCGTTTCACTAGAGCGCAGAAGCACACGTTATTTAGGCGGTTAGCGTGTCGTACCGACGTATACACAAGTATAGCCCAATATCAATCTCCGCGGAAATGGAATTTAATAATTCGACTGCTATCCCAATCGGACTATACTTGTATGCGTCGGTACGACACGCTAACCGCTTAAATAACCTGTGCTTCCGCGCTCTAGCAAAACGGTCCGGAACAAAGAAACCAATATCTCCTAGTATTACGGGATTCTCGATGAATCCGCGAATAACTTTTAAAAAAATAGAATAATGTATGGACTTGCCGCCTAAACTCGAGTGTGATAAAACCAAACATCCCTAATACAAATACTGATGGATATATATTGGAAAATATTTCAGGATAATATCCATACCTACGCAGATAACGGTATCTAAAGAACCTCCTCTGAGTAACCTCCAGGATTTTACAGTATGTAATAACATGAGGACTTTGTTTTAAGGTACTTATATCCGAGCCAACGCCAACATCTGCTTAATATTCTCAGGATATCGAAGATCACTTGGCTGTATATAAAAATGAAGAGCATACGAGTATTCCTCACCTTCAATGCAACCGGACTATGCAGGAGGTAGAGATCTAAGTAGGCCAAGCCGAGGTCGCTCAGGGTTTCCCTTAAGGCCGCCTCAACGTGATCGGGATGAAAATTGGCTCCCCACAGCTTTGACATTTAAGCACATTGACATTTGCAGCTTGGATATTTAATAATAAAAAAAAATGTTTAGAAACCTTGTTCTACTTAGCTAAGGCAGATTTTTTAAATTATATATAACCTTCCTTAGAACAGGTAACTCTTACCTAGTTAGGAAAGTTATAGGCCCGAATTCAGAGTCGTTTTGCTCCCCTCAAGCGTTTACTTCGCACGTTAGAACTAGGGTAGTCACTTTTCGCACACTTTTGGAATTTAACTAAAGGGTTGTTTTTTTTTTTGATATCCAGTCAACTGTTTTTGATGTGGATGCCAGGGTACATAACCGAAGAAACTCACAACACGAACCAGGTATATATATATTTTTTACAACAAATAAAGATGAATATGACGTAATAGTATTAGTTATATTAATGATTTGTATGTTTTATTAGCAATATAATTTCATTATTCATTTACGGTTCATAATTATTTAACAAAAATGTATTTGCTAGTTTTAGATTTTCAACTTCCATTGTATACTAATCGTAATAAGTAATAAAGCTTTACGATAGTAGTGTTGTAAAAGAGAGTTTGTTTAAATAATATTTAACTGCTTTGTTGATATAACATATTTTAATATCTTACATTTTGTTTATAAAGCTACTTTTTGGAAATGATTATGCATCACATCTTCAGGTGAAAGTTCACAACTCACTGGGAATACAATTTCACTTAATTGTAAAACATAGTCTTTGATTAGTGTCTGTTTCCATACAAACACTTGTTACTTATATAAATAGGTAAAAAGTGTCTTTATGTATTGTTAGACACATTATTTCTATTCAAATTTATTAAAAAACAACAGCACTAAAGAATAATAATATAAATTCCAAAAGTGCGAATAGTGACTACCGCTAGTTCTAACGTGCAGGGGAACAAAAGGACTCTGAATTCGGGCCATAGACTTGTACTCATCGGCCAACATGTTTTCTTAATAAAAAAAAAAAAAAATTACAAAATAACTTGAACAGAATCACCCTATGGACATCTGAATGATTACTAAGCTTGAACATTGAAAAGTGTGTTATTTTGCATATCGGAAAAAAAAAACACAAAACATCCCTACTTCATAGGAAACACTCAACTTAAAATAGTTCAGTCACAAAAAGATCTCGGTGTAACAACTCGTCAGATCTTAAGTGGGAACAGCACATCACCTCGATCTCCAAAAAAGCAAACTCCTTACTATTCTTAATAAGGGAAGGCTTTCCATAATTTGACAGTGGACGTATTCTTAATGATCTATAAATCATTCATAATATCAATACTGGAATATGCTTATCAAGTATGGAATCCCTATTTCACTAAAGACATGGATCTCGTAGAAAAGGTAAGTCAACTCAAAAATCTGGAATATGAAGAAAGGCTAAACACACTTGGATTGACAACATTAAAGCACAGGCGGGCGAGAGGCGATCTTATTGAGACCTACAAGATGTTAACTCACTATTATGATGTTCATAGTTTTGAAACAATATACACAATTAATACAAATTCGCACTTGCGAGGACATCATTTAAAACTCACAAGTACAGCCTTCAGTTCTAATCCGAGGAAGAATTTCATGTCAAATAGAGTGGTGAATGCATGGAATAACTTACCAAGTGCAGTGATAAGTGGACAAGTTTATCAGAGACGATACAAGTGCAGATTTAGGCTTATCAGCATAAACGGCCTGCCTAAAACTAATAATAATAATAATATATTTTGTGTTAGTAAAACACATAAAGCGTAAAAAATACAATATTTTTCGAAAATTTTTAAGTTGCTTTATGTTGATTTTAAATGACCGTATTTTTTTGTTAACCTAATTAAACATTGCTGAAGTTTTAAAAATTAAAAAAAAGAAAATGCATCGCTATATAATGTTTAGAGTACATTTTTTTGTTTTTAAATTTTTTTTTGTTCCGTTAAATGTTTTATTTTAAAGCTATTAAAGAGGCGTCACTTGCTCACCGTTTATGCGAGGAGTGGGATAGAATTTCGAGTTACTGCTACGGAAGACAGATGGCCGACAGTCCACAATAACAACATACTATGAATAGGTGTATCTAAATCACTGCTATACTTTCAGGAAGATCATCTATTAAACAATCACTAATTATTTAGAGAAAAAAATTGAAAAATGTTTTTTAATTACGAGAAAAACGAATTAAAAATTTAATAAAAATGGTATCGATGTTTGAGAGAGCCGTCAAGGGCTTCAAAGGCAGGTACTGACTGACTGACTGCGCGGAATAGGATTGAAGTTTTTTAGAAATATAATTATTTTAGTATGTTTTATTTCAAAAATATATTTTTTACTTCGTAAAGCGACCGGTTTACTTGCCGATATAGATTGACCTTCTAAAAGGACAATAGTGTTTTTAAACACATTAATATGCGATTAATTGAAACTAACATACTCGTATTTCAAACATAAAATAAAACTTATAGGCATAAAAATGAAAAACGTAATAATAATAATAATATAAAAACTAATTGCTTGTTCTGTTGTTGCTTGTTGTTGTTACGTGAATTTCAATTGTAGTGAACTAATTGAATTCGTTGAATTCTAATTGAATGATAGTTTTACTCTATTTACTTTATACGGTGTTTTGTTGCAGGGCAATGTTGCAGCTGAGGAATGTGGTATCTTACAGTGGACACGGCGAGCTGGGACACTTCTTGAGATGGTCATCGGCGATTTCCTCAGGTCGATTCCTGGCGATATGACCTCCGAACGAGGTTGAGGGCGCCCTCAATATATCAGATTTTATTTCCTTATTCGTTGTTAAACTAAAAATTGAACAGATTATAAAATTTCTTTTAAAAGAGAATGTAGACAAGGTAATCAGTTCGACTTTATAAAAATCTTAGACGTGTAAGTTCTAGGATAGAAAAAAAAATATATATTTTTTTTAATTCCTAATACCTCGAATGTATTTCGAAAACCACTTCGATAACATTTTTCTAAATCTAAATACAAAGAAAGAGAAATGTTTTTATACAGTCTTCCAATATAACATAGTAAGTGTAGATTGCTCTTCGACTGCCGACAAGAAATTGGAAACCACTCTTTGGTAACTAAACCACAAAGCAGATGTCGCAACAAGTCACCAATATTTAAATATTATAGATTGCACCTCATCTATGAAACATCATTTATAAATAATTTTTCTTACAACAGGTAACTCTTAACTAATTAGAAAGGTAACAGATCTCATCTAATCGGCCAACCCAGGTACTCGATTTTATATATTTGGATATTGTATATTATTTTAATATTTAGCATAAAACTGAATGTTGAATATAGGATAATAACATTCAAAATTTAACAATCACAAGACCAAAATATGTAGTAAATGGTGAGGTTTGTATGCGTCGTATAATTTTTTTTTATTATAAAATCATTTTTTTACATTTAATATAATTTTTCAGTAAAGTTCTTGGCAAATTTTTAAAAAATCCGATTTTAGTACAGTAGGTGGTTTGGAGTTATTTTAAATTTGAAAATTTCCAGGTCACATTAGGTAAAAAACCAAAAGAAAAAACCGAAATAATTTTAACCCTTCTCGCAAAATTTTAACGGTTTGGAGAATCTAAAAAACAGAGTCATTATTTAAGCAACTGTAATTAATGATAAATGAATTCCATTTACAGTAAAATTAATCAGACAGTTACTATAATTAAAATGCAGCGTAATGACTTGGCTTTCATCCCCAGAATGAAACGCTAAGATAATTTAGGATATTTATAAATACTCACAGTCCGGAACGGAATTGTTTCTGTGGACAGGATAGGAGAGGCGAGGCGAGGAACCGGGAGGCCTAGCTGAGAGACCCAGATCGCTGTTCGAAGGAGCCAGGCACACCCTTATCATTCATACCTGTTGTAAAAACGATATAATGAAAAGCCTTATTTTTTCGTTAGCAACAAAGTACGAAAGAAACATTTCGATTTGCACATCTTTTACAATTTTTTTTTTATTATTATTAAGTAATTACAATATTTAGGGGCTAGCTCCGGTGATACTGTTGAGTTTAGTAGGTGAGGAAAAAAAATTAATGCTTAACAACTCGCAGTCTACGCTTAAAAACATCCTTGGAAGATGGAAACTGATCAAATACTGACCTATGAAGAGTATTCCACTGCCGAATTGTTCTGGAAAGAAACGAATTGAACCCAATGTTCCGTTTTCTCAAGATAGGTTTTATCTTGGAAGGATGGTCATCACGGCCGATATAAGGAGGCTTAGAGAGATGGGATCTTAAAGCTGACCAGGCAGACTCATTCATCACAGTCTTATATAAACTAGTTAACCTGAATTCAAAACGCCTTCTACTAAGTGGCTCCCAATTAAGAGTTGAAATTAATTCAGATGGACTATATCACACCGACTAAAACGCCTAAAGACATGCCGGCTTGCTTTTCTCTGAACTGCTTCTAATTCGACTTTAAGACATTGGGTCTGAGGATCCCATACTGATGAGCAGTATTCGAGGGTAGGACGAACCAACGTTTTATAAGCCAATGCTCGCGCTTTTAAATCAGCGCCTTTAAGAGACTTCGCATAACAAACCGTAATTGTCTGTGAGCTTTTTTCCCTACATCACCAACATGAGTTCCCCAATGGAGATTAGAAGACAGGATAATTCCAAGATGCTTTGTGGTAGAGGATTTCACCAGTGATTTGCCAGCTAGTTCGTATTTGAAATCATTATGGATAAGTGAATTAGAACCACTTGCCTATGGAGTTGAAATTTGACAGGTTGGTTCAGTCCCAATGACAATGCATTTTTATGGTAAGCATGACATAAAATTGGCTCCAGACTAAGGAACTCCTCAACGGTCGGCAGCACAGACATGAAATTTTGTATATGCACTTAAAATCTTGTATTAAAAATATTGAAATGGTATTATAACTACATAAAATTGACTATTAACCAAATAGCTCTTCAGTTTTATGAATCACAAGCTGACCTCCTCAGAATCAATAAATGTTGCGTTAGCTGAATTAAATTCAGATTTTTTATTGCGAATATTCAAAATCAATTAGGTTTAATAAATGTTTTCACATAATTCAATATAGGATTACATAAGGAAGCAATGATCGATGCCAAATGACAAACGTGTTAACCTCACTTCACAAGGAAATAGAATTCCACAGAATACAAAGACGTTTTTGAATTTGAAAAAATGAATTTAGATTATAAATTCTTTTATATTTCAGATAGTTATTCTGATACTCGGGGCGGAGAAAAATCCACCAAATCAAAAATTATTATTATTATTATTAAGTTACAGACAGGCAGCTAGTAGCTGATTGTGTCTGCTATTACTTTTTATTAATTCTGTAGCACAATTACAAAAAAAAAATATTCATCAGTCGCTTGTTAGATTTTCGCTGAAATATTTACAATAAATATTGTAAGGTCAAGAAATATTGAAAAAAAATCTGTTGCAGTTATTTGTTGGATTATAGCTGCACCAGAATTACAATATTTGTACAATATTGCCAGTGAAAGTCAGTTATTTTCGCTGTAGATAAAAAACTTAAAATGTTACTCATACAGGGGTGGAAACTGATTCCATGGTTAAAAATACTCAAGAGTCAAGATCAAGGAGTGCGGTGTCACAATATGCTCCTCACCTGCCAACGTTCTTCTGAATGCCGTCTACGATGCGATGGTGGGCGACGAATCCTCGGTGTTGGCACCGCCCTCCCGGAGCTGTCCGCCGACGCGACTCCCAGGGAGTTGGCCCTCGGGGGAGTTGGCCCTCCGGGGAGTTGTCGTGTCGCCACTGATGGAAAGCGATTTGAGATATTCAAGAGCGGCGCACGCTGGTCCGACAACCTGTTGCAGTCACACGTGAACAAAGTTCCACATAAACAGCCGGACAACATGAACTTAAGAAGGCCCTATATCGAGACAAAACAAAGGTGTGGACCACTTTACACTCCCCTCCCCTCCCCTCCCCTTAACCACACAAGTCATGCGATTAAACAAAGATACAAAGTTTTGAAATGCTATTGCATATTTTTATACGCTGTTTTGTTAAATATTAGTATTGGGAAAATAATGGATAAACAGTTTGCCGTCAAATTAGTTTAGTGCAGAGTCAGTGAATATATTTAACAGACTCGTGATGACCGTGCCATTATACGCCAGGTGCCGTGTGCGACTAAACACGTCACCGTCTTGCTGGATTTTTATTACTATTTAAAAGAATGGCATGTCGAGTAAACCTTTGATCAACGAACTTCGCCGATCGGGCGACAATGCGTGCTCCGCGCGTTTTACGTACGGAGCGGAATGTGTTAAGAACAGTCTAGATGACTATTATTATTATTAATTTTTAGGCAGGCAGTTTATGCCGATAAGCCTAAATCAGCACTTGTGTCGTCTCTGATGAACTTGTCCAGTCTGTTCTTAAATTTGAAGACAAAATGTTTGAGCTCATCATCGGAAGCTAAACTGCTAAACTGCTAAATAATAATATAATCCTTTTACCCGTAATTGAAGGAAGTCAGTTTTGATAGAATCCGTTTTGCTCTGATAACTGACTAATTCCGGAATCTTTCGACGCGGAGTTTCCCGTAGTTTCTGAAAGAACGAAAAAAAACCCAAAATTATTAAAATCATAGACGATTCTCAAATTAATTGTCTAGTAAAATGCACCAAATTACATTAAACTGGACATTATGATTGCATAAACATTAAAGAGATAATTATTCATGTTTAACCAAAACACCCAACTTTGTATTTATTCAATGAAGTTCTTCAAGAAATTAATGTTGCAATTTGAATGTTGCCAGAAGCAACTTTTATTATTCAAATATATACAATTACAATGTAAATAGATCCAGCTTAAGACTTATCTGCCGGTTTCTTAATCTTAACTAAAACAATTTATTTTAACGTGCATACAATATAATACAAAGTACTTAAAGATTAAGTTGACCTAACTTATGTGATTACAAACAAAATTAACCTAATTTAACTAAAACCAAAATAATTTTTAATATGTTTTTCCATAAATTCTTTTAATTTAATTGTTATTACCAATTCCCTTTTGAGTTGTCTAATTTCAAGAGGTATATTATTAAATAGGCTGGGTATTACATATTTTAATTGTCGATATCCATACGTATTTATATCTTTCGACAATATATTTTTCATTTGAAATTTGTCTGACATTTTTTTGAGTACTTATTATTAGTGACAAGATTTTTCCATGTTTCATCTGAGAAGTGGTCGATTGCTATTCTATAAAAGCAAAGTTGCCAACCGCCTGACGGGATTTTCGTGGCGCAATTGTTTTTTATTTCTTGTTATTTATCGTTCATTTCTCTATTCGAAAACCCATAAGAGCGAAAGAGACTAAAACGCGATGCTAAAAAAAACTATCTGTTTCGTTCACACTTCGTTCGCTCTTAGCTGTGATAATTGACATGCGAGAAGATGAAATGAAAAATCGACTTCTTTCTTTATTTTATTTATTCTTTATTGAAAAATCCACAGTATTACATTTTTACAATTACAAACAAAACTTATTACTAGTTTAAAAAACCAATTATGGATTTCGGACATTTTACATAATAACATTAGCATAAAAATTTGAACAGTGTTCTTAAAATATACATAGATTATTAATATTATATACGTATACAGTAGATTCTTTTTTTTTTAAAGTTTTATGTGTAATTTGTGAGTGATGTTTGTGGTAGTCGTGAGTGTGTGACACTTGTATGTTAATAAAAATAAATAAAGAAATAAATTAGGTATGGTTTTAGTATGTATAAAAATAATTTATGATGAATGTGATAAAAATATAGTATGTATGTATATTCTATATGTAATTGCAATTACAAGTACTTATATGTTACTATTAATCATTAACAACATAACAATACAATTAGGTTTTATTTATCTTTACTATTGATGATAATGGAAATCTCTTTTTTAAATGATAATAAGGAGGTATTCAATATATCGATTTTTTAAATATCTTTATTGTTATAAAGGGAGCAGATACGTGGTATGGTGCTATAGTTCATTGATTAGTATGATAACGGGGAATACGGAATAATTCTTGCTGCCTAGTTGATCTGTATGGTACATTTAAGTTTATTTTTTGCAATAATTTTGGACAATCAAAAATACAATTAAAAATTTTGTATAACTATATTAAATCAGCGTATTGTCTACGATCTACAAGAGAATTTAATTTATAAAAAGCTGAAGTGTCTTCAAGGCTTTGAAAACAGCAATGAGATTTAAAGTTTAAAAACCTAATAAATTTATTTTGAATATTTTGAATTCTTGCTATGTAGATATTATAATGAGGACACCAAATAGACGAAGCAAATTCTAAATGAGAGCGAACAAAACAATTATATAATAGTTTTAACAGTAAAATATCATTAAATGGTTTGGATATTCTTATAATAAAACCAAGCATTTTAAAAGCTTTATCTACTATATTATTTATGTGGTTTGCAAAGCTAAGTTTGCTATCTAATATTAGTCTCTAATGTATGAAACAGTTTTTATCGGAATGTCGTCAAAATTATATTGGTAGTTTATTATGTTTCTATTCCTTGTAAAAGTTATCTAAAAGCATTTTTCTACGTTCATTTTAATTTTATTACGATTATAATAGTCTCTCAGTGCATTTAAGTATGCTTGTAATAATACGCAATCGTTTTGAGATGTTATTTCTTTGTAAAGTTTAAGATCGTCAGCGTATGATAAAAACATTGAATGTTTGAAACACGTAGCGATGTCACTTGCATAAATATTGAAAAGAATCGGACCGAAATGAGACCCCTGTTGTATTCCTGAAGGAATGGTTTATAATAATTATTAAAATGAAATCTCACCGTCTGCAAATTGGAGGGACTATTATTATAACGTAATAGGCCGGCAGCATAGCTAATAAGCCTATATCTTATTCTGTATCAAAATTGTTATTGCTTTTTCATTGATTTTATTTTTCTTATATGATCGTCTAGATTGTTTTTAAATTGGTTGACTGTCTTTGATTCTATGACACTTTCTGGCAATCCATTCCATGCTTCCACGGCTCTGTTACTGATGAAGTTCTTCCTGGGGTTGCTTGAAAAGAACGTCCTATCTAACTTCATACAGTGCCCACGTAATTGGGTATTTTGGTAATATAAAATAAAATAATACAAATGAGATTTATCCATCAAAACTAGCAAAATATGAATGCAATACTGATAGTTTTTTGGCCTAAAAAGGAGACTTATAGAAGGCGAAAAACTTGGAAAAACATGAATCTTCTTCATAAGTTGCTCGCAGATGGAGTTCAGGGCTCTGTTTACAACCAGAAAGTACTTTCCACTCCAATATCGGAAGTATCAATTTTTTATTATAAAAGCAACTTAGCAACCTACAGTTTGATTGATATTGGAGACAAGGAGGGATTTTCTTACATAACATAATTCGGTTCAAACGAAATAAGCCTTGCCGTTTTTACATTAATAGAATTGAAGGCAAAAGAAAGAATAAAAGATTTTGTATTCTTTTCTATTCTGAGGACAGAATGACAGAAAGACATTCATGCGGTTTACCTTATAATATCAGTCAAATAAAAAAACAACAGGTTTTGCTGACCAGTTAAATGGCCAGAAATTCAGAGCTTAGAAACAAACTACGATGTTTCCGTGACAATTCACTCATTGTCAGATTAACCCATTGTTGGACCGTCGGGGAGTTGGCCACTCTTGGGACGGCCGAGCTGGTTTCCTTCGGAGGCGACTGGCCTGTTTCCATTTAAATCATTCATATATATATATTTAAAACCTACAAAGTTATCAAATATTTCTTTTTTAATCATAAGAAAACTTTGGAATCATGAAAAAAATAATCTTTTAATAATAACGTTGAAAAATGACTAAAATTTAACTTTCTAGTAATATAAGGTTTTTTTAAAATGTCTGCGTCTGTCGTGGGAGGGGACTCCAGACAGCTTCCTGCCAGGACCACAGACCTACTATGCCAATTGTTATAGTATCCGCAAAAGTTAAGTTCGCCCACTTTTTAATTTATTTTTAATTTAATTTTAATCCTTACTATGAATAGATTTTAGCTGAGTAGAATCATGTTTGATGATGTATGTTGTTGTTGCAGGGTTGAATGCAACGCTGGCGCTGCTGGAGTACCCCCCCCCCCCCTCCATGGTGAAATGAGATGATTTGATGAGTGATTTATGTATGAAGTTGATGAAAAAAATAAAAAAAAAACCATTATTTTTATATTTTTTGTTAAAATATCATCCTTTCCTTATTTCATCTAATTAGATGGTTACATAATATTTGACAATATTTTACACTAAAGAGGACATGTGAGAGTTAAAAATGTGTTTTTATAAAACTCAGAAAAAACTTTTATAAAACAATCTAATTAGATGGTAATTAAAACACAGAATAAAACTGTCTTTTCTGCATTTTCCATATATAAGGGTAGCACTTGTGAAATTGCCAGATCCACAGATATTGTGCCCAATTTAACTGGAAGTTTAACATTGACGTCAAAGACAACTATAATGAATTAATTTGCAAATTCCTCATGAAAGAATTCCTCATTTCCGCATTAGCTTTGTTTGGAAAAATGCTAAGTTGCATTTCACACGACGTGACGTCAATAATTAATAGACCGTCCTGAGGCAATTTATAAATTCCTTTCTCATGATTTAGTTTTCATAATCGAAGACTACTTTCAGACTTCTCTTGTAGGTTATTAAATCGTATCGAGTCGAAGTTATTGCCTATATTATATATGTAAAAATCTTCGATGGATCAAGGCTAGAATATATTCCAACAAGCATTGACAGCGCTGGCTAGTACTCTAGTACTTCTAACGACAACTTTCCTAAAAAAATATTTTTCGAAGATTGAAAGTTACCGATTGCATAGCCTAACTATGAGCCGCGCACTCGGACTGGTAACCTCTTCTAGGTAGTTAAATAACATACTAGTCTTTATCTTATTATCGAGTCGAAGCTTTTGCCACTGTTAGGCCACCCTCGCCTTATGTTAGGTTAGGGCCCTACACCACGGTCACTTCCTTTACTTCCGACCGAGGTGGAGTTCGTCTCGGCTTCCGTCCGCAAGTTAGCCGTCCTTGGCTATCTGATCCGCCGGGAGTTATCGGACCGCGGGGGACGAACCGTGACTGGTCGGGTACCGCGTCAACTGTAGGTACTATGAGCTGGATAAAGGCGAAATAAAAATAACCGAAAGCCACCCTAAAAGTGGAGATTTTTCATCACGTTTCTCAGTTCAGCGAAAGAGTTGACGCCATTTTGATGCGTGCGATATTTTCGCCTAGAGCGCCGCGTGATTACATCATTTATACGGATAGAAAATATATATTTCCCAACAGCATATGACAAATGTATGAATTTTTTTTCAAACATATGAATTTTACGTACCCTTTAATTGCCGCCCGGGGCGGGGGGCCCGGTTTGCACTCCCCTAGTTCCAGGGCTGATAATACATCACTAAGAACTGACCACGAGCACAGAAAAAATACTCACAGGTACCTCACCTCTGTAAAAACGCGAGCAGTAAGCAATAAAGTTCTCGACATTCCTAAAATGAAAACTAATTTTGGGCAGAGATGTCACTCTTATCTAGGTCCTAAAGCATACAATTTAATAATAGACGAATGGCAATTGATTGTTAATAAAAAGGTATTAGGAAATGGCTTATGTGTTTATTAGTCCGTGTGGCTTATATAATATCTGTGGTGTGGCCTATGTCCTTTTTATATCCAAACCAAATTTGATCAAAATCGGTTTAGTCGTTTATAATACAAATGTTCATACTAATGTATGAATTTCAAATTATTTTTTTTAGTATTCAGTATGGTTATGAGCCAAATATGACCATAAAAATAATACTGCCGTCCGCTACGAAGTACTTCGAAAAAGCAATTTTTTTTAAAAATAACTAAATCTGTAGTAATATTATATAAATACTAAAATAAGATAGATAAAATGTTTTTTTTACGCATTGACGTTAATCAAATTCTGGCACACACTGACTGCGATAGCGCAAATTCCAAATAAAATTATATTCAAATGTCGTTTTGTTTCGCTATCTTTGGCAAATGTCTTAGGTGACAGTTTTTTCTCCAAAATCCACACGGGTGTTTTTTTAGATCGGTTTTTTTATATTTCGCTATCAAATCCAAAATTTCAAGAATGTGCTCAAACCCATGAGTGCAAATATATTGCGAATATCTCTGAAGTGAAGCTAGCTCAATCGAAAGGAAATCTGGTAAGTGCATCCTCTGGTCTGAGCATCCTCGTACCTACTTATATTATAAAAGTCAGGGAAAGTAATCTCTCAACATAGGTATTTTGATAAGTTTTCTATTTTCGCGTTTTCTTAGCTTAGTGTTTCTATTTCCTAAAGTAGCTTTAACCACGAATGCTGACCGAAATTGATACTTTTTTGCATAGATGTTCTACGCGGAGTTTGAAGCAATCAATTCACGTGTTTGCCGAATTAATTATATAAATGTGTGAATATGTAACATTTATAAAAAATACACAATTATTAAATCGGATCTTACTACGTGCATGGTCATATTTACCCACGACATCGCAAGAAACTGCATTGTTTTTCGAAATAGTAAAACAGGCAGATACACATCTCATCTGATGGCTCGAAAAACAAAAACACCCTGTGAATTTATTGGTTAACCACGAATAACAGAATCATTTTTAAATTATCAGAATCATCTTTAAAAATTTAGTAGAATTGCAGCTGTGGTTTCTCGATTCTTATAATAAGATATTAATGTCTAAAGTTTTATGGGAAAAATAGAGTGTTTTCGAGACTCTTAACTTTCATACAAAGTAGAAATTGAACTTCTTAATTCTATATAAGTAAGCCTAAGGTCTCTAAGACCACACGCAAGAGAGAAAAGTACCCTTGAATATCGAAATTTCTATCGTATTTGAGGACCTAAAGATCTTGTATTAGCCAACTCAAAAATCCACACAATACAATTACGCTGTATTCAATTTAAAATATTGTTAATTAATGATTTAAAATATGGGTACATTTTGTTTTGAAATAATAACTAGTCGGGTAAAAAAGTGTATATATATCAGATATTCGAGGTCTTCAGCAAGTTACTCTGATAGAGACTGCAGGTTAGCAGAGGTCTCAGATTCTTTTGATTCAGCAAAGTTCATAAAAACCACAAAATACTTTCGTGAGAGAAATCAATTATGGGTATCAAACAGGCACGAAGCCATAAGTAGGTACGAGTAAACGGGAGTTTATCTGCAGGTATACCCCAGCTGAAGAAACCCGAAGGTCCGCGTCAGGCTGTGACGTCGAAGCTACGCGAGTCGACCTTCGGAGCATCTGCAGCAGCCGCAGGGCCATGGCGGGGTCAGAACTGTCCGGCGCTTCGTCCGCACACCTCCAATCCCACACCACGCAGCGAGCTGTCGGCGGTAAATACATATTATAAAATAATGAAATTAAAATAGTATTTATTTATTCTTTTCTGAGTACATGTCTTACAATATATTCATTTCATTATACCTATTAAATCAGTTTACAATTTAAGTAGTTTACAAGTTTACATATTAAATATACATTTTACTATGATAGTTTGAAGTAATCTACCTTCACTTATCGTAGGTACACTAAGGTTAAGAGTACTAGGCTAGGGTTGGACTGAATTTATACTATTACAACAAACTATTTCAGAAAGTTCAACCCGGGCCTTCCAGTTTGTAATCGGCTGCGCCAACTTCAAAACCTGATTGAAGTCTTTTATTACATCTATCAAACGGATGAAAGTAATGTTCGATACTTGTAGGTATTCTTTTAAAGAATAAAATATTATGTCAAAAGTCAAAAGTATACTCACAAAGATGCTGCACAAAGATCGGTGCACAAAGATCTGCACAAAGATCGGTGCACGGCAAAATGCCAGGAAGATGTTTTTTTTTTTTAATAAATGAAGCTACAAGGTAAAATGTTTATTGTTTATTATTTGCAGAAGGCTTTCTCGGATCTAGTCCACAGCGACAACACAACAGTCCAAGCGTAAAGCGTCCTCCCGAGCCGCTACTGAGACAAAATACAGACCCCAACGCCGGTAAATATATATTTTTTACATATTTTCATTTACTTCGCACCTTTCAGGGAGTTAATATGCACAGTATTCCAGAGCATTCCCGATAAAAAATCTAGCTTATTGATCCTGCGATTTCAAACATTGACACATATTGATTGCTAGTTACGCTTATAGGGAGTTGCTAGCTCGGGTAACTTTATAAAACGCACGTGAAGTTATACAGTTCTTTATTAGTAATTCGTATACAGATTACACGGCGGTAATTATTGTAAGACGCGCACGATGTTGCCGCCTCGGTGGTCGGTCGTCAAAGAGGCCGGCTGTAAAGCGAGCCGCGACTAAGTGGGTGCCGCACTAGTGATGGGTCACGGTAGTGACGGACACCACAATTATAATTACATAAACTATTGGCATATTTGTATATATATATATATAGCTGTGACGCCCTGTAACTACAATGCGTTGTTTTGTAGGTGTAAATTATTTAACCATAACCTGACCCTAGTGCATACGTCATTACTCCTCGATCGACCTTTTATCCCAGGACCTGACATCTTACAGCTAGGCCCTACAGGCGTCATTAACGGCATCTTCCCCCCTGACTACACGCGCCTGTGGTACGAACATGTGATGGGTAGCTTCATTACTTATCTCCACTTGTGCCTGCGGCATAATGTGGCATTGAACACTTTTTACGCGTTCGTTCACATGTTCCGCGACCATTCTCGATTAACAGTTAATTAGCCCCGCGATTTCAAACATGATTTGTTTTGACGCCATATATAAATTCATCGTGGTTCTGAGGAAAAAAAAAATGTAAATGTTAAAAAATGTAACGAGATAATATTAAATCGTCTTGTCATAAGTTCGTTCGCTCGCTAGCAAACGAAAGAGCGAATTACAAAAAGGGAATTTACACAAAATGAATAAATTTGGGCAAAAATATTTTCGCATTTTTTCGTACAGTTTCTGACACGTGATAGGGAATATAAACACCCCCTTAAGTCTTGGCTTTAAGCCTTAAGCCTTGGCACACCCTGTATACTATATTATCGTATTTTCAGGTACGTCTGGGCTATTCGCCCAGAACAGATCATCGACGTCGGGAAACTTGGCCTACATTTCGCTCTGTGAGAAATTCGTCGTCAAAGATCCCACGCAGTACGACAGCTTCCTCTCGCTTGTCCTGGATGTCGTGAGGCATTTGATGGACATCAGCACTGAATGTTGGTTACAATTATTATTTGTGAAGACGGTATATCAAAGTAGGTAATAGTGGGAAATTTAAAGTGTGGTAAAGCCGGGCATGACTAAGAAGATACCAGTGCTATCATGAAAAAATGGAAAATGGAATAGATGGGTGATAATATCTGTCATCGGATGAATATGTGTTACGTGATTGGTCGAGTGCGCGAGCGACACAGCATGCGATTTGTTGGAGTGATTTGTTCGGCGCACTCGCGTGCTGTCTCGCTTGCGCGCTCGGCCGAGTTAGTCTGAAAGTCCCTCCAATACCTACTTATCAAAATTCATCATCGCTTCAAAGAAATTAATTTGCAAACTACGTGATTGGGTTCAAGTTGAAGGTCAGCGCACAGATTTCGCGTTTTGAATTCAGGATTCTAAGTCATATGACTGCCTTGTCTAGTTTAAGCTACCAACTCTCTAAACCTTCTTATATTGGTCGTAATACCAACCATCCTTCCAAGATAAAACCTTTTAACACAGTAAATCCAAAAACACAACTTTACAGGAAAGTAATAAAACCTATTTTCGGGTTTCTTAATTTTGATTGGTGAATTAGAGTTAGTAAGGTCTAAGTGATCTGACCCAATTTGTTTTTTAGAGAATAGAATGATTTCTAATGCTCCTGATAGTACGAGTAACTATTTTATTCGTTTTAAGTGCGCTTATATCTTTATCGCTTTATCGCTTATATATGCACGAAACATTATTAATCTAATCCAAATTAATTCCTTTGTAAAACAGAATTCTACAAATTATTTTTATGTTTTAAATGCGTTTTTCTTTTTTATACAGAACCAGACTTATGTCAAGTCTCTCGTATATTTAAATAATATAGCTGACTACAAGATTTCAGGTCACATACTAGTATATATGTACACATATATACTAGTATGTGTACATATATAGTTGACCGTCCATATAAAAACCTGTTTTACGTACTCGGCCGATCTACTGGGCCGAGTGTATCTGCAAGTTTCCACTTGAACTGATTTGGCCGTGTTGATTGCAGTTAAAGACGGGGTGAAGGTTGAAGACATTGTGGGGGCGATGGAAGGTCAGGACGGAGACCTCCATAGTCAGGTCCGCACAGCCGTGGAGGAAGGGGTTCAGCGTGGCTTGCTCGTCACGGAAAACAAAAAGTAACTGCCGCACTTATCTATCCATAACAATGTGAACGACGTGACTGGAATTACTATCCATTTCAGCGTATTTAGAATCACACCATATTAGAAATATTTTTTGTGACGGGAAGTAGAAAAAGTGGCATTTTTGAAATATCTTAAAAACAAACATAAATTCCCGCAATTAGGTTTAAGCACATACGACTAATATATCTTTTTTTTTTTTTTTTTATTTTTTTTTTTTATTATTCCACGAAGGCTGGTATAAGGCTTTTCCGTGGGTATCTTAGCTTCGTGGGTCCCTGTCTCGCTTGGACTATCATTACCTACAGAGTCTATACATACTGCAGTCGGGAAGTGATCAGATATTTTTGTGTATATTAATGGAGGAGTGAATATTATCCTTTTTATTTCTTATAAAAATATGGTCTATGCAAGATTTTGTTAAAATACCACTTTTCATGGCCTCACGTGTAAAAGTATTTATACAGGATACCATGCCGATTTTGGCCATAATATTTAGATACTTACATATAATTGTTTTGCTTTTATCAATAATATTAATATTGCAATCTCCCATGTAAATAATATTATCGTCTCTCTGTAAATTTTTCAAGCAACTATTAATTTCACTTAAAAATGTGTGTTTGTTACAATCAGGTGGGCGATAAATTGCTAAGCAAGTAATATATGTTTTGTACCATTTAAACCTAATTTGCAAGTTTTCAAAACTATCATACACACATTGAATTTCCTCGTACTGAATGGATTTATTAATAAACAAAAGAATACCACCCCCCGTATTATGACTTCTTTTAAACATTAATTTGTCAAATCCATTAATATGATAGAGCGTTTCTAACCGAGAATCGATCCACGGCTCTGTAAATATAATAATATGTATATCGTTCAATGACGAGTTTAATTCAATCAATACCTGCGTAAAGTTGCTAATACTTCTTTGTAAATTTAGGTGATACGCGACAAGTTTATTATGTTCCGTAGGTAAATTATTTAACCAAGAGTAAAATGAATAAGATTTTTCAAAAAATATGTCATCGTTCGCCATGACGTTGTTATTAAAGGAAGGATCATCATTTCATGACATGAAATAAAAAAGGTTTTAATATTTATCACACAGATCTTATGGACTCATTTGCGTGAATTTGCACATAAGTCATAAGTATTTCGTAAATGCTTAAAAAAATGTATATAAATCACATTAGAAACACACACTATTACTACTAGCCTCAACGGCGTGAGTTCGTTATTTTTTCTAAAAACTAGAAATAAACTCTAATTAGACATCACATAAGAAGATTCTGTTGTGCGATTATTGAATTATAATAAATTGGATGATTACTCTTCTAAATATGACACGTCCGTCGCGTATGAACTAGTAACAGGGACTGTTGCACTTTTCGTTCTATTTCTCGCAGGGGCGGGTGGTGTTACGAGCGGACAGTGAAACTCGCGACGGATCCCGGTCCAGGTCTTCGCGCAGACAGGCGTCTCACCGCAGCGCTGATGCATACGAAGGATGAGGCTACGCAAGTCAATATGCTGTTCATGGGCGAGAGGTTGAGGAAGGTCAGACTGCCAAACGTGGATTTACTGCCGCCGCTGGAAGGTGCGTCGATTGCCGAAAGCTTCTTTTAGATTCAGACACGCCTCCGCTGCGGGCCGTGTCCAAAATTAAACCGTCCAGTCGGCTCGAACATCAGTAGCCATAGCATATTCGCGCCACTTACGATCTAATACAGCACGCAAAAAATTTGCTCGGAATAAATATCTTGATCCATTAATAATTTAAGTTAACTAACTTAAATTATACAAATACAAATACAATGAAAATTATACTGAAATAAGTATATAGTACTACTGTATATATCTGTACTGTCCGTCGCAGAAATTTTTCCCGAAACCGACGAAATTCAATTTTGATTTAATGTTAGTTCCTAGTGACGGCCACATATTTCGACAAAGATTATAAATTATTTTTTTTTTTTTAATATGGATGAAAAATAATATCCTGGGAGGTTTCGTTGCAAAGGGTATATATAAATATATATATTTTTTTAATTTTTAGTGAATGGGTTTTACATATATAACTCAAAATTTGCGAAAAACACCGTCCCCTCCTCCCTAAAATATTTTTGGTGAAAATACAAAACTATTTTCTAATATCAACTACTTCTAACATTTAATAGTATTTTTTTTACAAGACTATTTTTAATACATTTAATAGTAGTATATTATTCACCCAGGACCTGACATCTTACAGCTAGGCCCTACAGGCGTCATTAACGGCATCTTCCCCCCTGACTACACGCGCCTGTGGTACCAACTTGTGATGGGTAGCTTCATTACTTATCTCCACTTGTGCCTGCGGCATAATGTGGCACTGAACACTTTTTTACGCGATCGTTCACATGTTCCACGACCATTCTCGATTAAAAGTTAATTAGCCCCGCGGTTTCAAACATGATTTGTTTTGACGCCATTCATCGTGGTTCTGAGAAAAAAAAAATGTAAATGTAAATGTGGTCGTGGTAGTCCAGTGGTTAAGCCGTTCGACTATTGGCCCAAAGGTCGCGGGTTCGATTCCGCACATGGTCATACCATTTTTAACGCTTCATTACCACCATCTCTCCTGACTCTAGTACAGGCGTATTTGGCCATTTCGCGTTTTGAATTCAGGATTCTAAGTCATATGACTGCCTGGTCTAGTTTAAGCTCCCAACGTCCATTGAACGTCCATATAAAAACCTGTTTTACGTACTCGGCCGATCTACTGGGCCGAGTGTATCTGCAAGTTTCCACTTGAACTGATTTGGCCGTGTCGATTGCAGTTAAAGACGGGGTGAAGTTTGAAGACATTGTGGGGGAGATGGAAGATCAGGACGGAGACCTCCACAGTCAGGTCGTCCCAGCCGTGGAGGAAGGGGTTCAGCGTGGCTTGCTCGTCACGGAAACCAAAAAGTAACTGCCGCACTTATCTATCCATAACAATGTGAACGACGTGACTGGAATTACTATCCATTTCAGCGTATTTAGAATCACACCATATTAGAAATATTTTTTGTGACGGGAAGTAGAAAAAGTGGCATTTTTGAAATATCTTAAAAACAAACATAAATTCCCGCAATTAGGTTTAAGCACATACGACTAATATATCCTATTTAACTAATATATTTTTTTAACTCTCTTATTTTATAGCATCATTTCATGACATGAAATAAAAAAGTTTTTAATATTTATCCCACAGATCTTATGGACTCATTTGCCTGAATTTGCACATAAGTCAAGTATTTCGTAAATGCTTAAAAAAATGTATATAAATCACATTAGAAACATACACTGTGTAAAACGCATTTCAATTTGAAATGCATTGTTTTAAACCAATGATATTTTATGTGGGTAATATTTAATTTTAGTTTGAGGACATATAAATAGTTGTCAATTTTGACTTAAGTGTTCCTTAGGCGAATTTGCCCTCAACCGTACCGTATATCGAGGGCAAATTATTTTTTATTTATATAAAACACAAACCATAAATTAATATCCTTATGTACCACAAAATCTATGCACGAAATAAATTAGTTACTATTGGTGAGATTGCCAAAGTATTAAATTCTCTGTAAGCTAACTAGACGCATTCAGTTGCTTTGACTTGCTCGGTTAAAATAGCATTCGAAGTTATTTTAACATTCATGAAAATTACAAAATAGTTTGTAAATTGTGGATTACAAAACATTAAAATTCTCTATTTTTGCTAAATATAACCGAATAATGAAACTGTCAAGGTGATAAAGAATAATCAATTGCAGCTACGGTTTTCTATCAAAAAAAAAAAAATCTTTCAAATTTTCACTGCAAAATATTTTTTTTAAGTTTTGTAATATTCTATACATTAAACATACTATTATATTAGTAAGAATCAATCATTTTTAATACTTAATTTTTTAATCATTATTCTAGCTGTATGTTTTATTATAAGATTTTTTTATACCTATATATGCGACATTACTTAGTATATCCCGATGTCCTAATGGGACAGTTTATGTTCCCTATTAAGTAAGAGTAATTCGTCACCAAATTTTACTATTTTTATTAAAGCGTTCAATGTAGATTGCCTTTGCTTATTTTAGTAATTTTTTTTTAAATGACGTGGTTTTCTTGTTTATTTATTAAAATATTTAAAACAGAATTAACATGATTTTGACAGCCGTCATTTGTCAAAGAAAATGTTTGTTTTTTTTCATAGTTATTTATTTATTCTTTATTGAAAAATCCTACAGTATTAATTTTTATAATTACAATCAAAACTTATTACTAGTATACAAAAACAATATGGATTTCCGACATTTTAGATATTAATATTAGTATAAAAAAATTGAAACAGTGTTCTTAAAATATATACTCGTATAGATTATGAATATTATATACGCATTCAGTAGATTTTTTGTTGTGTTATGTGTAATTTGTGAGTGTTGTTTGTGGTAGTTGTGAGTGTATGTGATTTGTATGTATATGTTAAAATAAAGTAATAAATTAAGTATGGTTTTAGTATGTATAAAAATAATTTTGATGAAGGTAATATAAATATAATATGTTTGTATATTCTATATGTAATTGCAATTATAAGTACTATATATAGAGATATATATATATAAGATATTTTATATGACAGGTCAGCGCGTTGCTTGGGCTAGATGCCGGTTTGCATACTCTAAGTATGACACACATAACTACGTTAATTTAACGTAGTTGGCGGGCGGGCGGGCAGTTTTGAATTATGATACGTTTTTGAAAGCGTTGTTTTGTAGTAACGCGTTTCATTAGTCTATAGTTTCTGCCTTTAGCGTGCAAAGCTTTTAAAAGGTCCCTTAGCAATGTATGTAAGTTTATCTGACGCAATTTAAGCAAGTTTTTTTTATTTTTACAGAAGTGCGTGCGAAACCATTAGATTCCACAGAAAAAGGTAAAGGTTAAATAGAGAAATATTAGTTTTTTCTTTTAGTTAGTTTAATAATATTTTATTGAATATACATACCTAGGTAGCTAAAATGGAACGAAGTGTGTTTGGTATTCGAGGATCAAAGTTTGTGGGTTTTTTTGGTCCGGTTTCGATAATTACCCGTTTTTTTATTTTTATTTAAAAAAAAAACCGATTCATCGGTTTCAGATGTTGCGAATACGAGTGCAATAATAATAACTAATAACTTCTTTCTAATAAACTTCTTTCTTCGTTAAATTTCGTCATGTAAACGGCAATTTGATCCTTATTCGAGGCGCGCTAAGGTTCATTTTAGCTTTTTCGAAAAAGCTTTTTCAGCGCCTTATACTAAAACAAATTCTGTAAGATTGGGAAAAATCACACATTAACGGCCGCCCCCGGAGCGGAATCACGCATCTGCGCCCCTGTACAAATGATAACACAACACGCCGCTTGTATTTGCAGCGAGGCCAGGCGGCAGAAAGAGACGAATGCTGTTTCCGCGTTCCCCCTTTTGGCGGCAGGAAAAGAGTAGCTGCGATGCCTCTCTTTCTAACCTATCGCGCAAATTTGTCGTGCAGTCGGTGCAATGCGCGCTTTCTCGACTTTTAAACCCAAATAGGAAATCGCTTTTTTTTCAGAGAATATTCAAATATATGAATATAATAGCTGTCATTAAAGCCTCGTCTCCACAACGCTGGCGACAAAGTAAAAACTATAAGAAAAAACTAAAGATTGCATATATTTACATTTGCGCAAAATGTGCGTTTTAAATAGATTTTTTGACACTCGGCACACGGTTTAACGCCGCTTCAATAATCGCAGGTCTTTTTCATACGATCTTAACGATTCGTTAGAACGTTCTCCAAAAAGTTTAAAAAAGAATACCTTGCAACGGATTTTTTTACCGTATTTATCATGCATCGAATTTACACAATGGTTAATATCTCACGCACACCTATGCAGAGTCGTCGACGGACGGTCGTTGTCTATGGATTTGTTGGTAAAGTTGTCATCTTTTTAACAATCTAAAAATGTCAAAAACAGACATTGTTAGCTTGTTAGTGAAAAGTTTTGAGGTCAGTCGTGTGTTTATTTTAATTTTTACGTTGAAATGGACGCCGTTCAGGTAGCGCAAAAGGGCTTACTACTCTGCTGAAAAAAAGTTGAATATCTGTTGAAGAAATCCACACCATCGTAAATTAGGAACATATCTGGCATATTTCTGGTTCATCCCCGGTAATGAAGTCAAATATTTCAAGAAATCATCCCCAATCATAGCAAAATCTGACAGCAAAATCGCTACTGGCCAATATGGCGGCCGTTTAATAAGAACTCTCTAAACTGCTTAGGAAGCCGTCATCGGCCGCAACATAATGTTCATTTTTACATAAACTAAATATTAAAATAACATACAATATCCACATATATAAATTCGAGTACCTGGGCACCAGTCATGTTGGACGTTTTGATAGTCATAACCTAACTAGGTATAAAGTAGTGATATATATAGAGTGTTTTTTTTAGAGGCGTGGTTTTTAATCCCGCTAGTCCCGAGCAAAAATGATTTGAATGTCTGACGTCGTTGTATATATTTATGACTATAGATACCTATTTTTTTTTTTTTTTAGGGTCTGTGACACGATAGTAACTGGGTGAGAAATATATGTTTTCACATTATACAAAAATGCACACATTATTTAAAATGCACACAATTTAATATATTGACGTACCCCCCATAAAAAACCCAATGAAACTGGTTGTGAATTGCTCGCTTTCGTTGTGACGTAAGTTGTGGCAATTGGCTGGATTCATCAAGGGGGATAGAGATGCGCGAGCTGCCGCGCGGGGAGTGGAATGTTTGATACAAGTTCGTACAACTGTAGTTTGCCTATCCCCCCTACTTTGATTCGGTGAAATCTACCTCCGCCTTCCGGCGCGCCGAAAAGGTTTTTTTTTTGTGTCTCAATTTGCTTAGGCAACTTTTGTTTAGAAATATGGCGCTATCTAAAATATTTTATTGTAATTTTTAGGCCTTAGAACTTTTATAATTTACTTTATTTCACTCACACACAAATATAAATACGGTTTAAAATTATACCAAAGAACTGAATATTTCAGATATCAGAAAGAAAGCGTTTGATGCAATCTTCCCGTATAAACTACTCAATAATCTAATTTAATAGACTGTCCAGAGCTTCTAAAAAGTATTCACTTTAGAGTAGCCCAACGTACTACCAGATCAACAGATCTTTTACTTCACAGAATATGTCATGATGTCATATATTATGTCATATTATGTCAATATGTCATTCACAGAATGTGTCTAAACAACGGTAAAATAAAGATTTTAAACATCTTATTCTTAACGGGGATAAAAGCCAGTTTGGTTTAGTTCTAGTTTTAGGTCTAACAACTATTTTTGAAGTAAATTAAAGTTATTAGTATGCGGTCTAACACTATGCATCGTGTCGATTCGCGATAAAAAATCCAGATAATTGGTTCTAGTATAATTTGTGAAGACGGCATATCGAAATTCGCCGTGGAAGAAAAAATGTAAACTTCGCGTAGACGGTTTTTGTACCGGTTAGGCACCATGACAAATGTGATAACTTCACAAAGTGCACATCTTCTAAAGCAACTTACCGTTTGAAAACAGAATTCCACAGAATACAAAGCCTTTCCATACAAAATGTATGAGGAAATGAATTTCCCAATGTTTTAGTAGTTATTCTGCTATTCGGGGCGGAGACAAATCCAACGAATCAAAGATCATAAAAATCGGTCCAGCCGTTCTTGAGTTGTAAACGGTGTAACTAACCCGACTTTCTGGTTTAAAATATTCGATCTTGTCAGAACCTCTTAAAATAATATGAAATCTGATGTTTCAGTATAATATTATAACGCCTAGGGTTTAGCTAGGCTAGGGTTTAGGGTTAATAAATTAACAAATAAAAATTTATGACAAAATGTATATTTTTTAAGGTTATCTAAAATGCGCAAATTGTTTCGTCGCAATTGTCACGCCGAGCCGCAAATCTGTGGGGCGCCTAATAAACCAGAGCGGACCAATTCCGAGTGGAGAGAGGTTATTATTACAAAAATATTATTTTATTTATTACACATTTTGTTCTATTTCTATAAATTTTATAATAAAAGAGGTCCTGTCCTTGAGAGCGCAGGATGTCGGCTTAAACCCAGCGCTGAGTTTTATAAAAATGCATTTTTAAGGGCCCAAACTTCAGTCCTTGCTTAAAGTCGTTCTTAGTTAGGATCAACTTAACTTTTAAGCATGACCTAAATTAAATTGTTTGTGTATTTCAATTACTTTTTAAGTTTGACTTTGTTAAGAGTACTTAGTTCGCTACTCGCCGCTATGGTTTGTGTATAACTTTTGACATGACACGTCATCTGACGTTTTGAGGTCATCTGATGTTGTCAGCTGAAGGATTACTAGGATTTTGCCATGCGTGTTTGCTTGAATTGAAGATGTTCAAAATATGCAAATCCAGTCAATTTTAATTAGTTAGAAAATATAAAATCAAGTACGAGACGAAAACCACAGATGGCAATACACTCGCACATGTAGCGCCGTTAATGTACTAAAATCGCTCCTAGCAGCGTATTTTAACACTGACTTAAGTAGTTGTTTTGATTCTTAGCTAAGGCGGACTTTTAGGTTCGACTTAACGCTAAGAGTGAGTTGAAATACGATGTTTATCGGTTAAGTCTAACTTAAAATTTAGATTAGTCTTAAGTAGGATATGACATTTCGGCCCTAACTCTCAATTAAATAGTGAAATGTATTTCTTAAATACCGTGCCTATTTTAGATGAAACATTATTAAAAGCTTCCCGTGACCTGAAAAAATATTACATTAGAATATATCCTAACGTTTCAGATAAGACGGCGCATGCGCCAGGGCTGCCCCGAAGCGCTGATGGAGTGCCGGCCAAGGCAGGCCAGGAGGCGGCAGGGTGAAGCGCGGAATCGTGGCCCTGTTTGAGGACACTTTCAACATGGGCGGCGGCAGACCGGATCCCCGCGCCACGATTATTTTAAGCGACTTAAAATAATCGTGAGTTTAAATAAACAAACAAATATAAGGAAACTCAATATCAAGACAATAGTCGTGAAAAACAAGCAAAGGGAAATTGTACTTTCAAATCATGTTTCATTGAAAAACGAGTGAATGATTTCTTAGTTAAGTACTGAAGTGAAGACGGTTACTGATAATGGTTGAGATTCTCACTGATCAGTTTGAATCGGGTTTAACTGTGACTTTAAATAATATATGAACAGATTCACAAACTATTAAAAGTCGCATTCAGTTTTAAATATGCAAGTAAACCAAAGTATCTTAAATCAACAATCATTTTAATTAAATTAAATATTTGAAGTCACCATCATCATTTATTTGTACTTTGGATGGAGTCAGTAAGTTTATAATAAAAACATTATTTGTCACACATTAAAATCTTTTTTAATAATAAATAATAATTTAATAAATAAATTTTTAGAAAATCTGTTATTTTTTTTAAATTTGTAGTCAGCACAAGTAATCGGCAACAGCGCAACTGTAATATAAATTACTGAGAGAGATGTCCATCGTGGATCAGTAAAAGAGCAGATTGAGGATTGTGATCCTTAGAATTGGGGGAGATTGGATGATCTATGACCTGTCAGATGGGCTTATCAGCATAGTAGAGATATTAACATATAGAAACATATAGAATTCAGAAATCATTATTATAAGCTAAACAAAGCTTATGATAGTGGACCGATTGTAATTGTGGATGTGGACGAAAAGTCCATTAAAAACGACTGCAATGATAATAAACCATCCAAAAATATGTGTTCCTCGGTGTCATGTTTCGACAAAGTATGGTAAGACTGTTCTCTATCAGTAGCGCTGAAAGTTGATGTAGTCCGAACGTCAATCGTCCACATTTGAGTACGTGCTGTGGAAACCTGGATCTATGCCTTTGATATGTGGTCATATGAAGCACATAAACGGCTTATACTGTAAACGCTCTTAGGATAAATATCTATATCCTTCATCAGGAATCACAGGACGGCGTTTGTCGCAATGCCAACAGCGTGTTAGAGAATATAGGCGATAAAAGCAGGAAATACTTGCAGCTACGAGACACGACTCGTGTTGTTAGAATCTACTGCAGTCAGAGAGAGAGCGAGAGAGGTAGAATGTTCAGGGTAATTAAATAACTTCATATACAGCCTGTTTTTAAGTTTACGGCACTCCTTTTAGGCTACATCGACAATGAAACATTAATCAGCAAAAAATATTGTTTTTCAATTACGAGAAGAACGACTTCAAAATTAAATAGAAACCGTTTTAATGTCTGAGAGCGCGGTTGGACGCATGGCGCGAAACCGGTTAGTGGCCTCCGAGCGCGCGGTTCGTAAAGCACTCCGAAGAAAAACAAAGTTTTCTAATAATATAATTATTTTTTTTCCAAATTACATTTTTTTTTTGTAAGAACGGTTAAGTTATCGATATAGATCAACCTCCTAAAAGGAGTGGCCTAAACTCTAAAACACTGGGTATGTGTTCGAATTATTAATTGGCATCTATTGCTAAGTAGAGTCAAATAGCGAATGTCTGCTAGAACACCAGAACTAAAGTTGTACGGATTTGATTCCAGGTGAATGCCTTTATTCACCGTCTGCAATGCAGTTACGCTTAGTTGTGTAAATTGGATTCGGTTGTATTGGGTACTTAAATTCAGTGAACTTGTGGTGGAACGAAGATGTGTATTGATTGCGTCAAATATTTGGCTATTCTGCATAACCGTAACATATGTATTATATTTTAAAATTAATAACTGCCGTAGGAATCTATCGACAGTCCTTCGCCGACGATAACATTGTCGATCCAGTTCCTAGCGCCTGCAACACTAGCATATACGCCAGGTATAAGTTTCTCCCCGCAGCCAATGCCCCAGGCCACGATGCCGGCCTGGACGTAGCGTTCATCCGTACCCTGCGAAGACCAAAACAAAACAGAGGTCAAGTAGGTACAGAATAACACCGAAGCATAAGATTGAATTAATTTTATATTTTTTTCTGTACGGTAAGTAGGTTTTTTTTATCATGAATCACGGCGACTCACGGGTTTTTGATTTAAGACGATCATAAACTCGCCAAAGTTTCATTTTAAACTTTTGGACTTGAGTAGCTAGTTTGTTGCCTTAGTTCATTTTTTATTTTAACCGTTTTTGGAAAAAAAAATAACTTATTAATGTTATTTACTTCTTATAGTCAACCAAAACATTAGTAACAATAAGAATTGTGAAATATCCTCATAAAATATGTCCTATTATTTTACGTAAAAAAGTTTTCAAATATTATATATATTTATACACAGTGTTCTCAGACCATTCTCAAAGACTTGAGGGAGGTTTTGTGTAACCTATTTGATTTTTTACAGATGGCTCGATACGGTCATCGCGCGAATTCCGATGCCATGTCGATCGATAATAGCCTTGACACCGTTACGGCGTACGACGATAGCTGAGCGCTCACAACAAAGATATTATTGCATGATCCTTTTACTATTGCACCTAATATTATGTAGATATGTATTAGAAAAGTGCGAATGCTTGTTACTAACGGGGATAGCACAGACGAGGGGTGATCCTCCATCTCCCTTGCACGTGTCCTTGCCCGGTTCTCCGCCCGCGCAGATGAAGGAGCGATCTAAGCGGAAATACTCTCCAAGGCGCGTCAAGTGCAGTCTATTTTCGCAGTCATCATGATCTATAAAGGGCAGTTCCACCTGAAATCATATTATACGCATAAGTGTGGTTAAGTTATCACTACGCCAATCGTGAGAGAGATGAAATTGTATCGGAATAGGTTTAGGATTTGCAACCTGGTCATTTGTCCATACGAAAGACATCCTTTATCTTTTAACAAGAGGAAATGTTGTCAGCAAACGCAGTCCTCACTTTGGCATAAGAATCTGCAACTTGATTGGATATGGCACCAGAAGAAGGCGAAGAAAAATCAGTACTTTATTCAATTTACCTTTTTCAAGATGACCTGGTAGCGTCCTTCCTTCCCGAAGACGTCCTTCCCCCAACCGGACGCGAAGCAGCGCGTTCCTCCTCGAATGAACTCGTTCTGAGTTGGCAGGCAAATTGTTCCTACGTTCTCAGCCGGTTCGACTTCGCTCGCGAGGAACAGCAGACCGAAGTCGTTGAACAGGATATCTGATTGATTTTAGAGACCATTTACACAGTTGATAAATTGGTATTAGGGGGATAATGATAAGGAGTTCAGGGTGCAATACAGCTCCAACAATAAAAGTCAGTGAATCACAAGAATGAGTGAAGAGGAGAGAGATACATTTATTTATTTATTTAACAGGTTTCTCTATGTAAAATTTCAATTCATAACACACAAGCAAAACAATAGTAAAATAAAAAAAACATTAAATACTCAAAAATAATTCGAATTAATAATTCGACTGCTCCCCAATCGGACGATACGTCGTTACGACACGGTAATCGCCTAAGTAGCGTGTCCTTCGGCGATCTAGTCAAACGATCGGGAACAAAGAAACCAATCTCTCCAAGTACTATGGGATTCTCGATGAATCCGCAAAAAATAGAACTATGTATGCGTGTAAGGGAGATAAGAATGGCTACTGTAGTTGTAAGAGATATGTGTTTTTAATGTGAGGTAGAACGGTGTCTGAATGCAATTTATAAATTATTTATCTGATAAGTAAAATTTATTCCGTAAGATTAAGGTTATAACATTCAATAAAAAGGTTAGATGTGTTAGTTCATTCCCCTGGATAAAAAGAATTTCTCAGCGTAATTTGTCTTCAATTTAGGTATTTCAAAAGTACGACGGTCTCTTGTTCAACATGGTTATGTAGGTAGTATTTTATTTAAAAACAAAAACCAATGCCAGTCAACCATTGGCATGATAGAATAATAATTTAAAGCCTCTACCACTATCACTTTTCACTTATCACTTTTCGGAACAGAATGCTGTTTAGAACAATCTCCGTGTTACAATCTTACGGATGGTCTTTGCATATATCTGCCTTACATCCAAAGCCTCAAATTCAATAAATAGATCGTTTAACGGATAGTTAATTGGTTTATCTTGATCTCTAATAATTGCTTTTCGAGCCTTCACTAGAGGACCAAGAGAACCACCCCACGCTAATATACCATACCTCAACAGACTATTAATCGAATGATACAAATTCAAGTTTTGTAACATTCATAAAGGAAACCATTTGTTCCTCACCTTTTACATAGTCCGGATGTTTGACTATTTTAACCACCTCTCTGTCCTGTTGGGGAAGGATCTCGTCCTTGGTCTGCGTATCCCATTCACCGACGCGCACCTTCAGCTTAAGATTCGGATTCTGATCCAGCATGCCTGCGAAGGTGTGCGCCGCCGTGAGCACCACCCTCGGATGGATCAAACAACCGCCGCCCTGGCATACGTTCAACTTCTGGGGACTGCCTTCAACCGCCTCTTCTCTGCAATTGAATGCAATGTGCCGTTATATTGAAAGCTTAACTAGATCACAACTCAGCCTTATAAAATGGAGAAAAGGCCTTTTTATAAATTATAGTCCCAAAATTAAATCTGCCATAAATCTAAACAACTGAATCAGCAGAAGCTGATTTCATGTCAGCCTTATTCTTATTTACGAGTATGCAGCTACTTAACACACTCAGTGCCGATAACGGTATATCCGGTAATTGCCGTATACGACACGTGCCATTTCTGGTTAAAACCGTTGCCGTCTTAACGCATTTCTATTAATATTTAAAAGCGTGGCATGTCTCGTATGCCTGAATTCATGAAAGTCATAAACTAATCGACATTTTTTCATTTTAATCCGGTTTTGACGTTTGATTGTTATGTGAAAAGTGCGCTAGTGAATTGGAAGTGTTTTTGATGGATTTGGTGATAAATAATTCCAGTTTTATTTACAAAAGCTTTGTCAATATAATATTAAATATATAAAAAACAAACATTTTTATAGTTTTGTATATATATTGCTTGCTAATTATAAAAAATTATGACTTAACTAAAAAACGGCTGTTAGTTCCGAATGGGAAATTCTGGTCCGTCAACGTACTTCGCCGATCGGGTGGCAACGCGTGGTCTATGTGTTTGACATACAGAGCTGAATGTGTTAAAAAAACCTTATTATACAGGGTGCCCCAAGCTTCTGGGCATTAAAAAGAACAGCTAATAGGTCTTACGATTCTTGGTGTTAGTTGTTAAGAAACTATATCAAAATTCGTTATGGTATTCGAGAAAAAAAAATTTAAAGTTTCTATTCGAATTCTTGTAAAACAGATATCTTTCAATGACTCCGCCCTCTAATAAGTACGTCACTGGGTCAGTAGGCCGCGGTCGTTCGAGACGAGGTTAATGCCCTGCCGCGTTGTTCGAAACGCCCTATTAGGGCGGAGCTAAATGATCGGTGTTTGATGTTACTGGTCGAAACAGAGGGCGGTCTAAGAAGAAGGGGTAACTCCTTTCCCCTTCTCTGGAGTTGTAAGAGGGATGCTATTGGTCGACAGATAATATTGATTTATCGATTCATAAGATCGTTTTACACCAATTTTATTACAAAAATAATAAATTTGGTGATGAAAATTTTTCGCATTTTGTTACATAATTTCTTACTCGTAATAGGGAACATATACACCCCCTTAAATTTTTGTTTATGATCTTGGGACACCCTGTATATGATCAAGGCAGAATTAATTGATATATTGGATATTACATATGAACCAATACCGTCAAAGCAAGGTAGTGCAGAGATAATTCCGCTAGCAGTGCACACGGATTAAATAAATTAGATTTGTTTAATAATAAATTAGTTGATTCAAACAATGCTACGCTGAAAAATAACGAAAATCACTGCGATCGTATTATTATAAAAGATGAGATTATTAGCCATATAAGTTTAGTCAAAACTGAAACACAAAAATACAAGGACGCGAACAGACATATGCGAAATTAAGTGATAACACTAAAGTAAAAATAATTTATCTCTCTTCTCACCACGGACGTAATAAAAAATTAATATCCTGCGAACGTTCCTCGTTAACTCAAAAAGGAAACTTCGAGACACACATTGATACAATTCAGAGAAATATTAAGAAGTTCATATGCATCGAGTGTAACAAATCATTTACTTTAAAAAGTGCCTTGAATACACACATTGATATCGCTCACAAAAACATCAAAAAGTTCATATGTAATGAGTGTCATAACAGGTACGCTCAAAGAAGTCACCTGAAGACACATATTGACACTGTTCACAGAAGCATTAGAAGGTTTACATGCAACGAGTGTAGTAAATCGTTTACTCAAAGCGGTAACTTCAAAACACATGTTGATAATGTTCACAGAATTATTAAAAAGTTCGCGGTCAATGTAACAACTGTTATATTGAAAGGCGCAGATTGAATATACACATTGATACTATCCTCAGAAATATGAAAAAGTTCACGTGCAGCGAGTGTTACAAATCCTTTGTTAAAAGACGTGCGTTGAATACACACATTGATACTTACTGTTCACAGAAATATTAAAAACTTCACGTGTAGCGGGTGTAATAACTCGTATCATGAAAGACGAAGCTTAAATAGACACATTAATATTGTTCACAGAATTATTAAAAAGTTCACGTGCAGCGAGTGTAATAAATCGTTTACTCGAAAAAGTAACATAGACACATATTGTTACGGTACACGGAAATTTTTAAAAGTTCACGTGTAAGGAGTGTAACAGTTCGTATGGGCATAGAAGTAGTTAAATATGCATATTAATAGTGTTCACAATCACCGCAGTCAACCACAAAATTGACTCAACCGAAATACAAAACTGATTGATTTCATTCTTTTTTTGTTTCATCAAATACTGCTATTAACACTTTTTTTTGTTGTACAAAATGGGTGTATTTTAGCTGTACCCTCGTGATATAGTACTGAAGTGTGATTATTGCAAAAAAAGCACTTCATTTTCTTTTTAAAACGAACTACGCGGCTAGAATGCTGAAAGTCACTCGCGTTATCGACGAAAACCTTTTATTTGAAAATTACTTATTATTTATCACTTAGTTTTATTTTTTTTATATATATTGTTGAATAATTATTAATATTATTTAATTAATCGACTGGCGTTCTGTATATTTTGTGTGGTAAGAGGAGCGTGTAATTATTGCATGCAATTATTTAAATATTGTTTAGTAATTCGTAATTTAATAATCATACCTTTAATTTGTAATATTAATCTAATATTAAAATTGTAACAATAAGTTACTCTACCTAGACAAAAAAAACGACCTTACATAATTTATAATATAGGCACTATTGTGATCTCGGGGCATCTTAAACAATTACTGCAAACTCGATATTATATAGGAGAAAATATATTTGGTTTACGGTAATTTAAAAACACGATATTACAACTTTTACATTATATAAATGAGTTAGGTGAAAAGTGAACATGAATTACGGGCTTTTCTGAGGCAAATGTTGCCACTTGAGCATGAGAAATATCGCGACACATTCAAATATAGCCAAATAACCGTTCCCTCAACACAGCAAACTACTTTTTGCCTTGATTCCACATTATATTCAGCATTTTTTATCATATAAATATTGCAAATAAAACAAAGTATCTATTTTTTATTACGTAGATTTATTTTACATGACAAAAATCAAAAACAACAATAAATACAAATTCTGTTTACTACCTTTGGCAGTTGCCAGTTACTGTTTCATGATCCAAATGTCATCATCAGAAGTCAAACATTGATAGGTATGTCACTTGAATGTAATTTAATTACTTTTGCACGGCCAGGGCAACGCATCCCATAGATTTGTAAACGCCATCTACCTCACAAAATACCATTCTGTGTGGAAGTTATTCAACAACGAAAAATAGTCATTTTGAAAAGCAACATAAGATGCAGAGTCTACAAAACTCAATACGTCAACATTTGAGAATAATACACGCCATTAATTAGGATAGTTTTATTTATATCACATTTCATTGTAAATACAAATTTTATGTTATAGTAATAAAATTGTATGTATTTCCTGTAACAAAATTGATTTGTAACAACAATTCTGACATTTTTTTTTTAATAAAAAAGAAAAAACATTATTTGTAAATGTGAAAATGTGATTTGTGATCACGGCACATTTTTAGAAGAGAATCGCGTTCTTCCTTATTTAGGTGCGATGAACTTGTGTTCTCTGAGTTATCATTTGAGTTAATTAGATTTTTTTTATAGTCATCATTTTGAGTTAGGGGTTTTAATTCTATACGCATAGTTTTTACAGAAAGAGTTTTTTCAGTTGTATTTATAATAAATGTGTAAGCTGTGCCATATTGCTGAACATCTTTTGATACCATCATAAGCTATGGGTGAATCATCTTGTACCGCATGGAATACGTGTTCCCTATAACTAGATCTAGGTATAAGTAACATAGAGTTTCGACGGGATCCGGTAAATTATCGATTCCGCGAACTTTGATTTTTTTGTCTTCAAAAATTGGTGTTTCAGCCTTTAATTTTGAGATATTTATAAGTGAAATATCTGCTCCGGAAACTAATTCGACTTTAAATGTTGATCTGAAGTTTACTTACTATAATTATTATTATCATACTTTTTATAAACATTTCGTTGTGAATTTGTTCCATTTTGTGATGAGTTTGGCAAAGGAGTTTGGCATTCGAGTGATTGAGAATATTTTTGAGTGGATCTATTATTATTCTGAGGATAAAATGATCTGGTTTTATTATTCTTTTCGCGCGATCGGCATTCCTGCCAGATATGTCCCGCACGTTTGCAATAGTTACAATATTTTGTTTGTAAGTGTCTTACAGACGATAAATTTTGCTTACAATTAATCGCTACATGTCCTGATTTATTAAATGAATAGCTTTTTTTGTTTTGCAAATGATACTTTGATATTTCTTCCTCTTCGTCAATGCCTTCTAACGATTCAGTCTTTGTGACTTTACAAGTACATTTAACTCCTTGTTTAGTCCTGTTATAAAAACATTTAACCCTTGGTTTTTGAGTAATAAAATGCATGCCTTTCGCTAATTTGTAATCTAAACATTTTGTTAATTTTATGAAACAATTTTCTGTTTTATTCGCGTAACATTGTAATTTTGCTTACAACTGCCATTGTCCAACAGTTCTTTTTTCCGAATATGCTTCTATAAGGTAGTCTTTTAATTCAGACCAATTATTAAAATGTCTATTTAAAATGAGTGATCTCGCACTGCCCGATATTTTAGATAATATTATAGTTATAAATATATTTTTATCATTTCCACTTAAAAGTTTTTCAGCGTTATCACAATTATCATTGAAAATATAAAGATCTGCCTTTGATCCATTAAAATTAGATAAAAAATTTTCTCTTAATGTAAAATTTATATCACTGGAAGGTCTAGTAGTAGTTATAATACAAAAAATGTAAGTTAAAACAGATGAAAATGTCTATTAGTAGATCTGAAGATTGGCTTTCCCTCTGTTGTTTGTAGATGTGCTAAGAAAGGCTGAATTAGTGAAGGTTGTTGGTGCAATGTTCTTTTCCAAATTCGTTTGTCGTGGTGTTGGATCCCCGTGGAGATACCAAGAAACTGTAAGTGGTTTTGAATTAGTTATAACCAATTTTTTTAGATCCGATCCGACTGCGCCACTGTAATGTGGTGCATTCGACGAAAACACTTTTTCATGGCTTTTATTAATTATAATAATTTTGTAGGTAGTAGATAGGTATGCACTTTAATCAATATTATAATAATATAGCGTCGAACCGAGTCTTACCGAGAGAAGGATCCGACTTTTTATACAGGTGGCTGTTAAGATGTACTGAGTCTGAATGCTGCGATCATCGGTCCAACGGTAGAAAGTCCAACTCTCGCTTGTTTATTTGACTTTCCATAGACAATGATAATATGCTACCGGTTGCTACGTGATATGATAGTATAAAATATTAATATGTTAACATTTAAACTTTGACTTATATCTAATTAATTATATACTATTTCTTAAGGACATTACACTGCCAACCCGGGCGAAGGGCGTTAGTTATAAATAAAATTAGTATGTGAATATAGGTAATAAAAATTACAGCTTTTAGGTAGGATATTTATTTTGTTAGAGATTATTATACTATTAAACTATAGTAATATTTTTGCTATTCGGATATTCACGATTAAAATTTACAATTATTTTTAATATTTAAAAATATATTAATCGGTCATGTCAACTATTTTTCTTTCCTATTTCTATATTTTGTAAAAAGAATAATCAGGTCGAAATGTCAAAATGAACTGAAGATTCTGAACTAGGTTAAGTGAGGTTCAAACTGCATAAATAATAATTATGGAAGGAAACGAAAATAAATCTGCTCTCAAATTAGAACAAAACGATGACCACGTTACCATAAAATATGAGCAATCAGTTGATTGCAATCCATCCGGCAGCCATTTTGACGGGACGCAAGAACCATCATGCAAAAATAGTCTTGATCCAGATCGTTTTAATGAATCACACATTGAATACAAAAGATTCTATGGTTTCCAGAAAGAAACGATAATTAATCAACACTGTGATTATTTTGAAGAGGAAAATACTAAATTTATCAAATTGGAAGCTAATATTTCGAGAGATAATAATTGCGTTAACGCTGATCAAAAATACAAATCTAAAACAACGCAAAATGTAGAAACAGCCATTTTAACAACAAATGAAATCGGCTTTGCTTGTCTCAGTTGCATGTGTGCCCTTGATAATTGCGGTTTGATAAATAGCGTACCTAATAAACACGAGTCACATTTATTGTGCTTGGATTGCAAAGAAACGGAAAAACTTTGTTTAACGTTGACTGCTCCTCTGAACAAAAAACGCTCTAAATTACATAAAATTAAAAAAAGAAAATATAAATGTAACGAGTGTAATAGGACATTTAAGCAAAACTCTATTTTATTAAGTCACATTGATTCTGTACACAAAAAAATACGATTCAAGTGTAATGAATGTAACAAGGATTTTATAACAAAACATTATTTGGTGGATCATATCAACACGGTTCATCGGAAAATAAGAAAATTTAAATGCAGCGATTGCGAATATACCAGTGCATATAAAACATGTTTACAAAACCATATCGAAGTAATTCATCAGAAAATAAGAAAATTTAAATGCAGCGAATGCAAATACACATGTACAATCAAAACAAATTTGAAGAGACATGTCGATGCAATTCACAGGAAAATAAGAAAATTTAAATGCAGCGATTGCGAATATACCAGTGCATATAAAACATGTTTACAAAACCATATCGAAGTAATTCATTTTAAAATAAGAAAATTTAAATGCAGCGAATGCAATTACACATGTACAAACAAAACAAATTTGAAGAGACATGTCGATGCAATTCACAGGAAAATAAGAAAATTTAAATGCAAAGAGTGCGATTACACGAGTACATATAAAATACAGTTACAGAAACATATCGATGCAGTTCATCGAGATATTATTGATTTTAAATGCAGTTAGTGTGAGTACACGAGTAGACGTGAAGGACAGTTACAGAAGCATTTACAGGTGTATGCTGATGATCCTTTTAAGTGGTTGATATAGATCACTAATCAATCATTAATGAGCAAAAAATATTGTAAAAATGTTTCCTTATTACGAAAAGAACGAATTCAAAATTTTAACGAAATAATTTGAATGTTTGAGAAGGCGATTGAACGCATGGCGCGATTCGCGAAGCAAGCCCTTCGAAGAAAAACAAAGTTTTATTAATTATGTAATTATTATAGTATGATGGTTTTTTTTTTAGGGTACCGGTTTAGCTGTCGATATAGATTAACTCCCCAAAAAGACATCAGTGAATATAAATACATCCTGTAGATGCAATTTACCGTGAAATACTTAAATTCAAATGCAACGAACGGCTACAGGTAAAAAATATTTACAGTTCCTACGTAGTTTATCTAAAAAATGGAAAATTTCTATGCAGCAATTACAGATAAGTTCAACTCAATGTAATTTAAATCATAATGTAATTCATAAAACATACAAAATTACAATAACATGTAAAATAATAGTTTGAACACAGCGCTGCGCCGGCCCTGGCCTGCCCTAGATCAGGTCAGCGAGATTGTCATTCGCGCCTTTTTGTCGACGCATTCACATAAGTCAACTTTTATTGCTAAAAACATCTTTTATTGAATAGAATTTAAATTAAGTAAATCCGGTTAGTTTAATTTCCATCCAGATAATTAAATTAATTAGTATTTGGTGTTAATTTCAGTCAGTCACTAAATAATAAAGTAGGTATTGTAATGTAACAACACAATTGAAATAAAACGTGATAATAATATCACGTCGTTATATTATTTCGCTCTTGCTTTGAAATAAAACCACTTTCGTTATAAAATAATTTATTAAATTTTATGTCCGCGCCCGTAATATTAGCACGATTAAAAGCGCGCTGCCTTAATTAAAATTAAACATTAAATTATAGGCATTACGGAAATGTTACTTTTAGACATTAATTTTATTGATTTTAATATTAATTTTATTTAATTAATTTAATTTTTTTTTTTTGTTAAAGACGTCATTGTTTTTCGCATTTGGTATTTAGGCGCTCCTTGCTACATGGCGCCCCTTGCTATTTGGCGCCCTTAGCTACTTAGCGCCCTGCGCCATTTTAAGTTACCATTTTAAATAACATATCTACTCATTACATCAGAAAATGAAATGAAATTGAAAGCAGATAGTGCGATTACACAAATTTAATAAATACGAATTAAAAAAAAACGTATCGATTTGCAATTACAAGCGTGCAAACTAAACTCTATTATAGAACCGATTAGGTAACATTTACTAGATACTTCCTAGCTTATTTTCAATTAACTTTAGGTACGTACCTACTTAAATAATACCTAAAACAAGATCTTTTGTACAAAAAATAAATTATATGATTAGCATAATCAAGTTTTTTTTAAAGACAATTTTAATATTCAGATGTGATGCTCACCATTAGCTATATTTATATTTGGTTGAATTGAAATTGCAATTGAGTGTTCGTATATTTGAAATAATTGTGTTTTAATGCTATTATAATGTGCTGTTCAAAAACTATTTAAGTGAGGATTTAATAAAATTAATACAAATTCTAAAATCCTGGATTATTAATGTATTATAATAAAAAATATATAATAAAATATTTTTGCACTTCTCTTGCAATTACTTTGAAATATATTATAATATTTAAATATTAGGCAACTGATTTTTTTTTAAGTAGATAGTGTTTTTTAAGCGAACCCCAATTGTACGAACTTGTATCAAACTCTGCGCGAGCTGCCGCGCGGCTCAAGCCGCCGTACCCAAAGCGAGAGTGCGTCTATTGAATCCCTCTTATTACTGCGGCGTGAGGGTTGCTCATATCAAAAATTGATTTAAACAAAAGTTGTAGGGAAATTAGAGGTCTACAATTAACATTTTAAACAAAATTGATCGTGTGATTATTGAGGGAGTATGGTTTTTGTATTTTGAAAAACCAATTTATCCCACCCCTAAGACTAATGGTTGGCGCTATCAAAAAAGTTTACTTATGTATGTTTTCAGCCCTTATTTAGGGAATAATATCAAATTTAAATTAATTCCATATTTTATATACTAAGAAAGTTATAGCAAAATTTCACTTTTCCCCTGGTCTGATTTTGACCTTAACGAACTTGACCTAGATTTTGTGCCCTTAAATTTTATGTATCAATTTGAAAGTGATTGGTGTGAAATGACGGCAATTATTGTGTCCACAAGAAAGTGATGAAATTTCTTTTCTAAAACATTAAAGATATTCTTCTTCATCCGGTATAAAAAAATCCAAAAGATCTGATAAAGGTTTTTTTTAAATTAAAAACATTAGCCGAAAACAAAAATAGCATAATTATGTAAATATACAAAAAAAAAGTTTAAAAGGTCTAAAGTTTAGATATTGCCGAAAAGATGAGCAATAAATAAATCCTTTCTGTGTTTTTTCACCCACGCTATCTGATGAGGGTTAATCAAGGGTGAGTTTTAATCCCTAGGGACCCCTGCGGTCGCTCTTTTAACCTAACATTGGATATGGTATTTTTTGATAGGATAGTGGTAACATTGTGTTTACATGTCCAATTATTTTTTTTTATAACAAAAAGAAAAGACCTGCGAGTAAGCGAGACGTCCGATACGCAAAGAGTGTACTCGACGCAAAGTGGCGTACTTGGCGTGGTGCGTTTTTCGCCCTCAGTTGCCGTCTCTATGTTTTCTGGCAGCATAACTCCACATTGGGGAATTAGTAACCCATCTACTCGTCTCCCGGACTACCCTCACTATTCGACTATTCGTGTGTGATAGAGCCACGTGCAATTAGATTTACAAAATTTCGGCCCCAAAGTAAGATCATTGTCTATCTCTTGGACGTAATTGAAGAGACGAATATAAATACAAAATATATATATTTATTTCACCAGAACGTTATTAAACGGCGCTTTTTACGGTGAAAAGATTATTTTGCTTAAAATTCAGGTATCTATGGAGATAATACGCTCAAAAGAGTCGAGTGCAACTTTAAAAGAAAAAGGTCAGCGGGGAAAGAGGTAATTTACCATATACCTCATTTTGTATGTCTGATTTATTTTTTGAAATAATTTATAAAGATTTTTTTAATTTTTCTTTATTTATAAAATAAACATACCGTTAAAAACTGTAACGTTAACGTTAAAAAAACAATTAGTGACAATAAAATCAGCTAATTCATAATGTTAAAGTTCGATAAAATTGATATGGGGAAACAACTAACTCCATTGTTGGGGATAAAACGTCTGAAGCGCGCCAACTCTAAAAATGAAGGTAGTTTAACCCCACTACTGTATTATTTGTTGTTTTGGACTTAAAGAAACATGTATCAACAATATAAGATCAAGGCAGAATTAATTAATATATTGGATATTACATATGAACCAATACCGTCAAAGCAAGGTAGTGCAGAGATAATTCCGCTAGCAGTGCACACGGATTAAATAAATTAGATTTGTTTAATAATAAATTAGTTGATTCAAACAATACTACACTGAAAAATAACGAAAATCACTGCGATCGTATTATTATAAAAGATGAGATTATTAGCCATATAAGTTTGGTCAAAACTGAAACGCAAAAATACAAGGACGCGAACAGACAGATGCGAAATTAAGTGATAACACTAAAGTAAAAATAATTTATCTCTCTTCTCACCACGGACGTAATAAAAATTTAATATCCTGCGAACGTTCCTCGTTAACTCAAAAAGGAAACTTCGAGACACACATTGATACAATTCAGAGAAATATTAAGAAGTTCACTTGCAACGAGTGTAATAAATCCTTTGTCGAAAGACTTGCCTTGAATACACACATTGATATCGCTCACAAAAACATCAAAAAGTTCATATGTAATGAGTGGCATAACAGGTACGCTCAAAGAAGTCACCTGAAGACTCATATTGACACTGTTCACAGAAGCATTAGAAGGTTTACATGCAACGAGTGTAGTAAATCGTTTACTCAAAGTGGTAACTTGAAAACACATGTTGATAATGTTCACAGAATTATTAAAAAGTTCGCGGTCAATGTAACAACTGTTATATTGAAAGGCGCAGATTGAATATACACATTGATACTATCCTCAGAAATATGAAAAAGTTCACGTGCAGCGAGTGTAACAAATCCTTTGTTAAAAGACGTGCGTTGAATACACACATTGATACTTACTGTTCACAGAAATATTAAAAAATTCACGTGTAGCGGGTGTAATAACTCGTATCATGAAAGACGAAGCTTAAATAGACACATTAATATTGTTCACAGAAATGTTAAAAAGTTCACTTGCAGGGAGTGTAACAGCTCGTATCCTGTAAGACGTGCGTTAAATATACATATTGATAATGTTCACAGAATAATTAAAAAGTTCACGTGCATAGATTGTAAGAAATCGTTTACTCGAAAAAGTAACATAAAGACACATATTGTTACGGTACACGGCAATTTTTAAAAGTTCACGTGTAAGGAGTGTAACAGTTCGTATGGGCATAGAAGTAGTTAAATATGCATATTAATAGTGTTCACAATCACCGCAGTCAACCACAAAATTGACTCAACCGAAATACAAAACGGATTGATTTCATTCTTTTTTTGTTTCATCAAATACTGTTATTATCACTTTTTTGTTACAAAGTGGGTGTATTTTAGCTGTACCCTCGTGATATAGTACTGAAGTGTGATTATTGCAAAAAAAGCACTTCATTTTCTTTTTAAAACGGGCTATACGGCTAAAATGCTGAAAGTCACTCGCGTTATCGACGAAAACCTTTTATTTGAAAATTACTTATTATTTATCACTTAGTTTTATTTTTTTTATATATATTGTTGAATAATTATTAATATTATTTAATGAATCGACTGGCGTTCTGTATATTTTGTGTGGTAAGAGGAGCGTGTAATTATTGCATGCAATTATTTAAATATTGTTTAGTAATTCGTAATTTAATAATCATACCTTTAATTTGTAATATTAATCTAATATTAAAATTGTAACAATAAGTTATTCTACCTAGACAAAAGAAACGACCTTACATAATTTGTAATATAGGCACTATTGTAATCTCAGGGCATCTTAAACAATTACTGCAAACTCGATATTATATAGGAGAAAATATATTTAGTTTACGGTAATTTAAAAACACGAAATTACAACTTTTACATTATATAAATGAGTTAGGTGAAAAGTGAACATGAAATACGAGCTTTTCTGAGGCAAATGTTGCCACTTGAGCATGAGAAATATCGCGACACATTTAAATATAGCCAAATAACCGTTCCCTCAACACGGCAAACTACTTTTTGCCTTGATTCCACATTATATTCAGCATTTTTTATCATATAAATATTGCAAATAAAACAAAGTATCTATTTTTTATTACGTAGATTTATTTTACATGACAAAAATCACAAACAACAATAAATACAAATTCTGTTTACTACCTTTGGCAGTTGCCAGTTACTGTTTCATGATCCAAATGTCATCATCAGAAGTCAAACATTGATAGGTATGTCACTTGAATGTAATTTAATTACTTTTGCACCGCCAGGGCAACGCATCCCATAGATTTGTAAACGCCATCTACCTCACAAAATACCATTCTGTGTGGAAGTTATTCAACAACGAAAAATAGTCATTTTGAAAAGCAACATAAGATGCAGAGTCTACAAAACTCAATACGTCAACATTTGAGAATAATACACGCCATTAATTAGGATAGTTTTATTTATATCACATTTCATTGTAAATACAAATTTTATGTTATAGTAATAAAATTGTATGTATTTCCTGTAACAAAATTGATTTGTAACAACAATTCTGACATTTTTTTTTTTTAATAAAAAAGAAAAAACATTATTTGTAAATGTGAAAATGTGATTTGTGATCACGGCACATTTTTAGAAGAGAATCGCGTTCTTCCTTATTTAGGTGCGATGAACTTGTGTTCTCTGAGTTATCATTTGAGTTAATTTGATTTATTTTATAGTCATCATTTTGAGTTAGGGGTTTTAATTATATACGCATAGTTTTTACAGAAAGAGTTTTTTCAGTTGTATTTATAATAAATGTGTAAGCTGTGCCATCTTGCTGAACATCTTTTAATACCATCATAAGCTATGGGTGAATCATCCTGTACCGCATGGAATACGTGTTCCCTATAACTAGATCTAGGTATAAGTAACATAGAGTTTCGACGGGATCCGGTAAATTATCGATTCCGCGAAGTTTGATTTTTTTGTCTTCAAAAATTGGTGTTTCAGCCTTTAATTTTGAGATATTTATAAGTGAAATATCTGCTCCGGAAACTAATTCGACTTTAAATGTTGATCTGAAGTTTACTTACTATAATTATTATTATTATCATACTTTTTATAAACATTTCGTTGTGAATTTGTTCCGTTTTGTGATGAGTTTGGCAAAGGAGTTTGGCATTCGAGTGATTGATAATATTTTTGAGTGGATCTATTATTATTCTGAGGATAAAATGATCTGGTTTTATTATTCTTTTCGCGCGATCGGCATTCCTGCCAGATATGTCCCGCACGTTTGCAATAGTTACAATATTTTGTTTGTAAGTGTCTTACAGACGATAAATTTTGCTTACAATTAATCGCTACATGTCCTGATTTATTAAATGAATAGCTTTTTTTGTTTTGCAAATGATACTTTGATATTTCTTCCTCTTCGTCAATGCCTTCTAACGATTCAGTCTTTGTGACTTTACAAGTACATTTAACTCCTTGTTTAGTCCTGTTATAAAAACATTTAACCCTTGATTATTGAGTAATAAAATGCATGCCTCTCGCTAATTTGTAATCTAAACATTTTGTTAATTTTATGAAACAATTTTCTGTTTTATTCGCGTAACATTGTAATTTTGCTTACAACTGCTATTGTCCAACAGTTCTTTTTTCCGAATATGCTTCTATAAGGTAGTCTTTTAATTCAGACCAATTATTAAAATGTCTATTTAAAATGAGTGATCTCGTACTGCCCGATATTTTAGATTATATAATAGTTATAAATATATTTTTATCATTTTCACTTAAAAGTTTTTCAGCGTTATCACAATTATCATTGAAAATATAAAGATCTGCCTTTGATCCATTAAAATTAGATAAAAAATTTTCTCTTAATGTAAAATTTATATCACTGGAAGGTCTAGTAGTAGTTATAATACAAAAAATGTAAGTTAAAACAGATGAAAATGTCTATTAGTAGATCTGAAGATTGGCTTTCCCTCTGTTGTTTGTAGATGTGCTAAGAAAGGCTGAATTAGTGAAGGTTGTTGGTGCAATGTTCTTTTCCAAATTCGTTTGTCGTGGTGTTGGATCCCCGTGGAGATACCAAGAAACTGTAAGTGGTTTTGAATTAGTTATAACCATTTTTTTTAGATCCGATCCGACCGCGCCACTGTAATGTGGTGCATTCGACGAAAACACCTTTTCATAGCTTTTATTAATTATAATAATTTTGTAGGTAGTACATAGGTATGCACTTTAATCAATATTATAATAATATAGCGTCGAACCGAGTCTTACCGAGAGAAGGATCCGACTTTTTATACTGATAACTGATGAGATGTACTGAGTCTGAATGGTGCGGTCAGCGGTCAGCTCGCCTGGGCACAAGAACTGGCTAGAAAGTCCAACTCTTGCAAGTTTATTTCACTTTCCATAGACTTTATTGATACAATGATACCGGTTGCTACATGATATGAAAGTATACAATATTAATATGTTAACGTTTAAACTTTGACTTATATCTAATTAATTATATACTATTTCTTAAGGAAATAACACTGTTAACCCAGGCGAAGGGCGTTAGTTATAAATAAAATTAATATGTGAATATAGGTAATAAAAATTACAGCTTTTAGGTAGGATATTTATTTTGTTAGAGATTATTATACTATTAAACTATAGTAATATTTTTGCTATTCGGATATTCACGATTAAAATTTACAATTATTTTTAATATTTAAAAATATATTAATCTGTCATGTCAACTATTTTTCTTTCCTATTTCTATATTTTGTAAAAAGAATAATCAGGTCGAAATGTCAAAATGAACTGAACTTTCTGAACTAGGTTAAGTTAGGTTCAATCTCCATTATTAATAATTATGGAAGGAAACGAAAACGAATCCGCTCTCAAATTAGAACAAAACGATGACCACGTTACCATAAAATATGAGCAATCAGTTGATTGCAATCCATCCTGCAGCCATTTTGACGGGACGCAAGAACCATCGTGCAAAAATAGTCTTGATCCAGATCGTTTTAGTGAATCACACATTGAATACAAAAGATTCTATGGTTTCAAGAAAGAAACGATAATTAATCAACAATGTGATTATTTTGAAGAGGAAAATACTAAATTTATCAAATTGGAAGCTAATATTTCGAGAGATAATAATTGTGTTAACGCTGATCAAAAATACAAATCTAAAACAACGCAAAATATAGAAACATCCATTTTAACAACAAATGAAATCGGCTTTGCTTGTCTCAGTTGCAAGTGTGCCCTTGATAATTGCGGTTTGATAAATACCGTACAAAATCAAAACGAGTCAAATTTATTATGCTCGGTTTGCAAAGATAAGGAAAAACTTTGTTTAACATTGACTGCTCCTCGGAACAAAAAGCGCTCTAAATTACATAAAATAAAAAAAAGGAAATATAAATGTAACGAGTGTAATAGGACATTTAACCAAAACTCTATTTTATTAGGTCACATTGATTCTGTACACAAAAGAATACGATTCAAGTGTAATGAATGTAACAAAGATTTTATAAACAAATATTATTTGGTGGACCATATTAATGTAGTTCATCGGAAAATTGGAAAATTGAAATGCAGCGAATGCAATTACACATGTTCAAACAAAACAAATTTGAAGATACATGTCGATGCAATTCACTGGAAAATAAGAAAATTTAAATGCAGCGATTGCGAACATACCAGTGCATATAAGACATGTTTACAAAACCATATCGAAGTAATTCATCTTAAAATAAGAAAATTTAAATGCAGCGAATGCAAATACACATGTTCAAACAAAACAAATTTGAAGATACATGTCGATGCAATTCTCTGGAAAATAAGAAAATTTAAATGCAGCGATTGCGAACATACCAGTGCATATAAGACATGTTTACAAAACCATATTGAAGTAATTCATCTTAAAATAAGAAAATTTAAATGCAGCGAATGCAAATACACATGTCCAAACAAAACAAATTTGAAGATACATGTCGATGCAATTCACCGGAAAATAAGAAAATTTAAATGCAGCGAATGCAAATACACATGTCCAAACAAAACAAATTTGAAGATACATGTCGATGCAATTCACCGGAAAATAAGAAAATTTAAATGCAGCGAATGCAAATACACATGTCCAAACAAAACAAATTTGAAGATACATGTCGATGCAATTCACCGGAAAATAAGAAAATTTAAATGCAGCGAATGCAAATACACATGTACAAACAAAACAAAGTTGAAGATTCATGTCGACGCAATTCACTGGAAAATAAGAAAATTTAAATGCAGCGATTGCGAATATACCAGTGCATATAAGACATGTTTACAAAACCATATCGAAGTAATTCATCTTAAAATAAGAAAATTTAAATGCAGCGAATGCAAATACACATGTCCAAACAAAACAAATTTGAAGATACATGTCGATGCAATTCACCGGAAAATAAGAAAATTTAAATGCAGCGAATGCAAATACACATGTACAAACAAAACAAAGTTGAAGATTCATGTCGATGCAATTCACTGGAAAATAAGAAAATTTAAATGCAGCGATTGCGAATATACCAGTGCATATAAGACATGTTTACAAAACCATATCGAAGTAATTCATCTTAAAATAAGAAAATTTAAATGCAGCGAATGCAAATACACATGTCCAAACAAAACAAATTTGAAGATACATGTCGATGCAATTCACCGGAAAATAAGACATTTTAAATGCAGCGATTGCGAATATACCAGTGCATATAAGACATGTTTACAAAACCATATCGAAGTAATTCATCTTAAAATAAGAAAATTTAAATGCAACGAATGCAAATACACATTTTTAAACAAAACAAATTTGAAGATACATGTCGATGCAATTCACCGGAAAATAAAAAAAATTAAATGCAGCGAATGCAATTACACATGTTCGAACAAAACAAATTTGAAGACTCATGTCGATGCAATTCACCGGAAAATAAGAAAATTTAAATGCAACGAATGCAATTATACATGTACAAAGAAATCAAATTTGAAGAAACATGTCGATGCAATTCACCGGAAAATAAGAAAATTTAAATGCAATGAGTGCGATTACACGAGTACATATAAAATACAGTTACAGAAGCATATCGATGCAGTTCATCGAGAAATTATTGAATTTAAATGCAGTTAGTGTGAGTTCACGAGTAGAAGGACAGTTACAGAAGCATTTACAGGTGTATGCTGTTGTCCTTTTAAGTGGTTGATTTAGATCACTAATCAATCATTAATGAGCAAAGAATATTGTAAAAATGTTTCCTAATTACGAAAAGGACGATTCGAAACATTAAAGAAATAATTTGTATGTTTGAGAAGGCGATTGAACATCTTTTATTGAATTGAATTTAAATTAAGTAAATCCGGTTAGTTTAATTTCCATCCAGATAATTAAATTAATTAGTATTTAGTGTTTATTATAGTCAGTCACTAATTAATAAAGTAGGTATTGTAGTGTAACAACACAATTGAAATACAACGTGAAATTACGTTCGTTATATTATTTCGCTCTTAATTTCAATCGTTTTATACAAACTTTACATTTATTTCCTTCGCACCGGTAAATTTGAACAAAAAAGTCTGTTGCTTTGAAATAAACCCATTTTTGTTATAAAATAATTTATTAAATTTTATGTCCGCGCCCGTAATATTAGCACGATTAAATGCGCTTTGCCTTAATTAAAATTAAACATTTAATTATACACTTTTATTATCTTTATCGCCCCTGCAATATTTAAAGTTAACATAAAATAACAAACCCGATATCGATTTACAATTACAAGCGTGCAAACAAAACTCTATATAAAACCGATTAGGTAACATTTACTGTTAACTTTAGGTACGTACCTACTTAAATAGTACCTAAAAGAAGATCTTTTGTTCAAAAAAATAAATTATATGATTAGCATAATCAAGTTTTTTTTAAAGACACCTCAAAAAACAATTTTAATATGCAGATGTGATGCTCACCATTAGCTATATTTATATTTGGTTGAATTAAAATTGAAATTGAGTATTCGTATATTTGAAATAATTGTGTTTTAATGCTATTATAATGTGCTGTTCAAAAACTATTTAAGTGAGGATTTAATAAAATTAATACAAATTCTAAAATTCTGGATTATTAATGTATTATAATAAAAAATATATAATAATATATTTGTGCACTTCTCTTGCATTTACTTTGAAATATATTCATTTAAATATTAGGCAACTGCATTTTTATTAAGTAGATAGTGTTTTTTCAGCGAACCCCAATTGTACGAACTTGTATGAAACTCTGCGCGAGCTGCCGCGCGGCTCAACCCGCCGTACCCAAAGCGAGAGTGCGTATATTGAATCCCTCTTATTACTGCGGCGTGAGGGTTGCTCATATCAAAAATTGATTTAAACAAAAGTTGTAGGGAAATTAGAAGTCTACAATTAACATTTTAAACGATACTGATCCTGTGATTATTGAGGGAGATATGGTTTTTATATTTTGAAAAACCACTTTATAATACCCCCAAGAATAATGGTTGGCGCTATCAAAAAAGTTTGCTTTTGTATGTTTTCAGCCCTTTATTTAGGGAATAATATCAAATTTAAATTAATTCCATATTTTATATACTAAGAAAGTTATAGCAAAATTTTACTTTTTCGCTTTTTACGATGAAAAGATTATTTTGCTTAAAATTCAGGTATCTATGGACACTAGACCGCAATTCTTTAAATTGAGCATTTCATTTGAGCATTATTGAGATTCTTTTACCTCTATAATACGATGAGTTAACCTCTATAATCATTCCATATTACGTCGGGGGCGACCGTGAACACATACGCCATTAGCGTGTGTTGTTTGTTTTAATTTCCTGCAATACCTATCTAATTTAAAATTTAATATTAGCAACAGTTGAGAAAAAAAAACACAATTACAGTTTGTATTTCTATTTGTTGAATGATACAAATATTTTAATACAATTAATTCATTGACATTTTTAATTTGCTATTAATTCCAAATATTTACATTCATTTTCGTACAAATGGTAGAAAATTAACAGTTTTGAGATTATCTGTCATAAAGCTTATATAATTTTTTTCATGCATTAATTTTCGAGTAATTTGATAAATATGAAAGATAGGAAAAATGAGGTTTAGCATGGCTAAGAAATATTTAAAAACACGCCTATTTTGACATTTCTTTGTTATTTTTTATTGCCCTACTGACCAGGTATAATTAAAAATCGATACAAAATGAAAAAATAAATGAAAAAACGTCCCTCGTATTGTTTCAATAAATCATAAAAACTGGGCGGCTAAAAAATAAATGACCATTAAACTTAAAATAGTTTCAAAGTGAATTTAATGATTCAAAATTCAATTGTTCAATTGAGACTTATTTGGTATAATTGGAAATTGGGTTTTTGAAAGTTAAATGGTAAGATTGTACCGGAATATGTAAATTTATTGCATACTTAATGCCCAATCTTATTCCATTGACTAATGCTTCCTTTGTATTTAAGTTTCTAATTAGTAAAACTATGCAATTAACTTTCAATACTAACTTATGTGGTGGTAAACCACTAATAGTCAAAGAAAACATCGTAGCTAGGATATGTTTTCTGATCAACTGGTATTCCATTAAGTATATCAGTATTAATAAAAGTACAATCATCATTTTTGGGTGCTAAAATAACCGATTTTAATATATTATCTGAGGGTATGTTTTCGGAAATATTTCCATAGACCTCATTAATAATATTATTTTCATCTCCTATTAATTGCTGAAGTATTTCAATAATATTTCCACCAAACTGTGTGAATTGTGGGCCTTCATAATTACCATTTTTTTTCAATATTTTGCTCTCATATTTTGAGTAAACGTTACTTTTTGAAAATAATCAAATTTATGCCAACTTGTGACACACTTTTCAGTTATAGTTGCAAGTGATCCATGTGAGACAACTGCTAAGATTTCGTTTATACTCCAAATGATTACGTTTTTGATTTTCATCGCATAGATCCTGCAATAATCTATCTATGATTTTCAACACTTGCAGTGGGCGCATAGTAATCGCTACAGAATTTTCCTTCCGAATAGGTATAGGCAATTTAAACACATTGTGTAAAGTTCTACCTCCAAGTAATAGAGTTGAACGAAGATTAAGCGAATTTAATTTGTGAATGATTGCTGTTAATGCACCTGCATGAGCGGTTAAACAGAAAACATTTGATGCAGTATCATGATGCAAAACTTCACGAATCACACGATCAATTAGATTACGCTGATCAATATTCGCAGTCTCATAATGCTCACAAAACGAAAAGTTTTTCTCTATTGGATTTATAGAATTCGCTTCGTCTGTTCTCAGTAAATATGTGGGAACTGCTAAACCACGTTCTTGACATACAAAATATCTTCAATTAAAGCTCTATTAAAGGATACTTCTTCGTTGTAATCTCTCAAAAAATCTTCACTAAGATATACTTTAAATTCATTCCATAACGCCAATGCATTGGCATTATTAAATAATATTAGGTATCTTTTAAAACATATAGATACGGCAGCTGAGGGTGAAAAACGCACCACGTTAAGTACTCGCGTGTCTCGCATATGTCGGTGTTGGGTTTTCACAAGGACGATTTGTACGACATGTCGTATCTATACGTTTTAAAAGATCGTTAGTTTCAAAGTTAAATTTACTAAAAATACTTTAAACAATGACTTATGCGGTCCATCAGAAGATAAGTAATTGAAAGCAACCTTGTAAAATAAAATGTCTCGATAAACGATATTTATTAATATAAAAACATGCGATTTACGCCTTTATGTAGCAAATTACTATTTATTTATTTATGTTTTTTTTTTTTATAACTGATACAAAAATAAAATTACAAAAAACAAACAAAACATAAAGGCATTGAGAGTTTCCTCCAAACTTAATAAAATAGAAAAAATACGTCCAGTAACGAAGTTGGGGATTAGGAATAAGGAGAGATTGGGGAATAATTTCCCAACCCCTTGTAGACAATTCCCCTTGTAGACAATTCCCCTTGTATACAATTCCCCTTGTAGACAATTCCCCTTGTAGACAATTCCTAGGTAGTTCACTTATTTTTAATTAATTTTAATATCAATTTACTGGTACTTAACGCCCTTGATAATATTAAAGGTACGTAACTAGTAACTAAAAAATAGAAATATGTCAATTATAATAATACTGAGGGTGGTTTTGGGTTCTAGGGGATGTGAAACGCGAAGATATGTCGACATTTTCCGGAAGTCCCATTGCAGTAGGTGACTTTCCTAAAGAAATCCACCTAAATCCGCAGAAAACTAAATCCTGGGATATTTCATATGGAAAAAATATGTAAAAATTAAGAAAACTTGTTTAGTTTGGTGTGTAGATAGAAAATGTTCATTTATAATCATATGATGATGGAATTAATGGATTAATGAAATTAATGATTGATATGAAATGTGGAATATATTATATTTATTAGGAATCGCCTTTTCTATAGATCGAGTCATGGAAGTATGGTAGCGCATTTTGACTTACGACATTTTATTTGATGTTGGACAATTGTATCATAATAATATTTTTAATCAAACGTGTATTTTGAAATGTATTTGTATTATTAGATGTATTTGTAGGTACTGGTAGTCGAATTCATTAAACTTTTAATTTTGAGCGTTATTGAGGTAATACCTCCATAATACGATAAGTTTACCTCTATAATCTTTGCATATATTTTTTTTAATTTTTTTCTATGGCTTCAGCTGCGAGCGTGTATGAATTCGTCATTTATTTTTTGATACAATTCATTGTCAGTTTTATTTTTTTAATGCGAAAATGAGACTCCTTAGTAATTTAAACATAAATAAGATTTTTTACTTTTTTCCCTGTTATACAAGATGATCCTCCCAGCAGAGTCTATGGTCAAATGTTAAACCCAGATATTTATACGAGGAAACTTTTTCTATGTGCGGGCAATGTTGAAAACAGGAATGTAGTTTTATTCGAAATTTACTTAAATATGATTCCATACTTTTGTTGTTGTATAAGTTAAACGTAATGTATTTAGTTTTATTAATGTTAAGAGATAATAAATTACTATCGAAACAATGTTTTATTAAATTAAGACCCTCCTCAGCATTCTTATAAAGAGTTACCCAATCCTGCCCTGAAATATAAGGACAGTGTCATCTGCAAAAAATATAGCTTGGCCATTTATTCATATATGATTGAAATCGCAGGGTCATTTTAATGGAGGTTTAGGATATGATGGACCGATACTTCGGTCTATCAAAGGTAGTATCAAAGGTGCTAATAAAATGATCTTTTTTCAGCACGCTGGAAGGCGGAGGTAGATTTCACGGGATCAAAGTAGGGAATAGGCGAACACTAATTATCAAACATTGCGCGAGATGCCGCGCCTTACTTATGGCTTTCCTAAAGAAATCCACCTAAAACCGTAGAAAACTAAATCCTGGGATATTTTATACAGAAAAAAATATGTTAAAATTAATAAAACTTGTTTAGTTTGGTGTGTAGATAGAAAATGTCCATTTATAATCACATAATAATAGAAATTAATGGCCCTATAATTCATATGAAATGTGGAATATATTCTATTTATTAAGAATCGCCTCTTCTATAGATCGAGTCATGGAAGTATGGTAGCGCATTTTGACTTACGCCATTTTGTTTGATGTTGCAATTGTATAATAATAATATTTTTAATCAAACGTGTATTTTTGAAATGTATTTGTAATGTGTAACGATTTGGATTACTTTGTATTATTAGATTTATTTGTAGGTACTGGTAGTCGAATTCATTAAACTTTTAATTTTGAGCATTGTTGAGGTAATACCTCTATAAAACGATGAGTTTACCTCTATAATCATTGCATATATATTTTTTAATTTTGTTCTATGGCGACAGCTGCGAGCGTGTATAAATACGTCATTTATTTTTTGATACAATTCATTGTCAGTTTTATTTTTTTATTGCAAAAATGGGACTAGACATACATAAACGTATAAGATGGCATTAATCATTATTTTTGATTGACATTAACAGATTATATGAACGTTTTATTTTATTTAATTTAATGTATTTGTAACACACATTATAGATAAATATAGCTTTTTGCAAAACTTCAAGAAATGACTGCACAGTCGGCGGGTATGCAGGACACCCGACTTCGCCCGGCACGAACAGAAGGTCGAGGTCGTGTGGACCTGGCTGAAGGAACGCTATCCCTAGATCAGTACTGGACTCGACATTTTTATCGCACGACCTATCTGATTAGATCTGGTAGAGTTGATTGCTTGCGGCAATAAACTCGCCCGTTTGTAACTTATGCGAGTTAAATATTGTGTTTCTTTTATATTAATAAATATTGTAGAAAAAATAATGTTTATTTTTTAGTAATCACACAAATAATTAGGTAAACATTGCACCTACTTCCTCGCCATTAACTAGTGTGGTTAATTTTTTTTAATATTTCTATCGATTCCTAACTTTATAAAGTCGATAACGTTGTCCTTGGAATCGCCGTTGGTACCGAAGGTCCGGACCGCGTGGCGCCGCATCATCACCTACCGAAATAAGCCATTATATTTCCATTCTGGTAGAATAACTTAAATTTAAACGGCTTTAATAAAATCTGGCATTATTGTTAATATTATCTCGATGAACAAAAATCAGCTTTTCAATATTTTAAGAGGACCCAACCTGCTCATTTCTCCATACAAGCTCTGTAGTGTGAATCTAAGTGTTTGAACGTGTATTCTTGCCTTGCTGTTGACCGCTGAGGAAGTCCGTCGGTTGGAGCCATTCCTGGATGTGGGATCAGGTCATGCTCCCCATAAAAATGCATTGCCATCGGAACTTAATCAACAAGTCAAATTCCAACACCGTAGGACAAGAGGAAGTGGTTCTAATTCGGCTTGCAAGATTCGACCTAAACCGTCAAACATTGCAAGTTTAATAAAAGCTTATAAAAGTACTGAATATCGTTTTATCTCATAATTATCTGAGCTTATATAAAATTAAAAAGGTAAAGTTAAGAACCCCGATATTTTTCCTTAAAACAATGTTTTAAAACAAAAATTTGAACGTATTTTTGCGATTTAAGTCAGATAAAATGCATGCGAATGGCATATTTATAATGTTTTTATTTATTTATAGAAAAATATTAATAAGTTTAGTAGAACTATACTATTTTCTAAGATTACAGATTCGTTTGTATATATTAATAATATTATTGTATCAGAGAGCGCTAGGTATCGCTGTAAAATTTTATTCGCTGCTTTCTTAACTAGACTAAATGTCTGTCCTAAAGAAGGCAGTTCAATTTGTTCCTATTTTTTGACTAGTTGCCAACTAACAATAAGCGAAATATTCATCTAAAATGGCTTTTTTGAATTGTTCGAAGAACTAATCTTTGCGCTATTTCTATAGGCTTACGGTGTGTTTTTTACAATTACCCCAACCAATGATTCCATAACAAAGTATCGACTGACATAACGCAAAGTATACTAATCTTATTACAGTGGAGCCTAAAATATTGTGTAGGTATTTGAATATGCAAATGAGTTTCCTAATTCTTTTTGCAAACTCCAAATGTTGGTATATATGTCGTCAAAGCCGTGATATTACTAGTAAAATTATAATTGCACGGTTTATTGTCAATCGGCTTAATTTCTTACAATTTATTGCCTTAATTTCACGGGGTCACTTTAGTGCCTAACTGCCAACCCGGGGCGAAGCCCTTGTTGGGCGCTAGTTATAAATAAAATTAATATGTGAATATAGGTTATAAAAATTACAGCTTTTAGGTGGGAAAATTGCTTTGTTAGAGTTTATTATACTATTGAAAAATAGAAATATATTTGCTCTTCGGATATTCACGATTAAAATTTACAATTATTATTAATATTTAAAAATATATTAATCTGTCATGTCAACTATTTTTCTTTCCTATTTCTATATTTTGTAAAATGAATAATCAGGTAGAAATGTCAAAATGAACTGATCTTTCTGAACTAGGTTAAGTGAGGTTCAATCTGCATAAATAATAATTATGGAAGGAAACGAAAATAAATCTGCTCTCAGAATAGAACAAAACGATGACCACGTTACCATAAAATATGAGCAATCAGTTGATTGCAATCCATCCAGCAGCCATTTTGACGGGACGCAAGAACCATCGTGCGAAAATAGTCTTGATCCAGATCGTTTTAGTGAATCACACATTGAATACAAAAGATTCTATGGTTTCCAGAAAGAAACGATAATTAATCAACACTGTGATTATTTTGAAGAGGAAAATACTAAATTTATCAAATTGGAAGCTAATATTTCGAGAGATAATAATTGTGTTAACGCTGATCAAAAATACAAATCTAAAACAACGCAAAATGTAGAAACAGCCATTTTAACAACAAATGAAATCGGCTTTGCTTGTCTCAGTTGCAAGTGTGCCCTTGATAATTGCGGTTTGATAAATACCGTACCTAATAAACACGCGTCAAATTTATTATGCTTGGATTGCAAAGAAAAGGAAAAACTTTGTTTAACATTGACTGCTCCTCGGAACAAAAAGCGCTCTAAATTATTCAAAATAAAAAAAAGAAAATATAAGTGTAACGAGTGTAATAGGACATTTAAGCAAAACTCTATTTTATTAGGTCACATTGATTCTGTACACAAAAGAATACGATTCAAGTGTAATGAATGTAACAAGGATTTTATAACAAAATATTATTTGGTGGATCATATTAATGCAGTTCATCGGAAAATAAGAAAATTTAAATGCAGCGATTGCGAATATACCAGTGCATATAAAACATGTTTACAAAACCATATCGAAGTAATTCATCAGAAAATAAGAAAATTTAAATGCAGCGAATGCAATTACACATCTACAAACAAAACAAATTTGAAGATTCATGTCGATGCAATTCACCGGAAAATAAGAAATTTTAAATGCAGCGATTGCGAATATACCAGTGCATATAAAACATGTTTACAAAACCATATCGAAGTAATTCATCAGAAAATAAGAAAATTTAAATGCAGCGAATGCAATTACACATCTACAATCAAAACAAATTTGAAGATTCATGTCGATGCAATTCACCGGAAAATAAGAAATTTTAAATGCAGCGATTGCGAATATACCAGTGCATATAACACATGTTTACAAAACCATATCGAAGTAATTCATCAGAATAATGGAAAATTTAAATGCAGCGAATGCAATTACACATTTACATACAAAACAAATTTGAAGAGACATGTCGATGCAATTCACAGGAAAATAAGAAAATTTAAATGCAGCGATTGCGAATATATCAGTGCATATAAAACAGATTTAAAACACCATATCGAAGTAATTCATTTAAAAATAAGAAATTTTAAATGCAGCGATTGCGAATATACCAGTGCATATAACACATGTTTACAAAACCATATCGAAGTAATTCATCAGAATAATGGAAAATTTAAATGCAGCGAATGCAATTACACATTTACATACAAAACAAATTTGAAGAGACATGTCGATGCAATTCACAGGAAAATAAGAAAATTTAAATGCAGCGAATGCGAATATATCAGTGCATATAAAACAGATTTAAAACACCATATCGAAGGAATTCATTTAAAAACAAGAAAATTTAAATGCAGCGAATGCAATTACATATCTACAAACAAAACAAATTTGAAGAATCATGTCGATGCAATTCACCGGAAAATAAGAAAATTTAAATGCAAAGAGTGCGATTACACGAGTTCATATAAAATACAGTTACAGAAACATATCGATGCAGTTCATCGAGAAATTATTGATTTTAAATGCAGTTAGTGTGAGTACACGAGTAGACGTGAAGGACAGTTACAGAAGCATTTACAGGTGTAAGCTGATGTCCTTTTAAGTGGTTGATATAGATCACTAATCAATCATTAATGAGCAAAAAATATTGTAAAAATGTTTCCTTATTACGAAAAGAACGAATTCAAAATTTTAACGAAATAATTTGAATGTTTGAGAAGGCGATTGAACGCATGGCGCGGTTCGCGAAGCAAGCCCTTCGAAGGAAAAACAAAGTTTTTTTAATTATGTAATTATTTTAGTATGATGGTTTTTTTTTTAGGGTACCGGTTTAGCTGTCGATATAGATTAACTCCCCAAAAAGACATCAGTGAATATAAATACATCCTGTAGATGCAATTTACCGTGAAATAATTAAATTCAAATGCAACGAACGGCTACAGGTAAAAAATATTTACAGTTTAGACTTAGTTTATCAAAAAAATGGTAAATTTATATGCAGCAATTACAGTTAAGTTCAACTCAATGTAATTTAAATCATAATGTAATTCATAAAACATACAAAATTACAATTACATGTAAAATAATAGTTTAAACACACCCGGCCCGGCACTGCGCCGGCCCTGGCCTGCCCTAGATCAGGTTAGAGCGAGATTGTCATTCGCGCCTTTTGGTCGACGCGTTCGCAGAAGTCAACTTTTATTGCTAAAAACATCTTTTATTGAATTGAATTTAAATTAAGTATATCCTGGTAATTTAATTTCCATCCAGATAATCAAATTAATTAGTATTTGGTGTTAATTTCAGTCAGTCACTAAATAATAAAGTAGGTATTGTAATGTAACAACACAATTGAAATAAAACGTGATAATAATATCACGTCGTTATATTATTTCGCTCTTGCTTTGAAATAAAACCACTTTCGTTATAAAATAATTTATTAAATTTTATGTCCGCGCCCGTAATATTAGCACGATTAAACGCGCTTTGCCTTAATTAAAATTAATCATTTATTTATACACTTTTATTATCTTTCCGTCCCTGTGCCATTTTAGCTTACCATTTTAAATAACATATCTACTCATTACATCAGAAAATAAAATGAAATTGAAAGCAGGCAGTGCGATTACACAAATTCAATAAATACGAATTTAAAAAAAAACGTATCGATTTGCAATTACAAGCGTGCAAACTAAACTCTATATAGAACCGATTAGGTAACATTTACTAGACAATTCCTAGCTTATTTTTAATTAACTTTGGGTACGTACCTACTTAAATAGTACCTAAAAGAAGATCTTTTGTACAAAAAATAAATTATATGATTAGCATAATCAGTTATTTTTAACATTTAAAGACACCTCAAAAAGCAATTTAAATAGGTAGCGTGCTAGTTAAACAACATTTTAATATGCAGATGTGATGCTCACCATTAGCTATATTTATATTTGGTTGAATTGAAATTGAGTGTTCGTATATTTGAAATAATTGTGTTTTAATGTTATTATAATGTGCTGTTCAAAAACTATTTAAGTGAGGATTTAATAAAATTAATACAAATTCTAAAATTCTGGATTATTAATGTATTATAATAAAAAATATATAATATTTGTGCACTTCTCTTGCATTTACTTTGAAATATATTCATTTAAATATTAGGCAACTGCATTTTTTTTAAGTAGATAGTTTTTTTTAAGCGAACTCCAATTGTACGAACTTGTATCAAACTGCGCGAGCTGCCGCGCGGCTCAACCCGCCGTACCCAAAGCGAGAGTGCGTCTATTGAATCCCTCTTATTACTGTGGCGTGAGGGTTGCTCATATCAAAAATTGTTTCAAACAAAAGAGTAAACAACCTAAAATTTATTGGGATAACATAATAATCATTGCTATAGTTTGTTTCCGAACTAGAAGCAGTCGCGAGGAAATAATGTTTTGTGTAAAAACTAAGAATTCAATTTAATTAGTAAATGTTTAATTTTACTATAGTGATCGCGATAAATCTTGTCTGTAACTATTTTATGTTGATCGAGTTGTTATAGAGAGTTTTTAGTCGATCGTAGGCTGAATTCTTGAAAGAGTTGTATCGATGGATAGCGGAAAGGTTTTATATGCAGATAATTCAGAAGAACCGAATGATCTGATTTATTAGTAAGAATCTTATAACTAAATTTAGGCGCCATATTTCTTAGGCCTTGTGCTTGATATAGTTATGTTTAATATTTTAAGACCTAGGAGTCAATTTAATCCAGCAGTCTGCATGGCACACCAATAGACCTGAAATGCCCTCTTTTTCGATATCTGGTTTACTTCCATCCGGCATTGAGATGTGATAGTTCTGCATAAGAGCCGTGAATATAAGGAATATAGTATTCCTGGCATAAGTTTCTCCAGCACATAATCGACGCCCTAGTATATTCAAATATAATTTTATTTATAATTCTGGCATAAAGAATGGTGATATCGGGCTAGCTTGGATGTTTTGCACTTGGTCTATTTCAAAACTAATAAAATCTTAAGAAAAAACTAGATATCCAAAAATTATTAATCTAAGGACTCATTCTCGTTAAAATTTTAAGCAATAACAAGTCCAGGCATTGAGGCTATGCTATTAAACATTGAACCGTATTATATAACCAACCTATCAACCCAAAAATATTTCAAGACCTAGTTCCTAAATAAATAATTGCATACTTTAAAATAATTTCATAATTTCCAGAACATTTTTTTCTTACACATATTCAGTTTAAAACATTTTACATAAATTTTATTTACAATAAGTTAAAACAATTAATTAAGCAGTACTCTCACTAACCAGCTCCAAATGGTAAGAAGTCCTTCTTTACCGACAGCTTCCCGTCACTATCCAGGAACCTTTCTGGTCTGTAATTTTCGGGATCCCCCAAACCTTTTTATCCACGTTCATGTGTAGTAAATTGGGCACAATGGCTGTATTCTAAAAAGTGATTATTAGCTTATAAAATATAATATTATTACTATAATAGAAACCGTTGGAAAAGCGATTTGTAGATTTCATTGGAAAATATATCCCCCTCCCTTCGCATAAAGGCCCCACACCTCACACGCAGTTAAACGCCAACCCAACCCAAAGGGATAGAATAAATGAAGGTATTAATGCATCGTCCTCATTAGCCGCCTACGTTAAGACTAGTATGGGTTGCATCAATCCAATATCGATGCCTCAATCAACATACTTGCATCAGTTTGCTGTTACAGTGACGAAAGATGCATTTTGCACAAGAGATTCTTAATCTGATAATTCACTCCGTGACGATTGCGGCTTTATTTTGCGTGCGAAAGGAAATTTCCCAGGGGTTAGGTATCACATAAAAAACTTCATATGATAGTATGATTTCTATCGATGATAGTATGATTAATTGTATATCATAATATGTTAGCTGTACAACCCCGAAATCAGAATTTAAATTCTTATAGGTAAATATATTATTTTTAAAAACTAACTTACAGTAACTTAGTTTTATATTTTAGTTATAGTTTATTTTTAAGATTAGCTGTGTTATAATGCATAGAACTGTAAATATCATTTTACGACATAATACCATATCTTTTATTTATTAGGCTATATTTTAACGTTCAAATCCCCCATCCCGTTATTTCCCCACATTTCAGTTCTTTGTATTATCATTATGGTATTATGATACCATAATGATCACTTCAATGATCATGATGATAAAAGTTTATCGTATGCGATAAAGTTTTTTTTTTCAATAATAAGGATAGTTTCAAATTATTCAAACCTTCGGAATAACATATCCCGTGAAATTGGTATCTTGGACGGACAGATGAGGTTAGGCAAAGTGCACTGGGGTCCATCTGCGCATGTATTCTCTGAAGCAAGCCTCGTTGGAACCCTGGCTAAAATGAAATAAGTACATAAATGCTGCATATATTTTATCAAAGAATGATATTTATATTTATAGACATTTTTATGGGAGTCCTGTTGCCCAGCAATGGGCCGATACAGCCTGAACACAAAAAGGTTTGTAATATCCGTTCTTTATTAGACTAGTTCCTACAATGTTCACGGAACCCTCTATCAGTAAAATCTTTTAGTGATATAAGTAAGTAGTCCTATTTTTTGTTAAGGAAAAAAAAACGATTGTGTAATTACTTGATGCGATCGATAATCTTCCTCGTCCAACTACGCGGTCAATTTCCTCCTGGGCTGTCGCCTGTATTTCTGGCTCTGCGATCTTACTTGGTTTGATTAAACCAAGTAATACCATACCAAGTAATACCATACCAAGTAATACCAAGTCCACCAAAATAAGACTTAGCTGTCTTTTTGTAAAAAAAAAACTATTTGATGAAGCTATTTTTGTTCTAGTCTTTACATTTCAAGTTAAATTAAATTGTTTCCTGTATTAGATCTTGAACATGTTCTTATAATGTTATTACAGTTCCGCCTACTGTAATTGTACCTATTGAAAATGTGATATTACATTATCTGAATGGTTTATTGACGTGTAAACATTTATACTCTGGCCCCCGGGGTGGGTTAGGTTAGGTACTTCTGTTTGCTATTAACTGACGCTGTCTGTAAGTGACGCTTTGACGTCAGAGTAAGTAAATATCGGACAAAATGCGTCAAATCGATTTAGCCCGACACATCAGAAGATAGCATTAGCATTGTCGGATTAGCAGATGACATTTCGTATTTAAAATCGAGTTTTTTTATATATGAACGGAATACGCGACTAACCAGCCACTGTGTATTATTGTGTATCCCAATATGTGTACATTGGGATTTCTCACTACTCTGGCATAAGCGTAAAATCGAAACGAACTTACCTCAATAGGTACCATTCTATTCAAAACCTTACTCTTTCCTATACCTTTTTGTATAGAAACTATAAATATATACAAAATATTGTTTGTGACCGTCGATAATTTTACCCTATTAGTTAGGGTGCGGTGCGACACATCTTAAGTGCTGCAGGCTCGAGTAATCTTTGTTAATAATATCATAGGTGTTAATATTAATATATTTATAATTTTCGAATAACTGTATCAAATATATAAACATTACTGTAAGTATTTTAAAATCGTAAAAAAGTAGGTTCAATATAAAAAGAAGAGTAGGTTTTGAGTCCCTGAGAAGGGACTTTCTCCATTCTTTTCTAGCTCTTTACTAGCTAGCATCCTCTTTACACATAAGTCAAGAAAGTTGAGTTCATGATCATCTTCGGTAATTTCAAACTCTAAAATTTGAAATGGACTGACTGTGTATGAAATGTTTTTTTTAAAAAAAAACACTGAATGCTGTGTACGGATCTTACGCTTACATTTAAAAACATTTTGGTGATCAGAAATTAATTTGGTGTTCATCAGCCTGAGGTGCAAGTCAGTAGGTAATGTTCAAGATCCCTATAGGACCAGTGCGGATGTGACACTAGACAGGAAGATCATATGGAACTCACACATATGTAAGATCACAACAAAAGGCAACCAAAGCAATCTGGTCATATTGCCGCTTTGCAGGAATACAACCCAAAATGACAAAAATGAGCTATGCACGGTTGTAATAAGACTATCACATTTGCAGATGCTGTCTGTTGGTCTAAAACCTTAGAACATACTTGCAGAAAAAAACTTGAGAGTTTAAAGATTGGCCTGCAGAATAGTATCCGGAGCCATGTGCTCAACCCTGATCGCGGCATTTGGAGCTATACTAAACCTTAACGCCCCTCCACATTAAAGTGGAAAAAGAGGCGATGGCGGGCATGATGCGAGCAAGCACATTGAATGGTTCAAAGAATTGGCTCTCGAGTACAACTGGAAGACTTAAAGACCAAACTATGCTTAACTCAGTAGGTAAAGGAGATGATAACAGATAACCTATGACAATACAACCTGACAATGACAATAACCTAGTCTGATAACCTAATACAACTCCGTCAGAACTACACAACGGTAATACCTGTTAGAGCCAAGTGGGACAATGAAGGATGTAACTACGACGAACCAATTAAGGATTACAACCAGAACCTTCACAAGCTAATCAAACACCTGCACTTAATTAGTGACAAGTGCAGGTTCTGCCTGGAGAGCCTAGAAACCCTTTCCCGGTGAATGTGGACCTCTAATTCACAAAACATACCAGCTTCTAGGCAACCTTTCTAACCCATCCTTCCCATCCACCCATCTTTTCTAACCTTTCAAACCATCTGTCTGTACTCTCTGGGAAGTAAATAAGTCTATTTATAAAAAAACCATTTTTATTAACATTTTGTTATACGTGCAAGGTATTCGAAGCCGCTGAGATAGGGCGAGATATGTCGCACCCAAGGCATAAATGCCAAGAATCCGCCCAAATCATCAAAGGATTGCTGGAGGTATATCCTTGGATGACTTGCGAATGAAGTCGTCGCTCTCGCGCGTGAAGGTCTTGTTCGTGATGACGTTGAGCAGCGGATAAACCATAGGGATGATATGCACGTCAGCGAGCTTCACCAATCCACCTTTCTTCACAAACTCCTGTTTGACAACAATCTTCAATGAAATAATTACCAGTAAGATTTGGTAGTCTGAGTTTTTCCGCTCGTAAATATTTCCTGGGAACTAAGACAGAACTTGCCTATTTTACTTTTTTATAATGGTTTTCTTAAATTGGTTTAAGATTTTACACTAGAAATTCTTATACGAATCAATCTGAACCTATAATGCTGAACCATAAAAATAAAGGAGATGTGGTTTTATCGTAATTTAGTACCTGCTACTTCTGAATTTTGTATATCACATTATCATATTAAGTCTAGGGAATCTCCAGGAATTTATTTTAGGGCAATATTATGATTTTACTCATTTGGCCATAAAGTTATGGTGTAACGGCACCTTAAATACGGGGATCAACCGAGAAATCTACCCACCGTTGAGAACGCAGGCCGTAATTCGTTCCGAAGGGATGGAAGTGTTTATACTGATCTATTCCTGTTTTTTATGACATTTACCAGTAAAAAATAGATTGACTTGTTGCTTTTTTTTATTATTTGACAGTTTATATATTTTTCATTTCACTAAAGTTTAGATCACTACATTAATTTTTAATTTTGTATTTCTATCTTTTAATTAATGAAATTTAGAAAAATCAAAAGATAACTTAAAGAAAGTGTAACATGTACGACGAAGGTGAAATCAAACTTCTAAACAAAAATGTATAACTTTTTACAGAGATAGAGGAGACAGATACCCCCCTTTTAAAGGTTTTAGTTTTTATTTTTTTTTGTGATATAGCTTCACGTTACGACGGCTGGTCACTTAGCACTGGGACACATTCTATAAGGGGTATAGATTGCGTGATCAACATTGAGATATTATTATGCTTATTTTATCGTAGATTTAGTGGCATAAATGAAAGCACTCATTTGTTCAAAAAAGGTTTCGCTATAATAATTAAGATTGTGGAAAAAACGAAAAAAACGTTTGTGGTGAGGAATCTAACTACTAAGCCATAGTTTTATTTTAGTCTACTTTTGAATGTGATGACAGGCATTCAAGAAGGCATTCAGGGTGACTGTATTGAAATAAGAAATGTCTGCCATTGTATTTTACTTCCATCATTTTTAACAGATCTAGCAATGCTAGCTAGTCAAGTGTCAAAACTAATATGTCGAATATTATTGTTGCGTATCACCTCGTCTCCCGGAGCCTGGGGTCCTTCTTCGCATATTTCGAGCATGTGCTTGATCTCTTGGATCATGAGCATGGACTCCAAATTGGGACTTTTCCGTCCCGCAGAGAGAACCTCTTCTGAACCGGCCATTCGGGACCGCCATTAAAGAAAATGCCTATATACACTATATATACTATACTATTTTAATAATACTACAGGTGAGTTTTTCTTCGACGAGTTTTCATATAGCTACAAAAAAATCTATATAAAAATATAAATACTCTAATGAAGGTGTGGTGCGCGTATTGTTGTGTTCCAGATCTATCCAATTGACCTACATTACAATATTTGCGCTCGGGAAACTACCCGTCGTCAATAAGTTTGTGGGTACGGTTACGGTCTAGATTTTGTTAGGTGATCATACTTTAAAGTTAAAAAAAAGACCAGTTTTTTTTTACCCCATAAAAGAAGATTAGGCTCAAATTAAGTTCACCGCATAAATAAATCACTTTATTATATGGTACCTTCTAGGTTTACTGGGAGGACTAAGAAGGTATATCTATATATCTATAATCCTATCGATATAAATAAACTTACTATATTCAAATAAAGATTTTGTGTCGAATTAGTAGATTTGCATTGATTTTTATTTGCGTTTTTTTCTATCAACCTCCTCACATATCTAAAGATGACAGTGGGCCATTTTGATACAACTATTCGTATATCATAATTATGCTTTTGCATAATCTAATTATGCGTCTATGCATATATTATCTATGCATTATGGTCGTTTGTGGATAGATACGTGAATGAAAAATTGGCGTTTGTTGGCAAAAAAAAATAGCTGGTAAAATAGTTTGAGGGGGGCTAACTTCACGTTTGAAAATCAATTAAAAATATATTTATAAGGGGAAAATGAAAACTAGATATTGTCTATATTATGATTAAAATCGCAGGGTCATTTTAATTAACGCAAAGTATACTATTCTTTTACAGTGCGGCCTAAAATATTGTGTAGGTATTTGAATATGCAAATGAGTTTCCTAATTCTTTTTGTCAACTCCAAATGCCGTCAAAGCCGTGATATTACTGGTGAAATTATAATTACACGGTTTATTGTCAATCGGCTTAATTTCTCACAATTTATTGCCTTAATTTCACAGGGTCACATTAGTGCCTAACTGCCAACCCGGGGCGAAGTCCGTGGTTGGCGCCAGTTATAAATAAAATTAAAATGTGAATATAGGTTATAAAAATTACAGCTTTTAGGTGGGAAATTTACTTTGTTAGAGTTTAATATACTATTAAAAAATAGGAATATTTTTGCTATTCGGATATTCGCGATTAAAATTTACAATTATTTTTAATATTTAAAAATATATTAATCTGTCATGTCAACTATTTTTCTTTCCTATTTCTATTTTTTGTAAAAAGAATAATCAGGTCGAAATGTCAAAATGAACTGAACTTTCTGAACTAGGTTAAGTGAAGTTCAATCTGCATAAATAATAATAATGGAAGGAAACGAAAATAAATCAGCTCTCAAATTAGAACCAAACGATGACCACGTTACCATAAAATATGAGCAATCAGTTGATTGCAATCCATCCAGCAGCCATTTTGACGGGACGCAAGAACCATCGTGCGAAAATAGTCTTGATCCAGATCGTTTTAGTGAATCACACATTGAATACAAAAGATTCTATGGTTTCCAGAAAGAAACGATAATTAATCAACAATGTGATTATTTTGAAGAGGAAAATACTAAATTTATCAAATTGGAGGCTAATATTTCGAGAGATAATAATTGTGTTAACGCTGATCAAAAATACAAATCTAAAACAACGCAAAATGTAGAAACATTCATTTTAACAACAAATGAAATCGGCTTTGCTTGTCTCAGTTGCAAGTGTGCCCTTGATAATTGCGGTTTGATAAATAGCGTTCATAATCAACGCGAGTCATATTTATTATGCTCGGTTTGCAAAGAAAAGGGAAAACTTTGTTTAACATTGACTGCTCCTCGGAACAAAAAACGCTCTAAATTACATAAAATTAAAAAAAGGAAATATAATTGTAACGAGTGTAATAGGACATTTAAGCAAAACTCTATTTTATTAAGTCACATTGATTCTGTACACAAAAGAATACGATTCAAGTGTATTGAATGTAACAAGGATTTTATAAGCAAATATTATTTGGTGGATCATATTAATGCAGTTCATCGGAAAATAAGAAAATTTAAATGCAGCGAATGCGAATATACCAGTGCATATAAAACATTTTTACAAAACCATATCGATGCAATTCACCGGAAAATAAGAAAATTTAAATGCAGCGATTGCGAATATACTAGTGCATATAAAACACAATTAAAACACCATATCGAAGTAATTCATCAGAAAATAAGAAAATTTCATTGCAGCGAATGCGGTTATACCGGTGCATATAAAACAGATTTAAACCGCCATATCGAAGTAATTCATCAGAAAATAAGAAAATTTAAATGCAGCGACTGCAATTACACATGTGCAAACAAAACAACTTTGAAGAATCATGTCGATGTAATTCATCGGAAAATAAGAAAATTTAAATGCAGCGATTGCGAATATACCTATGCATATAAAACAGATTTAAAACGCCATATCGAAGTAATTCATCAGAAAATAAGAAAATTTAAATGCAGCGACTGCAATTACACATGTGCAAACAAAAGAACTTTGAAGAATCATGTCGATGTAATTCATCGGAAAATAAGAAAATTTAAATGCAGCGATTGCGAATATACCTATGCATATAAAACAGATTTAAAACGCCATATCGAAGTAATTCATCAGAAAATAAGAAAATTTAAATGCAGCGATTGCGAATATACCTATGCATATAAAACAGATTTAAAACGCCATATCGAAGTAATTCACCGGAAAATAAGAAAATTTAAATGCAGCGACTGCAATTACACATGTGCAAACAAAACAACTTTGAAGAATCATGTCGATGTAATTCATCGGAAAATAAGAAAATTTAAATGCAGCGATTGCGAATATACCTATGCATATAAAACAGATTTAAAACGCCATATCGAAGTAATTCATCAGAAAATAAGAAAATTTAAATGCAGCGACTGCAATTACACATGTGCAAACAAAAGAACTTTGAAGAATCATGTCGATGTAATTCATCGGAAAATAAGAAAATTTAAATGCAGTGAATGTAATTACACATGTACAAACAAAACAAATTTGAAGAATCATGTCGATGCAATTCACAGAAAAATAAGGAAATTTAAATGCAGTGAATGCAATTACACATGTACAAACAAAACAAATTTGAAGAGACATGTCGATGCAATTCACCGAAAAATAAGAAAATTTAAATGCAATGAGTGCGATTACACGAGTACATATAAAATACAGTTAACATATCGATGCAGTTCATCGAGAAGTTATTGAATTTAAATGCAGTTAGTGTGAGTACACGAGTAGAAGTCAAGGACAGTTACAGAAGCATTTACAGGTGTATGCTGATGTCCTTTTAAGTGGTTGATTTAGATCTATAATCAAACATTAATGAGCAAAAAATATTGTAAAAATGTTTCCTAATTACGAAAAGAACGGATTCAAACATTTAACGAAATAATTTGAATGTTTGAGAAGGCGATTGAACGCATGGCGCGATTCGCGAAGCAAGCCCTTCAAAGAAAAACAAAGTTTTTTTAATTATGTAATTATTATAGTATGATGGTTTTTTTTTTAGGGTACCGGTTTAGCTGTCGATATAGTTTAACTCCCCAAAAAGACATCAGTGAATATAAATACATCCTGTAGATGCAATTTACCGTGAAATAATTAAATTCAAATGCAACGAACGGCTACAGGTAAAAAATATTTACAGTTCCTACGTAGTTTATTAAAAAAATGGAAAATTTCTATGCAGCAATTGCAGTTCAAGTTCATTAAAATCATAATGTAGTTCATAAAACATACGAAATTACAATAACAAGTAAAATAATAGTTTAAACACACCCGGCCCGGCACTGCGCCGGCCCTGGCCTGCCCTAGATCAGGTCAGCGAGATTGTCATTCGCGCCTTTTGGTCGACGCGTTCACATAAGTCAACTTTTATTGCTAAAAACATCTTTTATTGAATAGAATTTAAATTAAGTAAATCCGGTTAGTTTAATTTCCATCCAGATAATTAAATTAATTAGTATTTGGTGTTAATTTCAGTCAGTCACTAAATAATAAAGTAGGTATTGTAATGTAACAACACAATTGAAATAAAACGTGATAATAATATCACGTCGTTATATTATTTCGCTCTTGCTTTGAAATAAAACCACTTTCGTTAAAAAATAATTTATTAAATTTTATGTCCGCGCCCATAATATTAGCACGATTAAAAGCGCGTTGCCTTAATTAAAATTAAACATTAAATTATAGGCATTACGGAAATGTTACTTTTAGACATTAATTTTATTGATTTTAATTAAAATTAATTTTATTTAATTAATTTATTTTTTTTTTTTGTTAAAGACGTCATTGTTTTTCGCATTTGGTATTTAGGCGCTCCTTGCTACATGGCGCCCCTTGCTATTTGGCGCCCTTAGCTACTTAGCGCCCTGCGCCATTTTAAGTTACCATTTTAAATAACATATCTACTCATTACATCAGAAAATGAAATGAAATTGAAAGCAGATAGTGCGATTACACAAATTTAATAAATACGAATTAAAAAAAAAAATATCGATTTGCAATTACAAGCGTGCAAACTAAACTCTATTATAAAACCGATTAGGTAACATTTACTAGATACTTCCTAGCTTATTTTCAATTAACTTTAGGTACGTACCTACTTAAATAATACCTAAAACAAGATCTTTTGTACAAAAAATAAATTATATGATTAGCATAATCAAGTTTTTTTTAAAGACACCTCAAAAAACAATTTTAATATTCAGATGTGATGCTCACCATTAGCTATATTTATATTTGGTTGAATTGAAATTGCAATTGAGTGTTCGTATATTTGAAATAATTGTGTTTTAATGCTATTATAATGTGCTGTTCAAAAACTATTTAAGTGAGGATTTAATAAAATTAATACAAATTCTAAAATCCTGGATTATTAATGTATTATAATAAAAAATATATAATAAAATATTTTTGCACTTCTCTTGCAATTACTTTGAAATATATTATAATATTTAAATATTAGGCAACTGATTTTTTTTTAAGTAGATAGTGTTTTTTAAGCGAACCCCAATTGTACGAACTTGTATCAAACTCTGCGCGAGCTGCCGCGCGGCTCAACCCGCCGTACCCAAAGCGAGAGTGCGTCTATTGAATCCCTCTTATTACTGCGGCGTGAGGGTTGCTCATATCAAAAATTGATTTAAACAAAAGTTGTAGGGAAATTAGAGGTCTACAATTAACATTTTAAACAAAATTGATCGTGTGATTATTGAGGGAGTATGGTTTTTGTATTTTGAAAAACCAATTTATCCCACCCCTAAGACTAATGGTTGGCGCTATCAAAAAAGTTTACTTATGTATGTTTTCAGCCCTTATTTAGGGAATAATATCAAATTTAAATTAATTCCATATTTTATATACTAAGAAAGTTATAGCAAAATTTCACTTTTCCCCTGGTCTGATTTTGACCTTAACGAACTTGACCTAGATTTTGTGACCTTAAATTTTATGTATCAATTTGAAAGTGATTGGTGTGAAATGACGGCAATTATTGTGTCCACAAGAAAGAGATGAAATTTCTTTTCTAAAACATTAAAGATATTCTTCTTCATCCGGTATAAAAAAATCCAAAAGATCTGATAAAGGTTTTTTTTTAAATTAAAAACATTAGCCGAAAACAAAAATAGCATATTTATGTAAATATACAAAAAAAAAGTTTAAAAGGTCTAAAGTTTAGATATTGCCGAAAAGATGAGCAATAAATAAATCCTTTCTGTGTTTTTTCACCCACGCCATCTGATGAGGGTTAATCAAGGGTGAGTTTTAATCCCTAGGGACCCCTGCGGTCGCTCTTTTAACCTAACATTGGATATGGTATTTTTTGGTAGGATAGTGGTAACATTGTGTTTACATTTCCAATTATTTTTTTTTATAACAAAAAGAAAAGACCTGCGAGTAAGCGAGACGTCCGATACGCGAGGAGTGTACTCGACGCAAAGTGGCGTACTTGGCGTGGTGCGTTTTTCGCCCTCAGTTGCCGTCTCTATGTTTTCTGGCAGCATAACTCCACATTGGGGAATTAGTAACCCATCTACTCGTCTCCCGGACTACCCTCACTATTCGACTATTCGTGTGTGATAGAGCCACGTGCAATTAGATTTACAAAATTTCGGCCCAAAGTAAGATCATTGTCTATCGCTTGGACGTAATTAAAGAGACGAATATAAATACAAAATATATATATTTATTTCACCAGAACGTTATTAAACGGCGCTTTTTACGGTGAAAAGATTATTTTGCTTAAAATTCAGGTATCTATGGAGATAATACGCTCAAAAAAGTCGAGTGCAACTTTAAAAGAAAAAGGTCAGCGGGGAAAGAGGTTATTAACCATATACCTCATTTTGTATATCTGATTTATTTTTTGAAATAATTTATAAAGATTTTTTTAATTTTTCTTTATTTATAAAATAAACATACCGTTAAAAACTGTAACGTTAACGTTAAAAAAACAATTAGTGACAATAAAATCAGCTAATTCATAATGTTAAAGTTCGATAAAATTGATATGGGGAAACAACTAACTCCATTGTTGGGGATAAAACGTCTGAAGCGCGCCAACTCTAAAAATGAAGGTAGTTTAACCCCACTACTGTATTATTTGTTGTTTTGGACTTAAAGAAACATGTATCAACAATATAAGATCAAGGCAGAATTAATTAATATATTGGATATTACATATGAACCAATACCGTCAAAGCAAGGTAGTGCAGAGATAATTCCGCTAGCAGTGCACACGGATTAAATAAATTAGATTTGTTTAATAATAAATTAGTTGATTCAAACAATGCTACGCTGAAAAATAACGAAAATCACTGCGATCGTATTATTATAAAAGATGAGATTATTAGCCATATAAGTTTGGTCAAAACTGAAACGCAAAAATACAAGGACGCGAACAGACAGATGCGAAATTAAGTGATAACACTAAAGTAAAAATAATTTATCTCTCTTCTCACCACGGACGTAATAAAAATTTAATATCCTGCGAACGTTCCTCGTTAACTCAAAAAGGAAACTTCGAGACACACATTGATACAATTCAGAGAAATATTAAGAAGTTCACTTGCAACGAGTGTAATAAATCCTTTGTCGAAAGACTTGCCTTGAATACACACATTGATATCGCTCACAAAAACATCAAAAAGTTCATATGTAATGAGTGTCATAACAGGTACGCTCAAAGAAGTCACCTGAAGACTCATATTGACACTGTTCACAGAAGCATTAGAAGGTTTACATGCAACGAGTGTAGTAAATCGTTTACTCAAAGTGGTAACTTGAAAACACATGTTGATAATGTTCACAGAATTATTAAAAAGTTCGCGGTCAATGTAACAACTGTTATATTGAAAGGCGCAGATTGAATATACACATTGATACTATCCTCAGAAATATGAAAAAGTTCACGTGCAGCGAGTGTTACAAATCCTTTGTTAAAAGACGTGCGTTGAATACACACATTGATACTTACTGTTCACAGAAATATTAAAAACTTCACGTGTAGCGGGTGTAATAACTCGTATCATGAAAGACGAAGCTTAAATAGACACATTAATATTGTTCACAGAAATGTTAAAAAGTTCACTTGCAGGGAGTGTAACAACTCGTATCCTGTAAGACGTGCGTTAAATATACATATTGATAATGTTCACAGAATAATTAAAAAGTTCACGTGCATAGATTGTAAGAAATCGTTTACTCGAAAAAGTAACATAAAGACACATATTGTTACGGTACACGGCAATTTTTAAAAGTTCACGTGTAAGGAGTGTAACAGTTCGTATGGGCATAGAAGTAGTTAAATATGCATATTAATAGTGTTCACAATCACCGCAGTCAACCACAAAATTGACTCAACCGAAATACAAAACGGATTGATTTCATTCTTTTTTTGTTTCATCAAATACTGTTATTATCACTTTTTTGTTACAAAGTGGGTGTATTTTAGCTGTACCCTCGTGATATAGTACTGAAGTGTGATTATTGCAAAAAAAGCACTTCATTTTCTTTTTAAAACGGGCTATACGGCTAAAATGCTGAAAGTCACTCGCGTTATCGACGAAAACCTTTTATTTGAAAATTACTTATTATTTATCACTTAGTTTTATTTTTTTTATATATATTGTTGAATAATTATTAATATTATTTAATGAATCGACTGGCGTTCTGTATATTTTGTGTGGTAAGAGGAGCGTGTAATTATTGCATGCAATTATTTAAATATTGTTTAGTAATTCGTAATTTAATAATCATACCTTTAATTTGTAATATTAATCTAATATTAAAATTGTAACAATAAGTTATTCTACCTAGACAAAAGAAACGACCTTACATAATTTGTAATATAGGCACTATTGTAATCTCAGGGCATCTTAAACAATTACTGCAAACTCGATATTATATAGGAGAAAATATATTTAGTTTACGGTAATTTAAAAACACGAAATTACAACTTTTACATTATATAAATGAGTTAAGTGAAAAGTCAACATGAATTACGGGCTTTTCTGAGGCAAATGTTGCCATTTGAGCATGAGAAATATCGCGACACATTCAAATATAGCCCAATAACCGTTCCCTCAACACGGCAAACTACTTTTTGCCTTGATTCCACATTATATTCAGCATTTTTTATCATATAAATATTGCAAATAAAACAAAGTATCTATTTTTTATTACGTAGATTTATTTTACATGACAAAAATCACAAACAACAATAAATACAAATTCTGTTTACTACCTTTGGCAGTTGCCAGTTACTGTTTCATGATCCAAATGTCATCATCAGAAGTCAAACATTGATAGGTATGTCACTTGAATGTAATTTAATTACTTTTGCACGGCCAGGGCAACGCATCCCATAGATTTGTAAACGCCATCTACCTCACAAAATACCATTCTGTGTGGAAGTTATTCAACAACGAAAAATAGTCATTTTGAAAAGCAACATAAGATGCAGAGTCTACAAAACTCAATACGTCAACATTTGAGAATAATACACGCCATTAATTAGGATAGTTTTATTTATATCACATTTCATTGTAAATACAAATTTTATGTTATAGTAATAAAATTGTATGTATTTCCTGTAACAAAATTGATTTGTAACAACAATTCTGACATATTTTTTTTAATAAAAAAGAAAAAACATTATTTGTAAATGTGAAAATGTGATTTGTGATCACGGCACATTTTTAGAAGAGAATCGCGTTCTTCCTTATTTAGGTGCGATGAACTTGTGTTCTCTGAGTTATCATTTGAGTTAATTTGATTTTTTTTATAGTCATCATTTTGAGTTAGGGGTTTTAATTATATACGCATAGTTTTTACAGAAAGAGTTTTTTCAGTTGTATTTATAATAAATGTGTAAGCTGTGCCATCTTGCTGAACATCTTTTAATACCATCATAAGCTATGGGTGAATCATCCTGTACCGCATGGAATACGTGTTCCCTATAACTAGATCTAGGTATAAGTAACATAGAGTTTCGACGGGATCCGGTAAATTATCGATTCCGCGAAGTTTGATTTTTTTGTCTTCAAAAATTGGTGTTTCAGCCTTTAATTTTGAGATATTTATAAGTGAAATATCTGCTCCGGAAACTAATTCGACCTGCATGCAATTGGCCGTCCGAGACGAGGTCTTGGACTTTAAATGTTGATCTGAAGTTTACTTACTATAATTATTATTATCATACTTTTTATAAACATTTCGTTGTGAATTTGTTCCGTTCTGTGATGAGTTTGGCAAAGGAGTTTGGCATTCGAGTGATTGAGAATATTTTTGAGTGGATCTATTATTATTCTGAGGATAAAATGATCTGGTTTTATTATTCTTTTCGCGCGATCGGCATTCCTGCCAGATATGTCCCGCACGTTTGCAATAGTTACAATATTTTGTTTGTAAGTGTCTTACAGACGATAAATTTTGCTTACAATTAATCGCTACATGTCCTGATTTATTAAATGAATAGCTTTTTTTGTTTTGCAAATGATACTTTGATATTTCTTCCTCTTCGTCAATGCCTTCTAACGATTCAGTCTTTGTGACTTTACAAGTACATTTAACTCCTTGTTTAGTCCTGTTATAAAAACATTTAACCCTTGGTTTTTGAGTAATAAAATGCATGCCTCTCGCTAATTTGTAATCTAAACATTTTGTTAATTTTATGAAACAATTTTCTGTTTTATTCGCGTAACATTGTAATTTTGCTTACAACTGCTATTGTCCAACAGTTCTTTTTTCCGAATATGCTTCTATAAGGTAGTCTTTTAATTCAGACCAATTATTGAAATGTCTATTTAAAATGAGTGATCTCGTACTGCCCGATATTTTAGATAATATAATAGTTATAAATATATTTTTATCATTTTCACTTATAAGTTTTACAGCGTTATCACAATTATCATTGAAAATATAAAGATCTGCCTTTGATCCATTAAAATTAGATAAAAAAATTTCTCTTAATGTAAAATTTATATCACTGAAAGGTCTAGTAGTAGAAGCAATAATAGTATACAAAAAATGTAAGTTAAAACAGATGAAAATGTCTATTAGTAGATCTGAAGATTGGCTTTCCCTCTGTTGTTTGTAGATGTGCTAAGAAAGGCTGAATTAGTGAAGGCTGTTGGTGCAATGTTCTTTTCCAAATTCGTTTGTCGTGGTGTTGGATCCCCGTGGAGATACCAAGAAACTGTAAGTGGTTTTGAATTAGTTATAACCAATTTTTTTAGATCCGATCCGACTGCGCCACTGTAATGTGGTGCATTCGACGAAAACACCTTTTCATAGCTTTTATTAATTATAATAATTTTGTAGGTAGTACATAGGTATGCACTTTAATCAATATTATAATAATATAGCGTCGCACCGAGTCTTACCGAGAGAAGGATCCGACTTTTTATACTGATAACTGATGAGATGTACTGAGTCTGAATGGTGCGGTCAGCGGTCAGCTCGCCTGGGCACAAGAACTGGCTAGAAAGTCCAACTCTTGCAAGTTTATTTCACTTTCCATAGACTTTATTGATACAATGATACCGGTTGCTACATGATATGAAAGTATACAATATTAATATGTTAACGTTTAAACTTTGACCTATATCTAATTAATTATATACTATTTCTTAAGGACATTACACTGCCAACCCGGGCGAAGGACGTTAGTTATAAATAAAATTAATATGTGAATATAGGTAATAAAAATTACAGCTTTTAGGTAGGATATTTATTTTGTTAGAGATTATTATACTATTAAACTATAGTAATATTTTTGCTATTCGGATATTCACGATTTAAATTTACAATTATTTTTAATATTTAAAAATATATTAATCAGTCATGTCAACTATTTTTCTTTCCTATTTCTATATTTTGTAAAAAGAATAATCAGGTCGAAATGTCAAAATGAACTGAAGTTTCTGAACTAGGTTAAGTGAGGTTCAATCTGCATAAATAATAATTATGGAAGGAAACGAAAATAAATCAGCTCTCAAAATAGAACAAAACGATGACCACGTTACCATAAAATATGAGCAATCAGTTGATTGCAATCCATCCAGCAGCCATTTTGACGGGGCTCAAGAACCATCATGCGAAAATAGTCTTGATCCAGATCGTTTTAGTGAATCACACATTGAATACAAAAGATTCTATGGTTTCCAGAAAGAAACGATAATTAATCACCACTGTGATTATTTTGAAGAGGAAAATACTAAATTTATCAAATCGGAAGATAATACTTCAAGTGTAGAATATTGCGTTAACGCTGATCAAAAATACAAATCTAAAACAACGCAAAATGTAGAAACATCCATTTTAACAACAAATGAAATCGGCTTTGCTTGTCTCAGTTGCAAGTGTGCCCTTGATAATTGCGGTTTGATAAATACCGTACCTAATAAACACGAGTCAAATTTATTATGCTTGGATTGCAAAGAAAAGGAAAAACTTTGTTTAACATTGCCTGCTCCTCGGAACAAAAAACGCTCTAAATTACATAAAATTAAAAAAAGAAAATATAAATGTAACGAGTGTAATAGGACATTTAAGCAAAACTCTATTTTATTAGGTCACATTGATTCTGTGCACAAAAAAATACGATTCAAGTGTAATGAATGTAACAAGGATTTTATAAATAAATATTATTTGGTGGATCATATTAATGCAGTTCACCGGCAAATAAGAAAATTTAAATGCAGCGATTGCAAATTTACCAGTGCATATAAAACACATTTAAAACAACATATCGAAGTAATTCATCAGAAAATAAGAAAATTTAAATGCAGCGACTGCAATTACACATGTGCAAACAAAACAAAATTGAAGATTCATGTCGATGTAATTCACCGGAAAATAAGAAAATTTAAATGCAGCGATTGCGAATATACCAGTGCATATAAAACAGATTTAAAACGCCATATCGAAGTAATCCATCAGAAAATAAGAAAATTTAAATGCAGCGACTGCAATTACACATGTGCAAACAAAACAAATTTGAATAGACATGTCGATGCAATTCACCGGAAAATAAGAAAATTTAAATGCAGCGACTGCGAATATACCAGTGCATATAAGACATGTTTACAAAACCATATCAAAGTAATTCATCGCAAAAAAAGAAATTTTAAATGCAGCGACTGCAATTACACATGTGCAAACAAAACAAAATTGAAGATTCATGTCGATGTAATTCACCGGAAAATAAGAAAATTTAAATGCAGCGATTGCAAATTTACCAGTGCATATAAAACACATTTAAAACAACATATCGAAGTAATTCATCAGAAAATAAGAAAATTTAAATGCAGCGACTGCAATTACACATGTGCAAACAAAACAAAATTGAAGATTCATGTCGATGTAATTCACCGGAAAATAAGAAAATTTAAATGCAGCGATTGCGAATATACCAGTGCATATAAAACAGATTTAAAACGCCATATCGAAGTAATCCATCAGAAAATAAGAAAATTTAAATGCAGCGACTGCAATTACACATGTGCAAACAAAACAAATTTCAAGAGACATGTCGATGCAATTCACCGGAAAATAAGAAAATTTAAATGCAGCGACTGCGAATATACCAGTGCATATAAGACATGTTTACAAAGCCATATCAAAGTAATTCATCGCAAAAAAAAGAAATTTTAAATGCAGCGACTGCAATTACACATGTGCAAACAAAACAAAATTGAAGATTCATGTCGATGTAATTCACCGGAAAATAAGAAAATTTAAATGCAGCGATTGCAAATTTACCAGTGCATATAAAACACATTTAAAACAACATATCGAAGTAATTCATCAGAAAATAAGAAAATTTAAATGCAGCGACTGCAATTACACATGTGCAAACAAAACAAAATTGAAGATTCATGTCGATGTAATTCACCGGAAAATAAGAAAATTTAAATGCAGCGATTGCAAATTTACCAGTGCATATAAAACACATTTAAAACAACATATCGAAGTAATTCATCAGAAAATAAGAAAATTTAAATGCAGCGACTGCAATTACACATGTGCAAACAAAACAAAATTGAAGATTCATGTCGATGCAATTCATCGGAAAATAAGAAAATTTAAATGCAGCGAATGCGAATATACCAGTGCATATAAAACATGTTTACAACACCATATCGAAGTAATTCACTGGAAAATAAAATTTAAATGCAGCGAATGCAATTACGCATTTACAAACAAAACAAATTTGAAGAATCATGTCGATGCAATTCACCGGAAAATAAGGAAATTTAAATGCAATGAGTGCGATTACACGAGTACATATAAAATACAGTTACAGAAGCATATCGATGTAGTTCATCGAGAAATTATTGATTTTAAATGCTGTTAGTGTGAGTACACGAGTACATATAAAGGACAGTTACAGAAGCATTTACAGGTGTATGCTGATGTCCTTTTAAGTGGTTGATATTGATCACTAATCAAACATTAATGAGCAAAAAATATTGTAAAAATGTTTCCTTATTACGAAAAGAACGAATTCAAAATTTTAACGAAATAATTTGAATGTTTGAGAAGGCGATTGAACGCATGGCGCGGTTCGCGAAGCAAGCCCTTCGAAGAAAAACAAAGTTTTTTTAATTATGTAATTATTATAATATGATGGTTTTTTTTTTAGGGTACCGGTTTAGCTGTCGATATAGATTAACTCCCCAAAAAGACATCAGTGAATATAAATACATTCTGTAGATGAAATTACCGTGAAATAATTAAATTCAAATGCAACGGTAAAAAATATTTACAGTTCCTACGTAGTTTATCAAAAAAGTGGAAAATTTCTATGCAGCAATTACAGATAAGTTCAACTCAATGTAATTTAAATCATAATGTAATTCATAAAACATACAAAATTACAATAACATGTAAAATAATAGTTTAAACACAGCGCTGCGCCGGCCCTGGCCTGCCCTAGATCAGGTCAGCGAGATTGTCATTCGCGCCTTTTGGTCGACGCGTTCACATAAGTCAACTTTTATTGCTAAAAACATCTTTTATTGAATTGAATTTAAATTAAGTATATCCTGGTAATTTAATTTCCATCCAGATAATTAAATTAATTAGTATTTTGTGTTAATTTCAGTCAGTCACTAAATAATAAAGTAGGTATTGTAATGTAACAACACAATTGAAATAAAACGTGATAATAATATCACGTCGTTATATTATTTCGCTCTTGCTTTGAAATAAAACCACTTTCGTTATAAAATAATTTATTAAATTTTATGTCCGCGCCCGTAATATTAGCACGATTAAACGCGCTTTGCCTTAATTAAAATTAATCATTTATTTATACACTTTTATTATCTTTCCGTCCCTGTGCCATTTTAAGTTACCATTTTAAATAACATATCTACTCATTACATCAGAAAATAAAATGAAATTGAAAGCAGGCAGTGCGATTACACAAATTCAATAAATACGAATTTAAAAAAAAACGTATCGATTTGCAATTACAAGCGTGCAAACTAAACTCTATATAGAACCGATTAGGTAACATTTACTAGACAATTCCTAGCTTATTTTCAATTAACTTTAGGTACGTACCTACTTAAATAGTACCTAAAAGAAGATCTTTTGTACAAAAAATAAATTATATGATTAGCATAATCAGTTTTTTTTAACATTTAAAGACACCTCAAAAAGCAATTTAAATAGGTAGCGTGCTAGTTAAACAACATTTTAATATGCAGATGTGATGCTCACCATTAGCTATATTTATATTTGGTTGAATTGAAATTGAGTGTTCGTATATTTGAAATAATTGTGTTTTAATGCTATTATAATGTGCTGTTCAAAAACTATTTAAGTGAGGATTTAATAAAATTAATACAAATTCTAAAATTCTGGATTATTAATGTATTATAATAAAAAATATATAATAATACTAGCTGACCCGGCCACGCGTTGCTGTGGCTAAAGTTTTTGTTATATTACATTATAGTAAACAATCTAAGAGGAACAATAAGAGAACATCAGTCACGGAGTCCACTATGCTTTTTCACACAGATGGTATTTGTAAAAAAATATGGTGATCTCCTTATTTGACTTTCTACTACTATAACCCTTTAGTACAATGAAATTATTTACGAACTAAGACGACAATGATGATGTTGGTATACAAATTCACTGGATTGAGATTTGAAGGGGAAGTACGTTGAACACAATTAATTAAAATGTTCTTACACTTGATACTAAGCAGAAATCAATAGGTAAAAAATAAAAATTTATCAGATTTATTATTTCCATTTAATTTTATAACAAATATAAGTATATTACAGTATAATACAGTAAATAACATGTGACGCTTAAACTCATGAATGAGGTAGGCAAGGCAGACAGTCTTAAACTTTTAAACATTAATATCTTTTTTTTGAATTATAAATACTTTCAATTTCAATTTAATTTAACACCAATCGGTGCACAATGTTTTTGGTTAACCTGTCTTTAGCTAACACAAATAGATTCGACGGTTTCCCAACACGTGAACACGCAACATATAGTTGCCCATGAGAAAAACATGGATTTTCCAAATCTAAACCACAAATGGACATTGTTTGACCTTGAGATTTATTTATAGACATGGCGAAAGCTAAACGAATTGGAAACTGTAGCCTTTTGAAGGGTATGGTAGAATCTGATGGTATCATCGGAATACGTGGCAGCAGGACCACTTTTCCTTTAAACTTCCCAGCCAAAATGGTTGCTTCAAGAATGTTTCCGGTGATCTTTTTGATGACCAAACGCGTACCGTTACATAATTGAGGTGGATTCAAATTACGGAGGAGAATAATAGGGGAACCAATCTTTAATCGAAGATTATGTGGTGGCATTCCAGGGATATCTAATGAATTTAAAAATTCAATCGGAAAATTTACACTTTCATTTTCATCAACAACAGTATCGATTGATTTAAAAGACATCAGATCGCCTGGTAACAACTGTTGTATCTGGAAGTTAATTTCGTCAACATCAACGTTTTTGGCTGCCAAAATCGCCCGTTGACTAAGCCATTCATGATTCAAATAATTATTCTGTATATCCGGGAAAATACTCTGAATCAATTCAGTTTTATCCTGAACAACAGTGCAAAAATTGTCTGGTAGTTTAATGCATTGCGTATTTGGTTGCAGTTTTATTTTACCGTTCCCAATATCTAGTAGTTGTTCGGAAAATATTAGTGCTGATGGATCATTTTGCAATTGTACTCGCATATTTATGGTCAATCGAAGTGTTTCAACACTTCGCCATAAGAATGATTGTTTCAAACATGCATTAATCTCATCCGCGAAAGTAGAGCGAGGTATAACCGGTAAGGTCTGCCGGAAGTCACCAGACAAAAGTAAGATAGCACCACCGAAAAGTTTATTATTGCTGTTTAAATCTTGCATAGTTCTGTTTAATGCTTCAAGTGAATATTTGTGTGCCATTGTGCACTCATCCTAAATTATTATAGAACTCTTCCGCAACACTGCAGCTATTCCACTATTCTTTTTGATGTTACACATTGCATCTGGTTTATTATGAACGTCCAATGGCAGCTTGAATGTTGAATGTGCTGTTCGCCCACCATCCAGTAAAGTAGCCGCAATGCCTGACGATGCTAATGCTAATGCGATTTTTTGTTGCGACCGTATTTTGGCAAGAATCAACGATATTAAAAATGTCTTACCTGTTCCACCGGGTGCATCCAAGAAAAAAAAACCGCCTTGTTCAGCAGCAACAGCCAGCATAATCCGATCATAAATAATTTTTTGTTCTGCTGTCAGTAATGGTTCACTGTTCATGATAATTGTTGCTAAACTTCCATGGTCATATTGATTTTCTCGTTGTAAATCGGTATTGACTAAGTCGGTGGCTGGACGATTAGGTGATGGCATACCATAATGATTAAGTGGTAAATTTGAAATAAGAACACATAAATCCTCGATCAAGACCAATGCTTCATTGTACATCTCTGGTGTATAATCTATGTTTTGGCATTGATTTGTTTGTCTAATTCGGTGCAAGATGTCTTCTGTCATACAATTTTTATATTTTTCCCACAAAGTTTGTGCTTGCGAGGGATAACATGTCGCCAAAATAATTGCAAACAACTGACGAATGTTATTCGGTGTTGATGTCAACGCAGCATCAGCAAGCGTTAAGTCCCAATGGTTATCGTCTTCTAGCAATTGCAGTTCACGACATGCATCCTGGTATGTATTGAATACTCGACCATTAGCTGTTCGTAAAAATTCAAAAGACGTTGGTCCGGGAACATTCACCAATAACAAACGTAAATAGAAGCACTCACGTTGCTTTGGATGTACCGTGTAAAGTCTCCCCAATGTCTTAGCTTTGAATATGCCTGTAATGGAAGGATGTGGTTTTCCTTGTTTCCGTGGCTCCCATTTTTTACTGGATTTGTTCCATGTGAAATAACGTGGAACATCACCATACACCAATGTCTTCGCGAATTGGCCAAAAACATCAGGTTTTTGACACAATGTAAAAAATTCAGTTAGAGTCGTTTTCGGAGCTTCGAACGCTCTTTGGAGAACATTTTCTTCAGTGAAGTATACACGTTGACCGTTTTCAAGATGTATTGCCAGATGTTGGACAGCAGGATCTCTTTCGTGGATGGGAAAGCTGAGAATATGCCAAATAGCTTCATTGCTGCTAATGTATCTGCCCATTTGGTATCGTGCTATTTCGTCATTTTTATTTATGTTTTTTACTTCAAATATGGCCAAATCACTGCCTTTGTTTACATATTTACAAATATACTTAATTGATTTAACAGAACTGCAAAGCTCAACATTGATATGAGCTTTGTAAGTTTTTGAAAGTAGTGGTGAGTATGGTACCACCCACTGATTATCAAACTCAACTTGATTTGGAAAGTTCGGCAGTCGCATTGTAAATGTGTGGCCACCATTCTCAGTACTTCTGCGGCGATACATTGGATAACCATCAATATCCGTGATCGTGTCATTCGTATGCGGCTTTGGGAAGTTTTTTTTACATTTTCCATTTTCCATGCACGGTGACGTCATGTTGAAAACACCGCATGGCCCATGGATCATGTGTTTGGTGACAATATCAAATAATTCTTGATCAATTAATGGGTCTGGAATTTCGGCTGAAATTATTTGATCGATTTCTTCAGGACGGATTCTATCTTTAAGCCAAACCAAAATGTGGGCATGAGGCAAACCTCGCTTTTGCCACTCTATCGTATACAGCCAACAACGTGTGATACCAAAAATTGTATATTTAACAATAAAATCAATTAAGGATTTCAATTTTTGTTTAAACACACGTGCAGTTAAATCATGACGATGAATGGCTTGTTGTCCTGGCAATAGTAAAGTTTGTATCTCTTCCCAATTCGGATTACATGTGAATGTAATAAATAAATCCGGTCGGCCGTAATGACGTACGTAAGTCATCGCATCTTTTATGTATTCCTGCATGTTCCGTGGACTGCCGATGTAGCTTGAAGGTAAAATGAAAGCATTACCGATGTCATTGGGATTTAAATTTCCATCGATGTTTCCAGCAACAGCATCTCGTAAGTGAATATATTATTCCGATCGTAGTTTTGACGTTTGCGTTTTGACGTTTGCCGCTCGCGTTGTTGAGGTTAGATTTTTTCGGTGGCATTTGACTGAAAATAATAATTTTCTTGTTCTTATGATATTCTCTTGAAGACGTTCGTTACACTGTTCTTGAGATTCTTGTGCATGACCTGCTGTCCTGATTCTTTGAGCTGGATTTCTTGATTCAATTTGTTCTGCCAACTGATGGGCTCTTTTAATACGTTTGCGTCGAATAACTGTCACTGTCAAATAATAACAGACATTAGCGCCATCAACCCAGTCGAAAGGTATCGACATCTGTCAGTTTTATGACTGCCAAATAATAACAGACAAATAATTAGCGATAAATTAAAATTGCGACTATAATTTGAGATTTAAACTATCCTATCTCTCAAGTGCACATCGAACTGCACATGGTGTTCAAATTTTATTATAATCGGTTAAGTGGTTCAGCCGTCCATTGAGGACAAACATTGTGACACGAGATTTATATATATTAAGATATTTGTGCACTTCTCTTGCATTTACTTTGAAATATATTCATTTAAATATTAGGCAACTGCATTTTTTTTAAGTAGATAGTTTTTTTTAAGCGAACTCCAATTGTACGAACTTGTTTCAAACTGCGCGAGCTGCCGCGCGGCTCAACCCGCCGTACCCAAAGCGAGAGTGCGTCTATTGAATCCCTCTTATTACTGTGGCGTGAGGGTTGCTCATATCAAAAATTGTTTCAAACAAAAGAGTAAACAACCTAAAATTTATTGGGATAACATAATAATCATTGCTATAGTTTGTTTCCGAACTAGAAGCAGTCGCGAGGAAATAATGTTTTGTGTAAAAACTAAGAATTCAATTTAATTAGTAAATGTTTAATTTTACTATAGTGATCGCGATAAATCTTGTCTGTAACTATTTTATGTTGATCGAGTTGTAATAGAGAGTTTTTAGTCGATCGTAGGCTGAATTCTTGAAAGAGTTGTATCGATGGATAGCGGAAAGGTTTTATATGCAGATAATTCAGAAGAACCGAATGGTCTGATTTATTAGTAAGAATCTTATAACTAAATTTAGGCGCCATATTTCTTAGGCCTTGTGCTTGATATAGTTATGTTTAATATTTTAAGACCTAGGAGTCAATTTAATCCAGCAGTCTGCATGGCACACCAATAGACCTGGAATGCCCTCTTTTTCGATATCTGGTTTACTTCCATCCGGCATTGAGATGTGATAGTTCTGCATAAGAGCCGTGAATATAAGGAATATAGTATTCCTGGCATAAGTTTCTCCAGCACATAATTGACGCCCTAGTATATTCAAATATAATTTTATTTATAATTCTGGCATAGAGAATGGTGATATCGGGCTAGCTTGGATGTTTTGCACTTGGTCTATTTCAAAACTAATAAAATCTTAAGAAAAAACTAGATATCCAAAAATTGTTAATCTAAGGACTCATTCTCGTTAAAATTTTAAGTAATAACAAGTCCAGGCTATGCTATTAAATATTGAACCAACCTATTGCAATATTGAAATATTGCTATTGAATATTGTATATAACCAACCTATCAACCCAAAAATATTTCAAGACCTAGTTCCTAAATAAATAATTGCATAGTTTAAAATAATTTCATAATTTCCAGAACATTTATTTCTTACACATATTCAGTTTAAAACATTTTACATACATTTTATTTACAATAAGTTAAAACAATTAATTAAGTATTACTGTCACTAACCAGCTCCAAATGGTAAGGAGAAGTCCTTCTTTCCCGACAGCTTCCCGTCACTATCCAGGAACCTTTCTGGTCTGTAATTTTCGGGATCCCCCAAACCTTTTTATCCACGTTCATGTGTAGTAAATTGGGCACAATGGCTGTATTCTAAAAAGTGATTATTAGCTTATAAAATATAATATTATTACTATAATAGAAACCGTTGGAAAAGCGATTTGTAGATTTCATTGGAAAATATATCCCCCTCCCTTCGCATAAAGGCCCCAAACCTCACACGCAGTTAAACGCCAACCCAACCCAAAGGGATAGAATAAATGAAGGTATTAATGCATCGTCTTCATTAGCCGCCTACGTTAAGACTAGTATGGGTTGCATCAATCCAATATCGATGCCTCAATCAACATACTTGCATCAGTTTGCTGTTACAGTGACGAAAGATGCATTTTGCACAAGAGATTCTTAATCTGATAATTCACTCCGTGACGATTGCGGCTTTATTTTGCGTGCGAAAGGAAATTTCCCAGGGGTTAGGTATCACATAAAAAACTTCATATGATAGTATGATTTCTATCGATGATAGTATGATTAATTGTATATCATAATATGTTAGCTGTACAACCCCGAAATCAGAATTTAAATTCTTATAGGTAAATATATTATTTTTAAAAACTAACTTACAGTAACTTAGTTTTATATTTTAGTTATAGTTTATTTTTAAGATTAGCTGTGTTATAATGCATAGAACTGTAAATATCATTTTACGACATAATACCATATCTTTTATTTATTAGGCTATATTTTAACGTTCAAATCCCCCATCCCGTTATTTCCCCACATTTCAGTTCTTTGTATTATCATTATGGTATCATACAATATTTTTTTTTTCTTTTCAATAATAAGGATAGTTTCAAATTATTCAAACCTTCGGAATATCATATCCCATGAACTTGTTATCTTTGACGGACAGATGAGGTTAGGCAAAATGCACTGGGGTCCATCTGCGCATGTATTCTCTGAAGCAAGCCTCGTTGGAACCCTGGCTAAAATGAAATAAGTACATAAATGCTGCATATATTCTATCAAAGAATGATATTTATATTTATAGACATTTTTATGGGAGTCCTGTTGCCCAGCAATGGGCCGATACAGCCTGAACACAAAAAGGTTTGTAATATCCGTTCTTTATTAGACTAGTTCCTACAATGTTCACGGAACCCTCTATCAGTAAAATCTTTTAGTGATATAAGTAAGTAGTCCTATTTTTTGTTAAGGAAAAAAAAAACGATTGTGTAATTACTTGATGCGATCGATAATCTTCCTCGTCCAACTACGCGGTCAATTTCCACCTGGGCTGTCGCCTGTATTTCTGGCTCTGCGATCTTACTTGGTTTGATTAAACCAAGTAATACCATACCAAGTAATACCATACCAAGTAATACCATACCAAGTAATACCAAGTCCACCAAAATAAGACTTAGCTGTCTTTTTGTAAAAAAAAAACTATTTGATGAAGCTATTTTTGTTCTAGTCTTTACATTTCAAGTTAAAATAAATTGTTTCCTGTATTAGATCTTGAACATGTTCTTATAATGTTATTACAGTTCCGCCTACTGTAATTGTACCTATTGAAAATGTGATATTACATTATCTGAATGGTTTATTGACGTGTAAACATTTATACTCTGGCCCCCAGGGTGAGTTAGGTTAGGTACTTCTGTTTTCTATTAACTGACGCTGTCTGTAAGTGACGCTCTGATGTCAGAGTAAGTAAATATCGTACAAAATGCGTCAAATCGATTTAGCCCGACACATCAGAAGATGGCATTAGCATTGTCGGATTAGCAGATGACATTTCGTATTTAAAATCGAGTTTTTTTATATATGAACGGAATACGCGACTAACCAGCCACTGTGTATTATTGTGTATCCCAATATGTGTAAATTGGGATTTCTCACTACTCTGGCATAAGCGTAAAATCGAAACGAACTTACCTCAATAGGTACCATTCTATTCAAAACCTTACTCTTTCCTATACCTTTTTGTATAGAAACTATAAATATATACAAAATATTGTTTGTGACCGTCGATAATTTTACCCTATTAGTTAGAATGCGGTGCGACACATCTTAAGTGCCGCAGGCTCTAGTAATCTATGTCAATAATATCATAGGTCTTAATATTAATATATTTATAATTTTCGAATAACTGTATCAAATATATAAACATTACTGTAAGTATTTTAAAATCGTAAGAAAGTAGGTTCAATATAAAAAGAAGAGTAGGTTTTGAGTCCCTGAGAAGGGACTTTCTCCATTCTTTTCTAGCTCTTTACTAGCTAGCATCCTCTTTACATATAAGTCAAGAAAGTTGAGTTCATGATCATCTTCGGTAATTTCAAACTCTAAAATTTGAAATGGACTGACTGTGTATGAAATGTTTTTTTTAAAAAAAAACACTGAATGCTGTGTACGGATCTTACGCTTACATTTAAAAACATTTTGGTGTTCAGAAATTAATTTGGTGTTCATCAGCCTGAGGTGCAAGTCAGTAGGTAATGTTCAAGATCCCTATAGGACCAGTGCGGATGTGACACTAGACAGGAAGATCATATGGAACTCACACATATGTAAGATCACAACAAAAGGCAACCAAAGCAATCTGGTCATATTGCCGCTTTGCAGGAATACAACCCAAAATGACAAAAATGAGCTATGCACGGTTGTAATAAGACTATCACATTTGCAGATGCTGTCTGTTGGTCTAAAACCTTAGAACATACTTGCAGAAAAAAACTTGAGAGTTTAAAGATTGGCCTGCAGAATAGTATCCGGAGCCATGTGCTCAACCCTGATCGCGGCATTTGGAGCTATACTAAACCTTAACGCCCCTCCACATTAAAGTGGAAAAAGAGGCGATGGCGGGCATGATGCGAGCAAGCACATTGAATGGTTCAAAGAATTGGCTCTCGAGTACAACTGGAAGACATAAAGACCAAACTATGCTTAACTCAGTAGGTAAAGGAGATGATAACAGATAACCTATGACAATACAACCTGACAATGACAATAACCTAGTCTGATAACCTAATACAACTCCATCAGAACTACACAACGTAATACCTGTTAGAGCCAAGTGGGACAAAGAAGGATCTAACTACGACGAACCAATTAAGGATTACAACCAGAACCTTAACAGGCCACTGCAAGCTAATCAAACACCTGCACTTAATTAGTGACAAGTGCAGGTTCTGCCTGGAGAGCCTAGAAACCCTTTCCCGGTGAATGTGGACCTCTAATTCACAAAACATACCAGCTTCTAGGCAACCTTTCTAACCCATCCTTCCCATCCACCCATCCTTTCTAACCTTTCAAACCATCTGTCTGTACTGTCTGGGAAGGAAATAAGTCTATTTATAAAAAAACAATTTTTATTAACATATTGTTATAAGTGCAAGGTATTCGAAGCCGCTGAGATAGGGCGAGATATGTCGCACCCAAGGCATAAATGCCAAGAATCCGCCCAAATCATCAAAGGATTGCTGGAGGTATATTCCCTCCTTGGATGACTTGCGAATGAAGTCGTCGCTCTCGCGCGTGAAGGTCTTGTTCGTGATGACGTTGAGCAGCGGATAAACCATAGGGATGATATGCACGTCAGCGAGCTTCACCAATCCACCTTTCTTCACAAACTCCTGTTTGACAACAATCTTCAATGAAATAATTACCAGTAAGATTTGGTAGTCTGAGTTTTTCCGCTCGTAAATATTTCCTGGGAACTAAGACAGAACTTGCCTATTTTACTTTTTTATAATGGTTTTCTTAAATTGGTTTAAGATTTTACACTAGAAATTCTTATACGAATCAATCTGAACCTATAATGCTGAACCATAAAAATAAAGGAGATGTGGTTTTAGCGTAATTTAGTACCTGCTACTTCTGAATTTTGTATATCACATTATCATATTAAGTCTAGGGAATCTCCAGGAATTAATTTTAGGGCAATATTATGATTTTACTCATTTGGCCATAAAGTTATGGTGTAACGGCACCTTAAATACGGGGATCAACCGAGAAATCTACCCACCGTTGAGAACGCAGGCCGTAATTCGTTCGGAAGGGATGGAAGTGTTTATACTGATCTATTCCTGTTTTTTATGACATTTACCAGTAAAAAATAGATTGACTTGTTGCTTTTTTTTATTATTTGACAGTTTATATATTTTTCATTTCACTAAAGTTTAGATCACTACATTAATTTTTAATTTTGTATTTCTATCTTTTAATTAATGAAATTTAGAAAAATCAAAAGATAACTTAAAGAAAGTGTAACATGTACGACGAAGGTGAAATCAAACTTCTAAACAAAAATGTATAACTTTTTACAGAGATAGAGGAGACAGATACCCCCCTTTTAAAGGTTTTAGTTTTTATTTTTTTTTTGTGATATAGCTTCACGTTACGACGGCTGGTCACTTAGCACTGGGACACATTCTATAAGGGGTATAGATTGCGTGATCAACATTGAGATATTATTATGCTTATTTTATCGTAGATTTAGTGGCATAAATGAAAGCACTCATTTGTTCAAAAAAGGTTTCGCTATAATAATTAAGATTGTGGAAAAAACGAAAAAAACGTTTGTGGTGAGGAATCTAACTACTAAGCCATAGTTTTATTTTAGTCTACTTTTGAATGTGATGACAGGCATTCAAGAAGGCATTCAGGGTGACTGTATTGAAATAAGAAATGTCTGCCATGGTATTTTACTTCCATCATTTTTAACAGATCTAGCAATGCTAGCTAGTCAAGTGTCAAAACTAATATGTCGAATATTATTGTTGCGTATCACCTCGTCTCCCGGAGCCTGGGGTCCTTCTTCGCATATTTCGAGCATGTGCTTGATCTCTTGGATCATGAGCATGGACTCCAAATTGGGACTTTTCCGTCCCGCAGAGAGAACCTCTTCTGAACCGGCCATTCGGGACCACCATTAAAGAAAATGCCTATATACACTAAATATACTATACTATTTTAATAATACTATAGGTGAGTTTTTCTTCGACGAGTTTTCATATAGCTAACAAAAAAATCTATATAAAAATATAAATGAAGGTTTGGTGCGCGTATTGTTGTGTTCGAGACCTATCCAATTGACCTGCATTACAAAATTTGCGCGCGGGAAACTACCCGTCGTCAATAAGTTTGTAGGTACTAGATTTTGTTAGGTGGCCATACTTTAAAGTTTAAAAAAAAGACCAGTTTTTTTTTACCCCATAAAAGAAGATTAAGTTCACCGCATAAATATTTTCACTTTATTATATGGTACCTCCTAGTTTTACTGGGAGTACTAAGAAGGTATATCTATATATCTATAATCCTATCGAAATAAATAAACTTACTATATTCAAATAAAGATTTTGTGTCGAATTAGTAGATTTGCATTGTATTTTTATTTGCGTTTTTTTCTATCAACCTCCTCACATATCTAAAGATGACAGTGGGCCATTTTGATACAACTATTCGTATATCATAATTATGCTTTTGCATAATCTAATTATGCGTCTATGCATATATTATCTATGCATTATGGTCGTTTGTGGATAGATACGTGAATGAAAAATTGGCGTTTGTTGGCAAAAAAAAAATAACTGGTAAAATAGTTTGAGGGGGGCTAACTTCACGTTTGAAAATCAATTAAAAATATATTTATAAGGGGAAAATGAAAACTAGATATTGTCTATATTATGATTAAAATCGCAGGGTCATTTTAATTAACGCAAAGTATACTATTCTTTTACAGTGCGGCCTAAAATATTGTGTAGGTATTTGAATATGCAAATGAGTTTCCTAATTCTTTTTGTCAACTCCAAATGCCGTCAAAGCCGTGATATTACTGGTGAAATTATAATTACACGGTTTATTGTCAATCGGCTTAATTTCTCACAATTTATTGCCTTAATTTCACAGGGTCACATTAGTGCCTAACTGCCAACCCGGGGCGAAGTCCGTGGTTGGTGCCAGTTATAAATAAAATTAAAATGTGAATATAGGTTATAAAAATTACAGCTTTTAGGTGGGGAATTTGCTTTGTTAGAGTTTATTATACTATTAAAAAATAGGAATATTTTTGCTATTCGGATATTCACGATTAAAATTTACAATTATTTTTAATATTTAAAAATATATTAATCTGTCATGTCAACTATTTTACTTTCCTATTTCTATATTTTGTAAAAAGAATAATCAGGTCGAAATGTCAAAATGGACTGAACTTTCTGAACTAGGTTAAGTGAAGTTCAATCTGCATTAATAATAATTATGGAAGGAAACGAAAATAAATCCGCTCTCAAATTAGAACAAAACGATGACCACGTTACCATAAAATATGAGCAATCAGTTGATTGCAATCCATCCAGCAGCCATTTTGACGGGACGCAAGAAGCATCGTGCAAAAATAGTCTTGATCCAGATCGTTTTAGTGAATCACACATTGAATACAAAAGATTCCATGGTTCCCAGAAAGAAACGATAATCAATCACCACTGCGATTATTTTGAAGAGGAAAATACTAAATTTATCAAATCGGAAGATAATACTTCAAGTGTAGAAAATTGCGTTAACGCTGATCAAAAATACAAATCTAAAACAACGCAAAATGTAGAAACAGCCATTTTAACAACAAATGAAATCGGCTTTGCTTGTCTCAGTTGCAAGTGTGCCCTTGATAATTGCGGTTTGATAAATACCGTACCTAATAAACACGCGTCAAATTTATTATGCTTGGATTGCAAAGATAAGGAAAAACTTTGTTTAACATTGACTGCTCCTCGGAACAAAAAGCGCTCTAAATTACCTAAAATAAAAAAAAGGAAATATAAATGTAACGAGTGTAATAGGACATTTAAGCTAAACTCTATTTTATTAGGTCACATTGATTCTGTGCACAAAAAAATACGATTCAAGTGTAATGAATGTAACAAGGATTTTATAAATAAATATTATTTGGTGGATCATATTAATGCAGTTCACCGGCAAATAAGAAAATTTAAATGCAGCGATTGCAAATTTACCAGTGCATATAAAACACATTTAAAACAACATATCGAAGTAATTCATCAGAAAATAAGAAAATTTAAATGCAGCGACTGCAATTACACATGTGCAAACAAAACAAAATTGAAGATTCATGTCGATGTAATTCACCGGAAAATAAGAAAATTTAAATGCAGCGACTGCGAATATACCAGTGCATATAAGACATGTTTACAAAACCATATCGAAGTAATTCATCAGAAAATAAGAAAATTTAAATGCAGCGACTGCAATTACACATGTGCAAACAAAACAAATTTGAAGAGACATGTCGATGCAATTCACCGGAAAATAAGAAAATTTAAATGCAGCGACTGCGAATATACCAGTGCATATAAGACATGTTTACAAAACCATATCAAAGTAATTCATCGGAAAAAAAGAAATTTTAAATGCAGCGAATGTAATTACACATATGCAAAAAAATCAAATTTGAAGATTCATGTCGATGCAATTCACCGGAAAATAAAATTTAAATGCAGCGAATGCAATTACATATCTATAAACAAAACAGATTTGAAGAAACATGTCGATGCAATTCACCGGAAAATAAGAAAATTTAAATGCAAAGAGTGCGATTACACGAGTACATATAAAATACAGTTACAGAAACATATCGATGCAGTTCATCGAGAAATTATTGTTTTTAAATGCAGTTAGTGTGAGTACACGAGTACATATAAAGGACAGTTACAGAAGAATTTACAGGTGTATGCCGATGTCCTTTTAAGTGGTTGATTTAGATCACTAATCAAACATTAATGAGCAAAAAACATTGTAAAAATGTTTCCTAATTACGAAAAGAACGAATTCAAAATTTTAACGAAATAATTTGAATGTTTGAGAAGGCGATTGAACGCATGGCGCGGTTTGCGAAGCAGGCCCTTCGAAGAAAAACATTTTTTTTTAATTATGTAATTATTTTAGCATGATTTTTTTTCAGGGAACCGGTTTAGCTGTCGCTATAGTTTAACTCCCTAAAAAGACATCAGTAAATATAAATACAACCCGTAGATGCAATTTACCGTGAAATAATTAAATTCAAATGCAACGAACGGCTACAGGTAAAAAATATTTACAGTTTCTACTTAGTTTATCAAAAAAATGGAAAATTTCTATGCAGCAATTGCAGTTCAAGTTTATTTCAATCTAATTTAAATCATAATGTAGTTCATAAAACATACAAAATTACAATAACATGTAAAATAATAGTTTAAACACAGCGCTGCGCCGGCCCTGGCCTGCCCTAGATCAGGTCAGCGAGATTGTCATTCGCGCCTTTTGGTCGACGCGTTCACATAAGTCAACTTTTATTGCTAAAAACATCTTTTATTGAATAGAATTTAAATTAAGTAAATCCGGTTAGTTTAATTTCCATCCAGATAATTAAATTAATTAGTATTTGGTGTTAATTTCAGTCAGTCACTAAATAATAAAGTAGGTATTGTAATTTAACAACACAATTGAAATAAAACGTGATAATAATATCACGTCGTTATATTATTTCGTTCTTGCTTTGAAATAAAACCACTTTCGTTATAAAATAATTTATTAAATTTTATGTCCGCGCCCGTAATATTAGCACGATTAAAAGCGCTTTGCCTTAATTAAAATTAAACATTAAATTATAGGCATTACGGAAATGTTACTTTTAGACATTAATTTTAATTAATATTAATTTTATTTAATAAATTTAATTTAATTTTTTTTTTGTTAAAGACGTCATTGTTTTTCGCATTTGGTATTTAGGCGCTCCTTGCTACATGGCGCCCCTTGCTATTTGGCGCCCTTAGCTACTTAGCGCCCTGCGCCATTTTAAGTTACCATTTTAAATAACATATCTACTCATTACATCAGAAAATGAAATGAAATTGAAAGCAGGCAGTGCGATTACACAAATTCAATAAATACGAATTAAAAAAAAACGTATCGATTTGCAATTACAAGCGTGCAAACAAAACTCTATTATATAACCGATTAGGTAATATTTACTATTAACTTTAGGTACGCACCTACTTAAATAGTACCTAAAAGAAGATCTTTTGTACAAAAAATAAATTATATGATTAGCATAATCAGGTTTTTTTTAACAGTTAAAGACACCTCAAAAAGCAATTTAAATAGGTAGCGTGCTAGTTAAACAACATTTTAATATTCAGATATGATGCTCACCATTAGCTATATTTATATTTGGTTGAATTGAAATTGCAATTGAGTGTTCGTATATTTGAAATAATTGTGTTTTAATGCTATTATAATGTGCTGTTCAAAAACTATTTAAGTGAGGATTTAATAAAATTAATACAAATTCTAAAATCCTGGATTATTAATGTATTATAATAAAAAATATATAATAATATATTTGTGCTGTTAAAAAACTGTTAAAAAAATATATAATAGTGACAATAAAATCAGCTAATTCATAATGTTAAAGTTCAATAAAATTGATATGGGGAAACAACTAACTCAATTGTTGGGGATAAAACGTCTGAAGCGCGCCAACTCTAAAAATGAAGATAGTTTAACCCCACTACTGTATTATTTGTTGTTTTGGACTTAAAGAAACATGTATCAAGAATATAAGATCAAGGCAGAATTAATTGATATATTAGATATTACATATCAACCAACAACGTCAAAGCAAGGTAGTGCAGAGATAATTCCGCTAGCAGTGCACACGGATTAAATAAATTAGATTTGTTTAATAATAAATTAGTTGATTCAAACAATGTTACGCTGAAAAATAACGAAAAACACTGCGATCGTATTATTATAAAAGATGAGATTATTAGCCATATAAGTTTGGTCAAAACTGAAACGCAAAAATACAAGGACGCGAACAGACAGATGCGAAATTAAGTGATAACACTAAAGTAAAAATAATTTATCTCTCTTCTCACCACGGACGCAATAAAAATTTAATATCCTGCGAACGTTCCTCGTTAACTCAAAAAGGAAACTTCGAGACACACATTGATACAATTTAGAGAAATATTAAGAAGTTCACATGCATCGAGTGTAATAAATCATTTACTTTAAAAAGTTCCTTGAATACACACATTGATATCGCTCACAAAAACATCAAAAAGTTCATATGTAATGAGTGTCATAACAGGTACGCTCAAAGAAGTCACCTGAAGACACATATTGACACTGTTCACAGAAGCATTAGAAGGTTTACATGCAACGAGTGTAGTAAATCGTTTACTCAAAGCGGTAACTTGAAAACACATGTTGATACTATCCACAGAAATGTTAAAAAGTTCACGTGCAGCGAGTGTAACAAATCGTTTACTCGAAACAGTAACATAAAGACACATATTGTTACTGTACACGGCAATTTTAAAAAGTTCACGTGTAAGGAGTGTAATAAATCCTTTGTCGAAAGACGAATCTTAAATAGACACATTAACCGGTACTCGTATGTCACACACTCAGATAGAATCGAGAGAGTCCAGCGCCTTGCGCGCGTTGACCTGTCGATATTTTCGTGGAGTTGAACTAAAATACATCCCTACCGCGATAAAGTTTTACGAATCTACCTCCCTATACGACTAAACGCCGTTTTCAATGACACTATTAATGGCCCCGATCTTTTGAGTTCCCTTTCGATCAATGTGCCGTCATTACAATGTTTTTAAAATACCTTCATGCTCCTCAAATAACGCTCTACATTCGCCGATACCACGGATGCAAAGTTATTATAATGGTACTATTAACTACTTCGATAAATTGACTCTGAATAAATCGCAATTTAAAATGTTCAGCAACGAACTTTTGTGTAAAAATTAGCTGTTTTAATTCGTGTAGTAGATATGTATATATATAGATATAAAATGGTTTTGTATTTTTGGTTTTGGTTTTGGTTGGTTTTGGCTTTTTATTAGTAGAAACCTATTTTTAGTTTTACATAGTTTTTTATCGATCCATCAAATGTAAGTTTTTTTTTGTTGTATGTTCTTTGTAAAATTGTTGGTTTCTCCAATAAAGATAAATAAAAATAAAAATAAAAATTTTGAAATTATCAACAAATAGTTAAGCTTTGTTTTAAGTTCGCGTGTTGGTTATTTTAATTTTTGTAAAATTTGTAAAGCATAACTTTTTTAATTGCTCATAACGCAATGGTTCGCTGCTAATAAAATGATCTTTTTCCGGTACGCCGGAGGTAGATTTCACGGGATCAAAGTAGGGAATAGGCGAACTCTAATTGTGTCAATTTGTATCAAACATTGCGCGAGCTGCCGCGCGATTTAGCTCGCTCACCCCAACCCGCGTTACCCTTGCGCAGAGAGAATGCGCATACTAAATCCGTCTTTATACTGTGCCCTAAGGGTTGGTCATATCAAAAATTGTATAAAAAAAATCTAAGGAATGATATAAAATTTCAATGATAAGATTTATTTTCCAATATATACAAAAATGCACATGGGAATGACATAATAACTTTTAACATACAACAATGTGGATGGAAAGAAAATAGACAATGAATACAATAAAATAAAATTAAACCAAAAGATTTTCAAGAAACAAAATAAAACAAATTTAATTTAACGAACCAGAGAAATAAATATTTAAAAAGATCTACACAGGAAATACAAAAAAACATAATTTACATAAATATAATTAAAACGAAAAAGAGAAACTGAAAAGATATTAATTAAAACTCTTCAAAACTATATATATTTATATATATATATATGAATTCGATATCTTTATACTAAGAAAGTTATAGCAAAATTTCACTTATTCAAAATTTCACCCACATACCCGCCCCTTTGGTCTTATTTTGCGCATTAACGAACTTGATCGAGATCTTGTGCCCTTAAATTGTATGTATCAATACTGAGGGTGGTTTTGGGTTCTAGGGGATGTGAAACGCGAAGATATGTCGACATTTTCCGGAAGTCCCATTGCAGTAGATGGCTTTCCTGAAGAAATCCACCTAAAACCGCAGAAAACTAAATCCTGGGATATTTCATATGGAAAAAATATGTAAAAATTAAGAAAACCTGTTTAGTTTGGTGTGTAGATAGAAAATGTTCATTTATAATCATATGATCATAGAAATTAATGGCCATGAATTCATATGAAATGTGAAATATTATTATATTCTGTTAGGTACCTATTTATTAAGAATCGTCTTTTTATTTGATGTTGGACAATTGTATCATAATAACATTTTTAAACAAATCGTGTATTTTTGAAATGTATTTGTAATGTGTAACGACTTGGATTACTTTGTATTATTAGATGTAATTCTAGGTAGGGGAGACCGGGGCAATTGTACCAAGGGGCAATAGCGAATATATCTGTAACTACGCTAAGTACGCATTTGTGCTTCTAGTAGCATAATCCTAATGTGCGTGCGGACTATAGGTCAGTCAGTCGCAGGCGCATGCGCGGCGCGGACGCTTGCAGTGGGGTGGGAAAGTTTTCGCCCTTTCAAGGTAAGTTTTTTTTCTAGTTTAACAGTGCTTATTCAAAGATATCTTCAGGCATTTGATTATAAGTCGGGATAACTTGAATAGTTCCTTTGTACCTAAAATAACTATAAAATTGTACTCTTATTTAAAATGTCCGTCAGGGGTAGGTTGTACCATTTGTAACGGGGACAATTTTACCAGTTCAATTGACCCGTTATTTTTTTATATATTCTTTTTTCAGATGCCACGACTAAAAATAGAAAAACCTATAGAAACACAAAAAATCTCTTGTTCTACGAGCAGGCATACTAGGATGTTTTTACTGGCAAATCAATTCGTGCGGCAGCTAAAATGATTAATTTGTTTCATTAATAAGATATTAGAGAAAAGGAGAAAATGGGATACAATCCCGCTAATAAGGTATTTTCTGAAGAACAGGAGTCCATAATGGCAAAGTCCTAATCAGAACAGCACACCTATACGTTGGTTAGTCTTCCAAAGCACGAATGGAGTAGAAAAGAAATGGTAGAAATAGAATAGCGCAGAAAAGCAAAAAAATAATCTACAGCGAAAATTTAGAAGACAAAATCAAAGAAAAAGGTTGATGAAAAAGAAGAAGATATTGAAGAAGAGGAAGAAAGCTTTTGCATGGAGTCTTACAGTACCATTAGACCAACTGAAAGTTGATACAATGTATGCAGTGCCATTTTTGGGCACATGAAGGATGTATATGTCAATAAGTTTCATATATTTGTCATAACTGCGAGTCTGAATATGCTATTTCTTAACCAAAAGTGCCATTTAAAAAGTGAAACCGATTGACAATTTAAATAAACGTTGTTTCGAATAGTGAGTAATAACAGCTCCATTAAAGAAATTCCTAAGGGTTAGAAATAAAACTTGAAGACTAATTCCATATATAAGTTCCATATGTGTAAGTGGGAACGAACTAATTCATATAAAAACCCGCAAGGGTTTAGCGAGCAATCAAATAGAACCTGTATGTTTTGTTTATAAATAAAGAATATTAAAAAAAAGTACTTTTGGGGCAATTGTACCACCGCGTTCTAGTATAAAACGAAGTTATATTATTTTTGTATTTTTTTAGTAATTAAAGCAATTGACTGAGTGCTTTTAAAGCATAGTTCTTAGTACAGCTACTAAGAATTATAACAATGGTTAAACTGAGTTAATAGTTTTAATATTTTGAGAAAATTTAGTTTTATTTTTATGTTTAAAGTTTTAGGTTGTATGTAAGAACTCCATACATTTTAGTAACTTAATTAACTTGATGTTACATAACTTGAATTCATATAAGGAAATAACTGTTTAAGCCGAAAAACAATGTGTTTTATTTAATTGAACATCTGGTACAACTAACCTTAGATATGGGGTCCGATGTACCATTTCCTCCGATCTTTTAAAATGGCAATAATATTCGTTCTATACAATTTTATGACACATAGACACTCTTTTATTCCAGCCAATTAAACTATTTATCATTGCTTATAAGCCTTATACCTATATATTTTATATTTTTTTTACAATTTATTTGTAAATGTGAAAATGTGATTTGTGATCACGGCAGATTTTTAGAAGAGAATCGCGTTCTTCCTTATTTAGGTGAGATGAACTTGTGTTCTCTGAGTTATCATTTGAGTTAATTTGATTTATTTTATAGTCATCATTTTGAGTTAGGGGTTTTAATTCTATACGCATAGTTTTTACAGAAAGAGGTTTTTCAGTTGTATTTATAATAAATATGTAAGCTGTGCCATCTTGCTAAACAGATACGATACTTTTGTATCCTTTCACATCGAGGTTCTATTTGAAAGGGAGATTTATTAGGATTTTCATTCTTTACCTGAATATTGCCTGATTCATTTTTAATGGCTCTGATCGAATAGTTTTCGTATCATAGTATAATTTAAATTTATAATTATAAACAGATAAAAAGTCAAAGTTTATTATTGTCTTGTAACTTTTAATACCATCATAAGCTATGGGTGAATCATCCTGTACCGTATGGAATACGTGTTCCCTATAACTAGATCTAGGTATAAGTAACATAGAGTTTCGACGGGATCCGGTAAATTATCGATTCCGCGAAGTTTGATTTTTTTGCTTTCAAAAATTGGTGTTTCAGCCTTTAATTTTGAGATATTTATAAGTGAAATATCTGCTCCGGAAACTAATTCGACTTTAAATGTTGATCTGAAGTTTACTTACTATAATTATTATTATCATACTTTTTATAAACATTTCGTTGTGAATTTGTTCCGTTTTGTGATGAGTTTGGCAAAGGAGTTTGGCATTCGAGTGATTGATAATATTTTTGAGTGGATCTATTATTATTCTGAGGATAAAATGATCTGGATTTATTATTCTTTTCGCGCGATCGACATTCCTGCCAGATATATCCCGCACGTTTACAATAGTTACAATATTTTGTTTGTAAGTGTCTTACAGACGATAAATTTTGCTTACAAATGATCGCTACTTGTCCGGATTTATTATATGAATAGCTTTTTTTGTTTTGCAAATGATACTTTGATATTTCTTGCTCTTCGATGCCTTCTAACGATTCAGTCTTTGTGACTTTACAAGTACATTTAACTCCTTGTTTAGTCCTGTTATAAAAACATTTACCCTTGATTTTTGAGTAATAAAATGCATGCCTCTCGCTAATTTGTAATCTAAACATTTTGTTAATTTTATGAAACAATTTTCTGTTTTATTCGCGTAACATTTTAATTTTGCTTACAACTGCCATTGTCCAACAGTTCTTTTTTCCGAATATGCTTCTAAAAGGTAGTCTTTTAATTCAGACCAATTATTAAAATGTCTATTTAAAATGAGTGATCTCGCATTGCCCGATATTTTAAATAATATTATAGTATAAATATATTTTTATCATTTTCAGTTAAAAGTGTTACAGCATTATCACAATTATCAATGAAAATATAAAGATCAGCCTTTGATCCGTTAAAATTAGAAAATAATTTTTCTCTTAATGTAAGATTTATATCACTGGAAGGTCTAGAAGTAGAAACAGTAGTGGTAGCATCCGTCATTTTGAAATTATAGTTATTTTTTTATATAATAATAGTATACAAAATATTAGTTTTTTTTTAAATAATAATAGTATACAAAATATGTAAGTTAAAACAGATGAAAATGTCGATAAAAATTGTCCAAATTTTGACTCGCAGGAAACCGATCTTCTTGCAATGTCCTCTTGAGGTATCGGTCGGCGCTTTTAGAACTATTAGTAGATCTGAAGATTGGCTTTCCCTCTCTGTTGTTTGTAGATGTGCTAAGGAAGGCTGTATTAGTGTGTCGTTCCACCGGCTGTTGGTCCAAAGTCCTTTTCCAAATTCGTTTGTCGTAGTGTTTGGATCCCCGTGGAGATAGTAAGAAACTGCAAGTGGTTTTGAATTAGTTATAACCAATTTTTTTAGATCCGATCCGACTGCGCCACTGTAATGTGGTGCATTCGACGAAAACACTTTTTCTCTTTTATTAATTATAATAATTTTGTAAGTACCTATAAACTTTAATCAATATTATAATAATATAGCTTCGAACCGAGTCTTGCCGAGAGAAGGATCCGACTTTTTATACAGGTGGCTGTTAAGATGTACTGAGTCTGAATGCTGCGATCATCGGTCCAACGGTAGAAAGTCCAACTCTCGCTTGTTTATTTGACTTTCCATAGACAATGATAATATGCTACCGGTTGCTACATGATATGAAAGTATACAATATTAATATGCTAATGTTTAAACGTTAACTTATATCTAATTAATTATATAATATTTCTTAAGTACATTACACTGCCAACCCGGGCGAAGTCTGTGATTGGCGCTAGTTATAAAAAAAAATAATATGTGAAAATAGGTCATAAAAATTACATTTCTACTAACATTTTTTTAGGTGGGAAATTTATTTTGTTAGAGATTATTATACTATTAAACTATAGTAATATTTTTGCTATTCGGATATTCACGATTAAAATTTACAATTATTTTTAATATTTAAAAATATATTAATCTGTCATGTCAACTATTTTACTTTCCTATTTCTATATTTTATAAAAAGAATAATCAGGTCGAAATGTCAAAATGGACTGAACTTTCTGAACTAGGTTAAGTGAGGTTCAATCTGCATTTAATAATAATTATGGAAGGAAACGAAAATAAATCCGCTCTCAAAATAGAACAAAACGATGACCACGTTACCATAAAATATGAGCAATCAGTTGATTGCAATCCATCCGGCAGCCATTTTGACGGGGCGCAAGAACCATCGTGCGAAAATAGTCTTGATCCAGATCGTTTTAGTGAATCACACATTGAATACAAAAGATTCTATGGTTTCCAGAGAGAAACGATAATTAATCAACACTGTGATTATTTTGAAGAGGAAAATACTAAATTTATCAAATTGGAAGCTAATATTTCGAGAGATAATAATTGTGTTAACGCTGATCAAAAATACAAATCTAAAACAACGCAAAATGTAGAAACATCCATTTTAACAACAAATGAAATCGGCTTTGCTTGTCTCAGTTGCAAGTGTGCCCTTGATAATTGCGGTTTGATAAATAGCGTACCTACTAAACACGAGTCAAATTTATTATGCTTGGATTGCAAAGAAAAGGAAAAACTTTGTTTAACATTGACTGCTCCTCTGAACAAAAAACTCTCTGAATTACCTAAAATAAAAATAAGAACATTTAAATGCAGCGAATGCGATTACTCATGTCCAAACAAAACAAATTTGAAGATTCATGTCGACGCAATTCACCGGAAAATAAGAAATTTTAAATGCAGGGATTGCGAATATACCAGTGCATATAAGACATGTTTACAAAACCATATCGAAGTAATTCATCTTAAAATAAGAAAATTTAAATGCAGCGATTGCGAATATACCAGTGCATATAAAACAGATTTAAAACACCATATCGATGTAATTCATCAGAAAAATCGAAAATTTAAATGCAGCGAATGCAATTACACATGTACAAACAAAACAAATTTGAAGATACATGTCGACGCAATTCACCGAAAAATAAGAAATTTTAAATGCAGGGATTGCGAATATACCAGTGCATATAAGACATGTTTACAAAACCATATCGAAGTAATTCATCTTAAAATAAGAAAATTTAAATGCAGCGAATGCGAATATACCAGTGCATATAAAACAGATTTAAAACACCATATCGATGTAATTCATCAGAAAAATGGAAAATTTAAATGCAGCGAATGCAATTACACATGTACAAACAAAACAAATTTGAAGATACATGTCGATGCAATTCACCGGAAAATAAGAAATTTTAAATGCAGCGATTGCGAATATACCAGTGCATATAAGACATGTTTACAAAACCATATCGAAGAAATTCATCGAAAAATTGTAAAATTTAAATGCAGCGGATGCAGTTACACATGTTCAAACAAAACAAAGTTGAAGATACATGTCGACGCAATTCACCGGAAAATAAGAAATTTTAAATGCAGCGATTGCGAATATACCAGTGCATATAAAACAGATTTAAAACACCATATCGATGTAATTCATCAGAAAAATGGAAAATTTAAATGCAGCGAATGCAATTACACATGTACAAACAAAACAAATTTGAAGATACATGTCGACGCAATTCACCGGAAAATAAGAAATTTTAAATGCAGGGATTGCGAATATACCAGTGCATATAAGACATGTTTACAAAACCATATCGAAGAAATTCATCGAAAAATTGTAAAATTTAAATGCAGCGAATGCAGTTACACATGTTCAAACAAAACAAAGTTGAAGATACATGTCGACGCAATTCACCGGAAAATAAGAAATTTTAAATGCAGCGATTGCGAATATACCAGTGCATATAAAACAGATTTAAAACACCATATCGATGTAATTCATCAGAAAAATGGAAAATTTAAATGCAGCGAATGCAATTACACATGTACAAACAAAACAAATTTGAAGATACATGTCGACGCAATTCACCGGAAAATAAGAAATTTTAAATGCAGGGATTGCGAATATACCAGTGCATATAAGACATGTTTACAAAACCATATCGAAGTAATTCATCTTAAAATAAGAAAATTTAAATGCAGCGATTGCGAATATACCAGTGCATATAAAACAGATTTAAAACACCATATCGATGTAATTCATCAGAAAAATGGAAAATTTAAATGCAGCGAATGCAATTACACATGTACAAAGAAATCAAATTTGAAGAAACATGTCGATGCAGTTCATCGGAAAATAAGAAAATTTCATTGCAGCGATTGCGAATATACCAGTGCAAAAAAAACAAATTTAAAACACCATATCGAAGTAATTCATCGGAAAATAAGAAAATTTCATTGCAGCGAATGCACTTACACATGTGCAAACAAAACAACTTTGAAGAGACATGTTGATGCAATTCACCGGAAAATAAGAAAATTCAAATGCAATGTGTGCGATTACACGAGTACATATAAAATACAGTTACAGAAACATATCGATGCAGTTCATCGAAAAATTATTGAATTTAAATGCAGTTAGTGTGAGTACACGAGTACATATAAAGGACAGTTACAGAAGCATTTTCAGGTGTATTCTGATGTCCTTTTAAGTGGATGATTTAGATCAATAATCAATCATTAATGAGCAAAACATATTGTAAAAATGTTTCCCAATTACGAAAAGAACGAATTCGTAAGTTTAAAGAAATAATGTGAATGTTTGAGAAGGCGATTGAACGCATGGCGCGGTTCGCGAAGAAAAATAAAGTTTTTTTAATTATGTAATTATTTTAGGATTTTTTTTTCAGGGAACCGGTTTAGCTGTCGATATAGTTTAACTCCCCAAAAAGACATCAGTGAATATAAATACATTCCGTAGATGTAATTTACCGTAAATAATTAAATCCAAATGCAACGAACGGCTACAGGTAAAAAATATTTACAGTTTCGACTTAGTTTATCAAAAAAAATGGAAAATTTCTATGCAGCAATTGCAGTTCAAGTTTATTTCAATCTAATTTAAATCATAATGTAATTCATAAAACATACAAAATTACAATAACATGTAAAATAATATTTTAAACACAGCGCTGCACCGGCCCTGGCCTGCCCTTAACACATCTTTTATTGAATTGAATTTAAATTAAGTAGATCCTGTTAATTTAATTTCTATCCAGATAATCAAATTAATTAGTATTTGGTGTTAATTTCAGTCAGTCACTAAATAATAAAGTAGGTATTGTAATGTAACAACACAATTGAAATAAAACGTGATAATAATATCACGTTCGTTATATTATTTCGCTCTTGCTTTGAAATAAAACCACTTTCGTTATAAAATAATTTATTAAATTTTATGTCCGCGCCCGTAATATTAGCACGATTAAACGCGCTTTGCCTTAATTAAAATTAAACATTAAATTATACACTTTTATTATCTTTTCGTCCCTGCAACATTTTAAGTTAACATAAAATAACAAACCCGATATCGATTTGCAATTACAAGCGTGCAAACAAAACTCTATTATAGAACCGATTAGGTATCATTTACTAGATACTTCCTAGTTTATTTTCAATGAAGATCTTTTGTTCAAAAAAATAAATTAAATGATTAGCATAATCAGGTTTTTTTTAACATTTAAAGACACCTCAAACAGAATTTAAATAGGTAGCGTGCTAGTTAAACAACATTTTAATATGCAGATGTGATGCTCACCATTAGCTATATTTATATTTGTTTGAATTGAAATTGAGTGTTCGTATATTTGAAATAATTGTGTTTTAATGCTATTATAATGTGCTGATCAAAAACTATTTAAGTGAGGATTTAATAAAATTAACACAAATTCTAATTATAATAAATTATGTAAATTAAATAAATGTATTATAATAAAAAATATATAATAATATATTTGTGCACTTCTCTTGCATTTACTTTAAAATATATTCATTTAAATATTAGTCAACTGCATTTTTTTTAAGTAGATAGTGTTTTTTAAGCGAACCCCAATTGTACGAACTTGTATCAAACTCTGCGCGAGCTGCCGCGCGGCTCAACCCGCCGTACCCAAAGCGAGAGTGCGTCTATTGAATCCCTCTTATTACTGCGGCGTGAGGGTTGCTCATATCAAAAATTGATTTAAACAAAAGTTGTAGGGATATTAGAGGTCTACAATTAACATTTTAAACAAAATTGATCGTGTGATTATTAAGGGAGGTATGGTTTTTGTATTTTGAAAAACCACTTTATCCCACCCCTAAGACTAATGGTTGGCGCTATCAAAAAAGTTTACTTTTGTAAGTTTTCAGCCCTTAATTAGGGAATAATATCAAATTTAAATTAATTCGATATTTTATATACTAAGAAAGTTATAGCAAAATTTCACTTTTCCCCTGGTCTGATTTTGACCTTAACGAACTTGACCCTTAACGATTTTGTGCCCTTAAATTTTATGTATCAATTTGAAAGTGATTGGTGTGAAATGACGGCAATTATTGTGTCCACAAGAAAGTGATGAAATTTCTTTTCTAAAACATTAAAGATATTCTTCTTCATCCGGTATAAAAAAATCCAAAAGATCTGATAAAGGTTTTTTTTAAATTAAAAACATTAGCCGAAAACAAAAATAGCATAATAATGTAAATATACAAAAAAAAAGTTTAAAAGGTCTAAAGTTTAGATATTGCCGAAAAGATGAGCAATAAATAAATCCTTTCTGTGTTTTTTCACCCACGCTATCTGATGAGGGTTAATCAAGGGTGAGTTTTAATCCCTAGGGACCCCTGCGGTCGCTCTTTTAACCTAACATTGGATATGGTATTTTTTGATAGGATAGTGGTAACATTGTGTTTACATGTCCAATTATTTTTTTTTATAACAAAAAGAAAAGACCTGCGAGTAAGCGAGACGTCCGATACGCAAAGAGTGTACTCGACGCAAAGTGGCGTACTTGGCGTGGTGCGTTTTTCGCCCTCAGTTGCCATCTCTATGTTTTCTGGCAGCATAACTCCACATTGGGGAATTAGTAAACCCATGTACACGTCTCCCGGACTACCCTCACTATTCGACTATTCGTGTGTGATAGAGCCACGTGCAATTAGATTTACAAAATTTCGGCCCCAAAGTAAGATCATTGTCTATCTCTTGGACGTAATTAAAGAGACGAATATAAATAAATATATATATATAGTATATATATTAAATATATCACCAGAACGTTATTAAACGGCGCTTTTTACGGTGAAAAGATTATTTTGCTTAAAATTCAGGTATCTATGGAGATAATACGCTCAAAAGAGTCGAGTGCAACTTTAAAAGAAAAAGGTCAGCGGGGAAAGAGGTAATTTACCATATACCTCATTTTGTATGTCTGATTTATTTTTTGAAATAATTTATAAAGATTTTTTTTAATTTTTCTTTATTTATAAAATAAACATACCGTTAAAAACTGTAACGTTAACGTTAAAAAAACAATTAGTGACAATAAAATCGGCTAATTCATAATGTTAAAGTTCGATAAAATTGATATGGGGAAACAACTAACTCAATTGTTGGGGATAAAACGTCTGAAGTGCGCCAACTCTAAAAATGAAGGTAGTTAAACCCCACTACTGTATTATTTGTTGTTTCGGACTTAAAGAAACATGTATCAACAATATATGATCAAGGCAGAATTAATTGATATATTGGATATTACATATGAACCAATACCGTCAAAGCAAGGTAGTGCAGAGATAATTCCGCTAGCAGTGCACACGGATTAAATAAATTAGATTTGTTTAATAATAAATTAGTTGATTCAAACAATGCTACGCTGAAAAATAACGAAAATTACTGCGATCGTATTATTATAAAAGATGAGATTATTAGCCATATAAGTTTAGTCAAAACTGAAACACAAAAATACAAGGACGCGAACAGACATATGCGAAATTAAGTGATAACACTAAAGTAAAAATAATTTATCTCTCTTCTCACCACGGACGTAATAAAAAATTAATATCCTGCGAACGTTCCTCGTTAACTCAAAAAGGAAACTTCGAGACACACATTGATACAATTCAGAGAAATATTAAGAAGTTCATATGCATCGAGTGTAACAAATCATTTACTTTAAAAAGTGCCTTGAATACACACATTGATATCGCTCACAAAAACATCAAAAAGTTCATATGTAATGAGTGTCATAACAGGTACGCTCAAAGAAGTCACCTGAAGACACATATTGACACTGTTCACAGAAGCATTAGAAGGTTTACATGCAACGAGTGTAGTAAATCGTTTACTCAAAGCGGTAACTTCAAAACACATGTTGATAATGTTCACAGAATTATTAAAAAGTTCGCGGTCAATGTAACAACTGTTATATTGAAAGGCGCAGATTGAATATACACATTGATACTATCCTCAGAAATATGAAAAAGTTCACGTGCAGCGAGTGTTACAAATCCTTTGTTAAAAGACGTGCGTTGAATACACACATTGATACTTACTGTTCACAGAAATATTAAAAACTTCACGTGTAGCGGGTGTAATAACTCGTATCATGAAAGACGAAGCTTAAATAGACACATTAATATTGTTCACAGAATTATTAAAAAGTTCACGTGCAGCGAGTGTAATAAATCGTTTACTCGAAAAAGTAACATAGACACATATTGTTACGGTACACGGAAATTTTTAAAAGTTCACGTGTAAGGAGTGTAACAGTTCGTATGGGCATAGAAGTAGTTAAATATGCATATTAATAGTGTTCACAATCACCGCAGTCAACCACAAAATTGACTCAACCGAAATACAAAACTGATTGATTTCATTCTTTTTTTGTTTCATCAAATACTGCTATTAACACTTTTTTTTGTTGTACAAAATGGGTGTATTTTAGCTGTACCCTCGTGATATAGTACTGAAGTGTGATTATTGCAAAAAAAGCACTTCATTTTCTTTTTAAAACGAACTACGCGGCTAGAATGCTGAAAGTCACTCGCGTTATCGACGAAAACCTTTTATTTGACAATTACTTATTATTTATCACTTTTTTTTATTTTTTTTATATATATTGTTGAATAATTATTAATATTATTTAATTAATCGACTGGCGTTCTGTATATTTTGTGTGGTAAGAGGAGCGTGTAATTATTGCATGCAATTATTTAAATATTGTTTAGTAATTCGTAATTTAATAATCATACCTTTAATTTGTAATATTAATCTAATATTAAAATTGTAACAATAAGTTACTCTACCTAGACAAAAAAAACGACCTTACATAATTTATAATATAGGCACTATTGTGATCTCGGGGCATCTTAAACAATTACTGCAAACTCGATATTATATAGGAGAAAATATATTTGGTTTACGGTAATTTAAAAACACGATATTACAACTTTTACATTATATAAATGAGTTAGGTGAAAAGTGAACATGAATTACGGGCTTTTCTGAGGCAAATGTTGCCACTTGAGCATGAGAAATATCGCGACACATTCAAATATAGCCAAATAACCGTTCCCTCAACACAGCAAACTACTTTTTGCCTTGATTCCACATTATATTCAGCATTTTTTATCATATAAATATTGCAAATAAAACAAAGTATCTATTTTTTATTACGTAGATTTATTTTACATGACAAAAATCAAAAACAACAATAAATACAAATTCTGTTTACTACCTTTGGCAGTTGCCAGTTACTGTTTCATGATCCAAATGTCATCATCAGAAGTCAAACATTGATAGGTATGTCACTTGAATGTAATTTAATTACTTTTGCACGGCCAGGGCAACGCATCCCATAGATTTGTAAACGCCATCTACCTCACAAAATACCATTCTGTGTGGAAGTTATTCAACAACGAAAAATAGTCATTTTGAAAAGCAACATAAGATGCAGAGTCTACAAAACTCAATACGTCAACATTTGAGAATAATACACGCCATTAATTAGGATAGTTTTATTTATATCACATTTCATTGTAAATACAAATTTTATGTTATAGTAATAAAATTGTATGTATTTCCTGTAACAAAATTGATTTGTAACAACAATTCTGACATTTTTTTTTTAATAAAAAAGAAAAAACATTATTTGTAAATGTGAAAATGTGATTTGTGATCACGGCACATTTTTAGAAGAGAATCGCGTTCTTCCTTATTTAGGTGCGATGAACTTGTGTTCTCTGAGTTATCATTTGAGTTAATTAGATTTTTTTTATAGTCATCATTTTGAGTTAGGGGTTTTAATTCTATACGCATAGTTTTTACAGAAAGAGTTTTTTCAGTTGTATTTATAATAAATGTGTAAGCTGTGCCATATTGCTGAACATCTTTTGATACCATCATAAGCTATGGGTGAATCATCTTGTACCGCATGGAATACGTGTTCCCTATAACTAGATCTAGGTATAAGTAACATAGAGTTTCGACGGGATCCGGTAAATTATCGATTCCGCGAACTTTGATTTTTTTGTCTTCAAAAATTGGTGTTTCAGCCTTTAATTTTGAGATATTTATAAGTGAAATATCTGCTCCGGAAACTAATTCGACTTTAAATGTTGATCTGAAGTTTACTTACTATAATTATTATTATCATACTTTTTATAAACATTTCGTTGTGAATTTGTTCCATTTTGTGATGAGTTTGGCAAAGGAGTTTGGCATTCGAGTGATTGAGAATATTTTTGAGTGGATCTATTATTATTCTGAGGATAAAATGATCTGGTTTTATTATTCTTTTCGCGCGATCGGCATTCCTGCCAGATATGTCCCGCACGTTTGCAATAGTTACAATATTTTGTTTGTAAGTGTCTTACAGACGATAAATTTTGCTTACAATTAATCGCTACATGTCCTGATTTATTAAATGAATAGCTTTTTTTGTTTTGCAAATGATACTTTGATATTTCTTCCTCTTCGTCAATGCCTTCTAACGATTCAGTCTTTGTGACTTTACAAGTACATTTAACTCCTTGTTTAGTCCTGTTATAAAAACATTTAACCCTTGGTTTTTGAGTAATAAAATGCATGCCTTTCGCTAATTTGTAATCTAAACATTTTGTTAATTTTATGAAACAATTTTCTGTTTTATTCGCGTAACATTGTAATTTTGCTTACAACTGCCATTGTCCAACAGTTCTTTTTTCCGAATATGCTTCTATAAGGTAGTCTTTTAATTCAGACCAATTATTAAAATGTCTATTTAAAATGAGTGATCTCGCACTGCCCGATATTTTAGATAATATTATAGTTATAAATATATTTTTATCATTTTCACTTAAAAGTTTTTCAGCGTTATCACAATTATCATTGAAAATATAAAGATCTGCCTTTGATCCATTAAAATTAGATAAAAAATTTTCTCTTAATGTAAAATTTATATCACTGGAAGGTCTAGTAGTAGTTATAATACAAAAAATGTAAGTTAAAACAGATGAAAATGTCTATTAGTAGATCTGAAGATTGGCTTTCCCTCTGTTGTTTGTAGATGTGCTAAGAAAGGCTGAATTAGTGAAGGTTGTTGGTGCAATGTTCTTTTCCAAATTCGTTTGTCGTGGTGTTGGATCCCCGTGGAGATACCAAGAAACTGTAAGTGGTTTTGAATTAGTTATAACCAATTTTTTTAGATCCGATCCGACTGCGCCACTGTAATGTGGTGCATTCGACGAAAACACTTTTTCATGGCTTTTATTAATTATAATAATTTTGTAGGTAGTAGATAGGTATGCACTTTAATCAATATTATAATAATATAGCGTCGAACCGAGTCTTACCGAGAGAAGGATCCGACTTTTTATACAGGTGGCTGTTAAGATGTACTGAGTCTGAATGCTGCGATCATCGGTCCAACGGTAGAAAGTCCAACTCTCGCTTGTTTATTTGACTTTCCATAGACAATGATAATATGCTACCGGTTGCTACGTGATATGATAGTATAAAATATTAATATGTTAACATTTAAACTTTGACTTATATCTAATTAATTATATACTATTTCTTAAGGACATTACACTGCCAACCCGGGCGAAGGGCGTTAGTTATAAATAAAATTAGTATGTGAATATAGGTAATAAAAATTACAGCTTTTAGGTAGGATATTTATTTTGTTAGAGATTATTATACTATTAAACTATAGTAATATTTTTGCTATTCGGATATTCACGATTAAAATTTACAATTATTTTTAATATTTAAAAATATATTAATCGGTCATGTCAACTATTTTTCTTTCCTATTTCTATATTTTGTAAAAAGAATAATCAGGTCGAAATGTCAAAATGAACTGAAGATTCTGAACTAGGTTAAGTGAGGTTCAAACTGCATAAATAATAATTATGGAAGGAAACGAAAATAAATCTGCTCTCAAATTAGAACAAAACGATGACCACGTTACCATAAAATATGAGCAATCAGTTGATTGCAATCCATCCGGCAGCCATTTTGACGGGACGCAAGAACCATCATGCAAAAATAGTCTTGATCCAGATCGTTTTAATGAATCACACATTGAATACAAAAGATTCTATGGTTTCCAGAAAGAAACGATAATTAATCAACACTGTGATTATTTTGAAGAGGAAAATACTAAATTTATCAAATTGGAAGCTAATATTTCGAGAGATAATAATTGCGTTAACGCTGATCAAAAATACAAATCTAAAACAACGCAAAATGTAGAAACAGCCATTTTAACAACAAATGAAATCGGCTTTGCTTGTCTCAGTTGCATGTGTGCCCTTGATAATTGCGGTTTGATAAATAGCGTACCTAATAAACACGAGTCACATTTATTGTGCTTGGATTGCAAAGAAACGGAAAAACTTTGTTTAACGTTGACTGCTCCTCTGAACAAAAAACGCTCTAAATTACATAAAATTAAAAAAAGAAAATATAAATGTAACGAGTGTAATAGGACATTTAAGCAAAACTCTATTTTATTAAGTCACATTGATTCTGTACACAAAAAAATACGATTCAAGTGTAATGAATGTAACAAGGATTTTATAACAAAATATTATTTGGTGGATCATATCAACACGGTTCATCGGAAAATAAGAAAATTTAAATGCAGCGATTGCGAATATACCAGTGCATATAAAACATGTTTACAAAACCATATCGAAGTAATTCATCAGAAAATAAGAAAATTTAAATGCAGCGAATGCAAATACACATGTACAATCAAAACAAATTTGAAGAGACATGTCGATGCAATTCACAGGAAAATAAGAAAATTTAAATGCAGCGATTGCGAATATACCAGTGCATATAAAACATGTTTACAAAACCATATCGAAGTAATTCATTTTAAAATAAGAAAATTTAAATGCAGCGAATGCAATTACACATGTACAAACAAAACAAATTTGAAGAGACATGTCGATGCAATTCACAGGAAAATAAGAAAATTTAAATGCAAAGAGTGCGATTACACGAGTACATATAAAATACAGTTACAGAAACATATCGATGCAGTTCATCGAGATATTATTGATTTTAAATGCAGTTAGTGTGAGTACACGAGTAGACGTGAAGGACAGTTACAGAAGCATTTACAGGTGTATGCTGATGATCCTTTTAAGTGGTTGATATAGATCACTAATCAATCATTAATGAGCAAAAAATATTGTAAAAATGTTTCCTTATTACGAAAAGAACGAATTCAAAATTTTAACGAAATAATTTGAATGTTTGAGAAGGCGATTGAACGCATGGCGCGATTCGCGAAGCAAGCCCTTCGAAGAAAAACAAAGTTTTATTAATTATGTAATTATTATAGTATGATGGTTTTTTTTTTAGGGTACCGGTTTAGCTGTCGATATAGATTAACTCCCCAAAAAGACATCAGTGAATATAAATACATCCTGTAGATGCAATTTACCGTGAAATACTTAAATTCAAATGCAACGAACGGCTACAGGTAAAAAATATTTACAGTTCCTACGTAGTTTATCTAAAAAATGGAAAATTTCTATGCAGCAATTACAGATAAGTTCAACTCAATGTAATTTAAATCATAATGTAATTCATAAAACATACAAAATTACAATAACATGTAAAATAATAGTTTGAACACAGCGCTGCGCCGGCCCTGGCCTGCCCTAGATCAGGTCAGCGAGATTGTCATTCGCGCCTTTTTGTCGACGCATTCACATAAGTCAACTTTTATTGCTAAAAACATCTTTTATTGAATAGAATTTAAATTAAGTAAATCCGGTTAGTTTAATTTCCATCCAGATAATTAAATTAATTAGTATTTGGTGTTAATTTCAGTCAGTCACTAAATAATAAAGTAGGTATTGTAATGTAACAACACAATTGAAATAAAACGTGATAATAATATCACGTCGTTATATTATTTCGCTCTTGCTTTGAAATAAAACCACTTTCGTTATAAAATAATTTATTAAATTTTATGTCCGCGCCCGTAATATTAGCACGATTAAAAGCGCGCTGCCTTAATTAAAATTAAACATTAAATTATAGGCATTACGGAAATGTTACTTTTAGACATTAATTTTATTGATTTTAATATTAATTTTATTTAATTAATTTAATTTTTTTTTTTTGTTAAAGACGTCATTGTTTTTCGCATTTGGTATTTAGGCGCTCCTTGCTACATGGCGCCCCTTGCTATTTGGCGCCCTTAGCTACTTAGCGCCCTGCGCCATTTTAAGTTACCATTTTAAATAACATATCTACTCATTACATCAGAAAATGAAATGAAATTGAAAGCAGATAGTGCGATTACACAAATTTAATAAATACGAATTAAAAAAAAACGTATCGATTTGCAATTACAAGCGTGCAAACTAAACTCTATTATAGAACCGATTAGGTAACATTTACTAGATACTTCCTAGCTTATTTTCAATTAACTTTAGGTACGTACCTACTTAAATAATACCTAAAACAAGATCTTTTGTACAAAAAATAAATTATATGATTAGCATAATCAAGTTTTTTTTAAAGACAATTTTAATATTCAGATGTGATGCTCACCATTAGCTATATTTATATTTGGTTGAATTGAAATTGCAATTGAGTGTTCGTATATTTGAAATAATTGTGTTTTAATGCTATTATAATGTGCTGTTCAAAAACTATTTAAGTGAGGATTTAATAAAATTAATACAAATTCTAAAATCCTGGATTATTAATGTATTATAATAAAAAATATATAATAAAATATTTTTGCACTTCTCTTGCAATTACTTTGAAATATATTATAATATTTAAATATTAGGCAACTGATTTTTTTTTAAGTAGATAGTGTTTTTTAAGCGAACCCCAATTGTACGAACTTGTATCAAACTCTGCGCGAGCTGCCGCGCGGCTCAACCCGCCGTACCCAAAGCGAGAGTGCGTCTATTGAATCCCTCTTATTACTGCGGCGTGAGGGTTGCTCATATCAAAAATTGATTTAAACAAAAGTTGTAGGGAAATTAGAGGTCTACAATTAACATTTCGAACGAAATTGATCGTGTGATTATTAAGGGAGATATGGTTTTTTTATTTTGAACAACCACTTTATCCCACCCCTAAGACTAATGGTTGGCGCTATCAAAAAAGTTTACTTATGTATGTTTTCAGCCCTATTTTAGGGAATAATATCAAATTTAAATTAATTCGATATTTTATATACTAAGAAAGTTATAGCAAAATTTCACTTTTCCCCTGGTCTGATTTTGACCTTAACGAACTTGACCTAGATTTTGTGACCTTAAATTTTATGTATCAATTTGAAAGTGATTGGTGTGAAATGACGGCAATTATTGTGTCCACAAGAAAGAGATGAAATTTCTTTTCTAAAACATTAAAGATATTCTTCTTCATCCGGTATAAAAAAATCCAAAAGATCTGATAAAGGTTTTTTTTAAATTAAAAACATTAGCCGAAAACAAAAATAGCATAATAATGTAAATATACAAAAAAAAAGTTTAAAAGGTCTAAAGTTTAGATATTGCCGAAAAGATGAGCAATAAATAAATCCTTTCTGTGTTTTTTCACCCACGCTATCTGATGAGGGTTAATCAAGGGTGAGTTTTAATCCCTAGGGACCCCTGCGGTCGCTCTTTTAACCTAACATTGGATATGGTATTTTTTGATAGGATAGTGGTAACATTGTGTTTACATGTCCAATTATTTTTTTTTATAACAAAAAGAAAAGACCTGCGAGTAAGCGAGACGTCCGATACGCAAAGAGTGTACTCGACGCAAAGTGGCGTACTTGGCGTGGTGCGTTTTTCGCCCTCAGTTGCCGTCTCTATGTTTTCTGGCAGCATAACTCCACATTGGGGAATTAGTAACCCATCTACTCGTCTCCCGGACTACCCTCACTATTCGACTATTCGTGTGTGATAGAGCCACGTGCAATTAGATTTACAAAATTTCGGCCCCAAAGTAAGATCATTGTCTATCTCTTGGACGTAATTGAAGAGACGAATATAAATACAAAATATATATATTTATTTCACCAGAACGTTATTAAACGGCGCTTTTTACGGTGAAAAGATTATTTTGCTTAAAATTCAGGTATCTATGGAGATAATACGCTCAAAAGAGTCGAGTGCAACTTTAAAAGAAAAAGGTCAGCGGGGAAAGAGGTAATTTACCATATACCTCATTTTGTATGTCTGATTTATTTTTTGAAATAATTTATAAAGATTTTTTTAATTTTTCTTTATTTATAAAATAAACATACCGTTAAAAACTGTAACGTTAACGTTAAAAAAACAATTAGTGACAATAAAATCAGCTAATTCATAATGTTAAAGTTCGATAAAATTGATATGGGGAAACAACTAACTCCATTGTTGGGGATAAAACGTCTGAAGCGCGCCAACTCTAAAAATGAAGGTAGTTTAACCCCACTACTGTATTATTTGTTGTTTTGGACTTAAAGAAACATGTATCAACAATATAAGATCAAGGCAGAATTAATTAATATATTGGATATTACATATGAACCAATACCGTCAAAGCAAGGTAGTGCAGAGATAATTCCGCTAGCAGTGCACACGGATTAAATAAATTAGATTTGTTTAATAATAAATTAGTTGATTCAAACAATACTACACTGAAAAATAACGAAAATCACTGCGATCGTATTATTATAAAAGATGAGATTATTAGCCATATAAGTTTGGTCAAAACTGAAACGCAAAAATACAAGGACGCGAACAGACAGATGCGAAATTAAGTGATAACACTAAAGTAAAAATAATTTATCTCTCTTCTCACCACGGACGTAATAAAAATTTAATATCCTGCGAACGTTCCTCGTTAACTCAAAAAGGAAACTTCGAGACACACATTGATACAATTCAGAGAAATATTAAGAAGTTCACTTGCAACGAGTGTAATAAATCCTTTGTCGAAAGACTTGCCTTGAATACACACATTGATATCGCTCACAAAAACATCAAAAAGTTCATATGTAATGAGTGGCATAACAGGTACGCTCAAAGAAGTCACCTGAAGACTCATATTGACACTGTTCACAGAAGCATTAGAAGGTTTACATGCAACGAGTGTAGTAAATCGTTTACTCAAAGTGGTAACTTGAAAACACATGTTGATAATGTTCACAGAATTATTAAAAAGTTCGCGGTCAATGTAACAACTGTTATATTGAAAGGCGCAGATTGAATATACACATTGATACTATCCTCAGAAATATGAAAAAGTTCACGTGCAGCGAGTGTAACAAATCCTTTGTTAAAAGACGTGCGTTGAATACACACATTGATACTTACTGTTCACAGAAATATTAAAAAATTCACGTGTAGCGGGTGTAATAACTCGTATCATGAAAGACGAAGCTTAAATAGACACATTAATATTGTTCACAGAAATGTTAAAAAGTTCACTTGCAGGGAGTGTAACAGCTCGTATCCTGTAAGACGTGCGTTAAATATACATATTGATAATGTTCACAGAATAATTAAAAAGTTCACGTGCATAGATTGTAAGAAATCGTTTACTCGAAAAAGTAACATAAAGACACATATTGTTACGGTACACGGCAATTTTTAAAAGTTCACGTGTAAGGAGTGTAACAGTTCGTATGGGCATAGAAGTAGTTAAATATGCATATTAATAGTGTTCACAATCACCGCAGTCAACCACAAAATTGACTCAACCGAAATACAAAACGGATTGATTTCATTCTTTTTTTGTTTCATCAAATACTGTTATTATCACTTTTTTGTTACAAAGTGGGTGTATTTTAGCTGTACCCTCGTGATATAGTACTGAAGTGTGATTATTGCAAAAAAAGCACTTCATTTTCTTTTTAAAACGGGCTATACGGCTAAAATGCTGAAAGTCACTCGCGTTATCGACGAAAACCTTTTATTTGAAAATTACTTATTATTTATCACTTAGTTTTATTTTTTTTATATATATTGTTGAATAATTATTAATATTATTTAATGAATCGACTGGCGTTCTGTATATTTTGTGTGGTAAGAGGAGCGTGTAATTATTGCATGCAATTATTTAAATATTGTTTAGTAATTCGTAATTTAATAATCATACCTTTAATTTGTAATATTAATCTAATATTAAAATTGTAACAATAAGTTATTCTACCTAGACAAAAGAAACGACCTTACATAATTTGTAATATAGGCACTATTGTAATCTCAGGGCATCTTAAACAATTACTGCAAACTCGATATTATATAGGAGAAAATATATTTAGTTTACGGTAATTTAAAAACACGAAATTACAACTTTTACATTATATAAATGAGTTAGGTGAAAAGTGAACATGAAATACGAGCTTTTCTGAGGCAAATGTTGCCACTTGAGCATGAGAAATATCGCGACACATTTAAATATAGCCAAATAACCGTTCCCTCAACACGGCAAACTACTTTTTGCCTTGATTCCACATTATATTCAGCATTTTTTATCATATAAATATTGCAAATAAAACAAAGTATCTATTTTTTATTACGTAGATTTATTTTACATGACAAAAATCACAAACAACAATAAATACAAATTCTGTTTACTACCTTTGGCAGTTGCCAGTTACTGTTTCATGATCCAAATGTCATCATCAGAAGTCAAACATTGATAGGTATGTCACTTGAATGTAATTTAATTACTTTTGCACCGCCAGGGCAACGCATCCCATAGATTTGTAAACGCCATCTACCTCACAAAATACCATTCTGTGTGGAAGTTATTCAACAACGAAAAATAGTCATTTTGAAAAGCAACATAAGATGCAGAGTCTACAAAACTCAATACGTCAACATTTGAGAATAATACACGCCATTAATTAGGATAGTTTTATTTATATCACATTTCATTGTAAATACAAATTTTATGTTATAGTAATAAAATTGTATGTATTTCCTGTAACAAAATTGATTTGTAACAACAATTCTGACATTTTTTTTTTTTAATAAAAAAGAAAAAACATTATTTGTAAATGTGAAAATGTGATTTGTGATCACGGCACATTTTTAGAAGAGAATCGCGTTCTTCCTTATTTAGGTGCGATGAACTTGTGTTCTCTGAGTTATCATTTGAGTTAATTTGATTTATTTTATAGTCATCATTTTGAGTTAGGGGTTTTAATTATATACGCATAGTTTTTACAGAAAGAGTTTTTTCAGTTGTATTTATAATAAATGTGTAAGCTGTGCCATCTTGCTGAACATCTTTTAATACCATCATAAGCTATGGGTGAATCATCCTGTACCGCATGGAATACGTGTTCCCTATAACTAGATCTAGGTATAAGTAACATAGAGTTTCGACGGGATCCGGTAAATTATCGATTCCGCGAAGTTTGATTTTTTTGTCTTCAAAAATTGGTGTTTCAGCCTTTAATTTTGAGATATTTATAAGTGAAATATCTGCTCCGGAAACTAATTCGACTTTAAATGTTGATCTGAAGTTTACTTACTATAATTATTATTATTATCATACTTTTTATAAACATTTCGTTGTGAATTTGTTCCGTTTTGTGATGAGTTTGGCAAAGGAGTTTGGCATTCGAGTGATTGATAATATTTTTGAGTGGATCTATTATTATTCTGAGGATAAAATGATCTGGTTTTATTATTCTTTTCGCGCGATCGGCATTCCTGCCAGATATGTCCCGCACGTTTGCAATAGTTACAATATTTTGTTTGTAAGTGTCTTACAGACGATAAATTTTGCTTACAATTAATCGCTACATGTCCTGATTTATTAAATGAATAGCTTTTTTTGTTTTGCAAATGATACTTTGATATTTCTTCCTCTTCGTCAATGCCTTCTAACGATTCAGTCTTTGTGACTTTACAAGTACATTTAACTCCTTGTTTAGTCCTGTTATAAAAACATTTAACCCTTGATTATTGAGTAATAAAATGCATGCCTCTCGCTAATTTGTAATCTAAACATTTTGTTAATTTTATGAAACAATTTTCTGTTTTATTCGCGTAACATTGTAATTTTGCTTACAACTGCTATTGTCCAACAGTTCTTTTTTCCGAATATGCTTCTATAAGGTAGTCTTTTAATTCAGACCAATTATTAAAATGTCTATTTAAAATGAGTGATCTCGTACTGCCCGATATTTTAGATTATATAATAGTTATAAATATATTTTTATCATTTTCACTTAAAAGTTTTTCAGCGTTATCACAATTATCATTGAAAATATAAAGATCTGCCTTTGATCCATTAAAATTAGATAAAAAAATTTCTCTTAATGTAAAATTTATATCACTGAAAGGTCTAGTAGTAGTTATAATACAAAAAATGTAAGTTAAAACAGATGAAAATGTCTATTAGTAGATCTGAAGATTGGCTTTCCCTCTGTTGTTTGTAGATGTGCTAAGAAAGGCTGAATTAGTGAAGGTTGTTGGTGCAATGTTCTTTTCCAAATTCGTTTGTCGTGGTGTTGGATCCCCGTGGAGATACCAAGAAACTGTAAGTGGTTTTGAATTAGTTATAACCATTTTTTTTAGATCCGATCCGACTGCGCCACTGTAATGTGGTGCATTCGACGAAAACACCTTTTCATAGCTTTTATTAATTATAATAATTTTGTAGGTAGTACATAGGTATGCACTTTAATCAATATTATAATAATATAGCGTCGAACCGAGTCTTACCGAGAGAAGGATCCGACTTTTTATACTGATAACTGATGAGATGTACTGAGTCTGAATGGTGCGGTCAGCGGTCAGCTCGCCTGGGCACAAGAACTGGCTAGAAAGTCCAACTCTTGCAAGTTTATTTCACTTTCCATAGACTTTATTGATACAATGATACCGGTTGCTACATGATATGAAAGTATACAATATTAATATGTTAACGTTTAAACTTTGACTTATATCTAATTAATTATATACTATTTCTTAAGGAAATAACACTGTTAACCCAGGCGAAGGGCGTTAGTTATAAATAAAATTAATATGTGAATATAGGTAATAAAAATTACAGCTTTTAGGTAGGATATTTATTTTGTTAGAGATTATTATACTATTAAACTATAGTAATATTTTTGCTATTCGGATATTCACGATTAAAATTTACAATTATTTTTAATATTTAAAAATATATTAATCTGTCATGTCAACTATTTTTCTTTCCTATTTCTATATTTTGTAAAAAGAATAATCAGGTCGAAATGTCAAAATGAACTGAACTTTCTGAACTAGGTTAAGTTAGGTTCAATCTCCATTATTAATAATTATGGAAGGAAACGAAAACGAATCCGCTCTCAAATTAGAACAAAACGATGACCACGTTACCATAAAATATGAGCAATCAGTTGATTGCAATCCATCCTGCAGCCATTTTGACGGGACGCAAGAACCATCGTGCAAAAATAGTCTTGATCCAGATCGTTTTAGTGAATCACACATTGAATACAAAAGATTCTATGGTTTCAAGAAAGAAACGATAATTAATCAACAATGTGATTATTTTGAAGAGGAAAATACTAAATTTATCAAATTGGAAGCTAATATTTCGAGAGATAATAATTGTGTTAACGCTGATCAAAAATACAAATCTAAAACAACGCAAAATATAGAAACATCCATTTTAACAACAAATGAAATCGGCTTTGCTTGTCTCAGTTGCAAGTGTGCCCTTGATAATTGCGGTTTGATAAATACCGTACAAAATCAAAACGAGTCAAATTTATTATGCTCGGTTTGCAAAGATAAGGAAAAACTTTGTTTAACATTGACTGCTCCTCGGAACAAAAAGCGCTCTAAATTACATAAAATAAAAAAAAGGAAATATAAATGTAACGAGTGTAATAGGACATTTAACCAAAACTCTATTTTATTAGGTCACATTGATTCTGTACACAAAAGAATACGATTCAAGTGTAATGAATGTAACAAAGATTTTATAAACAAATATTATTTGGTGGACCATATTAATGTAGTTCATCGGAAAATTGGAAAATTGAAATGCAGCGAATGCAATTACACATGTTCAAACAAAACAAATTTGAAGATACATGTCGATGCAATTCACTGGAAAATAAGAAAATTTAAATGCAGCGATTGCGAACATACCAGTGCATATAAGACATGTTTACAAAACCATATCGAAGTAATTCATCTTAAAATAAGAAAATTTAAATGCAGCGAATGCAAATACACATGTTCAAACAAAACAAATTTGAAGATACATGTCGATGCAATTCACTGGAAAATAAGAAAATTTAAATGCAGCGATTGCGAACATACCAGTGCATATAAGACATGTTTACAAAACCATATTGAAGTAATTCATCTTAAAATAAGAAAATTTAAATGCAGCGAATGCAAATACACATGTCCAAACAAAACAAATTTGAAGATACATGTCGATGCAATTCACCGGAAAATAAGAAAATTTAAATGCAGCGAATGCAAATACACATGTCCAAACAAAACAAATTTGAAGATACATGTCGATGCAATTCACCGGAAAATAAGAAAATTTAAATGCAGCGAATGCAAATACACATGTCCAAACAAAACAAATTTGAAGATACATGTCGATGCAATTCACCGGAAAATAAGAAAATTTAAATGCAGCGAATGCAAATACACATGTACAAACAAAACAAAGTTGAAGATTCATGTCGACGCAATTCACTGGAAAATAAGAAAATTTAAATGCAGCGATTGCGAATATACCAGTGCATATAAGACATGTTTACAAAACCATATCGAAGTAATTCATCTTAAAATAAGAAAATTTAAATGCAGCGAATGCAAATACACATGTCCAAACAAAACAAATTTGAAGATACATGTCGATGCAATTCACCGGAAAATAAGAAAATTTAAATGCAGCGAATGCAAATACACATGTACAAACAAAACAAAGTTGAAGATTCATGTCGATGCAATTCACTGGAAAATAAGAAAATTTAAATGCAGCGATTGCGAATATACCAGTGCATATAAGACATGTTTACAAAACCATATCGAAGTAATTCATCTTAAAATAAGAAAATTTAAATGCAGCGAATGCAAATACACATGTCCAAACAAAACAAATTTGAAGATACATGTCGATGCAATTCACCGGAAAATAAGACATTTTAAATGCAGCGATTGCGAATATACCAGTGCATATAAGACATGTTTACAAAACCATATCGAAGTAATTCATCTTAAAATAAGAAAATTTAAATGCAACGAATGCAAATACACATTTTTAAACAAAACAAATTTGAAGATACATGTCGATGCAATTCACCGGAAAATAAAAAAAATTAAATGCAGCGAATGCAATTACACATGTTCGAACAAAACAAATTTGAAGACTCATGTCGATGCAATTCACCGGAAAATAAGAAAATTTAAATGCAACGAATGCAATTATACATGTACAAAGAAATCAAATTTGAAGAAACATGTCGATGCAATTCACCGGAAAATAAGAAAATTTAAATGCAATGAGTGCGATTACACGAGTACATATAAAATACAGTTACAGAAGCATATCGATGCAGTTCATCGAGAAATTATTGAATTTAAATGCAGTTAGTGTGAGTTCACGAGTAGAAGGACAGTTACAGAAGCATTTACAGGTGTATGCTGTTGTCCTTTTAAGTGGTTGATTTAGATCACTAATCAATCATTAATGAGCAAAGAATATTGTAAAAATGTTTCCTAATTACGAAAAGGACGATTCGAAACATTAAAGAAATAATTTGTATGTTTGAGAAGGCGATTGAACATCTTTTATTGAATTGAATTTAAATTAAGTAAATCCGGTTAGTTTAATTTCCATCCAGATAATTAAATTAATTAGTATTTAGTGTTTATTATAGTCAGTCACTAATTAATAAAGTAGGTATTGTAGTGTAACAACACAATTGAAATACAACGTGAAATTACGTTCGTTATATTATTTCGCTCTTAATTTCAATCGTTTTATACAAACTTTACATTTATTTCCTTCGCACCGGTAAATTTGAACAAAAAAGTCTGTTGCTTTGAAATAAACCCATTTTTGTTATAAAATAATTTATTAAATTTTATGTCCGCGCCCGTAATATTAGCACGATTAAATGCGCTTTGCCTTAATTAAAATTAAACATTTAATTATACACTTTTATTATCTTTATCGCCCCTGCAATATTTAAAGTTAACATAAAATAACAAACCCGATATCGATTTACAATTACAAGCGTGCAAACAAAACTCTATATAAAACCGATTAGGTAACATTTACTGTTAACTTTAGGTACGTACCTACTTAAATAGTACCTAAAAGAAGATCTTTTGTTCAAAAAAATAAATTATATGATTAGCATAATCAAGTTTTTTTTAAAGACACCTCAAAAAACAATTTTAATATGCAGATGTGATGCTCACCATTAGCTATATTTATATTTGGTTGAATTAAAATTGAAATTGAGTATTCGTATATTTGAAATAATTGTGTTTTAATGCTATTATAATGTGCTGTTCAAAAACTATTTAAGTGAGGATTTAATAAAATTAATACAAATTCTAAAATTCTGGATTATTAATGTATTATAATAAAAAATATATAATAATATATTTGTGCACTTCTCTTGCATTTACTTTGAAATATATTCATTTAAATATTAGGCAACTGCATTTTTATTAAGTAGATAGTGTTTTTTCAGCGAACCCCAATTGTACGAACTTGTATGAAACTCTGCGCGAGCTGCCGCGCGGCTCAACCCGCCGTACCCAAAGCGAGAGTGCGTATATTGAATCCCTCTTATTACTGCGGCGTGAGGGTTGCTCATATCAAAAATTGATTTAAACAAAAGTTGTAGGGAAATTAGAAGTCTACAATTAACATTTTAAACGATACTGATCCTGTGATTATTGAGGGAGATATGGTTTTTATATTTTGAAAAACCACTTTATAATACCCCCAAGAATAATGGTTGGCGCTATCAAAAAAGTTTGCTTTTGTATGTTTTCAGCCCTTTATTTAGGGAATAATATCAAATTTAAATTAATTCCATATTTTATATACTAAGAAAGTTATAGCAAAATTTTACTTTTTCGCTTTTTACGATGAAAAGATTATTTTGCTTAAAATTCAGGTATCTATGGACACTAGACCGCAATTCTTTAAATTGAGCATTTCATTTGAGCATTATTGAGATTCTTTTACCTCTATAATACGATGAGTTAACCTCTATAATCATTCCATATTACGTCGGGGGCGACCGTGAACACATACGCCATTAGCGTGTGTTGTTTGTTTTAATTTCCTGCAATACCTATCTAATTTAAAATTTAATATTAGCAACAGTTGAGAAAAAAAAACACAATTACAGTTTGTATTTCTATTTGTTGAATGATACAAATATTTTAATACAATTAATTCATTGACATTTTTAATTTGCTATTAATTCCAAATATTTACATTCATTTTCGTACAAATGGTAGAAAATTAACAGTTTTGAGATTATCTGTCATAAAGCTTATATAATTTTTTTCATGCATTAATTTTCGAGTAATTTGATAAATATGAAAGATAGGAAAAATGAGGTTTAGCATGGCTAAGAAATATTTAAAAACACGCCTATTTTGACATTTCTTTGTTATTTTTTATTGCCCTACTGACCAGGTATAATTAAAAATCGATACAAAATGAAAAAATAAATGAAAAATCGTCCCTCGTATTGTTTCAATAAATCATAAAAACTGGGCGGCTAAAAAATAAATGACCATTAAACTTAAAATAGTTTCAAAGTGAATTTAATGATTCAAAATTCAATTGTTCAATTGAGACTTATTTGGTATAATTGGAAATTGGGTTTTTGAAAGTTAAATGGTAAGATTGTACCGGAATATGTAAATTTATTGCATACTTAATGCCCAATCTTATTCCATTGACTAATGCTTCCTTTGTATTTAAGTTTCTAATTAGTAAAACTATGCAATTAACTTTCAATACTAACTTATGTGGTGGTAAACCACTAATAGTCAAAGAAAACATCGTAGCTAGGATATGTTTTCTGATCAACTGGTATTCCATTAAGTATATCAGTATTAATAAAAGTACAATCATCATTTTTGGGTGCTAAAATAACCGATTTTAATATATTATCTGAGGGTATGTTTTCGGAAATATTTCCATAGACCTCATTAATAATATTATTTTCATCTCGTATTAATTGCTGAAGTATTTCAATAATATTTCCACCAAACTGTGTGAATTGTGGGCCTTCATAATTACCATTTTTTTTCAATATTTTGCTCTCATATTTTGAGTAAACGTTACTTTTTGAAAATAATCAAATTTATGCCAACTTGTGACACACTTTTCAGTTATAGTTGCAAGTGATCCATGTGAGACAACTGCTAAGATTTCGTTTATACTCCAAATGATTACGTTTTTGATTTTCATCGCATAGATCCTGCAATAATCTATCTATGATTTTCAACACTTGCAGTGGGCGCATAGTAATCGCTACAGAATTTTCCTTCCGAATAGGTATAGGCAATTTAAACACATTGTGTAAAGTTCTACCTCCAAGTAATAGAGTTGAACGAAGATTAAGCGAATTTAATTTGTGAATGATTGCTGTTAATGCACCTGCATGAGCGGTTAAACAGAAAACATTTGATGCAGTATCATGATGCAAAACTTCACGAATCACACGATCAATTAGATTACGCTGATCAATATTCGCAGTCTCATAATGCTCACAAAACGAAAAGTTTTTCTCTATTGGATTTATAGAATTCGCTTCGTCTGTTCTCAGTAAATATGTGGGAACTGCTAAACCACGTTCTTGACATACAAAATATCTTCAATTAAAGCTCTATTAAAGGATACTTCTTCGTTGTAATCTCTCAAAAAATCTTCACTAAGATATACTTTAAATTCATTCCATAACGCCAATGCATTGGCATTATTAAATAATATTAGGTATCTTTTAAAACATATAGATACGGCAGCTGAGGGTGAAAAACGCACCACGTTAAGTACTCGCGTGTCTCGCATATGTCGGTGTTGGGTTTTCACAAGGACGATTTGTACGACATGTCGTATCTATACGTTTTAAAAGATCGTTAGTTTCAAAGTTAAATTTACTAAAAATACTTTAAACAATGACTTATGCGGTCCATCAGAAGATAAGTAATTGAAAGCAACCTTGTAAAATAAAATGTCTCGATAAACGATATTTATTAATATAAAAACATGCGATTTACGCCTTTATGTAGCAAATTACTATTTATTTATTTATGTTTTTTTTTTTATAACTGATACAAAAATAAAATTACAAAAAACAAACAAAACATAAAGGCATTGAGAGTTTCCTCCAAACTTAATAAAATAGAAAAAATACGTCCAGTAACGAAGTTGGGGATTAGGAATAAGGAGAGATTGGGGAATAATTTCCCAACCCCTTGTAGACAATTCCCCTTGTAGACAATTCCCCTTGTATACAATTCCCCTTGTAGACAATTCCCCTTGTAGACAATTCCTAGGTAGTTCACTTATTTTTAATTAATTTTAATATCAATTTACTGGTACTTAACGCCCTTGATAATATTAAAGGTACGTAACTAGTAACTAAAAAATAGAAATATGTCAATTATAATAATACTGAGGGTGGTTTTGGGTTCTAGGGGATGTGAAACGCGAAGATATGTCGACATTTTCCGGAAGTCCCATTGCAGTAGGTGACTTTCCTAAAGAAATCCACCTAAATCCGCAGAAAACTAAATCCTGGGATATTTCATATGGAAAAAATATGTAAAAATTAAGAAAACTTGTTTAGTTTGGTGTGTAGATAGAAAATGTTCATTTATAATCATATGATGATGGAATTAATGGATTAATGAAATTAATGATTGATATGAAATGTGGAATATATTATATTTATTAGGAATCGCCTTTTCTATAGATCGAGTCATGGAAGTATGGTAGCGCATTTTGACTTACGACATTTTATTTGATGTTGGACAATTGTATCATAATAATATTTTTAATCAAACGTGTATTTTGAAATGTATTTGTATTATTAGATGTATTTGTAGGTACTGGTAGTCGAATTCATTAAACTTTTAATTTTGAGCGTTATTGAGGTAATACCTCCATAATACGATAAGTTTACCTCTATAATCTTTGCATATATTTTTTTTAATTTTTTTCTATGGCTTCAGCTGCGAGCGTGTATGAATTCGTCATTTATTTTTTGATACAATTCATTGTCAGTTTTATTTTTTTAATGCGAAAATGAGACTCCTTAGTAATTTAAACATAAATAAGATTTTTTACTTTTTTCCCTGTTATACAAGATGATCCTCCCAGCAGAGTCTATGGTCAAATGTTAAACCCAGATATTTATACGAGGAAACTTTTTCTATGTGCGGGCAATGTTGAAAACAGGAATGTAGTTTTATTCGAAATTTACTTAAATATGATTCCATACTTTTGTTGTTGTATAAGTTAAACGTAATGTATTTAGTTTTATTAATGTTAAGAGATAATAAATTACTATCGAAACAATGTTTTATTAAATTAAGACCCTCCTCAGCATTCTTATAAAGAGTTACCCAATCCTGCCCTGAAATATAAGGACAGTGTCATCTGCAAAAAATATAGCTTGGCCATTTATTCATATATGATTGAAATCGCAGGGTCATTTTAATGGAGGTTTAGGATATGATGGACCGATACTTCGGTCTATCAAAGGTAGTATCAAAGGTGCTAATAAAATGATCTTTTTTCAGCACGCTGGAAGGCGGAGGTAGATTTCACGGGATCAAAGTAGGGAATAGGCGAACACTAATTATCAAACATTGCGCGAGATGCCGCGCCTTACTTATGGCTTTCCTAAAGAAATCCACCTAAAACCGTAGAAAACTAAATCCTGGGATATTTTATACAGAAAAAAATATGTTAAAATTAATAAAACTTGTTTAGTTTGGTGTGTAGATAGAAAATGTCCATTTATAATCACATAATAATAGAAATTAATGGCCCTATAATTCATATGAAATGTGGAATATATTCTATTTATTAAGAATCGCCTCTTCTATAGATCGAGTCATGGAAGTATGGTAGCGCATTTTGACTTACGCCATTTTGTTTGATGTTGCAATTGTATAATAATAATATTTTTAATCAAACGTGTATTTTTGAAATGTATTTGTAATGTGTAACGATTTGGATTACTTTGTATTATTAGATTTATTTGTAGGTACTGGTAGTCGAATTCATTAAACTTTTAATTTTGAGCATTGTTGAGGTAATACCTCTATAAAACGATGAGTTTACCTCTATAATCATTGCATATATATTTTTTAATTTTGTTCTATGGCGACAGCTGCGAGCGTGTATAAATACGTCATTTATTTTTTGATACAATTCATTGTCAGTTTTATTTTTTTATTGCAAAAATGGGACTAGACATACATAAACGTATAAGATGGCATTAATCATTATTTTTGATTGACATTAACAGATTATATGAACGTTTTATTTTATTTAATTTAATGTATTTGTAACACACATTATAGATAAATATAGCTTTTTGCAAAACTTCAAGAAATGACTGCACAGTCGGCGGGTATGCAGGACACCCGACTTCGCCCGGCACGAACAGAAGGTCGAGGTCGTGTGGACCTGGCTGAAGGAACGCTATCCCTAGATCAGTACTGGACTCGACATTTTTATCGCACGACCTATCTGATTAGATCTGGTAGAGTTGATTGCTTGCGGCAATAAACTCGCCCGTTTGTAACTTATGCGAGTTAAATATTGTGTTTCTTTTATATTAATAAATATTGTAGAAAAAATAATGTTTATTTTTTAGTAATCACACAAATAATTAGGTAAACATTGCACCTACTTCCTCGCCATTAACTAGTGTGGTTAATTTTTTTTAATATTTCTATCGATTCCTAACTTTATAAAGTCGATAACGTTGTCCTTGGAATCGCCGTTGGTACCGAAGGTCCGGACCGCGTGGCGCCGCATCATCACCTACCGAAATAAGCCATTATATTTCCATTCTGGTAGAATAACTTAAATTTAAACGGCTTTAATAAAATCTGGCATTATTGTTAATATTATCTCGATGAACAAAAATCAGCTTTTCAATATTTTAAGAGGACCCAACCTGCTCATTTCTCCATACAAGCTCTGTAGTGTGAATCTAAGTGTTTGAACGTGTATTCTTGCCTTGCTGTTGACCGCTGAGGAAGTCCGTCGGTTGGAGCCATTCCTGGATGTGGGATCAGGTCATGCTCCCCATAAAAATGCATTGCCATCGGAACTTAATCAACAAGTCAAATTCCAACACCGTAGGACAAGAGGAAGTGGTTCTAATTCGGCTTGCAAGATTCGACCTAAACCGTCAAACATTGCAAGTTTAATAAAAGCTTATAAAAGTACTGAATATCGTTTTATCTCATAATTATCTGAGCTTATATAAAATTAAAAAGGTAAAGTTAAGAACCCCGATATTTTTCCTTAAAACAATGTCGATTGAACGTATTTTTGCGATTTAAGTCAGATAAAATGCATGCGAATGGCATATTTATAATGTTTTTATTTATTTATAGAAAAATATTAATAAGTTTAGTAGAACTATACTATTTTCTAAGATTACAGATTCGTTTGTATATATTAATAATATTATTGTATCAGAGAGCGCTAGGTATCGCTGTAAAATTTTATTCGCTGCTTTCTTAACTAGACTAAATGTCTGTCCTAAAGAAGGCAGTTCAATTTGTTCCTATTTTTTGACTAGTTGCCAACTAACAATAAGCGAAATATTCATCTAAAATGGCTTTTTTGAATTGTTCGAAGAACTAATCTTTGCGCTATTTCTATAGGCTTACGGTGTGTTTTTTACAATTACCCCAACCAATGATTCCATAACAAAGTATCGACTGACATAACGCAAAGTATACTAATCTTATTACAGTGGAGCCTAAAATATTGTGTAGGTATTTGAATATGCAAATGAGTTTCCTAATTCTTTTTGCAAACTCCAAATGTTGGTATATATGTCGTCAAAGCCGTGATATTACTAGTAAAATTATAATTGCACGGTTTATTGTCAATCGGCTTAATTTCTTACAATTTATTGCCTTAATTTCACGGGGTCACTTTAGTGCCTAACTGCCAACCCGGGGCGAAGCCCTTGTTTGGCGTAGTTATTAATAAAATTAATATGTGAATATAGGTTATAAAAATTACAGCTTTTAGGTGGGAAAATTGCTTTGTTAGAGTTTATTATACTATTGAAAAATAGAAATATATTTGCTCTTCGGATATTCACGATTAAAATTTACAATTATTATTAATATTTAAAAATATATTAATCTGTCATGTCAACTATTTTTCTTTCCTATTTCTATATTTTGTAAAATGAATAATCAGGTAGAAATGTCAAAATGAACTGATCTTTCTGAACTAGGTTAAGTGAGGTTCAATCTGCATAAATAATAATTATGGAAGGAAACGAAAATAAATCTGCTCTCAGAATAGAACAAAACGATGACCACGTTACCATAAAATATGAGCAATCAGTTGATTGCAATCCATCCAGCAGCCATTTTGACGGGACGCAAGAACCATCGTGCGAAAATAGTCTTGATCCAGATCGTTTTAGTGAATCACACATTGAATACAAAAGATTCTATGGTTTCCAGAAAGAAACGATAATTAATCAACACTGTGATTATTTTGAAGAGGAAAATACTAAATTTATCAAATTGGAAGCTAATATTTCGAGAGATAATAATTGTGTTAACGCTGATCAAAAATACAAATCTAAAACAACGCAAAATGTAGAAACAGCCATTTTAACAACAAATGAAATCGGCTTTGCTTGTCTCAGTTGCAAGTGTGCCCTTGATAATTGCGGTTTGATAAATACCGTACCTAATAAACACGCGTCAAATTTATTATGCTTGGATTGCAAAGAAAAGGAAAAACTTTGTTTAACATTGACTGCTCCTCGGAACAAAAAGCGCTCTAAATTATTCAAAATAAAAAAAAGAAAATATAAATGTAACGAGTGTAATAGGACATTTAAGCAAAACTCTATTTTATTAGGTCACATTGATTCTGTACACAAAAGAATACGATTCAAGTGTAATGAATGTAACAAGGATTTTATAACAAAATATTATTTGGTGGATCATATTAATGCAGTTCATCGGAAAATAAGAAAATTTAAATGCAGCGATTGCGAATATACCAGTGCATATAAAACATGTTTACAAAACCATATCGAAGTAATTCATCAGAAAATAAGAAAATTTAAATGCAGCGAATGCAATTACACATCTACAAACAAAACAAATTTGAAGATTCATGTCGATGCAATTCACCGGAAAATAAGAAATTTTAAATGCAGCGATTGCGAATATACCAGTGCATATAAAACATGTTTACAAAACCATATCGAAGTAATTCATCAGAAAATAAGAAAATTTAAATGCAGCGAATGCAATTACACATCTACAATCAAAACAAATTTGAAGATTCATGTCGATGCAATTCACCGGAAAATAAGAAATTTTAAATGCAGCGATTGCGAATATACCAGTGCATATAACACATGTTTACAAAACCATATCGAAGTAATTCATCAGAATAATGGAAAATTTAAATGCAGCGAATGCAATTACACATTTACATACAAAACAAATTTGAAGAGACATGTCGATGCAATTCACAGGAAAATAAGAAAATTTAAATGCAGCGATTGCGAATATATCAGTGCATATAAAACAGATTTAAAACACCATATCGAAGTAATTCATTTAAAAATAAGAAATTTTAAATGCAGCGATTGCGAATATACCAGTGCATATAACACATGTTTACAAAACCATATCGAAGTAATTCATCAGAATAATGGAAAATTTAAATGCAGCGAATGCAATTACACATTTACATACAAAACAAATTTGAAGAGACATGTCGATGCAATTCACAGGAAAATAAGAAAATTTAAATGCAGCGAATGCGAATATATCAGTGCATATAAAACAGATTTAAAACACCATATCGAAGGAATTCATTTAAAAACAAGAAAATTTAAATGCAGCGAATGCAATTACATATCTACAAACAAAACAAATTTGAAGAATCATGTCGATGCAATTCACCGGAAAATAAGAAAATTTAAATGCAAAGAGTGCGATTACACGAGTTCATATAAAATACAGTTACAGAAACATATCGATGCAGTTCATCGAGAAATTATTGATTTTAAATGCAGTTAGTGTGAGTACACGAGTAGACGTGAAGGACAGTTACAGAAGCATTTACAGGTGTAAGCTGATGTCCTTTTAAGTGGTTGATATAGATCACTAATCAATCATTAATGAGCAAAAAATATTGTAAAAATGTTTCCTTATTACGAAAAGAACGAATTCAAAATTTTAACGAAATAATTTGAATGTTTGAGAAGGCGATTGAACGCATGGCGCGGTTCGCGAAGCAAGCCCTTCGAAGGAAAAACAAAGTTTTTTTAATTATGTAATTATTTTAGTATGATGGTTTTTTTTTTAGGGTACCGGTTTAGCTGTCGATATAGATTAACTCCCCAAAAAGACATCAGTGAATATAAATACATCCTGTAGATGCAATTTACCGTGAAATAATTAAATTCAAATGCAACGAACGGCTACAGGTAAAAAATATTTACAGTTTAGACTTAGTTTATCAAAAAAATGGTAAATTTATATGCAGCAATTACAGTTAAGTTCAACTCAATGTAATTTAAATCATAATGTAATTCATAAAACATACAAAATTACAATTACATGTAAAATAATAGTTTAAACACACCCGGCCCGGCACTGCGCCGGCCCTGGCCTGCCCTAGATCAGGTTAGAGCGAGATTGTCATTCGCGCCTTTTGGTCGACGCGTTCGCAGAAGTCAACTTTTATTGCTAAAAACATCTTTTATTGAATTGAATTTAAATTAAGTATATCCTGGTAATTTAATTTCCATCCAGATAATCAAATTAATTAGTATTTGGTGTTAATTTCAGTCAGTCACTAAATAATAAAGTAGGTATTGTAATGTAACAACACAATTGAAATAAAACGTGATAATAATATCACGTCGTTATATTATTTCGCTCTTGCTTTGAAATAAAACCACTTTCGTTATAAAATAATTTATTAAATTTTATGTCCGCGCCCGTAATATTAGCACGATTAAACGCGCTTTGCCTTAATTAAAATTAATCATTTATTTATACACTTTTATTATCTTTCCGTCCCTGTGCCATTTTAGCTTACCATTTTAAATAACATATCTACTCATTACATCAGAAAATAAAATGAAATTGAAAGCAGGCAGTGCGATTACACAAATTCAATAAATACGAATTTAAAAAAAAACGTATCGATTTGCAATTACAAGCGTGCAAACTAAACTCTATATAGAACCGATTAGGTAACATTTACTAGACAATTCCTAGCTTATTTTTAATTAACTTTGGGTACGTACCTACTTAAATAGTACCTAAAAGAAGATCTTTTGTACAAAAAATAAATTATATGATTAGCATAATCAGTTATTTTTAACATTTAAAGACACCTCAAAAAGCAATTTAAATAGGTAGCGTGCTAGTTAAACAACATTTTAATATGCAGATGTGATGCTCACCATTAGCTATATTTATATTTGGTTGAATTGAAATTGAGTGTTCGTATATTTGAAATAATTGTGTTTTAATGTTATTATAATGTGCTGTTCAAAAACTATTTAAGTGAGGATTTAATAAAATTAATACAAATTCTAAAATTCTGGATTATTAATGTATTATAATAAAAAATATATAATATTTGTGCACTTCTCTTGCATTTACTTTGAAATATATTCATTTAAATATTAGGCAACTGCATTTTTTTTAAGTAGATAGTTTTTTTTAAGCGAACTCCAATTGTACGAACTTGTATCAAACTGCGCGAGCTGCCGCGCGGCTCAACCCGCCGTACCCAAAGCGAGAGTGCGTCTATTGAATCCCTCTTATTACTGTGGCGTGAGGGTTGCTCATATCAAAAATTGTTTCAAACAAAAGAGTAAACAACCTAAAATTTATTGGGATAACATAATAATCATTGCTATAGTTTGTTTCCGAACTAGAAGCAGTCGCGAGGAAATAATGTTTTGTGTAAAAACTAAGAATTCAATTTAATTAGTAAATGTTTAATTTTACTATAGTGATCGCGATAAATCTTGTCTGTAACTATTTTATGTTGATCGAGTTGTTATAGAGAGTTTTTAGTCGATCGTAGGCTGAATTCTTGAAAGAGTTGTATCGATGGATAGCGGAAAGGTTTTATATGCAGATAATTCAGAAGAACCGAATGATCTGATTTATTAGTAAGAATCTTATAACTAAATTTAGGCGCCATATTTCTTAGGCCTTGTGCTTGATATAGTTATGTTTAATATTTTAAGACCTAGGAGTCAATTTAATCCAGCAGTCTGCATGGCACACCAATAGACCTGGAATGCCCTCTTTTTCGATATCTGGTTTACTTCCATCCGGCATTGAGATGTGATAGTTCTGCATAAGAGCCGTGAATATAAGGAATATAGTATTCCTGGCATAAGTTTCTCCAGCACATAATCGACGCCCTAGTATATTCAAATATAATTTTATTTATAATTCTGGCATAAAGAATGGTGATATCGGGCTAGCTTGGATGTTTTGCACTTGGTCTATTTCAAAACTAATAAAATCTTAAGAAAAAACTAGATATCCAAAAATTATTAATCTAAGGACTCATTCTCGTTAAAATTTTAAGCAATAACAAGTCCAGGCATTGAGGCTATGCTATTAAACATTGAACCGTATTATATAACCAACCTATCAACCCAAAAATATTTCAAGACCTAGTTCCTAAATAAATAATTGCATACTTTAAAATAATTTCATAATTTCCAGAACATTTTTTTCTTACACATATTCAGTTTAAAACATTTTACATAAATTTTATTTACAATAAGTTAAAACAATTAATTAAGCAGTACTCTCACTAACCAGCTCCAAATGGTAAGAAGTCCTTCTTTACCGACAGCTTCCCGTCACTATCCAGGAACCTTTCTGGTCTGTAATTTTCGGGATCCCCCAAACCTTTTTATCCACGTTCATGTGTAGTAAATTGGGCACAATGGCTGTATTCTAAAAAGTGATTATTAGCTTATAAAATATAATATTATTACTATAATAGAAACCGTTGGAAAAGCGATTTGTAGATTTCATTGGAAAATATATCCCCCTCCCTTCGCATAAAGGCCCCACACCTCACACGCAGTTAAACGCCAACCCAACCCAAAGGGATAGAATAAATGAAGGTATTAATGCATCGTCCTCATTAGCCGCCTACGTTAAGACTAGTATGGGTTGCATCAATCCAATATCGATGCCTCAATCAACATACTTGCATCAGTTTGCTGTTACAGTGACGAAAGATGCATTTTGCACAAGAGATTCTTAATCTGATAATTCACTCCGTGACGATTGCGGCTTTATTTTGCGTGCGAAAGGAAATTTCCCAGGGGTTAGGTATCACATAAAAAACTTCATATGATAGTATGATTTCTATCGATGATAGTATGATTAATTGTATATCATAATATGTTAGCTGTACAACCCCGAAATCAGAATTTAAATTCTTATAGGTAAATATATTATTTTTAAAAACTAACTTACAGTAACTTAGTTTTATATTTTAGTTATAGTTTATTTTTAAGATTAGCTGTGTTATAATGCATAGAACTGTAAATATCATTTTACGACATAATACCATATCTTTTATTTATTAGGCTATATTTTAACGTTCAAATCCCCCATCCCGTTATTTCCCCACATTTCAGTTCTTTGTATTATCATTATGGTATTATGATACCATAATGATCACTTCAATGATCATGATGATAAAAGTTTATCGTATGCGATAAAGTTTTTTTTTTCAATAATAAGGATAGTTTCAAATTATTCAAACCTTCGGAATAACATATCCCGTGAAATTGGTATCTTGGACGGACAGATGAGGTTAGGCAAAGTGCACTGGGGTCCATCTGCGCATGTATTCTCTGAAGCAAGCCTCGTTGGAACCCTGGCTAAAATGAAATAAGTACATAAATGCTGCATATATTTTATCAAAGAATGATATTTATATTTATAGACATTTTTATGGGAGTCCTGTTGCCCAGCAATGGGCCGATACAGCCTGAACACAAAAAGGTTTGTAATATCCGTTCTTTATTAGACTAGTTCCTACAATGTTCACGGAACCCTCTATCAGTAAAATCTTTTAGTGATATAAGTAAGTAGTCCTATTTTTTGTTAAGGAAAAAAAAACGATTGTGTAATTACTTGATGCGATCGATAATCTTCCTCGTCCAACTACGCGGTCAATTTCCTCCTGGGCTGTCGCCTGTATTTCTGGCTCTGCGATCTTACTTGGTTTGATTAAACCAAGTAATACCATACCAAGTAATACCATACCAAGTAATACCAAGTCCACCAAAATAAGACTTAGCTGTCTTTTTGTAAAAAAAAAACTATTTGATGAAGCTATTTTTGTTCTAGTCTTTACATTTCAAGTTAAAATAAATTGTTTCCTGTATTAGATCTTGAACATGTTCTTATAATGTTATTACAGTTCCGCCTACTGTAATTGTACCTATTGAAAATGTGATATTACATTATCTGAATGGTTTATTGACGTGTAAACATTTATACTCTGGCCCCCGGGGTGGGTTAGGTTAGGTACTTCTGTTTGCTATTAACTGACGCTGTCTGTAAGTGACGCTTTGACGTCAGAGTAAGTAAATATCGGACAAAATGCGTCAAATCGATTTAGCCCGACACATCAGAAGATAGCATTAGCATTGTCGGATTAGCAGATGACATTTCGTATTTAAAATCGAGTTTTTTTATATATGAACGGAATACGCGACTAACCAGCCACTGTGTATTATTGTGTATCCCAATATGTGTACATTGGGATTTCTCACTACTCTGGCATAAGCGTAAAATCGAAACGAACTTACCTCAATAGGTACCATTCTATTCAAAACCTTACTCTTTCCTATACCTTTTTGTATAGAAACTATAAATACAAAATATTATTTGTGACCGTCGATAATTTTACCCTATTAGTTAGGGTGCGGTGCGACACATCTTAAGTGCTGCAGGCTCGAGTAATCTTTGTTAATAATATCATAGGTGTTAATATTAATATATTTATAATTTTCGAATAACTGTATCAAATATATAAACATTACTGTAAGTATTTTAAAATCGTAAAAAAGTAGGTTCAATATAAAAAGAAGAGTAGGTTTTGAGTCCCTGAGAAGGGACTTTCTCCATTCTTTTCTAGCTCTTTACTAGCTAGCATCCTCTTTACACATAAGTCAAGAAAGTTGAGTTCATGATCATCTTCGGTAATTTCAAACTCTAAAATTTGAAATGGACTGACTGTGTATGAAATGTTTTTTTTAAAAAAAAACACTGAATGCTGTGTACGGATCTTACGCTTACATTTAAAAACATTTTGGTGATCAGAAATTAATTTGGTGTTCATCAGCCTGAGGTGCAAGTCAGTAGGTAATGTTCAAGATCCCTATAGGACCAGTGCGGATGTGACACTTGACAGGAAGATCATATGGAACTCACACATATGTAAGATCACAACAAAAGGCAACCAAAGCAATCTGGTCATATTGCCGCTTTGCAGGAATACAACCCAAAATGACAAAAATGAGCTATGCACGGTTGTAATAAGACTATCACATTTGCAGATGCTGTCTGTTGGTCTAAAACCTTAGAACATACTTGCAGAAAAAAACTTGAGAGTTTAAAGATTGGCCTGCAGAATAGTATCCGGAGCCATGTGCTCAACCCTGATCGCGGCATTTGGAGCTATACTAAACCTTAACGCCCCTCCACATTAAAGTGGAAAAAGAGGCGATGGCGGGCATGATGCGAGCAAGCACATTGAATGGTTCAAAGAATTGGCTCTCGAGTACAACTGGAAGACATAAAGACCAAACTATGCTTAACTCAGTAGGTAAAGGAGATGATAACAGATAACCTATGACAATACAACCTGACAATGACAATAACCTAGTCTGATAACCTAATACAACTCCGTCAGAACTACACAACGGTAATACCTGTTAGAGCCAAGTGGGACAATGAAGGATGTAACTACGACGAACCAATTAAGGATTACAACCAGAACCTTCACAAGCTAATCAAACACCTGCACTTAATTAGTGACAAGTGCAGGTTCTGCCTGGAGAGCCTAGAAACCCTTTCCCGGTGAATGTGGACCTCTAATTCACAAAACATACCAGCTTCTAGGCAACCTTTCTAACCCATCCTTCCCATCCACCCATCTTTTCTAACCTTTCAAACCATCTGTCTGTACTCTCTGGGAAGTAAATAAGTCTATTTATAAAAAAACCATTTTTATTAACATTTTGTTATACGTGCAAGGTATTCGAAGCCGCTGAGATAGGGCGAGATATGTCGCACCCAAGGCATAAATGCCAAGAATCCGCCCAAATCATCAAAGGATTGCTGGAGGTATATCCTTGGATGACTTGCGAATGAAGTCGTCGCTCTCGCGCGTGAAGGTCTTGTTCGTGATGACGTTGAGCAGCGGATAAACCATAGGGATGATATGCACGTCAGCGAGCTTCACCAATCCACCTTTCTTCACAAACTCCTGTTTGACAACAATCTTCAATGAAATAATTACCAGTAAGATTTGGTAGTCTGAGTTTTTCCGCTCGTAAATATTTCCTGGGAACTAAGACAGAACTTGCCTATTTTACTTTTTTATAATGGTTTTCTTAAATTGGTTTAAGATTTTACACTAGAAATTCTTATACGAATCAATCTGAACCTATAATGCTGAACCATAAAAATAAAGGAGATGTGGTTTTAGCGTAATTTAGTACCTGCTACTTCTGAATTTTGTATATCACATTATCATATTAAGTCTAGGGAATCTCCAGGAATTTATTTTAGGGCAATATTATGATTTTACTCATTTGGCCATAAAGTTATGGTGTAACGGCACCTTAAATACGGGGATCAACCGAGAAATCTACCCACCGTTGAGAACGCAGGCCGTAATTCGTTCGGAAGGGATGGAAGTGTTTATACTGATCTATTCCTGTTTTTTATGACATTTACCAGTAAAAAATAGATTGACTTGTTGCTTTTTTTTTATTATTTGACAGTTTATATATTTTTCATTTCACTAAAGTTTAGATCACTACATTAATTTTTAATTTTGTATTTCTATCTTTTAATTAATAAAATTTAGAAAAATCAAAAGATAACTTAAAGAAAGTGTAACATGTACGACGAAGGTGAAATCAAACTTCTAAACAAAAATGTATAACTTTTTACAGAGATAGAGGAGACAGATACCCCCCTTTTAAAGGTTTTAGTTTTTATTTTTTTTTGTGATATAGCTTCACGTTACGACGGCTGGTCACTTAGCACTGGGACACATTCTATAAGGGGTATAGATTGCGTGATCAACATTGAGATATTATTATGCTTATTTTATCGTAGATTTAGTGGCATAAATGAAAGCACTCATTTGTTCAAAAAAGGTTTCGCTATAATAATTAAGATTGTGGAAAAAACGAAAAAAACGTTTGTGGTGAGGAATCTAACTACTAAGCCATAGTTTTATTTTAGTCTACTTTTGAATGTGATGACAGGCATTCAAGAAGGCATTCAGGGTGACTGTATTGAAATAAGAAATGTCTGCCATGGTATTTTACTTCCATCATTTTTAACAGATCTAGCAATGCTAGCTAGTCAAGTGTCAAAACTAATATGTCGAATATTATTGTTGCGTATCACCTCGTCTCCCGGAGCCTGGGGTCCTTCTTCGCATATTTCGAGCATGTGCTTGATCTCTTGGATCATGAGCATGGACTCCAAATTGGGACTTTTCCGTCCCGCAGAGAGAACCTCTTCTGAACCGGCCATTCGGGACCGCCATTAAAGAAAATGCCTATATACACTATATATACTATACTATTTTAATAATACTACAGGTGAGTTTTTCTTCGACGAGTTTTCATATAGCTACAAAAAAATCTATATAAAAATATAAATACTCTAATGAAGGTGTGGTGCGCGTATTGTTGTGTTCCAGATCTATCCAATTGACCTACATTACAATATTTGCGCTCGGGAAACTACCCGTCGTCAATAAGTTTGTGGGTACGGTTACGGTCTAGATTTTGTTAGGTGATCATACTTTAAAGTTAAAAAAAAGACCAGTTTTTTTTTACCCCATAAAAGAAGATTAGGCTCAAATTAAGTTCACCGCATAAATAAATCACTTTATTATATGGTACCTTCTAGGTTTACTGGGAGGACTAAGAAGGTATATCTATATATCTATAATCCTATCGATATAAATAAACTTACTATATTCAAATAAAGATTTTGTGTCGAATTAGTAGATTTGCATTGATTTTTATTTGCGTTTTTTTCTATCAACCTCCTCACATATCTAAAGATGACAGTGGGCCATTTTGATACAACTATTCGTATATCATAATTATGCTTTTGCATAATCTAATTATGCGTCTATGCATATATTATCTATGCATTATGGTCGTTTGTGGATAGATACGTGAATGAAAAATTGGCGTTTGTTGGCAAAAAAAAATAGCTGGTAAAATAGTTTGAGGGGGGCTAACTTCACGTTTGAAAATCAATTAAAAATATATTTATAAGGGGAAAATGAAAACTAGATATTGTCTATATTATGATTAAAATCGCAGGGTCATTTTAATTAACGCAAAGTATACTATTCTTTTACAGTGCGGCCTAAAATATTGTGTAGGTATTTGAATATGCAAATGAGTTTCCTAATTCTTTTTGTCAACTCCAAATGCCGTCAAAGCCGTGATATTACTGGTGAAATTATAATTACACGGTTTATTGTCAATCGGCTTAATTTCTCACAATTTATTGCCTTAATTTCACAGGGTCACATTAGTGCCTAACTGCCAACCCGGGGCGAAGTCCGTGGTTGGCGCCAGTTATAAATAAAATTAAAATGTGAATATAGGTTATAAAAATTACAGCTTTTAGGTGGGAAATTTACTTTGTTAGAGTTTAATATACTATTAAAAAATAGGAATATTTTTGCTATTCGGATATTCGCGATTAAAATTTACAATTATTTTTAATATTTAAAAATATATTAATCTGTCATGTCAACTATTTTTCTTTCCTATTTCTATTTTTTGTAAAAAGAATAATCAGGTCGAAATGTCAAAATGAACTGAACTTTCTGAACTAGGTTAAGTGAAGTTCAATCTGCATAAATAATAATAATGGAAGGAAACGAAAATAAATCAGCTCTCAAATTAGAACCAAACGATGACCACGTTACCATAAAATATGAGCAATCAGTTGATTGCAATCCATCCAGCAGCCATTTTGACGGGACGCAAGAACCATCGTGCGAAAATAGTCTTGATCCAGATCGTTTTAGTGAATCACACATTGAATACAAAAGATTCTATGGTTTCCAGAAAGAAACGATAATTAATCAACAATGTGATTATTTTGAAGAGGAAAATACTAAATTTATCAAATTGGAGGCTAATATTTCGAGAGATAATAATTGTGTTAACGCTGATCAAAAATACAAATCTAAAACAACGCAAAATGTAGAAACATTCATTTTAACAACAAATGAAATCGGCTTTGCTTGTCTCAGTTGCAAGTGTGCCCTTGATAATTGCGGTTTGATAAATAGCGTTCATAATCAACGCGAGTCATATTTATTATGCTCGGTTTGCAAAGAAAAGGGAAAACTTTGTTTAACATTGACTGCTCCTCGGAACAAAAAACGCTCTAAATTACATAAAATTAAAAAAAGGAAATATAATTGTAACGAGTGTAATAGGACATTTAAGCAAAACTCTATTTTATTAAGTCACATTGATTCTGTACACAAAAGAATACGATTCAAGTGTATTGAATGTAACAAGGATTTTATAAGCAAATATTATTTGGTGGATCATATTAATGCAGTTCATCGGAAAATAAGAAAATTTAAATGCAGCGAATGCGAATATACCAGTGCATATAAAACATTTTTACAAAACCATATCGATGCAATTCACCGGAAAATAAGAAAATTTAAATGCAGCGATTGCGAATATACTAGTGCATATAAAACACAATTAAAACACCATATCGAAGTAATTCATCAGAAAATAAGAAAATTTCATTGCAGCGAATGCGGTTATACCGGTGCATATAAAACAGATTTAAAACGCCATATCGAAGTAATTCATCAGAAAATAAGAAAATTTAAATGCAGCGACTGCAATTACACATGTGCAAACAAAACAACTTTGAAGAATCATGTCGATGTAATTCATCGGAAAATAAGAAAATTTAAATGCAGCGATTGCGAATATACCTATGCATATAAAACAGATTTAAAACGCCATATCGAAGTAATTCATCAGAAAATAAGAAAATTTAAATGCAGCGACTGCGAATATACCTATGCATATAAAACAGATTTAAAACGCCATATCGAAGTAATTCACCGGAAAATAAGAAAATTTAAATGCAGCGATTGCGAATATACCTATGCATATAAAACAGATTTAAAACGCCATATCGAAGTAATTCATCAGAAAATAAGAAAATTTAAATGCAGCGATTGCGAATATACCTATGCATATAAAACAGATTTAAAACGCCATATCGAAGTAATTCACCGGAAAATAAGAAAATTTAAATGCAGCGACTGCAATTACACATGTGCAAACAAAAGAACTTTGAAGAATCATGTCGATGTAATTCATCGGAAAATAAGAAAATTTAAATGCAGCGATTGCGAATATACCTATGCATATAAAACAGATTTAAAACGCCATATCGAAGTAATTCATCAGAAAATAAGAAAATTTAAATGCAGCGATTGCGAATATACCTATGCATATAAAACAGATTTAAAACGCCATATCGAAGTAATTCACCGGAAAATAAGAAAATTTAAATGCAGCGACTGCAATTACACATGTGCAAACAAAACAACTTTGAAGAATCATGTCGATGTAATTCATCGGAAAATAAGAAAATTTAAATGCAGCGATTGCGAATATACCTATGCATATAAAACAGATTTAAAACGCCATATCGAAGTAATTCATCAGAAAATAAGAAAATTTAAATGCAGCGACTGCAATTACACATGTGCAAACAAAAGAACTTTGAAGAATCATGTCGATGTAATTCATCGGAAAATAAGAAAATTTAAATGCAGTGAATGTAATTACACATGTACAAACAAAACAAATTTGAAGAATCATGTCGATGCAATTCACAGAAAAATAAGGAAATTTAAATGCAGTGAATGCAATTACACATGTACAAACAAAACAAATTTGAAGAGACATGTCGATGCAATTCACCGAAAAATAAGAAAATTTAAATGCAATGAGTGCGATTACACGAGTACATATAAAATACAGTTACAGAAACATATCGATGCAGTTCATCGAGAAGTTATTGAATTTAAATGCAGTTAGTGTGAGTACACGAGTAGAAGTCAAGGACAGTTACAGAAGCATTTACAGGTGTATGCTGATGTCCTTTTAAGTGGTTGATTTAGATCTATAATCAAACATTAATGAGCAAAAAATATTGTAAAAATGTTTCCTAATTACGAAAAGAACGGATTCAAACATTTAACGAAATAATTTGAATGTTTGAGAAGGCGATTGAACGCATGGCGCGATTCGCGAAGCAAGCCCTTCAAAGAAAAACAAAGTTTTTTTAATTATGTAATTATTATAGTATGATGGTTTTTTTTTTAGGGTACCGGTTTAGCTGTCGATATAGTTTAACTCCCCAAAAAGACATCAGTGAATATAAATACATCCTGTAGATGCAATTTACCGTGAAATAATTAAATTCAAATGCAACGAACGGCTACAGGTAAAAAATATTTACAGTTCCTACGTAGTTTATTAAAAAAATGGAAAATTTCTATGCAGCAATTGCAGTTCAAGTTCATTAAAATCATAATGTAGTTCATAAAACATACGAAATTACAATAACAAGTAAAATAATAGTTTAAACACACCCGGCCCGGCACTGCGCCGGCCCTGGCCTGCCCTAGATCAGGTCAGCGAGATTGTCATTCGCGCCTTTTGGTCGACGCGTTCACATAAGTCAACTTTTATTGCTAAAAACATCTTTTATTGAATAGAATTTAAATTAAGTAAATCCGGTTAGTTTAATTTCCATCCAGATAATTAAATTAATTAGTATTTGGTGTTAATTTCAGTCAGTCACTAAATAATAAAGTAGGTATTGTAATGTAACAACACAATTGAAATAAAACGTGATAATAATATCACGTCGTTATATTATTTCGCTCTTGCTTTGAAATAAAACCACTTTCGTTAAAAAATAATTTATTAAATTTTATGTCCGCGCCCATAATATTAGCACGATTAAAAGCGCGTTGCCTTAATTAAAATTAAACATTAAATTATAGGCATTACGGAAATGTTACTTTTAGACATTAATTTTATTGATTTTAATTAAAATTAATTTTATTTAATTAATTTATTTTTTTTTTTTGTTAAAGACGTCATTGTTTTTCGCATTTGGTATTTAGGCGCTCCTTGCTACATGGCGCCCCTTGCTATTTGGCGCCCTTAGCTACTTAGCGCCCTGCGCCATTTTAAGTTACCATTTTAAATAACATATCTACTCATTACATCAGAAAATGAAATGAAATTGAAAGCAGATAGTGCGATTACACAAATTTAATAAATACGAATTAAAAAAAAAAATATCGATTTGCAATTACAAGCGTGCAAACTAAACTCTATTATAAAACCGATTAGGTAACATTTACTAGATACTTCCTAGCTTATTTTCAATTAACTTTAGGTACGTACCTACTTAAATAATACCTAAAACAAGATCTTTTGTACAAAAAATAAATTATATGATTAGCATAATCAAGTTTTTTTTAAAGACACCTCAAAAAACAATTTTAATATTCAGATGTGATGCTCACCATTAGCTATATTTATATTTGGTTGAATTGAAATTGCAATTGAGTGTTCGTATATTTGAAATAATTGTGTTTTAATGCTATTATAATGTGCTGTTCAAAAACTATTTAAGTGAGGATTTAATAAAATTAATACAAATTCTAAAATCCTGGATTATTAATGTATTATAATAAAAAATATATAATAAAATATTTTTGCACTTCTCTTGCAATTACTTTGAAATATATTATAATATTTAAATATTAGGCAACTGATTTTTTTTTAAGTAGATAGTGTTTTTTAAGCGAACCCCAATTGTACGAACTTGTATCAAACTCTGCGCGAGCTGCCGCGCGGCTCAACCCGCCGTACCCAAAGCGAGAGTGCGTATATTGAATCCCTCCTTTTACTGTGGCGTGAGGGTTGCTCATATCAAAAATTGTTTCAAACAAAAGTTGTAGGGAAATTAGAGGTCTACAATTAACATTTTAAACAAAATTGATCGTGTGATTATTAAGGGAGGTATGGTTTTTATATTTTGAAAAACCACTTTATCCCACCCCCAAGACTAATGGTTGGCGCTATCAACAAAGTTTACTTATGTATATTTTCAGCCCTTATTTAGGGAATAATATCAAATTTAAATTAATTCGATATTTTATATACTAAGAAAGTTATAGCAAAATTTCACTTTTCCCCTGGTCTGATTTTGACCTTAACGAACTTGACCTAGATTTTGTGACCTTAAATTTTATGTATCAATTTGAAAGTGATTGGTGTGAAATGACGGCAATTATTGTGTCCACAAGAAAGAGATGAAATTTCTTTTCTAAAACATTAAAGATATTCTTCTTCATCCGGTATAAAAAAATCCAAAAGATCTGATAAAGGTTTTTTTTTAAATTAAAAACATTAGCCGAAAACAAAAATAGCATATTTATGTAAATATACAAAAAAAAAGTTTAAAAGGTCTAAAGTTTAGATATTGCCGAAAAGATGAGCAATAAATAAATCCTTTCTGTGTTTTTTCACCCACGCCATCTGATGAGGGTTAATCAAGGGTGAGTTTTAATCCCTAGGGACCCCTGCGGTCGCTCTTTTAACCTAACATTGGATATGGTATTTTTTGGTAGGATAGTGGTAACATTGTGTTTACATTTCCAATTATTTTTTTTTATAACAAAAAGAAAAGACCTGCGAGTAAGCGAGACGTCCGATACGCGAGGAGTGTACTCGACGCAAAGTGGCGTACTTGGCGTGGTGCGTTTTTCGCCCTCAGTTGCCGTCTCTATGTTTTCTGGCAGCATAACTCCACATTGGGGAATTAGTAACCCATCTACTCGTCTCCCGGACTACCCTCACTATTCGACTATTCGTGTGTGATAGAGCCACGTGCAATTAGATTTACAAAATTTCGGCCCAAAGTAAGATCATTGTCTATCGCTTGGACGTAATTAAAGAGACGAATATAAATACAAAATATATATATTTATTTCACCAGAACGTTATTAAACGGCGCTTTTTACGGTGAAAAGATTATTTTGCTTAAAATTCAGGTATCTATGGAGATAATACGCTCAAAAAAGTCGAGTGCAACTTTAAAAGAAAAAGGTCAGCGGGGAAAGAGGTTATTAACCATATACCTCATTTTGTATATCTGATTTATTTTTTGAAATAATTTATAAAGATTTTTTTAATTTTTCTTTATTTATAAAATAAACATACCGTTAAAAACTGTAACGTTAACGTTAAAAAAACAATTAGTGACAATAAAATCAGCTAATTCATAATGTTAAAGTTCGATAAAATTGATATGGGGAAACAACTAACTCCATTGTTGGGGATAAAACGTCTGAAGCGCGCCAACTCTAAAAATGAAGGTAGTTTAACCCCACTACTGTATTATTTGTTGTTTTGGACTTAAAGAAACATGTATCAACAATATAAGATCAAGGCAGAATTAATTAATATATTGGATATTACATATGAACCAATACCGTCAAAGCAAGGTAGTGCAGAGATAATTCCGCTAGCAGTGCACACGGATTAAATAAATTAGATTTGTTTAATAATAAATTAGTTGATTCAAACAATGCTACGCTGAAAAATAACGAAAATCACTGCGATCGTATTATTATAAAAGATGAGATTATTAGCCATATAAGTTTGGTCAAAACTGAAACGCAAAAATACAAGGACGCGAACAGACAGATGCGAAATTAAGTGATAACACTAAAGTAAAAATAATTTATCTCTCTTCTCACCACGGACGTAATAAAAATTTAATATCCTGCGAACGTTCCTCGTTAACTCAAAAAGGAAACTTCGAGACACACATTGATACAATTCAGAGAAATATTAAGAAGTTCACTTGCAACGAGTGTAATAAATCCTTTGTCGAAAGACTTGCCTTGAATACACACATTGATATCGCTCACAAAAACATCAAAAAGTTCATATGTAATGAGTGTCATAACAGGTACGCTCAAAGAAGTCACCTGAAGACTCATATTGACACTGTTCACAGAAGCATTAGAAGGTTTACATGCAACGAGTGTAGTAAATCGTTTACTCAAAGTGGTAACTTGAAAACACATGTTGATAATGTTCACAGAATTATTAAAAAGTTCGCGGTCAATGTAACAACTGTTATATTGAAAGGCGCAGATTGAATATACACATTGATACTATCCTCAGAAATATGAAAAAGTTCACGTGCAGCGAGTGTTACAAATCCTTTGTTAAAAGACGTGCGTTGAATACACACATTGATACTTACTGTTCACAGAAATATTAAAAACTTCACGTGTAGCGGGTGTAATAACTCGTATCATGAAAGACGAAGCTTAAATAGACACATTAATATTGTTCACAGAAATGTTAAAAAGTTCACTTGCAGGGAGTGTAACAACTCGTATCCTGTAAGACGTGCGTTAAATATACATATTGATAATGTTCACAGAATAATTAAAAAGTTCACGTGCATAGATTGTAAGAAATCGTTTACTCGAAAAAGTAACATAAAGACACATATTGTTACGGTACACGGCAATTTTTAAAAGTTCACGTGTAAGGAGTGTAACAGTTCGTATGGGCATAGAAGTAGTTAAATATGCATATTAATAGTGTTCACAATCACCGCAGTCAACCACAAAATTGACTCAACCGAAATACAAAACGGATTGATTTCATTCTTTTTTTGTTTCATCAAATACTGTTATTATCACTTTTTTGTTACAAAGTGGGTGTATTTTAGCTGTACCCTCGTGATATAGTACTGAAGTGTGATTATTGCAAAAAAAGCACTTCATTTTCTTTTTAAAACGGGCTATACGGCTAAAATGCTGAAAGTCACTCGCGTTATCGACGAAAACCTTTTATTTGAAAATTACTTATTATTTATCACTTAGTTTTATTTTTTTTATATATATTGTTGAATAATTATTAATATTATTTAATGAATCGACTGGCGTTCTGTATATTTTGTGTGGTAAGAGGAGCGTGTAATTATTGCATGCAATTATTTAAATATTGTTTAGTAATTCGTAATTTAATAATCATACCTTTAATTTGTAATATTAATCTAATATTAAAATTGTAACAATAAGTTATTCTACCTAGACAAAAGAAACGACCTTACATAATTTGTAATATAGGCACTATTGTAATCTCAGGGCATCTTAAACAATTACTGCAAACTCGATATTATATAGGAGAAAATATATTTAGTTTACGGTAATTTAAAAACACGAAATTACAACTTTTACATTATATAAATGAGTTAAGTGAAAAGTCAACATGAATTACGGGCTTTTCTGAGGCAAATGTTGCCATTTGAGCATGAGAAATATCGCGACACATTCAAATATAGCCCAATAACCGTTCCCTCAACACGGCAAACTACTTTTTGCCTTGATTCCACATTATATTCAGCATTTTTTATCATATAAATATTGCAAATAAAACAAAGTATCTATTTTTTATTACGTAGATTTATTTTACATGACAAAAATCACAAACAACAATAAATACAAATTCTGTTTACTACCTTTGGCAGTTGCCAGTTACTGTTTCATGATCCAAATGTCATCATCAGAAGTCAAACATTGATAGGTATGTCACTTGAATGTAATTTAATTACTTTTGCACGGCCAGGGCAACGCATCCCATAGATTTGTAAACGCCATCTACCTCACAAAATACCATTCTGTGTGGAAGTTATTCAACAACGAAAAATAGTCATTTTGAAAAGCAACATAAGATGCAGAGTCTACAAAACTCAATACGTCAACATTTGAGAATAATACACGCCATTAATTAGGATAGTTTTATTTATATCACATTTCATTGTAAATACAAATTTTATGTTATAGTAATAAAATTGTATGTATTTCCTGTAACAAAATTGATTTGTAACAACAATTCTGACATATTTTTTTTAATAAAAAAGAAAAAACATTATTTGTAAATGTGAAAATGTGATTTGTGATCACGGCACATTTTTAGAAGAGAATCGCGTTCTTCCTTATTTAGGTGCGATGAACTTGTGTTCTCTGAGTTATCATTTGAGTTAATTTGATTTTTTTTATAGTCATCATTTTGAGTTAGGGGTTTTAATTATATACGCATAGTTTTTACAGAAAGAGTTTTTTCAGTTGTATTTATAATAAATGTGTAAGCTGTGCCATCTTGCTGAACATCTTTTAATACCATCATAAGCTATGGGTGAATCATCCTGTACCGCATGGAATACGTGTTCCCTATAACTAGATCTAGGTATAAGTAACATAGAGTTTCGACGGGATCCGGTAAATTATCGATTCCGCGAAGTTTGATTTTTTTGTCTTCAAAAATTGGTGTTTCAGCCTTTAATTTTGAGATATTTATAAGTGAAATATCTGCTCCGGAAACTAATTCGACCTGCATGCAATTGGCCGTCCGAGACGAGGTCTTGGACTTTAAATGTTGATCTGAAGTTTACTTACTATAATTATTATTATCATACTTTTTATAAACATTTCGTTGTGAATTTGTTCCGTTCTGTGATGAGTTTGGCAAAGGAGTTTGGCATTCGAGTGATTGAGAATATTTTTGAGTGGATCTATTATTATTCTGAGGATAAAATGATCTGGTTTTATTATTCTTTTCGCGCGATCGGCATTCCTGCCAGATATGTCCCGCACGTTTGCAATAGTTACAATATTTTGTTTGTAAGTGTCTTACAGACGATAAATTTTGCTTACAATTAATCGCTACATGTCCTGATTTATTAAATGAATAGCTTTTTTTGTTTTGCAAATGATACTTTGATATTTCTTCCTCTTCGTCAATGCCTTCTAACGATTCAGTCTTTGTGACTTTACAAGTACATTTAACTCCTTGTTTAGTCCTGTTATAAAAACATTTAACCCTTGGTTTTTGAGTAATAAAATGCATGCCTCTCGCTAATTTGTAATCTAAACATTTTGTTAATTTTATGAAACAATTTTCTGTTTTATTCGCGTAACATTGTAATTTTGCTTACAACTGCTATTGTCCAACAGTTCTTTTTTCCGAATATGCTTCTATAAGGTAGTCTTTTAATTCAGACCAATTATTGAAATGTCTATTTAAAATGAGTGATCTCGTACTGCCCGATATTTTAGATAATATAATAGTTATAAATATATTTTTATCATTTTCACTTATAAGTTTTACAGCGTTATCACAATTATCATTGAAAATATAAAGATCTGCCTTTGATCCATTAAAATTAGATAAAAAATTTTCTCTTAATGTAAAATTTATATCACTGGAAGGTCTAGTAGTAGTTATAATACAAAAAATGTAAGTTAAAACAGATGAAAATGTCTATTAGTAGATCTGAAGATTGGCTTTCCCTCTGTTGTTTGTAGATGTGCTAAGAAAGGCTGAATTAGTGAAGGCTGTTGGTGCAATGTTCTTTTCCAAATTCGTTTGTCGTGGTGTTGGATCCCCGTGGAGATACCAAGAAACTGTAAGTGGTTTTGAATTAGTTATAACCATTTTTTTTAGATCCGATCCGACTGCGCCACTGTAATGTGGTGCATTCGACGAAAACACTTTTTCATAGCTTTTATTAATTATAATAATTTTGTAGGTAGTACATAGGTATGCACTTTAATCAATATTATAATAATATAGCGTCGAACCGAGTCTTACCGAGAGAAGGATCCGACTTTTTATACTGATAACTGATGAGATGTACCGCGTCTGAATGGTGCGGTCAGCGGTCAGCTCGCCTGGGCACAAGAACTGGCTAGAAAGTCCAACTCTCGCATGTTTATTTCACTTTCCATAGACTTTATTGATACAATGATACCGGTTGCTACATGATATGAAAGTATACAATATTAATATGTTAACGTTTAAACTTTGACTTATATCTAATTAATTATATACTATTTCTTAAGGAAATAACACTGCCAACCCAGGCGAAGGGCGTTAGTTATAAATAAAATTAATATGTGAATATAGGTAATAAAAATTACAGCTTTTAGGTAGGATATTTATTTTGTTAGAGATTATTATACTATTAAACTATAGTAATATTTTTGCTATTCGGATATTCACGATTAAAATTTACAATTATTTTTAATATTTAAAAATATATTAATCTGTCATGTCAACTATTTTTCTTTCCTATTTCTATATTTTGTAAAAAGAATAATCAGGTCGAAATGTCAAAATGAACTGAACTTTCTGAACTAGGTTAAGTTAGGTTCAATCTCCATTATTAATAATTATGGAAGGAAACGAAAACGAATCCGCTCTCAAATTAGAACCAAACGATGACCACGTTACCATAAAATATGAGCAATCAGTTGATTGCAATCCATCCAGCAGCCATTTTGACGGGACGCAAGAACCATCATGCGATAATAGTATTGATCGAAATCGTTTTAGTGAATCACACATTGAATACAAAAGATTCTATGGTTTCCAGAAAGAAACGATAATTAATCAACACTGTGATTATTTTGAAGAGGAAAATACAAAATTTATCAAATTGGAAGCTAATATTTCGAGAGATAATAATTGTGTTAACGCTGATCAAAAATACAAATCTAAAACAACGCAAAATGTAGAAACATCCATTTTAACAACAAATGAAATCGGCTTTGCTTGTCTCAGTTGCAAGTGTGCCCTTGATAATTGCGGTTTGATAAATACCGTACCTAATAAACACGAGTCAAATTTATTATGCTCGGATTGCAAAGAAAAGGAAAAACTTTGTTTAACATTGACTGCTCCTCGGAAGAAAAAACGCTCTAAATTACATAAAATAAAAAAAAGAAAATATATATGTAACGAGTGTAATAGGGCATTTAAGCAAAACTCTATTCTATTAGGTCACATTGATTCTGTACACAAAAGAATACGATTCAAGTGTAATGAATGTAACAAGGATTTTATAACAAAATATTATTTGGTGGATCATATCAACACGGTTCATCGGAAAATAAGAAAATTTAAATGCAGCGATTGCGAATATACCAGTGCATATAAAACATGTTTACAAAACCATATCGAAGTAATTCATCAGAAAATAAGAAAATTTAAATGCAGCGAATGCAATTATACATGTACAATCAAAACAAATTTGAAGATTCATGTCGATGCAATTCACCGGAAAATAAGAAAATTTCATTGCAGCGAATGCGAATTTACCAGTTCATATAAGACATGTTTACAAAACCATATCGAAGTAATTCATCTTAAAATAAGAAAATTTAAATGCAACGAATGCAAATACACATTTTTAAACAAAACAAATTTGAAGATACATGTCGATGCAATTCATCGGAAAATAAAAAAATTTAAATGCAGCGAATGCAATTACACATGTTCAAACAAAACAAATTTGAAGACTCATGTCGATGCAATTCACCGGAAAATAAGAAAATTTCATTGCAGCGAATGCGAATTTACCAGTTCATATAAAACATGTTTACAAAACCATATCGAAGTAATTCATCTTAAAATAAGAAAATTTAAATGCAACGAATGCAATTATACATGTACAAACAAAACAAAGTTGAAGATTCATGTCGATGCAATTCACCGGAAAATAAGAAAATTTCATTGCAGCGAATGCGAATTTACCAGTTCATATAAGACATGTTTACAAAACCATATCGAAGTAATTCATCTTAAAATAAGAAAATTTAAATGCAACGAATGCAAATACACATTTTTAAACAAAACAAATTTGAAGATACATGTCGATGCAATTCATCGGAAAATAAAAAAATTTAAATGCAGCGAATGCAATTACACATGTTCAAACAAAACAAATTTGGAGACTCATGTCGATGCAATTCACCGGAAAATAAGAAAATTTCATTGCAGCGAATGCGAATTTACCAGTTTATATAAAACATGTTTGCAACATCATATTGAAGTAATTCATCGGAAAATAAGAAAATTTCATTGCAGCGAATGCGAATATACCAGTGCAAATAAAACACATTTAAAACGCCATATCGAAGTAATTCATCGGAAAATAAGAAAGTTTCATTGCAACGAATGCGAATATACCAGTGCAAATAAAACAAATTTGAAGAGACATGTCGATGCAATTCACCGGAAAATAAGAAAATTTAAATGCAATGAGTGCGATTACACGAGAACATATAAAATACAGTTACAGAAGCATATCGATGCAGTTCATCGAGAAATTATTGATTTTAAATGCAGTTAGTTAGGCAGAATTTGTATGCCGATGTCCTTTTAAGTGGTTGATTTAAATCAATAATCAATCATTAATGAGCAAAAAATATTGTAAAAATGTTTCTCAATTTCGAGAAAAACGAATTCGAAATTTTAAAGAAATAATTTGAATGTTTGAGAAGGCGGTTGAACATCTTTTATTGAATTGAATTTAAATTAAGTAAATCCGGTTAGTTTAATTTCCATCCAGATAATTAAATTAATTAGTATTTGGTGTTAATTTCAGTCAGTCACTAAATAATAAAGTAGGTATTGTAATGTAACAACACAATTGAAATAAAACGTAATAATAATATCACGTCGTTATATTATTTCGCTCTTGCTTTGAAATAAAACCACTTTCGTTATAAAATGATTTATTAAATTTTATGTCCTCTCCCGTAATATTATCACGATTAAACGCGCTTTGCCTTAATTAAAAATTAAAATAAAATTATACACTTTTATTATCTTTCCGTCCCTGTGCCATTTGAAGTTACCATTTTAAATAACATATCTACTCATTACATCAGAAAATGAAATGAAATTGAAAGCAGGCAGTGCGATTACACAAATTCAATAAATACAAACTTAAAAAAAAACGTATCGATTTGCAATTACAAGCGTGCAAACAAAACTCTATTATAGAACCGATTAGGTATCATTTGCTAGATAATTCCTAGCTTATTTTCAATTAACTTTAGGTACGTACCTACTTAAATAGTACCTAAAAGAAGATCTTTTGTACAAAAAAATAAATTATATGATTAGCACAATCAGGTTTTTTTTTAACATTTAAAGACACCTCAAAAAGCAATTTAAATAGATAGCATGCTAGTTAAAACAACATTTTAATATGCAGATGTGATGCTCACCATTAGCTATATTTATATTTGGTTGAATTGAAATTGAGTGTTCGTATATTTGAAATAATTGTGTTTTAATGTTATTATAATGTGCTGTTCAAAAACTATTTAAGTGAGGATTTAATAAAATTAATACAAATTCTAAAATTCTGGATTATTAATGTATTATAATAAAAAATATATAATAATATATTCGTGCACTTCTCTCGCATTTACTTTGAAATATATTCATTTAAATATTAGGCAACTGCATTTTTTCTTAAGTAGATAGTTTTTTTTAAGCGAACTCCAATTGTACGAACTTGTATCAAACTCTGCGCGAGCTGCCGCGCGGCTCAACCCGCCGTACCCAAAGCGAGAGTGCGTATATTGAATCCCTCCTTTTACTGTGGCGTGAGGGTTGCTCATATCAAAAATTGATTTAAACAAAAGTTGTAGGGAAATTAGAAGTCTACAATTAACATTTTAAACAAAATTGATCCTGTGATTATTAAGGGAGATATGGGTTTTTTATTTTGAACAACCACTTTATCCCACCCCAAGGACTAATGGTTGGCGCTATCAAAAAAGTTTACTTTTGTATGTTTTCAGCCCTTATTTAGGGAATAATATCAAATTTAAATTAATTCGATATTTTATATACTAAGAAAGTTATAGCAAAATTTGACTTTTTCGCTTTTTACGGTGAAAAGATTATTTTGCTTAAAATTCAGGTATCTATGGATACTAGACCGCAATTCTTTAAATTGAGCATTTTATTTGAGCATTATTGAGATTCTTTTACCTCTATAATACGATGAGTTAACCTCTATAATCATTCCATATTACGTCGGGGGCGACCGTGAACACATACGCCATTAGCGTGTGTTGTTTGTTTTAATTTCCTGCAATACCTATCTAATTTATAGTTAATATTATTTAATTTATTTTATTATTTATTAAATTTAATGATTTAAAATTCAATTGTTCAATTGAGACTTAATTGATATAATTGGAAATTGAGTTCTTTGAAAGTTAAATGGTAAGATTGTACCGGAATATGTTAAATTTATTGCATACTTAATGCCCAATCTTGTTCCATTGACTAATGCTTTCTTTGTATTTAAGTTTCTAATTAGTAAAACTATGCAATTAACTTTCAATACTAACTTATGTGGTGGTAAACCACTAATAGTCAAAGAAAACATCGTAGCAAGGATATGTTTTCTGATCACCTGGTATTCCATTAAGTATATCAGTATTAATAAAAGTACAATCATCATTTTTGGGTGCTAACATAACCGATTTTAATATATTATCTGAGGGTATGTTTTCGGAAATATTTCCATAGACCTCATTAATAATATTATTTTCATCTCCTATTAATTGCTGAGGTATTTCAATAATATTGCCACCAAACTGTGTGAATTGTGGGCCTTCATAATTACCAATTTTTTTCAATATTTTGCTCTCATGTTTTGAGTAAACGTTACTTTTTGAAAATAATCAAATTTATGCCAACTTGTGACACACTTTTCAGTTATAGTTGCAAGTGATCCATGTGAGACAACTGCTAATCTATCTATGATTTTCAACACTTGCAGTGGGGGCATAGTAATCGCTACAGAATTTTCCTTCCGAATAGGTATAGGCAATTTAAACACATTGTGTAAAGTTCTACCTCCAAGTAATAGAGTTGAACGAAGATTAAGCGAATTTAATTTGTGAATGATTGCTGTTAATGCACCTGCATGAGCGGTTAAACAGAAAACATTAGATGCAGTATCATGATGCAAAACTTGACGAATCACACGATCAATTAGATTACGCTGATCAATATTCGCAGTCTCATAATGCTCACAAAACGAAAAGTTTTTCTCTATTGGATTTATAGAATTCGCTTCGTCTGTTCTCAGTAAATATGTGGGAACTGCTAAACCACGTTCTTGACATACAAAATATCTTCAATTTCTAATAGAGCTCTATTAAAGGATTAAAGACCAACTAAGGATTAAGGATCAACTGTATCGAATGCGATTTGCGAAATGTTTAAAACATAAATTGACAATTAATGGCTCCGAAATACGAAAATTAAAATTAAAACGTTGGGTCGTTTGTGGGTAGATAAAAAAAAATAGCTGGTAAATTAGTTTTGGGGGGGGGTTTAACTTCACACGACCCCAAGACGTTTGAAATAAATAAATACGAGGCGCTAAGAAAGTGAAGTGTCTCTGAGCAAACCTTGCGAGAGTGCGTATACTGAATCCCTCTTTATACTGTGCCGTAAGGGTTGCTCATATCAAAAATTGTGTCAAACAAAAGATGTAGGGAAATTATAGGCCCACAATTAACATTTTGAACATATTATTTTTACCACTAGGAATAATGGTTGGTGCTATAAAAAAATACTAAGATAAGTTTTAAGCCCTTTTCTAAGGAATAATATGAAATCTAAATAAATTCAATAACTTATATTCTAAGAAAGTTTGAGATCTTGTGCCCTTAAATTTTATGTATCAATACTGAGGGTGGTTTTGGGTTCTAGGGGATGTAAAACGCGAAGGTATGTCGACATTTTCCGGAAGTCCCATAGCAGTGGTGACTTTCCTAAAAAAATCTACCTAAAACCGCAGAAAACTAAATCCTGGGATATTTCATATGGAAAAAATATGTTAAAATTAATAAAACTTGTTTAGTTTGGTGTGTAGATAGAAAATGTCCATTTATAATCATATAATAATAGAAATTAATGGCCCTATGATTTATATGAAATGTGGAATATATTCTATTTATTAAGAATCGCCTCTTCTATAGATCGAGTCATGGAAGTATGGTAGCGCATTTTGACTTACGACATTTTGTTTGATGTTGCAATTGTATAATAATAATATTTTTAATCAAACGTGTATTTTTGAAATGTATTTGTAATGTGTAACCATTTGGATTACTTTGTATTATTTGATGTATTTGTAGGTACTAGTGGTAGAAATTCATTAAACTTTTAAGTTTGAGCATTATTGAGGTAATACCTCTATAAAACGATGAGTTTACCTCTATAATCATTGCATATATATTTTTTAATTTTTTTCTATGGCTTCAGCTGCGAGCGTGTATAAATACGTCATTTATTTTTTGATACAATTCATTGTCAGTTTTATTTTTTTAATGCAAAAATGAGACTCGACATCATAAACGTATAAGATGGCATTAATCATTATTTTTGATTGACATTGACAGATTATATGAACGTTTTATTTAATTTAATTTAATGTATTTGTAACACATATTATAGATAAATATAGCTTTTTGCAAAACTTGGAGAAATTAGTGCACAGTCGGCGGGTATGCAGGACACCCGGCTTCGCCCGGCACGAACAGAAGGTCGAGGTCGTGTGGACCTGGCTGAAGGAACGCTATCCCTAGACCAGTACTGGACTCGACATTTTTATCGCACGACCTATCTGATTAGATCTGGTAGAGTTGATTGCTTGCGGCAATAAGCTCGCCCGTTTGTAACTTATGCGAGTTAAATATTGTGTTTCTGTTATATTAATAAATATTGTAGAAAAAATAATGTTGATTTTTTAGTAATCACATTAATAATAATTAGGTAAACATTGCACCTACTTCCTCGCCATTATCCAGTGTCCTTAGTTTTTTTTTAAATATTTCTATCGATTCCTAACAATATAAAGTCGATAACGTTGTCCTTGGCATCGCCGTTGGTACCGAAGGTCTGGGCCGCCCGGCGCCGTATCATCTCCTACGCAACGACGCCATTATATTTCCATTCGGGTAGAATAACTTTAATTTAAACGGCTTTAATTAAATCTGGCATTATTGTTAATATTATCTCGATAAACAAAAATCAGCTTTTCAATATTTTAAGAGGACCCAACCCGCTCATTTCTCCATACAAGCTCTGTAGTGTGAATCTAAGTGCTTGAACGTGTATACCAAATTTCGTGCCTTGCTGTTACCCGTTGAGGAGTTCCTTCGTTTGGAGCCATTCCTGGGTGTGGGATCAGGTCATGCTCACCATAAAAATGCATTGCCATCGGAACTTAATCAACAAGTCAAATTCCAATAATAAAAGCTTATAAAAGTACTGAATATCGTTTTATCTCATTATTATCTGACCTCATATAGAATTAAAAAGTTAAAAGTTAAGAACCTCTAGAGGTCTATATTTTTCCCTCCATTTCATTAAAACAATGTTGATTTAACGCTTTTATGCGATTTGAGTCTGATAAAATGTATGAGAATGGCATATTTATAATGTTTTTATTTATTTATAGAAAAATATTAATAAGTTTAGCAGGACTATAATTAGGTATTTTCTAAGATTAAAGATTCATGTGTAGATATTAATAATATTATTATAATAGTGACCGTCAAGTATCGCTCAACATTTTGTTCACTGCTTTCTTAACTAGACTAAATGTCTGTCCTAAAGAAGGCAGTTCAATTTGTTCCTATTTTTGTGACTAGTTGCCAGCTAACAATAAACGAAATATTTATGTAAAATGACTTTTTTCGAATTGTTCGAAGAACTACTATTTGCACTATTTCTATAGGCTTAAGGTGTGTTTTTTACAATTACCCCAACCAATGATTCCATAACAAAGTATCCACTGATATAACGTAAAGTATACTATTCTTATTAAAGTGGAGCCTAAAATATTGTGTAGGTATTTGAATATGCGAATTAGTTTCCTAATTCTTTTTGTCAACTCCAAATGTTGGTATAAATGTCGTCAAAGCCGTGATATTACTAGTAAAATTATAATTGCACGGTTTATTGTCAATCGGCTTAATTTCTTACAATTTATTGCCTTAATTTCACGGGGTCACTTTAGTGCCTAACTGCCAACCCGGGGCGAAGCCCTTGTTGGGCGCTAGTTATAAATAAAATTGATATGTGAATATAGGTTATAAAAATTACCGCTTTTAGGTGGGAAATTTGCTTTGTTAGAGTTTATTATACTATTAAAAAATAGGAATATTTTTGCTATTCGGATATTCACCATTAAAATTTACAATTATTTTTAATATTTAAAAATATATTAATCTGTCATGTCAACTATTTTTCTTTCCTATTTCTATATTTTGTAAAAACAATAATCAGGTCGAAATGTCAAAATGAAGAACTTTCTGAACTAGGTTAAGTGAGGTTCAATCTGCATAAATAATAATTATGGAAGGGAACGAAAATAAATCCGCTCTCAAATTAGAACAAAACGATGACCACGTTACCATAAAATATGAGCAATCAGTTGATTGCAATCCATCCAGCAGCCATTTTGACGGGGCGCAAGAACCATCGTGCGAAAATAGTCTTGATCCAGATCGTTTTAGTGAATCACACATTGAATACAAAAGATTGTATGGTTCCCAGAAAGAAACGATAATTAATCAACACTGCGATTATTTTGAAGAGGAAAATACTAAATTTATCAAATTGGAAGCTAATATTTCGAGAGATAATAATTGTGTTAACGCTGATCAAAAATACAAATCTAAAACAACGCAAAATGTAGAAACATCCATTTTAACAACAAATGAAATCGGCTTTGCTTGTCTCAGTTGCAAGTGTGCCCTTGATAATTGCGGTTTGATAAAGAGCGTCCATAATAATAAACGCGAGTCAAATTTATTATGCTTGGCTTGCAAAGAAAAGGAAAAACTTTGTTTAACATTGACTGCTCCTCTGAACAAAAAACGCTCAAAATTACCTAAAATAAAAAAAGGGAAATATAACTGTAACGAGTGTAATAGGACATTTAAGCAAAACTCTATTTTATTAGGTCACATTGATTCTGTGCACAAAAAAATACGATTCAAGTGTAATGAATGTAACAAGGATTTTATAAATAAATATTATTTGGTGGATCATATTAATGCAGTTCACCGGCAAATAAGAAAATTTAAATGCAGCGATTGCAAATTTACCAGTGCATATAAAACACATTTAAAACAACATATCGAAGTAATTCATCGGAAAGTAAGAAAATTTAAATGCAGCGAATGCGATTACATATCTACAAACAAAACAAATTTGAAGAGACATCTCGATGCAATTCACCGGAAAATAAGAAAATTTAAATGCAGCGATTGCGAATATACCAGTGCATATAAAACAGATTTAAAACACCATATCGAAGTAATTCACCGGAAAATAAGAAAATTTCATTGCAGCGAATGCGAATATACCAGTTCATATAAAACATGTTTACAACATCATATCGAAGTAATTCATCGGAAAATAAGAAAATTTCATTGCAGCGAATGCGAATATACCAGTGCAAATAAAACAAATTTAAAACGCCATATCGAAGTAATTCACCGGAAAATAAGAAAATTTAAATGCAGCGATTGCGAATATACCAGTGCATATAAAACAGATTTAAAACACCATATCGAAGTAATTCACCGGAAAATAAGAAAATTTCATTGCAGCGAATGCGAATATACCAGTTCATATAAAACATGTTTACAACATCATATCGAAGTAATTCATCGGAAAATAAGAAAATTTCATTGCAGCGAATGCGAATATACCAGTGCAAATAAAACAAATTTAAAACGCCATATCGAAGTAATTCACCGGAAAATAAGAAAATTTAAATGCAGCGAATGCAATTACACATGTACAAACAAATCAAATTTGAAGATACATGTCGATGCAATTCACCGGAAAATAAGAAAATTTAAATGCAGCGAATGCAGTTACGCATTTACATACAAAACAAATTTGAAGAAACATGTCGATGCAATTCACCGAAAAATAAGGAAATTCAAATGCAATGAGTGCGATTACACGAGTACATATAAAATACAGTTACAGAAGCATATCGATGCAGTTCATCGAGAAATTATTGATTTTAAATGCAGTTAGTGTGAGTACATGTAAAGGACAGTTACAGAAGCATTTACAGGTGTATGCCGATGTCCATTTAAGTGATTGATATAGATCACTAATCAAACATTAATGAGCAAAAAATATTGTAAAAATGTTTCCTAATTACTAAAAGAACGAATTCGGAATTTTAAAGAAATAATTTGAATGTTTGAGAAGGCGATTGAACGCATGGCGCGGTTCGCGAAGCAAGCTCTTCGAAGAAAAACAAAGTTTTTTTAATTATGTAATTATTTTAGTATGATGGTTTTTTTTTTAGGGTACCGGTTTAGCTGTCGATATAGATTAACTCCCCAAAAAGACATCAGTGAATATAAATACATCCTGTAGATGCAATTTACCGTGAAATAATTAAATTCAAATGCAACGAACGGCTACAGGTAAAAAATATTTACAGTTTAGACTTAGTTTATCAAAAAAATGGTAAATTTATATGCAGCAATTACAGATAAGTTCAACTCAATGTAATTTAAATCATAATGTAATTCATAAAACATACAAAATTACAATAACATGTAAAATAATAGTTTAAACACAGCGCTGCGCCGGCCCTGGCCTGCCCTGATCGGTTAGAGCGAGATTGTCATTCGCGCCTTTTGGTCGACGCGTTCAAATAAGTCAACTTTTATTGCTAAAAACATCTTTTATTGAATTGAATTTACATTAAGTATATCCTGGTAATTTAATTTCCATCCAGATAATCAAATTAATTAGTATTTGGTGTTAATTTCAGTCAGTCACTAAATAATAATGTAGGTATTGTAATGTAACAACACAATTGAAATAAAACGTGATAATAATATCACGTCGTTATATTATTTCGCTCTTGCTTTGAAATAAAACCACTTTCGTTATAAAATAATTTATTAAATTTTATGTCCGCGCCCGTAATATTAGCACGATTAAAAGCGCTTTGCCTTAATTAAAAATAAACATTAAATTATACACTTTTATTATCTTTCCATCCCTGTGTTATTTGAAGTTACCATTTTAAATAACATATCTACTCATTACATCAGAAAATAAAATGTAATTGAAAGCAGGCAGTGCGATTACACAAATTCAATAAATACGAATTTAAAAAAAAACTTATCGATTTTGCAATTACAAGCGTGCAAACAAAACTCTATTATAGAACCGATTAGGTATCATTTACTAGATACTTTCTAGCTTATTTTCAATTAACTTTAGGTACGTACCTACTTAAATAGTACCTAAAAGAAGATCTTTTGTACAAAAAAATAAATTATATGATTAGCATAATCAGGTTTTTTTTTAACATTTAAAGACACCTCAAACAGAATTTAAATAGGTAGCGTGCTAGTTAAACAACATTTTAATATTCAGATATGATGCTCACCATTAGCTATATTTATATTTGTTTGAATTGAAATTGAAATTGAGTGTTCATATATTTGAAATAATTGTGTTTTAATGCTATTATAATGTGCTGTTCAAAAACTATTTAAGTGAGGATTTAATAAAATTAATACAAATTCTAAAATTCTGGATTATTAATGTATTATAATAAAAAATATATAATATTTGTGCACTTCTCTCGCATTTACTTTAAAATATATTCATTTAAATATTAGGCAACTGCATTTTTATTAAGTAGATAGTTTTTTTAAGCCAACTCCAATTGTACGAACTTGTATCAAACTGCGCGAGCTGCCGCGCGGCTCAACCCGCCTACCCAAAGCGAGAGTGCGTCTATTGAATCCCTCTTATTACTGCGGCGTGAGGGTTGCTCATATCAAAAATTGTTTCAAACAAAAGTTGTAGGGAAATTAGAGGTCTACAATTAACATTTCGAACGAAATTGATCGTGTGATTATTAAGGGAGATATGGTTTTTGTATTTTGAAAAACCACTTTATCCCACCCCTAAGACTAATGGTTGGCGCTATCAAAAAAGTTTACTTATTTATGTTTTCAGCCCTTATTTAGGGAATAATATCAAATTTAAATTAATTCGATATTTTATATACTAAGAAAGTTATAGCAAAATTTCACTTTTCCCCTGGTCTGATTTTGACCTTAACGAACTTGACCTAGATTTTGTGACCTTAAATTTTATGTATCAATTTGAAAGTGATTGGTGTGAAATGACGGCAATTATTGTGTCCACAAGAAAGAGATGAAATTTCTTTTCTAAAACATTAAAGATATTCTTCTTCATCCGGTATAAAAAAATCCAAAAGATCTGATAAAGGTTTTTTTTAAATTAAAAACATTAGCCGAAAACAAAAATAGCATAATAATGTAAATATACAAAAAAAAAGTTTAAAAGGTCTAAAGTTTAGATATTGCCGAAAAGATGAGCAATAAATAAATCCTTTCTGTGTTTTTTCACCCACGCTATCTGATGAGGGTTAATCAAGGGTGAGTTTTAATCCCTAGGGACCCCTGCGATACGCTCTTTTAACCTAACATTGGATATGGTATTTTTTGGTAGGATAGTGGTAACATTGTGTTTACATGTCCAATTATTTTTTTTTTAAAACAAAAAGAAAACACCTGCGAGCAAGCGAGACGTCCGATACGCGAGGAGCGTACTCGACGCAAAGTGGCGTACTTGGGTGGTGCGTTTTTCGCCCTTTGTTGCCGTCTCTATGTTTTCTGGCAGCATAACTCCACATTGGGGAATTAGTAAACCCATCTACACGTCTCCCGGACTACCCTCACTATTCGACTATTCGTGTGTGATAGAGCCACGTGCAATTAGATTTACAAAATTTCGGCCCAAAGTAAGATCATTGTCTATCGCTTGGACGTAATTAAAGAAAAAATTAAAAAAAAATTAAAAAAAAATTGGACGTAAAAAAATAAAATCGGTTAATTCATAATGTTAAAGTTCGATAAAATTGATATGGGGAAACAACTAACTCAATTGTTGGGGATAAAACGTCTGAAGCGCGCCAACTCTAAAAATGAAGGTAGTTAAACCCCACTACTGTATTATTTGTTGTTTTGGACTTAAAGAAACATGTATCAACAATATAAGATCAAGACAGAATTAATTGATATATTGGATATTACATATGAACCAATACCGTCAAAGCAAGGTAGTGCAGAGATAATTCCGCTAGCAGTGCACACGGATTAAATAAATTAGATTTGTTTAATAATAAATTAGTTGATTCAAACAATGCTACGCTGAAAAATAACGAAAATCACTGTGATCGTATTATTATAAAAGATGAGATTATTAGCCATATAAGTTTGGTCAAAACTGAAACGCAAAAATACAAGGACGCGAACAGACAGATGCGAAATTAAGTGATAACACTAAAGTAAAAATAATTTATCTCTCTTCTCACCACGGACGTAATAAAAACTTAATATCCTGCGAACGTTCCTCGTTAACTCAAAAAGGAAACTTCGAGACACACATTGATACAATTCAGAGAAATATTAAGAAGTTCACGTGCAGCGAGTGTAACAAATCATTTACTTTAAAAAGTGCCTTGAATACACACATTGATATCGCACACAAAAACATCAAAAAGTTCATATGTAATGAGTGTCATAACAGGTACGCTCAAAGAAGTCACCTGAAGACTCATATTGACACTGTTCACAGAAGCATTAGAAGGTTTACATGCAACGAGTGTAGTAAATCGTTTACTCAAAGTGGTAACTTGAAAACACATGTTGATAGTATCCACAGAAATGTTAAAAAGTTCACGTGCAGCGAGTGTAACAAATCGTTTACTCGAAACAGTAACATAAAGACACATATTGTTACTGTACACGGCAATTTTAAAAAGTTCACGTGTAAGGAGTGTAATAAATCCTTTGTCGAAAGACGAATCTTAAATAGACACATTAACCGGTACTCGTATGTCACACACTCAGATAGAATCGAGAGAGTCCAGTGCCTCTTCTTGCGCGCGTTGACCTATCGATATTTTCGTGGAGTCGAACTAAAATACATCCCTACCGCGATAAAGTTTTACGAATCTACCTCCCTATACGACTAAACGCCGTTTTCAATGACACTATTAATGGCCCCGATCTTTTGAGTTCCCTTTCGATCAATGTGCCGTCATTACAATGTTTTTAAAATACCTTCATGCTCCTCAAATAACGCTCTACATTCGCCGATACCACGGATGCAAAGTTATTATAATGGTACTATTAACTACTTCGATAAATTGACTCTGAATAAATCGCAATTTAAAATGTTCAGCAACGAACTTTTGTGTAAAAATTAGCTGTTTTAATTCGTGTAGTAGATATGTATATATATAGATATAAAATGGTTTTGTATTTTTGGTTTTGGTTTTGGTTGGTTTTGGCTTTTTATTAGTAGAAACCTATTTTTAGTTTTACATAGTTTTTTATCGATCCATCAAATGTAAGTTTTTTTTTGTTGTATGTTCTTTGTAAAATTGTTGGTTTCTCCAATAAAGATAAATAAAAATAAAAATAAAAATTTTGAAATTATCAACAAATAGTTAAGCTTTGTTTTAAGTTCGCGTGTTGGTTATTTTAATTTTTGTAAAATTTGTAAAGCATAACTTTTTTAATTGCTCATAACGCAATGGTTCGCTGCTAATAAAATGATCTTTTTCCGGTACGCCGGAGGTAGATTTCACGGGATCAAAGTAGGGAATAGGCGAACTCTAATTGTGTCAATTTGTATCAAACATTGCGCGAGCTGCCGCGCGATTTAGCTCGCTCACCCCAACCCGCGTTACCCTTGCGCAGAGAGAATGCGCATACTAAATCCGTCTTTATACTGTGCCCTAAGGGTTGGTCATATCAAAAATTGTATAAAAAAAATCTAAGGAATGATACAAAATTTCAATGATAAGATTTATTTTCCAATATATACAAAAATGCACATGGGAATGACATAATAACTTTTACCATACAACAATGTGGATGGAAAGAAATTAGACAATGAATACAATAAAATAAAATTAAACAAAAAGATTTTCAAGAAACAAAATAAAACAAATTTAATTTAACGTACCAGAGAAATAAATATTTAAAAAGATCTACACAGGAAATACAAAAAAACAAAATTTACATAAATATAATTAAAACGAAAAAGAGAAACTGAAAAGATATTAATTAAAACTCTTCAAAACTATATATATTTATATATATACTAGCTGACCCGGCCACGCGTTGCTGTGGCTAAAGTTTTTGTTATATTACATTATAGTAAACAATCTAAGAGGAACAATAAGAGAACATCAGTCACGGAGTCCACTATGCTTTTTCACACAGATGGTATTTGTAAAAAAATATGGTGATCTCCTTATTTGACTTTCTACTACTATAACCCTTTAGTACAATGAAATTATTTACGAACTAAGACGAAAATGTTGATGTTGGTATACAAATTCACTGGATTGAGATTTGAAGGGGAAGTACGTTGAACACAATTAATTAAAATGTTCTTACACTTGATACTAAGCAGAAATCAATAGGTAAAAAATAAAAATTTATCAGATTTATTATTTCCATTTAATTTTATAACAAATATAAGTATATTACAGTATAATACAGTAAATAACATGTGACGCTTAAACTCATGAATGAGGTAGGCAAGGCAGACAGTCTTAAACTTTTAAACATTAATATCTTTTTTTTGAATTATAAATACTTTCAATTTCAATTTAATTTAACACCAATCGGTGCACAATGTTTTTGGTTAACCTGTCTTTAGCTAACACAAATAGATTCGACGGTTTCCCAACACGTGAACACGCAACATATAGTTGCCCATGAGAAAAACATGGATTTTCCAAATCTAAACCACAAATGGACATTGTTTGACCTTGAGATTTATTTATAGACATGGCGAAAGCTAAACGAATTGGAAACTGTAGCCTTTTGAAGGGTATGGTAGAATCTGATGGTATCATCGGAATACGTGGCAGCAGGACCACTTTTCCTTTAAACTTCCCAGCCAAAATGGTTGCTTCAAGAATGTTTCCGGTGATCTTTTTGATGACCAAACGCGTACCGTTACATAATTGAGGTGGATTCAAATTACGGAGGAGAATAATAGGGGAACCAATCTTTAATCGAAGATTATGTGGTGGCATTCCAGGGATATCTAATGAATTTAAAAATTCAATCGGAAAATTTACACTTTCATTTTCATCAACAACAGTATCGATTGATTTAAAAGACATCAGATCGCCTGGTAACAACTGTTGTATCTGGAAGTTAATTTCGTCAACATCAACGTTTTTGGCTGCCAAAATCGCCCGTTGACTAAGCCATTCATGATTCAAATAATTATTCTGTATATCCGGGAAAATACTCTGAATCAATTCAGTTTTATCCTGAACAACAGTGCAAAAATTGTCTGGTAGTTTAATGCATTGCGTATTTGGTTGCAGTTTTATTTTACCGTTCCCAATATCTAGTAGTTGTTCGGAAAATATTAGTGCTGATGGATCATTTTGCAATTGTACTCGCATATTTATGGTCAATCGAAGTGTTTCAACACTTCGCCATAAGAATGATTGTTTCAAACATGCATTAATCTCATCCGCGAAAGTAGAGCGAGGTATAACCGGTAAGGTCTGCCGGAAGTCACCAGACAAAAGTAAGATAGCACCACCGAAAAGTTTATTATTGCTGTTTAAATCTTGCATAGTTCTGTTTAATGCTTCAAGTGAATATTTGTGTGCCATTGTGCACTCATCCCAAATTATTATAGAACTCTTCCGCAACACTGCAGCTATTCCACTATTCTTTTTGATGTTACACATTGCATCTGGTTTATTATGAACGTCCAATGGCAGCTTGAATGTTGAATGTGCTGTTCGCCCACCATCCAGTAAAGTAGCCGCAATGCCTGACGATGCTAATGCTAATGCGATTTTTTGTTGCGACCGTATTTTGGCAAGAATCAACGATATTAAAAATGTCTTACCGGTTCCACCGGGTGCATCCAAGAAAAAAAAACCGCCTTGTTCAGCAGCAACAGCCAGCATAATCCGATCATAAATAATTTTTTGTTCTGCTGTCAGTAATGGTTCACTGTTCATGATAATTGTTGCTAAACTTCCATGGTCATATTGATTTTCTCGTTGTAAATCGGTATTGACTAAGTCGGTGGCTGGACGATTAGGTGATGGCATACCATAATGATTAAGTGGTAAATTTGAAATAAGAACACATAAATCCTCGATCAAGACCAATGCTTCATTGTACATCTCTGGTGTATAATCTATGTTTTGGCATTGATTTGTTTGTCTAATTCGGTGCAAGATGTCTTCTGTCATACAATTTTTATATTTTTCCCACAAAGTTTGTGCTTGCGAGGGATAACATGTCGCCAAAATAATTGCAAACAACTGACGAATGTTATTCGGTGTTGATGTCAACGCAGCATCAGCAAGCGTTAAGTCCCAATGGTTATCGTCTTCTAGCAATTGCAGTTCACGACATGCATCCTGGTATGTATTGAATACTCGACCATTAGCTGTTCGTAAAAATTCAAAAGACGTTGGTCCGGGAACATTCACCAATAACAAACGTAAATAGAAGCACTCACGTTGCTTTGGATGTACCGTGTAAAGTCTCCCCAATGTCTTAGCTTTGAATATGCCTGTAATGGAAGGATGTGGTTTTCCTTGTTTCCGTGGCTCCCATTTTTTACTGGATTTGTTCCATGTGAAATAACGTGGAACATCACCATACACCAATGTCTTCGCGAATTGGCCAAAAACATCAGGTTTTTGACACAATGTAAAAAATTCAGTTAGAGTCGTTTTCGGAGCTTCGAACGCTCTTTGGAGAACATTTTCTTCAGTGAAGTATACACGTTGACCGTTTTCAAGATGTATTGCCAGATGTTGGACAGCAGGATCTCTTTCGTGGATGGGAAAGCTGAGAATATGCCAAATAGCTTCATTGCTGCTAATGTATCTGCCCATTTGGTATCGTGCTATTTCGTCATTTTTATTTATGTTTTTTACTTCAAATATGGCCAAATCACTGCCTTTGTTTACATATTTACAAATATACTTAATTGATTTAACAGAACTGCAAAGCTCAACATTGATATGAGCTTTGTAAGTTTTTGAAAGTAGTGGTGAGTATGGTACCACCCACTGATTATCAAACTCAACTTGATTTGGAAAGTTCGGCAGTCGCATTGTAAATGTGTGGCCACCATTCTCAGTACTTCTGCGGCGATACATTGGATAACCATCAATATCCGTGATCGTGTCATTCGTATGCGGCTGTGGGAAGTTTTTTTTACATTTTCCATTTTCCATGCACGGTGACGTCATGTTGAAAACACCGCATGGCCCATGGATCATGTGTTTGGTGACAATATCAAATAATTCTTGATCAATTAATGGGTCTGGAATTTCGGCTGAAATTATTTGATCGATTTCTTCAGGACGGATTCTATCTTTAAGCCAAACCAAAATGTGGGCATGAGGCAAACCTCGCTTTTGCCACTCTATCGTATACAGCCAACAACGTGTGATACCAAAAATTGTATATTTAACAATAAAATCAATTAAGGATTTCAATTTTTGTTTAAACACACGTGCAGTTAAATCATGACGATGAATGGCTTGTTGTCCTGGCAATAGTAAAGTTTGTATCTCTTCCCAATTCGGATTACATGTGAATGTAATAAATAAATCCGGTCGGCCGTAATGACGTACGTAAGTCATCGCATCTTGTATGCATGCATGTTCCGTGCCGTTCCGTATCGACATCTGTCAGTTTTATGACTGAATCTACCAGCATGTTCACCTAATGGTACTTTGTCGGCTTTTATGACGATTTGATAATTGTCATTTTGCAGTCGTGGCGAAACTCTTTTGATCAATTGAATTAGTTGATTGTGATCTTCTAAAAAATTTTCCAATAATATCACAATTGCTCTTTCCTCTGCTTGTTCAATAAAATTATACTGGCACCGAGTCGTCACGCGCTCTTCACAATCGCCCATAAAATAAAAAGGTATCGACATCTGTCAGTTTTATGACTGCCAAATAATAACGGACAAAAAATTAGCGATAAATTAAAATTGCGACTATAATTTGAGATTTAAACTATCCTATCTCTCAAGTGCACATCGAACTGCACATGGTGTTCAAATTTTATTATTAGTCCATTATTTTATTATTAGTCCATTGAGGACAAACATTGTGACACGAGATTTATATATATTAAGATATATGAATTCGATATCTTTATACTAAGAAAGTTATAGCAAAATTTCACTTATTCAAAATTTCACCCACATACCCGCCCCTTTGGTCTTATTTTGCGCATTAACGAACTTGATCGAGATCTTGTGCCCTTAAATTGTATGTATCAATACTGAGGGTGGTTTTGGGTTCTAGGGGATGTGAAACGCGAAGATATGTCGACATTTTCCGGAAGTCCCATTGCAGTAGATGGCTTTCCTGAAGAAATCCACCTAAAACCGCAGAAAACTAAATCCTGGGATATTTCATATGGAAAAAATATGTAAAAATTAAGAAAACCTGTTTAGTTTGGTGTGTAGATAGAAAATGTTCATTTATAATCATATGATCATAGAAATTAATGGCCATGAATTCATATGAAATGTGAAATATTATTATATTCTGTTAGGTACCTATTTATTAAGAATCGTCTTTTTATTTGATGTTGGACAATTGTATCATAATAACATTTTTAAACAAATCGTGTATTTTTGAAATGTATTTGTAATGTGTAACGACTTGGATTACTTTGTATTATTAGATGTAATTCTAGGTAGGGGAGACCGGGGCAATTGTACCAAGGGGCAATAGCGAATATATCTGTAACTACGCTAAGTACGCATTTGTGCTTCTAGTAGCATAATCCTAATGTGCGTGCGGACTATAGGTCAGTCAGTCGCAGGCGCATGCGCGGCGCGGACGCTTGCAGTGGGGTGGGAAAGTTTTCGCCCTTTCAAGGTAAGTTTTTTTTCTAGTTTAACAGTGCTTATTCAAAGATATCTTCAGGCATTTGATTATAAGTCGGGATAACTTGAATAGTTCCTTTGTACCTAAAATAACTATAAAATTGTACTCTTATTTAAAATGTCCGTCAGGGGTAGGTTGTACCATTTGTAACGGGGACAATTTTACCAGTTCAATTGACCCGTTATTTTTTTATATATTCTTTTTTCAGATGCCACGACTAAAAATAGAAAAACCTATAGAAACACAAAAAATCTCTTGTTCTACGAGCAGGCATACTAGGATGTTTTTACTGGCAAATCAATTCGTGCGGCAGCTAAAATGATTAATTTGTTTCATTAATAAGATATTAGAGAAAAGGAGAAAATGGGATACAATCCCGCTAATAAGGTATTTTCTGAAGAACAGGAGTCCATAATGGCAAAGTCCTAATCAGAACAGCACACCTATACGTTGGTTAGTCTTCCAAAGCACGAATGGAGTAGAAAAGAAATGGTAGAAATAGAATAGCGCAGAAAAGCAAAAAAATAATCTACAGCGAAAATTTAGAAGACAAAATCAAAGAAAAAGGTTGATGAAAAAGAAGAAGATATTGAAGAAGAGGAAGAAAGCTTTTGCATGGAGTCTTACAGTACCATTAGACCAACTGAAAGTTGATACAATGTATGCAGTGCCATTTTTGGGCACATGAAGGATGTATATGTCAATAAGTTTCATATATTTGTCATAACTGCGAGTCTGAATATGCTATTTCTTAACCAAAAGTGCCATTTAAAAAGTGAAACCGATTGACAATTTAAATAAACGTTGTTTCGAATAGTGAGTAATAACAGCTCCATTAAAGAAATTCCTAAGGGTTAGAAATAAAACTTGAAGACTAATTCCATATATAAGTTCCATATGTGTAAGTGGGAACGAACTAATTCATATAAAAACCCGCAAGGGTTTAGCGAGCAATCAAATAGAACCTGTATGTTTTGTTTATAAATAAAGAATATTAAAAAAAAGTACTTTTGGGGCAATTGTACCACCGCGTTCTAGTATAAAACGAAGTTATATTATTTTTGTATTTTTTTAGTAATTAAAGCAATTGACTGAGTGCTTTTAAAGCATAGTTCTTAGTACAGCTACTAAGAATTATAACAATGGTTAAACTGAGTTAATAGTTTTAATATTTTGAGAAAATTTAGTTTTATTTTTATGTTTAAAGTTTTAGGTTGTATGTAAGAACTCCATACATTTTAGTAACTTAATTAACTTGATGTTACATAACTTGAATTCATATAAGGAAATAACTGTTTAAGCCGAAAAACAATGTGTTTTATTTAATTGAACATCTGGTACAACTAACCTTAGATATGGGGTCCGATGTACCATTTCCTCCGATCTTTTAAAATGGCAATAATATTCGTTCTATACAATTTTATGACACATAGACACTCTTTTATTCCAGCCAATTAAACTATTTATCATTGCTTATAAGCCTTATACCTATATATTTTATATTTTTTTTACAATTTATTTGTAAATGTGAAAATGTGATTTGTGATCACGGCAGATTTTTAGAAGAGAATCGCGTTCTTCCTTATTTAGGTGAGATGAACTTGTGTTCTCTGAGTTATCATTTGAGTTAATTTGATTTATTTTATAGTCATCATTTTGAGTTAGGGGTTTTAATTCTATACGCATAGTTTTTACAGAAAGAGGTTTTTCAGTTGTATTTATAATAAATATGTAAGCTGTGCCATCTTGCTAAACAGATACGATACTTTTGTATCCTTTCACATCGAGGTTCTATTTGAAAGGGAGATTTATTAGGATTTTCATTCTTTACCTGAATATTGCCTGATTCATTTTTAATGGCTCTGATCGAATAGTTTTCGTATCATAGTATAATTTAAATTTATAATTATAAACAGATAAAAAGTCAAAGTTTATTATTGTCTTGTAACTTTTAATACCATCATAAGCTATGGGTGAATCATCCTGTACCGTATGGAATACGTGTTCCCTATAACTAGATCTAGGTATAAGTAACATAGAGTTTCGACGGGATCCGGTAAATTATCGATTCCGCGAAGTTTGATTTTTTTGCTTTCAAAAATTGGTGTTTCAGCCTTTAATTTTGAGATATTTATAAGTGAAATATCTGCTCCGGAAACTAATTCGACTTTAAATGTTGATCTGAAGTTTACTTACTATAATTATTATTATCATACTTTTTATAAACATTTCGTTGTGAATTTGTTCCGTTTTGTGATGAGTTTGGCAAAGGAGTTTGGCATTCGAGTGATTGATAATATTTTTGAGTGGATCTATTATTATTCTGAGGATAAAATGATCTGGATTTATTATTCTTTTCGCGCGATCGACATTCCTGCCAGATATATCCCGCACGTTTACAATAGTTACAATATTTTGTTTGTAAGTGTCTTACAGACGATAAATTTTGCTTACAAATGATCGCTACTTGTCCGGATTTATTATATGAATAGCTTTTTTTGTTTTGCAAATGATACTTTGATATTTCTTGCTCTTCGATGCCTTCTAACGATTCAGTCTTTGTGACTTTACAAGTACATTTAACTCCTTGTTTAGTCCTGTTATAAAAACATTTACCCTTGATTTTTGAGTAATAAAATGCATGCCTCTCGCTAATTTGTAATCTAAACATTTTGTTAATTTTATGAAACAATTTTCTGTTTTATTCGCGTAACATTTTAATTTTGCTTACAACTGCCATTGTCCAACAGTTCTTTTTTCCGAATATGCTTCTAAAAGGTAGTCTTTTAATTCAGACCAATTATTAAAATGTCTATTTAAAATGAGTGATCTCGCATTGCCCGATATTTTAAATAATATTATAGTATAAATATATTTTTATCATTTTCAGTTAAAAGTGTTACAGCATTATCACAATTATCAATGAAAATATAAAGATCAGCCTTTGATCCGTTAAAATTAGAAAATAATTTTTCTCTTAATGTAAGATTTATATCACTGGAAGGTCTAGAAGTAGAAACAGTAGTGGTAGCATCCGTCATTTTGAAATTATAGTTATTTTTTTATATAATAATAGTATACAAAATATTAGTTTTTTTTTAAATAATAATAGTATACAAAATATGTAAGTTAAAACAGATTAAAATGTCGATAAATATTGTCCAAATTTTGACTCGCAGGAAACCGATCATCTTGCAATGTCCTCTTGAGGTAACGGTCGGCGCTTTTAGAACTATTAGTAGATCTGAAGATTGGCTTTCCCTCTCTGTTGTTTGTAGATGTGCTAAGGAAGGCTGTATTAGTGTGTCGTTCCACCGGCTGTTGGTCCAAAGTCCTTTTCCAAATTCGTTTGTCGTAGTGTTTGGATCCCCGTGGAGATAGTAAGAAACTGCAAGTGGTTTTGAATTAGTTATAACCAATTTTTTTAGATCCGATCCGACTGCGCCACTGTAATGTGGTGCATTCGACGAAAACACTTTTTCTCTTTTATTAATTATAATAATTTTGTAAGTACCTATAAACTTTAATCAATATTATAATAATATAGCTTCGAACCGAGTCTTGCCGAGAGAAGGATCCGACTTTTTATACAGGTGGCTGTTAAGATGTACTGAGTCTGAATGCTGCGATCATCGGTCCAACGGTAGAAAGTCCAACTCTCGCTTGTTTATTTGACTTTCCATAGACAATGATAATATGCTACCGGTTGCTACATGATATGAAAGTATACAATATTAATATGCTAATGTTTAAACGTTAACTTATATCTAATTAATTATATAATATTTCTTAAGTACATTACACTGCCAACCCGGGCGAAGTCTGTGATTGGCGCTAGTTATAAAAAAAAATAATATGTGAAAATAGGTCATAAAAATTACATTTCTACTAACATTTTTTTAGGTGGGAAATTTATTTTGTTAGAGATTATTATACTATTAAACTATAGTAATATTTTTGCTATTCGGATATTCACGATTAAAATTTACAATTATTTTTAATATTTAAAAATATATTAATCTGTCATGTCAACTATTTTACTTTCCTATTTCTATATTTTATAAAAAGAATAATCAGGTCGAAATGTCAAAATGGACTGAACTTTCTGAACTAGGTTAAGTGAGGTTCAATCTGCATTTAATAATAATTATGGAAGGAAACGAAAATAAATCCGCTCTCAAAATAGAACAAAACGATGACCACGTTACCATAAAATATGAGCAATCAGTTGATTGCAATCCATCCGGCAGCCATTTTGACGGGGCGCAAGAACCATCGTGCGAAAATAGTCTTGATCCAGATCGTTTTAGTGAATCACACATTGAATACAAAAGATTCTATGGTTTCCAGAGAGAAACGATAATTAATCAACACTGTGATTATTTTGAAGAGGAAAATACTAAATTTATCAAATTGGAAGCTAATATTTCGAGAGATAATAATTGTGTTAACGCTGATCAAAAATACAAATCTAAAACAACGCAAAATGTAGAAACATCCATTTTAACAACAAATGAAATCGGCTTTGCTTGTCTCAGTTGCAAGTGTGCCCTTGATAATTGCGGTTTGATAAATAGCGTACCTACTAAACACGAGTCAAATTTATTATGCTTGGATTGCAAAAAAAGGAAAAGGACGAAAAGATAATAAAAGTGTATAATTTAATGTTTAATTTTAATTAAGGCAAAGCGCGTTTAATCGTGCTAATATTACGGGCGCGGACATAAAATTTAATAAATTATTTTATAACGAAAGTGGTTTTATTTCAAAGCAAGAGCGAAATAATAACACGAACGTGATATTATTATCACGTTTTATTTCAATTGTGTTGTTACATTACAATACCTACTTTATTATTTAGTGACTGACTGAAATTAACACCAAATACTAATTAATTTGATTATCTGGATAGAAATTAAATTAACAGGATCTACTTAATTTAAATTCAATTCAATAAAAGATGTGTTAAGGGCAGGCCAGGGCCGGTGCAGCGCTGTGTTTAAAATATTATTTTACATGTTATTGTAATTTTGTATGTTTTATGAATTACATTATGATTTAAATTAGATTGAAATAAACTTGAACTGCAATTGCTGCATAGAAATTTTCCATTTTTTTTGATAAACTACGTAGGAACTGTAAATATTTTTTACCTGTAGCCGTTCGTTGCATTTGGATTTAATTATTTACGGTAAATTACATCTACGGAATGTATTTATATTCACTGATGTCTTTTTGGGGAGTTAAACTATATCGACAGCTAAACCGGTTCCCTGAAAAAAAAATCCTAAAATAATTACATAATTAAAAAAACTTTATTTTTCTTCGCGAACCGCGCCATGCGTTCAATCGCCTTCTCAAACATTCACATTATTTCTTTAAACTTACGAATTCGTTCTTTTCGTAATTGGGAAACATTTTTACAATATGTTTTGCTCATTAATGATTGATTATTGATCTAAATCATCCACTTAAAAGGACATCAGAATACACCTGAAAATGCTTCTGTAACTGTCCTTTATATGTACTCGTGTACTCACACTAACTGCATTTAAATTCAATAATTTTTCGATGAACTGCATCGATATGTTTCTGTAACTGTATTTTATATGTACTCGTGTAATCGCACTCATTGCATTTAAATTTCCTTGTTTTCCGGTGAATTGCATCGACATGATTCTTCAAATTTGTTTTGTTTGTAAATGCGTAATTGCATTCGCTGCATTTAAAATTTCTTTTTTTCCGATGAATTACTTTGATATGGTTTTGTAAACATGTCTTATATGCACTGGTATATTCGCAGTCGCTGCATTTAAATTTTCTTATTTTCCGGTGAATTGCATCGACATGTCTCTTCAAATTTGTTTCGTTTGCACATGTGTAATTGCATTCGCTGCATTTAAATTTTCCATTTTTCTGATGAATTACATCGATATGGTGTTTTAAATCTGTTTTATATGCACTGGTATATTCGCAATCGCTGCATTTAAATTTTCTTATTTTAAGATGAATTACTTCGATATGGTTTTGTAAACATGTCTTATATGCACTGGTATATTCGCAATCCCTGCATTTAAAATTTCTTATTTTCCGGTGAATTGCGTCGACATGTATCTTCAAATTTGTTTTGTTTGTACATGTGTAATTGCATTCGCTGCATTTAAATTTTCCATTTTTCTGATGAATTACATCGATATGGTGTTTTAAATCTGTTTTATATGCACTGGTATATTCGCAATCGCTGCATTTAAAATTTCTTATTTTCCGGTGAATTGCGTCGACATGTATCTTCAACTTTGTTTTGTTTGAACATGTGTAACTGCATTCGCTGCATTTAAATTTTACAATTTTTCGATGAATTTCTTCGATATGGTTTTGTAAACATGTCTTATATGCACTGGTATATTCGCAATCCCTGCATTTAAAATTTCTTATTTTCCGGTGAATTGCGTCGACATGTATCTTCAAATTTGTTTTGTTTGTACATGTGTAATTGCATTCGCTGCATTTAAATTTTCCATTTTTCTGATGAATTACATCGATATGGTGTTTTAAATCTGTTTTATATGCACTGGTATATTCGCAATCGCTGCATTTAAAATTTCTTATTTTCCGGTGAATTGCGTCGACATGTATCTTCAACTTTGTTTTGTTTGAACATGTGTAACTGCATCCGCTGCATTTAAATTTTACAATTTTTCGATGAATTTCTTCGATATGGTTTTGTAAACATGTCTTATATGCACTGGTATATTCGCAATCGCTGCATTTAAAATTTCTTATTTTCCGGTGAATTGCATCGACATGTATCTTCAAATTTGTTTTGTTTGTACATGTGTAATTGCATTCGCTGCATTTAAATTTTCCATTTTTCTGATGAATTACATCGATATGGTGTTTTAAATCTGTTTTATATGCACTGGTATATTCGCATTCGCTGCATTTAAATTTTCTTATTTTAAGATGAATTACTTCGATATGGTTTTGTAAACATGTCTTATATGCACTGGTATATTCGCAATCCCTGCATTTAAAATTTCTTATTTTTCGGTGAATTGCGTCGACATGTATCTTCAAATTTGTTTTGTTTGTACATGTGTAATTGCATTCGCTGCATTTAAATTTTCGATTTTTCTGATGAATTACATCGATATGGTGTTTTAAATCTGTTTTATATGCACTGGTATATTCGCAATCGCTGCATTTAAATTTTCTTATTTTAAGATGAATTACTTCGATATGGTTTTGTAAACATGTCTTATATGCACTGGTATATTCGCAATCCCTGCATTTAAAATTTCTTATTTTCCGGTGAATTGCGTCGACATGAATCTTCAAATTTGTTTTGTTTGGACATGAGTAATCGCATTCGCTGCATTTAAATGTTCTTATTTTTATTTTAGGTAATTCAGAGAGTTTTTTGTTCAGAGGAGCAGTCAATGTTAAACAAAGTTTTTCCTTTTCTTTGCAATCCAAACAAAACAAATTTGAAGATTCATGTCGACGCAATTCACCGGAAAATAAGAAATTTTAAATGCAGGGATTGCGAATATACCAGTGCATATAAGACATGTTTACAAAACCATATCGAAGTAATTCATCTTAAAATAAGAAAATTTAAATGCAGCGATTGCGAATATACCAGTGCATATAAAACAGATTTAAAACACCATATCGATGTAATTCATCAGAAAAATCGAAAATTTAAATGCAGCGAATGCAATTACACATGTACAAACAAAACAAATTTGAAGATACATGTCGACGCAATTCACCGAAAAATAAGAAATTTTAAATGCAGGGATTGCGAATATACCAGTGCATATAAGACATGTTTACAAAACCATATCGAAGAAATTCATCGAAAAATTGTAAAATTTAAATGCAGCGGATGCAGTTACACATGTTCAAACAAAACAAAGTTGAAGATACATGTCGACGCAATTCACCGGAAAATAAGAAATTTTAAATGCAGCGATTGCGAATATACCAGTGCATATAAAACAGATTTAAAACACCATATCGATGTAATTCATCAGAAAAATGGAAAATTTAAATGCAGCGAATGCAATTACACATGTACAAACAAAACAAATTTGAAGATACATGTCGACGCAATTCACCGGAAAATAAGAAATTTTAAATGCAGGGATTGCGAATATACCAGTGCATATAAGACATGTTTACAAAACCATATCGAAGAAATTCATCGAAAAATTGTAAAATTTAAATGCAGCGAATGCAGTTACACATGTTCAAACAAAACAAAGTTGAAGATACATGTCGACGCAATTCACCGGAAAATAAGAAATTTTAAATGCAGCGATTGCGAATATACCAGTGCATATAAAACAGATTTAAAACACCATATCGATGTAATTCATCAGAAAAATGGAAAATTTAAATGCAGCGAATGCAATTACACATGTACAAACAAAACAAATTTGAAGATACATGTCGACGCAATTCACCGGAAAATAAGAAATTTTAAATGCAGGGATTGCGAATATACCAGTGCATATAAGACATGTTTACAAAACCATATCGAAGTAATTCATCTTAAAATAAGAAAATTTAAATGCAGCGATTGCGAATATACCAGTGCATATAAAACAGATTTAAAACACCATATCGATGTAATTCATCAGAAAAATGGAAAATTTAAATGCAGCGAATGCAATTACACATGTGCAAACGAAACAAATTTGAAGAGACATGTCGATGCAATTCACCGGAAAATAAGAAAATTTAAATGCAGCGACTGCGAATATACCAGTGCATATAAGACATGTTTACAAAACCATATCAAAGTAATTCATCGGAAAAAAAGAAATTTTAAATGCAGCGAATGCAATTACGCATTTACAAACAAAACAAATTTGAAGAATCATGTCGATGCAATTCACCGGAAAACAAGGAAATTTAAATGCAATGAGTGCGATTACACGAGTACATATAAAATACAGTTACAGAAACATATCGATGCAGTTCATCGAAAAATTATTGAATTTAAATGCAGTTAGTGTGAGTACACGAGTACATATAAAGGACAGTTACAGAAGCATTTTCAGGTGTATTCTGATGTCCTTTTAAGTGGATGATTTAGATCAATAATCAATCATTAATGAGCAAAACATATTGTAAAAATGTTTCCCAATTACGAAAAGAACGAATTCGTAAGTTTAAAGAAATAATGTGAATGTTTGAGAAGGCGATTGAACGCATGGCGCGGTTCGCGAAGAAAAATAAAGTTTTTTTAATTATGTAATTATTTTAGGATTTTTTTTTCAGGGAACCGGTTTAGCTGTCGATATAGTTTAACTCCCCAAAAAGACATCAGTGAATATAAATACATTCCGTAGATGTAATTTACCGTAAATAATTAAATCCAAATGCAACGAACGGCTACAGGTAAAAAATATTTACAGTTCCTACGTAGTTTATCAAAAAAAATGGAAAATTTCTATGCAGCAATTGCAGTTCAAGTTTATTTCAATCTAATTTAAATCATAATGTAATTCATAAAACATACAAAATTACAATAACATGTAAAATAATATTTTAAACACAGCGCTGCACCGGCCCTGGCCTGCCCTTAACACATCTTTTATTGAATTGAATTTAAATTAAGTAGATCCTGTTAATTTAATTTCTATCCAGATAATCAAATTAATTAGTATTTGGTGTTAATTTCAGTCAGTCACTAAATAATAAAGTAGGTATTGTAATGTAACAACACAATTGAAATAAAACGTGATAATAATATCACGTTCGTGTTATTATTTCGCTCTTGCTTTGAAATAAAACCACTTTCGTTATAAAATAATTTATTAAATTTTATGTCCGCGCCCGTAATATTAGCACGATTAAACGCGCTTTGCCTTAATTAAAATTAAACATTAAATTATACACTTTTATTATCTTTTCGTCCCTGCAACATTTTAAGTTAACATAAAATAACAAACCCGATATCGATTTGCAATTACAAGCGTGCAAACAAAACTCTATTATAGAACCGATTAGGTAACATTTACTAGATACTTCCTAGTTTATTTTCAATGAAGATCTTTTGTTCAAAAAAATAAATTAAATGATTAGCATAATCAGGTTTTTTTTAACATTTAAAGACACCTCAAACAGAATTTAAATAGGTAGCGTGCTAGTTAAACAACATTTTAATATGCAGATGTGATGCTCACCATTAGCTATATTTATATTTGTTTGAATTGAAATTGAGTGTTCGTATATTTGAAATAATTGTGTTTTAATGCTATTATAATGTGCTGATCAAAAACTATTTAAGTGAGGATTTAATAAAATTAACACAAATTCTAATTATAATAAATTATGTAAATTAAATAAATGTATTATAATAAAAAATATATAATAATATATTTGTGCACTTCTCTTGCATTTACTTTAAAATATATTCATTTAAATATTAGTCAACTGCATTTTTTTTAAGTAGATAGTTTTTTTTCAGCGAACTCCAATTGTACGAACTTGTATCAAACTCTGCGCGAGCTGCCGCGCGGCTCAACCCGCCGTACCCAAAGCGAGAGTGGGTATATTGAATCCCTCTTATTACTGTTGCGTGAGGGTTGCTCATATCAAAAATTGTTTCAAACAAAAGTTGTAGGGAAATTAGAGGTCTACAATTAACATTTTAAACGATATTGATCGTGTGATTATTAAGGGAGGTATGGTTTTTGTATTTTGAAAAACCACTTTATCCCACCCCTAAGACTAATGGTTGGCGCTATCAAAAAAGTTTACTTTTGTAAGTTTTCAGCCCTTAATTAGGGAATAATATCAAATTTAAATTAATTCGATATTTTATATACTAAGAAAGTTATAGCAAAATTTCACTTTTCCCCTGGTCTGATTTTGACCTTAACGAACTTGACCCTTAACGATTTTGTGCCCTTAAATTTTATGTATCAATTTGAAAGTGATTGGTGTGAAATGACGGCAATTATTGTGTCCACAAGAAAGTGATGAAATTTCTTTTCTAAAACATTAAAGATATTCTTCTTCATCCGGTATAAAAAAATCCAAAAGATCTGATAAAGGTTTTTTTTAAATTAAAAACATTAGCCGAAAACAAAAATAGCATATTTATGTAAATATACAAAAAAAAAGTTTAAAAGGTCTAAAGTTTAGATATTGCCGAAAAGATGAGCAATAAATAAATCCTTTCTGTGTTTTTTCACCCACGCTATCTGATGAGGGTTAATCAAGGGTGAGTTTTAATCCCTAGGGACCCCTGCGGTCGCTCTTTTAACCTAACATTGGATATGGTATTTTTTGATAGGATAGTGGTAACATTGTGTTTACATGTCCAATTATTTTTTTTTATAACAAAAAGAAAAGACCTGCGAGTAAGCGAGACGTCCGATACGCAAAGAGTGTACTCGACGCAAAGTGGCGTACTTGGCGTGGTGCGTTTTTCGCCCTCAGTTGCCGTCTCTATGTTTTCTGGCAGCATAACTCCACATTGGGGAATTAGTAACCCATCTACTCGTCTCCCGGACTACCCTCACTATTCGACTATTCGTGTGTGATAGAGCCACGTGCAATTAGATTTACAAAATTTCGGCCCCAAAGTAAGATCATTGTCTATCTCTTGGACGTAATTGAAGAGACGAATATAAATACAAAATATATATATTTATTTCACCAGAACGTTATTAAACGGCGCTTTTTACGGTGAAAAGATTATTTTGCTTAAAATTCAGGTATCTATGGAGATAATACGCTCAAAAGAGTCGAGTGCAACTTTAAAAGAAAAAGGTCAGCGGGGAAAGAGGTTATTAACCATATACCTCATTTTGTATATCTGATTTATTTTTTGAAATAATTTATAAAGATTTTTTTAATTTTTCTTTATTTATAAAATAAACATACCGTTAAAAACTGTAACGTTAACGTTAAAAAAACAATTAGTGACAATAAAATCGGCTAATTCATAATGTTAAAGTTCGATAAAATTGATATGGGGAAACAACTAACTCAATTGTTGGGGATAAAACGTCTGAAGTGCGCCAACTCTAAAAATGAAGGTAGTTAAACCCCACTACTGTATTATTTGTTGTTTCGGACTTAAAGAAACATGTATCAACAATATATGATCAAGGCAGAATTAATTGATATATTGGATATTACATATGAACCAATACCGTCAAAGCAAGGTAGTGCAGAGATAATTCCGCTAGCAGTGCACACGGATTAAATAAATTAGATTTGTTTAATAATAAATTAGTTGATTCAAACAATGCTACGCTGAAAAATAACGAAAATCACTGCGATCGTATTATTATAAAAGATGAGATTATTAGCCATATAAGTTTAGTCAAAACTGAAACGCAAAAATACAAGGACGCGAACAGACAGATGCGAAATTAAGTGATAACAGTAAAGTAAAAATAATTTATCTCTCTTCTCACCACGGACGTAATAAAAATTTAATATCCTGCGAACGTTCCTCGTTAACTCAAAAAGGAAACTTCGAGACACACATTGATACAATTTAGAGAAATATTAAGAAGTTCACATGCATCGAGTGTAATAAATCATTTACTTTAAAAAGTGCCTTAAATACACACATTGATATCGCACACAAAAACATCAAAAAGTTCATATGTAATGAGTGTCATAACAGGTACGCTCAAAGAAGTCACCTGAAGACACATATTGACACTGTTCACAGAAGCATTAGAAGGTTTACATGCAACGAGTGTAGTAAATCGTTTACTCAAAGTGGTAACTTGAAAACACATGTTGATACTATCCACAGAATTATTAAAAAGTTCGTGGTCAGTTTAACAACTGTTATATTGAAAGGCGCAGATTAAATATACACATTGATACTATCCTCAGAAATATGAAAAAGTTAACGTGCAGCGAGTGTAACAAATCCTTTGTTAAAAGACGTGCGTTGAATACACACATTGATATCGCTCACAAAAACATCAAAAAGTTCATATGTAATGAGTGTCATAACAGGTACGCTCAAAGAAGTCACCTGAAGACTCATATTGACACTGTTCACAGAAGCATTAGAAGGTTTACATGCAACGAGTGTAGTAAATCGTTTACTCAAAGTGGTAACTTGAAAACACATGTTGATACTATCCACAGAATTATTAAAAAGTTCGTGGTCAGTTTAACAACTGTTATATTGAAAGGCGCAGATTAAATATACACATTGATACTATCCTCAGAAATATGAAAAAGTTAACGTGCAGCGAGTGTAACAAATCCTTTGTTAAAAGACGTGCGTTGAATACACACATTGATATCGCTCACAAAAACATCAAAAAGTTCATATGCAATGAGTGTCATAACAGGTACGCTCAAAGAAGTCACCTGAAGACACATATTGACACTGTTCACAGAAGCATTAGAAGGTTTACATGCAACGAGTGTAGTAAATCGTTTACTCAAAGCGGTAACTTGAAAACACATGTTGATAATTAATGTTCACAGAAATATTAAAAAGTTCACGTGCAGCGAGTGTAACAAATCGTTTATTTGAAAAAGTAACATAAAGACACATATTGTTACTCTACACAGCAATTCTCAAAAGTTCAGGTGTAATGAGTGTAACCGTTCGTATGGGCATAGAAGTATAAATATGCTTAAATGAAGCTTAAATAAGCATATTAATAGTGTTCACAATGACCGCAGTCAACCACAAAATTGACTCAACAGTAATAGAAAACTGATTGATTTCATTCTTTTTTTGTTTAATCAAATACTGCTATTATCACTTTTTTTTGTTGTACAAAGTGGGTGTATTTTAGTTGTACCCTCGTGATATAGTACCAAGTGTGATTGTTGCAAAAAAAGCACCTCATTTTCTTTTTATATCGACTACACGGCTAGAATGCTGAAAGTCACTCGCGTTATCGACGAAAACCTTTTATTTGACAATTACTTATTATTTATCACTTAGTTTTATTTTTTTATATACATATATTGTTGAATAATTATTAATATTATTTAATTAATCAACTGGCTTTCTGTATATTTTGTGTGGTAAGAGGAGCGTGTAATTATTGTATGCAATTATTTAAATATTGTTTAGTAATTCGTAATTTAATAATCATACCTTTAATTTGAAATATTAATCTAATATTAAAATTGTAACAATAAGTTACTCTACCTAGACAAAAGAAACGACCTAACATAATTTATAATATAGGCACTTTTGTGATCTCGGGGCATCTTAAACAATTACTGCAAACTCGATATTATATAGAAGAAAATATATTTGGTTTACGGTAATTAAAAAACACGATATTACAACTTTTACATTATATAAATGAGTTAGGTGAAAAGTGAACATGAATTACGGGCTTTTCTGAGGCTAATGTTGCCACTTGAGCATGAGAAATATCGCGACACATTCAAATATAGCCAAATAACCGTTCCCTCAACACGGCAAACTACTTTTTGCCTTGATTCCACATTATATTCAGCATTTTTTATCATATAAATATTGCAAATAAAACAAAGAATCTATTTTTTATTACGTAGATTTATTTTACATGACAAAAATCACAAACAACAATAAATACAAATTCTGTTTACTGCCTTTGGCAGTTGCCAGTTACTGTTTCATGATCCAAATGTCATCAGAAGTCAAACATTGATAGGTATGTCACTTGAATGTAATTTAATTATTTTTGCACCGCCAGGGCAACGCATCCCATAGATTTGTAAACGCCATCTACCTCACAAAATGCCATTCTGTGTGGAAGTTATTCAACAACGAAGAATAGTCATTTTGAAAAGCAACATAAGATGCAGAGTCTACAAAACTCAATACGTCAACGTTTGAGAATAATACACGCCATTAATTAGGATAGTTTTATTTATATCACATTTCATTGTAAATACAATTTTTATGTTATAGTAATAAAATTGTATGTATTTCCTGTAACAAAATTGATTTGTAACAACAATTCTGACATTTTTTTTTTAATAAAAAAGAAAAAACATTATATGGTTTTGGCTGCCAGAAACTCAACTTGATGGCAAGTCTTACAAACTATACGTACTAAATACGTTAGAATTGGTTTGTTTTTGTTCTAACGATTTTATAAAAAATCTATCGGAACCAATGTCCTAATTTTTATTAAATATATATTTAAAAATGATCTATTAACACGGAACTCGGTATTGGCTAACATTCGCGTTGGAAGGCTGCGAACATAAATCTGCGTCCGTATTCTCGTTTTTGGATTAATCTGTCAGACCTACTTTTAACCTAACCCAACCTTCCAGAAAATTAAATCAATTTATTTTAGTATAATATCTATGTATAATAACTTCACATTTCAACCGGGTCAAATTGTCGCTTACGAAATCATAACTTGCTTCAGAAATGGTGAAATTTAACGAAAAACGAAGTTTATTCAAAATATAATGAAAATAAAACAAATCTGAAAGCAAGTTTTAGAGGTAACGTGTCTTAGAAACTAAAATTTTCTCAAAAATATAGACAAATCTTTAAGGGTTAAGACATATCTTTGCGATTAGTTGCGTAGATAGATTATGCTGAAAATGATTTACGAAATGTTCATTTTAGCCTTAATTAGTCAAAACAAAAGCTCATTTGAACATACAACAGAAAAATAATAAAAAAAAATTGTTTTACACAAACTGCTGGTTGATTTTAACAAACGTCACTTTGACATTTACAGATGTTTGGCTAAAATGGCCGACTTCCATGGCTATTCGATTTAACAAAACGATTATTCATAGACGTCAATGGTTTTCTTTTTAATAAATACATAATATTATGATGCGTCATAATTCGTCCATTAACAAATAATATCTCTCATGCCAAAAACCAACTAATAAAAAAATCAATTTTAATGGATGTTTTATTGATTTTTATGATTAGGTATAATTATCAACTGACAGGAATAAAGCGCTAAATTCACTGTCAACTATTGCGTAAGTATCGTGTGACATAAGATAAATTGTTTCATATTTCTGTTAAAAAAAATATATTACGCTAGTGCGAATGTAAATTAATTTTAATCTTTTCATGCGTAAACCTGCACCTACCTCCTTTTTATGCACTTAGCGAAAACCTGTTACGAGTCAACTTTATACGCAATTCTATGTATCATTTCTTATATATTGTAGGTACTGTTGGTTTTCCAAATAAATACATTTATTGATAAAAAGGGGGTAAATATTGCTTTGATATGTTTAAGTCAATATCGTCCAAATGTGGGTTAGGAGGTAATACGCGAACGAATTAGATTGTCTATGCCTCTCCTAATAATGTTAAGAAAGCAGTGATTTGTAGTGTTATGTGAACCATAATAAATATCGTAAGTCTCGATTAAGTCCTCTTCTCGATGAATACTTTGTATCCGTCAATGCAAACGACTGAAATGTCGCATTTAAGCCTCAGATCGGCGACCTTAAGGTTCGATTTCACGCTCAGGCGGTACTTCCAGAGGACGTTCGCGACGATGATCTTGATTGCCACCATCGCGAACAGTTTTCCTGTGACGCAAAACGACACATTACCCCACAATTGCATTGCCTGGCCATCGCACCGTCAAATTCCAACACCGTAGGACAAGAGGAAGTGGTTCTAATTCGGCTTGCAAGATTCGACCTAAACCGTCAAACATTGCAAGTACTGTAGTACTGTAGTACAATTAAAAGTACTGAATATCGTTTTATCTCATAATTATCTGAGCTCATATAGAATTAAAAAGTTAAAGTTAAGAACCCCGAGAGGTCTATATTTTTCCTTACATTTCATCAAAACAATGTTGATTTAACGTATTTTTGCGATTTAAGTCTGATAAAATGTATGAGAATGGCATATTTATAATGTTTTTATTTATTTATAGAAAAATATTAATAAGTTTAGCAGCACTTAGGTATTTTCTAAGATTACAGATTCGTGTGTAGATATTAATAATATTATTGTATCAGGGAGCGTTAGGTATCGTCTAACATTTTTTCGCTGTTTTCTTAACTAGACTAAATGTCTGTCCTAAAGAAGGCAGTTCAATTTGTTCCCATTTTTTGACTAGTTGCCAACTAACAATAAACGAAATATTTATGTAAAATTACTTTTTTCGAATTGTTCGAAGAACTACTCTTTGCGCTATTTCTATAGACTGAAGGTTTGTTTTTTAAAATTACCCCAACCAATGATTCCATAACAAAGTATCGACTGACATAACGCAAAGTATACTATTCTTATTACAGTGCAGCCTAAAATATTGTGTAGGTATTTGAATATGCAAATGAGTTTCCTAATTCTTTTTGCCAACTCCAAATGTTGGTATATATGTCGTCAAAGCCGTGATATTACTAGTAAAATTATAATTGCACGGTTTATTGTCAATCGGCTTAATTTCTTACAATTTATTGCCTTAATTTCACGGGGTCACTTTAGTGCCTAACTGCCAACCCGGGGCGAAGCCCTTGTTGGGCGCTAGTTATAAATAAAATTAATATGTGAATATAGGTAATAAAAAATACAGCTTTTAGGTGGGAAATTTGCTTTGTTAGAGTTTATTATACTATTAAAAAATAGGAATATTTTTGCTATTCGGATATTCACGTTTAAAATTTACAATTATTTTTAATATTTAAAAATATATTAATCTGTCATGTCAACTATTTTTCTTTCCTATTTCTATATTTTGTAAAAAGAATAATCAGGTCGAAATGTCAAAATGAACTGAAGTTTCTGAACTAGGTTAAGTGAGGTTCAATCTGCATAAATAATAATTATGGAAGGAAACGAAAATAAATCAGCTCTCAAATTAGAACAAAACGATGACCACGTTACCATAAAATATGAGCAATCAGTTGATTGCAATCTATCCGGCAGCCATTTTGACGGGACGCAAGAACCATCGTGCGAAAATAGTCTTGATCCAGATCGTTTTAGTGAATCACACATTGAATACAAAAGATTCTATGGTTTCCAGAAAGAAACGATAATTAATCACCACTGTGATTATTTTGAAGAGGAAAATACTAAATTTATCAAATTGGAGGCTAATATTTCGAGAGATAATAATTGTGTTAACGCTGATCAAAAATACAAATCTAAAACAACGCAAAATGTAGAAACATCCATTTTGACAACAAATGAAATCGGCTTTGCTTGTCTCAGTTGCAAGTGTGCCCTTGATAATTGCGGTTTGATAAATACCGTACCTAATCAACACGAGTCAAATTTATTATGCTCGAATTGCAAAGAAAAGGAAAAACTTTGTTTAACATTGACTGCTCCTCGGAACAAAAAACGCTCTAAATTATTAAAAATAAAAAAAAGAAAATATAAATGTAACGAGTGTAATAGGACATTTAAGCAAAACTCTATTTTATTAAGTCACATTGATTCTGTACACAAAAAAATACGATTCAAGTGTAATGAATGTAACAAGGATTTTATAACAAAATATTATTTGGTGGATCATATTAATGCAGTTCATCGGAAAATAAGAAAATTTAAATGCAGCGAATGCGAATATACCAGTGCATATAAAACATTTTTACAAAACCATATCGATGCAATTCACCGGAAAATAAGAAAATTTAAATGCAGCGACTGCAATTACACATGTGCAAACAAAACAAAATTGAAGATTCATGTCGATGTAATTCACCGGAAAATAAGAAAATTTAAATGCAGCGATTGCGAATATACCAGTGCATATAAAACAGATTTAAAACGCCATATCGAAGTAATCCATCAGAAAATAAGAAAATTTAAATGCAGCGACTGCAATTACACATGTGCAAACGAAACAAATTTGAAGATTCATGTCGATGCAATTCACCGGAAAATAAGAAAATTTAAATGCAGCGACTGCAATTACACATGTGCAAACAAAACAAATTTGAAGATTCATGTCGATGCAATTCACCGGAAAATAAGAAAATTTAAATGCAGCGATTGCGAATATACCAGTGCATATAAAACAGATTTAAAACGCCATATCGAAGTAATCCATCAGAAAATAAGAAAATTTAAATGCAGCGACTGCAATTACACATGTGCAAACGAAACAAATTTGAAGAGACATGTCGATGCAATTCACCGGAAAATAAGAAAATTTAAATGCAGCGACTGCGAATATACCAGTGCATATAAGACATGTTTACAAAACCATATCAAAGTAATTCATCGGAAAAAAAGAAATTTTAAATGCAGCGAATGCAATTACACATGTTCAAACAAAACAAATTTGAAGGACATGTCGATGCAATTCATCGGAAAATAAGAAAATTTAAATGCAGCGAATGCGAATATACCAGTGCATATAAAACATGTTTACAACACCATATAGAAGTAATTCACTGGAAAATAAAATTTAAATGCAGCGAATGCAATTACGCATTTACAAACAAAACAAATTTGAAGAATCATGTCGATGCAATTCACCGGAAAACAAGGAAATTTAAATGCAATGAGTGCGATTACACGAGTACATATAAAATACAGTTACAGAAGCATATCGATGCAGTTTATCGAGAAATTATTGATTTTAAATGCAGTTAGTGTGAGTACACGAGTACATATAAAGGACAGTTACAGAAGCATTTACAGGTGTATGCTGATGTCCTTTTAAGTGGTTGATTTAGATCACTAATCAATCATTTATGAGCAAAAAATATTGTAAAAATGTTTCCTTATTACGAAAAGAACGAATTCAAAATTTTAACGAAATAATTTGAATGTTTGAGAAGGCGATTGAACGCATGGCGCGGTTCGCGAAGCAAGCCCTTCGAAGAAAAACAAAGTTTTTTTAATTATGTAATTATTATAGTATGATGGTTTTTTTTTTAGGGTACCGGTTTAGCTGTCGATATAGATTAACTCCCCAAAAAGACATCAGTGAATATAAATACATCCCGTAGATGCAATTTACCGTGAAATAATTAAATTCAAATGCAACGAACGGCTACAGGTAAAAAATATTTACAGTTCCTACGTAGTTTATCAAAAAAATGGAAAATTTCTATGCAGCAATTGCAGTTCAAGTTTATTTCAATCTAATTTAAATCATAATGTAGTTCATAAAACATACAAAATTACAATAACATGTAAAATAATAGTTTAAACACAGCGCTGCGCCGGCCCTGGCCTGCCCTAGATCAGGTTAGAGCGAGATTGTCATTCGAGCCTTTTGGTCGACGCGTTCACATAAGTCAACTTTTATTGCTAAAAACATCTTTTATTGAATTGAATTTAAATTAAGTATATCCTGGTAATTTAATTTCCATCCAGATAATTAAATTAATTAGTATTTTGTGTTAATTTCAGTCAGTCACTAAATAATAAAGTAGGTATTGTAATGTAACAACACAATTGAAATAAAACGTGATAATAATATCACGTCGTTATATTATTTCGCTCTTGCTTTGAAATAAAACCACTTTCGTTATAAAATAATTTATTAAATTTTATGTCCGCGCCCGTAATATTAGCACGATTAAACGCGCTTTGCCTTAATTAAAATTAATCATTTATTTATACACTTTTATTATCTTTCCGTCCCTGTGCCATTTTAAGTTACCATTTTAAATAACATATGTACTCATTACATCAGAAAATAAAATGAAATTGAAAGCAGGCAGTGCGATTACACAAATTCAATAAATACGAATTTTAAAAAAAACGTATCGATTTGCAATTACAAGCGTGCAAACTAAACTCTATATAGAACCGATTAGGTAACATTTACTAGACAATTCCTAGCTTATTTTCAATTAACTTTAGGTACGTACCTACTTAAATAGTACCTAAAAGAAGATCTTTTGTACAAAAAATAAATTATATGATTAGCATAATCAGTTTTTTTTAACATTTAAAGACACCTCAAAAAGCAATTTAAATAGGTAGCGTGCTAGTTAAACAACATTTTAATATGCAGATGTGATGCTCACCATTAGCTATATTTATATTTGGTTGAATTGAAATTGAGTGTTCGTATATTTGAAATAATTGTGTTTTAATGCTATTATAATGTGCTGTTCAAAAACTATTTAAGTGAGGATTTAATAAAATTAATACAAATTCTAAAATTCTGGATTATTAATGTATTATAATAAAAAATATATAATAATATATTTGTGCACTTCTCTTGCATTTACTTTGAAATATATTCATTTAAATATTAGGCAACTGCATTTTTTTTAAGTAGATAGTTTTTTTTAAGCGAACTCCAATTGTACGAACTTGTATCAAACTGCGCGAGCTGCCGCGCGGCTCAACCCGCCGTACCCAAAGCGAGAGTGCGTATATTGAATCCCTCTTATTACTGCGGCGTGAGGGTTGCTCATATCAAAAATTGTTTCAAACAAAAGAGTAAACAACCTAAAATTTATTGGGATAACATAATAATCATTGCTATAGTTTGTTTCCGAACTAGAAGCAGTCGCGAGGAAATAATGTTTTGTGTAAAAACTAAGAATTCAATTTAATTAGTAAATGTTTAATTTTACTATAGTGATCGCGATAAATCTTGTCTGTAACTATTTTATGTTGATCGAGTTGTAATAGAGAGTTTTTAGTCGATCGTAGGCTGAATTCTTGAAAGAGTTGTATCGATGGATAGCGGAAAGGTTTTATATGCAGATAATTCAGAAGAACCGAATGGTCTGATTTATTAGTAAGAATCTTATAACTAAATTTAGGCGCCATATTTCTTAGGCCTTGTGCTTGATATAGTTATGTTTAATATTTTAAGACCTAGGAGTCAATTTAATCCAGCAGTCTGCATGGCACACCAATAGACCTGGAATGCCCTCTTTTTCGATATCTGGTTTACTTCCATCCGGCATTGAGATGTGATAGTTTTGCATAACAGCCGTGAATATAAGGAATATAGTAATCCTGGCATAAGTTTCTCCAGCACATAATCGACGCCCTAGTATATTCAAATATAATTTTATTTATAATTCTGGCATAAAGAATGGTGATATCGGGCTAGCTTGGATGTTTGGCACTTGGCCTATTTCAAAACTAATAAAATCTTAAGAAAAAACTAGATATCCAAAAATTGTTAATCTAAGGACTCATTCTCGTTAAAATTTTAAGCAATAACAAGTCCAGGCTATGCTATTAAATATTGAACCAACCTATTGCAATATTGAAATATTGCTATTGAATATTGTATATAACCAACCTATCAACCCAAAAATATTTCAAGACCTAGTTCCTAAATAAATAATTGCATACTTTAAAATAATTTCATAATTTCCAGAACATTTTTTTCTTACACATATTCAGTTTAAAACATTTTACATAAATTTTATTTACAATAAGTTAAAACAATTAATTAAGCAGTACTCTCACTAACCAGCTCCAAATGGTAAGAAGTCCTTCTTTACCGACAGCTTCCCGTCACTATCCAGGAACCTTTCTGGTCTGTAATTTTCGGGATCCCCCAAACCTTTTTATCCACGTTCATGTGTAGTAAATTGGGCACAATGGCTGTATTCTAAAAAGTGATTATTAGCTTATAAAATATAATATTATTACTATAATAGAAACCGTTGGAAAAGCGATTTGTAGATTTCATTGGAAAATATATCCCCCTCCCTTCGCATAAAGGCCCCACACCTCACACGCAGTTAAACGCCAACCCAACCCAAAGGGATAGAATAAATGAAGGTATTAATGCATCGTCCTCATTAGCCGCCTACGTTAAGACTAGTATGGGTTGCATCAATCCAATATCGATGCCTCAATCAACATACTTGCATCAGTTTGCTGTTACAGTGACGAAAGATGCATTTTGCACAAGAGATTCTTAATCTGATAATTCACTCCGTGACGATTGCGGCTTTATTTTGCGTGCGAAAGGAAATTTCCCAGGGGTTAGGTATCACATAAAAAACTTCATATGATAGTATGATTTCTATCGATGATAGTATGATTAATTGTATATCATAATATGTTAGCTGTACAACCCCGAAATCAGAATTTAAATTCTTATAGGTAAATATATTATTTTTAAAAACTAACTTACAGTAACTTAGTTTTATATTTTAGTTATAGTTTATTTTTAAGATTAGCTGTGTTATAATGCATAGAACTGTAAATATCATTTTACGACATAATACCATATCTTTTATTTATTAGGCTATATTTTAACGTTCAAATCCCCCATCCCGTTATTTCCCCACATTTCAGTTCTTTGTATTATCATTATGGTATCATACAATATTTTTTTTTTCTTTTCAATAATAAGGATAGTTTCAAATTATTCAAACCTTCGGAATATCATATCCCATGAACTTGTTATCTTTGACGGACAGATGAGGTTAGGCAAAATGCACTGGGGTCCATCTGCGCATGTATTCTCTGAAGCAAGCCTCGTTGGAACCCTGGCTAAAATGAAATAAGTACATAAATGCTGCATATATTCTATCAAAGAATGATATTTATATTTATAGACATTTTTATGGGAGTCCTGTTGCCCAGCAATGGGCCGATACAGCCTGAACACAAAAAGGTTTGTAATATCCGTTCTTTATTAGACTAGTTCCTACAATGTTCACGGAACCCTCTATCAGTAAAATCTTTTAGTGATATAAGTAAGTAGTCCTATTTTTTGTTAAGGAAAAAAAAAACGATTGTGTAATTACTTGATGCGATCGATAATCTTCCTCGTCCAACTACGCGGTCAATTTCCACCTGGGCTGTCGCCTGTATTTCTGGCTCTGCGATCTTACTTGGTTTGATTAAACCAAGTAATACCATACCAAGTAATACCATACCAAGTAATACCATACCAAGTAATACCAAGTCCACCAAAATAAGACTTAGCTGTCTTTTTGTAAAAAAAAAACTATTTGATGAAGCTATTTTTGTTCTAGTCTTTACATTTCAAGTTAAAATAAATTGTTTCCTGTATTAGATCTTGAACATGTTCTTATAATGTTATTACAGTTCCGCCTACTGTAATTGTACCTATTGAAAATGTGATATTACATTATCTGAATGGTTTATTGACGTGTAAACATTTATACTCTGGCCCCCAGGGTGAGTTAGGTTAGGTACTTCTGTTTTCTATTAACTGACGCTGTCTGTAAGTGACGCTCTGATGTCAGAGTAAGTAAATATCGTACAAAATGCGTCAAATCGATTTAGCCCGACACATCAGAAGATGGCATTAGCATTGTCGGATTAGCAGATGACATTTCGTATTTAAAATAGAGTTTTTTTATATATGAACGGAATACGCGACTAACCAGCCACTGTGTATTATTGTGTATCCCAATATGTGTAAATTGGGATTTCTCACTACTCTGGCATAAGCGTAAAATCGAAACGAACTTACCTCAATAGGTACCATTCTATTCAAAACCTTACTCTTTCCTATACCTTTTTGTATAGAAACTATAAATATTTACAAAATATTGTTTGTGACCGTCGATAATTTTACCCTATTAGTTAGGGTGCGGTGCGACACATCTTAAGTGCTGCAGGCTCGAGTAATCTTTGTTAATAATATCATAGGTGTTAATATTAATATATTTATAATTTTCGAATAACTGTATCAAATATATAAACATTACTGTAAGTATTTTAAAATCGTAAAAAAGTAGGTTCAATATAAAAAGAAGAGTAGGTTTTGAGTCCCTGAGAAGGGACTTTCTCCATTCTTTTCTAGCTCTTTACTAGCTAGCATCCTCTTTACATATAAGTCAAGAAAGTTGAGTTCATGATCATCTTCGGTAATTTCAAACTCTAAAATTTGAAATGGACTGACTGTGTATGAAATGTTTTTTTAAAAAAAATCACTGAATGCTGTGTACGGATCTTACGCTTACATTTAAAAACATTTTGGTGTTCAGAAATTCAGCATCAGCCTGAAGTGCAAGTCAGTAGGTAATGTTCAAGATCCCTAAAGGACCAGTGCGGATGTGACACTTGACAGCAAGATCATATGGAACTCACACATATGTAAGATCACAACAAAAGGCAACCAAAGCAATCTGGTCATATTGCCGCTTTGCAGGCATACAACCCAAAATGACACGGTTGTAAATACACGGTTGTAATAAGACTATCACATTTGCAGATGCTGTCTGGTGGTCTAAAACCTTAGAACATACTTGCAGAAAAAAACTTGAGAGTCTTTAAAGATTGGCCTGCAGAATAGTAGCCGGAGCCATGTGGTCAACCCTGATATACTAAACCATACTGATATACTAAACCATAACGCCCCTCCACATTAAAGTGGAAAAAGAGGCGATGGCGGGCATGATGCGAGCAAGTACGTTGAATGGTTTAAAGAATTGGCTCTCGAATACAACTGGAAGACATAAAGACCAAACTATGCTTAACTCAGTAGGTAAAGGTGACGATAACAGATAACCTATGACAATACAACCTGACAATGACAATAACCTAGTCTGATAACCTAATACAACTCCATCAGAACTACACAACGGTAATACCTGTTAGAGCCAAGTGGGACAAAGAAGGATCTAACTACGACGAACCAATTAAGGATTACAACCAGAACCTTAACAGGCCACTGCAAGCTAATCAAACACCTGCACTTAATTAGTGACAAGTGCAGGTTCTGCCTGGAGAGCCTAGAAACCCTTTCCCGGTGAATGTGGACCTCTAATTCACAAAACATACCAGCTTCTAGGCAACCTTTCTAACCCATCCTTCCCATCCACCCATCCTTTCTAACCTTTCAAACCATCTGTCTGTACTCTCTGGGAAGGAAATAAGTCTATTTATAAAAAAACAATTTTTATTAACATATTGTTATAAGTGCAAGGTATTCGAAGCCGCTGAGATAGGGCGAGATATGTCGCACCCAAGGCATAAATGCCAAGAATCCGCCCAAATCATCAAAGGATTGCTGGAGGTATATTCCCTCCTTGGATGACTTGCGAATGAAGTCGTCGCTCTCGCGCGTGAAGGTCTTGTTCGTGATGACGTTGAGCAGCGGATAAACCATAGGGATGATATGCACGTCAGCGAGCTTCACCAATCCACCTTTCTTCACAAACTCCTGTTTGACAACAATCTTCAATGAAATAATTACCAGTAAGATTTGGTAGTCTGAGTTTTTCCGCTCGTAAATATTTCCTGGGAACTGAGACAGAACTTGCCTATTTTACTTTTTTATAATGGTTTTCTTAAATTGGTTTAAGATTTTACACTAGAAATTCTTATACGAATCAATCTGAACCTATAATGCTGAACCATAAAAATAAAGGAGATGTGGTTTTAGCGTAATTTAGTACCTGCTACTTCTGAATTTTGTATATCACATTATCATATTAAGTCTAGGGAATCTCCAGGAATTTATTTTAGGGCAATATTATGATTTTACTCATTTGGCCATAAAGTTATGGTGTAACGGCACCTTAAATACGGGGATCAACCGAGAAATCTACCCACCGTTGAGAACGCAGGCCGTAATTCGTTCGGAAGGGATGGAAGTGTTTATACTGATCTATTCCTGTTTTTTATGACATTTACCAGTAAAAAATAGATTGACTTGTTGCTTTTTTTTATTATTTGACAGTTTATATATTTTTCATTTCACTAAAGTTTAGATCACTACATTAATTTTTAATTTTGTATTTCTATCTTTTAATTAATGAAATTTAGAAAAATCAAAAGATAACTTAAAGAAAGTGTAACATGTACGACGAAGGTGAAATCAAACTTCTAAACAAAAATGTATAACTTTTTACAGAGATAGAGGAGACAGATACCCCCCTTTTAAAGGTTTTAGTTTTTATTTTTTTTTTGTGATATAGCTTCACGTTACGACGGCTGGTCACTTAGCACTGGGACACATTCTATAAGGGGTATAGATTGCGTGATCAACATTGAGATATTATTATGCTTATTTTATCGTAGATTTAGTGGCATAAATGAAAGCACTCATTTGTTCAAAAAAGGTTTCGCTATAATAATTAAGATTGTGGAAAAAACGAAAAAAACGTTTGTGGTGAGGAATCTAACTACTAAGCCATAGTTTTATTTTAGTCTACTTTTGAATGTGATGACAGGCATTCAAGAAGGCATTCAGGGTGACTGTATTGAAATAAGAAATGTCTGCCATGGTATTTTACTTCCATCATTTTTAACAGATCTAGCAATGCTAGCTAGTCAAGTGTCAAAACTAATATGTCGAATATTATTGTTGCGTATCACCTCGTCTCCCGGAGCCTGGGGTCCTTCTTCGCATATTTCGAGCATGTGCTTGATCTCTTGGATCATGAGCATGGACTCCAAATTGGGACTTTTCCGTCCCGCAGAGAGAACCTCTTCTGAACCGGCCATTCGGGACCACCATTAAAGAAAATGCCTATATACACTAAATATACTATACTATTTTAATAATACTATAGGTGAGTTTTTCTTCGACGAGTTTTCATATAGCTAACAAAAAAATCTATATAAAAATATAAATGAAGGTTTGGTGCGCGTATTGTTGTGTTCGAGACCTATCCAATTGACCTGCATTACAAAATTTGCGCGCGGGAAACTACCCGTCGTCAATAAGTTTGTAGGTACTAGATTTTGTTAGGTGGCCATACTTTAAAGTTTAAAAAAAAGACCAGTTTTTTTTTACCCCATAAAAGAAGATTAAGTTCACCGCATAAATATTTTCACTTTATTATATGGTACCTCCTAGTTTTACTGGGAGTACTAAGAAGGTATATCTATATATCTATAATCCTATCGAAATAAATAAACTTACTATATTCAAATAAAGATTTTGTGTCGAATTAGTAGATTTGCATTGTATTTTTATTTGCGTTTTTTTCTATCAACCTCCTCACATATCTAAAGATGACAGTGGGCCATTTTGATACAACTATTCGTATATCATAATTATGCTTTTGCATAATCTAATTATGCGTCTATGCATATATTATCTATGCATTATGGTCGTTTGTGGATAGATACGTGAATGAAAAATTGGCGTTTGTTGGCAAAAAAAAAATAGCTGGTAAAATAGTTTGAGGGGGGCTAACTTCACGTTTGAAAATCAATTAAAAATATATTTATAAGGGGAAAATGAAAACTAGATATTGTCTATATTATGATTAAAATCGCAGGGTCATTTTAATTAACGCAAAGTATACTATTCTTTTACAGTGCGGCCTAAAATATTGTGTAGGTATTTGAATATGCAAATGAGTTTCCTAATTCTTTTTGTCAACTCCAAATGCCGTCAAAGCCGTGATATTACTGGTGAAATTATAATTACACGGTTTATTGTCAATCGGCTTAATTTCTCACAATTTATTGCCTTAATTTCACAGGGTCACATTAGTGCCTAACTGCCAACCCGGGGCGAAGTCCGTGGTTGGTGCCAGTTATAAATAAAATTAAAATGTGAATATAGGTTATAAAAATTACAGCTTTTAGGTGGGGAATTTGCTTTGTTAGAGTTTATTATACTATTAAAAAATAGGAATATTTTTGCTATTCGGATATTCACGATTAAAATTTACAATTATTTTTAATATTTAAAAATATATTAATCTGTCATGTCAACTATTTTTCTTTCCTATTTCTATATTTTGTAAAAAGAATAATCAGGTCGAAATGTCAAAATGGACTGAACTTTCTGAACTAGGTTAAGTGAAGTTCAATCTGCATTAATAATAATTATGGAAGGAAACGAAAATAAATCCGCTCTCAAATTAGAACAAAACGATGACAATGTTACCATAAAATATGAGCAATCAGTTGATTGCAATCCATTCAGCAGCCATTTTGACGGGACGCAAGAAGCATCGTGCAAAAATAGTCTTGATCCAGATCGTTTTAGTGAATCACACATTGAATACAAAAGATTCTATGGTTCCCAGAAAGAAACGATAATTAATCACCACTGCGATTATTTTGAAGAGGAAAATACTAAATTTATCAAATTGGAAGCTAATATTTCGATAGATAATAATTGTGTTAACGCTGATCAAAAATACAAATCTAAAACAACGCAAAATGTAGAAACATCCATTTTAACAACAAATGAAATCGGCTTTGCTTGTCTCAGTTGCAAGTGTGCCCTTGATAATTGCGGTTTGATAAATAGCGTACCTAATAAACACGCGTCAAATTTATTATGCTTGGATTGCAAAGAAAAGGAAAAACTTTGTTTAACATTGACTGCTCCTCGGAACAAAAAGCGCTCTAAATTACCTAAAATTAAAAAAAAGGAAATATAAATGTAACGAGTGTAATAGGACATTTAAGCAAAACTCTATTTTATTAGGTCACATTGATTCTGTGCACAAAAAAATACGATTCAAGTGTAATGAATGTAACAAGGATTTTATAAATAAATATTATTTGGTGGATCATATTAATGCAATTCACCGGAAAATAAGAAAATTTAAATGCAAAGAGTGCGATTACACGTGTACATATAAAATACAGTTACAGAAACATATCGATGCAGTTCATCGAGAAATTATTTATTTTAAATGCAGTTAGTGTGAGTACACGAGTAGAAGTCAAGGACAGTTACAGAAGCATTTACAGGTGTATGCTGATGTCCTTTTAAGTGGTTGATATAGATCACTAATCAAACATTAATGAGCAAAAAATATTGTAAAAATGTTTCCTTATTACGAAAAGAACGAATTCAAAATTTTAACGAAATAATTTGAATGTTTGAGAAGGCGATTGAACGCATGGCGCGGTTCGCGAAGCAAGCCCTTCGAAGAAAAACAAAGTTTTTTTAATTATGTAATTATTATAATATGATGGTTTTTTTTTTAGGGTACCGGTTTAGCTGTCGATATAGATTAACTCCCCAAAAAGACATCAGTGAATATAAATACATTCTGTAGATGAAATTACCGTGAAATAATTAAATTCAAATGCAACGGTAAAAAATATTTACAGTTCCTACGTAGTTTATCAAAAAAGTGGAAAATTTCTATGCAGCAATTACAGATAAGTTCAACTCAATGTAATTTAAATCATAATGTAATTCATAAAACATACAAAATTACAATAACATGTAAAATAATAGTTTAAACACAGCGCTGCGCCGGCCCTGGCCTGCCCTAGATCAGGTCAGCGAGATTGTCATTCGCGCCTTTTGGTCGACGCGTTCACATAAGTCAACTTTTATTGCTAAAAACATCTTTTATTGAATTGAATTTAAATTAAGTATATCCTGGTAATTTAATTTCCATCCAGATAATTAAATTAATTAGTATTTTGTGTTAATTTCAGTCAGTCACTAAATAATAAAGTAGGTATTGTAATGTAACAACACAATTGAAATAAAACGTGATAATAATATCACGTCGTTATATTATTTCGCTCTTGCTTTGAAATAAAACCACTTTCGTTATAAAATAATTTATTAAATTTTATGTCCGCGCCCGTAATATTAGCACACTTAAACGCGCTTTGCCTTAATTAAAATTAATCATTTATTTATACACTTTTATTATCTTTCCGTCCCTGTGCCATTTTAAGTTACCATTTTAAATAACATATCTACTCATTACATCAGAAAATAAAATGAAATTGAAAGCAGGCAGTGCGATTACACAAATTCAATAAATACGAATTTAAAAAAAAACGTATCGATTTGCAATTACAAGCGTGCAAACTAAACTCTATATAGAACCGATTAGGTAACATTTACTAGACAATTCCTAGCTTATTTTCAATTAACTTTAGGTACGTACCTACTTAAATAGTACCTAAAAGAAGATCTTTTGTACAAAAAATAAATTATATGATTAGCATAATCAGTTTTTTTTAACATTTAAAGACACCTCAAAAAGCAATTTAAATAGGTAGCGTGCTAGTTAAACAACATTTTAATATGCAGATGTGATGCTCACCATTAGCTATATTTATATTTGGTTGAATTGAAATTGAGTGTTCGTATATTTGAAATAATTGTGTTTTAATGCTATTATAATGTGCTGTTCAAAAACTATTTAAGTGAGGATTTAATAAAATTAATACAAATTCTAAAATTCTGGATTATTAATGTATTATAATAAAAAATATATAATAATACTAGCTGACCCGGCCACGCGTTGCTGTGGCTAAAGTTTTTGTTATATTACATTATAGTAAACAATCTAAGAGGAACAATAAGAGAACATCAGTCACGGAGTCCACTATGCTTTTTCACACAGATGGTATTTGTAAAAAAATATGGTGATCTCCTTATTTGACTTTCTACTACTATAACCCTTTAGTACAATGAAATTATTTACGAACTAAGACGACAATGATGATGTTGGTATACAAATTCACTGGATTGAGATTTGAAGGGGAAGTACGTTGAACACAATTAATTAAAATGTTCTTACACTTGATACTAAGCAGAAATCAATAGGTAAAAAATAAAAATTTATCAGATTTATTATTTCCATTTAATTTTATAACAAATATAAGTATATTACAGTTTAATACAGTAAATAACATGTGACGCTTAAACTCATGAATGAGGTAGGCAAGGCAGACAGTCTTAAACTTTTAAACATTAATATCTTTTTTTTTGAATTATAAATACTTTCAATTTCAATTTAATTTAACACCAATCGGTGCACAATGTTTTTGGTTAACCTGTCTTTAGCTAACACAAATAGATTCGACGGTTTCCCAACACGTGAACACGCAACATATAGTTGCCCATGAGAAAAACATGGATTTTCCAAATCTAAACCACAAATGGACATTGTTTGACCTTGAGATTTATTTATAGACATGGCGAAAGCTAAACGAATTGGAAACTGTAGCCTTTTGAAGGGTATGGTAGAATCTGATGGTATCATCGGAATACGTGGCAGCAGGACCACTTTTCCTTTAAACTTCCCAGCCAAAATGGTTGCTTCAAGAATGTTTCCGGTGATCTTTTTGATGACCAAACGCGTACCGTTACATAATTGAGGTGGATTCAAATTACGGAGGAGAATAATAGGGGAACCAATCTTTAATCGAAGATTATGTGGTGGCATTCCAGGGATATCTAATGAATTTAAAAATTCAATCGGAAAATTTACACTTTCATTTTCATCAACAACAGTATCGATTGATTTAAAAGACATCAGATCGCCTGGTAACAACTGTTGTATCTGGAAGTTAATTTCGTCAACATCAACGTTTTTGGCTGCCAAAATCGCCCGTTGACTAAGCCATTCATGATTCAAATAATTATTCTGTATATCCGGGAAAATACTCTGAATCAATTCAGTTTTATCCTGAACAACAGTGCAAAAATTGTCTGGTAGTTTAATGCATTGCGTATTTGGTTGCAGTTTTATTTTACCGTTCCCAATATCTAGTAGTTGTTCGGAAAATATTAGTGCTGATGGATCATTTTGCAATTGTACTCGCATATTTATGGTCAATCGAAGTGTTTCAACACTTCGCCATAAGAATGATTGTTTCAAACATGCATTAATCTCATCCGCGAAAGTAGAGCGAGGTATAACCGGTAAGGTCTGCCGGAAGTCACCAGACAAAAGTAAGATAGCACCACCGAAAAGTTTATTATTGCTGTTTAAATCTTGCATAGTTCTGTTTAATGCTTCAAGTGAATATTTGTGTGCCATTGTGCACTCATCCTAAATTATTATAGAACTCTTCCGCAACACTGCAGCTATTCCACTATTCTTTTTGATGTTACACATTGCATCTGGTTTATTATGAACGTCCAATGGCAGCTTGAATGTTGAATGTGCTGTTCGCCCACCATCCAGTAAAGTAGCCGCAATGCCTGACGATGCTAATGCTAATGCGATGTTTTTGTTGCGACCGTATTTTGGCAAGAATCAACGATATTAAAAATGTCTTACCTGTTCCACCGGGTGCATCCAAGAAAAAAAAACCGCCTTGTTCAGCAGCAACAGCCAGCATAATCCGATCATAAATAATTTTTTGTTCTGCTGTCAGTAATGGTTCACTGTTCATGATAATTGTTGCTAAACTTCCATGGTCATATTGATTTTCTCGTTGTAAATCGGTATTGACTAAGTCGGTGGCTGGACGATTAGGTGATGGCATACCATAATGATTAAGTGGTAAATTTGAAATAAGAACACATAAATCCTCGATCAAGACCAATGCTTCATTGTACATCTCTGGTGTATAATCTATGTTTTGGCATTGATTTGTTTGTCTAATTCGGTGCAAGATGTCTTCTGTCATACAATTTTTATATTTTTCCCACAAAGTTTGTGCTTGCGAGGGATAACATGTCGCCAAAATAATTGCAAACAACTGACGAATGTTATTCGGTGTTGATGTCAACGCAGCATCAGCAAGCGTTAAGTCCCAATGGTTATCGTCTTCTAGCAATTGCAGTTCACGACATGCATCCTGGTATGTATTGAATACTCGACCATTAGCTGTTCGTAAAAATTCAAAAGACGTTGGTCCGGGAACATTCACCAATAACAAACGTAAATAGAAGCACTCACGTTGCTTTGGATGTACCGTGTAAAGTCTCCCCAATGTCTTAGCTTTGAATATGCCTGTAATGGAAGGATGTGGTTTTCCTTGTTTCCGTGGCTCCCATTTTTTACTGGATTTGTTCCATGTGAAATAACGTGGAACATCACCATACACCAATGTCTTCGCGAATTGGCCAAAAACATCAGGTTTTTGACACAATGTAAAAAATTCAGTTAGAGTCGTTTTCGGAGCTTCGAACGCTCTTTGGAGAACATTTTCTTCAGTGAAGTATACACGTTGACCGTTTTCAAGATGTATTGCCAGATGTTGGACAGCAGGATCTCTTTCGTGGATGGGAAAGCTGAGAATATGCCAAATAGCTTCATTGCTGCTAATGTATCTGCCCATTTGGTATCGTGCTATTTCGTCATTTTTATTTATGTTTTTTACTTCAAATATGGCCAAATCACTGCCTTTGTTTACATATTTACAAATATACTTAATTGATTTAACAGAACTGCAAAGCTCAACATTGATATGAGCTTTGTAAGTTTTTGAAAGTAGTGGTGAGTATGGTACCACCCACTGATTATCAAACTCAACTTGATTTGGAAAGTTCGGCAGTCGCATTGTAAATGTGTGGCCACCATTCTCAGTACTTCTGCGGCGATACATTGGATAACCATCAATATCCGTGATCGTGTCATTCGTATGCGGCTTTGGGAAGTTTTTTTTACATTTTCCATTTTCCATGCACGGTGACGTCATGTTGAAAACACCGCATGGCCCATGGATCATGTGTTTGGTGACAATATCAAATAATTCTTGATCAATTAATGGGTCTGGAATTTCGGCTGAAATTATTTGATCGATTTCTTCAGGACGGATTCTATCTTTAAGCCAAACCAAAATGTGGGCATGAGGCAAACCTCGCTTTTGCCACTCTATCGTATACAGCCAACAACGTGTGATACCAAAAATTGTATATTTAACAATAAAATCAATTAAGGATTTCAATTTTTGTTTAAACACACGTGCAGTTAAATCATGACGATGAATGGCTTGTTGTCCTGGCAATAGTAAAGTTTGTATCTCTTCCCAATTCGGATTACATGTGAATGTAATAAATAAATCCGGTCGGCCGTAATGACGTACGTAAGTCATCGCATCTTTTATGTATTCCTGCATGTTCCGTGGACTGCCGATGTAGCTTGAAGGTAAAATGAAAGCATTACCGATGTCATTGGGATTTAAATTTCCATCGATGTTTCCAGCAACAGCATCTCGTAAGTGAATATATTATTCCGATCGTAGTTTTGACGTTTGCGTTTTGACGTTTGCCGCTCGCGTTGTTGAGGTTAGATTTTTTCGGTGGCATTTGACTGAAAATAATAATTTTCTTGTTCTTATGATATTCTCTTGAAGACGTTCGTTACACTGTTCTTGAGATTCTTGTGCATGACCTGCTGTCCTGATTCTTTGAGCTGGATTTCTTGATTCAATTTGTTCTGCCAACTGATGGGCTCTTTTAATACGTTTGCGTCGAATAACTGTCACTGTCAAATAATAACAGACATTAGCGCCATCAACCCAGTCGAAAGGTATCGACATCTGTCAGTTTTATGACTGCCAAATAATAACAGACAAATAATTAGCGATAAATTAAAATTGCGACTATAATTTGAGATTTAAACTATCCTATCTCTCAAGTGCACATCGAACTGCACATGGTGTTCAAATTTTATTATAATCGGTTAAGTGGTTCAGCCGTCCATTGAGGACAAACATTGTGACACGAGATTTATATATATTAAGATATTTGTGCACTTCTCTTGCATTTACTTTGAAATATATTCATTTAAATATTAGGCAACTGCATTTTTTTTAAGTAGATAGTTTTTTTTAAGCGAACTCCAATTGTACGAACTTGTATCAAACTGCGCGAGCTGCCGCGCGGCTCAACCCGCCGTACCCAAAGCGAGAGTGCGTCTATTGAATCCCTCTTATTACTGTGGCGTGAGGGTTGCTCATATCAAAAATTGTTTCAAACAAAAGAGTAAACAACCTAAAATTTATTGGGATAACATAATAATCATTGCTATAGTTTGTTTCCGAACTAGAAGCAGTCGCGAGGAAATAATGTTTTGTGTAAAAACTAAGAATTCAATTTAATTAGTAAATGTTTAATTTTACTATAGTGATCGCGATAAATCTTGTCTGTAACTATTTTATGTTGATCGAGTTGTAATAGAGAGTTTTTAGTCGATCGTAGGCTGAATTCTTGAAAGAGTTGTATCGATGGATAGCGGAAAGGTTTTATATGCAGATAATTCAGAAGAACCGAATGGTCTGATTTATTAGTAAGAATCTTATAACTAAATTTAGGCGCCATATTTCTTAGGCCTTGTGCTTGATATAGTTATGTTTAATATTTTAAGACCTAGGAGTCAATTTAATCCAGCAGTCTGCATGGCACACCAATAGACCTGGAATGCCCTCTTTTTCGATATCTGGTTTACTTCCATCCGGCATTGAGATGTGATAGTTCTGCATAAGAGCCGTGAATATAAGGAATATAGTATTCCTGGCATAAGTTTCTCCAGCACATAATCGACGCCCTAGTATATTCAAATATAATTTTATTTATAATTCTGGCATAAAGAATGGTGATATCGGGCTAGCTTGGATGTTTTGCACTTGGTCTATTTCAAAACTAATAAAATCTTAAGAAAAAACTAGATATCCAAAAATTATTAATCTAAGGACTCATTCTCGTTAAAATTTTAAGCAATAACAAGTCCAGGCATTGAGGCTATGCTATTAAACATTGAACCGTATTATATAACCAACCTATCAACCCAAAAATATTTCAAGACCTAGTTCCTAAATAAATAATTGCATACTTTAAAATAATTTCATAATTTCCAGAACATTTATTTCTTACACATATTCAGTTTAAAACATTTTACATACATTTTATTTACAATAAGTTAAAACAATTAATTAAGTATTACTGTCACTAACCAGCTCCAAATGGTAAGGAGAAGTCCTTCTTTCCCGACAGCTTCCCGTCACTATCCAGGAACCTTTCTGGTCTGTAATTTTCGGGATCCCCCAAACCTTTTTATCCACGTTCATGTGTAGTAAATTGGGCACAATGGCTGTATTCTAAAAAGTGATTATTAGCTTATAAAATATAATATTATTACTATAATAGAAACCGTTGGAAAAGCGATTTGTAGATTTCATTGGAAAATATATCCCCCTCCCTTCGCATAAAGGCCCCAAACCTCACACGCAGTTAAACGCCAACCCAACCCAAAGGGATAGAATAAATGAAGGTATTAATGCATCGTCCTCATTAGCCGCCTACGTTAAGACTAGTATGGGTTGCATCAATCCAATATCGATGCCTCAATCAACATACTTGCATCAGTTTGCTGTTATAGTGACGAAATATGCATTTTGCACAAGAGATTCTTAATCTGATAATTCACTTCGTGACGATTGCGGCTTTATTTTGCGTGCGAAAGGAAATTTCCCAGGGATTAGGTATCACATAAAAAACTTCATATGATAGTATGATTTCTATCGATGATAGTATGATTAATTGTATATCATAATATGTTAGCTGTACAACCCCGAAATCAGAATTTAAATTCTTATAGGTAAATATATTATTTTTAAAAACTAACTTACAGTAACTTAGTTTTATATTTTAGTTATAGTTTATTTTTAAAATTAGCTGTGTTATAATGCATAGAACTGTAAATATCATTTTACGACATAATACCATCTCTTTTATTTATTAGGCTATATTTTAACGTTCAAATCCCCCATCCCGTTATTTCCCCACATTTCAGTTCTTTGTATTATCATTATGGTATTATGATACCATAATGATCACTTCAATGATCATGATGATAAAAGTTTATCGTATGCGATAAAGTTTTTTTTTTCAATAATAAGGATAGTTTCAAATTATTCAAACCTTCGGAATAACATATCCCGTGAAATTGGTATCTTGGACGGACAGATGAGGTTAGGCAAAGTGCACTGGGGTCCATCTGCGCATGTATTCTCTGAAGCAAGCCTCGTTGGAACCCTGGCTAAAATGAAATAAGTACATAAATGCTGCATATATTTTATCAAAGAATGATATTTATATTTATAGACATTTTTATGGGATTCCTGTTGCCCAGCAATGGGCCGATACAGCCTGAACACAAAAAGGTTTGTAATATCCGTTCTTTATTAGACTAGTTCCTACAATGTTCACGGAACCCTCTATCAGTAAAATCTTTTAGTGATATAAGTAAGTAGTCCTATTTTTTGTTAAGGAAAAAAAACGATTGTGTAATTACTTGATGCGATCGATAATCTTCCTCGTCCAACTACGCGGTCAATTTCCACCTGGGCTGTCGCCTGTATTTCTGGCTCTGCGATCTTACTTGGTTTGATTAAACCAAGTAATACCATACCAAGTAATACCATACCAAGTAATACCAAGTCCACCAAAATAAGACTTAGCTGTCTTTTTGTAAAAAAAAAAACTATTTGATGAAGCTATTTTTGTTCTAGTCTTTACATTTCAAGTTAAAATAAATTGTTTCCTGTATTAGATCTTGAAAATGTTCTTATAATGTTATTACAGTTCCGCCTACTGTAATTGTACCTATTGAAAATGTGATATTACATTATCTGAATGGTTTATTGACGTGTAAACATTTATACTCTGGCCCTCAGGGTGGGTTAGGTTAGGTACTTCTGTTTTCTATTAACTGACGCTGTCTGTAAGTGACGCTCTGATGTCAGAGTAAGTAAATATCGTACAAAATGCGTCAAATCGATTTAGCCCGACACATCAGAAGATGGCATTAGCATTGTCGGATTAGCAGATGACATTTCGTATTTAAAATAGAGTTTTTTTATATATGAACGGAATACGCGACTAACCAGCCACTGTGTATTATTGTGTATCCCAATATGTGTAAATTGGGATTTCTCACTACTCTGGCATAAGCGTAAAATCGAAACGAACTTACCTCAATAGGTACCATTCTATTCAAAACCTTACTCTTTCCTATACCTTTTTGTATAGAAACTATAAATATATACAAAATATTGTTTGTGACCGTCGATAATTTTACCCTATTAGTTAGAATGCGGTGCGACACATCTTAAGTGCCGCAGGCTCTAGTAATCTATGTCAATAATATCATAGGTCTTAATATTAATATATTTATAATTTTCGAATAACTGTATCAAATATATAAACATTACTGTAAGTATTTTAAAATCGTAAAAAAGTAGGTTCAATATAAAAAGAAGAGTAGGTTTTGAGTCCCTGAGAAGGGACTTTCTCCATTCTTTTCTAGCTCTTTACTAGCTAGCATCCTCTTTACATATAAGTCAAGAAAGTTGAGTTCATGATCATCTTCGGTAATTTCAAACTCTAAAATTTGAAATGGACTGACTGTGTATGAAATGTTTTTTTTAAAAAAAAACACTGAATGCTGTGTACGGATCTTACGCTTACATTTAAAAACATTTTGGTGTTCAGAAATTAATTTGGTGTTCATCAGCCTGAGGTGCAAGTCAGTAGGTAATGTTCAAGATCCCTATAGGACCAGTGCGGATGTGACACTAGACAGGAAGATCATATGGAACTCACACATATGTAAGATCACAACAAAAGGCAACCAAAGCAATCTGGTCATATTGCCGCTTTGCAGGAATACAACCCAAAATGACAAAAATGAGCTATGCACGGTTGTAATAAGACTATCACATTTGCAGATGCTGTCTGTTGGTCTAAAACCTTAGAACATACTTGCAGAAAAAAACTTGAGAGTTTAAAGATTGGCCTGCAGAATAGTATCCGGAGCCATGTGCTCAACCCTGATCGCGGCATTTGGAGCTATACTAAACCTTAACGCCCCTCCACATTAAAGTGGAAAAAGAGGCGATGGCGGGCATGATGCGAGCAAGCACATTGAATGGTTCAAAGAATTGGCTCTCGAGTACAACTGGAAGACATAAAGACCAAACTATGCTTAACTCAGTAGGTAAAGGAGATGATAACAGATAACCTATGACAATACAACCTGACAATGACAATAACCTAGTCTGATAACCTAATACAACTCCATCAGAACTACACAACGTAATACCTGTTAGAGCCAAGTGGGACAAAGAAGGATCTAACTACGACGAACCAATTAAGGATTACAACCAGAACCTTAACAGGCCACTGCAAGCTAATCAAACACCTGCACTTAATTAGTGACAAGTGCAGGTTCTGCCTGGAGAGCCTAGAAACCCTTTCCCGGTGAATGTGGACCTCTAATTCACAAAACATACCAGCTTCTAGGCAACCTTTCTAACCCATCCTTCCCATCCACCCATCCTTTCTAACCTTTCAAACCATCTGTCTGTACTCTCTGGGAAGGAAATAAGTCTATTTATAAAAAAACAATTTTTATTAACATATTGTTATAAGTGCAAGGTATTCGAAGCCGCTGAGATAGGGCGAGATATGTCGCACCCAAGGCATAAATGCCAAGAATCCGCCCAAATCATCAAAGGATTGCTGGAGGTATATCCTTGGATGACTTGCGAATGAAGTCGTCGCTCTCGCGCGTGAAGGTCTTGTTCGTGATGACGTTGAGCAGCGGATAAACCATAGGGATGATATGCACGTCAGCGAGCTTCACCAATCCACCTTTCTTCACAAACTCCTGTTTGACAACAATCTTCAATGAAATAATTACCAGTAAGATTTGGTAGTCTGAGTTTTTCCGCTCGTAAATATTTCCTGGGAACTAAGACAGAACTTGCCTATTTTACTTTTTTATAATGGTTTTCTTAAATTGGTTTAAGATTTTACACTAGAAATTCTTATACGAATCAATCTGAACCTATAATGCTGAACCATAAAAATAAAGGAGATGTGGTTTTAGCGTAATTTAGTACCTGCTACTTCTGAATTTTGTATATCACATTATCATATTAAGTCTAGGGAATCTCCAGGAATTTATTTTAGGGCAATATTATGATTTTACTCATTTGGCCATAAAGTTATGGTGTAACGGCACCTTAAATACGGGGATCAACCGAGAAATCTACCCACCGTTGAGAACGCAGGCCGTAATTCGTTCGGAAGGGATGGAAGTGTTTATACTGATCTATTCCTGTTTTTTATGACATTTACCAGTAAAAAATAGATTGACTTGTTGCTTTTTTTTATTATTTGACAGTTTATATATTTTTCATTTCACTAAAGTTTAGATCACTACATTAATTTTTAATTTTGTATTTCTATCTTTTAATTAATGAAATTTAGAAAAATCAAAAGATAACTTAAAGAAAGTGTAACATGTACGACGAAGGTGAAATCAAACTTCTAAACAAAAATGTATAACTTTTTACAGAGATAGAGGAGACAGATACCCCCCTTTTAAAGGTTTTAGTTTTTATTTTTTTTTTGTGATATAGCTTCACGTTACGACGGCTGGTCACTTAGCACTGGGACACATTCTATAAGGGGTATAGATTGCGTGATCAACATTGAGATATTATTATGCTTATTTTATCGTAGATTTAGTGGCATAAATGAAAGCACTCATTTGTTCAAAAAAGGTTTCGCTATAATAATTAAGATTGTGGAAAAAACGAAAAAAACGTTTGTGGTGAGGAATCTAACTACTAAGCCATAGTTTTATTTTAGTCTACTTTTGAATGTGATGACAGGCATTCAAGAAGGCATTCAGGGTGACTGTATTGAAATAAGAAATGTCTGCCATGGTATTTTACTTCCATCATTTTTAACAGATCTAGCAATGCTAGCTAGTCAAGTGTCAAAACTAATATGTCGAATATTATTGTTGCGTATCACCTCGTCTCCCGGAGCCTGGGGTCCTTCTTCGCATATTTCGAGCATGTGCTTGATCTCTTGGATCATGAGCATGGACTCCAAATTGGGACTTTTCCGTCCCGCAGAGAGAACCTCTTCTGAACCGGCCATTCGGGACCACCATTAAAGAAAATGCCTATATACACTAAATATACTATACTATTTTAATAATACTATAGGTGAGTTTTTCTTCGACGAGTTTTCATATAGCTAACAAAAAAATCTATATAAAAATATAAATGAAGGTTTGGTGCGCGTATTGTTGTGTTCGAGACCTATCCAATTGACCTGCATTACAAAATTTGCGCGCGGGAAACTACCCGTCGTCAATAAGTTTGTAGGTACTAGATTTTGTTAGGTGGCCATACTTTAAAGTTTAAAAAAAAGACCAGTTTTTTTTTACCCCATAAAAGAAGATTAAGTTCACCGCATAAATATTTTCACTTTATTATATGGTACCTCCTAGTTTTACTGGGAGTACTAAGAAGGTATATCTATATATCTATAATCCTATCGAAATAAATAAACTTACTATATTCAAATAAAGATTTTGTGTCGAATTAGTAGATTTGCATTGTATTTTTATTTGCGTTTTTTTCTATCAACCTCCTCACATATCTAAAGATGACAGTGGGCCATTTTGATACAACTATTCGTATATCATAATTATGCTTTTGCATAATCTAATTATGCGTCTATGCATATATTATCTATGCATTATGGTCGTTTGTGGATAGATACGTGAATGAAAAATTGGCGTTTGTTGGCAAAAAAAAAATAACTGGTAAAATAGTTTGAGGGGGGCTAACTTCACGTTTGAAAATCAATTAAAAATATATTTATAAGGGGAAAATGAAAACTAGATATTGTCTATATTATGATTAAAATCGCAGGGTCATTTTAATTAACGCAAAGTATACTATTCTTTTACAGTGCGGCCTAAAATATTGTGTAGGTATTTGAATATGCAAATGAGTTTCCTAATTCTTTTTGTCAACTCCAAATGCCGTCAAAGCCGTGATATTACTGGTGAAATTATAATTACACGGTTTATTGTCAATCGGCTTAATTTCTCACAATTTATTGCCTTAATTTCACAGGGTCACATTAGTGCCTAACTGCCAACCCGGGGCGAAGTCCGTGGTTGGTGCCAGTTATAAATAAAATTAAAATGTGAATATAGGTTATAAAAATTACAGCTTTTAGGTGGGGAATTTGCTTTGTTAGAGTTTATTATACTATTAAAAAATAGGAATATTTTTGCTATTCGGATATTCACGATTAAAATTTACAATTATTTTTAATATTTAAAAATATATTAATCTGTCATGTCAACTATTTTACTTTCCTATTTCTATATTTTGTAAAAAGAATAATCAGGTCGAAATGTCAAAATGGACTGAACTTTCTGAACTAGGTTAAGTGAAGTTCAATCTGCATTAATAATAATTATGGAAGGAAACGAAAATAAATCCGCTCTCAAATTAGAACAAAACGATGACCACGTTACCATAAAATATGAGCAATCAGTTGATTGCAATCCATCCAGCAGCCATTTTGACGGGACGCAAGAAGCATCGTGCAAAAATAGTCTTGATCCAGATCGTTTTAGTGAATCACACATTGAATACAAAAGATTCCATGGTTCCCAGAAAGAAACGATAATCAATCACCACTGCGATTATTTTGAAGAGGAAAATACTAAATTTATCAAATCGGAAGATAATACTTCAAGTGTAGAAAATTGCGTTAACGCTGATCAAAAATACAAATCTAAAACAACGCAAAATGTAGAAACAGCCATTTTAACAACAAATGAAATCGGCTTTGCTTGTCTCAGTTGCAAGTGTGCCCTTGATAATTGCGGTTTGATAAATACCGTACCTAATAAACACGCGTCAAATTTATTATGCTTGGATTGCAAAGATAAGGAAAAACTTTGTTTAACATTGACTGCTCCTCGGAACAAAAAGCGCTCTAAATTACCTAAAATAAAAAAAAGGAAATATAAATGTAACGAGTGTAATAGGACATTTAAGCTAAACTCTATTTTATTAGGTCACATTGATTCTGTGCACAAAAAAATACGATTCAAGTGTAATGAATGTAACAAGGATTTTATAAATAAATATTATTTGGTGGATCATATTAATGCAGTTCACCGGCAAATAAGAAAATTTAAATGCAGCGATTGCAAATTTACCAGTGCATATAAAACACATTTAAAACAACATATCGAAGTAATTCATCAGAAAATAAGAAAATTTAAATGCAGCGACTGCAATTACACATGTGCAAACAAAACAAAATTGAAGATTCATGTCGATGTAATTCACCGGAAAATAAGAAAATTTAAATGCAGCGACTGCGAATATACCAGTGCATATAAGACATGTTTACAAAACCATATCGAAGTAATTCATCAGAAAATAAGAAAATTTAAATGCAGCGACTGCAATTACACATGTGCAAACAAAACAAATTTGAAGAGACATGTCGATGCAATTCACCGGAAAATAAGAAAATTTAAATGCAGCGACTGCGAATATACCAGTGCATATAAGACATGTTTACAAAACCATATCAAAGTAATTCATCGGAAAAAAAGAAATTTTAAATGCAGCGAATGTAATTACACATATGCAAAAAAATCAAATTTGAAGATTCATGTCGATGCAATTCACCGGAAAATAAAATTTAAATGCAGCGAATGCAATTACATATCTATAAACAAAACAGATTTGAAGAAACATGTCGATGCAATTCACCGGAAAATAAGAAAATTTAAATGCAAAGAGTGCGATTACACGAGTACATATAAAATACAGTTACAGAAACATATCGATGCAGTTCATCGAGAAATTATTGTTTTTAAATGCAGTTAGTGTGAGTACACGAGTACATATAAAGGACAGTTACAGAAGAATTTACAGGTGTATGCCGATGTCCTTTTAAGTGGTTGATTTAGATCACTAATCAAACATTAATGAGCAAAAAACATTGTAAAAATGTTTCCTAATTACGAAAAGAACGAATTCAAAATTTTAACGAAATAATTTGAATGTTTGAGAAGGCGATTGAACGCATGGCGCGGTTTGCGAAGCAGGCCCTTCGAAGAAAAACATTTTTTTTTAATTATGTAATTATTTTAGCATGATTTTTTTTCAGGGAACCGGTTTAGCTGTCGCTATAGTTTAACTCCCTAAAAAGACATCAGTAAATATAAATACAACCCGTAGATGCAATTTACCGTGAAATAATTAAATTCAAATGCAACGAACGGCTACAGGTAAAAAATATTTACAGTTTCTACTTAGTTTATCAAAAAAATGGAAAATTTCTATGCAGCAATTGCAGTTCAAGTTTATTTCAATCTAATTTAAATCATAATGTAGTTCATAAAACATACAAAATTACAATAACATGTAAAATAATAGTTTAAACACAGCGCTGCGCCGGCCCTGGCCTGCCCTAGATCAGGTCAGCGAGATTGTCATTCGCGCCTTTTGGTCGACGCGTTCACATAAGTCAACTTTTATTGCTAAAAACATCTTTTATTGAATAGAATTTAAATTAAGTAAATCCGGTTAGTTTAATTTCCATCCAGATAATTAAATTAATTAGTATTTGGTGTTAATTTCAGTCAGTCACTAAATAATAAAGTAGGTATTGTAATTTAACAACACAATTGAAATAAAACGTGATAATAATATCACGTCGTTATATTATTTCGTTCTTGCTTTGAAATAAAACCACTTTCGTTATAAAATAATTTATTAAATTTTATGTCCGCGCCCGTAATATTAGCACGATTAAAAGCGCTTTGCCTTAATTAAAATTAAACATTAAATTATAGGCATTACGGAAATGTTACTTTTAGACATTAATTTTATTAATTTTAATTAATATTAATTTTATTTAATAAATTTAATTTAATTTTTTTTTTGTTAAAGACGTCATTGTTTTTCGCATTTGGTATTTAGGCGCTCCTTGCTACATGGCGCCCCTTGCTATTTGGCGCCCTTAGCTACTTAGCGCCCTGCGCCATTTTAAGTTACCATTTTAAATAACATATCTACTCATTACATCAGAAAATGAAATGAAATTGAAAGCAGGCAGTGCGATTACACAAATTCAATAAATACGAATTAAAAAAAAACGTATCGATTTGCAATTACAAGCGTGCAAACAAAACTCTATTATATAACCGATTAGGTAATATTTACTATTAACTTTAGGTACGCACCTACTTAAATAGTACCTAAAAGAAGATCTTTTGTACAAAAAATAAATTATATGATTAGCATAATCAGGTTTTTTTTAACAGTTAAAGACACCTCAAAAAGCAATTTAAATAGGTAGCGTGCTAGTTAAACAACATTTTAATATTCAGATATGATGCTCACCATTAGCTATATTTATATTTGGTTGAATTGAAATTGCAATTGAGTGTTCGTATATTTGAAATAATTGTGTTTTAATGCTATTATAATGTGCTGTTCAAAAACTATTTAAGTGAGGATTTAATAAAATTAATACAAATTCTAAAATCCTGGATTATTAATGTATTATAATAAAAAATATATAATAATATATTTGTGCTGTTAAAAAACTGTTAAAAAAATATATAATAGTGACAATAAAATCAGCTAATTCATAATGTTAAAGTTCAATAAAATTGATATGGGGAAACAACTAACTCAATTGTTGGGGATAAAACGTCTGAAGCGCGCCAACTCTAAAAATGAAGATAGTTTAACCCCACTACTGTATTATTTGTTGTTTTGGACTTAAAGAAACATGTATCAAGAATATAAGATCAAGGCAGAATTAATTGATATATTAGATATTACATATCAACCAACAACGTCAAAGCAAGGTAGTGCAGAGATAATTCCGCTAGCAGTGCACACGGATTAAATAAATTAGATTTGTTTAATAATAAATTAGTTGATTCAAACAATGTTACGCTGAAAAATAACGAAAAACACTGCGATCGTATTATTATAAAAGATGAGATTATTAGCCATATAAGTTTGGTCAAAACTGAAACGCAAAAATACAAGGACGCGAACAGACAGATGCGAAATTAAGTGATAACACTAAAGTAAAAATAATTTATCTCTCTTCTCACCACGGACGCAATAAAAATTTAATATCCTGCGAACGTTCCTCGTTAACTCAAAAAGGAAACTTCGAGACACACATTGATACAATTTAGAGAAATATTAAGAAGTTCACATGCATCGAGTGTAATAAATCATTTACTTTAAAAAGTTCCTTGAATACACACATTGATATCGCTCACAAAAACATCAAAAAGTTCATATGTAATGAGTGTCATAACAGGTACGCTCAAAGAAGTCACCTGAAGACACATATTGACACTGTTCACAGAAGCATTAGAAGGTTTACATGCAACGAGTGTAGTAAATCGTTTACTCAAAGCGGTAACTTGAAAACACATGTTGATACTATCCACAGAAATGTTAAAAAGTTCACGTGCAGCGAGTGTAACAAATCGTTTACTCGAAACAGTAACATAAAGACACATATTGTTACTGTACACGGCAATTTTAAAAAGTTCACGTGTAAGGAGTGTAATAAATCCTTTGTCGAAAGACGAATCTTAAATAGACACATTAACCGGTACTCGTATGTCACACACTCAGATAGAATCGAGAGAGTCCAGCGCCTTGCGCGCGTTGACCTGTCGATATTTTCGTGGAGTTGAACTAAAATACATCCCTACCGCGATAAAGTTTTACGAATCTACCTCCCTATACGACTAAACGCCGTTTTCAATGACACTATTAATGGCCCCGATCTTTTGAGTTCCCTTTCGATCAATGTGCCGTCATTACAATGTTTTTAAAATACCTTCATGCTCCTCAAATAACGCTCTACATTCGCCGATACCACGGATGCAAAGTTATTATAATGGTACTATTAACTACTTCGATAAATTGACTCTGAATAAATCGCAATTTAAAATGTTCAGCAACGAACTTTTGTGTAAAAATTAGCTGTTTTAATTCGTGTAGTAGATATGTATATATATAGATATAAAATGGTTTTGTATTTTTGGTTTTGGTTTTGGTTGGTTTTGGCTTTTTATTAGTAGAAACCTATTTTTAGTTTTACATAGTTTTTTATCGATCCATCAAATGTAAGTTTTTTTTTGTTGTATGTTCTTTGTAAAATTGTTGGTTTCTCCAATAAAGATAAATAAAAATAAAAATAAAAATTTTGAAATTATCAACAAATAGTTAAGCTTTGTTTTAAGTTCGCGTGTTGGTTATTTTAATTTTTGTAAAATTTGTAAAGCATAACTTTTTTAATTGCTCATAACGCAATGGTTCGCTGCTAATAAAATGATCTTTTTCCGGTACGCCGGAGGTAGATTTCACGGGATCAAAGTAGGGAATAGGCGAACTCTAATTGTGTCAATTTGTATCAAACATTGCGCGAGCTGCCGCGCGATTTAGCTCGCTCACCCCAACCCGCGTTACCCTTGCGCAGAGAGAATGCGCATACTAAATCCGTCTTTATACTGTGCCCTAAGGGTTGGTCATATCAAAAATTGTATAAAAAAAATCTAAGGAATGATATAAAATTTCAATGATAAGATTTATTTTCCAATATATACAAAAATGCACATGGGAATGACATAATAACTTTTAACATACAACAATGTGGATGGAAAGAAAATAGACAATGAATACAATAAAATAAAATTAAACCAAAAGATTTTCAAGAAACAAAATAAAACAAATTTAATTTAACGAACCAGAGAAATAAATATTTAAAAAGATCTACACAGGAAATACAAAAAAACATAATTTACATAAATATAATTAAAACGAAAAAGAGAAACTGAAAAGATATTAATTAAAACTCTTCAAAACTATATATATTTATATATATATATATGAATTCGATATCTTTATACTAAGAAAGTTATAGCAAAATTTCACTTATTCAAAATTTCACCCACATACCCGCCCCTTTGGTCTTATTTTGCGCATTAACGAACTTGATCGAGATCTTGTGCCCTTAAATTGTATGTATCAATACTGAGGGTGGTTTTGGGTTCTAGGGGATGTGAAACGCGAAGATATGTCGACATTTTCCGGAAGTCCCATTGCAGTAGATGGCTTTCCTGAAGAAATCCACCTAAAACCGCAGAAAACTAAATCCTGGGATATTTCATATGGAAAAAATATGTAAAAATTAAGAAAACCTGTTTAGTTTGGTGTGTAGATAGAAAATGTTCATTTATAATCATATGATCATAGAAATTAATGGCCATGAATTCATATGAAATGTGAAATATTATTATATTCTGTTAGGTACCTATTTATTAAGAATCGTCTTTTTATTTGATGTTGGACAATTGTATCATAATAACATTTTTAAACAAATCGTGTATTTTTGAAATGTATTTGTAATGTGTAACGACTTGGATTACTTTGTATTATTAGATGTAATTCTAGGTAGGGGAGACCGGGGCAATTGTACCAAGGGGCAATAGCGAATATATCTGTAACTACGCTAAGTACGCATTTGTGCTTCTAGTAGCATAATCCTAATGTGCGTGCGGACTATAGGTCAGTCAGTCGCAGGCGCATGCGCGGCGCGGACGCTTGCAGTGGGGTGGGAAAGTTTTCGCCCTTTCAAGGTAAGTTTTTTTTCTAGTTTAACAGTGCTTATTCAAAGATATCTTCAGGCATTTGATTATAAGTCGGGATAACTTGAATAGTTCCTTTGTACCTAAAATAACTATAAAATTGTACTCTTATTTAAAATGTCCGTCAGGGGTAGGTTGTACCATTTGTAACGGGGACAATTTTACCAGTTCAATTGACCCGTTATTTTTTTATATATTCTTTTTTCAGATGCCACGACTAAAAATAGAAAAACCTATAGAAACACAAAAAATCTCTTGTTCTACGAGCAGGCATACTAGGATGTTTTTACTGGCAAATCAATTCGTGCGGCAGCTAAAATGATTAATTTGTTTCATTAATAAGATATTAGAGAAAAGGAGAAAATGGGATACAATCCCGCTAATAAGGTATTTTCTGAAGAACAGGAGTCCATAATGGCAAAGTCCTAATCAGAACAGCACACCTATACGTTGGTTAGTCTTCCAAAGCACGAATGGAGTAGAAAAGAAATGGTAGAAATAGAATAGCGCAGAAAAGCAAAAAAATAATCTACAGCGAAAATTTAGAAGACAAAATCAAAGAAAAAGGTTGATGAAAAAGAAGAAGATATTGAAGAAGAGGAAGAAAGCTTTTGCATGGAGTCTTACAGTACCATTAGACCAACTGAAAGTTGATACAATGTATGCAGTGCCATTTTTGGGCACATGAAGGATGTATATGTCAATAAGTTTCATATATTTGTCATAACTGCGAGTCTGAATATGCTATTTCTTAACCAAAAGTGCCATTTAAAAAGTGAAACCGATTGACAATTTAAATAAACGTTGTTTCGAATAGTGAGTAATAACAGCTCCATTAAAGAAATTCCTAAGGGTTAGAAATAAAACTTGAAGACTAATTCCATATATAAGTTCCATATGTGTAAGTGGGAACGAACTAATTCATATAAAAACCCGCAAGGGTTTAGCGAGCAATCAAATAGAACCTGTATGTTTTGTTTATAAATAAAGAATATTAAAAAAAAGTACTTTTGGGGCAATTGTACCACCGCGTTCTAGTATAAAACGAAGTTATATTATTTTTGTATTTTTTTAGTAATTAAAGCAATTGACTGAGTGCTTTTAAAGCATAGTTCTTAGTACAGCTACTAAGAATTATAACAATGGTTAAACTGAGTTAATAGTTTTAATATTTTGAGAAAATTTAGTTTTATTTTTATGTTTAAAGTTTTAGGTTGTATGTAAGAACTCCATACATTTTAGTAACTTAATTAACTTGATGTTACATAACTTGAATTCATATAAGGAAATAACTGTTTAAGCCGAAAAACAATGTGTTTTATTTAATTGAACATCTGGTACAACTAACCTTAGATATGGGGTCCGATGTACCATTTCCTCCGATCTTTTAAAATGGCAATAATATTCGTTCTATACAATTTTATGACACATAGACACTCTTTTATTCCAGCCAATTAAACTATTTATCATTGCTTATAAGCCTTATACCTATATATTTTATATTTTTTTTACAATTTATTTGTAAATGTGAAAATGTGATTTGTGATCACGGCAGATTTTTAGAAGAGAATCGCGTTCTTCCTTATTTAGGTGAGATGAACTTGTGTTCTCTGAGTTATCATTTGAGTTAATTTGATTTATTTTATAGTCATCATTTTGAGTTAGGGGTTTTAATTCTATACGCATAGTTTTTACAGAAAGAGGTTTTTCAGTTGTATTTATAATAAATATGTAAGCTGTGCCATCTTGCTAAACAGATACGATACTTTTGTATCCTTTCACATCGAGGTTCTATTTGAAAGGGAGATTTATTAGGATTTTCATTCTTTACCTGAATATTGCCTGATTCATTTTTAATGGCTCTGATCGAATAGTTTTCGTATCATAGTATAATTTAAATTTATAATTATAAACAGATAAAAAGTCAAAGTTTATTATTGTCTTGTAACTTTTAATACCATCATAAGCTATGGGTGAATCATCCTGTACCGTATGGAATACGTGTTCCCTATAACTAGATCTAGGTATAAGTAACATAGAGTTTCGACGGGATCCGGTAAATTATCGATTCCGCGAAGTTTGATTTTTTTGCTTTCAAAAATTGGTGTTTCAGCCTTTAATTTTGAGATATTTATAAGTGAAATATCTGCTCCGGAAACTAATTCGACTTTAAATGTTGATCTGAAGTTTACTTACTATAATTATTATTATCATACTTTTTATAAACATTTCGTTGTGAATTTGTTCCGTTTTGTGATGAGTTTGGCAAAGGAGTTTGGCATTCGAGTGATTGATAATATTTTTGAGTGGATCTATTATTATTCTGAGGATAAAATGATCTGGATTTATTATTCTTTTCGCGCGATCGACATTCCTGCCAGATATATCCCGCACGTTTACAATAGTTACAATATTTTGTTTGTAAGTGTCTTACAGACGATAAATTTTGCTTACAAATGATCGCTACTTGTCCGGATTTATTATATGAATAGCTTTTTTTGTTTTGCAAATGATACTTTGATATTTCTTGCTCTTCGATGCCTTCTAACGATTCAGTCTTTGTGACTTTACAAGTACATTTAACTCCTTGTTTAGTCCTGTTATAAAAACATTTACCCTTGATTTTTGAGTAATAAAATGCATGCCTCTCGCTAATTTGTAATCTAAACATTTTGTTAATTTTATGAAACAATTTTCTGTTTTATTCGCGTAACATTTTAATTTTGCTTACAACTGCCATTGTCCAACAGTTCTTTTTTCCGAATATGCTTCTAAAAGGTAGTCTTTTAATTCAGACCAATTATTAAAATGTCTATTTAAAATGAGTGATCTCGCATTGCCCGATATTTTAAATAATATTATAGTATAAATATATTTTTATCATTTTCAGTTAAAAGTGTTACAGCATTATCACAATTATCAATGAAAATATAAAGATCAGCCTTTGATCCGTTAAAATTAGAAAATAATTTTTCTCTTAATGTAAGATTTATATCACTGGAAGGTCTAGAAGTAGAAACAGTAGTGGTAGCATCCGTCATTTTGAAATTATAGTTATTTTTTTATATAATAATAGTATACAAAATATTAGTTTTTTTTTAAATAATAATAGTATACAAAATATGTAAGTTAAAACAGATGAAAATGTCGATAAATATTGTCCAAATTTTGACTCGCAGGAAACCGATCATCTTGCAATGTCCTCTTGAGGTAACGGTCGGCGCTTTTAGAACTATTAGTAGATCTGAAGATTGGCTTTCCCTCTCTGTTGTTTGTAGATGTGCTAAGGAAGGCTGTATTAGTGTGTCGTTCCACCGGCTGTTGGTCCAAAGTCCTTTTCCAAATTCGTTTGTCGTAGTGTTTGGATCCCCGTGGAGATAGTAAGAAACTGCAAGTGGTTTTGAATTAGTTATAACCAATTTTTTTAGATCCGATCCGACTGCGCCACTGTAATGTGGTGCATTCGACGAAAACACTTTTTCTCTTTTATTAATTATAATAATTTTGTAAGTACCTATAAACTTTAATCAATATTATAATAATATAGCTTCGAACCGAGTCTTGCCGAGAGAAGGATCCGACTTTTTATACAGGTGGCTGTTAAGATGTACTGAGTCTGAATGCTGCGATCATCGGTCCAACGGTAGAAAGTCCAACTCTCGCTTGTTTATTTGACTTTCCATAGACAATGATAATATGCTACCGGTTGCTACATGATATGAAAGTATACAATATTAATATGCTAATGTTTAAACGTTAACTTATATCTAATTAATTATATAATATTTCTTAAGTACATTACACTGCCAACCCGGGCGAAGTCTGTGATTGGCGCTAGTTATAAAAAAAAATAATATGTGAAAATAGGTCATAAAAATTACATTTCTACTAACATTTTTTTAGGTGGGAAATTTATTTTGTTAGAGATTATTATACTATTAAACTATAGTAATATTTTTGCTATTCGGATATTCACGATTAAAATTTACAATTATTTTTAATATTTAAAAATATATTAATCTGTCATGTCAACTATTTTACTTTCCTATTTCTATATTTTATAAAAAGAATAATCAGGTCGAAATGTCAAAATGGACTGAACTTTCTGAACTAGGTTAAGTGAGGTTCAATCTGCATTTAATAATAATTATGGAAGGAAACGAAAATAAATCCGCTCTCAAAATAGAACAAAACGATGACCACGTTACCATAAAATATGAGCAATCAGTTGATTGCAATCCATCCGGCAGCCATTTTGACGGGGCGCAAGAACCATCGTGCGAAAATAGTCTTGATCCAGATCGTTTTAGTGAATCACACATTGAATACAAAAGATTCTATGGTTTCCAGAGAGAAACGATAATTAATCAACACTGTGATTATTTTGAAGAGGAAAATACTAAATTTATCAAATTGGAAGCTAATATTTCGAGAGATAATAATTGTGTTAACGCTGATCAAAAATACAAATCTAAAACAACGCAAAATGTAGAAACATCCATTTTAACAACAAATGAAATCGGCTTTGCTTGTCTCAGTTGCAAGTGTGCCCTTGATAATTGCGGTTTGATAAATAGCGTACCTACTAAACACGAGTCAAATTTATTATGCTTGGATTGCAAAGAAAAGGAAAAACTTTGTTTAACATTGACTGCTCCTCTGAACAAAAAACTCTCTGAATTACCTAAAATAAAAATAAGAACATTTAAATGCAGCGAATGCGATTACTCATGTCCAAACAAAACAAATTTGAAGATTCATGTCGACGCAATTCACCGGAAAATAAGAAATTTTAAATGCAGGGATTGCGAATATACCAGTGCATATAAGACATGTTTACAAAACCATATCGAAGTAATTCATCTTAAAATAAGAAAATTTAAATGCAGCGATTGCGAATATACCAGTGCATATAAAACAGATTTAAAACACCATATCGATGTAATTCATCAGAAAAATCGAAAATTTAAATGCAGCGAATGCGAATATACCAGTGCATATAAAACAGATTTAAAACACCATATCGATGTAATTCATCAGAAAAATGGAAAATTTAAATGCAGCGAATGCAATTACACATGTACAAACAAAACAAATTTGAAGATACATGTCGATGCAATTCACCGGAAAATAAGAAATTTTAAATGCAGCGATTGCGAATATACCAGTGCATATAAGACATGTTTACAAAACCATATCGATGTAATTCATCAGAAAAATGGAAAATTTAAATGCAGCGAATGCAATTACACATGTACAAACAAAACAAATTTGAAGATACATGTCGATGCAATTCACCGGAAAATAAGAAATTTTAAATGCAGCGATTGCGAATATACCAGTGCATATAAGACATGTTTACAAAACCATATCGAAGAAATTCATCGAAAAATTGTAAAATTTAAATGCAGCGGATGCAGTTACACATGTTCAAACAAAACAAAGTTGAAGATACATGTCGACGCAATTCACCGGAAAATAAGAAATTTTAAATGCAGCGATTGCGAATATACCAGTGCATATAAAACAGATTTAAAACACCATATCGATGTAATTCATCAGAAAAATGGAAAATTTAAATGCAGCGAATGCAATTACACATGTACAAACAAAACAAATTTGAAGATACATGTCGACGCAATTCACCGGAAAATAAGAAATTTTAAATGCAGGGATTGCGAATATACCAGTGCATATAAGACATGTTTACAAAACCATATCGAAGAAATTCATCGAAAAATTGTAAAATTTAAATGCAGCGAATGCAGTTACACATGTTCAAACAAAACAAAGTTGAAGATACATGTCGACGCAATTCACCGGAAAATAAGAAATTTTAAATGCAGCGATTGCGAATATACCAGTGCATATAAAACAGATTTAAAACACCATATCGATGTAATTCATCAGAAAAATGGAAAATTTAAATGCAGCGAATGCAATTACACATGTACAAACAAAACAAATTTGAAGATACATGTCGACGCAATTCACCGGAAAATAAGAAATTTTAAATGCAGGGATTGCGAATATACCAGTGCATATAAGACATGTTTACAAAACCATATCGAAGTAATTCATCTTAAAATAAGAAAATTTAAATGCAGCGATTGCGAATATACCAGTGCATATAAAACAGATTTAAAACACCATATCGATGTAATTCATCAGAAAAATGGAAAATTTAAATGCAGCGAATGCAATTACACATGTACAAAGAAATCAAATTTGAAGAAACATGTCGATGCAGTTCATCGGAAAATAAGAAAATTTCATTGCAGCGATTGCGAATATACCAGTGCAAAAAAAACAAATTTAAAACACCATATCGAAGTAATTCATCGGAAAATAAGAAAATTTCATTGCAGCGAATGCACTTACACATGTGCAAACAAAACAACTTTGAAGAGACATGTTGATGCAATTCACCGGAAAATAAGAAAATTCAAATGCAATGTGTGCGATTACACGAGTACATATAAAATACAGTTACAGAAACATATCGATGCAGTTCATCGAAAAATTATTGAATTTAAATGCAGTTAGTGTGAGTACACGAGTACATATAAAGGACAGTTACAGAAGCATTTTCAGGTGTATTCTGATGTCCTTTTAAGTGGATGATTTAGATCAATAATCAATCATTAATGAGCAAAACATATTGTAAAAATGTTTCCCAATTACGAAAAGAACGAATTCGTAAGTTTAAAGAAATAATGTGAATGTTTGAGAAGGCGATTGAACGCATGGCGCGGTTCGCGAAGAAAAATAAAGTTTTTTTAATTATGTAATTATTTTAGGATTTTTTTTTCAGGGAACCGGTTTAGCTGTCGATATAGTTTAACTCCCCAAAAAGACATCAGTGAATATAAATACATTCCGTAGATGTAATTTACCGTAAATAATTAAATCCAAATGCAACGAACGGCTACAGGTAAAAAATATTTACAGTTTCGACTTAGTTTATCAAAAAAAATGGAAAATTTCTATGCAGCAATTGCAGTTCAAGTTTATTTCAATCTAATTTAAATCATAATGTAATTCATAAAACATACAAAATTACAATAACATGTAAAATAATATTTTAAACACAGCGCTGCACCGGCCCTGGCCTGCCCTTAACACATCTTTTATTGAATTGAATTTAAATTAAGTAGATCCTGTTAATTTAATTTCTATCCAGATAATCAAATTAATTAGTATTTGGTGTTAATTTCAGTCAGTCACTAAATAATAAAGTAGGTATTGTAATGTAACAACACAATTGAAATAAAACGTGATAATAATATCACGTTCGTTATATTATTTCGCTCTTGCTTTGAAATAAAACCACTTTCGTTATAAAATAATTTATTAAATTTTATGTCCGCGCCCGTAATATTAGCACGATTAAACGCGCTTTGCCTTAATTAAAATTAAACATTAAATTATACACTTTTATTATCTTTTCGTCCCTGCAACATTTTAAGTTAACATAAAATAACAAACCCGATATCGATTTGCAATTACAAGCGTGCAAACAAAACTCTATTATAGAACCGATTAGGTATCATTTACTAGATACTTCCTAGTTTATTTTCAATGAAGATCTTTTGTTCAAAAAAATAAATTAAATGATTAGCATAATCAGGTTTTTTTTAACATTTAAAGACACCTCAAACAGAATTTAAATAGGTAGCGTGCTAGTTAAACAACATTTTAATATGCAGATGTGATGCTCACCATTAGCTATATTTATATTTGTTTGAATTGAAATTGAGTGTTCGTATATTTGAAATAATTGTGTTTTAATGCTATTATAATGTGCTGATCAAAAACTATTTAAGTGAGGATTTAATAAAATTAACACAAATTCTAATTATAATAAATTATGTAAATTAAATAAATGTATTATAATAAAAAATATATAATAATATATTTGTGCACTTCTCTTGCATTTACTTTAAAATATATTCATTTAAATATTAGTCAACTGCATTTTTTTTAAGTAGATAGTGTTTTTTAAGCGAACCCCAATTGTACGAACTTGTATCAAACTCTGCGCGAGCTGCCGCGCGGCTCAACCCGCCGTACCCAAAGCGAGAGTGCGTCTATTGAATCCCTCTTATTACTGCGGCGTGAGGGTTGCTCATATCAAAAATTGATTTAAACAAAAGTTGTAGGGATATTAGAGGTCTACAATTAACATTTTAAACAAAATTGATCGTGTGATTATTAAGGGAGGTATGGTTTTTGTATTTTGAAAAACCACTTTATCCCACCCCTAAGACTAATGGTTGGCGCTATCAAAAAAGTTTACTTTTGTAAGTTTTCAGCCCTTAATTAGGGAATAATATCAAATTTAAATTAATTCGATATTTTATATACTAAGAAAGTTATAGCAAAATTTCACTTTTCCCCTGGTCTGATTTTGACCTTAACGAACTTGACCCTTAACGATTTTGTGCCCTTAAATTTTATGTATCAATTTGAAAGTGATTGGTGTGAAATGACGGCAATTATTGTGTCCACAAGAAAGTGATGAAATTTCTTTTCTAAAACATTAAAGATATTCTTCTTCATCCGGTATAAAAAAATCCAAAAGATCTGATAAAGGTTTTTTTTAAATTAAAAACATTAGCCGAAAACAAAAATAGCATAATAATGTAAATATACAAAAAAAAAGTTTAAAAGGTCTAAAGTTTAGATATTGCCGAAAAGATGAGCAATAAATAAATCCTTTCTGTGTTTTTTCACCCACGCTATCTGATGAGGGTTAATCAAGGGTGAGTTTTAATCCCTAGGGACCCCTGCGGTCGCTCTTTTAACCTAACATTGGATATGGTATTTTTTGATAGGATAGTGGTAACATTGTGTTTACATGTCCAATTATTTTTTTTTATAACAAAAAGAAAAGACCTGCGAGTAAGCGAGACGTCCGATACGCAAAGAGTGTACTCGACGCAAAGTGGCGTACTTGGCGTGGTGCGTTTTTCGCCCTCAGTTGCCATCTCTATGTTTTCTGGCAGCATAACTCCACATTGGGGAATTAGTAAACCCATGTACACGTCTCCCGGACTACCCTCACTATTCGACTATTCGTGTGTGATAGAGCCACGTGCAATTAGATTTACAAAATTTCGGCCCCAAAGTAAGATCATTGTCTATCTCTTGGACGTAATTAAAGAGACGAATATAAATAAATATATATATATAGTATATATATTAAATATATCACCAGAACGTTATTAAACGGCGCTTTTTACGGTGAAAAGATTATTTTGCTTAAAATTCAGGTATCTATGGAGATAATACGCTCAAAAGAGTCGAGTGCAACTTTAAAAGAAAAAGGTCAGCGGGGAAAGAGGTAATTTACCATATACCTCATTTTGTATGTCTGATTTATTTTTTGAAATAATTTATAAAGATTTTTTTTAATTTTTCTTTATTTATAAAATAAACATACCGTTAAAAACTGTAACGTTAACGTTAAAAAAACAATTAGTGACAATAAAATCGGCTAATTCATAATGTTAAAGTTCGATAAAATTGATATGGGGAAACAACTAACTCAATTGTTGGGGATAAAACGTCTGAAGTGCGCCTACTCTAAAAATGAAGGTAGTTAAACCCCACTACTGTATTATTTGTTGTTTCGGACTTAAAGAAACATGTATCAACAATATATGATCAAGGCAGAATTAATTGATATATTGGATATTACATATGAACCAATACCGTCAAAGCAAGGTAGTGCAGAGATAATTCCGCTAGCAGTGCACACGGATTAAATAAATTAGATTTGTTTAATAATAAATTAGTTGATTCAAACAATGCTACGCTGAAAAATAACGAAAATCACTGCGATCGTATTATTATAAAAGATGAGATTATTAGCCATATAAGTTTAGTCAAAACTGAAACACAAAAATACAAGGACGCGAACAGACATATGCGAAATTAAGTGATAACACTAAAGTAAAAATAATTTATCTCTCTTCTCACCACGGACGTAATAAAAAATTAATATCCTGCGAACGTTCCTCGTTAACTCAAAAAGGAAACTTCGAGACACACATTGATACAATTCAGAGAAATATTAAGAAGTTCATATGCATCGAGTGTAACAAATCATTTACTTTAAAAAGTGCCTTGAATACACACATTGATATCGCTCACAAAAACATCAAAAAGTTCATATGTAATGAGTGTCATAACAGGTACGCTCAAAGAAGTCACCTGAAGACACATATTGACACTGTTCACAGAAGCATTAGAAGGTTTACATGCAACGAGTGTAGTAAATCGTTTACTCAAAGCGGTAACTTCAAAACACATGTTGATAATGTTCACAGAATTATTAAAAAGTTCGCGGTCAATGTAACAACTGTTATATTGAAAGGCGCAGATTGAATATACACATTGATACTATCCTCAGAAATATGAAAAAGTTCACGTGCAGCGAGTGTTACAAATCCTTTGTTAAAAGACGTGCGTTGAATACACACATTGATACTTACTGTTCACAGAAATATTAAAAACTTCACGTGTAGCGGGTGTAATAACTCGTATCATGAAAGACGAAGCTTAAATAGACACATTAATATTGTTCACAGAATTATTAAAAAGTTCACGTGCAGCGAGTGTAATAAATCGTTTACTCGAAAAAGTAACATAGACACATATTGTTACGGTACACGGAAATTTTTAAAAGTTCACGTGTAAGGAGTGTAACAGTTCGTATGGGCATAGAAGTAGTTAAATATGCATATTAATAGTGTTCACAATCACCGCAGTCAACCACAAAATTGACTCAACCGAAATACAAAACTGATTGATTTCATTCTTTTTTTGTTTCATCAAATACTGCTATTAACACTTTTTTTTGTTGTACAAAATGGGTGTATTTTAGCTGTACCCTCGTGATATAGTACTGAAGTGTGATTATTGCAAAAAAAGCACTTCATTTTCTTTTTAAAACGAACTACGCGGCTAGAATGCTGAAAGTCACTCGCGTTATCGACGAAAACCTTTTATTTGACAATTACTTATTATTTATCACTTTTTTTTATTTTTTTTATATATATTGTTGAATAATTATTAATATTATTTAATTAATCGACTGGCGTTCTGTATATTTTGTGTGGTAAGAGGAGCGTGTAATTATTGCATGCAATTATTTAAATATTGTTTAGTAATTCGTAATTTAATAATCATACCTTTAATTTGTAATATTAATCTAATATTAAAATTGTAACAATAAGTTACTCTACCTAGACAAAAAAAACGACCTTACATAATTTATAATATAGGCACTATTGTGATCTCGGGGCATCTTAAACAATTACTGCAAACTCGATATTATATAGGAGAAAATATATTTGGTTTACGGTAATTTAAAAACACGATATTACAACTTTTACATTATATAAATGAGTTAGGTGAAAAGTGAACATGAATTACGGGCTTTTCTGAGGCAAATGTTGCCACTTGAGCATGAGAAATATCGCGACACATTCAAATATAGCCAAATAACCGTTCCCTCAACACAGCAAACTACTTTTTGCCTTGATTCCACATTATATTCAGCATTTTTTATCATATAAATATTGCAAATAAAACAAAGTATCTATTTTTTATTACGTAGATTTATTTTACATGACAAAAATCAAAAACAACAATAAATACAAATTCTGTTTACTACCTTTGGCAGTTGCCAGTTACTGTTTCATGATCCAAATGTCATCATCAGAAGTCAAACATTGATAGGTATGTCACTTGAATGTAATTTAATTACTTTTGCACGGCCAGGGCAACGCATTCCATAGATTTGTAAACGCCATCTACCTCACAAAATACCATTCTGTGTGGAAGTTATTCAACAACGAAAAATAGTCATTTTGAAAAGCAACATAAGATGCAGAGTCTACAAAACTCAATACGTCAACATTTGAGAATAATACACGCCATTAATTAGGATAGTTTTATTTATATCACATTTCATTGTAAATACAAATTTTATGTTATAGTAATAAAATTGTATGTATTTCCTGTAACAAAATTGATTTGTAACAACAATTCTGACATTTTTTTTTTAATAAAAAAGAAAAAACATTATTTGTAAATGTGAAAATGTGATTTGTGATCACGGCACATTTTTAGAAGAGAATCGCGTTCTTCCTTATTTAGGTGCGATGAACTTGTGTTCTCTGAGTTATCATTTGAGTTAATTAGATTTTTTTTATAGTCATCATTTTGAGTTAGGGGTTTTAATTCTATACGCATAGTTTTTACAGAAAGAGTTTTTTCAGTTGTATTTATAATAAATGTGTAAGCTGTGCCATATTGCTGAACATCTTTTGATACCATCATAAGCTATGGGTGAATCATCTTGTACCGCATGGAATACGTGTTCCCTATAACTAGATCTAGGTATAAGTAACATAGAGTTTCGACGGGATCCGGTAAATTATCGATTCCGCGAACTTTGATTTTTTTGTCTTCAAAAATTGGTGTTTCAGCCTTTAATTTTGAGATATTTATAAGTGAAATATCTGCTCCGGAAACTAATTCGACTTTAAATGTTGATCTGAAGTTTACTTACTATAATTATTATTATCATACTTTTTATAAACATTTCGTTGTGAATTTGTTCCATTTTGTGATGAGTTTGGCAAAGGAGTTTGGCATTCGAGTGATTGAGAATATTTTTGAGTGGATCTATTATTATTCTGAGGATAAAATGATCTGGTTTTATTATTCTTTTCGCGCGATCGGCATTCCTGCCAGATATGTCCCGCACGTTTGCAATAGTTACAATATTTTGTTTGTAAGTGTCTTACAGACGATAAATTTTGCTTACAATTAATCGCTACATGTCCTGATTTATTAAATGAATAGCTTTTTTTGTTTTGCAAATGATACTTTGATATTTCTTCCTCTTCGTCAATGCCTTCTAACGATTCAGTCTTTGTGACTTTACAAGTACATTTAACTCCTTGTTTAGTCCTGTTATAAAAACATTTAACCCTTGGTTTTTGAGTAATAAAATGCATGCCTTTCGCTAATTTGTAATCTAAACATTTTGTTAATTTTATGAAACAATTTTCTGTTTTATTCGCGTAACATTGTAATTTTGCTTACAACTGCCATTGTCCAACAGTTCTTTTTTCCGAATATGCTTCTATAAGGTAGTCTTTTAATTCAGACCAATTATTAAAATGTCTATTTAAAATGAGTGATCTCGCACTGCCCGATATTTTAGATAATATTATAGTTATAAATATATTTTTATCATTTCCACTTAAAAGTTTTTCAGCGTTATCACAATTATCATTGAAAATATAAAGATCTGCCTTTGATCCATTAAAATTAGATAAAAAATTTTCTCTTAATGTAAAATTTATATCACTGGAAGGTCTAGTAGTAGTTATAATACAAAAAATGTAAGTTAAAACAGATGAAAATGTCTATTAGTAGATCTGAAGATTGGCTTTCCCTCTGTTGTTTGTAGATGTGCTAAGAAAGGCTGAATTAGTGAAGGTTGTTGGTGCAATGTTCTTTTCCAAATTCGTTTGTCGTGGTGTTGGATCCCCGTGGAGATACCAAGAAACTGTAAGTGGTTTTGAATTAGTTATAACCAATTTTTTTAGATCCGATCCGACTGCGCCACTGTAATGTGGTGCATTCGACGAAAACACTTTTTCATGGCTTTTATTAATTATAATAATTTTGTAGGTAGTAGATAGGTATGCACTTTAATCAATATTATAATAATATAGCGTCGAACCGAGTCTTACCGAGAGAAGGATCCGACTTTTTATACAGGTGGCTGTTAAGATGTACTGAGTCTGAATGCTGCGATCATCGGTCCAACGGTAGAAAGTCCAACTCTCGCTTGTTTATTTGACTTTCCATAGACAATGATAATATGCTACCGGTTGCTACGTGATATGATAGTATAAAATATTAATATGTTAACATTTAAACTTTGACTTATATCTAATTAATTATATACTATTTCTTAAGGACATTACACTGCCAACCCGGGCGAAGGGCGTTAGTTATAAATAAAATTAGTATGTGAATATAGGTAATAAAAATTACAGCTTTTAGGTAGGATATTTATTTTGTTAGAGATTATTATACTATTAAACTATAGTAATATTTTTGCTATTCGGATATTCACGATTAAAATTTACAATTATTTTTAATATTTAAAAATATATTAATCGGTCATGTCAACTATTTTTCTTTCCTATTTCTATATTTTGTAAAAAGAATAATCAGGTCGAAATGTCAAAATGAACTGAAGATTCTGAACTAGGTTAAGTGAGGTTCAAACTGCATAAATAATAATTATGGAAGGAAACGAAAATAAATCTGCTCTCAAATTAGAACAAAACGATGACCACGTTACCATAAAATATGAGCAATCAGTTGATTGCAATCCATCCGGCAGCCATTTTGACGGGACGCAAGAACCATCATGCAAAAATAGTCTTGATCCAGATCGTTTTAATGAATCACACATTGAATACAAAAGATTCTATGGTTTCCAGAAAGAAACGATAATTAATCAACACTGTGATTATTTTGAAGAGGAAAATACTAAATTTATCAAATTGGAAGCTAATATTTCGAGAGATAATAATTGCGTTAACGCTGATCAAAAATACAAATCTAAAACAACGCAAAATGTAGAAACAGCCATTTTAACAACAAATGAAATCGGCTTTGCTTGTCTCAGTTGCATGTGTGCCCTTGATAATTGCGGTTTGATAAATAGCGTACCTAATAAACACGCGTCACATTTATTGTGCTTGGATTGCAAAGAAACGGAAAAACTTTGTTTAACGTTGACTGCTCCTCTGAACAAAAAACGCTCTAAATTACATAAAATTAAAAAAAGAAAATATAAATGTAACGAGTGTAATAGGACATTTAAGCAAAACTCTATTTTATTAAGTCACATTGATTCTGTACACAAAAAAATACGATTCAAGTGTAATGAATGTAACAAGTATTTTATAACAAAATATTATTTGGTGGATCATATCAACACGGTTCATCGGAAAATAAGAAAATTTAAATGCAGCGATTGCGAATATACCAGTGCATATAAAACATGTTTACAAAACCATATCGAAGTAATTCATCAGAAAATAAGAAAATTTAAATGCAGCGAATGCAAATACACATGTACAATCAAAACAAATTTGAAGAGACATGTCGATGCAATTCACAGGAAAATAAGAAAATTTAAATGCAGCGATTGCGAATATACCAGTGCATATAAAACATGTTTACAAAACCATATCGAAGTAATTCATTTTAAAATAAGAAAATTTAAATGCAGCGAATGCAATTACACATGTACAAACAAAACAAATTTGAAGAGACATGTCGATGCAATTCACAGGAAAATAAGAAAATTTAAATGCAAAGAGTGCGATTACACGAGTACATATAAAATACAGTTACAGAAACATATCGATGCAGTTCATCGAGATATTATTGATTTTAAATGCAGTTAGTGTGAGTACACGAGTAGACGTGAAGGACAGTTACAGAAGCATTTACAGGTGTATGCTGATGATCCTTTTAAGTGGTTGATATAGATCACTAATCAATCATTAATGAGCAAAAAATATTGTAAAAATGTTTCCTTATTACGAAAAGAACGAATTCAAAATTTTAACGAAATAATTTGAATGTTTGAGAAGGCGATTGAACGCATGGCGCGATTCGCGAAGCAAGCCCTTCGAAGAAAAACAAAGTTTTATTAATTATGTAATTATTATAGTATGATGGTTTTTTTTTTAGGGTACCGGTTTAGCTGTCGATATAGATTAACTCCCCAAAAAGACATCAGTGAATATAAATACATCCTGTAGATGCAATTTACCGTGAAATACTTAAATTCAAATGCAACGAACGGCTACAGGTAAAAAATATTTACAGTTCCTACGTAGTTTATCTAAAAAATGGAAAATTTCTATGCAGCAATTACAGATAAGTTCAACTCAATGTAATTTAAATCATAATGTAATTCATAAAACATACAAAATTACAATAACATGTAAAATAATAGTTTGAACACAGCGCTGCGCCGGCCCTGGCCTGCCCTAGATCAGGTCAGCGAGATTGTCATTCGCGCCTTTTTGTCGACGCATTCACATAAGTCAACTTTTATTGCTAAAAACATCTTTTATTGAATAGAATTTAAATTAAGTAAATCCGGTTAGTTTAATTTCCATCCAGATAATTAAATTAATTAGTATTTGGTGTTAATTTCAGTCAGTCACTAAATAATAAAGTAGGTATTGTAATGTAACAACACAATTGAAATAAAACGTGATAATAATATCACGTCGTTATATTATTTCGCTCTTGCTTTGAAATAAAACCACTTTCGTTATAAAATAATTTATTAAATTTTATGTCCGCGCCCGTAATATTAGCACGATTAAAAGCGCGCTGCCTTAATTAAAATTAAACATTAAATTATAGGCATTACGGAAATGTTACTTTTAGACATTAATTTTATTGATTTTAATATTAATTTTATTTAATTAATTTAATTTTTTTTTTTTGTTAAAGACGTCATTGTTTTTCGCATTTGGTATTTAGGCGCTCCTTGCTACATGGCGCCCCTTGCTATTTGGCGCCCTTAGCTACTTAGCGCCCTGCGCCATTTTAAGTTACCATTTTAAATAACATATCTACTCATTACATCAGAAAATGAAATGAAATTGAAAGCAGATAGTGCGATTACACAAATTTAATAAATACGAATTAAAAAAAAACGTATCGATTTGCAATTACAAGCGTGCAAACTAAACTCTATTATAGAACCGATTAGGTAACATTTACTAGATACTTCCTAGCTTATTTTCAATTAACTTTAGGTACGTACCTACTTAAATAATACCTAAAACAAGATCTTTTGTACAAAAAATAAATTATATGATTAGCATAATCAAGTTTTTTTTAAAGACAATTTTAATATTCAGATGTGATGCTCACCATTAGCTATATTTATATTTGGTTGAATTGAAATTGCAATTGAGTGTTCGTATATTTGAAATAATTGTGTTTTAATGCTATTATAATGTGCTGTTCAAAAACTATTTAAGTGAGGATTTAATAAAATTAATACAAATTCTAAAATCCTGGATTATTAATGTATTATAATAAAAAATATATAATAAAATATTTTTGCACTTCTCTTGCAATTACTTTGAAATATATTATAATATTTAAATATTAGGCAACTGATTTTTTTTTAAGTAGATAGTGTTTTTTAAGCGAACCCCAATTGTACGAACTTGTATCAAACTCTGCGCGAGCTGCCGCGCGGCTCAACCCGCCGTACCCAAAGCGAGAGTGCGTCTATTGAATCCCTCTTATTACTGCGGCGTGAGGGTTGCTCATATCAAAAATTGATTTAAACAAAAGTTGTAGGGAAATTAGAGGTCTACAATTAACATTTCGAACGAAATTGATCGTGTGATTATTAAGGGAGATATGGTTTTTTTATTTTGAACAACCACTTTATCCCACCCCTAAGACTAATGGTTGGCGCTATCAAAAAAGTTTACTTATGTATGTTTTCAGCCCTATTTTAGGGAATAATATCAAATTTAAATTAATTCGATATTTTATATACTAAGAAAGTTATAGCAAAATTTCACTTTTCCCCTGGTCTGATTTTGACCTTAACGAACTTGACCTAGATTTTGTGACCTTAAATTTTATGTATCAATTTGAAAGTGATTGGTGTGAAATGACGGCAATTATTGTGTCCACAAGAAAGAGATGAAATTTCTTTTCTAAAACATTAAAGATATTCTTCTTCATCCGGTATAAAAAAATCCAAAAGATCTGATAAAGGTTTTTTTTAAATTAAAAACATTAGCCGAAAACAAAAATAGCATAATAATGTAAATATACAAAAAAAAAGTTTAAAAGGTCTAAAGTTTAGATATTGCCGAAAAGATGAGCAATAAATAAATCCTTTCTGTGTTTTTTCACCCACGCTATCTGATGAGGGTTAATCAAGGGTGAGTTTTAATCCCTAGGGACCCCTGCGGTCGCTCTTTTAACCTAACATTGGATATGGTATTTTTTGATAGGATAGTGGTAACATTGTGTTTACATGTCCAATTATTTTTTTTTATAACAAAAAGAAAAGACCTGCGAGTAAGCGAGACGTCCGATACGCAAAGAGTGTACTCGACGCAAAGTGGCGTACTTGGCGTGGTGCGTTTTTCGCCCTCAGTTGCCGTCTCTATGTTTTCTGGCAGCATAACTCCACATTGGGGAATTAGTAACCCATCTACTCGTCTCCCGGACTACCCTCACTATTCGACTATTCGTGTGTGATAGAGCCACGTGCAATTAGATTTACAAAATTTCGGCCCCAAAGTAAGATCATTGTCTATCTCTTGGACGTAATTGAAGAGACGAATATAAATACAAAATATATATATTTATTTCACCAGAACGTTATTAAACGGCGCTTTTTACGGTGAAAAGATTATTTTGCTTAAAATTCAGGTATCTATGGAGATAATACGCTCAAAAGAGTCGAGTGCAACTTTAAAAGAAAAAGGTCAGCGGGGAAAGAGGTAATTTACCATATACCTCATTTTGTATGTCTGATTTATTTTTTGAAATAATTTATAAAGATTTTTTTTAATTTTTCTTTATTTATAAAATAAACATACCGTTAAAAACTGTAACGTTAACGTTAAAAAAACAATTAGTGACAATAAAATCGGCTAATTCATAATGTTAAAGTTCGATAAAATTGATATGGGGAAGCAACTAACTCAATTGTTGGGGATAAAACGTCTGAAGTGCGCCAACTCTAAAAATGAAGGTAGTTAAACCCCACTACTGTATTATTTGTTGTTTCGGACTTAAAGAAACATGTATCAACAATATAAGATCAAGGCAGAATTAATTGATATATTGGATATTACATATGAACCAATACCGTCAAAGCAAGGTAGTGCAGAGATAATTCCGCTAGCAGTGCACACGGATTAAAGAAATTAGATTTGTTTAATAATAAATTAGTTGATTCAAACAATGCTACGCTGAAAAATAACGAAAATCACTGCGATCGTATTATTATAAAAGATGAGATTATTAGCCATATAAGTTTAGTCAAAACTGAAACACAAAAATACAAGGACGCGAACAGACAGATGCGAAATTAAGTGATAACACTAAAGTAAAAATAATTTATCTCTCTTCTCACCACGGACGTAATAAAAATTTAATATCCTGCGAACGTTCCTCGTTAACTCAAAAAGGAAATTTCGAGACACACATTGATACAATTCAGAGAAATATTAAGAAGTTCACGTGCAGCGAATGTAATAAATCATTTACTTTAAAAAGTGCCTTGAATACACTCATTGATATCGCTCACAAAAACATCAAAAAGTTCATATGTAATAAGTGTCATAACAGGTACGCTCAAAGAAGTCACCTGAAGACACATATTGACACTGTTCACAGAAGTATTAGAAGGTTTACATGCAACGAGTGTAGTAAATCGTTTACTCAAAGCGGTAACTTCAAAACACATGTTGATAATGTTCACAGAATTATTAAAAAGTTCACGTGCAGCGAGTGTAATAAATCGTTTACTCGAAAAAGTAACATAGACACATATTGTTACGGTACACGGAAATTTTTAAAAGTTCACGTGTAAGGAGTGTAACAGTTCGTATGGGCATAGAAGTAGTTAAATATGCATATTAATAGTGTTCACAATCACCGCAGTCAACCACAAAATTGACTCAACCGAAATACAAAACTGATTGATTTCATTCTTTTTTTGTTTCATCAAATACTGCTATTAACACTTTTTTTTGTTGTACAAAATGGGTGTATTTTAGCTGTACCCTCGTGATATAGTACTGAAGTGTGATTATTGCAAAAAAAGCACTTCATTTTCTTTTTAAAACGAACTACGCGGCTAGAATGCTGAAAGTCACTCGCGTTATCGACGAAAACCTTTTATTTGACAATTACTTATTATTTATCACTTTTTTTTATTTTTTTTATATATATTGTTGAATAATTATTAATATTATTTAATTAATCGACTGGCGTTCTGTATATTTTGTGTGGTAAGAGGAGCGTGTAATTATTGCATGCAATTATTTAAATATTGTTTAGTAATTCGTAATTTAATAATCATACCTTTAATTTGTAATATTAATCTAATATTAAAATTGTAACAATAAGTTACTCTACCTAGACAAAAAAAACGACCTTACATAATTTATAATATAGGCACTATTGTGATCTCGGGGCATCTTAAACAATTACTGCAAACTCGATATTATATAGGAGAAAATATATTTGGTTTACGGTAATTTAAAAACACGATATTACAACTTTTACATTATATAAATGAGTTAGGTGAAAAGTGAACATGAATTACGGGCTTTTCTGAGGCAAATGTTGCCACTCGAGCATGAGAAATATCGCGACACATTCAAATATAGCCAAATAACCGTTCCCTCAACACAGCAAACTACTTTTTGCCTTGATTCCACATTATATTCAGCATTTTTTATCATATAAATATTGCAAATAAAACAAAGTATCTATTTTTTATTACGTAGATTTATTTTACATGACAAAAATCAAAAACAACAATAAATACAAATTCTGTTTACTACCTTTGGCAGTTGCCAGTTACTGTTTCATGATCCAAATGTCATCATCAGAAGTCAAACATTGATAGGTATGTCACTTGAATGTAATTTAATTACTTTGCACGGCCAGGGCAACGCATCCCATAGATTTGTAAACGCCATCTACCTCACAAAATACCATTCTGTGTGGAAGTTATTCAACAACGAAAAATAGTCATTTTGAAAAGCAACATAAGATGCAGAGTCTACAAAACTCAATACGTCAACATTTGAGAATAATACACGCCATTAATTAGGATAGTTTTATTTATATCACATTTCATTGTAAATACAAATTTTATGTTATAGTAATAAAATTGTATGTATTTCCTGTAACAAAATTGATTTGTAACAACAATTCTGACATTTTTTTTTTAATAAAAAAGAAAAAACATTATTTGTAAATGTGAAAATGTGATTTGTGATCACGGCACATTTTTAGAAGAGAATCGCGTTCTTCCTTATTTAGGTGCGATGAACTTGTTGATGAACCTTTAATTTTGAGATATTTATAAGTGAAATATCTGCTCCGGAAACTAATTCGACTTTAAATGTTGATCTGAAGTTTACTTACTATAATTATTATTATCATACTTTTTATAAACATTTCGTTGTGAATTTGTTCCATTTTGTGATGAGTTTGGCAAAGGAGTTTGGCATTCGAGTGATTGAGAATATTTTTGAGTGGATCTATTATTATTCTGAGGATAAAATGATCTGGTTTTATTATTCTTTTCGCGCGATCGGCATTCCTGCCAGATATGTCCCGCACGTTTGCAATAGTTACAATATTTTGTTTGTAAGTGTCTTACAGACGATAAATTTTGCTTACAATTAATCGCTACATGTCCTGATTTATTAAATGAATAGCTTTTTTTGTTTTGCAAATGATACTTTGATATTTCTTCCTCTTCGTCAATGCCTTCTAACGATTCAGTCTTTGTGACTTTACAAGTACATTTAACTCCTTGTTTAGTCCTGTTATAAAAACATTTAACCCTTGGTTTTTGAGTAATAAAATGCATGCCTTTCGCTAATTTGTAATCTAAACATTTTGTTAATTTTATGAAACAATTTTCTGTTTTATTCGCGTAACATTGTAATTTTGCTTACAACTGCCATTGTCCAACAGTTCTTTTTTCCGAATATGCTTCTATAAGGTAGTCTTTTAATTCAGACCAATTATTAAAATGTCTATTTAAAATGAGTGATCTCGCACTGCCCGATATTTTAGATAATATTATAGTTATAAATATATTTTTATCATTTCCACTTAAAAGTTTTTCAGCGTTATCACAATTATCATTGAAAATATAAAGATCTGCCTTTGATCCATTAAAATTAGATAAAAAATTTTCTCTTAATGTAAAATTTATATCACTGGAAGGTCTAGTAGTAGTTATAATACAAAAAATGTAAGTTAAAACAGATGAAAATGTCTATTAGTAGATCTGAAGATTGGCTTTCCCTCTGTTGTTTGTAGATGTGCTAAGAAAGGCTGAATTAGTGAAGGTTGTTGGTGCAATGTTCTTTTCCAAATTCGTTTGTCGTGGTGTTGGATCCCCGTGGAGATACCAAGAAACTGTAAGTGGTTTTGAATTAGTTATAACCAATTTTTTTAGATCCGATCCGACTGCGCCACTGTAATGTGGTGCATTCGACGAAAACACTTTTTCATGGCTTTTATTAATTATAATAATTTTGTAGGTAGTAGATAGGTATGCACTTTAATCAATATTATAATAATATAGCGTCGAACCGAGTCTTACCGAGAGAAGGATCCGACTTTTTATACAGGTGGCTGTTAAGATGTACTGAGTCTGAATGCTGCGATCATCGGTCCAACGGTAGAAAGTCCAACTCTCGCTTGTTTATTTGACTTTCCATAGACAATGATAATATGCTACCGGTTGCTACGTGATATGATAGTATAAAATATTAATATGTTAACATTTAAACTTTGACTTATATCTAATTAATTATATACTATTTCTTAAGGACATTACACTGCCAACCCGGGCGAAGGGCGTTAGTTATAAATAAAATTAGTATGTGAATATAGGTAATAAAAATTACAGCTTTTAGGTAGGATATTTATTTTGTTAGAGATTATTATACTATTAAACTATAGTAATATTTTTGCTATTCGGATATTCACGATTAAAATTTACAATTATTTTTAATATTTAAAAATATATTAATCGGTCATGTCAACTATTTTTCTTTCCTATTTCTATATTTTGTAAAAAGAATAATCAGGTCGAAATGTCAAAATGAACTGAAGATTCTGAACTAGGTTAAGTGAGGTTCAAACTGCATAAATAATAATTATGGAAGGAAACGAAAATAAATCTGCTCTCAAATTAGAACAAAACGATGACCACGTTACCATAAAATATGAGCAATCAGTTGATTGCAATCCATCCGGCAGCCATTTTGACGGGACGCAAGAACCATCATGCAAAAATAGTCTTGATCCAGATCGTTTAAATGAATCACACATTGAATACAAAAGATTCTATGGTTTCCAGAAAGAAACGATAATTAATCAACACTGTGATTATTTTGAAGAGGAAAATACTAAATTTATCAAATTGGAAGCTAATATTTCGAGAGATAATAATTGCGTTAACGCTGATCAAAAATACAAATCTAAAACAACGCAAAATGTAGAAACAGCCATTTTAACAACAAATGAAATCGGCTTTGCTTGTCTCAGTTGCATGTGTGCCCTTGATAATTGCGGTTTGATAAATAGCGTACCTAATAAACACGCGTCACATTTATTGTGCTTGGATTGCAAAGAAACGGAAAAACTTTGTTTAACGTTGACTGCTCCTCTGAACAAAAAACGCTCTAAATTACATAAAATTAAAAAAAGAAAATATAAATGTAACGAGTGTAATAGGACATTTAAGCAAAACTCTATTTTATTAAGTCACATTGATTCTGTACACAAAAAAATACGATTCAAGTGTAATGAATGTAACAAGTATTTTATAACAAAATATTATTTGGTGGATCATATCAACACGGTTCATCGGAAAATAAGAAAATTTAAATGCAGCGATTGCGAATATACCAGTGCATATAAAACATGTTTACAAAACCATATCGAAGTAATTCATCAGAAAATAAGAAAATTTAAATGCAGCGAATGCAAATACACATGTACAATCAAAACAAATTTGAAGAGACATGTCGATGCAATTCACAGGAAAATAAGAAAATTTAAATGCAGCGATTGCGAATATACCAGTGCATATAAAACATGTTTACAAAACCATATCGAAGTAATTCATTTTAAAATAAGAAAATTTAAATGCAGCGAATGCAATTACACATGTACAAACAAAACAAATTTGAAGAGACATGTCGATGCAATTCACAGGAAAATAAGAAAATTTAAATGCAAAGAGTGCGATTACACGAGTACATATAAAATACAGTTACAGAAACATATCGATGCAGTTCATCGAGATATTATTGATTTTAAATGCAGTTAGTGTGAGTACACGAGTAGACGTGAAGGACAGTTACAGAAGCATTTACAGGTGTATGCTGATGATCCTTTTAAGTGGTTGATATAGATCACTAATCAATCATTAATGAGCAAAAAATATTGTAAAAATGTTTCCTTATTACGAAAAGAACGAATTCAAAATTTTAACGAAATAATTTGAATGTTTGAGAAGGCGATTGAACGCATGGCGCGATTCGCGAAGCAAGCCCTTCGAAGAAAAACAAAGTTTTATTAATTATGTAATTATTATAGTATGATGGTTTTTTTTTTAGGGTACCGGTTTAGCTGTCGATATAGATTAACTCCCCAAAAAGACATCAGTGAATATAAATACATCCTGTAGATGCAATTTACCGTGAAATACTTAAATTCAAATGCAACGAACGGCTACAGGTAAAAAATATTTACAGTTCCTACGTAGTTTATCTAAAAAATGGAAAATTTCTATGCAGCAATTACAGATAAGTTCAACTCAATGTAATTTAAATCATAATGTAATTCATAAAACATACAAAATTACAATAACATGTAAAATAATAGTTTGAACACAGCGCTGCGCCGGCCCTGGCCTGCCCTAGATCAGGTCAGCGAGATTGTCATTCGCGCCTTTTTGTCGACGCATTCACATAAGTCAACTTTTATTGCTAAAAACATCTTTTATTGAATAGAATTTAAATTAAGTAAATCCGGTTAGTTTAATTTCCATCCAGATAATTAAATTAATTAGTATTTGGTGTTAATTTCAGTCAGTCACTAAATAATAAAGTAGGTATTGTAATGTAACAACACAATTGAAATAAAACGTGATAATAATATCACGTCGTTATATTATTTCGCTCTTGCTTTGAAATAAAACCACTTTCGTTATAAAATAATTTATTAAATTTTATGTCCGCGCCCGTAATATTAGCACGATTAAAAGCGCGCTGCCTTAATTAAAATTAAACATTAAATTATAGGCATTACGGAAATGTTACTTTTAGACATTAATTTTATTGATTTTAATATTAATTTTATTTAATTAATTTAATTTTTTTTTTTTGTTAAAGACGTCATTGTTTTTCGCATTTGGTATTTAGGCGCTCCTTGCTACATGGCGCCCCTTGCTATTTGGCGCCCTTAGCTACTTAGCGCCCTGCGCCATTTTAAGTTACCATTTTAAATAACATATCTACTCATTACATCAGAAAATGAAATGAAATTGAAAGCAGATAGTGCGATTACACAAATTTAATAAATACGAATTAAAAAAAAACGTATCGATTTGCAATTACAAGCGTGCAAACTAAACTCTATTATAGAACCGATTAGGTAACATTTACTAGATACTTCCTAGCTTATTTTCAATTAACTTTAGGTACGTACCTACTTAAATAATACCTAAAACAAGATCTTTTGTACAAAAAATAAATTATATGATTAGCATAATCAAGTTTTTTTTAAAGACAATTTTAATATTCAGATGTGATGCTCACCATTAGCTATATTTATATTTGGTTGAATTGAAATTGCAATTGAGTGTTCGTATATTTGAAATAATTGTGTTTTAATGCTATTATAATGTGCTGTTCAAAAACTATTTAAGTGAGGATTTAATAAAATTAATACAAATTCTAAAATCCTGGATTATTAATGTATTATAATAAAAAATATATAATAAAATATTTTTGCACTTCTCTTGCAATTACTTTGAAATATATTATAATATTTAAATATTAGGCAACTGATTTTTTTTTAAGTAGATAGTGTTTTTTAAGCGAACCCCAATTGTACGAACTTGTATCAAACTCTGCGCGAGCTGCCGCGCGGCTCAACCCGCCGTACCCAAAGCGAGAGTGCGTCTATTGAATCCCTCTTATTACTGCGGCGTGAGGGTTGCTCATATCAAAAATTGATTTAAACAAAAGTTGTAGGGAAATTAGAGGTCTACAATTAACATTTCGAACGAAATTGATCGTGTGATTATTAAGGGAGATATGGTTTTTTTATTTTGAACAACCACTTTATCCCACCCCTAAGACTAATGGTTGGCGCTATCAAAAAAGTTTACTTATGTATGTTTTCAGCCCTATTTTAGGGAATAATATCAAATTTAAATTAATTCGATATTTTATATACTAAGAAAGTTATAGCAAAATTTCACTTTTCCCCTGGTCTGATTTTGACCTTAACGAACTTGACCTAGATTTTGTGACCTTAAATTTTATGTATCAATTTGAAAGTGATTGGTGTGAAATGACGGCAATTATTGTGTCCACAAGAAAGAGATGAAATTTCTTTTCTAAAACATTAAAGATATTCTTCTTCATCCGGTATAAAAAAATCCAAAAGATCTGATAAAGGTTTTTTTTAAATTAAAAACATTAGCCGAAAACAAAAATAGCATAATAATGTAAATATACAAAAAAAAAGTTTAAAAGGTCTAAAGTTTAGATATTGCCGAAAAGATGAGCAATAAATAAATCCTTTCTGTGTTTTTTCACCCACGCTATCTGATGAGGGTTAATCAAGGGTGAGTTTTAATCCCTAGGGACCCCTGCGGTCGCTCTTTTAACCTAACATTGGATATGGTATTTTTTGATAGGATAGTGGTAACATTGTGTTTACATGTCCAATTATTTTTTTTTATAACAAAAAGAAAAGACCTGCGAGTAAGCGAGACGTCCGATACGCAAAGAGTGTACTCGACGCAAAGTGGCGTACTTGGCGTGGTGCGTTTTTCGCCCTCAGTTGCCGTCTCTATGTTTTCTGGCAGCATAACTCCACATTGGGGAATTAGTAACCCATCTACTCGTCTCCCGGACTACCCTCACTATTCGACTATTCGTGTGTGATAGAGCCACGTGCAATTAGATTTACAAAATTTCGGCCCCAAAGTAAGATCATTGTCTATCTCTTGGACGTAATTGAAGAGACGAATATAAATACAAAATATATATATTTATTTCACCAGAACGTTATTAAACGGCGCTTTTTACGGTGAAAAGATTATTTTGCTTAAAATTCAGGTATCTATGGAGATAATACGCTCAAAAGAGTCGAGTGCAACTTTAAAAGAAAAAGGTCAGCGGGGAAAGAGGTAATTTACCATATACCTCATTTTGTATGTCTGATTTATTTTTTGAAATAATTTATAAAGATTTTTTTTAATTTTTCTTTATTTATAAAATAAACATACCGTTAAAAACTGTAACGTTAACGTTAAAAAAACAATTAGTGACAATAAAATCGGCTAATTCATAATGTTAAAGTTCGATAAAATTGATATGGGGAAGCAACTAACTCAATTGTTGGGGATAAAACGTCTGAAGTGCGCCAACTCTAAAAATGAAGGTAGTTAAACCCCACTACTGTATTATTTGTTGTTTCGGACTTAAAGAAACATGTATCAACAATATAAGATCAAGGCAGAATTAATTGATATATTGGATATTACATATGAACCAATACCGTCAAAGCAAGGTAGTGCAGAGATAATTCCGCTAGCAGTGCACACGGATTAAAGAAATTAGATTTGTTTAATAATAAATTAGTTGATTCAAACAATGCTACGCTGAAAAATAACGAAAATCACTGCGATCGTATTATTATAAAAGATGAGATTATTAGCCATATAAGTTTAGTCAAAACTGAAACACAAAAATACAAGGACGCGAACAGACAGATGCGAAATTAAGTGATAACACTAAAGTAAAAATAATTTATCTCTCTTCTCACCACGGACGTAATAAAAATTTAATATCCTGCGAACGTTCCTCGTTAACTCAAAAAGGAAATTTCGAGACACACATTGATACAATTCAGAGAAATATTAAGAAGTTCACGTGCAGCGAATGTAATAAATCATTTACTTTAAAAAGTGCCTTGAATACACTCATTGATATCGCTCACAAAAACATCAAAAAGTTCATATGTAATAAGTGTCATAACAGGTACGCTCAAAGAAGTCACCTGAAGACACATATTGACACTGTTCACAGAAGTATTAGAAGGTTTACATGCAACGAGTGTAGTAAATCGTTTACTCAAAGCGGTAACTTCAAAACACATGTTGATAATGTTCACAGAATTATTAAAAAGTTCACGTGCAGCGAGTGTAATAAATCGTTTACTCGAAAAAGTAACATAGACACATATTGTTACGGTACACGGAAATTTTTAAAAGTTCACGTGTAAGGAGTGTAACAGTTCGTATGGGCATAGAAGTAGTTAAATATGCATATTAATAGTGTTCACAATCACCGCAGTCAACCACAAAATTGACTCAACCGAAATACAAAACTGATTGATTTCATTCTTTTTTTGTTTCATCAAATACTGCTATTAACACTTTTTTTTGTTGTACAAAATGGGTGTATTTTAGCTGTACCCTCGTGATATAGTACTGAAGTGTGATTATTGCAAAAAAAGCACTTCATTTTCTTTTTAAAACGAACTACGCGGCTAGAATGCTGAAAGTCACTCGCGTTATCGACGAAAACCTTTTATTTGACAATTACTTATTATTTATCACTTTTTTTTATTTTTTTTATATATATTGTTGAATAATTATTAATATTATTTAATTAATCGACTGGCGTTCTGTATATTTTGTGTGGTAAGAGGAGCGTGTAATTATTGCATGCAATTATTTAAATATTGTTTAGTAATTCGTAATTTAATAATCATACCTTTAATTTGTAATATTAATCTAATATTAAAATTGTAACAATAAGTTACTCTACCTAGACAAAAAAAACGACCTTACATAATTTATAATATAGGCACTATTGTGATCTCGGGGCATCTTAAACAATTACTGCAAACTCGATATTATATAGGAGAAAATATATTTGGTTTACGGTAATTTAAAAACACGATATTACAACTTTTACATTATATAAATGAGTTAGGTGAAAAGTGAACATGAATTACGGGCTTTTCTGAGGCAAATGTTGCCACTCGAGCATGAGAAATATCGCGACACATTCAAATATAGCCAAATAACCGTTCCCTCAACACAGCAAACTACTTTTTGCCTTGATTCCACATTATATTCAGCATTTTTTATCATATAAATATTGCAAATAAAACAAAGTATCTATTTTTTATTACGTAGATTTATTTTACATGACAAAAATCAAAAACAACAATAAATACAAATTCTGTTTACTACCTTTGGCAGTTGCCAGTTACTGTTTCATGATCCAAATGTCATCATCAGAAGTCAAACATTGATAGGTATGTCACTTGAATGTAATTTAATTACTTTTGCACGGCCAGGGCAACGCATCCCATAGATTTGTAAACGCCATCTACCTCACAAAATACCATTCTGTGTGGAAGTTATTCAACAACGAAAAATAGTCATTTTGAAAAGCAACATAAGATGCAGAGTCTACAAAACTCAATACGTCAACATTTGAGAATAATACACGCCATTAATTAGGATAGTTTTATTTATATCACATTTCATTGTAAATACAAATTTTATGTTATAGTAATAAAATTGTATGTATTTCCTGTAACAAAATTGATTTGTAACAACAATTCTGACATTTTTTTTTTAATAAAAAAGAAAAAACATTATTTGTAAATGTGAAAATGTGATTTGTGATCACGGCACATTTTTAGAAGAGAATCGCGTTCTTCCTTATTTAGGTGCGATGAACTTGTGTTCTCTGAGTTATCATTTGAGTTAATTAGATTTTTTTTATAGTCATCATTTTGAGTTAGGGGTTTTAATTCTATACGCATAGTTTTTACAGAAAGAGTTTTTTCAGTTGTATTTATAATAAATGTGTAAGCTGTGCCATATTGCTGAACATCTTTTGATACCATCATAAGCTATGGGTGAATCATCTTGTACCGCATGGAATACGTGTTCCCTATAACTAGATCTAGGTATAAGTAACATAGAGTTTCGACGGGATCCGGTAAATTATCGATTCCGCGAACTTTGATTTTTTTGTCTTCAAAAATTGGTGTTTCAGCCTTTAATTTTGAGATATTTATAAGTGAAATATCTGCTCCGGAAACTAATTCGACTTTAAATGTTGATCTGAAGTTTACTTACTATAATTATTATTATCATACTTTTTATAAACATTTCGTTGTGAATTTGTTCCATTTTGTGATGAGTTTGGCAAAGGAGTTTGGCATTCGAGTGATTGAGAATATTTTTGAGTGGATCTATTATTATTCTGAGGATAAAATGATCTGGTTTTATTATTCTTTTCGCGCGATCGGCATTCCTGCCAGATATGTCCCGCACGTTTGCAATAGTTACAATATTTTGTTTGTAAGTGTCTTACAGACGATAAATTTTGCTTACAATTAATCGCTACATGTCCTGATTTATTAAATGAATAGCTTTTTTTGTTTTGCAAATGATACTTTGATATTTCTTCCTCTTCGTCAATGCCTTCTAACGATTCAGTCTTTGTGACTTTACAAGTACATTTAACTCCTTGTTTAGTCCTGTTATAAAAACATTTAACCCTTGGTTTTTGAGTAATAAAATGCATGCCTTTCGCTAATTTGTAATCTAAACATTTTGTTAATTTTATGAAACAATTTTCTGTTTTATTCGCGTAACATTGTAATTTTGCTTACAACTGCCATTGTCCAACAGTTCTTTTTTCCGAATATGCTTCTATAAGGTAGTCTTTTAATTCAGACCAATTATTAAAATGTCTATTTAAAATGAGTGATCTCGCACTGCCCGATATTTTAGATAATATTATAGTTATAAATATATTTTTATCATTTCCACTTAAAAGTTTTTCAGCGTTATCACAATTATCATTGAAAATATAAAGATCTGCCTTTGATCCATTAAAATTAGATAAAAAATTTTCTCTTAATGTAAAATTTATATCACTGGAAGGTCTAGTAGTAGTTATAATACAAAAAATGTAAGTTAAAACAGATGAAAATGTCTATTAGTAGATCTGAAGATTGGCTTTCCCTCTGTTGTTTGTAGATGTGCTAAGAAAGGCTGAATTAGTGAAGGTTGTTGGTGCAATGTTCTTTTCCAAATTCGTTTGTCGTGGTGTTGGATCCCCGTGGAGATACCAAGAAACTGTAAGTGGTTTTGAATTAGTTATAACCAATTTTTTTAGATCCGATCCGACTGCGCCACTGTAATGTGGTGCATTCGACGAAAACACTTTTTCATGGCTTTTATTAATTATAATAATTTTGTAGGTAGTAGATAGGTATGCACTTTAATCAATATTATAATAATATAGCGTCGAACCGAGTCTTACCGAGAGAAGGATCCGACTTTTTATACAGGTGGCTGTTAAGATGTACTGAGTCTGAATGCTGCGATCATCGGTCCAACGGTAGAAAGTCCAACTCTCGCTTGTTTATTTGACTTTCCATAGACAATGATAATATGCTACCGGTTGCTACGTGATATGATAGTATAAAATATTAATATGTTAACATTTAAACTTTGACTTATATCTAATTAATTATATACTATTTCTTAAGGACATTACACTGCCAACCCGGGCGAAGGGCGTTAGTTATAAATAAAATTAGTATGTGAATATAGGTAATAAAAATTACAGCTTTTAGGTAGGATATTTATTTTGTTAGAGATTATTATACTATTAAACTATAGTAATATTTTTGCTATTCGGATATTCACGATTAAAATTTACAATTATTTTTAATATTTAAAAATATATTAATCGGTCATGTCAACTATTTTTCTTTCCTATTTCTATATTTTGTAAAAAGAATAATCAGGTCGAAATGTCAAAATGAACTGAAGATTCTGAACTAGGTTAAGTGAGGTTCAAACTGCATAAATAATAATTATGGAAGGAAACGAAAATAAATCTGCTCTCAAATTAGAACAAAACGATGACCACGTTACCATAAAATATGAGCAATCAGTTGATTGCAATCCATCCGGCAGCCATTTTGACGGGACGCAAGAACCATCATGCAAAAATAGTCTTGATCCAGATCGTTTTAATGAATCACACATTGAATACAAAAGATTCTATGGTTTCCAGAAAGAAACGATAATTAATCAACACTGTGATTATTTTGAAGAGGAAAATACTAAATTTATCAAATTGGAAGCTAATATTTCGAGAGATAATAATTGCGTTAACGCTGATCAAAAATACAAATCTAAAACAACGCAAAATGTAGAAACAGCCATTTTAACAACAAATGAAATCGGCTTTGCTTGTCTCAGTTGCATGTGTGCCCTTGATAATTGCGGTTTGATAAATAGCGTACCTAATAAACACGCGTCACATTTATTGTGCTTGGATTGCAAAGAAACGGAAAAACTTTGTTTAACGTTGACTGCTCCTCTGAACAAAAAACGCTCTAAATTACATAAAATTAAAAAAAGAAAATATAAATGTAACGAGTGTAATAGGACATTTAAGCAAAACTCTATTTTATTAAGTCACATTGATTCTGTACACAAAAAAATACGATTCAAGTGTAATGAATGTAACAAGTATTTTATAACAAAATATTATTTGGTGGATCATATCAACACGGTTCATCGGAAAATAAGAAAATTTAAATGCAGCGATTGCGAATATACCAGTGCATATAAAACATGTTTACAAAACCATATCGAAGTAATTCATCAGAAAATAAGAAAATTTAAATGCAGCGAATGCAAATACACATGTACAATCAAAACAAATTTGAAGAGACATGTCGATGCAATTCACAGGAAAATAAGAAAATTTAAATGCAGCGATTGCGAATATACCAGTGCATATAAAACATGTTTACAAAACCATATCGAAGTAATTCATTTTAAAATAAGAAAATTTAAATGCAGCGAATGCAATTACACATGTACAAACAAAACAAATTTGAAGAGACATGTCGATGCAATTCACAGGAAAATAAGAAAATTTAAATGCAAAGAGTGCGATTACACGAGTACATATAAAATACAGTTACAGAAACATATCGATGCAGTTCATCGAGATATTATTGATTTTAAATGCAGTTAGTGTGAGTACACGAGTAGACGTGAAGGACAGTTACAGAAGCATTTACAGGTGTATGCTGATGATCCTTTTAAGTGGTTGATATAGATCACTAATCAATCATTAATGAGCAAAAAATATTGTAAAAATGTTTCCTTATTACGAAAAGAACGAATTCAAAATTTTAACGAAATAATTTGAATGTTTGAGAAGGCGATTGAACGCATGGCGCGATTCGCGAAGCAAGCCCTTCGAAGAAAAACAAAGTTTTATTAATTATGTAATTATTATAGTATGATGGTTTTTTTTTTAGGGTACCGGTTTAGCTGTCGATATAGATTAACTCCCCAAAAAGACATCAGTGAATATAAATACATCCTGTAGATGCAATTTACCGTGAAATACTTAAATTCAAATGCAACGAACGGCTACAGGTAAAAAATATTTACAGTTCCTACGTAGTTTATCTAAAAAATGGAAAATTTCTATGCAGCAATTACAGATAAGTTCAACTCAATGTAATTTAAATCATAATGTAATTCATAAAACATACAAAATTACAATAACATGTAAAATAATAGTTTGAACACAGCGCTGCGCCGGCCCTGGCCTGCCCTAGATCAGGTCAGCGAGATTGTCATTCGCGCCTTTTTGTCGACGCATTCACATAAGTCAACTTTTATTGCTAAAAACATCTTTTATTGAATAGAATTTAAATTAAGTAAATCCGGTTAGTTTAATTTCCATCCAGATAATTAAATTAATTAGTATTTGGTGTTAATTTCAGTCAGTCACTAAATAATAAAGTAGGTATTGTAATGTAACAACACAATTGAAATAAAACGTGATAATAATATCACGTCGTTATATTATTTCGCTCTTGCTTTGAAATAAAACCACTTTCGTTATAAAATAATTTATTAAATTTTATGTCCGCGCCCGTAATATTAGCACGATTAAAAGCGCGCTGCCTTAATTAAAATTAAACATTAAATTATAGGCATTACGGAAATGTTACTTTTAGACATTAATTTTATTGATTTTAATATTAATTTTATTTAATTAATTTAATTTTTTTTTTTTGTTAAAGACGTCATTGTTTTTCGCATTTGGTATTTAGGCGCTCCTTGCTACATGGCGCCCCTTGCTATTTGGCGCCCTTAGCTACTTAGCGCCCTGCGCCATTTTAAGTTACCATTTTAAATAACATATCTACTCATTACATCAGAAAATGAAATGAAATTGAAAGCAGATAGTGCGATTACACAAATTTAATAAATACGAATTAAAAAAAAACGTATCGATTTGCAATTACAAGCGTGCAAACTAAACTCTATTATAGAACCGATTAGGTAACATTTACTAGATACTTCCTAGCTTATTTTCAATTAACTTTAGGTACGTACCTACTTAAATAATACCTAAAACAAGATCTTTTGTACAAAAAATAAATTATATGATTAGCATAATCAAGTTTTTTTTAAAGACAATTTTAATATTCAGATGTGATGCTCACCATTAGCTATATTTATATTTGGTTGAATTGAAATTGCAATTGAGTGTTCGTATATTTGAAATAATTGTGTTTTAATGCTATTATAATGTGCTGTTCAAAAACTATTTAAGTGAGGATTTAATAAAATTAATACAAATTCTAAAATCCTGGATTATTAATGTATTATAATAAAAAATATATAATAAAATATTTTTGCACTTCTCTTGCAATTACTTTGAAATATATTATAATATTTAAATATTAGGCAACTGATTTTTTTTTAAGTAGATAGTGTTTTTTAAGCGAACCCCAATTGTACGAACTTGTATCAAACTCTGCGCGAGCTGCCGCGCGGCTCAACCCGCCGTACCCAAAGCGAGAGTGCGTCTATTGAATCCCTCTTATTACTGCGGCGTGAGGGTTGCTCATATCAAAAATTGATTTAAACAAAAGTTGTAGGGAAATTAGAGGTCTACAATTAACATTTCGAACGAAATTGATCGTGTGATTATTAAGGGAGATATGGTTTTTTTATTTTGAACAACCACTTTATCCCACCCCTAAGACTAATGGTTGGCGCTATCAAAAAAGTTTACTTATGTATGTTTTCAGCCCTATTTTAGGGAATAATATCAAATTTAAATTAATTCGATATTTTATATACTAAGAAAGTTATAGCAAAATTTCACTTTTCCCCTGGTCTGATTTTGACCTTAACGAACTTGACCTAGATTTTGTGACCTTAAATTTTATGTATCAATTTGAAAGTGATTGGTGTGAAATGACGGCAATTATTGTGTCCACAAGAAAGAGATGAAATTTCTTTTCTAAAACATTAAAGATATTCTTCTTCATCCGGTATAAAAAAATCCAAAAGATCTGATAAAGGTTTTTTTTAAATTAAAAACATTAGCCGAAAACAAAAATAGCATAATAATGTAAATATACAAAAAAAAAGTTTAAAAGGTCTAAAGTTTAGATATTGCCGAAAAGATGAGCAATAAATAAATCCTTTCTGTGTTTTTTCACCCACGCTATCTGATGAGGGTTAATCAAGGGTGAGTTTTAATCCCTAGGGACCCCTGCGGTCGCTCTTTTAACCTAACATTGGATATGGTATTTTTTGATAGGATAGTGGTAACATTGTGTTTACATGTCCAATTATTTTTTTTTATAACAAAAAGAAAAGACCTGCGAGTAAGCGAGACGTCCGATACGCAAAGAGTGTACTCGACGCAAAGTGGCGTACTTGGCGTGGTGCGTTTTTCGCCCTCAGTTGCCGTCTCTATGTTTTCTGGCAGCATAACTCCACATTGGGGAATTAGTAACCCATCTACTCGTCTCCCGGACTACCCTCACTATTCGACTATTCGTGTGTGATAGAGCCACGTGCAATTAGATTTACAAAATTTCGGCCCCAAAGTAAGATCATTGTCTATCTCTTGGACGTAATTGAAGAGACGAATATAAATACAAAATATATATATTTATTTCACCAGAACGTTATTAAACGGCGCTTTTTACGGTGAAAAGATTATTTTGCTTAAAATTCAGGTATCTATGGAGATAATACGCTCAAAAGAGTCGAGTGCAACTTTAAAAGAAAAAGGTCAGCGGGGAAAGAGGTAATTTACCATATACCTCATTTTGTATGTCTGATTTATTTTTTGAAATAATTTATAAAGATTTTTTTAATTTTTCTTTATTTATAAAATAAACATACCGTTAAAAACTGTAACGTTAACGTTAAAAAAACAATTAGTGACAATAAAATCGGCTAATTCATAATGTTAAAGTTCGATAAAATTGATATGGGGAAGCAACTAACTCAATTGTTGGGGATAAAACGTCTGAAGTGCGCCAACTCTAAAAATGAAGGTAGTTAAACCCCACTACTGTATTATTTGTTGTTTCGGACTTAAAGAAACATGTATCAACAATATAAGATCAAGGCAGAATTAATTGATATATTGGATATTACATATGAACCAATACCGTCAAAGCAAGGTAGTGCAGAGATAATTCCGCTAGCAGTGCACACGGATTAAAGAAATTAGATTTGTTTAATAATAAATTAGTTGATTCAAACAATGCTACGCTGAAAAATAACGAAAATCACTGCGATCGTATTATTATAAAAGATGAGATTATTAGCCATATAAGTTTAGTCAAAACTGAAACACAAAAATACAAGGACGCGAACAGACAGATGCGAAATTAAGTGATAACACTAAAGTAAAAATAATTTATCTCTCTTCTCACCACGGACGTAATAAAAATTTAATATCCTGCGAACGTTCCTCGTTAACTCAAAAAGGAAATTTCGAGACACACATTGATACAATTCAGAGAAATATTAAGAAGTTCACGTGCAGCGAATGTAATAAATCATTTACTTTAAAAAGTGCCTTGAATACACTCATTGATATCGCTCACAAAAACATCAAAAAGTTCATATGTAATAAGTGTCATAACAGGTACGCTCAAAGAAGTCACCTGAAGACACATATTGACACTGTTCACAGAAGTATTAGAAGGTTTACATGCAACGAGTGTAGTAAATCGTTTACTCAAAGCGGTAACTTCAAAACACATGTTGATAATGTTCACAGAATTATTAAAAAGTTCACGTGCAGCGAGTGTAATAAATCGTTTACTCGAAAAAGTAACATAGACACATATTGTTACGGTACACGGAAATTTTTAAAAGTTCACGTGTAAGGAGTGTAACAGTTCGTATGGGCATAGAAGTAGTTAAATATGCATATTAATAGTGTTCACAATCACCGCAGTCAACCACAAAATTGACTCAACCGAAATACAAAACTGATTGATTTCATTCTTTTTTTGTTTCATCAAATACTGCTATTAACACTTTTTTTTGTTGTACAAAATGGGTGTATTTTAGCTGTACCCTCGTGATATAGTACTGAAGTGTGATTATTGCAAAAAAAGCACTTCATTTTCTTTTTAAAACGAACTACGCGGCTAGAATGCTGAAAGTCACTCGCGTTATCGACGAAAACCTTTTATTTGACAATTACTTATTATTTATCACTTTTTTTTATTTTTTTTATATATATTGTTGAATAATTATTAATATTATTTAATTAATCGACTGGCGTTCTGTATATTTTGTGTGGTAAGAGGAGCGTGTAATTATTGCATGCAATTATTTAAATATTGTTTAGTAATTCGTAATTTAATAATCATACCTTTAATTTGTAATATTAATCTAATATTAAAATTGTAACAATAAGTTACTCTACCTAGACAAAAAAAACGACCTAACATAATTTATAATATAGGCACTATTGTGATCTCGGGGCATCTTAAACAATTACTGCAAACTCGATATTATATAGGAGAAAATATATTTGGTTTACGGTAATTTAAAAACACGATATTACAACTTTTACATTATATAAATGAGTTAGGTGAAAAGTGGACATGAAATACGGGCTTTTCTGAGGCTAATGTTGCCACTTGAGCATGAGAAATATCGCGACACATTCAAATATAGCCAAATAACCGTTCCCTCAACACGGCAAACTACTTTTTGCCTTGATTCCACATTATTTTCAGCATTTTTTATCATATAAATATTGCAAATAAAACAAAGAATCTATTTTTTATTACGTAGATTTATTTTACATGACAAAAATCACAAAGAACAATAAATACAAATTCTGTTTACTACCTTTGGCAGTTGCCAGTTACTGTTTCATGATCCAAATGTCATCATCAGAAGTCAAACATTGATAGGTATGTCACTTGAATGTAATTTAATTACTTTTGCACCGCCAGGGCAACGCATCCCATAGATTTGTAAACGCCATCTACCTCACAAAATACCATTCTGTGTGGAAGTTATTCAACAACGAAGAATAGTCATTTTGAAAAGCAACATAAGATGCAGAGTCTACAAAACTCAATACGTCAACATTTGAGAATAATACACGCCATTAATTAGGATAGTTTTATTTATATCACATTTCATTGTAAATACAATTTTTATGTTATAGTAATAAAATTGTATGTATTTCCTGTAACAAAATGATTTGTAACAACAATTCTGACATTTTTTTTAATAAAAAAGAAAAAACATTATTTGTAAATGTGAAAATGTTAGTTTGAAAATGTGATTTGTGATCACGGCAGATTTTTAGAAGAGGATAGCGTTCTTCCTTATTTAGGTGCGATGAACTTGTGTTCTCTGAGTTATCATTTGAGTTAATTTGATTTATTTTATAGTCATCATTTTGAGTTAGGGGTTTTAATTCTATACGCATAGTTTTTACAGAAAGAGTTTTTTCAGTTGTATTTATAATAAATGTGTAAGCTGTGCCATCTTGCTGAACATATTTTAATACCATCATAAGCTATGGGTGAATCATCCTGTACCGCATGGAATACGTGTTCCCTATAACTAGATTTAGGTATAAGTAACATAGAGTTTCGACGGGATCCGGTAAATTATCGATTCCGCGAAGTTTGATTTTTTGCCTTCAAAAATTGGTGTTTCAGCCTTTAATTTTGAGATATTTATAAGTGAAATATCTGCTCCGGAAACTAATTCGACTTTAAATGTTGATCTGAAGTTTACTTACTATAATTATTATTATTATCATACTTTTTATAAACATTTCGTTGTGAATTTGTTCCGTTTTTTGATGAGTTTGGCAAAGGAGTTTGGCATTCTAGTGATTGAGAATATTTTTGAGTGGATCTATTATTATTCTGAGGATAAAATGATCTGGTTTTATTATTCTTTTCGCGCGATCGTCATTCCTGCCAGATATGTCCCGCACGTTTGCAATAGTTACAATATTTTGTTTGTAAGTGTCTTACAGACGATAAATTTTGCTTACAATTAATCGCTACATGTCCTGATTTATTAAATGAATAGCTTTTTTTGTTTTGCAAATGATACTTTGATATTTCTTCCTCTTCGTCAATGCCTTCTAACGATTCAGTCTTTGTGACTTTACAAGTACATTTAACTCCTTGTTTAGTCCTGTTATAAAAATATTTAACCCTTGATTTTTGAGTAATAATATGCATGCCTTTCGCTAATTTGTAATCTAAACATTTTGTTAATTTTATGAAACAATTTTCTGTTTTATTCGCGTAACTAAGAATTGGTTTATTGTAATTTTGTTTACAACTGCCATTGTCCAACAGTTCTTTTTTCCGAATATGCTTCTAAAAGGTAGTCTTTTAATTCAGACCAATTATTAAAATGTCTATTTAAAATGAGTGATCTCGCACTGCCCGATATTTTAGATAATATTATAGTATAAATATATTTTTATCATTTTCAGTTAAAAGTGTTACAGCATTATCACAATTATCATTGAAAATATAAAGATCTGCCTTTGATCCGTTAAAATTAGAAAATAATTTTTCTCTTAATGTAAGATTTATATCACTGGAAGGTCTAGAAGTAGAAACAGTAGTGGTAGCATCCGTTATTTTGAAATTATAGTTTTTTTTTATATAATAATAGTATACAAAATATTAGTTTTTTTTTTAAATAATAATAGTATACAAAATATGTAAGTTAAAACAGATGAAAATGTCGATAAAAATTGTCCAAATTTTGACTCGCAGGAAACCGATCTTCTTGCAATGTCCTCTTGAGGTATCGGTCGGCGCTTTTAGAACTATTAGTAGATCTGAAGATTGGCTTTCCCTCTCTGTTGTTTGTAGATGTGCTAAGGAAGGCGGAATTAGTGTGTCGTTCCACCGGCTGTTGGTCCAAAGTCCTTTTCCAAATTCGTTTGTCGTGGTGTTTGGATCCCCGTGGAGATACTAAGAAACTTCAAGTGGTTTTGAATTAGTTGATAACCAATTTTTTTAGATCCGATCCGACTGCGCCACTGTAATGTGGTGCATTCGACGAAAACACTTTTTCTCAGCTTTTATTAATTATAATAATTTTGTAAGTACCTATAAACTTTAATCAATATTATAATAATATAGCTTCGAACCGAGTCTTGCCGAGAGAAGGATCCGAATTTTTATACAGGCGGCTGTTAAGATGTACTGAGTCTGAATGCTGCGATCATCGGTCCAACGGTAGAAAGTCCAACTCTCGCTTGTTTATTTGACTTTCCATAGACAGTGATAATATGCTACCGGTTGCTACATGATATGAAAGTATACAATATTAATATGCTAATGTTTAAACGTTAACTTATATCTAATTAATTATATAATATTTCTTAAGTACATTACACTGCCAACCCGGGCGAAGTCTGTGATTGGCGCTAGTTATAAAAAAAAATAATATGTGAAAATAGGTCATAAAAATTACATTTCTACTAACATTTTTTTAGGTGGGAAATTTATTTTGTTAGAGATTATTATACTATTAAACTATAGTAATATTTTTGCTATTCGGATATTCACGATTAAAATTTACAATTATTTTTAATATTTAAAAATATATTATGTCAACTATTTTACTTTCCTATTTCTATATATTATAAAAAGAATAATCAGGTCGAAATGTCAAAATGGACTGAACTTTCTGAACTAGGTTAAGTAAGGTTCAATCTGCAATTAATAATAATTATGGAAGGAAACGAAAATAAATCAGCTCTCAAATTAGAACCAAACGATGACCACGTTACCATAAAATATGAGCAATCAGTTGATTGCAATCCATCCAGCAGCCATTTTGACGGGACGCAAGAACCATCGTGCGAAAATAGTCTTGATCCAGATCGTTTTAGTAAATCACACATTGAATACAAAAGATTCTATGGTTTCCAGAGAGAAACGATAATTAATCAACACTGTGATTATTTTGAAGAGGAAAATACTAAATTTATCAAGTTGGAAGCTAATATTTCGAGAGATAATAAATGTGTTAACGCTGAACAAAAATACAAATCTAAAACAACGCAAAATGTAGAAACATCCATTTTAACAACAAATGAAATCGGCTTTGCTTGTCTCAGTTGCAAGTGTGCCCTTGATAATTGCGGTTTGATAAATACCGTACCTAATAAACACGAGTCAAATTTATTATGCTTGGATTGCAAAGAAAAGGAAAAATTTTGTTTAACATTGACTGCTCCTCGGAACAAAAAACCTTCTAAATTACATAAAATAAAAAAAAGGAAATATAAATGTAACGAGTGTAATAGGACATTTAAGCAAAACTCTATTTTATTAGGTCACATTGATTCTGTGCACAAAAAAATACGATTCAAGTGTAATGAATGTAACAAGGATTATATAACAAAATATTATTTGATGGATCATATTAATGTAGTTCATCGGAAAATTGGAAAATTTAAATGCAGCGAATGCAATTACAAATGTTCAAACAAAACAAATTTGAAGATACATGTCGATGCAGTTCACCGGAAAATAAGAAATTTTAAATGCAGCGATTGCGAATATACTAGTGCATATAAAACAGATTTAAAACACCATATCGAAGTAATTCATTTTAAAATAAGAAAATTTCATTGCAGCGAATGCGAATATACCAGTTCATATAAAACATGTTTACAACACCATATCGAAGTAATTCACCGGAAAATAAGAAAATTTCAATGCAGAGAATGCGAATATACCAGTTCATATAAAACACGTTTGCAACATCATATCGAAGTAATTCATCAGAAAAATGGAAAATTTAAATGCAGCGAATGCAATTACACATGTTCAAACAAAACAAATTTGAAGATACATGTCGATGCAGTTCACCGGAAAATAAGAAATTTTAAATGCAGCGATTGCGAATATACCAGTGCATATAAAACATGTTTGCAACATCATATTGAAGTAATTCATCGGAAAATAAGAAAATTTAAATGCAGCGAATGCGAATTTACCAGTGCATATAAAACACATTTAATACAACATATCGAAGTAATTCACCGGAAAATTGGAAAATTTAAATGCAGCGAATGCAATTACAAATGTTCAAACAAAACAAATTTGAAGATACATGTCGATGCAGTTCACCGGAAAATAAGAAATTTTAAATGCAGCGATTGCGAATATACCAGTTCATATAAAACACGTTTGCAACATCATATCGAAGTAATTCATCAGAAAATTGGAAAATTTAAATGCAGCGAATGCAATTACACATGTTCAAACAAAACAAATTTTAAGATACATGTTGATGCAATTCACCGGAAAATAAGAAATTTTAAATGCAGCGATTGCGAATATACTAGTGCATATAAAACAGATTTAAAACACCATATCGAAGTAATTCACCGGAAAATAAGAAAATTTCAATGCAGAGAATGCGAATATACCAGTTCATATAAAACATGTTTGATACATCATATCGAAGTAATACATCAGAATAATGGAAAATTTAAATGCAGAGAATGCAATTACACATGTACAAACAAAACAAATTTGAAGAAACATGTCGATGCAATTCACCGGAAAATAAGAAAATTTAAATGCAATGAGTGCGATTACACATGTACATATAAAATACAGTTACAGAAGCATATCGATGCAGTTCATCGAGAAATTAATGAATTTAAATGCAGTTAGTGTTAGTACACGAGTACATATAAAGGACAGTTACAGAAGCATTTACAGGTGTATGCTGATGTCCTTTTAAGTGGTTGATATAGATCACTAATCAAACATTAATGAGCAAAAAATATTGTAAAAATGTTTCCTTATTACGAAAAGGACGATTCGAAATTTTAAAGAAATAATTTGAATGTTTGAGAAGGTGATTGAACGCATGGCGCGGTTCGCGAAGCAAGCCCTTCGAAGAAAAACAAAGTTTTTTTAATTATGTAATTATTTTAGTATGATGGTTTTTTTTTTAGGGTACCGGTTTAGCTGTCGATATAGATTAACTCCCTAAAAAGACATCAGTGAATATAAATACATCCCGTAGATGCAATTTACCGTGAAATAATTAAATTCAAATGCAACGGTAAAAAATATTTACTGTTTCGACTTAGTTTATCAAAAAAATGGAAAATTTCTATGCAGCAAATGCAGTTCAAGTTCATTAAAATCATAATGTAATTCACAAAACATACAAAATTACAATTACATGTAAAATAATAGTTTAAACACAGCGCTGCGCCGGCCCTGGCCTGCCCTAGATCAGGTCAGCGAGATTGTCATTCGCGCCTTTTGGTCGACGCGTTCACATAAGTCAACTTTTATTGCTAAAAACATCTTTTATTGAATTGAATTTGAATTAAGTAGATCCGGTTAATTTAATTACTATTCACATAATCAAATTAATTAGTATTTTGTGTTACTTTCATTCAGTCACTAAATAATAAAGTAGGTATTGTAATGTAACAACACAATTGAAATAAAACGTGATATTACGTTCGTTACACTTTTATTATCTTTTCGCCCCTGCAATATTTTAGGTTAACATAAAATAACAAACCCACGCAGTGCGATTACACAAATTCAATAAATACGAATTAAAAAAAAACATCGATTTGCAATTACAAGCGTGCAAACAAAACTCTATTATGGAACCGATTAGGTAACATTTACTATTAACTTTAGGTACGTACCTACTTAAATAGTACCTAAAAGAAGATCTTTTGTTAAAAAAAATAAATTATATGATTAGCATAATCAAGTTTTTTTTAAAGACACCTCAAAAAACAATTTTAATATGCAGATGTGATGCTCACCATTAGCTATATTTATATTTGGTTGAATTGAAATTGCAATTGAGTGTTCGTATATTTGAAATAATTGTGTTTTAATGCTATTATAATGTGCTGTTCAAATACTATTCAAGTGAGGATTTAATAAAATTAATACAAATTCTAAAATCCTGGATTATTAATGTATTATAATAAAAATTATATAATGTTTCTGCACTTCTCTCGCATTTACTTTAAAATATATTCATTTAAATATTAGGCAACTGCATTTTTTTTAAGTAGATAGTTTTTTTAAGCCAACTCCAATTGTACGAACTTGTATCAAACTGCGCGAGCTGCCGCGCGGCTCAACCCGCCGTACCCAAAGCGAGAGTGCGTCTATTGAATCCCTCTTATTACTGTGGCGTGAGGGTTGCTCATATCAAAAATTGTTTCAAACAAAAGTTGTAGGGAAATTAGAGGTCTACAATTAACATTTTAAACGAAATTGATCCTGTGATTATTGAGGGAGATATGGTTTTTATATTTTGAAAAACCACTTTATCCCACCCCTAAGACTAATGGTTGGCGCTATCAAAAAAGTTTACTTATGTGAGTTTTTAGCCCTTATTTAGGGAAAAATATCAAATTTAAATTAATTCCATATTTTATATACTAAGAAAGTTATAGCAAAATTTCACTTTTTCGCTTTTTACGGTGAAAAGATTATTTTGCTTAAAATTCAGGTATCTATGGACACTAGACCGCAATTCTTTAAATTGAGCATTTCATTTGAGCATTATTGAGATTCTTTTAGCTCTATAATACGATGAGTTAACCTCTATAATCATTCCATATTACGTCGGGTGCGACCGTGAACACATACGCCATTAGCGTGTGTTGTTTGTTTTAATTTCCTGGAATACCTATCTAATTTATAGTTAATATTATTTAATTTATTTTATTATTTATTAAGTTTAATGATTTAAAATTCAATTGTTCAATTGAGACTTAATTGATATAATTGGAAATTGAGTTCTTTGAAAGTTAAATGGTAAGATTGTACCGGAATATGTTAAATTTATTGCATACTTAATGCGCAATTTTGTTCCATTGACTAATGCTATTTAAGTTTCTAATTAGTAAAACTATGCAATTAACTTTCAATACTAACTTATGTGGTGGTAAACCACTAATAGTCAAAGAAAACATCGTAGCTAGGATATGTTTTCTGATCACCTGGTATTCCATTAAGTATATCAGTATTAATAAAAGTACAATCATCATTTTTGGGTGCTAAAATAACCGATTTTAATATATTATCTGAGAGTATATTTTCGGATATATTTCCATACACCTAATTAATAATATTATTTTCATCTCGTATTAATTGCTGAGGTATTTCAATAATATTTCCACCAAACTGTGTGAATTGTGGGGCTTCATAATTACCAATTTTTTTCAATATTTTGCTCTCATATTTTGAGTAAACGTTACTTTTTGAAAATAATCAAATTTATGCCAACTTGTGACACACTTTTCAGTTATAGTTGCAAGTGATCCATGTGAGACAACTGCTAAGATTTCGTTTATACTCCAAATGATTACGTTTTTGATTTTCATCGCATAGATCCTGCAATAATCTATCTATGATTTTCAACACTTGCAGTGGGCGCATAGTAATCGCTACAGAATTTTCCTTCCGAATAGGTATAGGCAATTTAAACACATTGTGTAAAGTTCTACCTCCAAGTAATAGAGTTGAACGAAGATTAAGCGAATTTAATTTGTGAATGATTGCTGTTAATGCACCTGCATGAGCGGTTAAACAGAAAACATTTGATGCAGTATCATGATGCAAAACTTCACGAATCACACGATCAATTAGATTACGCTGATCAATATTCGCAGTCTCATAATGCTCACAAAACGAAAAGTTTTTCTCTATTGGATTTATAGAATTCGCTTCGTCTGTTCTCAGTAAATATGTGGGAACTGCTAAACCACGTTCTTGACATACAAAATATCTTCAATTAAAGCTCTATTAAAGGATACTTCTTCGTTGTAATCTCTCAAAAAATCTTCACTAAGATATACTATAAATTCATTCCATAACGCCAATGCATTGGCATTATTAAATAATATTAGGTATCTTTTAAAACATATAGATACGGCAGCTGAGGGTGAAAAACGCACCACGTTAAGTACGCCACTTTGCGTGAGTGCACTCCTCGCGTGTCTCGCATATGTCGGTGTTGGGTTTTCACAAGGACGATTTGTACGACATGTCGTATCTATACGTTTTAAAAGATCGTTAGTTTCAAAGGTAAATTTAATAATAATACTTTATGCGGTCAATCAGAAGATAAGTAATTAAAAGGAACCTTGTAAAATAAAATGTCTCGATAAACGATATTTTTTGATATAAAAACATGCGATTTACGCCTTTGTGTAAGCTAATTACTATTTATGTATTTATTATTTATAACTGATATGACTTTATGACAAAAATAAAATTACAAAAAACAATCAAAACATGAAGCCATTGAGAGTTTCCTTCAAACTTAATAAAATAGAAAACATACATCCAGAAACTATGTTGGGGATTAGGAATAAGGAGAGATTGGGGAATAATTCCCCGACCCCTTGTAGACAATTCCTCTTGTATACAATTCCCCTTGTAGACAATTCCCCCTTGTAGACAATTCCTAGGTATTTCACTTATTTTTAATTGATTTTAATATAAATTGACTGTTACTTAACGCTATTGATAATATTAAAGGTAGGTTTGTACGCAACTAGTAACTAAAAAATAGAAATATGTAAATTATAATAATATTCTTAAGATACTTTTTGTTCAAAAATAAATTTTAAGATTAAGATAATCAACTGTAGCGAATGCGATTAGCGAAATGTTTAAAACATACATTGACAATTAATGGCTCTGCAATACGAAAATTAAAATTAAAACGGTGGGTCGTTTGGGGATAGATAAAAAAAAAAGAAATAGCTAGTGAAATAGTTTGGGGGGGGGGCTAACTACAAAAGCCCCTCAAGTCTTACAGTACCATTAGACCAACTGAAAGTTGATACAATGTATGCAGTGCCATTTTTGGGCACATGAAGGATGTATATGTCAATAAGTTTCATATATTTGTCATAACTGCGACTCTGAATATGCTATTTCTTAACCAAAAGTGCCATTTAAAAAGTGAAACCGATTGACAATTTAAATAAACGTTGTTTTGAATAGTGAGTAATAACAGCTCCATTAAAGAAATTCCTAAGGGTTAGAAATAAAACTTGAAGACTAATTCCATATATAAGTTCCATATGTTTAAGTGGGAACGAACTAATTCACATAAAGGTTTAGCGAGCAATCAAATAGAACCTTTATGTTTTGTTTATAAATAAAGAATATTAAAAAAAAGTACTTTTGGGGCAATTGTACCACCGCGTTCTAGTATAAAACGAAGTTATATTATTTTTGTATTTTTTTAGTAATTAAAGCAATTGACTGAGTGCTTTTAAAGCATAGTTCTTAGTACAGCTACTAAGAATTATAACAATGGTTAAACTGAGTTAATAGTTTTAATATTTTGAGAAAATTTAGTTTTATTTTTATGTTTAAAGTTTTAGGTTGTATGTAAGAACTCCATACATTTTAGTAACTTAATTAACTTGATGTTACATAACTTGAATTCATATAAGGAAATAACTGTTTAAGCCGAAAAACAATGTGTTTTATTTAATTGAACATCTGGTACAACTAACCTTAGATATGGGGTCCGATGTACCATTTCCTCCGATCTTTTAAAAAGGCAATAATATTCGTTCTATACAATTTTATGACACATAGACACTCTTTTATTCCAGCCAATTAAACTATTTATCATTGCTTATAAGCCTTATACCTATATATTTTATATTTTTTTTACAATTTATTTGTAAATGTGAAAATGTGATTTGTGATCACGGCAGATTTTTAGAAGAGAATCGCGTTCTTCCTTATTTAGGTGAGATGAACTTGTGTTCTCTGAGTTATCATTTGAGTTAATTTGATTTATTTTATAGTCATCATTTTGAGTTAGGGGTTTTAATTCTATACGCATAGTTTTTACAGAAAGAGGTTTTTCAGTTGTATTTATAATAAATATGTAAGCTGTGCCATCTTGCTAAACAGATACGATACTTTTGTATCCTTTCACATCGAGGTTCTATTTGAAAGGGAGATTTATTAGGATTTTCATTCTTTACCTGAATATTGCCTGATTCATTTTTAATGGCTCTGATCGAATAGTTTTCGTATCATAGTATAATTTAAATTTATAATTATAAACAGATAAAAAGTCAAAGTTTATTATTGTCTTGTAACTTTTAATACCATCATAAGCTATGGGTGAATCATCCTGTACCGCATGGAATACGTGTTCCCTATAACTAGATCTAGGTATAAGTAACATAGAGTTCCAACAGGATCCGGTAAATTATCGATTCCGTGAAGTTTGATATTTTTGTGTTCAAAAATTGGTGTTTCACCCTTTAATTTTGAGATATTTATATGTGAAATATCTGCTCCCGAAACTAATTCGACCTGGATGCAATTGGCCGTCCGAGACGAGACCTTGGACTTTAAATGTTGATCAGAAGTTAGCTTACTATAATTATTATTATCATACTTTTTATAAACATTTCGTTGTGAATTTGTTCCGTTTTGTGATGAGTTTGGCAAAGGAGTTTGGCATTCGAGTGATTGATAATATTTTTGAGTGGATCTATTATTATTCTGAGGATAAAATGATCTGGATTTATTATTCTTTTCGCGCGATCGACATTCCTGCCAGATATATCCCGCACGTTTACAATAGTTACAATATTTTGTTTGTAAGTGTCTTACAGACGATAAATTTTGCTTACAAATGATCGCTACTTGTCCGGATTTATTATATGAATAGCTTTTTTTGTTTTGCAAATGATACTTTGATATTTCTTGCTCTTCGATGCCTTCTAACGATTCAGTCTTTGTGACTTACAAGTACATTTAACTCCTTGTTTAGTCCTGTTATAAAAACATTTAACCCTTGATTTTTGAGTAATAAAATGCATGCCTCTCGCTAATTTGTAATCTAAACATTTTGTTAATTTTATGAAACAATTTTCTGTTTTATTCGCGTAACATTGTAATTTTGCTTACAACTGCCATTGTCCAACAGTTCTTTTTTCCGAATATGCTTCTAAAAGGTAGTCTTTTAATTCAGACCAATTATTAAAATGTCTATTTAAAATGAGTGATCTCGCATTGCCCGATATTTTAAATAATATTATAGTATAAATATATTTTTATCATTTTCACTTAAAAGTTTTACAGCGTTATCACAATTATCAATGAAAATATAAAGATCAGCCTTTGATCCGTTAAAATTAGAAAATAATTTTTCTTTTAATGTAAGATTTATATCACTGGAAGGTCTAGAAGTAGAAACAGTAGTGGTAGCATCCGTCATTTTGAAATTATAGTTATTTTTTTATATAATAATAGTATACAAAATATTAGTTTTTTTTTTAAATAATAATAGTATACAAAATATGTAAGTTAAAACAGATGAAAATGTCGATAAATATTGTCCAAATTTTGACTCGCAGGAAACCGATCTTCTTGCAATGTCCTCTTGAGGTATCGGTCGGCGCTTTTAGAACTATTAGTAGATCTGAAGATTGGCTTTCCCTCTCTGTTGTTTGTAGATGTGCTAAGGAAGGCTGTATTAGTGTGTCGTTCCACCGGCTGTTGGTCCAAAGTCCTTTTCCAAATTCGTTTGTCGTAGTGTTTGGATCCTCGTGGAGATAGTAAGAAACTGCAAGTGGTTTTGAATTAGTTATAACCAATTTTTTTAGATCCGATCCGACTGCGCCACTGTAATGTGGTGCATTCGACGAAAACACTTTTTCTCTTTTAATAATTATAATAATTTTGTAAGTACCTATAAACTTTAATCAATATTATAATAATATAGCGTCGAACCGAGTCTTACCGAGAGAAGGATCCGACTTTTTATACAGGTGGCTGTTAAGATGTACTGAGTCTGAATGCTGCGATCATCGGTCCAACGGTAGAAAGTCCAACTCTCGCTTGTTTATTTGACTTTCCATAGACAATGATAATATGCTACCGGTTGCTACATGATATGAAAGTATACAATATTAATATGCTAATGTTTAAACGTTAACTTATATCTAATTAATTATATAATATTTCTTAAGTACATTACACTGCCAACCCGGGCGAAGTCTGTGATTGGCGCTAGTTATAAAAAAAAATAATATGTGAAAATAGGTCATAAAAATTACATTTCTACTAACATTTTTTTAGGTGGGAAATTTATTTTGTTAGAGATTATTATACTATTAAACTATAGTAATATTTTTGCTATTCGGATATTCACGATTAAAATTTACAATTATTTTTAATATTTAAAAATATATTAATCTGTCATGTCAACTATTTTACTTTCCTATTTCTATATTTTATAAAAAGAATAATCAGGTCGAAATGTCAAAATGGACTGAACTTTCTGAACTAGGTTAAGTGAGGTTCAATCTGCATTTAATAATAATTATGGAAGGAAACGAAAATAAATCCGCTCTCAAAATAGAACAAAACGATGACCACGTTACCATAAAATATGAGCAATCAGTTGATTGCAATCCATCCAGCAGCCATTTTGACGGGGCGCAAGAACCATCGTGCGAAAATAGTCTTGATCCAGATCGTTTTAGTGAATCACACATTGAATACAAAAGATTCTATGGTTTCCAGAGAGAAACGATAATTAATCAACAATGTGATTATTTTGAAGAGGAAAATACTAAATTTATCAAATTGGAAGCTAATATTTCGAGAGATAATAATTGTGTTAACGCTGATCAAAAATACAAATCTAAAACAACGCAAAATGTAGAAACATCCATTTTAACAACAAATGAAATCGGCTTTGCTTGTCTCAGTTGCAAGTGTGCCCTTGATAATTGCGGTTTGATAAATAGCGTACCTACTAAACACGAGTCAAATTTATTATGCTTGGATTGCAAAGAAAAGGAAAAACTTTGTTTAACATTGACTGCTCCTCTGAACAAAAAACTCTCTGAATTACCTAAAATAAAAATAAGAACATTTAAATGCAGCGAATGCGATTACACATGTCCAAACAAAACAAATTTGAAGATTCATGTCGATGCAATTCACCGGAAAATAAGAAATTTTAAATGCAGCGATTGCGAATATACCAGTGCATATAAAACAGATTTAAAACACCATATCGATGTAATTCATCGGAAAATTGGAAAATTTAAATGCAGCGAATGCAATTACACATGTTCAAACAAAACAAATTTGAAGATACATGTCGATGCAATTCACCGGAAAATAAGAAATTTTAAATGCAGCGATTGCGAATATACCAGTGCATATAAGACATGTTTACAAAACCATATCGAAGAAATTCATAGGAAAATAATAAAATTTAAATGCAGCGAATGCAATTACACATGTTCAAACAAAACAAAGTTGAAGATACATGTCGACGCAATTCACCGGAAAATAAGAAATTTTAAATGCAGGGATTGCGAATATACCAGTGCATATAAGACATGTTTACAAAACCATATCGAAGAAATTCATCGAAAAATTGTAAAATTTAAATGCAGCGAATGCAGTTACACATGTTCAAACAAAACAAAGTTGAAGATACATGTCGACGCAATTCACCGGAAAATAAGAAATTTTAAATGCAGCGATTGCGAATATACCAGTGCATATAAAACAGATTTAAAACACCATATCGATGTAATTCATCAGAAAAATGGAAAATTTAAATGCAGCGAATGCAATTACACATGTACAAACAAAACAAATTTGAAGATACATGTCGATGCAATTCACCGGAAAATAAGAAATTTTAAATGCAGCGATTGCGAATATACCAGTGCATATAAGACATGTTTACAAAACCATATCGAAGAAATTCATCGAAAAATTGTAAAATTTAAATGCAGCGAATGCAGTTACACATGTTCAAACAAAACAAAGTTGAAGATACATGTCGACGCAATTCACCGGAAAATAAGAAATTTTAAATGCAGCGATTGTGAATATACCAGTGCATATAAAACAGATTTAAAACACCATATCGATGTAATTCATAAGAAAAATGGAAAATTTAAATGCAGCGAATGCAATTACACATGTACAAACAAAACAAATTTGAAGATACATGTCGACGCAATTCACCGGAAAATAAGAAATTTTAAATGCAGGGATTGCGAATATACCAGTGCATATAAGACATGTTTACAAAACCATATCGAAGAAATTCATCGAAAAATTGTAAAATTTAAATGCAGCGAATGCAGTTACACATTTTCAAACAAAACAAAGTTGAAGATACATGTCGACGCAATTCACCGGAAAATAAGAAATTTTAAATGCAGCGATTGCGAATATACCAGTGCATATAAAACAGATTTAAAACACCATATCGATGTAATTCATCAGAAAAATGGAAAATTTATATGCAGCGAATGCAATTACACATGTACAAACAAAACAAATTTGAAGATACATGTCGACGCAATTCACCGGAAAATAAGAAATTTTAAATGCAGGGATTGCGAATATACCAGTGCATATAAGACATGTTTACAAAACCATATCGAAGTAATTCATCTTAAAATAAGAAAATTTAAATGCAGCGATTGCGAATATACCAGTGCATATAAAACAGATTTAAAACACCATATCGATGTAATTCATCAGAAAAATGGAAAATTTAAATGCAGCGAATGCAATTACACATGTACAAAGAAATCAAATTTGAAGAAACATGTCGATGCAGTTCATCGGAAAATAAGAAAATTTCATTGCAGCGATTGCGAATATACCAGTGCAAAAAAAACAAATTTAAAACACCATATCGAAGTAATTCATCGGAAAATAAGAAAATTTCATTGCGGCGAATGCACTTACACATGTGCAAACAAAACAACTTTGAAGAGACATGTTGATGCAATTCACCGGAAAATAAGAAAATTCAAATGCAATGTGTGCGATTACACGAGTACATATAAAATACAGTTACAGAAACATATCGATGCAGTTCATCGAAAAATTATTGAATTTAAATGCAGTTAGTGTGAGTACACGAGTACATATAAAGGACAGTTACAGAAGCATTTTCAGGTGTATTCTGATGTCCTTTTAAGTGGATGATTTAGATCAATAATCAATCATTAATGAGCAAAACATATTGTAAAAATGTTTCCCAATTACGAAAAGAACGAATTCGTAAGTTTAAAGAAATAATGTGAATGTTTGAGAAGGCGATTGAACGCATGGCGCGGTTTGCGAAGCAGGCCCTTCGAAGAAAAACAAAGTTTTTTTAATTATGTAATTATTTTAGTATGATGGTTTTTTTTTTAGGGTACCGGTTTAGCTGTCGATATAGGTTAACTCCCTAAAAAGACATCAGTAAATATAAATACAACCCGTAGATGCAATTTACCGTGAAATAATTAAATTCAAATGCAACGAACGGCTACAGGTAAAAAATATTTACAGTTCCTACGTAGTTTATCAAAAAAATGGAAAATTTCTATGCAGCAATTACAGATAAGTTCAACTCAATGTAATTTAAATCATAATGTAATTCATAAAACATACAAAATTACAATAACATGTAAAATAATAGTTTAAACACAGCGCTGCGCCGGCCCTGGCCTGCCCTAGATCAGGTTAGAGCGAGATTGTCATTCGCGCCTTTTGGTCGACGCGTTCGCAGAAGTCAACTTTTATTGCTAAAAACATCTTTTATTGAATTGTATTTAAATTAAGTATATCCTGGTAATTTAATTTCCATCCAGATAATCAAATTAATTAGTATTTGGTGTTAATTTCAGTCAGTCACTACATAATAAAGTAGGTATTGTAATGTAACAACACAATTGAAATAAAACGTGATAATAATATCACGTCGTTATATTATTTCGCTCTTGCTTTGAAATAAAACCACTTTCGTTATAAAATGATTTATTAAATTTTATGTCCGCGCCCGTAATATTAGCACGATTAAACGCGCTTTGCCTTAATTAAAATTAATCATTTATTTATACACTTTTATTATCTTTCCGTCCCTGTGCCATTTTAGGTTACCATTTTAAATAACATATCTACTCATTACATCAGAAAATGAAATGAAATTGAAAGCAGGCAGTGCGATTACACAAATTCAATACATACGATTAAAAAAAAACAAATCGATTTGCAATTACAAGCGTGCAAACAAAACTCTATCTATTATATAACCGATTAGGAAACATTTACTAGATACTTCCTAGCTTATTTTCAATTAACTTTAGGTACGTACCTACTTAAATAGTACCTAAAAGAAGATCTGTTGTTCAAAAAAATAAATTATATGATTAGCATAATCAGGTTTTTTTTAACATTTAAAGACACCTCAAAAAACAATTTTAATATTCAGATGTGATGCTCACCATTAGCTATATTTATATTTGTTTGAATTGAAATTGAAACTGAGTGTTCGTATATTTGAATTGAATTGTGTTTTAATGCTATTATAATGTGCTGTTCAAAAACTATTTAAGTGAGGATTTAATAAAATTAATACAAATTCTAAAATTCTGGATTATTAATGTATTATAATAAAAAATATATAATAATATATTTGTGCACTGCTCTTGCATTTACTTTGAAATATATTCATTTAAATATTAGGCAACTGCATTTTTTTTAGGTAGATAGTTTTTTTTAAGCAAACTCCAATTGTACGAACTTGTATCAAACTGCGCGAGCTGCCGCGCGGCTCAACCCGCCGTACCCAAAGCGAGAGTGCGTATATTGAATCCCTCTTATTACTGCGGCGTTAGGGTTGCTCATATCAAAAATTGTTTCAAACAAAAGAGTAAACAACCTAAAATTTATTGGGATAACATAATAATCATTGCTATAGTTTGTTTCCGAACTAGAAGCAGTCGCGAGGAAATAATGTTTTGTGTAAAAACTAAGAATTCAATTTAATTAGTAAATGTTTAATTTTACTATAGTGATCGCGATAAATATTCACTGTTACTATTTTATGTTGATCGAGTTGTAATAGAGAGTTTTTAGTCGATCGTAGGCTGAATTCTTGAAAGAGTTGTATCGATGGATAGCGGAAAGGTTTTATATGCAGATAATTCAGAAGAACCGAATGGTCTGATTTATTAGTAAGAATCTTATAACTAAATTTAGGCGCCATATTTCTTAGGCCTTGTGCTTGATATAGTTATGTTTAATATTTTAAGACCTAGGAGTCAATTTAATCCAGCAGTCTGCATGGCACACCAATAGACCTGGAATGCCCTCTTTTTCGATATCTGGTTTACTTCCATCCGGCATTGAGATGTGATAGTTTTGCATAACAGCCGTGAATATAAGGAATATAGTAATCCTGGCATAAGTTTCTCCAGCACATAATCGACGCCCTAGTATATTCAAATATAATTTTATTTATAATTCTGGCATAAAGAATGGTGATATCGGGCTAGCTTGGATGTTTGGCACTTGGCCTATTTCAAAACTAATAAAATCTTAAGAAAAAACTAGATATCCAAAAATTGTTAATCTAAGGACTCATTCTCGTTTAAATTTTAAGCAATAACAATTCCAGGCTATGCTATTAAATATTGAACCAACCTATTGCAATATTGAAATATTGCTATTGAATATTGTATATAACCAACCTATCAACCCAAAAATATTTCAAGACCTAGTTCCTAAATAAATAATTGCATACTTAAAAATAATTTCATAATTTCCAGAACATTTTTTTCTTACACATATTCAGTTTAAAACATTTTACATAAATTTTATTTACAATAAGTTAAAACAATTAATTAAGCAGTACTCTCACTAACCAGCTCCAAATGGTAAGAAGTCCTTCTTTACCGACAGCTTCCCGTCACTATCCAGGAACCTTTCTGGTCTGTAATTTTCGGGATCCCCCAAACCTTTTTATCCACGTTCATGTGTAGTAAATTGGGCACAATGGCTGTATTCTAAAAAGTGATTATTAGCTTATAAAATATAATATTATTACTATAATAGAAACCGTTGGAAAAGCGATTTGTAGATTTCATTGGAAAATATATCCCCCTCCCTTCGCATAAAGGCCCCACACCTCACACGCAGTTAAACGCCAACCCAACCCAAAGGGATAGAATAAATGAAGGTATTAATGCATCGTCCTCATTAGCCGCCTACGTTAAGACTAGTATGGGTTGCATCAATCCAATATCGATGCCTCAATCAACATACTTGCATCAGTTTGCTGTTACAGTGACGAAAGATGCATTTTGCACAAGAGATTCTTAATCTGATAATTCACTCCGTGACGATTGCGGCTTTATTTTGCGTGCGAAAGGAAATTTCCCAGGGGTTAGGTATCACATAAAAAACTTCATATGATAGTATGATTTCTATCGATGATAGTATGATTAATTGTATATCATAATATGTTAGCTGTACAACCCCGAAATCAGAATTTAAATTCTTATAGGTAAATATATTATTTTTAAAAACTAACTTACAGTAACTTAGTTTTATATTTTAGTTATAGTTTATTTTTAAAATTAGCTGTGTTATAATGCATAGAACTGTAAATATCATTTTACGACATAATACCATCTCTTTTATTTATTAGGCTATATTTTAACGTTCAAATCCCCCATCCCGTTATTTCCCCACATTTCAGTTCTTTGTATTATCATTATGGTATTATGATACCATAATGATCACTTCAATGATCATGATGATAAAAGTTTATCGTATGCGATAAAGTTTTTTTTTTCAATAATAAGGATAGTTTCAAATTATTCAAACCTTCGGAATAACATATCCCGTGAAATTGGTATCTTGGACGGACAGATGAGGTTAGGCAAAGTGCACTGGGGTCCATCTGCGCATGTATTCTCTGAAGCAAGCCTCGTTGGAACCCTGGCTAAAATGAAATAAGTACATAAATGCTGCATATATTTTATCAAAGAATGATATTTATATTTATAGACATTTTTATGGGAGTCCTGTTGCCCAGCAATGGGCCGATACAGCCTGAACACAAAAAGGTTTGTAATATCCGTTCTTTATTAGACTAGTTCCTACAATGTTCACGGAACCCTCTATCAGTAAAATCTTTTAGTGATATAAGTAAGTAGTCCTATTTTTTGTTAAGGAAAAAAAAAACGATTGTGTAATTACTTGATGCGATCGATAATCTTCCTCGTCCAACTACGCGGTCAATTTCCACCTGGGCTGTCGCCTGTATTTCTGGCTCTGCGATCTTACTTGGTTTGATTAAACCAAGTAATACCATACCAAGTAATACCATACCAAGTAATACCAAGTCCACCAAAATAAGACTTAGCTGTCTTTTTGTAAAAAAAAAACTATTTGATGAAGCTATTTTTGTTCTAGTCTTTACATTTCAAGTTAAAATAAATTGTTTCCTGTATTAGATCTTGAACATGTTCTTATAATGTTATTACAGTTCCGCCTACTGTAATTGTACCTATTGAAAATGTGATATTACATTATCTGAATGGTTTATTGACGTGTAAACATTTATACTCTGGCCCTCAGGGTGGGTTAGGTTAGGTACTTCTGTTTTCTATTAACTGACGCTGTCTGTAAGTGACGCTCTGATGTCAGAGTAAGTAAATATCGTACAAAATGCGTCAAATCGATTTAGCCCGACACATCAGAAGATGGCATTAGCATTGTCGGATTAGCAGATGACATTTCGTATTTAAAATCGAGTTTTTTTATATATGAACGGAATACGCGACTAACCAGCCACTGTGTATTATTGTGTATCCCAATATGTGTAAATTGGGATTTCTCACTACTCTGGCATAAGCGTAAACTCGAAACGAACTTACCTCAATAGGTACCATTCTATTCAAAACCTTACTCTTTCCTATACCTTTTTGTATAGAAACTATAAATATATACAAAATATTGTTTGTGACCGTCGATAATTTTACCCTATTAGTTAGAATGCGGTGCGACACATCTTAAGTGCCGCAGGCTCTAGTAATCTATGTCAATAATATCATAGGTCTTAATATTAATATATTTATAATTTTCGAATAACTGTATCAAATATATAAACATTACTGTAAGTATTTTAAAATCGTAAAAAAGTAGGTTCAATATAAAAAGAAGAGTAGGTTTTGAGTCCCTGAGAAGGGACTTTCTCCATTCTTTTCTAGCTCTTTACTAGCTAGCATCCTCTTTACATATAAGTCAAGAAAGTTGAGTTCATGATCATCTTCGGTAATTTCAAACTCTAAAATTTGAAATGGACTGACTGTGTATGAAATGTTTTTTTTAAAAAAAAACACTGAATGCTGTGTACGGATCTTACGCTTACATTTAAAAACATTTTGGTGTTCAGAAATTAATTTGGTGTTCATCAGCCTGAGGTGCAAGTCAGTAGGTAATGTTCAAGATCCCTATAGGACCAGTGCGGATGTGACACTAGACAGGAAGATCATATGGAACTCACACATATGTAAGATCACAACAAAAGGCAACCAAAGCAATCTGGTCATATTGCCGCTTTGCAGGAATACAACCCAAAATGACACGGTTGTAAATACACGGTTGTAATAAGACTATCACATTTGCAGATGCTGTCTGTTGGTCTAAAACCTTAGAACATACTTGCAGAAAAAAACTTGAGAGTTTAAAGATTGGCCTGCAGAATAGTATCCGGAGCCATGTGCTCAACCCTGATCGCGGCATTTGGAGCTATACTAAACCTTAACGCCCCTTCACATTAAAGTGGAAAAAGAGGCGATGGCGGGCATGATGCGAGCAAGCACATTGAATGGTTCAAAGAATTGGCTCTCGAGTACAACTGGAAGACATAAAGACCAAACTATGCTTAACTCAGTAGGTAAAGGAGATGATAACAGATAACCTATGACAATACAACCTGACAATGACAATAACCTAGTCTGATAACCTAATACAACTCCATCAGAACTACACAACGTAATACCTGTTAGAGCCAAGTGGGACAAAGAAGGATCTAACTACGACGAACCAATTAAGGATTACAACCAGAACCTTAACAGGCCACTGCAAGCTAATCAAACACCTGCACTTAATTAGTGACAAGTGCAGGTTCTGCCTGGAGAGCCTAGAAACCCTTTCCCGGTGAATGTGGACCTCTAATTCACAAAACATACCAGCTTCTAGGCAACCTTTCTAACCCATCCTTCCCATCCACCCATCCTTTCTAACCTTTCAAACCATCTGTCTGTACTCTCTGGGAAGGAAATAAGTCTATTTATAAAAAAACAATTTTTATTAACATATTGTTATAAGTGCAAGGTATTCGAAGCCGCTGAGATAGGGCGAGATATGTCGCACCCAAGGCATAAATGCCAAGAATCCGCCCAAATCATCAAAGGATTGCTGGAGGTATATCCTTGGATGACTTGCGAATGAAGTCGTCGCTCTCGCGCGTGAAGGTCTTGTTCGTGATGACGTTGAGCAGCGGATAAACCATAGGGATGATATGCACGTCAGCGAGCTTCACCAATCCACCTTTCTTCACAAACTCCTGTTTGACAACAATCTTCAATGAAATAATTACCAGTAAGATTTGGTAGTCTGAGTTTTTCCGCTCGTAAATATTTCCTGGGAACTAAGACAGAACTTGCCTATTTTACTTTTTTATAATGGTTTTCTTAAATTGGTTTAAGATTTTACACTAGAAATTCTTATACGAATCAATCTGAACCTATAATGCTGAACCATAAAAATAAAGGAGATGTGGTTTTAGCGTAATTTAGTACCTGCTACTTCTGAATTTTGTATATCACATTATCATATTAAGTCTAGGGAATCTCCAGGAATTTATTTTAGGGCAATATTATGATTTTACTCATTTGGCCATAAAGTTATGGTGTAACGGCACCTTAAATACGGGGATCAACCGAGAAATCTACCCACCGTTGAGAACGCAGGCCGTAATTCGTTCGGAAGGGATGGAAGTGTTTATACTGATCTATTCCTGTTTTTTATGACATTTACCAGTAAAAAATAGATTGACTTGTTGCTTTTTTTTTATTATTTGACAGTTTATATATTTTTCATTTCACTAAAGTTTAGATCACTACATTAATTTTTAATTTTGTATTTCTATCTTTTAATTAATAAAATTTAGAAAAATCAAAAGATAACTTAAAGAAAGTGTAACATGTACGACGAAGGTGAAATCAAACTTCTAAACAAAAATGTATAACTTTTTACAGAGATAGAGGAGACAGATACCCCCCTTTTAAAGGTTTTAGTTTTTATTTTTTTTTTGTGATATAGCTTCACGTTACGACGGCTGGTCACTTAGCACTGGGACACATTCTATAAGGGGTATAGATTGCGTGATCAACATTGAGATATTATTATGCTTATTTTATCGTAGATTTAGTGGCATAAATGAAAGCACTCATTTGTTCAAAAAAGGTTTCGCTATAATAATTAAGATTGTGGAAAAAACGAAAAAAACGTTTGTGGTGAGGAATCTAACTACTAAGCCATAGTTTTATTTTAGTCTACTTTTGAATGTGATGACAGGCATTCAAGAAGGCATTCAGGGTGACTGTATTGAAATAAGAAATGTCTGCCATGGTATTTTACTTCCATCATTTTTAACAGATCTAGCAATGCTAGCTAGTCAAGTGTCAAAACTAATATGTCGAATATTATTGTTGCGTATCACCTCGTCTCCCGGAGCCTGGGGTCCTTCTTCGCATATTTCGAGCATGTGCTTGATCTCTTGGATCATGAGCATGGACTCCAAATTGGGACTTTTCCGTCCCGCAGAGAGAACCTCTTCTGAACCGGCCATTCGGGACCACCATTAAAGAAAATGCCTATATACACTAAATATACTATACTATTTTAATAATACTATAGGTGAGTTTTTCTTCGACGAGTTTTCATATAGCTAACAAAAAAATCTATATAAAAATATAAATGAAGGTTTGGTGCGCGTATTGTTGTGTTCGAGACCTATCCAATTGACCTGCATTACAAAATTTGCGCGCGGGAAACTACCCGTCGTCAATAAGTTTGTAGGTACTAGATTTTGTTAGGTGGCCATACTTTAAAGTTTAAAAAAAAGACCAGTTTTTTTTTACCCCATAAAAGAAGATTAAGTTCACCGCATAAATATTTTCACTTTATTATATGGTACCTCCTAGTTTTACTGGGAGTACTAAGAAGGTATATCTATATATCTATAATCCTATCGAAATAAATAAACTTACTATATTCAAATAAAGATTTTGTGTCGAATTAGTAGATTTGCATTGTATTTTTATTTGCGTTTTTTTCTATCAACCTCCTCACATATCTAAAGATGACAGTGGGCCATTTTGATACAACTATTCGTATATCATAATTATGCTTTTGCATAATCTAATTATGCGTCTATGCATATATTATCTATGCATTATGGTCGTTTGTGGATAGATACGTGAATGAAAAATTGGCGTTTGTTGGCAAAAAAAAAATAGCTGGTAAAATAGTTTGAGGGGGGCTAACTTCACGTTTGAAAATCAATTAAAAATATATTTATAAGGGGAAAATGAAAACTAGATATTGTCTATATTATGATTAAAATCGCAGGGTCATTTTAATTAACGCAAAGTATACTATTCTTTTACAGTGCGGCCTAAAATATTGTGTAGGTATTTGAATATGCAAATGAGTTTCCTAATTCTTTTTGTCAACTCCAAATGCCGTCAAAGCCGTGATATTACTGGTGAAATTATAATTACACGGTTTATTGTCAATCGGCTTAATTTCTCACAATTTATTGCCTTAATTTCACAGGGTCACATTAGTGCCTAACTGCCAACCCGGGGCGAAGTCCGTGGTTGGTGCCAGTTATAAATAAAATTAAAATGTGAATATAGGTTATAAAAATTACAGCTTTTAGGTGGGGAATTTGCTTTGTTAGAGTTTATTATACTATTAAAAAATAGGAATATTTTTGCTATTCGGATATTCACGATTAAAATTTACAATTATTTTTAATATTTAAAAATATATTAATCTGTCATGTCAACTATTTTTCTTTCCTATTTCTATATTTTGTAAAAAGAATAATCAGGTCGAAATGTCAAAATGGACTGAACTTTCTGAACTAGGTTAAGTGAAGTTCAATCTGCATTAATAATAATTATGGAAGGAAACGAAAATAAATCCGCTCTCAAATTAGAACAAAACGATGACAATGTTACCATAAAATATGAGCAATCAGTTGATTGCAATCCATCCAGCAGCCATTTTGACGGGACGCAAGAAGCATCGTGCAAAAATAGTCTTGATCCAAATCGTTTTAGTGAATCACACATTGAATACAAAAGATTCTATGGTTTCCAGAAAGAAACGATAATTAATCAACACTGTGATTATTTTGAAGAGGAAAATACTAAATTTATCAAATTGGAAGCTAATATTTCGAGAGATAATAATTGTGTTAACGCTGATCAAAAATACAAATCTAAAACAACGCAAAATGTAGAAACAGCCATTTTAACAACAAATGAAATCGGCTTTGCTTGTCTCAGTTGCAAGTGTGCCCTTGATAATTGCGGTTTGATAAATAGCGTACCTAATAAACACGCGTCAAATTTATTATGCTTGGATTGCAAAGAAAAGGAAAAACTTTGTTTAACATTGACTGCTCCTCGGAACAAAAAGCGCTCTAAATTATTCAAAATAAAAAAAAGAAAATATAAATGTAACGAGTGTAATAGGACATTTAAGCAAAACTCTATTTTATTAGGTCACATTGATTCTGTACACAAAAGAATACGATTCAAGTGTAATGAATGTAACAAGGATTTTATAACAAAATATTATTTGGTGGATCATATTAATGCAGTTCATCGGAAAATAAGAAAATTTAAATGCAGCGATTGCGAATATACCAGTGCATATAAAACATGTTTACAAAACCATATCGAAGTAATTCATCAGAAAATAAGAAAATTTAAATGCAGCGAATGCAATTACACATCTACAAACAAAACAAATTTGAAGATTCATGTCGATGCAATTCACCGGAAAATAAGAAATTTTAAATGCAGCGATTGCGAATATACCAGTGCATATAAAACATGTTTACAAAACCATATCGAAGTAATTCATCAGAAAATAAGAAAATTTAAATGCAGCGAATGCAATTACACATCTACAATCAAAACAAATTTGAAGATTCATGTCGATGCAATTCACCGGAAAATAAGAAATTTTAAATGCAGCGATTGCGAATATACCAGTGCATATAACACATGTTTACAAAACCATATCGAAGTAATTCATCAGAATAATGGAAAATTTAAATGCAGCGAATGCAATTACACATTTACCTTCAAAACAAATTTGAAGAGACATGTCGATGCAATTCACAGGAAAATAAGAAAATTTAAATGCAGCGATTGCGAATATATCAGTGCATATAAAACAGATTTAAAACACCATATCGAAGTAATTCATTTAAAAATAAGAAATTTTAAATGCAGCGATTGCGAATATACCAGTGCATATAACACATGTTTACAAAACCATATCGAAGTAATTCATCAGAATAATGGAAAATTTAAATGCAGCGAATGCAATTACACATTTACATACAAAACAAATTTGAAGAGACATGTCGATGCAATTCACAGGAAAATAAGAAAATTTAAATGCAGCGAATGCGAATATATCAGTGCATATAAAACAGATTTAAAACACCATATCGAAGGAATTCATTTAAAAACAAGAAAATTTAAATGCAGCGAATGCAATTACATATCTACAAACAAAACAAATTTGAAGAATCATGTCGATGCAATTCACCGGAAAATAAGAAAATTTAAATGCAAAGAGTGCGATTACACGAGTTCATATAAAATACAGTTACAGAAACATATCGATGCAGTTCATCGAGAAATTATTGATTTTAAATGCAGTTAGTGTGAGTACACGAGTAGACGTGAAGGACAGTTACAGAAGCATTTACAGGTGTAAGCTGATGTCCTTTTAAGTGGTTGATATAGATCACTAATCAATCATTAATGAGCAAAAAATATTGTAAAAATGTTTCCTTATTACGAAAAGAACGAATTCAAAATTTTAACGAAATAATTTGAATGTTTGAGAAGGCGATTGAACGCATGGCGCGGTTCGCGAAGCAAGCCCTTCGAAGGAAAAACAAAGTTTTTTTAATTATGTAATTATTTTAGTATGATGGTTTTTTTTTTAGGGTACCGGTTTAGCTGTCGATATAGATTAACTCCCCAAAAAGACATCAGTGAATATAAATACATCCTGTAGATGCAATTTACCGTGAAATAATTAAATTCAAATGCAACGAACGGCTACAGGTAAAAAATATTTACAGTTTAGACTTAGTTTATCAAAAAAATGGTAAATTTATATGCAGCAATTACAGTTAAGTTCAACTCAATGTAATTTAAATCATAATGTAATTCATAAAACATACAAAATTACAATTACATGTAAAATAATAGTTTAAACACACCCGGCCCGGCACTGCGCCGGCCCTGGCCTGCCCTAGATCAGGTTAGAGCGAGATTGTCATTCGCGCCTTTTGGTCGACGCGTTCGCAGAAGTCAACTTTTATTGCTAAAAACATCTTTTATTGAATTGAATTTAAATTAAGTATATCCTGGTAATTTAATTTCCATCCAGATAATCAAATTAATTAGTATTTGGTGTTAATTTCAGTCAGTCACTACATAATAAAGTAGGTATTGTAATGTAACAACACAATTGAAATAAAACGTGATAATAATATCACGTCGTTATATTATTTCGCTCTTGCTTTGAAATAAAACCACTTTCGTTATAAAATAATTTATTAAATTTTATGTCCGCGCCCGTAATATTAGCACGATTAAACGCGCTTTGCCTTAATTAAAATTAATCATTTATTTATACACTTTTATTATCTTTCCGTCCCTGTGCCATTTTAGCTTACCATTTTAAATAACATATCTACTCATTACATCAGAAAATAAAATGAAATTGAAAGCAGGCAGTGCGATTACACAAATTCAATAAATACGAATTTAAAAAAAAACGTATCGATTTGCAATTACAAGCGTGCAAACTAAACTCTATATAGAACCGATTAGGTAACATTTACTAGACAATTCCTAGCTTATTTTTAATTAACTTTGGGTACGTACCTACTTAAATAGTACCTAAAAGAAGATCTTTTGTACAAAAAATAAATTATATGATTAGCATAATCAGTTATTTTTAACATTTAAAGACACCTCAAAAAGCAATTTAAATAGGTAGCGTGCTAGTTAAACAACATTTTAATATGCAGATGTGATGCTCACCATTAGCTATATTTATATTTGGTTGAATTGAAATTGAGTGTTCGTATATTTGAAATAATTGTGTTTTAATGTTATTATAATGTGCTGTTCAAAAACTATTTAAGTGAGGATTTAATAAAATTAATACAAATTCTAAAATTCTGGATTATTAATGTATTATAATAAAAAATATATAATATTTGTGCACTTCTCTTGCATTTACTTTGAAATATATTCATTTAAATATTAGGCAACTGCATTTTTTTTAAGTAGATAGTTTTTTTTAAGCGAACTCCAATTGTACGAACTTGTATCAAACTGCGCGAGCTGCCGCGCGGCTCAACCCGCCGTACCCAAAGCGAGAGTGCGTCTATTGAATCCCTCTTATTACTGTGGCGTGAGGGTTGCTCATATCAAAAATTGTTTCAAACAAAAGAGTAAACAACCTAAAATTTATTGGGATAACATAATAATCATTGCTATAGTTTGTTTCCGAACTAGAAGCAGTCGCGAGGAAATAATGTTTTGTGTAAAAACTAAGAATTCAATTTAATTAGTAAATGTTTAATTTTACTATAGTGATCGCGATAAATCTTGTCTGTAACTATTTTATGTTGATCGAGTTGTTATAGAGAGTTTTTAGTCGATCGTAGGCTGAATTCTTGAAAGAGTTGTATCGATGGATAGCGGAAAGGTTTTATATGCAGATAATTCAGAAGAACCGAATGATCTGATTTATTAGTAAGAATCTTATAACTAAATTTAGGCGCCATATTTCTTAGGCCTTGTGCTTGATATAGTTATGTTTAATATTTTAAGACCTAGGAGTCAATTTAATCCAGCAGTCTGCATGGCACACCAATAGACCTGGAATGCCCTCTTTTTCGATATCTGGTTTACTTCCATCCGGCATTGAGATGTGATAGTTCTGCATAAGAGCCGTGAATATAAGGAATATAGTATTCCTGGCATAAGTTTCTCCAGCACATAATCGACGCCCTAGTATATTCAAATATAATTTTATTTATAATTCTGGCATAAAGAATGGTGATATCGGGCTAGCTTGGATGTTTTGCACTTGGTCTATTTCAAAACTAATAAAATCTTAAGAAAAAACTAGATATCCAAAAATTATTAATCTAAGGACTCATTCTCGTTAAAATTTTAAGCAATAACAAGTCCAGGCATTGAGGCTATGCTATTAAACATTGAACCGTATTATATAACCAACCTATCAACCCAAAAATATTTCAAGACCTAGTTCCTAAATAAATAATTGCATACTTTAAAATAATTTCATAATTTCCAGAACATTTTTTTCTTACACATATTCAGTTTAAAACATTTTACATAAATTTTATTTACAATAAGTTAAAACAATTAATTAAGCAGTACTCTCACTAACCAGCTCCAAATGGTAAGAAGTCCTTCTTTACCGACAGCTTCCCGTCACTATCCAGGAACCTTTCTGGTCTGTAATTTTCGGGATCCCCCAAACCTTTTTATCCACGTTCATGTGTAGTAAATTGGGCACAATGGCTGTATTCTAAAAAGTGATTATTAGCTTATAAAATATAATATTATTACTATAATAGAAACCGTTGGAAAAGCGATTTGTAGATTTCATTGGAAAATATATCCCCCTCCCTTCGCATAAAGGCCCCAAACCTTACACGCAGTTAAACGCCAACCCAACCCAAAGGGATAGAATAAATGAAGGTATTAATGCATCGTCCTCATTAGCCGCCTACGTTAAGACTAGTATGGGTTGCATCAATCCAATATCGATGCCTCAATCAACATACTTGCATCAGTTTGCTGTTACAGTGACGAAAGATGCATTTTGCACAAGAGATTCTTAATCTGATAATTCACTCCGTGACGATTGCGGCTTTATTTTGCGTGCGAAAGGAAATTTCCCAGGGATTAGGTATCACATAAAAAACTTCATATGATAGTATGATTTCTATCGATGATAGTATGATTAATTGTATATCATAATATGTTAGCTGTACAACCCCGAAATCAGAATTTAAATTCTTATAGGTAAATATATTATTTTTAAAAACTAACTTACAGTAACTTAGTTTTATATTTTAGTTATAGTTTATTTTTAAGATTAGCTGTGTTATAATGCATAGAACAGTAAATATCATTTTACGACATAATACCATATCTTTTATTTATTAGGCTATATTTTAACGTTCAAATCCCCCATCCCGTTATTTCCCCACATTTCAGTTCTTTGTATTATCATTATGGTATCATACAATATTTTTTTTTTCTTTTCAATAATAAGGATAGTTTCAAATTATTCAAACCTTCGGAATATCATATCCCATGAACTTGTTATCTTGGACGGACAGATGAGGTTAGGCAAAGTGCACTGGGGTCCATCTGCGCATGTATTCTCTGAAGCAAGCCTCGTTGGAACCCTGGCTAAAATGAAATAAGTACATAAATGCTGCATATATTTTATCAAAGAATGATATTTATATTTATAGACATTTTTATGGGAGTCCTGTTGCCCAGCAATGGGCCGATACAGCCTGAACACAAAAAGGTTTGTAATATCCGTTCTTTATTAGACTAGTTCCTACAATGTTCACGGAACCCTCTATCAGTAAAATCTTTTAGTGATATAAGTAAGTAGTCCTATTTTTTGTTAAGGAAAAAAAAAACGATTGTGTAATTACTTGATGCGATCGATAATCTTCCTCGTCCAACTACGCGGTCAATTTCCACCTGGGCTGTCGCCTGTATTTCTGGCTCTGCGATCTTACTTGGTTTGATTAAACCAAGTAATACCATACCAAGTAATACCATACCAAGTAATACCAAGTCCACCAAAATAAGACTTAGCTGTCTTTTTGTAAAAAAAAAACTATTTGATGAAGCTATTTTTGTTCTAGTCTTTACATTTCAAGTTAAATTAAATTGTTTCCTGTATTAGATCTTGAACATGTTCTTATAATGTTATTACAGTTCCGCCTACTGTAATTGTACCTATTGAAAATGTGATATTACATTATCTGAATGGTTTATTGACGTGTAAACATTTATACTCTGGCCCTCAGGGTGGGTTAGGTTAGGTACTTCTGTTTTCTATTAACTGACGCTGTCTGTAAGTGACGCTCTGATGTCAGAGTAAGTAAATATCGTACAAAATGCGTCAAATCGATTTAGCCCGACACATCAGAAGATGGCATTAGCATTGTCGGATTAGCAGATGACATTTTGTATTTAAAATCGAGTTTTTTTATATATGAACGGAATACGCGACTAACCAGCCACTGTGTATTATTGTGTATCCCAATATGTGTAAATTGGGATTTCTCACTACTCTGGCATAAGCGTAAAATCGAAACGAACTTACCTCAATAGGTACCATTCTATTCAAAACCTTACTCTTTCCTATACCTTTTTGTATAGAAACTATAAATATTTACAAAATATTGTTTGTGACCGTCGATAATTTTACCCTATTAGTTAGGGTGCGGTGCGACACATCTTAAGTGCTGCAGGCTCGAGTAATCTTTGTTAATAATATCATAGGTGTTAATATTAATATATTTATAATTTTCGAATAACTGTATCAAATATATAAACATTACTGTAAGTATTTTAAAATCGTAAAAAAGTAGGTTCAATATAAAAAGAAGAGTAGGTTTTGAGTCCCTGAGAAGGGACTTTCTCCATTCTTTTCTAGCTCTTTACTAGCTAGCATCCTCTTTACATAGGTATAAGTCAAGAAAGTTGAGTTCATGATCATCTTCGGTAATTTCAAACTCTAAAATTTGAAATGGACTGACTGTGTATGAAATGTTTTTTTTTTAAATCACTGAATGCTGTGTACGGATTTTACGCTTACATTTAAAAACATTAATTTGGTGTTCAGAAATTCAGCATCAGCCTGAAGTGCAAGTCAGTAGGTAATGTTCAAGATCCCTAAAGGACCAGTGCGGATGTGACACTTGACAGCAAGATCATATGGAACTCACACATATGTAAGATCACAACAAAAGGCAACCAAAGCAATCTGGTCATATTGCCGCTTTGCAGGAATACAACCCAAAATGACACGGTTGTAAATACACGGTTGTAATAAGACTATCACATTTGCAGATGCTGTCTGGTGGTCTAAAACCTTAGAACATACTTGCAGAAAAAAACTTGAGAGTCTTTAAAGATTGGCCTGCAGAATAGTAGCCGGAGCCATGTGGTCAACCCTGATATACTAAACCATACTGATATACTAAACCATAACGCCCCTCCACATTAAAGTGGAAAAAGAGGCGATGGCGGGCATGATGCGAGCAAGTACGTTGAATGGTTTAAAGAATTGGCTCTCGAATACAACTGGAAGACATAAAGACCAAACTATGCTTAACTCACTAGGTAAAGGTGATGATAACAGATAACCTATGACAATACAACCTGACAATGACAATAACCTAATACAACTCCATCAGAACTACACAACGTAATACCTGTTAGAGCCAAGTGGGACAATGAAGGATCTAACTACGACGAACCAATTAAGGATTACAACCAGAACCTTAACAGGCCACTGCAAGCTAATCAAACACCTGCACTTAATTAGTGACAAGTGCAGGTTCTGCCTGGAGAGCCTAGAAACCCTTTCCCGGTGAATGTGGACCTCTAATTCACAAAACATACCAGCTTCTAGGCAACCTTTCTAACCCATCCTTCCCATCCACCCATCCTTTCTAACCTTTCAAACCATCTGTCTGTACTGTCTGGGAAGGAAATAAGTCTATTTATAAAAAAACAATTTTTATTAACATATTGTTATAAGTGCAAGGTATTCGAAGCCGCTGAGATAGGGCGAGATATGTCGCACCCAAGGCATAAATGCCAAGAATCCGCCCAAATCATCAAAGGATTTCTGGAGGTATATTCCCTCCTTGGATGACTTGCGAATGAAGTCGTCGCTCTCGCGCGTGAAGGTCTTGTTCGTGATGACGTTGAGCAGCGGATAAACCATAGGGATGATATGCACGTCAGCGAGCTTCACCAATCCACCTTTCTTCACAAACTCCTGTTTGACAACAATCTTCAATGAAATAATTACCAGTAAGATTTGGTAGTCTGAGTTTTTCCGGTCGTAAATATTTCCTGGGAACTGAGACAGAACTTGCCTATTTTACTTTTTTATAATGGTTTTCTTAAATTGGTTTAAGATTTTACACTAGAAATTCTTATACGAATCAATCTGAACCTATAATGCTGAACCATAAAAATAAAGGAGATGTGGTTTTAGCGTAATTTAGTACCTGCTACTTCTGAATTTTGTATATCACATTATCATATTAAGTCTAGGGAATCTCCAGGAATTTATTTTAGGGCAATATTATGATTTTACTCATTTGGCCATAAAGTTATGGTGTAACGGCACCTTAAATACGGGGATCAACCGAGAAATCTACCCACCGTTGAGAACGCAGGCCGTAATTCGTTCGGAAGGGGTGGAAGTGTTTATACTGATCTATTCCTGTTTTTTATGACATTTACCAGTAAAAAATAGATTGACTTGTTGCTTTTTTTTATTATTTGACAGTTTATATATTTTTCATTTCACTAAAGTTTAGATCACTACATTAATTTTTAATTTTGTATTTCTATCTTTTAATTAATAAAATTTAGAAAAATCAAAAGATAACTTAAAGAAAGTGTAACATGTACGACGAAGGTGAAATCAAACTTCTAAACAAAAATGTATAACTTTTTACAGAGATAGAGGAGACAGATACCCCCCTTTTAAAGGTTTTAGTTTTTATTTTTTTTGTGATATAGCTTCACGTTACGACGGCTGGTCACTTAGCACTGGGACACATTCTATAAGGGGTATAGATTGCGTGATCAACATTGAGATATTATTATGCTTATTTTATCGTAGATTTAGTGGCATAAATGAAAGCACTCATTTGTTCAAAAAAGGTTTCGCTATAATAATTAAGATTGTGGAAAAAACGAAAAAAACGTTTGTGGTGAGGAATCTAACTACTAAGCCATAGTTTTATTTTAGTCTACTTTTGAATGTGATGACAGGCATTCAAGAAGGCATTCAGGGTGACTGTATTGAAATAAGAAATGTCTGCCATGGTATTTTACTTCCATCATTTTTAACAGATCTAGCAATGCTAGCTAGTCAAGTGTCAAAACTAATATGTCGAATATTATTGTTGCGTATCACCTCGTCTCCCGGAGCCTGGGGTCCTTCTTCGCATATTTCGAGCATGTGCTTGATCTCTTGGATCATGAGCATGGACTCCAAATTGGGACTTTTCCGTCCCGCAGAGAGAACCTCTTCTGAACCGGCCATTCGGGACCACCATTAAAGAAAATGCCTATATACACTAAATATACTATACTATTTTAATAATACTATAGGTGAGTTTTTCTTCGACGAGTTTTCATATAGCTAACAAAAAAATCTATATAAAAATATAAATGAAGGTTTGGTGCGCGTATTGTTGTGTTCGAGACCTATCCAATTGAATATGCAAATGAGTTTCCTAATTCTTTTTGTCAACTCCAAATGCCGTCAAAGCCGTGATATTACTGGTGAAATTATAATTACACGGTTTATTGTCAATCGGCTTAATTTCTCACAATTTATTGCCTTAATTTCACAGGGTCACATTAGTGCCTAACTGCCAACCCGGGGCGAAGTCCGTGGTTGGTGCCAGTTATAAATAAAATTAAAATGTGAATATAGGTTATAAAAATTACAGCTTTTAGGTGGGGAATTTGCTTGGTTAGAGTTTATTATACTATTAAAAAATAGGAATATTTTTGCTATTCGGATATTCACGATTAAAATTTACAATTATTTTTAATATTTAAAAATATATTAATCTGTCATGTCAACTATTTTTCTTTCCTATTTCTATATTTTGTAAAAAGAATAATCAGGTCGAAATGTCAAAATGGACTGAACTTTCTGAACTAGGTTAAGTGAAGTTCAATCTGCATTAATAATAATTATGGAAGGAAACGAAAATAAATCCGCTCTCAAATTAGAACAAAACGATGACAATGTTACCATAAAATATGAGCAATCAGTTGATTGCAATCCATCCAGCAGCCATTTTGACGGGACGCAAGAAGCATCGTGCAAAAATAGTCTTGATCCAGATCGTTTTAGTGAATCACACATTGAATACAAAAGATTCTATGGTTCCCAGAAAGAAACGATAATTAATCACCACTGCGATTATTTTGAAGAGGAAAATACTAAATTTATCAAATCGGAAGATAATACTTCAAGTGTAGAAAATTGCGTTACCGCTGATCAAAAATACAAATCTAAAACAACGCAAAATGTAGAAACAGCCATTTTAACAACAAATGAAATCGGCTTTGCTTGTCTCAGTTGCAAGTGTGCCCTTGATAATTGCGGTTTGATAAATACCGTACCTAATAAACACGCGTCAAATTTATTATGCTTGGATTGCAAAGATAAGGAAAAACTTTGTTTAACATTGACTGCTCCTCGGAACAAAAAACGCTCTAAATTACATAAAATTAAAAAAAGAGAATATAAATGTAACGAGTGTAATAGGACATTTAAGCAAAACTCTATTTTATTAGGTCACATTGATTCTGTGCACAAAAAAATACGATTCAAGTGTAATGAATGTAACAAGGATTTTATAAATAAATATTATTTGGTGGATCATATTAATGCAGTTCACCGGCAAATAAGAAAATTTAAATGCAGCGATTGCAAATTTACCAGTGCATATAAAACACATTTAAAACAACATATCGAAGTAATTCATCAGAAAATAAGAAAATTTAAATGCAGCGACTGCAATTACACATGTGCAAACAAAACAAAATTGAAGATTCATGTCGATGTAATTCACCGGAAAATAAGAAAATTTAAATGCAGCGATTGCGAATATACCAGTGCATATAAAACAGATTTAAAACGCCATATCGAAGTAATCCATCAGAAAATAAGAAAATTTAAATGCAGCGACTGCAATTACACATGTGCAAACAAAACAAAATTGAAGATTCATGTCGATGTAATTCACCGAAAAATAAGAAAATTTAAATGCAGCGAATGCGAATATACCAGTGCATATAAAACAGATTTAAAACACCATATCGAAGTAATCCATCAGAAAATAAGAAAATTTAAATGCAGCGACTGCAATTACACATGTGCAAACAAAACAAATTTGAAGAGACATGTCGATGCAATTCACCGAAAAATAAGAAAATTTAAATGCAGCGACTGCGAATATACCAGTGCATATAAGACATGTTTACAAAACCATATCAAAGTAATTCATCGGAAAAAAAGAAATTTTAAATGCAGCGAATGTAATTACACATATGCAAAAAAATCAAATTTGAAGATTCATGTCGATGCAATTCACCGGAAAATAAAATTTAAATGCAGCGAATGCAATTACATATCTATAAACAAAACAGATTTGAAGAAACATGTCGATGCAATTCACCGGAAAATAAGAAAATTTAAATGCAAAGAGTGCGATTACACGTGTACATATAAAATACAGTTACAGAAACATATCGATGCAGTTCATCGAGAAATTATTTATTTTAAATGCAGTTACTGTGAGTACACGAGTAGAAGTCAAGGACAGTTACAGAAGCATTTACAGGTGTATGCTGATGTCCTTTTAAGTGGTTGATATAGATCACTAATCAAACATTAATGAGCAAAAAATATTGTAAAAATGTTTTCTAATTACGAAAAGAACGAATTCAAAATTTTAACGAAATAAATTGAATGTTTGAGAAGGCGATTGAACGCATGGCGCGATTCGCGAAGCAAGCCCTTCGAAGAAAAACAAAGTTTTTTTAATTATGTAATTATTATAGTATGATGGTTTTTTTTAACGGTACCGGTTTAGCTGTCGATATAGATTAACTCCCCAAAAAGACATCAGTGAATATAAATACATCCTGTAGATGCAATTTACCGTGAAATACTTAAATTCAAATGCAACGAACGGCTACAGGTAAAAAATATTTACAGTTCCTACGTAGTTTATCAAAAAAATGGAAAATTTCTATGCAGCAATTACAGATAAGTTCAACTCAATGTAATTTAAATCATAATGTAATTCATAAAACAAACAAAATTACAATTACATGTAAAATAATAGTTTAAACACAGCGCTGCGCCGGCCCTGGCCTGCCCTATATCAGGTCAGCGAGATTGTCATTCGCGCCTTTTGGTCGACGCGTTCACATAAGTCAACTTTTATTGCTAAAAACATCTTTTATTGAATTGAATTTAAATTAAGTATATCCTGGTAATTTAATTTCCATCCAGATAATCAAATTAATTAGTATTTGGTGTTAATTTCAGTCAGTCACTACATAATAAAGTAGGTATTGTAATGTAACAACACAATTGAAATAAAACGTGATAATAATATCACGTTCGTTATATTATTTCGCTCTTGCTTTCAAATAAAACCACTTTCGTTATAAAATGATTTATTAAATTTTATGTCCGCACCCGTAATATTAGCACGATTAAAAGCGCTTTGCCTTAATTAAAAATAAACATTAAATTATACGCATTACGGAAATGATACAATTAGACATCAATTTTATTAACTCTCAAAAGGCGCCATTGTTTTTCTCATTTGGTATTTAGGCGCCCCTTGCTACTTGGTGCCCCTTGCTACTTGGCGCCCCTTGCTACTTGGCGCCCCTTGCTACTTGGCGCCCCTTGCTACTTGGCGCCCTGCGCCATTTTAAATTACCATTTTATATAACATATCTACGCATTACATCAGAAAATGAAATGAAATTGAAAGCAGGCAGTGCGATTACACAAATTCAATAAATACGATTTAAAAAAAAAACGTATCGATTTACAATTACAAGCGTGCAAACAAAAATCTATTATAGAACCGATTAGGCATCATTTACTAGATACTTCCTAGCTTATTTTCAATTAACTTTAGGTACGTACCTACTTAAATAGTACCTAAAAGAAAATCTTTTGTACAAAAAATAAATTATATGATTAGCATAATCAGGTTTTTTTTAACATTTAAAGACACCTCAAAAAGCAATTTAAATAGGTAGCGTGCTAGTTAAACAACATTTTAATATGCAGATGTGATGCTCACCATTAGCTATATTTATATTTGGTTGAATTAAAATTGAGTGTTCGTATATTTGAAATAATTGTGTTTTAATGCTATTATAATGTGCTGTTCAAATACTATTTAAGCGAGGATTTAATAAAATTAATACAAATTCTAAAATTCTGGATTTTTAATGTATTATAATAAAAAATATATAATATTTGTGCACTTCTCTCGCATTTACTTTAAAATATATTCATTTAAATATTAGGCAACTGCATTTTTTTTAAGTAGATAGTGTTTTTTAAGCCAACTCCAATTGTACGAACTTGTATCAAACTCTGCGCGAGCTGCCGCGCGGCTCAACCCGCCGTACCCAAAGCGAGAGTGCGTCTATTGAATCCCTCTTATTACTGCGGCTTGAGGGTTGCTCATATCAAAAATTGATTTAAACAAAAGTTGTAGGGAAATTAGAGGTCTACAATTAACATTTTAAACGATATTGATCCTGTGATTATTGAGGGAGGTATGGTACGCGAGGAGTGTACTCGACGCAAAGTGGCGTACTTGGGCGTGGTGCGTTTTTCACCCTCAGTTCCCGTCTCTATGTTTTCTGGCAGCATAACTCCACATTGGGGAATTAGTAACCCATCTACTCGTCTCCCGGACTACCCTCACTATTCGACTATTCGTGTGTGATAGAGCCACGTGCAATTAGATTTACAAAATTTCGGCCCCAAAGTAAGATCATTGTCTATCTCTTGGACGTAATTGAAGAGACGAATATAAATAAATATATATATATATATATATATATATATATATATAGTATATATATATCACCAGAACGTTATTAAACGACGCCCTTTACGGTGAAAAAAATATTTTGCTTAAAATTCAGGTATCTATGGAGATAATACGCTCAAAAAAGTCGAGTGCAACTTTAAAAGAAAAAGGTCAGCGGGGAAAGAGGTTATTAACCATATACCTCATTTTGTATATCTGATTTATTTTTTGAAATAATTTATAAAGATTTTTTTAATTTTTCTTTATTTATAAAATAAACATACCGTTAAAAACTGTAACGTTAACGTTAAAAAAACAATTAGTGACAATAAAACCAGCTAATTCATAATGTTAAAGTTCGATAAAATTGATATGGGGAAAAAACTAACTCCATTGTTGGAGATAAAACGTCTGAAGCACTCCAACTCTAAAAATGAAGGTAGTTTAACCCCACTACTGTATTATTTGTTGTTTTGGACTTAAGAAACATGTATCAACAATATAAGATCAAGACAGAATTAATTGATATATTGGATATTACATATGAACCAATACCGTCAAAGCAAGGTAGTGCAGAGATAATTCCGCTAGCAGTGCACACGGATTAAATAAATTAGATTTGTTTAATAATAAATTAGTTGATTCAAACAATGCTACGCTGAAAAATAACGAAAATCACTGCGATCGTATTATTATAAAAGATGAGATTATTAGCCATATAAGTTTGGTCAAAACTGAAACGCAAAAATACAAGGACGCGAACAGACAGATGCGAAATTAAGTGATAACACTAAAGTAAAAATAATTTATCTCCCTTCTCACCACGGACGTAATAAAAATTTAATATCCTGCGAACGTTCCTCGTTAACTCAAAAAGGAAACTTCGAGACACACATTGATACAATTTAGAGAAATATTAAGAAGTTCACATGCATCGAGTGTAACAAATCATTTACTTTAAAAAGTGCCTTGAATACACACATTGATATCGCTCACAAAAACATCAAAAAGTTCATATGCAATGAGTGTCATAACAGGTACGCTCAAAGAAGTCACCTGAAGACTCATATTGACACTGTTCACAGAAGCATTAGAAGGTTTACATGCAACGAGTGTAGTAAATCGTTTACTCAAAGTGGTAACTTGAAAACACATGTTGATACTATCCACAGAATTATTAAAAAGTTCGCGGTCAGTTTAACAACTGTTATATTGAAAGGCGCAGATTAAATATACACATTGATACTATCCTCAGAAATATGAAAAAGTTCACGTGCAGCGAGTGTAACAAATCCTTTGTTAAAAGACGTGCGTTGAATACACACATTGATATCGCTCACAAAAACATCAAAAAGTTCATATGCAATGAGTGTCATAACAGGTACGCTCAAAGAAGTCACCTGAAGACTCATATTGACACTGTTCACAGAAGCATTAGAAGGTTTACATGCAACGAGTGTAGTAAATCGTTTACTCAAAGTGGTAACTTGAAAACACATGTTGATACTATCCACAGAATTATTAAAAAGTTCGCGGTCAGTTTAACAACTGTTATATTGAAAGGCGCAGATTAAATATACACATTGATACTATCCTCAGAAATATGAAAAAGTTCACGTGCAGCGAGTGTAACAAATCCTTTGTTAAAAGACGTGCGTTGAATACACACATTGATATCGCTCACAAAAACATCAAAAAGTTCATATGCAATGAGTGTCATAACAGGTACGCTCAAAGAAGTCACCTGAAGACTCATATTGACACTGTTCACAGAAGCATTAGAAGGTTTACATGCAACGAGTGTAGTAAATCGTTTACTCAAAGTGGTAACTTGAAAACACATGTTGATACTATCCACAGAATTATTAAAAAGTTCGCGGTCAGTTTAACAACTGTTATATTGAAAGGCGCAGATTAAATATACACATTGATAATATCCTCAGAAATATGAAAAAGTTCACGTGCAGCGAGTGTAACAAATCCTTTGTTAAAAGACGTGCGTTGAATACACACATTGATATCGCTCACAAAAACATCAAAAAGTTCATATGCAATGAGTGTCATAACAGGTACGCTCAAAGAAGTCACCTGAAGACTCATATTGACACTGTTCACAGAAGCATTAGAAGGTTTACATGCAACGAGTGTAGTAAATCGTTTACTCAAAGTGGTAACTTGAAAACACATGTTGATACTATCCACAGAATTATTAAAAAGTTCGTGGTCGGTTTAACAACTGTTATATTGAAAGGCGCAGATTAAATATACACATTGATACTATCCTCAGAAATATGAAAAAGTTCACGTGCAGCGAGTGTAACAAATCCTTTGTTAAAAGACGTGCGTTGAATACACACATTGATATCGCTCACAAAAACATCAAAAAGTTCATATGCAATGAGTATCATAACAGGTACGCTCAAAGAAGTCACCTGAAGACTCATATTGACACTGTTCACAGAAGCATTAGAAGGTTTACATGCAACGAGTGTAGTAAATCGTTTACTCAAAGTGGTAACTTGAAAACACATGTTGATACTATCCACAGAATTATTAAAAAGTTCGTGGTCAGTTTAACAACTGTTATATTGAAAGGCGCAGATTAAATATACACATTGATACTATCCTCAGAAATATGAAAAAGTTCACGTGCAGCGAGTGTAACAAATCCTTTGTTAAAAGACGTGCGTTGAATACACACATTGATATCGCTCACAAAAACATCAAAAAGTTCATATGCAATGAGTGTCATAACAGGTACGCTCAAAGAAGTCACCTGAAGACTCATATTGACACTGTTCACAGAAGCATTAGAAGGTTTACATGCAACGAGTGTAGTAAATCGTTTACTCAAAGTGGTAACTTGAAAACACATGTTGATAATGTTCACAGAATTATTAAAAAGTTCGCGGTCAGTTTAACAACTGTTATATTGAAAGGCGCAGATTGAATATACACATTGATACTATCCACAGAAATATTAAAAAGTTCACGTGCAGCGAGTGTAACAAATCGTTTATTTGAAAAAGTAACATAAAGACACATATTGTTACTCTACACAGCAATTCTCAAAAGTTCAGGTGTAAGGAGTGTAACCGTTCGTATGGGCATAGAAGTATAAATATGCTTAAATGAAGCTTAAATAAGCATATTAATAGTGTTCACAATGACCGCAGTCAACCACAAAATTGACTCAACCGAAATACAAAACTGATTGATTTCATTCTTTTTTTGTTTAATCAAATACTGCTATTATCACTTTTTTTTGTTGTACAAAGTGGGTGTATTTTAGTTGTACCCTCGTGATATAGTACCAAGTGTGATTGTTGCAAAAAAAGCACTTCATTTTCTTTTTAAAACGAACTACGCGGCTAGAATGCTGAAAGTCACTCGCGTTATCGACGAAAACCTTTTATTTGTCAATTACTTATTATTTATCACTTATTTTTTTTTAAATATTGTTGAATAATTATTAATATTATTTAATTAATCTACTGGCGTTCTGTATATTTTGTGTGGTAAGAGGAGCGTGTAATTATTGCATGCAATTATTTAAATATTGTTTAGTAATTCGTAATTTAATAATCATACCTTTAATTTGTAATATTAATCTAATATTAAAATTGTAACAATAAGTTACTCTACCTAGACAAAAGAAACGACCTTACATAATTTGTAATATAGGCACTATTGTAATCTCAGGGCATCTTAAACAATTACTGCAAACTCGATATTATATAGAAGAAAATATATTTGGTTTAAAGTAATTTAAAAACACGATATTACAACTTTTACATTATATAAATGAGTTAGGTGAAAAGTGAACATGAATTACGGGCTTTTCTGAGGCTAATGTTGCCCCTTGAGCATGAGAAATATCGCGACACATTCAAATATAGCCAAATAACCGTTCCCTCAACACGGCAAACTACTTTTTGCCTTGATTCCACATTATTTTCAGCATTTTTTATCATATAAATATTGCAAATAAAACAAAGTATCTATTTTTTATTATGTAGATTTTTTACATGACAAAAATCACAAACAACAATAAATACAAATTCTGTTTACTACCTTTGGCAGTTGCCAGTTACTGTTTCATGATCCAAATGTCATCATCAGAAGTCAAACATTGATAGGTATGTCACTTGAATGTAATTTAATTATTTTTGCACCGCCAGGGCAACGCATCCCATAGATTTGTAAACGCCATCTACCTCACAAAATGCCATTCTGTGTGGAAGTTATTCAACAACGAAGAATAGTCATTTTGAAAAGCAACATAAGATGCAGAGTCTACAAAACTCAATACGTCAACATTTGAGAATAATACACGCCATTAATTAGGATAGTTTTATTTATATCACATTTCATTGTAAATACAAATTTTATGTTATAGTAATAAAATTGTATGTATTTCCTGTAAAAAAATTGATTTGTAACAACAATTCTGACATTTTTTTTTAATAAAAAAGAAAAAACATTATTTGTAAATGTGAAAATGTGATTTGTGATCACGGCACATTTTTAGAAGAGAATCGCGTTCTTCCTTATTTAGGTGCGATGAACTTGTGTTCTCTGAGTTATCATTTGAGTTAATTAGATTTTTTTTATAGTCATCATTTTGAGTTAGGGGTTTTAATTCTATACGCATAGTTTTTACAGAAAGAGTTTTTTCAGTTGTATTTATAATAAATGTGTAAGCTGTGCCATATTGCTGAACATCTTTTGATACCATCATAAGCTATGGGTGAATCATCTTGTACCGCATGGAATACGTGTTCCCTATAACTAGATCTAGGTATAAGTAACATAGAGTTTCGACGGGATCCGGTAAATTATCGATTCCGCGAACTTTGATTTTTTTGTCTTCAAAAATTGGTGTTTCAGCCTTTAATTTTGAGATATTTATAAGTGAAATATCTGCTCCGGAAACTAATTCGACTTTAAATGTTGATCTGAAGTTTACTTACTATAATTATTATTATCATACTTTTTATAAACATTTCGTTGTGAATTTGTTCCATTTTGTGATGAGTTTGGCAAAGGAGTTTGGCATTCGAGTGATTGAGAATATTTTTGAGTGGATCTATTATTATTCTGAGGATAAAATGATCTGGTTTTATTATTCTTTTCGCGCGATCGGCATTCCTGCCAGATATGTCCCGCACGTTTGCAATAGTTACAATATTTTGTTTGTAAGTGTCTTACAGACGATAAATTTTGCTTACAATTAATCGCTACATGTCCTGATTTATTAAATGAATAGCTTTTTTTGTTTTGCAAATGATACTTTGATATTTCTTCCTCTTCGTCAATGCCTTCTAACGATTCAGTCTTTGTGACTTTACAAGTACATTTAACTCCTTGTTTAGTCCTGTTATAAAAACATTTAACCCTTGGTTTTTGAGTAATAAAATGCATGCCTTTCGCTAATTTGTAATCTAAACATTTTGTTAATTTTATGAAACAATTTTCTGTTTTATTCGCGTAACATTGTAATTTTGCTTACAACTGCCATTGTCCAACAGTTCTTTTTTCCGAATATGCTTCTATAAGGTAGTCTTTTAATTCAGACCAATTATTAAAATGTCTATTTAAAATGAGTGATCTCGCACTGCCCGATATTTTAGATAATATTATAGTTATAAATATATTTTTATCATTTCCACTTAAAAGTTTTTCAGCGTTATCACAATTATCATTGAAAATATAAAGATCTGCCTTTGATCCATTAAAATTAGATAAAAATTTTTCTCTTAATGTAAAATTTATATCACTGGAAGGTCTAGTAGTAGTTATAATACAAAAAATGTAAGTTAAAACAGATGAAAATGTCTATTAGTAGATCTGAAGATTGGCTTTCCCTCTGTTGTTTGTAGATGTGCTAAGGAAGGCTGAATTAGTGAAGGTTGTTGGTGCAATGTTCTTTTCCAAATTCGTTTGTCGTGGTGTTTGGATCCCCGTGGAGATACCAAGAAACTGTAAGTGGTTTTGAATTAGTTATAACCAATTTTTTTAGATCCGAACCGACAGCGCCACTGTAAAGTGGTGCATTCGACGAAAACACATTTTCTCAGCTTTTATTTATTATAATAATTTTGTAAGTACCTATAAACTTTAATCAATATTATAATAATATAGCTTCGAAACGAGTCTTGCCGAGAGAAGGATCCGACTTTTTATACAGGCGGCTGTTAAGATGTACTGAGTCTGAATGCTGCGATCATCGATCCAACGGTAGAAAGTCCTACTCTCGCTTGTTTATTTGACTTTCCATAGACAATGATAATATGCTACCGGTTGCTACATGATATGAAAGTATACAATTTTAATATGCTAATGTTTAAACGTTAACTTATATCTAATTAATTATATAATATTTCTTAAGTACATTACACTGCCAACCCGGGCGAAGTCTGTGATTGGCGCTAGTTATAAAAAAAAATAATATGTGAAAATAGGTCATAAAAATTACATTTCTACTAACATTTTTTTAGGTGGGAAATTTATTTTGTTAGAGATTATTATACTATTAAACTATAGTAATATTTTTGCTATTCGGATATTCACGATTAAAATTTACAATTATTTTTAATATTTAAAAATATATTAATCGGTCATGTCAACTATTTTTCTTTCCTATTTCTATATTTTGTAAAATGAATAATCAGGTCGAAATGTCAAAATGAACTGATCTTTCTGAACTAGGTTAAGTGAGGTTCAATCTGCATAAATAATAATTATGGAAGGAAACGAAAATAAATCCGCTCTCAAATTAGAACAAAACGATGACCACGTTACCATAAAATATGAGCAATCAGTTGATTGCAATCCATCCTGCAGCCATTTTGACGGGACGCAAGAACCATCGTGCGAAAATAGTCTTGATCCAGATCGTTTTAGTGAATCACACATTGAATACAAAAGATTCTATGGTTTCCAGAGAGAAACGATAATTAATCAACACTGTGATTATTTTGAAGAGGAAAATACTAAATTTATCAAATTGGAAGCTAATATTTCGAGAGATCATAATTGTGTTAACGCTGATCAAAAATACAAATCTAAAACAATGCAAAATGTAGAAACATCCATTTTAACAACAAATGAAATCGGCTTTGCTTGTCTCAGTTGCAAGTGTGCCCTTGATAATTGCGGTTTGATAAATAGCGTCCATAATAAACACGAGTCAAATTTATTATGCTTGGATTGCAAAGAAAAGAAAAAACATTGTTTAACATTGACTGCTCCTCTAAACAAAAAACGCTCTGAATTATTTAAAATAAAAAAAAGAAAATATAAATGTAACGAGTGTAATAGGACATTTAAGCAAAACTCTATTTTATTAAGTCACATTGATTCTGTACACAAAAGAATACGATTCAAGTGTATTGAATGTAACAAGGATTTTAAAAGCAAATATTATTTGGTGGATCATATCAACACGGTTCATCGGAAAATAAGAAAATTTAAATGCAGCGAATGCGAATATACCAGTGCATATAAAACATTTTTACAAAACCATATCGATGCAATTCACCGGAAAATAAGAAAATTTAAATGCAGCGATTGCGAATATACTAGTACATATAAAACACAATTAAAACACCATATCGAAGTAATTCATCAGAAAATAAGAAAATTTCATTGCAGCGAATGCGGTTATACCGGTGCATATAAAACAGATTTAAAACGCCATATCGAAGTAATTCATCAGAAAATAAGAAAATTTAAATGCAGCGACTGCAATTACACATGTGCAAACAAAACAACTTTGAAGAATCATGTCGATGTAATTCATCGGAAAATAAGAAAATTTAAATGCAGCGATTGCGAATATACCTATGCATATAAAACAAATTTAAAACGCCATATCGAAGTAATTCACCGGAAAATAAGAAAATTTAAATGCAGTGAATGTAATTACACATGTACAAACAAAACAAATTTGAAGAATCATGTCGATGCAATTCACAGAAAAATAAGGAAATTTAAATGCAGTGAATGCAATTACACATGTACAAACAAAACAAATTTGAAGAGACATGTCGATGCAATTCACCGAAAAATAAGAAAATTTAAATGCAATGAGTGCGATTACACGAGTACATATAAAATACAGTTACAGAAACATATCGATGCAGTTCATCGAGAAGTTATTGAATTTAAATGCAGTTAGTGTGAGTACACGAGTAGAAGTCAAGGACAGTTACAGAAGCATTTACAGGTGTATGCTGATGTCCTTTTAAGTGGTTGATTTAGATCTATAATCAAACATTAATGAGCAAAAAATATTGTAAAAATGTTTCCTAATTACGAAAAGAACGGATTCAAAATTTTAACGAAATAATTTGAATGTTTGAGAAGGCGATTGAACGCATGGCGCGGTTCGCGAAGCAAGCCCTTCGAAGAAAAACAAAGTTTTTTTAATTATGTAATTATTTTAGTATGATGGTTTTTTTTTTTAGGGTACCGGTTTAACTGTCGATATAGATTAACTCCCCAAAAAGACATCAGTAAATATAAATACATCCCGTAGATGCAATTTACCGTGAAATAATTAAATTCAAATGCAACGAACGGCTACAGGTAAAAAATATTTACAGTTCCTACGTAGTTTATCAAAAAAATGGAAAATTTCTATGCAGCAATTGCAGTTAAGTTCATCTCAATGTAATTTAAATCATAATGTAATTCATAAAACATACAAAATTACAATAACATGTAAAATAATAGTTTAAACACAGCGCTGCGCCGGCCCTGGCCTGCCCTAGATCAGGTTAGAGCGAGATTGTCATTCGCGCCTTTTGGTCGACGTGTTCACATAAGTCAACTTTTATTGCTAAAAACATCTTTTATTGAATAGAATTTTAATTAAGTAAATCCGGTTAGTTTAATTTCCATCCAGATAATTAAATTAATTAGTATTTGGTGTTAATTTCAGTCAGTCACTAAATAATAAAGTAGGTATTGTAATGTAACAACACAATTGAAATAAAACGTGATAATAATATCACGTCGTTATATTATTTCGCTCTTGCTTTGAAATAAAACCACTTTCGTTATAAAATAATTTATTAAATTTTATGTCCGCGCCCGTAATATTAGCACGATTAAAAGCGCGTTGCCTTAATTAAAATTAAACATTAAATTATAGGCATTACGGAAATGTTACTTTTAGACATTAATTTTATTGATTTTAATTAATATTAATTTTATTTAATTAATTTTTTTTTTTTTTTTTTGTTAAAGACGTCATTGTTTTTCGCATTTGGTATTTAGGCGCTTTTTGCTACATGGCGCCCCTTGCTATTTGGCGCCCTTAGCTACTTAGCGCCCTGCGCCATTTTAAGTTACCATTTTAAATAACATATCTACTCATTACATCAGAAAATGAAATGAAATTCAAAGCAGATAGTGCGATTACACAAATTTAATAAATACGAATTAAAAAAAAACGTATCGATTTGCAATTACAAGCGTGCAAACTAAACTCTATTATAGAACCGATTAGGTAACATTTACTAGATACTTCCTAGTTTAATTAACTTTAGGTACGTACCTACTTAAATAATACCTAAAACAAGATCTTTTGTACAAAAAAAAAATTATATGATTAGCATAATCAAGTTTTTTTTAAAGACACCTCAAAAAACAATTTTAATATTCAGATGTGATGCTCACCATTAGCTATATTTATATTTGGTTGAATTGAAATTGCAATTGAGTGTTCGTATATTTGAAATAATTGTGTTTTAATGCTCTTATAATGTGCTGTTCAAAAACTATTTAAGTGAGGATTTAATAAAATTAATACAAATTCTAAAATCCTGGATTATTAATGTATTATAATAAAAAATATATAATAAAATATTTTTGCACTTCTCTTGCAATTACTTTGAAATATATTATAATATTTAAATATTAGGCAACTGATTTTTTTTTAAGTAGATAGTGTTTTTTAAGCGAACCCCAATTGTACGAACTTGTATCAAACTCTGCGCGAGCTGCCGCGCGGCTCAACCCGCCTACCCAAAGCGAGAGTGCGTCTATTGAATCCCTCTTATTACTGCGGCTTGAGGGTTGCTCATATCAAAAATTGATTTAAACAAAAGTTGTAGGGAAATTAGAGGTCTACAATTAACATTTTAAACGATATTGATCCTGTGATTATTGAGGGAGGTATGGTACGCGAGGAGTGTACTCGACGCAAAGTGGCGTACTTGGGCGTGGTGCGTTTTTCACCCTCAGTTCCCGTCTCTATGTTTTCTGGCAGCATAACTCCACATTGGGGAATTAGTAACCCATCTACTCGTCTCCCGGACTACCCTCACTATTCGACTATTCGTGTGTGATAGAGCCACGTGCAATTAGATTTACAAAATTTCGGCCCCAAAGTAAGATCATTGTCTATCTCTTGGACGTAATTGAAGAGACGAATATAAATACAAAATATATATATTTATATATATATATATATATAGTATATATATATCACCAGAACGTTATTAAACGACGCCCTTTACGGTGAAAAAAATATTTTGCTTAAAATTCAGGTATCTATGGAGATAATACGCTCAAAAAAGTCGAGTGCAACTTTAAAAGAAAAAGGTCAGCGGGGAAAGAGGTTATTAACCATATACCTCATTTTGTATATCTGATTTATTTTTTGAAATAATTTATAAAGATTTTTTTTAATTTTTCTTTATTTATAAAATAAACATACCGTTAAAAACTGTAACGTTAACGTTAAAAAAACAATTAGTGACAATAAAATCGGCTAATTCATAATGTTAAAGTTCGATAAAATTGATATGGGGAAGCAACTATCTCAATTGTTGGGGATAAAACGTCTGAAGCGCGCCAACTCTAAAAATGAAGGTAGTTTAACCCCACTACTGTATTATTTGTTGTTTTGGACTTAAAGAAACATGTATCAATAATATAAGATTAAGGCAGAATTAATTGATATATTGGATATTACATATGAACCAATACCGTCAAAGCAAGGTAGTGCAGGAGATATTTCCGCTAGCAGTGCACACGGATTAAATAAATTAGATTTGTTTAATAATAAATTAGTTGATTCAAACAATGCTACGCTGAAAAATAACGAAAATCAATGCGATCGTATTATTATAAAAGATGAGATTATTAGCCATATAACTTTAGTCAAAACTGAAACGCAAAAATACAAGGACGCGAACAGACAGATGCGAAATTAAGTGATAAGACTAAAGTAAAAATAATTTATCTCCCTTCTCACCACGGACGTAATAAAAATTTAATATCCTGCGAACGTTCCTCGTTAACTCAAAAAGGAAACTTCGAGACACACATTGATACAATTCAGAGAAATATTAGGAAGTTCACTTGCATCGAGTGTAACAAATCATTTACTTTAAAAAGTGCCTTGAATACACACATTGATATCGCTCACAAAAACATCAAGAAGTTCATATGTAATGAGTGTCATAACAGGTACGCTCAAAGAAGTCACCTGAAGACACATATTGACACTGTTCACAGAAGAATTAGAAGGTTTACATGCAACGAGTGTAGTAAATCGTTTACTCAAAGTGGTAACTTGAAAACACATGTTGATAATGTTCACAGAATTATTAAAAAGTTCGCGGTCAGTTTAACAACTGTTATATTGAAAGGCGCAGATTGAATGTACACTTTGATACTATCCACAGAAATATTAAAAAGTTCACGTGCAGCGAGTGTAACAAATCCTTTGTTAAAAGACGTGCGTTGAATACACACATTGATACTTACTGTTCACAGAAATATTAAAAAATTCACGTGTAGCGAGTGTAATAACTCGTATCATGAAAGACGAAGCTTAAATATACATATTGATAATGTTCACAGAATAATTAATAAGTTCACGTGCATAGATTGTAAGAAATCGTTTACTCGAAAAAGTAACATAAAGACACATATTGTTACTGTACACGGCAATTTTAAAATCACGTGTAAGGAGTGTAACGGTTCGTATGGGCATAGAAGTAGTTAAATATGCATATTAATAGTGTTCACAATGACCGCAGTCAACCACAAAATTGACTCAACCGAAATACAAAACTGATTGATTTCATTCTTTTTTTGTTTCATCAAATACTGCTATTAACACTTTTTTTTTTGTTGTACAAAGTGGGTGTATTTTAGCTGTACCCTCGTGATATAGTACTGAAGTGTGATTGTTGCAAAAAAGCACCTCATTTTCTTTTTATATCGACTACACGGATAGAATGCTGAAAGTCACTCGCGTTATCGACGAAAACCTTTTATTTGACAATTACTTATTATTTATCACTTAGTTTTATTTTTTTTATATATATTGTTGAATAATTATTAATATTATTTAATTAATCGACTGGCGTTCTGTATATTTTGTGTGGTAAGAGGAGCGTGTAATTATTGCATGCAATTATTTAAATATTGTTTAGTAATTCGTAATTTAATAATCATACCTTTAATTTGAAATATTAATCTAATATTAAAATTGTAACAATAAGTTACTCTACCTAGACAAAAGAAACGACCTAACATAATTTATAATATAGGCACTTTTGTGATCTCGGGGCATCTTAAACAATTACTGCAAACTCGATATTATATAGGAGAAAATATATTTGGTTTACGGTAATTTAAAAACACGATATTACAACCTTTACATTATATAAATGAGTTAGGTGAAAAGTGAACATGAATTACGGGCTTTTCTGAGGCTAATGTTGCCCCTTGAGCATGAGAAATATCGCGACACATTCAAATATAGCCAAATAACCGTTCCCTCAACACGGCAAACTACTTTTTGCCTTGATTCCACATTATTTTCAGCATTTTTTATCATATAAATATTGCAAATAAAACAAAGAATCTATTTTTTATTACGTAGATTTATTTTACATGACAAAAATCACAAAGAACAATAAATACAAATTCTGTTTACTACCTTTGGCAGTTGCCAGTTACTGTTTCATGATCCAAATGTCATCATCAGAAGTCAAACATTGATAGGTATGTCACTTGAATGTAATTTAATTACTTTTGCACGGCCAGGGCAACGCATCCCATAGATTTGTAAACGCCATCTACCTCACAAAATGCCATTCTGTGTGGAAGTTATTCAACAACGAAGAATAGTCATTTTGAAAAGCAACATAAGATGCAGAGTCTACAAAACTCAATACGTCAACATTTGAGAATAATACACGCCATTAATTAGGATAGTTTTATTTATATCACATTTCATTGTAAATACAATTTTTATGTTATAGTAATAAAAATGTATGTATTTCCTATAACAAAATTGATTTGTAAGAACAATTCTGACATTTTTTTTTAATAAAAAAGAAAAAACTAAAACATTATATGGTTTTGGCTGCCAGAAACTCAACTTGATGGCAAGTCTTACAAACTATACGTACTAAATACGTTAGAATTGGTTTGTTTTTGTTCTAACGATTTTATAAAAAATCTATCGGAACCAATGTCCTAATTTTTATTAAATATATATTTAAAAATGATCTATTAACACGGAACTCGGTATTGGCTAACATTCGCGTTGGAAGGCTGCGAACATAAATCTGCGTCCGTATTCTCGTTTTTGGATGAATCTGTCAGACCTTCTTTTAACCTAACCCAATCTTCCAGAAAATTAAATCAATTTATTTTAGTATAATATCCATGTATAATAACTTCACATTTCAACCAGGTCAAATTGTCGCTTACGAAATCATAACTTGCTTCAGACATGGTGAAATTTAACGAAAAACGAAGTTTATTCAAAATATAATGAAAATAAAACAAATCTGAAAGCAAGTTTTAGAGGTAACGTGTCTTAGAAACTAAAGTTTTCTCAAAAATATAGACAAATCTTTAAGGGTTAAGACATATCTTTGCGATTAGTTGCGTAGATAGATTATGATGAAAATGATTTACGAAATGTTCATTTTAGCCTTAATTAGTCAAAACAAAAGCTCATTTGAACATACAACAGAAAAATAATAAAAAAAAAATGTTTTACACAAACTGCTGGTTGATTTTAACAAACGTCACTTTGACATTTACAGATGTTTGGCTAAAATGGCCGACTTCCATGGCTATTCGATTTAACAAAACGATTATTCATAGACGTCAATGGTTTTCTTTTTAATAAATACATAATATTATGATGCGTCATAATTCGTCCATTAACAAATAATATCTCTCATGCCAAAAACCAACTAATAAAAAAATCAATTTTAATGGATGTTTTATTGATTTTTATGATTAGGTATAATTATCAACTGACAGGAATAAAGCGCTAAATTCACTGTCAACTATTGCGTAAGTATCGTGTGACATAAGATAAATTGTTTCATATTTCTGTTAAAAAAAATATATTACGCTAGTGCGAATGTAAATTAATTTTAATCTTTTCATGCGTAAACCTGCACCTACCTCCTTTTTATGCACTTAGCGAAAACCTGTTACGAGTCAACTTTATACGCAATTCTATGTATCATTTCTTATATATTGTAGGTACTGTTGGTTTTCCAAATAAATACATTTATTGATAAAAAGGGGGTACATATTGCTTTGATATGTTTAAGTCAATATCGTCCAAATGTGGGTTAGGAGGTAATACGCGAACGAATTAGATTGTCTATGCCTCTCCTAATAATGTTAAGAAAGCAGTGATTTGTAGTGTTATGTGAACCATAATAAATATCGTAAGTCTCGATTAAGTCCTCTTCTCGATGAATACTTTGTATCCGTCAATGCAAACGACTGAAATGTCGCATTTAAGCCTCAGATCGGCGACCTTAAGGTTCGATTTCACGCTCAGGCGGTACTTCCAGAGGACGTTCGCGACGATGATCTTGATTGCCACCATCGCGAACAGTTTTCCTGTAACGCAAAAACGACACATTACCCCACAATTGCATTGCCAGGCCATCGCACCGGAAAACGTTCGGACTTTGGTTTTTATTACAAGCTTTTATTTAGTTTGTTTAAGTCAAATTATGCAAGCTGAATTAAACCACTTCATCTTATCCTACGGGGTTGAAATTTGACATGGTTTATGGTAAGCATGACCTGACTCCACACCCAGGATTGGCTGCAGACGAAAGAACTCCTCAGTGGTCAACAGCACAGACACGACATTTTGTTTACGCATTCAAGCACTTATATAAAAGCTTGATTTAGATTATTTAGAAGTACGCAATATTTAAAAACAACAAATAAGTCTACCTTGGAACAGGCAGTTCGCCTAGTTAAGCTAGACTACTTAAGGCGAAGCATATTTCCAGTCGATCTCAAAATTCGTTGCTTTATTTTTTTTTAATATGGCGTCAGGTTTTACTCTCTGCGCGGTCAGTAAGCAATTAATGGTTTTTATTTAATTACAGCTTCATAATATGGATATTAAAATAATTAACTTTTAGAGGATCAATTACTTTTTTCCCAAGGCTCTAATGACTTTTATAAGAGAGCAATTCAACTAGAAAAGAACTATTAGCAGTTTATCATTTATTAAATTTCTCAGAAATAGAATTGAATTTTAAAAATCTGCCTTCACTATGTTGAAGACCTAAAATTAAGGTATCTAAACATATTTGTTATGACCAAATATCCTGCGGTTACCGAATGCCAACCTCGGAAGAGTCGAAATGAATGAATGAATGAATGATTGAAGCACTGACCGACGCACGACCGCGCGCCGCCACTGAAGGGCACGAAGGCGTGCGCGTGGCGCCGCTGCGCCGCGGCGGGTAGGAAGTGGTCCGGGTGGAAGGCGTCGGGCCGCTGCCAGTGCCGCGGCGACCGGTGCAGCGAGTAGTAGTTCAGCAGGACCGTCGCGCCCTCGGGCAAACTGGTCTCGTCTGTCGGCAATGTTATCACTTATACACTACAGCTTCCAATAAGATAATTAAATATATTTAACAATTTATTTGACAATAATAATACAAAGACTTTGTAATTGTAAATGTATCCTGACAATAAAACAATACACTTAAAGGTTTTTACGCGTTTTATTAGGTGCGCGTAGGCAAGTAATGACGCTAAGAAAATTATAGCTGTGAGTAGTAATATTATTCAAATTAAAAATTATTTTATGTACATAATTACCCAATTTATCGCGCCACGAATTAAATATAAATAACACAAAATATATGATTTAGAAAATACAGAAATAACTAGATCGTGGTTCCTGAATATTTGCTTTTTTTGGTATGTCAGTTCGGTCATTAAGAACCTAACCTAAACGTAAGGGTTGCTATATCAAAACTTATTTCAACCAAAAGTTGTAGGAAAATTATGGGTCTACAATTAATATTTTAAACCGTTTTGATATTGTGCCTATAAAGAGAGGTATCATTTTTTGAATGTTGATAAACTATTTTTTCCCACCCTAGGACCAATGGCTGGTGCTATCAAAAAAGTTTCTTAAGACAAATTTTAGGCCCTTATCTAAGGAATAAAAAATAATTTAAATAAATTCGATATCTTATATACTAAGAAAGTTATAGCAAAATTTCACTTTTCCCTGGTCTGACTTTGTCACAATATGGAACCCTCAATAACATCGCACTTACCATCTATTCGAATGTCGGCCGTCGATTTTCGTATGCTGAACGGCCCCGTTTGAAACAAGCGAATAGTTTCCTTAATGCACGTGTCGATAAAGGCCAATTTCGAGCAGTCCCCGTAGCCGATCGGCCGTCTCTCTTCGCCCAGCACTGCGTGGATCTCCTCGACGGCTCTCTCCTGGAAAAAAGTTGTAAAGCCTATTCAAGGCTGCTTTACCTGCTTTACCGTTTAAACTTTATTTCGATCGATTCATCGATGATGGAAATTTTGGAAATGTCGCCCATCACTAAATAATACTTAAAATCTTCTTCGTATATTTTGGCAATTACGTTCGCATCCGTTTAAAATATAATCTTTCGGCAATTTCGGCCGACATAATTAAAATGTCTGGAGAAAAAATATATTTACGAAGTATTTTAAATCGGATTTGATTTCCAAAGGTGGCTATGGTGATTCTTTCAAAGGCTTACCTGCATATCCGGGTGCATTGCCAACATCAAGAGAATAAAGCACGAGGTGTTTGTCGTTGGATCGGAACTCTGAAAAAAAACCATGTTTTAGTTTAGCGCAAATTGTCACTTATTATTAGATAGCAATAGTTAGATTGCGCGCGACGCCATGCTGGATAGAGACTTATCGCGATGACACATGCGAGCAAGCGAGACGTCCGATACGCGAGGAGCGTACTCGACGCAAAGTGGCGTACTTGGCGTGGTGCGTTTTTCACCCTCAGCGTATCTATGGTTTAAAAGATGGCTGAAAAATTGTGGTGGTACGTCAGCTAATCGTGTTATTAATTAATTTAATTACCCTATTAATTCGTGTTTGCTTTGCTATTTGCCTTACTACATATCGTTTTTTTTTACAAATTAAATATGTCTTAATAAGTAAATAACTTGTTGATTTGTTTAGGTCAAACCTTGCGAGCTGAATTAGAACCACTTCGTCTTATCCTACGGAGTTGAAACTTAACGCGTGGGTTCAGTTCCGATGACAATGGATTTTTATGGTTAGTATGACTTGAATCTACGCCCAGGATTGGCCCAGACGAATCCACCCACATTCCAGTACAAACTCGGGGCCGTGTGAAATCGTCTAATAGACGATTCACACACTAAATTTCCTTAGAAATTTAAGCAACGACTGGACAAAGACCGCCAACTACTCACATTTCAGAAATCCATTGTATCGAGATCGCATAGTTGCAGTTCTCACAACGTTTGGCATCACGAGCGGCAAACAGTGAGACACTCGAGAAATTCCTTTCCCACGATAAGTTTTCCTGACCGAAGAGGTACCTACTGGCAACTACAGTCTATAGCGCTCTCAACACCAATCTTCCGTGTTACGCTATTATTATTATTAATTACCAATTTATACTACATAGTCGTGAAGTCTTGTAACAGTAACATTAAGTGAATATAAGAGGAACTTGTTACGCCGTTACACCCATTTAAACATTTATCTTAAAATGTTTTTTTTTTTTACTATTAATTTATTTTACAAATAATTTCATACCAGGAAAGGCATATATACTCACAGCCAAGAACAAAGTAAATATTTCGTCGACCAGTTCTTCTGTGCTCATGCCCGTGTCGTCGCCTTTGAGAATCTCAACCACCAGCGGGCTAAAGGTGCGCACATCCTTGCTCTCAACGTGGACGTTCTTAGTTCCGAGGTCGCTTTTTTCATTTCGCAGTTCGCTTTGCTTCGTTAAAATAATCTGAAAATAGGCAATTAATTCGAAAATAAAAATAACACGCGTATTAAACCTTGAACAATTTCATTAGTTTACCGTTAGTTTAAATTACTTATATAAAAGTATTGACATTTGGAAAATTCGTATGCTTTTTAATATTTTTTACAAATTGAAAATATTCAAACAAATTATATAGCCAGAATGTTCAAAGAAAAATTAGTATTGAACGCACAGATAGTTGCATCGCTTGAGATAATGCACGCTGGTTTAAATACAGGCCTGTATTTTATGAAAGCTTTTCACTCTCACCTATCCATCTGTGCGCTTATGAAATACGGTCAAACTTTCATTAAAGTAGTAAAAAAATGATTAAAAAAAGAAACAATAATTATGAAAAACAGTGAAAATGTAACGAATATGACGTGTAATGAATGAGAAGTGAATGGTTTAATGTCAATACTGTCAGACTTTTATAAAAGTAATGTAATCATCTAAATACGGTTTTTAAGCAATACATTATACAATTTTCTTACAATATTATTAATATTTTGAAGCTAGCTCCGGTGATATTCGCAGATGATTGTATGTTCGAAGACTTTAATGTGCCTTTAATCAAATTTCCAGTGGAAGTTGAGTAATGTGCCTTTAATCAAATTTCCAGTGAGTCTAGTCTGAAGTTGAGTAATGTGCCTTTAATCAAATTTCCAGTGAGTCTAGTCTGAAGTTGACTAATGTGCCTTTAATCAAATTTCCAGTGGAAGTTGAGTAATATGCCTTTAATCAAATTTCCAGTGAGTCTAGTCAGAAGTTGAGTAATGTGCCTTTAATCAAATTTCCAGTGAGTCTAGTCTGAAGTTGAGTAATGTGCCTTTAATCAAATTTCCAGTGAGTCTAGTCTGAAGTTGACTAATGTGCCTTTAATCAAATTTCCAGTGAGTCTAGTCTGAAGTTGAGTAATGTGCCTTTAATAAAATTTCCAGTGAGTCTAGTCTGAAGTTGAGTAATGTGCCTTTAATAAAATTTCCAGTGACTCTAGTCTGAAGTTGAGTGATGTGCCTTTAATCAAATTTGCAGTGAGTCTAGTCTGAAGTTGACTCGCCGATCGCTCGCTGTCAGTTTCCTCGCACGGATTCGAACCCGCGATCGCTGGGTCGGCTCCACCTCTAGACCACGGCGATCGTGTTGGTTTTCATTTAATTACAGCTTCATAGTATAGAAATAAACAAAACAAACTTTACTATGTTTAGACCCTTCATTTACCTTATCAATTACTATTTTTCCTAAGGCTCTAATATCCTTTATAAGAGAGCAATTCAACTAAAAAAGATTAGCTGTTTATCATTTATTAAATTTCTCAGAAGTGGGATTAAATTTTTAAAATCTGCCTTTACTGTGTTGAAGATATAAGATCGAGGTAGCTAAATATATTTTTTTTATGATTAAATATCCAATGGCTGCCAAATGCCAGCGATTGAAAAAACGGTCTAACTGAATTAATATTTTCTAGTTGGAAAAGGACAGAAACATACATCTCGAATGAAAGCCCTGAAATAGCTCGCCATCCTGTTCATTTTGGCGTCGAAGCCACTCGCAGCGGCCAGCAGCGGGACGCTCAGCCAGGGTCTCGTGATCTTCTCCATGATGCACTCGTAGCTCTCATTGAGCAGGTCCAAGAAGTCCTCCTTGGGGCACTCCGCGTTTCTGGCGGGCATCGTCGTACCCAAGACCGTTTCTGGAATATATATCACATCATAAGATGGCACTTGAAGATAGGAGGATATTTTGTATATTCAAGAGTTGATTCCCCTTTCTTGCCGAGTGAAATATCTTTTCGCGTACACCCTGTCCCTACCTTTATCATTTACCTACATCTAACTCAAGTTACACACAGAATGCCGTGCTTAATAGAATTCCAACTTATTAAGGCTGCTGTGATTTTGTTTAGAACTGTATACCACATTTTTACTGTACGATGTGCGCTTATCACTCATTCAACTGCCCACTTTCCTGGGGTCTCACTCATTTCATGATCCTTTAAATCGGTGATTCCTAAAGTGGTCTATATCGACCCCCAGAAGTCTATGACAACCTGCAAGGGGTCTACATCAGAGAAAAAAAAAATTGAGGGTTTATGAAATGAAAATGGGGGTCCACGATAGTGGATCTCAACATACACGGATAGTACCATTTACTTATATTATACTATTTACTTATATCTTATAATATAAAGACATATACATTATTTATAAAAGTACATATGAAGTAAAAACATAGTAAAATATTAAATGTATTGTTTAAATACCGTTAATTAGATGATTTCTATGTTAAAATAGGTAAACACCTTTAGTTTAACATATATAAAAGTTTGACAGTACTGACATTTGGAAAATACGAATGCTTTTTAATATTTTAAGGATTGAAATTTTTTGCAAATAAAATATATAGCCAGAATGTTCAAAGAAAAATTAATACCGAAAGCACAGATAGTTGCATCGCTTGAGGTAATGCACGCTGGTTTAAATACAGGCCTGTATTTTATGAAAGTCTTTCACTCTCACCTACCTATCTGTGCGATATGCAATACGGTCAAACTTTCATTAAAGTAGTGAATAAATGATTTAAAAATTAAACAATAATTATGAAAAAAAGTGTGAAAATGTAACGAATATGACGTATAATGAATGAGAAGTGAATGGTTTAATGGATATTTACAAGAATAACTTACGTTCAACGTAGTTTATCTGAAAATGAATCGTCATGGTTAAAAATAAAAAGAAAAGTGTAAAATATATGCACATTACGTGCAAATCGTTAAGATATAGTAAAATAGTAAAATGTATTGTTTAAATACCGTTAATTAGATGATTTCTATGTTAAAATAGGTAAACACCTTTAGTTTAACATATATAAAAGTTTGACAGTACTGACATTTGGAAAATACGAATGCTTTTTAATATTTTAAGGATTGAAATTTTTTGCAAATAAAATATATAGCCAGAATGTTCAAAGAAAAATTAATACCGAAAGCACAGATATTTGCATCGCTTGAGGTAATGTCAAACTGTCAAACTTTTATATATGTTAAACTAAAGGTGTTTACCTATTTTAACATAGAAATCATCTAATTAACGGTATTTAAACAATACATTTTACTATTTTACTATATCTTAACGATTTGCACGTAATGTGCATATATTTTACACTTTTCTTTTTATTTTTAACCATGACGATTCATTTTCAGATAAACTACGTTGAACGTAAGTTATTCTTGTAAATATCCATTAAACCATTCACTTCTCATTCATTATACGTCATATTCGTTACATTTTCACACTTTTTTTCATAATTATTGTTTAATTTTTAAATCATTTATTCACTACTTTAATGAAAGTTTGACCGTATTGCATATCGCACAGATAGGTAGGTGAGAGTGAAAGACTTTCATAAAATACAGGCCTGTATTTAAACCAGCGTGCATTACCTCAAGCGATGCAACTATCTGTGCTTTCGGTATTAATTTTTCTTTGAACATTCTGGCTATATATTTTATTTGCAAAAAATTTCAATCCTTAAAATATTAAAAAGCATTCGTATTTTCCAAATGTCAGTACTGTCAAACTTTTATATATGTTAAACTAAAGGTGTTTACCTATTTTAACATAGAAATCATCTAATTAACGGTATTTAAACAATACATTTTACTATTTTACTATATCTTAACGATTTGCACGTAATGTGCATATATTTTACACTTTTCTTTTTATTTTTAACCATGACGATTCATTTTCAGATAAACTACGTTGAACGTAAGTTATTCTTGTAAATATCCATTAAACCATTCACTTCTCATTCATTATACGTCATATTCGTTACATTTTCACACTTTTTTTCATAATTATTGTTTAATTTTTAAATCATTTATTCACTACTTTAATGAAAGTTTGACCGTATTGCATATCGCACAGATAGGTAGGTGAGAGTGAAAGACTTTCATAAAATACAGGCCTGTATTTAAACCAGCGTGCATTACCTCAAGCGATGCAACTATCTGTGCTTTCGGTATTAATTTTTCTTTGAACATTCTGGCTATATATTTTATTTGCAAAAAATTTCAATCCTTAAAATATTAAAAAGCATTCGTATTTTCCAAATGTCAGTACTGTCAAACTTTTATATATGTTAAACTAAAGGTGTTTACCTATTTTAACATAGAAATCATCTAATTAACGGTATTTAAACAATACATTTTACTATTTTACTATATCTTAACGATTTGCACGTAATGTGCATATATTTTACACTTTTCTTTTTATTTTTAACCATGACGATTCATTTTCAGATAAACTACGTTGAACGTAAGTTATTCTTGTAAATATCCATTAAACCATTCACTTCTCATTCATTATACGTCATATTCGTTACATTTTCACACTTTTTTTCATAATTATTGTTTAATTTTTAAATCATTTATTCACTACTTTAATGAAAGTTTGACCGTATTGCATATCGCACAGATAGGTAGGTGAGAGTGAAAGACTTTCATAAAATACAGGCCTGTATTTAAACCAGCGTGCATTACCTCAAGCGATGCAACTATCTGTGCTTTCGGTATTAATTTTTCTTTGAACATTCTGGCTATATATTTTATTTGCAAAAAATTTCAATCCTTAAAATATTAAAAAGCATTCGTATTTTCCAAATGTCAGTACTGTCAAACTTTTATATATGTTAAACTAAAGGTGTTTACCTATTTTAACATAGAAATCATCTAATTAACGGTATTTAAACAATACATTTTACTATTTTACTATATCTTAACGATTTGCACGTAATGTGCATATATTTTACACTTTTCTTTTTATTTTTAACCATGACGATTCATTTTCAGATAAACTACGTTGAACGTAAGTTATTCTTGTAAATATCCATTAAACCATTCACTTCTCATTCATTATACGTCATATTCGTTACATTTTCACACTTTTTTTCATAATTATTGTTTAATTTTTAAATCATTTATTCACTACTTTAATGAAAGTTTGACCGTATTGCATATCGCACAGATAGGTAGGTGAGAGTGAAAGACTTTCATAAAATACAGGCCTGTATTTAAACCAGCGTGCATTACCTCAAGCGATGCAACTATCTGTGCTTTCGGTATTAATTTTTCTTTGAACATTCTGGCTATATATTTTATTTGCAAAAAATTTCAATCCTTAAAATATTAAAAAGCATTCGTATTTTCCAAATGTCAGTACTGTCAAACTTTTATATATGTTAAACTAAAGGTGTTTACCTATTTTAACATAGAAATCATCTTATATATATATATATATATATATAAAAGTGTAGGATGTAGGCATTCGCTTTGTGGTCGCAATACATTTTGAACTTTTAAAAACCCGCATATAATGATATACCAGTATCATCTTGTTACAAGCATATGCGCAGCGAACTTGCACTGACTTGTTCAATTCGTCACTCTACACATACGAATGTGAGACAAATACGTTATACTACAGTTAGACATTTACAAAAATTCAATATCAGGTTAGTAAGCCTACCCAAAACCGAAAAACATGGCAACGACACAAAAAAGTTTGGGAACCTCCGCTTTAAATATAGGATGTTTTTTTAGAGGCGTGGTTTTCAATCTGGCACTACTTTTTTCGTAGTTGGTGTTTTTGACAGCTGTCACTTGATTTATGCTCAGTTTGGTTTGCCATTTCATAATGAATAGACTTACTCCTGAACAACGTGGCGTGGCCTCCAAGATCGTGCGATTTAACACCGCTGGACTATTTTTTGTGGGGTTATGTGAAGTCGCTTGTCTACGCAGATAAGCCGGACACGATTAACGCCTTGGAAGAGAATATTCGGCGCGTTATTGCTGACATACGGCCCAACTTGCTGCAAAAAGTGGTTGAAAATTGGGCCTCTTACCCGAAATCATTTTTAAAACATAATGGCAAACCTTTATCTTTATAATAAAACTAAATTCTTAGCCATAACATCAAATTATATGCGTTTTATCTCTTCTTGAAAACCACGCCTCTAAAATCATCACCCTATATACAACAATTCTGTTAATCATGGAATTATATTATATGTTACTTATAATATAACTGTAAACCTGTTTAATTTCGGCGTTTATAATTCTTTCAAAAATAAATAAATATGACAAATTCAATATTTTTATATTTTTCTCTTAGAAAAATGACTTCCTCTGTATAGACTTTCGTTTGGTCAGAAAATCAGGGAATAGTACAGTGAAAGCATATTCCGATCGCTAATTGCTTTCTGTGTTTTTATTTCATATATTTACATTTATTTCTATTAATTATTTATTTCTTTATTTCACATTATTGTGAAGAATATAAAGTATTTAACCTATTAGGTACAATTAATTGTTATGAAACGACTGATAAATCTGGGTAATCTTGGGCAAGTCACAAATTATTAGATAAGTCACAAAAAATATTTGTAGTAAATTGGTTTAATTTATTCAGTAAGATTCGGTTGTTTTTAAACTATGTATTTTACTTAAACCCCTTAAATTGTCCCATAGGTGAACCCCCCCCCTCCCTCTAGAATATGAGAGTAGGTAAATAGGATATTAGATGCCTATCAACTAATCGGAAGAGATCGTTCAATCTTTATGTATAAAATACTTAACTTTAGCTTAAATATGCGCAAGCAAATATATTGGAATGAGTATAAGGTGTGTGTTTAGGAAGATTTTTCTTAAACAAACGCTTTAAAATGTGACTCGATAATATGCTAAGAGCGATATATAGAATGTAAGGAGCGTAATTGCCGTAGTTGGCGTATTTATATTGTCTTTGGTATTGTGACCAAAGACAAATTTTACGTTTTAGCTTAGAAGCGAAATCAAAGAGCGCGTAAATAAACGAACGTTCAGGTCTAATTTAATTATAAGTAAAAATCGATGTGTACTAACGGCAAACGATGTCGACGACGCAGGGATGAAGGTAATCGTAGAGATCGACCTCCGCCATCTTGTCCGCCATCTTGGCCGCCATGTCGTCCGCCATCTTGTCGACCATCTTGGCCGTCTCGCGGCTGAAGACGGGCGCGAAGCTCTCCATGGCCGCCCGGCCGATGCAGGGGATCACGACTCGCCGATGCGCCCGCCATTTTGGACCTGGATTTATAACCTATAATAATTGTACACGTTTCCCAGCTAATACTGTATAATAGTATTAACATTTGGCATTATCGTGAACCTTATTTTATAATTTTAAGCTGAAAACAACGACAAGGGAACGGGTTTACCCAAAACACAATGTTTCTCAACATTTTATAAGAATATGAGGCATGATGAAATCAAATCGGTGTGCCGATAGGCTTTATCCAATTTGTTGGACACAATAAATCGTGGCCGTTGGGTATCGACAGGTGATGTCGCTTATCCTCACATCCTTTATGGTTAGCGGCGCCGTCTGCTATAAATATTATATGAAAATCATTAATCCTATGAATAAACTGTGAAAATAATTGATAAATTTCAAAAAGCATCTTGTAATTGTGTTTTTTTTTTCAACTGTTACTAACATTAAGTTTTATACTTCATAAGTATTGCAGGGAATTAAGGCAAACAACACACGCTAATGACGTATTTGTACACGCTCGCGGCTGACGTAATGCAACAAAATTTAAAAAATTCTCATTCTCTTTTACATTACTGACAAAAAAAACATTCACGGCTTACATTCTCTATACAGGATGTTTCAAGACCATTCCCGAAGAGTTAAGAGAGTTAAATTGTATAAAAAAATGCTAAAATAATTATTAAAGCGCTAGTGTAAAATCCCTTTTTGCTGACAATAGGTATTATATATTTATTAGTATGAGTGTATATATGTGTATTATTACTATATTATATTTTTATAATAAATAAATTATTATTAAAATTATGTATTAGTTATTAACGATACATTTATGTATTATTATTTATATACAGATGTCCCAAAGTCAATCCCAATAAAAAAAAATGAGCTAATAGGGCTTACGATTCCTAGTGTTATTTGTTAAGACACTATATTCCAAACTTCATATTACTTTCAAAGAAATACAACGTTAAATTTTCTATTATAAATCATGTAAAGCAGTTATTTTTCAATGGCGCCCTATTAGGGCGTTTCGAACTAAATGCTAAATGAGCTAAATGATTGCTGTCAGATGCCACTGATCGAACTAACTCGGTCTAAGAAGAAGGGGTAACTCCTTACCCCTTCTTTGGGGGTTGTAAGAGGGATGCTATTGGTCGACAGATAGCATTGATTTATCGATTGATAAGATCGATTTACACTAATTTTGTCCAAAAAATAATAAATTTGGTGATGAAAATTATTCGCATTTTGTTATGTAATTCCTTACTCTTTAGGGAACATAAATATCCCCTAAAGTCTGCGGGATTGGTCTTGAGACACCTGTATATTATTATTTATGTATTATTATTATTTATATATTATGTATTATTGCATATAATTCAATTCAAATAATTGTAATTGTATGTTGCGCAGGGAGACGGTTATGCTTATAAGAACGATGCTTCTAGTAAAGTCTACCTTAGTACGGGCATTGCCTAGTTAGGTAGTACTTTGCATAATGTATAATTAATGTTAAATTACTGTCAATAAATAAATAAATAAAATAATAAAAACTGTCAGCCGATTGACAACCAATCATAGTGATAGTTCTGACGTCGCGTGTCGAGGCCGGCGAGCTAACCTCCAACTGTCAAATGTGCCAGTTTTGTGTGATTATTAGTGATTATTAGTGATTATTAATGATTATTAGTGATTATTAGTGCTTTCAGACTGAAAATGAGTGATGTAGGGTTCACGATCCAATATAAAACAAAGCTCGAATCAGTAAAGTGTACCCTCGATGAACCTGGCATTGAATTTTGGATTGACTCCGGGAACGCGTCGGGAAAAACATGCCCTGGGGCCAGTCGAGTGGTCGCTTTCCATTACTAGTAAGAATATTTACGAAAAGAATAAAAAAAAAACATTTAAAAGGCGTTTGGGACATTTTCCTTGTGCCTAATTCGCTTACCCGATCCGGTCAAAAGTCCTCGACCGATGAACGGCCGCATCGCGTCGACCATGGCGTCGTCTTTGGCCTGCAGAGACGGACTCTGGACGAGTTTCTGGAAATAATAAACAATACGCTTCCTACAACGTCAAATGCAGAACGTTAGAGTTTGTTTGGGAGGGGGGAAGGGTGTAATTATCCCCCCCCCCCCCCAAGAATTTTCAATAACACTCACCAGTACACGTTTTGTAATGTTCGTTCCTTTTTTATAGTCACACCATCAGAAATATTAATTTTAAATTAGTTTTATATTTTTATGATTTAAAAAAAACACACACAAAACCACAATTTCAGCGAAATAGACATTTTTCATTTGCATAAAGGCGGCTTTGTGCTCAACATAAAAAAAAACCTTTGAACGTTCATAATATTGGTAATAGTATTCTCGTCACCACACACACGCACGCGCACACTCATATACTCTTATATATAATATATATATATATATTATACATACAGATTAACGCACTCTTACATTCCACACCCTATTATATTCCCAGATTATAACACTCATACAATGTTATCACTATAAATTAGACCCTAGTTCGTTCTGTTATATATATATTTAAATGTTAAATTGGAGATGCCTATAGTTGACTTAAGTTGTTATTTATCTATTTCTATGTAACTGTCATTATGTATAGCTGTAAGTATTTCTCAAAGAAATAAAAAGATACACGTAATTAAAAGTGTAATTGTACAATGTTTTTTTTTTAAAGCGGGAAAAATTCAAAAATTTTGGTTAAATCAACCTTAATCCCAAACAAGCGGTTTTTTTTATTTATTTTTTTGTTTGTTTTCGCCGTATGGGAATGTGAAATGTGAAAGGCAAATATCTTCTCCAAAGAAAGGGAGAAATAAATAAATATGGCAATGTGAGTCTGCGGGAAATTCATCTAATTACAATTCATCTAACTGCAATCGGTATTTTCCGAGAGATTTAGACGCATTTCTTTTTAGATTAATGGTTTTTTAGACGAATTTTAATAAGCCGAATTTTACTGTAAATACACGAATTTTCCCCAAATTGAAAATGGGTATCCTTGACATTTTACCCCTTCAAGATTTATTCCTGATCCGCGCCTGTTTGCTATGTAGGTAAAATATATTGTTGAAAGTTGAACAAATATGTACTTTTGTCGATAGCTAAAATAGAGAATTCGCGCGTTGCTAATGCAAATTAAAATCATGAAATTATTGCAGAAACAGTTTTTTATACTCCATTAAAAGTATGAAGAACTTTCCCGTTAAAAAAAAACAGCTTATTGGCCGGGTGATTACAAACATGACTTGTTTTAACCTCATTTCAACCTCCATCATGGTTTCCGAGTAAAATATTGTAAACTTTACGTGATTATACTAAGTCGCTCTTGTCATAAGCTCATCTTCATAAGATCGGCCTTAGCAGAGCGCGGGCTTAGGACATCCTGTATAGTTAAGCTGCTAAGCGAAAGAGTGGTTGAACTCTTATTATGGGTTTTTTCGGTAAAGATCTTTGTGAAAACTGGTATAAAAAAGTTCACTTTTTTAATTTCTTTTTCTCTAAAGCTAAGTTTCTTTAGTTACTTTGTTATGTCGGGAAGATCTTATTGGTGTGTAAAACACAAATGCGATGTTTTCTTTACTTCCGCGAAACGCTAAAAAGAAGGTTTATAGTGTTTTCACGAAGGGTGTCGCGCCGCTACTGAATGCTATAAATGCATTTTTTTCCTCACTTAAACAGGTGAGGAAATGCGACGGCGTAACGCGATCATGACGTAACGTGATCTACGTGGAATGATCCGCGTCGAGCGCGCCTGCGCGTTGCCTTCGCGCGGGTCGCGGCCGCGACCTGCGCGTAGATCCGACGCTTCTCAAACTGCGGGCCCGGCCTGGGCTAGTCTACAATCGACTCGACTCTGGCAAAAACACTCAAAAGTAGCCTAAAACTATGTTTTAGACCTCATTTCTTTGTCAATTTTATTCCGGACCCCCCCCGCTTAAAATGCGGTGGAGGAATCCATACTTCCCACCCCCCCCCCCCCGCCCTCCACGGGAAAGGCTTTGGCGTCTCATTCATCCGCTGCCGAAGGTCGTAGGAAGAAAGGGATGGCGCGTACAGTCGAGTCGATTTTCCCTCGAAACCTTTATACCAACGCCGTTCCCGATTTACTTAAAAGTTTGTATAGAATTATTCCTTATTATGAGTGACAACTCAATGTTGGGGGGGGAAAAAATGTTCATACTAAAGTTCAACCGTCATCTCAAACATCAAAACGATTTCTTTGAAATTTAAAATTCATATTTCTCGCAATTGGGACACACTTTTCGTAAATGTTGGATTATTGATCTATTATTAACCCATTAAAAAGATATCCTGTATATGTATATTGTCCGACCAGCCTCCGATGTGATCTAAACGGCACTAAAATGGTTGCATTTCAAGAGCATCTTTGAGTTGAAGAAGCAACAGACGGACGGAGATATCTCGAGAATATCGTGTCTCACCATAAAGGCGCTTGCGTGTCCTAGAACGGCCTTACGTGTCAGGAAATAGTTAATTAATATTGAACAGTTGTTGCGATAATAACATAATTTTAAGATACTTAATAGGAAAATTGGGTAAATTAAGTTTGTTATAATTATTGCCGGCTTTAATTGTATCGCAACGAGACAAGTTGGCCTCAATTTTTAAAATGGCCGCCGCGAAACGTCAAAAAAGCAACGATTGGTTAAATGTACGCCAAAGGAGATCAGCCATTTTACCTGCCGAATGGAAACGGCGAAATATATTTACAACCTAAATGTGTTGCCCATATTATAATGTCTACGCTGCCATCGACAATCGACAACCCGCTGCCGACGCGCGCGACCAAAGACAAGATGGCGCTTAACGTTTGAGTCGATTTTTTGACCACCCATTGGCATCTAGACTAAGGGCCGAATATTCAGCCCTTGCTTAAAGTCGTTCTTAGCTAGGATCAACTTAACTTTTAAGAGTGACCTAAATTGAATTGTGTATTTCAGTTACTTTTTAAGTTCGACTTATGACGCGTCATCTGACATTTTGAGGTTATGTTGTCAGCTGTAAGATTACTAATATTTCGCCACGCGTGTTTGCTTGAATTGAAGATGATCAAAATATGCTAATCCAGTCAATTTTAATTAGAAAATATAAAATATAAAATCAAGTACGAGACGAAAACCACAGATGGCAATACACGGCGACTGTAGCGCCGTTAATGTACTGAAATCGCTCCTAGCAGCGTATTTTAACACTGACTTAAGTTTGATTTAAGGCTTAAGTAGTAGTTGTTTTGATTCTTAGCTAAGGCGGACTTTTATGTTCGACTTAACGCTAAGAGAGAGTTGAAATACGATGTTTATCGGTTAAGTCTAACTTAAAATTTAGGTTAGTCTTAACTAGGAGATGAAATTTCGGCTCTAAGCCTCCCCAGACAACCTCTCATTTGATTCTCACATTGCACACAATAAAAACTTTATTAAAAAAATGATTACTCAGAACTGCACTAAATAACGCAAACTATACCATAAATAAATAAATAATAATAGAGTTACTGAGACCTACAAAACAAACTGGTTTTCATTGATGGCTGCGATAAAAAAATCACTGCCAAAATCTTCTTTAAATCTTTCAACCTTCCTCCTGCACCCTGAATCCACATATCGACAGAATCTTTTATATTTCCTTCGCCCCTAAAATATTAGGAGTTTCTATGTAACGAGCGTTTAATATTATATAAGCGTTGTTTCATTACAAGCCACGCGTCAAAATTAAAAAAAAAAAACTAAATTGGTGTTAAAATTTATGATGAATTAAAAGAATGACGTAATACCAATTGTAAGTATGTTTTTCTTATTTTAATCTACTCAGAACGCACATCGAATGGGCTAAAAGTGCCGAAATGAAGCGACCCACAGCGAGTTGGTACCGCAGGCGAGAATACTCTGGACGGGAGATGCCTTTAAGACGCCTGCAGGGCCTAGCTGTAGGACGGCAGGTTTTGGTTGAATAATTTACTACTACTAAACAATGTATAGCAGCAGCTGATATTAAATAATAGCCGTTCCTGCCTTTCCATGTAATGACCGTCGTTTTGTATGCTGGATAGAGACTTATCGCGATGACATGTGCGAGGAGCGTACTCGACGCAAAGTGGCGTACTTGGCGTGGTGCGTTTTTCACCCTCAGTTGCCATATCTATGTGTTTTATAATCAATTCCACTGTACCCTTTTAAAAATAAATGAAAGATAATGCACCCGGCGATGCCAACCCACCTATAGTTAAATGAAATTGAACTTACCCCTAGTATATTTGGATCTGAGACGACGACTATGAACTTGGTTCCGAGCCAAATGCCAAAAAGTGGCTTATGAGCGTATTCCTGCAAAACTCGTACGATTCTCGAGAATATATCTGCAAAAAAACGAAGGTTTTATCGGAATCCGCTTTGCCGTTTTCGAGATAACCCTAAAAAAAACTGTGTCATTCCCCAAAACAGCCTAAATCTATAAACGAACCCAAAAGTAACGTGACGATTCTATGCGTAGTCGCGTTGGCGCGCTGCTGCGGTGACAGCGCACGCGTTTTCTTACGGTTTAGTGGTCACTTTCAAGCACAGCCGCGTACCGCATATAAACGCTTATAACTATAGTCAGTTTTGGATGCAGCATCCGAAATTGACGAATCATTGTGTATAGGATGTCTCAGTTCGATTTGACAAACACCAACACCCTATACTGTTTGATTTTTCAAGGGTTTTGTTTGAAAAAATAACTCACTTAAAAATACCTTCATACGATCTTAGGTTAACTTTAATTTATTTTGAAGCTTTAGTGTACCAGTGAATTTTAATTTTTGGACATTGGGCTTAAACTGGATTTGGTAAGTTTTTAGTTTAGTTTCGTATGTAATCCAGAATGAAGAACGGTAATTTAAAAAAAAACCTTTACACATACACTTTCCCTTAAAAACAAACCGTGCCTATATTTTTTTTAGTATTTATCAGGACTGAAGTATATTTTGTTAGTACGCATCACGTCAAAATATTCACTATAACCTTGCGATGAAATGAGATACGCACGAATACAAAAATCACTATGGATTATAAAAAATAATAAAATAGTAAAAAAAAATAGGTCTGCGTCGGACCAGACGGTGGAAGTGATACTTCTTTAGCCAGTCGCACACACCCACTCACACACATGAAATATAAGACATTTTTTTCTGTTATTCAATATATTATTATAAGTCACTCCATTATTATACTATACACCTATACATTATCATTATTAAGTTTGTATATTCGTATACTTTCGTATTATTTGTGAAAAAAATACAGACAACTAACATTAAATTTCGGAAGCGACTCTACAACGCGACAAGCATATTTCGTAAAAAGCAATTGGACTCATACAACTCGACAAACGTAAAAATTTCTTCTAACGCGCGACATCCCAGTGAGTACAACGGGCGCAAAGAAGTTTAACTTCAAAGAATGTTTTCAAAGATTTATCGTTTGGTCCTTCGTAGCCGGATAATGGATCGACTGATCGAACCCCCATCGATATATATGCAATTCGTACCTTGTCGTTTACACATGAATCTGTGTCCGATCCCCAACAGCGGCCAGGATATGGGTCCCGGCAGCTTGGCGGATATAGCGTAAATCCTTCGTCTCTTCCATAGCCAACTTAATAATACGACACTCAGTACGAAGATCACAAACAGTTGTATGTGAGACGAGATTGGCCTTATCGGAAACATTTTAAAATATTACTAATTAATTAATTAATAAAAATTACTATTAATAGACACTGTCCGTTTCGTACTCGTTTATTGCCACGAGAGCGAAAGAAGACAACGAGCTACAATTTGAATTCGGAATTCGCTGTCAACATTTAAACAGCTGTCGGCCGCGACTGTCAGCGATGACAGCTGCGTGCGCAGTGCAAATAAATAAAATGACTCCGGGATAATGACGTTACACCTGGTCTAATTATTGCTACTCTGCATTTTAATGACGTTAAAGCACTTTTGTCATAAAACACATCCTTAGCAAAGCGATTTAACCTTATTAATTGCATTACGAATCGTGCATTCTCAAAGTGTACGATTTTCGTTTGAAAAAGACTAAAAAACTAGATAAGAATTCCATAATAATAGCATTAAAGTTCGAGTTCACAACTTTTACTTATTTTTCAAACGTTTTCAATTGTTGGTGCTACCAAAAAAGTTTACTTATATAAGTTTTAGGCCCTTATCTAAAAAATAATAAAAAAAATAAATTAATTCGATATCTTATATACTAAGAAAATTATAGAAAATGACATTTTTTTTGAATAAACACGCCATTCCTGCCCCTGGTCTAATTTTGACCCTTAACGAAATTGACCGAGATTTTGTGCCCATAAATTTTATGTATCAATTTGAAAGTGATTGGTTTTAAATTACGGCAGTTATCGTGTCCTTAAAGTGATATATATAAAATTTAAAACTGAGGGTGGCTTAAGGCCCTAGGGCCTACTTTTTTTATACAAACGCTATACTCGTAAATCACCGATGAGTTTTAAATGCACTGGACAGAGTGGACGCTATGTTAGTAAGTACTGTAACTAAGTATAGCGATAAAATATATTTATTTCAAATGAGATCGTGCTAGTGTAACTGTTATGGCATTCGACTAATAGATCCAGGGGTTGCGGGTTCGAATCCGCATTACCTTTGACTCTAGCATAGGGTTACCACAAATGGTTTGGCTTCGACCGGGACTGATATCAATATAGGTGGAAATATAAGGGAGTTATAGGAGAAGGGGGAGGTGTTGCCCCCCCCCTCCATTGCGCCGCAATCTGGTTTGTGAAAAAAGGAAATCTTTCAATGGTTCACACATTTTCAGAATACGTTCAATGGTCGGGAACAAAGACAGTTAACCGCCTAGTTTTTGAGTGAGATCCTAAATTACCACGAATTCCATCAGCTCCCTCACAAAGGTATTTCAGTCTTTCATTCCGTACTGTAAATATGGAAAAATATGTGTAAAATGTCAGTACATCCCTTGACCCCACACTTTCACCAATGTGATCTAACTCGCGCACGAATTATTCGCATAATTTTAGCAATAATATAAAACCATGATTACCCGTTTACCGGGACACGTTGTGGGTCAAACGGGACAACCGGGACCGAGGCTCTAAACCGGTGGCATGTCCCGGTGTACCGGGACGCATGGCAACCCTACTCTAGCACAGACAAGTAGCTTCAATTCACTTCACCCTCGAGATAATATAAAGGTAAGGAAATAAGAAATAAGTACTTAAGCATTATTTTTTTTTGTTTGTGTCAATTAGAGGAAGGAAGGCAAACATTTTATAACTAGAAAGTGACCCCAGTAAACGAAATACCTAATTTCAGCGGTGGAATTATATTAAATTCGGCACATTCGTCTTACTTTTATCTATATGCTTTGAATATTAGATCTAGGTATATATTTTGCATAATATTTTGGTAACGAGAAAGAATTTTGGAAAATACATAATGACATATAATTTACAACAATTAGGTCACAAAAATACACGATGAAGATAGTAATTACACAATAAATTGTCTAAACTTACGTAAATAAACGAATTTAGATAACATGAATAATAATAGTTAATGAGATCGAAGGAGCTACGCAGGAAATAACAAAAACAAAACAATATAAAAGATACAAAACAAAAAAAAACGATTAAACTAACAACAAAAAAAAAAGAAAAGGTGGTAAGGTGATAACTTCTTGCAACTACTTGCATAATCTATCGTCTATTATTTATATTAAGCTTAGTTGTCAAAAACAGATGCGTGACGAGTGACGTAAAAGTGATGGGGTTTAGAAATGTATTTTGAGGTAGGTAACGAATGAGTTATTTGCCCAAGATTGGTCTAAGTATTGCCTACTACCGGAAGCCAAATTTGCACATTATTCCTTGACCTCTCTTGAGGTCGTCTTGAGCATGGGATGTAACATTTCCACCTCAGGCCAACCTATCTTTCAAAGCTAGTAAATGTTAGCAAATAGACCTCGAAGGAAATGGCGTTATCAGCGGACGAAATCAATAATATTAGAATTAAAAGAGAACATATCGGAAAGAACATGCTCAAATTAATAAAAAACGATGAAGACTCCATCATAATAAATACGAATGTCAAAATTAAAACGGATGTAATGACCGATTGTCGCAAAAGGAGTTTTAGTTTACAAGAGACTCTAACAGCAGGTGGCGACGGGAACGCTGCTTGGCGAATTCAATCAGTAAAATTAGAGCCCGAACCAGGAGTAAGGTTCCATGATAGCGGAGGTAGTGATGATGGAATGATGAACATGGAAGACACAGCAACAGCAACCTATCACGAAAGCCAAACAATTAAAACAGAACCTAATCAACAGGCAATGACCCATGATTTCTTAAGTAATTTTAATGCAATGATGAACTCGGAAGATACCCAAAAAACTGTCGATCGCAAAAATATTTCACACTGGGAAACACAATCAATTAAACTAGATCCCAATCCCGGGGGAATAACCCACGTTTACGGAGGTAGTTTTAATTCAATTACGAACATACACCCAACACCAGTTGATCACCGAAAAACCTACGAAAAACTAACAGAGTTGAATATTAATGATACTACTTTAAGGATAGATGAAAAAAGGGACACTATGACGGACATAAAAAATATGAAAAACTTTAAATGTGACGAGTGTGAGCGGGAATTTTCCCGAATATCTAATTTAAAGCGTCACGCTGAAACAGTACACAAGAATATAAAGAACTTTAAATGCAGTGAGTGTGATAAGGCGTTTGGGCGAAGAACTAGGCTATTGGGTCACATCGACCTAATACATAAAAACATAAAAAAGTTCAAATGTAACGAATGCGACAAGTCATTTAGCCAAAATGATGTTTTAAAGATTCACGTAGACATCATACATAGACATATAAAAAACTTTAAATGCAGCGAGTGTGTCAAGGAGTTTTCCCGAAAAGCAAATTTAATGATTCACATCGACGCGGTTCACAAGAATATCAAAAAATTCAAATGCATCGATTGCGATAAGGCATTTACGCAAAAGTCTCACTTGAAAATTCACGTTGACTCTGTTCACGAGAATATAAGAAAGTTCAAATGTGTCGAGTGTCACAAATTGTTTAATCGTCAGCGCACTTTGAGGATTCACGTGGACGGTGTGCACAAGAATTTAAAAAAGTTTAAATGCATTAGATGCAATAAGGCGTTCGGCCGAAAATGCAATTTAAATACTCACGTCGATACGGTGCACAGGAATTTAAGGAGGTTCAAATGTGAGGAATGCGACAAGGCCTTCGGCCGAAAGTGTGATTTGAAGAGTCACGTCGACACAATACACTTGAATATTAAAAAATACAAATGCCACGAATGCCCCAAGCAATTTAGTCAAAACCACAATTTAAAGATTCACGTCGATGTGGTGCACAAGAAAATTAAAGGCATCAAATGCAGTCTGTGTGAAAAGCAATTTACCCGAAGATGCAATTTAAAAATACACATTGACTCAGTTCACAGGGATATTAAAAAATTTGAATGCAGTGAGTGTGAAAAAGGATTTACACAAAAATCTCATTTGAGAATTCATATAAACGCAGTGCACAATAATATAATAAATATACAGACGCTGTCCCCCGCCGTCATTTTGAATGTTTTATATAATATAGATAATTGTAATCAATTTGCGTGTGTTGTATAATGATGATGGTAGGTTGGCTATGGTATATTTTTTTCGTCAAATCGAAACGGCTCACTGCAGAAAATATGCTTTATGGTAAGGAATATAAAAATAATAACTAGAAACGTCTACTGGCCAAAGACACAAAATTAAAATAAAATCGTGTTCGTTTGGGGTCATTGCTTATTAATTTATTAAACATTTTAGTGTTATTTTATGAGGTAAAAGCATTATTTAATAATAAGTGACATTATAAGTACTTTTGTTCGAATAATTTGAAATATCTTACATCCTTAGCAAATGTGGTACCTATTAAGTACAGCGTTTGCTCACAGTTATAGTAAATTTATTCAATTATCCCCACTTTAGGGAACTCATTTTTAGTATTGATAACATAATTTTTAATAATCAAATAACATTAGTAACACTACATTTATCATACACACATCCTTAACACAAACGCCGTGGGTTTAAATTAAATCCTGCAAAAACAATCTGCACTATATAAAGATCTATTTTATTTGTTTATTTATTTATTTACAATTTTCAATATCACTTCCTCTCAATGTTTATAATCTTCCCTTTTCTCAATTAAATCACTTTGTAAATGAAACAGTTAATGATAGTTTTTTAAAAACAGTTAATGATAGATTTAAAAACAGTGTGTTGCACGTCACGTCACGTCACACGTCATATAAGTTCAAATCTAGTTTATATAAGTTAAATCCGAGTAATATTATCCAAGAACGCTTCGATTCAAATCTCTTAGTTAAAGGTTATTTACTACCGCGAATTTTATATGAGTTTGATCTAACATTGCTATACTTAATTTAATATTATATAAATCGTTCCTTTTGATACTTTTGTTATTATTTTTTTACAAGTTTAATTCATGCTCTTGCACATATTTTTATTTATATTTCAAACCTCAATCACATGACTAGTTATAAGTACACGTTTGATAAGCAATTCCGAAAATATTATGATTTTATTAATAATATTTTTTTTGTGTTCAGGTTTGTTTATTTATTTACAGTAAGATTTTATGTAAAATATTATTTCTAGGAGATTTTACCTTCGCTAAATAAATAAGTATAACTACAATGGTTGGTATAATTTCTTAAAGTAGGTATTAATTTGGTAAAACAGGGTAGGTACACGCTAGTTTCGTTTAGGCTACAGTTTTCGTTAGTTTATTTGATTTTTTTATAAAATATGAATTTGTAAGGATTTTTTTTTTCAGAAGATTAAAATATTTAGTACATACTATAGATAATTTATATTAAAATATAATAAGGTAGTAGTGTAGTAAGTAATTGCCTTGTATATGGTATTAGAAATATAAAAGTACGTATTTATTTAGATTACAAATCAGTTTTTTTTTTGAAATTTCAATAATTCAGATTCACTGTTGGGTTCACATGAAATTGGTTGAGATAATTTCTAAATTTTGACACCCCCTCTAGTAACAAAACAGAACGGAAATAATATTACCATTTAATAAAATTACTGATCATTCTTTTACGTGTTTCTAATTGGGCACATGGATGAGTTTGTAATAATTTTAACTGGCCAGTAATAAATAATACGCCCTTAACAGCTGTGCTGTAAACCTCAGTTTGTTTGTAGGCTTGTTGGTATGAAAATTTTATTGCAGTAGGTTCATAAAAAAAAATACACAGAGGTACCTACTATAGTTAAGTTGGAATTGGTTTTTGTTATTCTGAATATATTTTTTACAAAATTATTATTCTGTCTAAAGTAGAAAATATGAACAATTGATTTATTGTAACTAATTAAATACTCCATTTAGGTATTTGGTTTTTGCTTAATTTAGTTTAGTATTCTTACAATTTTTATTTGGGTATCTTATGAAACACTAAATTATACAAATATTTAATCCTAATACTTATTTGCAGTTTATTTGAAACTTTTCGATTTGTTTTAAACTATAGGGTTGTGATTTGGATAATATATAAATTCACTAGGAAATTTAATAATAATCATATTAATTTATTGTTTTCGTATACCTACATTGAATTCAATGGTCGTTATCCTTAATTTTGACAGCGCTGACTCTATTAATTCGAACCAACAAATTATGAAAATGCTCGTGCGGTAGGTTTTCATATATTTTTTACCAACACAGTTGAACGTGAAACCATTGATTATTTCTAATAAAAATATTAGAAAATTTACTTATTTTTAGACATTTAGCATGAAGAAGCTGTTCAACCTTTTATTTCATTTTTTTAATTTATTTATTTCATAGATGTACAAAACGGCGATTATAGTTGTAGGACTCATGATTTCGCAATTAACAAACCGATATAAAATAATGTTAAATATGAATAAAAAAGTTTCACCGTAATAAAAATAAAAATATTAGAAAGAAAGAAAACGATAGGAAATGATCTATCTACTAAATGTACATTTTTAAACTTTAAATAGGCAGTCAAATTAAAAAAAAAAAGAAATGTCAATATAAATGTCAATCGAAGTGACGTTTAGTTGGCGAATTGGGTCGGCTATTTTACATAGCTCGGTGTTTTGTTGTTTATTTGTTAACTAATTTATTATAATTAGAGAAAAAATGACGTTTAAAAAGGATCTAGTTCTGTTAACGAAGCCTTACTATTGGTTCAATATGCTCCTGAGCCTGTCGTACTTGCTCGTGAAGCGCGTGCCGTTCCTGTGCTCGTTCGCCTTCGTCGAGGCGGACTGCGAGCTGGACGGCCGCGAGACGGAGATCCTCTTCTTCCTCGTGATCGTGGTCATGCTGAGGACCCGCAAGGCCGGCAGCGTCACGATGATCAACTACCTGACGTCGTCCTTCATCTACGCCAAGATCGCCAACCTGATATTGTGGTTCTACGCCGATCCGCGGATGGGCCTCGCCTTCTTCGTCGTCTTCATATTGTGTGGATTGCTGCTGCCGGAGCCGACCTACGCGGGCCCCGAGAATATTGTCTACTTTAGAGGTCATTTGTGGATGTACTTACTCGTATAATGGCAATTATTTAACTTTTCAAATACGCTGATTTGCTTCAATCATGCTGCTCGCTTTTCAAACAACAAACAGATTTTCTAGCATTAATATCCATTTTGCTACCGTTGATTTGAGTCTGGAGAAAGTCCTTAAGAGGCCTGTTTTGTAAACTGGACACTTAATAAAAATATTAGTATAATTTGAAGTCCATATTTTTTTAATACTGACAGGAGTAGTCAGAATACTGCATAACGTCGATAATAATATAAGCGATTATGCTACTCTATCGTGAAACTGTATACAGCACTCACGGGTTCGCTGACCGACCTCACACCATGCGTTCAACCGTATTCTCAAACATTAAAATATGACTTCTATTAAATTTTGAATTTGTTTTTTTAAACATTTTAAAATATTTTTTGCTGATTAATGTTTGATCGTTGCCACCCGTTCGGCGAAGGTCGTTGACCGAACGGAATATCCCACACGGGTGCTGCCACCCGTTTTTTAGTTCAAGTATAATTTCTAATAATTGGCAAACCGTATGTACAAAACTACGGAAAATATTGTTTTTTACATTTAATATTATATTGTAAATAAAACTAGAATTAATTACCGCGAAATCCGTCCGTTTGGCGTTTGATTGTTTGACGGTTTGTTGACCGAACTATAATGAAAAAAATCGTCGATTAGTCTATGCCTTTGATGAATCCAGGTATACGCAACATGCCGCGCTTTTAAATGTTAATAGAAATGCATTAAAACGGTAACAGTTTTAACCAGAAACGGCTGTTGTTACGGCGATTTAAATACACCAGTGTGAGCAAGTGATATGTAAATAATATGTTTATGTATGGATTTTCAATAATAAATAATATATATGTGTTTTTGTTAAAGGTCTGCAGAATATGGAAGAGGAGTTCCAGCGAGATAAGCAGATCACCTGGCTCGTATGCTTCTACACCGCCTGGCACCCTGCCTGCGTTAACTTCGCGCCGATCTTCGCGCAGATCTCCGCCGACTATCACCTCGACAACTTGCGCTTCGGCAAGATCGACGTCGGCAGGTGAGCGGAGGAGCGATTGAGCGAGTTGCCGTACGCGTTTTTAAACGGCGGCATACGGAGCAAAAACAGCAAATATTATTCAAAGTCTTAAAGCTGCGTTATCATTCTACCGGCAACAAGAACCGTCCTGCGTTCGACCTTTCATTTCTAAATATTCTCTTTGAACAAAATTGACAGTCCATCCATACTGTCTCTTAGAAGGTAGTTCTCAATTCGATAGTATACTTGTAGTGATCCCATAATTCCAGATTCATATTATATTCACCTTTCTTAAAAACACCCAACTGCGTTCGACGGGACATCCTTTTCAAGCAACCCCAGGAAGATTAAACCAATTTAAAAACCATCTAGATGAACACGAAAAAAAAAAGGAAAAATAATAATAATAATAACACATTTAAATAAATAAAAACATTTTTAGTACAAGCTTTTAAATCCGTACACAAAATTTCGTGTCTGTACTGTTGGCCGCTGAGGAGTTCCTTCGTCTGGAGCCGTTCCTGGGTGTGGAATCAGGTCGTGCTTACCATAAAAATGCATTGCCATCCGAACTGAACCGACGTGTCAAATTTCAACTCCGTAGGATAAGAGGAAGTGGTTCTAATTCAGCTTGCAAGATTTGACCTAAACCGACATGCAATCATTGCAAGCTTAAAGACTATGTAAACCCTTGTGTTGTTCAGGTTTCCGGATGCAGCCGCCAAGTATAGAATCCTGGATGGTCCTTTGAGCAGACAGCTACCGTCACTGATCCTCTTCAGGGAGGGCGTGGAGAACGTCAGAAGGCCACAGCCCGACACCAAGAATAAGTTGTTAAGGTCGGAATTATTCTATCCTTATTAATATAAAAAGCGCAACCAAATTGCCTCGGTCGGAAGACGTTCCCTTGAGCGAAGGCTATGTTTAAAGGTAGATTGGTAACTGACAAAGATCACCAGAGGTTCCTTTAAAATATTGTGATAAATATATAAAAACGATACGCGGACGGTTTCGGGGCGTCTTTGGCGCACGACACTGCGGCACTCGGGATGGGTCACTCCTTTCTATGCAGGTTTAACAATTGTAAAATACACTTTCAGATGTAATGCTTCAGACGCACATTCATTTCTTTACATACAGGCTGTTTTTAAATTTGGGGTACTCCTTTTAGGATGTTGATCTATAACGACGATCAAATGTTAATCAGCAAATAATATTGGAAAAATGTTTCTCAATTACGAGAAAAATAATTTCAAAATTAAATAGAAATCATTTTAATGTTTGAGAGTGGTTGAACGCATGGCACGAGACCGGCCAGTGAACCCCGAGCGCGCGGTTCGCAAAGTACTTCGAAGAATAACATTTTATAAGAATAAGATTTTAGTATGTTTTTTTTTTAAATTACTTTTTTTTTTCCTTGAGGCCAGTTTAGTTATCGATATAGATCAACCTTCTAAAATAAGTGCCCTAAATTTAAAAACATCCTGTATAGATAGGCACTTAAGGCGCTTGTTTGCCTGCGGTAGATTTTGTTTTATTATTATGATATTAAAATCATTTTTAATTTTTAGTGTGTATAAAATAGTTATCTAATCGGTTCCTGAATTGATTCGCTGACACTCTAACATTGGCGGTGAACTGTTCCGAGCGTCACCACTTTATTGGGAAGGAAATGTTTGCATTGAATCTCGTAACTGGACATAATGACTGTCGTAATCGTTTCAGATTCCTGTTCTCCGACGATAACATCAAGGCTGCGTTCGACCTGGTCGACCTGCGCAAGGAATGTCAGCAGAAACTCAACGAAGACAAGACCAGAGCGAAGCCCAAGAGCGATTAGGTTGTACGCACCCGATTAGGTGTGAACATCAGAAGAATCTCGACTCTCGCTAACCCCGTATTGTATTCGCGTGGATGTGCGTGCGAACCCTTTGTTAAATAATTTATTGTAATGAATATCGTCAAAAGAGCAGTTTTGTATATTCCACATAAATGTAAGGAAAATATTTTTAAAAAAGTGATTATAAGAGGCGTTTCCTCGTTGACGTGACCAGCGTTTGATGTCGGTGCGTTCGCTGCAGAGTAATTTTCGGATTTTAAGCGCTGCGAATGCGCTCGCTTAGAGATGAGAAAATAGATCATTTTAAATGAGGTTTGTATTTGAGTATGTACAGGCGTCACAGCGATTTCAAACCTTTTTCGTCTTCTAAACCCATAAACCCGCAATTCCCTGGTGGACGCAGTACGGTATGACCTGATAGTCCGGATGGAAATGAAATACTGCACGGCCGGACAATCAACGCCTCCGAATTAAAGTATGCTGTAGTTTTTAGCGTCTAAATCCGTGATGCTTTTAAAAGGTGCTCAAACAGCCTTTACTCGCATTAAATGGCTAACGCTGTGAGTTAGCGCGTCTGTGGCGACATTAAGGTGTGTTCTAATATTGTTAGGACCATTCTATAGATCGGTCCGAATAGAAGACTAGGGGACCTAAAAATGTCGAACGTAGTATGACCCTCGGCGCTCCAATGAATTTAGGCAGTTATTTCAATTTTTTTTATATAATTTCCCGTTTCATAAAGATTGCGTTTTGCTACAAAACCCCTTTTCTTAAACGCGTCTGCTTTTAAGTGCCATTTTTAGATTTAGTTTTAACGTATCATAATTTAGGAGTGCAGCGTAAAAATTTGCTAACACGGCAATATATTACGAAAAGTCCGTTCAGACGGAGATTTTCTGTATTAATTTCAACATATTTACTTTAGAAAAGTAATTCGCATTTCGACTAAAAGTGCTCCGGTGTGGTTAAGAGAAAAATATTAATCATCAGAAGTGGGATAGTCATGAATTTATTGAATTTTCCCAAATTTACGATAGAAATATATCTACATTTAAATAAAATACACACATGTTAATAAAAAGGTCGTTTGTGAACGAAATAACACAAAATCACTATTTCACAATAGCAGAAACATCACTAGGTATAATTTAAAATATTTTATTTATATATTTAGTACTATGTTAAGCTCATCACGTTTTATTTTTAAATTTTAAATTTAGGCGCGAGTTTGTAGTGTAAATCGACACGATAATAAAGATCTTGAGAGTATAATTAGGTTGTTTTTTTTTTTGTTGCCACATTTATTTTTCCAATTCAGTCGTTCTCAGTAACACTTGCCCTTGTCGCACTTGAGCGGTTCTAGGGTGCTATTGCAAGACTGTTCGCTTTTATCGCAATATGCAATATCGTTTGTCGTCTTATCATACAATTCTTTTCCGGCTCGATGCCTAGTATTTTTAAATTAAATATACAGCTGAAAGCACACATTTGTTGAAGACTTCAAGTCTTCAGATTATCGGGTAGTTATTTGATAAGCTCACCGTCCTTTTAAGGGCCGACTCGATCACTTCCACGGGAGTTCGCGCGTACTTGAGGCGCGGAACGCCTCCATCTATCCAGGCCAACGTTGAAATTTAAACTGAGAAACCTTTTTAAATTATTAAACGCTACAAACATGTGTACAACCGTTCATCAATGGATTCATTATCTAGCAATACTAATTTTACTCCGAAAATAGTCATAAGTCCCGCCGAACGAAGCCGGATTAAGTAATATTTCGATGTATTTTTTTTTCATATGATGGGGAATTCGTCAGAGGTGGCCGCATTTTAGTTTAGTTAAGTTACGTAAGGTAGAAAAAATACATAAATAAAAATCGAGTTTTCCGTTCGAAATGTTTTCATGTCGAATCGATCTACCAAAGTGAAGTCGGCGCAGAAATACACTGTACTTCAGTATAAACCATGTCTGGTGATTTTAGGTAGGAAAGTTACCTTTTGCAATGAGTACAATGTCATGACTTTCGCAAAGTTGCTACACATCTTCGCATTTCACATCCCCTAGAACCCAAAACTACCCTCAGTTTATATTTATATTCGCTGATTTCTTGATACAGATCAATAATAAACATTAATCAGCAAAAATTATTGGAAAAATGTTTCCCAATTTCGAGAAAAACAAATTTCAAATTGTTTTATTGGCGGTTGAACGCACGCCTCTCCGCCCGCGAAGCTCTTTAAAGAAACCAAATTTTTTTAATAATAAAATTATTTTTGTAAGATTTTTTTTTCGAAATTATTATTTTTTTTCGTGAGACTGTTTTTGGTGCCGATATTGTGACGATATGGCTTCTAAAATGCTTTTAATATTTTATACTTGGCATTAAAGTCTTGTCGTACTGTACCTATATACGCTTTTGCTTTTGAATTGAAGGGAGACAACATAATTCGGTATTTTATTCCCTGAACATTTGAAGGCTAATCCTGTAAAAAGAACCTTACTTTCTGAGAAATATACTTCAAGCGAGTTTACATTTCAATATAGACAACTTTCTTAATATATAACATATCGAATTAATTTAAATTTTTTTATTCCTCAGATAATGGCCTAAAACTTATCTCAGTTAACTTTTTTGATAGCACCAACCATTGGTAAAAAAAAGTGGTTTTTAAACATTCAAAAAATCATACCTTGCTTAATACGCACATGATCAAATCAGTCAAAATACTAATTGTGGCCCTATAATTTCCCTACAACTTTTGATATGAGCAACCCTTACGGGACAGTAGTAGTGCCTTACGGCACTCTCGCTGCGCGCCGAGAGTGGATAGCGCAGCAAAATTTGATACAAGTTCGTACAATTGGAGTTCGCCTACTTTTATCTGATGGAATCAACCTCCGCCCTCCGGCTAGCCGAAAGGGATTTTTTTCCTACAACTTAAGAGTTAAGAGAGACAAAATTACTTACGTAAATTCACTACGATCATGAAGAACACATTCTGACCGAAAACACAAATAAAAAAAGCCAAGTTCGTTCCTTAAAAGCGTAATATTGCATTTTTATTTCGATGTTTTTCTTATAATTTAATATATATTAATTCCTTATACTATTGAGTACACTTGACTTGCACGGCATTCTAATTTCATACTTATCTTAAATGCAAAAAAAATCTGCAATAAAAATTGTCAAAAGCATGAAGCGGGCGAAACGACGACTTTTAATGTTTAATAAATTTACAGGGTTATTTTATTCATCGACGTCTTCTTTATCAGTTTCAATATTACCGTTCATCCCACTCTACTCTGAGTAGAAACGGTTATGTCTTTGACCGTTTGTATATATACATATGTGACCTTTGCCAAGCGACGGGAGAATGCGGTGTGGTGTTTGAGTGCAGGCTGAGCGTTGTAGGAACGCAATACTAATTATTGCTCTAAATTATAATGGCCTTCAGCGAGTTAAGTAACAAACGGATGCTCCGCACGCAACGGGACCTCCCCAGTATCGCATTTATAATGCCAAACAAAATCATCGTTTGAAGCAAATATTGATGTTTTGTACTTGAACCTACAGGAAAATATTAACATATAACCTCAAAATATTTACGCGAGCGACGTATACTTAGCGACTTACACAAAAACCCGTTTCTCTACAAACGCAAGAAAATATTTCCTAACTAATAGAATCGTTGACCTGTTGAATCAACTCCTGCAATCAATCATCGCAGCCAGCAACACCAACCAATTTAAAAATCTACTGGACCAACACCGAATCCAGTCGTCTTTAATGAAGTCGTGATCTCAATATGGGCATATCAGCTCTAGGTGCTCACCCATTAACCAATAATAATAATAATTTTTGCGTTTTGAGAACTTCTTGTATGTTTCAATGGGGTTAATGAGACACCGTCACATAAGACTAGAGACTAGAAAATATGTATTAGTTGATGAAACGGCCCACTCGGTCTCGGACGGAGACGGTGAAATCGTGAACACCATTCACCGCTAAATTAACCGATTCTCGGTTACGGAGTACGCTATCTATCGTCGATGATTTTGTTCAACGGTACACCGTTGACGGGCTGCGGCGTGCCCTGCCGTACGGCGGGATGCTTCTGCTGCGCGTGCCGCTGTAGGCCGCGCTTGCGCGAGTACGCCGCGCCGCACACGTGGCACACGTGCTCCTTGAGGCCTTCGTGCGTGGAGCTGACGTGCTCGTCGAGGCTCGCCTTGTAAGCGAAGAGCTTGTCGCAGAGTTTGCACTGTAACAGAAGAAAGTAAAAGTTTCAATGTAGTGAGTGTAGTGTAATAAAGACAAATTCAGAATGTCCCAAGACCATTTCTGAAGACTTAAGGAGGGTGTTGTGTAACCTATTTTGAGTAAAATTGCGAAAAAAATCATCCCCAAGTTTATTAATCAATTCTGTCAGCGCGCAAATCCCGATGGCGCACCGGTCGATAATGGCCTTGACACCGTTACAGTGACCGGCAACGAAAACATGATCCTTTTACTATTTCTACGTAAAGTTTACATTTTTTTTCTCGGTAAACATGGATATAGTTTCTTAAATCGTTAATACTAGAAATCGCAAGACCGATTAGCTGGTTGTTTTATAGGCAATGGTCTTGGAACGTATCGACAACGAGCGGTGAGAGGTACAGTTAGAGGAAAAAATACGTTCGCCCTTATTAGTTCACCTTGAACTTTTTGATTCCCTCGTGGCGGCGCTTATGCGCCAGCAGATTGGAGCTGTTGATGCACTTCTGGCCGCAAATGTCGCACGTGTACGGCCGCTCGCCCGTGTGCGTGCGGATGTGTATGTTCAGCGAGGACTTCTGCGCGGATCGGAAGTCACAGTGCGGACAGGCGTACTTCTTGATGCCCGTGTGCGTCGGGATGTGCGTCTGGAGGTAGTCGCGGCGGTTGAACGCCCGGCCGCAGATCTGAAGATTAAAATCACTAATAGTTATCTGCCCGCTTTTGAAGGACGATTTAAAAGCGGGGATGTTATGTCCTGACGATACTACGACTTAGAAATTATCCCAGTATCCATGCCTAACTAAACCTGACATCTCAAAATGCATTTATTGAAAATATCTGGAAAAAAATGATTCCTTGCGTTATAATAAGCGTTCGCCGTTAGTTTATATTACTTATATAAAAGTCTGACAGTATTGACATTAAACCATTCACTTCTCATTCATTACACGTCATATTCGTTACGTTTTCACCGTTTTTCATAATTATTGTTTCTTTTTTAAATCATTTTTTTACTACTTTAATGAAAGTTTGACCGTATTGCATAAGCGTAGAGATAGATAGGCGAGAGTGGAAAGCTTTCATATAACACAGGCCTATATACACAGCTTATTGGTCCTGCGATTTCAAACTGGATTTGTTTTGACCTCATATTGAAATTCATCATGGTTTCGGCCTAAAAAATTTACGTGATAATACGAAATCGCTCTTGCCGTAAGTTCGGCTGCTAGCGAGGTCGCTCCGTGCCGGGTCATTGACCGGCCTTTGCCGAGCGCCTGCGAGCAAAAGGGGAATTTACACGAGCGCTTCGATAAAATTAATATATTTGAGCATGACTTATTTTCACATTTTCTTACACAATTACACGTAATAGGGAACATAAACACCGCCTAAGTCTTCTAATAGTCTTGGAACATACTGTATAGGATAAAAAGCTGCTCTAGTGCACCTATTCTTCAAGGTTGGTAGATATAAGTTTTATTATACCAAAAATAATATTTATTTATCGTCACCGATCAAAAGTACAACCGAGCTAGTGGTAGTGCCGTAGTCAGATCAGTCAGATTTTCTTTATAGATAAATAAAGGTCATACGGTAAGGACAAGTTTTTCAGGTCAAAGCAGGTCGAGGACGAGTGAACGCAATGAACACATTCGTTTTGAAGGAAGGAAGATTCTGGAGTTGGCGGTATCATTCCGCATTTACGAAAAAAGGGAAACATCAGCGGGATACCGAAAGTTAATCCCATGGTGATCAATTTAATCAAGTAGATCCGGATAAGAGCTCGAAGTTACCTCGCACACGTGCTCCCTTTTCCTCCGATGGACGTACAGGTGCTGCACCAAGTTTGCGCGCGTTTTGAACATCTTCTGGCACGTCTCGCATTGAAATATGCTCGCGAGGCTCTCCTCGTGTTTCGGATGAGCCTTGGTGTGGACTTCGTAGTCTTCGCTGAAAAAAAAAACCTCGACATTATTTACGATCAACAAACCATGATTCTAAAACTTATAATGGATTAAATTTGATCAGGACGTAAGATGGTGAGCAAAGGTGATGACCTCACCACCCATACTCTCAATCAACCTTTAACAAATTCTTGAGGAAGGTCTGGCCTTAATTCCAACAAAAAATACATATCTCAACATAATTGACAATAATTGACAAATGTCTTAAAAAATGGTGGCGTGGAAAGAAGTGAAATTTGTTTTATACCTAGTAATTTAGGCTTAATAAATAAAAAATAAAAATAAAATAAAAAAGATAGTCTTAACTACACAAACTGTAAAATAATCTATGGGTATGTTTGTGGTTTGTTTTTTCGTTAAAAAATCTAGCCAAGCCTGGCTTTTCGGCTTCTATGGGAGTGCCGCCACTGAAACTATTACTCGGACACGTTACACATTATGTGTGCGACACTTTATAAACTGAGCTAACGATTATACTGTGTCTTACGATGGATCCCGATAAAAAATCCATCTAATTTATCCTGCGTGTTCGAGTGTTATTTGTAAAGAATGCTTGTAAAAATTCATCGAGAAAAAATATAAACTTCAGTCGATAATAATAAACAAATTGTGTCACCAGGTCTTTGTCGTGAACTCGACCAAGGTTAGGGTCGCTCGCGTCGGAATTAGCCAGCTGACCTAATTACATAATCTGTTTAAAAATATAAAAAATTTAGGCGTAATGTAATGGGGAACATAAACACCCTTTCAAGTCTTTGAAAGTGGTCTGTATCTAAGGAAGGATATCAGCTGAAATGTTTACATACTTATATTTATTGGCTTTGAAGAAATCTCCAATTGTCTCCTAATTTGGCCGTTGAACGATGATCTGAAAGTCTTCTTTTATACAGGATGAACTTAAAATCAGCAGTATCCTTGTAAATAAAGCAAAAATACTGCATTTTTAAGTATGGTCACCTAATAAAATGTCAGACCGCGCGGCGTCGCGACCCAGAAACCGACCGACTCCACAGGACACCGTACTAACAAATGTACTGACAACAATGGACGACTGGTAGCGCAATATTGTAATGTAGGCCGATTGGATAGGTCAGGAACACAACAATACCGTTCAGTAGAATAATTATATTTCAATATGGATTTTTTGCTATACGAAAACTTTTTGAACAAAAGTTGTTAAGATTTACGCCCAGAATGAACCCTTAAAAGGATACTGCTGACTTTAAGTTCACGCTGTATTTCCTCGCAGGCAATGGAGACTTTATTTAATAATGTGTTATTTATATAGGTGCTTTTTTCAGAGGCGTGGTTTTCAATCTGGCACTACTTTTTTCGTAGTTGGTGTTTTTGACAGCTGTCACTTGATTTATGCTCAGTTTGGTTTGCCATTTCATAATGAATAGACTTACTCCTGAACAACGTGGCGTGGCCTCCAAGATCGTGCGATTTAACACCGCTGGACTATTTTTTGTGGGGTTATGTGAAGTCGCTTGTCTACGCAGATAAGCCGGACACGATTAACGCCTTGGAAGAGAATATTCGGCGCGTTATTGCTGACATACGGCCCAACTTGCTGCAAAAAGTGGTTGAAAATTGGGCCTCTCGGCTGGAATTTGTTCGAGTCAGCCGCGGCGGCCACTTACCCGAAATCATTTTTAAAACATAATGGCAAACCCTTATCTTTATAATAAAACTAAATTCTTAGCCATAACATCAAATTATATGCGTTTTATCTCTTCTGGAAAACCACGCCTCTAAAATCATCACCCTATATTAGAGTCTACATGAGCACCAACGTTCGCTGAGCGGATACGGTCAGAAGAACAGTACTATGCCAAATTAAAATTATTGCACTATAAGCCGAAATTTAGAGTGTTACAGAGTAGGGGTGTTCTACGTGGCAATATGAATAGTGCAATATACCGGTTGGTACACTGCTCCCCGCACTCCGGGCAAGCGTAGTCGCCGCAACTGCTGCAGGAGCCCTCGTGCTCGGTCCGCTTTAGCGCGTTCTTCAGGATTACTCCGCAGCCGTAGCATTTTATGAGCCGTGTCAGCAGGATGTGGGACCTACGACAGCGCATGCGTCACAATTAGTATTTTAATAAGGTTCAAAAGATAATTCTTCATTTTTCAACTGCTTGCTTGCGCTAAGGTCTGGGGAGACGGCGGTAATGAAGCGTTATACGTACGACAAAGTGCGGATTTGAACCCGCAACCACTGGGCTAATAGTGGTCGAACTACTATTTGTCGACTTTTTTAACGAGATTTGTCTGGATTAATATGATGAGTGTTGGCACCATATACGAGTAAGTCTCACGGTCATAAATCCCACCTACTAAAAGCACCACAGATAATTATTTTTTCAATCCCCGCCTTTTCATGACGGACCCTGACCTTAGTCATTCGTGGACACAATCACACATCTATGCAATGCAAAGAGAATGTTTGTTAAATTATCACCATTTTCAATAAGTACAAAATACTGGTAAGTAACGAGTGTGATTTCAAACCGAGAGCCATATTGCTATTGTGAATAAAACTAATATATTATTTTAACATTGTCATATTACTAGACATATACATTCAATGTAAATTTGCAAAAATAAACATGCAAAAATAAAATCATGCAATTAGCAAATTATTGCTTTTATAGGTATTTCAAGGTTTAAATATTCTAATTTTATTGCCATTCTGAGATGTTAAATTATTGTAATCTCGGGGAAAAAAAACTTAAAAAGGGCCTAGGATTAGGTGGTAAAAGGATTTAGTGTTGCCGGTATTAAAATGGCCTAATACCTTGAAGACAGCCAGAATTGCATTTAAAAGCGCCCCTTGCCCTCAAAATGTTTTTATTGCATATTATTATACCGCTCTTAGATACCTTTTACAATGTTTCCTGAGTAAAGTTTGCGAGTCAAACCGTTCATTACAATTTTCACATGGAAATTTCATATGTTTGCGCTTCTTTCGTTTCACTCCATTCTTTAAACGCTTTTTAGACTTTCGTATTTTCATTAGTATTCGATTGTCGGCGTCCGGACAATCGTAGTTCATAAAATCGGCAACGCTGGCACGTCCATCGCTCTCGGAATCATTTTCATTTTTTATTTCTTCCTTTAAGGCCGTTCCTATATCAAACTCTTTCGGTGCGTCGCTGCAGTCCGTCAGGATTTTTCGCAGCATTGCATCGGTCTGTTCACAGAGGGCCTTAAAATTATACGCAGTCTCGAGTGAATTCAAACACTCGTCGCATATTTTATCGGGCAGCGAATCGCCTTTTAGAATGTGAACACCCGTGCAGTCCATCATTTTAGTGAAGATAGCGCTCTGCATATTCGCAATGTCACCGTCTTCTTTGATTTCTAGCTTCACGTGATGCTCGAAAATCGAATATTTTGGGTTATATTTCATGCACACTCTACAAACGGTTGCGAAACTAGGCGGGGCTACCATTTTCAGTAAAAAAAACGGAATTTCCTGCGTAATCTGCTGAACTCTCCAGTAACTATTTATTAGAGAACTATTGCATTGCAAAATGAAATTATTATGATAAGAATTCAAAACAAACAAAATATTTTCGGGCGTCCAGTTCAGTTTGACAGCTGAAGCGAGAAGTGCAACTGTCAACAAGTAGTGATGGATGAAGAGTACAAAGTCATCGGAGCAGTTCCAGCAAACAGCGAGGCAGTGTCATCGGCTCACTTCGTACGGCGCCGTTGACGATTTTTTTATATAGTCTCATTTATCATTTTGTTATTCATTGTATTATTAAAATTAAATGTAAATATAAAAGTAAAATAAATATAAACGACTTGATGATAGAAGTTATTTTGTGACAGCTACAAAAGAATATATGTAGGGTTTCATTATGTTTTCGCTTTATTTTTACCACTGATCAGTAATAAAAATAACAACTTCTACTTCAGATTCGTATTAAATTAGGTATTTTAACCTCAGCTGATTTGCAAAATTATTTGGTTGGATTCGTCAATCACTACCATAAAAATATTATTACCGGGTGGCAGTTTCTTTCATAAAACAAACTTCGTCCATAAACATAAGAAAATATTTTTAACATGTCAAGTGTCAACTGTCAAGTAACAATCAAAACACGACATAACCTCTAAAACGAATTGTGTTTCTACATCTGAATACAATTTAATTATGAAATCATTCGTCTTCAGCAAAGTAATATAAATATATTTGATTGATTACTGTAGGCAAACTGAAGGAAGGAACGCTGTAGGGTTTTGATAATCACCGTCCGAGTTGTAAGGTAAAAATGGCACCACAAGATAAACAAGAGGATGAAGACATCGAAGATCCGCTAGAAACTATGCTGAAGAAAACGGGCTGCATAGAATTGCATTACAAAGTTCAGGTATTTTTCCAAAACCATTTACTTACTTATTATTATTATTATTATTAGTTTTAGGCAGGCAGCTTATGCTGATAAGCCTAAATCTGCACTTGTAACGTCTCTGATAAACTTGTCCACTTATCACTGCACTTGGTAACGTATTCCATGCATTCACCACTCTATTTGTCATGAAATTCTTCCTCGGATTAGAACTGAAGGCTGTACTTGAGAGTTTTAGATGATGTCCTCGCAAGTGCGAATTTGTATTTATTGTGTCTTATGTCTAGGCAATTGCTCCAAGAGACTAGTGCTGCCGGCGAAACTATTTCACGACCCACATTACAAGCATTTCCGAGTCAGATTGCATTGTAAAAAAATATCCGTGTAATAGTGACTGTGACTGAATTTCCCCAGTTTTATGCGTAATTAACGATTACAGTAAAAAATTGGCCAGGCTATGACCTGGGTCATATACAATTATTTTGGACCCTACTCAACTAGGCCAAATGCGCCTGTCCTAGAGCCAGGGGAGATGGTTGTAATGAAGCGGTAAAAATCGTATGACCATGTCGCAACCTTTGGGTCAATAGTCCAACACCTTAAACACTAGACTACCACGATCTCAGAACATTGGTTATTTTTTTTTAATTATTTGAAAGCTGAATGAAGAGGTCTCTACTCCACTCTAAAGGGTAAAGGGAGAGAGAGAATCCGACATCAGCGTACGTTTGTATGAAACGGCAGATTTTAATTTACGCTTTTATATTGGCCACAAACAGATTTGACATCTGTTGTTATAACAAAGGATCGTGAATCTTTTGTCCTCTACACTTTTACAAGGGGCCTGACCTCGGCCGGTGATTTTCATGGCGGCTACGAGTAAGGAAGCTGTTAGTTCCTGTAAAATATTAACATTCTTAGATACATTACATATAAAGTAAAGTAGGTGGTTGAAACTTATTTCAAAGGGTAATATTTTAATTTTGCAGGAGTGCATTGCGGAAACGCAAGACTGGCGAAAATGTCAAACAATAGTTCACGAGTTCCGGGATTGCATGAGCAAGCATCAGAGCTCCAAGCTGAAAACCTCCTGAAATAGTTGCATCGTTCATGCATTTGTAAATAGTCAAATAATAGTTAATGCGTCTAAACACGGTGAGATCAAACTAATAATTTTTTGATGGTGGTGATGAAAGCAAAACCGTCTAACTGCTCTTGCAAAAAAATAGTCTGTATTTTTCTCAACTTTCTACTGGTATAATCGATTCACTCTTTTGAGCATGTTCGGTGTTTTTCTATAACCGTGTTTTTTTTTTGCAAAAAACCAAATCTAATTTTAAAATTAAGTTTTATTAGAATTATGTTTAATGGTGATTAACACTTTTCTTTGTACAATATCGTAGACGATATTATACGATAGCATAAATGTCACATTTCGTCAGGCATATTTTGGTATTTAGGGCGCGTCGCGGGAGAATTAGACTACTGTAAAACATTTTCAAAAAATACAGTGTCATCCCCTGATGTAAACCTGCACGTATAACCTCTTAAACCCAACAAGAATGTGAAATTACTTTCCCATAGAAAATATTTTGTTTATCGAAGACATTTTTTTTTAATGTGCGCTTTATATCTTTTATTTTTCTGTATAAAAAATAACATATTTTAAATATATTCAATGTATTAATCGAGCGTAGAACGTGCCGAACGCTCTGTGATCTGTGGTGGCGTGTGACCATAGTGTTGGAACGTTATTAAAAACAACTTTAGAAAATGGAAAATTTGTTTGTTTTTATTTATTAGTATTGGACCTTTTCCTCGCCAGCATATCAGATATAGTGATACCGAACGAATACGAGAGAAAACTCTCGCGAGAATACAATTTATACCATCCTTCCGTAGCTCCGCAGAACGGGAAGTAGATTTTTTTTAAAAAATTGTATATAACCTAGGTCATTTACAATTATTTTGGGACCTACTCAACTAGGCCAAATGTACCTGTGCTAAAGTTCGGGGAGATGGTGGTAATGAAGCGTTTAAAATGGTATAGCCGTGTGCGGATTCGAACCCGCGACCTTTAGATCAATAGTCCAATGCCCTAACCACTAGACTAACTACAATCTCTTTTTTTAAATATTACTGCCCGTCTTAGGACAAGTAGAATTATTTTTTACAAATCTCAACGCTTGTGGATTATAGATGCACCTAAACCTTGCTCGAAACGATGCTCCATTGGGTCCTGAGATATTTTTCAGACTTTAATTATTTTAACTTTCCAGTATCGTTTGTTGATCGTGCGTCAACTTCGAAACTACGAACGGACGTTAACAAAATCGACAAACGTAACCAAAGCTGGATGAACCGTTGCGAGCAAAAATATCAAAGTTGTCGGTATAACAAATGCAATAAATGAAATAAAACATCCGTCGATAACTTTTGTTTATAAAAATATTTATTCCGATTTAAAACTTACGAGTATATACAATAAATTATAAATATGTACGAAAATTAATTAAATTAAATTATAACCTTTATCAAACATTGCCATATTCTACAAACAGCACCATTCCGGTGAACAAATCAAAAAACGGAAATTTAATGTATTTCATTCACGCGAGCTTTTTCAACAATTTTGACCATTTAGGTTGGATTTTGCTCGTAAGGTGATGTAAAATGGCAACGGTTATTCTCCTATTTTATATAACTGTCAAAGGTGTCGACGGTAGCCTCTCGCACGTTTTCTGTGCTTCTCGCGCCCGCTTGCATGTCCCTGACGGTCCTCTCGGTGACCATGTCGACGATCTCGTCCAAGTCGGTGCCTTCGAGCAGACGGTACTTCTGCTCCTCGTCGATGCCCTGCTGCCGGTGTTCCTCGGGGTGATTGCGAATTATGTGCTTCTGTAAACGAGATTTTTTTTATAGCCACTAATCTTTTAGACATGATAATAAATAATTGAATACCGTACGTATTTCCAATGGCTAAGAAGGTACAGGGAGGGGAAATGTAAATTTTATGTGATAATATTTAATTGCTCTTGTCATGAGTTTGTGCGTTCGAAACGCCGTGCCGTTCCGGGTCATTGACAGGCCTTGGTGGAGCACGAGTGACCGAACGAAAGGCAAAGGGAATTAACACCGGCGCTTTGATAAAGTTAATAAATTTGGGCATGACTTATTTTCTATACAATTTCTTAAGCGTAATAGGGAACAAAAACACCCCCTTAAGTCTTCGGAAATGGTATTGGGACATCCCGCATAATAGATGATTCTTTATATAATAAACATTTTCGAGTTCAAAAGTTGAGCGTTAGCGCTGTTTCGCTCGCACCAACCTTCAGCGCGGCGCCGGTAGTGTATCCCGCCGCGCAGTACCTGCAGGTCATGGGCTTGACGCCCGTGTGCCGCCACATGTGCTGCTTGGCGTGCGAGCTCTGCAGGAACGTCCGGCCGCACACGCCGCAGAGATAGTCGCGGCGGCCGCCGTGCGTGAACATCAGGTGCTTCTTGAGGTGGTCTGAGAAACGTTAAAATTTTAAATAGTTTCGCAGTCTTTATTCTCCGGCTAAATATATTTAATAAGATTTTTTCCACATTAGTCTATTTTTTTCTAAGATCCTTAGATCCTTTTTACAAACGCTGTTCCCAATTTATGTGGTCGTGGGGAGGGAAAGGATAAAGGATCGTGAACAGCGGGTTCAGACGCAGCACGTTTTGCGAATACATATATATATATCAAGTACTACCATCTGTAGTCGGTAATGTAATAGGATACGGTGAATTAGAGTGTACTCCCCTACATGTTAAACGATTGCAACGGTTTAGGACATAAACAAATATTTTGGGCCCGATTCGAACCCGCGACCGCTGGCACAGCAATAATTTATGATTATTATACGAATTTGAATTTAAAAAGAAAGTTTAAAAGTGAACTCCGACCTTTGTTTGAGAACCCCTTCCCGCAGTGTTGGCACAAGTGCGGCTTGTCGTTCCCGTGCCTGGTCAGCAGATGCTTGCCCAGCGCCGAGCGGGACATGAAGCGGCGACCGCACTCGCTGCAGCGGTGGGGGCGCATCTCGGCGTGCTTCCACATGTGATACCTGGAAAGATCACCGCCGGTTGCTAATATATATAGTTTTTTGTTTTGCGTAAATATGGGAAAATAACAGCTATAGTTCATTATGTGAAAAATGTTTTAGGGCCCCAGTGCTTCAACCAGGGTACGTCTTCGGAACGAGCCGAGGTGGAATAAAATGAAAAGTACTACATTACTATTACATACATTGACAGACTATTGAAAAGGGAACGTTTAAAATCACACAAAATTCACGGCTCGAAACTCATTCAGTCAAACAGCTGTCAGTAGTATGAACGTTTTGTTTTATTTAATTTAATGTATTTGTAACACATATAGATAATTTTAGCTTTCTGCACTTCTTTTCCATATAAACTGTACTATACCAAATCTCACACTCCTCCATGTTCCTCTACACATATAAGAAAAATAAAAACAAAAAAAAAATAATAACAATTTTGATATGGAATAAGATATAGGCTTATCAGCCATGCTGCCTGCCTACGAAATAATAATAATAATATTAATATATAAATAATTAAGCATGTTTACGTAAAATAACTCAAATAGAAATAAATTGAATTGATAGAAGATTTGATAAAAGTAACTCACGTGAAACCCGCACTGGTGCCGAGTCGCTTCCCGCATATCTTGCAGAGGAACCGCTCCGCCTTCAGCTTGCCGGCGTGGTTTTCCCCGTGCTGCTTGCGCGTGTGCACGTACAGATGCGACCAGAGACCAACTCTGAGGAGCAAAGCTCCCGTTATTACACAGCGCTTCGAAAGACGCCTGTGACCGTCTCCTCATGAAAACTCTCAAAGCCACTGTATACGAGTATTTGGCAATTCTGATGTTTGCTAAATATCACCGGGGAAGATGAACTCCAGAAATCCATACTTTGCGTAGTGAAAGAGAACCTTTGTCAGAAAATATATCCCAATACCTTCCCGATAAAAAAATCCAGCTTATTGGCCCAGCGATTTTAAACATGATTTATTTTGACCTTATATAAAAATACATCATGGTTTCCGAAGGAAAAATTTGTAAACTTTACGTGGTAATATGAAATAGCTCGTCATAAGTTCGGTCGCTAACAAGGCCACACCGTGCTGGGTCGTTGACTGCCGAGCGCCCGTGAGCAAAAAGAGAATTTACAAGAGCACTTTGACAAAATTAATAAATTTGGACATGAATTATTTTCGCATTTTTTATACCGCATAAACACTGCGCTGAGTCTTCGAGAATGGTCATGGAACATCCTGTATACAAAAATGAGTGTCTCTCTGAAGCATTATAACTTAGAAACTTCTCAGTAAGCACGTAGCAACCCATCCCGAGTGCCGAAGGCGCCCTCAAGCCCCCTGCAAGGACTAGCTGCCAACCCGAGGCGAATAATTGTAATATTTGTTATTAATGTTAATATGTTTTCTTAGAGCAGAAACCCATTTTTAGTTTTATATAGGTTTTTATTATTCAATCTAATGTTTTTTTTTCTATATTACTGTGTAAAGCTGGTGGGTTTTCCAAAAAAGATAAAATAAAAAAATAACACTAGGACATAAACCCCAAACATTTGGGGTAGGTTAAACAAAGAATTAAAATTGCAGCCGAAGAAATATCGGAGATCAAGAACTGCGCGTCGCGTCAAAGATCATATTTAGGATGTATTTTGGTTGTTTTCAAACGGGTCAAAGTCGATTTGAACATTTTGCACACTAGTAGATAGAACTACTTGAAGTCGCAGTGGAAAACCGACTATTAACAGACCTCGTCAAGTTTACCTTTGTGAACGCGGACCGTGCACACTTTTTACCAAATGTACGAAGTCAAAAGTAAAAAGAATATTTTTCTGAAGCGAATAATACTAAATGTTCAACACAACACTCTAAGAGCGATCTCTGTCGCTTACAGCTTTTGAGTTATGAGGATATTAAAAAACCGTGGAGAGGCGAGCAATTTCTCCGACGAAAGTTAGCGATACTTACGCTCGCCGTGTACGCGAATTATTTGAATTAAATCGTAATAAAAAAAAACTCACTTGTGACCGCAGATCTGGCAATTCCACTGCTTCCTAACTGTCTTAGGGTAGGGCGACTGTGGGATAAGAAAGATGTTTAATTTAGTTTTTTACTGGCACATCTGCTTATGTCGTCACGGCTCATCACAAGGTGGAATCGACCCTTGTCGGCGATTTCACTAGTATTAACACGCGAGCGAGAGGAGCTGTCAGTTTAAACGTTTTTAACTGACAGCTGCTCTCCCTCTCTAGAGGCACTGAACGCCGGGGACAAAACCACATCTCCAGCATCCATCGTAGTACGCCATAAGAGTTCTCCCACGTTCATGAGCTCACCGTCCTCAGAAGACCACCGTTCCAAGTCAAATAAATTCAACGGCCACTTTTCAACCTTTGAGATAAATAGCTACCGACATTTGAAAGATTGTACTGAAATATTATTGAAATTAGGTATTTATCTATTTATTTTATATACATCGGAGGTATTCCTCCGTTGGGATAGATTTTTTTTGCATTACTTTTAAAAAAAAAAAGCTAATGTCAGTCGAAGCAGCAACACCTCGCAATGTCCGTAATCATGTGGATTTCGAGGTCTAACAATATTTTATTTCACTATATTATCGTTTTAAATACAAAACTCGGCATTCTAAGTGGAGAATAGTTGAAAATAAAAGCTCCACTTAAATTGGGCAGATAGAACATTGTTTACTTAGCACGACGATTTTGAAAAATACCCTCCGTCTTTAATATTATTATTATTATTATTAGTTTTTAGGCGGGCAGCTTATACTGATAAGCCTAAATCTGCACTTGTATCGTCTCTGATAAACTTCTAATATAATCTAGATTGTTTCTTTGAGTTACCTTAGAGAAATGATCACCATTTTTCACTATGGGCTGTTGAACCGCATCGGAAGCGTGGATCGTTTTGTGAGCGGCTAATTTGGCAGTACTGTTAAACCTGGAGAAGACAAATAAAACCGATTCGATTTTTCATGGGGTCGAACTGGAAAAGTAAGTTATTTATTTTATTTTGCATGTTTCATACATTTTGCTCACTGCTCAATTTGTACTAGAATCAATAGAGCTGATATTAAAAAGATTTAGGTTATAAACATACATTAATTTGCAAGAACCTACTATCCCAGTCCTTTGACCATCTGTCCGTCATCCGTTTGTGCATCTTTCAACTCTTAAGTAAAAATGTGAAAAAGTCGGATTTTTCTGTGTAAATTGATGCTCTTGAAAAGCCGTTTATATTACATCGGAGGCTGGTCGAATAATATAAGAGTCAAGTCAACAATATTTTAGTACTGAAACATTGAAAGTTCGATCAAGCGCTCAACCTAACCCGCTACAGCGAATTGGATTGGTGGTGCTCACGGGCCGTAGTTTTGAGACCCCTGGTCTAGATAGACCGATTTGAAATTGAACCAAAATTTAGTTCTTAGTACTCACCTTAAATTTCAAGTGACGCCGTCCGCGAGAAAATCATTCTGACATAGTATAAGGGAAAATAAAAACTCGCCGCACTTACATATCGCCGCAGGTGGAACAGTCGAGGTTCGGCAGCCGGTGCGCCATGGCCATATGCCGCTTGAGGTTGTACTTGCGGGACATCACGATGCCGCACTCGGCGCACTGGTGGACCTTGCCGCGCGGGTCGAGGTGCGTTCGGAAATCGCCATTCGCGCGATCGGCCTCCGGTGCCGCCGGCGGGTCGAGCCGTTCAAACGTTGGGAAACTGCTCTGGGTGGGTTGTTCCACGTCTGAATACGAAAAAATGGAGACAGATCAGAACCTATAAGACCATAATTTGTCCTCAACCGTCTGCTCCGTATGATATAGTTCGGATTATGGAGACTATACTATATTAACGTTAAGGATAAAAAACTGTATTACCACTCTCCACCGCCTCAGTTTTGCCAACAAAGCTCACTGTCTTTATTTCATTATCGGGAGAGTGAGCAGTTGGCAACTCCGCCGTCAACGAATCTGAGATCTGAAAGGAGAAGCAAGATTTAATATTATAAATGCAAATTCAACTTAGTTTTTTAAAATATATTAATTCTGTTTTATGGGATAATCCTAATGCGAGAAGCGTTTTGCAACGCAAAGCTTACCAAACAGCCGTTAGATGCAATTTATGACCGTTCCCCGCATAGACAACAGCTCTTCAGGAAGAACCCCCTTAAAAAAGGGCGTTTACGTGGAGACCAGAAAGACTTTTAATTATTTTTTTAAATGGACCTTTTAACTGTCGGAGATTTAGTAAAATGTATACATAACTACTACAATCTAAGAGATTACGAGATAAATCTGTTCCGTACCAGATTCAACAGAAATACAAAAAAGCATTTTCTCTCCAAGAGACGCTTGGGACGTCGCCGGCCGATAATCACATATTTAAAAGTGAAAAAGTGGAAAATAGTCGGTAGAAATTTTCAAAAAAATATTGAAAGTTGAGTATCCAAAGTGAAAAAGTCGATACGAGTAATTTTAAGACATCTAGTGACATGAGTAATATTTTCCAATAGAGAATGTCACGGTAAACCCGATGACACCAAATTTGTGACAATTGGGCGCCCCAGGCCACGAAATCTGATTTTTCTTCATAATGCTGGGTTTTCATAGAAATAAATTACTGTGTACTGGTTTGCGCTGTGTTTTTGGCGGGAATAGTTTCTGAACGGGTTAAAGATTATTTAATCTTATATGGGCTCATCAGCCGGAGCTGATCGCTCGTTATAGTATAATATTAATACAGCTCCGCATACCTCGGTTCTATATTCGCCCAGTTTTATTCCTTCATTAAGGAATTGCTCCACAGCGTCGGCGGATATCTGAAAGAGGGTAGATAATAATCTATTTATTTCATCGTTGATTTGTGTCACTGCGTTTGAAACTCGAAACAGAAACTTTGCATTATGAACGGACTCTCGAGACGCTGCATCACCGACCTTATTGTCTTCGAACCATGCGAGTGACGGCCATTTACATATGTAAAATCTTAGCCGTGTAGGAACAGATTTGATATAAACATATTTATTCTATTGAAAATGTGTTGTTCGGTAATATTGTCTTCCTCCGGATGGTTAACTCTAATTATGATAGGATATCGGGGCGAAATGTAAGGAGATTTATGACTAAGAAAGTAACGGGTGCTCATATGACGGTTTATGTAATAATTTTATATAATAATTTCTCCATACATCGTGTTTGAGTCTTCTTAAGACAGTTTGGTTAAATATTTAAATTCCTAGAAAATTTCAATACAAATTGCATTGAGAGCAAAGGAAAATTCGTCGCTATATCAATAATAAAATGGGTTCACCTCGACTAATTCCTCGCCTTCGATGCCTTCGACGACGGTGTAATACGTGGTCTCCGTCTTGACCGCGTCCTCCGTCGTTGCGTCCGACGGTGCCGGCCACCGAGCGCTGTGGTCATCCAAATGGCTGCGGAGCAGTTCGAGGTCCGCGTAGGCGGCGGCGCCGTCGCCACACTCGCCGCAGTAATACAGCTCCGCGTCCTCCTGAAATAAGATTATTTTAACCTTTGCATAATTTTAACCCCGATGCAAACAGAGTTTAGCGTTATAAGTTTAACGTGTTTATGTGCGTGTCTTTGGCGATTTTAATTATTTTTTTTTTTTTTGAAAAATAACTTGATCGAGAGCGTTCTTAGCTATGATTCAAGAAAATCTGTTCAGCAGTCAGTGTGTGTCGGGGTTTTTTAAAATTTACTAAATTTATTTTGTATTTATTTATTCATTCATTTAACTCATTATCGTCTCCGAGGAAATATTCGACCATGACAAAATATATATATGTAAATGTATATATTACGTACGTACGTTACATATGTATGTATGTGTTCTAAATTCGTGTAAGTAGATATGTGTATATATAGATATAAAATGATTTTGTTATTAACTTTAATAATTTTTGTTAGTAGAAACCTATTTTTAGTTTTACATAGTTTTTTATCGATCAATCAAATGTATTTTTTTGTTGTGTGTACTGTGTAAAATTTTTGATTTCTCCAATAAAGATAAATAAATAAAATAATAAATATAATAATGAATGTGTGACTGAAACTCAGAAACTAAGGTTTTTTTTAAATGCTCCTAATAGTTTGAAGTTGGTTTTTAGCGAGAGAAAAATTAGTTGCCCAGAAAATTGAAAAATTCGAAAAAAGTGTTACATCGGCGGAACAGCCTGCACACAATTGCTAACCCATCCCAAGCGAAGCGACCCATCCCGAGTACCGCAGGCACGCCAAGGGCGCCCTCCTTATAAAGCTAAAAGAACAAGACACTTTTTTATAATAAAAAAATATATTTATTAACATAGTTGAATTATTATCCTTGCGCGGTTCGCGTCAGTCAAGTTTTAGGGTACGGCGGTTAGTCGCCCGCCACGCAATTCTGAATCGATTTATGAACGGTTAATCTGCACTCGACCGTACCTAGGACCTTGTTTCTTATTTTTTTACTTATTTTAGCAAAATAGTTTAGTATGTATTACGTCAATACGTCAATGGTTTCTGAGAAAGTTAAAAAAAAAGTATTAATCAATAAATTTAAAAACACTAAAATGCCCAAAATGACACTATATTCTCACTTAATTGTCACCCGCGCTCTTATCGTAAGCTTACTGCTTATGGTTACCTTGTGAACGGCCTTCTTGTGATGCGTCAGATAGGTCCTGGTGGAGAAATCCTTCGCGCACAGCACGCACGAGTAGAGTTTGGACACGGCGTGGGTGGCAGAGTGCGCCATCAGGTTGGCCTCGTTCGAGAAGCACAGATTGCACCGAGGGCAGACGTTGTTCACGTGGTTCCTGTCCTTGTGGAGCGACAGCCACGATTCGTTCTGGACAGGGGGAGCGAAAGTTGAGTGCGACGATTTTATCTAACGGCGCGTAGAAAAATAGTCTTTTCGAGGCTCTTAACTTCTAAGGCAAGGTAGAAATTTACCATTTTAATTCTTTAAAGCGTGTCCCAAAACCATTAATTTGTCCTGCGATTTCTGGAATTCTTTGTTAAGAAAGTATATAAAAAAAATTTATCGTGTTTATATATATTAATAAATTATAACTATATCCGTACGCCGTAGTGGTGTCAAGGCCATTATCTTTCGGAGGGGCATCGAAATTCTAACCGAATTTACACCCTCCTTAAGTCTTTGAGAATGGTCTTGGGACCTGCCGTATAATCCCAGATAACTATGAGAAAATACGATAGCCAGTATTATTTTTCTTCTATAAAAAAAAATATTTTTTGAGAAAAAATGGCGATGATGGATATAATATTGTATACTTAAAAAAAAACAGAACAAAAAATGTGATCTTCATGACGTTTCGAATTTGTTACGTCGTGTTGTTGCACAAAAAAAAAACATGAATATTTCTAAAAATTACTCGAATTTCGACTGGTGGCCTTACATAAATGGACATTATAATTTGTTGGTAACTTTGACCTCCATTAGATATGATCGATGACTGCGTTAGTGCGAACGAGGTTCTCATCCAGTGCCACCGAAATTGAGAACCACTACCTCCATTTTACGTCATTCTGTATTGATAAATACCCATATTAAGTAGTTTTTGTATTATGTAAATAGTTAGCAATACCGATGTGGTTCTTAGATAGATCAATCTCGTGCAATTAGTGGCGCGCAAAAAAAGATATCGAATTGGCGGTTTTTTTTTTTTAATATTTCCTCGGTAAATAGCCTAGATGCAAACCGCACAGAAGCATAAATATTTACAGTCTAGAAAAGCTTCTCTTGCCAATACACAGATGGCGCACTGTTTTGTAAATAGAGAATTTTGAGAGTTTTGAGTGTTTTAGTTGGAGTGGTCTCCAATTTCTTCCTAAGATTTCGATATTTCGATACATAAGATATATGTGGAGGTGTTTTTCACAGCCTGATAAAACCTAAAGCTAGGTTTGGGCTGACGTATAGTAAAATATTGAAATAAAAGCCGTTCTGTGACATTAAAAATGAACTAAAATGCTCGTGGACACCACCTTGAAGGTCCTGCCGCACAGCTCGCAAGTGACTCTCGTGGCGGGCTGCTCGGCTCGTTCGTCCGTCTCCGTCCTCGGCGCGCGCCGTTTCCTCCTCTCCGGATGGGCCTTTTTACTGTCCTTGCAGTGCAGCTCGCGAACGGAACAAACCTCCTTCGGCGCCGGAAAATGAACCTGGGACGATATGTAATGTATAAAGGCATCGTTCCGCGCGTGAATCCAGAGAAAGGATCAGTTGGCCTGAAGTGCGTAGTCTTAAATAATTTTATCTCATCTAACGGCCTGTTAAAGAGAAATTATTTTATTTAATTTTTGATTTTTACAATGAGATATGTACGACTAAAGTTTTGATAAAATGTATGGAATTTTTCGAGGCCCTTAACTTATAGACAAAGGCAAAATTAACCATTTTCATCTACATACAGTCGCATATATATTTATTTATTTATTTATTCATTGTACATAATTAATTTGACAAAAAAAATAGAAATGCAGTAGTAAAAATCACAGTTATAAATTAATATTACAAATGCACCGGGAGCGATTAGCACTGCTACATTTTGTGCCCTGCCTTCTTTACTAGACTTTGTCTGTACTAAGGAAGGCAGTGTTTTCTTGTGCTACAACTGAGATTGTCAAACCGTCAGAAATATGTCCGTGATAGTGTGATAAATAGGGAGATTTGATGCATTAAGACTTCTCATATAATTCCTCACACATAAAATCTCTACAGTATTATTAATCCAACCTAACCTAATTCTTTTTTACCCAAAATTTAAAAATGGCTGCAAAAATACTTTGTCAAGAATTCCTTCGCTAAATAAATAAGTATTACCAGTGTTGAGTACACATTTAAAAATCCAATACTATTTTCTTTCAGTTCCTATACTATTGACCTTAGTAGGTTATCCCGGTGGATTCTACACGCTTTTACCACACACATTGCTCCGAAATACCTTCAAGTTGTGCAGCTGCAACTGTGGAACGGTATCGAAGCGATCCTCGCATATCTCGCACTGGACGACGCGCTCGGGTGTGGCGTGCGCCTCGGCGGTGTGGCTCTTCAGGAACGCGTCGTTGACGAACTTCCTCGAGCATTTCGGGCACTCCACCGACTCGTCTAGGCTGATCCTCGCGACGGCGTCGCCTGGAAAACCCCGGTTATAAAAGGGTTCATTTTCACGGGGAAATTTTGTTCACACGAATGTAATGCTTCTACAAAAATAAATGATGGCTATCGATCGGGCAGATATAAGGTCTTTAAAACTGCTCTGTCGGCGGCTAGTCTAGTAATGTTGACTCTGTTACGGGACAGTTTAATTATTTAGGTTTTCGTTAAAGCAATACATCCTACTGCATCCCGGATAGTCGAGAAATCCTTTTAGTATTTTAAAGGTCCTTCTATGTGGGCAGCTTCAGTACGTCTATTTGTTCTTCGTATGGTTTGTTAAAGAACCCTACAGGAAGTTTTGTGGTTGCTTGATTATCACGAACATTAGGATTATTGGTTACTTACTCGATCTTCATCAGTCATTTGTGCCGAAGATCTGACAACCGCTGGAGCAGAAAAATACTCGAATGGAGACCTCGAACTGGAAGAGGAAGCGTAGGTCGGCCAGCAGCGCGCTAGGCGGACGACATTAAACAAAGAGTCGGAAGCAATTGGATGCGGATGGCAGAAGATAGGGAGAAATGGAGCACATTAGAAGAGGCCTACGACCAACAGTGGATAGATACCAGCTGATGAAGATGACTAGATCTTAATGTTTCGGATATTTCTGTGTAATTATGTGGTAAGTTTAAATGAATTAAATACATCAAATTATTTTTACTGACAATTTCTAGGTATAAAATCAAGTGTCAACATACCTGCAATTTTGTTGGATCCGCTTGGAACGTGCGAGACCAAGGGCAAACTCGCACCTCCATCATTCTTCGGTAGAAAAATCACGGAATTCCCAATCGCAGCCTCCTTGCACTCTGCGCGCGGACCCACAATGTAAACGGGGCTCAGCTTCGGGAGAATTCTAATCTGCTTCGGTCTCGTGCTCAGGTAATTATCGGAGAAAAGTTGCCGGTTCCTCCTTGTGTACGTTCGCTTGGCCTCGCCGGTCCTCGGCTTGGGTCTTTTCTCGTCGTGCGCTCGCTTCAGCCGCGCGTCCGACCGACGTACGACGTTTCGGAACTGTCGGCTTTTTTGAAGGATCTCGGAGCATGGCCCGCAGATCCGGGATGGCATGCGCTCGTCGGCAAACTGAAATTTCAAAATCACAATCAGCATCTCAATAAATATGAAAGTTTAAATTAAATACTAAGCAACATTTTTAACAAAACAATCACTAAGACGGAAATACGGACTGGCTACTTAATAAGTGCCAACAAAATAATAACAATAATCTTATTTTAAATAAGAAAAATACATCATATACATCATACACAATTTGCATAGCTCTATCTAACTAGGCGGTGCTCGTGGTAAAGGCCCGTTAGAATTTTGAGACAAATTTCAATAAAATGGAGGATCTTCAGCAAAAATTGCTGTTTTTCAGTGCTCCACGGTTGCAAGGAACACCAGTGCTTCTTTCAGGTACTTCTCCGGGGGTGCATTGCCTCACCCCAGAGTAGGCCAGCGGCTCCCCCGGAGAAAAAAGTCTCAACACACAACGCCAAGTATAAGATTTCTGTAAATAAAAAATGTAAGCCTTTGACAATTTTAGTTGTATTTTTCCGTTATTTTGTAGCCTGATAGGCAATGACAATATAAATTATCTATGAAAGGAAACCGAATGAAATAACAGCTCTATTTACTTGAAGATTTGAGAACAACTGCAACAAATCACACAGCTGCACATTTTCATCGTCAATTTTCACAAAGCCCTTCAAATCGTGTTGCAAATTGGCGGGAGACAAGCAGGCTCGGCACAGATCCGTTATACTATCGCTCATAGCAGGAAACATTTTTGCTCCATATTTTGACATCTGACGGTCGGTCCTGCCAAACGAGAAACTTCTGCTTACACCAATCAGCTATTTGTAACAAAACCAGTGTTGCTACCGCCTTTGATATTTTCGCTAAAACTTCTTTAAAATTCCCTTGTTGACAAACATGCGATAAATAAACATAACGTAATAAACTACCTATGTATTTCTAAAATATTATTATGTCACGCTGACATAAATTACAAGTCTTTTTATTTTCATTCTAGTCTAATAAGTGAAATCGTAATTTACTTAATCTGTAAGCATTTCGTTTGATACGTTTTATTACATATAAATATCTATATCATGTTGGTATCAATGTACAAAAATGTATATTTTATTTTAACATTGCAGCCGTAATATATCTACCTACTACGTTAAAGAAAAGAACTGACACTCAAAAGCCCTTTAAAGATGTTTCGAAATCTCATATGAAGATTAAAATAATTTCATTAACAGGTTACACGGCTTATAGAAAAGCGATACTTAGCGTTTTAGATATATTTTTTCTAAAACCTGAAAGTCATTGTTCTCTTTATCATAAAATTCTTGAATTTGCTGAATAACTCTTCGTATAGTGAGATTTAAAGTGGTAATATATGCTAAGGTATGTTTAAACATCTGTAAATAAAACGTTACAAAAAAAAATAGTTTTTATTGCAGTTTTAATAAATAACAGAAAACTATTTTTTTCGGTTATCTTCAAATCAATATTTATAGCAACAGTACAATATATATCGCATCTTTATTGCCTTAAGATCTGACTGCTCTTAGTAAACACTTTTATTATAGTTACGCGCGGGTGCGGTTAGGTTTTAATTTTGTCATTTTATTCATTCATCCAAACACAAATAAAATTTTAATTATCTAGTAAAAGACAATAAAATATTAACATTTTGTATGCATATTTTTTTAATATGGTGTACCTACATTATAACTGATACTTTATACCTTTTTAAAAAATTAATATCTACAAAAATACGTCAAATCAATATGAGCTTTTAAATTGATATTCATAAGACTTTTGAAATTATGGTAACATTATTGATGAACTATTGGAGAAGTAAGTAGTAGGTACCAAGTAGTCTTTTGATTGATTCTTTTATCTTAGAAACTGTGACAAGCATACATTAAATTTATATCTATTTCTGAAATTATCCTATGAAAATTATAAATTGGCAAATTACTTGTGGCAGCTCGCCATGTATAAAATAAACTTTGTTAACTTTTAAACTCTTTAAATTCGCGGGCAAAAAAAAAGTAATAAAACTGTCAAGTGTCAACTGTCATCTAGCACACACCGCTTCAGCTGAAATGTCAGATATTTTAATGTTGCCGATTGCTTTTATGACGCAGATTGAGCTTAAAGTAAAAAATATGCTTGATAAGTTATTATAATATAAATTTTACGTTCAACGATTTCTTTTACGTAGTATCAAAATGGTTTTGCGTTTCCTCGTCGAGATTATAGCGATCGTCGTCGCCGCGTTCGTAATCATAATTCTCGCTCTTCGTACGGACTTTACTCACCTCACGTTCACGGCTCCTCTGCTGCAGACGGTGAACGGATCAGTCGGCCACGGGAACTTCACGTACTGGAAACTGTCACGGGTCGGCGACTTCGACGGTCCCCTCATCATCGAGCTGATCTCTCACTCCGGCGACGCCGATCTCTACGTGTCCAGGAAGGATAGGTTAGTTCTGTGACTTATTTTGAGCTATTCGTTATCCCCAACGTATTCCAATCATTCATGACCGTTCACAGCGAATTGACGCGTTCTTGTTATCAAAATCACTCACTCGCACATTGACGTACTTAAACGAGTTCGTCTGACATCGTCTACATAGGTGTGGACACGTTTTTACTGGTTAATTTCTTTGAAGTAGCTTCTCTAGTGAATCTCCAATCCCTTTTCCGGAAAACTTCCAGTACTTCCCGTAAATCGAATCCATGGCGAATGCAGGTGCTTCTTCGCCCGGAAGGACTGCCGTTTTTGTTTGTCTTTTCCCGCGGGGGTTTTGATACTCGGTTGCCCTTAACTACCGTGGTGGATCTCACTCTGCTCGCGTTGCAAATTCGCCACTCGTAGGTTAGCGTCTGTCCGTCCATATGCAACTTGTGATTTTGGTATTGTTTTTATTTTTTATTTCATTCAACTGTACCATATTGTCTGAATGTATAGTTATAAACAAAAATAGTTATATTTACACTTATATTAGATCGTAAGTACAGAGAATTTGTCTTAATCAGAATTAATGGCTGCTAATTGTGCTTGCAGAGGTTTAATCTCTCAATCTGAAATGTTCATTAGCAGTTGCACATCACGCTGGCAAGCGAATCCGCAGTTCAAAAAATATTACAATGTTGGATCTCAAATGAGTACGATAAATTAGTTGGAGAGCTCGATTATATTCTTATCAATTCGCCTAAAATACGATATTCCAAAATACAGAGTGTTCCAAACGTTCCAGAAGACTTAAGCGGGTGTTTATTTTCCCTATTAAGTACGTGTAGAAATTGTATAAGAAATTGTATAAAAAAAATGGCCAAATTTATTAATTTTGAGGTTAAAAAAAAACATTTTGAAAGGCCCAATAAGCTAATGAAACACGGTGTACGTACATAGTCAGCCCAATCACTGCACAATAATCAGCTAATTAGTACTGATGTGGGACACCATTTTTTATATTTGAGCTCTTAGTAAATTTTCCCCGATGCGTAGTCTTGTTTAAAGAACGTCATTATTATTTTCAGACCCGGATTCGAAGCTGACCGCAACGACTTCAGCTCAGTAACGTGCGGCGTTGACGAGGTACGAATCCCGGAGGATTTCCCACGCCCGATCACCATCGGGGTATACGGCTACTCTATCTCGGAGGCAAACGTGTACACGCTGCGCATCTACTACGACGTTATAACGGCAACGGAAAACCTTAAAGCAAAGCTGAACATCGACTGGAGTCCTGGAATCATCCTCAAAGGTATATCATTGATTACCTTCTTCAGTTCGCTCATCAAATTTCTGTTGGTATTAGGTAGTAATATTTCTAGTAAATAAGTGTTCAACATACACTAAGATTATCTCTCAACAAAACCGGCGACTTGCGCACCCTCCGCGACCACTCTCGGTAGACCGCCTCTCTATTGCTCCACACCACTTCCTTTCTCTATAGCCCATTTGTTCGCAGGTTTGAATCCATACATGGTCATACCATTTTTTAACACTTCATTTTTTTTTATCGCTTCATTACCACCATCTCTCCTGACTCTAGCACAGGCACATTTGGCCTAGTTGAGTAGGGCCCATAATAATTATATATGCTGTAAGTCATAGCAATTCTTTTAAAAGTATTAAAATGATGAATTTAAAGTATTTTTGATGTATTTGGCGGTAAACAATTATAGTTTTTTGCCAATAATAAGATACTATAAAACAGGTGGTGGCTCCGCGGAACGGCGGCATCGTGTGGTACTCGCATTTTACGTACGGGTCGGAATGTGTTAAGAGGGAGGGGTCGGAGTGTGTAACACTTTGCTCTTATATCCTTCGCTGAACATAAATGGCAGTTATGATTTATACATATTTACATTTCACAGACCTCCTGCTGCAGAAGCCGGCCGCGGAGAACGACGACCCGAACGGCGATGGCGCAACGCCGGAAGTGTCCAAGGTGAAGCTTTACGTGCGCGACGAGCCCGAGGAAGAGGTCAGCGTCTGGCGGAAGACATCCAAGCTGATGGGCCTGCTGAGTCTCGTCGACACGCTTTTCGAGTTGTTTTTTCTGTGAGATCGTTCTGTTCGTGGTCCTCGGACGGTATTTGAACGAGGATCCCGCGGGCGGCGCCCTCGAGTGAACGCTCGGCGAGTCTTCCGTGTGTCGTTCGTCTGAACGTAACCATAGAACGGTAATCGGACTTTTCTTTAACACTAGGCGTGTGAAAAATCCTAGCAATAGAGGGGAAAGTTGAACCCTCATTCGAATGAGATTTCTGCTTGAATGTAATGAATTTTGTGGGTCCCTCTGGAGAGAGCTGTTAATGAGAGTTAGTCTTTAGGATCTACAAATCATATACTTTGTAAAATACCTTGATTTGTTGGAGAAGGTAAAGGTACGGCATTTGCTTTAATATTAAACGAAACGATCACTACATGGCGTTTAAGTAGAAGTAGAAAAATTGATATTGTATCTTTCTACTTATCGGAAAAAAATCATAATGGCGGTATCCTCCTGTTTCACGGAGGAGAAACGCACGGAGAAATACTTTTCGATCTTATTTTTCGCCAACTAGCAGCGGTTTAGTAATTACTGATTAAAACCTAACCTAACATTTTGCAAAGATGGTTTGGTATTCCTAAACCCAATCGGTAGGTCATTAACCCTACGTTTATTTTACCTTAGAATTAATTCTAAGGATTACGAATCGTTCTGACAGCTGCGTACGTAATCTTTTATTTTTTATCTGTTCGTTTGTTTGAGATTGTTTTGTGTTTGTTCGTTTTAACTTAACTATGTTTTATATGTAAAATAGTTACAGTAATTGAATATTGTTTGATTTTAAGAAATGATATTATTATAAGCTTATTTATGGACACGTAGCCTAATTCGTATACCGTAATCATTTTGTACAGATGATGTGGAGTGTGGCCAATGTTTTTAGGGAAATACAGCATTTTTTTATTATTTTAATATAATAATTATTTATGCTAAAACTGTTTTGTCCAATGTTGCCGTCTTTAGACGTATCAGTTTTTATTTCTGTGACTTGCAGGTTTATTTGAAATCACAACTGTACCAAATTATTTAATTTTTTTTTAACATTGACGGTTACAAATCTTGAATGTAACAGAACTTGAATTGCAGAAAGTGAACTCTAAAAGTAGTGAAGGTATAATGGAAGTTTAGTGAGATTTGACTTCAAAAATACTTGCAACATTTGACAGTTCTTAGTTCCGCTCCGAAGCGGCGATTCGAACCGAGCCGACCAAACCGATTTGAACGTAGATTCTCGCACGGCCCTACCTCCAATATTCTCACCTCATTTTATAAAATTCTAAGGTTTGTTATGTAGAGGTAATCTCCACTACAGAATCCATTTTGAAAATTCGTCCGTCCGAACGTAGCCAGCGAATTGAAAATCATGGGTTTATTAGGATGTACGTATTTCCATCTCGCTCGTACCTATGTGTAGTAATTGTACGCAAATTGTGCGTATATTCCGTAAGAATTTACGTATAAAAAATTAAACCTTAATCTTAAATAATTATCTCCAACTTTTTTATTTTATACACTGATAGATCCCCAAAAAATTATATTTTTATTTAAATATGAATTTACAAACACTAATACAACTCTTTTAATGCCAAGTATAAAACATTAATGTGTTATATAATAGCATATTGAACTCTTATTATCCTGTTGTGATTTAATTTTAATTGTTTAAGTTATTTATTTTTTTGCGTTTGTACCAAAGAGTTCGGAATTTGTATTCGTTTGAGCTTGTATGACCGTTTCTAGACATTTTTTTTTATTAACGTAATTTCTATTTTAGAGGTGCAAGACAGATTGCCAGTAACAAAAATGAGAGTAATTTTGCCCTATTGTACTGACGCAAAAAACATTGTCAGTATTATAAATATTGTAAATAATATTGATATTTTCTTTGTTATATTTATACCCTCCATGAAATATAAAAATGTTTTTATTTTTTATAAATTGTTTTATTAGAAAACGAGTATTACCCTTGCCGAAACATAACCAGTTTGCACTCGACATTGGATATCAGGCATGTATTGTGAGTTTGTTGATCACAAACAGGTGTTGAGTTTTTTTAGCAGTTAAAAAAGGTTGCCAGCGCTGGGGGGGGGGGGGTGAAAGAATCGCAAGATTTCATAAGATTTTATGTATTATTTTATGGAAATAGATGTGATAAATATTTTTATTTATCACATATATTGTGTACAAACATTTTACACAGAATCTAATTAAATTATTAAATTACTATTGTTTTATTGAATTTAAATTTAAGTTCATATTTTATTGAGTACACAGAATTTTTAAATTTTGCAGGTAGAATTACATTTTATTATGAATAATAATCATTTTGTAACTGCATTAACCACTTTCGACTTCTTAAAATACCATAAAACACTCAACATCCGTACTTAAAATTGAAACAATTTTTTTTTTAAATAATTGCTATGACCTAGTAGGTTATTTTGGTCCCTACTCAACTAGGCCAAAAATGCCTGTCCTAGAGTCAGGGGAGATGGTGGTAATGAAGCGCTAAAAATGGTATGACCGTGTGCGGATTCGAACCTGCGAGTTAATATTCCAAAGCCTTAACCACTAGGCTACCGCAATCTCTTGCTTAAATTCTTTCTTTATTAAATTAACCTTGTATTTTCCATGTTTATCCTATCGAGTTGAGGTAAAATTTGCACTAAACGGTGCAAAAACTGACGTCCGATAGCAAGCGAGACAAATGATACCCGAGGAGTATATTTGACGCAAATTGGCATACTTGAGGGTGGTGCATTTTTCACCCTCAGTGCCCGTATCTATGTTTTAAAAGATCGTTGTGAATAAATACCAAAAGGGAACGATCACGCAGCTGAATTATTTTCAATAAGAGCTGATCCGCCATTAATATTCAACCCGAAAGTGATCAGTTTAGTCAAACCGGACGGGGTGGCATAGACGCGTCTAAGGGAATTTCCCTACCTAGCATAAAAAAACCCCCCTTAAGATTAGGAAATTAAAAAAAAACTGCCGTTTCCTAATTGGGAAATGTATTGCGAGAGGCAAAATTGAGATTTTAAGAGGTTATACGAAGGTTTGTGATAATGATCATTTATATTTTTTTTAAATTGAAAACATAAAAATGCGTGCAACTGATTATCATATTATTTGGAAATAATAATATTAACGTAAAAATAATCATCATATGAAGTATCTAGGAAAAAAAATACATATTTTAGTAAAAATTTAATTACATTTCAGGTAGTTATGGATAGATTTTGGCAGATTTTCATTATTCAGGGTCAAAATCGGTGAAGCTTCCGCTGTTTGTGGAGGCAGGCGGTAACATTGCGAAACTTGTATTTATACAGGGTGTATTTATATTCACTGATGTCCTTTTAGAGGGTGGATCTATATCGACAACTAAACCGGTCTCACGAAAAAAATTGTTCAAACTAAAATATTTATATTAAAAAACTTTGTTTTTTAATAATAAAAGGGCTTCTCGAGCCGCGCGGGCACGAGGTAATGTCCCATTCTCGCTCCATGCGTTCAACCACCTTCTCAAACATTAAAACAATTTCCTTGAAATTACGAATTCGTTTTTCTCGTAATTCGGAAACATTTTTCCAATATTTTTTGCCCATTAATTTTTGATTATTGATCTATATCGACTCCTTAAAAGGACATCAGTGAATATAAATACATTCTGTATACAGGATGGAATATATTCCAGGAAACGTTTCTTTACGACTTTAGTGAGAGTAAGAGGTTTTCATATCCGTGTCTATAACATTCTTTCTATTGTATATTCACTCTTTACTCCGGATTGGATTGAGCGATTTCATTTTTTTTTCCATATATTTGTGTGGAGATTCAAGGGAATGTCGAAGTCTGGAGAAAAAAAAACAATAAAGCTGAAGAAAACATCAAAAACACAAATCGAAGGGCGCTCAGAACCCTGGGAGATAATTTCTTCCAGCGATGCTGCGTTTGTATTGAAGAGGGTCATTTTTAAAAAAATCTGTAATTTCTAGTAAAACTTTTAGATCAGGGGTGCTCAAACTTGAACTGCTGGCGATCTACGTCAATATTTTTAGACTACTTACGATCGACTCTGAGAGACTGCAAGTGTGTGTGATGCAGGGTTGTCGTACATACACGATACACCCTACCTACCTAGGTAGGGCGTACCGTAGCATATATAGATATTAGCTTTGAGCACCCCTGTTTTAGATGATTCCCGAATAGTGTAGTGAATATGACCTAGCGTTACGATATCATAACAGGAGGGTTAATGCTCACATGACTTTACCCTATAGAATATAACTCCACATATCTGGTAGGTGGCATATCTTTCAGAATTCCATCTCATCACACCCGAAACCGAGATACATCTGGCGTTCCTAAGTGCAACACAGATTATGCTATGAACTCAGTTTGAATAGTATTAGTTAAAAGTATGACTAACAATTTGATATATTTCATATTAATTATAGTGTTCGGTAGAACTCCCCCTCTAAGTAAGATGGTTGCGATGCGCGGGGAGAAATTAATGATCGCCTACCTACAGTATAGAAAAGAGCTCGCATCTGACCGCACATTTATGTTTAATATAATATTATAATAAATGATAGTATATCATTATAATAAAGAGTTTTACTTTGAACCTTTGCCACGGCGCCCCGACAAACACCATATTAATAAAAAAACATCATACACAAAATCTCAAATACACTCATTCTCTAATAGTTAAATATTCACGAATTCACACCTCAGTATCTTAATTAAAAATGCCCTCAGAATGTTTTACTTTAATAATTGATAGCTGTAGTTTTCCTGTAACTTAAAAATAAAATAAAAAATAATAAAATAAGAGTAGCGTGATGAAATTTGCAGGGTAAGTAGCTGATGAAGCAATATATATTTTTTTTAACTTTAAAAGTTATGAACAAAATCAAGCTTTCCGGCATTTTAATTTTTTGGTTTTTTTTTTTGGTATTATGCTAAAAACTTTAAAAGTGACCGTTGTTTTGATAGATTGCTCAGTTAGTTGGCTAGTTGGTAACAAAAAATCAAGTTTCTATCAGTAATTAAAGTTACCAAAAAAAAAATTAATCCAACTGGGGGGTAGGTAAAAAAATTTAACATAATCCAACTCTGAATCGATCAAAAATTGCTGACCTTACTTATATAGGATGATGTTTTTAGAGGCGTGGTTTTCGAGAAGAGATAAAACGCATATAATTTGATGTTATGGCTAAGGATTTAGTTTTATTATAAAGATAAGGGTTTGGCATTATGTTTTAAAAATGATTTCGGGTAAGTGGCCGCCGCGGCTGACTCGAACAAATTCCAGCCGAGAGGCCCAATTTTCAACCACTTTTTGCAGCAAGTTGGGCCGTATGTCAGCAATAACGCGCCGAATATTCTCTTCCAAGGCGTTAATCGTGTCCGGATTATCTTCGTAGACAAGCGACTTCACATAACCCCACAAAAAATAGTCCAGCGGTGTTAAATCGCACGATCTTGGAGGCCACGCCACGTTGTTCAGGAGTAAGTCTATTCATTATGAAATGGCAAACCAAACTGAGCATAAATCAAGTGACAGCTGTCAAAAACACCAACTACGAAAAAAGTAGTGCCAGATTGAAAACCACGCCTCTAAAAAAAACAGCCCTATACTTAAAAGTATTTCGGATGGGCCTTGAAGTTCTCTACCTACCGCTTTGGATTATACCTACTTTCCTAGACCTGTCGGTCGGACATGATCGGTCTAAAGATACCTGAGGTTATATATCTCGAGAACCAGTTCAATCTGGTTTTTATGGTTTAAAGTCGGTCTCGGGGGTTCTAATGATCACACAAAAAATCAAAAAAACATTTTTCAATTTTAGCGTTATTGTGAACTCTTCAAAGTTTGAATATTGTGGATGGACTCATTGAAATATTCCATGTATCCTAATGCCAATTATGTGTGTTGTAGAATAAAGGGATATTAACAAAGTTCAATGATGTATTTTACATCTTATAATATATATTATATATATTTTACGCTTAGCACAGCCCTTAATTCAAAACACAAACCGACTGTGGATCAAGATGACGGTTAAATAAACGTACTGACATGGTAAGGGTGTTTCGCTCTTCATTGAGACGAAAAGACGCCATTGGGTGACTATTTGACAGTAGTTTACCCCTTTAATAATATTTTATTTACCGTAGAGTTCCGGAATAATTACAATAAATATCACAATTGTTTTTTACAGTTTGATTTATTCTTAAAATTAACCATTCTATAATGTGAAATTAGGATAGTATGATCTTTTTAATATTTCTGTGAACAATATCGATGTGTCTCTTCAAGTTACCTCTCTTAGCAAACAACGTGCTACACTCGCTGCACTTAAACTCTTTAATATTTCTGTGAACGGTATCGATATGTTTAAGCAAGCCACTTTTTTGAGTAAAAGCGTTGGTACACTCGATGCACACATACTTTTTAATATTCCCATGAACGGTTTCAAAGTGTCTGCTTAAGGAACCTTTAGTGCCAAACGATTTGTGACACTCATTGCAAATAAAATGTTTAATTTTTAAGTGCACAGTATCAATGTGTGTCCTCAGGCTATTTATTTTTGTAAAATAATTATTACACTCGCAACACATAAACTTTTTTATTTTTCGGTGTATGAAATCGATGTGTGTATTTAAGGTACTTCTGTCAGAAAATGGCTTGTTACATTCGATGCACATGAAATTTTTAGTTTTTTTGTGAATAATTTTTCTGTGTACAATATTAATGTGTCTCTTCAAATAATTTTTTTCGGTAAACGAATTGTTACACTCACTGCACAGAAACTTTATAATTTTTCTGTGTAGAGTATTAATGTGCGAGTTCAAAGTACCTCTCATAGCAAAAGACTTGTTACAATCACCGCACATGAACTTTTTAATATTTCTGTGAACAATATCAATGTGTCTCTTCAAATTACTTTTTTCAGTAAAAGAATTGTTACACTCACTGCAAATAAACTTTATAATTTTTCTATGTATAGTATCAACGTGAGTGTTCAATGTACGTCTCATAGTAAATGACTTGTTACAATCGCTGCAAACGAATTGTTTAATATATCTGTGTATAGCTTCAATATGTGTCCTCAAATAGTATTTACTACTAAATGAGTTGTTGCACTCACTGCACGTAAACTTTTTAATTTTTCTGTGAACAGTATCGATATGTGCTTTCAAATAATATCTGTCAAAAAATGACTTATCACACTCGCTACATATAACATTTTTTATTTTTTTGTGTAAACTATCAATGTGTCTTATCAATTTACACCTTGTAGAATAAGACCTGTTACACACGCCGCACATAAACTTTTTAATTTTTCTGTGAACAGCATCAATGTGTGCCTTTAAGTAATCTTTTCGATTAAACGCTTTGCTACACTCGGTGCACATAAACTTTTTAGCTTCAATTAATCCAGTATTAAGGTTTTTCAATTCACTACTCAACTGATGATCTTTACTGCATATTTTCTCTTTTTTAAAAGATTGCACAATATTGATAGGATTGGATGTTTGCACTTCACTGTTGACGAGTGTCGAATCGACTAAATCAACCTCACTTTTGATTTTAATACGATCGTAATGAAGTTCATAATCTTTCTTTATTTTATAGTTTGGATCAATTACTTTCTCATCAAATTTGTTTATTTTATGATTTAAATATACATTTTGCCCCAGCAACTTTAAATCGTGAGAACTATTAGCATGAGAGTCCCCTGAATCAGTAATTGACATTTTTAATTCAATGCATGTATCCTTATGAATAATTTCTTCTTTGATCTCGTCTTGGCGGTACATATTTCCTTAGATAAAAACATAAAAAACGTACCTACTCAAGTTAATATTTTATAAAGATTGGTTGGTGTTATGGAAAACTATGATGCTATGTTATTTACTGAGAAAATATTGCGAATAATTAATTATATTATGCGATCACATCGGCTCGAGCGACAAGGGCGGTACTGGGAATGTGTCACTGTCAACTGTCAGTTTGTACCACAGTGAAGTTGGCACTTCAACGCGATGTCCTATTTGACCAACTAATCCGTAGTCATACTAGTTAGTCACAAATCTGAAATTGTCCATATTACATCCGAAGTACCTCAAGGGTTAATTCTTGACTATTAATATTTATATTGTACGGAATGTCAAATATGAAATTCTTTATAATTGTCTATTTCTGTTGTATTTCGATGATCTAAAAATATATCTTTAGATTGGAATTTTTAGATGGATTTTGCGAAATAATATGTCGCAGTTAATGATGCCTGCCTGCGCCTGCGCGAGGATCTGACAGACTAGGGGCCTACTATGAAGTCAATAAACTTTTCCTTTAATGTGAAAAATGCAACCATATTACGTTTACTAAAAATGTAAAAAATAAATAAGCCCATTTACGTAAAGTAAATGTAAAAAAAAATAAGATTTCAAATTCAAATAACCAGAATCATATATACTCGTATTACTGTACAATTAATTCTGTCGTAAGATCTCAATAAGAATATGCCTCCATTTTATGGAATCCTTTTTACGAGATTTAAGGGTTTCGTTGCTCATCAATAGTGTATGAAAATACAACCTGTACAATATATATTAATAGAATTTAGTATCTCCCAGTTTCTACAAAACTCTTAAATTTTTCATACGCAGTTTCTTTGATGTGTAGCCTATTGACGACCTTTAGAACTTTTTATTTAAAAATAATGCGGTTTTAAAACTAAAACTCAACCCAGTCATTTCTTCATACGATAGCTGTAGTGTTGTGACTCTTTTATTTGTAGATATAGAAAAAAAACACGTGTATACAGGTTGTCTGGTAGTCTACATATATAAAGTATATATGTAGACTACCAGACAACATGGTAGTCTACATATATATACTAATATATATGTAGACTACCATGCTTGCTTTAATGTGAAAGTTTTGAATTCTTTAAAGAGTTTCTCTAAAATTTGATTTAAAGACATGAGGTTTTGGGCAGTTGCAGGTCTGTAGGTCTAAATGACAAAATTAAACTTAAATTAAACAGCATTTAACGCGTGATACTTGTTTTATTCTTTTAAGAAATTCATAATACTGATTAATTTATCTAGCAAAACTGCAATTATATAATATTAATTGTAGTGGCAGGATATATTTATCTTTTAGTTGAAAATGCGATTTTCGAATTTATGATGGTAGCATTTTAAACGTAATCTTTCTTCTGATTACGCCGAATGGCGAAAGCTAAAAAATATTTTATCATAATATAAATGTATTATTTAAATGTATGTTGGTAAGTATATTGGACGTCATAAGACGTCAGCACCGTTTGACCGATCACCACGAGAGTTGGCACATACCTATTTGTATTTTTTCACGGAAAAGGTTTTTATGCTATTTCTGACCCATTTTGAGTGCCGCCGGCACGAGATGTCCCACGCCGTAGGCGCCATAAAACCCGTGGTTAACAGCTATTTACAGTATAGAATCCGTGGACCACCTTTAGCATATACATACTCATTTATTGAACAATCATGATTTGTTTAAGTTAAAGTTAAAAGATGTTTTAAAACTGTCTCGCAGATCTTTCTAGTAGTAAGTTTAAGTACAGCCGTTGTCCCGCTGTTCAAATAACCACTGACTAGGATTAGGTACTCGATATGACTAAGTATTACCACAGTTAAGTATAAAGAGGTTACAGTAATTTACACGTAAACCGTCTTCACGAAGAGAAAATATAAATATTTTTTCGAAAAGTGGTTTAAGTATTGCAAACTCAATCAATCATGATCGATTAACTTTTTTGGATTTAGCATGTTTGTAAAAAAGAAACCTTTTCTTTGAACAAAAAAAAGTTGATAGTAAACAACAATACTTGTCAATGATAAGGGCTTAACAACCATAAAATGAAGTTAATATTAATGCAGATTATATCATCCTAAAGCAAATATTTGCAATATATTTTTTTTTGGTTATGAACGGCCCTTGTTTGCAGGATATAAAAGGTTATATATTCTGCAAACCTAGATATTGATTACAATCTATAATATACTTTTAGGTAAAATGAGCGCCTTCGCAATGTATTTTATATATTTTAATAAAAATTATAACTCATTTTTGAGGTAGAATAGGTCTGACGTTTCGATACTGGGGTGCCACGCTTATGATTACGATTGATTATGTTGCATATGTGAAATTATGTGCGAATCAGATATTAAAAAAAAAAATACATTCAAGACACAATAAATATAACTAGATACAATAGTTACATTTTGTCTTCGGTTAAATGCAATATTGATAATTTGGACAATGGTAACATTTTAAATAAAAAAAACATCTAATTTAAAAAAAAGCATTCGCCAAATGACTTCTTCAGACGTTTTTTCGAGAAAATCTTTCAACATCCAGGTTATATGAAGTTCTAATATAATTAAAAAAACACAACCTAACAAAAATTAAAAATGTATGGTAAAATCTCGGCTGCTCATCCCAAAATCAGGACCTAATTGCATCTGAGCAAATTTTACAGAAGTCTCAAATAGATTTAAAGTTTATAAATTATAAGAAACCATTCTTCATGAAAACATACATGTACAGTAGGGTTGCCATACGTCCCGGTACACCGGGACATGTCCCGGTTTATCCCGTTTGACCCACCATATATCCCGGTAAACGAATAATCATGGTTTTATATTATTGCTAAAAATCATGCGAATAATTCGTGCGACGACGTTAGATCACGTTGGCTGGTAGTGAAAGTGTGGGGTCAAGGGATGTAATATTGTCCCATATTTCCAGTACGGAATGAAAGACTGAAATACCTTTGTGAGGGAGCTGATGGAATTCGTGGTAATTTACGATCTCACTCAAAAACTAGGCGGTTAACCGTTTTTGTTGAATGTATTCTGAAAATGTGGGAACCATTGAAAGATTTCCTTTTTTCACAAACCAGATTGCGGCGCTATGGGGGTTTGTAGCCCCCCCTCCTCCTATAACTCCCCTATATTCCCACCTATATTGATATCAGTCCCGGTCGGAGCCAAACCATTTATGGTACAGTAAAGACTAAAGACACTCTTCATGACCTTTTTTTCTAGTATGAGGTGATTTTAAAGAAAAATGTAAATATTTGTGAAGGACAGTGCTGTTTGTAAAAACTCAGCGCTTAGTTTTTCCACTTTTTCGCTCGTCATTGAAAGATTTTAGTTGACTGTGGCCCAAACTACTTTAAAATGTTACACGAGCGAAATGAGAACTTTTTTATTATTTCCATGAACAGCATCGATATGTCCTTTCAATCCGCCTTTAGTACCAAACGACTTGTTACACTCACTGCACATAAACTTTTTAATTTTCCGGTGAACAGTATCAATGTGTATTTTCAAGCTATTTATGTGAGTGAAATAATTGCTACAGTCACTACACATAAATTTTTTAATTTTTCTATGAATAACTTCAACGTGAGTCTTTAGTTTACTTCTGTAGGTAAATGATTTGTTACAATCGACGCAAATGAACTTTTTATTTTTTTTGTGGATGGTATCAATGTGTGTCTTAAGGTTACTTTTGTCAGAAAATAACTCGTTACACTCTCTGCAAATAAATGTTTTATTCCTTCGGTGAACAGTTTCAATGTGTGTCTTCAAACTACTTCTGTGAGTAAAATAATTGTTACAGTCACTGCACACAAACTTTTTAATTTTTCGGTGAACAGTATCGATGTGTGTCTTCAAGTAATATTTCCTAGCGAATGAGTTACTGCACTCGCTACACATAAACTTTTTAATTTTTCTATGTACAGTGTCGATGTGTCTATTCAATTTATGTCCGTCATAAAATGACTTGTCACACTCGCTGCACGTGAACTTTTTCATTCTTCCGTGTTCAGTTTCAATATGTGTCTTCAGTTCACCTCTTTTAGCAAATAGGTGGTTACACTCGCCACACAAAAACTTTTTTATTTTTCTGTGAACATTTTCGATGTGTGACCTTAAGTTACCTTTTTGTTTAAACGTGTGGTTACACTCGCCACACAAAAACTTTTTAATGAATATTGCCTCAACACTATTGCATATTGCCTCTGTTTTACAAGATTGCATTTGCATTTGTATGTCATTTCCGACGAATGTGGAATCAACCAAATCATCCTCACTTTTGATAATAATATTGCGATTGCAGTGAAGTTCGTATTTTTTTCTCGTATTATACTTTGAAATGATTATTTTTTCATTAAGCATGTTTAATTTTACATCTTCCCTGAGCAACTTTATATCGTGAGAACTGTTAGTAATAAATTCATTTGAATCAGTCGTTGACATTGTCAGTTTAATATCCTATTGGAAAATTTCTGGTTTTATCTTGACTTGACGGTGCATGTTTGTTAAGATGAAGGCAAGAATTAAAAAATGTCTACTTATAAAACCTATATAAATTTAACTTCTCCCGATTTACTATGACATAATGACTACTAGGTAATAATTTATTTATATCGAATGTATTTTTATTGTCGTACGCCGAGAGCGTAAGCGATGTTGCCAGCTGCCTAAATTTGGTATTAGGAGTGGGAGGTGTTTTTAAGGCTAAGTTCACACGCCTTCGTGTCAGTTGGTATTCGGTGAAAAATGTCGCACGCGAACAAATAAATGATAAGTACCTAATAAATATATTTGCTAATCGCAAACACTACAGCAATAAATTATATGGATTTGAGAATCATATTCTTAATTAGTAATAAGCTACCATTTCATTTGCGGAGAAAGCTTTAGGTACTTTATCATTGGATCAATGGTACTATCAACAATGAGCAGACCAAAATCAACGAGTATCTGAGTTTATTGAGGAATTTAATAAAATCAAATGGATTTCACAAAATTAAATTCAAATACAAAATGAAAAAGTGTTTAATGCAACAAATTACATCTTATCTTTTAATCTGTTCATTTAATATCTGTCATTATTTAAGAAATCTCTTACATTATTGTATTGCTGTCGTAGATTATATATAACATCTTAAGTAAGAATGCAGCTAATATAATTAGTAAAAATCGCATTTAAAATTAGGATATTGTTATTATTTTAATAATAAAAAACCTCTAAAATTTTAGACATTAAAAGGGTAAAGTTTATTTAGGTAATTCAACGATTAATTACGTATCATTTGCATTTAATATGCGTATAATCGAATTACTATATTTTTATACATTTAGCGCGTTAAATGCAATTATTTTAATTATGCCACGATACATAGCGCGTTAATCCATATAATAAATCTGTAAATTTAAGTTAGTTGAATAAACATTTACAAATTTAATTCTTTTTAATAGATCATTTTTACTTAGTAGATTTTCTATCGTTTTTACGTGATTTAGGCAGCCATATTTAACTCTATAAACGATATACTTAGAAATTATATTAATATATTATTATATTGTTATTAATTTGGATAATTAATGTATGCAGGTATAAATAATAAGTAAGAAAGATATACTAACAAAAAACAAAAATTGTTTATCTTTAAATTTATTTGAATAAGTAATATAAGTTATAGCAGCATTACTCAAACAATGTACGAGACTCCATGGTACGAATTGATATTGCTTGTTTCAATAACACCTATTTTTTTTTATTGAATTCACAAACGCAAGCGTCGCGCTGTCATTATAAACACATATTATAAAAGTTAATTCAAAAGTAATATAAGTAAATTAATAAATTATTTTAAAATGTCATCTGTAAAATAAAAATATTTTGCCCTTTTACAGAAAAGCTACAAAAATTGTCAAATAATATATTAGAAAAATGTGAGTAAGCAGTATTCAAGTATTTCTGCCGCCTTCAATGTTTTAAATAACACTGAGAATAAAAAAGATTTTCTGATTCATTCATAACCTCCAAATCGCTATAAATACAAAATTAATTACGCAATTTTCAATTTTTTGTTTGTTGTTGGTTGATTTAAGTTACACAGTTGATCTACAGTGGATATATTTATTTACTTAAATCTAGAGCAGTCAGTATTTTTTTATATTGTAACCACACCATTATAACATGGTAAGATAGCAAAAGGGTGTGGGATAACTTTTATAGTAGCTATGTGTAATTAAAAACTAGAATACATATTACTATCTTTATTTGGGAAATAAAACAGTTACATAACAAAAAAACATATACAGGCTGCACACAATAATAAAATAATACAAACAGGAAGACAATGGTATCCACTTAAAAGTATAAAATAAAACCAATTAAATAAATATATTTCCACCGAGTGAGTATAAAATTAGTGTTTAACCTAAGAAATGCAAGAGAGATGAAGAGAGGGGGAGGGAGAGCAAATAGAGAGAGGAAATTCAACTTTTATTATATTTTTTTATACGCCATAAAATAGGCAATATAAATACTCAGTAAAAAAAACTATGACTGTGGGTACTTTTTCTGAACAAAAAAAAGCTTCAGTTAGGTTTAAGTTTTTTTCTACATTTTTAAGGGAAGAAATAATTTTTTGATGCATCCTAATAAAACTTATTTTATAAAACAACAAATATGAAGTTATGACTAAAACATCGTATAAAACTTAATATCTTTTTGTCATACAAAACAAAAAATTTGCACCACTATCATATATTTATATAAATCAAAGTCAATGGATCTGCGCTATTTTAATTTTGTTTTTTTTTTTGCAATCATATTAAATTGAATATTTTGTGATAACTACAAAAAATATGTCAGTAAATAACAAAAAAAGAATTCAACAACACAATTGTAGCATTTAGGCATGCCAAATCAGTGTTTATCCCTAGTAAATGTGTTTAAGTAACGTTAAAATAATGAATTTAGACGTTTTTTGTGCAAGTCACCCTTAATTTTGATATAATCGTAGGTACCTAAATTCGGTAGATTTCATTAGAAAAACTACCTATTGCAATGGGTTAGGTTGCTATAACATTCCTAGTATACTAAGATATTAAGTATAAATTAGATATATTATATAATATATCGAATTAATTTAAATTTTATATTATTCCTCAGTTAAGGGCATACAACTTATCTACATAAGTAAACGTTTTTGATAGCACCAACCATTGGTCTTAGGGGTGGGAAAAAATGGTTTTTCAAAATTCAAAAACTCATGCCTCCCTTAATATGTCACCGGATCAAACCAGTTCAAAATGTAAATTATAGGCCCATAATTTCCCTACGACTTTTCTTTGAAATAATTTTTGATATGAGCAACGCTTACGACACAGTGTAGTGTAAGGATGCTGCGCGGCGGCGGATTGAGGTGCGCGAGCTGCCGCGCGGGGAGTAGATCTTCGGAAGCTCGCGCAATGTTTGACACAAGTTCATACAGTTGCAGTCGCCACTACTTTGATCCGGTTAAATCCACCTCCCCCTCTCGGCGTGCCGATAAGGATTTCATAAACAGGCACTATTTTAAAATGTTGTTACATTAGCGAAATAAAAAACTTTTTATTATGTTCGTGGACACTTTCGACGTGTCCTTTCAATCGGCGTTTATTACTAAACAAATTGTTACACTCTCTGCAATTAAGCATTATAATACTCCGGTGAGCAGAATGAATGTGTGTCTTCAAGTTACTTTTGTAAGCAAAATATTTATTACACTCACTGCATGTAAATTTTTTAATTTTTCGGTGAACAGAGTCAATGTGTGCATTCAAACCACGTCTTTCGGCATACGATTTATTACACTCGCTGCACGTAATCTTTTTAATATTTTTGTGAACAACATTAATGTGAGTCTTTAGGTTACTTCTTTGGGTAAACGATTTGTTACACTCGCTACATTTATACTTTTTTATTTGTCTGTGAACAGTATCGATGTGTGTTTTTAATGTACGTCTTTCAGTAAATGTTTTGTTACACTCGCTGCACGTGAAATTTTTAATTTTACGATGAACAGCATCGATGTGTGTCTTGAGTTTTTTGTGTTGAGCAAATAGGTGGTTGCACTCACCGCACATAAACTTTCTAATTTTTCGGTGAACAGTATTAATGTGTGTCTTCAAACTACTTCCGTGAGTAAAATAATTGTTACAGTCACTGCACACAAACTTTTTAATTTTTCGGTGAACAGTATCGATGTGTGTCTTCAAGTAATATTTCCTAGCGAATGAGTTACTGCACTCGCTACACATAAACTTTTTAATTTTTCTATGTACAGTGTCGATGTGTCTATTCAATTTATGTCCGTCATAAAATGACTTGTCACACTCGCTGCACGTGAACTTTTTCATTCTTCCGTGTTCAGTTTCAATATGTGTCTTCAGTTCACCTCTTTTAGCAAATAGGTGGTTACACTCGCCACACAAAAACTTTTTTATTTTTCTGTGAACAGTTTCGATGTGTGACCTTAAGTTACCTTTTTGATTAAACGTGTGGTTACACTCGGCACACAAAAACTTTTTAATGAATATTGCCTCTGTTTTACAAGATTGCGTAGAGTTATATATTTGTGTATCAGTTTTGACGAATGTCGAATGTACCAAATCAACCTCTCGCTTGATAATATTACGATCAATGAGAAGTTCATAATTTTTTGTTGCAGTAGATTTTGGAATTACTACTTGTTCATCAAGCATGTTTGATTTTTCATCCTGCTTAAGCAACTTTATATCATAAAAACTGTTAGCACCAGAATCATTTGAACCAGTCGTTGACATTGTTGGTTGAATATTCTTTTGAATCATTTCCTCTTTGATCTTCTCTTGACGGTGCATGCTTGTTAAGATGCGGACAAGAAATAAAAAATACCTACTTATAACCTATACAGATTTAAATTATTAAAAATATTTAAAAGTTAGATCTTCTGGTTTGCTGAGTAACAATTTATTTATACGCACTACACTGTTTCGAACATCTACTTACTAAGAATGACAGCTGAGTGACAGCTAGCCTTTGGTTGTGTCTATGAACCTGTCGAACACGCCTGTTTGCACAGCACCAGCGCCATCTTTTAAAATATAAATTTTATTGTAATACTATACAAACACTGTTGTTTGCAGGTCCTAATCTAAGCAGGTATCGGCGCGCACATATTTTTTTTTATGTTGGACATAAATAATGAAAACCATATTGCTAGATTAACAGTTACACATAAAAAGTTACACTTGGCTAAAACCGCAAGTCACCAACGGCCAAAGAGAACTACATACAGGTACAGACCATCTAAAGGGGCTGCCAAAGGCTTTTAACAGTTTTTGTTTAAATGATGGCTATGACGTAGGCCGTATACAATTATTCTTGGCCCTACCCGACTAGGCCAAATGTGCCTGTCCTAAATTCATGGGAGATGGTGGTAATGAAGCGATAAAAATGGTATGACCATGTGCTGATTCGAAACCGCGACCTTTGGGCCAATAGTCCAACGTCTTAACCACTAGACTACCACGATCTCACGATCAGTTGTCTTGTTGTTCTTCGCTCAGGTATCTGGCTTGCTTCTAAATAATATTCTTTTGGCCCCGATATGACTTCTTACCCTTTGTCTCCAATTTCAGACCGTCAAGCTCTGTCCATTTATAACAGAAATCATTTTTTTGTACAGAGCCTTCGTAAATTGGTATATTATAGGGGTTGATCCTTTGACACAGTGGATATTTCGGAAGAAGGAATTTGCCAAGCATTTTGATGAGCTATCCTAGCAATTCTAAAAGTTGAGCAGGTATCGATCTATCTAGACAAGATTAGACTTGTTGCATTATTGATTTAACTTGTTGGGATATTTTTTTCGTTTCAGTATTGATAATTTAAATCCTAAAAAATGGATTTAACGTTTCCCTTATAGAAATAATTGGAAATAATCTGAATTATTCACATTCTGTTTTTATTAGATCGTTTTTCGGACTTAAATTACAAAATTTCATGGGATAACTGTTTGATTTGCTAAATATAGTATGATTCTGTGGTGTCCGCCCCTACATATTTAGCATCAGCTTATTTTCTGTGCGTACTTTGACAATACACATTAAGACGCTAAGTAATTTATGGAATATTAATTTGTGGCATGCCAAAGGCGATCAACTATTCCACATACATTACTATAAAAGGAATTATTTTCTGTTATTCCTTAGAGCGGTACCGATTGACGTAAGTTCGAAGTATATTTAATTAATTGAATAAATTAATTTTTCATTTGGAGTCCCACTTGTACGGAGTTAAATGTAACTGGTTAAGATAAATGAAACAGTGAACAATAAATAAGCCTCTGACAACTCTATCACTTTCATTCTTAACCACAACGGCCCTGCCCTACTACCACAAAAGGAGCCGTCACTATATTCATAAAATAAGTCTATCAATCATTATTTTAAAAATAAGAAAACGAATATAAAGCAATTAGATATTTATTTATTAAACTTATCAAACTAAGAAATATTTGTGCTTAAATGTAAACAAAACTAACCACAATAAGTGTAAATATTAAGTAAAACATTTCTTCCAAATCAACGATTTATTAATTAATTACCTAGGTGAATTCTCAACCGTAACATTTCGAAATATTGTGGTTTTTTTTTTTTATTATTTCGACATATAATTTTCAAGCCAATAATGACATTTATTATAATGTTAGTTATAATGTTACATGTTATAGTTACATGGTATATGCTTTGAAATGTTGTTTTAAGAAATTAAAAGAAATTACGCACATCATTTTACGAATAGGGTATTTTTATTACGTCCTTAGTCATTAATAATCTCGAGTCTGGTCACAGTTCCATCTGTCACGGTTGAGTACGAACTATCCACAGAATGAATGCATACGTCGAGTGTCTTTCAGTAAATTTACTAGCAAACGACTTATTACACTCGTTGCATTGAATTTTTAAATGTTTCTGTGAGCATAACAATGTTTCTTTTCAATTAAACATTTTCAGCATGTAATTTGTTGCACTCGTAGTACATTAGCTTTTCATTTTACTTTGGTGAACTGAATCGATGTGTTTTTTTAAGTAACCTTTCTGATTAAACATTTTGTTACAATCACAGCACATAAACTTTTTATTTTTTCTGTGTATAATATCAACATGTGCCATCAAGTAAAACTTACTGAAAAATGAATTGTTACACTCACTGCAAATATGCTTTTTAATATTTCGGTGAACAGCATTAACGTGTGTCTTTAAGCTACTTTTTTGAGTAAAATATTTGTTGCACTCACCGCACAAAAACTTAATATGTTTCCTGTGAATTGTATCATTGTGAATCTTCAAACTACTTCTGTGAGTAAACGACTTGTTACACTCACTGCACGTAAATTTTTTAATTTTTCTGTGTAAAGCTTCAATGTGTATCTTGAGTATACCTCTTTGAGCAAAGAAGTTGTTACATTCTCCGCACTCAAACTTTTTAATTTTTCTGTGTACAGTCTCAATATGTCTTTTTAGGTTACTTTTTGAACCAAACGAGTTGTTACACTCGTTGCAAATATGATTAATAACGTTTCGATGAATAGCATTTACGTGTGTCTTTAAACTACTTTTTTGAGTGAAACAATTGTTACATTCACTGCATGTAAAATTAAGAATTTTTCTGTGAATTGTATTATTGTGAATCTTCAAGCTACTTCTGCTAGCAAATGACTTATTACACTCAGTGCAAATAAACCTATTTTTTCTGTGTATAGCAGTAATGTGTTTTTTTACTTTAACCTTGTCAGCAAAAGACTCGTTACACTCGACACATACAAAGTTTTTTTTGTGTATATATTTAATATGTGTCTTGAGTATACCCTTTTGAGCGAATACATGGTTGCATTCGCTGCACATAAACTTTTTAATTTTTCTATGTATAGTATCAATATGGATCTTAAGGTAACATTTACTACTGAAAGAGTTGTTGCACTCACTGCACAAAAACTTTTTAATTTTTCTATGCATAGTATCAATGTGTTTATTCAACGTATCTTTTTTAGAAAATGCCTTGTTGCAATCACTGCATATATAGTTTCTAATTTTTCTGTGAACAGTATCAATATGTGTCTTCAGTTCACCTCTTTTAGCAAATAGGTGGTTGCACTCGCCACACAAAAACTTTTTAATTTTTCTGTGAACGGTGTCGATATGTGTGTTTAAATTACCTTTTTGAGTAAAGGCTTTGTTACACTCGGTACACTTGAATTTTTTAACACTAATTAAATCACTATCAACATGTTTTAATTCGTCACTCAACTGATGAACTACTTTAAGCGACTGCGAAGAGTTGCATGCTTGTTCCTCGGTTTTGACCAATATCGAATCGACTGAATTAATCTCACTTTTGATTTTAATGTTACGATCGTAGAGATGTTCATCTTTGTTTGTGTTATAGTTTAGATAATTTAGTTTTTCATCAAACATGTTTAGTTTATGATTGAAATGCACATCTTCTATGTGCGACTTTATATCAAAAGAAGTACTAGCGAAAGGGGCGTCTGAATCAGACATTGTTACTTCATTAAAATCCTGAAGAACAATTTCTTCTTTGATCTTGACTTGACGGTGCATGATTGCTTAGATTAGGGGAGTAAAATAAACATCCGATATATATTTGTCGGTGTTATGGAAAACGACTGCCTAATATTAATATATGGGTAGATTTCTCTGTTTATCGAGACGCGATGACAGCTAACTGGTATTTGTTATCGAGCGCATCTGGTGGACGCGCCCATACCTATTGGTCTACTGTCAACGAAGGTGACGAAGGCATTGTGGAAGGGATTGCGATTATATTTTTTCGGGTCTGAATAATTGTCATTACCTACAAAATGTTCGCCTTAGGAGAAAAAAAATTAAGGTCAGAGTATAAATAATGCTACGATGATCAGTATTTTTTTACTAACCAATGTGTCGTTTTGGAAGGATCCAGTGTCCGCAGAAGTGTGAAATTTCACATAACATATAATAATAATAATAAATAATCGATAATTCCATTTTTTTATATATATATATATATATAAAATCTTGGGGATTAAATCGAAGATTAAACATTGGGTGTCATCATCGATTTAATATTATAAATTGGTAAATTCCAGAGTTGCAGATATTTACCAAAGAATTTGATAATTAGGTTCAGCATTTATAGAGAAAAATTTAGGGAAATGTTTAGCTTGAATTTGACGTTAGCCGACTGTCTACAAGTGCCCACAATAGGATAAGATTTAGTTTTTATATAATAATTCAAAACATTGTTTTACCATTTAAAATAATGTTCACCTTTCTTCATATTACAGTTTGACTGAATAAGGTTTTCATCAAACATATTTAATTTGTGATTTAAATATAAATATTCCCCTAGTAAGTTTATATCATGAGAATTATAAGCATGAGAGTCATTTGGAGACACTGTTAATCCATTAAATATTATATCCTTATTAATAACTTCTTTGATCTTGTCTAGGGGGTGCATGTTTAGTTAGAAGAGAACGTAAAAAAATATGCTGTGTAATCCCGTTGAAAACTAAACTGTTTAAATTTGGTAGTTTTTCTGTTTTACAGGAAAATTATGGTACAATAACCACTACCACTACACCACCGCTATCTTTATTTTTAGATGGCGACACATTGGTTCATCTAAACATCTATTATAACTATCGAATGATGTGGTAGTTCAGTCAGCTGTCTCTGACAGCTAATATTTGTTGTTATTTTTATTTGGCGATTAGTCCACCAAAGTCGGATGTCATAGCCATTCTTAGTTAGTATTTTATTGGCCATACTATTTAGTTTGTTGTCTATGATTCTCTTTCCGACGGCGAAGTGACAAAGCGAAACTAAATTTATTTTGAATATTTAATTATATTACAAGTATTTAATTTACATAGAAATAAAATAAACGATGTTCACATTTAATTGAAATAGTTAATAAATTGGTTAGCAATATTATAAACTCGTTCAATAATACTTTGACAAATAAGAGGTCATTCTTCATTCGTTTGGTTGCACTCGCTGCATATAAACTTATTTATATTTCTGTGGACAGTATCGATGTGTCTCTTCAAGTAACTACCTTCATAAAACGACTTCTTACACTCAATGCGCGTATATTTTTTAATATGTCTGTGAACAGTATCAATGTGCGCCTTTTTACCTTTACCTAGTTAGTTACCTTTTTGAGCAAATAAGCGATTGCAATCGTTGCACGTGAACGTTTTAATATTTCTATGGATAGTATCGAAGTGCCTCTTCAAGGCGCCCGTCCGAGTAAACGAGCAGTTACACTCGCTACACGAGAAGTTTTTACTATTTTTGTGAACATAATCAATATGTATGATCAAGGCATCCCTTTGAGAAAACGAATTGAAGCACTCATTGCATGCATACTTTTTAATATTTCTGTGAACGGTATCAATGTGTTTCACAAGACCTAGACCTGTGGCCTAGGTCGATATAGTGGTCCGCTATTTACACGGCAAAGTTATCCACCAAGATTTCAACAGGGTCCGGACTTATAATTGTCATCCTCCGCATTCTTCATGAAGTTGTTTGAACATGGACTTAAGGTATTCTGCGTCGCTGCTAATCAAGACAATGTCTTCTGCAAATCTTAGGTGGTTTAATAGTAAATAGCCTTCCCTTCCGACGCAAGTACCTCCCTATACTATTTAATATTTCTGTGGACTGAATCAACATGTTTCCTCAAGATACTCTTTTGAACAAACGATTTGTTACACTCGCTACAAGCATACTTTTTAATATTTCTGTGGACAGCCTCAACGTGTGTCTTCAAAGTACCATTTTGCGCAAACGATCTGTAGCACTCGCTGCAAGTATATTTTTTAATATTCCTGTGGACAGAATCAATGTGTAATTTTAAGGAACTCCTTTGGGCAAACGAATTGTTGCACTCGCTGCATGTGTACTTCCTAAGATTTCTGTGTACAGAATCAATGTGTATCTTCAAAGCACTTGGGAGAAAAAACGAATTGTTGCACTCTCTGCAAGCATAATTTTTAATATTTCTGTGAACAGAATCAATGTGTAACTTCAAGATAAACTTTTGAGCAAACGAATTGTTGCACTCGCTGCAAGTATACTTTTTAATATTTCTGTGGACAGAATCTAAGTGTATTTTCATGGTACCTTTTCGAGCAAACGATTTGCTACAGTCGGTGCAAGTATACTTTTTAATATTTCTGTGGACAGAATCGATGTGTATCCTCAGGCCACTGCTCCGAGCAAACGAATTGTTGCACTCGCTGCAAATATACTTTTTAATATTTCTGTGGACAGAATCAATGTGTATCTTTAATATACTCTTTTGAGCATACGAATTATTGCACTCACTGCAAGTATGCTTTTTAATATTTCTGTGGACAAAGTCGATGTGTCTTTTCAAGGCACTCCTTTGAGCAAACGAATTGTTGCACTCGCTGCAAGTATACTTCTTAATATTTCTGTGGACAGAATCAATGTGTATCTTCAAAGCACCTATTCTAGCAAACGAATAGTTACACTCACTACAAGTAAACTTCTTAATAATTTTGTGAACAGAATTAATGTGTTTCTTTAATGAACCCGGTCGAGCAAACGAGTAGTTGCATTCGCTACAAATGAACTTTTTGACATTTCTCGGAATAAAATCAACATTTTTTATGTTACTGTTTAACTGATCATTTTCAATGATCTCTTCTTTACACGGTAGTATTGACTCATGATTAGTTGTCTCTGTCTTTACGAATGTTGTATCCCTTGTATCAATATTATCTTCTATTTTACTATCGAAGTGAGGTTCTTCATTTTTCGGTATAAAATTGATTGGTCTTTTATCACCGCACAAATCGAATTTTTGATTTGGCTTTAAATCTTCGTTAAGTAACTTTAGACTGTGTGAACTATGAGCACGCGAGTCTATACTTCCTTCCGTTGGTGTTGTTACGTCGTAAGTATAATCTCTATCTATTAATTCTTTCTTAATCTTGTCTTGTTCGTACATGTTTTGCATTTAGATTTAAATGGTTGTTGAAAAATGATTACCAAATCTTCTGCTGATTCACTAAGAACATTGTGTTAAATAAGCTTGTAAATAAAAATGACAAAGTTGGGCGCAATAGCGTTTCACATTGCATACTGAAACGTCAAATCAATGGCCACATCAAAAGACCGTTGGCCGCAATTGTACGAATAGGTCAGGTTAGAAATACCTACTAAATTATATTATTATTAAAATTTTAAAAATAAAATATTAAAATGTTATATATAAATATTACATTATTATTAAAGAATTTCTTCGAAAATAACGATACTCTACTAGTTTTATATTTGATTGTTAAAATCCCGTAAATTTAGCTATATTTTAATCTAGTTAATTATTGAGTTATTTAAATATAAATAAATAAATGCAATATGATTAATATATAATAATAAACAATTAATATAATATATTCTACGTATAAAAATAAATGTTTTTTTATATACTTAAAAAATATTGTCTTATCTAATTATATTTGGATGATCAAAGCGTACCAAAACACCGTCAAAATAATTTCTTAAGCATGATTCCGTAAGTAACCTTTCTTAGAACAGGTAGAAAAGGGTTTCTAGTTAGAGAGATAAAAAATCAAATACCAAGGTAATCAAACCGGCCCACATGACCGGTTCCCAATTTTTGGTACTTTATTTTAGAATTTAGTGTAAAACTGAACTTTATGTTGTCGATGCCTTATTTTGTTTAGTAAAAACTTTGAATTTGAATTTTATTGAACATTCAATAAGCGTTTAGTCCACATTCTTGACATTCAAAATCCATTCACACGTTGTACTTAAATATTATTTAATTCACCAAAACAAAATATCTTCATTCAATGCAACGACACAAATGTGTATAGGTATGACCAACCTACATAATAATATATGAAAGGTTTTAAATAAAACAAAAAAAAAAAATAGTGAGTATAATAAAACATTATATTTCGTAAATCAAATGTGCCTACATATATGTATGTATCATAACTAAAAGTAGAAGAAATTACCTAAGACCATAGACCATAATAAAGGTTTGATATACGATAAATCTTAAAGTGGATTTGAACAAACTGTGAGTTTGGTCAAACAGTATCTAACGGGACAAAAATGGTCATATTTATAGATTAAGCCTGTTCGTATTTAACCTTGTTTAAAGGTAATAAATGATAGTCTATGTAGGTAACTTCACGCGTATATTTTATGAGAATTATAACTTTGTAAGTATTTCAACGTCTTTACTAAATTGATAAACTTTTCTTATTCTTCTTCTTAAATGTAGGTAAACATGCCTAGAAGGCTATAAAAAAAACACCAAATGCCAATAACAACCCAAAAACCGGAAAAAGCTGTAAATATTATAATAACTAAAGTTAATAACGAAAATTGCAAATAATATTCACAAACTAGTAATATTAATTTATGAAAATAAAGTACCTAATACTTAGGTAATTACTTAAATATGCCTAAACGGCGAAAAGTATTTCTCCAGGCACTCGCATTGAAAACCAATGTTACTGGTAGATATCAATTCATATTTTAATTAGATTACTTTTAAATATTTCGGCGAACCGAATTAAGGTTACGCACTACGCGGAAACTTTTTAGTATTTTTATGGACAGAATCGACGTCTACCTTTTAAATATTACCCTTTTCAGCAAATGAATTATTGCACTAGCTACACGTAATTTTTTAGTATTTCCGTGGACAGTATCGATGTATCTCTTCAGGGTACTTCCGCAAACGAACTGATGCACTCGCTGCAAGTATCCTTTTAATTATTGCTGTTAATATGAGAGAATCGATATGAATCTTCAAACCGCAAACAAATTGTTAGGCTTGCTGCACTCAAGCTTTTAATTATTTCTGTGAACAGAATCAATGTGTGTCTTCACGGTACTCTTTTGGGCAATTCTTTTTAATATTTCTGTGGATAGAATCGATATGTGCCTTCAAACGACCCGTGAGAGCAAACGAATTGTTGCCTCGCTGGACTTGAAACTCTTTATTATTTATATGAACGAAATGTTGCACTCGCTACAGCCAAACTTCTTAATAATTCCGTGGACAGTTTCAATGCGTATCTTCAAGCCACCAGTGAGAGTATACGAACTGTTGCACTCTCCGCAAGTGTACTTTTTAATATTTTTGTGGTCAGAATCAATGTCTACCTTCAAATTACCCTTTTAAGCAAAGGAATTGTTGCACTCGTTACAAGTGTAGTGTTATACATTTCTGTGAACAGAATTAATATGTATCTTCAGGGTGCTCCCTTGAAAAAATGAGAGATTGCACTCGCTGCACGGGAATGTTTTATTCTTTTTGTGGACAGAATTAATGTGTACCTTGAAATTACCCTTTTGGGTAAATGACTTGTTGCACGCCGTGCATGTAAAGTTTTTAATATTTTTGTGGACAGTATCAACGTGTCTCTTCAAAGTGCTGCCTTGAGTAAATGATTTATGACACTCGCTGCACAAATACTTTTTAATATTTCTGTGGACAGTGTCAACGTGTAGTTTTAAATGACCCGTGAGAGCAAACGAACTGCTGCACTCGCTACAACTATACCTTTTAATATGTCTGTGGACAGAATCAATGTGTAACTTTAAGATAAACTTTTGAGCAAACGAATTGTTGCACTCGCTGCAAGTATAATTTTTAATATTTCTGTGGACAGAATCAATGTGTATTTTCAAAGTGCCACTTTGAGCAAAAGAACTATTGCACTCGGTGCAAGTATACTTTCTGATATTTCTGTGAACAGAATCAATGTGTATTTTCAAGACACTCCTTCGAGCAAATGAATTACTGCACTCGCTGCAAGTATACTTTTTAATATTTCTGTGAACAGAATTTATGTGTATCTTCATCGTACTTCCTCGAGCGAACGATTTATTGCACTCGCTGCAAGTATACTTTTTAATATTTCTGTGGACACAATCAATGTGTAATTTTAAAGAGCTCTTTTGGGCAAACGAATTGTTGCACTCGCTGCAAGTATACTTCTTAATGTTTCTGTGGACAGAATCAATGTGTATCTTCAAGGCGCCTATTCTAGCAAACGAATTGTTGCACTCGCTGCAAGTATACTTCTTAATATTTCTGTGAACAGAATTAATGTGTTTCTTTAATGCACCCGGTCGAGCAAACGAGTAGTTGCACTCGCTACAAATGAACTTTTTGACATTTCTCGGAATAAAATCAACATTTTTTATGTTACAGTCTAACTGATCACTCTCGGTGAATAATATTTCTTCTTTACACGTTAGCATCGACTCATGATTAGGTGTCTCAGTTTTTACGAAAGTTCCATCCCATGTAATATCTTTACCTTCTAATATTTTACTGTTGCAGTGAAGTTCCTCATTTTTCTTTATAATAAGGTTTGCACCTTTATTACCACTAAAGTCGAATTTATGATTTGATTTTTTATCTTCCTCGAGTGACTTTATATCGTGTGAACTATTAGTAGGCGACTCCGCACTACCTTCCGTTGGCGTTAGTATGTCATAAGTATAATCCCTATCAACTATTTCTTTCTTAATCTTGTCTTGGTACATGTTTTGCATAACGTGCGGTAGCTACATTAAAAAAAACTATGGTTGTCGGAATAGGTATAGGTACTTAGGCTGATTCGCTCTAAAAGTTGTGATAGCTTGTAAATAAAAGTGACTATAGTACGATATGTCTCATGTGACAATGTCTAATGAACGAAGATAATATGTCAATGGACTGGTAAAATTTCAACCTGTTTCCCTGTGTGAGTTATTTTATTTTATTTTGGTAATTTTATCACAGTTTTCAATTATTAAACAGTTTTTAATTTGTGAAGCGGCCATTTTGATGGAGCTGTCAATATTGACATTGACCTTAATAGCCATGAGTATTTTGCCAAATTGACATTGGGCACTTTTGTAGGGATGTGGCCCATCTAAAAAAATAAAGGCACCTACGTATTTTTCTTTCAAGAGTTGTCATGACATATGGCATATACATACATTGGTTTATTATAAATTATTAAATATTAGGTAAATTAAATCGAGCTACAGTCAAAGGAGATAATGGTGACGAAGTTTTAAAAATCGTGAGAGCGGATTTAAACCCGTACCGCCGGCCAAACAGATAAACCACTAGACTACTACGATCTTAAGATTGCTTTTATAGTTCCTTTATATTTTTTAACAAAAAATATTACCTAGTTATTTTATTGCCACATTTATTGGAATAATATATCATATTATACATATATCACTGTTATTATTCGATATATTAGATGAATGTATAATTTTGTAACATGACATAAAATAGGCCTTATGCTTAACTCTTTGTAAGAAAATAAAATATGAATTGATGTTTGTTATATCTTAACTTTTAAGTTCATTTCGCTAATTTCCAACAAATGTTTGTCTGCCATCTAGTATGAAACTTCGAAAAAAATTAACTGTGTATACCTACCCACTTAATCTATAAGTATAGCCGTTTAGATTACATCGAAAGCTGGTCGGATAATATAGATATAACTATGGTATTAAAGTCAATTAATTTTTGGTACAAAATAATGAAACATTGTCACTTAGATACAGTAATCAAATGTTATATTCGAATTTCAAAAATATGACAGACGGCTGTTGGAACGTTTTATACATTACTATCCAGTTAAAAGAATGTGCCACATTATATTTATTATAAATTGAAATATTATATCCGTGGTTATTTATTTATTTACTGTGATTATTCAAAAAAAAATAATATTAATATATTAAATCATATATCTTTAACACCAACGATATAGATGTGAATAGATATTACTAATTCAAATACAGCCACGATGCGACACAACTCTGCGTTGCAGGCGAAGTTAGTCACGCGCATACCAACCAAGTGTTGCCCACTAAAACAAACAATTTTGAACATATTTCCTAATACGGCCTCTCATAACGGCGCAACGTCCTCCTAAACTTCGCTTGAAAGTCCTGACAGTGCCTTACCGATAGGATCTTCCATTACATGGTCACCTAGAAGAAAATAAAATAAAATCAATTTTCAGTCTAACATCAGGCTATTAATGCGATTACATTTTCAGTACATAATAAGCAGTAAGAAGCCATATCGGTAAATAGATTTTAATGAAGTCGTCTGTCGAAGGTTTAGCGGCTAAAGGTCTATTTAAATTCACCGATGTCCTTGAATCATAATTGATATTCTTTTTAGGTGAAATACATCTGTAAGTATGCTTTAAGTGTACTTGTATAATCGCACTCACTGTAAATGTGCTTTTCTAGAATGTGCGTGATTGCACTAACTACATTTATTATTTCTTATTTCCAATGAGCTGCAACAATATGTTTTTGTAAACCTCCTTTACTTGAAGTCGCATGATCACACTCATTGCATTTAAATTTTCTTATTTTGCGATGCACTGTGCTTTATTTGAATGTGCATGATCGCACTCACTGCATCTGAATTTTCTTATGCGCTGCATCAATATGTATCCGTAAATCTGCTTTTCTTGAAGCCGCGTAATCGCACTCATTGCATTTAAATTTTCTTATTTTCCTATGCACTGCATCAATATGTATCTGTAAATTTGTTTTAATTGAAGTCGCGTGATTACATTCATTGCATTTAAATGTTCTTATTTTTCTATGAACGGCATCAATATGTATCTGTAAATGTGTTTTACTTGAAATCCCTTGATCACACTCATTGCATTTAAATTTTCTTATTTTGCGATGCACTGAATCAACATGTTGCTGTAAATGTGCTTTATTTGAATGTGCATGATCGCACTCACTGCATCTGAATTTTCTTATTTTCTTATGCACTGCATCAATATGTATCTGTAAATGTGTATTACTTAAAGTCGCGTAATTACACTCATTACATTTAAATTTTCTTATTTTGCGATGCACTGCATCAATATGTATCCGTAAACCTACTTTACTTGAAGTAGCGTGATCGCACTCACTGCATCTGAATTTTCTTATTTTCCTATGCACTGCATCAATATGTACCCGTAAATCTGCTTTTCTTGAAGCCGCGTGATCGCACTCACTGCATCTGAATTTTCTGAATTTTCTTATTTTCCTATGCACTGCATCAATATGTACCCGTAAATCTGCTTTTCTTGAAGCCGCGTGATCGCACTCACTGCATCTGAATTTTCTTATTTTGCGATGCACTGCATCAATGTGTTGCTGTAAATGTGTTTTTCTAGAAAGTGCCTTATTGCACTCACTACATTTAAATTTACTTATTTTTTCAAGTACAATTTTCATTCTTTTTTGATAACCTATACTCGAAATATTGCTTTCCAATTTAATAAATTTAGTGTTTTCTTCTTCAAAATAAGCAGATTGTTGATTTATTATTATATCTTTTTGTAGATCGTAGCCTAAATTGTCATCAATTTCTGATTTAACAAAACAACCTGGATTTATAGTTTTAACACTATCTTGTTCGCATTTTGGCTTTAGTGTAGAGTCAAAATCACTGCTGGATGGATTGCAATCAGCCGCGTACTCATTTTTAACGGTGATATGGCCGTCCATTTGTTCTAATTTAACATTCGATGTATTACCGTTTCCCTTCATAGTTATGTTAGAAATGTACCACGTCGCGAATGACAAGTAAAATAAACAAGGTTTACTTTAGGTAGGAACGTTTTTCTAAAGTAACATTATTTTTGGAACCACACAAAAAATATTATGTTCTTTAACTTGAATTGATTATGTCAATCTAGCCAACACGATTATGTTATCTTGAAAATTGTTTCTGTTCAAAAAGTATTTTATTTTGACAGGTATGTAGACTGTGTTGCCATTTTATTTTTATTTAGTATGGACCTGTGGAATAAAATAGGTAACCTAACTAAAACTTAAGGTCCGATCGAAAGTTTGGTTTGGTGTACATACTATCATAATAATTTTCAAGCCAACTATCATCGTCAAGTCTGAAGTCTTCCACATACTGAGACTGAAAATAATGACATAAATAATGAAAATCACTTATGTCGAAATCATGAAAATATATCTGCTTTGCGCACTTAATCGGCGATTTAATATGTGCCTTTGATTATAGTAACACTTATAGACCCCAGGTTTAAGTCAAAATATTTATCAGAAAATAGGTTTGCATTGTGATTAATTGATTTGCAAAGAAACAAATTATGAAAACAATAACAAACACCTTGCAGTCAAACCAAACACCTACTTAGCCAACGGGAAGAAATTTATCTTCCCGACAAATTACAGGAGACTTGTTTATGGTCTGCTCATGATTGACAATTGTGTTGAATGCGATAAAATACAAGGTCAAGATGTTATTATTTATTTATTTATTTATTAACAGGTAAGCATACAGCGAAATAGTAACATATACATTTTTCCAAAGGGCATTATCAATGCTATTGATGTACACGAACTAGCTATTAATTCTTTTTTAGAATTATACTAATTTACTAGTAAAGTGGTTCGGTCGGACTTTACTAAAAATGTAGCAGATCTATTTACAGACAATCAGTATAACGTAACTACATTAATTGAAACATTTCCTTTGACATCTTGGCTTCTTACAAGAGACCTCCGTGTTTTGGCCGCGGTCGTACTTTGAGAAGCGTGTGAAGTTATCCATAAAAACACCTCCCACTCCAAACCAAAAAACCCAAATTTTACTATACCAACACGATTTAACTTCCTGTTTCCCTCTGGTGCCGCGTATACCAACCAGGGTGTTGCCCGCTAAAACAGACATTTTTTAAACATATTTCCTGATATATTAAACGAATTTAAATAACATAAAAAAAAAAATAAAAAAGATTTTAAACATAAACCAAAAAAAAAGAGCATGAAATATACCATTTTAAGCTTTAATTATTTATATACAGGCTGTCCCGAAACCATTCCCGAAGACTTAAGCAAGGTGTCGTGTAACCTATTATGAGTAAGAAATGGTAAAAAAAACATAATATCCAAATTTTAGTCAACAATCGTTTACTATTTTCCCGTAAAGTATACTTTTTTCTCTGTAACCATGATGAATTTTCATAAAGTCTTGGGACACATAAAACAAAAAAACGGATTAAATAGGATTTTCGACCGTGGTTTGTGCGCATTTTCAGTTTGCACAATCAAATTTATTTTAAAAAGTAAAAACCCAAAAACTAAAATTCCTGCTAGAGGTGAACCAAACTTTATCAGTGGCAATTTGGTCATCATCAAACGAGGAAAAAGGTATCTCAATTTGCGAAAGAATGCCTAACGGTGTAATTCCAAAAATTGAACAATGTAAGAGATTTTCTTATTTAAGCTTTATGGGGCGCATAAGGATAGGTAGTATTGGTTTTAACGATGACCCAATTCACTCGGCAATTCGGAGATTGTGCACTTCTTAAAGCTATTTAACCCTTTTAGTGCCATACATATTTTACCAATATATACTAAAAATGCTAGTAAAACAGTGCATTTTTATAGATAATTAAATAGGAGAGATAACCTTGATTGCACTGAATCTGCTGAATTGTTCACAATGTAACTTTTATTGCAATAACAATGTAACACACAATATTACATTTACAGTGCCTATGCGTAGGTACGGGGCCGTCCATAAATTACGTAACTCATGTTTAGGGTAATGGGTAGGGTAATGGGTCGGGTAGGGTTGCCCGAAGAGCGTTATTTGAAAATAGGTATACAAAATTAAAAATTATTAAGGTAGTGTTTACACTTAAAAATCATTAAAAAACTGTATATTCCCAATTCAATTAAAAAAAAAAATAGTAACGATTTTAGGTTTAAGATTTTTGACAGATACTATTGTGTTACATAACCTATGTTTGTACCCTATCCCCCTCTACAATAACATTCAGTAACAATCTAGCACCTCCTCTCCCCCTAAGAGCGTTACGTTAAAATATGAAGATATTCATTGGCATTAATTCGATTACTGATTTCGATAATTCAAACTTAAAATCCGATGCTTAGTCCTCTTATTAGGTAAAACGTTTAAAAAGTGTGTTTAACATATCGATGGCTAGGTTCCCTCACACACCGCGGAAGTGAGTCTTCACACTCCCTCTCTCCATTAGCAAGGTGTGTACTCGCTGTAAGTACATATTTTAATATTTCTGTGGACAGTATCGATGTGTCTCTTCAAGAAACTACTTTCATAAAATGACTTATTACACTCACTGCACATATATTTTTTAATATTAATGTGGACAGTATCTATGTGTTCTTTCAAGTACTTACCTACTTTCAGAAAAAGATATTTTGCATAAGCTGCACCTAAACTTTTTAATATCTCCGTGAACACTATCGACGTGTTTCTTGATGGTAAAACTTTTAGTAAACGATATTTTACACTCGCCGCAAGTGAACTTTTTAATATTTTTGTAAATAAAATCGTCATTTTTTATTTCAGCGTTCAACTGATCACTTTTATTGATTAATATCTCTTCTTTACAATTTTGCTTAGTTTCGTAACTTGGTGTCTCAGTCTTTACGAATTTTGTATCGCATTTATCAAAATCTTCGAATATTTGACTATCCTATTGAAATTCCTCTTTTTTCGGTATAACATTATTTAAATCAATACGTTTATCACTAAACAATTCTGATTTATGATAGTTTACATCTTGATTAAGTATCTTTAAACCGTATACACTATCAGCACGCGTGCGTGGCGTTATTTCAAAAGTATCCCCATCAATTAATTCTTTCTTGATATCTTGTTGGTACATTTTTTACATTTATTCACATATGTGGGTACATACCACGGTTTGAATCAACGTAGCACTGCAAGCTAATCTTACAAGCTGTCACAATTTTATAGTGAATTAGCAGCAGATTTATTGATTTTTTCTTTTTCAACAACCATTTTTTACATTAAGCATCTAGCTAGAATATGTTAATTTAAACTTCAATACATATTCATGCAATAATATAAATAGTTGTACTAATTGTCAGTGCATGTATTAAATATATTTAATGTATCCATAATGAAAATCATATTTATTATTCGAATTTAGTCTTATTAACCACATTCTACAACTTTTGAAAACACGACACTTGCGATGTTTCCGTACCAAAAAATTACAGATTTCAACGTTCTCGAAAATTGGATACCTACCAAACCAATAGTCAACAGCGAGGTCAAAAAAAATCTCGAAAGGGTTAATTCTCTGAATGAGATCAATGCCATTACACAAAAGAAAAAAAAGATATGTATGATGGAATTAAAAATGACAGCTGTCAGTGTCGCAAATCCGACAGATCGTTGTTTTGGTTAACGCTTTAATAGACACTGTTTGTATTTCTTTAAAGCAGTAATTTAATATCTTAATATAATAATAACCTTCGAACATACGTGAACCTTTTGGTTTTACTAGGTACTCTTTTCGAACAGCAATGCATGGCAATTTTGATGCGATTTGTCGGGTTTGTTTGGATACCGATACGGCTGGTTTACTAGTGCCGATATTCGGAAAACACCATAAAGACTCACAAGAAAATGTCGAAATGTTACCCGTTAACTATTCCAAGTTGATCGCGGTATTTGGTCGAGTTAAAGTAAGTACTTACTTTATTGCATTTTGTTCTTCCAAATGTTAGGTTATTATTTATTTCAAAAGTTAGGCCCATTTCAGTGCTCGACAGACGGTCAGAGCTGACCTCCGGTACCGATCGTACTCCTGTGCCGTACGCACGTTTGTAGCATTCAGTGCTTCGCTGACCGTGCGTGCGTGTCAAATTTTGTATAGTCGCCAACATAATGGATGCATTTACAAATTATTTGATAACTTCGTATTACCTTCGAAGAAAAGATGAAAGATGGAAAAGATATTACATACACCCAATTGTTGCCCAATATTAATTAATTTATTTATTAAACAGATAGATTGCAGGAGAATTAGCTACATTATTTTCGACATTGCGAGGAAACAAAGACAAATTCTTTATCTACTTTAGGATGTCCATTAAACGTTTTGATGAACTTCTAACAAAGTTGGAAAATAATTTGATGAACCAAAACATGATTCGAGTTTCAGTATCATTGATTGTCACATAAAACACATACATTTTTATATACCACCTTTAGAACCCGATTTCTCAATCTTCAGTGATTTTTTTATGTGAAATATTGAAGCTGAGGACATTTCCACATACTAAATTATCTCATTGCATAAACGAGTATTTCCCGTGCTTATTCAGATCCACCAGGACGACGGCCTCCCACAGAACGTCTGTCGGCGATGCGTCACTCTTCTCAAGTCGGCGATCAAGCTCCGCTTGCTGTGCAGGCGTACGCAGAGGGTGCTAACGAATTCCCTCGCCAGAAACACAGTCATTCCGGATGGTGAGAGATCTGCCATTGAAATAGGGCTGTTTCAGAAGTATTTTCCCGGATGTGACCGTAGGTGGGTGTGCAATTTTTTTACTTATAATGAACAGGTTATATTTAAAATCACTATTGTCCTTCTAGAGGCTTGATCTATTTATCGGCAACTAAATTGTACTTACATATTTAAATCAATCCCGAAATTAGTTTGAACGTCACGCTAAAGCGATTCCTCTACTACCGTGATGCGTAACTCTTCACCATAGACCATAGAATTAAGTGGAAGCGGTGTAAGTAATATACCAACACAATTAACACTGACGCAATCACTGCCTGACACTGGGCGGAGAGGGGGAGATTAGTTTTCGACTGACGGCAAAATCAGGATTTTCTCATTTCCGGTGTAACTCACAGCGCTTCTATACCATCATTGTCGAATTTTTCTTTACACTTATGTCAAAATTTTATAAAATGTGTGTTTAATTATATATTTTTATTTAAAATATAACACATGATTTTTGCCCAGCGATATCGGGTTTTCCACGATACAGTGGATGAATTTTTGGAATAAGAGGTTGTATATATTTAACAAAATCTAAATTATCCTATCAAAATCCAATTTTAATTTAGTCTCTTGAACGAATGAAAATTTTCGCAATGTTATTAAAGGGACACCTTTTCAGAATGGCCATATCTTCATATCTTCAAAGAAAACATACGTCATTGCTTTTTTTAATGTATGACTTATGGGAATACATTTGTATGAACCATTTCTGGTAATGTAGTGACCGGTAATCAAAGTTAACCATCAATTGACCATCGGTTGGGTAATTATGCCAGAAAAACAATAAACTACCACTGATAACTGCCAATTACCGACCGATAACTGACCGACTGATAAAGCAATTGTCACATTTTTTGACATAATCACAATTAAATCCAACCGTTACTTAACCAGAAGTTTTGAAATCAAAAACGGCTCTCTGACAGACAATTAACTCGTGCTGTTGAAACCGGCACTTGATCAGAGATACTGAAAATGGCTGTCGATGAGATTGTCTTCGTTTTATCTTACAGGAATAACGGCGCTGTTACCATAGACAAATTCCGCAATGGATTATTATCAAGTGACACATCCGGCGTGTTCGCGAGCGGGAATAAAATCCCGTCGAATCTTCATATGATGCTTGATAGCAAGCGCGATATGGATAGGCTGAAGGGCGAACTCGAGTACGATATAAACGATGCTCTTTCAAAAGGCACCGTTCTTAAAGAGAGGTTTGTAATTTTGCCTGTGTTTTACCCTCAAACTACCCTCGTTGACTACATGCTTCTCTTGCTTACTATCATGGGTTGGAAAAATATTTTTTTTAATAGTGTTTAGGTGTATAATAGTGACACTATATTTTGTGGTATTTGATAGGTCATTGTGAGGGCGAGTTAGCGATACCCACACCGAATGTTACCGTTAGACTGATGACGGGGGTCAGCAAACGGAAAGATTGGCCGCCGCCCAGGGTACCAATACAGGTATCCCGGGAAATAATGATAATCGAAAGCTGAGCGGGAGTAGAGGATCTGTTTTTTTTTTTGCTTTCCTCCCATTATGAGAAGATTTTCCTTTATGGTGACTTGAATAACTGAGATTTGATATGAGAGTTTTAATAGCGCACCTCTTATATCATAGCTTTCTAGTTTTATTAGCAGCCTCTTGATGGAAATCCTATCGAAAGCCTTCTAAAAGATTAATAATACATTTGTGATTTTATAATTGCAGTCGCGAAGATAGCTATAGTCCATTTGTGACCTTTGCCGGTGACCAATTGACACTCGAAGACAGCAATCATTCGCCCGACAACTCGCCAGTGAAACCGGCCAAGCGTCGGAGGACGACGTTGGACGACGACGCGCTCTTAACTCTGATGGAAAATCTCATCAAGAAAAAGACTAAAAGGCGAAAAGGAAGTCGTCTGATACGCACAGGTGTAAATTTCATGGTATTACCGATCGTATATAAAATTGTTATTAAATAATCCGTGCGACTCGACTGCGGTTACATATCAAAGGTAGCAAAACCATGTATTCCACTGGTTTATGTGTTGTAATCTTTTAAAGCTTCTGTTGATAAACTCATATTTTTAACCCGTGGTATGTAACATTGGATGGTAAATGGTTCCAAGCGTCAACTTTCGTCTCCTGTTGGAGAGGAAATGTTTCTTTATATTTTTGTTGAATCTATTAAGCTAAATTGCGTTTTCGTTGAAGCATCCCTGCTCCCCATTTACTGCATCCCGGATAGTCGTAGAGTCCATTCAAAATCTTAAAAATCTCTGTGAGATCTTGACGTTCACATCGCTCCTTTAGTGCAGGCAGAATTTTACGAGTACGCTATTAAAATGACAAGGTTAGCGATACATTTTCCATCTCTATCGTGTTCTGATTCACACGGTCGATTTATCTTTAATTAAATATAAGATTTAATAATGTTCACCCCCCTGATCAGTATCCCTTTTGCCGTATCCAGATGTACCCTGTCCGGGATGCTACCAACCTCGACCGCGTAAAACGATACGCCATTTTACCTGATTTGAGCACTTCTTGAGGAGGGTTTACAGAATTACTTACCAATGGAGAGCCGGAGGAACAAAATAATTTTGAACTGTCCTTTCCTTGAGTGATGTGAGGTTCAAGATTTTTAAACGCTCCTCATAATTCCTGTTTTTTAGAATTTGTACCATTATCATTGTACCATTACGTTGCAGACGGCCGTGTAAAATGCTCAAGGGAAAGATTAAACGCCGACAAACTCCTGGCTATGATGGAGAATCTCGTGGGCAAAAAGGTCAAACAGCACTCGGAAGACGAGATGTCTTCGGGAGATGACGACCGTATGATGTCGACGAGAGGTATTTCAGCTAAACACGTTGCTTTGTACTTTAATTACTTTCTTTTTACATGACCTTTAGTTCTAATCTTAGGAAGAATTTCATATCAAATAGAGTGGTGAGTGCTTGGAAACAGTTACCAAGCGCAGTGATAAGTGCCAAAAATGTGAGCAAATTTAAGAACAGACGACAAGTTTATCAGAGACGATACAAGTACAGATTTAGGCTTATCAGCATAAGCTACCTGCCTAAAACTAATAATAATAATAATAATGACAATTAACCATTTAACGTTTTTATCTCGTTCAGAATATCTTAAAAGTCCATATTATACAGTTAGGGCCATATTCAAAGCTTTCAAGAGAGGAGTGACACTTATTCCTTCCTTTGGGTCACTTATTCATACCAAAATGAGCATATTTATTTTAAATTACGCGCTTTCACTGCGATAATTTGTTTGGTCGCTGTCTCTAATGACAACTCGAGCAGAGTGTGAAACGCCCTTAGCAATTCTGATTTCCTTTGGGTAACGTCGCTGAAATTGCACTTGTAGTGCCAACGGAAATACGAGAATCCTTTTATTCCACCGTTTGCAGGAGAACAACCATTTTGTTACTCTCAGATGATTATAAACACATCTTTTGATGTTTTGAAAAGGGCCCAATTTTCATAATGGTAAGGTTTTGCCCACCATCAAAACCTATATTACACACTTCGCCCTATCAAAACTTAGGCAAGGTCTGCCCGATGAGAACTAATGGCATTTGCACACTCGGCTCGAGCTGTCGTTAGAGAGACGCGTGCAGGTGACCAAAGGAATTACCGCAGTGACATAGTGCGAAATTTAAATTTAAATAACCCGTAGGATGGATGTCACTTATTTCATGAAAGTTTTGAATAGGGCCAAGTGATGGTATAGGTTTTGAAGGTAGGCAAAATCTTACCATTATTTATTTGGTAAATATATGCTAGATCGTTTAATGTGTTATATCGAGGTAGTGAAATAATTGCCGCAGTTGAAACTGCTCATGCGTACTAGGTTTTAACCTTAATTTTACATAAAAATCAATTAAATCTATAAAATTTTCCACCAAGTGCATAATAATATTATTATTTTTTAATCTACCAGATAGATAGCTAGGTCATAGCAATTATTTTCAAAAAAAAAAAATTTACAATACCTCAAAACATTGTTTTACAATACCTACCTTTCAATGTTTCTGAGGAATACGTCACCAAACATATTTCTTTGTTTATGTAAGGAACATGTAAAGAAAATGATAAAACGCTATTTTAGGTATTTTTTTTAATGCTCTGAAGGACTTTTAAAAAATATTATTTTATTGACAATAATAATAATTTACTTTACTAATTTGTTACTTGGCAGCACTGCGCCGACGCCAGAAGAGATTTGGCGAAGAGGACATGTCGCTCTTGCACAAGGTGATAGCGACGTCCAAATGGAAAAACAGGCCTAAGGGGCAGGTGCAGTGTAACGTCTGCAAGAAGACTCTCAAACACTACGGCTCCTTACGCATACATATGCAGCTGCACAACGGCTACAGGATCATATGCGAGGTTTGAAGCTTATACAGTTTAGAATTTGCCGTCCCGCGCAAGCGCACCTCTTCGGATGTCCAGGTTACTAAATAGCAATATAGCGGATACAATGTTGGACAAGTTTATCAGAGACGATACAAGTGCAGATTTATGCTTATCAGCATAAGGTGCCTGCCTAAAACTAATAATAATAATAATAATAGTAAATTATAGGGTTAGGAAGCCCTGGAGTCTCCTTCGGTTGAGGTTAGGGCTATGTTCACTTGAGGAGTGACTCCGCATATGAGTGTTCTTCCACGCTCCAGCATTAGTTGGGATTGGATTTTGAAATTTCCGTTTATTTTGAGTAATTATCATCGACCAAATGTAAATATATCATTGATAAAAATAAAAAAAATTCACTGGTCAATTTTTGTCCTAAAACTGGGTACTTAATGTGTTAAGGGTGTGAATATAACAATAATTGATAATTTTATAACACTAATTATGTCATTAATTATATCATTATTATTATTATTTTATTATAGGCAGGTAGCATAGCCGATAAGCCTTTATCTTATTCAGTATCAAATTTTTTATAATTTTTTCCTTGTTTGTTATTTTGTATTATTATATAGTGGTTTTTAGATTGCCAACTCCTAAGGCGAATTTGACGACCACTGTTTAGTATCTAAAATAATGCACATGTCGCACCACGTCTCAAATATTATAATTTACTGGTAAAAGCTCACAGTTTCATAATTTTAATGACAGATGGCAATATATTCCATAAGTTTAAATTAATATTCATTGTAGTAGATTAGCGCAATCTATGAACGGACAAGTTTATCGTTACTAAACTGTAAACATCTTTGCGGTTTGAGTCTGGCCTATATGCCAACGAAATGTTTATGATAAATATTTTATTGGCAAAAAAATAGCGCCATCTACATTTTGGCATCATTTTTTCGGCGCCTACTAACCGTATAAGGTTGAGCTATCTAAAACCATTTTATAGTGACTGGTTATGTTAAGTTATTGGAGATGTTACCTCTATTGGCGGCCAATCCAGGCCTACCGATAGATTGTTACTTAAGATAACTCTACGCATGAACTAATTTAACTTTTTGATGACAACACTTCTGCAAATGAGTGTTGTGGCATCATTCCACATCTGGATACTGGTCAGTAGAGTTAAAGTTGATCCCGTAAAAAAATATTAAACCCAAAATATTTTAGCTGTACCAGAACATACGACTGATGTTATATATTAAACACGTTCAGCGCCAACACCTCTTACAAGCCTTTTCGCCGAAAATAAGCACCCAAAAATGTACTTCAAAGATAAATTGGCCTATACGGAGACCGCGTGCGGTGTAGCGTTAATGATACCATGATATTGTCGAGATGAAACTGTTAATACGGTGATTGCCTTTACCGAGAATATAGTACAAACAGCATTGCATGGTATTGGTAGACCTGAATTGTGGTGGGCTTTCTGTAGATCCAGGCCAAGTTGAGTACTGTTGTCATACATTTGTTAAAACCTCAACCAAACCTAGAAACCTCAACGAATTGACTCGTGGAATCAACTGCAGGATTTGGTCGTTAGCGCAAACAACAATCAATTCAAGAACTGTCTTGTTATTTAACTATCTCAGTAACAGAAACAAATAATATAATTAATTAAATAATATAATTAAAAGGGTATATAATGTTAAAAATAATAAAAATTTCATTTTGACCAAGATTTAATACTTAATGAGTCTCATATTGTATCAATATGTATGTATGTAACTCTAGGATACCCTTAAAATGTCCACAGCCTGTTTGGTTGCTAGAAACGTTTCGATTTGTTGCAGCAATGCGGTAAAGGCTTCTCGAACCGCGCCGCCCTCAACTACCACTCGATGACACGTCACGGCGCGGTGCGACCGTACGCGTGCGGCAAGTGCTCGTTTCGCGCGGCGCGACCGTACGACCTGCGCGAGCACGAACGGACGCACACCGGCGAGCGGCCCTTCGTCTGCGATCACTGCGGCATGAGCTTCGGCAAGCGGATCTGCCTGAAGGCGCATATGGCGCATCACGCTGAAGTCAAGCCCTTCAAGGTTGTTGTATTTTGAAAATGTAATTTTTTGATAAAGTAATAAATGAAATACCTCTTAATTATCTGTTAAGAAAAAAATCGGTGTTTATTTGATCTGTCAACGATGGCGAAAATGCGGAATTTACCGCACCAGCAATTGGTATAGATTTTAAAATTCCCATGTGATTTGTGATAAAAGTTTATTCTAACTACTTTAACCGAATGTTTTTACATACAAATATATAAAAAGAGAAATTATCCAATTACCTCATGCTGTTGTTAATTTGACGGATAATTTTTCTTTCAGTGCGACTGGTGCCCGAGTTCCTTCTTCCACCAGTCGGACCTGATGGCGCACGTGAACAACAAACACGATCGCAAGTACAAGTACCAGTGTCATCTTTGTGACATAGTCTACACCAAGACGGAGACGGTCCGGCGGCATCTAACACAGCATCACTCCGTGCCGAGAAAGGAGCAGGGTAGGATACGGAGGATATCCGTCAAGTGAAAATAGCGGGGAAAATAGGCAGATTCCAGAATTCTGTGTTTATTTCTAGTTTCTTATGTTCCCATATGTGCCAACGCTGTTTTGGAATATGTAGTACTTCTAATCCAGTCTTTTTTGCCAGCCGAGGAATATTTTTTTGACTTTTCCAAAAGGTGGCAATGGTGGTCCCGATTACTTTGAGAATTGCATCATGAAAACAATAATAAAGCAGTCGGAACTGCGCCTATACTTCCCGACAACCCAAGCCATACTCTAGATTAAGAACTAATTACATAAGATATTTTTAATTATACAATGTAACTAGTCGTTAATGAGTTGTTAATCGTGTGAAAACTGCCATTATAAAACCAAATTAAAGTAACTATAATATTACATACAAATGTATGTTTTTGTTTATGCAAACGAGTTTTCTTTACCTATATTCATAAGAAATACCTAAGTCTGTTTGTATTGTAAATTTAGTGTAATATTCAGGTGACGTTAGTTCTTTGCATATCACTCGACCGCTATGTATGGGTAATTTCTTAAAAATTTAATAAATAAATGAAAGCACAGATCACTGCCAACGTCACAATATTTCCTCGCAGGTTTCGAGGTTGTGTGTGTCTTTGAGCGTGTGAGTGCGGTTTCTCGGAATTTGTTAATAAAAATCATATAAAACAAACCAGTTATTTTATTTTTTTTATTGAAGATTACCACAATCAGTTTTATTTCCATAAACACATATTGACAGATTCACGCGTTCACATAAGAATTACACATATTTTAGGCCTCACACCTCACCAATATATATATATATTTTTTTAAATCGAAGGAGGTACATTTAGATATGTAAAATATATCTAAAACATCAATTCATTATAACTATGATAGATTTGTAAGCCAGTCTCCCGTCGCGCGCGGACTGCACGCCCTCTTCCGTAATCAGTTCGAACCACCTCATAGTAAAGGATAAGTTCACTCATCTGTCAACAGAGTGACGTACCGGTTTTATAATGGAATAAAGATACTATTTACCGTAATAAAAATAATACAAAATATGTTCACATTTCTAAATTTATTTACGATATTCTGTATATAGTATTTGTGCGTGTGTAAAATTTATTGGTTATTACGCATCGATGAATAAACTATTTACTAGGAAGACCCGGTCGACTCGATGCATTCCATTTGTGACACGCGTGACAGGAGAAGGGCTACACGAAGACTTTTTACCGACAGGGCACTAATGTTCTTAAATTACTATACTATACTATACAAAAATAACATTATTGCCAAACTTTAACTGGACGTTTGCATACGTTCATATTTTTCGTACGATATTTGACATTCGAGAAAAACAAACATATCTCTAGCGTCACATTTTAATTTATCGATTGAAATGTTTTATAATACATTCGATATTGTGAGCGATGAATCGTACGGATGCTTTATATGGGTGATGATTTTAGAGGCGCGGTTTTCAAGAAGAGATAAAACTTATATAATTTGACATTATGACTAAGAATTTAGTTTTATTATAAAGGTAAGGGTTTGCCATTATGTTTTAAAAATGATTTCGGGTAAGTGGCCGCCGCGGCTGACTCGAACAAATTCCAGCTGAGAGGCCCAATTTTCAACCACTTTTTGCAGCAAGTTGGGCCGTATGTCAGCAATAACGCGCCGAATATTCTCTTCCAAGGCGTTAATCGTGTCCGGCTTATCTGCGTAGACAAGCGACTTCACATAACCCCACAAAAAATAGTCCAGCGGTGTTAAATCGCACGATCTTGGAGGCCACGCCACGTTGTTCAGGAGTAAGTCTATTCATTATGAAATGGCAAACCAAACTGAGCATAAATCAAGTGACAGCTGTCAAAAACACCAACTACGAAAAAAGTAGTGCCAGATTGAAAACCACGCCTCTAAAAAAACACCCTATAACCAGTAAAGTGTACCATACCAGGGAAAGGTTAACACCTGAATGTATTATTTTTTGGTGATTATACAAAAAAAGCTGTATAAATAAACTAAACACTTCATGAAATTAATGTTCAGAATGCAGCAAAACACGTTTTTGCGGAATTAGTTTATTTTTTCTACATACGTAGCTATCTGCTCGCACGGGGGCTCACAATGTTAGTACAAAAAAAATTACTTCAAACGCTTGTTCAACACTCAAATATAAGAAGAATAATTTTATGCCAAATTTTAAAATAAATTAACGACACGGTTTGATATGTCATAATGTAACAATGATGACTTATCTAAACTGAAATTTTACCGTCCAAATATTTTTTTACTGACTGACTTTTCATATTTTATGCCTCTTTTATGGGGGTAGATAAATATATTTTTTTCATATAGCTTCAAAACCACATGTCAGTTTGACCACTAATTTGTACCACTAATACGACTACAATTAAGTCGGTCTTTCAGTATAGATGATTACCTGATCTTAATGCGCTATTTAACGAGGCGGAGACTCGTGTCAAGCGTGTGCTGATGGAAATCAGAGTCTCAATAATTGCTACAGAGACCTGAGGATTTTAATTAAGAGGTTAAGAATACGTTCCGTTTTTCGTACTTTACATAAAATTTACTTATAATGTACGGTAACTTTTTTTTTAATATACAAAAAATAGCTTAAATTAAACCACAAAACTTAAATGAGCCGATATAAGACACGAGCGCTCTTAAGAGGTAACAGGAAAACATTGGCATATCGGTCGGCCAGTAATTATGATCCACCCGGCTATACAGGGTGTATTTAAATTCACAGATGTCCTTTTAGCGGGTTGATCTACACCAACAATCAAACATTAATCAGCAACAAATATTGGAAAAATGTTTCCTAATTACGATCAGTGAATTTATATACACCCTGTATTTATACAACAGCGACGCTATCTCAACAAAAAGATAATTTTACATCAACAATAATTCAAAACCACATTTTTCCTCCAAGGTAACAAAACGATAGAGCAATATTGTCACTCCGTTAAAAAATAATAGATTTATTGACTTAGAGCCTACATTAGAACCATGATTTTCGACACAGCTTACGACATAGATCACAAACATTTTTTCCACACCAATATTATCACATAAACCATCGACTAGTTATTTTAATATCTATGACTCTTATTAATACGACTAGAATATATACTTAACGTTAAAAACAGCCAGAGAACACCGAAAAACTTAACCCTTAGACAGTCAACATCGAGATTTTACAATTAAAATATTAATCTAAGGAGTTTACACGTTCAGAAGTGCCGATAGACGGCATTATTGGTATATTTTTGAATTTTTCTTTGAATTTTACAAGATACACAATTTGCACGAAGGACGCTTACCACCTCTTACAAAACAAAACTGATTTTCCCTCTCGCTCTCACGCACACATACACACCGCCCGAATAACAAAGAAATATTGCAGGTTCAGGCGACAACGAACGCACTTTGCTTTGAACATATCTAGCAATTTTTTAAAATATTTCAAAAAAAGTTAATATTAAAGTTAACATTTTATTTAATTTCATAATATCCATACGTTTAACTGATTTGAAACTTTCACGGTCGTCATTTATTATAAAACATATAATTTTTGAAACTAAAGAATACCAAACGATCTTGTCGGCCTTCCCTGAGGGCGGGACGTGTGATCATCGCCGATACGCCGTAAATTATATTTTTTATTAAACAAGCCATTTTTTCTGGAAGCTATTACCACATTTTCCCAGAACCGGATATATCTGTAACATGATTTAACCAAATGCATATTGCAATGTATCTAGTTTCATACAAAAGTTTGTATTTTTGATCAGAATATTGAGGTTTGAAAATAAAATAAAAATAAATAATTCGTGCCCTTACAGCTAAAACCCTTTAAGTCCTGCAATTAAGTGCGGGACTTAACGGGTTTTAGCTGTGAGCTTTTCAAATGTATATATTCCTATTTCTATCACTTTTCATACTGCAATTTTAACGAGGTTTCACATCACTCGGAACCGTTAGAAAATGGCATAAGTTTTTGTCAACTTTGTGACAGCTGTCATGTTCGAAGGCCTGCGTACTTCGAAGCAATTTGTGGAGTGTGCGTCGGTTGTGCATAGGAACACCGATAATTTAAAGAAATATCCAGAAATTTACCAATAGTACATTTTTTGAGAACACTCAAGGAAAAATAAAAAAGGAAGACTTAATGATAGGAATATTATCTTACAAACTCTTTGAAGATTTGGATGGAGAATAAACTTTAAATATATTAACCGCAAACAGGTTTATTGCAAAGTTGTTGCAACCATTTTTGACAGAGAACGACACTGGTTGGAGGACTCATCCAGGATGTTTTTATAAATGTAGGGTACTTCTTTTAGGACGTTGATCTATATAGACAGTCGAACATTAATCAGCAAAAAATAGAGGAAAAACAGAAAAACAGCTTCGAAATTAAATAGAAAGTTTTAACGTTTGAGAGCGCGGTTGAACGCTATTATAACGGTTGAATAATATAATTATTTTTGTATGTTTTTTTTTTTCATGAGACCGGTTTAGTTATCGATGTAGTACCTACTAAAAGGAGTGCCCTAAATTTAAAAACACTCTGCAAACATTAATTTTTAGTATGATCTATATTCACACAAATCTTTTACCTTAAGTTTGCTCTGAGTATTAGAAAGTTTCTATTAAATATAATCTATTAAATACAGAGGGTGTCAGTCCAACAGCTATTTTCACAATCTTCAGTATAGTCGAGTTTTAATTTGTATAATAGGCCATTCTATACCAACAACGGAATACTAGGGGCCGAGAGAATATCACAGCGGCGTCGCAGGCGCAGCCAACGCAGGCCGTGACGGCGCTAATGAGATCGGAGGACGAGGCATAACATCACGAAGAACTAAAGCTCGGATGGTCAATCTGTGCCCCGCCGATCCGTCTACAAACTTACAGACGTTTAATTACCATACAATGTATTTGTTTTCATTACCCTCGCGCTCTCATGAGTCAAAATGTTTAGTAGCTTTGGTGAGCGTCAGGTTACGGCAGCCGAAGCCATCCCATAACAGCCGTAAGTTCGGTCACCGAAGACCGTGAAAACAGCCGCTCGAGTAACACACACGGAATGTAAATAACTAACCTAGTACACATTTATTAAAAATACATTATAAAAAATATCACGAGTATAACGACGAAAAATAGTCCCACGAGAGTCTCGATATAATACAAAATTAAGATTTGATAGACAATTTATGTGGCGAGTACGAAAATACAGCATTTTGTACTTAAGTAACTTTAGTATTTAGTATTAAGAGAGTAGCAGGTATTTTCAGAGTAGCAATATTATATCTAGAACTAAAAATAATAACTAAAAAGTCAGAAATATTAAGGTGAATTCAGCCTTGTGATTTTTTCCTTAAAATTGTCAACTTATATTTAAAAAAAAGTATATTAAACATCAGGTAGCGAGGTACAGTTTAGAAAATATATGTGTAAAATTAAACGATGTAAAAATTCAATAGAAAATATAGATTTATAAGAAATTTTGACGTCCGAAAGAACTGGTATTTTTCCAGGATCCATATTTTTTTATGCATTTTTTTTTGTATTTATATACAGTCAAATGCATCTCCTAAGAATACCCAAAATCGGACGTACAAAATTTTCATACACTGCGCAAAATACGATACTAAATAAATACTTTAACCCTCTACCGGAAACTAACATGAGTCCTTTGCAAAGATTTCTTCGCATTACTGAGTTTATCCGTAAACCGAATACGTTTTAAAGGTTAGGGAGTAAAAAGCGCACTTAAGAGGCGACCCGTCGATATTTATGTATTCACAATTCATTGTACTACCCAACGATCTTTTAAAACCTATACATACGGCATGTCATATGAATCGTCGTTGTCCAAACCCGACACGTAGATTTCCCCCTCCGTCCCGCGCGCTGCAACACTCCGCCGTGCATGTCTCGCTTGCTCGCATGATACGCGAGGAGCATACTTGGCGTGGTGCGTTTTTCACCCTCCGTTGCCCTATCTGTATGTTTTAAAAGATTGTTGGTTACCTACCCCTCCACCAATCGCTCCCATAATCATATATCAATCAAACACCGCATATCGCTCCGTGACATACAATCAAGAAACGCAAATGTCATGAGAGATCCGTGCTTCCAGCAGAAGGTTTAATCCGAACTATACTTAACATCTCCACACATTTTCATCAACGAAAATAACAAAACTTAAAAGATTAAGATATGGAAGTATAGTGTTATCGTAATATAAAAATATATAAAAAATTGTCAAGATCGATTGTCACAATAAGAATTGAAAAACATTAAAGCTACAAACGTGTATATGCTATAAATATCTGTACTTAAGAGGTGAGAACCATAAATATTTGTAAGCGTATAATAGTTTACTTATAGGAATATCTACCAATATTGGTATATACAGATGGAACCTTTTCTCATGGATTTATGGGTTCCACGCTTCAAACTGGACAACTTTTGTTCAACAAGCTTTCCAATATGTCAGTAAATGTTTTTGTTTTCTGGAATGATGTTTATTTTATGTGGAAAAAATATATCAAATTAGGAAGAATGGTACCCCATAAAAGGATGTGCATGCGAAAAAGTTCACCCTGTAGATAATGTGATCCACTAATAACTAATTATAAATCATCTCTTGAAGAGTTGAGTGCGGTAGTGATGAGCGGTCGATAGCGATTCGTTGCTTCCAAAGACCCATACTACGTTTGATGAGTATTTAGTGCCTGATCTGAAACGCGCTGATCGCTAATATTCTATAATAATTCAGACGTGCGAATCGATAACTATTATAAACTAATATGAATCAAGCAACCCGTTCGATTCTGAGGCCCATTACGAGGGAACAGTTCACATGTTGAAGTCGCCCACGCCACGGGACGGGAGATCATCTCTGAAGCATTGGAATTCATCAACGTCGCATTCTGTGTAATTAAGCTTATTATTGAGGTAGTAATGTGATAATTTATAGATGAAATTTATGACATCATTGAATGAATCATTATACAGAGTGCCCCAAGACCATTCCCGCGTGTTTATGCAAGAAATGCAAGTAACAAATTTTCATAACCAAATTTATTATTTTTTTAATAAATCAATATAATCTGTCGATCAATATCATCCCTCTTACAACCCCAGAGAAGGGGAAAGACGTTACCCCTTCTTCTTAGACCGAACTCTGTTCGACCAGTGACATCTGACAGTGATCATTTAGCTCCGCCCTAATAGGACGTTTCGAACAACGCGGCAGGTCATTTATCTCGATTACTGACCGCGGTTTAGTGACCCAGTGACGTACTTATCCGAGGGAGGAGCTAATGAAAAATAGCTGTTTTACACGATTTAGAACAGAAACTTTAACATTGTATTTCATTGTTGTATGAATTTTGATAGTTTCTTAACAAATAACACTAGAAATCGAAGGACCAACTTGCTGTTTTTTTTAACGGGAATGGTCTTGGGACAACCTGTATAAAATCATTTTGATAAGTGAGTTCTAAAGTGCAATATTCCAGTAATTAGTTTTGAGATAAATTAATTTGGACGTGTGCATGTTAGGTTATAGTCCGTCCATATTCTTGTGGTTATAATATGAGCTCTGAATGTTCAATGCAATATGTCGATATTTTTGCTCCGATAGGAAACCATTTTGAATAATTTTGTATTAATTTCTTTTTATAATCGACTGATTCCAGAACTCTAAGTAAAATTAAAAAGAATTTAGTTTGAGAAAAGTTTGCTTCCGAATCGGATAAAAGGACCTTTTGGAATCGATTTTGCATCCATAACTCAAAACTGAGAAAAATCGTTATTTTGTTATTTAGAACTCGAGATATTGATTTGAAATGAATGTAATCATTATTTTATCTCATATTTACAATATTGGCGATATGTAACAGTTTGAGGAAATTCCAACAAGTAAAAAATAATCTCATAAGTGATTGCGTTTTAAATAGTAAAAGTCCCAAAAGGGTGTATAAAAAAAATTTAGATACCCAAGATTGTATTGTACTAGAGGTTAAGAAGTTTAACTAATAAATGCAATATATCACTCGAGCGATATATCCCGCATGACCAGCTGCACCATGCAGGCGACGGAATCCGACTTGGAGTCGAGATCGAAGAGGCCGCAGTCGTTCGCGTGATCGTCCAGCTCGCCGTTGTAGAGGAACGCGTCTCCGCAGAAACCGCACATGTAGTGCTCGATCTTCCTGTGCGCCATCAGCGAGACGTTGCACGCGAATTGCTTGTAGCACAGGTCGCAGTAGACCGGACGGGCGTCGGGGCGATTCTCGATCGTTGCGTCGCTGTCGAGGGAGATTGGGTCGTTGTCTTCGATTTGGACTAAATCCGGACTAGTGACGGGCGAGTCTTCGATAGTAATGACGGTCGATTCCTCGCCAAGATCATTCGACACTAAGTTGCTTCCCGGTTCATATTTTGTAAGTTTGTCATCGGATTCGTTCAAAATATTCAATTTTTCATCTGGAATCTCCGAATGTTCTATTTGCCCGTCGTCGTTTTCTGTTATATCTATTATCTCCGAGTTATCATCTTCATTAGGCAAAGATTTGACAATATCAAGAATGGTAACCGGTTTAAAGTGGTTTTGAGGTGGATTAAATATATTATTAAGCTCTTCTTCAATTTTCCTATATATGTCGTCCTTATTTTCAGCGAGGTCGGGTTTGTTTTCAATCCGTTCGCTACCAATGTCGGCTTTGATAACTGTGTCATGCACCAATGGAACGCATTCGGCGGTGAATATAAAGTTTTCCTCGCATTTAATTTCGGGTTTTGGTTCAATCTCCAATTTGGGTATCTTTTTGGCGGCAGTTTTCTGATTTCTGTTCCATTTTATGCGAGTCTTCCCGGCAGGCGCCCTACTGTGATTTTTGCTCTTGAAAAAGCGCAGTCTGCAGATCGCTTTAGGAATTCGGGCGTTCGACTTGCGAATCCGCGCCTTCTTCGGTGCGGCTTCGGCCTTCTTCGGCGCGGCTTTGGATTTCTTCGGCTTGAGCGGCGGCGGCGCTGCCTTCAACAACAGTTTCTTTTCGTTCATAATGACGTCTTCGTGGAACTGGTGCACGGTAATTGTCGTGCCGCTGGATTGTATCTTGAAGTATTTCCTGTTAATCTCGTTGAAGTTCGCCTGGCCCTCGAGGTATCTCATCTTCCAAGTCCACAGGTGTCCGATCAGCACCTGCTGATTCTCCGTCGCGCACAACATGGCAGCTGCCTTTTTACGTCTACATCACATCCTTGTCTCCTGATGTCAGAAACATGAAATATATTAATTTCTATATAACATTATAACTACCGCAGACCCAATGTTTTGCCATTTTCCCGCATTTCAACGGGAAAAAGCCGCCCTTTACCACAAAAAGAAAAACTAAAAAAGGCCAAAACCACGAACTGTCAAAGTTAAATGTCTGGTTGTTTTTTCCCAGTCCAATGCAATCAAACTCAATCCAATCAAACCATATGGTAATATGATTATTCTTATATTTATTATAAAAAAAAACAACAAATTCGTTTGTAAATCGCATTTTTATAATAACGATATCGTAAGGTTTCAATTATAATTATTGGTAAAACAGTTTAATTCTAAACTGTTGGTTTGGCTTTATGCATACAGGTGATTCTTGATACAAACAGCGGCAAACTAGACTCATTTTCGTAGATATTTCGTCATTTTCCCTATTTTTCTGATTAAAATCATTGAGACCTGACATCACTAACATTTCCCATTTCGCTCCTATAAAATTATTTGCGTAATTCCTATTATTGAGAGTTTAGTAAAAGTAGCCCATAAAATGTATTGGTTGTAGAAAGTTAAATGCCAGAAATGGTATAACCGAGTTAAATGATATTGGAAAAGCGTGTTCCTCATAGGTATGTCAAAAGTAACTCTTTGTACCTTGGAGTGGGGGAAAATATTGTTCCTTCTAACTTTGTAGCCAACCGTACTTCGTACATAATATTATTTATTTTGGTACATAAAAGGGAACAAGTAATATAAGTTACAAATTCAAGCTCAAGTCCTGGCAATCTGTAAACATAAATATTTAAACATTACTGCGGTTACTTTTTATATGTTTACTTTATAAAATAAATAAATAGGACTACATTGGGACCGATGTCTCATATTAGTTATCTAATTAGGTAAGCATAAGGCTCCCTTTCCGAATGTCTAGGTTGCTGAGTTATTAGTTTTATAAATATTCCAGGCATGCATTTTAAATTTACCGCTCATGACATTTAAATGAATATTTTTCATAAATACATCCAGCGCAGTGTATGCAGTTTTTTTATAAATTATATAAATAAAATTTAATGCCGGCCAAGTAGCACAGTTACCTATTGGCTTTTCACCTATAGGTTTCTTGATGGAACCACTATCGAGTTATTCTATTATTTTACCACTGAGGCTGTTTTCACCGTGATTTTTTTCATACTGTCGCAAAATGTTTGTAATCAGTAAAAATAAGGCTAGGAGAATGTACAGCCTCCCCGAAATATAAACCGAACGACAAAGAATCGTCAGCTCTTAAATGTCATTGGCTTTCATAAAAAAATATAGACGAAGAAAAAATGCTGACGGCCGACGACGGGCGGGCGGCTGTCAAAATCATCTTTTCGCAATTTTCAATTAGTCGATCTTTCGATTATTTTTTTCAATAATTGCCTGCGCTTTTCCCACCTGAGCGCGGCGGAAGTGGAAATGAGTTGAAGCGTGTATTTTTAATTTACCAGGCATTGCCTCGGCCAACTCATAGCGCAGCAGATTCGCGTACATTTTGCGGTTTTAGCCAAGGAACTATTTCGTCGTTTGCAGTTCATAGTTCACCGCGCTGTATTTTTTTATTGTTTTTATTATCGCATGCTGGTGATTTCCGGGCCGCAATGGGACAAGCTGGGAGTGCTATATGTAAGTATTTTTTTTTAAATAAAATACATGTAGGTATGCTTAAATAATCAGTTCTGTCATTGCTTTGAATTTGTTGTTTTTATTAGGTACCTAATAAAGTTGCATTAGTCGGTCATGTTTGTAAGCGTATGAAATGATAATGTTTACAATTTAATCAATATACTTTTGGCAATCGCTTGAGTTCTGTTATAAGTAAGGTGTATTATTATTTTAGTCCCCACTAACTTATTCCTTCTCATCTATTGGTCCTGTACTTCAATTCCTGGATGAAGCACACACCTTCGCGCCCTATTTAAGGCTCCGCTATCCCACATCCACACAAAGAAATACAGTCAAATATTTTTAACACACCAACTTATTGTGTAAAATTTTAAAAATATGATCGGGTTAATTGCGTAAGGTTTCTTAGACAAGTTTGTCATCATTTTCGGCGCAAAACCCTTGAACTAACTTCAATTCATAATATTAAGGAGATTTTACGACATTTCCTTTAAAAAGCTGCAATGAAAATCGTTTTAATCTGACAGAACAGATGGATGTCGGTTTTTCTTCTAGTGCCTATTTGCTGGAAGGTCTAGAGCAAGTTTGTATTGTAAACCAGTGAACATAAAAGTAGCTTTTGTTCTAAGCATTGTTAAAACACGGAAAAACCCGTTTTATAAATAAAAGGTTTGATGTTATCGGTACGAACCCTAGAATATTGCGCATCAGCATGGGATCCATTTACGCAGTGTTTCAAAACCCATCTAGGCGCAGTTTAAAGGAAGGCAACGAGATATATATTCAAGTGTTTTGGTCGATTTGATGGTCCAACAGAATTGATGTATCATCATCTTGAATAGGAGTGAGTGTGAGTCGTGCTATTTTATATATTGTATATTTCCTCTTAAAAGATATTTAAGGTTGCAACCGGTTTGGTTTCCATTCTTTCTGGAACAGTGTGAGATTGGAATACCCTACGTAGGTCCATTTTTACCCCCTTTCCTGGTAAAAAGTCCATATTTAAAAAAAAAAGGTTGCAACAAGGGTGACGACCACCAGCTGCCGAAGCCAGAAATATCACCGGCGTTAGCTCTAAAATATTAATAACAATATTTAAAAAAAAAACCAAAGAAATGACCGTCATGATATAATAACATAGGATTAATTGAAAGTTTAAACTAAATTAAACTAATCTTAATGATAAGTAGTTTCGAGTTTCATTCTTGCAGCCTGTGATACTTTACCATCACATCAACAAATTTCATAAACTTGAAATTGGGGGACACCAATATTTATGGACTAGTAGGGTGAATGTGCCCGTTATGGGCGGTTGATACAGTTTCTAAAATAAATAAATTAGATCGTGGTAGTCTAGTGGTAAGGCATTGGACTATTAGCCCAAAGGTCGCGGGTTCGAATCAGTACACGGTCATACCATTTTTAACGCTTCATTACCACCATCTCCCCTGACTCTCGGATAGGCGCATTTGGCCTAGTTGATTAGGGCCCAAAATAATTGTTTATGACCTAGTTTCTAACAATTATTTAAAAATAAAAAAATAACACTAGGAATCGCAGGACAAATAATTTGAGTTTTATTTACAAAAGCTATGCCAATATAATATTGAATATAAAAACAAACATTTTTATAGTTTTGTACAAATTATGTGGCCAATTATAACTTAAACTAAAAAATGGGTGACAGCCCTCGCGTGGGATACTCCATTCGGTCAATGAGCTTCTCCGATCAGGCCGCAGCGCATGGTCTGCGCGTTTTACGTACCGAGCGGAATATGTTAACCCGTAAGGTAGGATTTGGCGCCAAAAGGGCTTGAGAACCGATTAATTTCTGAGGAAAATTTAAAGAACTCACTCGTGCAATAAAATTCATAGTGTGGGCGTGAGTCGTTCAATGTTTACAAATCAGATATAATCTGATTCACCATGAAATTCTCTATTATAAAATATAATTTTGATATTTTTCTCTTAATTTAAAAAAAAAAAAACTGCTCCTATTGATTTTTTCCTGTTGGCCACAAAAATTTTGACAAATATTACACTTTCAAATAGTGTATATGATATTTACACTATTCATTATCCATTACTTCCAAAAATGTACAGTTGTCGAAAAAAAAATATGGCGCAGCTGATGGCTGGGACGGAAGTGCGTCAGTGGTTTTCAAAACAAACTTATAAATAGTATTAGACACTGAATTAACTTGAATAAATTCTGAGGTACTGATTGGCTCGTTGCGATTCCAATGGTGCAAACGTCAAGTCAATTAATCATACTGTCAAGTTGGCAGAAATGATCAAATCAAGTGGGGGATGCTTTCTCGCTCTGACGCCGACCAGGCGTGCGATTTGTCCGTATGCCGACAAGAGTTAAGGAGTATAATACAGAAATAAAAAAATATTTATTATTGGAACTACTACTGGTACTGAATTTATTTTTTTTATTAAAAAAAAAAACAAAAATACCATTTATAGGCACCGAAAAATAAGTTATGGGCCATCGATTGCCTTTTTTATGGGCACATATTTAAAAAAATATATATTTTTCACTTAAAATCTGTAAACACGACAAATACAAACTATTAATAATACGATATTCCAAGTCTTGAAAACTTGTCAATCTTTTTGAAGTACTTTTTTGCGTCATAGTCTTGTTTCTTGAATCATAATTTTAAGAGATTTTAATCTCCGAAGATTTAAATTTATTCTTGACAACAGACATCGCGCCGTACCGATTGAGCGTAACAATAGTATTTATCTGGTCAGCGTGATTGAGAGAGAAAAATCTGAGAATGGCATTGCGCGTTTTGGTAACAATTTCAATAAGTTAGTTTTTTCGGAATTCATTTCACATTTGTCATCTTACCAATTTTACGCTGAATACGAACTTCGCTAACCGACGTCCTACGATTTTTTAATAAATACTTTCAATATTTTAATTTTATTTATTTATGTACAAAACTGCAATACAATAAAACACTATTCTAGTGATTTTTATTTATATGGCTGTAATATTTTATATATATTTAATAAATATTTAATAAATATTTTCATTTATAGCAGACATTAATAAACGTAATAAAACTAACCTAACATGTCAAGCCAAGATACTAAATAATTGCAAAATTATATTTTGGAAAAAACGCCGCCCTCTTTTATGTAAATTTGAAACTACCTTCATTATCAAACTGCGAATGACATTATGTAGTTAGATGCTAGGGGTCGCATATGTTTGACACAATTTATGTAACATGTGTGTCAAATTGGAAGGCCATAATATTTAAAAAAAAAAAAAATTGTGTCTTTATTCCGAATGTATGATACTGGGCCATTAACGGCCCTAGTGATAGCCCAAAAATGCTTTACGGATATTTTTTACTTGCCTGTCGTAGGGCTCCGCTAGATGGCGGTAGGTCGTAGGTTTATTGTCTTATTCTAGGCAGAGGTTGCAAAGGTCTCCCCATTGCGAGGCCTGTCCCCGCGGTTACAAACATGATTCGTTCTGACGTCAGATCGAAATTCATCATGGTTTCCGAGTTATTGGCCGAGCGCCTGCGAGCAAAGAGGGAATTTACACGAATACATTTGGGCATGCATTATTTTCGCAGTTTCTATACAAATTCTTACGCGCAATAGGGAACATAAACGGGTCTTCGGGAATGGTTTTGGATATTCAAAGGCTCACAGGTGTCGCCTGTCAGGAATTGCGTGCGTCCACATTGCGTTTTGCACAATTTCCATAATAATTAATGTCCGTCTCGAAGTGATCGGATCGGGTCCTTTGGGACAGGTCGCCGCTTGGGTTGGCCGTCAGCTGTTTGGGCCCACTGAGGTATAGGGCGTGCCGAAAAAAAGTTTGTAATTATTTTTAATTAAACATATAAATAAATTAATAGTAAAGTTTTTATTTAAGTGCTTGTGTACAAAATTTCGCGTTGTGCTGTAGGCCGTTGAGGAGTTCCTCCGTTTGGAGCCATTCCTGGGTGTGGAATCAGGTCATGCTCACCATAAAAATGCATTGTCATCGGAACTGAACTTCATGTCAACTTTCAACTCCGTCGGATAAGACGAAACGGTTTAATGCAGAAAGACATTTACATAAATAAATAAAGTATAAATATTTAAATATAATATAATGTATTTTAGAGCGTTTTAGAACATTTTATTATAGAATTTATTTACAAAATTATCTGTAATTCAATACAAAACATTACTGTTTTTATTTAGGAATGCACTTGAACGCATTTTAATCTATTTTCGTCCTAAATTAAGAAACCACGTTATTTTTACTATTTTTATGGAACTATAAGAGTTCCGAAAAAGACTTTCACTAAAAAAATAAACGAATCATTACAAAAGCGATGACAAGTAGTATTTAAAAAAAAAACATATATTGATAGTGGAGATTGTAGGTTTTATTATAGGACGCCATTTTGACATGTCCGCCATTTTGTCGAATCCCGAACCTGCAAAATCCACATTTTCGGTGATGCAATACTCTTCGACTATTAAGTATTTAGACAACCAGCTTATAGCATTAGATACGTTGAGGACTTCTCTTGTACCTGTTGGGGGCTGATTTTTTAAATTGATTTTCGTTTTTGACAAATAAATTAAATAAAAAAATGTGTACTCTTCTATTTTTCGCCTCGCGTTCAATAATGCAGCGTAGGATTTAACCGGAACAAAATAATAGGGTAGTTCTCAGCAAAGCCACGCTTTTAAATTTTATTCATCTTTTAGAGATAATTAAAAGTTACTAAATTCAGACATGATATATTTCGACGATATTCTTGCAATCTTGCCCATCGACGCGACGACTGCCGAATAAAAATTTAAGTTATAACTACACATCCGCGGATACGGATCATTGATGTCCAGATGCGCGGATACGGATACAAATACGGATCATTGATGTCCAGATCCGCGGATACGGAAACGGACCTTACTTTGACACGGCAAAATTGAATTAATATCATTACTTTCTATAATAAATGTTTAAATATTTCACTATTTTAATAAGAATATCACAAAGTTGATTTAATTAGTAACTTTGAGGTACTATTAGTAATTCACTTCAATAAATGTTTAAATATTTGATTTTTGCAATATAAATGTGCTAGATATGTGATTTTAAGAAATAAAAAATAATTCAAATGCAATTTAAAAGTATTTCGGTGCTACCTAATCATCTATACGGATCGGATCGGATACGGATCTTTCGTCCCCCTCGTATATCCGCGGATACGGATCTTTCGTCCCCCTCGTATATCCGCGGATACAGATCTTTCGTCCCCCTCGTATATCTGCGGATACGGATCTGGCGTCCCCCTCGTATATCCGCGGATACGGATACGGATACAGATCTCCGGCACATCACTAGTTGTAAAGTAAATATATTTTTTAATTTCACGCTTTGACTCGCCCTGTACTTTCAATGAAAATATTTTATCGGGTGCGCTCAACATTTTTATATTCGGTAATTATTTTTATGGTATATGTTTATTTAAATATTATTTAGCTTTGTTTAAAATAATTGTCGATGAACACTCTCTCGTAGAGTCATAACGACGTCCTTACAAAGATTGCTATGTCATAGCAATTTTATATGAAATATTGATACGATCATTGCGATCACATACACTCCCATATATTCATGTATTGTTTGTAGTCAAACCAACAAGACTTACTAATTACATAATGTTATATCAAACATTGTAAAAAATGAGGAATACAATACTCGCTGCTGGCGAGATTTTGGAGGTAATCTCATGAGTTGTTGAAATCCGATTTATTGTTAAAGTGAATATATTAGCATTCGACCTCGGAATTCGGTGCTTAATTTTATAGGGTGTCAGGTTTTACTCTGCGCGCTCAGTAAGCGATTGGTTTTTATTTAATTACAGCTATATAATACAGATATTAATAAAACAAATTTTTCTATGTTTTAGACCTTTTATTTGCCTATCAATTAGTATTTTTCTTAAGGCTCCAATATCTCAAATAAAAGAGCAATTCAACTAAAAAAAGAACCATTAGCAGTTTATCATTTATTAAATTTCTCAGAAGTGGGATAGAATTTTTAAAATCTGCCTTTACTGTGTTGAAGATATAAGATAAAGGTATCTAAATATATTTTTTTTGTGATTAAATATCTAATGGTTACCAAATGGTTACCATAGAAATAAAATTCAACTAAATGAATCGAAATTAATATGTATCCTTTGACTTCGTCCTAAGTATAATTTCCATGGGTTCACATTCAAATAATTATTATCCTTATGAGTTATATATAGGTTATATAGGTTAATAAGTATTATCCTTATGAATTATATCCTTATAGGTTATTCCCTCGTTCCAGACTAATTTTATAATAATATAATATCTCGCACTGAACATTCTCTTAGATGTTTCTATTTGCGCCCATAGATTAGTTTGTATTAATTTCAACTGGCACGACTCTCTCGAAAAGTATAAATGCGAAAGAAAAAAAAAACAACCGTAGCCGTTTAGATCATATCGGAGGCTGGTCGGATAATATAGATTGTATAGCATTAAAGTCAACGTTTTTTTAATACTAATTAATGAAACATTGACAGTTCGAGTGGAAAGCCCAAATATCATATTCGAATAATGGCAACACGACTGTATGAACGTATTATTTATTACTGGCTAGTTAAAATTAGTACAAAGTCATCGTGTGCGTAGATTGAATTACGTAAAAGGATGTTCCGTGATATTGTATGATAGCTACAGAGTTTCATAGCCATTCTTGTATTTACAAGCTTTTATTTAACTCGCAATGTTTGTTAATCTGTTTAGGTCAAATCTTGCAAGCTCAGTTAGAACCACTTCCTCTTATATTACGGAGTTGATATTTGACATGCTGGTTCAGTTCCGGTGACAGTGCATTTTTATGGTAAGCACGAGCTGATCCCGCGCCCGGGAACGGCTCCAGACGTTTTCGCTCGCGGGTGAAATGTTGTCGACGCCACGCCGCCTCCGACAGCATCCGAATTCAGGTAGACGAGACGGACGCGAAGGCAGCTGACGATCAGCTGTTCGCGAACCCCTCCCCCCACATTTCCCCCCCCCCCCCCCCCCGCACCCGCTCACCCTGTTTATGGTTAGAACATCTTTTTTGAATACTGTTCTGTTTCTGAGGATTTAAGTTTGATCTACCCGTTTACAAAGGCAAATTCACAAAAAAATATATATATATTAAACATATATTAATTTCGATGGCTGACATTTGGTAACCATTGGATATTTAATTATAAAAAAGATATGTTTAGATGCCTCTATCTTAGGTTTTCAACATAGTAAAGGCGTATTTTAAAAATTAGGTTAAATTACTGAGAAGTTTAATAAATTATAAACTACTAATAGATCTTTTTTAATTGAATTGCTCTTTTATAAATGAAAAAAATAATATTAGAAAGGTAAATGAAGGATCTAAATCAGGGATTCCTAAAGTTGTCATCCAGGGGTCGAGGAGGTCTCAAAATCGACCCCTATTAATTAACACGAGTTCTTATTCGAAACTTTCAAGATTCTGTATAAGTTGTGTTACCAACTTGTTGTAAGAATGACTAATATTTTACTGAATTTTGTCTTTGTTAAATTTTGATGAGGTTAAGTCAAGTTAAGTCACTTAAGCAACCGCAAAGTTTTTAAATTGGTAAGTATTTTGTATCAATAGGAAAAAAAACTAGATAGTATTTTTAAAGTAATTTAGCTATGGAGTTTTTCATTTTGGAAAAGGGATCCCCTGCCCAAAATAGTTTGGGAATCTCTGGTCTAAAACATAGAAAAGTTTGTTTTTCGATATGTTTCGCCTTAAGGCGACTTTTTTTTGTTTGCCTTTCAATTACTATTTTTTCTAATACTAATGTATTTTATAAGAGAGAAATTCAACCCAAAAATAACTATTAGCAGTTTATCATTTATTAAATTTCTCAGAAGTGGGATTAAATTTTAAATATCTGCCTTTACTATAATAAAGATAAAAGATCAAGGTATCTAAAAATATTTTTTTTTATAGTTAAATATCGAAAGGTTACCAAATAACAGCCGTAGAAAGTTAGGGTCGGAATGAATCCTTTGGCGCGAGCGAGTGCTGTTGGAGGGAGAGCGAGAGCGAGAGGCCGCCTCGTGCCGTCCCGCTCTCGCGCCGCGCGATTGGCCGCCGGCGCGTGCTGCGGCGGCAGATGCTCGGGAATTCGACGCGCGCGCAGCTTTTTTTCTCTCGCGAGGCGATCGAGAACGGCTCGGCGCGATTCAGAACGGAACGGTTTCTACGCGCCGAGTTTATTTATTTATTTATTTTTTCGAAAGTACAAAAACAGCGATACAGGAAGACAATTCAGGGACGTGGTTTAGTGTGTGTATATAAACCTACATATTATTAGCGATAAAATAAATAATTTATTGACGAAGAAACTGGTACAGTGCTTTTTGTGATTTTAAAAAAGACTACAACTCTACCCTCCGGATACATCGCATTCGTGCACATTTGTATTGGAAATAAATATTCCATCTTAAGACATGCGTTTAGCACTTAGTTAGATGGACACGATGAAGATTCTGACATACCTCTTTATGCTATTTTTTTTTTTATTATATAATTATATAATTTTAAATAACACGGTCTGTATATTGTGCTTATATTCTTTATTTATATATTTATTTATTTAACAGGTTTCCCCATGTTAAGGGTGTTTTTTTTAGAGGCGTGGTTTTCAATCTGGCACTACTTTTTGGGTAGTTGGTGTTTTTGACAGCTATCACTTGATTTATGCTCATTTTGGTTTGCCATTTCATAATGAATAGACTTACTCCTGAACAACGTGGCGTGGCCTCCAAGATCGTGCGATTTAACACCGCTGGACTATTTTTTGTGGGGTTATGTGAAGTCGCTTGTCTACGCAGATAAGCCGGACACGATTAACGCCTTGGAAGAGAATATTCGGCGCGTTATTGCTGACATACGGCCCAACTTGCTGCAAAAAGTGGTTGAAAATTGGGCCTCTCGGCTGGAATTTGTTCGAGTCAGCCGCGGCGGCCACTTACCCGAAATCATTTTTAAAACATAATGGCAAACCCTTATCTTTATAATAAAACTAAATTCTTAGCCATAACATCAAATTATATGCGTTTTATCTCTTCTTGAAAACCACGCCTCTAAAAACATCACCCTATACATTATAACTAAAGTAAAAACAATGAAACTACCAAAAGAAAAAACAACAACATGAAACATACTATGCTAAAAATTAAAATAATGCCTCCAGGCAAACATTAACAAATAAATAATTCCTCTATAATCATTATATATATATATATATATATTTATTTATTTATTTTTCTATCATCAGCTGCGAGAGCGTGTACAAATACGTCATTAACGTGTGTCGTTTGTCTTAATTTCCTACAATACTTATGAAATTTAAAGTTTAATGTTAGTAACAGTTGAAAAAAAACGCAATTACAGTTAATTACACTAACTGTTTTATTTTTTTTTTATGTAAAAATGACTGGACATTCATAATTGCATTAATAATTAACTCGACAGACTATTGAAATAGGAACATTTAAAATTCACAGTCCGAAACGCATTCTGTCAATCAGCTGTCAGTAGTATGAACGTTTACTTTATTAAATTTAATATTTTTATAACACATTTTTTGTTAATTTTCCTATGCCAAATCTCACAATCCTCCGTGCGCGCAATACGGGGGTTTTTCCCCCCTTTTTAATATATTTAATATATAGAGTCCGAAATGAAATCGCTCCGCTCTGAACCGGGCCGTCGCGGCAGCCGATGTGCGCAGGCGCAGGATATTTGTTTGACTTCGGGTGGGTTTAATGATCGCTCGCAGCTTGAGATGATGATTATTAGCGTCGGTCGGAACCACCAGCCGTCCCGATAGAAACGCCCTCTAATTTCAAACACGATTTGCATTGGCGTCATATCAAAATTCATCGTGGTTTCCGAATAAAAAAATGTAAACTTGCGTGAAAAATATTAGATCGTTCTTGCTATAAGTGCGTCCGGCCTTGGCATGGATTATTTTCGTTTTTTTTTAAATATTATTTCCTACGCGTAATAGGGAACATAAACACCCTTTAAATTTTCGCGAATGGTCTTGATACACTATATATTGAATGAGCTTTTCGGTCACAATTTGGACACATATTGCAACATATAACTCATATAATATTTACGAGAGTAATTTCATTTAACAAACCGTTGTGCCCGCGGTTCCGTCTCTCCTGACTCTAGCGCAAGAAGATAGCTTAGTTGAATAGAGCCCAAAAAATAATTATATGTGACGTTTTCGTCATTATTTTACTAGAGCGCTTTTCGGTCATGCTAAGGTCGACCTTAAATCCTTAGACCTAAAGGCGTTAATCGATAGTTGGGTTGAAATATTGTCTTCAACGTATTTAATGCTATAAACCATTCGTCTTTCTGGTCATCCGTACGACTTGTGTTGTCGGGGAGGCGCCATTGGGCGCAGTCGCGACTGCCTTATTGTCGTTTTCATGACGCGAGGCCGTTCATTTCTCGGCGTTGCGAGGGCGCCGTTCGAACCCGGGATTGAGATGCGGGCGCTTGTACCACTGCGCCACAGGGCCGGCGATTTCCTTCGTGCATACATTCCGTTTTGAATTCGTCGTCTGTTATCTCCGACTGACGTCTAGTTATGCAGATTACTTCGGCGCGTGACCCGTTTCCTGTTCCACTATTCAACCCCCCCCTCATTCAGCCCCCCCATGGGGGGGGGGGCGGAACTGCTTTCCGAAGAAAGCATAAATTATAATTCGTGTTCCTTCCGGGCGACAGATGTGCCGTTAGGATGGGCGGGTAGAAAAAACACTTTTTTTTTATTTTTTTGTACGGCAGTCGATCGTCCCGAGGGATGCACATGGCGCCCTGCGTTCGCTTTGAGAGGTAGACAGGTAGGTATGTCTATGACGCCCTGTAGCTATCATATAATGACATCTCGTATCAACATATATTTCAAAATATTTGCATTATAAAAAGTATTGAAAAAATTGGTAAATTTAACCATTGATTTCTTTTTTAAATAAATATCAAGCATTATTTAGTAGTATTAAATTACTCAACTATAACCTGACGTCTTACAGCTAGGCCCCGCAGCTTTGAAAATTGGTTTCAATGTACGCACAAGCACATCGATCAAGGCGAATATTTTGAAAAGCAATAAAACCGTATTAAATTATATATGTTTGTTTGTTTTTTGTTATTTTGGGATACATAAATCACAGCCCTCGTAACAGCTTATTACGAGTATTGTACCAATTGAGAGTCAGCCGAGGGTTAACATTGGATAATCTTCGAAAAATCCACATTTTTGGGGATGCACCACTCCTCAACCGCTAAGTATTTAGACGAGTGGTTTAAGGCATTACGTACGTTGAAGACTTTCCTTGTACTTGTTGGGGGCTGATTTTTGACATTTATTTTAGTTTTTGAAATATAAATTAAATAAAAAAATGTGTACACTTTTATTCTTCGCCTCGCGTTTGATTCACCCGAAAAATAGTGCAAACTGTAGGCAAAATAAGAGGGTAGTTCTTAGCATAGCTACGCTATTAAAATTTATTCTTATTTTAGAGTTAATTAACTTATTAAATTCAGACGAGGCAACTCTTTTAGGTCTAAGGATTTAAGGTCGACATTAGCATGACCGAAACGGTGCGTTGCGATGTTAGATCGAATTATATTCGGACACAGGACGCCTTGAGGGGCCTCTTCCCGAAGGCGCTCTTCTCTGGCCCTCGCGAAACGGTTAGATGCTCCAGAATGTGAAAATTCCACTTCATCTTCCGCTATAATGAACGTCATGCCCAAGAAACATTTCACCAATTAATGTGTCACGATTAGTGATAACAGAGGATTAGTTTGCGTTGCGTTATTGTATAGGGTGTTTTTTTAGAGGCGTGGTTTTCAATCTGGCATTACTTTTTTTCGTAGTTGGTGTTTTTGACAGCTGTCACTCGATTTATGCTCAGTTTGGTTTGCCATTTCATAATGAATAGACTTACTCCTGAACAACGTGGCGTGGCCTCCAAGATCGTGCGATTTAACACCGCTGGACTATTTTTTGTGGGGTTATGTGAAGTCGCTTGTCTACGCAGATAAGCCGGACACGATTAACGCCTTGGAAGAGAATATTCGGCGCGTTATTGCTGACATACGGCCCAACTTGCTGCAAAAAGTGGTTGAAAATTGGGCCTCTCGGCTGGAATTTGTTAGAGTCAGCCGCGGCGGCCACTTACCCGAAATCATTTTTAAAACATAATGGCAAACCCTTATCTTTATAATAAAACTAAATTCTTAGCCATAACATCAAATTATATGCGTTTTATCTCTTCTTGAAAACCACGCCTCTAAAATCATCACCCTATATATTTATTCTGGATTGGCCTAGTAAAAGCCTTATAAACCTATAACTTCACAGAATATCCTCATCACCTCGGATACAAGTAATAAAACCGGTGAATCCCCGTCCAAAAATCCATGCGATGACAGCTAATTACGGAAAATATTAATTTTTGACTTTTTCCTCTTACTCATCTCAAATACGGGAAATCCGGTAATAGTTTTGGGTAAAAATGTAGCACTTTTTTATTTAGCTTGCAATGTTTGATTGTCGCCCAATTAGAACCGCCCCCCTTATCCTGAGGAGTTGAAATTCGACATGCTGGTTCATTTTTATGGTGAGCATGACCTGATTCCACTCCCAGGAATGGCTCCAGGAACTCCTCAACGATCAACAGCACAAATGCACATTAATAACCGCTTGTTTTTGAAAATGTATTTTTACTATTAAATTATTTAAAAATGAATTTCTTACTGGCAGCACCAAATAAAAAAAACAGCTAATAGGTCTTACGATTCCTAGTGTTATTTGTTAAGAAACTATATCAAAATTCATTATGGTATTCGAGAAAAAAAATGCTGAAGTTTCTATTCTCATTCCTCCTCCCTCCGATAACTACGTTACTGGGTCACTAGGCCGCGGTCGTTTAAGATCGAGATTAATGTCCTGCCGCGTTGTTCGAAGCGCCCTACTAGGGCGGACCTAAATGATCGCTGTCGGATGCCACTGGTCGAACAGAGGTCGGTCTAAGAAGAACCGGATAACTCCTTTCCCCTTCTCTGGGATTGTAAGAGGGATGCTATTGGTCGACAGATAATATTTTACACCAATTTGATTACAAAAATAATAAATTTGGTGATAAAAAATTTTTTTACATAATTTCTTACTCTTAATAGCGAACTTAAACACCCCCTACAGTTTGTGGGATTGACCTTGGGACAGCCTGTATATAAAACTAAATCGGGTAGTTACGCTGTTTATAACTCGAGAACGGCTGGACCGATTTTTGTGATCGTTGATTGGTTGAATTCGTCTCCGCCGCGAATAGCAGAATAACTATTAAAACATGGGAAACACGAATAAAAAAATTAAAAAGAAAAATCATTTTCTCATACATTTTGTATGAAACGGCCTTGTATTTTATTTTCAAACGGTAAGTTGCCTTCGAAGACGTCACTTTGTGAGGTTCACAATCACATCTGTCATTGTGATCTGTCATCTTGTTAAGTATAAAGTGGTGTTGCCAGTATAGTAGAATATTCTCTAGAGGAAATAATACTTTGAGGATCGACCTGAGAATGAGCCCTTGTAATTGGCTTCATATATCGACCCAACCCTGGTGGATGAATTGTTCCCGCGTTACTGCCTTATTCCAGAAACGGCATGTGCTTGCAATCTATATATTAATACGTCGAGAGACAACTTTGTACCCCTTTCTAAGAGCACGGGGCTAAAATGTATCTATATTTGTTACAAATACATTAAAATATTTAAAATAAAACGTCATACTACTGACAGCTGATCGACAGAATGAGTTTCGAGCTATGAATTTCAAAGGTTTCTTTTTAATAGTCATTCAATGTCAAGCATATATATATTTAAATAAATAACTGCTATGACCTAGGTCATACACAATTAGGACAAATGTGCCTGCGCTAGAGTCAGAGGAGATAGTGGTAATGAAGCGTTAAACATTTTTAATCCAGTATTATCTTTTTTCTATATCTACAAATATGACAAATATGAAAGAAAAAATGATTTCGCGAACGCTATGACCTCAACAGATCAACAGATCAACACCTGTCGCTCGCCGAGAGGGGAGCAACTCGCAGTTCGGTCCTTCGAGCCGGATGCGGCAATTAAGCCTTCGGGCGGCGGCCGTGCGGATGTCGCGCCGATTACGACGATTAAAAACAAGATGGCCGCCGGAACACCCCCTCCTCCCGCGTCACCCCCCGCTGGCACATTTGCTCGTCTTATCTGTCGCATTATCGGCCGGGTGCCCAGCTTGCACTTCGAGCGGTGCGTTCAGCTCAACACGCGTCCGGAATATCGAGAAATTAATACGCGAACGCAAAACTACCCCTTTTTAAGCATTTTGCGCGCACGGAGGAGTTTGAGATTTGACATAGTTAAAGTTTATAATGGAGAAGGAGTGCAGAAAGCTAAAATTTATCTATATGTGTTACAAATTCAGTTATTCAGTCTATAGCTAAATTGTTGCTGCACCTCCGTCACTTCAAATACTGCATAAGTATTATTATTATATATTATAATAACAACACGCATAGAAAAAATCTTTACTCGTTTTTAACCTGTACTTCTCACGCTCACTATGTTAGATAGAACATATGAAGAGATCAATTCTCTCGACCATATTCAAACTTGCGACATACAAAACCCAATCGATTGTAAAGCCATTCTGTCTGGGAATTACGCAGCTACGATACTAAGTCTGAATATTCGAAGCATAAACAGAAATTTTGATCAACTAACAGTTTTCTTACACAGTATAGAGATTATCACTGACATTATTATACTAGGGGAATGTTGGATACAGTCCACATCTAGAATACCAGAGTTAAATGGATATGACCTCCATTATAGCAAAAGAAATAAAAACAGGGCCGACGGTGTAATCATATACTCAAAAACATCATTAAATGCAACTGTCACCGAACTTACGATTGATGATGCAAACGCACTTCATCTGGTCTGTGATAATCTCAGCATAATTGCACTATATCGATCGCCATCCTATAAAAACGCTACCAGATTCATAAACTCCTTAGCTTCGAACTTACACAACGTCAGTAGCCAAAATGCACAACACACCGTGCTGGCTGGCGATATTAACATAAATATAATCGGGGAAAAGTCTCCTTATGCGGACGACTATACATGTCTTTTAGGAGAATTTGGTTTTGCTCCAGCCATAAATACACCTACCAGAATTACGCCGGAAGCTGCTACATGCATTGATCACATCTACGTACGCACAAATAGCAATGCCACATCCGGTGTAATTCATTCAACAATCACTGACCATTACAGTACATTTTTAGCCTTGTCATCCAAAAAAACACACGACAAAGTACACTACTCAAATATTAGAATGCTAGACGAAGAAAAATTCCTTGACAATATGGCCAATGAGACCTGGGGTGCTGTGCTAAGCGATAATGATATAAATAGTGCCGTTAATCAATTTATATCAATTTTCGAAAATCACCTATTAAACAATACCACTGTCAAATTAATTACACACAAATGCAAAAGAATAAAGCCTTGGATAACGGAAGGTTTAGTTAAAAGTATTCATAAAAGAGATCGACTACATAAACAGGTCAATGCATTTCCTAAAAATACTTCCCTTCAAAATTATTATAAAAGATACCGTAATATGTGTGTAAAACTAATAAAGTCAGTCAAGGAGAAATATTTTAAACAAAAACTAGAAGCAGACAATTACAACATAAAAACGACATGGAATGCCATTAGGGATATAAATAATATAAAAAAATCTGACAAAACAAAAATATCGGAACTAAACATAAACAATGCAACTGTCAAAAATGAGTCTGAAATTGCAGAGGTAATAAATAAATACTTTGTAAATGTTGGAAAGACGTTAGCTTCAGAATTGTGCAAACATCAAGAAACTAACGTCCACGGAACAGACACAGATACAAACAAATATGACCTCTCTAAGCAAGCAAGCAATACTTCAAACAGCGACCTTCACTTTAATATGCAAAGTGTTTCCGAAAGTGAGGTCTTTAATACTATTAAAAGCCTGAAAACAAATTGCGCCAGCGGACCCGATCAATTAAATACAAGTATTTTAAAAAAAACTAGCTATCACATCACAAAACCGCTTACATATATCATAAACCTTAGTATATCAAACGGGCAGTTCCCAAATCATTTTAAAGTGGCCAATGTGTCACCTATTCATAAGTCCGGAACAAAGTCGAATCCAAAAAACTATAGACCCATATCTGTTCTTAATGTCCTTAGTAAAATTTTAGAAAAACTTATTAATAACCAGTTAATCAAATATTTAGAATCTAAAGCAATATTGGCCAGTGGACAATTCGGGTTTAGAAGTAAAATGGGTACTCAGGACGCAATTTTAAGGATCACTGAAACGCTCACAATGCACCTAGATAATCATAAAAAATGTCTGGCAGTTTTTCTTGACCTTGCTAAGGCCTTTGACACTATTTCACATGAAATCCTGCTGAAGAAACTTGGCGGGATCGGAATCACTGGCAGAGAGTACTTATGGTTTCGTAATTATCTTTCAAACCGTAGACAACGCGTCCGGTTAGGTGAAACCTTCAGTGACTATATTCAGTGTAACTCTTTTGGCGTTCCGCAAGGTAGTATATTGGGTCCGACTCTGTTCCTGATTTACATTAATGATTTGTGCAAAATGGATATTGAAGGGCAAATTGTATCATATGCTGATGACACTGCTCTGATTTTTGTATCTGACAGATGGGAAGATGTTTATGGGAAAGCATCAAATGGGCTTAAAGTCATCCAGGACTGGCTTGTTAACAACTCACTAACATTGAATGCTGATAAAACTAAATATATGGCATTCAGCATTGACTCTCGTCAGCAACCTTCCCCTAATAATCGTCTTATCCTTCATGACTGCTCTAACGAATCGCGTTGCGCTTGCGAACCCATAGAGAAAGTCTCTTTTATTAAATACTTAGGCATCTATATAGACCAACATCTAAAATGGTACATACAAACTGAAAAACTTGCAGAGAAAGTACGCAAATTAATATACATTTTTAGGAACATAAGAAACATCCTCAACACTAAAATGCTAAGAGGAGTTTACTTTGCATTAGCTCAGTCCTTAATCTCCTACGGTCAAATAGCCTGGGGCGGCGCCGCGAAAGCGCATCTGGATTGTGTGATAAAAGCTCAAAAAGCCGTTATCCGAGTTATCAATAGGAGGCCATACTGCTATCCATCTGATCAACTCTTCGCGTCTTTTAAAGTATTAGACGTTAGGCAGTTGTATATGAAGACTATCATGGCACACTTTCATGGGGACTCAAGACGTCACACAATCATAGAACACAAACACCAAATTAGGTATAGGCGAAATATGCAGCCTCGTATGAATACAGCCTTCGGCCAACGGCACTATACATTCCTCGCTCCAAAGATATACAACACCTTTTGTTCTTCGGTAGATGACGTTCCAGTGCGGCAAGATGTCTTCAAGCGCAAAATTTGCAATTGGCTTATGACGTTTACAAGAAACGAATGTGAAAAACTACTCTTAAATATTCCTATATAGACTATTATTATATAATATTATATACTTTGCACATTATATATATTATATATTATTACTAAAATCTAACACTTCACAATATAAATATAAGTATTTCATGAGCATTTATTTCTCATATATGATGTTATATATATTATGTACGTACACTATTTATCAAAATAAAATAAAAATATAAAACCAGGTAAAGCAAACGTGTAAAATTGGAGCAGGTATCACCCCAGAACAGACCTTGTCTAGTGGGGTGATAAAATCCACACCACCTATCTATTTTGCTTTGTATGAGATAGTTTTAAGATTATTTTTGTAACTAGTTTTATTCATTTAAATTGTTTTGTGCTATTTCATGTATATTGTTTTTGGATAAAATAAAAAAAAAAAAAAAAAAAAAAAAAAAAAAAAAAAAAAAAAAAAAAAAAAATACATTAAATTAACGTTAATAAAACGTTCATACTACTGACAGCCGATTGATAGAATGGTTTGGTAACCAACCACTTAACACATTTCCAAAAAACGGGGTCGAACCATGTAAAAGACCTCGTTGTAAAACATGCAAAATTATTGTAAGAGGCGATAAATTTTCAAGCGCGAACAATAAAAATATATATAAAATTAGCACTAACATAACATGCACCACCAGAAATGTTGTATATCAGCTTTTAATGCGTTCTATGTTGGTGAAACTACGACGCCACTAAACATTAGAATTAATAATCATAGATTATCCTGTACCAAATTACTTTCCGCTTTACCCGTTCCAATTCACGCGAGAACTCACGGAAGGGATTTCGATGATTGCTTTAAGGCGCCCCGGGACGCATTTGTCCTTGAGATTAGAAAGAGTAGGCTTTAATCGAACATTGACGTGTAGAAAAGAGACGGATATACTCGCCGAGCGCGAATTCCTTACATTTGGATTAAGATGAAACATGTTTTTTGTATTTAAATAATTATTATCATTTGAAAAAAATGTTTTTTTTTAAGTAATGTCTTAGATTATTATATTGTCTATCTTTAGAAAGAAAAATTAGGTTCGCGTCACTTACACAACTTAAAAGAAAATCGTTGCAAGAAAAAAACAACACTTTCTTATTTATTTATTTTCATTACTTTAATAAGGTGTATTTCATTTTTTTTTTTTTCAGCAAAGTACTAAATTAATATATGTAGTATATTGTGGTATTAATAGTTTTAGCCATTTGTTGGGAATAACTTCAACAAAATGCACCAAAATACGTTACAAAACACGTTTTAGGGACTGGTGGCGCCTTAAGTTTGATTCTTATGTATTTTTTCTCTACAAACAATTTTCTTACTAGTTACTATCTCTTAGTTTGTTGCGGATCGGCTGTCAGCTGTCAGTAAGTAACCTACTATATTTTTTAAGAGGGGGTTCGTTGAGGTTATGCAGGGGTCATTCCTAGGGTCTTATGTTTTAAAAGATCGTGACAAAATGCAGGTATTTCTGAGTTACGAATGGACATTTCAAACACCTGGATAATTTGAAGATCATAGGTATTTCTTTGAAATAATTAGCGCAATATCTTTCTCTAATTTTGTCAACATTGTTAGTACCTACTAATTGATACGATAAAATATATAGAACTATAGAATTGATTTAAAAACATCACAATTCTCTCATATTTGGGTCTTGGGCGCTTGCAGGTCTGTAGATCTAAATAGACAAAATTAAACTAACTTAACAGCATTTAACGCATGATACTTAATATATTCTTTTAAGAAATTAGTTTCATTTCATAATACTGATCGATTTATCTAGCAAAACTGCAATTTTATAATAATTAATTGTAGTGGCTGGATATATTTATCTTTTAGTTGAAAATGCGATTTTCGAATTAATGAAGGTTGCATTTTAAACGCCATCTTTCATATATTTTCCTACAACCCTGAATGGAGAAAGCTTAAATATCTAGATAAAAACATGTGCTTTAATTTTACACTTTTACATATCCATTATTTTATTTTTTCATCAACTTCATACATAAATCACTCATAAAATCATCTCATTTCACCATCATCCTTCATCGTAATCCCAAATCCATTCTTTTTATATTTTTTGTTAAACTATCATCCTTTCCTTATTTCATCTAATTAGATGGTTACATAATATTTGACAATATTTTACACTAAAGAGGACAGGTGAGAGTTAAAAATGCATTTTTATAAAACTCAGCGCTGGGTTTAAACCGACATCCTGTACAGGACCTCAAGTACAGGACCTCTTTAGAACCTTTTATAAAGATTATGCTTTTCAGCACTTTATCAAAAAAATCAATATTGTCAAAGATTGTGTCATTTATCTTTTAAGGCGATTTTCCGCTATTAAAAAACAATCGTCAAATATAAGTCAAATAACTTTACAGCTCAATTATACAATTATATATATATATTTAAATAAATAACTGCTATGGCCTAGGTCGTATACAATCATTTTAGGCCCTACTCAACTAGGCCCATTGTGCCTGTGCTAGAGTCAGGGGAGATGGTGCTAATGAAGCGTTAAAAATGGCATGACCACGTGCGGATTCGAATCCGCGACGTTTGGGCGAATATTTCAACGCCTTAACCACTTGACTACCACGATCTATATATAATGCCATCTTATGACTGTAGTGTCTCATTTTTACATAAAACTGATAGTGAATTGTATCAAAAAATATATAAGCTGTAATTGCGTTTTTTTTTCAACTGTTAATAACATCAAATTTTAAATTTTAGAGGTAGAGGAAATATATATATATATATATGCAATGATTATAGAGGTATAAGAACTACAACAATGCCTAAACTTAAAAGTTTAATAAATTACGAAGAAATTATCAACTTGGAAAAATGTGCGTTAATTATAACACCGACTGTACCGAATATTATATCTAAAATTTGCATGTTTTCCATGTTTCTAAGTGTAACACAAACTGATTCACAAAATTCGTAATACGTACTGTATAACTAAAGTTTTGTAGAGTCTGTTTATGAGAGTTGGTTTGAACACATCGCACACACCCACACACACCCTGTCGCTATGGTCGTGCACACTTTATTACACACACACTCACACACACACATATATACAAAAACTTCCTTTTATTTATTTATTTATTTCAGGAAACAACAGCTTACATAGTAATTACAATAAACAAAAAAACAATTAAAACACAAAGCCAATAATAGTTTCCTCCAAACTTAAAAAAATAGAAAACCCATTTGGGAGCGAGGCCGGAACCAGGGAGGGGTTGGGGGTTGGGGACAATCACCAGAATATAATATAAAACACAATATAATATAAAATATAGTAAATTCTACATATAAATATACTAACCAAGGGCTAGAGTAGACACTCTCTTGAATGCCGGAAAAGTAGTGTTAAATATATCGATGATACTCTTCAATCGTTTTAATATTTTTTTAATTCGCTCATTTATATCTTATTCCTATCTAATTACTTTTAATAGCCTAATTAATAGTAATTTATTGTGTTTGAATCTATATATTGTAACGCTGTTTGTAATTCTTGTAAATAAATCACGTTAAGTGCCCAATTTTGCATATTAAATGCAGACTTACTTTTGCTTATTCTAAGAAATTTTCATATAAGGACATTACCGATTTCAGAATCGTCTATGCCTTTATCAATTAATAACGGGAAAATATATTTTTCAGTATATTTAGGTGAATTGACTTCCATCGTCAAAATATTTTGGGCGAAAAGTTATTTTCATGCTTCATTGCATAGTCGATTTGTCATTTTTTATTTAAAATTTTTAACTGATAATTTGGCAATATTTTTTTCCATTGCCATTTTGAATGCTTTAAGAAGATAATCTCAAAAGAACCCTCAACCGCCGCTACTGTCGCCTCCCCCCGAGGGACAGTTCTAAATTTGAATAGTTCATTGTTCGAAGTTCGAACGCGTCGCGCGCCGTTAGTGTTATATATATCGGGTCGCGTCGCATCGCCGCCAGCCAGTCGGTCGCCGGTCGCGGAGCGGCGCGCACGTTCGTAGGGAAGGCTGCACTCGCGCTGCGCTAATTGTCGCCATTTTAACCGGTAATTCAATTAATCAACCGAACGGCATTTTTAACAGGAAGACATTAATTTTAGCGCTCTCGACCGTTTTACTCAATTAAGTGTGACTAAACTGAAAAAAAAAAAATAACGTTAAGTGAGATTAATTAGTTTTACTTTGTAGTGTAGCTAGATGCAGTGAAACCGTTTTCTAAATTCGAATTCGGCGCGGAAGGACTTCAGAGCGGGACGCCGCGGTCTCCCCGTCTCTGTCGCGCCGACAGCTGCGTTTGACATCTGCCGCCGGGGATAATAGCCTGCAAGACATCTGCTGGTCGTAGATTTAAAGCCGCATAAGGAATCGTGGTCCTTCAGCCGGATCTCCGTGAAGTTTGATGGGAGCGATCCGGACGTAGTTGCCCTTCTGCCGGTGCCGTTGGATCCATGGGAGTGACCTGCTGCCGCCGGGGCTCCATGGCCTGCCGCTGCGTCGCCTGCCCGGGCGCCAGGCCGGCCGCGCTGGTGCTGCCGACGATGGTGCTGCCCGCCGAGGCGCCGCCGAAGAAGTCGCACTCCAAGATGAAGGTGCTCAGGACGATCAAGAAGAAGATGGGTCTCGGTGAGATTTGCTTTCGCTACTTCTCGCGTATCCTCGTCTCTCGCGCACTCCCGGATACCTGCATCATTTGCCTAAAAATCACTGAAGCCGTGTTTCGAGGCTTTCGTTAAACGTAGGCTATTTAGCTTCCTAAATATTGTATTGAAATAATAATAACTAGCATTTTTATTATATAACCCTACGGGCGACTTTGACGGCGCCTTCGCCGCGCGGAGTGTCGTGCCTGCGGCTGACCTAAAAATGCCCAAAAACACATTCCTAGCATGTGACCGAAAATTTACCATTCTGTGGTAGATTGTTTTGATATATTTCTGATGATATATCTCTGATGATTAGTCAACGTAAGTTTATTACAAAATATCGAGATTTTTATACATTTTTTAAATTTAATATAAATATATTACACGCGTAAACCTTCCGTAAGAAATTCTCTAAATAATGGTAAAAATCGCATCAAACTCCATCGTGTAGTTTAAAAGAATTAAGCCAACAAACGGAACTATTTATTTATTTATTTTTATAAAAACAATACATTTAATTTTACATCACCTTCACAGCGTGTACTGCTATTCTAAGGTGATGTAATCAGTTTAAGAAACATATCCTCAGCTGACAATTCATAAACTAAAATTGACTAGTGTATAAAATAATTATATTTAATTTGTTTATCGTTTAAATGATTTACTTTATTTTATTTATTTAATAAAAGGTTTATTCAAATATCTCACTTTATCTAACTGAGCAACCCGTACGTTAATTTTCTAAAGAATTAACGCGTTGTTAGTCAATAGTAATATTATATTTATAAATATATTTCATTTTCTTTCTTATATTTTTTATTATTTTATGACAAAGCCACAAAAAAAAATCTTCTTTATGAGACATTAAGTACTTATTTGCTCAATACCAACACAATTACAATTTAAAATCTTTATTTAATATAACCTAATTATCATATATAATATCAACAATTGTTTAGTAGTAGTAAATTAATTAACCGGAAACTGACGTCTCACAGAGGCGTCATTAACGGCATCTTCCCCCCAGACTACACGCGCCTGTGGTACTTGCCATGGGTTGCTTCATTTCCTATCTGCACTTGTGCCTATGGCACTTTTAGAAATCAAAATTAAAAAAAACACATACAATGGTATCATGACATTCTCTCAAATCATCATAAATTTAAAACCATTTTTAATAGCAATGACACACAGTCATAATATTGCAATTTAGAACGTGTCACTGAACATTCTTTTACGCGTTTGTATTGATTATAACTGGCCAGTAATAGTTTTAACAACCGTGCTGTCATATTTATGAAATTCGAATATATTAGAGTGCTGTTTCATTAATTAGTATTAAAAATTTGTTGCCATTAATGTTATATATCTATATCTTATATTTTAATTTTTTTCACATAAACCATATTTTACATATAAACGACTCAACTTCTTAGTAAACACAATTCTATGGTTTCTAACTAACCAATTACAAGTATAGTGCAACTGGGAGAGCAGTCGAATTATTAAATTCCATTTCCGCGGAGATTGATATCTTTGTCTGTTCGCCCAATGTGGTTAAAAATCTGTTTTCTAATACACTTTTGTGACATCAGTATGAATTATTTGTTTTTTTTTCTTTTAGTAGTTTAATTTTTGACTTTAATTGTAATCTGTACACGGGAAAACCTGTATAATAAATAAATAAATAATGTTAAAAAATTTAAACCGTTTCAATATATTGTTTTATCAATTACTCACTTATTCTGCAAACTGTTGCCTGCGAAAAGAAGCCTTGCGCGATGAACGGAAAGGCGTAAACCCTGTGACGGGCGCAGCGGCGCTTGTGACACAAACCGCGGTCCACCATTTTGTATGAAATATCGATAGCATTTAGTTGTTTTTTAAAAAAATAACGGATGAGTTTTTTAAATCCGTTTTTTTTTTAAAACAACACGAAAATATAATTTTTTTTTTAAATTTAAAAACTTTCAGAATAAAATATCGTTTTCATATTTAAAAACTAAAATGAAAATGTCAAATTTTAGGCAAATTTTGCTGTTTTATTTCCAAGTTATACCATATATTGCAAATCGCTTGTCTATTGTATTCTCATCATAAAACCATATTTATTTTACACGAAATGTTTCTGGTTGACTTCAAAAGCGGGTGACTTCAAAAAATACTACTTCAATATATGGTGTTTTTTTTTAATATTTTTACATAATGTTTAGAGAAGTTTTCCTAAGTAAATCCCTAGAATAATAAATTATCTTCGATGTAAATAAACTAGATTACTTATATCGCCCTTAACGTCTTTGAAAACTCCCCTTTGAAGGCGCCCTGAAAGGACCGCGCAACTTCGTCTGTCGTCCTATCGATTCAGCGCCTGCGCGCGCTTACGGCCGGGACCTGCGGGCACGTCGAAACCTCTCTAAATCGCAGTTGTACGGTTCGATAACCACGTTTCGGACGAATTCGCGCGCGTCCCGCTCCGACGCCCGCGGCAGAGGAGAGGCGAGCGAGTCGTGATGGCAGTAGTGCGGGTCAGCGCGTTCCCACGAGCACTCGATCCGCTCGCCGAGATGATGGCCACACTTTGAGCGACCGTTGCACCACCTTCGCTTGCTGCCGAATCCTGACTTCCGGGCCGTGCAGGTGAGATCAAGCCGATCTAGCGTCAGGTCACTAAGCAATTGTTGGATTTTATTTAATTTAAGAACTATTAACAGTTTATCATTTATTAAATTTCTCAGAAGTGGGATTAAATTTTAAAAATCTGCCTTTACTATATTAAAGATAAAAGATCAAGGTATCTAATCATATTTTTTTTTATGATTAAATATCGAATGGTTACCAAATGTCAACCATATAAAAAGTGTATAAAAATCGCCTTAGGTTTGATGTGTAAACATTGTGAGTCGTACTAGATTGTTTTGGATCCTACAAGCCAAATTCGATTGACTAACCCGTGACTGATGGACCAATAATCAAGCGCCCTGACCACTGGACTACTACGATTTTGGCTGGTTTTAACCCACGACGGGGTGTTATAAATTTACCCAAACGGATAAACCGATTTTAATTTAGTTTGAAGGATACTCGATCAAACCCCTTTTTTCGCTACCATAATTCATTTTAGCAATAGTTGTGAAATTTCACACCTCCGTCCTAATTGAAAAACAGCCAGTTTTTCAGTTTTTCAACACAAAGATCAGCGCCGGGCATTTTTTTCGCCGTTCTCCGAATTTCAAAGATGTCCAAAGGCTTAAAATTCCTATGAGTCATTTGGGTCGTCTCCAGAATGGACTCGTTATAGTAAATCACTGTCTCGCGTTGCAGAGGATCTTCCTAGAATTCACGAGGAATGCGGACGAAATGTATCGCGCATAAGCGTGCGGACATACCGGCGCGTTGACGCCCAAAGCGCGTCGTCCCTTCGTCTGCTAAGTGTATGAGTATAGCGGCGTTGTGTGATTCTTTGGCAATCATAAAGTACGGCTGATATAGTGACAGCAATAATTGTTAAACTTACTTGGTTGCAAGTACCATAATTTTTGGTTACCCTTAGCATAATATCCAGTTATCGCTACAATAATGTTCGCGACGCCGCCATTTTGAATTGAATCGCAGCAAAACAAAATGGCGTCGGCTGTTCGCCCGCGACGCCATCTTGTTTTGCCATCATAGCAAAATGTCGGTCCGTACGTACTACTAAAGATTGGCTTACACTTTTAAAAAAAACATAAGCTATAATTATTTTTTTCGGTGCGGTACTCCTAAATTAAAAAAAACAAGCGGTATTTTATTTTTCGTTGGCAAGTTCATTCGTAGACAGTTAAGAAGGCGGCTTTCTTCAAAAAAATCAAACGAGTGCACATTCTGTGTCAACTTTTATTTATTCCGTGATTCGTTTACTAAGTGTATCAAATTTTACGATTATATTCGCCTCTCACGCATTGGACAACGTTGGATGATTTAATCTATAGCATTTTTTAAAAATCATTCAATAGAAATCGTGCGCAAGAAAATGCGCAGAGACACTTCACCATAATCCAGCTATAGTGATCTGCCGATAACAAAAAAGTCCCTTTCAACGCGTTTACGCGAAATTTAGTGTTCAAAAATGATTGAGGTAAATCCAACTGTTTTTTTTTTTAACTATTTTGTGAACTAAGTTGAAATTTAGCTAATACTTTAAATATGCAAATAATATTTTTATTATTCCGTAATTCAAGTCGATATTTTTTTTAAGACTTGCCGTTAAACACCATAAATCTACAGGATGTTCTCTGTTCTTCAATTGGCATCGGTGCTCAGTTATCGCGTGACCCCCGACCTACGCGGTACATTCTAAACGGCTCGTCGTATTGCGCAACAGCTGAGGCTTCACTGGGACTGTGAATTCCGTCTTTAGCGCGAAAGCCAGCGACGGAAATTAAACCACTCACAATCGCCATAATAAAGTTTTTGCTTTTTAAGTATTTATTATATAAATACTTAACTATTGAACTATTATAGTTCAATATTACAAAAATTAACACGCGAACTTAAAACAATGATTAATTTGTAATAAAATTTTGTGGGAACAAAATCTCGGTCAAGTTCGTTAATAAACAAAATCAGGAATGAGGTTCGACAAAGTGAAATGTTGCTATAAGTTTCTTAGTATATAATATATCTAATTTATTTAAATTTTAAATTATTCCTCGGATAAGGGCCTAAAACTTATCCAAGTAAACTTTTTTCATAGCACCTATCGTTAGACCTAGGGGTGAGAAAAGGTGGTTTTTCAAAAGAGTGGTTTAAACAATTTTTGATATGAGCACTCGTACGAATTCAAGTTCGTACAATTGGAGTTCACCTATCGCCTTCTTCGATTCGGTGAAATCTACCTTCGCCGAAAGGGATTTTTTTTGTTTATCACGAACGTGTAGTTTTTTTAACATTTTTGCCCGTCGAGCAATTCGAACCGGTTAATAGTCTCGTCGCGTCGTCTTTAACTGTCCGAGAGACCGAATTCTTTTTTTTATTATTATTAAAAAAATCCCGCCGCCGGCTCTCGGGCCGATCTCGTGACGCCGCGGTCCGGGCCGTGGGAAGCTGCGCGCTCCTTTCACCGCGGATTTCGCTCGATCGCCGGATCGCTTAGATCACTTCGCTAGATCGTAGATCATTCTGACGCACGGGCGGATAATGGCCGATGTTCGCACGCCTGTACCCTAAAAAGTTAAATACACGCTCCATACAAAATAATTATTAAATGCAATTAAAAAAAAATCCCTTTCGGTACGCGGGAGCGATACCAAAAAAGGTTTCAAACAAAAGTTGTAGGGAAATTATTTTACCTACAATTAACATTTTGAACTGATTTCATTCAGTCCCTATTAAGAGAGGTATGATTTTTGAACAAATGTTGTTCAATAAAAGGATACTGCTGACTTTAGGTTCACCCTGTATGTGAGATTAAAATCTAGATAGAAGCCCAGATATGAGATAGAACGATATCCAATATTATTATTTTTTAATAACTAGAAATAAATAAATAACACTACGGCGTTCTTATGCAACAAAATTAACCTAAACTGAAGGTAGACATTTTGTCATCTGCCTACCGCCTTTCCGGCGCTTTTTGAAAATCGTCAAACGACGTTCCGAAACCGTGTGCGAGCGAGACGGCATCTGCTCGGCACCTTTAGGTTTTGAAAATAATTATTCCTATTACTCGACAAACAAGACGTCGAGCCCGGCTAATTGAACAACTGAATCAATCGAATTCCGCTAAAACGGAAACTACCCTCTATAATCACCTATGAAAAATAAATTGGCAACTCAGCGGTGAGGGGGGGGGGGGAGGGGGGATTTAATTCTGCTTTCAAAACGTCAAAATAATGAAAAAAAAATAATCAGGTACCTCCATGTTTTATTTATTTATTTATACCTTTCAAAAATTAATATGAAGGATGTGTGCGAAAAATTGGACACGACGTTCCGCAAAAAAAATGACATTTAATCAGTACCCCCCCCCCCTTGTATACTTGAATATTCATTTCTATACGCAATATATACCTGCAAATTGCACACACGCAACCACACACCCTTACACACACACACACTTTTACACAGTTCACATCACACATATTCTAAAATAGCGTTAAACTCAACAACAAAGCTTTAATTGGCCTTATAATTAACCCTTTGAAAGGTCAATCCCACAAACTTTAGGGGGTGTTTAAGTTTCCTATTAAGAGTAAGAAATTATGTAACAAAATGCGAAAAATTTATTATTTTTGTAATAAAACTGGTGTAAATCGATTTAATCAATCAATAAATCAATATCGACCAATAGCATCCCTCTTACAACCATTCTTCTTAGACTAACCTCTGTTCGATCAGTGGCATCTGACAGCGATCATTTAGCTCCGCCCTAATAGGGCGCTTCGAACAACGCGACAGGACATTAACCTCGATCTTGAACGACCGCGGCCTAGTGACCCAGTAACGTACTTATCGGAGGGAGAAGCCATTGAAAATATCTGTTTTTATGAATGAGAATAGAAACTTCAACATTTTTTTTCTCGAATAACATAAAGAATGTTGATATAGTTTCTTAACAAATAACACTAGGAATCGTAGGACCTATCAGCTGTTTTTTTTATTGACCTTGGGACACCCTGTATACTATTGTTACGCTGTATGCTTACCTGTCAATAAATAAATACAATAAATTTCACGACATTAAAATCGTTAAAAATATAGTTTTTTTTTATTATCGTTAATTACGAATTGATTACGTACGGCATTGAAATATAATATATATTACGAGATTCGTCGAATTTGTTAATAATTATTAATATCATGTCGAATCGTGTTACGCAATTAGTGGGAATATTATGTAAAAATATTTTCGAGGTTCCTGCGCTCGCCTACGAGCGTTATTGTGACATTTAAAAACATTATAATCGCTTCGGCAGCCATGACACTTGCATGAATCGAAGATTCGACCGATTTGCGTTTTACGTAACGCATTCGATCGAATCGATTAAATCATTCGATCGAATCGATTAATCCAATCGAAGCGGCGGCGCGCGCCCATCGCTACGCCGGTCTCCGCGCGGCGACGCCATTTTTATCCGCGTTGATTTGACATTCATTTCGACTCATTTAGACACTTTTTTCTAGGCTGGCATTCGGTAACCATTGGATATTTAATCATAAAAAAAATATTTTTACATACCTTGATCTTAACTCTTCAATATAGTGAAGGCAGATTTTTGAAATTCAATTCTATTTCTGAGATATTTAATAAATGACAAACTGCTAATAGTTCGTTTTTAGTTGAATTGCTCTCTTATAAAAACCATTAGAGCCTTGGGAAAAATAGCAATTAAAAGGCAAATAAAAGGTCTAAAACATAGTAAAGTTTGTTTTTTTAATTTCTTTACTAGTAAGCTGTAATTAAATAAAAACCAAAAATTGCTTACTGATCGCGCCTCGACTGAATAATGTCTTATGTTCGACGTTTCGCACCCGGGCGGAGCCGGTCGCCGTCCGCAATTGTCGCATCGGTTCCGCGTTGGGCGCGGGCCAACGGAACGCGTTGCTTCAGTGCGGTTTTCCACTGTCCCGACGCTCGGGGCGCGCTTTAAATAATCACAATGGGCAATTGCTCACGACGCGCCTATTTTTCAATTGGACAACAAAGACACGCACAAAGGTCACTCTGCGATGTGCATTGATGCACTATTTTCTCCTTAAGAAAAAAATAATTTTCCTTATAATAAGTGAACTCAACTCAATGGACACAAAAAATCAACAAAATATAGTATAAAAGCAGTCTTTATTCGTATTTGTCAGTTTCTTTTTACTATTTTTTACCATTATTTATAGAATTTCGTTCGAAAGGTTTATGCGTGTAATATTAAATTAAAAAAATATAGAAATCTTCATATTTTGATACAATCTTACGCTGACTAAACCATCAGAGATACATCAAAGCGATGTACCCCAGAATTGTAGATTTAAATCTTCCTAGGATCACCCACAGAAACTGTTTTTATCTTTCAAAGTTTTTGGGAAACATTCCAGAAAGGTGTTTTTGGTTATTTTGGAAACGTCTCGAAATTTCTAGATCAACGCCACTATTTTCAGTTAACCCCGTGTGTCGCAGTGGTCGTGCGCCGAAGGCGCCGTCCAACCCGGACCACAGCTGGGGTTGGACAGCTAGGATATTAATAAAACGACCTTTGGAATATTTTATATATAATCATTTTTATTATAATTTTTCCGCAACCTTGCTGTGGCCTCCAAAATTAACAATAAATTATTGCAATTTAATTTTTCTCTAGGATAATATTTAAATATATAATTAGTTGGTTATGACATCTTAATGGGCTGTTATCGCGACGACTAAATGAATTGCGCGGATCGAAGAATCTCCAGTTTATTTTCTGTATAGAGAGGGTTCCGTTTTGTGTCAAGTTGGTCAGAAAACATTTAACGGAGGATTGAGGCGGAGCACGCGAAAATTAGGTATTTTCACAAGCGATTGCTGAATCCCATTGATATGTCATTGAAAAAAAAACGACGTTTTTTTCGGGAATATGCCGAGGTAAATTATAGAATAAATAAATTAGTAAAAAAAAACAAACTTTTATTTATTATTTATTTTATTTGTTAAACTGTGAAATAGTAGCATTTTTTTTTCTAATACTTATTGAAACTTTGTTGAGCTTAACTATATTTTAGAAGGTGTTTACAAAATTTCGCGTGTGTGCCGTTGACCGTCGAGGAGTTCCATCGTCTGCAGCCAATCCTGGGTGTGGAGTCGGGTCAAATTTCAACTCCGCAGGTTAAGAGGAAGTGGTACTAATTCAGCTCGCAAGATATGACCTAAACAAGCTGACAAATATTGCAAACTAAATAAAAGCTTCCAGTAAGCCGCGACGAAGCGACCGTCGCGAGTGCCGCAGCGCGCACGCCGGCCCCAGAGCCGCTCGTATAGTTCAAACGGTCGGTTTAAATTTAGTGATGATTATTTTCGAATCGGCGCTGAACTGCGCCGGCGCAGGGCGACGCGCGATTGCCTCGGGATTATTCATCTCATTTATTTATTTATTAGACATGTTTCTCCGTGTGTATTTTATTTGCATTACATATGCTAAATACACACAAATAATTCATACGCTAATGCTATAAAAGTGTAATAGAAAAGAGATTTTTAATCTAACCTAACCTCCCAAAATATACTGACCACCAAATATTTATTTATCCTAAGTATAGTCGACAAACTATAAGCTGACCGTCTTTCAATTAGGATGAGGTGTGACACCTATACGAATTGCTAAAATAAAATTTGGTAACAAAAAAGGTCTTCATCAATAATATTTTCTTTTAAACACCATAAATACATATTAATCTAGAAAGGGATATCTTTTTAAATACGAATTTTATATCAAAATTATAACTTAACCCTTTGTTAAGATTTTAAGTATGAAACATAAAATTTATTATCGATCAAGACCTATTTTGTGACCATATTTCATTATAGCAAGGTGTGAAATTTCACTACTCTGTCATACTGATTGTAAAACTGTCAACTTATAGTTTTTCGACTATACATAAATACATAACTTACAAATATACCAATTTTTTAAGACTTCACAATGCCTGTATCGAAGTGATAAACATTCGATGCACTCAATAATTACCTATCGAGTTGTTTTCGGGTAGTTTTCTGAAGGAATGAAACGGCGGCAATGATCTACTCATTCTAAAGCACACTACGCTCATGGAGGAGTGTGAGTTTTGGCTTAGTTGAGTTTATATGGAGAAGGAGTGTGTACCAAATGCATTAAATTATTTAAAATAAAACGTTCATACTACTGACAGCTGATTGACAGAATGAGTTCCGAGGTGTGATTTCAAATGTTCCTTTTATTAATGCCATCTTAAAAATTAAACCTAACCTAACCTAACCTAACCTAACCGTATTACAGAGGTATAAGAATCTCAATAACGCTGAAACTTACGAATTACGGACGAATTTCGACCACTAGTATTAAAAGTATCGGAATTTCGTACCGCGACGGTAAAGCACACTTAACTTAGTATAGGCACTCGCCTCCAATCCCCTCTAAGTCGCCCTTTGCGAATGAAAGAACGCCCTTATGGCGAAGTGACCCCATTCGAAAATGGTGAATTCAGTATCGGAATTACGAACATCTGCCGCTGTTTGTCTCGCAAGGCGAGGGGACCTTCGGCGCCCGACGGCAAGAAACATCGGGAAGGGGGGGGGGGGGAGGGTTACCCCTCAATAGTGAAAATACGACTTTATGGACAATATAATGGCATCGTTTGATCATTACTAAAGTATTTTTTCACCGTAATAACTAATTGAAAATTTGACGTTATTTTAGATTAAACGATAATTTGAAGATTTTTATTTATTTATTAATTTTTATAGCAATATTTTATAGGTTAATTATTGAGAATTTGGGTTGGGTATTTTACCCAAGCTTAAATTAAACATTGGTCCTTCGATCCGCCTCGAAGGACCATTTATTTCGTTTATCTTTATTAGGGAAATAAAACAGTTACATTGGGAAATCATACACAGGCGGTAGACAATAATAAAAAAAATTGAAAACAATGGTACCAACTTACAAGTATAAAATAAAAATAATTAAATCTTTCCACCGAGTGAGTATTAAATTTGTGTTCAACCTGAGAAACGCAAGTGAAATGAAGAGAGGGGAAGGGAAGGTGAAGTTTTTTGAACGCCATTAAATTAATATTAAATATATCAATTTCTGGATATTTTAGGTAGATTGAAGGTTGAACATATTCTATAAATGGCTTCATTTTGCCCATATTTGGTTCTACGACGTGGCGTGTCTAGTAAATCGTCTGTTCTCGACACACGTGAAGGTACCGTGAGATATTTTTTTTTTAATATTTTTGTGGAAATAGTAATCCTAACCAAAAAAATAATTTACAGAGAATTTGAGTAACATAGTTGAAACTGCAATAAAAAAAGGATTTTAAATATCCACTTGCGATGCATTAAGTTGGTTTCACAGGCCTGAATTTTATGAAATTTTCACCTACGCAGGGTGAACCTCTGCACCTTGAAGAACTGGCGAAAATGACAGTGTGATTAAAGGTGAAATGATTTACTTCGTTCAAGTTTTAATATTTACAATTGCGTCGGCATTTTTAATTTTCGTCCCTAGCATAGAGGCCATACCTCCAAGACCGCATTTAGCATTAACGAGAAAGAGCGTCGGGCCGAGAGCACCACCTTGCGGTGCGCCGAACTCGCAGCTGTCGTCTATTAATATCGCGCGGTGCAATTCTCGGGGGTAGACGGGATATAAATGGAATTAAGTTCCCCCGCGTGGCCCGGCGACTTGAGGGGAGTCTGTGATGTGGAGCTATGCTGTGCGTCTCTGAGGAGGTTTGCGTCCAACCCTGGGGAGGAACATGCCGTCTAAGCGCGTGAGTCATCTGTGGCAGTTTATCAGCTCGAGACCATGGATTAGAGAATTATATACAACAAAGAATGCACGCCAGCATTTTAAGTACCTACTGTGAATTGTTAAGGGCAAAGTTTTAGTGCTTTGCCCATATTATTTGTAGATTAATAATTCTAAGTAGTAATCAGTTATTTATACATGGATCTTCAGCTGACAATTTATATGCTAAAAACAACAAAATTTTCATAACAAAAATTAAACTTTGCAACTGAAGATTTCACAAGAGCATACTTTATTAAAAAAATAAATATATTTCGCATTTATATGCTAGAAAACGTGAAGTTTCTTAAATTTTATAAGAAATGTACGCATTAACATACTAAGAGAGAGAAAAAGAGTTAATACTACATAAATCTAAAGACAGATCCCTATATTATGCTACTTAGATGATAATATAATATAATTAATAACATTGTCTAAAGAAAACATTTAAAAAACAAAAACTTAAATATAAATATTAGTTATCTATAACATCAAGACATTTTTTTTAATTGAAATTTATTTAGTTTTAGATAAACATTAATTATCTGAGCTTCTAAAGAATTAAAAAGGTTAATTTAGGTTAAAAGGTTAAGGTTAGGTTAATAAGAGTTAAGTTCCTCTGCAAGAATCGAGAAAATAACTATAGAGGGGTAGTTGAATTCATAAAGGTGAATTGCCCAACAACGACACAGTGTTTCAGTTTTCAAATTGACGCTAGAAAGACATTTATCGCGGCGTCCTGCTCTATCGGTCACGGGCCGCGGATTCCGACACTGGTGCGAAAGAGTACGTATCTTCCGTCACCGGTCCCAATGCGGATGATTGCAAAATCATTTATTTCGACCTATTGAAACGCGTTTACAAAAAAAGTAATCAGGAATGAACCTTTGTAACCTTTATCCCTACACGAGGTTTATTTTTCAATAATCTACGACCAAAAATGGCTCCAAAAAATGCTCAATTAATATAGACACCGTAAGATTATTTTTTTTACTCAGCTCACAAGACAGACAAAATGAAGAATGCGTTGTTTTTTTTTTTTAGAACAAATGCCGACTTACTACCCTCGCGTTCGAAGCGCTGTTTTCCCCGCGGAGACGGAGATGAGTCCGTGCGTGGGCGAATGTGGCCCAGCATCCAGGGGGTGGGCAGTCGGCCGAGTGACTCCACACAAGAGGATAATTGCCGACAAATGTCGCCGTTCGCAAACGTCGCCCCCGCATTTGCACTTTCAATAAAGATTAATTATGTACGCAGCTATTCGCGGCCAGTATTGGTGTTTGTACCCCGGCCGACGTGCACCCTAAATAATCTTGAAAAACGTAGTTAAAACAACTTGTTTATAAAACCAACTAGTTTTATTTTTCAGTCATGGTTTGATAAAAATATATATGGAGAAATCCATTATTTTTCTTCTATATCTACAAATCAGCGCATCGCAACAATACAGCGTTTGTATGGAGAAGTAACCGTCTTGAAATTAATGAATACCCTTCTTAGAACAGGCGATAAGTTAAGATAAGTAATGTTTGAATATTTCGCCGCATACAAAAATTGAGGGTCGAGATATTCAGTTTTACCAACTTAGTAGTCTCTAAAAGCCTATTTAAGTCATGAACGTCCGATCACTGGATTGGTACTTTGAGTCGGATCCTGCTCGAGGGACCAATGCTTAATATAAGCCTGGGTAAAATACCCAACCCAAATTCTTAATAATTAACCTATAAAATATTGCTATGATTAATTACACAGTTGACTACGGCGATTATTAATACTAAGAAATCAGAAAAACTAAATAATGGTAATAGCTAACACCTTTGTTTCAAAACTAAGTGTAATTTACGCAAGTAAAAATATTAATGATGCACATAGTAATAATCAAAAGTATGTTGGTTTCGAACGTGATGAGGGACACGCCACCCACTGGAGGTGAGGATTCCAGTTGACTTTGTAATATTTTATATAGTAAAGTCATGTCCGGCCTTTGAAACTCGAGAGCCCTATTTCACAACGCACGATTGTCCGTGCGTTCATTATTTTTTCGGCCGCGTTGACCGCCGCCGCCGCGGCGCGTGCGTCACGGCGAGTCGAAAGCGTGGCAAGCGATTTCGAGAGTGGGCCGAGCGCGGAGCCTTGCGCAATGCCCGCAACGCGCCTATATTCGAACGGGTCGCCGAGTGTTGTTAGCGATCGCTTGAATTTAATTAGTACTGCCGTCGCTTACTTTCAATTAGTAAGGGTTCGAATGGGGACTGCTGGATAGGTTGGATCATCAGCATGGTTATAGGCAATAAGCAGTGAAATATTTTATATGTTAACTATTGAGAATTTGGGTTGGGAATTTTACTCAGGTTTAAATTAAACATTGGTCCTTCGAGCCGGATCCGCCTCGAAGGACCAATCAAGCCTGATATATCAAGTTTTATTTCATTTATCTTTATTAGGGAAATAAAACTGTTACGTTGGGAAATCATATACAGGCGGTAGACAATAATAAAACAATGAAAACAATGTTACCAACTTACAAGTGTAAAATAAAACCAATTAAATATTTCCACCGAGTGAGTATAAAATTAGTGTTTAACCTAAGAAATGCTAGAGGGATGAGGAGAGGGGGAGGGAGAGGAGAGGGAAATTACATATCAACGTTTCGTTTTAGAAGTGTCAAATTAAAAGACTTGCAAATCAGTAAATTGAAAAATTCTTCAGTTTCTCAATTGTCAAAAACATTACTTACTTTAACTTATCGCCTGTTCTAAGGAGGGTATTTCATTATTTTTAAGAAAACATTTACCCGGTTACTTCTCCATACGAACGCATTTTTTATCTCATTACATCGCAGTTTGTTTCTCTTTCTACGAGCCATTAGATGAGATTGAATGATTTAAGTACACGCGACTGTAGGGCTATGGGCGGGTGCATCGGACACCGTCGGCTGAACACCCCACCGCGATGCACTTCCAAGGCTACTGTAATGAGTTGCCATGTCCGGTAAGTTCGCTTCTCCGAGATCATTTCAATCGGAACGAAACTGGATAGACGACTTTTTTACCTTTATTCGACCGAAACTAACGCGAAGTGAAATAAATGCGTTTTTTTTTCAGTTCACACCTGAAATACTGTCTGAACAGTTTTTGGCTTTGGCCCTGCGACGCTACGGAACCCTACGGGCGCACGGGAATATCGCTACATTCCCGGGACGGGACCGCAGGGCACATCCGTAAGTGTGCGGATATGGTGGCTTGTGGTCGACCTAGCAGCACTGGTCCGGCTTCGGCGATACGGTGTGAACAGGGAGTATTGTCGCGGTGTCGCGTTACGTGCAACGTAACGTTACAGCCTTCACCTCGTTCGTTTCACATACAAAAACGTTCCTAAAATATGTTTTTTGTAACATACTGGCGAACCATCTAGCGACATATCTAGGTGTTTCAATCCCTGAATAATATTATACAGTGGGTGTGATTTTTCAAATTAAATACAAACAAGTTGGTATAGGGTTTATATACAGTATGTTTGTAATTTTAGGAGGTTGATCTGTATCGATATTCAAACATTAATCAGCGAGAAATATTGGAAAAATGTTCCTCAATTACGAGAAAAAGACTTCAAAATTAAATAGAACTCGTTTTAATGTTTGAACGACCCCGAGTGCGCGGCTCGCGAAACATAAAGAAAAATAAAGTTTTTTAATAATATAGGGTGTTTTTTTTAGAGGCGTGGTTTTCAATCTGGCACTACTTTTTTCGTAGTTGGTGTTTTTGACAGCTATCATTTGATTTATGCTCATTTTGGTTTGCCATTTCATAATGAATAGACTTACTCCTGAACAACGTGGCGTGGCCTCCAAGATCGTGCGATTTAACACCGCTGGACTATTTTTTGTGGGGTTATGTGAAGTCGCTTGTCTACGCAGATAAGCCGGACACGATTAACGCCTTGGAAGAGAATATTCGGCGCGTTATTGCTGACATACGGCCCAACTTGCTGCAAAAAGTGGTTGAAAATTGGGCCTCTTACCCGAAATCATTTTTAAAACATAATGGCAAACCCTTATCTTTATAATAAAACTAAATTCTTAGCCATAACATCAAATTATATGCGTTTTATCTCTTCTTGAAAACCACGCCTCTAAAATCATCACCATCATCATCATAAGTGAGAGAGAGATTGAGATATATTTGTCAAATTGTAAAAAAAAGAATATGTAATGTGTGCGGACATGACTAATTAATATTATAATCCTGAGTTACTGGCAGCCTAAACTCTTTTTTTGCCAGGACAAGTATAATTTTATTGTATTAATAAATTAATAAAATATATAAATAGAATATTTTTTTTCATTTATTTATTTGTCGAAGCATATTATCAGTCGACCTTGGAATTCGGTGCTTTGCGCGGTCAGAAAGCAATTTTTGGTTTTTATTTAATTACAGCTTCATTATATAGAAATTAAAAAAACAAACTTTACTATGTTTTAGACCTTTTATTTGCCTTTCAATTACTATTTTTTCTTAAGGCTCTAATATCTCAAATAAGAGAGAAATTCAACTAATAAAGAACTATTTAGCAGTTTATCATTTATTAAATATCTCAGAAATATAATTGAATCTCAATAATCTGCCTTCACTATATTGAAGAATTAAGATCAAGGTATCTAAATATATTTTTTTTATGATTAAATATCCAATGGTTAGTAAATGCCAGCCGTAAAAAAATAGGGTATAAATGTTTGTAATATTGACAGTGCATTCTTACACATGGACATAATCCGTTCGCGTAGATCTGTGTTTGTGTATATATTAAATGTATTCATCTATATATATTTGTAAAAAAATGTTTAATAAAGAACTCGCGCTCTTATTATATATTTCAAATAGGTAACACCTCGACACAGTGAGGTGTTACTAATCCACACAATCTGTACTTTCTTCTCTGGAAAATCATTAAAATGCTACGAAGTGATACATATGCAATAATATTAAGTATATATTGGATATTTTAATAAATAAATACAAGTGAATATCTCATCCGTGATACAAAGCAAGCGACCATTTTGTTTCCGCCGACAGGTCGAGAAACGCGCCGCGCGCGACGGACGGGAACCGTCGCGGGCTCTCGGCCGCCCGGTAGAGAGGGCAGTAGGTTCGTGATATATCGATATCGATCATTTCTCATCTACTGCGATTGAAGGGGGAGGGGGGGGGGGGTGACTTAGATGCGACATGTCGCTAAATCGTCCTTGTGAAAACCCGACTCCGGTAGATTGCCCCCGCCGTTCCGCTCGTCGCGATATCACGATGACATATTTATTTATTTGTATGAGAAATGCTTACATAATGACAGTTACATAGAAATAGATAAATAACGACTTAACTTATTTATAATATAGCATGGTAAAATAGACTACTTCTAAGCATAACATATTTAGCAATGGTTATTTATATCTATAAATCTTGTTTTATGAACTTAATTTAATTTTGCGAATACCTTAATGCTGGATTTGTTTCAATCTCCTCTTACTTATAGTTGCTAGATAATGCCTTCGAATGGTAAATAATTTTATTTTTCGCTGACGACTTTTCCACGCCTAAAACCGTTTGTCATGTCGCGTTTGCCCAAATGGGACATATTTCTGTATTACTTTACAGAAGACACGTTTATTTTATTTTTTCTGCCGTTTAATGGGCGCGTAAAAGTAAATAAATTAAAATTAATTGAATTTTAGGTGTAAATAATTATACTAGCATTATACTGGCGTGAAAAACCACACGCAAATTATTCTTCATAATGAACTATAATGCTCAATGCGCCAAATTCTACGTACTCCCAGAGTTTTTAGCTTAGAAGATCGCGAGCTGATGTGTTACTTTTATATAAAATTGCCAATGCTCACATCGACTGCTCTGATCTTCTGGGGCTGATAGATTTGAGGGTTCCATCTAGACCCACTCGCCAGTGGGAGACATTCCATCTGTCACGGTTGAGTACGAATAATGCACAGAATTCATATATACTACGAGCATGTTAAGTGACATCGATATATTCAACACTACTTTCCCGGCATTCAAGAGAGTGTCTACTCTAGCCCTTGAATAGTATATTTAGAATATGTAGAATTTATTATATTTTATATTATATTGTGTTTTATATTATATTCTGGTGATTGTCTGGTTTCCCCAACCCAGATTGTGAGATTTGTTTAAGTTTGGAGGAAACTGTTATTGGCTTTTGTTTTGTTTATTGTAAGCTGTTGTTTCCTGAAATAAATAAATAAATAATAAAAAAAATCTGGTATCTGCAATGTTGTCATTGTGGGTTCCCATGGCAACCGTCGCGAAGCGTTATTTATTTATTTATTTTGAGTGTACATAACAGCGATACAGGAAGACAATTCTCTAACACTACATTTACATGGCCAAAAAAATGTACCAAACATGAATATGGTTGACGACAACAAATTAAAATTAAACTTAAATAATGTGTACTGTGAGTGGAGTGTGGTACCATTTGTGGCAGGGACAATATAAATAATGTTAAATAATGTCGACGTCTAGCGCCATCGATGCGTTCGCGTCCCTACGAGACGCGCTCTGCGAGGCGCGGCACCCGGAGCGTGTCCCTTTGAAATCTTCGTTTTTTTATCGCATCAAAATATACCGTCCATGATCCTATTCTCTATGGTTAGATAGATAATTTATTCCGATAAGAAATATTACGTAATAAGACGTTGCGTGAAATTAACTGATTTACAAGTACGTACGATTCTACAACACCGAGAAAATATGGTTTTCACCGCATTCACCGTTAATTAATCTCACAATAATCTTCGAAACGATCCAATATTGAATAAACCTCGATATCGGATGTGTTTATCGGATTTTATACATCGGCCCTGCGATTTCAAACATGATTTGTTGTGATATGTTAGGCGATAAGTAATAAGATAGGCTAATAAGTAGTCTACTAGACAAATGTCAAATGAAAAGCATGTAAAGTTAGGCAACTTAGAAGAAAATCGGTAATAAAACTCAAACTAAAAGAATTTATGGGAAGAAACATAGTAAAAATCATTTAGGTTTAGTTAAATTAAGTTAATTTTGTTTGTAAATCGCATGAGTTACGTTAAGTATTATATTTTATGCGTGTTTAAATAAATTGTTCTTAGTTAAGATTAATAAACCGGCAATAAAAGTTGATTCTGGCAACATTGAAATTAAAATTGATTGATAACATCATAAGTTCGTTCGCTCGCGCAAATATGTCATTCGGCAGGAAACATAACATTTCTGTTTATGTTCTTATTTAGGAATTAAATAATCAAGTGAAGGGTAAGGTCGTTCGAAACCCGGCACATCTGAGTCTAGAGTCCGGGCGCTTAGAGCACTGCACCAGCGCGATATCGCGTCTCGAAATGTCTCCCCCTGCAGATGGCGGCACCCCTCCTTCGAGCGGATCGGAAACAAAGCGCGTGCCATCTGCGCGGACCTTTATACTCGGCTCCCGTTGCCTTCCGAAATCGGAGGGAGACGAAGAAAAAAAAAAACAACAAAACGTCACTTTCAACCCGAGAACGCCCGCTTCCTTCCGGCCGCCATTTGCCGCTCTCTGCTTTACCTACGGACGCATTGTTCGCGGCAGCTTGATAAGAAAACCCTTCGGGTGGCGTTTGCAGGCATCCGCAAACGCAAATCATAAAAAATCGTTATTAAACTGACTGGCTGGCTGGATTTTAATGAAAAATTCAACACAGTTTATATATTCCAAGAGAATAAAGCCTGGTTTACACGGGTATAGTAATCAGGAGAGTAGGGTATCTAGTAAAGTAACTCTACCTGTAGAAACCAGAAAAAAAGCTCAGTAGAGTAGAGTACTTTACTGGCTGCGGTAAAGTAACTCTACTCTACTCACCCCCCACCACAACTCCCACTCTACCCGTGTAAACATCTTTTCCCCTACAACAGCAAGTATCAAGTAGAGTTTTGTCTTTCACCATGCTGTTCAAAATTTTCTGGTGTCATTCTGAGACATCGTTTATATTCTAACTGATGCTCTACGGCTAACTCTTTTGGTGGAAGCGATGTTGCTCCGAGTGAATCTCTTCTTTCGAGCCATTCTCTCACCCACACTCTCTGTTTATCTCCTCATCAATCGCTTCGCCGAATTCCCTAATCAGAGCTATTAAAACTCTAGGTAAATAATTGTGCTTCAATTTCTTAATCATTTTACTTCATATAGTATAGTACTACTATACTATTTAATGTTTTTAATGTTGTGATACTATGTTAGTTATACAATCCGAATAAATTATCAAAATATGACTGCAGATTTACATAAATAATATGTTTATGGTTGATTAATTTACAACGATCCGGCTCTAAGGACCAATGTCGAACACATTATTGAGGTCACGTCGTAACAGCATTTCTTTAAGACTAGCTGTTGCTGCGGGCAGTTAAAAAGATTAAAATCTTTATATCTGCCCGAACGAAGTTAGCCATCGTTTATTATATTTTTACAAATGACCCACATTTCTTATAACTCCCTCCTATGCTATTCATAAGGCCAGATTAGAAAGGGTAGAGATGCGGTTTATGGATCAAATGAATTAAAAGCACGTAATTCACGATTATGAAGGGGCTTTATCATATCATAAAATGGTGTCACTTAAAAAACAGACGGACACTTAAAAGTAGATTCTCCATTCTTGCTAAGTGAAATCTCTTTTCGCATATACCCTCGACTCTCACGCACTCCTTACCTGTTTCGTGTGCCTAAATGTAATTCAAAATACTCACAGGATACCGCGCTTAATAGAATTCAGGATATTTATAATAAAAAGTTAAAAATCATTGATTTATTCCATCTTAACCATAACGAATTAATATTGTTTGGAGCTAAATGACACCTTTTCTTTCTGAAATCATTAAATACCTATATTACTTTACGATGTGCGCATGTCACTCGTCCTAACATATCAACATTTCACTTTCCACTCTCTTTATTTCATAAAAAAATCATAAAATAAATAAATAAATATTTATTTTTAGGACAGGTGTTCAGTTAGATGGATACGGTGAAGTTTCTGACATGCCGGTAAATGCGAATTTAGATGAGATGTATTAGTAGTTTGAATTACAATAACATCTGAGTAACATCACATTTTCTCTTTGTATGTTTATAGATAATGTTTTTTTTTTGTAATAATTGTATGTCTAGCTGTAATCTTTTCTCATACAAAATAAATAAATAAATAAAACGATCCGGCTCGAAGGACCAGTCGAGCCCAGGCTGTAGCAGCATCGTCTAACGTGCCATTTTCCATTGTCCTCAGCTTCGCGCTCGTGCGGCGGCGGCGGCGGCGGCGCGACGACGAACGGGGGCGCCGCGGGCGCTGCGCCGGGCGCCGGCGGCGGGGCGCCCGCCAACAACGCCCCGCCCCTCACCTTCCACGCGACGCACGGCGACAACGTGCGCGTCAGCCGCGACGGCTCGACGGCGCGCCGCGTCGAGAGCTTCTGCAAGGGCGTCGCCTTCAGCGCGCGACCCGTCGCCATCAACGAGAAGGTAAGGACAACACACCGCTTTAGTTATCTTTCGTTAACATGTGGTAAGGGTAAGGTGAGGGTAGGGGGAGGAGGTGAGGGTGAGGGTGAGGTGGGTGTCGAGTAATAGTTTCGATTCGAGTAATAGTTTGACTATCTAGGAAGGTGTCTAGACCGGAAGCGCAGTGACTTAAGACTGAAAGCGCTGTCTTCGATTATGAAAGTTAAACAGTGAGAAAGGAATTTACAACTAGTCTCAAGATGGTCTGATTTGACGTTACAACGCGTAAAATGCTACTTAGCATTTTCCCAAACAAAGCAAATGCTTGCAAACTAATTAAATCTAGTTGTTTTTGACGTCAATAGAAACTTCCACTTAAACTGGGCATGAGAATTGAATATCTGGCAATTCCGCTGGTGCGCAAAATGCTTATGTTAGCAACCCGTGGTGGCGGCATTTAATAAATCACCCGCTTTGTGGACATTTTCTGAGGTTATAAGCTTTGACAGTAAAATCATTGGCTTTTCATAGCAGTTTACACAAAATAATTATTTAATTTAGAACTATCTCTGACAATTTATTTATACAAAATCTTAAATAATGTAATTAATTATAAGGAACTAACTGCTTTAAAGTAATTACTCCCTAAACTCATTCATATAAAAAGTGTGTAATGTGTATAATAAACTTTCTAATAATAATAATAATGAAATTGATATATTTAGTTTTGTAATTTGAGTGAGTTTAAGCGTAATGTTTAAATGTCTAAAGTCCTCTTTGTTAAAAGGTTTATGTTAATTATTTTTTTGTTAGTTAATAGTTCTATTGTGCACACTAATTATATTTTTAATAGTGCAAATATATAAAGGTTAAAATTCTCATCTTAAATATATATTTGCAAAAAAAAACTGTTTATTTACCAAATAAATAAATAAATTATATTTTACATAATTTGTTACCGCTTTTAATGTGACCATAATAAAATTATGATAATAATGAAGATGTCCTGTTATGTATGAACGATCTGTTTGTGATATCCAATCTCATTCGGACATTCAATTGCAGGTCTGCATACGATTCGCCGAGATCTCGAACAACTGGAGTGGAGTCATACGATTTGGATTCACAACAAACGACCCGTCCACTTTGGAACACGACTTGCCAAAGTACGCCTGCCCTGACCTCACCAACAAACCCGGATATTGGGCGAAAGCATTAAACGAAAGGTGAGATAAATTAAAATGTCATCAACCGTTCGGAAACATTCTATACTATGCAAGATGAGACGATTCTAATAGTACTCCTTCATCCTTCGGCAGATTCTGCGAGAAGGACAACGTCCTGCACTACTTCGTGACGCCGTCGGGCGACGTTCACTTCGGCGTCAACGGCGAGGACAAGGGCGTGTTCTTCGGGGGCGTGGAGACGCGCTCGAATCTGTGGTGTCTCGTCGACGTGTACGGCAACTGTACCGCCGTGCAGTTCTTGGATCCCCGGTGGTCGCAGCTCAACGGTCAGATGGTCCGACGGAACAATCTCCAGCAGAATATCATCAGTTGTGATTCACGCAGGTCGGTCTCTCGTCACATTTTTCACAAACCCATCAGATCTAAACAAAATCTTGGTTTTATCTTTAACACCCTAAATTTCATAATTATTTTGCTTTGCATATCTTATCTATATTGATATTTGATACTTGATATAATTAATTTGGGCCCTAACTAAGCTAAATATGCTTGTGCTAGATTCAGGAGAGATGGTGGTAATGAAGCGTTTAAAATGGTATGACAGTACGGATTCGAAACTGCGACAGCTGGTTAATCTCAATAAAACAAAACAACATAAATATTTATATTAGTTAAAAAAAAACACTATCGTTGATTGATTTTACATTTTAATCAATTGTATCGCAAATTTGTATACCGTTTATTTATTTATCGTTTATTCGGAAAACCAACAGTATAATACGAAAAACTGGTACATACAATTGTTTATAAAACTAACTGATGACAGGTTTTCGCAAAAGTACAGAGATACATTTAAAGATTAAATTAAATTAAATTACACTCGCATTAGCACTCTAAATACAGAAATATCTATATATATATATTTTCTTAATATATATTATTTTGAAATATGGTATGTTTTAGAAATAGTCAGAGATATAGATATAATTATGAAGTTACATATAGATCATTAAAGATATGCTAAATTTTCACAGGTCTATGTCACCCGAAGCCGCGGAGGAGCGCCTGTCGGCCAGCATGCGCCTTCTGTCGATGGACGAGCCATCACCGCCGCTCCGTTACCAGCAGCCCGGAATGTGGTTGCCTATGCCACTGCACCGGGTCAAAGGAAGAAATGTCAGACTCGTCCCCGACCGAGGGATTGCACTGCGCAACGACACCGAGTTCTGTCAGGGCTACGTTTTCACGGCGCGACCTCTACTGCCCGGGGAGAAACTAGTCGTACAGGTGATTACCCTATTCTAACATTGGAATTACATTCCGGAATATATTTTGGATTTGATGACTTTAGATCTACAAAAATTAAAACATCATTAATGAAAAAACCTTCATATCATTGTTCGGAGTACGGAGTTATCAACAAAAAATTCAAATACTTCTTAGAAATCTAATCGACTGTGGTTCTAGTAGGTGGGTGGTAGGATAGAGTTTACGGCTTTTGAAAAACATTTTGATGTCATGGGTTGAGGAATGGGAGACACTCAGAGGAATGGGTGTACCTCCTGGGAGCCTACGGAGCTAAGTGGTTGCGCAATGCGTTTTTTCTTCCCTTCCCGTCTGAGTGGTGTTTGGACACTTCTAAAGGACAAACTACAGTCAATAGGGTGATCATAATTTGGGAAATTTGATATAAAGTTGAAGATAGAAGTAGCTTCGTTTGTATCCTAACCTTGGTATCTTTAAAAGTAATCACACTTTCTCCGTAACCCACATGGGTCACTAAGTCAGAATCTTCTGCCAATGTTCTTGGGCCCGTAGCTTGATGCTAGTATCTTAGATACCAAAGAATAAGAATCGTTCTCTTTTTACTATTCCAACTGCTTAATGAGACCACAATTTAGAGCGAATAGGAAAATCTCACTTAAATGTCTTTAAACTCTGTTTACTAAGATCCATTAAATGTACTCCGCAGGTGCTATCGACGGAACCGATGTACGTGGGCTCGCTGGCTCTTGGCCTGACCTCATGCGACCCGGCGTCGCTAAGACCGTTGGACCTGCCGGACGACGCCGACCTGCTCCTCGACAGGCCCGAATACTGGGTGGTCAGCAAAGACGCCGCGGGCGGGCCGAGGCGCTACGACGAGCTGGGTTTTTGCGTGACGCCCTCCGGCGAAGTTCGCGTCTCCAAGAACGGCGGCCTGCCGGCGACCGTTATGCACGTCGATCACACTCTGAGGCTATGGGCGTTCGTCGACGTCTACGGCAGTACGCAGAAGGTGTGTATTTCTATCGCTCAATTTTGGAACGTATTACTCCAGCTTCTAACTCCCAAATGGCCCGATTCAATCCCTGACAAATTATCTCAGATAATAAATAGAAATTTGCACTTGCGATGACATCATTTAAAACTCTCAAGTACAACCTTTAGTTCTAATCTTAGGAAGAATTTCATGTCAAATAGAGTGGTGAATGCATGGAATAAGTTACCAAGTGCAGTGATAAGTGCCAAAAATGTGAACGAATTTAAGAACAGACTTGACAAGTTTATCAGAGACGATACAAGTGCAGATTTGGGCTTATTTAGGTTGAGTTTAAATCAGTCAGCCTACGGAATTAAGGGGCCTCTTCCCGAGCGCTTTGTCTCTCTTGCATGTGCTCTTAAATCATTCTGTTAGTAACACAGAATAAATGTATTTTAAAAAACTTAACTAAATTTGTATATTTAAGAAGTCAACTACGCCTCTATGGAGAAATGGTCGGGTTGAGTCCTCTTAAGTAACTTTTTCTCATTGTATAATTTATAATAAATTTATTTTCTAACACCAGGTGCGGATCATGTCGTGCCTACCGCCGCAGACGGCGCCGGCAAGCCCAGCGCAGCCCCGGCTCGCGGTGGAAGCCCCGCTGCCGCAGATGACGCAACCGACGGCCGTGTCGACGCCGCTCGTCAGCGTCGCGGGCGGCGACGGCCTCGTGCAGCTGCAGCCGGCGGCCAACGGCGGAACGGTGCTCGTCGTGAATTTGCCGCCGCCGCCGCCCCCCGCACCAGCAGAATCAGGCCAACCATCAGCAGACGGCCAGCGCGCATTACGTTGAGGTTGGTTTACTTATTTAACATATTAACACACATTAAACACATTATTGTATTATTAATTTATTTTACACAGTTTTGAATAATAAATACTAAATATTTCAGAAAAATAATATACGTAAATACTATGTATAGAGATACAGTTTATGTGAATGTGTGTGTCTGAAATTTATTTCAGAATTTATTCCGTTCACATCAGATTGCGATAGGCCCTGAATTACAGGGAATTTATTTCTGGTAGAATCGTGAATACTAAATATAGGTATAGTCATAGGTATCTAGTGTCAGTGGTGTGACTACCCATTGAAGCCGAAAAGCCCGGATTGCCTAGCATTTTTAACGCAAAAGCTAGACAAGATAGATTTGCTGCGCAATAGATTTTAGAAGGTGTGGGCGTCAGATGCACGCAAGTATGCGCTATCTATAATTCAAAGTAGGAACTTGCTTGTTTCGTCCGAAAGTTAGTAAACTATGTGACTGTCACTGTATAGTATCAGAGATGCGATCAGAACCAGTTTTGTTTTACAAGTTTACGTCACATACTCATATTTATTTAATTATCTAAAATACATATATTTTATTCTTCTGCAGCAATTGCATTCGGCCGCTTCGTACGCCGTCCAGACGAACCAGCAGACGCAGCCGATGCCCCAGCAGGCGCAGATCTGGTCGCAGATCCAGTCGCAGATCATACCCGCCGCGATGGTGCTGCCGGGCACGAGCGCCGGCGCGCTGCAGCTGAACGCCGGCACGGACTGCACGATCTGCTACGAGAACCCCATCGACAGCGTTCTGTACATGTGCGGTCATATGTGCATGTGTTACCGTTGCGCCGTGCAACAGTGGAAGGGCAAGGGCGGCGGGCAGTGCCCCCTGTGCAGGGCGCACATCCGGGACGTTATCCGCACGTACAAGTCATGATTGCGTTCGCCGCACGCCCGCGGAGTTAGTTCCTGTGGAAGCCTCGCAGCTTCACCGTCCAGATATTCGTTTGAGGAGCGCTTGCGATTAATCCACCATATCTCAAGCCTTTTGACCGATGCCGTTTCATTTATAAATACAGTATACAGGATGTATTTAAATTCACTGATATCCTTTTAAATCAGCAAAAATGCGGTTGATCGCATGGCTCGCGAAGTACGTCAGAAAATCAGTAAATTTTAACACACCCTGTATACTCCAAGTTCATTTGCAAGGAAAATGCACTAAAAGGCTAACAAATAATCATCGCCTAATTGTTAGTCTGTTGAATCTCGGTCAGTTTTGTATATGCTAATCTTCTCTAGTAAATTCGGTCAAATTAAATACAAAAAATATGTAATTATTATAAATGATTCAAACGCAGTAAGATTTTAGGCAATAATTGTTTAATTAATTTTAATATTTCTGCCGCCGGAGTAAAAACGGGCGAGTCGGAGTCAAGACACCTGCGTAATATCGCAGCAGCAGGCGATTTCATTGTGATTATGTCGACTTACCCATTTTTTCGCCGGACAGCGCCAATTTCTAGTTGAATACGTATTGAATTTAAAACGCCAGAAGGTCCAACTAGTGGCGAATTGTCTATCAATGATTCCGTCGTAGTTTTTCTCAATTTATTTTAAATATTTCTCACGTCCGGTTTAATTCCGCACGACGACGCGGTGACGGGCGAGGCTCGCAAATGGGACCTATTTTCAGATGAAGTTTGGCAATAATTTGTGTATGTACGGCCGCTGCGAGCAGTTATACGAACTGTTCACATTCCGTCTTGCCTACATACGGAACCTAACATTTAACGCTCGTCTATAAGTTATCGCCGCGCGCGTTTAGTTAATTATACTTATTGTAAGCTCCGCGTAAACGCGTCGAGAATTACCCCAAAGATTTGATAAATTACATTTGGCAGCCTGGCCATTTTATGACGGGTGTATTTATTTCATCTTGAATAACGTGTTATTTATATTAAATTATAATTAAATAGACTTATAGTTTTTTTTGTATATTTCTTGTGAGAATACAATGTTATTATGATTTTAAATTATGAAATAAGTGTACGGAGAAAGAGCCTTACGATTTCAGCAATTTATTTAAAAGATCACAAGAGAAACTTTCACAGCTTGTTTTAGAATTTAATGAGGGCCAAAACTAGTCCCTTGTGGAACTCCTGCATTTCTAGGCCTGCACTCTCGTTCGATATAAAATATAGCAGTAAGTAGATATTTTTAATTATTGCGGCAATAAAAATTATATACATTCCTCTTGTAAAACCTTATATTGTATAGTTTTAATTGATTAATCCTGTATGTATATAAATTGTCCTATTTAACCACAAAGCAAAGATAACTTTAGGTTAGTTATTAAGTAACAAATGTGATTTAAGGACAGTTTTTTTTATTACTAAAGCCAGTATTTTCCTTTTAATCGTACCAAAATTAAATGTGGCATCGTCTATCTTCAGCCAAATAATTGCCGGTGTTTTTAAATATGTATTTCGCAGTAATTCTAGCACTTTTAAAACATATCAACTTAGTTTAAAATTAAATTTATGATTAGTTGATTTTACGGTTGACTTCAGAATCTCATTTGAGATGTTTTAGGATTACACGCAATAAATGTTCCTGTAAGGGTTACGGTCACAACTGCCAGTTAAAAAAAAACTTAGTTGAAAAGTTCCCACGTCAGACTTATACTGTTTAAAAAATATATAAAACTGCATTGACTGTCTTTGAGATATTCTATATAAAGTTTAGGCGTAACGAGCGAAGAAAAAATTAATTTTACCACGAATTCTTGCAATATTTTTTATTACCGAATCACATATATTGATAATTTTACATTTTACATATTTAACGTCGAACGGACGCCATCTTACAACGGCGATCTTACAATTTCTCCATGTAAAAATCGCACGATTTGACAGTTGAGCGTTTTGTCGCTGTTATTCTGACTATGGTAAAAATATTTTTTTTATGAGATTCAATTATTTATTTATCGTATGGCGAAAATGTACAAAAAATGTCAGAAGTTAAAAATAAATATTAAAGTATTAAACATAATTATCTATAGGACTAAAGGTTTATGTCCAGATAATATATCCAGTCGGTGAGGTCCTTCAAAGCGTTGAAATGGGCAATCACTGATGATATGTTGAATGGTTCGATTATCGTGTCCGCAATCGCATTTGGGGCTTTCTGACATTTTCCATTTAAAAAGCATGTCCTTACTTCTTCCGTGGCCTGTTCTTAGGCGGTTCAAAGCGCACCAAGATTTTCTGGGAAGGTTAAAACCTGGAACGCGTTGAGTTGGGTCTTGAATGTACCCATACTTGTCGGGATTTCTATTAAACCATTCACTTTTCCATGCGTCGGCCATGTTGAAATTTCCTAATGCGAGTTGTTGTCCACTCTTCCAGGATGGTTTGTGTGCGATAAGTCGTGGTCTTGTATTTTTTATTCAGTTTCAATTTTCAGAGATTCAATTTTAACTGGCCACCGAATGCCGAACCCTTGATAAGGTAGTTTTCAGTTTTGTTAAGAGGTGGCACTAGTGATATAATCATAGACAAATTCTTATGAATGCGAAGACTTGCGTCGGTGTGTTTTAATATATTTTTTTGTTTGATTTGCATTATGTAATAATCGTATTTTAACAATTACCCTGGGACAAATGACAGTTTTTATCATAGATTATAGCTTTTAATTCTTTGTGTGCATTTTGACAGTTTTTTTTTTATATTATCACCAAAAACTAATCTTATTTGATTACATTCTGCATTGAAGGGGGCGTCGTATAGCGGACTGCGTAATAGTCGGAGGTCCGACGCCCTGGTACAGTTCACGTTTTAATTAAGTTTACCTTTTACTTTGTATTTTTAATAGTTGTTACGCTGAATGTAATTTTGTTTGATTTCGTGTATCGTTCTAGTCTCTTAAGCAAAGCGAAATACCTGTACAGTTTATTATAGTGAAACGTTTTCTTTTTTTTTTAACCCTGAAAATATGAAATAATTTCGTTTTAAGTAAACCGGATGGCGAGCGGATGTTATATTAAAGTTGACAAAGACATGATTTTTGAGTTTTATTTTTTTTTATATCCTTAAATTAATGCGTCGAAAAATTCAACGGTAATATTACTCGCCGTACTAAGATGAAAGGGTTTAACAGACTCTTACAAGAACAAAAGGGTACCGAGTTACTTAACAAAAAGATTGTATCTATGTATTTTTTCAGATGTTTCAAAATCAATACCTACGTTTACTATAAAATTAATGAGATATAGAAAAATCCAAATGAAATCCAACGAGCTTTTAAAACGTGTAGATACGGCATGTCATACAAAACCCCTTGCGAAAACTCGACACTGACAATTCCTAATGATACGCATTATGGAGTGGTACGTTTTTCACCCTCAGTTGCCATATCTAATCTTTTAAAAGATCGTTAGTTATTACTAAAATTTGTTGACATTTCAAATTATTGAATAGAATTTATACAAGTTTTTACAATTTATTTTCTCTAAAAGTTACTTTTTCATAAGTAAAAAATGTATGGACCCAATTAGGGACATTTCTCTCTTTTTTCCATTGTACGGTACGGACACGGAAAATACAAATCGTCCGTACAAAATACGGACGTATGGCAACCCTAGTCATAGGGAATATTGAAAATCATAAATGTAGTTTATGAGCTAGAAGAACATCCGAGCAAGAAAAGTACGGTATTAATACCTCTTGGATAAGTAAATCATCCCTGACATTTTTTTTTATTTTTTTTTGACGGTAGAAATAGGTCAGTGGATCCATCCATTTTGACCTTGCAGAAATAATGGAAATAATTCGAAGAATAGATACATTTCTTTTATTTTCAGAATGACAGTTGTAATCTTTGATATGATAAGGCGCTGTCAGTCAAATGTACTGTGACGGGACACGCTATTTTTGGCTGTTCGGGTGTTGAGTAGCGGCCAGAGGCTACTAAGTGTCTTCGATTCAGTTTTCACAATAATTAACCGGTTGTTTGGTTTCATACTTCCAACCGAAGTACGTTAATTTGCGGCGCGTAAACCGTGTGACATTTCAATACTAATAGTGCTTCTTGGGGGCTCTTCCCGAAAAGCTTTTGTCTGTGTTGGGCGTGGTCGTAAATGATGGTATTTAATCTAACGGCTGTTTATTAACTTTATGAGACATGTGATTATATCTTACAAAAACACTCGCAAATCGATAACACAACTTGCCAGTATTAATTTTATTTTATATATATAAAAAAGAGGGAAAGAAAAAGACATCTTCCTCGCACGCACTTTGAAAACCGCCCTGGCTGCACAATTATAAATCAAAATACGGAGTACGGAGACTGTTCAGTAGGGTGAACTTTCGTAGCGTATTTACGAGGTTGTGTATTCCGTAACCTGGTGATTTCCACTGCAGCTTAATAGCTGAAGACAGTTTGCGTTTAATGGTTCCGTCACGCCAAACTCGAAATCAAGAACTATTCTACGAACTTAACACTAAATACGCATCGAACTCGGTAATTAACCGTTTTTACAAAAGACGATTTTATACACAACATCGATGAAACTCTTACGACACAATAATAATTTTTGTTTTCATTCGCATGGCTTGTGTTATTGGGGAGCCCTATTGAGCGCAGTTCCGACTGCCTTATTGATGTTTTCATAACAGGCAAACAACACCTCGCAAGTCTGTAGCTAATTTTTTTTGTGTTCGTTACTTAACTTGATCGAAAGCATTGAGAAAAGTGCCGTTGAATATTCTCAACGCCGAAAAATGACCTAGCCAGATTTGACCCACTGTGGATTCGAGCCCGGGACTCTGGATTTAGAAGCAGGCGCTTATCCACTGTGCCGCCAGGCCGTCATAATAAAATAAAAAGTTAGCACACAACCCTAGCACATTTTTCACTCTAAAACACATACTTTTAGAAATTTATGGTGTATTGAAAGAATGACATGATACCATTGTAAACACACATCGAATAGGCTAAAAGTGGCGCGGGCAAAGTAACCTATAACAAGTTAGTACTAAAGGGGCGAGTAGTCTGGCTGGAGATACCGTTGATGACGCCTGTAGGGCCTAGCTGTGAGACGTCAGGTTATGGTTAAATAATTTACTACTACTTAACAATATATGGAAGCAGTTGATATAGCAATTCATTGTTTAAATATCATATTAATCACAAACAGACTTCCTCGAAATCAGCCACTGTCGTATCATTTTGACGCGTGATAACACCCTTCCTAGTAAGATTTGATAAGATTTAAACGCGTCGTTTTATCTCGAAGTCATATTTCCGATATTGGAAGAATCATCTCGGTTAATTTGTGTTTTCCTTCCTTTCTTGCCATGAAAGTGGACGAAAAACTATTGGGATTGTGAATATATTTAGAAAACGTAAGTTTTTGCAATTTTTTTTGGGTACCGTTTCAAAGGTGTAAAAATAAACTAAGCTTTTTTTAAAACTCCAGTGACTTGCATATCGGTTCAAGTACCGATGCCATATTACCGTTCGAATTCATCTAACGGTTAGCAGTAAGATAAACAAGGTATAACTAATGTATTTCAAAAACCTTATTTTACTCTGTAGTTTATTTTCCTAATTCTGGTATTAAGTCAATAACTTTAACTTTAACTTAACTTAACTTTCTTAACTTTAAGACAAAATAGAATTGTATCTCTTTAATCCTATACAGGTTGTCCCAAGACCCTCAACCCTCATCCTCAATTTCTTAATATTCTTTAACATACGGTGTCAATTCGGTGAGAGCGCGAATTCCGATGCCGCGTCAATCGATAATGGCCTCGACACCGTTACGACGTACGGCGAGCGCTCACAAAAGAGACAATATCACACGATCTTTTTACTATTTTCACTCAAAGTTTACATTTTTTCTCGGTAACCATGAAGAATCTAGTTTCTTAACAAATTTCAATAGAAATCGCAGGACCAATTAGCCGTTTTTTTTTTGTCGGAAAATGTCTTGGGACACCCTAAATAAGCCTAAATAATTATATTTTTAAAATATATCTACAAAAATAGAGTCGTTACGGGTTTGTATAAAGAAATGATCAAGATGCTTTTGTGATTTTGAATGATTTTACTACAGTAATGGAGTGTAGATCTAAATATTTGCTTTTTTTTACATTAATTAAACCAATATGGATCATTTAATAAAATAAAGTATTTTGGTACAAAAATAATTAACTTTTTTTAACAATATTTCTTTTGTAAAGCAATATTCTGGTTTCTGAAGCGTTCCAATGTTTTCATTCCGACATCTCTAAGTCGCTGTGGGAATTTGCCTAGTTACCTGAACTACGTAACATATACAGAATAAACTTTATCTCGTGCGCATCCTTTAATGGACGTTCTACACTCCAAACCGGTCAACTTTTGTTTTACAAGTTTTTCATTATGTCAAAAAAAATTTTACCACTATTAAATTCATTCCTGACCTGCTCAATGCGCCACGCATTGACATAGACATTATATAGGATGATGTTTTTAGAGGCGTGGTTTTCAAGAAGAGATAAAACGCATATAATTTGATGTTATGGCTAAGAATTTAGTTTTATTATAAAGATAAGGGTTTGCCATTATGTTTTAAAAATGATTTCGGGTAAGTGGCCGCCGCGGCTGACTCGAACAAATTCCAGCCGAGAGGCCCAATTTTCAACCACTTTTTGCAGCAAGTTGGGCCGTATGTCAGCAATAACGCGCCGAATATTCTCTTCCAAGGCGTTAATCGTGTCCGGCTTATCTGCGTAGACAAGCGACTTCACATAACCCCACAAAAAATAGTCCAGCGGTGTTAAATCGCACGATCTTGGAGGCCACGCCACGTTGTTTAGGAGTAAGTCTATTCATTATGAAATGGCAAACCAAACCGAGCATAAATCAAGTGACAGCTGTCAAAAACACCAACTATGAAAAAAGTAGTGCCAGATTGAAAACCACGCCTCTAAAAAAAACACCCTATATTATAAATTGTTTAGTTTGAAGTGTAGAATAACCTCATAAAATGATGCACATGATAAAACGTTCATAAATAGGTAGTAACAGGTATAAATAGCTATATAGACAAATTTCGAAGAGTGGCTTGAGAGTGATATAATATGTTTGTCTTTTAGGTTAACTTTTTGACGGATAAAACAAGATGGCGTCCGTTCTGGCTTTGTCGCTTGTGCTGCTGTTCTGGGAGTGCGGCGCGTATCGCATTCTGGTCGTGTTTCCGCAGGAAGGCGCAGAGCACTCCACCATGGCCGGAGCCTTCGTTGATGGCTTGACGAACCGCGGGCACGATGTTAGCCATTTACTTCAAATTCGACTCTCATACATTTCCTTATTTGTTTTTCAGCACTAAAGCCGTTTCTTCAAGTTTTGGATAGACGTCTGCGTAACTTGAATGAAATTAATGAACATTTACATTTTTTATCATAAAAAAACATTTGTTATTATGAAAAGGGTGTTTTTATGTGCCACATATGGTAAAACCACGAGAAAAACAATGGAAATCGCACTCACTTGGCAGATCTGACGGAAAATCTATATACCAGAATATAATATAAAATACAATAAATATAAATTTTACATATACACATGAATATACTACTCTAGAGGGGCGGTTTAGAGGGGGATCTGTTTTATATGCTGTTTATGTTTTTTTTTCTACTGCCTTGTGACAGGTAACATTCGTAACGGCCAACCCGAGCAACGTGAAAAATCTGAAACACCGGGAAATTTACATCGGTGAAAATTATTGGCAGCACGGTAAGTTTATTAATATTATGTACTTTTAACAGGTAGTAATTGTGCAGATTACGCGTGAAGATAGAAAAAAATGTAGGAAAATGTCCTACAATTAAAAGCTAGTGTGATTAGGAATCTGTCCAGTTTGTTTTTGAAATAATTTACACTTTTCGCATCGCATTAAATGAATGAACAATTAAATTAAAACAATGAACAATAAATGAAAATAATCAGTGATTTTAAATACACCCTGTAAGTAAATTATCAAATCCGTAAGGGTGGGTACTATTCCCGTCCTTTGTCTGTCTGTCCGTCCGTTAACTCGACATTTTTCAACTTGTGTGTAGATTGAAAAACAACCACAGCCGTTCAGATCACATCGGAAGTTGGTTGGATAGTTGCGAGTAGTCAAGGGGGAAGATGCCATTAATCACGTCAGGGCCTAGCTGTAAGACGTCAGGATCTGGTTAAACAATTTACTATTATTAAACAGTGTATATGCAGTTGACATTGTAGAGTTGATTTGTGTTTCCAGCACTTGACACCACCGAGGACTCTTCGAAAGATGAACACGGCGTGACGTCCAATCCCATCTGGAGGTCGGCCGTGGACGTGCTCTGGCGTGCGGATAGGGCCACCGAGAACATTTTGAAACACCCTCTATTCCGAAGAATGCTGGAGGACCAATCGGAGAAGTTCGATTTGGTTGTGCTGGAATACGATTCGAACGATGCTCTCATTGGGTTGGTATTTATTTATTAACCATTTTGTCGATCGTCGACAACCCAGAGCATCTATTGGAGAAGTTTGAATGGTGCGTGTTGAAGATGAACTCAAGTCACCGAATCAATTAAAATTAAAGTTAATATCTTATTGCAAATCGTTAGACACCTTGATTTATTAACAAACTGACCCGGCGAACTTTGCACCACCTCAGGATCAATAATGTGTTAACTAGCTGAATTAATTCAGTATTAAGAATACTCAAAATGAATTAAGTTCAATAAATGTGCAAAGATCAAAATGATTTTTAATTATCGATGCGCGAAAAGTCATTCCATACACAATGTATGAGAAAATGAATTTCCTTTTTTCGTTAATTTTTCCGATGTTTTAATAGTTATTCTGCTATTCTGGACAGAGACAAATCTAACGAATAAAAGATCATAAAAATCGGTCCAGCCGTTCTTGAGTTATAAACGGTGTAACTAACTCGACTTTGTTCTATATATATAGATTTGACAGTAATCTTGACAGAAGTACAGAAGCACTTAAGCATGTTTTCACTGTCATAGGGGAGTGATGAGCACCACTGTATCTCCCCTAACCTCCAACCAGACTAAGTCTGAAGACAGTTTTCTAATACGCCAAAAAAAATTATTCATAGTCAACTGTCAAAACGGGATCGTTATTATGAACAATAAATTATTCTAAAGACTAAAGTAAGTTGTTTATAAAATGAGTCAACGTTAATTAATACTCAAGAAGAATAAACAACGTGTTTTTTAATGTTTCAGGCTGGGCTCGATTTACGACTGCCCCGTGGCCATCTTCACGGCGGACTCGCAGAGCCCTCACGTGGAGCACCTCCACGGCGGGACCGGAATACCGAGCGTCGTCCCGAGCAGCCTCCTCGCCATGCCGAGGGAAATGAACCTGTGGCAGAGGGCCATCAATACGGCTTACTATGTCGTCACAACTTTGGTGCACAGGTGAGGGTTCACCTAACGGAGGAGGGTTGATTCTTAAAAACAAAATTAAATAGATATGACAATGCATATGAGTTAGGAGTCCGGTTGCGTTTGTGTGGTTATCATAAGAGATCTGGAGTTAGTGTGTGTGATGGTGTTACCAAGAAGTGGGGAGACCAGGGAGGGGGAGATATCATGTTTGTTATCGGCCATCTCTCGTAAGCATAAGTTGGTGCAAGAAAGTGATAGCTGTTCAGAAAAGCCAATATTAAAATCGGTAAAGCCGCATATTCAGAACTCTAGTGACAATACCCAATAGCTTAATATGAATTTTCTTTCATCGTACTTTATCTAAGTATGTTACATAAACAGCGTTGTATTTCCCGATTTAACAGTGGGCACCTTGCAATATTTAACCAATTTTACTAGCTGCCTGTAACGATCGCTGCAGCGTTGCAGTCTGTTCGGAGGCGCAGAGTGCGGAGTGCAGCTTTCCGTTACGCGTGCAGTCGCATGAATCCAAATTACTTTAAGGTTTCTTTCAAAAACGAGGGATAAAAACTTGCAGGAACAACTAGACAATGTTATTTTTACACTGTTGTATGAACGGCCTGGTGGTGCAGTGGTATAAGCGCCTGCTTCTTATTGAGAGGTTCCGGGTTCGAATCCCCCGAATGGGTCGAATTGGGCCAGGTCATTTTTCGACGCTTTTCTAATCACTGTCGATTGAGTTAAGTAACAAGACACACACTAAAAACATCATTCAGTCAAAGATGGAAGTATACACAATGCGCCCCCCGTAAAAGTGGCCCTAGAATCATCATCTCATCATCATCACACTGTTGTATGTTTTTCTTTTTCATTCTTGTTTCATATTACATTGGTTGGGGTATCAACTACTTACTATATACTACTATAAGGATTTTATTGTTAAAATAAAGTACTTTTGAAATAACATAACATGCTAGTAAAATCTGCTACTTACAATGATTCAAATAAAAACCAATTGTGTTCCAACAGGCACGCGACGCTGCCGCGCCAAGAACGCCTCTACATAGAACACCTCTCGGAGGCGTGCGCGGCGAGAGGGAGAAACCTACCCTCGTTTGAGGAACGAGCGAGGCAGATAGCGCTATTCCTCTCGAACGCGCACGAAGTGCTCGGGCACGGAGCGAGCGCGCCGCGCGCGAACCACGTCCTCGACATAGCGGGCTTCCACGCGCAGGCGGAGGCCGACCGGAGACTGTCGCCGGTGAGTGATCGCGGGTTTCTTGAATCGTTAGAAAACCGTCCAGGTTCGACTGTAAAAATTTGCATATCGTTTTCGACAGGAACTGCAGTCGATAATGGACGACTCGTCTTACGGCGTGATCTTCGTCAGTCTGCGTGTGAAGAGTTCCACATCAGCGGCTCTCCTGAGCCACATCGCTCAGATCCTCGGCAACCGCAAAGAAACCATCCTCTGGGATTATTCTGAAGAGATTAGCGGTTTACCTCATAATATTATCACGAAAAGAGGAATTCCACAAAGAGGCATATTAGGTACGTATGTAATTTTGCCAAAATACAAAATTTTTAGAGCCAATCATCTCCGAAGCCTGAAATACTCTGAACTCAACGCACAAAATAAATACTACCCTTTCGGTAGTTAAACGAAACGATTTTTAAGATAGAGGGCGAACTTTGAGGGGTTTGACGGTGGACGGGTTTAATAATGGTTTTGAAAAATACTCTCGACTTTCATACGACAATTTTAGGTTATCTGTCCTGGATGTATTTTATTGGCTTTTAGCGAGGTTACATTCGTAGCGAGCCAAAAGCGTGCTCTTGGGAATCACACAAAAAGCACACGCAAATGTTCATGTGCACAACACACCACTACAAGTATATTGCCCGCAGAAAGCGACGGCATTTAGTCAAGTTGTCATTTCCTTACACGCAGGATGTATTAAAATCGCTATTGTCGACTAATAAACTGGTCTCATGAGAAAAACATTTGATGATAATTTAATTCAGAGAATAGTTCACTTCGAATCATCAACTCGCGCTCGCCTCGCACACTCAAACTTTTCATAGACACGACTCGTAAAATTAAATTTCCCGTGTTTCGGAAACATTTTGCTTATAATTATTTCATTTTACTTCAAAATTTAGGGGTTTTGTTACCAATAGTGAATAAAAATATTATTAGCCGATGTTCGATGAAACTACACTGCGCTAAAGAGATTTTAACATGAGACAAATATGTATTTTTTTTTTAAGAGTGTCAAGTTGGCAGCCAGAACTATTATTTAATTTAATATATTTTAGGGAAACATGCAGCGTAACTTAATTTATAAAAGAGAAAATATATAGTTATTAATTTGGCCAAAGGTTGATTCACTTAGTAAAGTAGTTTAGTTTTTGCATATTTATAGTGATAAAAATATGTATTACTTTTACCTTCTAGGAGTGTATTTTACTTATTTTTGAATTAATTCAAAGTATAGTTAAAAATGTCTCATTCGGAAAGATATTCTATAAAGTGTAGCGTTTTGAGCATAGTTTACGTTCGTTCGATTCAATAAAAAAAGATCTGTTGATCTGGTAATTCGTTGGGGTACTCTAAGTGGATACTTTATAGAAGCTCGTTCAGTCTGTTAAATTATTGAGTAGTTTATATAGGAAGACGCACATTAAACGCTTTCCTTCTGATATCCAAAATGGGAATTTGGGGGAAATCTTCAGCTTCGTGATTTGACAACGCCAATTAAGATGTCTGAGAAAGTTGTCACTCAAATTTTACGTTAAGAAAGTAGAAAAAAAATCAATCTGGCATAAATAATTATTATCCGTGGAATTGAATTACTCGTAAATCTAATAATAACTGTTTCCAAAGCTCACCCGTCAGTGAAGCTGTTCATTCATTGCGGCGACTACCTCGCTCTGCTGGACTCGGTGCACTATGCGGTCCCGTCCATAGTGATGCCGACGTCCCACAAGCAGAGGGTAAGCGCGGCGAGAGTGGACCACTTGCAAGTGTCCATTACGCTGCCGTTCGACCGAGATGGATTGACGCAGTTCGAGCACGCCGTGGACGAGACCCTGGGCCCTATGTGAGCATTTACACTACTGCTTCCTACCGAAAACCTTTTCTACCTCAGTTCTCATTCGAGCAGTGCGGCGTTTAGGTTCGGTCTGTGTGTATTTTTTTATCCTCCATAATAGCTTTAGCGATTATAGTCATTTTTTTTGCATATGAGAGGGAATTTCTCGGGGTAGTCATATTTAAGTTTCATAAGTAAGGTAGCAAAATATAAGCATTCCGTTTTTAGGCGATTTTAGATGCGATAGTTAATTTTTTTTTGTGTAGCATAATTCGCTTGAAAAACAACCATAGCCGTTTAGATCACATCGAAGGCTGTCCGGATAATCTATATATAAAACATTAGACAACAAATTTTTAGTACTGACTAATGAAACATTGACAGTTTAAAAGCGCTCAAATTTCCTATTTGAATTTCAAAAATATGACATCACGGCTGTTGATACTCAGACCTAAAAAATACCCCACTATGGCCATCCAAAATGCACATCGAATGGGTTAAAAGTGCCGCAGGCACAAGTGGAGATATGAAATGAAGCAACCCATCACAAGTTGGTACCACAGGCGCCAGTAATTTGTCACATACACAGCTTTGAGTTCGTTTAAATATTCCTGAGGGTATTCAAAAATGAAACTATAATTTTACGCTAACTCACACTGTTCCAGATACTCTGACAACGCTCGGAAGCTGTCGAGAGCGTACCACGACAGGCCGATACCGCCGATGGACCTGGCCGTCTTCTCAATGGAGCGCAGTATCCGACAGCACGGGTTCAAACACACCAAGGGCGCCGTGAGCCTCGCCTGGTACCAGTACTACTTGGTGGACGTCGTCGGCGTTGCGGCTCTGACGGTCGCCGCCACCGCGTCGGCGGCAAACCTCCTCTGCGCATATTTCTCAAACAAGTTTGCGTTCTACAAAATTGTATTGATGAAAAAAATGTACTGGAGATACTATTAAAAACAATACATATTTCTTTTATGATCAAAAAGATTCTTTTACGACGTTTGGGTACTAAAAATGCATAAAAAAAACGCCCGTCGAAAATATTCTTTACATTTGTTTAATTGTCGTTATTCATGAACTATAAATAAATACATTATTAACATATAATTTTTTAATGCAAGCAAAAAAAATTTAATATAACAACATTTGCTTGTATAATAAAAAATAATTCTGTAGTCTTAATTAGCGTAGATTTTCAGTATTAAAAAAAAAACTGTCAATTATATAAAATGAAATCAACGTCACCCTATACAAAACGTAGTAAATGAGGTTTTGGTGCTTCCTGGGTCGACGATACAAATCGGTGCTAGCGACCTATGAAGGTGCCACAGGGTGAATTTCGATCGTATGCTAAACTTATGCTTAAAACAATTGTGCACTCGGTTATGCTTGCGAGAATTTCACAAAAAAAACTCAGGATTTTGTAAGATTTCCTCAAAATCCATCAGGATATCAAAAGACCCAAGGTTTGTATTGTCCCAAGACCATTTCCGATTTCCGGTTATTTGTTAAGAAATTATATCAAAATTCATCATGGTTACAGAGAAAAAAAAATGTAAACTTTACGTGAAAACAGTAAAAGGATCACGTAATAATGTCTTTTTTGCTCAGCTGTCACCGTACACCGTAACGGTGGCAAGGCCATTATCGATAGGCGCGGCATAGAAATTCGCGCGCTAACCAAATTCACACCATTTGTTCAAAAATATAATAAATATGGGGATAATGTTACTTACAATCATTTCTTACTTATAATAGTTTACACAGACCACTTAAAACTTTGGAAATGGTCTTGGGACACCCTGTATATATATCAGAGTATTTCAGTGAATCGAAAGCTTAAAGAACATTACAAATACCTACGCATAGTGCGCATACGACCGTCAGAAAGACGCACCCTAGGTTTCGTTATAAATTTGCTGAAAAACCACAGAAATACAACATAATTACACAAATTAAAATATCAATTATCATGAATTAGGCGGTGCTGTTGTGTGGCTCAATTTAAATTTGTCGAAACGAAAACACGCAGACTCAACGTGCGAATCGAACCTCGGACCCCATGGCGTGAAACTTCACACCGTACAGTGGATTCGGGAAATCACAAATGCCACATGAAAGCGGAGAAAAAACGAAGACAGCCGTGAGATCAGAGTTTCGACTCCTGGCAATGTGGAATTTCTTTTTTTTTTAATCGCTTATTAATTTTATCTTATTACCTTATTAATTTTATATCAAATTAGCCTATTTACACATTTTAATAACAAAAAACACTGGTATGAACGATATACAGGGTGAACTCAAAGTCAGCAAGTCAGTAGTACCCTTAAAAAAGAGTGCTACTGACTTTAAGTTCACCTTTATGAACAAAATACTTTGAAATATTATTTATGTCCAACTGTGAACACGGTTATAGGAATTTCGGGGGTACTCCAAAACTTAATTACAGACAATATTCATATGAAACATCTCAACACTTTTGGCTTATTAAGATATGCTTCTTCCATCATAGATTTCTTATATAAACTCACTGGACCAGAATACGATCCGTAAGAGTAGATATTATAGGTATAAAAAAATAATATAAATACAAAATGACTACTTATTATCAATATCAGCTTAAATTCCTGTACAAAATCGCTCGCTACAATGCTTGATATTCACTGGCGCTATTCCCGGTCTTGTGTGTGGTCTTAAATCGTTCTATTTCATCCATCACTCTGTGACGTGGGATAATCTTGAAAAACATTGTATTTGAATTTGTATCTTAACGTAATCGCCTGGTAGTTTTAGTTTTCTCGATTCTTAAATTCAGTCGATAAGATTTTTTTTTAACTCGGTGATAATTATGAGACAACAAATTATTAAAAATAAAAAAAACCCCAAAACGCTAAATAGATTTTCTCGAATTTGCCACAGACAGACACGCCAACACGTTAAAACTTATAACACGCTTTGCGGGTTAAAAACGATATCCAGTACTATTTTTCTTCCATATCTACAAATGAGAGTGTCAAAATTACCGGGTTGAGTAATTTTTTTTGTTTTTTTAAGAAAGTGCGTCGTGAAAAATCGAAAGTCGGTGAAAAGAGATCGTGGTAGTCTAGTGGTTGAGGCGTTCGGCTATTGGCCCAAAGGTCGCGGGTTCGATTCCGCACATGGTCATACCATTTTTAACGCTTCATCACCACCATCTCCCCTGACTCTAGTACAGGCATATTTGGCCTAGTGGAGTAGGCCAAAATAATTGTATATGACCTAGGTCACAGCAATTATTTTTATAAAAAAAAAATAAGGGTCGTTAGCTCAGTGTACACCAAGCATTATAAACCGATCTGCATATAATGGCAAGTTTCACTATTATATAACGGCAAACGGCCGCGCTTAAAAAATATAACTTAACATCCCTAGCAGCCTAAGAGTAAACATTTACACGGTTTAACAAACGATAATATGTGATATCCATCTAAATGTGTGTATTTAACATACAAAATTACTACATACAAAAAACTACTTATCGCATCGGATGTACGACAATATAAAAACCGATTTCTAATTGATCCAATATATATATATATATATATATATATAAATCTATACATAATATATAATAAGCACTTTAAACTAAAGCAATTTCGATCGACTGCTTATCGTACTCGTATATACTTTGACGTATCCTATAAAAATCTATCGTACGCACAGCCTTACGCATAGTGTATCTGTAACCCGGCGACCGGCAAAATTTAAAAAGTATTATTAGGAAAATTAACGCAACCGACAACTAAATCGGTCTCACGAACAACAAAACATCGTACCAAAATAATTATATTTAGCTAGTTTAATTTTTTTTTTTATTAAAAAAAAGGTCCAGTCAGTGCGACGCTAGAATGTTTTTGATTAAACTTTGAATTAGTTTATTTTTTCTGAACTTAATAAATACATTAATTTGCATACGGTGCAAAGTAGATGGCGAACGATATATTTCATCAAAACTTGCGGGGATTGCATTTTTTTTTAATACATTCTAAATAATATTCCTGGCTAATTCATCTTGAAGATGTTACATTTTAAACATTCAAGTCAATGCAAGATACATCCTGAGTACGTTTCAATGAAATTTTTGTAGGTTATAATATTCGTGGCCGGCCTCGAATGATTCCCTCATTCCCTCAACGAAGACGCTCGGGCAACGCTCATTACCCGTGAGAAGCTCGGGCAACGCTCACCTCAACTGCTCACCAACCATAATGCGCTAGCTATATTGTTCGACGTAGTATTTGCGATCGCCACTAGATAGTACGAATTAAAAAAAGTCAACTGCTCACTTAGCGATGCGAGGAAAAAAATATAAAAACGGAGACTCGGTTACTACAGGTTATTTATTTATTTATTCCGTACTTCAAAGACTACCGTCGGACTTCCTATGCTTCAAAGCATCTTGTCAAGATATTTCCAATTTTTTTCTTATTCTTGATTTATTATTATTATTATTATTTTATAATAATGCAGCATAGCTGATAAGCTCAGTATCAAAATTGCTATGATTTTTTCCTTAAATGTTCAAAATGATAAATTTAAACTTTATAAAACGCATAAATTTTAGAGCATTAGGCCTTAAAGCGTTACCTAAAGGTCCTTCATTTATTACTATTATTACTAAAAATTACTATATTTTAATAGTCACAAAATCAACTATGCGTAAGGCCGCCGATGTTCCAACCTCTGTATATACAACCGCCCACTACGGGCAGCGGGAAAGTGAACGGGAGCGACAACGCTCGTCGACACCGCCGAGGGGGTCACGTAAATTAGGCTCAGGACTCCCTGATTATGATAACTTATTGGAATATTTTTAATGTTAAAAATATGAAAATAGAAATGAAATCAGTTAAGTTCTTACAGGGTGATAGATTTGTACAGTGTCGGCTTTGAGATTTGACCATCGCTGAAATATCAATATTTTATACATCCTTATTGAATATACAGGCTGTTCCAAGATCACTCCCGATAAAAACACCAGTAAATTGGCCCTGCGATTAGAAACGTAATTTGTATTGATGTCATATAAAAATATAATCTTTATGTGTTAATAATTAACCTTTTTTTATATGCGTCCGCAGCTGATCGTTTGTGTTTACGCTACGATATCAATCACCACACACCGTGACGCTTACGGGATTACACACCGGCGCTTTAATAAAATTAGTAAATTTGGAGATGGATATTTTCGTTTATTTTTTAAATAATTTTTACTTAACTGCTAAGAAGAAATGGTCAACCACTCTTTAGTGAGTGCAACAGAGTGCAGATGCCGCACCAAGTTCAAAACACCGTAATTTAATAGAGAAAGCACAGTTTCATAATTTTGAGGATAGATGGCAAAATATTTTGTAAGTTATAAATACTAAATCAACGGAGTATTTAAGAGCCACCTTTTAATCGGCAACATTTTAATCTGACTTCTGTCATCTCACTCTGCTAACGAAATGTCGATATAATTAATATTTCGTTGGCAAAAAAACAGCGCCATCTACATCTCGGCATTTTTCTAGGGCACCTATTAATAATTTAATAGGATTCATAAAAATTAAAATTAAAATATTTATTCTACATAGAAAATTGAGCGTTCTTTCTACACAACGCATTAAATATACGTATCAGTATGTTAACGTGTAAATATATTAGTACCTACATGTATAGATATCATAATAACTACGTAAGACTGTGTGAGTTAATGGCAAGTTACGAATTTTTCGCTCTGTGTGCGTGGTCCTGAATCATTCTATTACAATCGGAAAGAGCACCACTGTGTGACGTAAAGTACTCTAAAAAATTTAGTTAAATTCATTCAATCGATTCGATTCTTGAATTCAGTCAATAAAATATTTACGTATAAAGTTTACGATAAAATGTATGAAAAAAAACCGAGTTTCCGAGGCTCTTAACTTTGAGACACAGTGGAAAATTACCTTTTTAATTCTATGTGACAAAACGATTTCCAGTATTAATTTAACTAATAATTAGGATTTTTGAAATTTTTTTTATAAATGATAAATTTTTGGTTCTTCTCGTGTGGATAATACGAGGGACACGGCGCTCCGAACGTGTCTAGTCTAAGATCATGACAGCGGCGCCCTCATTAGGTTTATCGGTGTAAAGAACGAACGTACGAATGACCATTATTAGGGTGATGCTGCACACAAACGGTATAATCTAAGTTCAGGATATTTGATCGGTACGCATACAAATTAATTCTAAAATGTAAAGTCGGCTTTCTGTAAAGACGTTAAAATTTAAAAAAAACCTGAAAAGATGGCTTTAAATTATACCCCACTCTGTAAAAAGTAGCCGTCGTTAAAACAATCAAAACATCATATCAACGTTGCGCTCTAGCACGTAGCAATATTACGTGAGTTTAATAATCTTGTCAAGTGCCGTCTACGAACGGGTGACTTCATCGTTTCTTAAACGTTTGTTAAATTCGATTTCTGTGCGGTTTGCGTCCGGCTGAGTTTACTGAGCATATATCCGCCAACGAAATGTTAATCATTTCGTTGGCGGATATATGCTAAGTAATTTTACACGGTAAGAAAGTAAAAAATTATGAATTTTATATGAATATATGTCGTAAATGTAGGTATTCAGTCAAAAGATGCGTGCGTTAAATAGCTATTATACCCTGTCTATACATTCTGAGTAAAAAAGTACGCATAGGATATAGGATAAGAATGAAAATATAACTAGAGGATTCGCAATGATAAGAAATATATATCCCTTTGGACGTTACGAGACGAGAACCACTGCATCTTCAAATACACAGAAGTAGAGACGTAACTCACAATGGCCGCAGAAGTGACGGGTGACTTGCAAAAGTCCTGAAGCCGCCGGGATTCAAAACGAGGACTTATAGATGTCGCCAATGCTTTTGAGATTAAATTTCAGCGATCGTGTGTATTCACGTAGGAATGATTTTATATTTAATAAAATTACATTAGCAATTAGCGAGTGTCTCAAATGGACACAACTAAACTCTAAAATATTCATTTAATATAATTTTATAATAAAAAAAAAGGTATTTACAAAAGTTATAAAAAAATATGACAGATGGCCTACGATTCAAAACATTCAGAGGGCAAAAAGACACTAATCGTTTTATTTTTCTTTGGAAAGTAAACCGCTGACAACCAAATCGACGTAAGAACGTCGACGACATACAGTCTGGTAAAGTGTCATAGAGCTGTGGCGTAAGGCATAGACTAAAAAAAAACAGCATGGCGACATTATCGCAACGGCTCGCTTTGAGGGCGTACCTGAAACTTTTGCAATGGGTATTCGTTACTTTTTTTTAACGAGCAATTAACCGATACACTGCGCTAGGGAAACGCAGTACTAAACGGGCGAAAATTTGAGCTCATCGAGAAAAAAACAGTCTCGCAACTTTCGGGCATTGTTGGATGGTATACAAAAATAAACATTTCAGTCCTAAAATTCCTAGACCAGAAGTACCGATCAAAACATCTTAAGGACCTTCCCAACTCATAACAAAGACTCGAGGAAATGAACTGTAAGGTTGCTCAAAGTCGACGTTTTTTTAGCGCTCAAGAACGCATCGCCGGACTGTACGCAACCAAGTTAAATATATTGCTTGTATGAAACATAATCGTGGGCTCACGACCGAACCTTGAGGTACCCCAACAATTCAATAGAAAATTAAACATCTTCCAAATCAATATATGTACACATTTGGATTAAATTAAAAGTAAGTATGGCACTGTAACAATACTTAAATTTTCTATTAAAAAAAATCGTTAATATCTCTGAAGACATTTCTGCCAAAATATTTACATAAGCCTTGATGTAATATGTACCTATGGTGGTCTAATTTATTCATTTTTACATATTATATTATGTAATTAAAATTCGGAGAATAAATTTGAAGGTTACAATTTTTAAAACACGGCTTTTTCGTTGGATTTCACTTAAGAGTAATTAATGTAATAGGTCCCATTTCGAAAGTCGGCTTTTAGTCGCCGCACCAAAGGAATGTGAAAATAGTAATGGTCCTAGTAACCAGCCCTGGGGTACCCCGATTCGTAGCGGAACACGCCCGCCTACGTAAATTACAACTACATCTGCCTGGTTAATTAATACGCTAGACAAAAATGCATAAATTCACTGTAATGCTCCCTGTATGCAAACTTAACTTCCTAAACTCCGTCTGTTTGAGTACCACTCCGCTTTCGATATCTGTCAGAGTTTAATGTTCAATTAATATTTTCTTATATGACCTCTACGTTCACTGATACTGTCTCTATTAGGGTAGACAAGGGGTCTAAATAATTAGTTGGTCATAGCACTGCAACAATAAGACCGTGGGTTTATAGCGAAGCATCCAAACTGGGCACTGAACTCACGGCACAATGGTATAGATGCATGCATCTGAATTAGTGACCCCGGGTTCGATAGCCTGCAGGTAGTGTTCGAAGGTTCAGTTTTGGATTCGGCAAAATTCTGTCCGAAATACTTGTTTCGGCATTGGCTGAAACTACGTTCGTCCGTCCGTTGACCAACAACATCATGTCAGTAAAAATATTTATTTTTATTATTTATAATGACTTCGGTATCAACAAGTTTTAACTCAGTAACTCCGAATCGCAGGACAACCCGGAATTCGACGTAAGGTATAACATCAATCTTGAAAAGTATGTAAGTATGCTTTGTGACTCATGTTAACCGTTAACGGCGTTATACTACACAAGATAGCGAAATAAACGGAAATAATATATAAAACCCGCATTCAGATATCACAATTTAAAACGCATGTGCTATAAATCTCTGACAGACGATCGAAAGACAGGACGGTACAAAAAAAAACAGTCCTCTATGTGCAAGTTTCGTTTCAAAGCACTCAACTAATGGCTCTAGAGGAATATCACGGGCCTGTCGTGTCCGCGCTCGGATCCCGAGCTGTGGCTGTGTCGGCCGCCAGAGCTAGAGCCGCCGGCGCCGTTATGCGGAGCGAGCGCTGAGCCGCCGCCCCCGCCGCCGATCGTGAGGTCGTTGGCCGAGCCGCTCGACGTCGATTTCACCTCCTGGTTTCCTAAAGGACAAAATTAACATATCATAAATATAACTCAAACATATTGCTGCGATTCTATATTCCAAACAATATGTACAAAAATACAAATTTTACCGGTTTTCAAATGCATTAGGAGAAATATCAACAAATCTAGTAAAGTAATCTAGTAAATAACATTAAAAATAATTTATTATTCTAGGGAATTTTCCTAAGGAAATTTCAAAAACAAAACCACTATATCTTTGACATAGCATTTTATAAAGTCGCCCCGCTTCTAAAACCAGAAACAACCCATATGAAATCTATAATAACAAAGTGGAGATTTTTATTTGTTTTTAAATATGATAATTTTAATATACCTATATCCCAAAAATGTTTAAATTTTCAGAAAATATATGTTTTTACATATGTTTTACATATGTTTATACATATGTTTATATGTTATATATACGGATTTAAACATATCTTTTATTTTTCAACAAAGAAAAGCTAAATCAATATTTCATACAAAATTGCAGCGGTTTGTGTTAGAAGCGCCGTTTTTCCCGTCACAGAGTTTACACTTTTCCGTTCACCGTGCAAGGCTTCTTTTCGCAGGTAACGATTTGTAGGTCAGAATCGATCAAACGGTGTTCTTCGTTCAAGTATGTAGTCCCCTTAACTAGAACCACATAGCGCGAAGGATCGGACGCTCAAGTAAAGCGGTAACTCACCGAGGTGCTCTTTCGCCGTGAGATTATCGGAGCCCGCGCTCGATCCGCCGCTGCCCGAAAGTACGCTTTCCTCGCGGTTATACCTGGAAACAGGAAGAATATTCATATTAGACTCAATAATCCCACATACCCAAGTTTGTCTCCAAGGGTGTAACCAAAACGCGACACATCTACGGGGGTATTCATGGCCATTGATAAATTAATTCTAAAGATCAGTCACTACATTTTTTTTATAATCACAAAATAAAACATAAAAAACATTAGAAATAAATTCCATTAAAAAATCAAACATTCTATGTATAGGTTCGTATATGTAATTCGAAAGGTTATCCCTTATAGGTTGGGCGATGTCTTTACACGTCGAGCTCTCATTGCGCTCATTCCTTGGCCGACGTCAAGGCATTTATTCGAAAATTTCCACTTAATTATTTGTCTATCCGATTGCTCTACTGTCTATGCCATTCGATTCGTAAATAACTAATCGCTTGTTAAATACTGATTGGCGTAATCAATTTTTCACCTTTTTAAACATATTTTTTTTTCAACTGTACCTTTTTTAAACAAGTTATACATAGTAATGTTATAGTGTATATGTCTAACAAATATTTGTGTAAAAGTGGCAAATAGTTAATAAAAGTTATCAAAAATAGTTAAAAGTTGAGTATCCAAAATGAAAAAATTCGGTAAAAGCAGATTTAAAAAAAAAGGTTAAGACAGATAGTGACCAGAGTGATATTTTCTAATAGAGAATTTCATGATAAACCAGATGACACTAAATTTTTTCCAATTGTGGTATGGGGTATGCGCTCCAATTTTTTTTTGGCAGGAATGGTTTTTGACGGGTCAACTTTTAAAAAGGTTAGTTTATTTAAAAGTTACTCAGTTTTATGTCCAGAATAACCCCTTAAACACATAATGCTTACCCGTATATAGTATGTTCGCTGGTTGGACATGAGGTGTACTTCAGGGGCATTGGTTGGTAGCCGTGTGGACTATACGCATAGCCCATATAACCTGGTCCGAGCATTCTGAAATGTAACAAAATATTCTAACTGAAATGCATAAAAAAAACTCGTTTAATGCTAAGAAACAATCTTTTCAAATCAAACAAGCAATCAGCTCACTATGGCCATCAAGAAAAATGGTTTATTGTGTGCGGAACCGCTCTGGCGGGAGACTGGTCAGTATGGTGAAGGTTGGTGCTGTAAGGAAAGCATAAGACTTGTGACCGACCGAAGGTTCGGTTTCGAATTTGGCCGTCTTCGGCCCAAAATACGAGTTTCGGCCAAATGACGACTGAAGTTTCGGCTGTCATTTCACCAAAACTGGGTTTGTTTGTCCACTGAATAAAACGACTGTCAGGTGTATTTTTTTGTGTATTTTTCAAGGGACACATTGTATATATTTTATTATTGCCGAATCCCATGAGGAAAGCGCATCTAGGGGGGGAGGGGAGTGTATTACAGAGGGGTGTCTATCAGCACACCTACTTCCCCCTTCTTACTTCCTTTAGGACAATTAAAAGACAGCTAATTCCCAACAGTATGCCATCCTACATCCCCCCAGCCTTTTCTCCCCGCATGTCCTAACCGTCTAAATCGACCAACTTCAATCAAATTGATCAGATGGATTTCGTCGTATATTTCGCGTCAAAAGTCAGAGAATGTTTCTCACCCTGGATTGGGCAGAGGTCCCACTGTGTCCGATAGCAGCGAGCGCGTGTCCCCGTCCACGAGGCCGCCGATACCACTGCCGAGTCGCAGTGAGGCCATATCCGCGCAGAGGTCGCCCGCCACGTAGTAGCACTGCTCGGAGAATGTGATCTTGTTAACAGTGTGTCGGATGAAGCCGGCCTGGAAACGGTGTTAATTTTTTTTTAAAAAAACGCACAAACGGAACGAAAGCATAGGATTATTTATAAATCGCTGAAATTTGTGCCCGAAACATAAAAATGATAAGAGTCATCAGTTCTTGGATTGAAATCCAGAAAAGAGATTGTGTTTTGTGTAAAAAATTATTAAGAAAAATCTTGCAGAGAATCTTTATGGCATGACAGCACTACGATCTGTGTGGACGGATTAATGCCTTTAACGTTATTAAAAAGTATCTCATTTAAGAGGACGATTTAACGCAATCAAATATATTACTTATACCCAGCTATGAGGTAAAGAGATCCGTGATCTCTGAGAGTTCAACATAAACTATTAAAGAAAACCTTAAAACATTTAGCAACCGAGCAAAATACATTACTGAATTTATTACACCTGCATGTGATACGCTTATAAACGGAGAAGTTTCTACCACACTTTGTAAAAACCAGGGACCGGGGTACGCCCTGGCGAAGGGGACGACATTGAAGGGATGTCACGACGAGAATGTGCAGCCGTACTCACCTTTAGCATGTGTGAAGCATATTTCCGCGCATCCCTCCTGTCCGTCAGGCCGGCCACGTGCGCGAGCACCCAGTCCACGACGTCGGCGCCGATGAACGCTCGGGGTATTGTGATCTTCAACCAGAGACGGTCACGGATTTCGAGACCTGGAGATAACCAAAACATTGCATCAATACCTTGATCTCACTTTTATCACAGTAAGTCACAAAATTATTATTACTAGTGATTGAAATTCAACCGTAATTCATTACATCTTTAGTTTGAGCGTTATTAAGGTTACTATACCTCTATAATCATTGCATATATATATATATATAAGATGATTTCTATGTTAAAATAGGTAAACACCTTTAGTTTAACATATATAAAAGTTTGACAGTACTGACATTTGGAAAATACGAATGCTTTTTAATATTTTAAGGATTGAAATTTTTTGCAAATAAAATATATAGCCAGAATGTTCAAAGAAAAATTAATACCGAAAGCACAGATAGTTGCATCTATCTGTGCTTTCGGTATTAATTTTTCTTTGAACATTCTGGCTATATATTTTATTTGCAAAAAATTTCAATCCTTAAAATATTAAAAAGCATTCGTATTTTCCAAATGTCAGTACTGTCAAACTTTTATATATGTTAAACTAAAGGTGTTTACCTATTTTAACATAGAAATCATCTAATTAACGGTATTTAAACAATACATTTTACTATTTTACTATATATATATATATATATCTTTTAATTTTGTTCTATTTTTGTCAGTTGCCAGCCTGTACAAATACGTCATTAGATCAAACACAGGCTGGCATTAATAAGCCCCAAATGTTAAAAAATGTGACCCAGTACACGCTTGGAAACCCTTCTCTGAACCTTTTCAAGATATTTTGAAAATAACGGTACATTGCTAGCAATCTATTATCAATACCAGATGCCCTAAGCAGTGCTTATCATAAAATTAGCTGTTAAAGTAACACATGACCAGTGGGGCTAGTCTGAAGGAGACTCGCCACTCGCTCGCTGTCAGTTTGACATTTGTCTAGTGCATTATTGTTTTAGACACGTAAGACTGACAGCGAGCGATCGGTGAGTCAGCGCTTTATCACACTTCCATATTATAAAGACACATAATATGAAATACAGTATGAGTATCAACACCACATACGTATAGCGGCCTCAAATTAGCAATAATTAAATCTGATTTTGGCCAATACTTGTTTTACAGGGTCAAAATTATTAAACATATTAAATATAGCTATAATATCAATTTAAATCTAATAAAATGTTTTCTTGCAATGTTGAGAAATGGTGATCAATCTGGGTGAGTGAGTCACAGCTTATCGGATAAAGTTACATTAAATATTTCTAGTAAATTCTTTTACGGTTGTTTTTAACGGCTTTGAGCCAGTTAAATTAACAAATGGATGTTCCTCAGAGAACAAAATTCTCCTATTGTTAGAATTTCTTGTACTTTTTTTCATTATTTATGAATAAAATAAATAAATAGTGTCTATAATTTTATAAAATATTTTGTTAAGAGATGTAATTAAAAATAGAATTAATGCCGGGAAAAGCCATCGACATGACCTAAGCCGCCCCCCGCCAACCTAACCTAACCTAAGCTCTACCACTAGCAAACTAAGGAGTACATTCCAATCTTAAAGGCCATTTGCTCTGACAGATGAAGTTCGACATCTTAGCAAGCATTTAGGAATCAACAAATCGTATCGTACCCGAGTCTGGCCTCAGCATAGTTCTCACAACGACGGACATGTCCGTGTTGACGCTCAGCTGATGGTGCAGAAGGTCGCCGGTCAGCGGCAGCGTCGCCTCAGAGGGCGCGGCGCTTCTCTCGGACGCCGTGGGCGCGCCGCCGCCCAGCGGCAGCCCCGACAGCGAGGGTGGCGGCGGTGGGTATGCGGTGTCTCGGAGCGCGGCCGTGTGGGCCACCCACGCGCCTGGAAAATGATTTCTCAAATGTATACCAGTGAACTGCAATCACATAGTTTTTAATTACTTAAATTTTGCCCAAATTATGAGTTAACTGGGTGATTATCCATCAGTGATGCTAAAGATTTGCCAATTAATTGTAATGACCTGCTCTAGTGTGTAGATTTTTCTTTTAAATAGATTCCTAGATGACTTCCACTTCGATAGTGAAATGCCTTAACTAGAATAAAATCTCTATTGGTTACATTAATTATAGATTGTTCTGACCTAGTCTTTGCATAGTCACGACTAAAATCATGATCAGCTCGGCAGCACGAAGCACTGTTAAAGCACAGTTCTGACTAATCAATTGTTACCTTTAAGATGAGAGGCCTTTCTTTACAGCCGAACAATATCTCCGTCATAGTCAGTCTGCGTTTTTTGCTACCTAACATGGTCAGGAGTGCCGTGAAAGCGCCAACGAATATTCCCCTGGCCTGATCGAACCGATTCAGACAGAAAAAAATCCTCGCAGTGTCGTACCTGGATCGATGGGTCTGACGGGCTCCGTCCTCGGTATAGTGAAGTATCCTTTGGGATTTGGGTCCCAGCATTTCGCAACCACCAGCTTGATGGGGCCCGGTTTCTGCACCACCTCGCGGAGGACGCGCACCGCCTCGTCGTTGGTCATGTTTTCGAAATTCACATCGTTCACCTGAATGGAGACAAGATAGCGTCAATTCGGAAGATTTTTTCTTTGTGAATTAGTTTCAAATTTTAGTGTGCAAGTCATTTAACCGAATGTCCTTTTTGCAAGACCTAGATCTTATTGCTTTCCGCTAAATTTAAAAAACTAATGAATATTTGATATTCGCTACATTATTATTATTATTTATTAAAATATTTAAGAGCACGTTTCGGTGATATTACTGGGTTTGGCAGCTGGTATTAGATTTCCTTCAATCTCTACTGAATGCAGGCGAATTATTGCATTGCATAAGTGGTTCTCGAGTTAATGGACAATATGGACAACGCCTCCGGGTTGTGCAGGCCTAAGTCGACTCGTATTATTTTATATTTATCAAATATAATTCGTAACGAGCAAGCAGCAATTCAGCTGATAAACTCGCGTCAAATTCGCGTTTTTGTTCATAAATCTTTTCTTGAACTAGTTCACAATTACCGCATTCACAACTTCTTGCAGTAGCTGCTTCCGGGCATCAACCATCCGATTAGCTATATAGTTCTTTCTTGGATTTGCCCGGAATGTTTTTTTTGGGAGTTTTTGAGAATGTCTCCGTAGATGTGGGTTACTGTTCAGTGGTTATGACCACCTAAAATATGTCATAAATTATCCAATATTATAAATATAAAAATTATATTATAAAATCGTACGTTCCTCAGCATATATGTCTAAAAAACCGCATACTATGTTAATATAATATAATATTTTATATGTTAATTTTGATAGTGAATAAGATATAGGCTTATCAGCTATGCTACCTGCCTATTATAAAATAATAATAATAATAATAATATGTTTAAAATATTTCTAGAATTAAAATATGGAGCAATTTATCCTATTCCAAATTGTGTGCATACCTATTCTATGTGCGAGACACGCTTCCTATATCACACAGTACCTAAGCACTAGTTGACAGTTAGTTTTGGCAGTTTATTCCAGTTACGTGATAACATATTCATAAAAATCATAAGTTAATCAATTAACTGGTAATTTTTTATTTAGATTTAAAAAATGAGTAATATGATCATTTATGTATCGACGCATAGCTGATAAGCTACTAGAGAAATTCCAAGCTGCGCAGTGTTCATCACCTGTAATATCATGTCTCCCGGTTCTATCCGTCCGTCCAACGCCACGGCGCCGCCCTTCATGATGCTGCCGACGTATATTCCGCCGTCGCCGCCTTTATTCGACTGTCCCACGATCGATATGCCGAGGAAGTTGACGGTGTCCATGTTGAGGGTGACCGTTATGATGTTCAACGACATCGTGGAGTCTGTTATCGAGCTGTAGGAGGAGGTGCGGGACATGACGGGCGGCCGCTGCTTGCGCCGGCGCTGCGGGCGCTTACGGGAACTGACCTGGAAGCAGAATGCACACCTTATAAAATATTTTAAATATACAGGCACCATTTAACGGATGCTGATTGTAATTTGCCGATCCATGAAAATTATACTCGGACTCGATGAGATTTATTTAAAATGAGAGATGACGTCTTTATCCTTTTGAGTTACAATGTTACAATTCGGGCCAACGTTACGTCACGCCTCTACTTTACAATCAGATGTGCAGGCATACAACATCAAATTGAAACAAAAATGGTGTTATCTCCGTCACTGTGAAATTTTGTTTAATAAAATGTAATTTTGATACCTATATAACTTGCACTTTAATTTTTAAAAAATATACTATTACCGACCGACAGCTAGTTAGTCATTGGCTAATCGGTAAAGCAGAGAAGCCGTAAAGTTTAGAGTAGGTAGCAGCACTCGCAAAGGTGAAACCTACGCTAGCAGCATATTGGAGCGGAGAAATGCAAACTCCAAATAATTCTTTTTATAAAATTCAATCAAAAAAAGCGTGAAAAAAATGAAAGCTTGGGATTTCCCGAGGGAAAAATATTTTTAAACATTTATTATTTCGATTTTTAATATTCAGGTTCTGTCACGACCTAGTATTTTCGTGTAGATTCGATTAAAACTTTAAAATTCTGGAATCGGCGGTGAAATCATTGAGATCTGACATCACAGACATTTCGCTATTGGAGTCGATCCACGGGGACTACGCTTCGCTCCATATTAATCGTAGCTGTATTCACTCCTAAAAACTCGGAGCATTCTTCAAAGCCGTATAGACGACCAATGGATTGAAATAATAGCTTCTGTAGTCCTAAAAATTTCAGTCACTTAAAAGTACAAAAGAAATACAGAGGTAAGGCCATGTGCTTAGCAATATAAAGTTATTTAAAATATAGATTGATTTACTTAAAATTATAAATTATTCAATACTTATTTGAAGTTTGAATTTTAAGAGCCAATTTTTTTTAGGTTGGTCATGTTTATAATTAACATATTCATTTTCGACCATTTTGGATCCGTAGTGGGTTTTTGATAGACTATCTAGTAAGATGCATTTTATTGAGATTGGCAATTTTTCCCAGCTAGAAAATGACAGAACAAAGAATTTGTTTTAAAAACAAAATTAAATTCAGTACTGTGGTTGTAATGTTAGAGTCTGCTATGAAGAAAACAGCCGCTTACGATCGGTATAAACATTTCGGAGAGGGCTGTGAATGACGAGAGGCGCGGGTAGCCGAGAACATCACCTACTGATGACATCATCTACAAAATCAAAAAACTTCTGCTTTTCAATCACCGAATCACTATTAGAGCGGTTGCACAGAAGTTGGTGTCTCATAGGGATCTTGTGAATCGATTATCACCAGCATTTTGGGCATGTCTCGAGTGACCGCCAAAAATGTGCCAAAATTGTTAAATCTTTAACAAAAGCAGTGTCGCAAAGACATGACCCAGCTAATGTTAGATGAACGACCTATAACTGCTTAAACGGTTCATAACCGGTGATGAATCATGGGAGCATGAATATGACGATGAAACAAAGGTGCAATCGTCCCAATGGAAGACTCCAGAAGAGCCAAGGCCCAATAAAGCACATCATGGTTCTTGTTACTGTTTTCATCGATTACAATGGGATTGTACACCACGAATTCCTACCTACACACTCTGTCGATCGCCTTCAATTTAAAGCTTCATTTGCCCTCGACTTTACCTACTACACGTATGTTATTACTATCTTTACCTGCAGATGAGACACGCTGCTGCATTCAGTGAGCGCTCTGTCGACCGAAGCGTTTGTATGCCTCCCCGTCGACATGGTGATCTCCGACTGGCTATCGAATAAACTAGTCGACTCCAGATCGGAGCTGAGGACCGAAGCAGTCTCATACTCCATGGCGCGGTTGCCCCCGTACTTGGAATGTCCATTGATACGAAGCCCCCTGTACTTATATTTATCGCACGTAGCCCTGTGTCCGGGCCGCGAGCTCACCGTGCTATCCGTGTCCGTGAGGGGCTCCCGCGCCGCCTGAGGCGCTGTGTGAGGTCCCACTTTCCCCTTGCCGGCGGCGCTGTCCGTACACTGCGAAGCGCCGTCGCTTGGATTGGATCCCTCCGAGCTGACCAGCCAAGACACAACCCTGCCGTTAAAACACGGCAAGTGCGCATGGTCGTCCACTATTTCTTCCTTCACGACGCCGAAGTCATCGTCCATCGACTTGAAAAAAAACTTATAATTCGGCCTATTGAGAACATTCTTGAAGTCTAACAATGTCACTTTTTCCGGGGACATGGGGATTTTAACCAGATACGGCGTGTCCTCGTCGTCTATATAATACAACACTTTGGTTTCTTCCATTTTAGTTGAGTTTATTTTGTAAATCTGTCATCGAAAACAACTCCCATCAAAACCTTCTATAAATATCGGCCGCCATGACAGAAATGGCCGAATAGTCCATTGAACTCGAAATTGATGGGACCGATTTTGATTGATGTATGTTCGCAAAAGCATAAATAATATGGGGAATGGTATAGCAACACCGAGCATTTTTCTTCCTTTTGATTATTGACTATACTCAGACCTCACAAAAAATAAAACAATATTCCGAAGGATTCAGATACATTTAAAATGTAAAAAATTATTTAATAGCCTGCTAACTCAGTCAATAGTATAAATGTTTTCCGTTAATCCAGTGAACCCAGTTCAATACCAGGTAAATCATTTTTTTACTGCTAGGAATATTCAACTTAGCCTTTCTTACCTTAAAGTCTGAAAGTAACAAGACGTATGTAGGTATATACAGTTTAATACTCATTAAAAACATACTTGCGAGATTTAAGCTGCCGTAAATCTTTACTACAATGATAGGGTAGTCGAAACTGCATAGGCACGGTTTGCTTGCTTGCTTGCTTGCACGGCTTGCATATGAAATATATTGAATAATAAATAACACCTACAATCTTGATGACTCTTAAGTATCACGGATAAAACCATGGAGGTTAAATAATTGTGTTTTGAAAATGCAACAATCTTTTCAATTATTTATTTGTTCAAAATAAATACTATTTCTAAACTGAAAATGTATAAAATTAAATTGTATTAAAAAATGCGAAAATGCTGTTTTATTTCTTTTTAAATTTCTGCATAATCTAAAAGTTACTAAATGCATATTCATAGTTATTATTACATATTTTGTTTTTTTTGTTACACATAAATATAGCTAACATTTAATTTGTATGTTTATAATTAATGGTTTAAGAAACAGATTGGTATGGTGTAAACATTCCGTTTATTATAATGTCTTTATTCAAATGTTAGTATACACGTGGTATAACCCAAACATGTTGAATCATAATGTTTTTGAGTTTAAATTTGATAAATAAAATATATTTATTTTAAATGATTAATATTAGTGTTTTGATTTTGGCCCCTCTCTCTTGCTATCAAGGGAGGTGGGGGACTTCAAATAAACCTCTGCATAATCCACTAAATATTTATAGCATTAACATATCATGCTTTTCAGATAGGCACCAAGATACTATTAATATTATAACTCCATACAAAATCTCACAAGCTCTAAATTTTCTTTCAGGGTTGACTTGGTTGTACGAGGTTTGTTTAGAGCGATATGCAATATTTGAAAGAAGACGGTGCTTATAAAGACTATAACAAAAAAAAACTCATTTCTTAGTGTGTATATAAATTTCAAGTATCCTTCCTTAAAGTCGTTTTTATTAATTTTGTAATATGGCAATGTAAAAGAAGAGTAAAGATTTCGAGCAAACTCTTCTCTGAGCTGTCATCTGTCACTGATATTCGGTATTGTAAAACAATAATAAAATGCTTAGCCGACGTCTGACAGTTGTGACACAGGAACTAGATCGAATTTAAGATATATCCTTGTATTAGTTAGAGAGAGACAAGTAATAAACAGATAGATAGGTCTGTAACCACATTCTGAGTAACGTTAGCTAGAGCGAAACTAAGTAACCTCAAATTAATAATATGTTCTCCTGTATGTAGTTTATCATTTAGACAGTTTCACCGCGCACGTGTTTCTTTTCTCTCCATTCTTCTCTCATAACTCATTCTAATGTGTTTTGGATATATTTTATGTGTGTTTTACAAGTTTTCACATTAGTGTAAAATTCTAATATTGTCGCTACCAACTGCCCTTCAATATGGTGGTTACACAATTGGAGTTTGATATATTTGTAGCGTCCAAAATTGGATCTTTTAAACGTACGTATTTAATTTATAAATATTTCTTTCCAGCCTGATGTTATAAAAATTCATTATGAAACCTTTAGTATTCTGAATCCTTCAATAAAAGCACTCATGGATATATTTGTGTAATATATATCTCGCTATGTATTTTTTATAAGTACACTAAATGTGACTACTGAATAATATAACTTTAAATTCGATTATTCTATTTTTTTATTATATTTGCAATATGAATAAATGCCTTTATTAGAAAAAACAGAATCAACTTATGTATATAACTACTTGAATTTTAATCTTCATAAAATAAAATATACCACTGTAGTTTTATTTTATTTTATATTCCGACCATAAGATATTTACATCTAAACTTTTGATGATGCTGTTCATCATCATCGGCGCTACAGCTCAGTGTGAGTCTTGGCTTCCTTGAAGATATTTTTTTACACCGATTGTTGACATCTAGCGTGTGGAGGTACTAAAACGCTATTGAATCGTCGCATTTACCAATTAGAGTTTTAGGCGTATTTCCATCATTCATTCACTCCACATATTCCAACCATCTCAGCCAGCCAACTTTAGTAAATTTGACTGCATGGATCTCGATTGCAGTCTGTGATGTCGCCGTCGTTGAAATCGTGCGTTCGTTGCAGATGTAAGGTTTAATACAGACGTCAAGAAGAACACGAAAAAGTCGATAGAAAACCTCCAGGATTTGAGCGAACTGAAGAAGGATGACAGCGTCAGTTGTCTGTCGTGGGCGGATGGCAATCAGACCGAGATACTCATCGGCAGGAAGAATCAGCGCGTGCAGCTCTACGACACCGTCCAATCGCTCTATACGAAAGAATTCACCGCTGACTATAACAAAGGTCAGCATTTATATTACTTTTGAAAATATCAATTTCTGTGATACGGTCATTAAAAGAATTTTTACCTTAAGAAATATCATAAATATTTTTATATCTGGATATGGTTAGTGAAGTTATATGAATTCATATACTAAAAATATACTGTTTATATGGATGAATTAAATTAGCATTTTTTTTTATCATGGTGAACTTTCTCGCATGCAAACCATTTTGTGGGGTTGTTTTACACTTCAAACTGAGCAACTTTTATAGTAATGTTTATATTGATTACGACGTTTTATTTCAGGACCCATCAAGGGCCTATGTAAAGTCGGCGACTCGATTGTGACGGCGCTAGAATCGGGCGTAGTTAAAATATGGAGAGAGCCCGACGATAAATCGCAGACGATCGACACGGGCGGCGGAATAGACAAAATGCGACACAGCCCCTTCGACGCGAGCGTCATCGCGACGGGCGGCAAAGAGAACGATATCCGACTGTGGGATCTGAGTGAGAATAAAATGGTACACGTTTTGTTACTATCCTCGTTCGAAGGAAATTATTCTTTTGTTAAAAATATCGACCACTGGGCGACCACTATTTTGTTGTAATTATGTGTCTCCATGGCAATAGATTATAGAAAATAAGAGTTTTGCCGCCCACTATTTGTAACTAGCTCTAAGTTGGCCGCACTGCGAACTCGAGTGAATGAGTGAGATGGATATATCCATCCACCTCCTCTTGCGAAAGCGGTGACACCTCGTTCCCTCGGCCATTAGATTCTGTGTGAGCTCGCTTGATATCTGCTCACCGATGATCTTCCAAATTTTGAGACCACCAGTTAAAACTCTCAAGTACAACCTTCAGTTCTAATCCGAGGAAGAATTTCATGTCAAATAGAGTGGTGAATACATGGAATAAGCTACCAAGTGCAGTGATAAGTGCCGGAAATGTGAGCGAATTTAAGAACAGACGACAAGTTTATCAGAGACGATACAAGTGCAGATTTGGGCTTATCAGCATAAGCTGCCCGCCTAAAATTATTTCATTTCGCACATCCTGACGCCGCTAAAATATCAAATAACTTCGAAGGGACGCATTTAATTTTAAATTATATACTATAAGTTCGTGATACAAAAGGCCGATGGTTTGTCAACTGCCAGGGCTATAGAAAGTAGAGTTAAGTCGTCTGTGAACGACTGGGTTGCCGCAGCAATTTAACAACCTGGGTCACCGAGTAATTTCTGAACGGGTCGTATAGCCGCGGGTCGCAGCTAGCGCTCGATTTGATCGATGAAAGGGCACAATTTAGAGGTTATGAATATTATGACAGTTGACAATCAGCAGGTTAAGAGATAGTATCTAATACTCCTGTGCGAGTGTGCAGCATTGGTTGTTAAAAAATAGTGTTTTAATATAGTAAAATTGTCGCTACTTGTGCCAAGAGAGTATTTTATTGACGGCTGAAATGGTAGTCGCCTGGTAGTGGCAAAGCCTCACAAATATTGTTTTTAAATCATAACTAGATATGATTCTTAATAATCGCTTTCACTGAAATCCGGTTTTAACGATTAAGTTTTAATTTAAAGTACTTGCTAATAACCAATACTCAGTGTTTTCAGTGTTCATCGATTATTCTGTTAACTGTATTGAGTTTATCTTTTCAATTTCTATATAAATGTTTACGGTATGACGTTAAAACTAGTTGCATTCAATAAATGGTCGCTCTCGGTTCAGTCACCATGAGTTGACAGTTCAGCAAGACCATTTATTGCACCCGGGTCAATTTGAACGAACGGGTATCACAACCCGGGTCAAGACGATGGCGGATCAGGACTGACCCGGTTCGCGAAAATACAGTGAACAACTTAACTCGAATAGGAAGGTGCAGAGAGAATAGGGGTGTATTAAATATAAAAAGTGACATTGGTCAGAATTTTAAAAATGTAATATTAACAATTGTTGAACGCAGATTTTCCAAGCGAAGAATGTCAAAAACGACTGGTTGCAACTCCGGGTGCCCGTTTGGATATCGGACGTTTGCTTCCTGCCCGAGAGCGAAGGCAAAGTCCTGGCGTCCTGCACGAGGCACGGATTCATTAGGTTAGCGCACTATTGTTCCTCTGAACTCTGTACCCTGTCGAATTTGATCTCAGAAAGTTTCACATAGTCTAGATTACTATAAACTATGTTAATTAGTCCAATATAAATGATAATGATTTAAAAAAAATGTAATTAAATAGATTTAAATTTAGATTCGGCGGCAAGTTTAAATTTAAATACTCCGTTTTCAAAAAGACTTCATTCGCCGTGTCCTCTGACAGTTATCTGATTCCGACAGGCTTATACAAGGTGTCTCAAGGCCATTTCGGAAGACTTAAGGGGTGCTTACGTTCCCTGTTACGAGTAAGAAATTATATAAGAAATGCGAAAATAAATTAATTTTATTTAAGCGCTCATATAAATTCCCTGTGCGGTTTCGTTCGTTGCTCGCGCTCGGCCAAGGCCGGTCGGGTGATAACCGGGTGTCGTTCACGGACGAACATATGACATGAACGATTTATATTATCATGTATAGTTAACAATTTTTTTTCCTCGGAAACCATGATGAATTTTAATATGATGCCAATACAAATCATATTTGATATCGCAGGGCCAATTTGCTGGACTTTTTACCGGGAAAGGTTTAGGGACACCCAATATTTTCAAAACATTTTTCTCTTTCGCACATGAAAAATTAAAACCTCTGACTATCTCTTTTATATTATCCAAAATTAAAATTCAAAAGTTTATTTTGATTAATTTCTTAATTGTTTCAATGTCATTCTTATGCCTTTCGTCCAATATGAATAAACTAGACGAACGTCTAAAAATAGGTTTATTTACTACTAAAATATTGGTACGTTTGTTTTTATACAAAGTCTAGTTATAAATAACTCTTTAACTGCGCGCACCGAAACGCATTTATCAGGGAAATTACACTAGCTTTTTTACCGCTGCACAATCTACGATGGTTCTTCAATCTGATGGCTCTTGTTTGTAATGTTATCTGGTGAAATTAAACGTCACTTATGGTGGCATTGAACTGAACTGAATCTACCCATGTCACTGCACCAATGGCGCTGGCTGTCGAATATTCCCGTCAAAATGAAAAAGTTGTTTGTTGACATGGCGACCTGTGAATCTACTGCCTTGAATCGGTTAAAAGTATTAAACCAATGTATTTTTATTTAGATTATATGACACAAGAGCGCAGCGGAGGCCAGTCTGTACTGTGGAATTCAAAGAATTACCTGCGACTTGTATGGCCGCCAGCCATTTGGAAAGGTAAGCCTAATTTTTTATATAACATTTTGAGATATTTATAATGTAATTATAGGTATAAATTAATCAAAATAGTCAAAGGTTAGGTTAGGTTATCGTGACTGTCCTCACAAATTAAATTATGATTGACTCTAAAACCTTAACCCCAAATATACCAAAAAAACCTTAACCCCAAATGTCAATAGCGTACCACATATTTTCTTAAAACGATATTTATAAATTCATCACAGTTTTAAAGAAAAACAATGTTAAAGTTTCTATCCTAAATGTCAATTTGCTCGCGTGAATCCTGCATTAATTGTTCGCTCCTCTCTAGAGGTAACTAAGCAGTATGACGCGATCCGTCAAGAATAATGACACTATCCCGCTAAGTCTTCCCGTCACGTCTTTTCAGGGCAAAGCCAGATGGTCGCCGATAACGATGCAGGTCGAATGGACTTCGGTTTAGGAAGGACGTAGGGCCAGCTTATAACAATATTAAATTGATTTACACACATTTCTTAAGACATCCTTTATAATCAATTATAATACCTAATTCTGGTCGTAATTATACTCTTCAATTGACAGACACGTCGTTGTTGGCTTCGGCCGCGGCCAAATCAACCAAGTGGACTTCCGCGGCAAGGGGAAACCGGATAAGGGCTACAAGGGATGCGTTGGCGCTGTCACAGACCTTTTCACTCTGAGCGAGGGGCCATTTTTAGTGTCGACATCGCTCGACCGACACATGAGAGTGCACGACGCCAACACAAAGAAAATGCTTCATAAGGTTGTTTTTCTTTTTTTTTTATGTTAATACTAGTGATAAACTATAGGACTCTCGCATACTTCCGTAACCTTAAGAGTTTTCCATTATCTCCATGAAGTATCATCACCGGGTTGAGTTAGTATCAAACGTGCCTTAAGAACTGTAAGCGTTCATACGGATTCATTTTGAAAACAATATCTGTTTATTACATTTAAGTTTTTCTGCATTTCAAACTAACATATCACCCATAGTTTCTGATGGGGAAAATAAATTCTGTTGCCGTGCACTATTCGGTGTGATGTCAATTTGTTTTAGGGTCATCCTACCTTCGTGCAGTAGAACCTTAAAATGTGATTATAGTAAATTTGCAAAGTGGCCACTCCGTGTACATTTACCGCATTTCCATTTCCAGCAATACTTAACGTCGAAGCTGACGTGCCTGCTGGTACAAACGCAGGCCAGCACTCCGCTCAAAGTAGAAGTGAAAGAAGAAACAGAGCCTGATGAAAATATCGTAATTTCAGAAGTGGGATCGGACGACGAGTACGAAGCCCTGTTCGACAACATGGAAAGAATAAGGTAACTTTATGAAAACAACCGTGTAGAATATGTCAGATCTTTTTTTTTCGTAATCATTAAATTACTTCTAATTTACAGTACCGTTTTTCTAAAACTAGCGAGTGCAACCCTTTGACATAAAAGTCGCTCCAAAATTTTGCGTGCGAAGGTTCTGTGATGCGCGATTAGACATTGAAATAAACGAAGAAAAGTAATACATATTATTTAAAAAAAAAAAAAATCTAAAACCGTCTGACAGGGCGTCCGTCGTGGGTCTATACCAATTAATCTAGCAGAGCAACTGCGAAGTTCGTACTTTCTATACCAAATAAAATATTACCCATCACTGTCTTCACTCCTAAAAAATCAGAGCCGCTAATTGGTTCAGCGGCACTGTTTGAATGAGCGAGAGGGATGTGGACTTCTATATGTATTCAAAACGGGAAAAAAATACACTTGAAAATGGCGTAAATTTAACCAAAAATGGTTTTTTAAATGTATAGTAACTTTAAAAGAGGTTATAGTTTCCAAATCTATTTCTATACATTAGAAGATAATGATTCTTAGTATTTCTATAGACAACTTAGTCAACTTAAAGGTTATCTTAAAACACAGGTCGCACGGCCCGAACTACAACAGTAGTTTTTTAATAGAGAAATTCCTGGAAGTGTCCAAGGCTCACCACGAGTTTCCCCTTCAACACAAAAAAGCGCCTCGCTCAACTTCCTCGTCTAAGCCGCGCTTTTTTTTTTTATTTAGTCTGACAGCCGTGTCTATTGCTTTCACTTATTTGTAAAATTGGCACTTACAGTCCCGGAAAGCAGAATTGTATCAAAAAAATATACCCCTTTGTTTGGACATTAAAAATTGCATGCGCGATCGCAACCCAGAGGTTTTTTTTGTTACCTAGATAAAACTAAATTTATTTACACATTTTTCATAAAATAAAATTTAACGAAGATTAAAAATGGCTTATTTGTTTTACTCCAGTGATAAACCAAACAAGAAACAGGAAAAGAGGCTCCGAGAGGCTACCGCGACCGACGGCACCTCCGCGAAAGCGACACCTAAAAAACGCAAATCGGCCATGTCGCCGATCGCGGCGTCCGAAGAGCCGGCGTCGCTCGACGACAGCATCAAACGCCTACTCCGAAGCACCGAGAAGACCAAGCGGAGACTCGACAAGGAGAAGAAGAAGAAGAAAGCTAGGAGCGTTTTCCACAATGTCTAAGTTGGAATAAAGCCATTTAAAATATTTATTTGTTTTATTTATTTTCGTCAATTTATCATTGTTCAGTCAGAATGTATGAAAGCAAATATAACCGGAAGTACACTTGTGGCGATATTTTACGTGCCGACGAATATAGCATGAGTGATTTATGTCCATACCTGAGAGGGCTGTCTTCGCTCAAACCCCGTTCCTAATTCACAACATTGTTAAAATTTTGCATTAATATATTTCTTATTATGAATGAGATCATCAAAATCTATGTTTGCCAAAATCTTTGGTTTTTTTTTTATATAAAAATTGAGTATTATTAACAAGCGTTTTGAACTAGAAATATGGGAACTAAGCAGTATGACGCGATTCGTCAAGAATAATGACACTATCCCGGTAAGTCTTCTCGTCACGCCTTTTCAGGGCAAAGCCAGATGGTCGCCGAAAACGGTGCAGATCGAATGGACCTCGGTTTAGGAAGGAGTAAGGAGGTAGGGCCTGTAAGAGCTTTACGCACATTTCTTAGGACACTGTATAACCTGAATCCCTATACTGTACCCTTTTCTCCGATATTTTGCTCTGATTTTTTGTAGTTTTCGAATTTGCTCATGATTATGGGGGCAACTGGTGGTCGTGGGGAGAGGGAAGGAAAACAGATCATGAAAAGTGGTCCATGTGCAGTGCTTTTTGTATACATAAATATCAACTACTCTCCTTTTTTACATCCAGAGTTAACGGGTAGTTTAGGCAGCACAGTTAGCTATGTTATTGCTTGAAACCCCACAGTGAAGACCAGGTATCAAACCCAAAACCGCCTCAAATTTAAACTCCTAAAGACCAAATAATAGTTTCCAAACAGCAAAAATAACACGAGGAACAAAAAGACCTTCAAAGATTGACTGCAGGACATTTTAAGTCTTGAGAATGAAATCTTTCAGTAAACCGGCCATATCGTCCGGTCAGACGGTCGTCTGAGTGAGCCTTTTGAGAACGATGGGATGTGCAGCCGACCCGGTATGATCGCTGATGAGAGTGTGCCGGGATGTCTCGTGCACAATGCATTCTTGGAGGTTATATCTTCTCTAGACATCTGTCGGCATCCCCAATTGTGGACTCCCTGGAGGGTGGGTGCCTAGGGGGAATTAATTCGTAGCATTTCACCCTATGGATAATATCAAAAACATCAATAAATCGATGGAGGACGTCTCTATCCTGAATGCAGTTTCGACACAGACGGAACGTGTTAGTAACGAAGAAAATATATACCAAAAAACTTAATATATACTATAACTTAAAATATAATAATATATATATATATACTTAATATATAATAATAAAACGTAAATGTATATAGAGAGAGGGTAGGTGTGTCATGTTATAATTTAATATTATACTATAAATAAACAAAGATATTTATTTATGATATTTATATTTATAAAACATCAATCATATTAAAGGAAAGTCTACCTTAGGCTGAGCATTGCCCAGCTAGATAGAATTTTGTATTAAATGTTAATTTAATTTAGTCTAATTACTTTCAGTTAGTTATAAGCGTGGTAAGGGTAACGACCTTACAATATTGTGCCGAGATTGACAAATGGGCAAAATACTGTTACCTATAGGTCAATCTGCACCTCTGATCTTTTTTCTGACACATTAGCATTTTAGGAGTTCTTATTTCATATTATTTTACCTACATTGGCAGCATTTTACTAAGTTTAATTTAGATGCATAACTTTAAATTATTGGTTAGGGCTGCAGAATTTAAACACCGCAATATTAGGTATCTTACACACACGTTAGCACAAAACTTGTGCTTCTGAATGTACCTAAATCATATTTTTATTTATTTATCTTTTTTGGAAAAACCAACAACTTTACACAGTAACATAAAACAGTAGTCGTAAAACTTTATCGCGTGGGGATGTAGTTTAGTTCAACTCCACGAAAATATCGATAGGATAGGATAGGATAGCTCGAGAATAGGGGCTAGACTGTCTGGATTCTATCTGAATGTGTGACATATACAGGATTCAAAATTACAGACCCATATACTTCGAATTAATGAATCAAAAAGGACGACAGCCGACTTAAAGTTTGAGAAGGGTTTTTCACCCGTAATATAAAATCTAATAACTTTAGAGATTTTCAATTATGTAGTCTAGATGTAGATTGAAACTAAGCTTTGGGCCGAAAATAACTCCTAGGTCCTTAAAATGGTATTGTAATATTTTTTATTAATGTTAATACTTTTTGTTAGTAGAAACCCATTTTTAGTATTACATAGATTTTTATTGTTCAATCAAATGTATTTTTTCTATTTTACCTAATTACTGTGTAAAGTTGTTGGTTTTTCCAATAAATTTAAATTATAAAATTTGGGGAAGATATATATACCAAAATTCAAACGTTTAAGAAGATATTATTAGGCGGGCGCTGTCAAATAGTTGAAATGTCAAATTCGTTTCGTCGTATTGTTTTGTTGAGGTTAAATGGTCTATCAAGTTAACCGGTATTCAATATTTACGATATTTATTTATTGATATTTGGTTCCGTGGCGCTCGACGCGAATAATTTATTTGAAGCTTCTTGAGGTGATGCTTTGATGGTGATTGTGCCCTTTTAACGTTACGAGTCGAGTTCTTCGAATTGTGTTGTTTGTTATTATCTCAGTATGTCGGACGACGAGGAGGTCGTTTACGTGAAGAAGTCTAAACTCGTCCATTATGGTTCGCTGGAGGAGCAGGAGCGCGCGCGGCTGCTGGCGCTCGGCTCCGCCGGGGCCGACAACGAAGGCGGCGACAGTCCCAAGGCTGCGGACCAACAAGGAGACATCCACATATCCAATGGTAACACCTCAAATGGCGCTCATTAATAGGTCCTATTTGTCCCATCTATTGTTAATGTTTTCCATTGCCAGATATCCATCTGTAGTGAAGAAGGATTTAAGTAAGATTTATCAAACTATATAGTTGAGCAAAAACGAATTTATGAATACTTTTATCTCTCCTGGTCAATTATCACGATATTGATAAAATCATTAAGTGATTTATCCGAGCATAGGGTTGCCAAATGATAATTTTGAAAAAGGAGGACTGATGGGTCTAAAAAGGATGACTTTCACAATTAAACATTTTTTTTTTAAATCATTTACGGTATTTTAATCATATTTAGCTGAACTGCCAATATTCGAAAGGAGTCTTTGTTTTTTAACAAATAGTATGAAAATCTTCACATGACATGTTTTTAAATTATAGTTTGTAAGAATTAACGATTTTACTGACTCCACGCTGAGTCTGTTCTCTTCTTTGTTCCATTAATTACTGAAAAAAACTGTGTCAACATTCGTGTTGCGTGCATTTATATAAAAGTAAAACTGACAGATCCTGAGCAGTTCCGAGAAACATTCAATATTTTTACAGTTTTAAAGTAAATTGTCCACTGCTTGTGCAGTCATAATCATAATATTTGTCTTCAGCGGCAACCGTTTGATTTCGATTTAAGAAATTAAATCAGATTACTAAATTGATCATCTACATAGTTTACTGTCATCAATTTCTACACCTCTGTCGCTCGAGAACTTAACACATGGAATTAAGCATCATACAGCGCATGACGTGACGCACCACCCCATTATGTCGCTCGCCACCCCGTCGGTTAGCATGCTGCACCGCGCACAGCATTATCAGACGTACAGCAAAAGGAGGACATATATTAGGTAACGGAGGACAAATCATAGAAAATGTCCCCCTTTACGATACCATCTGGCGACCCCGAGCATGACTCGAGGTGTATAACTTAGCCAAGCTGAAATACTTCGTGCTATGGCTAACGTTTCTTCTCGTATAGTAAGTTTTGTTCGCGGTCGCACATTTTGATAACGCTGATTTACAAAATTAAATAAAAATGTTAAATAATCAAGTACTTCCATTAATTTTTTTAAAATATAACTTTTTTATAACAATATGATCCTGAAAGGGTTATGTGAAAAATTTACTTGTTTAAAGTAATTTCACGGTTTGTAAAATATTATTTACAACCAGTCAAGAATAAATACAATATTTATTATTCATACAAAATGAAATATTATAACCCATTTAAAAAAACTGGTGCACGCTGACGTTTCAATTTAGTGTGCTTATAAAACAAAATGATTTTAAACACTATATTAAAAATACTTTATTTCGTTCGTTTATTTATTATTTTAAAAAAAAAACAACAATAATATTGCCCTTAAGTGGTTAAACTCGAATTCACCACTTCTCATCTCATGTATTTTGCGACACAAGACCGTTCAGAGCAACTATATCATGTCTTTCTCATAACAGGTTTTGCAAGAGAAAAGCCTTGAAAAGAGTACAGATACATTCAAACTCTTTATTAATTTTATCGTCTTCAGAATATATGGAACTTGAGGACGAGATCTCCAAGGACAAGCAGGCCCTGCTGGAGGAGTTTGAGCGGCGGAGGAAGGCCAGGCAACTCAACGTCTCCACGGACGACGATGAGGTATACACTCCGTTTTTTCCCATTGTCCTGACGCCGAAGTTAACCGTTAACCTTCGGTGCCTCATATCTCAGCCAATGAATCACTTTTAAGTATTCATTTCAGAAGAAAAAAAAAGTTAATATTAGTACACTACTCATCATCGATATTTCTGGAATCGACACCTCTAATATTGGCCCTACTGGCTTCATCAACATAATGGGAATGGTGTTCATTTAAAAATGCTTTGAAAAAAAAATTAAATCGTGGTTAAGGCGTTGTACTATTAGCCCAAAGGTCGCAGGTTCGAATCCGCACATGATCATACCATTTTTAACGCTTTATTACCACCATCTCCCCTGACTCTAGGACAGGCACATTTGGCCTAGTCGATTAAGGCCCAAAATAATTGTATATGACCTAGGTCAGGGGTGCTCAAACTTGAACTGCTGGCGATCTACCTCAATATTTTTAGACTACTTACGATCGACTCTGAGAGACTGCAAGTGTGTGTGATGCAGGGTTGTCGTACATACACGATACACCCTACCTACCTAGGTAGGGCGTACCGTAGCATATATCGATATTAGCTTTCTGCACGGTGCTTAAACGGTCGATCGCGATCGACCGTTTGAGCACCCCGGACCTAGGTCATAGCAAATATTTAACAAAAAAAAAGACAAGTTAGTATTTTTAGAGTTGCCGACATTTTAAATTATATTATTAATAATCACAGAAATGTATGTATGTGTCATCATAGAAAGTCCTGCGATATTTTTGTTGCCAGTTTTTTCTTCACAAAATATTTGTGTTAACTTTTAGGTTAGAAGGAGCTTGCGGCAACTCGCCGAGCCCGTGTGTGTCTTCGGGGAAGGGCCCGCCGAGCGACGAGTGCGACTCAGGGATCTTCTCAGCTCGTAAGTTTTTTTTTTTTTAATTTCTCATTTTATGATCGCAGTATTCAAGTGAGAGAGAACAAGTGCTTCCGGATCCATGTATTGTGTTAAGTGGAGTTCCCCAAGGATATGTGTTGCGACCAATATTGTTCATAATATTTATTAATGATATCCTCAGTGTATTAAAGAGCTCAACTTCAACATTCGCTGATGACACCAAGATCTTCGCCAACCCACTTATACATTCAGATCAGTTACAAGAAGACCTCGATCGACTCACTGACTGGACTAAGAAGTGGCTACTATCTTTAAATGCAGCCAAATGTACGGTTTTACATATAGGTAAAAACAACCCATGCAAAGATTATCACCGGCAGACTGCTAAAGATCTGGGCTTGGAAACAAAACCAAAAATACTGGCAAGAATTGCCCGGATAAAAGCAAGCCAAAGAACTCATAGTAGGATTCTCACAAAAAAGACTCTCAGAGCTATTGAAGTTAAGCCGAAACCAACTAAGGATCCTAACCAAAGTGGACCTAACCTAACCTAACCTAATTGTAAGTGGATTTAAAAGTACAATAGTTCTGCAAAGGATGCGGTACACGAGGGGCAAATAAACCCCCATATCCACTAGCATAAGCGTTGACTCGGTTGAGAATTTCTTTGTTGTTTATCAAGATATCCGAATAATTCTTTCACCACTGATAAGGAAATCCTTATTCCTTATTGTGTATTTTAGTGCTGTTGAATCTAACCAATGGCAAAATTTGGTTTGGTTACGATTGAACCTGTGACCTTTGAGCTGGATGCCACTGTGCGACGGAACTGTAAACGGGTTGTCCTAAAACCTTAAGAGGGGTGTTGTGTAACCTATTATTAGTAAGAAATGATATGAAAAATGTAAAAAAAAACATTCCCAAATTTATAATATTTTTTAACAGGTGGTGTTAAATTGGTCTGCGCGTGAATTTCGATGCGGCGCTGATCGATAATGGCCTTGACGACGTTACGGCGCACGGCGAAAGCTGAGCGCTCACAACAAGGACATTATTAAATGATTTTTTCAACTATTTACAAGATAACATTTTTTTCCTCAATACCATTATGAATTTGGATATGGTTTCTTGATAAATAACACTAGAAATCGCAGGACCAATTTGCTGTTACTTTTATCGGAAATGATCTTGGAAAATTGTGTATAACTAACGTTAGATCGTTTTTTTCAATTCCAGTTTGGGCGAAGATGCGATCCACAAAAAGATGGTTGAAGAGGAAGCGGCGGAGGAGCAGAGACGTGGCCAGGAGGGAACCTGGTACCACGAGGGTCCACCTCAGCTGCGGGAGGCGCGCCTGTGGATAGCCAGATACTCCCTGCCCAGGGCTAAGGAGAGGTGCGATTTATAGCATCCTGGAAATATGCAAATATAATTCACTAGATCAAACCGACGGCTGTTGGGCTCGATTTCTCGGCCAGCCGTCTTATTTCCCTTAACTATATTCGATCTTAAGCTCCTGCAGAATAGAGACATTTGATTCAGCGTCAGCACCACATCCTAAAGGCAGGCATCCATGCATTTAAGTTCTTAGGCCAGTTTACTTTAATTCATACTAGCGTTGTCGTACTACAATACTTACAGATTGTTTATACGAAGGACTGTGCCCTTTAATTATTTGTACAGCAAATTCAAATGATCCGATCCAATAAAGATTTTTTTTTAGCTAAGTACAGCCATAATACCTCCGATACTTTTGTTGCCACCAGATTGAAATTGGCGCGCGAGACGGCGAGCGGCAGCCGCGTCGCCGCGCGCCAGGAGACGCAGCGGCGCCTCGCCTCGGCCACGATCAGCCGCAGTCAGGTCGGCGACACACGGCCGCTGTCCTACTGCAACTTCAGCGACGATTCGCAGATGCTCGCCACGGGCAGCTGGTATGCCGTTACCTTCAAAAATTTATATTATTTTATTTGTATAATATTACACTTGTAAGGTAAGACAATTATTTGCTTGCTTCCAATCTCTACTCTTGACAAGCTAAGGATTAGATTCTTAAAATGAACGCGTTCTTCTAGCCCACTAATCCTAGGAAGAACTTCATCTCCAATAGAGTTGTGGATAATTGGAATCCGCTACCACAGGAAGTGGTGGAAATAAACCAGTTCAAGAACCGCCTTGATAAATTTCTTTAACCTAGGCAAATCATTTAGTATGGCATATCAGCTATAGCTGCTCGCCCATTAACCTATAATAATAATAATATAATATTAAATATAAAAAACCTTCGCGGAATGGAGGCATCGTCTTACGTACGGAGCGGAATGCGTTAAAAAAAAATGTGTAAACATATTAAAATATGCCTGCTTGAATTAGTCTACCGGATGAAGTGATTGATGCATAAATTCTTTCAAAAACAAACTGGACAATTTTTACTCGCACAATATACTTTTAATTCTAGGACATTTAAGAACAGCTTCAATAATTTCAAGCGTAATTGTTGCCTGCTTGTTTAAACTAATTATAACCTTCAAATTCATAGTTTATGCTGTTCAAAATATAGGGTCAATATTACAATAATTAGTTTTGCTTAAATATTAAAATTTTCTTAAATAATTTGTTGTAAAGAATGGCATAAGCAATTATCACCTGATTTATTCTAGATAAAATATTGCTTAGTTCTACATTCCTTTTAAATTCTTTCGTTTCCCCTTTTTTCCTGTCCACACCGGACGAAAAGGATCTGGCAATACTAACATTCAAAACTGTCTGTGTTCTTAACGTTCCGTTCCGTCGGCGGCACATAATTGTACGTATAGAAGTTTGAGCCGTGCCTGAAACTAACGATGAAACGAATCTCAGCGCCCTAGAGTGTAAATAATCAGTGAAGCCACCGACTAGCGCTGAAGACGAGCGTTGTACGGAAGACACGAGGTGAGGTTCCATTCAATTCCAGCGACCTATTTCATTAATTTCTGTACCGTCTCTCTTGAGGCGACCAGTCAAAGGCGGATACAAAGTCACGTTTATATTAAATTCTATAAGTGAAAAATGTTTAAACTGTGATTTTTGTCATATTTTCTTTTTACTTAAATTGTGGCATCTTTGAAGTCGATTTTACCCATGATTGGCGATCGGTCGTCGTGGGGAGGGGGAAGGAAAACAGATCGTGAACAGCTGTCCAGACGCAGCGCTTTTTGTGGATTATCGATTACCCGCCTCTTAATTTTTTCTTTTCATTTTACTTTGGCTTTTGTGTGTTTTGTCATATCTTCCTTTGTCCCTAACAGGTCAGGTCTCTGTAAGGTGTGGTCCGTGCCGGACTGCATACCCATGCAAACGCTCAACGGTCACAGCTGCAATGTGGGCTGCATAGTCTTCAGACCGGGCGCTTCCCTGCCCGATCATTACAGAGTAAACCACATTGTTTATACGGCTAAATTCTTATACGTAGTAGTATAAATGTTGAGTCACAAGGCTTACACAAACACGCTGTCAATAACAAGGTTACGAGATGTCGCCCGTAATGAATGGTCTCGCATAATGGAGATAAAAATAAGGCAGTCAGAACGGTCTTTAATATTCAACACGAGTTAAATGTTTATTGTCACTCATATTCTTCTTCTTCATTCGTATGGCTCATGTTGTCAGGGAGGCGTTATTGGCCGCAGTTCCAACTGCCTTACTGTTGTTTTTATGATGCGAGACCGTTCGTTACTGGCAAACAACATCTCACAAATCTGTAACTCAGTCGACAGTTTTGAGGAAAGCGCCATTGAATAGTCTCAACGGCGAAGAAAGTACTGGCCCGAATTGACCAACTCGGGATTCGAACGCGGGACCTATGGATTTAGAAGTAGGCGCCTATACCACTGCGCCACCTCACATTAATGAGAAAGTATGTTTCGCTCTAAAATTTCAGTGCAAAATTATAACATTTTTGGTTCAAAAGGGAAGCGACACTTCTGAGAGTAACCCTTTTGAAATTTTTTCCAAGCAAAATTCATAGAAAATCATTATTTTTACCCATAAACTGTTCTATAAACAGTGCAATTAGGGGCAAGTTGCTAGGACAAAGGAAGTGGTTCTAATTCAGCTTGCAAGATTTGACCTAAACCGACATACAAACATTGAAAGCTTATAAAAAATAAGCTCATTCAATGCTATTTTTAGAAAACGTTACTTCAGTAGAAGTAAATTTCATAGATATTACAAAAAACAAAACCTTTTTGACATTTTCCAAACGGTTTCTTCATAAAAAAAAAAACATCCCTAAGTCTGTAGCAATTATTATTGTTTCTAACTCGTCCGCACGCGCTTGTCACAAGTCTTCGCCTCATGAAATAGACGCAAGACTAGTGACATCAGCGACAGGTTGCACCGAAGAATTATTTAAACAATCTGATCTCACGGGAGTCATTTGTTTGATTAAGGACCGAATCGCAGCGGAATCGGAGAAGGCCGAGAATAGTATGGACCGAGACCTCGTCGCCGTGGAAAAGTCGGGCGGGGAGTGCGCCATGGCGTCGTGCTGCGCCGACGGGAAGGTCCTGCTCTGGTCGTTTGAAAGGTAAGCCTTATGAGAATATTACGCTTAACCTGTTAGCGTGAAACCCAGTTCAGATTAATTTCTGCTGCGGGTAGTTTCATAGACTCAAATCTTTATTTCGGCACATTATTTATTTGACTTGTAATTTTATTAGGCAGTGCATGCCCTTATCCCGCAATCTGTCATTTCTTTTTTCCATGATTTTATTTTTAAAAAAAACAGTTTTAACATTATATTTATTATTTTTAATTAAAAATACAGCTTTACATAAAACCTATATCTTTGATTTTTGTGCTCTTGTGAATAAGTACTCATCTAAGCGGTTTTTGAACTGATTAGTTAATCAATTCAAAAACCGCTGGAGGAGGATTGGAGGTGAAAATGCTAGTAGGCAATTCACTCCACAAATCAAGTTCTTTTTTGAGTTAGATTTGAAGACACTTTTGGTAAATTTTAACTCATGCCCACGTAAATGGGTGTTAGCGTTGAAGGTAAAAATATCCCTAAGTTCAACTATTATAAAATCCCTTTATAATCTTAAAAGTCTCCATGAGATCGCCTCGCTCTCTTCGTTTTTCCGGTGATGGAAGCTAAATGTGTCAGACGTTCATCATAAGTCAAATTCTTGAATCCCGTAGGAAGCTCGGTTCTCCAACAATTTAACATCTTTTGCGAAGTATGGGCATAAGATTTGACGATTCTGAGAAACATTTCAGAAGTTATGTAGTGGAACGCTTTTTGATGATTGTTTTACATGATACAGGGTGGCAACACATCATTAGGAATTGTTATATGGAAGGCTTGTGTAATTTGGCAGTTCGTCGCCGCAGGCCACGCTGGACACACGCTTCTCGGACGAGACGTCGGTGCGGCGCGTTTCCCGCCTCGCTTGGCACCCGGCCGGTCGACACTTGGCCGCGGCCGTGCACGACGCCTCCTGGCGCCTCTGGGACGTCGAGAAGCGCATCGAGCTTCTGCATCAGGAGGGCCACTCCAAGGCCGTGCATTGTGTAGCCTTTCATGTTGACGGTAGGGCTTACTTTTATCTGTTTACTTAACGCACTCAACGCCGATGACGGGATATCTCGTTATTGCTGTATACGCCAGATGTGACGCCTAAAAACGTCATTGGCTCATTGCATTTCTATTGACATAGACTAATAGACTTTGTTCAGTATTGACGTTTGATTGTTTATGTATAAAGGGCGCTAGTAAATTGACTGATTTGACGACAAATAATTTGAGTTTTATTTGCAAAAGGTTCGGTTTCAACCATCTTCGGCTCAAAATACGAGTTTTGACCAAAGCTTCGGTTTAGTCTAAATGACAGCCGAAACTTTAACGGCTGCCTAAACTATGTTCGTTGATACTTTACGTCGCAGGCAACCGTAGAAGTAATCTATTAGGCTAGAAAGCCAAAAAGATTTTGTTTTTATCTATTAATATTTGATTACTAACTACAACTAATAACTTTTTTCCATTTCAAAAAATTTTTTATAATTATGCTAATTAACCCCCTAAATCGTTAAGAGCCTTAGTTTGTATTTGATAGCTTCTGTAAAGCAGCCGAAACTGAAACGAATACCAAATTTCAGTTTTGGCTTAAAGTCAGTTTCGGTCGGAAACTAGTAGCTTTTGACTTTATATATTTTTTTTTTATTGAGAAAACATGTTGGCTGTTGAGTACAAGTCTATAACCTTCCTAACTAGGTAAGAGTTACCTGTTCTAAGGAAGGTTATATATGAAGTGTTACAGTGAGCATACAAGAGACCAGCGCAAAACCCTGTGAATATATAACAATTAACTAAGGCACAAATATACACACACATGAATACAATTTAAGTGTCTACTCGTTAACACTTAATAAATGAAAAAAATAAAATGAATAAATAAATTTAAAGACAAAATGATTGATTCAGGGTCGCTGGTCGCCAGCGGCGGCATGGACTCCTTCGGCCGCATTTGGGACGTGCGCACGGGCCGCTGTATCATGTTCCTCGAGGGCCATTTGCAGCCCGTACTCGCGGTCGACTGGTCGCCGCGCGGCAACCACATAGTGACCGCGTCCGCCGACAACACCGCCAAAGTGTGGGACGTGCGCAAGCGGAGCAAACTGTACACGATACCAGCGCACACCAACCTGCTAAGCGGTAGTATACGAGACATTTCTTAATATCCGTAAATCCTAAAAGTTAATCTTTTCAACGGCGATGTCATTAAAGATTGGACCGACTTGACACCTTCAACTAATAGAATCGTTGACCTGTGGAATCAACTTCCACAATCAATCATCTCAGCCAGCAATACCAACAAATTAAAAAATCTACTGGACAAACACACGGAATCCAGTCGTCATCAATGAAGTTATGATCTCAATATGGGCATATCAGCTCTAGCTGATATACCCTTTCAAACTGGAAAGTAGAAACTTTCCAGTTTGAAAGAACCATGCGTAGATATCATGAAATTAATAACCGATTCATCTACATAATTTAATAAATGCATTGATTAGTTTTTCATATGTTTTTAGTAAATGTGTTCTTTTTCTTCCCGTCAGGCATCCGCTATCATCCAACGGGTGGTCACTTCCTAGTGACGTCCTCCTACGACAACTCCGCGCGCGTCTGGTCCAACCCCACGTGGCAGCCGCTGAAGACTCTCCTGGGACACGACAACAAAGTCATGGGAGTGGATGTGACGCACGATGGCAAATACATTGCGACGTGCTCCTACGACCGGACATTCAAACTGTGGGCGCCGGAGATTGTGTGACGGGATTGTTAAAGTTGAAATAAATTAACATTTTTTTTTTAATATTAAATTCTGTTGTTTAATTTAACCCTTCTAACGAGCGACGGCTGTGGTGCATCCAACTTGCCGCGCCAGTTTTACTGCACTAAAAGGAGACAAATTACTCTACATACACCGTATTGCAAGGCCGTTCCCGATAAAAAATCCAGCTTATCGGCCGTGCGATTTAAAACATGATTTGTTTTGACCTCATATCGTGGTTTCAGAGTAAAATAATTGTAAATTTGTCATAAGTTCGATCGCTAGCGAGGCCGTGCCGCGCTGGGTCATTGATCGGCCTTACCGAGTGCCTGCGATCAAAAAGGGAATTTACTAGAGTGCATTATTAAAATTAATAAATTTGGGCATGAATAATAGGGAACATAAACACCGCCTCAAGTCTTTGGGAATGTTCTTGGAATAAACTGTATACATACACACACCCTTAGTCTCTAAACTCTTAGCATAATAGACACACATACTAACACACTTTATTTGATAAAAAATAGTTTTTTGTACGTCACGCCCGCCCAGTGGCATAGCAAGGAGGGAACGACCCGTTTTAAGGTCATACCCGACCGTGAAAAAAAATAAAAACAACCCATCACAATTGTTTTCAACGATAAATCAATTGAGATTGAAGTAATTTTAACAAAGTTGTCTATAGTAAGTATTTTCATTTACCAATTGTGATCATTTAAAAATATTTGTAAGCTATGAAATGCATAATTACCACAAATTGGATATTGATAATATTAAATAAACAAATATATATTTTTGTTTAGGTATTATTGCTATATTATATTATTATACCATAAATATATAATATATATATATATAATAAGATTGCAAGTGAGTTTTAAATCAAAAACAATATAAATGTTCGTTATTCGACCTGAAACATTTAATAATCTGCAACAAATAAAGCCTACCTTAGTACGGGAGCTGCATAGTTAGGTTGAGTTTTGAAAACATGTTTGTGTAATTTAAAAACCAATAAATAAATATTGTTATTATTAATTTACACAGTTTTCACTCTTAGAGACACCACGATATGCGCACCGGTGAGTCTAGTCTGAAGCTGACTCGCCAATCGCTCGCTGTGAGTTTGACGTTCGTCTAATGCAATAATCCATTAGACAACGTCAAACTTATAGCGAGTGGCGAGTCGGCTTCAGACTAAACCCACTGGTTGCAACCCATGCTACGATGATGTATGATACGCAAAGTGGCGTACTCGACGCAAGGTGGTGTACTTGGCCTGGTGCGTTTTTCACCCTCGGTTGCCGTATCTAATGTTTTACAAGATCATTGCTATGAAGTTACAGTTTCAACATAGGGTTAGGGTAATACCATTGTTACAGTGAGCATACAAGAGACCTGCGCAAAACCCTGTGAAAAATATAAAAATTAACCAAGGCAAAAATATACACACTGATATCAGTGTTGTGTGTGTGTGGGTGTGTATATGCACACACATGAATGCAATTTAAGTGTCACTCGTTAACACTTAATATACGTATTAAATAAATGAATAAACAATAAATTAATTAAACATTAGATCAGATTACACAATAGATAGAAACATGATTAGTTTCTTAATTTTGAAAACGTATTTATTTCAAAAAGTAATTTGAATATTGTAGGCATGGATTGCTTTTCTCGGTACACGCACGACGCTATGCAGAAAAACTACCCTGCATTTAGTGGGGATAATGGCGGTTTTGAACGGAAAATTATACAAATTAACACGTGACAATCGATTTATTCAAATCTTAAGAGAAAAGATGAAACATTATAATTTTACTCACATTTCACAATACAAAAAATATTAGTAGTACCTAAAAATTAAATCAAAAATACCTACATCACATAACATCGACTTGAAAACATTTTGAACTAGATGTAATTATACGCAAATTAAAAATGTGAATTTTCTGTCAACTATACATACATTTCCTATTAAAAATCGAATAAGCCACTACAGAGTAATATATGAACATACAAGGAAAAAAACAATACGCATCGAACTAGCTACCTACCCCTCTTTTGAAGTCGATTAAAAGGTGAATTTATAACCTAGAATAAATATTAGCCATTAATCGATATTACGAATACATAGACTCACGAAACCGTCCTTATATATTGTATATAACTGATTTAAACCGTAATGCATGCATAGATCCCCAAAGCACTATAATGAGAATGAATTCAAAATCACCATTAAAACGTATTCATAGGAAAAAACATTAAAACATTTCGATGAACAGCGTCAACATTCACTCGTTGCATTTAACATTACTTTCTGCTATCTGGGATAATGTATCGGATTCCGATGTGATACATTTGTAATGTTTCTTCAAAAATACTTAGTTTTTTTTAGTTACATCGTCCCATGTTACACTGTAATTGAATCGAATGTTTGGTAACATTTTTTTTATTAAACTGTTTGCAATCAAACCCATGCTCGTTAATAAATTACTGATGGCATTACTATCACATTACTGTATTAATTACATCGTCAACCAAATTTCAATAATTGCAGTTTGTTTTGCAGCTAACCTTAATGCCGAAATATACGATATAACTACCATATAATTACCAAAAAAAAAACTTCAGAAACCAATTTAATCTTTTCAGTGTCTTAAATAATCTATTCAGAAAAATTGCGTTTTGGTTTGTAGCTGAATTATGCCAATATTTAAGTTATCCTTTCCAATAACTGAAAAGCCCTCATCAATAAAATTGGAATTTGGTTAACAGCTGAACTTCACATTTTTTTCTAGCAATATTAACCATCGATTAACTCTTTTTTAATAAAAACTCCCTCGACCAATTTATCCATTTCAGTATCTGAAAAGCACTCGCTAAAACTACTGCAGTTCGGTTTGCAGTCACTAATAATGTCACATAATAAATTACTTTCCACGCATTTCACATTACGGTGAACTGTGTCAAGGTGACGCGACAAATTTGTATTCGTATTAAATGCCTTATCGCACTCGCTACATTTATATTTTTTTACATTTCTATGAACAGCATCAATATGGCGTGATAACCTTCTTTTCATGGAAAAACCCATACTACAATCGTCACAATAAAATTTCTTTATATATCGATGAACTGCTTCAATATGACGAGACAAATAGACTTTTAATGCAAACGAACTATCGCACTCGTTGCATTTATACTTCCTTATATTCCGATGAATGGCATCAACATGAAGACACAAGGCGCTTCTATCTGAAAATCTTCTACCACATTCAATACATATGTACTTTTTTATATTTCGATGAACAACGTCAATATGTCGCGACAACAATTTTTTAAGTGAAAATGCCCTATCACATTCAGTACATATAAACTTTTTTATTGACCTATGAACAGCTTCAATATGATGTGACAAATCGTGTTTACGCGAATATGCTTTGTCACACTCGGTACATTTGAACTTTCTTAATTTTCGATGAACATTGTCAATGTGTAAATTCAAGTTGTATTTTCGTAAGAATATTAAATTACATTCTTTACATTCAAGGTTGGGTTGTGTTGTACATGCGGATGGCAATAAAGTGTCGGACTCCGTTATGACACATACGTCATTTGTTACATCAGTAATGCCTTGTTGCTTAATATCCGAAATGCACTCAACAAAATTACTACTTATTGATTTGCACTCATCATCGAAATTGTCGTCGATTTGTTCCGTTTTAATAAAAACTTCTTCAATTAATGTATCCATTTTAACCTCCAAAATGGACTTATCAATATTACTACGTTTTAGCTTGCAGGCACTAATGTCTCCATATAATAAATTATTACTAGCGGATTTTATATTCCGATGAACGACATTAATGTGACGTGACAAATTTGAATCAAAAGAAAATGCCTTATCACACTCGCTGCATTTAAAATTTTTTAAATTTCTATGGACAGCATCAATATGTCGCGATAAACCTGCTTTCCGTGAAAAGGCCGTAGTGCATTCGTCACAATGAAATCTCCTAATGTTTTGATGAACAGCTTCAATGTGACGAGTCAAATATTTTTTGTATGAAAATGCTTTGTCGCACTCTTTACATTTAAACAGTTTTATTTTTCGATGAACTCTGTCAATGTGTAAATTAAAGTTATATTTTCCTAAGAATGTTATATGGCACTCATTACATTCAATATAGGGTTCCGTTATACTGATGGCATTACATTTGAATTGTTCAACACAATAATTTATTTCATTATTTGATATGCATTCATTACCATTACTGCCTTTTGGTTTGAAATCAATAAATTGTTCATATAATAAATTATTACTAGTGTATTTAATATTTCTATGAACAGCATTAAAGTGACGTAACAAATTTGTGTTAATTGAAAATGCCTTATCACACTCGCTACACTTAAACTTTTTTATATTTCTATGAACAGCATCAACGTGACGCGATAAACCTGATTTTCGAGAAAAGGCCAGAAAGCATATGTCACAATGATATCTCTTTATATTCTTATGAATAGCTTCAATGTGTCGAGTCAAATATTTTTTTAGAGAAAATACTCTATCGCACTCGTTACATTTAAAGTTTTTAATATTCCGATGGATAACATCAATGTGATGAGACAACGCTTTTTTAAGCGAAAACTCTTTATAACATATATTACATTTAAAATTTCTTATATTCCGGTGGATGGCATTTATATGATGCGACAAATATGTGTTAGTAGAAAACGTTCCATCGCACTCGCTGCAATTATACTTTCTGATATTACGATGAACCGTGTCAATATGATGACACATAGCGGTTTTTTCTGAAAATCTCCTGTCACAATCAACACACGTGTAATTTTTGATATTTCGATGAACAACATCAATATGACGAGACAACAATCTTTTAAGCGTAAATGCCTTATCACATTCGCTGCAATTGAACTTTCTTATGGACCTATGAACAGCTTCGATATGGTGGGACAAATCCTGCTTTCGCGAATATGCCTTATCACACTCGATACATCTAAACTTTTTTATTTTTCGATGAACAGTGTCAACGTGTAATTTCAAATTATATTTTCGCAAAAATGTTTTAGGACACTCTTCACATTTAATATTTTGCTCTCCCGTACAAGTTGATTGTGACAACGTGTTAGGTTCCGGAATGATATTTGTTGTTTCAGAACGACTCATTGGAATCATATCCTTATATGGGTTAACAAAGTATTTGTTTTCATCTTGAAACAAATGTTTAGTATCATTTATTTCTGAGAACTGTTGACGACGGCTTGGCTCACTGTCACCTTTATGAGCGTTTAATAAATTACCGACATTAACGTCGACTTTTTCTGTATTAAATTGTACTTCTTCAACAAATTTATCTATTTCAATATCTGTTAAACACTCATCAGAATTATTGCATTTTAATTTGCAGTCATCCTTATGACCAAATAGATTGTTAGCAACATTATGATCCAGATTTTCTAATTTAATAACAACACCATCGTCTAAAATACCAATTTCAATTTCTCCGTTTCCACTTATATCATTCATCGTGCTTTATTTCGATAAAATCATAAATTTAACATACCTATTTTTGTAATTTTCATTGGCATGCACTAGCAAACTTTTATGAAATGACAAGTAAATTTATATTTTTGTTAGGTACGCTGTTTGTTTGCGAGACGTGTTTTTTTGAGAAAAAATAACATCGGAACGAATACTTAGCACGGCATGCGTTTATTGACACTTGCATGACAGATTTTAGACACCCTACAACAGCTGACAGAGTTTCGTGGGTTGCGCAGGTTGGTCAACCGTGTGGTACCAACCACGAATAAAAAAAAAATGTCAAATGGAGCGTGTTTGTCATAATGGTAGGTACACATTTAAATTTTATTGATGTTGTAAGGGCGGGTTGAGATAAATATGGACAACTAGGGCGCTTACCTCTATTTATCATTAATTATACCATGTTTAAAAAACCCTATATAATCAATGCTATTATGTAAATAAAACTGGCTGATCTACTGAAAATTTACTTTCCTCAGAAATTTAAGACAAAAATTATTACTTTATCGGTTTGATACAATTTAGTTGAGAATGTTGTTTTTAAAGTTGTAGCCTAAATCATAGATTGTTTATATTGGCGATCAAATTTTTATTCAATAGTAAGATTTTCTCTCTTAACAACAAAACACATATATCTTATATATCGATAAATAAACCGGTCTCACAAAAATACATGTTAAAATATTTATTTTATTAAAAAACAAAGTACTTCGCGAGCTGCGCGCTCGACCCGTCGGCGCTCGCCCGATTTCGCGCCATTGAATGCGCAAAAAATCTAAATGAAATAAAAAAAGAATGATTCAATTTAAAACATATATTTGGGCAAAAATATGTAATATATGTGAACGGGTAAACTAATAATTTGTAAACGCTATGAGGACTTATATCTCAAAACATTTCATACGTTTCCGAAAGCCTGGAAATGGATGATGACAGTAGATTTGGACTATGAAAGATGTCCTATAACCATGCACATCGGGGCTAGGGAATGAATTTTAACAGTACAGTATGCTCGCGATGAAGGTTTATACCTTCAGAACGAGGCCATCACCTATGGCGTTAGTTACAGTTGTTCAAAATTCAAGTCAGATGCTATAGCACGTTAGATTGATAAATAGGTCATTTCTACTGAAAATAATGATAGATGACACATAGATAATATAAGGTATAGATACATAGATAAGAAGAAAAATCAAAATCAAAGAAGAAAAACGTGGTAATCTAGTCTAGTTAAGGCATTGGACTCAATAGTCTAAACAATGCCCAATAACCCATTGCTCAATGGTCCTTTTTGGGCCAATGCCCAAAAAGTCGCAGGTTCGAATCCGCACATGGTCATACCATTTTTAATGTTTCATTACTACCATCTTCCCTGACTCTGTTGACGTAGAAACAAGAAAATAAGCATACTGATTTAATTAGGATTCAGTTTGTCATTTCATTTACGCATACCTAACTGGACATTGCCCGTACTAAGGTAGGCTAATTTTAATAGTATCAAATATTCCTGGATCCCCACTTAACAATAAGTACCTATCTACAATTCAATACATCCTATCCTTTTTTTTTTTGTTTATAACGATATTGCTACTTTGTACGATTATAAATTTACTATATTTTAATAAAAGCGTTCATGCAAAAACAGTAATATCCTGTTTTTGTTAAAAAAAAACTCGACTTATTTTCTTTTTTTAATGAATTCAAACTTACTTTTTACTTGTTATTCGTAACTTATGGATATACAATTTGTTATAAAAGGTAATTACACAACGTATTGACTAAACGGTAAATAGATATTTCAATCGCCGACATAAAGGCTCGTCTACACAATCGACCTAATATTTAATGATTGATCTAAATGCCTACGAGTCTTTAGAAATCGATTTTAAACTTCAAATAGCATTTTCACATAATACGTTCGTCGTTTGGAGTGACATATTTAATAATTAATGCATTTACAAAATCTAAATTACGAATAGTTTTTACTTATTTAGAACGAAAAGGTTTTTTTCAATAATTAAATAACTTCAACTTTTTTTGAACATGAAGTAAGTACAAAACTTTGTATAACAGATCTCCGATCACCTAATAGTATAGTTGTATTTTAGACGATCCACTTTACTTTTCTGTAGTAGGTATCAGCATCTTGCTTGTGCTCGATGTTCGCCGTGGTCATAGATAACAGACCTATGAACCTTTATAAGTGATAATAAAGATATTTATTAGTTTTAACACACATTTATTGTATAATCAACACACATTAATAAAAGATTTACACGCCATTATATTTCGGTGAAATATATTAGTTTAAGAAACCTTTTGGACAAATCACTCTCTACATTTAAATTTCCTCATATTTATATGAGAAGCTTTAAAATAATCAAATTGTTATTTATATCAGGAATGCCTCCTAAGGCACACGCCTTGAAACCTAAAAAATATTTAATTTTAATGTGCCTTTGAATATTTTATTTATCGAAATCACTATTAACACTAGTATGAGTTCTTCTTAAATTAATTTTTATACTTGTCACACTTAACTTTCTTTTTAGTTCGATGTACTGCATGAAAGTGACGTGACAAATTTGTATTAATTGAAAATGCCCTATCGCACTCGCTACATTTAAACTTTTTTGTATTTCTATGAACAGCATCAACATGACGGTATAAACCTTTCCTTAGAGAAAAGGCTCTACCGCAATCGTCACAATGAAATTTCTTGATGTTTCGATGAATAGCTTCAATATGATGAGATAAATATTTCTTTATTGAAAATGTTTTATCGCACTCGTTACATTTAAAATTTTTAATATTGCGATGTATTACATCAATGTGGTGGGATAAAACTTTCCTAAGTGAAAACTCCTTATCGCACAAGTTACATTTAAACTTTCTTATATTCCGATGAATAGCGTCCATGTGATGCGATAAATATGTGTTTGTAGAAAACGTCCCATCACACTCGCTACACTTATATTTTCTGATATTCCGATGAACCGTATCAATATGATGACACATTGCATTTTTTTCTGAAAATCTCCTATCACAATCACTACATTTGTACTTTTTGATATTTCGATGAACAACGTCGATGTGACGAGATAACAACTTTTTAAGTGAAAATGCCCTATCACATTCGTTACAATCGAACTTTCTGATAGACCGATGCACGGCTTCAATATGATGTGACAAATCGTGCTTGCGTGAATATGCTTTATCACACTCGGTACATTTAAACTTTCTTATTTTAAGGTGAACAGTTTCAATGTGTAAATTCAGGTTATATTTTCGTAAGAAAGGTTTATGACACTCGTTGCATTCAATACCGGGTTCTGCTATGCCCGTGAATCGTGATAGCGTTTGGAATTGTGACTCCGGTTGGACGAATGCATCATTTGTTATTCCATCATGACCTAGTTGCTGACTTCGAATCAATTCCAAGTGGGTTTCAAAACAGAAATGATTTTCGTCTTGATACGGGTTTTTTACTTCGTTTATTATTGCGTTATTCTGTATCATGCCGCTTGGAGATGAGTTAACCTCATCTTCATATAAATCGTCATTAACACACATCTGTTCAGTTTTAACACCATCGGACGATTTTTCCGTTTCTATATCTGATACACAATTATCAAGATTACTGCATTCTGGTGTGCAGTTAATAGCATAATCGTATAGCAAAGTATTAGCAGTAGTACCCTCGGGTTTTTCGATTTTAATAACAACCTCAGGTACTAACAAATCTATTTCAATATCTGAGCTACAGCTATCGACATTACTGCAATTTGGTTCCTTATCATCTACGCCATCGTATTGTGAATGTTTTTCAAATGTTTCAAACGTATTTTGTTCAAAATTAACGCCGTCTGGTTTTGCGCCGACATTATGGTCATCCAATAAATCATTAACAGCACCACGATCCTCAGGATTTTCCATTTTTACAACTTTACTGACTAGCTTATCCTTTTCAATGTGTGAAATGCTATTAACAAAATTACTGCATATGGGTTTACGGACTCCCAAATTATCACATGATAATATTTTAGGACCATCGCGCTTTTGATTTTCCATTTTAATAACATCAGCGCTTAAATTATCAATGTCAACTTCCCTCATTTTGACGTTTAATTTTGATTAGTACCAGCTTTAGTATTATTTGTATATTAATAATTTTTTAACTAAATTGAAACGCGCACAATAATCATTATACGCTGCTAGGCTTATAAGCTTCAGCGGAAGTTTTTTTTAAAAACAAATAGGTACCCAGTGATATCGGAACTAATAGCGCCGCGAAACGCATTTTTGACGTTCAATCTGTCATAACATCGTGCCACTGTATTCTAGTTGCCATTCGCGGAAAAAATATTTTATAATAATATCGTATTTATTTATTTTATTTATTGTACATAATTAATTTGACAAAAAAATAATAGAAATGTAGTAGTAGAAATCACAGTTATAAATTAATATTATAAATGCACCGGGAGCGATTAGCACTGCTTCATTTTGTGCCCTACCTTCTTTACTAGACTATGTCTGTACTAAGGAAGGCAGTGATATGTTGTGCTACAACTGAGAATGTCAACCCGACAATGCACCTATAGAGAAATATGAAAATGTATATTTGTAAGAAAATAAATTAAAATTAAAATATATAAATATAATGTTTATGTTCAGACAAATATGTCTATATATATAGTTGGATTAAAATAAAAATAAAATACGTAATGAGTATACTAATAGAGCTCATGCATATTTGAGAAATTTAGACTATATACATACATACAATACTAATATTTTTATGTACATATATTTGCATTTCATATGTAATCATTTATAGTTCGGATATTACCTAAGAAATATAATAATAAAGATGGTCAATAAGATGTTAAAACAAAATGTTTAACAAATCAGCAGACTCTTGTCTTCCTTTATCTATCAGCCATATGTTATTTTTTTTGGAAAAAATCTTCAGGTTACCTATTTCCTAATATATATATGTATAGATTTAATAATATTATGATTTTATCGAAAGTGTATTTATCGAACAATATAATCTTTAACTAATTAAATCACAACCCAAGAATTATTAGTCTTAAGTACTTATTGTAATGATAAATTAAGTGTAAATATACAAATGCTCATATTTTAGTTTATTGCTTAGAGTGCCTAAGGTACATATTTTTAAGTTATGACTGATTGAAGTGATGTTGTTTTTATTTTTCTTTAAAAATATGTAACTCGTAAGAATCTTTTTAATATTTATAAAGTAGGTATTTAGTTTTCATTTTCATAACATTAAGTACCTAGTATGTAAATATGTTGGATTCCCCTTGGAAGCAGAATGAGTTTTCAAAATGGGTTATATTGACATATTGACGACCATAATATGGCAAAAACAGGAACAGTTCTTCTTGTAAACATATACCGAATTGTACCGAATATAATAAATGAAATGAATATAATAATAATAGATATTTTCAAAAAATATATTTAAGTTAATCATTTTGATATAAATTTGTATTAATTGTAAAGATTTTTTTTAAAACACAAAAAAAGTGGAAAGATATATTCTTAATGTCAGAAATATACGATTGTACACGAATTAGGGAAGCAGACTGTTTTGATGAACGGGCAGGTTCACAGCTGAGAATAAATGGCAATTAACAGGAAAACAAAAGACAGACCTTTGCCGTGCGATGATGGCCGCCTGTGGTTCACCTGCCTTCTACCGTTTTGTCACTGGTTAGTTTTAGAGTTCTTTTTCATGAGCTTAGTGAAGGAATTAGTTACTATGCCAAATCCGTTCTCAGCGAAAGGGAATCCCATGCACGCGATTAACGAACCGCAGAGAAGGGCAGGTATCTCTTTTATTTTCTATCCAACTGACAGCTGTGGTAATGAAATGTGATTGCCAGGAATAAAACTAGAGGAATTGAGGAATGGGAATATTGCAGCATACATTATAAACATAATACATATTTTAAGGTCAAAATATTATTATAATACAATATTAAATATAAAAAACGTTATTTATAGGGTAATAGTTTTTACCCATTGAAGTGCATAACTGTTAACCCCGTGCAATGTTTTCAAGCCTCCAGGTAGCTTAAGTAGTTGGATATTCTTCTATAATGTGAGTGGTTTTTTGTAGCACCCTGCAGTCACAACTAGGGTTATCTCTACAAATGCCACGGCCGCTGCGGAATCAGTTCACTTGCGTAGAGATTTCCCTCGGCTGACCATGCCCTGAAGGACGAGTAATTTAATTGATGATCACCTGCTGAAACGAGTGCCAAAGGCAATGAAGATGCCTTAAACTGGCTATGGTGGCAGGGAGGTTCTAGAGGTTAGTATGTAGGAAAGATCCCATGCTTTTCTCCACTCGTACTGCAATACGGCTTTCCTATGGCTATCGGGGTGATGAATGATAGAAAGCACAGGAAGTATGGCAGAATTAAACTATTGGTCTACTTTATTAATGTGTATGCACACTGCCACAGCAGTGGAGAATACCACATCAGCATCAGTGTTGTCGCACCGGGTCCCCAAGAACTACAAGCTAATTTCCTAACAAGATTGGACCTAGTTCTCACTTTCCAGCTGTGTTGGCGGGATGTTTCTTGAAAGTTTGGGATTGGTCAAGCATTCGGTAATTATTTTTCTTGACAGTACCAAGTGTGCTGAACTTAAGAGCTATCTGTGGTTGAGAAAGCTGATTTGTGAGGCGAGAACAACAGGTTTTAACTTAAGATGATTTGGTTTGAAGCACCATTTGGTGTAATTATTTTGTTAAGTCACCACTGATAAGCCTATCTTCACTTTCTTAATAGGTTCTACTCTAAAAGGTTGTTGGCGTAATGTAACTTACACCAACCAAGTTTAGGTACAACCGAGTCCTTTTATAACGACCAACATTACATATGTTTGGTCTACCTAGAAACTACTTTGGTTTATTCCGTATATACAACTTTGTATATTACGACATATCAGTCGGAACAATGTAATTTTATTAATGTTTACGTCCGGTTTTAAATACCTGCACTTGTTTTCATCCCTTTCAGCGGCTTTCATACCTGATTATTGAAATTCTTCGAGCTGCATCACTCACGTTTCTCTCCTCGTCGCAGCGTCAAATGCAGTCTTGGAAACCGTCGGCTGTCAGTAGTCGGATGACGACTGACAGTGCGAAAATCAGAGGATATCCAACATACTCGAGTTAGATTAATTTTTTACAATGACTTTTTACAATAACTAGTAATTTGTATTGTATATTTTTTATATTTTAAAAATACAAACAATACATAAATATGTATTTAACTTGTGTTTCTAAATGTTTGTTTTACTAATTAATGCTAATATATGTATAAATATCATGTACGATATATATGTGATACTATAAATGTATATATGTAGGTACACATTAGGATTTTTTTGTCGCTTTTTACGTCCGCTCATTACAACCTAATTTCATAATACCTTAAATGTTGTTATAAAAGGACTCATATGTATGAGATTGAAAAGGACCGTTACCAACATGGACCCCTTGAGGATTCCGATCTGCTATGCTAATTACCTATATGTGTAGCCTGAAGCGTCCATTACTAAGGAAGGTTACCATCATTTTTTAATCTCTCCAATTATGAGGCGAACCGGAAGCGGAGACAAAAATCAGCTGCAGAATGTACCTCACAAATGGTTTCAAAAAATCCTTACGGTTTTGAAGTTCACCCTACTGACCAGTTACTTATCTCCGTCTCCGGATGTGGAATGATGCTGCCAGAGCGGTTTTAGAAGTACACTTAAGGTAGGTGCTTTTAAGATTTTATGAGGTGTTGAATTATCACGCCTTGAGGCTTCCTACAACTTAATAAAATAATCTTACTTACGTCTGTAGCGGTGGCAATGTCGCCACACGCACATCACTCAAGTATCCCCCACATAGATTAATGTGTTGTCTATGATTGGCGGCCGGATACGCACAGCCGAGCCGCCAACTATCGAATCAGTCTCAATAAACTCGTCGCTCGCACACTACGCCTGCCTGTCGCGACCTTCATAATGGAGTACCGGGTGTGATCTCGGAGAACCATACTTCCGCTCCACATTTAATAACATTATAGACACATCCAACAGAAGAGTCAAGTGACAACCTCTGCAAACGATAAGGCCATCGGTTGTAGTGCATCAGAAAGGAAATAAAAATGCTATCAGTTAAATCAGAAGCTCATTTTTAATATAACATCTCCATAATCTATACATTTTTTTTTAAATAGTGATCAATTGTCATACATTGAGTTTTACATTAAACCAATAATAAATGAATAGTACAAACAATAATAATTACTAATGAATTACTCTGATTACCATACGTTTAAAACGTTAGAGTAATTACTTCTGCTTCTTAGGCGCATTTGGACAAGTTGTAATGTCTATAGTTACAAACAAAACTTTCATAGCTACCACAAAATCAACATAACGCTAATAAAAACACATGGCAATAATTATATAGTGTCGCTAACATACCACATTTATATGTGACTCCTAACCATAAAGACCAATTGAAACACCACAAAGGCAAACAGTGTTGGAAGCGAGTCGATTGAGATTTAGTGTTATTATCAGTTTATTATGCATGTCAAAACCCATCGCATAATCAGTTACGGACCGCACGCATCACTCATTTAATTATATGGAGAAATTTGGTTCGAGCGCAATCTCCGGTTGTTACATTTAAAAGAAAGCAAGCTCCCAGGTTCATTTCATTGAATATTTTCGCAAAGTTGCGTTAAGATTCTGTTTGCGACAATTAAAAATATTCCAATTATACTATTTTTGTGTGTAATGAAATGTCTAAATGTTTAGTATAAATACTCGAATTATAGTCCGATTTATAATGCGCATGTGCGCACAATTTCATTTTGGATTCAGCGTTCTCGCAGTCATGGGCATTGCAACATGTCCGAAATGTCAAATACATTAAGAAACGAAAATTTTAATTTAATTATAATATCGAACATCCTATGCGTAATTAACTACAATCTACTTAACCTAATTATTGGCGTACTAGCACCTGTTGTTCTTGACAGTGGGTTATTGGCGATCGGTAAATTATCTTTATGACAGTAAGACTTCAGTGTGTCAATTCAAAATCTTCATTAAATTGTATTGCATAAAATTCAAACTAGAACTATCAAAAAAAATAATAATTGATCCTAGCAACGAACGACGTTTGTAAAACGTACATATTATTTTTGGTCCCCGGTCAAACTACAAACTAAGCCAACGACGTCAGCGCCATCTTCACAATTCACAATAATGCGGAATTCACAATAATGCCAATGTAAGATTAAAAGGCGCTGCCGTTTTATTAAAAAAAAAAAGGTGTTTTTCTCAATTGCATAAGTTTCGTTACACACCGGTAAAATCAATAACTATTCATTCAGCTTTTATTTATAGTATTTATAAGAAATTCAAATGCCTAATATTTTTTAATTTTTTTTTTTCGCAAATGCGTAACACCGTTCTCATTCAGCGGGGCAACACTACTGCCGTCGGCTGGAAGCAAAACTTGCCGGACAATTTAACTTATTATTAGAACGCCGTGGTTTTAAAAATATTTAAACCACGGCGATCTATCCAATGCATGCGGCGATCTCTCGCTAATGCCTCGCCCCCTCGTTTGCATTCCTGATGGTCCGGCCACCGGGGATGTCTGAAAATGAACAAATTGGACATTCAAAAATTTGATCGACATCTTCTTTGGGCCGTCTTTAATTGCGCCATCTATTCAGCACATGGAGAAAATTAGTTCATGAAGAGTGGACCGTCACGACGCGTTCAAAACTTAGGGCCGAAATCACATGTCCTACTTAAGACTAACCTAAATTTTAAGTCAGACTTAACCGATAAACATTGCATTTCAACTCAATTTTAACGTTAAGTCGAACTTAAAGTCTGCCTTAGCTAAGAATCAAAACAACCACGACCACCTATTCAATTATTTTAATCCCCACTCGACTAAGCTAAATTTCTCGTGTTAGAGTAAGGGAAAATGGTGGTAATGAAACGTTACAAATGGATATGAACGAGCGGATTCGAACCTGCGATCTCTGGGTCAATAGTCAAGTGCTCTAACATCTAGACGTATAAAATATTGTTGAGTACATTAGGCCCTCCCCACTAAAACGTTGATCAAAGCATACTTCATTATTTTTCCTCAGGAAACACACCTCGAGTCGAGTTCTGCGCTGTATAGATCGGCATCCCTAGTATCCCGTTACGCTATAATAGCAATGCGTGAGAGTGGGATAGCATGAGTGAAGGTGGTGTGAAATATGCACATCAATTGTAAGGTGGGGAGAGGGGGACGAGCTTTCATTGCGTCTCTTTTATATTTTCAACAAAATTATATATTAAATTATAGATCATAGTTCTTGCCAACTTGCGAAACAGTTTGTTAGCGAGAAAAAGCTCCCATATAGTTACATATTTTGGTAAAATAGTTTTAAAACAATTAAATTAAAACACAATGTAAAAACTAATTCAATTATTGCTTAGGTAGTGTTTTTATTTAGCATATTTTTAAATTTAAAAATGCTAACAGTTCCCTCCCTAATTTCTTTCGGTTAGCGATTGAACAACTGAATTATATTATATACGCTATCGATATGGTAAGTTCAGTTAACACACTCAGCGCCGATGACGTGATAATCCGTCATCGCCGTATACGCCAGGTGCCGTGTGTGAGTAAACACGTCATCGTCTTTCTGCATTTCTATTAATATTTAAAAGTGTAGCATGTCGCGTATACCTGAATTCAGGAAAGGCATAGACTAATCGACATTTTTTTTTCTTTTGACGTTTGATTGCTTATATGAAAAGTGCGCTAATGAATTGAAAGTGTTTGTGACGGATTTTAAATTCGAGTTTTATTTACAAAAGCTATGTGAATATAATATTAAATTTAAAAACAAACATTTTCATAGTATTGTACGTATTATTTGCCAATTATAAGAAATTGAAGTAAAAAACTGACACACGTCCATTGATCGGTCGGCAACGCGTGATCCACGCGTTTTACGTGCAGAGCAGAATGGGTTAAACCTAATATCTATATTTAAACCAACGTGTCGACATTATCTGTGATTCAATGCTTTATTGTACCGTTCCTCATTGAGTTAATTATTAAAATATTTAGGAGCTAGCTAAATATAATAAAATTGCTGGCATTGACAGGTGATAGTGTTTGCTTAGCTACCAACCAACGTTTAAACATAGTCATTGTTAGCGGAAAGGAGTTAATCTATAGATCTACTAAGGACATTCCATTAGCAAACAGTTCTAGGAAGAAAAGAATTGAAGTCGACACTCGAAGGTAATTTAGTTTGGCTGGTTGAAAGAGCTAATTTCAGACTGCGCGGGACCATTATTAAAAATGCGAAGAAAATAAATGCGATTCTTCGAATAACGTCCTCGTCATTGGAATTTCGGTACCTGCTGCTGGTTAAGTAGGTTGCCATCACTGTCTTTTGTTACGATCAATCTCTCTCGCATATTTCGCCTTGGAACGCGTTTGGGGATGTGAGATCGCCTGAACTGGAAGAAAGTAAAATAATCATTATATGATATACAAACACTGTTAATGCCATCTTGTGGAGAATAAGTTAAAAATTGCGCAGTTATTAGCAGAATTCATAAAACGAAATTTATAATTCCAAAACCCAAATAGGTTTTTTTTATGTATGATGGTTGCAAATATAATTAGAAATATATTTTAATTGACTTCATTAAAATATGATATTCACAGTTTAAATTCTTGTTTTTCAATTATTCAATTAGTAGTTAGAGTCCCAATAAAACGGCTAATTCATAAGCTGGAACATTTTGGATTAAGAGGAAAACTCATATCATGGATTGAAGATTTCCTTACATGTAGGAAATTTCGAGTGCGAGTCGGTGATGATCTGTCAAAAGCCCATGACGTCCTAAGCGGCGTGACACAGAGTTCTGTGTTTCGCCCTGTCGTATTCGGGATTATTCTCGCAGACCTGAAAATTATAATCACACACACACTATTTGCTGACGATACCAAATTCTTCGGGAACCCTATCATAAGTCACCAGATAATACAAGATAACCATGACCGCACCGTATGATGGACTAAAGATTGGCTGCTCTTTCTCAATGTTGAGAAATGTACCGTCCTGCATATAGGCTCTAGGAATCCTCACCGGCAATACACAATCAACGGAATCCCAGTCGATTTGTTTCTCAGACTATATAAAATATATGTTCGTCCTCTCCTAGAATACGCTTACCAGACCTAGAGCCCATACTTCGTGAAGGATATCAGAATACTAGAGAACAGAGACCGACTACTAAGATGGTAATGCCTCCGAGGTACAAATCGTACGAAAATCGCTTAATGGAACAAAGACGACAGCGAGGCGACCTGATTGAGACCTATGCAATTTTAAACGACATATCAAATATTTATTAATTAAAAAGAGATATTAACAGCGAAATCGAAACACGATTACAATTGATATTATATATAATATATGGCCAACAAGTATAATTCCCAGATTGACAGTGTTATCGTGCAATTGTTAAACATTTAAAAAGCCGTGTAATGGGTGTGAGTGCGCAGATCGCAAAGTAATATAGGTATTTAAAGATTTCAGAAAGAAAAGGTGGCGTATAGATCTAAACAATATCGCAGACAGCCTTAATAAACTGGTTACAGCTAAGACGGAATAACTTGAGTAAGTGCGTAACTGCGTAACTTGAGTAAGTCAATCTTCACAATCAATACAAACGAGAGACTCCGCGGGACTTTCAAACCCAAGAAAGCAGTTCTCGTCCAACCGAGCGGCGGACTATTGGAACGAACTACCTCAGGAAGTGATTAATGCTTTTTTAGTTCAACAGTTTTAAAAACAAATTAGACAAATACTTTACTCTAAAGAACGAAAGACAAAACTATTTTTCCTACCTTCGGTATGGGTATTCTGCTCGCAGCGCCGACCTCTGTCAGATTCTCCGACAATTCTGTCATCTGAACGGTATGCAGACTTGTCAATGGAGTCGTTTTAACTTTCTTTTTATGCATGGCAACTTTGGGGTTGTTCTGTGCGGAGCGCTTTAGTGTAAGTTCAGTCTGGAGTTTCCTAAAAAAATAATAAAATGTCAACTCTGATAACCTTCAACGAAACATGAGTGAATATGGTCAGTAAAGATCAAAACGATGCGTCTGCCGTGGGAGCGAATGTGTGATTCTGATGAAACAGCGGTGACTTTGAGGTCAAGTTATTATTTACAAAACAGTGCGTCGTCGTTGAGTTGACAAGCTTTTCTAAACTGTAAATATTTACGTTTCTATTGCTATGACCTAGGTATATACAATTATTTAGGGTTCTACTCAACTAGACCAAACATGCCTGTACTAGAGTCAGGGGAGATGGCGGTAATGAAGCGTTAAAATTGGTATGACCATGTGCGGATTCGAACCCGTGACCTTTGGGACAATAGTCCAATGCCTTAGCCACATAAAATTTTCAGGTAAAGTTGCTAATGAAAATAATAAACGCCACCTACATCTCTGAATCATTTTTTGAGCATCTACTAATTGTATGAGGTTGATATATACCGGTCTCACAAATAATAATTTTAAAAAAATCATACTAAAATAAATGTTATTACGCTCGCCCGCGGGGTCGCTGACCAACTTCGTGCTTCGTGCGTTTAACCGCATTCCCACACATTAAAACGATTTACATTAAATTTTGAATTAGTTTTTCACAAAATTGGGACACATTTTTTCAATATTTTTTTGCTGATAATTGTTAATACAGATCAACCTCCTAAAAGAACATCTAAAGTAACGAACATATACATCTTAACCGACCTTTTCAAGGAACTATTAATATCTTGAAGTAGTTTTTTGTCCATTTCCCATGTCACTTTATCCATTTCAAATTTAAACTTTTCGGAGAGAAGATTTCCTTTCATTCTTTTCAATTCATTTTTCAATTCTTTTCGTTCATTGCTGGAAATAAATATAATAATGTTTAAGTACCACAGAGTGCAAATTAACAAACAAACTTTGCAAATTAACAAACTTTGACGTTAGCTAAATCATCTGAAAGAAAGAGAGCAAAGAGCAAGAGAGAGATGCAAACAACGAAACCCGCTCTGCGCTTGTCAAACTGACATTTTCGTCGGACAGCACTATCCATTTTTTTTTTAGTTTTCCTGAATATGCATTTTTTTTTAATCAAGGTAGGTCTGCTCTAAAAAAGCAATAAAAAAACTCATATTTATTCAAAATTGCTAGTTTATCGGTTCTTACAAAACAAACGCGTTCTAGTTGCAAGATGACACATGATCGCGATATTTTGACTCGCACAAGTGAGTGAGTTGAAGAGCGATTTGCCTTTGACTCGGATATTTGTCTTACTTTGATTTATCAAAGTACCGCCTTTCGCCTCTAGCAGGGGGTTATTACGATAAAAGAAAATGTCGAGAAGGTTATTCTAGCCTAAAGCCTGGTTTACACAGGTATAGTAATCAGGAGAGTAGAGTATCTAGTAGAGTAACTCTACCTGTAGAAACCCGAAAAAAAGCTCCGCAGAGTAGAGTATCGATTAGAGTACTTTACTGGCTGCAGTAAAGTAACTCTACTCTACTCACCCCCCACCACAACTCCCACTCTACTACTCTCATCTCTCATCTCACTCTCATCTTTTCTCCTACAACAGCAAGTATCAAGTAGAGTGTAGTTGAAGTTACTTGCAGTTTGCAGTGTCTTAAAGTAAAGAAATCCACTAAATCGCGAGCAGGAGCAGATGATATCTACATTCCAAATATTAAATGATTTGATGCATTTGACAAAATAATGAAATTGGCAAAAGGAAGAACAAACTGACTGTTCAAAACTGAAGTTACAAAATATTATATTGTTGAAAGGGTACATTACATTTAATGTTAAATGTACTTGAAACACAATAAAAACGTAAAAAATATAGTATAGTACTACTGTACTATACTTGTTTAAACGAAAAAAAATCAAAAGTGGTAGAGTAGGTAGTAGAGTGAACTCTACTTGGTACTTTACTATGTTTAAACGAAAAAAAAATCAAAAGTGGTAGAGTAGCTAGTAGAGTGACTCTACTCTCCTGATTACTAAACCCGTGTAAACCAGGCTTAATTGAGGATTAATTAAAACAAAATCTGTGAATCCGCAAATGTTTCTCGAGATCGACTCCTAAAAGTTTTGGTCGGTATAGACTATAGACCGTTTGAGCACCCCTGGCCTATTTTAGAACGGCTAGAGATAAGATAGAATGGGAATAGGTTAACAATTTGCAGTTCCTAGAACTGTATAAAATCGATTTCGATACTCTACCTGTTTATTAAAATATTATTTAAAAACTTTGCATTTTAATGGAAAATAAATGTTAACAAAATATCTCTCACCAGAGTTCGTTTATTTTGGATTCCAGCGTCGATATTATGATAATTTTTTCTGTGATTTTTTCCAAATTTAAGGCGGTCGCGGCATAGTTATTTGTGGTTAAAGGGTTTAAAAATAACCTTATGAGGTTCGTCCTGAAACACATATCTCGGCATTGTGGACATGTTTGTGACCTGCGAAATATCCGGATGAAACACGTTTTTTTTTTTTAATTTCAAACAGTAAATATAAGGTCTGTGCATACACCTTGGTCGGTTGAAGGACGAAATTACTTCCTTAAAGCGACACTGCATATCTGGAGAAAAGATTGCAATCTCTGTTTATTTTTCCTAATTTAAGTTTGATTATACTAATTTTAGTTACTAATGGGAAGCTACTATCCCTGCCCTTTGGCCGCCTGTATATTTATTTATTTAACAGGTTTCCCCATGTCCGTCTGTTCGTTCCAACTTTCAACTCTGAAAGTACAAATTTGAAATAGTTGTTTTTTTGTGTGTAGATTAATGCTCTTGAAAAATAACCATAGCCGTTTAGATCACATCGAAAGCTGGCCGGATAATATAGATATATAACTTGACATTGAAGACTGAAACTTGACATTTCGATACTGCACAGCGATATTTGTACCATATCCGAACTTCAAAAATATAACAGCACGGCTGTTTCGACGTAGTATTTATAAATTTTAAATTATATTAGTGTAGATTACATCAACTGATATTTAGGGGGGGGGGGGGGGGGGTAATTACTTTACAATAACTCAAATGTTAAAACTTATGATGAATTGAAAGAATGTCATGTACCATTGTATGTTTTTTTTATTTTTATTTACTCATGCCTAAATAATTACACACTTTTGCCTCTTGGGGGGGGGGGGGATGCCTTTGCTGACGCCTGTGGGCCCTAGCTGTAAGACGTCAGGCATGTTCTGGTTAAATAATTTTCTGCTGCTTAACAGTGTATAGAAGCAGTTGATATTATATAAGCCATTCTTGTTTTTCCGTATTGCAAAATTCAAATTTGTAATCAGGTTTGTAACGATTGCACGGCTAAAGTCACCGTTTGAGCCGCCTGCAGGTCCTAGCTGTCAACCCGGGGCGAAGCACGGGTTTAAACAGCTGGTAAAATATATTGCTATAGTATATAAAATAATTTCGCCATTGTGTGTGCGTGGATAAATAAAGTTTATTTTAGTTTGTCAGAAAGTAGATGAAAAAAATCCGTAGATACACTTTTACGTAACTTCTTTGAACTTACAACAACAGTGGCATGCTACAAATAAAGTGTAAATAAATTAAAAGTTTGTTTCGATAACTTCTATCAATGCCGCCTACCCGAATTGCAAAATAATCGCTAAGTACCCACCTGGTTATCCAATTTTCTATGCACCCCCCATGGTAAACATGTCCACACCTGTTTGATCCACATATTGTTTCTGATGAACCTAAAGCGTCAAAGCATATCACACATTCAAAAGACATTTTTCAAAAGATTTGTTTAATTCATGCACGGCGCGATCAAATCAAAATCCGTTAGCGGAATAACTACGAGCATAGATGAGAATTCTTCGACAAGTAGATAGGTAAAGACACTTCGGTAGTAATAGGTAGTAACTAGCCTATTAATTAATGGACCGGTTAGTGTCATGCTTTCTCTTTCTAATGTCAAAATAATGTAAAGGTTCTAACCTAACCTAACTTTCTTTTAATTCTAATCTTTTAAAACATATAAATACGGCAACTGAGGGTGAAAAACGTAAACATACTACCATTTTGGGCATATTACTTTACGAATTTCACAATTTTATCCTATATTGATTTATTTATTTACTTATTTATCGTTTATTTGGAAAACCAACAGCATAATATGAAAAAATGGTACATACAATTGTTTGTATAATTAACCGATGACAGGTTTTCGCAAAAGTACAGAGATACATTTAAAGATTAAAATTAAATTAAATTACACTCGCATTAGCACTCTAAATACAGAAATATATATATATTTCACAAACCACAAAGGGTTCTGTCGTTAATCTAAATAGTTGAAGACAAATAAAATATGATCAAAATTAAAGACTGTCCGTTTGGAATATTTAACCCACCAAATTGTATGCAATAGAGAAATTAATTTTATCAATATTATTGAAAAGTGTAGAGCGTTCCTAGGGTCGGGGATGGACTCCTAAAAAGTGCATATTTTTTAGCATTTTTGTTGGCTGAGTAATTTCGGCAAGCGTCACGATAAACGTCGGAACTGCTTAAATTGTATCTATTCAGGGTGACCCAGAACGATGGAGCATTCTTGAAGGGCGTGATATGGCGGCTTCCAATGTGCACAGTCCAGATAACTAATATTTTTATTATTATTCGCTGAGCAAAAAGCTATTTAGCAAATACGCTCATATCCCATTCTCAGTTACTAGCGATTGGCCTAGATTCAAGAAATTTATCGAGGCGGTTCTTGAACTGGTTCACACTTATAGCTTCCACCACTTCCTGTGGTAGTCGATTCCAATTATCCACAACTCTATTGGAGATAAAATTCTTTCTAGAATTAGTTGAATAAAAAGATTTAGCTAATTTTATTGAATGGCCGCGAAGTTGCGTGTTTCGGTTAAATATGAATATGTCCTTAATATCCAGTTAACACTCTGCAAGTCTCAATGAAAAGGAGTAATCTAATTGTCAAAAATTAAGTAGGTATGACTTGCAAACCTGAAAAAAAAATGTTTCAATCCGGTTTAAGATTCAGATTAAAATATGAAATTTACCTCTCATTTTACAATCCTTGCGCCTGTAAAATTTTATTTTACGTGGTCCTTGACTCTCAAAATACTGACTTTAATGACCATTTTCCACTCCTGGTTTAGCCAAAGAGCGGGTCGCATCAGGTTCATTCACTGCCTAGGAAAGATTGTGAAAGCAAACTTTTTTTGTATGTATGCGTTTGTTTCATATAAATCAAATAAATCATTTTAGATAAAAAATGCATTTTTTTAAATATTTTTTCCTGCATCTAACTTTATAGCTGGATTTTTATAATGTTTGATGCTCGGAGAGAGCTTGCTTTATTTGACCATGCATATTGAGGATACATGTAATATAGTTTTTTTTATATAGGTTCCCGCCGGCGCCCCCCGTTGCAGTTCCATATCGCAGATCCGCCTTGCCGTCCTCAGCGCATTTTATGGAGGTGTCGCCTTGGTGTTCTCCTTCGATGTCCGGCATCCAGTCGCCAGCCTGCACCCCGTCGACGTCTAGGAGTAGCACTTGGCCTGCTCTCCGTGACTCGAGTATTTTTGGTGCATTAAAGAAAATAAGATAATCTGTTTCCCAGTCCCAGATCAGTCTAACTGGGAGTCAAAGCCAAGACCTTGGGGTCGGAAACAGACGTTTACCACCGCCCCGCCGGGCAATTTGAGGAACTTTTAGTTATTAGTTAACCTTTTGACCGCGACTATTTTAAAGCAAAAATGTCTCGGGCGCCACAAGCGATTTTTGCTTCTTTCATTGTTGAAAAAGTGTCGTGCGAGGGTCCTAATTTTATTAAGGTCGACCATCGATTTTTGTGATAGATTTTTATAATATTACGATTGGCTGCAATGTAAGAAAGTTATATGAAAATATCAATAAAAAAAAATATTTATTATTTCATGTTTTATTTTTGATCGCCTATCACCATTTGGACAGCCCAGAACTAAAGTAATCTATGTAGCAATTATGCAATTTTGAGAAGACATTTTAACACGAAAAATACGTTAAAATTAATAAAAACTTGCGGCATATTATATAAAATATAAAACACAAACAAAATTGAATAAATATTTTTAATGTTAACCATTGAAACTGCATACTTTTAGGCTCAATCACATATTGCCTCTGACATAAATATGTTAATATAATTATTCCATGCCATTATGTAAAACGTCGTCAGAAATCACATTGTGTCGGCCAAGTTAAAGGCATGTTGTAAAATGTTCAAATAGTTGTAATTGACATGAAACTAGGCACGTCCGTATTAACCTAAAAAAGTGATTGCTGACGCAGTTGACGACGTTCTTTCTGAAAAATTTTGCAAGGCTGATAATCGGAATATACTAGCGAAAAGCTGTCGTTTTATTTGTATTATTTATTTGTTCATTTATTTGTATTATTTTTTTAAACTAACCTAACTTACCTTCTGTCTGAACTTTTTACCCTGTCATAATAATTTACAATAGTCGATGACGTGCATACGTGTCAATACATGCCGTTGGCGCTTAATTAAAATGTTGACATGTGCTGAGGACATCGTATGGAGGGAATGTCAGTTCGTCCAAAAATTTTAATTTAATTTTTGACAGGTTTTGCGGCAGAAGTGTTTTGAATTTTAAGCGTTTCTGCCTTGTTAGGAAGTGAAAATATGTTTTTTTTTCCAAAAAAAGACAAATGTATATTATATATATATATATATATATATATTTAGAATAAACATTTTTAGGCTGTTTGTCGGCAGTTGGCATTTTGACATCCTGGTATTGAATGTGTTTGTGCCCACTAGCACAACATTCCAATTACAAATCTGTGCGAAAACGCTTAATAGACAATTCGCACACTTTAAATATCCGTAGAAATTTAATTAGCGACTGCATACCGTTTGACGTATCGACAAACAGTGAGATACTCGAGAAATTCCTTTCCCATGATAAGTTTTCTTGACCGAAATAGGTACCTGGCAGCTTCAGTCTTCGGCGCTCTCCCATAACATCAAATCTTTTGCACACCTTCCGTGTCACACTATTTAATTACTAATATTATATAATATTCACCTACATAGTTTCAATAACCAATGTAACTTTAACATAAATGGTTATCATCTCTACAACTCTCAATTCTTCTCATCATAAACACCTCATCGATAACGGAGCAAGCATTCTTACCCCCGTTACATGTTTAAGGATAATTTTAAGTAAAAGATCATAGAAGCTTATAAATTTTTAATTGCTTATTTAATAAACGCCATAGGTAACATATAAAGAAAAACAGTTGCACAAAACTATCAATCGTCAAATAAAAATGACCTTAGTTCAAACAAAAGACGTGTTCAAATGCCTCGTACGCAATGACCGCGGCAGTTATGGAGAACAGTTCCTCCGATGCAATGTGTCAGAAACCCACAAAATGTGGTTCACGCAATGGTTGTAAATACAGCGGCTTGCTTTTCTCGACGTACATACAAGAACGACGCTTTTTGAAGGAAGTCCTCAGTAAACTCCTCACATATAATGTAACAACTAACGTATATCTGACAAACTGTATTTAGAAAATATGGTTTCGTTGCAAATATATATTGAGTACCACACTATTTTAAAATTAATGCATAAACTACTATATAATTGATTTGGATTTTACATTTTTTACTTGTGGAATTTCTGAAAGGCTTCCCTCAGCTTGTGGAGTTTAACCGACTCGGTGTTTCGGGATACGAGCAGGCGGCAACTAAATTTAAATAAATAAAAAAAATTGACATTCACTCAAATGGAATGTTACACGGACTTCCCGCCATCGGAAAGCCGCATTCGGTATCTATTCAAACGTTCTTTATAGCCCTATAGAAATGCGCCGATACAGGCTGGACATTTACTATAAAATGAATTTGAACTTTTCTAATCGATATTAGTTTATTTAAACAGTTCAACGACAATGTCACGCGCACTAGGTATTGAAGAATCGCCATTACCTTAGCTAAATTTGCTTACGCTAGAGTCAGGGAAGATAGTTGGTGATAAATGAATAAAAATGGTAGGACTACAATCGAACCCACAACCTCTGAGTTAATAGTCAAACGCCATAATGATTAGACCAACCACAATACACGATTAATCGTAGAAATAAAATTATATTATTGAGGGGGGGGGGGATACTTCATTTGTATTATGGTATAAAATTTAAATGTCATGTCCACTAGGGGCTAAAAGTTAAAAAGGTTTCGCACTTTACTAGTAATAAATATAAAAACTTGATATTGACTTTACATATTAAATGGTTTTGCGGGTGGTATTTAATAATTCTACCTCATCTAATGGCTTGTAAAAACAGAAATACTCCGTGCTGCAAAAACTAAGTTGGATTTGCATCTTTATGAAATCAACTATGGCTCTGTACTATCTTCAATCAATGATATATTTTTTGCTTCTTAAGTTTTGATGAAATTTATAATAAAATTGAACTTTTAGACAAGGAAGAAATTTACCCTTTTATTTTTAATACCCTTTATAAAAAAAAAGATAATCACAGCACTACGTTTGTATGGAGAAATGACCGGGTTGAGTCCTCTTAATTTTATGGCATGTTAAATAAAGATAGTAGCAAATATACCTCGATGAAGCCTAAACCACGGGACAATATAACTGAACTTTTTAAAGTAGTCCTTATTATAAGGTAATTTAAGTATTAACTTAAATAACTGCGAATTTCTATGGGGCTATTTATCATACATGCTAAGTAAGCAGAGGTCTATGGTTTTAGATTAAATATAGTGTGGTATAAAATCAACGTTAATAGTATAGAGGTTGTCTTATTTTAACACTTTCACTGCTACTTTAGAATTGATGCGTTTCTCTAGGTGCCTCCATTGAGATCGGTGTTTAACGGAGTGAGTTACTCGGCATCGGTGACCATTTAAACTCCACAGATAATATCCGCATTCGTTCACATCTAAATATACATAAATTGATTGTTTAACCTCTACGGTAAAACCTTATGTTAACTAACGCTACCGCATATTAAGTGCCGTGAGAGAGGACGTTCACTTGGTGCTCCGCCTGGATGGCTCCGACGCGGTGGGCGGCGGCGGCGGACCCCTCTTTTCCAGCTCCTCCAGGTAGGACTGGAGGAGATGACGGCGCTCCTCCGACAGGTGCTCGAGGGCCAGGTACCGGGCGTCTTGTCTAAAAACAATCAAAAGCACGTCAGTTACGTCGAAAGTAATTGAAAAAACACGAACACGATAATTCTCCCTCGAAACAATGAAACGCGCAAAAAATCTTCAAGGCCCTGGAGTATGAGCACTGCGTTGTCATCTGCGCTTGTTAAAAAGTCTGGCGCACATACCGCTGTGTTAGGGGCTTATGAATTTCTAAAAGCATTCTTTGATAGAATTGCCATTCTAAGATGAAATACAACTATAATAAGGTCATAAAAATATGCACACCTGTAATGGGGGGGGGAGGGGTGTCAAGTCCACAATATTCAAAAGACAACTGGAGATAAAATGGTGTAAAGTTTTGTCTATGCATATGATTTCCCTAGCTCTCTTTTAAATTGACATATACCATATGGTATTATGGTATGGTATAACTAATAATATAAACGTACTCTATGCATAAAACTTTTATACATACGCTAACTTGATTATGCAAAATATTAAATGGCTAGTTTTAAACAAATTTCCTGGTCCATTGACTTACACAATCTTGTGGGTGAATTATTATGTTATTATAATATATGGGTCTCATGGTTTAATATTTTAGAGATGGAACAACGTTATTATGATGAAATACATACTTTAATACGTCCTCGATCTCCTTGGAGTGGTTGGGATTCTCACGCATGGTCGCCGCAGTCCTGTGAGTCAACTGCCTGGTCTCCTGCAGGAGGGTTTTGAGGGAGTTCTTGGCGGCGGTCAGACGGGAGCGCTGGTACTCGCGGAACTCGCGCTCGGCACGATCGCCGGACCACTTGTCACTGCAAGAACAAATGGTCGATTGAAATTTTGTGGATTCAGAACGGTCGACAGTCCCGATAGCACCGTCCTTGGTAAACATGAACGCTCCCCAAAATTAAGCGTAACATTTACATAATAGTTGTTATATATAATCAAAAGCCACTACTTACTGCCATAACATGACTTTGAATAAAAAAAAATGTCTATTTAACCTAACTTACGACATTTTATTTCTTAATAAAAATTTATTTGTAAGATGGCAACAGGCCCGCCCACAGAGAGTGTGTTTTCTGAATTACTTCTGGTTGATTAGAGGTACAATTTAAGTCCCAAAAATTATTTAACATTTAAAATTTGATATACGAATTGTAAATGTCCAATAATTTTGAAAGGGGACTTTTTTTCATAAAATCAATTACTATACATTAGTACAGTGGTTCCAAAAGTTGACTGGGCTCCGACTCATCTAACAAAAATTTCCAATCTTGGGATCCACCTATTAGCTATCTTAGAGGAAAGAGGGCTCACGACCTGCGTTTCATTCGCCGCGCAGTCGCCGACTGAGCTGTCAGTATAGCCATCCCAAAGCGTTTGGAGACAGGGCCAGCGCCACTCACTCCGAGCGCTTATCTTACATACTGAAGTTAAGTATTTTATTTTTCAAATTATTACTATTTTATCACAATATTTTCCGTAACTTAAGTTTATTTCAATTTTTAGGAATTATAAATAGCGGAATGAAATATCAGATTTATCAATTCCTATTTTTAAAAATTCATGCATACAGTGGCGAGGGCTCACTCGATATTCGCTCGCGACCCATAGTTTGGGAAGCACTGCATTAGTAGATTATGATACTTGGCACTCAAATTGTTTCTCATACATAGTACACCTGAAAGTAATCTGAGACAACGCTTGTAAGGGCCAACTAAAGCAGTCGAAAGCATTTTATTTATAGTAAAAATCTTGCTAAGACTTACTTAACACAGTCAGTGCCGATGACGGTATATCTCGTCATGATTGTAAACGCCAGATGCTGTGTGACGCTTAAGAACGTCATCGACTCATTGCATTTTTAATATTTAAAAGTGCGGAACGTAGCGCATACCTGAATTCATGAAAAGCGTAGACTAATCGTTTGATTGTTCATGTGAAAAGTGCGCTAGTGAATATTGAGTGTTTTTGACGGTAAATAATTTGAGTTTTATTTACAAAAGATATAAAAAACAAACATTTTCATAGTTTGAACGACCTTCGCGGAATAGTAGCATCGTGTGGTACGTGCATTTTACGTATGGAGTGGAATGTGTTAAAAAACAGTAGCAAAATGTGTGTTAGTGTGTAAGTAAGGGTAGTATGCAAAATACTCAAAAATATATCAACTTGATATATCTTTAAAAAAATATTTTATATGTAGAGTATATACCATTGAATAACATCGATTGGTTCCCGAGATTAAAGCTAACATACACTCACTCTAGATTCGCATCTCATAACTGAAAACCTAATGGCTTAAAATGCGATAATCTCACCGATCGGTCCATTTGTCCTCGAGACACTTCTTGGCGTCCCTCCACCCCGAGATGAGCGGCAGATTGATGCTGTCCAGCAGAGAGCGGAACTTATCGCGCCTCCGCGACACCAGCAGGGACGAGTGCGCCGCAAACAGACGCTCCTGATGAAATCGAACAAACGAGAAACGTAAATATTTATCAAACCTAACCAAACAATGCAGGGTCTTTCGATAGCTTTAATTTGACACCTCGTCATACACGATGACTCCAAATATTGACAATTGGAGCCAACTGTCAAAATTAATTTATTATTATTATTGTTCGCTGAGCAAGAAGCTATTTAGCTGATATTATGCTCATATCTTATTCTCAGTTAGTAGCGATTGGCCTAGATTCAAGAAAATTATCAAGGCGGCTCTTGAACTGGTTTACACTTATAGCTTCTACTACCCGCGCTTAATGCGTATTTTACTTTTAAAATAATATAATATTTAGTCTCTAAGTTAACTGTCAGTTTGAATGGTTCAGATAAATGAATTGGTCAATTATTTGCTATCAATTAATTAAATTGGATAATTGAAAAACAGTATCAATGTATTTTAAAAAACTAAGTTAAATTTTCATATGTGTCAGTCTGGTTAATTAGGATAAATGTAATCTCTTGCCTTATCTTCCTTGGTGAGGAGCGCTGAGAGCACGTATCGCGTGTCCTTCTTGAGTTGGCGTTTGGCCTCGCGCCACGCCAGGTCCGGGTTGCGCACCAAATCAGCCAGCAGAGCGTTAAAATGCTGCACGGCCTCGTCGCGTTTGTGGAATTCGCGTTCCTTGTCGCGGTCGCGCAGCGACGTCGCCAACACCTTCTGTACCTGCAATTTCGATATAAAAATATAGCAATATAGATATAAAAAACTAATTCTGCGGAAACCTAATTGCTGCATTCTGAATAGATAAAAATAATATTTTGACAAAATTAAATTTTCAAGTAGATATACTGAACCCTTTTTACCGTATACTTTCAGAAATTTTGCACCGATTCTTAGGTGTCGAATTTGCCAACAATTATGGTGTCTGGTGGTCGTGGGAAGGGGGAAGGATAACGGATTGTGAACAGATTCAGATACAGTGCTTTTTCTGAGTATATAAGTATCGGAACTGTACTCTTAAGGTAGTAAATTAATATGCATATAATAATTGTATTTCATAAATTTGCAATTTAACGGAAATCACTGAAGGTCCTTCATGTAAGGGCAGAGAGTTCAGTATAGGAATAAATTTAAGATTTGCAGTCCTAAAGATGTCACGAAATGCACGTATTTTAACAACGACAATTAATTTGCTTTAATTAATAAACAGATACTTATTTTATCTTGCCATACGAAAGAACCTTCAATCTATTTACCTGGTAATTTGGTTGAATTTTGAAGGAATGTTTAAAAACACAAAGCCTTTGAATAAAATGGCGTTGGTTTGGAAAAACAAAATTAAGTTTTTCAGTTTGAAAAATATTGTCAAAATTGTGAGATCGCGTTTCATAGTAAATTTTCAATTTTCGGCGAAATAATGCTGTAAAGACAACCTGAAAAACCTAAAAATAAAAATACATTAAATTCCTGTAAATGCTGATTTACGATACCGCCGACGGCGTCTGAATAAATGCGCTAGTTTTCTGGGTCTACCTGTGGTTTTACTAAAGTATCGTAGACTTCCTAGAATAGAGTGTTGGCTTGGGAGTGAACGATCCCGGTTTCCCTCTCGCAGCATTACGCCCCCCATAGACAGGTGATTAGATGCCCGGAGGCCGCCTGATCGATTATATAAGGACAATGCCGAGGGTAGAATTAATTTCCCAATGAGGCCCTTAATATATAATGCACCAAACAAGTACAAGACGAGAAAGGCTCGTTCGTTACAATATGAAGCACTCACAGAACAGTTGAATTAGGTAGAATAGCCCTTACCTCACTCAACTCAGGTACCAAATCGTGTACTGTGTAGACATTGCAAAAGTGTTGGTGAGAAGACATGTAAAGTCATTCTTTCTTGATATTGCTTTGCTGTTGTATTTACAGTTTCTTACAGCGCAAAACACAATGTTTGAAAGACGTAATTGATGAGTCATAGAGCGGAAACAGATATAAACTACATAGACTAACTGGTGAGCAAAGGAAAAAGCTAAAAAAGATGATTGATTATAAGGCTTTGGTCCTAAAAGTAGCTGAGATATCTTCGGACATCTGAGATAGGTTAATTTTACAATGTTCAGCATCTCATAGCATTCACGCTGAAGTTATTAAGAAAACTAAAGCATAAAATACATATCAAAAGTACCTCCTTCTCTCTCTCTTTGATGGCCCTTTGGGTAGCTTGCGCGGTTTCCACCTCCTCCTCGTCTTCAACTTCCTCGGCTTCCTTAGCAGGGCTACCAGTAGATTCCTAGAAAAGAAAACATACTATCATCACAGTTGGGGGATATCCGGAATCCGGAACGTCAGGATTGCGGAAGCACTAAATGGTACGAGGATAGTTGAAACTGTACACGGCGTCAGTATAAAAGCGGGTAGGCGGAGTAAAAACTACCCGTGAAAATTAGTAGGTAAAGTCACCCCATCGCGTTCGTATCGTGGAAGTCGTTGCAAGAGCAGCGCGGGAACAGTGACTCAAACATTTGTGAAACAAATAGTTTTGAATATTGAACCACGTTTTCGGTACCTGTAATAAACTCCTCGGGAAAGTGACCACCACTTCTTGAATTGATCAATTAAATAAAACCACGACTAATACTTATACCTTAGTTCAGTTTATATAGGTAGATGATTTTGATTACACGTGTGTATTCTAATAAAGTAGAGCGTCGATAATCCGGATTAACTGTCCAGATTTTCGAAAATAACCAAATTCCCTTTCGGCATGCCGGAATGCGGAGGTAGATTTCACCGAATCAAAGTTGGGGATAGGCAAACTCCAATTGTATGAACGTGTATTAAACATTGCGCGATCCACTCGAGGTAACCCACCGCCGCGCCGTACCCTTGCGCAGCAAGAGTGGGTCCCTGCGGACTGAATTCCTCTTTATACTGTGCCATAATGGTTGCTCATATCAAAAATTGTTTTAAACAAAAGTTGTAGGGAAATTATAGGACTACAATTAACATTTTGAATGGCTTCGATCCTCTGTGCCTCTATTAAGGGAAGTACGATTTTTTTGAATTTTGAAAAATCAATTTTTCTCACCCCCTAGAACTAAATAGTCAGTGCTGTTAAAAAAGTTTAAGTTTAAGATAAGTTATAATAATTAGCCCTTATCTAAGGTATAATATAAAATTTAAATTAATTAGATATCGTATATACTATGAAAGTTGACTGAAAAAAAAACGAACTTGACCGAGATTTTGTGCCCTTAAATGTTATGTATCAATTTGAAAACGATTAGTGTGAAATGAAGGCAGTTATCGTGTCCACAAGAAAGTGATTTAGGGTGGTTTTGGGTTCTAGGGGATGTGAAACGCGAAGATTTATCAAAATTTTCAGGAACTCATGGTACCCATTCCAATAGGTAGCTTTCTTAATGAAATCTACCCTAAAAGATAGTTTGAAACCGTTAATAATTCACTTAAGTGGTTAAATTAATGCGACTTATAATGTATTTTAATGAAAGAATATATATATTTATACATTGTCAGAGATCTTAAAAAAAATCTGTTAAAATTTTTAAACTGCAGTAGTGGTAATTTTGCATGGCTAAATTGCTGTATTTCACCAGGATTTAATCCGAATTATCAACAGTCCGGATTTGACGTCAGGATTATCAAAGCTCTACTGTATTCAGTTACATCATAGTGGTACGATGGACGCCTGTTGAACTGAAGAAGCCGGCAGTGCCAGCGATGCTTACATTGCAAGCGCAAGACACGCAGGGATGTGAAAGAAGCGTTTCTCGTTTAATCACCAGTGGCAGATCCCTTCGAAGACGCCTCCAAAACACCTCTTCGAAGGTAGCTCGAGTTTGCGTCGAATTGAAGTTTTTTTGTATGGATGATAAATTAAAATTACTTTTTAATTTGTCCAAATTGATGGTGTATTTAAATCCGGCAATTCCGAGATTGTGCCTTTAAATGTGGGAACTGACCCAAATTTGCCACTGTTTATTGAGCACTTATTATTTTCTCAGCTAATTAAAGGACTTCTAGCGCAAACCATTCTACCACTGACATTTTTTTGTTAAATTATGTAATACTGCTACCCTTAGTGGTATAATTAAGTGGATTTGCTAAATTTTAGTTTGTCATATTCGTAATGCGGTATTTTAAACTTATTAAATTTAAAAAAAAACAACAAAATTAATTCATTTCATTGAAATTGATAAGAATTTCTTCCTTATTTATTTCATAAGAAATGTAACAAAAAAAACACAGATTTAAAACCAGTTTTTCGATTGGCTATTATCAAATAAATAAATATTGAAAAGTATTTATCTCTGCAGACCTCACTCTCCCTGCGCTGTCGTTTCTTGTCCTTTTCCTTCTCCTTGTCTTTGTCCTTGTCTTTCTCACGTTCCTTGTCCCGCTCCTTTTCCTTCTTCTCCCGCTTGCTGCTGCGCGTCGTGCCCTCGCGCTCTGAAATCAAAGACAGAAAAAAAAATATTTAGAATGTAGTTTATCTTGGCATTCCGCATATGGCTTGGCTTCGGGTGTCTACAACAGACATGGTGACCAATTAGCAATATATTTATTTGGCGCACCCCTAGATATATATAGTTTGGATAGTCCTATAGAAATATGGATCACATTTCATTGCCAACTTGAGAAGATAAAAAAAATATTTACCCAAACTTTTAAAAACTGCTTTCACTGACGGGGGGCGGAGGGGGTTCACTTTTATTGCCGATACATTTTAGGTAATGTGGTTAAAAAGACTATCACAACTTTAACTCTGATTCAAATAATTCACCTAAAATAATAAAAAATCTGTCAATTTTGGTTTCACAATAATTATGATATATCATAAAATATCGTCATATTATCTTACACACTTACATTATCTTACACCGTTGTTACTTTCTCAAACCAAGTTGCAGGAATGTACAGCAATCATTTTAAATATCAAAATATGCAAGAATTGTGCCCGTCGGCGCTGTACGATTACTCAAAGATATCTAACATTTGCCTGCCACCATGGCATTCAATGTGTTAAATTCATTTGAAAATCATTACTGAATGCAGACATTAAAGTACGTTTAGGTAAACAAAAACACATTTTTAAAAATATTGTTTTCTATATATTAATACATGGAGGAAAAACTTTGAACCACTTTTTAAGCATATTGCACGAAGGAACGTGAGGTTTGGCACAGTTAAAGTTTATATGAAGAAGTGCAGAAAGTTAAAATTTGTCTATCACATGTGTTACAAATAAATTAAATTAATAAATAAAACGTTCATACTACTGACAGCTGATTGACAGAATGAGTTTCGAGCTGTGAATTTTGTATGATTTCAAATGTTAATTTTTCAATAGTAACAACATACGCTAATGTATTTGTACACGCTCGCAGTTGATGTAATTAAAAAAAAATATATATGCAATGATTCTAAAGGTAAACTCACCGTATTATAGAGGTATAAGAACCTCGACAATGCTCTAGTTTAATAAAACCGTAACTCAATATTCATTTACCCTTGTCTTTCTCTTTTCGTTTGTCCTCCTTGAGCAGCTTGCAATAGTCCCGGAAGTAATCCTCTCGGAGGATGCTGTTCTCGACGGCCTTGTAGCGCGGGTCCTGGTCGAAGCGCTTCTTGACGTCCTGCCAGCGGGAGTAGCGCTCCAGTTCCTTGTGCTCACGGAGCAGAGCCAAGAAATCCTTCTTTATCTGAACACACCAAATGTACAAAGGAAATAGGTTAGACGGATCGTTCGACCACAGGGCAATTCAGTCTGACGGCATTCATCGAGCGGGCTGTTTATGATAGTGTGAAATTGGTTTTGTGCCTTTTGCAATTTTTTTGGAAAAATAGCTTTATGTAAGTTTTTAGATTTTCCGAGTAAGCTGGATGCGTTTTCGTATCACCAGGTGGGGAAAAAAGATCTTAAAAAACTGATCGACCACATAATCTCACCATAGATATATGTAAAAAAAATGGCTTCTATTATTATTTAAATGTATGAAAAAAGATCTCGTATGCCAAATAATAGTCTAGTAGGTATGGTACATTACCGTAATTCACGTAAAAATATTAGATTAAGCATCTAACCGCCAAATTTAAGATAATAGCTTTGAACTTCAGGGATCACGGTTAACTGGTTTGTACCCACATTCCAGTACATGCTAGTACAAACTCAGTGCCGTGTGAAATCGTCTAATAGACGCTTCGCACCCCGTAAATTTCTGTAGAAATTTAAGCAACGGCGACAAAGATAGCCGACTACTTTTCACATTTCAAATTTCAGGAAGCCATTGTGCCAAAATCGCATAGTTGCAGTTCTCACGATGTTTGACGTCACGAGCGGCAAACAGTGACACATCTTTTCCACAATAAGTTTTCCTGACCCAAGTAGAGGTTACAGGTTTAATGAGGGGAATTTAATATCAGTTTCGAGTTGTCAATGCACATTGCGTTTTTAACAAGGCCTGTTTTAAGGTATGCTTCAAAATAAGATATGAAGATTTGCCGACTGAGAATCGGTCTGTTAATATTCTCTTTGGGTTTTGTTCGGTCACAACATATCTGGCGCAATTAGGTTGTGAAACAGACTGCGCCGAACGGGGCTAGCCGATCGAAAGGTAAAATGTGGAAAAGATTCGTTTTTCAATCCAAGTGTTTCAATTTCAATGAAAGTGGTGAAATATAATTATTGTAAAATCACACATTGTAAAAAATGTGGGGAAGCGGATACAGAGATTAGCCTACTTTAGTCTGAAAAATGCCCAGTTAGGTACGTAATTTATTATTACAAGAAAAATGTGAAATAAATAAATGAAACAAATAAATGTAAATACTCATAACTCCGTAGTTGGATAAGAAATTTAATACATAATTATGAAATCAGGGAAACGATTCTCTTCACATGCCGAGAAAATCCTTCGTCCTGAATAGTCTACAATTTAATGACCAAAACCAACGTCACAAAATCATAGGCTGTACAAATACAATCAAAACATCAGAACCCCCAACCACCAAACGCTGAAAGAAATGGGCAGATTAAAGCTGAAAAAGAACAATTTTTAAATTAATCCTGAAAAAAAAAATATTAGCGCTGCAGAAAAAACAATCTTTTCGGACGGGTGATTTAGATATAATTGAGAAAAAAAGGTGAAATGATACAAGAAAATATGCCAATTTTTGTTTTTAGGCGAATTTATCCCAATATTAGTGCATTGGCTTAATATTAACGTATAAAAGTTATGTTCAGTGGGACTCCGCGTAGTACTTTCAGTATGATTTAGCAAAAGAAAAAGTTAATCTTTTCAGGGTGTTCCAAACATATCGGCTTGTATGTGGCACTACAAGACGTGTAACATTAAGCTCCAACGTTCAATTTTTTTCTTCCCTCCGTCGGGCATAATTAAGTTTAAGTTATTTAACTAGTTGTAGCAAGAACAATAAAAAGCAAATTTCGTTCAAAGCGCAGTCGATGGAAATATTACAATCCATTTTATTTGCCCGAGTGATGTTTAATTTCAGAAAAGAGTTCCATACTGAACAATCACTCTAAACTAAATAAAAAACTGTTGCATCGTCTGTTCACACCTTGGAAACATAGCACAAGCCACAAACCTGCCTACGAACGCATTATTGCGTGCAAAAAAAGAGCAACTCGTGTGCCAGTATGAACGCACACTTAGTATGGATGCATTTAATTGCTCAGTATAGAGAATTGTTGCCTTAAAAAATATCCCACGGTATATAACATAGACTGCCCATGTGTTCTTTTTTTTCTTAAAAACTTAAGCATGCAAATTAAAATGAAATGATTTCTGAACATCGATTCGATATTCTGGCTATATCGTGTTCAAAATCTGTACATTTGTTTGTACCAAAATTTATGCCGTTTCCAAATCGTATTTCTCGCTCAAAAAGCGTATTCCCAGAGTATCAACATTTGGGAAATAACTTTGGATGCGACAACACATCAAACCAGTACCAAAATGGCAGTTTTGTTAGCTTTTGGTACGTTGCAAATGCATATTTCGTTTGTGATCATTATGCAGCTTGTGTTAAATCAATTGACTCGGCGGATAAATTATTGACAACTGTTTTTTAACTCGTGATGAGAGAATATGTAACAAAGAACAATTTTTAAACTCCTTTTGATATGACAGAGAAGTCGAATTATTATCAAACTATTCTCTTCATCACTTTTAAGGCGACCGAGCCAATTGATAAACACCCGCCCAAAACAAAAAAATAAATAAATCTAGCATCGCTTACCAAAAAACACACTATTTAATAAATTTGTTCACATTTGGTTGCGATAATAAAAAATATAAGTTGATAGGCTGTTCGGTATTCATTACCTTTGCATTATTGTAATAATTACACCTTAAAATATTTTTATCATAAAAAAAAACTATTTACACATGTTGGAGGTATCAAAAACCTGCTGCAGGTATGAAGGCAAAGTGGATACGATTTAAGATCCTTTAATTGGGTGATCGTAACCCACCCATCCACCCGGATAGCGGATCTGCTGTAAAACCTTAAAACTCAAGGCGTACTTCGCAGACACGCTGTGAAAATTCACCCCATGTTTGGCGGTTGCCATTAGTAGGGTGAGAATAAACTTTTGACATATTAGGTTCACACAATTGCAGCATATTTATTCATTCGATTCGCAGCGTTGAGCGTGAATATTTTTCATAAATTGAAACAGAATCGCTTGGAATTGACATCAAAATTCTATGTGTAGACATTCAAACAGCCCAAAAAGCTATAGAAATATAGATAATCTAAATAAAAAGAAAGTATATTTGCCTGAAGTTTACAAACTCTACACAAATTGCACTCACTTGAGAATCATGTCGCTTATGAGGTTAGCGGGTCTTTGATATAGCACGATCGGACTGGTTGGACCTAATTTGGTGCCTCAAAACTTATACAGAATGTCCGGAAAGGTCACTGCCAAATGAATTGAGTGAGATAATATAGGAAAAATTATACGAGGAAAAGTGGATGCAACTGGTTTGTATCGGAGAAACAGTGTGTTTCAAAAAAACCGACACTTCAAACTGTTGACCTGAATCCAAATAATAAATATGCTGCTGTACAGAGATCTTATAATATAAATTTTGCGTATGTTAGGCGTATAATACAATACACTCGTTGGAGAACACATAACGGATAATTGAATAACCTACAAATAAATGAAATCCTACAACAAACAAAATCAAAAACTATTTTCAGTAGATTTTTTAAAATAAATTACGTAAAGTTGTAATTGGTTTTTTATTTTGTCTGTTGCAAAAACATTTTTCATGAGATGGTGTTATTCAATGCAAAAGCATTGAAACTTTGATAAACATGTCATCATAGTTTTATTTACCATGAAACATTATTAAATAAGAATACAATAATTTAAAATAAAATAAAATAAAATGGATATAGTGAGATAAGTTTTAGATAGGTGTGGCTTTAGACCTTATTTAACTTGGCGGAAACACCGTTCCACAATTTGCTTCATTGGAATTAATCATTTCTGATATACGACTCCTTCAGATATCAATGGTTTTCATTTATTAGTCGAACAAAGTATTGTCTAACTTATCCTGAACTGGGTAATGAACCATTTAATTGCTCTGCACCGGGAGTTGTGGTTTGGTGTACCCCGTTTATCGTTGGGACTATAATCTATGGTATAATTCAATTCAAGGGTCAAAATTATTCTGAAGTTTGGAAAACTTTACGCACTTTATGGTCAAATCGAGCACGCTGATTGTAAAATAATATGATGTAAATTTTTCTCTATCACAACAAAATTTTCACGTTTAAGTACAACCTTGAAATATTATTCGGTATTTTGACCTTAATCCATGCTTCAGGCATTTTTTAGAGAGCAAAGGCTCTCAAGGTAACGTGATTATTTAGACTTAAAGCTTCGAGGTTAACACAGGGGGCCATATTTAACACAATTTCTAACACTAGAGCAATGATAGAGATTTATGATTCTGCAAATATTTTACAACACCAGCTCTCCTTAGATAACTTTCTAGAAAATCTTGTGTGCCGTAAATAAAAAACAAGGTGAGAGACTCCATCATGGTATAAAAGTTGTGAGTATATGAAACTAAGGATTCTGGAAAGTAAAGATGGTGCATTACTGCCGGTGCACAAAAAAAAATGCTATTAAATATTTGAAAAAGACTTCAATTAACACTTTTATTTATTTAATGATTTTTATTTGGATTATGTAAATATTTTGTGAATTTTGAAATTTTCGCGTTTTCCCTGTTGTACAAAATTCTTGTGATAGAAAAAAATGGTACAGCATTGAGATCAGCATAGTGCACTTAATTTAGATAAAGGAAATTCATGCAATCTCTAGCCAAAGAGTTAAAGTTGTACACTTGGTTCAAAAAATTACAATATAGAATTGAGTTTGCAGCTGCAAGCTGATGGAACTCAAAAATCAAACAATCCCTTACAGTTTTCAGTAATTGTTGGACTTAGACTACCGATTGTGCAAGATGATTTTCGATCAGGGCGGAGGAACAAGTTTGAACCCCTGCATATCTATCTAACTTTCATTGTCAGGGTTATCACAATCATGAAGTGAATAAACGAGTTGGGTGGTTGGTCCTTTATACTCAGCCCTATTTTGCGTAAGTCTGGTTAGTGCGTCCAGTCCATCTGGTGATAAACCAATTTTATATTTTGACAGGCAGCCTCACGCTGACTATCAATAAGCAAAAATAAGATTAGCGATTGAGTTTCCCCTCATAAGCTGACCAAAGAGTCACCATTTTCATTACAATGAAGGAAACCAGTTCTTGTCAAACCCAGTCGAGGTAACTGAAACATAATGCTTGCCTATTTACTTCCTAAAGTAATACATTTCAAATGGAACAGATAGTTTCGAAATAACTGTTTTACTAATATTAATTCTCCCTTTACTGAACAAAATGGCAATCGGTTCTGTGCATTAAGAAACCAGCATTAAAAAGAAATAGTCTAAGGATCGGACTTAAGTCCTTATATTTATAAAGTAAATGTCTCTAAATTAAGTATATAAACATTTTTTTAGGCTGAGCGTGAGTACTGATAGTTTTAGTTACACCAAATAGGCATTGTTGTACGGACTGATGGACAAATCTGCTTATGATTGCTTTTATTTACTGTTTTGTACCATCTAAAAGGTGGTCCGTCGACTGTTATGTTGTGGTGGGACGGTTGAAGCGTCAGACTCGCTACTGGCATATCGCCGTGCGCCCGGACCTGTCATTAGCCGCATCGCCGGAATATCCCGCGCAGTGGGTCCGCGCCGTCACTCGTTCCGTACCAACCGCTGTTGTTCTTTATTCAAAAACGAACGAATGAGGGAGGCGGGTAGATATAGATAAAAATAAAAACATATAGCCTCGTTATTAGCCCTAAAGTACGGTCATAGACCAAACACAGTAGATGAATAATACTTGTATGGTGTGATGAATAGGCTGTACTTGCATCCAAAGCTAATATACTGACTTGGTAGTGTTTTAATTGGATTCCTTGAAGGAAAGACTTGTTTTTTTTTGCTACCTCCCTTACAACATTGAAGAAACAAATGGCCGTGAATGGAGGAAAGCAAAGCGTAGTACCTTAGATTTTACTCTAATACAAATTGGATACAAGGTTTGAGCACCCAGCCAACTTCTGCATGAAAAGTAGTCTTCTGTATAAAATATGCCCTCTCGTTATCATTTGTATATAAAATGTATATTCACAGCTCTCTGCCGCGCTGTTAACCATCGTATAGGAATAACAACACACCCGAAAGATAACCTTTTCATGGCAAATAAAACAGGTCTACCGGCTAAATCCCTCCACTGCCTGCTTAGAGATCTGGGGCTGATTCGAAAACTTAAATCACTTTTATTTTTATTATTATATTATAATGAGCGAGCAGCTTCCGCTGATTGTGCTGATTGTGCGAGTCTGTAGTGTGTTTGTCTTTGAAATAGTAATCTAGTCTGTTCTGGCATTATGGAACATCATTCCACTCAAGGAAGAGTGATTGGTCAGCGAGATAAAAGTCGGTACCGTAATGAATTAGGAGATTGCGAGTAATATCTCTTAATTAATTTCTATGGACCACAAATGATTACAATTTAAAACGTTTCTCTTCCATAATTGCCTTAATCCCGGACACTGATTTCCAGCTATACTCACACCAATGTTACAACTTAAAATTAAATAGGTCTGTGTATATTTTTTATTATTATTATTATTTAAGAGCTAGCTCTGGTAATATTGCTGCGTTAAGCAGCTGGCGTGGTGTCTTTTGTTGCAGCCTACATTTAAATATGGTATTATTACCAGGAAGAACATGTTTTCCCCAAATAATTGTTTTATTTTAGCAGGATAGGCGTTTCGGCAGGTTCCTTAAATGAATTTGTAAGAGGAAACGTATCACTGAATGACTAAATATGGAACGAAGACAGAATTGAAGATAATAGGAATACAACTTGGCAAAAAAAGATTTACTCTAGGATTTGGGTGAATTCTGCAAATGTGCCATTTTATAAACATTGAAGATTGGCATCAGGTCTATTCGACAATTTCCCCGTTTGATGTAGCTCCCGCATCGAACAAGGAATTTTCCAACAGCAGTTTTATCAAGATTCATTTCACGCATCGACATTGGCGATCAGATGTAATTGCCAATGCTTAACGTTCAGATCGGGTTTTGTAGTTTATTGGCCGTCTACGAGGTGTGTCAGGGAAATATCTAACCTACGGCAAAAATGCCGTACCTGGATTTGTCATTGTGGAGATTTATTACGGAACCTTCGTAAGTATTGCTGTAGAGCGGTGTCCCTCTGTTGCCATTCAGTTGATGACGGAGCGAGTGTGAGGGAATGTACGGCACGGTATTGATAGAAAACTGTTTGCACTGAATAAGCACAGCGCACATTTGGAACAATGTGAGGCTAGGCGGTGAAATATCTGGGATATTAGAGAAGTTTGGAAAACATGATACGTAAGCAGTAATGTATTTCTCCACCGCAATAACGGTCACCTTTCTTACATGCATTTGCAGAGTCGTTCCTTTAACTTTTCCTTGAAAGGTCCGGCCTTAAGGTGTTTGACTATTAGTCCAGAGGTCGAGGGTTCGAAAAAAAAGTGTGATATTTCCTGCAATTACAATATAAAAGGTCCAAATAAAGGGTGGAAATTAGGTCAGATTGTAGGTAGTTTGAATATTAAATGCTTGCATGTTGTATGTATAAACATAAGAGAACCAATATTTGTTAAAATGCAACTATGCATAGCCTAAACAAACCAAACTTTAGATGCAAGCACAACCGTATAAAATTAAAAACTTTAAAAAATAAATTAAGTATAATATTTAAAATTTGTCAAAAATCTTGTATTGCAATCATTCATGTTACTCAATGAGCAAAAAATTAAACTTTATAATAGAAGTAATCTTATTATGTTCCGCTTTTCACTCCAATATTACAAAGGATGTTTGTTGCAACATCCTCAGTTGTAATTTAGCATAAATCTTAAATGGCTTGGCCCTCAAATTGAAGTCATCCCCTGCGGGCAGCATTGCAACCCAGCTTGCCGCGCCACAGGGTTCTAATTGGCGTCCTCTTCAATTTTTGATTCAAACAACTATAGAACGGACACAATTGAGGAAAACAAACGCTGGAAATAGCTGAAATAAAAACATATGATTCTCAAGCGACTCACGTGTAATGCTAACGCAGTACGTAAGCGAAGTTACGTTCGTTCCATAACACAAAAGTGTATATTAATAATTTCGTTCAATGTAAAACTGCATAGCTTTACACGAGAGGCTGACTCACACGCACGCACACACAGTGGTGTGCAATTTTTAATTACATTTGATGATATCAAATCAGGTACTGAATGTTTGTTCAGAAGCTGCTTTCACAGACTCAAAACTGTATGAAAATTTTTGAAAAACGATGCAAATTTGTAATAAAAAATTGAAGATTTCAATGCTGAAAAGAAAGTATATAAAAGAAGATTGAGTACTGATCAACATATACAAAATTTGACTTTAAATATATAGGCAAAATTGATTACGATTAATTCTAATGCGTAAGTCATTGTTTTATTGATAGCTGTTTAAATGTCATAATTTGATCAAACTAATTTCAGGTTTGTGCAAAGTTCAAAGACAAATTTGTGAAGTGAATAATCGCAGTTTCGAATCGCACTGGTCGAGTGCTCGCTATAAATTGCAGTAATCTCTGACAAGCCAACAAGCCTACCTTCAAAAAAACTGTACGCAAAGATAAATACGATCGTTAACGCAATGCCACAAAACCTAAAACTAACAATCTTTTAATAACATTTATAGTTGCGCCAACCGAGCACCATTTCTAGGTGTCGTCCTGTCAAGTTGCGCGCACGCCGTAACATAATTACTTGTTGCATTGTAAAAACGGAATAATTTGCATATAATTATTATAAGAGATTAATGATTCATTGTTTATCTCGGATCAGAAAATAATGTATAGCGAGGTCGGTTTCGACAATAGTGAATAGCGACTAATAATACGATGTGGTGTAGCTATGAACGTTATTAAAAGGTTGCCGCCTAAAATATATTTAACAGCACAAATATCCTAAAATTATCTAAGACACCAAATATGAGGAGTTGCACATAGTAAATCCCATTACTATATTTACCACCTACCCCTTTTTTTACCCATGGAGTTATTCTACACTTCAAACTGGACAAATTTTGTTTAAATTTTTCAATGTGTCATAAAAGTAGGTAGGTAAAATAAGCCGGCATTTAGTCGTGTATCTATCTCACCGTGTGACGCATACGTGGACGAGACGCCACGAGCATGCCAAATGTTTTCTAGGTTATCATTTATTTTGTATGGAAAAAAATGTTGCTGCGTTTTGAAGTGTAGAATCACCCCATAAAATGATGCACATTAGAAAAGTTAATTCTATGCAACGCAGAGTGATTTCACAGCACAAATCACAGTATAATCCCGTAAATCCCGTATAATAAAAAAAAAACAAGTCAAAAAGATTGAAAATGAGCATCTGTCTGAAATTACACATAAATGCATAGTCCATAATTCTTATATAGTTTGATCAGTACTCCTAAATCACAAATATTTTTATGCAGTAAAATAATATTACTATTGATGACGTGTCAAATTAGACAGCGGTATCTGGATGAAAGCATACTATGAAATATTTGAAATCTCGATAATTGTAACTATTTAATTTTTGTTCTTCGGCCAAAATTCATTGTAAACTGCCATATAATCAGCATAACTGTAAACGGATGATTTCCTTTCTCTATGGTCATAAAAAGAACAAATGACATTTTTTTTGCGTATGTAATTTGAATGAATAATAAAATGGGCAAGATTCACAATTTGCCCCTTATAAATTGCGCTTTCGCACGCTGGCAAGATTTTCCTTCATAGTTTGCCACTCGCAGCCTAGATTTGTCATGCTCACGAGCATTTTGTTAATTTATGCTTTCTGCGGTTTAATGACACTTAATATCAACTTTGTTTACTGACGTTTTATCTTCACCTTTTAAAGTTTGTCCGAGATTGAAAATTCTTGAAGTAGTCCATACGCAATGAAGTCCAAAGCTACCCATTAAGAGTGCCGCAAGAGCAGGCTGGACAGCGGCACGGTTTAACCGGGCTGCTGCTAATATGTGGGAATTTACAAGGCCCAAAGAGAAAAGGATTCCAAAAACTGGATAACCTGATGACGCATGGATACACTTTTAAGGTTAGTGAATTATATTTATTCATAATTTATTGCATAATTGCAATAAATTGATTCTCTCACGATTGACTCCTACACTAAACATTATTCGAAAATTTTAAATGAAACAAACAGATATAATCGGAAATAACTTTTATTTAGATATTTAAAAATAAAACTTAAGTTAACTTTCTTGAAACAAGAATTATTGCATAGATGGCATCAGTATTGCTAAGAATTATATTTAAAGCAAACTTTAGTATACAGCCATGCAATGTCGAAACGAAAAGAAGAAAAACAAATCACTTATAATTGGTGTCCGTTAACAAAAAAAACGTATGACAAAAAAAATATTTAAAGGAATTTTAAGAAAAGTTCAAATAAATTAAGGGAATGAATTATTAAAATATTTCAAAGAATCCATCCGTCCGTCCGATGGCAAATAAGCACCATATCAGATAATACATAACTCTTAGTAGGAAAATATAGACAGGAATTGAGTTTGAAGCGTGAAACACGCTTGCATGTCACATTTCCAACTTTCACCTTTATAAATACAGTAAAACCTATTCCTCGCTGTTCCACATTTTACGGGGAAAATAATATTACAGAATTAGAAAAAACTCATGTGAATTTTGGATAGTTTGCTACAGTGAAGTTCATTTTGGCAGGTGCTCCTTTTTGCAGTTTTTAAATACCCTCTTTACCTCCGCTCGGACATTAGTTTGATAACCGATAAGAGATCTGTGATCCTTGAAATATAACGATTTGTGAATTTGTACCTGTACTGTCATCTTAAGCAAAGTTGCCAAAATGAGTTTAAGATGTTTTAAGGATTTTAAGTATTTTAACAATTTTTCGAATCAAAATTACCATATTGTGAGAAAATGGCTTCTTGGATGAATTAAATATTCTTTTGGTATTTAAATAAAAAGCGTAATTCTTTTGGAGGTGTCAGAATAAAAAAAAAACAAATTTTGATAAGCAGTTTTATGTTATATTCACAGTAAAGTTTATAGAAACTCCATAGTGAAGAATATAGAAAAGGGTAAACAATGTGGCGTTTTAATAACTCTATAGTGTTGAATTCTAGTCCCGCGTAGCACCGTGCTATGACCTGACTAATATAATTTGAAGAACCTCTGTAGAGTGAGTTTCGACCGCCCCCAGGTGCTAAACTCTTCAATCCCGGATAGAGTTTCTCGCATATTGACATATATTCATACATACAATCATTTTAACGCATCTGCAAATGTAAGAAATTTGCACCAAAATACTTATTTAAAATAATGCATGTAAAAATTCCTTGATAAAAAGAACTTATGTGATTGTATATATATGTTTGTCTAAAAAATAGTACACTGGTTTGTTTAGGGATCTGAATGACAATATTTATATATTTACTTAGAAAAAATAACGCATCCGTTATATCAGACGCTACGTCAAACGGCTTATGTTTTTAGTAAGATACCAAAGAAGGAATATTTTTCTTAGCAATTTTTACATAGGTAACATTTCGGAATGAAATTGTTTCGTCATAGCAACTTACGCCTAATCACACCGTTTCAAGGATTCACTCCAAACAAGGATTTCGTAGATACATTAAAAATACTAACGTTAATAGCTTCTACACTATTTAGATTTCACTTTGTAAGTCAAGTTTATAGCTTTATATTGTAAATTTTTTAAATATATATTAGTATATAATATTAGAAGGTAAATGAAGAATGTAGAAGAACCTCGAGGCTACTGTTACTATTCCCCGATAGTGAAATCAAAATAATGGAACATTAGGTTTTACTGTACTACAAAATATACAGAGTGTATTTAGATTCACTGATGCGGGCTTTGAGGGTGATGATCTACATCGACAATCAAACATTAATCAGAAAAACAATTACTTCAAATTTTAATAGGAATCGTTTGAATGTTTGAGTACGCGGTTGAACGCATGGTCCGTCAGCGACCTCATAGCTCGCGAAAACCTTCTAAGATAAACAAATTATTGAAATTATTTTAGTATGATTTTTCTTTGAAATTATCATATTTTTTCTGCGAGACCGGTTTAGTTGTTGATATAGATCAACCCTCCCCCCCCCAAAAGGATATCAGTAAATTTAAATACACCTTTATATATTTATATAGCGTTAGATATCATATCCCAACAATTATTCACAGGAAAACTTCAAATGTCAAATTTCTACCGCACAAATGCACTATTTAAATAATTATTTAAATCTAAAATCACTCTTTTGTCTTGTAACTGGTGCTCTTATTATATAGATACTTCAGTACTATATATCGTTATATTTATTTATGTACACTGAATCACATCTATATAAAGCATTTTAGATCTGAAGAACAATAAAATGAAAATAACCAACAAAATAAAAAAAAAAACAAAGTATTTACAAGGCTTTAAAATTAATGCAACAATTCACTTAAAACACGATGATAGCTTATTTCTATATTAAACAAATTAATATGATAAAATGTGGTACAAATTTAAAAAAAAAAACTATAGCTAATAAAACTGACAGGGTCTTATTGCAACTCATAAGTATCTCAGTTGTAGCACAATACAACACTGCCTTCCTTAGTACAGACATAGTCTAGTAAAGAAGGCAGGGCACAAAATGTAGCAGTGCTAATCGCTCCCTGTGCATTTGCAATATTCTTTTACAACTGTGTATTTCTACTACTACATTTCTATTTTTTGTCAAATGAATTATGTACAATAAATAAATAAATAAATAAATAATAGAAATATATAAATAAAAACTGTCAATTTTTAGGTTATAATCGGTACATCTCTTCCGCCAATTCGCTGAGATTCAAGTTTATTTACTTCAGGTGCTATCGAAACAGTGTTGCATTGGCAAGATTTAGATAAAGGCCTCATTTTACTAATGGAAGATTGAAAAGGGTTTCCAAAATTTGCAGAGGATTAAGGGTAACCGTAAGACCCAGAAGAGTTTAACGACGAAAAATGGACAAAGTTGCCATCAGATGCGGTATCATGAAACTATAGGCAAGTGTGACGTAGTAGGAATAAATTAGTCGAAAGACAGCTCACAGCGGGTAGTGAAACGACAGACTATCTCACACATCACTGAGACAGGTATTGCGAGTGACAAAACTAGAAATTAGTATGCGTTTTATTATTCGCATTTTGTGTAACACTCTACCCTTCCACGTGTATTCATTTATAATAAGGAAAAAGAGAAAGAAAGCGGTCTTGCCAAAATCGACCGGCTTATAACATTACGTAAAAATTTGAGGATGAATTATTTTTACGTTTTTTTTTTCTATAATTTCTTTCTCATGATAGGAAACAGAAACACACCCGTATCTTCATTTTTGATTTGATGGGGAGTGGTCTTGGGACACCCTGCATATAAATATATATATATAAACTTAAAAGATTTTTTTTGCCGAAATGAAAATAAATATTTAAACAAGAAACAGCTTACGAGTGGAAATGTCAAATCATTAAGGCAATTTTTCGATAAACAATGGATTGTGCGTTGATGCCAATCACAGTCGTGATACAGCCAGCATGCGTAAATCATGTGGCCAGTGTATTCCACACGCTTGTTTGAATGGTTGATGCACTTAGTACTACAGGTGTGAATTAATAATAACAGAACCAAAGATAAGGAAGTTTTCGCACTATAAGACAGTAAAACCTGCAGATACTAGCCAATACAAAATGCCGTGTAATCGGTTTGCGTACAAGCTGGCGATAGAAAGCGATGAATACGAGAACGAACGAGAGCACTACCGTCGAACGAGCAACCTTAAAAAGAGAGCTGCGTGAAAGCATGCCATTTCATGAGGACGATGCGGAGACCCGTGACAAGCGTGAGCGGATGAGATAGAAGCATTGCTACAGGGGCCTCGTAAAGAATATGTACAAAACGTTTTGCTTTTCATTCTTCTAAAAATAAAGTTTTTTCTAAACATCATTATAAGATATCTCACTTGAATTATACCTCAAACACACTAAAACTTGAAGTAATTGATAGTCGCTCTTTTATTATGAGAGGATAAAACACGACAGACAATAAAAAGTGAATACCAAAATGCACCTTTTAAGAGCAAAATTAGACCAATTTTGCTGTCGCAGTGAATCGACAAGAAGCTGTCGAAAGACCTTACTATATGTCAGTATGTTACGGACAAAGTGTTCAAGCCGGCAACGACCTATCCACTTTAACTACAGAGAGTCTGCAGTATCCTTTCAAGGGATGATTCTTGTCTTAAATCTGAATAACTTTTGTCCAACAATTTTTCATATAGCTAACAAAACAAAGCTATATAAAAGTATGAATACTCTACTGAACGTATTGTGTTCCCGATCTACCCAATTGACCTACTTTACAATATTTCCGCGCGGGAAACTACCCGTCAATCATTTTCATCAATATTTGTAGGTAAGGTTACTTGGTCATGACACCTTAGTCTGGTATTTTGTTAAATTACCATACTTCAAAATGTTTTTAAGACTCTTGCTTTTGGATTTATTTATTTATTTATTTATTCTTATACACCAAAGTTGCAAAGTTGTTCAGTTGAGTGCAGAATCATCCCAGTATCGTTTGATACTGCTTACTTTAAGTTCACCCTGTGTGCAGAGGGAAGTGTCTCAGATGGTGACGACATGCAAACGCCCTGAACTCCGGAGTAGGACCTTCGGGAAATAAGAATTTGCTTGGAAGTTGTTTGATGCTAATTTTATAATTGTCCTATTATATTTTCACCATAACCGACGAAACACTGACAAAACAATAGGAAACACAATGTATCGGGAAATTATATGGCTAATCATATCCAATATAAAGAGCAAAACGAGAGTAGGTATACGGACGAGGGGCTAGCTGTGAAACCTTTAAAGTGTTATAGATACGACTGAAGTAAGACACCTGCAATACGAACGTACAACAAATCCTCATGTACAACAAGTATTTATCAGGGAGTTTCGAAACCGTCTATCCTTGACTAGCAATGGCCGTGCGGATTTTGAATTTGACAGATTTAAAAAGTGAACTAATTTACTTCCCTGATTGTATTTCGGGAAGATGGACTGATAGCGACGCGTATCTCAGTAGCCAATGGCATGCGGACATCGAAGTAACAGCACAGTAAAATAAAACTTAAAAAAAAATCATACTGCAGCTAAATGTAATATTTAACATTATTTCGTATCATATAATTTTAAGTATTTAATTAACCGTGTAATTCGCTTATCTGTTAGGTTGAAATATACAACCAAATAAATAATTGATATTTTCATACATAAAATAAACACGGCGCTTGAGATTATATTCAAGTTCCGTGAATGAAATGAGATCTAATCGTAAATTAATCAGAATAAAAACTAAGGTAGTTATATATTAAATGCTACATATCGCATATGTAATAATATTCGGAAGAAACAAAAGTGATAATATAACGTAATTATATTTTGTGACGTGCTTCCGTAATATCAGCAATTAAATACAGTCTTTGAGGAGGTTATACAATACCTATATAATAACTGTACAATTATGTTTTCATTTTAAATAAAACATTGCAAATCATTCACCAAACAAAGGTAAACTAATTATATTACTGTCTTTGGCTGTTAAAATGTCGAAATTATCCCGGCCTAAAAACGAGGTCCGCGATCATAGTATTGTTCTATTGTTGCAAACTATACCTAAAACCAGGTACTTAAAAGTTTGTTTGCATGCAATAAAATCGATACATTTTTTTTCATTTAATTGGGGGATTGTAAAATTATCGGAACTCTCCAATGAATGATTCGCAGATACTTACAAATTATTAAACAATGTTCATTATCACGCGACGAGCATAGCTCAATTTCACACCCAATAACCCCCCCCAGCTCGCTTTTAATACTGTCACCGGAGCGGCGGGCGCGAGCACTTCACTAACTGTTCTTATCACTGAATGTTCGTCGCGTCCGCTGCGGGTGGTTATTATTGAGCAGATGCAGCTTCCATTTTGTCGTGGTCCAGCTGATCTCAATCTCTCTCTCCTGCGGGGGCGCGGCGTCGCCGCCCGCGCCCGACTCGACCGCCGGTATGCCCAATATCTCGGCCCACTGTTCGCGCGGCGGGATCTCGACCGCCTCCCAGACTCGCGCCGCAAACGCCTCGCCATTGATCTGTGGAGCAGTCGAATACATTCATTAGCTCAACCAGGTTTCATGTTTTGCTTTTTTTTTTAGTGGGCTATACCGGTCGAGTCGAGTTTTTTTTCGCTGCGTTGTATTTTTTTTTATTTTATTTATTTTTATTTTGCATTTAATTCTTTTTTCTTCTTAACACGAATTTGCCATTAAAATGGTTCCATTTGATGTGATATCCGAGGGAGAAAGACTGCATTTTAGTGAGAAAGAGAGACAATATCGAAAATCATACTTCACTTAGGCGAATGTTGTTTTCAATGCTGTATCCTCTCAGTTACGGCCTGGTGGTGCAGTGGTATAAGCGCCTGCTTCTGAATCCAGAAGTCCCGGGTTCGAATCCCCAGTGGGTCAAATTCGGCCAGGCAATCTATCGCCACTGAGAATATTCAACGGCGCTTTTATCAGCACTGCCGATTGAGTTAAGTAACAAGACACAAAAACAATAATAATAGCGTCTCCCCGACAACACAATAATAATAATAAATAGTTAAACAAATTTTCAACGTATTCCCAGATCCATGTACTTGAACCTTATGCCGAAGCTTTCTGGAATTAAGTAACTGTATGTCTTCTACCACATTTCCTTACTTCGGTTTACCAGTCGTCTAAGGCTCGAATTTGCCAGCTCAAGATTGCACGCTCGGCATACTCCCTCACATTTCTTCGAATGCACATGACCCCCTCGTGAAATAACTCCACCGCCGCCTTAAATATTTCTCATATGTGCTTTTGTGATCTCCCTTAGAACCTCAAACCGGTCAGTTACGAGTATCTTGACTTACTGGCCTTTGACTTATAGATCTTTTCGTCCATTTCCTTCGACTTGTTCTCAGATGGATTGTCCGTAAAAACTTTGAAATAGGCAAACAAATCGGTTTTAGTAGTATTATCAAGTTGTGGCAATTCTTCTATATTTGTTCTTGGAATTCCATTGGTTTGTGACCACGTTGACGCAGTGTCATTCTAAATCATGGCATCCGATTCCCCGTTACTTTTAACTAACCGCAACATAATCAGTTTAACTTACAGTCAGTTTTGACCAACGTTTCCGGCACAATATTGCAATTACGGAACTAGGCAGCGGTGGTCAAACTGCAACGCTTAGTAAGAGAAAATGGGCTGTTATATATTTGTAATTCTTTTTCGTATCAATATTTTTTTTGCAGACAGTATAGGCCAAAAGGCCCGACAAAGATGAGCAGTGCCAAATTTATCAATAAGAATTATCCACCCGTTTAATAAACTATTGGTTTAAATGAATTGATTTTTATTGAACGAGTTGTCTTATAAAAAATTTATCGAGATTTCAAATACTGCAAATTAGTACGCCACCAATGAGATTCGTCAATGCTCCACGAGTGACACAACGATAGAAGAGGCTCCGAAACAGAGCCTTGCGTGATGCCGAATTATCTTATCACACATATCGCATTAGATTTTAAAAACAGCTGAAAGGTAAAACATATTAATATCAGCAAAATTGAGCGTGAATTGCAAGTCTATTAAACTGAACATACTACAAACATGATTACCATTAAAAAAAAAACAAATGCTTCTCTATAAATAACAAATGATAAGGTTTAACGGAAGGCAAAAATGAGATGACCAACAAATTCATTTGTGATTTCTTATTAAATTAGCTAAAAAAAAATAGTTTCGATTCCGATACAATGTTATGTGCATGAAAACTGTACCATACAACCGCAGCATAAGGAATGGTCAATATTTCTCTGCGGCCGTTACTACTTTTAATAAAACGGAAAGGTGATCCATCTATCTTATAATCCTATAAAACAAAACATAACAAAATAAAAATTAAATGATAATCGTACAATAAAAAAAATGGTTTAATGAAAAAACAAATTTAATAGATTGCAACACCGCTCATATTGCCCGCAATTCGCACAGAAACTTAATACATAAAAAATAGCGTGCGCTGTTGATAATCGGCAAAAACGCACCTAATACCGACCGTTTAGTGGGCGAATTTTCACAATCATATTTATGAAGTTGAACAGGTTAGTTTCAGTCCGACCTGCAAATAGGCGATCTGTTTAGAATCATTTCTAAATTTGGTCAAAAATTAATAAAACTCAAAAAATGGGGTTTTTAAAAGTACACAGAAGTTTGTTTAAGAACTGCAGATAGTTATTAATTATGATAGTTATTAATTATGTAACAGTATATCAATTAGGAAAGTCATTATTATTATTTCGTTACGTGGTTTGTACGTACAAATAAAACGAATTCATTTTTCGCCGATAGGCACCAGCGCACACCAAAAATCGAAACGTCGGCAAAGAGCGAGGGTGAGAGAGACAGTTCAATAGAGTGGTTGTCGCGTACCTGTTCCTTCTTGGCGCTGCGTTCGTCCTTCTCTTTCTTGCGCACCTCAACAATGAACTCATTGAATATGCTCTCCCGCTCGCGCATCTTCTCGAGCGCGCGGAACCGCTCCTCTTTGGCGTACTTCGACGAGAATTCGGCAAACGACGACCTGCGAAAACAATTAAAAAAAAAAAGGTGTTCAGACGTGAACATTGCTCATGATTAGAGGGTTCCGTAAATAACTATTATGAACTAACAAATGGTGAAACCTCATTTTCAACAGCGCTTTAGTCGCACTCTCGTTGATTATACAGTGGTATTAGCCTAACGTCATACAATAAATAGACTATATACATAAATAATATTTCGCTTGGCTGGTTGGAGCGAAATATTAATCTTTTTTTATTATTAATATTTCTTTGCAAAAAGCCTAGACGCAAACTGCATAGGAGTTTAAACGTTTACAGATCACAAAAGCTAATCCTGCCGATTCACAGATGGTGCACTGTTTTGTAAATAATTTCAATTTCAACCTGAAGAATATATTGCTGTCATTAAAATTATGAAGCTGTGTGCTTTTTTCAATAAAATACAATGTTTTCTAGATGTGGTTTCTAATTTTCTGTTAGCAGTTGAGCAACATAAAACCATTATGTAATCCATGGCAGTGTTAACAAATAAAGAATTATGTATTGCTGCTTAGTTATGAGAATTATGAAAAAAGATATATATTTGTACTGAAACTAGTTACACCACTCATATTTACCACCAACATATTTATGAATAAGCTATGAGCCATTTGGATGGATTGAAAGATAACAAAATCATAGATAACATTGGGTCATAGTTATGCTAGGAAATCCAATATACGGTAACATATACAAACGGGAAAATTCTTAACAATATTGATATTTTATACCCTCTAAGCCAGGGGTGCTCAAACGGTCGATCGCAATCGACCGTTTGAGCACCGTGCAGAAAGCTAATATCTATATATGCTACAGTACGCCCTACCTACCTAGGTACCCTACCCTACCTAGGGTAGGTAGGTAGGTACCTACCTACCTAGGTAGGGTGTATCGTGTATGTACGACAACCCTGCATCACACACACTTGCAGTCTCTCAGAGTCGATCGTAAGTAGTCTAAAAATATTGAGGTAGATCGCCAGCAGTTCAAGTTTGAGCACCCCTGCTCTAAGTCGTCTAGATGAACACTTTAGAAAATTAGCGGAATGCACTCACTTCCCATGCAGCTTGGCGTCCTCGAGCAGCGTGCGGAACTCATCCTTCTTCTGCGTGAGCCGGTTGCGCTTCTCCTTGCGTTCCTCCTCGGCGCGCTCGCGCACGTACTTGTCAAACACCTGCTTGCGCTCCTTCGAGGTCAGCAGGAGGTAGCGCGAGTCGAACACGATCTTGTGGAGCTCCTTTTCCCACGTAGAGAACGCCGACACCTGGAATGTCGCAGGACAATCGTATATTTAGATTTGTACAGACGTCGTTGAGCCAGCATCTCATAAGAAGCGCCGTGGCTAAAGCGTATAGACATAACATAAGAAGAACACAATCACTATTCAAGAAATTCCATGTAGTATATTACTATAAAATAATACTATTGATATTTAATCAATAAGTTTGTTTATTACAAATGATGTCGTGGAAGTGTGGCTCTCCGAGACCACACCCGGTACTCCACTATGAAGGTGCGACAGGGTAATTAATAGGCAGGCGTATTGCTTGAGAGGAGAGTTTATTAAGACAGTTTGATACTTCGCGTTTCGACTGTACCGCGGCCGAGTATGGGGGGTATGTTTGGGGGAATAAGAGTGATGTGCGTATGGCAACATTGCCACGCTACATGTGTATTGGTAATCTTTGAAAGAAATTTTGTTTATTTATTTTGGTTACCTCTTCCAAATGCTTTGGCATTTTGTTAAAATAAGCGAGCTATAATAATTTTTAATAATCTCTCGCCGTATGAATTATTGTATTTTTGTATTACCAAAGCTTTGTTTTGTTTTTGTCGAGTTATGTACTGATTTTGAAATAGCTGTTGATTCAATTTGTTGATTTTGATGTATTTGTCCAGTAGATTTTAAAATTGGTTAGTGTTGCTGGCTTGGTTGATCGTTTGTGCGAGTTGATTCCACATGTCAACGATTTTATTAGTTAAGAAATATTTTCTTGCGTTTGTAGAGAAAGGGGTTTTTGAGAGTTTTAATTTGTATCCGCGGAGATGAGGATTACCATTGAAAGTAAACGTCCTTCATATTGCCACAACTGTAGTGCCCTAAAATCACTTTGAATGACTCAATAAGGTCACCACGTTCATGTCTCTTTTGCAATGTTGGCAGTTTTAAAATTGAGAGACGTACTTAAGATTTTTCAATTGTCCAGGAATTTTTGTAAACCTTCGCTGTACCTTTTCGAGTAACTGAATATAAACTTAGTAATATTTCCGTTATTTAAAAAGCGCGATTGAACATAACGGGGCGGCAAACCTTCTTCTCGGCGAGCATCTCCCGAAAACTCTTGATTCTGACGTCGAGGGGCACCATGGCGCGTTCCCTGGCCGCCCTGACCTCGGCCTCGATGGCGGCCTCCTTGCCGAGGTCTATCTGCGTGGTTGTGGTGGTGTTGACAGCGGCGGCGACGGTCACGGCCGTGGGCGCGTTCTGCTGAACGGGCGTCGTGGCTGGAAAAGTAAATACAAATTTTATACTCTATACAGGTTGAATTTTTATTCACTCCTTTCAGGGTGTTTGGTCTATATCGACAATTCAATATTAATCAGTAAAATATGATAAGTAGGAAAATTTTTCCCAATTACGAGAGAAATTAATTCAAAATTTAATTGAAATCATTTTAATTTTTGAAGAGTACTTAGTAAAAATGATGTTATTTAAAATAATTATTTTAGAATAAAACTTTTTTATTTGCGACATCGATTTAGGTGTCGATATGGATCAAAGTGAATTGAAATATATCCTCTGCAAAAAGGCAAAATTAACATATCACCACATATAAATACATTATTTTGTGTGCGGTGTCTGCCTGTGCTCTTACTAACAGAAGTGCTCTTAGTAGTGCAGTTGAATCAGGCGACAAAATAGATTTTTGTTTTTTTTTTATTTTTATTATTCCGTATGAAAAAATACATGAATACAAGAAATTAACTTATAAGACTATTATTATTGATTTTAAAGTGGTTTTTTTAAAGCTTCAGATAGCTTTATTGCAACATTCCTCTATTTGGATGTCATAGATAACGCTACTGTCATTATACAACCTTGTCATTATTTATTCAAACGTGCATAATATACTGACACCTATCTTTAAAATTAGGAAACTATGTGTTTTTTAACTAAATTATGATGTTTGAGACTTGTTACTAAAGTTGAGTGGTTGACAATTTTTTCCTAAGAATCGAGCAATGTATAATTAATCATTACATAATTAATTGCTAATTAAGCCTAGATTAAGACCAGAAACGAAAGTTCACATTCTCACAACCACATTCTCGGTTAAATTTTAAGCTGGTAAAACAGGTTTTATTGGATTCGCATGGACTGTCAGATTGATAGAAAATAAAATCAAAAATTTATCAGACAGGCGCGTTGCCGACCTAATTTTTAATTGTTATTGTAAACATTTGAAAATCTGAACAGAAAAGTTTGCGAGCGTAGTTATTGCAATATTCTCAACATCTCTTGTACGCAGTTTCTCCAATTAGGCAGTTTTAGAATGTTTAATTTTTCTCATTTGCAATCTTTGTTGGGACTTTTTCCAAAAGGACATAATTTTAACACACTATAGACACTAATAAACGTAAAACATTCTCTGCCAAAAGTGTCGTGAGATACATTAAAATGCGACAGAAGGAAATATAAATCTAGACAAACTTACCATCTCCAACTCCGTCCTGCCTCGGTTTCTTGTTTGGCGTTACGGCGTCGTCGCCGGAGCTGTCGTCAGCGTCGCGCTTTATGCCGTTTGTAGCCGCTCCGCCGGAGGTCACAGCGGCGGCGGCCACTGTCTCTTTCGGCTGATGACACCAAACACAAAATACTTTATTACATATTACAACAGTAATTTATTATACGGCAAAGTTTACTAAAGCGGTAAATACTATAGCAGGAACAAAAGTGCAATATGGCCATCAATGAAGCAGTAACAAAAAAGCTCTGCTCTGTATTAAGAACATTGTGAATTGTAAAGAATTATGGCTAAAAAATATTTAGATGTCTTACTGCCAATTTTTCTCATTGACAGCCAAGTTTTGGCCACTCATAGCATCTTATTTTTTACACATGGCCGCTAGGATAGCATCCTTGCCCACCATTCCTTCTGTTCACGTTTTTGTTTCCTAACATGCAACACTGGCGTTGCCAATTAGTTTAATATTCATTTTATATGTTGTTTTTGTGAAGTAGAACTTATTATAATACATACTGTTTAGCTATAATGTTTCATAAAAAAATGATGAAACTGTATTACTCTGAAATTCAACGAGTCGAGTATTGAAAATTGTCCAGCCAATTATTTTGGCCTTCCTTCATAACTTTGTGTCCTTAAAATGGGTCGCCATGACCGACAATACCATTTCCCTACACTACTCTGCCCCAGTATAGTGGCGTACTCTGTGTTCCTAAAAAACAGCCTCAATAAAGAGGTTGACCGTTGAGACGTAAAATGAATTGACATTGACTTTATGGTGGTTATAAATTGCTCAAATCTAAGAAGAAATTGGAAACCACTCTGTACTAACTGAAACATAATGCCATAAAACATCAGAATTTATTGGAAGAGCACACAGCGTCTGAATTTTAATGACAGATCATAATATATTCTTTATGTTTAAACTGACAATTATTTCAAAACAGAGCACCATCTGTGAATCGGCAAGATAGGTTTTTATAAACTGTATACACTTATGCTTCTATACGGTTTGCATCTAGGCTATTTGACATCGAAATATATTAATAATAAAATACGATAAATATGTTCAGCCTGGTGGTGCAGAGGTATAAGCGCCTGCTTCTAAAATCTAAAGGTCCCGGGTTCGAATCCCCAGCAGTTCAAATCCAGCTAGGTCATTCCACCTCAAAGAATATTCAACTGCGCTTTTCTTAACACTGTCGACTGCGTTAAGTAACAAGACACACACAAATACACATTCAGTTAGACTACGTAGGTGTCCACAACGGGCCCCTAAGAATGTGGTCTAAGTGCAGCGGCCATCTGGCTGCCCTGCAATTCAATCCACGGTAAACATTTACTTCTTTTTCTCGCATTCCTGTGGCATTCCTGATTAAAAAAGAACTCTCACGATCGAATTGGGACCCTTTTTTTATGAAGTTGGTTAAAAAAAGAACAGTGGTCAAGTAGAGAACTTTTAAACCAATTTAGATCGTTAAACCTCCAACTGTTTTCCAAGCTTCCCCGTGTCATTCTAAGAGTATACTGTATAATGCGTACCCTCTCACGGTGGGTCACGCGGTAACTTAGTCATCGTTTTCCAAGGCAATTAAACTCTACCACATAATCTTATAGTCATTTAACGCCTAAACTTAATTGCTAATGCTATATATATTACCTGCGTGACAGCCAAAGCGTCCGGGGGACTGGCGACGGCGCGATCAACATCAGCCCTCCCCACCAGTTGCTCGGGCCTCTCCCAGACCGAGGAGTGCGCCGTCGGATTGTAGAAGAAAACGCGGCCGTTACCCGTCCACACCACACACCTAAGGATTAACGCTCCAATCAGTTTCTGTACACAATGATGCGTGTACGCTTTAAATTTATCGATTTTTATTCAGATGTAAAAACCTCGGATCTCGCGTGATTCCGCATTGGCACCACACTCTAACTGTAATATTCTAAGAAAGCATATTTAATCGATTCTTTTTAATATAAGTTTTACATATGACTGAATATCAATATGTTGTATTATTATTATCGAACGAGAATGCAGCAATGAGGAATAGGGGTTAGCTCGTGTCAAATTGGTTCATTTTTCGCCTTTTTAGTTCATAAACTTATCAAATCTGTTCCAGAACTAGTCAACAATTTACATTCAATAAAAAAAGGTACCATGGAACGCCGTTTAATGTATTATAAACCTATTTAAATGAATTCATGACTAGCCAATTAGAAAAAAATATTTAAGAGAAAAAATACAAGTGCAAGAGAGTAAGATGTGCTACTATAAACATCAAAAATTTTTGCAAAAAATCAAGGTGTACTTGTAACTTATATATTATTATTTGACAAACAGCAATAAATGACGTATTTTGCAAAAATAGATATTTAACCTGTCCTTTAGCTAAGGTTTCTTAAGACATTCAAAGATGTCAACATTTTGCATGCTTTATTTATTAAAAAAAAACTGAATCACTCTGATTTTGATTTTGCTGTAACCTTTTAATTTTATTAAGCAACTAACTAATCAGGTTTATAAAGGCGATGAACGATCACGATCCATTATCGGTAGCTGAGCGCTGAAGAGTGGCATGATCGATTTCCACAAGGTAAATAACAAATAACTCACCACGGTGTCCCCGAGATGGGCGTGCTCGATATCGGCCTGGATTTGTCCTGCTGTAGCTTCGCCTGCTTCTCTCGCTCGTGCTCCTTCTCCCTCTCGCGCTCGGCGGCCTCCGCCTCTCGCTTCCTTGCGTTCTCCTCCGCTTGCTGGGCGACCTCGTCTTGCTCCGTCAACGTTTTCTTCACCTCCACCTGCATTTGCTGCTGGTGCGAATGCTCTTCCGCCTGGACATCAGCTATCACCGTTGATACCTTCGGCGATGATGATTCTGCATTAAAAAATATAAGTCAAGTTTATTTATTGATTAAATATAACATCTTATTCTACCATGTGTCTAATTGATTTATTAAAAGAATCAACAATTTTAGAAAACAGCTACCTACGTACACAATTAAATTGCCAATTTGTAAAACTAAAAGTACTTTAAAAGTGAGATTAAGGTATTTTTTTAATTGTTATTATTATTATTAGTTTTAGGCAGGAAGCTTAAGCTGATAAATCTGCACTTGTATCATCTCTGATAAACTTGTCGTCTGTTCTTAAATTTGTTCATATTTCCGGCACTTATCACTGCACTTGGTAACTTATTCCATGCATTTACCACTCTATTTGACATGAAATTCTTCCTAAGATTAGAACTAAAGGTAGTACTTGAGAGTTAAAATGATGTCCTCACAAGTGTGAATTTGTATTAATTGTGTAAATGGTTCCAAAACTTGGAAGATCATAATAGTGAGTCAATATATAAGAACGTCTATCGAAGTATGTTTAACCTTTCTTCATATTCCAGATTTTTCAGTTGACTAAGTATTTTCGTTGGGCGTCTTTGCACCTTTTCTATCGGATCTTTATCTTTAGCGAGGTAGGGATTCCATACTTGATAAGCATATTCTAGTATTGGTCTTACATCTTAATATATATAAATCTCGTGTCACAATGTTTGTCCTCAATGGACTCCTAAAACACTTAACCGATTATAATAAAATTTGAACACCATGTGCAGTTCGATGTGCACTTGAGAGATAGGATAGTTTAAATCTCAAATTATAGTTGCAATTTTAATTTATCGCTAATTTTTTGTCCGTTATTATTTGGCAGTCATAAAACTGACAGATGTCGATACCTTTTTATTTTATGGGCGATTGTGAAGAGCGCGTGACGACTCGGTGCCTGTATAATTTTATTGAACAAGCAGAGGAAAGAGCAATTGTGATATTATTGGAAAATTTTTTAGAAGATCACAATCAACTAATTCAATTGATCAAAAGAGTTTCGCCACGACTGCAAAATGACAATTATCAAATCGTCATAAAAGCCGACAAAGTACCATTAGGTGAACATGCTGGTAGATTCAACGCTCCAACTGTTGATGAGGTTGCTGTTATCATGGTTGGTGATCCAGTTGACAAAAGATCTATAAACATTACACGGCGAGACAACACTGTCAGTACGATTTCGGATCTACACCGTTCATATGACGCACTACAATATCCATTGATATTTTGGCAAGGACAAGATGAATATCACCTTAATATCAAACAGTATGATCCAAATACCGGTAAATTTGACAATTATCTATTTACTTTCTTACTGTATGTATAGATTTTAATTTCGTATTGCATTTTATTTTTTATTTTTTTAGGTGATTACAGAAATAATAAAGTTAGCTCAATGAACTACTACGCACACCGAATAATGGTTAGACAACATCAAGACAATTATATCCTTCGATATCGTCAGCTGTTCCATCAATACATTGTTGATATGTATGCTAAGGTCGAAAACGAACGCTTGCGATTCCTTCGATTCAACCAGGCAAAACTACGATCGGAAGAATATATTCACTTACGAGATGCTGTTGCTGGAAACATCGATGGAAATTTAAATCCCAATGACATCGGTAATGCTTTCATTTTACCTTCAAGCTACATCGGCAGTCCACGGAACATGCAGGAATACATACAAGATGCGATGACTTACGTACGTCATTACGGCCGACCGGATTTATTTATTACATTCACATGTAATCCGAATTGGGAAGAGATACAAACTTTACTATTGCCAGGACAACAAGCCATTCATCGTCATGATTTAACTGCACGTGTGTTTAAACAAAAATTGAAATCCTTAATTGATTTTATTGTTAAATATACAATTTTTGGTATCACACGTTGTTGGCTGTATACGATAGAGTGGCAAAAGCGAGGTTTGCCTCATGCCCACATTTTGGTTTGGCTTAAAGATAGAATCCGTCCTGAAGAAATCGATCAAATAATTTCAGCCGAAATTCCAGACCCATTAATTGATCAAGAATTATTTGATATTGTCACCAAACACATGATCCATGGGCCATGCGGTGTTTTCAACATGACGTCACCGTGCATGGAAAATGGAAAATGTAAAAAAAACTTCCCAAAGCCGCATACGAATGACACGATCACGGATATTGATGGTTATCCAATGTATCGCCGCAGAAGTACTGAGAATGGTGGCCACACATTTACAATGCGACTGCCGAACTTTCCAAATCAAGTTGAGTTTGATAATCAGTGGGTGGTACCATACTCACCACTACTTTCAAAAACTTACAAAGCTCATATCAATGTTGAGCTTTGCAGTTCTGTTAAATCAATTAAGTATATTTGTAAATATGTAAACAAAGGCAGTGATTTGGCCATATTTGAAGTAAAAAACATAAATAAAAATGACGAAATAGCACGATACCAAATGGGCAGATACATTAGCAGCAATGAAGCTATTTGGCATATTCTCAGCTTTCCCATCCACGAAAGAGATCCTGCTGTCCAACATCTGGCAATACATCTTGAAAACGGTCAACGTGTATACTTCACTGAAGAAAATGTTCTCCAAAGAGCGTTCGAAGCTCCGAAAACGACTCTAACTGAATTTTTTACATTGTGTCAAAAACCTGATGTTTTTGGCCAATTCGCGAAGACATTGGTGTATGGTGATGTTCCACGTTATTTCACATGGAACAAATCCAGTAAAAAATGGGAGCCACGGAAACAAGGAAAACCACATCCTTCCATTACAGGCATATTCAAAGCTAAGACATTGGGGAGACTTTACACGGTACATCCAAAGCAACGTGAGTGCTTCTGTTTACGTTTGTTATTGGTGAATGTTCCCGGACCAACGTCTTTTGAATTTTTACGAACAGCTAATGGTCGAGTATTCAATACATACCAGGATGCATGTCGTGAACTGCAATTGCTAGAAGACGATAACCATTGGGACTTAACGCTTGCTGATGCTGCGTTGACATCAACACCGAATAACATTCGTCAGTTGTTTGCAATTATTTTGGCGACATGTTATCCCTCGCAAGCACAAACTTTGTGGGAAAAATATAAAAATTGTATGACAGAAGACATCTTGCACCGAATTAGACAAACAAATCAATGCCAAAACATAGATTATACACCAGAGATGTACAATGAAGCATTGGTCTTGATCGAGGATTTATGTGTTCTTATTTCAAATTTACCACTTAATCATTATGGTATGCCATCACCTAATCGTCCAGCCACCGACTTAGTCAATACCGATTTACAACGAGAAAATCAATATGACCATGGAAGTTTAGCAACAATTATCATGAACAGTGAACCATTACTGACAGCAGAACAAAAAATTATTTATGATCGGATTATGCTGGCTGTTGCTGCTGAACAAGGCGGTTTTTTTTTCTTGGATGCACCCGGTGGAACCGGTAAGACATTTTTAATATCGTTGATTCTTGCCAAAATACGCTCGCAACAAAAACATCGCATTAGCATTAGCATCGTCAGGCATTGCGGCTACTTTACTGGATGGTGGGCGAACAGCACATTCAACATTCAAGCTGCCATTGGACGTTCATAATAAACCAGATGCAATGTGTAACATCAAAAAGAATAGTGGAATAGCTGCAGTGTTGCGGAAGAGTTCTATAATAATTTGGGATGAGTGCACAATGGCACACAAATATTCACTTGAAGCATTAAACAGAACTATGCAAGATTTAAACAGCAATAATAAACTTTTCGGTGGTGCTATCTTACTTTTGTCTGGTGACTTCCGGCAGACCTTACCGGTTATACCTCGCTCTACTTTCGCGGATGAGATTAATGCATGTTTGAAACAATCATTCTTATGGCGAAGTGTTGAAACACTTCGATTGACCATAAATATGCGAGTACAATTGCAAAATGATCCATCAGCACTAATATTTTCCGAACAACTACTAGATATTGGGAACGGTAAAATAAAACTGCAACCAAATACGCAATGCATTAAACTACCAGACAATTTTTGCACTATTGTTCAGGATAAAACTGAATTGATTCAGAGTATTTTCCCGGATATACAGAATAATTATTTGAATCATGAATGGCTTAGTCAACGGGCGATTTTGGCAGCCAAAAACGTTGATGTTGACGAAATTAACTTCCAGATACAACAGTTGTTACCAGGCGATCTGATGTCTTTTAAATCAATCGATACTGTTGTTGATGAAAATGAAAGTGTAAATTTTCCGATTGAATTTTTAAATTCATTAGATATCCCTGGAATGCCACCACATAATCTTCGATTAAAGATTGGTTCCCCTATTATTCTCCTCCGTAATTTGAATCCACCTCAATTATGTAACGGTACGCGTTTGGTCATCAAAAAGATCACCGGAAACATTCTTGAAGCAACCATTTTGGCTGGGAAGTTTAAAGGAAAAGTGGTCCTGCTGCCACGTATTCCGATGATACCATCAGATTCTACCATACCCTTCAAAAGGCTACAGTTTCCAATTCGTTTAGCTTTCGCCATGTCTATAAATAAATCTCAAGGTCAAACAATGTCCATTTGTGGTTTAGATTTGGAAAATTCATGTTTTTCTCATGGGCAACTATATGTTGCTTGTTCACGTGTTGGGAAACCGTCGAATCTATTTGTGTTAGCTAAAGACAGGTTAACCAAAAACATTGTGCACCGATTGGTGTTAAATTAAATTGAAATTGAAAGTATTTATAATTCAAAAAAAAAGATATTAATGTTTAAAAGTTTAAGACTGTCTGCCTTGCCTACCTCATTCATGAGTTTAAGCGTCACATGTTATTTACTGTATTATACTGTAATATACTTATATTTGTTATAAAATTAAATGGAAATAATAAATCTGATAAATTTTTATTTTTTACCTATTGATTTCTGCTTAGTATCAAGTGTAAGAACATTTTAATTAATTGTGTTCAACGTACTTCCCCTTCAAATCTCAATCCAGTGAATTTGTATACCAACATCAACATTTTCGTCTTTGTTCGTAAATAATTTCATTGTACTAAAGGGTTATAGTAGTAGAAAGTCAAATAAGGAGATCACCATATTTTTTTACAAATACCATCTGTGTGAAAAAGCATAGTGGACTCCGTGACTGATGTTCTCTTATTGTTCCTCTTAGATTGTTTACTATAATGTAATATAACAAAAACTTTAGCCACAGCAACGCGTGGCCGGGTCAGCTAGTATGATTTATAGATCTTAAATCGCATACCTATGTTGTCCTGGCTGTTGTCCGACTTGTCGCCTACTTCAATTGAGTTTGCATTGGCTGTCAACGCTGGAGCGGCGGAAATAGGAGTTGCCGCTGCTGTGGCGGCATTTTTCTGGAACGCTAAAGATATGCCACTGTTTAAGTATTTTGTATTAAGTAAATATTATTATTTTTAAATAATTGCAGGAGCCGTGTCAAATTACTGCTAACACATCATACCATGTTTTTGCCTAGAGTGGGGGGGAGGGGAAGAGATTTGACTTTTTGTTAAAATACTGCCAGATTGGAGATTAAAGTTGACAACATTAATAAGAAATTTAATTTTATAAAAGTTGGAATAAACTATTTTTAATGCCGTATATTGATTGCCGTATACGACAGGTGCCGTTTCCGGGTAAAATTAATGGGATATTAGATTGAATGCGCTCGTCACAATACTTGTCGGATACCTTCGAGATCCTTGAGGGGTTGCGGTTTCTCCCAGACACTCTCCTTGTTGCCGGCGTGATAGTAGTAGGGCCGGCCGTCCGGCGCCTTGTGCGTGGACCATTCCGAAGCACGGGCCTCCAACTCGGGCGGTATGGCGGGCGCGGCAGCCGATGCGGGACTCGTGCCTCCGTCATCGGGAGAGAGTTTCAGCATCGAATCAAGTTGGTTTTGATGCTGAAAAGGAACGTCAGTTTAGAACCTATTGATTTATTACGGTACTCGTCGGTGGTCACTCGGTTGCACAGGAATCACGGACCGCGGCGCTTTCGGCTTGTGTAGCTGTTGATGTGATATATATTGGGAGCTGCGTACATTTAACTGGGCGTTTGTGGTTGGAGTTACTAACTAAACTGTTTTCATGTGAAAGTACTCTTTTATTGTTAGGTGCGGAAATCGTTGGACTATGTTTTGTGCTTGCATTTAATTCGATTGTCTGAGATTTAGCTGTGGCGTTTTAATGGGATTCTAATCAATCTTTCTTAGATATTTATTCTCTCCTTATTTTTTATTTGAATTTTTTAAAGTTTGAGTATCGACGTTTATCTCTTCATCAATACATTCAACTTGTCAAATAAAGGTAACTGACCTTGTACTGCAATCTGCCACTGGTGCAAAGCAGAGCGACTCGCAAGGGACAGCAGCTGTCTCGCTATAATTATTCAATTGTACGCTTTTCAAAAGTGAAAACATTTATTCCTATGACAGTTAGTTATATTATAATGAGCGAGCGGCTTCAACCAATAAGCTCATATCTTTAACCTTAAAAAAATAATCTAGTCATATTTTAAATTGACTCGCTGACGCTGCGGGTATAATATTGGATGGTAAGCTGTTCCGAGTGCGAACCACTCTGTTGGACAAGAAATGCTTATTTGTATTTGTGTTGAATCCGAGATGGGACAGATTCATCTCGTGACTTCTTAGATTGGGGTTGCCATTAAAATGTTATACATGTTACTGCATTGCAGACAGTCATAAAGACAATTTGTCTGTGCGTTTGTGTATATGTCAAGTAATTTCTATCGGTATGTGATTTTTTGTTTTATTGATCAGTATGTTGAATTTAAAACACCATTTATTTTGCTTTGCCAGTACATTATTGGCCTTATGCATAGTTGCATCACTTCGCTGAGTGCCATTTCTTATGGTTTGCGGTCACTTTTATGCATGACAGTTTACCAATGCTACTATGCATGGGGCTTTATGTATAAGACTCAGGGAAAATAGTTCTTTAATTTAAGAACATACGAACAATAATTACTTGTGTAATGCTGTCAACTGTAAATGTGACGTTGAGTTGCGAAGGATTGGCAGTGAGGACACACGTTATACTCACAGGCACTGTATTGACAACGGGAGGAATTCCGACCACGGGCAGAGATCCGGGCCCTCCCCAGACGGGCGGAGGGCCGCCGGCCCAGTGCGGAGGCGGACCCTGCCCGGGTATGGCCCAGGGGGAGCCGGGAAAAGGCCCTTGCGCTCCGCCGCCAACCGGCGGTGGGCCCATGAACGCCGGCGGCATCTGGCCGCCCATCGGTCCTGGCACTACCATTTGTCCGGGACCGACCATTTGACCGAGTCCACCCATTTGAGGCGGGCCGCCCTGTACGAAACCCGGAGGAGGTCCTGTAGACAAATAACAAACATTCATTCAATATTATACTGAATAAGATATATGCCTATCAGCTATGCTGCTTGCCTATTATAAAATAATAATAATTATTATTATTATGTCTAGTTAGGTGAGATATTATTAATCTAATTATAGTCATGGAATATGAGCCACGGACAAAGAGCTGATTTTATTGCAATTACAGAAGCAACCAGCTGACTAACGGCAATACTACGCCAGATGACTTTGAAACAATCGTTTGCTCCGTGAGAAACAGTTCAGACAAGACTTTCAGTATATCTACTGAATAATCCTGCATGCACCGAAAAAAAGATCATTTTATAGATCCTACAAGATTTTATAGAAGCATCTTTAATTTTCCTTTATTGTTATAGCTTGTTTTGGTTCGAATAACTTATAGTATACTTAACGTAACTGACCAAATTGACAAAAAGAGATTACAATGTCCTAAGTGTTTATGTGGGGAAGGGGGGTATTGTATGTTTTTATTTCAAAATTATTCTATCTGCTTGCCGAAGTGAAATATAAAAGTTATTCGTTTTAATGATAACTAAGTATCTATTTTATATATAAAATAACAAGTGTTACGTAATTCATCATCGCCCAGCTCAAACCGCTTAACCTAGGAATATGAAATTTCGAAGGTACATTTTCTTTATGATGTAGGAACCCACTAAGGAAGGATTTTTAGAAATTCTTCCCCCTAAGGTGGTAAAAAGAGGGGGTGAACATTTTTATGTTGAAACCAATATCTCAGAAATTGAAGATGTTACGGAGGTGATAATTAATATTTAGATACTTTAGACATGTGTTTCACTTCAAAGGAGCGGTAAAGATGGGAGATTTGATCTAGATGACAATATTTAAAGAATTTATTTAGCAAAAAATATTGCATTTGTTATATGAGGTGTGTCAAAACGATTCATATTTTTATAAAGTTACCACCAAATAAGGGATGTTTGCTAGCAATGTTAACCTGACCAGCCCATATGTGGTTATTTAGCGGCCTTAAAAAAACGTCAGTAGATTGCCCAGGCCGCTAAGCAGCGGCCTAAGTTTCATCCATTTGCTTTTTTTGTTTCTTAAATGTTGGTAACATCGATCTTTTTGTTTCCAATTCTATAAAAATCTTCGTTAAATTTTACACCTGATTTTATAAATAAAAACAGCTTGTCTTTGCTTTTAAATGTCAAAATAATTCTCGAACATCTTCCGTTAATCCAGTATACGAAAATGGCCGTTCGCGGGGTGTCGTGTTTCGTTTTGGTCTGTGTGTACGAATGTTTTTTAAGATTTAGAAGTGCATTTAAAAGTGAGATGTTATTATTTCTTTATAATATTACATAAAAATAGTGTTTTAAGTATTTTAAAAGTGTTATATGTATGAAAGTGTCACAGAAGTGAAAAATTAAATATGTTGTTTGTGCCTAACCTCCGCTGAACCGGTGCCATGTTTTCACAAAGGTAAGTACGAACGTTTAGATAATGTGTATCTTTTATTAGATTTATATTTAAAAACAATTGAATATAGTATTCTGTATGAAAGTTTATTGCGAATAACATATGTATTCTAAAATGTATATACTCCAAAATAGTGATGTCATAAATTTGGCATTTCGGAACGGTTGACACTTTTTTTATCTGTTGGGGATTGACACACAAACAAATTTTTTTTTATATAAATTTTTAAATACATATTATAACATCTTTCTAACTGATTTCATTTTGAAATATCACCGTTTATCAACATAAATAGAAAAAATATTCAGTTTCTTATTACTTTATGAAAAAAAAAAAATCTCTTTAGTAATTATTAGCAATTATTTATTTGCTATGACCTATGTTATGTTATGTATGTTAGTGGATGTGGGAGTTTGCGCCCTGTGTACCGCGTCCTTTTCAGAACTATTGTACTTTTAAATTCACTTATAGTTCACCCTCTAATCCCGTACTGTCAGTACTGTAAGTTAAGTATCTTTTTGGGTGCGATGATTCTAACCTCTTCTGGCTTGAGAAGATGGTTGCCTAGAAGCTGGTGCCTTTTGTAAATGAGGGGCCCACATTCCCCCAGGTGTATAGGGGTTCCTGTGCCCTCTTGTTAGAGTCTGCAGCTGTCGTCGGTCGATAGGCTTAATTTGTGCAGTGGCCTGTTAAGGTTCTGGTTAAGATCATTAGCTGGTTTCGGCTTAGCTCCGAGAGTCTTTTTTGCGAGAATCCTACTATGAGTTCTTTGGCTTGCTTTTGTCCGGGTAGTTCTTGCCAGTATTTTTGGCTTTGTTTCCAAGCCCAGATGTTTAGCAGTCTGCTGGTAGTGCTTTTTGCTATGCAGCAACCCGGTTCCGGGCCTATCATCGTCATGTTAGCCCCTTTCTTGGCCAGTTCGTCTGCTTTCTCATCGCCATCAATGCCTGAGTGGCCTGGTACCCATATAAGTGTGACCCTGTTGTGTGTTGCCAGGGTGTTGATGCCTGTGCAAATGTGTGTGTCAGGGAAAATGGTGGTAATGAAGCGTTAAAAATTAAGAATATTTTAAGTTGGATTAAAGCATGAATTATCCGTCAGTTTGGGAAAGAATTCTATTCCACCTTCATTGGGAAGAAACTAGGTCTTAAAGCAGTTTTTTTTTTACTGTACTTGGTACAAAAATCTTAAAATAATTTAATAACCGAAAATCTTAATTAGCATTTAATTTACAGCAGACTGGCTTTTGCATACTATAAAAAAATATTTCTGGTTCTCAGTTACAGATATTAATTGCTACTTGTTGCAAAATCTTGTTCATAAAAAAACAGTGAAGAAAAGTGACCTTTTGCTAAAAAAAAAAGTGTTACAAGCCCTGTGAGAGCTATGAATAAAGTGGACATTTCATAGGATGGGTTTCAGCGCCAATAAGGTTGGACTATTATGGCAAATATGTCCCCACGGCTGGTCTCCAGAAGTACTCAATATAAAGAAATAAGAATAAGAAATTCCTTAATAAATCGACAAAGTAAACGTTTCAAGAGTCGGAATGGAAATATTTTTATAATCGCAGGAACAAGATCTTTCAACGGATCATGCAAAAAATTTAAACAATCTTTGTATAAAAGAAATATATGTCCTAAAAAGCATGGGATTGTATCTTTCGCTCGGGTGAATTGATTTAATGAACGCAAAGAGATAAAATTAAAAATAAATGAAAACTAAATAAACATTTCAAGATAGTGCGACAGAAGGGAATGCTAGGAAAATCTGTTTGGGTAAGTATACGGTGTGCCCAGAGACCATTTTCAAAAGCTTAAGGGACTTAAACCTTCCGTTCTTGATAAAAAATCCAGCTAATTGGGCCCTGCGATTTTAAACATCATGGTTACCGAGAATAAAAATTGTGATGATTACATAATAACATACAATCATAGTTGTCATACGAACAGTCGGTCTCGGGACACCTGCTTGTAAGAATATAGACTTAATTAAAATTAGATATATTTTATCACTTATAATTAGTGTTTTGACCAATACACCAATACACAAACGTAGGATGCACATCATATGCAGTCTCACTTTCACCGGCGACTGTAGCTTTCAAACGAATGAAGCGGACAGCTATGAACTTTATATTCGGCTTGGGGTTACTCGTTCGCATAAACCCTACTGTGGTTTGGATTACTATTATTACTGCTTCTAAAATGACATATTCATTTCCAGCAATTAAATAATCAAAATAAACGCGTCCCGAACTTCTTTTGTTTAAATTATTTGGACATTTAAATAAATTCTCCCGGCGATCCTACTGTCACAATATGTACTCTAAAAAGAGACACTTGTATTGACTTACCCATGAAGCCGGATGGACCGAGCAAAGGTTGCCCGTCGGGAATATCGCCCCCGCCATTCTTTAAGTTGGGACTGAGCATGCTCATACCGGGCGGCGGGCCACCTGCAAAACAATATTGCTTACAATATTGCAAAGCGACTGAATGTTTTTCCTACGGATTCAAATAGTTTTTATAAGGGAAAGGTTATATACCAGAACAGCAATGCGTATTTCTGTATTAGGAAATCTTATTCGGGTGAGAGATTGTCCCTCAATGAGACAAAAAAATGATTGTAATGAAGTTTCGAGATTTGGATTGGTTTCAGAACTTTCAAGTCCTCTAGAGCACGGTGGTCTATGCACAGATGGGAAATTAGGATTTTTGGGTTTAATTACTATCAGCTGCTTTGAGAATTAGTTCTTTTTTATATTTAAATTATCAAAAACCGAAAATGACAGACCAAATGCATTTCTTGGTACTGAGTCTTCGAGGAGAGGTTGTGTTGTGCTGTCACTTTCAAATCTCACATATTAATATGACAATAGACCTATACGTATATGTTTTCAATGAACGGCCTAATAGCTGAATTCAACTATAACAAATTGGAAATGTGCTAACTTTCCGTCATACTCAAACTCAGTCCGGTTATACAGGATATTCCAAGATCGTTCCCAAAGACTTAAGGAGGTGTTTATGTTCCCAATTACGAGTAAGAAATTGTATAAAAAAAATGTGAAAATAATTCATGCCAAAATTTATTAATTTTTTCAAAGCGCTCATGTAAATTCTTGGCCGATACCGGGTCAGCGCAGCCTCTCCAGCTACTGAACTTCACGTAAAGTTTACAATTTTTTTACTCTGAAACCATGATGAATTTTGATATGATGTCAAAACAAATTATGTTTAAAATTGCAGGGCCAATAAGCTGGATTTTTATCAGGAATGGTCTATCGCTGCTGACATCGCGTGGTATCTTAACGACGCGCAACCGGCAAAACTTTTTAACACTTCAATACGCGCCAAAATCCCCGACGGAACATTTAACAACTTTGATGTCATCTGATTCTCTGATAAAAAAAATGTATAGACTTCATATTAATAAATATATTAGTCACTCGTGAGCAAACTGAAGGCAGTCTCAGTTTGGCGGCAATGTTTGAATAACGGCGGGCAGGATGTGACGTCATTACGTCAACGGATAATCCCATCATTACTCGCCTGGTTCTCATGAGATTGCCCGCCGTCTAGCGGATAATCTTGTCAGTACCTGTGCAAGGGTTAGAGAGACAAATGTGTACACAATTGAAAATTAAAAAAAAACATGCTTACCAAAATTATGGGAGTGTCTGTTGGGGGACATTCCTTGATTTTGATTGTCCATAAGATCCTGACTATTTTCCTCGTCATCCATAGGGTTTCCTGAAACATAAATACAATTAATTGTGATTACTTATGGGAATGCATGCGAGGTGCAAAACATAACCGGACTAATTTACATCAATCATATGTATTCAGAAATTGACAAAAACCTGGCTTTTTTTTTTCTTAATTGTCTTTAAGAAATTTTTTTTTTTAAACTTTAAATTAATTGCATATCTGGTTTCAAATTAACTTAAATTCAACAATCAACCAACAATCTTTATTTTAAAGTTTTACTTAGTAAGTGGACATTATTTTAGTGATAAAAATTTGGTCTACTAACCGTTCTTACCTATAGCCTGGTTCATGCCGCCGTAAAGCGGTGGCGGACCCGAGTTCGGTCCGCCCATCATTCCCATCATGGGTCCGTTGGGCCCCATCATGCCCATGGGCGGGCCGTTCATCCCCATCGACGGGGGACCCCCGCCGCCCATTTGACTGTTTTGATTTCCGGAACTGATTTGATTTTGAGTCTGCGCCATTACCTCCACCTCTGCCTGTGTTATCACCTTGCAAGTGGGACCTGCGAATAATGGACAAACCCTTCAATCGTTGGTTAAAGCTAACAGATTGTTGACGAGTTCGAGTAATTTAATCCAATTGATCTGCAGATATATTATATTGCATTATATGAAACGGTCATTGTGGATACATATTGGTCCTGTTGGCAAACTAGAGAATTCTTAAACCATTTGGGAAGTTGTGGGTCAGGGAGCCTCTCTCGTGTCCACAAACTAATCAATCATTAATTTCTTACTTTAGGATGAAAAATTCAAAACCTATTTCAATATGTACCGTTTATATACCATTTTTAATAACTGAAAAGACTGACCGTCTAGCTGCCTAGAATTATCTGGTATACACATGCCAACAACCCATGGTAGCATACCTGCATATAATACTAATTGTACAATGTGTAACTGCACCACGTATAACCCCTCGCAACAGTAACTACAGTATAAACATTCTGATATATTTAATACAAATACAATTTTGAAAACATATACACAATTAATACAAATTCACTCTCGACTGAGTTAAGTAACAAGGCATAAAAAAAACACATTCAGCCCAATGGCGCCTCCCCGACAACACAGACCATACGAATGAAGAAGAAGTTCAAGTGTTTTTGAATTACATCGTTGATATCCACTTATAAATAAGTGTTCTCTCTACCCTTTCAAGGTCATAGTCACCGTCAAGTCAATTATCTATTCTGTTCATCTTCCTAGGTTTCACAAAATATCGTTCAACAGGTTCAAAGTTGCATATTTTGATTAAACGTAAATATGTCATGTTTGCACTATTAAAGAGCGAATTAATATGATCACATTTCTACGTTAGCGTTGAAACTAACGAAGCAGGCTTTCAGAAACACAGATAAAAAAATCTTCTAATTTCAATGGTGTTTGAGTTCATTTTACAGTTAAATTTCGTATTTTATAGGGAAAAGTATTCACCTTCCTGCGGTCTAGTCCAGGTGGTCTCTCTCGACCTCGCATGATAGAAGTACGATTTCCCCTCATCGGTCTTGGTCTCGACCCAGAGCTCGGGCGGTTGTTGGTTCGGTGGGGGGCCCATGTTCGGCGGGCCACCGAATTGCGGTCCGCCCATCATGTGCGGCGGGGGGCCCATGGGGCCACCGGGACCCATCATGCCCGGAGGCGGGCCGAATGGTGGACCTCCACCTGGTCCACCGGGGCCCATCATGCCTGTGAATAAAGCGCACATTTTTAAAATTTCTTATCGTAGGATTTTACCGTAGTTCCATACTAATATGGTGCAATGGCGTAAAAAAATAAAATATGTTTTATTTGAGCAAAAATATAGTATTTATTTTATTGGGATATCACACAGAAAATTTAAAATGGACAAAATAATTTAAAATATCGTATTTCTCTTTTATTTTTAGAATTTTATATATAAAATGAGCATAAATATTGCCTAAATCTTGATTCAATATGTGACAAATACGTTCTTTAAACATATTCATAGTCTCTGCTATCTTTCTAACTCTAATTCAACCATTGTCTAGCACCATTCGTTGAACTTGAGCAATATTGTCATCAGTGGTTACAATTTTTTAACACGCCGAATGTTCCTCGTCACTCAAGCTGTTAGGACCATGTTTAAATTCAGTTGACCAAAATTACACGGTGGTAAATGATGTTGCGAAGCCACAGTGTCCAACTCGTCTTTGATTTGGGTAGGCAAATTGCCTTTTAAAAATCAATATTTAACGACAGCTCGATACTCATTTTTTCCATTTTAAATAAAATAAACACATTGACTCACTCAAACAACTGAAAACCAAAATTGTGGAAATTTTGATTAAAACCATATGCAAACACAATTCCCCACCTTTTTTTAAGAGTTCAGCGGAAATTTTTCAGACAACCTTCGTAGTTGATTTTATAAAGATGCAAATCTTCAAAGATGCATAGATACTGTTTTTAAAGATTTTGTTTTTACAAGGTATTTGTTTAGATGAGATAGAAAGATCTAAGACCACGCGCAAGACACAGAAAAGCGCTTTCGGGGAAATGCGCCCTTAACCAATCTGATTATGTTGTTTCCGTGAAATATTATGTTTTTTCACTTTCTAACTTTATATGGTGGATAGAAAAGTTTGCAACCAAACCGCTAAAATGAAAACAGTTTTTTTTAAGTAATCCTCGTGCTTTAAATCTTGATTCCGTACTCTCAGGTATTGATTTCGTAAACTTTGCCATAGTTATAAATACAATTCGAATGCCTAAATGTTTTCGACAAATGCGCTGGACCAACTTCAGACTGTTTACTATGTTATAAGCTTATAAATATTTGAACGTTTATTATGAAGGAGATTTATAAATATTTCAACGTGGTATGTGGTATATATATTCAATGTGGTATATATATTTTTTATTTTTTTTAATGAGACTACTTAATCAAGTATACACGGTGAAAAAAAAAAATAGCATTGAAGAATAAAAAAAAAATCGATGTTTGTGTAATAAAAAACGTATTAAAATTACCTGGTGGTGGTCCCATTGGTCCCCAGCCCGGATCAAAATTAGGTCCTCCTGGTCCACCTCCGGGTCCCCCGGGACCTCCAGGCCCTCCTGGGCCACCGTTGGAGCCGCCAAATCGTGAGCCGGGCGGTGGACCACCGCCTCCGCCCCCGCCAGGTGGCCCACCTCTGCCGCGGAATGGAAACCCCCCGCCTCTCGAGCCCCTCATTGGCGGTCCTGTGGGGCCATAGCCTCGGCCTCTGTAGCGCATTGGCCCAGGGCCTGGTCCGCTGTTGGGGGGCGGGCCGCCCATCCAATTGGGAGGACCGCCACGGCCGCGACCTCTGCAAAAGACATGCTACATTGAATATACAATCGCTACAAGTTTGGAGAGAATGAGGGTAAGTATGCCTGAAATGAAGATTTCCGATCAAACGTGGCCTTGATTAAAAAATAGATTTTTAGATGAAGTTTAGCTTACTTTCAATTATCTTTTTCTACGTTTATGAAATACGGTTAATTAATAAGTTTTAGAAAAAATTATGTGAAGTAAGTAATCGCCTTATTTATTAGTCTTCAGTGCATAAAGGCGCGTCTAAACAAATAATTTACACACGGTAATGGTAAAGTAAATGTAAGTATTTATTAACAATAATTTTTTGAAATTGAATTTAATAAAATAGACCATAACAGTCCATTTAGAACATTCCGTCACAACTGTTGCAGTTGCTCGGCTGTGACTAAAAGCAGCCAAATTGGCGACCAAATTGTTTCAATCATTGAAATTTACAAGTCTTGCTTCGAATGGAAATGTTTTTATACAAATTTGTTGGTATAAAGTTTGTGAATTATTCCTTTCGGTGTCAATTGTCATAGAAAAATGAAACATAAACAAAATCTCTCGTTGAGAGCATAAACTGCAATGAAATTCACTAGGTAACTGAGATCAGATCAAAAGATAGTAGAAAAAAAATAGTATAAGAACAGATTAAGATTTGCGACCCTTAAGCATTTGAAGTAATTGTTTTCAAAACCAACATTCACCCTTCCGACCAGCCTCCCATTTTCCATATCCAGACATGAAATAATCCTACCGGAGTGGGTCTCTTAACTTTCCTGAGAATAACCAAACCGATTCAGAATAATTTAGGTAAAATATAAAATATCTTGTTATAGAGGTAAGGTGATGTTTTCTTATCTCTATGTTTTCTTATCATGTTAAAAAAAAAATAAAGCATATTCTAATTTTTCTTATACATTTTATAATTGGAAACTCTAGTAAAAAGAATGATTTTTACAATTATCTAAAACCATCTTCGATTGGAAATATTTAAACGGACTTGATGTAAATATATAAGTATTTTTTTGAGATTTTTCACAATAGCAAAACCGTAAAGTTTTAATATTTCACCAAAAACACCTCTGTCCGTGCACGTTTTAAATGTGCTTAATCCTCAATGCATTCCTTCGTATGACTAAAGTCATTTTTCTAACGCAAGGTGCAATCTATCTGTTTTCACTTCCATCTAAGTATTTGAGGGTGGATAGATATTTGTCGAATTATTTTCCTAATGCTTTTAGCTATCGGCCATCAAAATCATAAATATTTTTAATTTATTTTAGCTTCGCTGAGCTCTCGATTCAAATTCATGTTAGGACATTGAGATAAAAAGCGCAATATTGGTCATACTATGTTTTCATGAACTTTTATCCCAGAGTGACCGCGAAACCCGGTGCCTAATGGCACTCTGGAAATTGATGTGTATTAACACATTATGACGCATTGTAATTATCTGCTAATATTTAGCAAGGGGTCATCAGAAGGGTATCATTTTCAAATACCACAAGTCAATTCCTGTAACGGGCCACCCCCGCCCAATAAAAAGGTGTCTTGTATGGATTTTATACCTACAACATAATACCGGAAAACAATTTTAATATATGATACCACAATGCGTTCAACTGGCTAATCAGTTTCAGTTAGTGGCCGACTGAAACTTGACTTTTTAAGCCGAAACAAAAATTCGATTTTCGTTCCAGTTTCGACCGAAACCAAGAAGGTAATTGAGGAAATATATTTTTCTTAAAAAATCAGACATTAAACTCAGAGGCTAAACCTAATACTAATTAATTATAATTTAATTAAAACAAATATTTTGTTGTTATTTTAAATTATTGTCTTTACAAACACAAACTAAGGCTCTTATGGATTTAGGGGGTTAATTAGCATAATTATAAAAAATATTTATTGAAAAGGAAAGAAGTTAGTGGCTGTAGTTAGTACTCAAAATTAAATAGCCTTATATTATAAGATAAAAACAAAAGCTTTTCGGCATTCTCGCCTAATAAATTGCTTCTATGATCGGTCGCCCACGACCTGAAGTGTCAATGAAGACAGCACAACAAACGAAAGCAGTTTCGGCCGTCATTTGGCCGAAATTCATCCGTAATCAAACCTTCAATCGGTCGCTAGTTTCATGTTAATATGTACGTCAAGGTTGAAAGTGAATGAATACGATATATATCATAGAATCAAACTAGTAGCAAATGAAGGCCCGGTCTTTCATTAATCCGTCAAAATGATAGTTGCAAAACTAAGGAACAATTCAGCCCGTAGACGCAAGTCATAGCGGGCAATACTCGGTCAGGCGAGCGGTTGAAAATTGAGGCTTAACAATCGTCAACGCCTGCGACTTCATACGGCCCTTGTGCGAAAGGGATAGGCCAATCGCAGCGAGCATTTGGAAAAGCGAGGAAGCTGTTTTATCAATCACTCTCACGGTTTTGTTTACCGAACTGTCACTGCGTTAATGAGTCACCTTGTTTTTGATATCGATTCTAATGTAAAATATTGTTAATAGTTGTGTTGTCCTAAATAAGCTTAACTTGTGAAATAATGCAAAAAAAAAGAATCTCAAAGGAATTAATTGATTAGTACACACACTTGAACTTATAACAGATAACCTTAAAAAACTGACACTGAGCAATGAAATACTATTTTTTTTTAAACAGCCCGCTTTGAAAAATACCACTCCTAAATTGAGTAATTTACAGCTTTAATTATTTCGTTAGATATTTCTGTTTTACTAAAAATATAAGACAATTAAAAATAAATATATTTTTTTTTCGTAGACTATATAATTCGCCTAACTTTAAACGTGTAACCTATTTTACACTTTAGGGTTTATTATTTATTAGTACTATTCAATAACATGTAGTAGTGATGAGTAATTATAATCATCAATGCCACCAAATGAGGTACAGTAGCAGATACGAAATTGCTGTACTGTAAATGTAAGAGAACCCACGACAATAGCGTTGTTGGTTGTTTTGATGATCAAAGTGCAAAAATTCTTATAAAATAAAAATAAATAAAAAAGTTATGCATTATAACAGGTGTAACACCTTGCAGTATTGATAAGGATACAAATTGTGTTGTTTAATCGCATTTTATTAAAATTTATTACAGAAACTGATTATATTAATGTAATTTAAGTAATAAATAATGTTGCTAGATAATAATATGTGTATTTCAGAGCGAGTACCACAGGTAGACAAATGGTCACTCTTATTAAAAAAAATATGTATAATTATCAGCAATAATTAAGTATGATATATCAATAAGTTAACGATATCAATAATTATCACAAATTATGTTAAAATTAAATATTAATTTACGAATTCTAAAAGCTATTTCTCACAGGCCGTATTATTTTTTTTGTCTATTTTTTGACGATCCAATCATTTATCTGATTTGCCAATGGCAGATTAGGAAGGTTTTGTTAGTGTTAAATCTGAGACCAAGTGGTAAGAAAGGTAATGGAGAGTTTCAGTGAATTTTTTTTTAGAAAAATTTTAATAAATGATGAAGTTATCGCAACTTTAGTTTATTATTTTAAAAAAAATCCACACGCGGACATCTGTTGCTGCTGTGATGTTAAAAAACTCAAGTCGCGAACGCGGAGCGCCTTCGATGCTACGATAGAAAGACTGCGCTATGCTGGAAAATTATCTCGCCACTGGTAAGGAAACTCTCGTTCCAAAAAAACCCCACTAAACAGTGACAGGCTAGACCGCTCGCAATGGTTCAAAATAGTCACCTCGCACTTCGCCATGCTATATTTCTGCACTATGGAGCAAGACGATTGCATGTACAATTGTGAAATACATTGCAACAGTGATAGGGCTATAAATGGTTAGATTACTCTGTCGAAGTAATGTGGGCTTCTTCAGATACACAGGAGTGTTGTACCTAAACAACTTAAAACGTTTTTGAAGATTTATTGCTGATAAACTCCGGAGTCGTAAGCACGTTTGGTTAGGTTGACTCGGATCTTCCTAATTAAGAGGTCTGTTGTTGAATCGCAGTTCTTGTGAATTGCCATGCTTTGCTCAAAAAGGCATACAAACACATAAGTGATTATGCTGTCACTCAATCGCATTAGGCAAGGGGGATTGGATGTAAAATATTTAGCATAACACCAGAGGTTAAGCAGCTCCAATAGGTGATCGCCGATCTCGATTGCGAGGTGGCCGACGCCGTCCGCAGAGCATTAAAATTAAAAACATTTTAGTATTTTATTTTCATAAGGATTAGCGAGTTCACGTGATTTTATTATAACCTATTAGTGTTTTGTTTATACTAGTTACGATAACGCCGGGTATTATTGCTAGTGGTAGTGATAAGAAATGTCAAGCACATAACCATATTTAGAAGCTTTATCAACTTATATTTCTACTACAGAAAAGACTAGAAGAACAAATAAGGCATATTCATCACATGCATACAATCTGGAGAGCAACAGAATTTTAGCTCTTCTGTATATACTAGGTATTCGCAGTCGAAAAACGAAACCTATGCTAGCAGCATATTGGAGCAGAGAAATGGAAACTTCAAATAAAAAAAAAAAAATTACATGTGATTTCCCAAAGAGAAAATATTTTTAAATATAACTTTGTTATTATTTCAAATTTTAAAATTCCAGCTCCGTTACGGCCTAGTATTTTTTGTGTATATTTGATTAATACTTTAAAATTCTAAAATCGGCGGTGAAATCATTGAGATCGGACATCACAAACATTTCGCTATGGGAGTCAATCCATGGGAGTTACGCTTAGGTCAGCTTCGATTACAGTAAAAATTTAAAAAATGACTTGTATATGTATTTTTATTATTCAAAAACAATTTAGTTGCGGTTAGAGCCAATGTAATATTCATATAATATCTAATATCTTCATTTGCGCAGTAATGGCTCAACACTTCGGTCATAGACAAGACTAATTGAGAGCCTATTTCAATAGCAAACCGACGATTAAGCGTTAATACTTTTGTCATCTGAATAAGATAAATTTCAATTCATTGCTGGCAGGGGCGAAACACGTCTGGTTAGAGTGCGAAAATGTCTAGCTCCTCGATATCGGTTTACCATTGAAATCGGCCATGAGAGTGTCGTGACCCGCTACAGAGAAACGTAATCCGTGTGAAAGAGACAGCGATAATGATAAGTACGTCTTCCCAGTCGACCTGCATCACCTATGAAAATCACATGCAGTTTTCAATATAAACATAGTCACAGTAAGCTACGGAATTGAGTGCGCGATTTAGATCAATTCTGAATATCGGTTTAACCTGGCGTTTGCCCAGCCGTAAATTTGAGGGCTAAACTATCAACTGGTATCGAATTATTATTAAAAAATTGCCATATAGGGTGTGCCAATAAAAATTGGTTAAATTATACATCATCGAATATGTTCATCACTATATCGTTCAAATCGAAGATAATCCATGAAAGTAGAATTGCCCATTTCTTAAATTTTATCACTTCGAGTGAATGTCAGTTTGGATAACTCGTGATTTTTTGTGGATTTCAGACTAAATAAAGTGATTACAAGCTATTAAAGTTTTATATAATATTACATAAGTATAGTGTCGAAAGTATTATAGTATTTGTGCATCGGGGTATCGCCAAATTAAAAAAATAAATGTTAATTGTACTGTCTTAACCACAATGTGTCCGACATTGTCAACAACATTGGACAGTTGTATGTACCATTCTTTTTTTCATATATTATACTGTTGGTTTTCCGAATAAACGATAAATAAATAAATAGATAAATAGATATTTCATGTCTTTTTATATATTTGTGTGTTAAAACATTCAGTGAAAGTATTTTGAATAATATTTCATCTCGAATCACATAGGAATTCTAAAATGTATATACCGAATGTATGGCCCAGGGTTGAGGCAGCGATGTCGATATTAGTTGTGTCAGTGTATCATCACCGATACCGTTCTGATGTCTGAAAACGGAAACGCTTATCCGTACGAAGATTTGACTCCGGGTAAGTCTACTTAATTCAAGTGGTCTGTGGGGTAGACTTAGATCTACGCCGGGCCCATTCACAAATAGTTTCGGGATACCATTTAATTTTCTATACACTGACCTTACGGTGTTTATAAAAAGTAAAAGGTATTTTTTGAAATACGGATTTTGCGAAGACGATGAACATAGCCATCGTTGATACTTGATAGGTTAAATTAAAGCTGGATAACCTTTTTAGCCGAGGTAATTTGCTTTGTCTGGTGGGAACGATCCTGGGAACTGTCAAATAAAACTGACGAGTACAGTTGAGCAATAATTTGAGGACATATGTAGCATGAAACCCTTTGCAGTTCCACCAGCTAAAGACGGAATCCTGAAAATAAAGATAGTCTTCTTGGATCGGAATCTGTTATGATGCAGACTATTAAGGAAGACCAGTGGACATGTACTACAATAAAGAACGCGGAATTTCTACGCAGGACCTAAATCCTATTTCGGAGGGCCTGCTGTAAAGTAAGTACCATGATATTATCTGAAACGAAGAATGGACCATTTGCTAAGATAAGTGGTGTTTCGGAAGGCTGTTGCCAAAATCGACTAGGTTACCACGGGGGGAAATCTCAACATAGTATAGTCCTCGATTACCGTATGTTGGTGCTAGTCTCAGATACCAATTCATAAATTTCAATGGTAGTTTTCACTATTTTATAGAGCATCGTTTAAGGACATCAACGAATAATCTCTTTAGAAATACAAAAAATATCCTTTCGATTTTTAAATAAAGTACATCATGTTTGCACTCAAACGTACCGTGTTCATTATAATGTATCCGGTTATTTCCGGGACAATCGCACGTCACGCCGACATCCGGAAACATCCGTGCGCCACCTACGGAATCAGCAGATCATAACGACCATGAGAACTTGAAAATATAATCACGAAACATAAACTCAATTATACAGCGTTTTTATCACAAGCGAAAAAAGCATTTAGCACAGATTCCAAACATAACATTTGACAGAGCTGCATCTAATTATTAGTAGAATATTTATAATTCTTTAGCTTTTCTAAAACGTTTTTTAAAACGAATGGCAATCACACCTCGCAATAGCAATTTTACATACATATTAATAAACAAAATAAATCAATGACGGCAGTATAACTGCACGTTGATATATCAAACAATAGTAGGGCGACCTCAGAGATGGGTACGCAAGCAGGGATAACCGCCAACGAGACACATTGAGGATATTAAATAAATTGGTTCCGAAGACATGCTATTGGATAATGACGGTTTTAAGGTTTTTCTGAAAATCCCATTTTCTGTGGCAAAATCTGCCAGGAGTATTTTGCATTCCATTAGAGTGGTATCTCTGCATATTATCTACATATATAAAAGCGTTGAATACTCAATTGTCGCTATGACTGCTACTATTCACAAATAACCAACCACGTTCATGGCAAATATATACCACAAGAAACGTGTTAATAAAAAAGGTCTTGAATATGGTAAGATCTCTTCTAATTTTCTCCGGTCTGCCCCGCCAACTTCATTGAATAATTTGACATTTGTTACTTAAATTTTTCACAATTCTATGCTCGGCGAATAAGCTATGTGAAAAAGGTTCAAGGACTGTTGGGGAGGTCTACCCCCATTCCGAATTTATGATGAGTCAGATCACCGCCAGCTGCGTTCGATAGCAAGATGATAGGTCGTATGGGGGACAAGTTTTCACTTACATAGCTCGTGTAATCCCAGTATAATATTCTAAAAATATCCGACCTTGTATTCGGATTAAATTAAATAATTAGTCCAAGAGCCACCCACGAATGTAAGCAATGTACGCTAGAAATGATCTAGTAAAATCTAGGTTAGTTTAGCTGAAACTAAACGCTCTGCGAACAATCCATGTTCACCTTTTTGGCTTTCATTTGGCATTATTTTTGGGACAGGTAATTATAACATTTGTCGTATGAGCGTATCACCGTTTAGGTGCGCTCTTTTCCTATTCTTTCAGCTATTTCTAAGTTATACGAGTCGAATAGATTATGGTTCAACCCAGTTTGAATTAGTTTCAAACGGTACTATTTACATGTTAAAAGCTCTCAATACATTCCTAATTAAGGCATGGGAACTTTCTAAGCCATTTTTAACCGGCTAATAAATCCTTAATAAATAATATTAATTCAATCCATAATTCAATAAGTTCTGCAAGCAGAGATATTTATTTTAGAGCCGTCAAAACCATTCGCAACTAAGAAAGTAGCCTACATAGAAGGATGTACAATCAACCACATATTTTAAAATAATTTAAGACAATCACAAATTCCTCTCTTTTACAACATTCAAGAAAAACATTTAAAAAATATGTGTGTCTGCAAACAGTAAAATGCTGCATTTCCTTTGCCATTCCGTCTGGTTCCCGTTCCAATTACCAATTCTGCAGCTTGTATGCTGTGAATCAATTTGAAGAACGCCAATTTAAACTGAAAACCTTACACGAGGTTCGCTTTTTACAATACGATTTATTTAATCAAATTAACCTGTACTAGAAAGGAAAGATTTTCACACTAGATAATATTAAAAAAATATTTAGTAGTTCACATGTTTGCCCTTATACTTATCACACATGTAATTCTGACCCTATAGCGCAACGAAAGGACAGCAGAATTTATTATAGGATGCAAAAATATAAAATGGCTTGTAAGTCAAGTGTGTCCATCTATAGGATGTTTTTTTTAGAGGCGTGGTTTTCAATCTGGCACTACTTTTTTCGTAGTTGGTGTTTTTGACAGCTGTCACTTGATTTATGCTCAGTTTGGTTTGCCATTTCATAATGAATAGACTTACTCCTGAACAACGTGCCGTGGCCTCCAAGATCGTGCGATTTAACACCGCTGGACTATTTTTTGTGGGGTTATGTGAAGTCGCTTGTCTACGCAGATAAGCCGGACACGATTAACGCCTTGGAAGAGAATATTCGGCGCGTTATTGCTGACATACGGCCCGACTTGCTGCAAAAAGTGGTTGAAAATTGGGCCTCTCGGCTGGAATTTGTTCGAGTCAGCCGCGGCGGCCACTTACCCGAAATCATTTTTAAAACATAATGGCAAACCCTTATCTTTATAATAAAACTAAATTCTTAGCCATAACATCAAATTATATGCGTTTTATCTCTTCTTGAAAACCACGCCTCTAAAATCATCAACCTATATATGCCAATTCTAACAACATACCAATGCCAACGAACAGATAATCACTCTATACTAGATCGGAAACAGTTACTAGTACTGTAGGGAAACAATAACACTCTCGATTTGTAAAAAAATATTATTTAATAATCGGTTACAAGATTTAACATCGATAGATTATTAAAACTGGCCGCACGGTCGCACAACAACCTCTTCACTTCACTCTAAAACCGTTTCACCCTATCGTAGATCATATATTAACAAGATCCCATTTTGGATTTTGGATTCCATTTTACTGAACAGTAAAAGATGTCTAAAAACCCAATTGGAAAGGTGTTGATCTTTAAACTGTTCTTTTTTGCACACATTTTCATCTTGTTTAGTATAACAGATTAAGTCCGAGACACATTGTAGTCTAAAAAGAAATACTTAATAAAATATGTCTTAATTACTCATTAAAAAACGAAAATGCATATTAATAACTATATTATTGCCGATTTAATACGCAAGTATGTAATAAATTATAAAAAAAATACAGAAGTAAAAAATATTATCATAACAATTAAAAATATTTTCTATAAATTAGCGCATTGAGTATTCAATTGGAATAAAATGCAATACATAATCATTTTAAACGAAATAACATTATAAGCATTGGGGAAAATATTCGTAAAATTATTTATTTGTGTGTGGCCTTTGGCATTGCAGAAATCAGGTTTGAAGTGTAATTTACAGGAAAACCAACGCGCGAGGAAGTAACATGTGCCTAGAAAGAACAAAACAAAATAAAGAATTTCGAATCCATTGTAAATTCCTTATCAGCGTCGATTTTTACAAAACCGCAACGCGACTTCGACTTCAAATACAGGCATCTTTAATTAAATCCATTTGTTTTCGTTCGCAATGTTTACCGAATTAGTAAAAATCGTACGTGTGTATTGATTTGCGATGTACAAATCTTGCCCGACGCTCGGCTCAGGGTTTTGTGTTCGGTAAAAAAAACCATGGCGTCCAGTCGGTCAAGTATTATAGGTTACATAGACGCTACGCAAAATATACAAAATATATAAAAAAAAAATACTCACCGATAGTTTCCACGGCCTCTCCCGCCGCCGCGAAAATCGTCGCCGAAATCATCTTCCTGATCATAATTATCGTCGTAGCCATCACCATCGTCCATACCGCCGGGGACCATGTTGTTCATATCATGGCCCATATGCGCGTCCGGATCGTCATTGTAATCATCATCCATTATATCATTAGTTCATAAATTAGCTCTAAGCAGTACCGGCACTTTTAATTGTGTTTATATATTAAAATATTTTTTTGCGCTACAACAAAGCATCCGCGCCTCAACAATATCGGACATCGGACGCAATACAAAATGGCGCCCGGTCCCCGCCAACCAGCGTTCAACACTTTATCAGTGTTTTCATTCTTTGACAAAGAATAAATCCCCCGTCAACAATAATATCGCATTATCGTCTCATGCTTTATTTATTATAATAAAAATATACAAATATATGTTTAAATAACACACTAACCTACTAAAATAGATACATAATAATAAATTATTCTATCTATTTAGAAAAACTATCTCTGCAGTCTGTAAGGGCCCGTCTGTACAGCATGCTCTCTTTAAAGTTAAGAATATGAACGTACCTAATACTATAAATAATAATTGTAGGGCACTTTCACTTTTATTTCATTTTATTATTTATTTGAATTTTTAAATATTGACCCCCAGCATCATCCTAATAAGTTTGATTTGAATATAATCATGTGTTTTGTTGAATAATAAAATCGAATTTAAAGATCTCATTTTATTAGACGCTCATTTCTCCCTTTAGCAGAAAGGTTAAGGGTGAGGCGGATCGTTTAATTTTTTATCCAACATTAAATCCTGTATCAACAGGACTATGATATTTACTATTATTTTAATTTCAGTATATTCTTTTTTATATTAGTACATAACTTTATGAATTGCAGACATAATCAGCATAATTGCTACCTTTCTGTTATTACTAATAATAAAAACAATATTGAAAAATTAGTTTTATTCCTAATACGTTGTTTTTCTAATATAAGCAGTATTACATTATTATTATCAATTGTAAGTGTCTGCCTCTTCTATTTAATCACGAAATCTATTAATATATTTATAATTCTTTTTAATCACGAAAGTGGTCTGAAAAGCTTTGGCGTAACATAGAAACGAATAGGTTTTTTGGCCAAAAGCAATATATGATTATCAAGGATCCTCGCATTTTCATTTTTATTATCAGTTTATTATTTGATTTATACGTTTACAACATATATCACATATAATCCATGACGATAATATCTTTCAATGAACTTTAAAAGATATTTATACTGTATAAAATTACATTTCTATTTTCAAATTCTTCTTTTTTCTGTTTACTATAAAAGTATAAAAATCCAGTGGCAAGTAGTGAGTTTACTTTTTTTAAGCACATTAGAGTTTATTTATAGATTTAACTCGCTTTTTAAATTTTCCAATAGTGATTTCTGTGTTAGTTAAATATTTCATTAAAACTGCTTTGAGAAAATGGAAAAATTAAACGTATTCAAAAGTCGTTCAATCAAAATAATATTTTTTCCTTGATTCGGGGAGTAATCTATCATAATAGAGCACTATGGGGATCAAATATCAAATTGAACGACATGTTTGTTTATTCATATTAAATTTATTGAAATTCAAATGTTTATGTGTATCGTATATTATTTATAACCACATCTATAGTTATTTGTATAATATTGAAAAGTTTTATTTTTTTTATTTCTCTTTGAAATACTTTGATATTCGTATGTAAGTGGATCGTTACGTTGTCATGGCAATAGAAAACGACAAACGAAAAGCGGGAAAATGTTCGATGAATTTGACTGCGAGGTCGTTGGATTTCCGTCGAGTAGGAAAAATAATGCGTAAGTATTTTACTTTCCCGTGACGCATGGAATTTTATATTTCCAGGCAAATAATTTACTGTAATATTTTGTCATTTATTACAGTAAAAACTCGGAAACGCGACATCGCGAAACACAGACGGAATTCTCGACTCGGTCGAATGAGACACAAACTGCACTTACCAGGGATGTCCAGGTATGTTAATTAATACATGAATATTTCACTATAGTTTATACTAACATAGTGTGGATCTTTGATAGCAGCCCTAATATCGTACGAATAAATATTATAATTAATATCTTGTTTTTTTTTTGCACTTTTTATTTATAATTGTTATGAAATTCTAGTAAGAAACCGTTTCATTCCATCTACGCATCTGTCATAATTTACTGGTGAAGATATTACCATTTTGGGCAAATTATATTGCGAATTTCATAATTTAGGTTTTATTTTATATACAAATCACAAAGGGTTGTGTTGTTAATCTGTTGGGAGACAAAAAAAATATGATCATTAAAGACTGTCCATTTGAAATGTTTAACCAAACAAATTGTAACTGCGCAGTAGAGAAATTAATTTTATCAATATGTTTGAAAAGTGTAGAGCGTTCCTCGGGTCGGGGATGGAACGTTTTTGTCGGCTGAGTAATTTCGATAAGAGGCATGATAAACGTCGGAACTACTTAAATTGTATCTATTCAGGGTGACCCAGAACGATGGAGCATTCTTGAAGGGCGTGATATGGCTGCTTCCAATGTGCACAGTCCGGTTAACTTATATTTTTATTATTATTGTTTGCTGAGCTAGCAGCTATTCAGCTGATATGCTCATATCGCGTTCTCAGTTATTAGCGATTGGCCTAGATTAAAGAAATTTATCAAGGCGGTTCTTGAACTGGTTCACATTTATAGGTTCCACCACTTCCTGTGGTAGCCGATTCCAATTATCCACAACTCTACTGGAGATAAAATTCTTCCTAGGATTAGGTGGAACAAAGCGATTTAGATAATTTCTTTGAATGGCCGCGAAGTTGCGTGTTTTGGCTAAACATGAATGCCTTTAATGTTTGCACAATTATAATGTCCAGTTAACACTTTGTAAGCCTTAATCTGATTAGCACGATCACGTCTCTCCAGTAATGAGGACTCACAACACAGTCTTTCTTCATATTCCAAGCGTTTTAGTTGTGCGAGTGTACTTCTCCTTGAATCTTCTTTGAACTCCTTCCAGCAACTGAATGTCCTTTACAATGTATGGATTCCATATCTGATACCCATACTCAAGCAAAGGTCTTGTAGATTTTCAGCGTTCTTAAGGACTGTTTTAATATTACAAGCGATGCATACATACACGTCTTTGTAACGAGCGTATGGTTTCTCGCTTACGCACTTTATTAATGAAGTCGAGCGAGTAAACGTTAATATTGGAGCTGATAAAGATGGCGTTGATAAATGAAAATAACCCTGAACAACGTTCTCCATTGAAACCGTTCATTCGATAGTAAAACGGATAACTGGGCTATGCAAATTGGAGTTCGTCTTTTACCCACTTCCAATGATGGGCAATGGTTCCAGGACATCTGTATGTCATAGTGACCATAGCAACCAGGTCAATTCTTAATACCATTGTGGTTTAGATTAATCAACTGCTAAGCAGAAATTGAAAACCACTCTTTAGTAACTGAAACGCAATGCAGATGTCGCACTGAGTCTCAAACATTTATAAAACAACGTAATTTATTAAAAAAAGTTTCATAAAATTAATGGTAGATGGCAATGTATTCGACGGTGTGTTTGTGCTGAGCGCTGAGTGCTGAGTGCTGAGTTTTATAAAACTCAGCGCTGGGTTTAAACCGACATCCTGCGCTCTCAAGTACAGGACCTCTTTAGGACCTTTATAAATATTATGCTATCCAGCACTTATCAAATAATTAAAAAATTGTTCAAAATTTTTCAATATTGTCAAAGATTGCGTCATTTATCTTTTCAGGCGATTTACCGCTGTTATCATTAAATATAAGTCAAATACTTTTACAACTCAATTATACAATTGAGTCAATTATACTGTGCGAATTCTACGCTAGGAGAGAAAGTGCTCGTACCGATAGCAAAACTCATTCCCATATCAATAAACATAAAAACCACTTTATCCAAGCAGTCAAACCTCGCACTGCTAAATTTAAACTGACAAGCACCTATATGTGTGTCGAGGATTTTAGTAGACCGCCTGAGGAATTTAAATAAATAAATAATCTAAAATGTTTCAGGAATATCATAAAAAACTATCTTATTCAGAAGGCACTATACCGCTTCGACAACTATTATTTATCTATGCAAATATTTTTGCCATTCCTGTACAAAATAAATTTTCTTGTATCTTTGGGTGCCTACTAACTGAATGAGGTTGAGCTATCTAAAACCAGTACAAATGATCGCTGCTAATAAGCTGTTCATAGTTTATCGACATAACAGTATTCTTGTTTCATTAGTCTCAGACATCACTACCGGAGGAACGGCCGCAGATGTCAGCGTCGAGCAGCCCTCCCGGCCTGCTGAAGTGGCTGCGCAGAATCGGTCCAGTGATGATGAAGGAGTTGGAGGCGAACGACGAATTTAGGTCGTTTGAAGCGTGCGTATTAAATTATCCACACACGTTACAGTTTCGTATAACCAAAACCTTGTACCACTCGACGAAATTGACGTCCATTTTTCCGCTCAGACTGTGCACTGCTCCATACAACATTTCCATATCGAATCTGTTTCTAAACCTTAATACGGTTTTTTTTTAATTTACGGCACTTGTTTTAGGAGGTTGATCTATATCGATAACTAAACCGGTTTCACGAAAAAATTATATGTAACTTCGAAAAAAAAAATTTGCATGAAAATAATTATATTATTAAAAAATTTTGTTTTTCTTCAAATCACTTGGCGAGCTCGGGGATCACTAACCGGTTTTGCACCATGCACTCAACCGCGCTCTCAAACATTAAAACAATTTCTATTTAATTTTGACATCACACCCAGGCTGATTTTTTTCCATAAAATTCTGTAATTTCTTGTGAAATATTATAATAAAAAGATATTTTTTTTGATATGTGTACATACTATCATTTGTTGGCTTTTTTTCAAGTTTACCCCTCTCATATCTTCTTCACATCCTACCGAAAGAGTTGGCCAGTCTTTTTCAATCTCAATTTCATCTTTTTCACGTCGATAGTTTCGGCCGTCACGAGGAAACCAACGACGGAAACACGGCAACTGCAAATCTGCTGCAGACGATCATCGCACCTAACAACTTGGACCTGCTGAGCGCTACACCGCTCCCGCAGCCGGCCGGAGAGGACGCACAGAATCAGGTAAAAACGTTGCCCTCTGTACCTTGTCTCCACAAATTCATTGCTACTAAACAATGTATAGAAGCAATTGATATTATATGATAGCTACAGGTTATGCTATCGATTTTTGACTTTGTGAATTCACATGGTCGGCCCCATCGCGGTGTCAGTATTCGGTTACTACCTGAGGTGAGGTAAGGGCTATTCTACTTAATTTAACTGTTCTGTGTTAACGATATTACAAACGGTATAATAATTTTACGTCCGGACGTCAATATCCTTGCATCTAAAACATAATTTATATAAAATATTTAAACGAAAAAATGGAAATAACTCTTTAGTAATGAGGATGAAACTTATAAATATTTATGAAACAGTTCTTCATCTGTGAGTTGGCAAGATAAGCTTTTCTTAACTGTAAACATTTATATGATTCTATGCGGTTTGAGCACCGTGCAGAAAGCTAATATCTATATATGCTACGGTACACCGTGTATGTCGTGTATGTACGACAACCCTGCATCACACACACTTGCAGTCTCTCAGAGTCGATCGTAAGTAGTCTAAAAATATTGAGGTAGATCGCCAGCAGTTCAAGTTTGAGCACCCCTGGTCTAGGCTATTTGCTAGCGAAATATCATTATTAGAATATAGTCAATATTTCGTTTGTAAAAAATAGCGCCATCTACATTTCGGAATATTTTTTTGGCTGCCTACTAATTGTATGAGGTTCAGCTATTAATCTAAAACCACTATAAAATCAATGCTAACATCAAACATGCACTCTAAAAATACTTTTTGGGAATAAACATAATTAGGTTTAGCTTTTATGAAAACCAGAGGCGGACTAGTAGTCTCGGCCCCCCTTTTCTGCTGATTTTGCAGGGTAAAAATGTAAAGTACCTACTTACGAAAACAACATGGCGTTCAATTCAACTTACACCTGCCAGAAAATATTTACTTCATAGTTCAGGAGTTTTATGTATTACTATTTTCCGTACTTTACTTTCGTTCTTGATTTTTCATGCTACAGTGAGTACGGTAATGGAAATATTCTTCTTTAAAGTTATCTTCTAGGTCGGAAGAATAATTTATTTGTAAGGCTTACGGGTTCGAATCTGCGCATTATAGTCATGCAACTTTTAACGCTACCTCCATCGTCCTTGACTGGCACAAGCAAATTTAACTCAGTCCAAAATAATTGTATATGGCCAAGGTCAGAGAAATTCTTTTTTAAAATAAATATTTAAAGGATTATTCATAATCAATTTGTGGCTTTCAGTCGACGGCCATCTTAAGCTTGTCATGGAGCTCTGCGGGAAATACTCTGGCCGTGTCGGTGGGGAGCGCCCGGCACAGCGGCTGGTGCCAACACAACGGCACCATTCTAGTTTACAAGACCAGAAGGTGAGAACAAACATTAAAATAAACCATAGAGTGTCATGTTCGAGCTGGTCAAAGTCAGGGGACCCTCGCTAGTCGGTCCCTATCTCACTCGTTTGTGCCGAAATGGTAGATAAGTGCGAGGTTTTGAAAGTCTAATGTCCGTTTTTAAATTTTATCAGTGACACTAATCACATTGGACGGTAAACTGTTCCGAGTGTTGACCACTCTGTTGGAGAGGAAATTTCCCTTTGTATTTGTGTCGAATCTGGAACGGGACATTTTTATTTAATACAGCACTGCGGTTGTGTGAATGCAGTATCTTTCTCTTGTAGCTTATTAAGGGACTCGACCTGGTTGTTGTAATGATAATACGATGGTTATTATCTTCTTTATCTTCTTTATTATTACTTATACTTCTTTAACAAATACACTTCTTTAAATTTATACTTCTTTGAACAAATACATATTATTATTAAACATATAAGAAAACTCGTGCACGTCTCGATCGCTCTACCATCGAACGCCGAACGTTGCCGAGCCGCCCGCTCGTCGGTCCTCGGCTATCTTCGTGTTCGTACGCGTTCCGCGTACCACCCACTCACTCAAACCGATATTCGTTGCACTTGTATACTTACTTATAATAAAATATATTAAACATAATATTATATTATTCCTTCATATAAAAGTTGAATTTTGTGTATAGATATGGTGTTAACATTTATAATGAATTTAAAAGTACCGCAGGGGTAAGTAATCTAGGGTAAAATGCCATTAATGACGCCCGTAGGGCCTAGCTGTAAGACACCAGGTTCGGGTTTAATAATTTACTACCACTAAACAATGTATAGAAACAGTTGATATCCATTCTCGTTTTAAAATATAGAAGAAAAATAATACTGCAATTTATTTTACCTCATAATTATACGGGCTTATATACAATGAAAAGGGTAAAATTATACCTTGTCGGAAAGTTAAGAACCTCAAAATGTCTATATTTGTCCATAAATTTTATCAAAAGTTTAGACGTAAATATCTCATTGACTTGAGTGGCAGATGTAATAATGATCCTCCCTACGGGAAGAGCCACCTCAAGTATATATTATGAAATTATGTTTTAGGTATGACTCCGAGGATCTGGAGTTCTCGTACAGCCTGAGCACGGATAACTGCGTGACGGACGTATCGTTCCATCCGGCGCAACCGGCACTATTGGCATCCGCCACTGTTTCAGGTGAACTTCATTGGCATTGGTCATTAGTTGGTATTGCGAAGACGGAGTATACGTGCCGTGCCGCTAACAACCTTTTCTATTAGCTCATTTGAGGTTATTTATTTTATTCAGGAACACCTATACACAAATAAAATCATTGGTGGGCTAGAAGCGTTTCTATACAGGGTGTATTTATATTCACTGATGTCCTTTTAGGGGGGTTGATTTATATAAATCAAACATCAGCAAAAAATATCAGAAAAATGTTTCCCGATTATGAGATTATGATTATGAGAACGAATTTGAAATATAATAGAAATCGTTTTAATGTTTGAGAACATTTGAGGATTTGATCATCTTAGCGCTATGGGCAATAAAGCGTCTTAACCGGATTATATACTAGTAATGTCCTGCACTGGAGTTATCTGCAATTAGGTGTCAGTATGATCTGTTGTCGTAGAGGCATTGTTGAGCGCAGTTCCGATTCGAATCCGGAACCTCTGACTGGGATTCGAATCCGGGACCTCTGAATGAGAATCGAGCGTGCATAGCGCTGCACCAGTGGGCCATTAAGATAATAATTTATCCTAATCAGGCGAAGTATCCGCGTGGAACCTTGAAGCGGACGGTGCGTCGGAGCGCGTTGGCGCTCGGTCGGCCTCCGTCCCTGGTCACGTCGGCCTCGTGTCCCAGCTGAGGTGGTTGCTGAGGGAACAGGTGGCCGCGTGCTATCCCAACGTGTCACAGAATGATCAGGTAATATTCCTATTTATTAGAGTATATTTTACTGCTTATAGTTTTTAATATGGGCAAATCGCCTGAAAATTTATAATTTTTTTTATAAAGCATATGATAGCAAAATATTTATAAAGGTACTAAAGAGGTCCTGTACTTGAGAGCGCAGGATGTTGGTTTAAAACCAGCGCTGAGTTTTTTAAAAATTAATTTTTGACTCACCCTCTTTGTAAATAATATTGATAAATAATATATATCTATGTATGCAATTAAATAAAATAAGAAAAGGACATTTTAAAGAAAAAATATATAAATAATGAATTTGTGATTAATATGAAGGATTATGGATGAGATGAAATTTATGAAAATAAAAATATAAAAAGTATAAAGCTTTTTCAGACGATTTATGTCTTTTCTTAATTTTGTAATATAAAATATAATAAAAAAATAGGTATATATTTAATTTTCAGCGCTTTTCACCACCTTCTACAATAATACCTGAACCGCTACTAGATGGCATTGTTAAAATAAAAAGTAGAAAAATTGTAATTGTAAATCTGTTCGATCTATATTATTTTAATATCAGTAAATATATTTTATAGAACATGTTAGATGTAAAGATTCCTCCATTAAAATATTGTTTTTTTTTTTTTTCGATTAGTAGGAAGCTACAATATATTTTTATTTAAACAGCGCTATCTAGCGGCGGTGGTTTAGGTATTCGTTTTTGTTGTGTTTATTTTTAATTGAGCAATATTTCTCGTTTTCGGAACTAACACACCGTTCCTCTTTCAGATTGTCATTTCCGGCGGGAGCGACGGCCTGCTCATCGCGTGGCAAGTTAACTTAAAGGCAAATCTATTCCAAATATTGACAAGGTAATCCTCAATGTTCCTGACGGGTTAAGCAGTCATCTCCGAAATGGCATTATATCAATAAAATAGTGAAACGCCCATCGCATTTCATCAGACTCAGAATATTTAGAAAATGATAAATAATAATGCTTTCATACCCCACGTGGCCGCCCGATCAATGAAGTTTCGAATGGAATATCCCACGCGGGAACGACCTGTTTTTTTAGTTTAAGCTATAATTCCTTATAATTAGAAACCGTATATACAAAACTATGTTTTTATTTTTTCTATTTAATATTATATTGACATAGCTTTTGTATATAAAACTCCAATTACTTACCGCCAAAACTTCTAAATGACTAGCGCACTTTTCATATAAACAATTAAATGTCAAAACTGAACTAAAATGAAAAAAAAAAACGATTTGTCTATGCCTTTCATGAATTCAGGTTGAAACGGCACCTGTCGTATACGGCCATTACGGGATATACCGTTATCGGCGCTGAATTTTGGTATTTTATCAGTTTTTCTATTACATAATTGCATTTTGTGAGTTTTCACTCTGAATTTCATTAGGATTATATAATGCGTGAACATTTCCTAAAGACGTGCTGCCATCTAGTGAGTGTGCCAGAACAGTCAATGGGAACGGTTAATGGAGAGGATAACGATTGAAAGTAAACATTTGACTGATATGCTCATATCCCGTTCTCAGTTACTAGCGATTGGCCTAGATTCAAGAAATTTATGAAGGCGGTTCTTGAACTGGTTCACACTTATAGCTTCCACCACTTCCGCTGGTAGCCGATTCCAATTATCTATTGGAGATAAAGTTCTTCCTAGGATTAGTGGAACAAAGGGATTTAGATAACTTCATTGAATGGTTGTGAAGTTACGTGTTTTGGCTAAATATGCCTTTAACATTTTCACAATTATAATGTCCAGTTAACACTTTATAAGTCTTAGACTCAGCGGTATCAGAGTAATATTTTACCCGGATGTCTAATATTTCGTTTGACAGCTACGTAATACACAACGGTAGAGGCAAAGGGCGCGACACCGTCTGCGACGTGAGCTGCTTCGATTTCTCCAGCGTTTGGGAGCAACGCACGCCCGTTGATTCCTCGCCCGCCGTAGATAGGTATGTCTCGTGATGCGGAGTAAGACAACTTTCTTATTTTGATTGTTTTAACAATTTGCTTGTCATTGCTCGTTTTCTTTAAGATATCATCAATTCAAACTTTGAAGCATGCATCTTTACAACCCACATGTCAAAGGCTTCCAGTTTTTTAAGAACTATCCGCGAGTGTTCACGTCTCTACACCGCACAGAATGACGAGGAGACAGCATCGTATCATCCTCATCCTTAGATTTAGGCTTACATCATGGCCATAGAATACATGTTTCAGCCCTGGCTCTCTCTATACGGCTTTTGTCTAAATATTTTTTGTTTCTCCCCTAGCATAGTTCACGGTGACGTATTTATGGTTGGCTGCTCTACGGGCGATATCATTATGTGCAGGGCTACCACTGCGAGGCAAATACAGGGTGAGACTATATTTTTAGAGTAACAATACCGTCGGTTGTCTTGGTTGTACGTACCTATATTACTAAATAATGCTAGGTAGTTTATGTAAGATCAAATATTGAGCTTGGTTACTTTTAAAAAAAAAATGACAATCACTCGCGGAGCAGAGTTACAGTGTTTGAAACGGCGGGGCAGGCTGTGCTTTTATTCCCATTAATAAAAAACGTTGACTAATTATAGTATATTTATTTTGATTCCTGAGGTAATATTTTAATCACTATATGCATATTTGATTGTCCCAATAATAATTGTATTTTTCTTTTCCATTATTAAGTCTTAGTATCGGACCTATTAATTTGGCAGTGATCTTCATAAACACCCTGTATAATATATCCATGATCCATATCCACTAGTTAAATCGAAATAATTTACCATATATTTATATGGTGTCAGAATAGACCGAATTCCAAAGCCATTTTATTCAGTCACGCATACTTTAGCATACGCATAGATTATACAATAAATTATGGACGAGCACATAGCAAGCCATCTCCGAAGTAAGCTCACACAACGGCCGAAGGAACATGATATTGCTACCGAAACGGGAGGTGACTTCGTACACCCATCTCACTCGTTCACCTAAGTTGGAAGGGCGGCAACCTAGAGCCAAAATCTAACAATACTGTCTTCGTCCATAGAGAACAGAACGTCTTCTGGTTCCCCGGATAGAAACGTTGGAGTGACAGTGCGATATCCTATATTGCAGGTACCGAAAGACTCGATCCAATGTTGCTCGACCGGCCCGAATCTCACGATGCGTGCGTGTACTCGCTGCACTTTCACCCGGTCCGGAGGGCCGTCTACCTCACGCTGGCTGCGGACATGGAATTACGAGTTTATTCCACGCTACAGGTTTTGTTAATATTGTAATGAGCGAGCAGCTTCAGCCGATAAGCTCATATCTTTAGTCAACTAGTCTGTTCTTAAATTGATTCACTGACATCGCATTAATCACATTGGATGGTAAACTGTTCCAAGCGTCAACTTTCCTCTTCATTGTATTTGTGTTGAACCTGGTACGGGATCGTTTCATTCCGTGACCTCTCAGATTGAGGTTTTCATTGAAATTATACATTTTCCTGTCATAAAGTCCATTCAGGATCTTAGAAGTCTCTATGAAATCTCCACTTTCACCATTTCTTAAGAGTGGGCAGCTTCAATAAGTTAGGTTAGGCTCTCTTCGTATGACTTCTTATAAAATCCTACAGGATGTTTCTATCGCTTAAATAAATGCATATGGAGTTTACTTATTCATTGGATAACATAGAACGTTTAAATTATTCACACGACAACAATATTTGAAAATATGTGCTTTTTCAGCCGATCAATTTATTAAACACTAGCTGTACAACTCCGGCTTAGCAGCTAGGCCCTGCAGGAAATTACCTGCCTACTATCCCTTTCTATGTATTGACGACTTGACGACGGCATTGACGACTATCATTCAGAAACCTCATTCAGAGTAACGGGAACTAATAAATCTGTAGCGTTCGAAGGATCGACCGGTGATCGAGTACAGCCGAACGGCCGTTCGGTAGCTGCGCAAAACGGCGCCGGTCCGACAGACCGCCATTGGAGCTTGAGCGTGGCGCTCGAAAATATTATATTATACCACCTACTTATTTGATAGTACCTTGTGTTAACGACTGGCTTAAATACATAACGACGATTTGGACACGGAACACAACTGTTTTCTTTACTTCCACCCACCTTCTGAAGAGAACCCACCTCGGGTGTAAGGACATCAGTCCGCTGTGAGCGCTGAAACTGTCTAGGCATGATTAGCAACACACGGTCATCGACGTAATGCAAACAGTCTAAAAAAACATGTTTACGGTTGCGTGCGAATAATTATATGAACTTAAGCACAGTCGCTTTGGTTTGCTAAAGTAACAGTGTTTGCAGTTTCTTGTGGTTAGTGGTCACTTTTAAGCATGGCAGTGTACCAACGTGACCGTGCATAAGGCCTATCGATTTAGCTTAGCTAAATTTCCTTCATAAATAATCAGAATATCTATATTAACATGGGCGCCAGAAAACTTGGATGCAAGTTTGTCGGAGCGAAGCCACGTAGAGATGTTGTCGACACCTCTTCATGGCAAGCTCGCCACACCGATTGAGTAGCGTTCAACCTTCAGATCGCTTCTGCCTAGCGTTTTAACATATAAGACAACGTCGATACTGATACAGCACAGTGGCTTATTCAAGCCTTCTGATGAGTGTGCCACATTGTAAATATTGTAGATATATTTTTAACACTTTAATACTTTCGTCTTACAGACCAGTCCACTGCGTGTGTTGTGCTTGGAGCGTTCTCTCTCGACTGCCATTTGGACGCCGGGCGAATCCATCCTCATTGTGGGCGGATCGACGAATAGGCAGATTAACCCGAAAGATGCCGAGAACCCCATTTTAGAGGTATGTCGGTATAAAGAGTGTCCCAAGACCATTCCCGTTAAAAACAACAGCGAATTGGTCCTTCGATTTCTAGTGTTATTTGTTAAGAAACTATATCAAACTTCATAATAGTTTCTAAGAAATACAATGTTAAAGTTTCTATTCTAAATCGTGCAAAACAGCTATTTTTCATTTGCTCCTCCCTCAGATAACTATATCACTAGGTCACTGGGCCGCATTGTTCGAAACGCCCTATTAGGGTGGAGCTAAATGATCGCTGTCAGATGTCACTGGTCGAACAGAAGTCGGTCTAAGAAGAAGGGGTAACTCCTTACCCCTTCTCTGAGATTGTAAGAGGCATGCTATTGGTCGACAGATTATATTGATTTATAGATTGATAAGATCGATTTACACCAATTTTATAAATCACCAAAAATAATAAATTTGGCAATGAAAAGATTTTGCATTTTGTTACATTATTTCTTACTCTTAATAGGGAAACGTAAACACCCTGGAAGTCTGCGGGAATGATCTAGGGGCAATATCTACCATTTTTATACAGGATAAAAATGGTAGATATTGCTTCTTCACAAGGGACTAATATGGTTAAAATGTAGCTTTTCTCTATTTTTAGTTTCTACAAATGGAATTTAATTTTTACTGACTTTTAGGGATACCAAATTATTCATAGGCACTAGCAATTTTTTTTTTTTGATTAATAGTGAGACTGGGAGATGCGGGGAAGGGAGACATACACCATATTTATATAATCTGTAATAAGAACTGTGTTAAAAAAATTGCTTTATAAACCTCCGTCATAAAATGGAGAAGGCATTTGATGGAGAAGTGAATGCGCCGTATTGATTTCAGGTTTTCACGTTGATGACCGACGGACCCGTGGATGTGAAAGGCCTGGACGGCATTGGCAAAGACTGGAAATCCGTTACCAAAATTGCCATCAACACCAAGAGGTAAGTTGCGGTTATTTTAAGAACGGAAATTTTCACTTTTTGTTCATATTAGCTTCTCGGTTGACGCGCAACGAAAATACCAAGTCAACTGAAAAATCTGGAATATGAAGAAAGCCTATACACAATTAATGCAAATTCACACTTGTGTCACATCATTTAAAGCTAAGTACAACCTTTAGTTCTAATCCAAGAAGAATTTTGCCTCAAACAGAGTGGTGAATGCGTGGAACAAGTTACCGAGCGCAGTGGTAAGTGCCGAAATTCCAAATGAATTTAACAACAGATTGGACAAGTTTATCAGAGACGATATATGCTGCCCGCCTAAAGCGAATAAAAATAATATAAATAGTTGTGGTTTCAATGTCTTTGAGGTTCAAAATTATCGCATTATTTTTGCGCTACCCTACGCTTGTTTTATATGACTTGATTCGCCTACAGATCGAGCCGCTAACCTAAGCCGTATTCTTGTTGCCAACTTCACAAAGTAAAATCGTATGTATTGCATTAAACAAACGTCAAGCGGACAGCCCTACAGCTTCTTCGCTACACGTGTACTTCACTATTAGTTGATCCAAGACCATTCCCGAAAACTTAGGGAGATGTTGGTATTCCCGTAAATTGTATAAAAAAATGCGAAAATAATTGATGCACAAATTTATTAAGTTTACCAAAGCGCTCCTGGAAATTCCCTTTTTGCTCGCAGGCGCTCGGTAAGGCCGACCGATGATCCGGCCAGTTGCGGTCTCGCTAGCGACCGAACTTATGACAAGAACGGATTTCATATTATCACATAAGCTTACAAATTTTTTACCCGGAAACCGTGATAAATTTTGATATGAGGCCAAAACAAATCATATTTAAAATCATCTAAAAACTTGTATAAATATTGCTGTTTTAGCCATAGTTGTGTATATTCAATTACGTAATATTTTTTCTGAATTTCAGCGCAAATTGTGTGGCGGTCGGCGACATTACGGGCAACGTACATATATGGAATATTCCTTTTCATCGATTGCCTCAACATAAAAATTTTTAGTGATCCGTTGCACAGAGGAGCCTTTAGGACTGTATTAAATTCATACAATCGGCGATAGGCTCTAGCTGCTCGGTCGCAAGAGATATGATCTTTGGTCGCTTTCAGTATTGGCAGAATATTGTCGAATATGAATACATTATTTATTGTACTAAACATTTAAACTAATTTTAATTTAATTTGATGCAAATGTCGTAATTGGTTTTTTTTAGTGCATTTACAAATCTTTTTAATATCAATACAATAATATGCTACGATATTTCTATCGTCATGAAAAATACTATTTTGTGATGGAATGTTTTAATGATATATATTTTGCAGTGATAGCTATGATTTTCGATACCCGATGTGTCTGTATGTTTTCAGTTTTTTATATTGTCAACAGTAACATTAAAATATGTAATAAATTGTATTAAATTATAGTGATTTAATGATGAATACACCCCCGCTGAGCGCTGGAATATACGAGCGGAGCTTTGGCCGTCGTTCGTTTCTTTTGCTACTTTCACTCTTATAAAACAACTTTGTTTTTTGTTTTTTCCTAAGAGTGTCGAAATTCGTGACTAAGTTATACACCGTTCCCCGAGACCGTTACCGATAAAAAAATCATCCAGTTGGCCCTGCGATTTCCAGTACTATTAGTAATGACGCTATATAAAAATTATTATAGTTACTGGAAAAAAAATCTTTAATAAAAATATAATAAATTGGAGTATTTTTTTGCATTTTCCTATATCATTTCTTATTCATACCCAAACTACCCCCTAAGTCTTCGGAACATCCTGTATAACTGATGAATGCAATTTTGTGGCAGCCTTTGATAATAGAGCAATATAAACTGTGACTTTTGTGATCTTTTTAATCATTGTTCTTATATTTTTTATAATAAATAAACCACACTTAAAATTGTTGTTTTTATTTTTATGTGATAACGGTAAGCGAGGTTTGGCGAAACCAGTGACAATACCAGCTGAGGACCTGGTGTTTTAATAAAGGAGGCAATGAAAATCTGCCATGGAAATCACTGACCGAGGCCCACTGAGCTCGGGTATAGGAATAAAGAGTTGGGGTAAAGAAACCCTTACCGCATCTATACCCATACATGGGTACTTTTACACACACAAATATCAGAGTTTAAAATAGATACTTCTCTCTGCTGATTGTGCCACATCTGACAATATCTAAACTTCAAAGAACCACCATGTCATGGGCTGCCACCTAGTTGTCAGCATAAGAAACGGTGACATTTCAAAACCAGTCGGCGGTTGATATGGATAGCTTTCAACTCTTTGTTTAATCGAATGTGAAGAGAAATACCGAAAAAAGCCAAAACCATAAAACGGTAAGTTCCCCGAAGTTAATAATGGAATTAAGGTGTTAGCCATATTTGGCACAGGCACCATTGAATTAGGTAGACGCGGCTAAGCCAAATCTACGTACCGCGTAGTTTAACCATTTTCAGACATCGAAACGGTATTGATCCATACCTAAAATACATTTTTTCATAACTGATTATAATTGCATATCCCAATAACAAGTGACAGGCTTTGCAGCATTATAACGAAATATTGAACAAATAAGATCCTTAAAACAGGAATAAAACAAACGAATTTTGTTACAAGACTTGGGCCAAAAACAACTTTGGTATGTTTAGTGTCGATATTAAATTTGCAAAATAACTCGTATAGATGGGGAAGATCAAAAATAGATATTATATGCATCAACGGGTTTGTAAAACAGTGCTCGCCGTCTTGTAAACGCGATTGTCCAGTAACTTCTGAGTTTCATTCTGCATATAGCCAAAGGCTTTGTCGGCAATACGAGGTGTGATGAACAAGTAAGGTGACTTTTCAAATTTCTATTTTTTTTTATTATCGTGGCGTAGTGCATCAGGAGTTCTCACCACAAGGTCGTACAGTTAGTGAGGAGTATTACTTTGAGGTTATGCGCCATTTGCGTGAAGCGATACCATCAGTCATGGTCATTGCACCACGATAATGCGCCAGCTCGCGTCATTGCTTGTTCGTAAGTTTTTGGCCAAGAACGACACCGTAATCACCGGATTTAGACCCCTGTGACTTTTTCCTGTTCCCGAAACTCAAGAAACCCATGAAAGAATGGCGTTTTGCAACAATTGAGGACATAAAGACCGCAACGCTGGATGAGCTGAAGGCTATACCAAAAAGACCTTATGAGAAGTGCTTTGAGGATTGGAAAAAGCGTTGGCACAAGTGTATTGTATCTGAGGAGGGTTACTTTGAAGGGGAGAAAATAAATAATGAATGAATAAATATTTTTTGATAAAAATAAAGTCACCGCACATTTTGATCACACCTCGTATACTAGCTATCTATGCCAAAAAGGGCGCTGACAGCTGTCTGCAGGCCTGCAGCTCTAGTCACAAACGCTCTCGCGACTCGCTCGCTGTCAGTTTGACGTTTGTACAATGGATATTGCATTAGACAAACGTCAAACTGACAGCGAGCGACTGGCGAGCGAGTCGTGAGAGCGTTTGTGACTAGAGCTGCTGATACACAGGCGATGTGGACAATAGCAATGAAAAAAAACCGAAGAAGAAAAACAAATAACTTTGACAGATACGCTGGTGTGGGCTGCATAACTAAATAATTTTAATATCTAGCTATTACTTTCTTGGTTCTTCAAAAGTAATAGGTGCGTGTCCTAAAAGCTAGTTGTAGTTATCAAAATGATTGCCGCTGTTAGTTGAAAATGGATGGTTATTTTGACATTTTATATAACTGTTCGTATATAACTGAACTTATCACTATCAAATGAGTGAACATTCGTACTGAACGTTCTATAATAAAATATTAATGATAATAAAATATTTCAATTCGACGTGAGAAAGTGTTTAGTTTAAAATGTATTTTGAAAATGTAATAAATTACTGGGTTTTGTATTTCATGAACGTCAGGTATTGTAAAAGAGCCACTATATAAATGATTTGTAACACTCAATTATTTTTTCAATAAATTTAACTTTATTCAAAAAAGTATTTATCTGTAAAATGTATGTCTTACGTTAACTTGATACCCTACGTAATCATAGGTGTAACACTTCGCACGTCTTATAATGATTACATAGTACTCAAAAAAATACTAATTACAGTTTGTTAGATTTGAAAAACCAAATATAGTATTCGCATGATATGCTGTCGGAAGAATTGTTTCGTAAACTATTGCTGTCGTCTTATGGGTGTCAGGTAGCGAGTATGGGGCTTACTACTGTTGACTGAACTGACTGTCATTGAGGCTCGAGCCTCTACCTCTATGCACATTATTTAATGCATATTTTTTGCAGAATAATCTATAGTAGTCTATAGTAATCTATACTTATCCTAAAGGAGTCAAGGGGGTTATACTTGTTCGTATTCTCTACCACTCCCTGTAGAAGATTCAGATCTTACAAACATTTAAAAAAATCGCTTAAGTAATCAAATTTCAATTATTGCAAAATGCACGTCATCTATGACTGTAATTATCTCTTTTTTTCAAGCACTATCTAGGTATGATATATTAGTGACAAGTAACTGGTACTTCTGTCTGGCCCATCTCTGGTCGATTGCTTGTGTTGTCACTTGTCACTGTCAGTTGTCACTTTTCGTTTATGAAATGCTGCAGTTTGTTACGTAAAAATAACCTCAAAAGTATTAAATCATCGTTTAGGTTAAAATGGCCTTTCTACTCAGTAGACCGGCCGTTTTAATAAGCGCGGGGACCGGCTTTACGGTCTCCATGTTTCTATATAAGGATTACGTTAGCGGCCCGAAGTATGAGGGCAAAACGCAGGCGGACGGGAAGGTGGCCATCGTGACCGGCGCGAACACCGGCATAGGAAAGATGGTCGCGCTGGAGTTAGCGATGCGCGGCGCCAAAGTGTACATGGCCTGTCGGGACATGTACAAGTGCGAGAATGCCCGGAAGGAGATCGTCCTCGCGTCGACGAACAAATTCGTCTACTGCCGACCGTGCGACCTGTCGTCGTTCGACTCGATTCGCAACTTCGTCGCGCAGTTCAAATCCGAACAGGACAGGCTCGACATATTGATAAACAATGCCGGCGTCAGCCGGTGCCCGAAGTCGATCACCAAGGACGGAATCGAGCTACAGCTGGGTGTGAATCACATGGGACACTTCTTGCTAACGAACCTATGCGTGGATTACCTAATAAAATCCGCGCCTAGCAGAGTGGTGGTGGTGGCGAGCGTCGCGCACAAGCGCGGCACAATCGACAAGGATGACCTCAATATGGACAAAGACTACGACCCGGCGAAGGCGTACAGCCGAAGCAAGCTCGCCAACGTGCTGTTCTCGAACGAGCTCTCACGGCGGCTCCTCGACAAGAACGTGACCGTTAACTGCGTCCATCCGGGCATAGTCGACACGGAGATCTTCAGGCATATGCCCGTCGTGAAGAGTTTCACGCGTTACATACTCTACCCGTTTGCGTGGCCGTTCCTTAAGGATCCGAGGGGCGGTGCGCAGACGATTTTGTACGCCGCCATCGATCCTGGCCTTCAAACGGTCACCGGGAATTATTTTAAGGATCTCCAAAGCGTGCCCATGTCAAAAGACGCAGAGGACGTATTCCTGGCGAGATGGCTTTGGAAAGTTAGCGAGCAGTGGTCCAACATTAAAACTATTTTATAATAATTATATGTTTCTCAATTGTTAACTATAAGCTACCCTAATACTTAGTTGTATATAGAAGTCACATTAGGTTATTATAGTATTAAAACAAAAATATTTAGTATATTTGTAATAACATTACAATGGAGGCATTGAACGTGGTGATTTTGTTGAGACTTTCAAAGTGATTTCAAAGTGGTTTCAGTCATGTGTGATAATATGAAAGACATGTTTGCTTTTAATCGTAATCCCCTGGGCGCAAATTATATCTCTCAAAAACCCCTTTTTCTACAGACGCAAGAAAATATTTCTTAACTGATAGAATTGTTGACCTGTGGAATCAACTCCCGCAATCAATCACCGAAGCCAGCAATACCAACCAATATAGAAATCTGGACACACGGAATCCAGTCGTCATCAAAGAAGATGTGATCTCGATATGCGCATATCAGCTCTAGCTGCTCGCCCATTAACCAATATAATATAATATTGGTCATGCCTGAACTACTTGCTTGGATATAGAGGCAAAATTAGAATATAGCAATATATACTCTACTCGAACCTAAAAAACAACCCACTATCGCCTCTATGGCCATCCAAAACGCGCATCGGGCTAAAAGTGCCTCAAATGGAGATAGTTGATGAAGCGACCCATCACAAGTTAGTGCCACAGGCGCGAATAGTCTGGGGCCCGTAGAGCCTAGCTGTAAGACGTCAGGTTCTGGTTAAATAATTTACTACTGCATAGAAGCAGTTGATATTATGATAGCTACAGGGCATAGCCATTCTTGTTTAAAAGAGATCCGCATATTATGATTTTCACCCGATGCGACAACGTGAATGATATTAATATAAAAAATGCACACCAAATATGTTGAATAAAAAACCCAAATGTGTAAATGTTTAGATACATAAAAAATAGTAAATTAAAAAAAATATTATAAATTAAAGTTAAGGAGGCCTTTGTTATGTGTTTTTACTGACCTAAGTTACCTAAGTTGTTATAGTTAATATTTAATTTCAAATACATAGTTAATAAACTGACAAATATGTTTATATGCTTAAAGTAGACCATTGTAAAATAATATATAATTTTAAACTAAAAGAAATGCAAAACATATAACATCAATGTTTTCTTTAAATTCTTTTATTCCACGTTAGCTTTACGCACCCACACAACTTGGGGATTGGACAGTCCAACGAACGCTACTGCCGATGAGCGATTGGCTCACAGAACGAGGTTAATTCCCATCATCCGATCACATTGAGTCGTCACTATCCGGTCACTCGGAAAACTTTATTGACAGCTAAGGCGACTTTAGCGCCCTCTTGGCTTCACTCGATAGGATTGCTCTCCATTTAAGAGAGCCATGGACGCATCACGAGTTACTTTATGTACGTCCCATCAGACGCTTACACCAACCAATCAACAGCGACGTACAAAATTACCTTGAATATCCTTTTTATCAATCAGATCAATCCCGAACAACATTTCTTTTCCAAAAGGTTTACTATTTATAATCTTACACTGTACTAATAAAGCATTTCAGAGTGGTATTCAAGTTAATTCCATCTACACTGACTTCAGTAAGGCTTTCGACAAAGTTGATCACATGATATTACTGGAAAAACCTTTGTTCAATGGTATACAACTAAGTCTTTTTCGGTGGTTTCACTCCGATAACATAGAAGTAGCGTCAGGTGTCCCACAGGGCTCTATTCTCAGCCCTTATTTGCTTTTTTTAAATATATATATATGACATTATTTCATGCTTTCGGTTCTGTGAACTATCATATGCAGAGGACCTTAAATTATTTGCGTTAATTCGTAATAAAGATGATTGTTTAAAGACGCAAGACTTCTTAAGGCGAGAAATATTGAGCGCAACCGACTTCATCTCAACGTTGGTAAGTGCTGCTTGATTTTGATAGGAAGTCAAAACAAATCATGTTTGAAATCGCAGGGCCAATAAGCTGGACTTATCGCGAATGGTCTTGAAAAAAAAATGTAAACTTTACGTGATAATATGAAATCGCTCTTGTCATAAGTTCGGTCGCTAGCGACGCCGCGACGCGCCGGGTCATTGATCGGCCTTGGCCGAGCGTCTGCGAGCAAAAAGAGAATCTTCACGAGCGCTTTGATAAAATTAATAAATTTGTGCATGAATAATTTTCGTTTTTTTTTTTTATACAATTTCTTAAACGTAATATTAAACATAAACACCCCCTTAAGTCTTGGTACATATAAGGGAATGGTCTTGGTATATACTGTATACATACATAATCAAAGCGCAAATTGGTGTATTCCATGTTATTTTAAATTAAAAATCGTTCATCTTACTAAAATTCGTTTTTACATCTTTCATTATAAGTAAATTGGGCTACCCTATAACTATTTACAGTAAATTTTCAATATTTTCGAATATGGGAGAGTGAACCCGGCACTGTACATGACCTTCAAGTCCTTCGTCAGATCACTACGCATTTTTGGTTATGCTCTCTATAATTTTATATTTTGCTGTTCGAAATAAATATATAGTAGGTATGCATGTCCCAATTGCTAATATAGTTACACAATTCTGCTACTATTCTATTATTTCCACATTTTTTGAGCTAAACCAAGCAAGAATCATGAGTGAACGACGTTCAGCCGACGCAATTTATCCGCCATGTCGAATCCGATAAAAACCTGTTTATTTTATTATTTTGCACGGAACCCTCTTTTTGCTTTTAACATAATTGGCACAATTTTATTCACATTTAAAAAGAAAAAAATATTGTATTAAATTTATTTTTTAAAACTCTGGTAAAAAAAAAATACCGGAGGAAAAATGAAAAAAAAAAAAAAAAAACAATTGACGTGTGAAGGAGACAAAAGACGTTTGGTATAATTATTTCGTCAGCCCGTTTCTTTCGCTCGCTGTCAGATAATTCGTAGCCGATTTGAATTCAGTTGTACTTTCGTTTTTGAAACGTGGTGGTTTTTTTTTTGGTTATTCAAATGTCATCGGAGTGTTTGCGGTGTTTTGTTTAAAGTTTTATCACAACGGAATCTTAATAATGAAGATCGAGTTTGATAGGAATAATCCACTTATCGGTAACATTTATTTTATTGTTTACATTTTAGTTTGAAATAGGAGTGATGAAACGCCGCAATGTATTGTTTAAATTGTGACATTTCCTGACGCAATGCTTTCTTAAAATGGACATCATTTCAAATTTAGAATATTTACACAAATGTCATGACATTCACAAAATGACAGATTTGTTTGGCATTTCACTAACCTATAATTTTACTAATTAAAACATTTCACTAATTATGTTTTGCGAAATTTCGATTATCTATTCTACTGATTTGTTATCAGAACGTACGTAGCATATGTTTACATTTGGAATAGGAATTTAAAATTTTACAATTGTAAATAGCGTAACAATTTCAAAAATAATATTTGAATTTTAAATATAAATACTATCTTGCCTATTGTCTATTGCTATATTGCACTTGAGGCAACTTTGAGAAATTAATATGCATCCACACCTGAGAAATTTCCTATATGCGAAAAAAATGTGTAGCAGTATCTTTCTCACGAGGCTTGCGTGAAAAAGTATGTTTTGAGTACTCTCTTGGCAATGAGATTATTCGCAGATGCGACGAAATTCGCAACAAGAGGGTTTTGTTTGACTCACGTCTAACATTTCATTTGCACATGCATAGCTGCATGTTACATACAAATAACATACCATATCTCCGTAGGTATGGATATTAGCCTGAATTTTTTCCATTTATTAGGGATGTTTGGCTTTAACACGCTCGAATTTAGGCGACAATTCCACACATTATTCCGTTTTTTTTTAAGTTATTTGCGGTTTCATCGAGAATACTCAGAGATATTGGTTTCTTTGTTCCGGACCATTTTACTAGAGCGCAGAAGCACATGTTATTTAGGCGGTTAGCGTGTCGTACCGACATATACAAGTATAGTCCGCTTGGGAGAGCAGTCGAATTATTAAATTCCATTTCCGCGGAGATTGATATCTTTGTCTGTTCGCCCAATGGGATTAAAAATCTGCTATGTGTTAGACCTTTGTAAGATCAGCGGGAATTATTTATTTGTTATTGTTTGCCTGGAGGCATTATTTCAATATTGAACGTATTTTTCCTGATTAGTTATAGTTATTATTTGTTTTTTGTTTTTAATGTTGTTTTTTTTCTTTTAGTAGTCTAATTTTTTACTCTAATTGTAATGTGTTTGTGGAGAAATCTGTTTAATAAATAAATAAATATTTGAATATTTAACAAATAAAAAATAATAAATATTTAATAAATAAATAATCAGGCACTATTAGGCAAATAAATAGCTCTACAACGGTGTGCCAGACAATATTGTGTCAGGCCTACATTGTAAACTTTTTTTTGCAGGGGGGTTTCTGGTTGCCGAATACTACAAACTCTCATATCCAGATTTGTCCGCCCTGTGGTCAAATATCAATGTTGCCACTCTGACCAAATCGGAAAAATTGCCCTTAGAGACGTCTAATGATGTCGTCAGGTAATGTCGACTGTATTTGGATTTGTTTATAAACTGTTAGGAATTATTAAAAATTATAATCCTCCAGCTGTTCCCCGTGTTACCCGCAAACTCAGCGTGTGGATTTTATCAAGAAACCTCTGACCTGTTCCTAAAATGCTTCCTCTCGACCTTTTCATGATAAAAGGACTGACCTTAAGAGAACTCAACCCGGTCATTTCTCCTATACAAACGTGACTTAGGTCATATACAATTATTTGGTAATGAAACGTTAAAAATTGTATGAATGGTCATATTACACATCGGTGCAGATTCAAACCGCGAGCTATGGGTCAATAGTCCAACACCTTAACCACTAGACTACCACGATTTGTAGATATAGAAGAAAAATAATATTGGATATTGTTTTGTTTAATAATTCAGGCTTATATAGTTGTTTTTTTTAGAAGCGTGGTTTTCAATCTGGCACTACTTTTTTCGTAGTTGGTGTTTTTGACAGCTGTCACTTGATTTATGCTCAGTTTGGTTTGCCATTTCATAATGAATAGACTTACTCCTGAACAACGTGGCGTGGCCTCCAAGATCGTGCGATTTAACACCGCTGGACTATTTTTTGTGGGGTTATGTGAAGTCGTTTGTCTACGCAGATAAGCCGGACACGATTAACGCCTTGGAAGAGAATATTCGGCGCGTTATTGCTGACATACGGCCCAACTTGCTGCAAAAAGTGGTTGAAAATTGGGCCTCTCGGCTGGAATTTGTTCGAGTCAGCCGCGGCGGCCACTTACCCGAAATCATTTTTAAAACATAATGGCAAACCCTTATCTTTATAATAAAACTAAATTCTTAGCCATACAATCAAATTATATGCGTTTTATCTCTTCTTGAAAACCACGCCTCTAAAATCATCACCCTATATATTAAAGTAAATATCTATTTTGTCTAAAAGTTAAAAGCCTCGAAAAATCTTTATTTTTCCATACATTCTATCAAAATTTAAACGTAAATATCTTATGTCTGAATACAAGAATGGAGGAAATGAAACTACAGTCACATAGTTGATTTCATAAAGATGCAAATCCAACTAGATTTTTTAAATACTTTGATCATGTTTTTCGAGATTTTCCTGTTGAGAGAAGTTAAGTTATCGTTTTGTGATGCACTTTTATACTTATCAAGCTTAGCTAAACTAAAAGTCCATTAGTTAAGGTTAAGCCTAATAGGCATCGGGAAGTGGTTCTTGGTATTTCAACAGTTTCCGGCTACATGATTGGAGAGATACATCGTCGCCGGTAGCAATTCCGACAGGGCTGATATGCGTAACAAATACTTTAATATTATCCATAGTTTATGGTTTTATTCAGTTTAGGATATCTTGGGTATAAAAAGGCTTATACCCAAGGACTACACCAAATTTTATCAACAAAAACATTGGAAAGAATGGATCATCTCATTTACTTTTTAAATTTTCAGTCACCGAATTTCATCATTCAACAGTAAATCGCAAAGTATAAATTTACCGTTTTCATTCCGTATAAACCCAGATTTTTTTACTTCTATGAACATGTAACGGGGGTATGAGTGACAGTTGTTGTATTGATGAAGATGAAGATTGGTTAGATAATCTTTATTGTCTATGAATATGTTACTGTTACAAGACCTAACAACTACATAGTATAAATTGATAATTCATAATAATAATAATAGCGTGACACGGAAGGTGTGATGGAGACTTGATGTTATGGTGAGAGAGCGCCGTAGACTGAAGTTGCCAGGTAACCTACTTCGGTCAGGAGAACTTATTGTGGGAAAGGAATTTCTAGAGTGTCTCACTGTTTGCCGTTCGTGACGACAAACATTGTGAGAACTGCAACTATGCGATTTCGGCACTTCCAGTCGTTAAATTTCTACGGGAATTTACAGTGCGCGAATCGTCTATTAGACAATTTCACGTGGTCCTGAATTTGTACTGGAATGTGGGTACAAACAGTTAACTGTCCAATGCAGTCAGTTCACTGTCAAGATATGCTTGAAGCTTCCCGCTATTTAATTACGATAATGTTTTGTAGGGCCCTTCTGTACACATACGGTGCCAAGGAAGAAAAGGAACCACTTCGGGAAGCTCAGGTCAACCAGTTCTTGGAGTTGGCGCTGGACGTGCCCAACAACCTGCTCAAATCGTTGGAGGACCTCGATCTCGCTCTCCGACCGTCTACGTTCCTTCTCGGCGATCTATCTGCCGTCGACTATGCTGTCTTCGCAGCCATTTGGGGTATTTCGTTTATTATTAAACAATGTTTTTTTTATTTAATTTAATGGGAGCGGATGTTACAAATTTGGCCGGTAATATAGCGTACGTAACGCATCTCAAAAATATTTCCTCTGAGATAATCGTGTTTGTAAATTTTACCTCAACAAATGTAAATATAACCGTAAAAGTAAGTGTTTTTTTCGATGAATAGTAGTTTTAATAGTATTGCGTGTTCGCCCTAGTGAAGTGTAGAGCAATCGTTGCGGCTCTTACTAAAAAACACCTTCTCCTTATACTACAAATTATGCCTCGACCACACATGAAGCGTGAGTGCGTAATCTAAATCACTCTTTATACTATGCCGTAAGGGTTGCTCATATCAAAAATTGTTTCAAACAAAAGTTGTAGGGAAATTAGAGGTCCACAATTAACATTTTGAACTGATTTGATCTAATCCCCATTAAGAGAGGTATGATTGTTTGAATTTTGGAAAAATCATTTTTTCCCACCCCTAGGACCAACGGTCGGTGCTATCAAAAAATCTCACAAAGATAAGTTTTAGGCATTTATCTAAGGAATAATATAAAATTAATTCGATATCTTATATACTAAGTTATAGCAAAATTTCACTTTTTTGAAAACCCCCCCAGTCCCGCGCAAAGTGTTTTGTATAAAATTACAGCAGTTATCGTGTCCACTTTTTAACTGAGTGGTTTTGGTATGTGAAACGCGAAGTTATCTCGAATTTTTCCGATTGTCGTGACAATGGTACCCATTGCAATAGGTGACTTTCCTAAAGAAATCTACCTAAAACGGTTGCTTCGATGTGCTCATCGGCCACACAGAAGAGTGAGAAAGCAATAACTAGTGTCTATCACTCTCTCGCTTCGAGGTTAAGCCTGTCATCTGTTATATTAATTTAAAGTGAATAAAAAAAACATTGGTTACATGCATTATTATAGGTTCATATATTACTATTATTACGAGAGATAATTTGTATGTAAGTTTGTCCGAAGTAATACCGAGAACCACTGCATTGATGCAGTTCAGTGGTAGAATAAGATGACCCCCGCCCCTCCCGCAATCCCTTGTTGCCCGCAAATCCAAATACAGTCGCTGCGCTCTTACTACATACAATATATAAGTCAATAGTTTACCAGCTAGACAACTATGGATATAGAAAACAGATTGGGGACATAATGGTCATTTATTTCTGGAATATTTAACTGTAACCCACAGGTACCCCTCGGCCAACCTCAAAGCTTATCAGCTAGGTGTCAGGTGTGTGATATATGGTAAAGATTTGTGCTGATTGATCGGTACTAAATGATAAATAATCCATAATTTACTTCAATTAAATTCAATGTCGCTGTTGCGGCCTTTATTTCGGATATCTTAAACACGCAATTCATGTTAATTCACGGATTAAATTAACTCATATTATCATAGAGTTAGTCGGAGCATTGTAGCTCTGATAGACACTTGCCTAATATATGTAGATAGTTCCCGCCGCTGTCACGACGAGGCAACTGCGAACACTCTACTTGTAAACATTGTTTGAGATTTGCGGTTCGATTCGCTGGTGCGGTGTTACTAACTAAAAAATTACTAACTAAAAAAACTATTTATTAAATTAAAGGTTTTTTTTTACTTTTTTCAATCTTTTTTGTAAAAGGTTTCTTGGTAGGAGCTAACTGCCATGACAATTACCCACCGAGATCAGTTTAGGGGAACAGATCTGTGATCCTAGATAGATTTGGGAAATTAAAAATTACATATTTAATCTGCATACGCACCTGGACGATTTACGACCTAATTAGGTTTTAGGTTTGACAGAACTGGAAGGTAGTTCATTTTTCCCAAATCATTTGCGACTTTATTTTTCTTCATATATATTTTTTTTTTCTATATAGATTTTATTCTAATGTTTATTGCTGCACATTAGTTTATGACAAAATCCTATCAAAAATTTTTTTAATACTAATTTCAGAGACGATTTCCATTGAAGAGGTATTAAAAAGCCAACCGCGCTTGAAGAACTTGCAGAGGTGGCTCAAGACCCTGCTGGCCGGTGAGTTTCTGAAGTCCGCTCTGAGCGCGCTGCCGGAGGAGGTTAAGACTCGCCGGAGGAAGCCTGTTCTGTAAGCGAACTCTTCAAATGCTTTGATTTAATTTTGTTGCCGTTGTATTAAACCAATCGCATGCATATTTCCCGACTTTATAATTTTACTATCATCTAACAGCTGTCTAGTCTAGTTAAGTTTTATGAAATTAAATTTCGTTTATATTTCCATCGTTTTTCCAGACAAAATGGTGGTGGCAAAGACCAGGATGCCGCGGACGGTGTCCCCGCCAAAACACGTCTGCAGGAGGGCAAGTTCATCGAACTGCCCGGAGCTGAACCGGGCAAGGTCATTGTGCGTTTCCCGCCTGAAGCATCTGGGTAGGTATTCATTTTTATTTTTAGTGACTTGGATTCTTCGCGACTGTACATGTAACTAAACACCGCAAACCCATTTCTCTGCGCTGAGGTAGAGCTGGGCGCTGAAAAGCATCTCTGGAGCAATCAATCCAGATAATTGTGAGATAAGTCGATATACAGTTTTTTTTTGTTCCAAACGTACACTAAATTTTATATGGAGAAATGACTCGTTTACTCTGAAGTAGTGAGTTGGTAAATTACACTATTTTTTTCCGTAGATACCTCCACATCGGCCATGCGAAGGCTGCCCTTCTCAATCAGTACTACCAACTGGCCTATCAGGGCCAGCTCATCATGAGGTTCGACGATACCAACCCGGCAAAGGAGAATGTCGACTTTGAAAAGGTATTTATCCGTGTTTCTAAAAATGCTTCATGCGGAACTAACGCACCACGAGCTAATCCTGTTCCGTTAGTATTCTATTCTATACGAGTTCCATTTTTCAATTTCTTATTTGATCAATTATTATGGTACAGGAACAGGTGGGGTATTTTTTTACTATCCTGACCGGTATGTTACATTGCAAAAATCATTGCCTGTGCCATCAATTAGCGTGCCACACTGACGCAACGGTAGAGTAGTCCAATTGCTAAATCAAGACTCGATCGGGTTAAGAATCTGCTTCTTCTACACTTGTTTGCTGCTATGTTTTCACCCTTATGTGGCCCTGATTTTTCATGGGTAAACACAGATTTAACTGCACATGCAAACTTTCGGTTATCGCTGCCGGCTTGACCGTTAGTACTGGCTGGCGAGCAGTTTTTTTTATTTTTTTAAAGCGCAAGGCGGGCAGGTGATAGACACTAAACATATTTTAATAGACAATTTCATATCAAATCAAATCACCCCAAACTTGTGGCAATTTGACTTTTCATGCCTGCACAGCTGATTTTAAAATTGACATTAAAATTTTGGTGAGCAAATAAAAAGACAATAGGGGTAATTCAGTCAACCATGCTATCATGTTAAAGTGTTAAAATCGAGAAGATATATTGACAGTAGTATGCTATTTGTGACGACATACCACAGTCTACGATAACAGAGTATGGCTTCTGTATCGTACTCGTGCTATGTAATAACGTGCTATTTCACCTGTCAAAACAAAAGTTAAGGTCATATTTTCATTTGTATTCTGTGCTTGTGTTTGATTTTGTCAGTAATTAAAAGTTTTAATTGTTGTGTTGTAACAATGAACGATGAAACATCGGTAATTAAATGAAAAAAATAAAAAGTGGTAATAGATGGCCTAAATAAAATAAAGAATCCTTGATTCAAGTGAAAAGATCTACCACACAAATATTTCTGTAAAAATAAATAAATAGAAATATAGATACAATAATAAATAAATAAATAGAAAAATAGAAACCTCCCCTTAGCATGCTATTGGGATAGCATTTAGCACGCTTGACAGCATGGTTGAGTGAATACCCCTCTTGAATTAAGGTTGTTTTTTTTTTCTAAGCAAAAGTGACTAATATTAGCAGAATATGGGGCGCAATGTGTTGTTGACCTAAGCAAGGGTATTGCCAGAAAATAACTACAAATAAATACCGAGTGGATATGTTAAAGTGTTCAAATATGGCCCGTGTATTTTTGCAGGTGATATTGGAAGATTTGAAGTTGTTGGAGATCGAACCGGATCGCTTCACGCACACCTCGGAGTACTTTGACCTCATGCTGGGCATGTGCGAGAGGCTGATCAAGGAAGGGAAGGCCTTCGTCGATGATACCCCCGCCGAGCAGATGAAGACGGAACGGGAACAGAGGTTGAATAGCTCTAATCGAGATAACTGTACGATCATCATTTTTACCTCATATCTAATGTACTCTTAATAATCGGTTTAGAATGAAATATCGTTAATTGTGCAGTAAATAATCAGAGTGTGTGTTTTATTGGCTGCAAATATTAATCAGCAAAAAATATTGGAAAAATTTTACCCAATTGCGTGAAAAATGAATTTAAAATTGAATCAAAACCTATCGCAATTTGAATGTGAGGCGAGCGAAAGTTGACAAATCGTGGCAGGGTGCGGAGGGGCGTGACGGCACGATTTACTTCGAGTGCTCAAACTATTCCCTGAATTGAATTAGCATTCTACGATTTTTTTTCCGAATTAAATCTCATTAGGCCGGTTTAGTTGTCGATATAGTCAATAAAGATTTTTAGTACATCCTGTGTATAAAATGAATATAATTTATTTATTGAATATATACTATTTTTCAATTTTGTGTAATTACATTTTCTGCCTTAATAAATGTGCTATACCTGTCTTCAGCAAAACGCCCCTTAACAAAATAACCATTATTGGTAAAATAATAAATATGTCCTAGTATCGATGTAAGTTTAGTGCAAAATTCACAGTTATTTTGCAAAAAATCTCATATGTTACCTCGAATCAAGTTGTACGATCTTAGGTGATAAAATTGCTCGTCTGTAATTTATTTCAGCCGCGGAGAAAAATCTCAGCCTCTGGGAAGAGATGAAGGGTGCTACGGCCGTCGGCATACAGTGCTGCGTCCGCGCCAAGATCGACATGCAAAGTCATAACGGCTGCATGCGCGATCCAACGATCTATCGGTGCAAGCCTGAACCACATCCGAGGACTGGAACCAAGTATAAGTACGTACACTTTCGCTTATAGCGCTTGGCTTCGTTCTAGTTATCTCGGTGGTGGTTGATTGAGGGCGATGCAATGCAGTCCCAATTTGTTATTTTTCCCTATTTTTTCCATGACCTCAATGCTTTAACTTAACTTTTTTAATATCTATTGAAGTTAGGGTGATAGGTTGTATAATCTAAATGTTTTTATTTATTTATTTAATAATTACATATACTTTGGAGGTACCATTCCTCCGGTGGTATAGCTTATTGGCAGGTGATGCAACCAAGTTAAAGCCAATTTTTTTATCCTTTTTCTTAGCTGGGAAGGGGTCTTAGGGAATGGCTTGAAGACGCTGCAGTTGAGACTATTTCATTCTCTAATGGTGTGCGGAAGAAAGGAATGAAATCCGATATTCTTTCTCCTAAAAATTTCCTTTATTTTGTGAGAATGGTCCTTTCGTCCAATATAGAACGGTTTCTGAAGTTGCTCACTAATGGAGGACCATGCTGGGAGCTTCAAGTAGGCCTTAAATAAGTTTATAAGACGACATATTTTTCACCTTGAACTTAAAGGCTCCCATTTAAGGTCAGATAGAAATTTCATCGGACTGTCAAATCTGCGAAAGCGCCTAAACACATGTCTGCTCGCTAACCGCTGAATTGCTTCAAGGTCAGAATTTAGATAGGAAAATTTGAGGGTCCCAGACAGATGAACAATACTCCAAGGTGGACGAACCAGTGATGTATACGCAAGTGCCCTAGCATGTGGCCCAGCAGAATGCAAGTTCCGCATTAAAACTAGTTAAGGCTCTATAGCACATTTGGTATGCGATAATGTTCATTCTGAGTTACATAACCAATAGTAGTTGCGTTTTTCATAAATAAAGTAATTTCTTGGGGTACATTACATTTATATAAATCAACGTTGACACGTCGAGCCGGTCGGCATTCATTCGAAATTTGCCATTTAATTATCTGTTCATCCCATTGCTCTACTGTCTATGCCATCCAATTCGCAAATAACCAATCACTGGCTAAATACTGATAAAAACTTATAATCATCGTCACTAAATACTCTATGGAAATTATTTTGTGACACGGCGGCGTAATCAATTTGCCATAATTTGGAAAAAAAAATTTTCAACATGTGTACCTTTTTGAACAAATTGTATAGTTTATACATCTAACAAATATTTAAAAGTGGCAAATAGTTAATAAAAAAATAGTCAAAAGTTGGATATCCAACACAAAAAAGGCGATAAAAGCAGCTTTTTTTAAAAATAAATTAAGACAGTAAAATTTTCTAATCGAGAATTTCATGATGAACCAGATGACACCAAATTTGTGGCAATTGAACGTCGCAGGCCATCAAAACTTTTGGCGGGAATAGTTTTTCAACAGGTTAAAATATTTCGTTGGTTGACAGAAACACTTTTCTACCTAAATTGTAAGACTATTGTATCATTACCCTTTATTTTTGTACCTTAAAACCCTATATCTCCCATCGACGCATATATACGTCGGCGCCCTGCCCGCTCATTCAGACATTGTTGCCAATTGATTATCGGCTGTCAATGCGTTCTGTTTGCTCCACCCGATTCCCAATGAACCAATGAGAGGCTTCGATTTTTAATGAATGAATACCGCAACGATTAATATTTTATTTAACATGGAAAGTACTGCTCCTAACTTTACGGCTACTTTGCTTGAACAATTAGTACTGGCCAATGTCTGGCAAAGTGTCAGTCGTATAGTAATTTTTTTTTTTGTGCAAGATAGCAACCAGAATATCATTTTATAATAGAAAATTTCACTGCGAATCAGATGACGTCTCATGTCTTCATAACTGATTTTATCGTAGATGGGTGACATTTTCTTTAATGCGTAATCGCGTCATATGTAAAATGTTGGCGCTGAATGTAGTTTGAAGGGTCTAAAACCCCTTAATATTTTAAAACAAAAGATAATCGATTCTATAGATTTGTGGAGGAATGAACAGCTGATAAAATGGTAATTCTCGAACAATAATGCGGTTAAATAATTTGAATAAACCTAACGGGAAACAGAAAATAAAATAAATCTATGTTAATACCCTTATTCAATCTAAAAATCACTCACTTATTTTTTGCATACACAATGATCTATGATCTAAGAGTGTCTCTAATGTATGTTGTGTTAAATTTTTTCGCACAGAGTCTACCCTACATACGACTTTGCGTGCCCGATCGTCGACTCAGTGGAGGACGTGACGCACGTCCTCCGCACGACGGAGTACCACGACCGCGACGTGCAGTTCTTCTGGTTCATCGACGCTCTGGGTCTGCGCAAGCCGCACATCTGGGAGTACAGCCGGCTCAACATGACCAACACAGTGCTCTCCAAGCGCAAGCTGACCTGGTTCGTCGAGCAGGGACTCGTAGACGGGTGGTACGTATTATGCTATCCATATTTTGCAATAAGCGCATTCACTTTTATAAATAATTTAAAACGTATCATCACTGGTGGTTTGTCAACACCTAAAATTTGCCACTTTGTACTGTTTGAATTCTCATATCTGCTTCCTAATAAGTAATTAATAATTTATTGCACCGAATAAACTTAGTACACTAAAGTGGTTTGGTAACGATCCGAGGTTTAATTAATAATTTCGTTTATATATTTTTTCTATATTCTTAATTTGTCATCTGGTTTACTTTATTTTCTTGCTACTCGAAGCCACTCAAATTTACCGATTTAAAAAAATACTTGTATCTATATTTTTATATATGTATGAATTTAAGATGAAAATTGCAAATGTCCTTTCCATACAGGCAATGTTTGTTTATCGAAATAAATTATCTATCTATGATTTGTCGAAATGTGTCATTATAGGGACGACCCACGTATGCCGACCGTGCGCGGAATCCTCCGTCGCGGTATGACCGTGGAGGGCCTCAAGCAGTTCATCAAGTCGCAGGGTAGCAGTCGCTCGGTGGTTTTCATGGAATGGGATAAGATTTGGGCCATCAACAAGAAGGTACTCGAACCCCGTAATCAGAAACAAAAAATGTCGCCATCGGCATTGTCATAAATAATACTTTGACACCCGTTACTTGATAGTCAAGTAGTTGACTGATTTTAGTTAGTTGTGATCAGATATTTACAGCCAGGTAACAGGGATATATACAGGTTTCATATGATGGTACAGCACCAGCCGTTTCGCTTTTCACGAATCTGACGAAATCAATGTCCATAAAATTGATTAAAAAAAACCACTGAAACGGGAGTTGTGTCCTGAGCACATACGGAATATTCTCTGAACAAAGTACATTTTGTAATTTGTACGAATCCCCGTTAAACATTTTATTTATTTATTTTTATAAAATACTAAGTTTTAAACGAACTAAAAATTTTTAAAATAAAATAATTTTCAACAAAAACAGAACTCTGACTACAAAATAAATATATAACCAAAAAACTAACAACTTATATGGAAAACTTCTTATTGTTAGTAAACAATAAAAAACTTATCCATCAAAACTCCGAGGTGAATAAGCTTTTTGTAGGCAAAAAGTTATCAAAAATAGTGAAAAGTTGGGTATCCAATGTGAAAAAGTCAAAAGTTAAGAGCAGTTTAAAATAAAAAAAAAAAAATTAAGACATATAGTAACCAGAGTGATATTTTTACATTTAAATTTCACTTTTAACCTTTAAAAAACGCGAGTGGCCTTCTAATGGGTGGCTTTGTGGTTAACTAACGCTCGGACGACCCAAAGCATTCAGAAGTGGAAAGCATAGCTATCATACTAAAAATCTAACAACTTGGTAATTAATAGCATTATGTCAAGTTTCAGCTTTCTAAGAATGAAATCATCTATTGTAATATTTGTGTTCTCTAGTGGGCAAAGTAATAATAAAAGACAAATTGTTTTGTTCGTTAGGCTTTGAAACCAAGTACAATGTTTTTTTTTGTTGACAATGATACAGTTACGTGAATGTTAAATTCCGTTACAGGTAATCGACGCAGTGGCTCCGCGTTTCACGGCCTTACAGAGCGATCCGTCTCCGGTGCCAGTCTTTCTGAAGAACCTCAAGGAGGCTGTCTCTAAAAAGGTTAGAGATATTTCTCTCCAGCCGTAAGAAGACATTAGTTTTATACAAACAATTAATAATTGTTTACCTTGCAAATATAACTCATTTTTTCTATAAATTTATCGTGGCATAATTTGAATCAGAAATAATAGTATTGAAGTTAGAAAAACAAAATTAAATGTTTAATTTTTTTTTGAAAACACAATAAGTGACAGACGCAATGAAAATCAATTTTTAAAACAAATCTTTTTATTTTTTTATTGATTTAAGGTGGCGCTCCATCCGAAAAACCCAGCCCACGGCGAGAAGACCATCTTGGTGAGTCAGAAGATTCTCATTGACGAGGCGGACGCCAAATTGCTGAAGGAGGGAGAGTTGACCACATTCATCAACTACGGAAACGTGAACATCGACAAAATCAGCAAGTGCGTTGCCGTTATTATTTTTCAGGGTGACTTGCATGAAACGTCCAGTTTGAGGGACAGTTTAACTTCTAGGCTAACACAAGAGGACCTTTGATACTCTGTGACTTTCGCATACTGTTAATATACAGGTTGTTCCGAAATGAGTGCCGGAATATTTGACGAAATTTTACCATCTTTTTGTAAAACTCCGTATAAGCTAATCTACAGTATCTGGTGCATAGGTTGCTAGTTCTAAAAGATAATTGGGTGTGGGAACAGGGTGGATGTTTTCGGCCATTCCGTCACCACTAAGGCTGACTAGTCTTCTGGCTTCAGCTAGATGAGTAAAATTAAATTAATCGAAAAGAGGAGATCCTCATTCCTGTACCGATCGATAGCATTGAATATAGTTGAATAAATGAACTCTTGCAGGTCGGCGAATGGCACGATCACGTCAGTAGAAGCCACTCCGCATCTCGATAACGAGGATTACAAGAAAACGCTAAAACTGACGTGGCTCACCGACCCCGAGAAGGAGAGCTCTGTTGAAACATACTGCGTCTACTTTGATCACATCATATCGAAAGCTGTGTTAGGGAAGGACGAAGACTTCAAGCAGTATATCGGACATGAAACCAGGGTTCGAATTCTTCTTATTATTTTTAATTATTACGGTCAATCAAACATATAAAATAAGCCATTTATACACCTTCCTTCAATTTTTCCTTCTATAAGTACCAAATGATACTTTGTTGCATCACAACCGGCAATTGTTGCTCGACTATTCTCCAATAATAGAAGCACCCATTTAAAGTATGATCGGTTTCCTTCTCCAGGATTACACATCTCGTGAGAATTTACTTGGCACTCAATCAAATAGTGTAGGTTCTTCGAAAAATCGCTCTGCTAGCATCATTTCTGAATATGGAAAAGGGTGACCAGGTAGTAAGGTGAACGCTGGTGCCGTAAAGAATTCCGCCACCGGCAATTTAGGTGGTTGTAAATCCTTCCCGTGTCAGCTCAATATGTATATACTACGTCTTTTTTTCCAAGGAAACAGATCTTTTAATCCTCCCTGCTGCATCTACGCTTTGACCACATACTTGCAAAATTGGTTTCCAAGTATATAAATATTTCATATGGAGTTCTATTTATAGGTTAACATTTCTCAATATAGTTTTACACAGTGACATAATAAATTATACAGTTAATTTAACAAATATACCTGTAAAAGTATGTAAAAAATGTGTCTACAAAACCTACATACATAATTTTGAATTTTGGAAAATCAATTTAAACTGCGACTTATTCAAAATTAATTTATCGAAACAGTTGATAGTGTCATTAAAATAATCGGTGAATGTTGAGCATTATTTGTGGCGTAACATACTTTCAGAAAGAAGTCCGGATGATAGGCGAACGCGGCCTCGGAGACCTGAAGGTCGGCGACATAATTCAACTGCAGCGGCGCGGTTTCTTCCGCGTGGACGTCGCGGCGGCTAAACCCAGCCCGATATCGGGGAAGGGCAGACCGTGCGTCCTCTTCCACATTCCCGACGGGCACACCAGCGAGAGGGTAGGTCAATAATAGACAGAATAAAATAAGATTTTAAACTGATCATGCTCACAATGTCTTAAAAATAAAGTAGGTGTTTATTGGAGCTCAATAAATTGCTTCACTGTAATTCATAGCGCAGAGAGACAACTCTCACTTAATTTCAGCTGATTTCACAGAAATAAATTGGAAAATCTTGAAAATCTGGGGGTATTTACGAATTTAATTGAACTGGTAATAATTTTTATGGAAATAGTGACAGGGAATTTTGATTTTGTTATGATTTGCTTCAGATGTTATAGACCTTTATATGCAAAGAAATGTTTGTGTCTGCAAGTCTGACCAGGCCAGTCTTGACAATATAATTCTGGAACGGAGTAGTGGGTCCAATAGTAAAACGACTGCTTGTGAGAACAGAGTGCATTGATATATTGTAAGTTATATAAGTACAATAGTGTTACACAATGACAGGTACAATCGATGCGCTCGGCTGATTGGGCGCAGAGCTAGCAAGTGGCGGTTAGCCCTGCGCTCCGACACTCGAGAGCGACCAACCACCGACGCAGGTGCTACAATACGCGCCGCGAGCGAACGTTACAGTATTATTATTAGAGGTATTCACAACACAACACGATTCACAGCACGATTGCGATAATGTACTAATTTGGAAAATAATACAGTAAAATTATATACAGAATGAATAACAATATATGTATTGTCATTAACACAAGGTCTTTATTTTGCCTAATTTTTTTTCAATTTTCAACATTTGGTTCTAAATCTTTAGATAGAAGAATATTTCTCGGTGGAAAAATAAATAGTGTACTCTTTTTAATTTGTGGTCTTTCTTTGTCAGTTATCAACCAACGTGCCAGTGAAACAGCCATCTCCAGCTGCCGTAGACGTTAAACAGAGCGTTGATCCTGCAGAAAATGAAGCTTCACTCTTCACTTCAATCGCAGATCAGGGCAATAAAGTTCGAGTTTTGAAGGAACAAAAATCTGATAAAAGCGTTGTGGATAAAGAGATTCAAACATTGCTGGCTCTGAAGAAACAATTTAAGGAAACAACTGGGAAGGAATGGAAACCAAATTTGGTCCCACAAAATATCAAACAAGCTTCTCCACCGACGACAGAAAGTTCTAATGAATCAGACCTACTCCAAAAGATTAGTAGTCAAGGTGATAAAGTACGATTACTTAAAGAACAAAAGGCCGAAAAAAGTGTCATAGATGCAGAGATTCAATCGCTGTTGGCCCTCAAAAAACAATTTAAGGAAGCAACCGGGAAGGATTGGAAACCGAATTTAGTTCCTCAAACTGCCAAACAAACTTCTCCACCGACGACAGAAAGTTCTAATGAATCAGACCTACTCCAAAAGATTAGTAGTCAAGGTGATAAAGTACGATTACTTAAAGAACAAAAGGCCGAAAAAAGTGTCATAGATGCAGAGATTCAATCGCTGTTGGCCCTCAAAAAACAATTTAAGGAAGCAACCGGGAAGGATTGGAAACCGAATTTAGTTCCTCAAACTGCCAAACAAACTTCTCCACCGACGACAGAAAGTTCTAATGAATCAGACCTACTCCAAAAGATTAGTAGTCAAGGTGATAAAGTACGATTACTTAAAGAACAAAAGGCCGAAAAAAGTGTCATAGATGCAGAGATTCAATCGCTGTTGGCCCTCAAAAAACAATTTAAGGAAGCAACCGGGAAGGATTGGAAACCGAATTTAGTTCCTCAAACTGCCAAACAAACTTCTCCACCGACGACAGAAAGTTCTAATGAATCAGACCTACTCCAAAAGATTAGTAGTCAAGGTGATAAAGTACGATTACTTAAAGAACAAAAGGTTGAAAAAAGTGTCATAGATGCAGAGATTCAATCGCTGTTGGCCCTCAAAAAACAATTTAAGGAAGCAACCGGGAAGGATTGGAAACCGGATTCGGCACCGTCACGTACTCCGAAAGATGCTGCCAAACCGGCGAAAGCAAAAAAGGAAGACAAGACTGCGGTAACTAAACCAGCCGAGGCAAAGGCCGATAAGGTTAGTATTAGTTTTATTGGAAGATTATCCTTTTTACTATTATTATTTTGTTAAATAGCTAAGAGACATTGCTTGCAATTGCCTGCAGCGTGTTGCTTTAGACGTACCCCACTGCCTTGACGTCCTAAGAATCTACATCGAGCGCGGACCGACATGCTTTGATAAAGTTAGGCAGTTCTGTGCGGGAAATCTGCCCAAAGTAGGTTTCGACCGTGACTCTGTAAAAGTTGAATATTTTTGTTATTTATTAAGATATACAAATAATTCGTTCACCACTGACGAGGAAATTTTCATAACGAATTATTACATGGAAAAAAGACGTTTCTCCCAGAGGAGAATCGCCATTTTATGAACATCGTATTTGCATTAAACACAACAAATTTCAAACATTTCGGTGCACAGAGTATCCCTTCGAGTGAAAATATTGCTTTTCTTGACACTGATTTACCGCTCGCCGTGCTAGTAAATAAGATATAATTTATTACGTGACTATTGCATAAATCTGTGTTGGTTCATTTAGTCGATAGAAGTAGGTATAAATATAATGCTATATTTTTTTTTTTGGGGTTCTTTAGCCAGCGGCTACGACTGGTCCGAAGAAACAGACCCGCCTCGGTCTCGAAGCGAAGAAACTGGAGAATCTCCCCGAGTGGTACTCGCAGGTCATCACGAAGGGCGAGCTGATCGAGTACTACGACGTCTCCGGCTGCTACATCCTGCGGCCTTGGGCCTACGCCATCTGGGATGGCATTAAGAGCTATCTCAGCGAGAAGATCAGGGCCGACGGCGTTGAGGATTGCTATTTTCCCATCTTTGTCTCCAAGGTTAGAAAGGAATGAAGTTAATTACCTCGTTAATTAGTGAGCATGTTTTGGAAGTAGAATTGGAAAACGATGTATCTTCTATATAACAGTAACCTAGTATAGATGTTTCATTGTTTGGTTTTCCTTCTATGACCAAGTTAGTGAGCACGCAATTTTTTGCCTTGACTATAACACTTTCAATTTACTAGCGTACTTTTCACATAAATAATCAAATGTCAAAACCTAATTAAAATAAATAATAATAGACAATTAGTCTATGCCTTTCATGAATTCAGGTATACGCAACATGCCGCTCTTTTAAATATTAATAGAAATGCAAGAGCCCATGACGCTTTTAAGCGCACACGGCAACTGGTGTATACATCCATGCCGAGATATCTCAGCATCGGTGCTGAGTGTGTTAAGTATTAAAATACGACTACCTAATACAAAAATTTAAACATAAAAGTATTCAATTATTATTAAATTAATAAAAATAAATAATACAACTGTACGGCACTGGCAGATTGGCAAAAGAGGTGATGGGTTTCAGTCATGGGCAATGAAAATTGGACCCCGCCTAAATGTAGGGAAATATCCCTGTTATAGCTCCATGGTTGATTTATTCTAACTAAACGATTATGTTGGAAGGCTGCCCTGGAACGGGAGAAGGATCACATAGCCGACTTTGCCCCGGAGGTGGCGTGGGTGACGCACAGCGGCGACACGCAACTGGCCGAGCCAATCGCGATCCGGCCAACGTCCGAAACGGTCATGTATCCGTCCTACGCCAAGTGGATACAGTCGCATCGCGATCTGCCCCTCCGGCTCAACCAGTGGAACAACGTTGTGGTTTGTATACATTTTTGTTTTGTGTGTGTAGTTTCCACTGTCCGAAACCCTACGCTGCAAATCGCAGCTGTTCTGGGTTTGTTTTATATATTTATTCAAGAACCAAACTACCATTCGTAGTTGAGTTGAGTTGATGTAACCAACAAGCGACTGGCACCACTGCACTGATGTTCCCTGCCTTCTTAACCAGACACCGACTTTACCAAAGGAGGCCGTGACCATCGTTCATAATATGGTGTCCAAAAAATCTGCTTGAACCACACACACACACACACAAACATTTTCGTGCGTATTACACATTGTTTTGTTAATTTGATGTTTAATGGCCCATATAAAGAGCGTAGTACTAGAAAAGTATCTTACTGTATCGCTGTTTTGTACTTCGGTAAATAAATAAATAAATTAATAAAAATATCAAGTAACAAAAAAGTATTTATCTACCGTACTTATACTTGAACTACAAAGCGCAACCAACTACGTGTAAATTTCCAGCAGAGTACCCTGAATTTGTACAGTAGGCAAGCCCCATTGCGGGGTGGGGAAGGGAGGGGTGTGGCTAAATAAACTGTTTGTTTATCTGTGTATATGTCTGTCCGGCTGTATTATTTAACATGAAACTAATAGCTGGAACTTGGGATAAACATACGGATAGGTATTGAAACATTAAGAAGGAAATTATGTTTCTTAGCTTTGTGGTTAGAGAAATAACCAGTACGTTTTTTCATATGTTTCAAACTTTCAACTTAAAAACTATGTCTAATGCCGAAGGCACCGAACACCTGCTGCAGGGCCTATCCGGTCTACCCATGTCGTGTCATTGGGAAGTTCGAATTTGATTAGGACCAGTACGTTGTTACTTGATTAGTTTGATTTCAATTTGTCATTCTATTGTCTGGGCATGCTCGGGTATTTTAAAGTCGTATTTATTGTATCCAGAGATGGGAGTTCCAGCACCCGCAGCCCTTCCTCAGAACGAGGGAGTTCCTCTGGCAAGAAGGCCACACGGCTTATGAAGACAAAGAAAGCGCCGAGAAGGAGGTCAAATTGATTCTAGGTGATTTTTCTACAATAAATTAACAATACTGTATTTTTTTTTTTATAATTCCGATAAGCTAGGAAAGAAAGAAGTAAATTGTCTCAACTGACGTTTTCATGTTTAAAAAAAATAATTAATATAAAATATTGTTTTAAACAATGATGAATAAATTAACGTAATTATTAATTAAAACATTAATTTAGTGAAAAGATTAGTTCTGGCACCTCATGTGCCAATTAGTGTCCTAAATTTTTTATTGTTTGTCGAAACAGGTATTCGCAGGTATTTTTACCCGTATAAATATCAGGTCTCCTTTGCATTTATAGTCCTGTCTGTTATAATAGGCCGATCCCGGCAGAACCTAGAACTTGAAAGCTGATGTGCCCATATTATTCAAATAATCTTTCGTTTTTTAATTGATTCATAAAGTACAAATGCACAAAACCTGTGTTCTCAATTTCTTTTCCAACTAAGTTGAAATGGTTGTCTTTATCCAAAATAATACACTCACATGGTTCATTCACTCCGACGATCAAACGATCATAAAACTGTCAAACAAAAAAATTCATAATGTTGTTTCGAAGGTTCTCGCGGAATGGCGGCATCATGTGGGTATGCGCGTTTTACGTACGGAGCAGACGGTGTCAAGGATTAATAAGCTATCCTTGTTCGGGCGGATTAAACCAAAGATTTTGGTTTAACTAGTGGATATTGACAATAGTTTATGCATATCAAACAAAGGTTTTATTATTATTTTTAATATCGTTGATATTTTCAGATTTCTACACATCCGTGTACGTAGACCTGCTGGCTATTCCCGTGGTCCAGGGCAGAAAGACTGAGAAGGAGCGATTTGCCGGCGGCGACTACTCCCTCACCGTTGAAGCGTTCGTGCCGGCCAGCGGCCGCGGCATACAGGTCATTATTGTTTGTTTACAGTTGCCTGCCATTATGAATATGTAACTTTACCGTGCTCACGAAAGTGCAAAATGGCTGATTTCATAATTTGATCATATTTAGTTCAAAGTTTGATACTCATAAGACACGAACAAATATTAGGCATCAAAATACTAAAAAAAAAGTATTAAAAGTAATTTAAAACATTGCCAATTTTGCACTTTCATGATAATATGACACATTTACCTAGACGTGAATTACATTCATTTATAATTCTTTGCAATATTTGTAAATAAAACTCAAACTCTTCCCTCAATTTCTAAGCTGTGATGATTGGACATTCCTTCGCATACGATGCCGATAATATAGATGCCTGCATTAGACGGTAAATTAAAAAAAAACGGTGGCCGTCTCTGTCGCGTAAATTTTATAATTATATTTTCTTCTCCGAAGGGTGCGACGAGTCATCATTTGGGCCAGAATTTCTCCAAGATGTTTGAGATCGTCTTCAACGACCCAAAAACCCAGGAGAAGAAGTACGTCTATCAGAACTCATGGGGGTTGACCACCAGGACAATCGGTTTGTTCTTTTACATTCAATCACAAAAAGTTGTACTGTAGGCCGCTAACTACAAAGGCAACCAGAATTGGTCATTGCAAATTACTTTTAAAGTATCAATAAAGCTTTCTTAGAATGTGATCAATCTCTCGAAATAACAAAAGGCTGATACCATTCTCAAGAGTCTGAAAGTCCCGTTGGAAGCTAGTCAAATCGGCGGTTTATTCCGATGACACAGAGAACTTACTGTCGATCTGTCTTTAAATTCAAAACTGTGGTGGTGTGTACACACCCTAATCTTATTTTTTATTTTATATACGCGAGTATATAAGGCGTTGCGGCTTTTTCCCTAACCTGCACCGAGCAAGGCAACATTATTGTTTCTGGGACACAATGTAACTGGAGTTGTAATGAAAGTATAATTAATGAAATCGTCTTGGTCGTTTCATTATAACTGTTAGATATCCGCTCTCGGCGAGAATATCACAAAAACTGATTTCCCGCACTGACCTGGGAAGAAGTTATTGAAAGGTTCTATTAGACGTTGTTCACCTGAAACGCTCAAGTTCTACATAACCGCATTCCGGCACACTTTCGAACCTGAGCGACCTCATTCAGTAGAACAAACAATAGCATTACTTTTGTCCTTTTTTTTTTAATCTTTCAGCCTGTATCCCTTCCATTGTCTGATTGAAAAGGTTCTTAAATCGACACCGATTACATGAAAAGCTTTCGAATAATAGAGGGCACAAGTTGTCTGGTTGCTGATATTTCGTTATTCAACCCAGGTTTTGTAACATATTTTGTAATGATATAAAAATGAAAAATTTAAATGACAGTTCATTTTCTTTTAAGGTTATATTTTTTTTAAAGCTTGTTATATTTAGTTTTTCCAAAATATACTGATATAACACCGTGTTATTTTATATTGTTTTTTTTTTGTCTTAGGGGTGATAATCATGGTCCATGGTGATGACCAAGGCTTGGTGATGCCGCCACGCATAGCTCCGATCCAAGTAGTGATTGTGCCGTGCGGCATCACCGTTTCGACGTCGCAGTCCGACCGCAACGCCCTACTGGGCAGTTGCGAGAGTTTGGAACGGGATCTGAAGGCCGCCGGGATCCGAGTGAGGGGCGATTACCGCGACAACTATTCGCCCGGTTGGAAATTCAACCATTGGGAACTGAAGGTATGATTGTAATGATCGGACGACTTTATGTTGCAACTTTAATCATTTTTCCTCAGCTCTTAATTTTATCTATCATTACAAGCTAATATTCTGACAAAGATGTTAACCTTAGAACAGGCATTCCTAGCGATATTAGACTATTATAAGAACTGTCACCTTTATGATAAATCTATTTCAGGTTATATTGTTTGTAAATTATGCAATTGTTATTAGTAATATTTAGATAGATAAATAAATAAACCTGCGAGATGTTGCCTGCTTGTAATGAATGGCCTCGCATCATGAAGACAAGGCAGTCGAAACTGCTCCTAATTGTGCCACCGTGACACAATAAATAATGGTTATTTGTATTTCTTTCATTTAGGGTGTGCCTATAAGGATTGAGCTGGGTCCTAAGGACATGGCCGCCGATCAGCTGGTGGCCGTCCGAAGAGCCACCGGACAGAAACTCACCATCAAGAGGGACACGGCAGTCAAGGACATCACCGAACTGCTCGAAACGATCCATCATGATATGCTCAATAGGTAAACTGATTTACAATTTTCTTAGTTTGACATTTAAGACGGTATTAAAAAAATGTTTGTGTCCATCTCTATTTATCTCCGCATTTTTGTATAATTACGAAAGAGACACAAATAGGGCAGCTCGATGTGTTACACGGAATTATGTTTTGTTTCTCTTTACCCAATTCGTCAATACAGGAGAGAAAGAATAAAGAATTGTCAATGCTAATCCCTCTCGCGACAGATCGTGGTACAGCAAGCAACCAATTTGCGTTTAACAGAATGCAGTGAGTCCACAAGTGCCCATCAACGGGACACGCTAGACGTGTGGGGCCGGTTAGGTTAGGTTCCATTGCCGCCCATTCGGCGAAGGTCGTTGATCGAACGAAATAACCCCACGTTGGCTCGGCACCCATTTTTTAAATTCTTATTATTGGCAAATAAAAGGTACAAATCTATGAAAATATTTGTTTTTATTATTATATTGACCTAGCTGTTGGTAAAACTCAAATAATTTACCCCAAAATCCGTCGAAAACACTTCACTACATAAACAATCAAATGTCAAAACCGAACTAAAATGAAAAAAAAAAGACAATTAGTCTATGCCTCTCATGAATTTAAGTATATGCTTTTAAATATTAATAGAAATGCAGTAAACCAATGACGGCAACTGGCGTATACAGCGATGACGAGATATCTCATCATCAGCGCTGAGTGTGTTAAAACATAGCATGTTCTTAAATCGATTCGCTGACCCTGCATTAATCAAACTAGATAGTAACTGTTTTAAGCGTCAATCATTTTGTTGGAGAGGAAATGCTTCTTTGTAGTTCTGAATCCGGTACGGTAGTTTTATTCTGCGACCTCTTAGATTGGCATTGGCAGTCTATGTTCAATTGTTTTTGTGTGCATTCAGAGCGACAGCCGAGAGGGACTCGAGGGTGTCACAAGTGAACGAGTGGAAGGATCTCTGCGCTGCCCTCGACAAGCAGAACATCATCCTGGCTCCGGCGTGCACTCAAATACCCTGCGAGGATAAGATCAAGAAGGACAGCGCCAGGTAAAATAAAAAAAAAATCCTTTCAGACGACATAAAAAATGGTTAACCCCAAAATGAATACATAGGTATTTTTAGATGCTAAAATTCGCCTTAACTGCAACAAAATTATGTTCGAAAACTTAAAATAAAACATTAGTAATGTTTATCTATGGTTGTTTTTCAAAAGTAAAAATGCACCGCTCAAAATGGCATCCCATGTTTTATTATTATTATTTAATACACTGTGATAAAACATTTTCTCGAGTGTGCTCATTGTTATCAGGACGGAACCGACCGCCGAGGCCCTGGACAAGCAAGCGCCGGCGATGGGAGCGAAGGCACTCTGCATACCGCTCGTGCAGCCGCGCCCGATCGAAGCGACCGACCGCTGCATCAACCCCGGTTGCTCCAACACGCCCGTCAAGTTCGTTTTGTTCGGCAGGAGCTACTAGGATTAATACCGCCCTCAATGCCAGTGGCCCAACGTTCTGAACATTTCAAACGCACACCGCGATATTATAGTGTTATTTTTTACATTTTCAATGTCTTTTTCACGGGCCTGACAACGCATTTATTTTTGTTTTTATATGAATACGACAGATGCAACATTAATTACATGTATGAATAACAGTACAAACAAATGTACATATCCAGCGTTTTGTGAATAAACAATCCATTGCGGTATAGTGGTTTTCATATTGCCCAATCTCATACGACTGGTAAGCACCCAAAAAACGGATTTCCAGATGTAGACGGCGCTATTTTTTTGCCAACGAAATATTAATCGTATTTGTTATATTAATATTTCGTCGGCAAAAAAAAAACCTAGACGCAAGCTGCATAAAAGCCATTTTCAGTTTAAAAAAGATTATCTTGCTAAATTCCTCTTATGTAAATAATTTTCACTTTAAACCTAGAGAATACATTGCCATCTGTTATTAAAATTATGGAACTGCTTTTTCCAATAAATTATGATGTTTGAGATGTTTCTTGAGCATTCTAATCAATGTCAGCGCATAGAAATAGAATCTAATTTACTGCTCAATTTTCAACGCCATTACAAAATTATATAGTCCTTATTAAACAAATAGATAACTTGTCCGCCGTAAAAAAGTATTTACGGAGTTTCGTAAAAATGTTCATTATTCAAAATCGTCTGGACGAGAAGACCGTTAACGGTCACTAGAATAACATTTCGATTACCTCTATTACGTATAGTTAAAAAATAATTATTTAAACCTCGGGTTGTTAAGTTTACTAGAATAAATATTTTATACCGATGTATGTGTGCTTTTTATTTTGTGATCTTTAAGATGTAACTAAGATAACTCATGCTGATGCATCTCTGCACAGGCATAAGAGTGAGATAAATGTATTCTCTGTTCACATTATAAGAAAACCGCGGTATTGGTAACATTTCAAGGTTCTCGCCACAGTTTTCGGTTTGTACCAAGAAAGTGGTGACAGGCAGAGGAGAATCATAACTAAAACACAATTATAAAAACATTAAAACAATATATTATAACTTAATTACTTAAAAACCTATTTATTCGTTCAAGAAAACGTATGCTATAACTTAATGAGCTGCTCAGCCTGCTTCCGCCTGTGCTCCTTGTCGATGTGCAGCTGCCGGAATCTCGCGTACGCCGCGCTGGCGCCCAGTATGATGCCAGTGGCCGACCACCAGAGGACGGACTTCGCCTCGTTCCACCAGTACGTCGCAAGCACCGTTTGCGCGCAGGCTTTCGCCGTGCCCGATACGTTGTGCGTGAGCGGAGACGTGACCTGCGAACGGGAGACCCTTTGTTACCATTTAATTCAAAGAACATTTCACCGCCAACCGAGTCATTGACCAATTTAATCACCTGCCAAACTTGTATGCTTGAGGAATATAATATCAAACCGACAATTCCATCTTAACTCATTGTTGAGGTTATAAAAATAACACGTTTAACTAAAGTATTAAATTAAAAAATATCAAATCAAAAAAATGTTTTCGTTATCAATTAAAGCTTTAAAATGTAACATATTTTTTGTTAAATGCATTGAAATCCCTCATCGCTTGGAGGTGCTGTGGCCGGAGTATTGCTGTAGGGAAAATAGGAAGACCACAATATGAAGTGCAAACAGCTTACCTTTATTTGTAGCGAAGTAACGAATCCTATGGCGAAGCCGCACACACCACCCCCGACCATCTGCAGCCAGAATACGGGATCGTGCAACTTGGGATAGTCCATGACAGCTCTGAACTCTCCCGTTGCGCACATCATCGGTATGAAGAGCAGCATTGAGTACGCATTGTTGTAGTAGGACAAGAGGCAGATCTCATTCTGGACAGCGGGCAGGACCCTCTTGGTGTGTATCGAGTACAGGGAGAGCGACAGAGACCCCAACACCCCGAAGATAGTTCCGAGCACAGAAAAAGATTCTGCAATAATAGCAATCATCAATTTATACTCCGAAACGCTCAAAATGAATAAAAAAGAAGAAAATCAGAAATTTCCTCTAACGCTCTAATTTTATTTATTATACCTATATTAAAAAATACTAGTGGTCGCTCAGTGGTCGAAATTCGACCGTGATTCATTAAACTTGAGTATTATTGAGGACCTCTATAATGAGGTGAGTTTACCTCTAAAATCATTGCATACATATTTTTCGAACCAGACGAACATACTGAAACTTGTGACTATTAAGTCAGACGAACATACTGAAACTTGTGACTATTAAGTCACAAGTTTCAGTATGTTCGTCTTGAGAAGGTCTAAATGGGCTGCGATTAGGATAAAAGAAATACGCAATAGGTGCGTGGAAATTTAAATTCAATAATCGAATCCAACAATGATACAAAGGAAAATTACCAAACAAACTCTCCTCGTCGACTCCTAGAATAAAACCGAAGACAATCACTCCGCAGCACATCATGCATCGCTTGTCGGTCCTCTCACCGAGTATCGTCCATGTGAAGACCACGTTGAAGACGGTCGTCAGCGATCGACCGATGTAATAGAATGCGACGCCGACGTGCATCAGACAGAGATTGTTGAAGGCTATCATGGCAGTGAAGAGAATCGACAGCGGTATTACCTGACGTGCAAAAATAAACAGCACATTTTCATATGGTATACTGAGCCGGAGACGAGCACTAATTAGGCCACAAACATCCATAACACGAGACATTCATTAAAAAAAAACAATATTACGGTGACGTTTATTTATAATTTAGCTCTCATGGACTGATAACATTGGGTGGATCATAACAAAGCTAGCCTTGCCTAAATAGATCGTGGTAGTCTAGTGGTTAAGGCGTTCGACTATTGGCCCAAAGGTCGCGGGTTCGATTCCGCACATGGTCATACCATTTTTAACGCTTCATTACCACCATCTCCCCTGACTCTAGTACAGGCATATTTGGCCTAGTTTAGTGGGGCCCAAAATAATTGTATATGACCTAGGTCATGGCAATTATTTTAAACAAAAAAAAAAAGATAATTGGTCAGCCTTAGTACGAAAATCTGTAGAAGTGGTAATAATTTCACTGAACTCTGAATAGGAAAAACCATAGAGTACCCATGTTATCCTGTTGCTATCATACAACATCAACTGCTTCTATAAGTTTTTAATTACTTTTAATGTAAAAGTTATAAATTAAAAATCATTGAAAAAATATACCCCTTTCGGCACGACGGAAGACGGAGGTAGATTCACCGAATTAAAGTAGGGTGTAGGCGAACTCCCATTGTACAAACTTGTATCAAAATTGCAGGAGCTGCCTACTTCTCGCGCAGCAGCCTCTCCCACCGCTATACCCTTGCGCAGCGAGTGTGTATACTGAATCACTCTTTATACTGTGCAGTAAGGGTTGCTCATATCAAAAATTGTGTCAAACAAAAGATGTAGGGAAATTATAAGATTAATCAATATTTTGAACTGATCCGATTCAGTGGCTATTATAGGGAGGTATGATTTTTGAATGTTGAAAAACCAATTTTTCCCGCCCAATTGCGGGAAAAATTGCGCCCAATTGCGGTGCTGTCAAAAAAGTTTAGTGAGATAAATTTTAGGCCCTTATCTGAGGAATAATATAAAATTAAATATAAATGAATTCAATATCTCATATACTAAGAAATGTATAGCAAAATTTCACTTTTATAAAAAAAACCACCCACTCCCACTAGTCTGATTTTGCCCATTAACGAACTTGACGGAGATTTTGTGCCCTTAAATTTTATGTATCAATTTGAAAGTGATTGGTGTAAAATTACGGCAGCCATCATGTCCGCAAGAAAGTGATATAGATAGATAGATAAATATATAACCTTTTAAACTGAGGGCTGTTTTGGGTTCTAGGGGATGTAAAACGCGAAGATATGTCGATATTTTCCAGAAGCCATGAGACGGTACCCATTGCAATATGTAGCTTTTTTAATGAAATCTACCTAAAATGCAACATCAGTCGAAAAAAGTTCATATTTTCTCGATGGCGGAGGGCAGTTCTGTACCAATAATCACAGTAATATTGGTAGCATTGAGATCTCTCAACACAGCAGCTAGGACTGTCGCCGTGACACTTTTACGGCTATGAGCTTTTATTGTGGGAATCTAAGTAAAAAGAAATTAAAAATCTCGCATTTATAGCTTTATGTTGAAATACGTGCTCGGACAAACAAACACATGGCCGAAAGATGGGATAGCATGAATGTATTTTATCTTAAATAGATTCCGGGAGGATCCGCAAACGTAAAAACGATAGTAGTCTCACCTGTCTCGCTGTAGTAAGGTCCCATGGTGTTCCCTCCGGGAAGTATATGGCGCCCTTGTAGCCTCTCGTGACGCTGAGAAACCAGCAAATGAGATAGGAAACCACGCATTGGAACCAGGTCACGAAGAGAGGCGCGTCCAAGTTAACCGACTGGCTGCTGAGCAGGACCTTGTTTACGAATACTGTGGCTATAGATATTATCCTAAGAGAAGGAAAATATTACTATTAGTTTCTAGGCAGCCCAGATCTGCTTGAGACTCTTAGGAAGATCCAACCCGGTCAGTTCTCCATACAAACGCCGTAGTGTTGTGACCCATTTTTGTAGATATAGAAGTACTATATCGTACTAAAAAGTTTGCAATATCATAAAACTGCTAAATGATATCTACTTATAGGTAGGTCTTCAAGGTTGTTAGCCCAAGAGCGCAAGTCCGTCTTCATCTTTAAATTTTCTCATAGGGAATAAAGAATTTCTCCTTAAAAATGTAAGGAATCCATATTTGTTATCAAATACGGCACGCGGGCCTCTTCACCAATTAATTAATTGTAACTGTAATGTTTTTTAATATAAATATTTCTTTATTTATAAAGTGCATTTTAAACCATTATATTAATCCCGCTGAACCATCACACCATAATCACAACGAGCGCCCCTGCTTATACTGAGAAGTTGGCACCGATACGACAGAGTATGTCTCTACAGCCCATTCCAGGGCAAACCCGGAAAGGAAAGTAGAGCATTTTCATTGAACTGCCACGGAATCAGTTTTCGAGTGTAGTGCAGTTGGTGACCCTGACTTTGGACATCCAATAGCGTATCGCTCTAAATCTACCAAAGAGTAAATACGTGATTTCTGATCTTCAGCTGAATCAATTTTCAATTTCAATGTTGCCAGATTTTATTCAAAAAAATATTTAAAATACAAAATGGATAGATGTCTTTACTGCCGATTTCTTAATCTTAACTAAAATACAAAAATACTTTTACAAAAAATGTTTTTTTTATAATTTTTTTTTAGTTTTTGTTTTATTAGAGATTTTCTTTTCAGTTGTCTAGTCCTTGCATTGATTTTTTTTTTTACTTATTGTAATACCTAATTAATTTTAAAATGAGAATTTGTAAAATATAAATTCACTGTATATGTTTCACATTGTTAAAACCCCAAATTGTTATACCATACAACATTTACCATACACTCTTTCTCGAGTGGTATCCCTACTAAAAGAAATGAGCCTACCTTTAAACTAAATTTATGTGGTAAAATTCTCTCATCACTTGAAATGACATACATTTTTCCACCGCATAAAATTTCTGCCCAGTTAGGGCAGGGGGTGCCATAACATATAAATAATTAGAATTGATGTGCAATTTACCATTAAATTTGGATTCCTATTGTAGACTGGAGATTTATTATCATGTTAATTTTACAATGTGTACTCAAACATTGACAGTAGTTTTTTTTTTTTGCAAATTAAAGTTAACAGTTTTAACTAGAAATGCTTATCTATGCCGTGACACGATTAGGCGGCTTTAGGCTAATAACTGCCATATCAACTGATAAGATAAACAATTAAACAGTTAAAACTGGCTAATGAAAACCGCACCTGCCTACGTATGATATCATCTTTAACTACGAACAGACTATTATTATGCACATATGTGTATATATTATACTAGTACATATGCATATTTACAATAAATTCAAACAATAATTCAATTGGCGATTAGTCTAATCAACTTTATCAGATAACAATTAAAAATATTCTTACCAGTAGGCAGCAACAACAAGGAAAATATAGAGATATTTTCTGAATAAAGTTTCTTCCGCGACCATTTTAGAGTGCCTAAACGATAACTCTGCAAAATAATTATCATACAAACAATACAATTGGCTAGCTAAACCACCCGGTCGGGTCTATATGTAATTTACCCTTTAAATATTATTTCCATGACACGAACGTACGCTTAAAATGTATCTAATAACGTTCCACACAAGCGTGTGTCACAACAATAAAAATATTTTAAAATAAGTGCCTAATTGCAGGTCCTCATGATATAAAACACGAATCGCAAAGTTAAGCCGATAAAAATAATATTTATTGCCGCGGCCGGTTTGTAGCTTGCTTGACAGTTTGTCACAGCGCTAGTTGACAGTTGACACTGACAGCTTGCCAATCTTCTTCTTTTTAAAAGTGGCAATTACAACTACACAACAAAATGAAAATAACGACGAGGGGAACGTAAGACACTTCTTCTGAACTTCTTAAACCGCCATATTTTTTTTATTTTTGGTAGTCACACTCACTTTTTATTTAATTTCCTAAACAAAGCACAATTATAATGCAATTTTTGAATATTTTCTATAGATTAAATCATGTACAATATCTATTAGCGGGTGTTAACACAGATTTCAAGCCATGTCAGCATTTTTTATTTAATAAATTTTATTTAATAAAAGCATAATTTAATTATACATGTTTTAGTTTCTATCCTAGTTCTTAGTGTTATATTACAGTAGAAATCTTTGATTAGTTTTACCAATACTTTTTAAGAATGTAAATTTATCATTATTACCAATTGTTTGTAGAACTGTTGATTTCTCTTAATAAATAATAAAGGTTCGCATCGGCCACAGGGGTTGCTGAGTAACACCTGTTAACATTGGCCAAAATAATTAGTGGTTATTTTGCACTTGACTACATTAACAACTCATGTACTTATACATCCATGTACGAAAGTACATTATAAATACATGTTTTGGTCAAGCTACCAAATAATATTGTTTTATTATAATAAATAAAAATCTGTTGATGTTGGATATCGCCGTCAATGCATTTATTTCATTTTGAAAGTAGCAATTCATACTTTTTTCCACGTGCGTTATGGCTTTTAACCACATACAAACAACACGTTCATCGACACCCCACAGCAGATACTTAGTTTAGGCTCTGTTACGTTTACTCCGCCGCCTCAAAAGTGGGAAGCGGAGATACCCGCCTTGAGTGCAGCGTACTAAAGTCAATGTGGCGGCCAGCAGGAAATAAAAAACAGATTACAAAGTACATTATTTAATCAGATTCTGTGTAACAACAGTATTAAACACAATAGATTTGACTTTAAACTTAAGTATAAAAGTTTCTTAGATTAATCATTATTGGCTAAGATTTAATTTATAATGGGAATTGAAGAACTAAACACGCTCTGTTGTTAAGATCGATATACGTAGTTGCTTTGTTTTTATATTCAATTACAATGAAACAATGCACTCGCACAAATGAATAATCAGAGGAAATGGAATGTTACTTCTTTCTATTGTATTCTTTGTATTCTATTGCAATAGGTGATTCATCTCGACTGAATTTGATTGATTCCCCGTTAAATTCGTTACAAAAACATAGTTACATATTTTTGATATTTTATTTTTATAAATATTACTTGTAAGCAATGTTATTATAATAAAAATAATGTAAATGATGTTAGTTATCAAATGACACTAAATTAGTTTAGTCACTAAATCACCTGTCGAGATACAATGTTTCCTAAAGGGATTCCCCTTTGCGACGCGTAAAACTTGAACTCAAAAATCATTAATCAAAAATAAAAATATCTAACTATATATTTTGTAGCAAATTTAATGAGGATGGTAAGCAAATTCTGTCGATATGAATCAACCTGTATACGATTGACGAGATTAACAGGCGTTCCCAAAATATATCCTACTTTTAATATATAATTTATTAGATTATGGCACACGCATATCAACATCAAATGTCACTTACATTATTGAGATTCCTGGCTACTTTTTTTTTTAAAAATTAAAACTAATCCGGTAAAAAAAATATTTTCTAGTAAATTTAACACATAATGATTAGAAGTATAAACTCAACAAGCGTCAGCTTGAGTGTAATTTTAGTCACTCGATTTTAAAATTAGATCAATATCCATCAAAGGAAAAAATCTTACATTCTAATAGAATAAATGCGGGATTTTGGAGTTTTGGAAGCTCATAAATAAGGAAAATATTCACATTCAACTAATTTGATTAGTTATTTAGGGATATAGTTGTTGATAAATACTTAATCTTTACAAAAACGTGTACTTTTTAAGCACGTCATAATAATAAAAAAAAATCACTTGGATGGGGTTGAAACCATGGAGTCTATACACAGGAGGATCAACTCGGCAAATGTATGACAGCCAATGCGACGCAAAACGTCCTCATGAGTGCGGGGGGCGGGGGGGGGGAGACGACTCACATATTACACACACTGACAGAACGCTCTGTAACTTTCGTTAGGTTCGGCTTAGTACTCGACGTGCGCAGACCCCTACTGCGCGGCTCAAACCCAAGCGGACGTTTTTCGGCTTACCCCCACCTATCGAGTTGACCCTCCTGTTAATATAGACTCCATGGTTGAAACAAATATAATGATCTATGTGAATATAACCTTATAAGTTATTGATAGGTTATCAAGAAAGATTTGATATACAAACGGCAATTAAACCAAATAATTCTATGACAATTATTGCCATTTTAGGATAGACTACGCAGTTTTAATTTTAGTCAACCCGAACAATCTATTAGTGCGGGTTTATCCCAACTAAGGGGTTTAAGACACTCAGCGATCCCGTAATTGCCGTATACGACGGGTGCTGTTTCCGGGTAAAACCGTTACCGTCTTAATGCATTTCTATTAATATTTCAAAGCGCGGCATGTCGCGTATACCTGAATTCACGAAAGGCATAGACTAATCGTCGTTTTTTTACAATTTAGTTCGGTTATGTGAATTGCGCTAGTGAATTGGAATTTTTGGCGGTAAATTCTACAAAAGCAATATCATTATAATATTAATTATAAAAAACATTCTCAAAGTTTTGTAAATATTACTTGGCAATTGTAGGACATTATAACAAACTAAAAAACAAGTGGTAGTCCCTGCGTGGGATATTCCGTTCGGTCAACGAACTTCACCGATCGGGCGGCAACGCGTGGTTTGCGCGTTTTACATACAGAGCTGAATAAGCCCATATCAGAAAAAAATTAAATTAGATTAACCACATAAATGTGACAACGGCACGGTGGTATAAACGATTACCTCTCATCCGGAAGCGTTCAATCCCCGGCGAGTTAGATCACTGTCGAGTGTGCGGACACGACATATGTGTATAACGCTTGTTAAACTACAGACTTGTGTGATTTATCTGCCTACATCTGCGGCGTTCCAAAGCACCGCTGCACCGAAATTTATAATCAGGGCCTCGCTGTCATCATTTCCAAGTACGCTAAACAACCTACATTTATACAATACAATTATTTTACATCCCTCAATATATACTAAAATCTAAACAGATCAATAATCCGAACGCCCCATCTCAAAATGGCACATGAGGGAGGTTTTGAATTGAGATGAGGTTAAAAAAGTAGCTTCTTCTGCTGTTCATGCCGAAGGGTTCCTTAATGACCGCCTTGATCACCGAAGATCTCGTGGATCTTGTCGTTCGACGGATTCAGCGGACCGACGACGTCCCGCGGGAGAATCTCGAATATGTCATTCCAGAGCATCTGCGTTATCACCGACTGAGCGACCTGGAAGCAAATAGTATTATAATTTCTATACTTTGAATAAAATTATTAATAATAAATGAATGTCATCAGACGACCGGACTACACCAGCAGGTAAAAATTGTTGAGGACAATCACCTAAATGCTATTTTTTTTTAAATCAATTCCTAAAATAGTTTGAAAATCACATCAACGCGATTCCTCTGCCTATCCACGCCAGACTGCTCAACTAAACTTGACATAGCCAAGACGATGATTTGTGACAGATCGATGGCCTCTCCAACGGCGAAATCGGAATTTCCAAACATTTCCTTGTTACTTTTCAAAAATAAAGTACATGGTAGGTTTGATTTATGGTCTTAGGATATAATATAGAGAAGAATGGTTACCTGGTTAGGATGTATACTGTCGACGGGTTCAATAAGATCGCTCGCCCGGCCGCCGCGCTGCGTCCACCACTTCACCGCTTGACCGGCGGGACTCTCTATGTAGTGAAGTTTGCAGCACGAATGGGTGGTCGTCGCAGCTATGTCGCGGAGGACCGCATTCAGGCTGGCCGACCACTGACGGAGGATTGAAACAAGTAAGGATTTTAACCAATAATCGCACAAAAGAGCCACAAAACTCCTTATTTGGGTATTGAGCACGGCGAGCGTCTTGGGCTGACGAAATTACCGACGCTCGAACTACGTAGAGAAAACGGAAATCTCATTAAAATCCTTACCTGTTACTAAAGAATGGGTTACAATTTCCTCTGAACATTTGAGTAGTCTAAGTCTTTATAGAAACACCTTTACCCAAATCACTATCTAACAACAAGAAAAGTTTAGTTTAACTAAATAAACTATCGGAAATCATTTTAAAAATATATCGTTCAACTAATCTACTTTTCTATCTCATCGGCTGAATTATTCACATAATTTTATTAGTGTCTTTATATTTTGGTACATCGCAATACCTATATATTAATACTAAAGAGAAACTTAAAACCCCATTTTAAGCACGGAGAAGTGTGAGATTTGGCAGAGAAAAAGTTTATATGGAGGAGTGCAGAAAGTTACAATTTATCTATAATATGTGTTATAAATACATTAAATTAAACAAAATAAAACGTTCATACTACTGACAGCTGATTGACTGAATGAGTTTTGAGCTGTGAATTTTGTGTGATTTCAAATGTTCCTTTCTCAATAGTCTGTCAATGTCAAGCAAAAATAGTTATTAATGCCATCTTATACTTCTATGAATGTCAAGTTAAACTTATTAAAAAAAAATTAAAACTGACAATGAATTGTTTAAAAAATAAATACAAATAGGTACAAGCTGTAATTGTGTATTTTTTCCAAATGTTGCTAACTTAAATTCAAAGGTATAATTCAAAGGGGGTCAAAATTTCATAGGTATTGGAGTGAATTAAGGCAAACAACACACGCTAATGACGTATTTGTACACGCTCACAGCTGACCTGATAATACAAAATTTAAAAAAAATATATGCAACGAGTATATAAGCCGTTAATAACACTAAAACATAAAAATTTAATGAAATATGGTCGAGTTTCGACAACTGGGCGGCCACTAGTTTATTATTAATAAACACAGGTGCCACTAAAAAACCTCTACTCTTTCGACAGAATACGAAGAGAAGACGCCCACTTAAATACTGTTTCGCACCGATAGGGGACACAAACCTCAGATGTGATCCGCCTCAGCGTAGCGTTTCCGGTCATCCAGCCGTTGCACGGGCCGATCTCCATACAGGTGAACCATTCGTACACGTCCTTGTAGTGAACGTTGCCGAGGACCGAGCCTATAGGGTGCACCTTTTCGGCCATTTCCGGGTAGATGAACGATCCGTCGAGCAGACCGACGAGAACCACCTGGCTGCCAGCCGGAAGTTTCTCCTCGAGCACCTGCAGCGTGGCCAAAACGTTCGCTCGGAACTCGGCCGGAGGTGTCATGTTGGCGACTGTATCGTGGAATCTGCGAAAAGTTCATCACATGAAAATGTTTCTACACCATTTTCTGTAGACCATCATCTAGATAGATGGGTAAGATAAAACTGCTTAAAATCAGCTGCAAATTACTTAACCAGAACCTGACGACTTACAGCTAGGCCCTACGGGCATCATCGACGGCATCTTCCCTCCAGAAGAATCGCGCCTGTGGTACCAACTTGTTATGGGTTGCTTAGTTTCCTATCTCCACTAGTGCCTGAGACACTTTTAGCCCATTCGATGTGCGTTTTGTATGGCGGCAGTGGGTTATTTTTTAGGTCTGAGTAGTATATAATTTTAAAAAAAATATATTTTTTTTGTAAATTTAGAAGCGCGGTTATTATTAAACGCGGTTAATTTCTATTTGTATTTTTGTATTTGTGTTTGTGTATTGGTGTCATAGATGAGTTTGTGTTAATTTTAACTGGCCAGTAATAAATAATACACTCCAATTTGAAATTTGAATTTGATATTTGATCATACCAATGTTTCATTTATTAGTACTAAAAATTTGATGACCTATATTATCCGACCAGCCTCCGATGTGATCTAAATGGCTATGGTTGTCTTAAAGAGCATTAATCTGCGCACAAAAATTCGCGCAAAACAGACAGACAGACGGACAGACGGAGGTTAAAGGTAGTTTCTTATACATGAATGTGTGTATAGAAGCTAAAATCAAGTGCCCAGCCCACACCGGGGCATCAGACGGGTTAAACAAGGTGTGGCCAAGGTCGAGAACGGCCGGCCAGTACTTAGTATCGTGCCCGCCCCACCACGACAAACATATAATTTCTCAAATATTCAAATTTCTTTCCAATATATTTTCTGTTTGACTGTTAGTAAAGCATCAACCTCCTGACACGAAAGTAGTGATTTTAAACACCTGTTGCAGACATCATTTCCCATGAACGCGTACAGCACCAGAGCTGGCTTGTCAGCTGATTTGTTCCTGACCATGGTTTCGTTTACAATGTAAGAGAAGTCGCGAGCAGCCGCCCCGTTCTGGCTGAGGTTTGCGTAGTCCCTGTGGTTGCACAGGTTGCGGGACCTCATTCGCAGGTATATCGAGTCCACAACGTTCTCCATGAATAATGGCAACTGTGCAATAACAAAATAAACCAGGTTAGCACATAATAAAATGACAAAAGATATTTTCATTGTAAGGAGGGTCTCGAGGGAGAATTCGGGGGTCGTAAATTGTGCTATTTCATCTAATATCCGTTTAGTTTGGCTAAACCAGTTGGATTTGCATCTTCATGAAATCAATTATTCCATTCTCGTATTCAGTCAATGGGTTTTGCTCCAAAAATGTTGGCACCAAAAGGGCTTGAGCACGGATTCATTTCTAAGGAAAATTTATATAGCTCACTCATCTACTATAAAATCCATAGTGCAGACATGAGTCGTTCAATGTTTACAAATTGGATATCATCTGATTCACCAAGAAATTCTCTATTATAAAACATCACTTTGATTTTTTTCTTTTAAATTTAATCGCTCGTTGCGATTCCAATGGTGCAAACGTCAAGTCAATTAATCATACTGTTAAGTTGGCAGAAATAATCAAATCAAGCGGAGGATGCTTTCTCGCTCTGACGCATATATGCGTCGCCGTGCACGCGCGACGTTTGGGCCGCCGGCCGGGTGTGCTTACATGTGCGTCCATACGCCAGCAAGGGTTAATATCTAAAGTTGTGATAAAATGTATGGAAAAATATGGACTTTTCGAGGCAAAGTAAAAATGAAATCTAGTATGCTTAGAATTGGCCAGGTGGTGTCCTCAACAACACATTTTGTAAGTAAAATTTAGTGAGTAAAAGGATAGTATGCTATGCTAAGGTTAGGTCTATTTACAACGACTAAGGATGTTGGACCTCCTTAAATATTTACCTTGGACAGTTTCGGAGGGACTGTGCCATCTTTGAATCCCGTTGCGTAGCTAACTTGAGGCCAGTCCAATTCGTCCAAAACGGCATCGGACACAACTTCAGGCCGGACCTGGTTAATAAGTATAATTTTTAAAGACAATCATCTATTACTATACAAAAGTTGATAATTAAATAATAATGTCTATGAAAATACAATACTACGTCATATCGAACCCTTCGAGGCACGCTTACGATGTTTAGGCATTTTCAATTTAATAGTTACTTAAACTCTATCCATTACATTTTCTATACAGGAAAAATTAATATCATTTCCATCTATACAGGATGTTTTTAAATTAAGGGACCCCTTTAAGGAAGTTGATCTATATCGATATCTAAACCGGTCCACGAAAAAAAAATCATACTAAAATAATTATATTATTAAAAAACTTTGTTATTCTTCGAGATGCTTTGCGAACCGAGCGCTCGGGGTCAATGACCGGTCTCGCGCCATGCGCTCAACCGTATCCTCAAACATATGAACAATCTCAATTTAATTTTGATGTCGTTTATCTCGTAAATGAGGAATATTTTTTCAATATTTTTTGATGATTAATGTTTGATTATTGATATAGGTTCAACATCCTAAAACGAGTGCCCTTAACCCGAATGATGTCGGGACATCACAACGACATCTCGTCTAGTGTCGCGCAAGTATTACGGGCGCTTGTTAATATGCTTATAGTTGAAAAACTATGCATGTCATCTTTATAACCTGCATTATACCGAATAACATGAAATTTTGTGGAATATAGTTTTATTACTAACTGTAAAAAAGTATTAAAAAAAAAATTTTTTCTTTGCGAAATTTTATTTTTAAAACTCAATAAAAGAAAATTGTGTAATTCATTTTTAGCTTACCAGTTCAAACATCTTGGGGTCGAGCCACGTTCTGGGGAAGTGGAAATGTGCCCCGAACGAGTCGCCAATGTAGATGAGGCCCCGCGACCCCACCTTCGTGGGGCAGAGCTTCTGCTCCCACGGAGTCTTCGATATCGGGTCGATGCCGTAGATTCCGTTGCAGTTTGCTGCGGAAAAAGAAATTCACAATCAACACGCACATTTTCAACTGGACATACAGGTGATATGGTGTTTGTTGATCATTTTAAATGTACTTCTGTTCATTTTAAACATTGATGAAAAATCATTTTCTCGAAATTCGAGATAGAACCGTCTGTCGATGAGATTGGCTTTTTTTAGCGGCTCCCATTTGGACTTTTTCCAACAATTTACAATGCTAATTACTCCACAACTGATGTTACTTACAATCGCTGGATCGGTCCAGGTCGATAGGCTTGGCGCCGGGATGAACTTTCGGATCTCGGTCGTTGCAGTCTCTGCCACGCCAATCCGCACCTCTATGGACAGACAATAAAAATTAAAGTTACATAGACAAAATATATGAGCAAATGTCGTATGCAAACTTGTCGTGGGTTTTGTTCCATCGAATAAGTTAAATAAGATTATTATTAAGTTATTACAATATTTAGGAGCTTGCTCCGGTGATACTGTTGAGTTTAATATTTGAGGAAAAAAAATGAATGCTTAACAACTCTAGCAGTCTACGCTTAAAAACATCCTTGGAAGATGGAAACTGATCAAATACTGACCTATGAAGAGTATTCCACTGCCGAATTGTTCTGGAAAGAAACGAATTGAACCCAATGTTCCGTTTTCTCAAGATAGGTTTTATCCTGGAAGGATGGTCATTACGGCCAATATAAGGAGGCTTAGAGAGTTGGGATCTTAAGGCAGCCCAGGCAGGTTCATTCGTCACCGTCTTATATAGACTAGTTAACCTGAATTCGAAACGCCTTCTACTTAGTGGCTCCCAATTAAGAGTTGAAATTAATTCAGGTGGACTATCATATCGACTAAAACGCTTAAAAGACATGCCGACTTGCTTTTCTCTGAACTGCGTCTAATTCGTCTCTAAGAATAAAATTTAAAAAAAATAAACACACTATACCCAACCTAAAACAGGTACTGGAATTATTTACAATATATTACAAATAAGGATGTGCCGGAGATCTGTATCCGTATCCGCGGATATACGAGGGGGACGAAAGATCCGTATCCGTATCTGTTACTTTTTGGCGGATCTTGAACGGATCCTACACATTATTTTACATTTCATGAGTACGAAATTCTAACTATAGATGATTAGGTAACAATGAAATACTTTAAATTCCATTTGAATGATTTTTTTATTTCTTAAAATCACATATTTAGCACATTTATATTGCAAAATTAAATATTTCAACATTTATTATAGAAAGTTATAAGATTTTAATTAAATTATGAGTCAACTGTCATGTCAAGGTTACACGCACCGACCCGACTGAGTAAAGTCCGTATCCGTATCCGCGGACCTGGACACCAATGATCCGTATTTGTATCCGTATCCACGGATATATATTTTTAACGATCCGGCACATCACTTATTACAAATAGTTTAATTCTAACACAAAATTTTACCCAATACTTAATTACTACATTATTTTGTAATCAAATAATTTCCATGACCTAGGTGTAGCACAAATTATTTCGTGCCCTGCTGAACATAGTTAAATTTGCTTGTATCAGAGTTAAGATAAAACATTAAAAAGGTTGCGACTGTAATACGGGGATTCGAACCGGCGACCGCTGGGTCTACAGTCGTATGTGAAATTTAACAGGTTTAAGGATAATGAGGAAAAGTCAACAATTCAAGAAATAAAAAAAAAACATACTAATTTTGAATCCCGAGTGTTTTATTATTAATTTTATTTTGTTACTTTGTTGTATTTCAAATATTATTCTTTTTTTCTTTATTTTATTCGGTTATTGTGTTTTGTCGTACTTCTTAATTATGTTTTAAAAAAAAAACTGTTTTCTATACATAAGTAAATAAATTAAATGTTACAACTAATAAAGTATAGCTAAAATATAAAACATTCATTATAACCTGAACGCATATTTTTACGAGGAGTATTTGTATGGCTCCGATCTGTCTATACTGTTGCGTAGCTTAACACTTGAAAATACACAAGAGATTGTTTGACTGCTTTTATAGAAATTATTTTCCAACGATTCTGCAGTTCTATTTGCTGGCCCGGATACTTGCAGTTAGTGCTCAGGAAGAAACCCTTTAAAAAAAGATCTCGCGAGAAAATGAATAAAAACCCACCTAGCAGTTGAAAACAAGCTGTGACCATCCCTGTCTGCATCCTCCGCCGGTCTCAGAGTCTCCGCCGAGCGGAGGAAGACCTCACAGATGTCACGCACGAGCGGAAGACGGCAGAAGTCCACCTCGGCGGACTGCTCGGCTGCGAAGGTGGCTGGCTGAATGTAGAGACTGCGTAAGGCATCCTTTATATTACTTTCCTCAATGTGTATCTGTAATTGAGACATATCCTAATATTCCTTATGTCATATTGCAATTATATGGTCGCTAAGTATAACATTAAAAATAAAGTAGGGATTTTATAGTAGGCGCCATATTATCATGTCAAAACAGCGGCATTTTCGGCTTCAAGTTTAAACTTTTTCAAAACGGTAAGTAAAACTGGGAATTTTAAAAAGACGCAGTACTTATTATTATTACACCTGTAATAAATAAAGCCAAGTGCTAAAAAAAATTAGATAATAAAATTATTAGGTATTAAAATATATAGTTTATAAATATGTATTTCGAATTTTGGTTGGTAATAAAAAAAAAGTGCTCCCATTAAACATAAAAAAGGGTTCAAAGAAAAAAAATGATCAGAAAAAATTAATGCAACATGGAAACTGGTTACCGATAAGAATTATTTCCTATTCAAATAAAAAAAATAATAACAAAACTTCTTCAAAAAAGAAATCAGTTACAAAACAAAGCAAATTACCTGAAGTTCCGTGACCGTGTCCCGGAAGCTGGACTTGGGTCTGGGAAAGAGATAGCAGTAGTTCTGTCCCTCCTCCCGGTAGCAGGAGCCGATCGCATAGCAGAAAACGTCCGGAGTGAACAGCTCCAGGAAGCGTCTGGAAAATTTGAGATTTTCACAATTTCAGTCGAAGGGCTCAATATTCCGTAGGAAATTTACAGATCCTGCGACATACGCTTCTACGATCAATACTGATACCTGTTCATCTAACGGTTTTCTTTGCATTGACTAGAACCCGATGAGAGTCGCTCAATCGGCCAGGTAAATTGTTAAGGCTACCACACTCAAGTGAAGGTACCTTAAGTAAGCCACTATTCAATTAATTTAGGCATTACATTTTATATTCGCAGCTAAATTCAAATAAATTAAAAAACGTAAATCAAATTATACTAAATACAGAAAAAAAAAACTTAGAACTCTTCAACATATAGTGCCATATTATTTGATAGATTTGAGAAACAGCGAAATATTTAGACAACAAACGAAATATTGAGAAAAAAATAAAAGAATTCATGCTAATTATAATTATTGATCTGATTAAAGAACAATATAAATAACTATGAGTAGGTATCACATATAATAATTTATAATTATTTATATATGCATTTAAAAAACAGGCAATCTGATCCAGTGGTCCCGGATGCAAAATCGTCCAGGACACTTTTCACACAGATTATCCAACGAATGGCTCCTCATCGTGAAGACTCGAAGCCGTGGGAGCTGTGCTCGAAAACGCCTCCCGGGCAACACAAGCCACGCAATAAACAAATATGCTACTCACTTGTTGGTGATCAGTGGCTCGACGGTGTGCGCAAATTCCAGGCACGGTTTCTGGTACCTCGGCGTGAGCTTGCTGCAAATCCTCTCTAGGGATTTCACCAGGGATTCCCCTTTCAGATAGGAAATCTGCTCCACGAGGCCCGTCACGACCGTACAAGCTGAAAGAAAGCAAAAATTAGTTTTAATTTTCTACTTTCTATGGAATAAAGTATTTAAATAAAACATGTACGTATTTTAGCATAGATAAACTGGGATCAGCCGTATATTGGAGTTAGAGTGAACGTAGGCACGAAGAGGCGCACCTTTCCGAGGAGAAATCATCAATCTAATCGGTCAAGAAGCGTTCCTTTTTGCTCAGGGTTTTAGAAGATAGGATGGATTTGTTTTTTGGGGTTCACTTAATTCGGTTGGAAATAATGTCTGTGTCGATACAATGGGGAAGTTTCCTTTGGTACAAAGGTCTTTCATTTTTAGAAATATGGATTTCCTTATCAGTCGCGAAGGAATTAATCGCATATCTTGATAAACAACAAAGATATTCAAGTTTTACCGAGTCTGCGCTTGAATTATTTTACACGCTTTAAATTTGTCACGCAACGTCACAACCCTAAACATATTGCTCTATTAAAGAATTTTCTAAAATAAGAAAGTAATAATGTTGTAACTGTCATTTTATTTGTATTTTTTTTTCAATACTTAAAAACAAAAAGTTCTCTATTGACAAGAAAAAAAAAACAACTTAATAAACACACCCTGTACTTGAGAAAATTATAAAAAAATATTATAACCTCGTGCAAATGTTTATTTTCGGAAATGTCCCTATGCGATGAACACACAACCTGACCCATGTGTGGTATTAAACAGTCGTTGAACCCGTCTAAATATAGTGTGAGAGAATGGTAATTCAATGGATATTTTATGCGAAAATAAACAACCCGAAATAGACCCAGTTTGACTCACCGAATTCAGATATTATGCGACTTACAACATATTTAGAAACGGTGCTTGCAATAACGACATTACCGCAAATGCATTTTTTAAATAAATTTATGCTCATATATAGTTATGTAAATTTGTAACCTAATCAAAAATATGTAAGTCATTCACACTGTCAATTTGTGTAACTATTAGAATTTAGTTTAAACTTTAATAAAATCATATTTAGTACTAGTAGTTAATATATTATTTTGTATTCCGTTTATCATTCAAATTTCGTGTTGACTACCCCCGCTTGACAGCGAAAAAATTGACGAAATATACTTTTAATTGTGCGAATTACACTATATGTTGTGGGCGCCCACAGAATCATTATTATTCCCATTTGCCTGATATTCAAATTGCCAATAATTAAAACAAAAGATCTATTAAAACATATAGATACATGTCGTACAAATCGTCCTTGTAAAAACCCGACACCGAAGATTCCCCCCGCCGTTCCGCACGCCGCAACACGCCGGATAGACTTATCGCGGTGATGCGAGCGAGCGAGACGTATGATACGCGAGGGGCGTACTCCACGCAAAGTGGCGTACTTGGGTGTGGTGCGTTTTTCACCCTCAGTGCCGTATCTAAGGAATACTGTTTTACAGGGCCCAAAATATTTAACCTATTAGATATCGTGGTGGTTAAGGCGTTGGACTATTGACCCAAAGGTCTCGGGTTCGAATCGGCACATGGTCATAACATTTTTAACGCTTCATTACCACCATCTCCCCTAACACAGATACATTTAGTCTAGTTGAGTAGTGCTCAAAATAATTATATATGACCTATGTCATAGCTATTGTTTTTTTTAAAAAACAAATGTTCTGATCAATCTGGGTACTAGGGCGCAGCAGCGTAGCTAGGTAGGGTCCCCAGAAAAATATTGCCTACTCATGCGGGATTGGTACAGTACACCACTGCTCTTAGACCTCGCCCAGAAAAAAAAAACGGCTACACCCATGCTGGGGCGATCCACAGTTAAAATAAAATATTTCCAGTAAATTGTTTTACGGTTGTTTTTAACGTGATAACATATAATTGATAACATGTAATAATGACTGAAAAAAACTGATAACATGAGGTAGTATATAACAAAATGTTTACCTCAAACTAAATGATACAATAATCAAAATAAATAATTTCTCACATTTCCTCATCCAAAACCGAATTTGATCTATCTGCGTCTCTTCACCGAGGCTTCATTAAAATTGATTTATTTAATTAAACAGTTCCATATGTCGAACAGTAAGAAAATATTGTAGAAAGAGAAAATCGTTTTAATATACACCAAGTACGTAATATATATAAAAGTATAATGTTTCTATTAACTGTATTTCAAAATATAACTGACAGTGTGGAGCCGTATACCTAATAATATTAAAAGGCTATAATAAATATAAAATTAATGTATTTAGTGTATGATATTTTTCAAATTTCAGAGAAGAGAGAAAGCGGAAAGAAACCTTCTACCAATGCTATTGGGAAACGTTCACTTCCAGACAATGCTCCGGTGGAAGGAGTTTGTGCGTCCTGAGAAGGAAAAAACGACTTGTGGTAACTTAAATTTTTACAGTAATAATCATCACCTTTAAGCATGCTAAGATGTGATGCTAGTAAAAATAAATGTATAAAATACTCTTAAATTAGTCTTGTATGATCTTACTAGTACTCAAAGGGATAATAAATATGCAACGGCAATGCTAATCATTAGAAACCTCTTTAGAGCTGTTACTGTAAAGAAACTTTTTCAGTAATTTCTTAAATATTTCCAAATTAGGATGGCTTTCGGCCAGTTAAATAACAAACGGATGCTCCTCACAAAACAGGGAATTCCTAGTGTGGGGAGCATCGCATATTATAGAACCAAAGTCCTTGTAATTTAGTCCTAAGTTTAAGTTTAATTGCACTTACTTTCCAAAATACGTTTGAGTCAGTTTGAGAAAATACCTGGGGGTGCTTTCTAGGTTTCAGTTTTGAACAGTTTCAAATTTTATGATACTTCTTAGTGTTTGCATATTTGAATAAGCGAAGTAACAGATAAATACTGATAAAATATTAAATAACACACCTTTAAACTATCAAATCGTGCTTGGATCTTAGCCATACAAGTCGTAAAAACAATGGAAGTGCATCACCGATGGTCAGTCAACTTTATGATTTAGCCCCACTAGATTATTAGGGCTTTTGAAATTGGTGTGGTTATTGAAGGAGATATACATAAATCAAATAAATGCCAGCCGTTTGGTATTAATAGGTGTGAAGAAAAAATGGATTCCGTTACATTAAGTAATCTGAGAAATAAAACAAACAAACCTGCGCATTTGACACCTCCATTGACTCCCCGTGCGTGCACGGCGCTGATATAACCAACGACCAGGAACGCGGCGAACAGCAGCCTCAGACAAGGTGCCTTCATTTCGAAACAATGTTAGCTAATTTACCGAACACGACTGCAACGCGAGAGCGCCCGTCTTCCCTTATAAGCAACCGAAAAGGCGCGTGTGAATCATTGAGTCACGAGTTATTGATTACGTTTCTCCACAATACTGCAAATTAATCGGAGTTCGAGCTACCGAAGCCGTACGCCATTGTCCAACCAATTTCGATGTAGGGCGTTCATGTCCGATCCGAGTACGATAATGATATAATTAAATAAACCACAATCAAATAACATAACCTCGACGGGCTGTTCAAGAAACAATAATAATTGAACTTATTGAACCTACGCCGAATGAGTGATTAGATACTTAATCTATAAATAAATTTAAAAAATAAAACATTTGTTTTCAAATGACAGCAATATCTTTTTTTTTTTGGCATTTCCAACCTCTAAATCTGACATGTCCTTTCTGTTTTCAACTAATGTACAGTATACACCACAATTACTAAGTTGGTATAACTAAAGAATACGGGCGGAAGCTATAATGTAACAAACTAATAAAAAAAATATATATGTTTAAACATATTTTTTTTTTCAAAATCATTTGCCACGCCGTTTTTTTACTATTAACATGATCTACACATGTAACTAGATATGAATAAGTATGTTTAGTTCCATTATAGCTTCCGCCCATATTCTGTAGTTATTCCGTCGAGTAAGTGCTAGCAGGATAAAAAAATCTCCTGTTCTGTTAAAAAAATCTCCTCGCTCGCTGTCAGTTTGATTGCGGTGGTTTAATCAACTTTAATACATTAAACAAACGACAGACTGAGGGCGAGCGATTGGCGAGTCAGTTTCAGACAACTAGAAACTAGACCCATGGGACTGGTGGGTGACAGCTAGTGGCTAGTACCTACCTACCTACCTATCTGTCAACTGGTTTTATGGGTTATTATTACTGTATCGTTCGTAAATGTATGATATATACCTACCCAAATAATTAGGTGTAGAAACGCAACAAAATACTTTTATATCGTTTTTGTAACTACTTTTTGTTTTTGCAGGATATAAATGCCCAAAATGAAATAGTTTTAGTTTCTATACAATTACGTTTATGAAGCGTTTATCCCCGAAAAGAAAAAATGCGAAAGCGATTGATGCTCTCGAAAAACAACCATAGCCGTAAAGCTGTCATCGAAAGCTGTCAGATATAGGTTATATAGGATAAAGTCAACGAATTTCTACTAAGTACTTGAATGAAACTTGACATTTCGACAAGGCGCTTTTCAAAAGAGCGCGATCATATTCGAATTTCAAAAATATGACAGCAGGGCTATTATGACCCGATAGAAATACAGGTAACGACGTAAAGACAACGCTCGAATAAATTGAAGATTTTTTTTTTTTTTTTTAAATTATAATATTCAAAACATGAAATACACAAATTTAATCTCTGATAATATATATAATACGATTTATATAAAAAAAAACGATTTAATTTAATTTTAAGTAAACTAAGACTTTTGTTGTGGTTTTGTGCATCGTTATAGTATTTTAAGATAGCGCTGTGAAACTTATGACGAGTTATTAAAAAAAGATCAGTTTGAAGTCAGAGTTAATAAATCGTGAATTTAGTAAATAGGGGGGTGAGGGGGGGGTTGTTTCATCACTGGCCGCGTATCTGAATCTGAAAAAACTAAAATGGTGTTAAAACTAAATAGAATAGGTTCTGTCGTCTCTATGGCCGTCCAAAACGCACATCGAATGAGCTAAAAAGTGCTGCAGGCACAAGTGGAGATATGAAATGAAGCAACCCATCACAAGTTGGTACCACAGACGCGAGTAGTCTGGGGGGGAAGATGCCGTTAATGACGCCTGCAGGGCCTAGCTGTAACACATCAGGTTATGCTTACATAATTTACTTCTACTAAATAATGTGTCAAAGCAGTTGATATTATATGATAGCTACGGGTTGTCATAGCCATTCTTATTTAATTGTATAGCGTCAAAATCTTGGTAAGTAATGTTATGTTGTAATATTATACTTCGGACTCTAGAAGTATATTTTTTATGAATATTGTAACTAGTAAATATAATTTTACATTTTTTGATTAGACTACGAATCTTGCTTGTGTGTAATTTGGTTGAGGTTGGTGGGAAAATCCGTTTTTTTTTATAAAGCATGTTTTCAAGGTTTTGGTAGGTAATATTTTATTTTTTTGTCATATATTTTTTTGAGTTATACGCACTATTATATAAAAACGCAATTTTGAAATTACTTGTTAGCTATCGTACAAAATAGAGTCAATACATCATACTTTGCAAAATATTATTTTTCAAATTCATTAAAAAAAAAAATAGCAGCGTCTAGTATTTTTTTTTTTGGAAATGATTAAAGCATTCCTTTAATGTATTTTGAATGTTAATAATATTTTTTGATAATTTATCACCGGTTTTTTGTAATACATTGTTGCTCATTTTAAAAAAAAATACGTTTTTGCGGGATAATCTATTAAGAGATTACATTTTTTTTAAATTTTAAATACCGATAATACATCAAAATATGGCTCAATTGTGATACTTAGGCACTCTGACTACTAGCCACTCTAAACAAGTTTCCAAATATCCGTACCAACCATATTTACATATTTCGAAGGCCTTCGATAAAATAGATCACGACATAATGCTGGTAAAGCTATTTGACGTTGGTTTTCAATCGAGTTTTTAAAGTTGGTTGCTAGCTATTTTCGAAATAGAAGTCAATACGGATCTTGCGGAGACTGCGTGAGGAGTATAATAGAGTATAGTTCCATTACCTGCAGTCCTCATGTTATTACGTAGTGTAATATCCTGGAGGTAATTCAGAAGAGGTTCCTAAGATACCTTTATCTCCGTAGGTAGGGATATTATCCTGATTTTTTTCCCGATATGTATCCATCAGCATTTGTATTAGGGATGTTAGGCTTTAATACACTCAGGTTTAGGCGACAAGTCCATACATTATTCTATTTTTTTAAAGTTATTTGCGTAAGTTATCTTTGTAAAATCAGCGTGAATTATTTATTTGTTATTGTATGCCTGGGAGTGTAATTTTGAATTGTAGGTAGGTAGTATTATTTTTATTGTTTTTAATGCTGTTTTTTTATAATTAATATTTTTATTGTTTTTCTTGTATGTTACGAATTGAAATACGTGCATGGGGAAACCTGTTGAATAAATAAATATTCTCGTAAGTTGCTATTATGGTTACGTTGTACCATTTTTTAAATTACGTGTCTTAAAAAAAAAAAGTTGTGATGGGCTAACCACTCCAATAAAAACACCAAATTTATTATTTAATTTTATACGACCATCAAAACATGACTACGACCATACAATTTACATTATTAATTGCCTCGTTTTTTTATAAAAGCAATCATTACACATAACGATCATTATTTTTTTTCATTATTTGTTATTAAGTGTGTCAATGTGTGTTATTGACTGTACACTCGAATAAATATTATTGTATCAGTTTCAATCAATCAATATTTTATGTAACAGTTAATTAGTGTGTAACGCCTCTATAAAATTATTGTCTAGTCTATATATACTGTGAGTGCATTTGTTTGTTCAATATTGAACGTTAAAATAATAATTTTGGGTAAAAAATGGACGAAAATGCTTTTATAAATTATTTCTAATGACCTATATAAGTTTAGAAGAAGAGACTCAGGTCAGCTGTTATAGCCGTGTGTCAATTCATGTGTCAGGTCAATAGTTGTTTTTATCAGACTGTCATCAATGTTGTTTAATTTGAGGCTTTTCATTAAAAACCGATATTAATCTAGTTATTTTTATTTAGATTAATATGATCATTACAATAGGCACAAATTTTATTTTATGATTTGGTTTTTCAATGATGTCTCATCAAGCGGATTTTAGTGCGAGAGCTGCAAGTGAAGATTATAAACAAATAAAACAAGAATTAAGCACAAATTATGAATTCGAACAGGCTCCGGTTCTAACGCCAAATCAACGTGTAAAAGTGGAACCTGATCATAATATTACCGAATTTAGTGAGGAAACTGAGGATTATATATGCGATTTACCAGTTAGTTGTGAATTAGAAACGTATCCGCAAGAAGAATTACAGTTTGATATCGACCGTTCTTTAGTAACCGGTGATATAAATAATGAATACTTGACCGAGAATACTATAATTCAGCCTGCTAAAAGTAAGGAGGTGTATGAGTGTATCCAATGTAATCGAACTTTCACGAGAAGAAGCCAACTCTCAAACCATATTGACGTAGTGCATAATAAAATAAAAAAGTTTACATGTTGCGAGTGTGACCATGCTTTCTCTCGTAAATACGCAATGATGCGACACATAGAAGTTGTACACGGTGATCTGAGGAAAATAACATGTAAATTATGCTTACAGACCTTCGTACAGGAAACACATTTAGCTGATCACGTGAACACAGTACATAACATAATTAAAACATTTCAATGTAGTGAATGTCCTTGCACATTTACAAAGAAGGTGAATTGGAGAAAACACATGGATAGGATACATCAGCAATTAGAAGTGTATGGATGTAACGAGTGTGGCAATAAATTTTCACAGGAGATTCTATTAAAGAATCATTATAGTGTCTCTCACAGTAATATTAAAAATGTCCCGTGTGCGGACATATTACGAAAACATTTAACCTCAAATCGTCGTAAAACTAGTAAAAATATTTTTCAGTGTAATGAGTGTAATCGGGTCTTCACGAGGCGGAACCGACTTTCAAGCCACATTGAAGTTGTCCATAATAAAATTAAAAAGTTTACTTGTTGTGAATGCGACCACCCTTTCTCGCAGAAAGCTGCAATGTTGCGACACATAGAAACGGTGCATGGCAATATTAGAAATTTCGCATGTCAGCTCTGCTTTCGGGGCTTTGTGCTGCGATCCCACTTAGTTAATCATATCGACTCTGTGCATAGGAGAATTAAGAAGTTTCATTGCACCGAATGTCCTTGTGCATTTGCAAAAAAGGCGAATTGGAAAAATCACATAGACAAGATGCATTTGAATATTGAAAAATACATGTGTACCGAGTGTAATAGCACTTTTTCACAGAAGATTCTATTGAAGAACCATTATGACTACGCTCACAGGAATATTGCAAGCTTCGCGTGTGAGGAGTGTGAACGGACGTTCACAAGGAAGTCCCGGTTAAAGGCTCATGTTGATTTCGCACATAAGAATATTGTAAAATTCGTTTGTTACGAATGCCATCGTGCCTTCACGCGAGCGCCGAACTTAAAGAATCATATAGAATCTGTTCATTTAAACATTAAGAACTTCTCCTGCGTCGAGTGCAGCCGGCCGTTCGCGCGGAAAGAGGACTTGAAGAATCATGTCCGTGTCATCCACGATAAGGTGCTTTTGAGCTCGGGGCAAATATCCGCCTATTCGGATGATGCAGATACGAATACAGATGGTTTTCACAACAATTTAGATTTCCTCTAAATGGATTTAGATCCTTTAATGAGCAACAGTACTATTTAGAAGCTGTGTTTAATTATTTTACAACAATATAAAAGGAAAGCTATCTATGAAATTGGCAGGATCATTGAGATGTTCTTCCCCGGTCTACTTGAATCTCCCTCGGTATTTAAATCTTTGATGTATTGTTATATTTTCATTACTAAATCTAAATTCTCGATGTAAATAGAAACAGTTTACAATTTCACCCTCCTATTAATGTTTATATGACATTATAATATCAACCAAACTGGTAGGAGGTAGGGTCTTGAATGAGAAGAAGTGGGTTCCAAATAATGTCACATAAACATTAAAATTATGCATAATTCCTACGATTTTAATCGAAGCTCTGCTCTTCTTGATTGTGTGGCCTGACCATTATAATAATTTTATGTTTCACTATATGTTGTACAATTACATAATATTAGAGTAATAACTATCATAAAGTATCTCACTTACGCACGCTAGTTATGCTGAATTCTAGCACCTGGTGGTTAAAAGCGTAAACTGCGAGAACAGAAAACAAAAATACCCACCACCATAGACCACTCATAATGGCGGTCAGATTTTAACAAAAGTAAAATAAGTAATACAGATTCGCGAAACAAAATGCATTTTTTCAAAATCAATAAGGAATATTCGTATAACTTATTTTATTTGAAATATTTTTTTTTTTTTTATTACAATTCTGCCTCTGTTTCGAACAGTTAAAATGTGAGTTTATAAAAAGTTGCAGCTCTATATAACCGCTTCATAAAAGATTTTACATTTTTTATTAAAGAAAATTTATTTTTGTATTTCAAATCAATTCTCTTGATCGAGATTCGCCTTAAGAGGAATGGTCGATATTTATGTATTCACAAAAAGCGCTGGGTCTGGACTGCTGCAATATATAGAATCAAAGTAGTTCCTATATTTCTACTTCAAAATTGAAATTTGATAAAATATTACTGCCTTTTTCTATTAAGAATGCAGAAAAGCAGATTTTTTTTAGATGTCATAATTTATGTACGAAAAATGAATTTTCAAACGCTTGTTAATCATTACTCAAATAGTTTAAAAAAATCTATTTCCCGGCAAAAATAGATTTTAATGAGCTCTTTTATAATCCATTTTATAAACATTATAAATGCAAAGCCCTGTCGGTCTGTTACCTTTTCTAACCTAACCTAACCAAACCACGGCTAAACCACTGAGACGATTTTGATGAAACGATGGTATGGAGGAGATAACTTCAATCCTGAGGAAGGACATTTTTTTTAAGAATAATTAATATCTGAGAATATTAAATAGGGGCTAGTAGATTGTATGGGATTTTTTTTTTTTTTTAAATAATTGCTATGAACTAGGTCATATACAATTATTTTGGGCCCTACTCAATTAGGCCAAATACGCCTGTCCTAGAGTCAGGGGAGATGGCGATAATGAAGCGTTAAAAATGATATAGCGGATTCGAACCTGCGACCTTTGGGTCAATAGTTTAACGCCTTAACAACTAGACTACCTCGATCTCAACAACAAACAAACGCTATTTAGGTAACAAACTAAGGTATTTTTGGGGCATTTCAGAGGAAAGCTCTCAGAATTTCTAGATCAACACAAATATTTTCAGGTGCCGAATTTAGGGGCCGAAGGGCCTAAAGATGAGTCGCGAAGCTACTCATTCGGAGTGCCGCGGGCACGAGTACTTGCGCGCTGAAGGCGACGTTTAAGCCGCCTCCGCCAAGGGTTGAACAGCTAGTAAGAAATAATTTTATGCCAAATTGCAACAACATTGTAAATTCATAATGACATTGTTTTATACAATTTAAGTCAATTTTTAAGCTTTTAATATTTAAAAATATATTTTTTTATATTTTCAATCATCTTTTGTGTTTAAAAATAGTCTTGTGTTGTGGAGGAACACACCCAAAAGGGTAGTTTTTTTTTAATGTGCTATTTTACTAGACAATACTATTGTTGACAATGTCACTGTAATAAAAATATTTTATACTTAGTTAATTTTTTTTAATTTTAAACTTATTAAATATTATTTTATTCCATAATTGTCATGCCTGCCGCAGAAAATGTATTTTGATATGTTTACTTTTAAAAATCACTAATTTAAGTTAAAAATTTAAAAAAAACGTTTCGCCCGTTTTTCCTTATCGTGTGACGATTTTGACATTTAGAGCAGCGCCATCTCTCGAGCACAGAAATCGCAAATATATTTGAGCAAACAGAGAAAAAAATATTAACACTTGTTTATTTCTCTTTAATCTGAATGTTTCAATATAAATGTAAATATATTTAGTAACTGAAAAATGCCCCTTATACTTAATTATTTATTTATTTTCGTTTTTTACACATTTCTTAGAATGATGAATTACCTAATTGGGCCGTGCCCGTGCTAAGGTAGGCTATTTTAATTGTTATTTAATAGATTGATCAAAAGGTAATTTTAAGCTTTTTTTAAAAAATAGATAAAATAAAAATAATGAATACTTTGAGTTGACAAACAAACATGTAATATATATATAGATCAATATTATATTACTTAAGAATAAAATTAACCAGTCTCAGTGTATTTTTATTAATCGACTTGTTGCTCGCTTTTATTTGCAGGTTATCTTTCTTTTATTTTTATTTAAGTGCAAGCGAAGAAAAAATCTTTTGGCCGAGTTGCTTTTGGTTTTAGGAACCACTCTCTGCATTGTTGGTCAATAATTGGATTGCATTTTTTTTTTTTATATTAAGGGGCCTCTTTCCGGTGGTTAGTTACCACCGGAAAGAGGCCCCGGTGTTGGTTAGTTATGAAAAACAGAATCAATTTATGTCTAAAAACTTACTTTAATTTCCGTCGCTATAAAATAAACTATGCTTTTCTCGATTCTCGAATTCAGTCAATAAGATATTTACGTCTAAACTTTTGATAAAATGTATAGAAATATACGGACATATTGAGGCACTTAACTTTTAAACAAAATAAAAATTTAACTTATTCATTCAATAGCAGCCTAGATATTGAGGAGATAAAACGGTACCTAGTATTATTTTTTTTGTACATCTACAAATAAGGGAGTCACAACACTGCAGTGTTTGTACGGAGAAATGACCGGACCGGGTTGAGCCCTCTTAATGATAAAATTATTTTAAGATAAATTTATTAAAAAATATTAAGTACTTCAAAATTCCGAAATAATTCCTCGCTAGGGTACCTGAAAAGCTATTTATTTATTAGCCCAATATTGATTTCTGTGCTTTGATCAAAGGGTACAATGTAGTTAGAGGAGCGCCGCCCCAACCAATGATACCATATGACATTATACTGTTAGGTAATGCGTAATAGTCAATTTTTATTAAATTTTTGTACATAATATTTCTTATAAAAAATATTAGAAGTTTAATGTATGTAAGTACTCCTACTTTGTAATCAGTGTTGAATTAACTGTTAAACAAGTATAAAGTATAAGATTTTAAATGATATATATATATATATATATATGAAATCATAACTTTTAACAGCATTTTAGTATATTTTTTTTTAATTTTGACGGGCGGCTAGGAATGAATATTTCAATTTAATAATTTATTTTTACTTTTATAATTTGGCGCTGAAATTCTTTTATATTTTTTATTCTTTTATGTAGATGAGTTTGTATTAATTTTAATTGGCCAGTAATAAATAATACGCTCCAACGGTCGTGCTGTCACAGACCTGCCTCTGATGTAATCTAAACGGCTGTGGTTGTTTTTCAAGAGCATCGATCTACACAAAAAAAAAACAACTATTTAAATGTTAATTTCTGAAATGTTTTTGATTTTTTTGATTGAAAACAGTAAACCTATTTAATGCTTATACTAATGTTTTTTTAATCCTTGAATATTCATATTGAGTATGGCATAGGTTGAATGTTTTTTATACGTTCTTCAATATTTATAGTTAGGTAATTTATACATATTAGAGTAATTATTTGAAATTTAAGAGTAATTATTGATGTAACTTTGCTAGCATACTTTTAATGTAGCGTTTTAACTTCATTCCTGTTAGCATATGTGTACCAATGTTGTATGCACGACCTGTAAAAGTGTCTAAAAATAAATGCTTCGTCTTCGAATACCTACTTTTAATTTTTGTTGTAAAATAGTTTTCAGAGGTCGTCATACTAACAGTTCGTGCTTATTGCTATTATTTGAATAACTGTTACTTCCATACCATAACCATAACCACGTCTTGATCTTGACGGAGTGCAACTTGAATCATCAAACTGCCAGAGAGACCTTGGTATAATGATCTGCAATGACTTGAAATGGGAAGAAGTTCTGAAATGTTTCTCAGAATCTACAAACCTTACGTACGGATTAGTACAGTCAACACTTATGGAGTCCATACTTCGCAACAGATGTTAATTTGTTAGAGAAGGTACAAGAACAGGCCACCAGGCTTCCTATGGGATCGGAGAACTCGACTTACAAAGAACGTCTGACACATTTGAAGCTAACATCACTGAAAAACCGAAGAGAGCGAGGCGATCTCATAGACTTAAGATTATAAATGGATTCTATAATTGTTCAGAGCTTAGAGATATTTTTACCTTCAACACTAATACCCATCTACGTGGGCATGAGGTAAAACTTTCCAAAGCGCCTTCAAATCTATCCCGAAAAAGAACTTCTTGTCCAACCGAATGGTTGATTATTACCTCCAATTCAGTTAATCATTTCAAAAACCGTTTAGATGAGTACTATAATGCGGCAAGAGCTTAATTGCTATGGAAACCAATGACTGACTGATAGGCTCATCATAAAATCGTCAACAGGAACAGATTAAGGATCGGAAATTCTTTCAACTTTTTTACGTGTTTAGTCCACACACATGAGACCGGTGAACAGCTGGATGATTTATAACACTGCATTACCAAGATTCATCCAAAAGACCTGTCCCAGGTTAGTCCAAATTTGGAATGATGCCAGAGCGGTTTGAGGTAATTATTTGTCAGGTTCAGGTAATTGTTAACTGAAATCGCGCATATCACTTCCTGAGGCAGTTCATTCCACTCGGTTGGACAAGAAATGCCTTCTTTGTTTTGAATTACAACTATTCTTGTTTAGCTTCAAAGAGTGTCCGCGGAGTCTCTCATTTGTATTCATTGTGAAGAATCAGGTTCATGGAAGGTGTTTATATGTTTTCTGGTTAACCCCAGATCTTGAAGGATGTGGTAGAAAGATTTGACCAGGAGATTATGTGTTCTTGCCTACCTCGACTGTATATTTTAAATTATATAAATTAAATAGAATCTTTGGTAAGAGCAAAAGTTGAATCTGGTTTATAAAGAAGTACATATAGCTCAGCTGAAATGGAATTTAACAGGTCGACTGCTCTCCCAATTGATTAGTATTAACAGACATCAAAGTGCATCAGTAATAACTTTAGAAAACTAACTAATCTTACATTACCTTTGCACAATAAGATTTTCACCGTTACAGCAAACTGCCGGATAAAGTTGTTGGTTTTTCACACATACGGCTGTTTCCCTAATCTGCCAGTCATATCCGAGGGTTTGCTGAAGATGGATCGCAAACGGTCAGTTGGTAGTTAGGGCTCCAAAGTATTTATTTAAAGCCAGGCAGAATTCTTTCCAGATGTTTTTAGCCGGATTGCGATCCTTAGCAACTTAATCCATAGCACAGACTTACTTGTATCATCGGTATTGTATTCGCAATCAATTCTAGATGACCCAACATAGCCAAAGATTTAATAAGATGGATTTAATAAGTCTGTAACTGAATGAATGTTTTTGTGTGTCTCGTTAGATAACGCAGTCAACAGTGTTGAGAAAAGCGCCGTTGAATATTGTCAGCGGCGAAAAATGACCTGGCCAGATTCGACCCACTGGGGATTCGAATCCGGGACTTCTGGATTTCAGAAGCAGGCGCTTATACTTCTGCACCATCAGGCGAAAGACTAATGTACTACTCGACGATTAATGACCAATGAAAAAGGACTGCGTTCTACTTGTTGGCGCCAGATATAATCCTTTATCACCCACCCCTTTTCCCGCCAAAAAAAACAACACCGTTTCGACGTGTCCAATTTCCAGTTACCCGCACAGTATTCTAGCTGCGGTGCATCACACGACCACGGCGCGTTGACCGGCAAGTAACGTTCGCACCGCGCTCTCGCCGCAATCACGCTCGTGAACGGAGTTCTAGTACCTCTATCTTGAGGAACCAAGTGTGTGTGGTGAAGTGAGGTGGTCATCTTGCTACCTACATCTTCACATTGACGAGTCCAGTGGGTCAAGGAAGCAGATCGCAGCAAAGGTACGTCCCTGTTCTTTCCTTTCTGTCTTCCGATATTTGGCGCTGCATCTCGTCACCAAGTAATTATTCTTAATGATTACAAAAATATACAGTCCACTAACTCTATCGAACACTACTGTACAGCAAAATTCTTTCGAGTGAAAGTAGCATTATAGTGTTTCCATTGCCTAATTTGGGCCTGTTATGGGCAATATTTTAAAAATATGAGATGAAAAGCCTTACATTAGATATTTTATTATTATTATTTGTATTATTTTATTATTATTGGCTTAGCGGCATAGCTGATAAGCTTATATCTTATTCAGTATCAAAATTGTTATTTTTTAAGAAAAATGATGGAGTTCTCCAAGCAGTCGGGAGAACTTTTTGCATGAAAATGACTGCTTGGGTATGAAAAGTTGAGAGAACAGTCACTTGCATTAAAAAAAGACAGCATCATAATATATTATTTATTTATAAATATTGGAAAACCCATTTTTGTACATAAAAAAAAACATGTAAATATTATAATCACAATGAGCACTAATGTTAAGGAAATAAAATTTGTATATAAAACTAAATAAATCGACTTAACTAATTCAATTAAACGTGATTGCATTACTTGAGGGAGAATCAAAAATTTCCCCGGCCATCTGTTTGGCTGACTGATGGGTAGTAACGATTGAACCTCCTTGAAAGTGATGAAATGGCTGCATAAAATATTACATTATATTTTAGATTATTAATTATTTTTAAGGCACACACCCTTCAAATATGATAATTTGACATTATAACGGCTACAAATTATATATATTAATCTTTTTAATATTAGTTGGCACTTTGTAACAACCATTTGGATTCTGTCAGAAGTTTGGTGGTCGAGTATTTTACTTTTGAAAATGTTTAACCAATACCAAAAACAGTAGTGCCATAAATAGCGAAAAGTTTCTCTTGCATATATATTTTTTAAATTTGTAAATATTATCCTCAGACTAATCCATATGTCAGGCCACAGCTTGAAGCTAGGAAAGGACAATCAGATCACAGAGGGGACCAGAAGGGTGGGTCTTATATGGGCGGCATTCGGGAAGCTCGGATTATCCTCAAGAACCCAATGCTCATCAACATGAAGCGAAAGGTGTATGAGTCCTGCGTGCTACCAGTAGCTAAATACGGCTTGGAGACAGTAGCACTGACAAAGGTGAGCGCCAATCGACTGAGGATTTGTCAGAGAGCCACGGAAAGGGAATTTTGAGGATCAGTCTCAGGGAATGAAGAAATTCAAAATCGCACTAAGGTCATGGACATCGCCAGCCAGAAATGGCACTGGGCGGGTCATGTGGCAAGACATACCACCAAGACACGAGGCGGCCGAAGAAGAGTATTCAGTGGAGACCGAGGACCACCAAGCGAAAAGTCGGAAGACCACAGCTTAGGTGGAGAAAAATGAGAAGAATTCATATGACCAAGGTATACTTGTCATAACTCTAATCCAATCCAATTTAACCATCCAATGAATATAACATACTCAGTCTAGGTTGTTTATGGACCAAATAAAAAAATATTAAGTGAAAAAGTGCCCACTATACCTTCAACTTACCATACAACCTCCCTTCAAGGAGGCTCAATTATTGCATATACTCGGAATCTCATACATAAATAGGGTATTGAACTTGAACCTGCTAAAAAAATAGAGGGTTAGTTATAAGCTTATAAAGAAACATTTGGGGTATACTTAAGTCATCATATTTAGCTTTGAAAACATTACAAAATTGACAACCCTAAGTATTTGTAGATCATTCTAACAAATCGTCCTTAGGCATATTAGCCTAGTCAGCAGAGCAAAGAATGAAAAAATGCTGTTGGCTTAGTAGTTTTTCCATGAACAAGAATGATGATGCCATAAAAGGCTTCAGTCGTCTCAGCACTGAAATTTCACCACTCTTTATGGAGTTGGGTTTCTCTGAAAACCAACCTCAGCTGATTTGAGCAACTCGTTGGCGATCTAGCTCTCAATTTTATCCCATAAACTCTCCTTATGAAAGTTTTTTCTGCCAAAATTAAACAGTATTCACTTCATATATATAAGCAGGTAACTGTATTGCTGTAGAGCATTTGAATAACAACCAAGCGGGACTGCCTAGTTCATATTGTGGCTTTCAAAACGAGCTACATCCGCCGTGAATAAATAATAATTCCCGAAGGAATAACCGCCGCTTAGCCTAAAGACCATAAAGCCCATTTTCATCAGCGTCTTCTGGAAAGGTGGAAATCTGCCCCAGGTTCAAAAGTAACTTCTCGTGTACGACACGGATGTGGTTCTTCAAATCTTCATTTCGCGAAAACGGCCGGCCGCAATCATCGCAGGAAAACTTTTTAATATTCAAATGAACCGATTCAATATGATTCTTTAAGTAAGGCGCTCGCGTGAATGAACGGCGGCATTCTTTGCAAATGAATTTTACAATATTTTTGTGTGTGAAATCAATGTGGGCTTTTAATCGCGACTTCCGAGTGAATGCCCGATCGCACTCGTCGCATGGGAAAGTCGTAACATTCCTGTGAGCAAAGTCAAAATGATTCTTTAATAAAATCGTTTGTGAAAATGCACTGTTACACTCTTTACATTTATACTTTTCTAGATTCTGATGAATCCTGTCAATGTGTTTTCTCCAATTCATCTTTTTTGCAAATGCACACGGACACTCACTGCATTGATACTTTTTGATACCTTTATGAACCGAATCAATGTGATTAGCCAAATGCGTTTTTTGTATAAAGACTTGAAAACAAAATTTACACTCCAATGTTGTTAGAACACTGTGTACAGCTTCTATGTGTCGCATCATAGCTGTTTTTCGAGAGAAGCCACGGTTACAATCACAACAACTAAACTTCTTTATTTTTTTATGCACGACTTGAACGTGACTAGCGAGCCGGTTTTTTCTGGTGAAAGTTCGATTACATTGATTACAATGATATTTATTTTTAATATTAACCGGCTGAATTTCAAAATGTTCAGTCAAGGATTCATTATTTCTATCACCTATGTGGAATGATTCGTCTGAGAGAGAATTGTCAATATTCACTTCTTCGTGAGGTGAAATTTCTAATTCGCAGCTAAGGGGCAGTTCACTTAAATAATCATCCATTTCCTCGCCAAGTTCCATCTTAACATCTTTAGGTTCCAGTTTTACGTGTGAATTAGACGATCCCTTGGATGCTTGTTCGTAATCATTCCAAATTTCTTGTTTTATTTGCAATTTATTTTCACTTACAAGTCTCACCCGAAAATCACCTTGACAATACATCATTGTAAAGAAAAAAATATAACAGTTTTTTTATTTTTATACGAGAATTATACATCAGCATTTACAATATCAAGTTTAATTTATTATTTTATTTGACAATTCAGTCCCGAGTAGTCAGCAGTTATTTATTTTTCTTCTTATAAAGACAAAATGAAATCCATACTAAGCGATTTGACCAATATCTATAAAAAATATTCATTATAAATTTTAATTCATAAAAAATATAAGGCATTGATTAAAAGAATAAAAAAATAATGAAAATAACCGTAAGAAAATAAGTAGAGAAAAATATAAAGGGAGATTAAAACATGAATAGAACAATTAGAAAATTATATTTGCGAACTCAGTATTGGGACGACTGAATGAGCGTACCTACATGTAACTGTAATTTGTTTTCTAAATATGCCATGCTTATGATTTTTGTTATTTAAAGATTACTAGTACTAAATACTATCAGCTAAAATGTATTATATTGCAAATAAAGTAAATGGCCAGGTAGAAACGAAGGTTTCGAATACGTTATCAGCAGAGTTATGAGAATATGTTATCTCTCAAATTTGAAGTTTGACACTAAAAGAAATTCATAAAACTCTTTATGTCACAAAAAATATATAATTTTCGGAATAAGCATTTAAATTTGTTCAATATGAGATTATTCAATTTAATAATGTTGATTCTGTGATAGTTTACGCGATAATAAATTTAAAAAAGTAGCAGACATTGACGTTTACTAAAAAAAGGGGGAATATATAAGATCTTCACCATATATAAATTACGTAGGATTTATATCTATAAAGTTTATTTATTACTTAAAATAAAATAATTGTTTTTATTAGATATTTTTGTTATACATTAATAATAATGAAAGAAATAAAATAATTAAATGTAAAAGTAAACCTGCAAATTTACAGCAAATTAGAGTACACAATATATGCATAGTATTAATTTATCCGTGGATATTTTTTGTGGTTTTGCTAAAAAAGGTTTTTTTTCTGAAGCAGGTCATAGACAATACGATTACATATTGTTGCATGTGACTTACCAGGAGTGCCAGTATGAAGACGTAAATCGATCATCTGTCACCTGACGTTTGTTCGCTACTAATCGAGGCCTTTACCAATTTTTCTGAATATTCACAAATTCGTCAAAAATGGGTGCTTCAGCCATTCCTTTTATCGTTTTCACTGGTTTGTGGGGTGTAGTGGGCATTGTATTGCCATTCGTCGTACCGAAGGGCCCGAACAGAGGGTATGAAATAATCAATTTCGCCTTCCATGGAATGGTGTCTTGTGTCTCTAAACCCTGAAGTAATGTTTGGTGTTTTTTATTTTCAGAATATTACAAGTCGTCCTTATGCTGACGGCCGCGACCTGTTGGCTGTTGTAAGTATTTTGCAGGCTCACTATAACTATACGCGGACGCTACAGAGCTTGTACTATATTTCGTGGACTTCTATCGACCCCTGTTTGGACCTCTAGGGCACTAAAATCGATAATATGTAAAACGCGGCGCATTTTAATATTATGGGAACATTGGGTATGTCATGCACTCTAATAATATCACCAGACTTGCCTCCCAAATATTGTCAAAATAATTAAAATACTTTGGAGACAGATTTACCCCTGCTACGTTTGTATAAATTTCATTAAAACGGACATGGTGTTTTAATTTATCTTGATACAGACACAAAATATTATTATAATATTATGTGTATGACAAATCCAAAAATGACATTGACAAATAGATATTACCTCCTATATCGATTTAAAATAATGATGAGTAGTTGCATATTTGCTTTGAGTAGAAGCACGTTGTGTTCAATGAATGTAATGACAAACAATGTCAGTATTGACCACAGGTGATCTATCCCTAAATGGCCGAATTCATAACTATTATTTAACATGAAATGCATACTTACTCATATTTTAATTATAGCAAATTGTCTGGCAAATGAATCAATTTGACAATGTTGTTTTTTTTTGTTAGTTTTATTTGGATCAATAGTTGATAATTAGCCAAACCACGATTAAAAAATAACCATATTTTTTGCTGAAATTTGATTAGATTATTGTGTTTAAGTATTGATTAAACTATATAAATATCGGCAGACCTTAACCTCACTTTGTGTGAAAATATAAAATAAACTATAGTCGTAAGCAATATATATAACCTTTAACATATTCTACAAATAAAGATGTTTCGTTAAATAATCTTACATATAATCCGAACACTTAAAAAATGATTTAAAAACTAGAATAATCATACGTAGAACTATGTGTGTACGTATTAAAAAATATTTTTTATTTTACAGTTGGCTGTGTTGCTACATGGCCCAGATGAACCCCTTGATTGGCCCGAAACTCAACAATCACACAATCCTAATGATGGCAAGGGAGTGGGTTAGTGCAATTTATTGCATATATATTATTATAATTCGGTAGAATTAATTACACTTGGGCGAGTGTAAAATTTTTCATAACCAGTATTGATACCCCCCTTCCCCCCGCAACTTATTAAAATAATTAAAACAACTCTCAGCCATAAAATATTTTAATTATGGCATTGTATGGCAGTGAAACATGGGCACCAACACATTTGACTCCGTGCGTCAAACGCGTGGACCTGGCGTTGCCGCCCAATCGGCGAAGTTCGTTGACCGAACGGAATATCCCTGCGGGACTGACATTCCTTTTTAAGTTTAAGTTATAATTTCTTATAATTGGCAAACAATATGTATAAAACTCGAATTATGTAACCACCAAAACAATCAAAAACACTTTCAATTCACCGGCGCACTTTTCACATAAAAAATCAAACATCTAATTCAAAAAAATGAAAAAAAAAAACGTCCATTAGTCCTTTCATGAATTCAGGTATACGCGACATGCCGCGCTTTGAAATATTAATAGAAATGCATTAAGACGGTAACGGTTTTACACGGAAATGGCACCTGTCGTATACGGCGATTATGGGATATACCGAGAGGCCGGAAGCGTTTGAGATGCGGTGCTGGAGGGGGGTGGAAAGAATCAGCTGGACAGAGAAAAGGTCTAGTGCGAAAGTGCTGAGAATTGTGGAGGAATAAAGATGCATATTAAGATCCATTGAAAACAGAAGAGAGAAGGTGATATGGGAACATCATCGAAGGAAAGGTCGAGAGGAAAAGAGGATGAGGAAGACCTAGACGCTCGTACCTTGCTCAAGTGAAGGAGAAAGTTAAATGTCATGTTGAAAGAGTTCTTTGGCAGAAGAAAGAGAGAAATGGCGGTTATATAGATAGATAGTGGGATATAGTACATATTGATACATGTTTCAACAATCCAATCCATATTGTAAACATAACCTCAAAATGTTTTAGGCTTCGTGTAACCAAACCTTTTCAAAATCCTATGGCTTTATCCTAAATTCGTCAGATCAGGATCATCAGATCGATCAGAATGCCGTTCTGAATTCTATCGCGGTGTCTATCATTCAGAATATTACATTCTACAACAAAATAATATGTTTTTCTTTCTTTCACAGGGCAACCCAATCATTAAATAAATGAGCAAAACGATATTCCGACGGCGACTTCAGATATTATTATCACTGTTATAAAAGCTTCAATGACGTTGTCGGTAGTCCGTATTTAATTAAAAGTTTAATCATAAGATATTAAGAGAGCGACTGTCGCAGCCCGGCTCATACAAAAGTTAGTCTCAGGTTGACTTACTCGGTGTATTTGAGGTACAACTTAAGTACGAAGTACTACATAATACAATCCCACTTCATTGTTTAATAACTTTGAACGGGTTTTGCTTTTTTATAATCGATTACTGTACATTAGTTAATAACGATTCTTAGCACTAGCACTTAGTACCGCAAATACACCGAAACATAGTTAACACGAAAGAAATGAGAAAACGTCGTTTCTACGGGCCGGGCTCCCGACTTTGTGCAGTCTTAAATTAGTGTAAATAATGTTTAAAAAGTAGATGATGAGATGTTCTAAAATGATATATATTACCATGCAATGGCTAAACAAACACTATGTTGATCTATATATAACATTTTGTAGGTCTATAAGTATCAAATGCTTTAATGGTATTTTTGTTGCACAGGATGTACTAATTTGGCGTATTGCAATTTAATTTGGAAACATTCTGTATACACAACATTTGATTAATATTAGTAATCGCCTTTGTTTCTCAGAGAATGTACGGCCCTGTGCATTTTACAATTATTTCGATTTAAATAAACCATTTTTACAAACTTTCTAGTAGAATAAATATATTTAAATGGGCGGTGTGTCATTCTCTTAATTTTATTATTGTTTTATTTTTAAGTTTATTTTAGTTCCTCGGTGGAAATGTAATTTTAACCGTTCATTGCTAATAATTAGTTGCGGCTTAACTAAATGCGAACTAAGCCCTGAATACACAGACCCAGTACGCATTAAATCCGCAACTTTTTCTACAATTGAGGAAACTAATTCTACTTAAAAAAATAGAAACAATATTTTTTTTTTTAATCTTTACCGCAGTAATTTGTAAATAAATATATTGTAGATACATTTCAACAACATTCATTATTTGCGTTTATTTATTTGTTTGTTGACTAGCAATATGTAATTAAATTAATTGATGTCACGTCATTTTACAGCTCTTTACTCTCTCGAGAGATGTTTTATCGATTTATTCCAATACAAATGTGAAATAAAAATATTTATAGTTATATGTTTGTTTTATTGTAGTACGAGAGTTGCTATTTATGAATCCGGAATACCAAAAAGAAACAAACATATATAATTTAATATGGTTTTATTGCTTTTCAAAATATTCGCCATGATGATCGATGCACTTTTGCATACGTTGAAACCAATTTTCATAGCACTTTTTCCGTTCTGATTGAGGTATCTCCGAAACGTGCATTTTCGCGGCTCGAAAAACGTTGACCACGTATTTTTTCTTCACGTTTGGACATAAATAGAAATCGTTGGGTGCCAAATCGGGGCTGTATGGCAGACCCGTCAATTTTATCTTTTGACCTAGTAAAAACTGAGTTGCATCGGCCGACGTGGACAGCCAGCATTGTCATGATGCAGAATGATTCTGCGTCGTCGGTTCTTCTTTCTTCAAAGACTTCTGGCAAACAAATGGTCGTGCGCCATTCCGAATTAACCGTTTTACGATTTTCTAGTGGCACTGTAACCACATGTCCAAATATACCAAAAAACAGGCGACCATTTTCTTCAAAGTGCTTTTTGCACCGATAACTTCTGTTGGGTTCGGCTGATCTTGGAACACCCGCACCGTTGACTGTTTAGTTTTAGTTGACTGTGTAAATAAACAGTTTAATATGAGGAGTTACTCAACGTCTAGTGTAGTGTAGATGCCGAGCAATCTAAGTTAGAATCTGTTTTTTATCGCAAAACTTTTACACAAGGCCAAGCTAAAAACCTTCCAAGAGAGAGCCTGTTTTAGGGAAATAATGATTAAAATGCGATGAGTAGACTTTGAACTGAAATATATTAAATAAAAACAAAATCATAATAAAAAATGTTTAATTAATATCACAAAATGTAATTACATTTTATACAATTCAGGCATGTTCAGCGCTTGCAACAATTTATAAAAGATACATTTTACAGTTTAGATTCTTTAGTTTTAATATTTCTAAAAATATGTGCAATTACAATAATGTCTGCACATTAAAATTTTCATGGTTGGATGTGTAACAAAAAAATGTGCTACAACTAAGCCGTAATATTATAAATGCGAAAGCCAGTCCGTGTGTTACGTTTTCACCGTTAAAATAGATTTCGATTATATTTGGTAAGGCATGCTAAGAAAGAACATAGGTAACATGCTAGGAAGGTACTTTTGCGCATTTTGGAAAGCTCTTGGAATTTCTAGGTCAACGTAACTATTTTCAGTTTACCGAGCGCCACAGGAGTTGACAGGCGCCGAAGGCATTGTTGAGAAAATCAAATTTTGGAGCGGTTGGCGAAGGGTCGAAATATGAGTGACGAAGTGACTCATCTCAAGTACCATAGGCACAGGTCGTTGTGCGTCAAAGGCGCCGTTGCCGAACCTCGCACCTGTGGCACTCTTAAACTAGAAATTCCAAGAGCTTTCCAAAATGCCTCCCTAGAGTGTTACCTAAATAATTCCCAGACAATCTTCCATCCCCCGTTTTTTTCTTCCTTCCTCAGGGTTCAAGCTATCTCCATACAAAATTTAATCAAAATCGGTTTATCCCTGAATACGTAACAGACAAACAGACTTTCGCATTTATATTATATGGGTTGAAGTTACTCAAAAACCTCGATTATTCGTAATGCGTCATGACAAGAAGTGCGACGGCTATGAGAATAGACTACTATAAATAAATTAGCAAAACTTTCAAATCAAATATCATTTCACAATTAAATAGAATTTGGTAATGGCATCAGGCGTACCCGTCACATTTGATGGGGGTCGTGCGCTATGCATTTTTTGGTTTGACATTTAGAAAAAATCTGGTAACGAGTTTAAGGGTTCAACATGAAGGTAAGACAATCAGTTTGAATAAAATAGCAGGTTTTTTTATGGTAAATTGTAGCATAATAAATAAGATTAAGTGACCAATTTTGGCGCTTAAAATGTCTACATAGACTGTAGGGGTCAAATCAAATGTCCGATCTGAAGACCTTTACCTGCACCCATACAAGAAACACTCAAATTCATATCTGGGATTTCAAATTATTAAATATGTACTGAATATTTCTTTTAGGGCCTAAAATGGTTGGCTCTAAAATATTTTTTTTTCTGAAGGTTTTTGTAATTAATATGTTTGTTCAAAAAATTGGTAAGAAGGTACAGTAATTGTTAAATAAATTAATTTTGATTGTGTCACAGTTTGAGATTAAAATATATATTAGTAGCGAACGTACAGTAAAATCTGTGTTTGTTTAAAACTATGTCACGGTAATAAACATATTATAAAATTATAGATAAAACAGGACACTTCTTTTTATTTCATAGCTTGTGTCGTTGAAGAGAGGATGTTTAAAAATATCAGACGAATGAATGATAATTATTTTCCAAAGCAGCGATTATCCAAGTTTTTAATAGTTTTTGCTTTAACAATAGCGAAAATTAGCTTATGGTTAAATGAAAATTCGCCAGCAATTTATATTGGTAGCATAAGTAGTTATTACTAGATTACTGTGGGCATTTTTTACCGTATAAATCTTCAATATACCCACTGTTTATACAAGTAAACATTTATAGCGTTCGAAGCGTTTTAATTAACCGAGTGCGTACGCACAGTGAGTTTAATGAAACGAATTTGTGTATATTTAACCTGCTCTTTACTTTCGGCCATCTTGGAAAGATGAAGAATTGCTACCTGAGCAAAATATTAGACCGCCTAAGCATTACATTATAGGTATTCATCTGAAGGACATATTCGAAGTGAACTTAAAGTCAGCAGGATCCTTTTAAGGGGGTGATTATGAGCATGAGATTAAATAACTTTGTAAATAAAGAAAAAAAACATGCCCAGAATGACTCCTTAAAGGAAACTGCTGACTAAGTTCACTCTGTATATTATTTTAACAGGTTGGCTACATTCATAACGGATCCAGGACGTCAGAAAATATATCCGTATGCAATGCCGATACACGTATGTTTGTTCACATAACATTCGCTACTACGGATTCTAGCATTGCACATATGGGGATGGTCATTCCAGCAAGTGTTTATGTTTTGTATAAATTAAAAACATGTTAAGTCCAATCTGCGGTACCCACTCAATTTAAAATAAGTAAAAAGTGTAATTAAAACAATGTGCGTTTGGGGATGACTATCCAATAACAAAATTCTAAAGCCGTGACTTTTCAAAACCTAATTTCTAACGAAGACTCTACAACATTTTGCAAACTGGAAAAAACTTACAGCAGCTGACAGTTAATAAAATCGGTGCGCCTTTATTAAACAACGCCAAAGTTGTAACCGCATCAAGGGTATTTTTTTTTCTGGCCTTAATGTTTGTAATATTATTTAAAATATATTACTTATCAAAGCTGTGTTCTTATTTTTTACAAAAAAAAAATAAACCTAAAAAGTTTCTGAACTTCGTAATATCACAATATATTTTGTGAATTCAAACTAAACCGAAAAGTTAAGTAAAATTAAGCTATTCAATATAAATTATAAAATAAAAATGAGCCATCGCAACATTAATAAATTAATTAAAAACATGATCAAGCGTTGTTCAGAAAGCTGTCATAAACTTTAAGAGTGAAACATGTGCTGATGGTTTAAGGGTCAAATGTAAAGGGACCTTCGGCCAGACCTTATAAATAATTTCCGGTCTGAAATGGAGCAAACATTTTCACAGCTGAGACCAGGTAACAAGCTTATTCAGGGATTTTACAAACTTGGAAGCATTCGAGGAATATTTTCAGTAATAAATATTAAAAAAGGAAAGTGGATAAAAGATCCCTGCTTGAGGCCGTATTATGTAATGAGGTCCATTACAATGTTTAAGTCATGAACCCCTGAAATCTTCCTACAGACTTTTGCTCTGCTTTGACTTCTTAAATTGGCACCACTGAACCTTAGAATAATGCACGGATAGGCCCTTCGGAAATGCAAGAAAAAAAAAACCTATTCGCGCATTAATCTCTTTGAATCGTGTCATAAATCTATTGAATTCACAATCGCGGCGCCGCTCATACGAAGTAGTGCGGCTTCCGCGCCGTTATCCCGTACTCGTGAAGCGCCGGCGTCAGATCCTCCATCGTCATGACGTAGCGCTTTTCTTTGGAGGCCTTCGCGTTCTTCGACGCGCCGTGGCTAGACGTCGTGTTCGAAGAGCGCGTCTTGCAATGTTGCAGCGCGTCGTTCGCCACGTCCGACAGGAACTTCTGTGCCGTCAACGCAATCATTCGCACAAGCCTGAAAAAAGAATTGTTATCGTGAATTTTTCATATTTAAGAACAAAAAGACTGTTATATGTTTAATCTACTAAACCGTCAAAGTATTTCATGCTCGAATGTTTTTTTTATAATTAGGTTACGATAACTAGTGACATTATTAAAGTGTTAGGTTTATAATATTTAAGTATTTGGTTATAAATAGCCTCCTGTCACAACGAAATATTTAGCATTAATGAAGAATTAATAAGAAAAGTTACACATTCGCCACAGCCGAAGTATGACAGTGCAATCTTCTTACCAGTCTTCAACTTCGACAGAAATTCAGTATCTACTCGATATTAAATAATAAATCAGCTTTCGCATAGCATACCTGGGATCCTGCGACTCGAAACCGGACAGATTCAAGTAGTGCGCCACCACCGCGTCCGGAATGGTCGGATGATAGTCCTCAAGTTGCATGAGGAAGTCGCTCAGAGCGTGCCCCGCGCCTGTATCGTCGTCGGCCGAAGACGCCACGGACGGCGAACTGCCTCGGCTTGAGGGCGCGTTGCTATTTTTGAAGTTCATCTCGCGGCAAAGATCGGGACAAACACGCTAAATCTGTCTACGCAGCGATCGGCGACGACCGACAGAGTCGCCAGTCACTCTACCATTGACATTTTTGACAGTTTTACTTTTATCGGCTGCCGCTCTGACGTCAGAGGTTCGCAACCTCATTTCTTTTTTTTCTACTTTTTAAAAATGGCAATGTTGCGTATATGTTGTGTCAATGTTGATTATATAGTGTTTTATATATTTATAAATTTAGCATTGATTATATAATCAATGGGTACCATGTCATGACATGAAAATTTCATATCTTCGCGTTTCACATCCCCTAGAACCCAAAACCCTCAGTTTAAAAGTATCTATCTATCGATCTATATCACTTTCTCGTGGACAAGATGATTGCCGTAATTTTACAACAATCACTTTCAAATCGATACATAAAATTTGGTAAAATCAGACCATGGGGGCAGGAATTCGAAAAAGTGACATTTTGAAGATATCGAATTCATTTAAATTTTATATTATTAATAAATTGATTTTTCAAACTTCAAAAAACATACCTCCCTTAAAAAGTTCAAAATGTTAAATATAGCCTATAATTTCCTTACAATTTTTGATATGCGCAACCTGTATAAAGACGGATTCAGTAGACGCATTCTCGCTGCGCAAGGTTACGGCGCGGCAGCAGGTTGTGACTGGAGGTGTGCGAGCTGCCGCGCGGGGAAGTGGATCGATTCAAACTCGTACAGTTGGAGTTTGCCTATCCCCTACATAGATCCAGTGAAATGATCTATCTCCACCTTCCGGCGTGCCAAAAGGGATTTTTTTACAAATATTTTTAACTTTCCTCAAAAACAATATAATATTCCAGAACTGTTAGGTTATTAAAATTTTATTGAAAGCTTTATTATGGTGTACGAGTATTCACTTTCGTAACTAGAGTAAATCATGAGCTTTTGGACTAAATCTTGGCGGGTATTTTTTTTTTGTGTCATGTTTTTGATCTATGGAAATCAAGGTTACTTAATTCTTTTATTCAAATAACTTTAGGTTTTAGTGAACACATTCTTAGGACACGCGTACATGACAAAATGACAAATAGACGGTGATTAAAAATTTCTTTAGCTACATCGATACTAAGTTCTTTTAATGTTTTTGTACAATAAATTTGAAGCTAATAGAATCAAAACGTAACAACTCCATCATTGGGTAAAAATCAATTTTTTATACCGTCTAGTAATATTTTAATAGAGCTTTGGGATGGTTTAAAAAATTCTTAACAAATATGGCTTTAACCCGTTAAATTGATTTTGAAAAATGGTATTAGAAACAAACGTGACAATCTCCAGTAGTGTCGGTTTCAAATTCAAACCACTTGCCGTGTGCCGACCAGAAGATATCTTGCTTAGCAGCCTAAAAATGGCTACTTCATACTACAAATTTACTTTACGGCTGCTCCTAATATGTGTTAAGCTACACACAATCTTCAATTTTGCCTTTTCATATAGAAACAACACACATTCACTTACCAGAAAACTTTCCCCACACCGGGTGTCACCCGACTGTGAAAAAATAAAAACTTACACACGCCATTACAATGTTTTTAAGGCTTGAAGCTATTTTAACCAAACTATCCATAGTAAATAATTTAATTCATCAATTGACTATAGGCCCAAAGGTCGCGGGTTCGATTCTGCACATTTTTAATGCTTCATTACCACCATCTCCCTGACTCTAGTACAGGCATATCTGGCCTAGTTGACTAGGGCCCAAAATAATTGTATATGACCTAGGTCATAACAATTTAAAAAAAAAATTGTGATAATTTAAGCTCTCTCGTAAGCTATGAAATAATTACTGCAGATTTAAATGCTTACAAGTGGCTGATATGCAATTACTAAAGTTTTAAATATTTTTTTATAGGATTTATGGTTACGGTTTATTTGTAATTTAATTTTTGTTTCGTAGCGATACAGTATGATAATAAATTAAAACAATATCTCACACTGAGCGAGACAAGTATAATTCTCCATTCTTTCATATTTTGTCATTTTTTTCTTTCCCGTAGTCTAAATATCTATGGATTTATTTATGATAACGATATTGACAGCCGGTGTCGAGCTAAAATATCTATGGATTTATTTATGGTAACTTCAAACGAGTTTCGCCTGTGTACACTCAAGGATTTTTTCCTCGCACCAGTGACAGATCACGGTAACGCAAGTTACCCATGTAGAATGCTTTGAATGTGTCAATGTCAGCCTACTTAACATATGCAACACTCTGCAGAATCGACATAAATCTTTAAGATTATCGTGGACGTGATAAATGAAACAGCATTCAAAATAAAAATAAATATATTTGAAATGTAATCGACATTTCCGAGACGAAAACAAAATGGCCGCCGTGATGATGCACAGTTTGTACGCTTACACATAAATAATACCTGCAAATAACAATTTTCTAAAAATTAATAGGTTTCTATACACTTAGTTCATATAGCTACACTCTAATTTCTATGGGTTGAGTAATTTTAAGTAATATCATTGTATAAGGCTCAAGGCTCTCGAACTTTCCGATACAGACACCTTTGTGAAATAAATTCCAAACTAAATATCTCATGGAAGGATAAACTAAGTAGGTAATAAAACTAAAATATTTTTATGGAAAAGCAGCAAAAATAAGTTTACCAAAATAGTTTATCTAAATAAATATGTTTTGAGTAAAATTAATTTCTTTTACTCCAATATCACAGTGAAACGTAAGACAAGAAAGAAATAGAATTAGCCCCGAAAAAAAAATAAAATGTACTCAATAATCACGCAGTACGGTAAATATTTGATTATATTGCTCTGTGCAGAATTTAAATACGAAAGCAAAATGAGATACTTCATCATTTACACGGCTTTAACCTTAAAATTAACAATAATACATTCTATGACGGGTGATTCGGTTTTCGCAGGGAATTTCATGTTGCTGGCGATTTTCTAGTAGCGGAAATTTTTGGGATTTAAATTAAATTTGCTATAATTCACATTCTAATTATTTTCACTTGGATTTCTTTGCCTCTTCTTCGAGCTTCCTCTTGAGGGATTCCGGCATTTCTGGCGGAGGAGGACGCGGCATCCTCAACCAAACCTGAAAATTAATGTATTATTATTATTATTATTTAAAATTACATATACTTTGGAGGTACCATTCCTCCGGTGGTATAGCTGATTGGCAGGTGATGCAACTAAGTTATTTTAAAACCAAGTTTTTTATCCTTTTTCTTAGCTGGGAATGGCTTGAAAACGCTGCAATTCCACTCTCTAGTGGTGCGCGGAAGAAAGGAATGAAATCCGACATTCTTTCTCCTAAAAATTTCCTTTATTTTGTGAGAATGGTCCTTTCGTCCAATATAGAACGGTTTCTGAAGTTGCTCACTAATGGAGGACCATGCTGGAAGCTTGAAGTAGGCCGTAAATAAGTTAATGAGATGACATATTTTTCGCCTTGAACTAAAGGCTTCCATTTAGGTCAGATAGAAATTTCGTCTGACTGTCAAATCTGCCTAAACACCTGTCCTAACACCTGTGAGTGCGCCTAAACACGTGTCTGCTTGCTAACCGCTGAATTGCTTCAAGATCAGAGGAAATATGAGGGTCCCAGACAGATGAACAATACTCCAAGGTTGGACGAACCAGTGATGTATACGCAAGTGCCCTAGCACGTGGCCCAGCAGAACGCAAGTTCCGCATTACGAAACGCAGTGAGCGACCGGATTTTTTATTACTTCGCTAATGTGCGCCCCCCAATGTAGAGTATTGGATATGTAATAAGTTGTTATATTGCAACATTAGCAATACTGTAGAAATCACCGACTGACGTTAGGCGACATAAAAGTCGAAACCTGGGGCTCAATTTGAGTACAATTGCTGCGCTAATAACAAAGAACACTTTATTTGACATGGTTTAGATATACCCTCAGGAACCAATTTCTCGGTCAAATTACAATACAGAAAATGTAAAAGAGACGTTCCAGTGTGAAAGTAGAGCGTCACAGTTCCGTGGTTCAATGCTGCCATTATGCGCAAAAGAAAAGCAACATATTTGTTGCTCGGGCTTCGCGTCTGGCAATACAATTATGTAAATAAAATAAAATAATAACGCTTTATTAACTATCATTCAAAAATTAATAGTAAAAAAAAATGTTTCCCTACAAGCGAAGATTATGATGAGCATTTATGCCGAATTTCAACAATGTTGTAAATTGGGAACTGCGTCTGTATGAAGGTTCTGTGTGAAGACGGCCCTCTTAAGATTATTCTTACGCATAGCAGTATGCAAAAATGCATTAGGTAGTATGCGTTCAGTAAAAGATATTTAACTATGGGTAATTGTAACTTTTTTTAATAAATTGAAGACACTTTTTTTTAGTAATAATGATAAGCTAACCTTAACAGCGTCATAAATAAACCACTGCAGAGCCGTCAGGGTACCGATCATAACAATCCTCGGCCCGAGTCCCTTCCACACTCCTCCCCATCCAAGTTTGCCAATGATCGAGCCAATGGTAGCGGAGCTATCCTGGTTGAGCTTCGAAACGACGGTGTCGGCGGGATGCGAGACGATGGCGCAGAACACGCCGGCGATGTAGCCGGCCGCGAACGTCACGATCAGCTGCTCGCCCTTGGAGCACTGGGCGCGGGGCTTCGGCACCACGTACCTGAAAAAAACATATGCAATTCAATAAGTTGGCATGTTTACAGTAGAGTACTATAGTACGAGGAGACATCACAATATATTCTATGTTAAAGTGCCGTTTACATCAAGTTTGCCGTCTTCTTACTTTTAAAGTAAAACTCATAAATTTTTTAAAAATAAACACACACATGAAAATATTAAAAAATTGAATATTATTTAATATTTTTATGTATATATATATATATATATATATTATTATTATTTTAAATTACTTCTTACATCTCTTAAATGGCATCTACTTGTTATTAACTAATTTCTTTTTTTTCCTCTATGGTATTATTATATTTTTTTTTCTTTCATTCTAATGTTAATAACTTAAGTTTATATCAAATACACATGCGTATTTCGTAAAGATGAAATTGGAGAGTATCGAGTGCTGGCAACCTGTGTATTAAATATTTGAAAATGATTACGGTTACTCTTTGTATGTTTATAAAATAAATAAATAAACTGTTAAAAACTATACAAGAAATCAAGCAGGCAGCAAATAAAAGTCCGGATGAAGAAAAAAAAACTGCAAATAGATAATTTAACCCGTTTAGGCAGGATTTGGCGCCAAAATTTCTTGAGACCGGATTAATGTCTATGGAAAATCACTCTTCTACTATAAAATCCATAGTGCAGGCATGAGTCTTTCAATCATTACAAATCTGGTATCATCTGATTCACCATCAAATTCTCTATTATAAAATATCACTTTGATTTTTTTATTTTGTAAGTTTTAAAAAAAAAGTGCTCCTGTCAATGTTTTCTTGTTGCTCACCCAATTTTTCACTATTTTGACAAATTTTGTCAAATATTACACTTTTTTTTACATTTTCAAATGTTTATTTACACTACCATTTATAACTCTTCCAGAATATGTAGTTGTCGAAAAAAAAATTACGGCGCAGCTGATGGCTGGGACGGAAGTGCGTCAGTGGTTTTCAATACAAATTTATAAATAGTATTAGACACTGCATTGAATTGAAATAAAAAAATAAAATAAAACTTGACTCGTTGCAATTACAATGGTGCAAAAGTCAAGTTAATAAATCATACTGAAATAATAGCAGAAACAATCAAATGAAGTTGGTAATGCTTGCGTATATATACGTCCGCATGCCGATGGCGACCTTTGGCTGGCCGGACGGGTTCGCGTATAATTACGTTGGTATGCCGATACGGGTTAAAGATATTACAGAAAAAAAAGGAAAAATAATTTGGATATAATTATTAAATCTGATGATAGGATAACCGTCAGATATCTCATAAAAAATATATATATACTGGTCAATAAAACAAAATGCACGCCCCACTCTTCCTTGGTATCTGTTATCAACAGAAATATAATATATTCTCAGTAGAGAACGATATGCGATATTGACTATGGATGGATTGTATTTTTGATAAAACAACCCTCGGGATATCTGCCGGACTCAACACTTATTCGAACTCCAAATGAAAATGATCGTGGCAGTCTAGTGGTTAGGAGTTGGACCCTTTTGAGCCTAGTTGAGTAGGGCCCAAAATAATTATATATGACCTAGGTCATAGCAAATCTTTTATATAAAAAAAATCATCCTAGAACTGAACGTTTAGAACAGCAGCGGTCATTTTATTCCGGAGGCCCACACCAATTATAATAACTAATTATAAATTTATAATGCACACACATCATAAGGCTGCGATTTTAGAATATGCTATTGAACCACTAAATGATCGACGAATTATTAGAGATACCATATTTTTATACGATACAATTAATAATAATATCGATAACATCGATTTTCTCCAAAATGTGTCATTCAACGTCCCTTCACGTAGAACGCGAGAATACCGTCTTTTTTCAGTCCCGCGATACAAAACAAACGTTAACACGGCGGTCGCTCGATTGTGTCGGCAATACGATGATTTATTCTCATCGACAGATATATTTCTATTAAACAAATATTCTTTTCATTGCGAGTTGCGAAAAACCTTAAATGCAAAAAATGAACTAAATTAGCTATACAATAAAAATAAATAAAAAATAATAATAAAATAGTAATCTTTTGACATCATTTTCAGTTTCTTTTCTTTGGCCTCTGACTATTTCTAAAACATACCATATTTCAACATAATTATATATTAAAAATAAATATATATATTTCTGTATTTAGAGTGCTAATGCGAGTGTAATTGAATTTAATTTTAATCTCTAGATGTATCTCTGTACTTTTGCGAAAACCTGTCATCGGTTAATTTTACAAACAATTGTATGTACCATTTTTTCATATTATACTGTTGGTTTTCCAAATAAACGATAAATAAATAAATAATGCAATGGTCGTACTAAATTTTCGCATACAGCATGGTCTCTATAATCCGAACTATAGATATAATCCTTTATAACCCAACCTTTTCCTGTCGAAAACAACACCTATTCGACGTGTCCGTTTCCAGCTACCCGCACGGTATCTAGTTATAACGGCGCGTTGACTCGGGTTCAGTATCGCTCTCTCGCCGCAACCACGCTCGCAAACGGATCTTTTGTGCCTCTTCCTCGAGGAACCTAGTGTGGTGAAGTGAGGTTGTTCAGCGAGTTGGACACTCATCTTCACACATTGAGTCCATACAGTTGGTCAAGGCCCCGTTCTTTCCTTTCTGTCTTCCGATATTTGGCAATCTCGTCCCGAATTAATTATTCTTAATAATTAAACAAAAAAATGACAGTCCACTTAGAAAATAATAATAATAATCCTATATGAAATGAAATCACAAAAAACGGGGTGACATACTTCTTAATTTATATTAAGCTTTCTAATACAAATTAATATGAAATAAATCGGAAATAGTTTTCTGTCAAAGACGTTTTGCTTGTCGCGTAATTGGCGTAAAAAAAAAATCTAACCGCTTGTTGCCTAGAATTTCCCCAGTTCGGATTACAGAGACTGTACTACATAAAACCAGATTTAAATGTGTATGACAGCTGCGAATGTAACAAATGCTACTATATTTGTCCAATATCAATATTTGAGATAGACATGGAAGTTACTTCTCCCCACCCCGCTTCCTTATAGTAGGGTTTTTAATCTATTGGTACGGATCGGAGTAAGGTAGTGTAAAACTCACGCGTATAACAGCTCGACTGTCTTCTCGAAACAGGCGAACTTCATCATGGTGTAGGGGATCTGCCGCAGCCAGAGGGGAACGAGACCCTTGTAGAACGTGCCGAATCCTTCCTGGTTTACCATCTTGGGCAGCGCTTCGCGGAGCGTGTTGGCGAAACCGGGCATGGTTTGGATCCGCACCTGAAGAACGAATAATATCATGAAGGACACACTTAGCATCGATATGGGCTGACCGGGGGTAGCTCTACCCGATACAATGCCAAAATGTAGATGGCTCTATTTTTTTTTTGCCAAATATTGATTATATTAACATTCATTTAAAATGATTAAACTGTGTGCTTTTTTCAGTAAAATATATTAAACAAATAAATGACGACGTTTCTGACTTGGTAGTTCAGTCAAATTGTGTAGAGTGCGTGAGCAGCGACCTAAGCGATTCCTTCAGAAACTTGTTCAGTGTGCTTAGAGAGTGAATATACCAAAGTCCTGACACCTAGGGAGGAGGGTACAACAAAGTCCCACTTTTGGGTTTTTTGCTTATATTTCAAAAACGGTGCATCCTAGGTAAAAAAAAAATAAAATAACAAATAAAAGCGTATAAAATTTACTATAACTTTTATTTTACAAATTTTTTTAAAATTCCCAACCGTTTCCGAGCTACACGCGATTTTTATCTTCGTATCGTCTGAGGAAGAAATTTTCTGAAAATGCAATAATTGTAGAGTACTGAATATATATGTATACAGGGTGTATTTAAATTCACTGATGTCCTTTTAGGGGGTTGCTCTTTATCGACAACTAAATCGGTCTGACGAAAAACAAGCTTAAATCTTGCCGATCACCATTCAAGACGGTATAACAGTAAAGTGCATATGGTAACGCCTTAAGAACGGTGTTTTTTTCACAAGCGTTTAAATAACCTCGACGTAGCGTCCGGAGGGCGAGGAACGAATCTGCGGGGTCAATTAGCGCAACGGCATTACCTTGGCCGCTTCCATGGGAGACAGAGCGATGTCGGCGAAGAACTCGGCGCTGGCCGAGGCTGCGAGGTAGAGCAACGTGCGGTACGTATACGCCGTCTCCTCAGATATCATTCCCGCGTACTGCACCTTGAACACTTCGTACAGACCGAATTTGCACAGACCCTGAAACGTCATCGTAAACAAAATTACATATTTTTTGAAAATAAGTTCTAATATATTGCAATACTATAATACAGAGTGCAATATTAATTGCAATATTGTATTAAACCAGATAATTAAGAGAATTCTACTTCTACAGCTACAAATAAGGGAGTCACAACGTTAGCGTTTGTATGGAAAAATGACCGGGTAGAGTCCTTTTAATATCCCCTACCCACCGCACTGGAGTACTAAATATTTTTCGTACCCCTTACAATGTTATATTGGGATAAAATGACTCGAATCAAAAGGTCGCAAGTTGTAAGTAAGAAGGGTGTTGTTTAAATACGTGTGACTTTCAATCAACAATGAAGTAGAAGAAATAATTTCCTACCTGCATGGAGTATCCGAAGAAGGTGGGCGCCCAACCCTTAGCGAGTCCCCGAACTCCCTCTTCCTTGAGCGAGACCTTGAAGCCATTGAGGACATTCTTGTACTTGTCAGGGTCCACTTGAAGCCGGCACTTGACCAAGTCGAGGGGGACCACGGCCGTGTGGGTGATACCTTAACCAAACGTCAAACATCGTAAGACATATTTGAATATAAATATTTGGGATTTGATAGCATTGAGAGGGGAGCAGACGATATTTATGTATTCACAAAAGGCGCTGCGTCCGGACTGCTGTTCACGATCCGTTGTCCATCCGGCTCCCCACGACCACCAATACCAATTCATACGCAAATTTGACTACTACTTTGTGTGTTATTTTCCATGCAATATGTCCCTAGTCGAATTCACCTACAACCAATTCTATACATTTTCTATGATCAAAATCCTTCACTGCTCGCTAAGTACAGGTGTTGGATCGAACTGCCATTTCTTAGCTACCGCGAGTGCGGTCGCCGTGGTTAAAATAAAAAAAAAAAATAACCTCCAAGGATACTAAAAACGAAACTTCGGACATCGTCAGTACATCCGAAAGCGATTCTGCGGCAATTCTACGTCATTTGTTTTCCAAGCACTAAAACACCTCCACGGGAGTCCCCCCCTCGATTCATGGTTTTGTAAAACCACAAAAATGTCACAGTAAATAAAAAAATGACTTTTTAAACGCTTGTTAATCATTAGTCAAATACAGATTGATGTAATAAGAAATAATTCTATGCCGAATTTTAACAGCAGCGTTTGTATGAAGGTTCTGAGTCCTCTTAAACAAATATTACAGAAGGCCGTGATTAAAAGCATATTTTAAATTTAAATAAAGTTTTTACCGGCACTTTTGCCGTTGCACTTAATAAGTGTTGCCAACAAAAGAAGGCTGTAATTTCAGGTAGCTGCTTCTTATCAGTCTAAACAATTTCTAGATAAGGTTGCGCACTTGATAGACCGTAAATAGATAAAAATGGCAATGAATGAGCGTGCCGTGGACGTCTGATAGTGACCCAGATACCTCTGCGTGTACTTGCGTCAATTGGCACTCGGCCACTAAACATTTCACACTGTGAATGACATGCAAAGCATGTCCCGTGCGTTGTGACTTTTATTTCACGCAATTCGCTAAGCGAGACAAAGATTATCGCATATATCATTAATTACCATCTAAAATTAATTAGTGCAGTGTCGGTGAATCAATTTAAGATCAGACTAGACGAACAAACATATTAAAGACTATAAGCCAAAGTTGCTTGTTTGTTATAATGTAATAGTATTAATACTGAGTTGGTTTGATTGATTCTACTATTAAGAAAATACAATTAAAAGTTAAAAACAAATAATTTCAAATAATTCAAATATTGTGGTCATATATACAATAATACAATACTGACCAACGTTCAATAATTGCTTACCGCATGATAAGATGCCGCCCAGGCCGCAGAGTGCGAAGTATTTGTTGGATCCGAACTCGCACGAGTCCTCCAACGTCGGTGGCACCACGGCGGACGCTGCCGATATGGTCCGCAGCTGTTTTACAAATAAACACAATGTTAGTTCAATTTTGATTATACCGAAACATTTCGCTAACATTAAACACAATAATTTTGGTCCAAAACAGCTGTTCAACCGCTCTGCGCTATTTTATTGAAAATAAAATAGAAATCTGCAAACACTTTAGCTTTAATACCTTCTGAACAGTTTGCAAAGCGCTGGTGGAATCCTTTACCATTTTGTTTTTTTTTTTTCAATGATAGAAGCTCGTTTTACTAATCTCCAATTCTAAGAATTTATAAGATACCTGCCTGTGGTTTGTACTGTTCAAAAGAGTACAAATTACAGGAGTTTTTTTTAAGTATTTGACCACCCAAGGTTGCCATATTTTTTATCTAAATTAACCCGAAAACCCGAATCATCCCATGAAAACATTAAACGAAATATAAAATGTCATAATAATTGTTTACTTAATATTTAGATACTTATCGTATTGGACAAAATAAATACATATTTGAATAATAAAAAAAAATATGATACTACCTTTCATTATTGTGTAATTAGCGTATAACTGCTTGTTTTTTTGGAGTTAGTTAAAAAAATCCAAAATGGTAAATATCCTCTGAACCGTAAGGAATACATACTTCACAAATATAACGAGACAGTGTTAAAATTAAAACCGCCCATCTAATTCTGGAAGTTCGGCGGAAAGTGAATGTTCTTCAAATATATTCTTTTTAGGGTAAGGGATGACTGGCAGCACATAAAGATAGATACATACTAAAAAGAAACTATAGCACAACAAAATCATACACGTTCTAGTTTGCTTTAAAATTGGTAATGTGAACTGACCTCAGTAATGGCCGACTTGGGTGATACAGCTTCGCATTGGGCCGGTGTGAGCGGACCCTTAAAAGGGGAATTACGAGCTGCGTCCAGCAGCGATGCAAACATTCTGGAAAATTAATCATTCATGACACAAATTAGTCGCTTTTTTTAACCGTATAATTATACATCAAATAAGACGAAAGAGTTCGAATCCACGAAAATCATCTCGGGTTAACACACTCAGCGCCGATGGCGGTATATTCCGTCATCGCTGTTTACGCCAGGTGCTGTGTGAACACGTCATCGTGTTACTGCCTTTCCATTAAAAATTTAAAAGCGCGGCATACCGCGAATACCTGAATTCATGAAAGGCATAGACTAATTGACGTTATTTTTTCATCTTAGTTCGGTTTTGACGTTTGATTGTTATGTGGAAAGTGCGCTATTGATTTGGAAGTGTTTTTGATAGATTTGACGAGTAAATAAAGAGTTATGTTTACAAAAGCTATGTCAATATAATATTGAATATAAAAAATAAACATTGTCATAGTTTTGTAGATATTATTTGCCAATTATAAGAAAATTTTAACTTAAACTAAAAAATAGGTATCAGTCCAGCGTGGACGCTTGGTCCGCACGTTTGACGTACAGAGCTGAATGTGTTAATGAATTATGTATATGCTATATATTAATTGCATTTAGTTTAATAAACTTATTAAAAAGAAATATTACGGCATCAGTGACGATCCGCCTTTGGTATCTATGGGTATTTTTTTTTTTTTTTTGATTATCTGTTTATGGTAAGAAATATATATTACTTATAAATAATTTTATATGATTTATAGGAACATAAATAAAAAATGGGTGTCATCAACCAAAAATTAAAAATAAAATTTCGCAAAAAATGTTAACTTTGACATTCTATTTTTTTTACATTTTGTATAGTTGGTAATAAAACCATATTATAGAGTATTTCATAAGCTATTCAAAATGGTGCAGTTTATCGAGATGATGTATGCACTTTTTCTTATATAAGCATTTTAGTAAGCGCCCGTAATTAGACAATTTTTTTTGACAATCGACTGACAGTTTCGTCAACACAACAAATGCATCTGACGGGTTAACAAATGTCTGTGGGTTTGGTTCTATAAAACTTGTAATTGTGGTTATGGACCAAGGTAAATTTTGAAAATAAAACACAGAGAACAGCATTCATTCTTTCCAAAATACAAATTTAGAAAGACTATCTATTATAAACTGTTGTTCCTCTGTAAACTGTTTTATATTCAGGTATTTTACTAGTTTCTTGTAGTCAGCGCAATGCAACAATTTTGAGGTTAAGTTCGAAATAAAAATGTTCAAAATGTATAATTTAGTCTAGGTAATTAGATTCAAGATAATTAAGTTCGAATGTTGAGACTAAAAATATATTTAAAAAAAACAATATTTTAAACTCAATTTGAGTACAGCGAACAGAGAGAGGTTATGAGCGATGAAAATTATCGATTTATGTAAACTAGAAAATAAAGTTATCAAATGACCTTAATCTGAAAAATATTTTAGCGCTAAAATAAATCTAATCAAAGGGTTACATTCTGAGTCATTAGAAAAATCAAATATTTTTTATAGCGCTCGGGTCAGGTTAAAGTTTATAATTAAATTAATAAATTGTCACGCAAGCTATTAATGGTAGGAAAATAAATGTATATTAAATTAAATAGTCATTTCGATTTGCTTGCAAGGTGTGGCAATTAAGTTGAATTACAAAAAGAATTTTGTTACGTAAGTAAAAAGTTGTAATTCGCTCATGAACTTGACACTTTTGACATTTCATAACAGACCCCGTGCTCCAAATTCAGCCGCAAACAATTAAAAGCTTTACCGCCTATAAAATTAAGTTGATCAGCTCTAAATGATATGGTTGTTTAAATGGCGTAGGCACTTACTTGAATTTGAGTTTCAGTCACAAAAATCCAAAAAGGACCGTCGTACGGCGCCTCCAACAACTTGCTTCGCGCGACGGCAGAGAACCAAAGAGAACGAACGATTCGACGAAACGGGGAGCGAATCGTAGGCAATTACATAATCACGTGGTGCAGTGCAGACTCGACTTGTCCGCCGCGGTTCGTGTTGCCAAATCAGAAACTAAAAAAAATGGGAAATTTATTTTTAACATCACGGAATGGTTAGATATTATATTTTGTTTGGTTTCGATATTTATCAAATTATAACAAAACCTATAAACAAGCACTTTTTTAAAAATAATCTTAAAAAACAGGAATCATTGTAAAAAAAAACTACAAAAAATTACTAAATAATAAATGAATACCTATCTACATAGGTAAAAAAACAAAAATTAATATTATTTATTTCGTTATTTCGTTTCACCAAAAGGCATGCCAGAATATCCAACATGTGGCCATAATAATAACGAGAATATTAGTGGTTATATTTTGGAATTTCACACATTTTCCAAAAATAAAACAAACATTGAACAAGATTATTTCATATTAAAATATTGCGCTACAATGAAATCGAAGAGACATCGCCCAAACGATGGATCATGAGGGGAAAACCTGATATCTAGGAAATATTATGTAAGAGCAAAAGTTTAATTAAATAAATTTATATTGTACCTACACATATTTTAATGCACACAAATAAAAACTTACAAAGTTTTAAATCAAATATAATATAATTCTCTTTCTGCGATCTGAAATATTTAATAATTTACAACATAAAGGCCTACCTTAATACGGGTGCTGCCTAGTTAGTTAGGTAGAGTTTTGAAAATATGTTTGTGTACTTTAAAAATCAATAAATAAATATTATTATTGGTATTATTTATTTTAATTACCTACATAACTGTCTATTGTTTACATGGTGCAATGATTGTGATCCTAAAACTAGAAAGTCAGAATTTGACAGATCTCACTGAGTTCATCTGCGAAACCGTCAACTCCCAAGCTTAGTTGCAAATACCGTTACCTTCGACATATTTTGGCATTTTATGATTCATATATTTATAATCCACCCTTAATTCAAACAGTTAACTTAAAAGAAATCTAGGCAACAACCTAGAATCTTTGGAGGGGGGGGGGTCCTAGTAAAAATTAAGTCTTAAATTTAGCATACTTTGCATCAATATGACTCAAATAGTCTTTTGTCATAATAAAGCTTCAATTGCTCTCGTCTACCTACACACAATATACAATATCGAATTGAGACCTCCTTTCTTTTAAGTCGATTAATAGCCGAAACTCTGGTTTCCATCTATTCATGTTTCTATTTATTCTTGTTTACTCATAACCTTTGTCCGATCAGAAAGAAACTTTTATTCGTTTATATTTTGCTAATTTTTAAAGCCATAGTAAATCGGAAGCATAACATTCTAGATAGATTAAAATAACCTAGTAAGTCGTCAAAGTTGTTATTAATAGACAATTATTTTATTAATTGATTTAAAACACCTTTTTTTTTAATTTTAATGTTAAAACCATAGACTACATATGTATCAAAAAGTTATTGATTACATGACCCTGTTTAATTTTTACATTTTATATTTCCAATGTATTTTATATTTGTAACTTTTTTAAAGGCACATAATGACATCTATTTCCCACATCAACCTGGCAGTTTTCAGGGATGAATAATGGTGGGGGCTTCTCATTTTTCTTATTTAGCCTGATACTAAAGTTTATGTATTTTGTCTTACCTGTTTTAAGGGTCAAGACGTTGTTACGAAGCTAATTCTTTACTATGGGCAACCCGTCATTAGATTTCCCGTAAATGGCAGATTTCCAAGTTCCCTACATTTGACACACTTTAGCTCCAATTATGATGAAATTATGGGAAAATTATGTAATCTGGCAATAGTGTGCACATAAGTCAAAACCACATACATGACAGGCCTATACCGACTATATATATTTGTTAATTTGGTTATTAGAGTTTGTCATTCCCTACCACACAACCAAATATGGAGGGAAACGAAAATAAATTTAATATCGAAGACCATGTCACCGTTGATTGCAATTCATCCAGCAGTGATTTTGATGGTGTTCAGAAAGAAATTATAAAAAATCTATATGATCATTTCGAAGAAGAACATACTAAATTTATTAAATTGGAAACCGATATGTCGAATATCCAACATCGTTTGAATGCAGATTCAAATGTTAAAAATCGCGTAAAAATAACGCAAAATGTAGAAAGGCCCATTTTATTGATGAAAGAAATTGATTTTACATGCAATAGTTGCAAGTGTAACCTCGATAAAGATGGTTTTATATATATCGTAATCGATGAACACAATCAATCAAACTTAATATGCTATGGTTGTAAGATAAAACAGCAACCTAGTGTATTGCTAAATACTACTCAAAACAAAAGACGCTTAAAATTATCTAAAAGAAAAAGAAAAATATACAACTGTAACGAGTGTGATATGACATTTACGCAAAAACGTACTTTATTGAGTCACGTTAATTCTGTACATAAAAAAATACGATTTGAGTGCAATGAATGTCATAAAAACTTTACATCAAAATATTATTTGAAGTATCATATTGAAGCAGTTCATCAGAAAATAAAAAAGTTTAAATGCAGCGAATGTGATCACTTAGCATCACATAAATCAACTTTACAGAATCATATTAATGCAGTTCATCTAAAAATAAAAAATAATAAATGCAGCGAGTGCGATTATACTAGTGCTTATAAACAATGTTTACAGAATCATATCAACATAGTTCATAGGAAAATAAAAACATTTAAATGCAGCGAGTGTGAGCACATATTTTCACAGAAAGTACATTTACAGAATCATTTCGATGCAGTTCATCGAAAAATAAGAAAATTTAAATGCAGCGAATGCGACTACACTACTTCATACAAGTCAAATTTACAGACCCACATTAATGGGGTTCATTTAAATATAAGATTTGAATGCAGCGAGTGCTGTTACACAACATCAAGTAAATCATATATAAAGACTCATATCGATGTAATTCATCGAAAAATAAAAAAGTTTAAATGCAGCGAGTGCTGTTACACAACATCAAGTAAATCATATATAAAGACTCATATCGATGTAATTCATCGAAAAATAAAAAAGTTTAAATGCAGCGAGTGCTGTTACACAACATCAAGTAAATCATATATAAAGACTCATATCGATGTAATTCATCGAAAAATAAAAAAATTTAAATGCAGCGAGTGTGATCACATATTTTCACAGAAACCACATTTGCGGACACACGTCAATGCGGTTCATCGAAAAATAAAAAATTATAAATGCAGCGAGTGTGATCACGCATCTGCACAAAAAGCATCTTTACAGGTGCATATCGATGCAGTTCATCGGAAAATAAGAAAATTTGAATGTAGCGAATGCAAACATAGCTGTGGACGTAAATCACATTTGCAGAGTCATATCGATGTAGTTCATCGCCAGATAAAAAAAAAAAGATGCAGCCGATCCAGGTGAAGGTGATCAGATAAATAAAATATAGGGGGGGGGGGGGGAGGGGGCGATATAATAACAGATTTATATAGAAAAAAATTTACGAAAAATATGCGTCCTAAAATACAATAATATTTAACTATAGTGAATAATATAATATTCATATTACTAGAAGTCGCCCAGTGGTCGAAATTCCACCGTAATTTATTATTTTTTTTAAATTTGAGCCTTATTAAGGCTCTTATTTATTTATTTAATCAAGGAAAAACAACGGGTACAAGAGATGAAAAGAAATCCTAAAGAAACTCATAATTTAGGTTGCATCTTGCATTCGTTTTTCACATATAGAGTAATTTGTTTCATATCTAAAGCTAATAAATTATCTGACATTGAGATCATGATTGAGTGCTTACAATTGCAAGCATTACTTTAAATACACATAAATAAAAATAGTGGCAGGAAATGTGGCTATAAAGTTGAATTAAAATTAACATTGAAGAGAGCCGAGTTCAGGATGCTGCGTTTTGAGAAGACTTTAGAAGAGTAAATTCAGATGCTTTAGACATCTGCTTCTAGGAACAATTTGTTGAATGTTTGACATAACCTATCAAGGGGTGCTCTAAAACCTGCGTTGGACCTGGGCGTTATTGGCTCAAAGAGTAATTGTCGACAGGAGAGTTTCGGCGGTACAGGGAAGCTGATTTGTTCAAGTAATCGAGGACAGTCGAAGTAATTATTACATATTTTGAACAGTACAGTCGTATCCAACAGTATGCGTCGGTTCTTTAGACTTAAACAGTCATGTTTCTTCAATAAATGTTCGCGGATTCTATACGGAACTAAAAAAAATTTTTTCTGAATTATTTCTATATCGCCGGATTAATTTTTCGTAAAAAGGGTTCCATAAAATCAAACATATTTTAATTGAGATCTTACGAGAGAATTGTACAATAATACATATGATTCTGTTTGTTTTTTTTTATATATGTAATATAAATCCTAACATTTTATTTGCTTTGTTTACAATGTTTTTAAGATTAAGTTTACAGTCGAGTTCACGAATGCTATCTTCTGTGTTGAGTGCTATACCATTAATATTGTAAATGTGCCTGAAAACTTTATTTATTTTTGGTAAACGGAATATGCTTACATTTATTCGCATTGAGGAAAAGTGTATTGACCTCACAATAGGCCCCTACTCTGCCAAGATTCTTTTGCATGCGCAAGCAGGCTGTAGGTCATCGGCATACAAAAGAAAAAGACATTTTTTAAAACATATTGATGTACTAAATGAATTGTAGTGGTCCAAGAATCGACCCTTGAGGCACCCCTGATGTAATTATGGAGAGTGTCAGATTTGTGACCATTTAGTATAACTACCTGACTTCTGTTCGTTACATATGACATCAACCATCTTAGTAGGTTGCCTCTGATGCCATTATTTATTTAATATATTAAATAATATATAATAAATATTACATATATTAAATATATTTTTTATATATTTATTTTACTTTATTATAATAAAGTTTAGAGAGACATATTTTGTAATCGACTTTATCAAATGCCTTTTTGAAATCTGTATACACAAAGTCAACTTGTAAGCGCAAGTGTAAAAATACGTCATTAGCGTGTGTTGTTTGCCTTAATTCCCTGCAATACCTATAAAATGTAATGTTGCAATAGTTGAAAAAGAAATGTTGGTAACAGTGAATGCAACCTTTCACCTAAAGTGACTTCAGATTCGAAATGTTTTGCAAAACCTGCATTGTAAATGCATTAATCCACAATCAAAGTATTCCAATTTCTTGGAATGGTATTCAGTGCACATTTGAATGTTTCCCTCAAAATAATTTTATCATTTTATTTAAACTATTTTAATTTGTATTTGTCCTATTATCATTTCGACTTTGACGCGAATACGACTCCTTCTTTGTGTCTCACGTCAGCTCTATGTCGAAGCATAAATGGGTGCGAATATCTGAAATAAAATGAAATTACTGAAACTAGGATTAATTTGACTGGGATTAATTTATATAAAAATATGTACTCACTTTTTTTAACCTAATAATTATTTAAGTTCTTACTCTTAATAGGGAACATAAACACCCCCTGAAGTCTGCGGGACACCTGTATAGATTTGTAGTTTAACATTATGTGTTTAAAATTGGGGTAGGTACTATTTGTATTTGTAATTTAAGGCAGAATTATGTAAAGGTTAAAATTAAAGATTTTTATTCTCACACATTGTTGCGGTTTTATTTGATAATACCAAATTAAAATACAAAAATACTGTTTATTTGAAATAAACAGTATTTGAACATATATTTTTAAAATATGCTTCTTGACGGTGACATTTCATATTTATATTTTTCACATTTGACATTTTATATATATATTTTTAATATGAATAAAAACTATCTTATACAAAGTGGAAATTAAAATAACACTAGTGGTGGTAAATAAGCATTTTGAAATGTGTATTGCAATGAGGAACCTACTTATTGTTAATCCAAAATTACCAGGTTGAAGATAATGTTATTTTTTAAATTTCCCTATTACTAACGTCGACAGCGTAACGTTGGTGCAATGGCTTAAGATTTAGGTGTTTGAATTAGGCCTTCCGACTGGCTGAAGACCTGTTGGCCTGTTGGTGGCGTCGTCAACGAACGCGTACGAGTTCCGCAGCGCGAGACGCCGCAGCGCGCTCAGCACGCCCGAGCGCGCGCGCGCCATCTTGTGGTAGGACGTGCTGCTGTCGGCGAGCGTGCGCGCGCGCGCGTTCGAGTGCCCGACCCCGACCGTCGAGCTGCTGGCGTCGAACGTCTGGACGAACGCCTCGCGAACGCAGCGGCGCGGATGCGGCGTCAGGAGCGGCCGCGACGCGCTCGTCTGCGCGCCTTTGTCCTCCGAGCCCGCGCCGAGTAATCCTTGGTCTATGCGCGTTCCTCTGTGAGTCTTCGGTCGAGCCCACGAGGCCGTCTTCTGGCCGATCTGCGGCAGAGTCTGCACCAGCTTGGCGGAGAAGTGCGCGCAGCACTGAGTTTCGCGATGGTGCACCGGGTACACGGGCTGAACTCTGTACAGCGCGCGATCCGTCATGAAGACGCTGTCGTTTCGTTGGCTGTCGATGTATGTTTGGAGTAGACGAGTCAAAGCGCGCGATTCCCCCTCGATCTCCTCGCTCCCGCGGCTGGCCAGCGACTGCACGGACACGAGCACTTCCCTCGTCGTGTCCGCCGAGGAGGTCGACGGCGTCTCGGGCACCGTTCCCGTTTCCGCCGGCGTCCCGCCGCCATCTTGCGCTTTGCCTCTCGCCGAATCCCTATTCTTGGACACAATTTTACATTTTTTCATGGCATTTGTGGACAAACATTCTGCGCGATGGTAAGTTCTATTATGTAAGCACTGCGAATTTTTGCGCTATATTACCTTTAAGAAGTTTTAGGTTACTGTCATTTATGTAATGACAGTAACCTAAATTCTGGCATAATTATTTAGCTGTAGAAAACACAAAATAAACATTCATTTCAAGAAACGAGCAAAATGTAGGACGTTATTCGGACAAATATTAATTAATTAATATTGAAACACAAGACAGTTTCTATTAGTCAATCTTCGGAATATCTTTGCCGCATTATAATTATAACCTATTTAAAAAGATAGTTTATGACGTTTATATATAAAAACAGGCAAATACTCTAAAAGTCGGGGAAAAATAAATAAATTCTTAGCGTGGCACAACCAGTAAGGAGTTAAAATTGTTAGTGTTATTTTAATCGAGTGCATGGTAATAATGTTATTGAAATGCGGACACCAAAAAGGTATAAACGTGACAAGTTCTCAAAGGTTTCTGGCAAAGGAGACATCTTGGTCGAAGAGGAGATTCCCAGGCTAACCTGGAACGAGAGTATAGTTCAGAAGGCGCTGATATGTCGCTCTCAATTGGAAGATATAGTTATTTCTAGCAATGATAAGTGCAGTGGTTTTCCGTCGCAGTTAAGTACGAATCCAACGAACAACAACCAAGGCGTTTACAGCGTACGTCAAAATAGTTTTATAAACGACCAACGCGGGTCGTTCGATGAGGGTAAACAGCAGAAAAAGGTCGCAACGCGCCAGGTTTGCTCCCAAGGCGAAGACGTTAAATCGGTTTCCTCGCGCATGGACGCCGGCCAGAAAAAAGTGACGGTGAAGATAACCCTAAATCCGGACGATTTGACAACTTTTGGCGAGTTCGTCAACTGCAAGGAGCCGCGCAAGTTGGTGATCAGCGCCAGCCCCGGAGCGCCGTCGACGAGGCCAAACCACATGAACTACGAACAAAAGTTCAGCGTCGAGTCGATATCCAAAACTAGCGAGAGCAGTGGGAAAGGGACAAACTCGTATCCAACCATTTCAGTACGCAGTCACTCTCGTCAGTCGTGCATGCCCCCTGTCCAATGCAATTGTCACAAATGTGAGAAAGATTTCCAAAAGGTGAATTGCGCATTTAACATACAATCCAATGCTAACGCGGCACGCAAAGTCCCGATATATATAAGTGGTGACGGTCTGACGCAGAAAGTGAAACAAGTCATATTGAATAATCTTAAACAGTCAAAAACATTTGCAAAGCGGGACGAGGATGACGAGGTTGACGAGGATGTTATGGCTAAAGAATTATACACAAGAGAAAATGCAGGATTACCACCAAATCCAAAGCAATTATTGAATGGTTCACTTCGCCAGTATAAAGATGCTAGAAAGACAAGCACTTCGACGAACACGACTTCACATGTTGAACGTCCGACGAAAAAGATCCAAAGTTTAGCGGACGGCGGGTCTCATTTGAGACAGGGCTTTGCGAACTTGAAAGGACCCCAGAGTGGGGGTTTAGGCGAGTCGCCGAGCGAGGGCGGAACACGCTATCAGCCATTGCAGGGTGTGGATCAGTCGACGGAATATGTGACCCTGAAACATTTTAAAAACAGAGTTTTGAGAAACGCTCCTAAAGTGTGCGTACAAATACACTCACCGTCAGTTAAAGCATTGAGTATAAATACTCAATTGAAACCTGATTGTAATAAAAACGATGCCAACGGGAAAAATTCCACAGACAAAAATGTTGAAATGTCCCTAAGGGATGCGGTTATCGATAATATCAAAGGATCCAATAATGATGACCATCAGAGAAGACTTGAAAGCAACGCGAATACCAGATTATCTCCGCTTAGAACTATCTATGAATCGTCAAGGCAGAAATCGAGGTTGTTAACCTTCAAAAACGCGAAAAATAGAAGAAAAACTGACTCTGTGGACTCAAAAAAACTATGCGAGGTGGACCTTAGGAGGATCGGTGGTGATTACGATTTGATTGGCCTGAAAAAGGAAAAAGACGATTCGAGGCAGAAGATTTGCGACGAAATGATTTATCTTCCCGAAATCAATTATTCGGAAGCCGACGAAGGCGACTTATACGATAAGCAATCAGATAAGAACACGATCGAAGTCAAACCAACGCCTATGGAGTATAACCTAAAAATTAAAACTAACGATACGGGAAACGCATCGAGGAAAATATCCGCGGACAATGAATCCAGATTGGGCCGTTACTCAGAGTTGGGATCGCTCCGCAAGACGAAACAGAATTTGTATAAAAATATACGAAATCAAGACTGTTTCGTTGAAAACTCGGCGCCGAAGTTCGGTTTGGATGTCGAAACATTTTCCATTGAAATAGACTCAGAGTATGCAAAGATGAACGAAACGCCAAATCCTCCCAAGAACATTAAGGACATGTCTTTAGATTCACGGCGATCTGCGAGCTATATTGGGCTGAATGACATAGGCTTTGATAGCAATGGCACCTCATTTGACAGGGGAAATGCGAATTGGAGACGCGATATGAGTGTTTTTATGATTAACATAGGCAACGATCGTTCCCGAGGGATTTCATCACAAAGGCAACCCTATTGCCGTCGCAACCTTCATCGCGCGGACTGCTCGAGACACCAGCGAGATTTTAAAAAAATATACCCACCCAACGCGAGAAAACATAAAATTCACGATCGTAGACTCAAAGCATTAAAAAAAATAACGAAAACAAAACGCAATCAGAACGCACCTTCTGACATTGCAGACCTGAAGAAATACCTATCGACAGTTCGCAACGCGGAGGTCTACAAACGGAACGAAGGCCCCGTTGTCCGATGCGAAAAGCTCTGCAGGCATTTGTACAAACTCCAGCTAAATCGCAGCGAGAAATCTGTTATTACGGCCCCAAATGAAGGTGGTAAATGTATCAATAGTGACGTTTCGTTCCCACAACGCGATTCATCATTTCAAAATATCGCAGATATAGCGCTCCATAAAAGTTCGCGAGAGTTAAAGCGATGGAAAAAATATACAGAAATGTCATTACTAAATAGTGATGTTGAGTATGCGTCGAATCTAGGGGGAGATAGATTGCAAGAAAACAAAACTTATACAAATGAGACATTTACAGGATACCAAAACTACAGTGATTCCACCGCAACAAACGAAAAATGCGTTGGCAATGATATAAGTTTTTGTATTCGGCGAATTAAACACAGCAAATCTGGAGAAATGAAATTTAGATTGGGAACAAATCAGAATGGCACACAAAGCGGACGAAATACTAAAGAAGAATTTAGGGTTATATTTGTAGGCAATATGAATCCCACTATAGGCAGAAGTAAGCCTAATGACTTTTCGAAAAGGTTAAAGGATGGTTCCGAGAAAAAAAAGAGTATATTGTGCCAGGATGCGTTCACGAATCCACCTTCGAGAATAATGGTTGACCAGGCGGTGAGAGGAACGTCTGAACCATCAGCATGCTTGTCCGGTTCAAACGTAGCTGCCGGCGAATCTCCGGGTATTTGCAATATTAACTATTCCAAAGGGCTTAACCGCGACGAAGTAAATACGCAACGAATGAAATTATCACAGCAGAACGAATCTTTGTCGAAAATTCACGAAAAGATCATGAAAATTCATACGCACGCCTCCGAACCAAAGGATTCCAAAGTTAATTTGGATAAGTCTAGAGTAGCTGATGGCTTCAATCGGTACTGCAATGAAACTTTGAGAAACATGGACGTGGCTATTAAATCAAACAGCGCGTATATCGAAGCGTACCATAAATATTCAAGCGAAAAACTGTTTGCATCTGAATTAAAAGACTTAAAGAAGATAAAAAAGAAGTTGACATCTTACCGAAATATGAAGGCAGAAAGTAAATTTAACATTGCAGCGACTCCTGGCAAACACAATCGACTCGAATGTCAGAAGAAAAGTAACTGGGTCAATAGTGCGTCAGTGTTTGCGTCTCATATGTGTACAATTCGCGATGCCAATAATAAAAATGTAACAAAAAATGACTATTTAAGTGATTTCAAACATGGTTATGAAATATACAACAAAATGTCTTGTTTGAATAATCGAGATTTATCCAATGAAGGAAAAAGAAATTATACCACAAATTCGCAAAATTATAGTACCATCACCGAAAACATTAACACTAGATCAAATTCGGTAGAAGAACACAATTCGGATAAAAATTGTCACCAACATCGCTTTCCGAGAAAAGAATCTTCAAACGATAATGAGCCCAATGAAAATATGAAGTTTATAAAAGATTTCTCCGGAAAAATAATGAATTTAAATAAGGATAATGGAAATCCCAATTTGCTTTACAATGTGCAAATACCAATAGTACCACGGCAAGAATACAATCCTATGAACGACAATCAGAAAACATTGTTAAATTTAAATGCACCCGATAAGAGAGACTTCCTTGACCAGTTTATCACTTTGTCTAGTGTATGCAAAATTTCAGAGACAGATTTCGAACCGTATAAAAGTTTACACCGGACATTGGATAGACGGAACACATCTCAGCGTGAAAAGGGCTGTTCATCTGAACAAATCAGAATGGATTGGAAGTCCCCGGGATTATCGCAGGACACAAATATCAACCGACAGGAGCATTCTATATCATCGGGTGTTCTTCAATTCGATATGTATACCGAAGCAAGCATGGACAGGGAAAATATATTAAGCAATATCGCTACTCCGAATGACAGGAGTGAACCAATTTGTCAGAAGGAACTGATTGAAAATTTCACGAGCACCTCTCCAGAACAAAAACTTAATAATTTCAGTTTTAATAGTGTTTATTCTGTATATGTCGTACAGACTGATGTCTCGAGTCCCTTTCGAAGAAAACGCTCTCCCAGTAAACGCAATAAAAGAGGGTCGGATCAAAAAAAACTTACAGAAGCAGAAACTACAAATATCCCAGATCATATTAGAGTAAACTATGTTAAATACGCAAAAGATATCGTCGCGGGGAAAAAAAACTTGCCTTATAGGGCAGTCGATCCTCACAGATACTATCCATGGCTATCGCCTTATGAGGACTCTTCGTCTTCAGAGCTCACGGATGTGCCAAAAGCAGGCTTCGTATTAAACGAAGTCAGCTGCGGCGCGGGATATTTTAAAAACAGAGACCCGAAAGGGATATCTGAACATTCGCCTGGTAACAGAAATGCCGTCTTAAACATAGATGAGCAGCGACTCGGTACAACGACTTTTAAGGAAATGACAGTGTCAAGGGCACGTCTACAGGAAATATTCAATCCGGGTTCGAGAACTCAGGCTGGGTTGAGAAATAATCGGAGTTATTGCTCAAGTGAATCATCTAAGCCTGTAGAAACGCGAGGTATTAACATAAGTACTATATCGATGTCACTACTCGAACCACCCCCTATAAAGAAGCCTTTAAAGAAGCTACCAGAGATGCACTCAAGGATACAAAAGGACTTTATATTAAACAGGAACGAAAATGATGAGCTTTCATCGGGAAAACCGCGATACGAAATAAATCAATTAAAAGAAGATACTAAAATTCCTATCAGCAAAGGACATATTATTAAAAACGATTCTCCGTTTCGTTTATCGCAACTGCGGAATAATCAGTCGAAAGACTATGAAACCAGCTGCGGGGCTGGTAAAATCGTAAAGCAATTTTTCGATAACCAGTTTGACGTTCAAGCAGTTGGAGACGACAAATCAACATCATACCATGCAGATGTATCCGAAAGTCGCGGTAAAATGACGGGTGAACAAACTTATGGTCCGTCAAATAGGGTCAATCGTAGTTCCACGCTAACAACTCTGAAAGAGCAAATGGGACAAACTTGGGAGAACTATAAGAGGTATGTGAAAAGATGTGACGCGGAGAAGAATCTGGACAGTTTACTACACGAAGGTAAAGCAGACGGAGACAGGGGAATAAGATTTATATTTTGGGAACGAAAGCGAATGGCGAAATTAGAAGCGACCATTAAAGGCAGGAATGATCCTAAATTTAATATGAATTCATGCCCAGTAAAACACGACGTTCACAAGTCCAACACATCGAAAGTACTCATATCTCGCGTAGCAGACTCGAGAATGTCCTCTCAACAAAGTTTAATAAACGCTTACCACAATAAAGGATTGACTATCGAGAACTATGTCAAATCTACCCTCAGTGGTTCTACGGGTAAATCTTGCGTTATTACGAAGAAATCGTTTATAAAAATTAACCCGGACGTTGGTAAAAAGTTCTATTTTAAATCATGCAACCAAAATAGCCATATGCCCGGTGGCACTATATATAACAGAATACATTTGACTACAGAAGTTAGTAAACCAATATTCGAAAACGATGTTAAAACTATTTTGGTATCTAAGAGTGATAGTATAGACGCTCCTAATGCAAATCAGAGAGCTGATCGTGTAGATTACTTGTGGGGTTGTAATAAATTGTCCAATCCTTCGAATATTTCAACAATTAAAACAATATTGAAACCGAGGAAGCAAGAATATAATCTTCCCTATAAAAGCGTCGATTCTTCATCGTTTGAACGCGAAAAATGTGAAGACTTTATCCATAAAATTGCTCGTTTGAAAAGTGCTCGATATGCAGAAAATAGTAAATACTTCGAAGGTATTAGCGATGCTGACAAGGATCACATTCCTAGGCGAATGTTCCTCATGGCACCCGAAAATAATCCTTATGATGTCAATTATGAAAGCACTCATCCAGCAAACCAAAGAAAATACCCTGAATATCTTAATCGAAATTGTAGCATCCATGAATTAAAAAATTACACCTCACACATAGAAAACGAGAAACCACAGATCGATGTGGTTAACGAACATGACAAATATGCAGGTTTCGATAGAAAATTCCGAAATATTAGCAGTAGTCCTAAGAAAGACGGCCTACAAGATAATATGGGGAATAATTCCGCGTCCAGACAAAACAAAATTGGTATCAAAAATATAACATCAATGGCCGGCTACCCTCCAACCATTGAAAACTATTACGGTTCTAAATGGCTGCAAATGAACTGCGCGAACGTTCCTAAATTGGAGTTGAAATCACAAGAACATTGTTCTGAAGGAGGTTCGACAACAATGAGTTCAGTTGACGAAAACGTATCATCTGTCATGAAACGAAATTGGAAACAGTATTCAGAGTATTTAGAAGAAATTACTGTTACGAGGAAGAGAGACTGTTTGAGGCGCGCGGATTTTTTCCAAAACAAAGCGAACGACGAAACACAATCATCTATTAGATCTTTTTCGTTTAGCGAAGATTCAGTTAACAATGCCAAAGTTTGTAGTAAAACCGGGCTAAATATTGACTTTGGTGAAACCTCCAGCTTATCGCAAAGAGCTGTTAGTACGTTGCTAAACTTCGAAAGTCCACTTCGGAAGATCGTCACGTTCAGCAAAGCCAGGGGTATAGATAGTAAAGAATGCTCAAATCAAAATATATTTCAAGATCATCTAGAAGAAATTGATACAGGTAATACTGATGATTTAAATAAGACGATTGGATTTTTACTGCCTATGATGAATAGCTTCGGAGCTGTGTTTGAAAGCGCAATGAGACCAGTTTTGTTTGGAACTGAGCACGTTTATCTGGATACAAAAGCTGTCGATGCCAAAGGTAAAAAACAGTGTGAAAATTCTATGGATCAATACTATGATAGCTTGGAAAATATATATGAAATATTTAATAACAATTCACGTGAAGTTATCGATACTCAGAAAGAAGAAATTAACCTTCGACCAAGTCCTAAAACAGACGATCTCGTCAAGTATAAAAGTATTGACAGTTTTAACATGCATACGACCAATATGTACGGTAATATAAGTATAAATGAGAAGGTAGAGGCGATTTCTAAACACACATATGTCCCGAATGACACGAATGAAAAATTATTATTGACAGATAAAAAAAACGCAGAGATAAATAACATTTTAGATCACCCTCGAGCATCTTCTGAATATTCGTCTCCTAAATTATATGACAGTTTGGAAGATTTCTTAATAAATGACAAAATAGTTTGTACGCCAATAACGAGCGACGTAGAAATGAGTACAGATTCAATTAATGACAATAGTCAGCTGACAAATTTTAATGGCGACTTTGTTACCAATATTCTTTTTAACGCGAACGTGACAGCACTGCAAGATAACAACGCGACCCCGGAAATATCTGTACTTAATGATGGGTTATTTTTTAACAAAGCCTTATGTATCAGTGCCGATAATTCAGATTCGAAACGGACGAAAGTTACTCATAAGTGTTCTAGGGTAAAATCCGATTTGTGTTTTAGGCAGAAAGGCCGCGTGTTCTCAAAGTTCTGCGCAGAAGAATCTGACCCAAGCGTTTCAATAGAGAAGGGCTCCCATATATCTGTTGAGGTGTTGCCATCGGAGGTGGCGTTAGAAAAGTACATGCATAAATCACAACATAAACCTCCATACTATTCAAAGGTGACTAAAAAGAATGACTCTGGCAATGATGCGGATTATTTTCTAGGTGACAACAATGTAAAAAAATCAAAACAAGTTAAACCAAATGAAAAGGTTTACAAATTTGAAGCAAAAAATGAAAAAATATTTGGAAACGCTGAAATAAGTTCTGTGGAATCAATCGGTCAAAGCATTTCTAGCAAAAATGTTATTTCAGTACTGTCATGTGAGGCGTCAAGCGAAGAACCTGATGAATTGTCTTCGTTCGTAAATTATAAAAAGAGTTCGGCCATTCCTAAAGCAATTAATATAAATTTTTATTCGGCACCAAAAAAGAAATCTATAGAGCCTAATAGACTAAATCACTACAAAGCACTGCGATTGCAATTAAGAAATTACATTGGCGGTGACTGTGTATCAAAAGAACTCCCCAATCAAACTTTTAGAGTTGTACAAGAAATTAAAAATGGATCAAAAGATACCTTTGCGTATTCCGCATTCTCAGAAACGGATAGTTCATATACAGTAACTCCTCAAAATGAGGAATCGAAAATAGATGCTGAAAAAAAACCGAGATGGCAAGTATTTTTAGAAAATAAAATTGCAAAGAAAATGAACGAGGAAATAAACCATTGCAATATAAGTGATACCTTAAAAAAAAGATCTTTAGATACCAGACAAACTGAGATATTTAAAATACATCCTAAACGAGATATTCGCCATTATAACTTAGAAAATGAACATGGATATTCAAAAACCATAATAAAAGAATCGCATAAAGGAATTATTAATAAAAATAAGTTGAAAACTATTTTCGACACTCGCATATCTTTATCGAATGAGCACGATGTTGAAAAAACTCTGACTTTAACGGGTTTTCAAAATGCATCAGATAACGACTTCAAAAATTCCGACCCCATAAAATTAACAGATAAGGGAGATTTAGAGATCGATCAGAATGGTCAATTAGACAATCCGGAAGATGACATTTCATATTGTAATGAATCTGGAACTCACATAAAATTCCAAACACCTTTTGCATCACACAAGAGGTCTTTCCTGAAAGATATTTTTCCAAAGGTGGGAATTATGGACGGAGTCGATCCTTGGATTGAGTTACAGCATGTCGGAGATTCTAGTAATGAAGATGTGGACTATACCGATTCGGATAAAGAAAGAAAGCTGACGAATGACAAAGTCAAGAGTACTTCTTTTAGACTTGACAATAAAAGCCAGGAAGTAGGAATAACTTTAGAACCTAAACAAAGCAAACACAAAACGGGTAATTCCAATAATATACAAAGTGATGTTTATATAAACCCCGCTGATTCGACGCTAAGTGATGTTGAAAAAATTTATTTTTTTGATCCTAAAATGAAACTATCAACTACTGAAACCACACATGATGTCACATCTTCGAATAAACAACGAATGCGTACGGATTTTAGCGCGAATGATGCATCGCAAAACATTCAGCTTATTAAAAAAAACTACGGACGCGGTAGGATCCTTCAGGACTCTAAAAGCGAACATGCAAAGAAGGATAAATCTGACCAGCTAAAGGTGAAATTTCATTCCTCTGTTGAACTGAATAACGATAAAAATGAATCAAGGCCAATTACAGAATTTGAGCATCTAAGCAATGAAATGTTTAACGTTACAGAAAATAAGAACCCACCAAACAGAGATTTGACTTATGCAGCATCACAAAAGGCCGCGAGTGAATCATCAATGAACCGAACGAGGCATACGGGAGAAAGGTGTGATCTTCGTTCCACCTCTCCGAAGAAGCCCAGTTTGGTTACAAATAAGCTTTCGACACTTTTCCGACTTATATTTAATAAAAAACGGTGCAAACTAGATGATGATTCTGGCGAATATCAGGAAATCACGCGCAAACACAGGACGGCGTTTTCAAAAAAACTAATGACCCTTCTTGCTAGCAAGGGACATTTATTGATGGACAAAATTAAATCATCATCATCAATTGGTAGCCAATCCACAAAGGCTGAATCGTATGATGTAAAATCTCATAATGTTCCTCGTAAGAAATCAGCTGGAGAATATGTGTGCTTGTTGGGCGATGAAAACAGTGAGAGGTTTCATCATGACTTAAGTGGAGTTACTCCCGAGAAATATTCCTTTATAAAACCAGTGGCAGGCGAGAAGAGAAACTTCACCAGTTTTGCGAAGAACAAAAGAGCATTCATGTCTTCGAATACTTCCGTTAGACCTGACGAAATGGATGACGTTGACATTTGCGAAATTGAGCTGATGAAGGAATCCCTACATATAGAAGGCCTCAATGTTGCCAATGGAAGGAGCCAAACCAACTGCAGACGTGTAAGTTCTATCGTAATTTTTATTACCATGGTGTAAGTTTTGTGGGGAATATTTAAGGAAATTTTTCATCAATGTTCCCTTATTTTCTGCTGACCAAATCTAAGGTGAAACGTGTTAAAAAGCAAAATTGCAATAAAAAAGATTTGGCATACTTTGTTAATCAAATCGTGAGCGACAAAGTGCCTTTTATATTATATATAGGTTGTTTTTTTTAGAGGCGTGGTTTTCAATCTGGCACTACTTTTTTCGTAGTTGGTGTTTTTGGCAGCTGTCACTCGATTTATGCTCAGTTTGGTTTGCCATTTCATAATGAATAGACTTACTCCTGAACAACGTGGCGTGGCCTCCAAGATCGTGCGATTTAACACCGCTGGACTATTTTTTGTGGGGTTATGTGAAGTCGCTTGTCTACGCAGATAAGCCGGACACGATTAACGCCTTGGAAGAGAATATTCGGCGCGTTATTGCTGACATACGGCCCAACTTGCTGCAAAAAGTGGTTGAAAATTGGGCCTCTCGGCTGGAATTTGTTCGAGTCAGCCGCGGCGGCCACTTACCCGAAATCATTTTTAAAACATAATGGCAAACCCTTATCTTTATAATAAAACTAAATTCTTAGCCATAACATCAAATTATATGCGTTTTATCTCTTCTTGAAAACCACGCCTCTAAAAACATCATCCTATATAAGTCAAATATAATATAATCGCCGTGTCCCAAGAAAGTTCCGGATAAAAATGTAAACTTTTGCTGTCGACGTACGCCGTAATGGTGTCAGGGCCATTATCAACCGGGCCACATCGAAATTCGCCGCTGACTATAATAAATTCGGGGTGATTTTTTTTATACCATTGCTTACTCATAATGGGTTACAAAAAACCCTCCTTAAGTATTCGGGAATGCTCAAGACACACCCTGAATACAAATGCAGACGTTTTGAAGAGCAGTTGAATAATTAAATTCCATTTCTGCAAAGATTTATATATAGGTCTGTTCGCCCGATCGGATAAAAAACCGTGAATTATTTACTAGACATTTTTCACCTAGGAGCATTATTTTTAACTATAGCTAGTCGCTAAGTATTTTTTTTTTTTGATTAATTGTGGTTATTGTTTTGTTTTTTATCGTTTTTGTTCTTTGTTTTTAATGTTGTTTTCTCTTTAATAAATAAATAGGTCTCAGTACACTACTGGCCATCAAATTACCTAGCCAAAAATAAATTATTTTTTTTTTATTCCTAACGCGTGACGCGGATTCTCGACCAACATCCTGTCCCAATGAGTACAACGGCCGCAAAGAAGTATAGCTTCAAAAAAACACAGACAACTAGCTTCAAATTTCGGAAGGGACTCTACAACGCGACAAACATATTTCGTAAATAAAGCAATTGGACTCTACAACTCGACAAACGTAAAAATTACTCCTAACGCGTGACGCGGTTTCTCGACCAACATCCCATCCCAATGAGTACAACGGCCGCAAAGAAGTATAACTTCAAAAAAACACAAATCTTAATATATATAAATCTCGTGTCACAATGTTTGTCCTCAATGGACTAATAATAAAATAATGGACTAATAATAAAATTTGAACACCATGTGCAGTTCGATGTGCACTTGAGAGATAGGATAGTTTAAATCTCAAATTATAGTCGCAATTTTAATTTATCGCTAATTTTTTGTCCGTTATTATTTGGCAGTCATAAAACTGACAGATGTCGATACCTTTTTATTTTATGGGCGATTGTGAAGAGCGCGTGACGACTCGGTGCCAGTATAATTTTATTGAACAAGCAGAGGAAAGAGCAATTGTGATATTATTGGAAAATTTTTTAGAAGATCACAATCAACTAATTCAATTGATCAAAAGAGTTTCGCCACGACTGCAAAATGACAATTATCAAATCGTCATAAAAGCCGACAAAGTACCATTAGGTGAACATGCTGGTAGATTCAGTCATAAAACTGACAGATGTCGATACGGAACGGCACGGAACATGCATGCATACAAGATGCGATGACTTACGTACGTCATTACGGCCGACCGGATTTATTTATTACATTCACATGTAATCCGAATTGGGAAGAGATACAAACTTTACTATTGCCAGGACAACAAGCCATTCATCGTCATGATTTAACTGCACGTGTGTTTAAACAAAAATTGAAATCCTTAATTGATTTTATTGTTAAATATACAATTTTTGGTATCACACGTTGTTGGCTGTATACGATAGAGTGGCAAAAGCGAGGTTTGCCTCATGCCCACATTTTGGTTTGGCTTAAAGATAGAATCCGTCCTGAAGAAATCGATCAAATAATTTCAGCCGAAATTCCAGACCCATTAATTGATCAAGAATTATTTGATATTGTCACCAAACACATGATCCATGGGCCATGCGGTGTTTTCAACATGACGTCACCGTGCATGGAAAATGGAAAATGTAAAAAAAACTTCCCAAAGCCGCATACGAATGACACGATCACGGATATTGATGGTTATCCAATGTATCGCCGCAGAAGTACTGAGAATGGTGGCCACACATTTACAATGCGACTGCCGAACTTTCCAAATCAAGTTGAGTTTGATAATCAGTGGGTGGTACCATACTCACCACTACTTTCAAAAACTTACAAAGCTCATATCAATGTTGAGCTTTGCAGTTCTGTTAAATCAATTAAGTATATTTGTAAATATGTAAACAAAGGCAGTGATTTGGCCATATTTGAAGTAAAAAACATAAATAAAAATGACGAAATAGCACGATACCAAATGGGCAGATACATTAGCAGCAATGAAGCTATTTGGCATATTCTCAGCTTTCCCATCCACGAAAGAGATCCTGCTGTCCAACATCTGGCAATACATCTTGAAAACGGTCAACGTGTATACTTCACTGAAGAAAATGTTCTCCAAAGAGCGTTCGAAGCTCCGAAAACGACTCTAACTGAATTTTTTACATTGTGTCAAAAACCTGATGTTTTTGGCCAATTCGCGAAGACATTGGTGTATGGTGATGTTCCACGTTATTTCACATGGAACAAATCCAGTAAAAAATGGGAGCCACGGAAACAAGGAAAACCACATCCTTCCATTACAGGCATATTCAAAGCTAAGACATTGGGGAGACTTTACACGGTACATCCAAAGCAACGTGAGTGCTTCTAGTTACGTTTGTTATTGGTGAATGTTCCCGGACCAACGTCTTTTGAATTTTTACGAACAGCTAATGGTCGAGTATTCAATACATACCAGGATGCATGTCGTGAACTGCAATTGCTAGAAGACGATAACCATTGGGACTTAACGCTTGCTGATGCTGCGTTGACATCAACACCGAATAACATTCGTCAGTTGTTTGCAATTATTTTGACGACATGTTATCCCTCGCAAGCACAAACTTTGTGGGAAAAATATAAAAATTGTATGACAGAAGACATCTTGCACCGAATTAGACAAACAAATCAATGCCAAAACATAGATTATACACCAGAGATGTACAATGAAGCATTGGTCTTGATCGAGGATTTATGTGTTCTTAGTTCAAATTTACCATTTAATCATTATGGTATGCCATCACCTAATCGTCCAGCCACCGACTTAGTCAATACCGATTTACAACGAGAAAATCAATATGACCATGGAAGTTTAGCAACAATTATCATGAACAGTGAACCATTACTGACAGCAGAACAAAAAAATATTTATGATCGGATTATGCTGGCTGTTGCTGCTGAACAAGGCGGTTTTTTTTCTTGGATGCACCCGGTGGAACCGGTAAGACATTTTTAATATCGTTGATTCTTGCCAAAATACGGTCGCAACAAAAAATCGCATTAGCATTAGCATCGTCAGGCATTGCGGCTACTTTACTGGATGGTGGGCGAACAGCACATTCAACATTCAAGCTGCCATTGGACGTTCATAATAAACCAGATGCAATGTGTAACATCAAAAAGAATAGTGGAATAGCTGCAGTGTTGCGGAAGAGTTCTATAATAATTTGGGATGAGTGCACAATGGCACACAAATATTCACTTGAAGCATTAAACAGAACTATGCAAGATTTAAACAGCAATAATAAACTTTTCGGTGGTGCTATCTTACTTTTGTCTGGTGACTTCCGGCAGACCTTACCGGTTATACCTCGCTCTACTTTCGCGGATGAGATTAATGCATGTTTGAAACAATCATTCTTATGGCGAAGTGTTGAAACACTTCGATTGACCATAAATATGCGAGTACAATTGCAAAATGATCCATCAGCACTAATATTTTCCGAACAACTACTAGATATTGGGAACGGTAAAATAAAACTGCAACCAAATACGCAATGCATTAAACTACCAGACAATTTTTGCACTGTTGTTCAGGATAAAACTGAATTGATTCAGAGTATTTTCCCGGATATACAGAATAATTATTTGAATCATGAATGGCTTAGTCAACGGGCGATTTTGGCAGCCAAAAACGTTGATGTTGACGAAATTAACTTCCAGATACAACAGTTGTTACCAGGCGATCTGATGTCTTTTAAATCAATCGATACTGTTGTTGATGAAAATGAAAGTGTAAATTTTCCGATTGAATTTTTAAATTCATTAGATATCCCTGGAATGCCACCACATAATCTTCGATTAAAGATTGGTTCCCCTATTATTCTCCTCCGTAATTTGAATCCACCTCAATTATGTAACGGTACGCGTTTGGTCATCAAAAAGATCACCGGAAACATTCTTGAAGCAACCATTTTGGCTGGGAAGTTTAAAGGAAAAGTGGTCCTGCTGCCACGTATTCCGATGATACCATCAGATTCTACCATACCCTTCAAAAGGCTACAGTTTCCAATTCGTTTAGCTTTCGCCATGTCTATAAATAAATCTCAAGGTCAAACAATGTCCATTTGTGGTTTAGATTTGGAAAATCCATGTTTTTCTCATGGGCAACTATATGTTGCGTGTTCACGTGTTGGGAAACCGTCGAATCTATTTGTGTTAGCTAAAGACAGGTTAACCAAAAACATTGTGCACCGATTGGTGTTAAATTAAATTGAAATTGAAAGTATTTATAATTCAAAAAAAAGATATTAATGTTTAAAAGTTTAAGACTGTCTGCCTTGCCTACCTCATTCATGAGTTTAAGCGTCACATGTTATTTACTGTATTATACTGTAATATACTTATATTTGTTATAAAATTAAATGGAAATAATAAATCTGATAAATTTTTATTTTTTACCTATTGATTTCTGCTTAGTATCAAGTGTAAGAACATTTTAATTAATTGTGTTCAACGTACTTCCCCTTCAAATCTCAATCCAGTGAATTTGTATACCAACATCAACATTTTCGTCTTAGTTCGTAAATAATTTCATTGTACTAAAGGGTTATAGTAGTAGAAAGTCAAATAAGGAGATCACCATATTTTTTTACAAATACCATCTGTGTGAAAAAGCATAGTGGACTCCGTGACTGATGTTCTCTTATTGTTCCTCTTAGATTGTTTACTATAATGTAATATAACAAAAACTTTAGCCACAGCAACGCGTGGCCGGGTCAGCTAGTATATATATATATTTAAAACGCGGTTAGATTAGCATAAATATATTAATTGTATTATATTTTACTAGCAGTGTATGTTTCAGGATAACCAAATTCGATGGTCACCGCCTTCCATAGATCCGTCAGATATAGATCATCTCAAGAATCAAAAGGTAACATCGCGGTTGAAGAACATTCTGACGAATAAGTTCAGAAGAAATACTCAGACAACAGAAAAGAATCGCATGTATTCTGAAGTAGCGGAGGAAAATAAAGATGAAATAATTACGGGGACATCGGTAAAATCTAAATGGAGCGAAATTAATATTCAAGAAGTGGACTTGGCGTGGAATGATGATGACGCCATCAAACCAAATCCATCCCGTGGTCGACCCTCGCAATCGTTTGTCGTTTTATCGGCAGCAATTTTTAATGATCTAGAAAGCGATACGGTTGATCTAGGAAGAAAAAAGGATATTTACGTTCCGGAGACATCTTTTAGTTATAATCATTACAACCAAGATCACCGCATCCAACCTAATTTTTGTATAAATAAGCATTTTGAAATTAAAATACCTATGCAAAATGATATCAATGCAAAACTTGAACCTACTGCAGAAACGTTTAGGACATTCGATGATAACTTAAATGCTTTATCAAAACTAGAAACATCGAGCAAAAATCGACGCAAAAAATCGATGCAAGAATCCAATGATTTTATTTTCACAAACTATGAACAAAACCTATTTATTCAGATGCCTATTTTGTGCCATAGTTTTGTTACGTTCGAAAACCTATGCAAGTCACACGATAAGGAATCTTCAACGCGCTTAGAAATGTCAACGCATTCATCGGATTTTTTAACCACTAATTCTGATGATGCTGATTCTATCACACACGAAATTGAATGCCTCAGAAGTAGACATTCAGAAGATGAGATTAAATCCAAACTTTCAGCAAAAAGACGTTTGGCCCAGAAGAAAACATTCACCAAGAATCAACAAAAAAAAACAATATTCCCGAGCAAGACCGCAAAGCGCTTAGTAATTCGGAATAGTAAATCTAAGTGCCCGAAATATAAAGCAAACGGCCAGGTTTTCTTAGGAAATAATATAAAGATATTCGAGGAAAACTATACTGAACAGGTGGATGATTCAACAAATTCTGTTGAAAATACAAATGTCTCAAACACAAAACTCGTACGTACGGGAGAGTGTGGACGTCAACCTGTTACTGATAGCAGTTCTAAGGTGTATCGCTGCGAATCATATGAAAAGATGAATTCTGACGTTAATGGAAAATATTGGGGTAGCAATTTTGTTGTATTGCCGAATACAATTATTACCGATAACCGCCTTAGAAAATGCCAAGGGTCTAATTTAAAAATCGTTAACGATGAATTGGTTAACCTCAAAGAGGCAGTCGCCACTGCGTCCAAAGTTGAAAATGAATTTATTTTAACGGAAGTAACCAGTGGTAGTCTTCTCAAAATATCAGAATGTATCAGTAAAACTACAGATATACTATATCATAACAATATTAGGTCGAATCATTTGTCATTAAGCGGCGGACAAGAAATCTTCAAAGAAAAAGCTATTTCATCCACCAATACCATGTCAAGCTATATTTTTAACGACATGGAAATCGCAATGTTTGCAGAAGGCATTCCACTTAATCATGACAACTCAGTGCTCGGACAAAGCACATACCAAATAAAATCTGAAAATGACGCAGTGATAAGTAAAAATAATAACTTATACCTCAGCTGTGATTATAGTATGATAGACAACTATGACAGTATTAGTTTAAATACTAATATACCAAAAACCGATAACGTTTTAATTAAAGGCATGTTTTGTAGTTCAAATATAACTCTGAGGAAATCAATTAACGAAATTCATCATTATAATTTTATTAAAGATTTCGTTGATATCTCCATAAATAACGAAATTAGAAATAATTGTAGTTTATCTATAAATTTTAATAGTAAAATAAACAAATACGATGATAATACACCTAAAATAATATCAGAGCATTTCAATAGGCAAAGTGACCAGCAGATAGCTACTATAAATATTAACCACGATTTTAGGAGATCGGTGAAAGTTGCACAGGATACCTCTATTATCAAACCTATTAATAATATAAAACTAGGTAATGGGAGCAATGGTGTAAAAGAATCGAAATCATTTGCAACCTACAGTATGGCCAAAGGTAAGGGTGATATTTTAAAAGTTATATTAGAAAATAGAACTAAGAAAACAGTTACAGGAGGTTACATCAAATCGAAAACAAAACCTAACAACTGTACAACAACTCTCCTTGCTTACAACATGGAGTTTTCACAGACACAGCCGTCCTCCACGCCATTCAGCTGGAGGGATCCAACTCCCACAGTTGCGCAGGCATCAAGAAATCAAACCCCAGTCGAAAACGTGAAACAAAACACGTTAATAGAATGCTTATTCAACTCGCCGGAAAATATGAAAAATACAATAATAATTCATCCAAATCAAGGTAATTCGTATGAATGGTTGACATCTTCAGATAGTATTGAAAGCCGCGCAAATTCACCGAATGCTTTCGACGGTTCCAAACCTTCCGTGGGCCTTGCGACAGGACAAGATTTGGTTAGGTCTCGTGAAATGGAATTGTTGTACCGGAGATTGTCCGGTGGACCTGTTTATCTATCTTCAGAAATTGAATCGCTCGAGGCTGGAACAGACTCTTTCGCAGCAACTTCTGCTGAATCGATGGATCTGACTAAAGCTGAATCATCTTTGGCGCGTAATGCAGAGAAGGAAGATAGTGCGGTGACATTAGTTGGTGTTAGTAACTGCGAATCGGCGATGAATAGTCTTTCAGACCTAACTCCGAAGACTTGTTTGGAAGAATGCAATGATGAAGTAGAGTTTGACAAAACAACGGAGGTGATGAATTCAGTAAATAATTCCGAGGATGCTCACCAAAGCAGTTACGGAATGTGCTCCAAAACAGTACAGTTCGTGAATATACAGTCGAGTAGAAAATTGTATGCGAAATTCAATAATATTGTTGAAAAGGGTCAGGTTAAATTTAATGAAACCAATTTATCGAAGGGAAAGGAGTCAAAGAAGCAGTCGATCAGTACGAAATTGTTATCTTTATTCCGCATTAAGAAGAAACTGTATTCCAAGAAAGGTATAGAGAGCGCGAACTGCAAAAATAAAAAAGGTTACCGTTTTGTTCACGCGATTCGAGAATCCACAGAGACGACATCTACATTTCAACAAATGAAACAAAACAATTCGGTCGAAGATAATGAACCTGCAAAGCTAATAAATAATATCGATAAATTACAAAGTAGCGTCCCTACTGGACCCCTACATTTGGATGCTTCCACTGGTATATCGACACGACGTTTACGCACTAACGCAGAATGTGAACAAGGAACGACATACGAAACAAGGTCATATACTGCGTTCCAATATAATAAGCAATCAGATTTGACGACGAGCGACATTGGGAGATTCACCACGAACGCAAAAATGTTTGCACACAGTTCCAATTCATCATCCTATTACAAGATGAAAAAACCTCGCAGTTCAAAAACGGTGGAGCTACTGTACCAATCGAAGAATTTCAAATGGCCTAAGCCGGAACGTCACAATATGATGCCTATAGTAAAGAACGAAGCCGCTGCTGTGGATAACAACAGAAGATTCAGCGAATTGGTGGATGTGCCTAATAAATCGTCTGACCAAAAGGCCCCAGATCAAAGAAGGATACATAATACTCCACTCGCCAAGGAAGTGACGAGTTGCCTAACTGAAAATAACCTTTACAGAACCAACAAACGAGAGACGTGGTCTAAAAAATCGTACGCGACCTTGGAAAATATTGAACGGATCATAAAGGCACGGATAAGGAATCCAGAGATGATGGAATTAAACAGCCAACGAGTAGATCATGTCGAAATTGATATGAATTTAGAAAGTGATAGTAGTAAAAACGCGAAATTTAACAATTCAGCAATTGCCGATGACAATAAAACGCAACTGTCAGATCTTACAAATATAATTCAATCAGTAATGAACGAGGATTATCACACGGGACTTTCGGCGCAGGAATATCCGAGCAATTATAATAGATCGGCTGTGTCATCAAAAGATATCGGCTGCAGTTTCTTTTTGTCCAACGATGCGAATAAATTACCCGACGCCAGGGCTGACAAAATAAGCAAACTTTTCAACGATAAGAAACATCATTCTAACGCAAATGGACTCGCATGCATGACCCTGTTAAAAGCGCCAGTAGTAAAATGGTCGGCTTCGTCCACAAGTACAGTCCTGCACAATTTGACGAAGGATGAAAGCGACGCAAAGGTATAATCAAACTCGCATATCGATTAAAAATATTATTTAGTAAGAGCTGATTTGTTATCAGCCAGAAGGATTTTAACCGTATTTTAACCCTGCAACGAAAATTATTTAAACGAATCTATGTTAAAAATGCACAAAAAAAAAATGAAAATTACTCAATTGGACACGAGCATTGAAATTGTTATAGTTTTGATTTATTTTGTAATTTAAGAGGATGAAGAAAATGTTTCTTTATTGAAAAATGTAAAACAAAGCTAAATGGTAGGTCCAGTTCAGTTCAATGCCACCAAAAGGTTTATTGTTCATCTGATAACAGCACAAAGAAAATATATCTTGTCCTGCCAAAGCCTGAAGGGCATATCTGGTAGAAACTCAATTTAGATTAGCCGTTCAGCTGTTTCTGAGAGTCGAGGGTACTGATTTTCAGCACCCTCGTCTCTCAATTGTTATATTTGTCAGCAGCCTGCTTCCTAGCGGCTACTTACACAGTCGTTTATCTCTCTTGCCAATGTTAAGCTAGATTAGTTGAGATCTTAGATCCTTTGATTGTATTACTTTCTCCGGTGCATCTTAGGGCCGAAATTTCATGTCCTACTTAAGATTAACCTAAATTTTAAGTTAGAATTAACCGATAAGCATCGTATTTCAACTCGCTCTTAGCGTTAAGTCGAACATAAAAGTCCGCCTTAGCTAAGAATCAAACAACTACTACTTAAGCTTTAAGTCAAATTTAAGTCAGTGTTATAATACGCTGCTAGGATAGGGTTGCCATAAATGGTTTGGCTCCGACCGGGACTGATATCAATATAGTAGGAAATATAGGGGAGTTATAGGATGAGGAGGGGGGGTACCGCCCCCCCCATGGGGCTCAATCTGGTTTGTGAAAAAAGGAAATCTTTCAATGGTTCACACATTTTCAGAATACGTTCAATGGTCGGGAACAAAGACAGTTAACCGCCTAGTTTTTGAGTGAGATCGTAAATTACCACGAATTACATCAGCTCCCTCACAAAGGTATTTCAGTCTTTCATTCCGTACTGGAAATATGGAAAAATATGTGTAAAATGTCAGTACATCCCTTGACCCCACACTTTCACCAATGTGATCTAACTCGCGCACGAAAAGCATAATTTTTAGCAATAATATAAAAGCATGATTATTCGTTTACCGGGACACATGGTGAGTCAAACGGGACAACCGGGACCGAGGCTCTAAACCGGTGACGTGTCCCGGTTTACCGGGACGAATGGCAACCCTATGCTAGGAGCGATTTCAGTACATTAACGGCGCTACAGTCATCTGTGGCTTTCGTCTCGTACTTGATTTTATATTTTCTAACTAATTAAAATTGACTGGATTAGCATATTTTGAACATCTTCAATTCAAGCAAACACGCATGGCAAAGTCCTGGTAATCCTACAGCTGACGACATCAGATGACCTCAAAATGTCATGTCAAAAGTTATACACAAACCATAGCGGCGAGTAGCGAACTAATCACGAATGCGAAAACATACTCTTAACAAAGTCGAACTTAAAAAGTAACTGAAATACACAATTCAATTTAGGTCATGCTTAAAAGTTAAGTAGATCCTACTAAGAACGACTTTAAGCAAGGGCTGAAATTTCGGCCCTAAGTTTCGAGCAGTTGGCCTTTGTATTTGTTTCGAAAGATCGTTTATCTGTTACCAATAACAAGCTTGGAAATACAAACATTATATTTTTATTTGAAATTGTATTTATTAAGCGACGATCTTTTAAAACATCTACGGCAACTGAGGGGGGAAAACGCATCACATCCAAGGACGCCTCTGGGCGTCGAGTACACTCCTCGAGTGTTGCGGCGCGCGGGACGGCGGGGGGGAATCTACGCGTCGGGTTTTTATACAAAAACGATTTGTACGACATGCCTTATATGTGTTTTAAAAGATCGTTGTCCGTAAGCCTCAGGAGAGCGAGTTTTTCCCAACAAAGTAAGGTTTTAACTCCTTTATATGTTTACATTTTCTCGTGAATGATTTACTCGATAATCTTGTTTCTTTCTTGACCTGTATACAGGTTGTATTTTTATTCTATATTGGCAAAAAAGCCCGATAACTTAATCGCATGTGCTTGAACATGCAATGGTGGTGGAAATATTCGAAAGAATGAAACAAGTGCTCTAAAAAGGAAAAGGTGTTTGAGAGAAATCAGTCAGTTGAGCGATCCACGTCGACAATAATTGCTCCAAACGTCGACAAATAATAAACGTAGCGATTTAAAAATCCTTCAAGGTCCAACGATCGGATACTATGCGAAGTGGCGAGTGCAGGAGAGGTCGCTCGGTGTCCAGAACTCCACCTGGTTACCGAGAAGTCGACGGAACTCCGCTGGCTAGCAGAACTATTGCCGTGCAGCTGCTACACGAAGTCACCAGGTTCGTTTGATATTTTCTGCTGGGTTTAGACATTACGCATCTTTGTTGATCGCACAAACTCGGTTTAAGATCTGACAGATATTTCTGGTCTGTAATGACACATCCTGTTAATTTAAGCGCTTTAAGATGTCAATGTAACAGTTTCTCATTGTTAGGAAACGCATTCTCAAAACGAACGACTCAGGAAGTCGCAATCAGGACGTTGCAGATCACCGCCAAAATCAAGATGCCCCGCATCAATGTTGCAATGAGGATGACCCACACGAATGCCACAATCCGGACGCCCAACACGAGTGTATCAATCAGGACGTCATGCAACAACAAGATCATAATCAGGTCGTCCAACATAAATATCGCAATCGAGACAACCAAAATCAACGTCGCAATTTGGATACCCGACACCAGTGCTGTAATCAGGATGTACAGCATGAATGTTGTAATGAGAACGCCCAACATGAATGTTGTACTAAGGAAGTCCAACGTCAATACTGCAATCCGGACGTCCGAAGACAACGTCGCGGTACGGACGTCCAAAATCAATGTGGCCAGAGTGGACGCAGACCTGCTAGCGTTCCCTCCAGACGCCCGTCTAATGTGCGAGCCAATGTCGAAGATATCACCAGCTCCTTACAACTACAGCAGCACGTCAAACAGAAAAAGTCAAAAACTGCAAGCGGTCATGACGCCGACGGATTGCCAGATAGGTTACTATTACTTATATTGTATTTGCCACGCTTATATAGGAAGGATCTTAAACATAATATTAGCAATATAAAATTAGCGAGCAGATGTCACGGAAATTTTAGATTTACTAGATTTTTTAATGTTCTGAGTAGATAGTGCTCCAGTGACAGTGATGTTATCAGCAGTTTCTTCAAACCCAGTAACGAGTTGATCTGTGAGTAGAATATATAAGCGGGTGGCTCTGAAGAAAAAAATAGTAATAGTTCCGGGCGAGGTTCGGTTTTTGTTCATAATTATCTCAATAATTGATGCATTTAAAAAGTGATTAGTTATATTTTGCTGTACGAGTATTAAGAGTATGTGGAATGTATGATAGAAGAATCACAGCTGAGAAATAAACGGTTGTCAAATGACAAACAAATGACAAATAGGGTATGAGTGACGAGTTGTTGATAAGGCGAAAGATGGAATGTGTAGCTCGCGCGCGTACCAACCGACGGTAGGGTAGGATGAGGGTAGTTTTTAAAATAAAAATAAAAATGGTTAGCAAATGTGAAAAAAGACTACCCGTTGAATTTGCAGGTACGCGCCAACTCGTCGTTTCATCCCACCGAGGCCAGAGCCGCCGCAGGGTCTCGAACTCGAGACGGTTTATGAGCGGCAAAAAAGCGAACTGAAGAAACGGCAGTCCGTCCACCAACAGCCATCAGCACTTTCGAAGCATTGCAGCACTGAAGGCTCCCTCGCCTTCGCCCCGGGGGATGAGGATATCAAGAAGGATCCCATGTACGCGGCGATCAAAACGTCCGTGCAAAGGAACCTTATCTCACCGGATGCAAGGTTACTGACTGCTTCTAGGTATGTTTTGAGTACCTTATCATTAAAAGAATCCGATTTTAAATTATAGTGTGCATTACTAGTGCGACCTACAAAGACTGCAGTAGCTCGGTAGGTATAGTCTGCCTTGCAATACCTTCCCATCCCACTCTTAGATTTCCCCTCACTCATCATCACAACAACTGAAACACGAACCCCTTTCAGCCAAGAGTAAACAAAACCTACCCCTGAACTAACCAAAGCGCCGAAGTCCAGCGAAAGTCAACGGACAGGGGCAAGCAGTCACCAGGAAAAAGCTTTCAGTCGAACCCGTCACAACCATGTCTGACTAAGGTTCTGAAGGACAATCCCGGGTAAACCCAGCCGTCCCCAAGAAAACGAGAAGATCACTAAAGTCCCTGTTCAAGAGAGTGTCTACTCTAGCCCTAGAGTAGTATATTCATATGTTCGTATATGTAAAATTTATATTATATTGTATTTTATATTACATTCTGGTGATTCTCTGGATTCCCCAACCCCTCTTACTTTCTGGACCCGGCCTCGTTCCCGAATGTGTTGTCTATTTTTTTAAGTTCGGAGGAAACTGGCATTAGCTTTGTGTTTTAATTGTAATTTTACTTCTATGTAAGCTGTTGACTGTAAAAATGTCCAAAATCCAAAGAAAGAAGAAAGATCAGCCCTTTGATGATTAATATTTAAATAGGTCGGTCGTGTTTAATAGTACAGATCGCAAATGAAATAAATTAGCAATATGGTATATCGATAATGCATTCAATGTAATACGATTAGGTCATACGACTTGAGGTCGTCAAACGACAGGGCCTACAACCTGAACGAGCCGCCCCCGGGAAGACCCTGCGACGTGAGCCGCGAGCCAGCCGACCAGCACTCCACCAGGTATCAGGAAATGCAGCAGCAAATTCTGGTGAGATTTAACAGTCAGCATCGATGGCGAGATATCTCATTACTGTATATCGCCAGATGCCATCGGCTTACTGCATTTCTATTAATATTTAAAAGAATTCATGAAAGACATCGTCTTAAGCTTTCGGGAGTGGTATTGGAACACACTGTATGTACAGGTGTAGGTATGTGGAACGTGTGTACAGGTAAAGTTCTTCTCGTGCACACGCTTTAATGGGTTTATAACCTCAAACTTTTTTCTATGTCGCAGAACGACCTTTATTTCATTAAACAATACATTTTAATATATGCCAGCCCAAACCCAGCTTCAGGTTTATCGGACTAAACTTTGTTCTAAAAGCTGTTTAAATTGTCGAAGAAAGTATGTAAAATGAGCGGTAGAAAAAATCCTACTAACATTTAAACGCATGGTTACTTTGCATGCCTCATCTGATAGATCATGCAGCGTCTCAGATATTGCATGTAAAAATATGGTCAACATTTGAGAAACGTTGCGTTCGATGTATAAATTAATCCCATAAAGCAAGGGAAGAGGTCCACAATAGTTCCTGGTTTATTTTTATTTCAGCGTAAACTGAGGATGGTGGAAGGACAGCACGGCGAGGTGAATGCGTACGAGCGTCCTCACCCCGGGCAGATCCAGCATGAGCTGCAGAAGAACCTGGCGAATCCGCCCGAGTGCCACACCAGCGACCAGCTCTCGTATCCATTGGTCGAGTTGGCTATGCACTGGAATACTGCGAGGTGCCTATCCACAATACAGTCCAACGGAATCTTCCAGCGACCTTTTGACGACTTAATCTTCACAAAATGCGGGTGGAGAAAATCCATTTTCTTTGATTTTTCATTATGAAAAACGCGCCTCTATTGCAATGGGTACCATGACTTCCGGAAAATTCAACTCAATCAATGGGTTGGGGAGGGGTTTCGAAAAAGTTTAATTTTGCTATAACTTTCTTAGTATATAAGATATCGAACTCATTTAATTTTTTTATTATTCCTTAGATAAGGGCCTAAAATTAATCTTATTAAACTTTTTTTATAGCACCAACCGTTGGTCCTGGAAAAAATGATTTTTCAAAATTCAAAAAATTATACCTCCCTTGATAGCCACTGGATCAAATCAGTTCAACATATTGATTAAAGTCTTATAATTTCCCTATAAGTTCGTAAAATTGGAGTTCGCCTATCCCCTACTAATGTGCCCGTCCTAGAGTCAGGGGCGATGGTGGTAATGAAGCGTTAAATATTGTATGACTTTGGTGTCCCTCAAGGCGTGTATTGGGTCCAATCTTGTTCCTGATTTATATAAACGGACTTGCGAATATTCTTTTAATAAACGTCCAAGCTAATTTTTTGCAGGTGACACTATGCTGCTGAGGTGGGTCTTGTTTAATAAAACATTGGCTCGATAGTAATTTATTATCTCTTAACAGTTTAACTTATACAACAACAATATGTAATCATATTTAAGTAATTTTTAGATTCCTGTGCGGATTATTCTATTTCATTATTTTATCATTGTAATGTAAAATGTAACAAAACGAATGTATTACCTACCTTCTTTTGCGTACCACGCAGAGAGTCCCGTCGCCAGTCGCGCACCAGGATGACCGCCAACGAGGCCGTCTCCACGGGCGACCACTACGCCGACCGCCTGAAGCACGCGTCGGTCAACGCGGGGCAGTTCTACAACGACTCGGAGACGGACTCCAGCTCCGTCCAGCTCGGCTCGGCCGACACCTCCGCGTACCCCTCGACCATCACGTCGGAGTACTCGAGCCAAATTCACAATCAGCACAATTGGCGGGGATAACAAGATGGCGGAACTGTCATGGCTACGTTTAACATTTGTGCGATCCGCCATTTTGGACGCCGAAACGTCAATAATCCTTGCGAAATCCGAAACCAAATTTCCGCTGGAGGTGTTTAATTAATATACAATAAAATTATAGTGACTTTAAACTACATATTTAGATATATTTAGTGTAAATCGTAAAATTAGTGTTATTTTAGTATGAAATTAAAATTAATACAGAAAGGTATCGAAAAAAAAACAACAGATTGCGTCGATATCAATAGTACCGAATAAGTTTGTCGATGTTAATCTAAAAACTAAAAATTACAATTATATAAAAATATTTATACAAAAAAGTGTGATGGACAAAAATAAACGACATTATCTGTTGTTCATCTCGAAAAACCACATAAAATCTACGAAATTTCGATTAAATGTTTTTTTTTCGGAAATAAACACCTGTAAATAGGAAATATTTTTGTTTGTTTTTCATAAATATTTTTCTTTCGTGCGTTTCAATAAATGTTGCCACTGAAGTATATTTTACCAAATTTTTCTTATAAAACTCAGTACTTTATTATATACAATTAATATTTTATAAGAAAATATATTTTTTACCCATAATATATTTTTAATGTGGGTACTTTTATTATATTTTAAAAATATATTATTTTGAAATATGAATGTTCAACGGTGCTACCACACACAATAAAATTTAAAACAGAATTTAAGCGGTTATTTTAGTCATATACATAAGACAAAAAAATATTCCCAATATATGCCCTAAACCTCGAAAACTCCTATGTTTTCCAGAAACCTGGAAAATCAATACGTTTTATATGTTACGTTTTAAGCAAAATTCAATTGTTGTTTAATATAAATTATTTCGATTAGCAAACGAAATTAGCGAAGCTAAAAAAAATAAAAAAAAGACTTTATGATTATAATAGATCTCTAACATGACTTAGTAATCTTTCCAATTACAATTATTTTTAGCGCGACTCTAAAAATCAGCTTGAATGATTATTTATTCAATTAATAAACATTATCATTTTTAACACACAAATAAATAAGTTGACCAATATTTATTTATTATTCCATGATGGAACCTAGCCTATCGAAAGTTTTGTAAATATTATAAACTCGAAATATAGCAACGATTAACCTAAAAACATTGATAGCGCATATTCTCACATCGCTAAATTGGATGGATCAACTTTTAAGGCACCCAGAGTGATCATTTGCCCGTACTAACCTCAAATTGCAATCAAAAGGCGTTTTAATTTCCTGGTATATAATAATTAAGATAAATTGGCAAAATCTGGCAACATCGAGAAGGGATATAAATGTTTCATTTGGCTGTCTTTTTCTGTTGTTTTTTGTAAGTTTTGCGTTTGGGGACACCGCCCTTGGGGGCTGGGGGCTCGCACGGGGCCGCCGATTTGAGGGCGCAGGGCGCGCTGGCGCCGTCGCAGACGCACAGGACTGTCAGGCCGCCCTGCCTGGACGCGACCCTGGACCTCCCTCTCGGGTCGTCTGCGCGCGTCGGCCGCGGGCCGCTGATTTGCGAGCCCAGCAAAATGGCGGACAAACGCCCTCCCTGAAAAAAAAGTCGAACTTTAAAAGCGCACATTGAATACACTCTGTAGCTATCATATATTTATTTATTTATTTGTTTGACTCGCGTCTAACATTTCATTTGCACGTGCGAGGCCAATGAAACGTTGGGATTCGTTTTATATGCACGTTCGTGAGGAGTATAGTTCCATTATCTGTAGTCCTCATGAAATGACATACTGTAATATCCTGGAGGTTGCTCAGTGGAGGTCCCTAAGATACCTCTACCTCCGTAGGTATGGATATTATCCTGAAATGTTTCCCAATAGGTATCCATCAGCATTCGCGGTTTCATCGAGAATCCCGTAATACTCAGAGATATTGGTTTCTTTGTTCCGGACCTCCTTTCTTTTTTCCTGATTAGTTTGTTTTTCTTTTAGTAGTTTAATTGCAATGTGTATATGGGAAAACCTGTTAAATAAATAAAATAAACAATTATTATTGGACCCTACTCAATTAGACCAAATGTGCCTGTGCTAGAGTCAGGGGAAATGGTGGTGATGACGCGTTAAAAATGTTATGATCACCCGAGACCTTCGGGTCAGACAATATCATGACCTCAATTGTTTAGTGGTAGTAAATTATATGACAGACGCGATTAGAGCCATCTCCCGCCCAGACTCCTCGCGTCTGCGCTACCGTTTTGTGATGGGTTGCCTCACTTCCTATCTTTACTAGTGCCTGCGGCACTTTAAGCCCATTCGATGTGCGTTTTGGGTGGCCAAAGAGGCGACGGTCGGTTATATTTTAGGTCTGAGTGTATTAAAATAAAATCGTTATAAATTTTAATATTTTTTTGTAAATTTTGACTCGCGGCCATTAATAAAACAACACTAAATTGCCAAACTTCACTAATATTTTATTGTGGCACTGAAAATTCTTCATCTTATTGTGGCACTGAAAATTCTTCTGGCTTCATCAAATAATAAATATTACGATCCAACAGCCATGCTGTCATATTTTTGAAATTGAATTTTGATGATATTCAGGTTTTCTGTCGAAATGTCGATGTTTTATTAATTAGTGCTAGAAATTGGATGATGTTAATGGTATAGCATAGTATAGGTTGATGATTTTAGAGGCGTGGTTTTCAAGAAGAGATAAAACGCATATAATTTGATGTTATGGCTAAGAATTTAGTTTTATTATAAAGATAAGAGTTTGCCATTATGTTTTAAAAATGATTTCGGGTAAGTGGCCGCCGCGGCTGACTCGAACAAATTCCAGCCGAGAGGCCCAATTTTCAACCACTTTTTGCAGCAAGTTGGGCCGTATGTTAGCAATAACGCGCCGAATATTCTCTTCCAAGGCGTTAATCGTGTCCGGCTTATCTGCGTAGACAAGCGACTTCACATAACCCCACAAAAAATAGTCCAGCGGTGTTAAATCGCACGATCTTGGAGGCCACGCCACGTTGTTCAGGAGTAAGTCTATTCATTATGAAATGGCAAACCAAACTGAGCATAAATCAAGTGACAGCTGTCAAAAACACCAACTACGAAAAAAGTAGTGCCAGATTGAAAACCACGCCTCTAAAAAAAACACCCTATATATCTTTATTATCTGACCAGCCTCCGATGTGATTCTTCGAGAGTATCAATTCAACTCTCGCATTTATACTGACATGGCTAAAACGCGGGATAGTGGCTCTCATACATGAAGTTCAGAAGCGAAACCTTTACCACTACGCTTTCGAGAATTCACGGTATTGGATATCAGGAAAACTTTCACTGAAAGGTGTTTATTATAAAATATTACACAACTTGATCGACATAAAGTCGGTGGTCAAAATATAATTAGATTACTATACATAGCAACTTAGCACCCAACAACGTCTTGTAGGTTCCGAAAATAAAGTCGCGATTTGCTCGGAAGCGTTTATAATAAAGTAATTTAATTTTTTCTAAAACTTTTTTGGAATCTTGACAAAATGGACAAGTTTTCAAGACATTTTTTTTACATTTTTCAAAGCCAAACTTAGGTATTAAAATTTATGGAAATATAGTTTTTTTTAGATGAAAGCATAGCTGATATGAATATTTTATTAACTGCTATTAAAATAGCCCTTAAAAACATGTCATTTGTAGGCAAAGTATTGAAAAAACGACCTAAGAAACGGTTTTTCCTTATTTTCTAAAGGATATTTTTTATTATTGATGTACTCGTATTGAATAAATGATGAGACCCACCCGCAGTTCTGAAGTTTTCCGGACGCCTTAAAGGTGAACTTTTAACGGCATGAATTATTATATTCGCGCACGGAAAACTACCCGCTTTTCACTGTCACCAATACATTTGTGGTACGGTTGTTGGGTCGTGTCGCCGCGACGCCTCGTATTATTAAGTGACCATACCTTAAAATAATACTGCTGACTTAAGGTTCCACCTGGATATAAGCGACAGTGCGCGGTACCTACCTTGGAATCCGTAAAAGATTCCTCGGGAGATGGTCGCCAGCGCGGTGCCAATTCACCTGGAGAATGGCCGTCGTGGACTCCATGATTCCGGCTTTTACCTTTCTTAAGGCGCGACGTCCCCGAAGACCTGGACATGTGTTCTCCTGGTGAAAATATTCAAATTAACTGTATTTCTCCTTAATAGACATTAAAGTGTACCCCACGGACGAATTACTTCGAATTATACAGAGTGTTTTTAAATTTAGGGCGATCATTTTAGGATGTTGACCTATATCGACAAATATTCAGCGAAAAATGCGAAAAAAACTGACATCAAAGCGAAATAAAAATCGTTTTATTGTTTGAGAGCGCGTTGAACGCACGATTCGCGGACCTCCTAAATTTAAAAACATCTATCTGATACCTGATTGGTCGGCATCTGCGCAGGCGCGCAATTTAATGGTATTTTTTAGGCAAGCGTATTAGTAAAACCAAAGTTCGAGTTTGCAAATATCAGATTATAAAAGGGCTGTATCTCATCAAAAAGTACCTTTAAAAGTCTAAATTCTTTAAGAATACTTCGAAACAAAATCAGTTATATATGGATTTTAAATCGATATTACCACATAGAGGCCATATTTAAATACACCAATCATTTACATAGGCACAGAATTTAACTCTAAACTAAGGTAATTTTTTTTTTTTTTTTTAATTCGAGACAAATTATACAGCAAATTTTCGCGTGAACGTATTAGGCGAATTCCTCCTAAAAAGTTTTTATTTTTCCTATTAAAAAATATGCTAAAAAGGTAGAACTTCATTAGAAAAATTACCTATTGCAATGGGTACCATGTCATGACAGAAAATGTCGACATATCTTCGCGTTTCACATCCCCTAGAACCCAAAACTACCCTCAGATCAAAAGTGTATCTATCTATCTATCTATATCACTTTCTTGTCGGCAAACTCAGACGTGGGTATGCGAGGTTTTTTCAAAAAATGAAATTTTGCTATAACTTTCTTAGTATATAATATATCGAACTCATTTAATTTTTTTATTATTCCTTAGATAAGGGCCTAAAATTAATCTTATTAAACTTTTTTTATAGCACCAACCGTTGGTCCTGGAAAAAATGATTTTTCAAAATTCAAAAAATGATACTTCCCTCTATAGCCACTGAATCAAATCAGTTCAAAATGTTGATTAAAGTCTTATAATTTCCCTACAAGTTCGTAAAATTGGAGTTCGCCTATCCCCTACTAATGTGCCCGTCCTAGAGTCAGGGGCGATGGTGGTAATGAAGCGTTAAATATTGTATGACTCTGGTGTCCCTCATAAGTCCTAGGGATGGGAAAAATTGGTCATCGGGATTGGTGGGAAAAATTGGGATCAAATTAGTTAAAGATAATAAATAGGTCTGTAATTCCCCTACAATTTTTGTTTGGAATTATTTTTGATGTGAGCAACCCTTACGAAGAGCAACCCTTATAAAGAGGACTTCAGAATACGCACTCTCGCTGCGCAAGGGTGCGGGTTGAGGGCGGGAAGTGGGTCGCGCGGCAGCTCGCGCAAATGTTTGATACAAGTTCGTACAACTGGAGTTCGCCCATCTCCTATTTTGATCCGGTGAGATCTACCTCCGCCTTCCGGTGCAAAAGCTGTAGATTTTATTGAATACAACTATATTGTAAGTGCAACACACCTCTGGAATCACTCTGAAGTGATTTTTTAGATGACGCTGTGTTCCTCCTGGCGCTGTGGACATTGGTGGAACCGTCCCGGCTCGGCCCCATGGACTTGGACCACGAACTCCGGGAGGGCTTCTCCATGTAGCAAGCGGTCTGGCTGCCACCTCTGGATCTAGATCTGGATCTGAACGAAACATATCGTATCGTCTTGTATAACTGAACGAGTAACATTTTTTTGTATGAAAAACAAATCGAACGCAAAAAATAAATCTTTTTTGCAATCTATTTAATCTATTAATCTAATAATCTATTTTTTTTACCTATTAGTAAAAGCTGGATTACAGGAGTAGGAAGTATAATAAATAAAATAAATAAATAAAACTTACCACACAAGGGACCACTTTAGTATCGAATATTTATCCTTTTTCTGTTGTGTAATATTTTATAATAAACACCTTTCAGTGAAAGTTTGCCTGATATCCAATACCGTGAATTCTTGAAAGCGTAGTGGTAAAGGTTTTCGCTTCTGAACTTCATGTATGAGAGCCACTATCCCCGCGTTTTAGCCATGTCAGTACAAATGCGAGAGTTGAATTGATACTCTCGAAGAATCACATCGGAGGCTGGTCAGATAATAAAGATATATAGGGTGTTTTTTTTAGAGGCGTGGTTTTCAATCTGGCACTACTTTTTTCGTAGTTGGTGTTTTTGACAGCTGTCACTTGATTTATGCTCAGTTTGGTTTGCCATTTCATAATGAATAGACTTACTCCTGAACAACGTGGCGTGGCCTCCAAGATCGTGCGATTTAACACCGCTGGACTATTTTTTGTGGGGTTATGCGAAGTCGCTTGTCTACGCAGATAAGCCGGACACGATTAACGCCTTGGAAGAGAATATTCGGCGCGTTATTGCTGACATACGGCCCAACTTGCTGCAAAAAGTGGTTGAAAATTGGGCCTCTCGGCTGGAATTTGTTCGAGTCAGCCGCGGCGGCCACTTACCCGAAATCATTTTTAAAACATAATGGCAAACCCTTATCGTTATAATAAAACTAAATTCTTAGCCATAACATCAAATTATATGCGTTTTATCTCTTCTTGAAAACCGCGCCTCTAAAAACATCACCCTTATAGTTAAATAACACACGATTTTTCCATACCTGGAGGAAGGTCTGGTCGAGTCAGGGCTCCGGTGCCAAGATAAGCCACTCATGACTCTGGGGCTCAGGCTGGCCTGCTTGGATCTGCTGGATCGCGACGTGTAGATGTAGAGAGTGGAACTCTGCAAAAAGCCGGTACTACTATAGTATTGATCAAGCTTAAACAAGCGAAGCAGGTATTAAATAAGGTAGATTATAGTTCGTCAAGTGTCGGGACTCCGATGGGAGTCCTCGTCACACGACTTATTTATTTATTTATTGAGACAAGTCTATAACCTTCCTAATTAGGTAAGAGTTACCTGTTCTAAGGAAGGTTATTTAGGAAGTGTTACAGTGAGCATACAAGAGACCAGCGCAAAGCCCTGTGAAAATATAAAAATTAACTATCTAATATACTTATTAAATAAATGAATAAACAATTTTTAAATACATAGGCAAATAAATATTCGATATAAGTAAATAAATATTCAATATAAAATAGTTTTATACTACATATAGTATAGTAACATATATTTGTTTATAGTAAAGTAGTTTAATTTATGATTTTTGCCTACTCATCAAAATTCATCGCGCGTGTCGACCGGCAGGCGAGCTGGTATTCACGGCGCGAGACTTGGATGGAATAGGCACCGTGGTAGGGGCGACCTCCGCTCTTATAGTCTGCGCTGGAGGGGAAACCCTCTACCTCGGACGGGATGCATTAGGCGCGGCCGTTTGACGTCATTCTCGATCTGCTCACTGAGGACGGATGGCGCGATGCGATGTGGCGTGACATCGCGCGCTGCTGATGCCAGCAAACCAGGGGCGTGGACGGCACGTGACCCTGTTACTTTGTTCCGGACCGTTTTACTAGAGCGCGGAAGCACACGCTATTTAGGCGATTAGCGTTTCGTACAGTCCCATTGGGAGAGCAGTCGAATTATTAAATCCCATTTCCGCGGAGATTGATATGTTCGCTTGTTCGCCCAATAGTTACATTGTGTTTTTATTGATTAGTTGTGGTTAATTTTGTATTGTTATTCAAATACAGACAAAACAATACAGGTAAACCATTAATTTAATTGTCTTAATACAGGGTGTCCCAAGGTCAATCCCACAAACTTCAGGGGGTGTTTAAGTTCCCTATTAAGAGTAAGAAATTATGTAACAAAATGCGAAAAATTTTCATCACTAAATTTGTAATAAAATTGGTGTAAATCGATCTTAGCAATCGATAAATCAATATTATCTGACGACCAATCGCATCCCTCTTACAACCCCAGAGAAGGGGAAAGGAGTCACCCCGACCTCTGTTCGATCAGTAATATCAGACAGCGATCATTTAGCTCCGCCCTAATAGGGCGTTTCGAACAACGCGGCAGGTCATTAACCTCGATCTTGACTGACCGCGGCCTAGTGACCCAGTGAAGTACTTATCCGAGGAAGGAGCCATTGAAAAATATCTGTTTTACAAGAATTAGAATAGAAACTTAAACATTTTTTTTCTCGAATACCATAATGAATTTTGATATAGTTTCTTAACAAATAACACTGGGAATCGTAGGACCTATTAGCTGTTTTTTTTTTATTGGGATTGACCTTGGGACACCCTGTATAAACATTTTAATTTTATAAAAAGCCCTGAATAAGTGCGAAGATTATCAGCGAACCGTAGAGAAGCCATATCCCCTAGAAGGGATGAGGGATAAAGAAACAAAGTGTTGTTTTCCCGGGCGAAGTAGGAAAACCGCACACTACGCGAAATCAGCAGAACCCTCGGGAGGGGCGCCCGGTCCTTCGAGAACTGTCATTGCGACTTCCCCTCATCGCTATGACCGGTGCTTATAGGACTACGTCCACATTGGCCTTGCCTGTCATCGCGGTGGACATTGGGGTGCTCGAGTCTGCTGCCAGAGGCTGATAGTTGAGTATTTTTCACTCTCTATTGACCCCAGCGAAGCTTCATACCCGGAATGTTGCGCGAGCCTGAGGTCCGAGTCAGTGCGCGTTTGGCAGGTGCGTTGGGATTCGGGTGGGACGGGCCGCCTGACCTACTCTTACTTCCCCTCGGTACAGCAGAGGATGAAAAGCGCGTTTCTGGAGTTTGACCACACGACTACTCAGCTCGTCGGGGTCACGGTAAACTTAAAGGTGAGCTCGCTGAATTTGGGCTTAGCGACGACCCTGGTGCGGTTGTGGTCGTGGTGTTCAAACTGCAGAACACATCATTTGGACCTGCGCGTATCTGACTGACGAACGTGACTTACTTTTGAGCGTACTTGACGTTACTATCAGACCAGCTTAGTTTACTGACTTCGTATCGACTCGCGGCTTTTGCGGTGTTCGTGAAGAGCTGGTTTACTAAATGGGTTATTGAACATACCCTTCCCGTAGATCTTTCCTCGGCGGTAGAGTGGGAGGCCGCGCACGCGCCCTGCCCTCGGCAAGGACACCCCGAGGATCTGGGCCAGCTGGACGCACACGAGGGGGCGCTGGGGTCGAGGGGACGGTGCGGTAAGCGGGATTTCTAATACAAACAACAAATAATTTTACCCGCTTTTTTTGACACATTGAAAAATTTGTAAAACAAAAGTGTGGAACCCTGTTGATTCCTGTATGTTAGGTTAATTATACCTTCCGATGTTTCCCGCCTTGACCCTTCGGGAAGAGCTCATTCTTGAATAGGATATAGGAGCTGTCAGCGCTGTCCAGCTCTTTTTCGGTGTCCGTGGTGTTCCTCTTCGCTCTCCTCCTGTCGCAGCGCCTCTTCGGCCTCCGCTGACCGGTTCCTCGAACTCCTGCGGCTCCACTCTCTGCCAAACTGTTATTGCCCTGATGGTAATAAAAACAGCATGGGTGATTTTTTTTTTTGAGACGGAACTTGCACGGCATCTACGATTTGGCAAGGTTCCGTCTGATGTCAAGGCCGTCATATGGCGTGGTCCTTTACGAGACCGTCGAATGTTGAGGACACACGACGTATTTAATATATATATATTATTTTTGCCTACTAGCAATTCCTGGATCTATGGTTTCCTATTTCTGTTCGTGTTTTTATGAGATGGGAGATATAATCCAACAAAAAACACGTTCGACGCTATAGTGAAGTTTATTGTAAGAATTTAGCAGTCAGGCGACGCCATTACACGCTGATTTCGTTTATTGACGTGTGTTTTTTTGTTTTTATACGTAATAAAAAGCCATTATTTTGTGTAAATATTATTTAAAACTAGCGTCCTAACGTGATGTGTGTTTCGTGCGCCAATTTGACAGAGGATTGCAAAATTAAATGTTTTTATTTTACGAAATCACGACAGCGTCGACTGTTCGGATATGCCAACATCACAGTTACTAAGATTATTTTTATTATATATACGTACTGTATATAATACATTATTATTATTATATCATACATACATAAGCATTTGGATAGTTTTCCGTATAAAATTTTATTGGGAATCACATAGGTATTCTAAAATATATATACATATATACACCAAAAGGCTGATGTAGTAAATTTCGATATTTTACTGTGGGCGGTGTTTTTTTTATTTGTTTTGGGTGACTATTGGCAAACAAATAATCAAATAATCAAACATAAATGTTTAGATGTATCTTATCATATCTTCCTAGCTTATTTCATTTAGAAATGTCATCCTTTATCGAAATAAATGGAAGAGATATTTCATCAGTTTATCAAAAAAAAACATTTTAAAAATCTCAATTTTTTTTCTACCGTGCTTTAGTTTTTTTTTTATATTTTAAAAAATATACATAATATGGGTGAAAAAAAGGTGAGATGAATAATTTATACAGTGACAATTAATAAAGCAAATATATATTTTATAATAAAAATAAATAAAAAAAAAATACGGCCGTAATCTATGGGTATTTTTTATTTTAAATTTACTGTTTATGCTAAAAAATATATTATTTATAAATAGTTTTATATGATTCATAGGAACATAAGTAAAAATAAATAATGGGTGACATCACTTTAAAATTTAGAAATCATCTGTAAACATTATTTTACTTTTAGGATATTTGCTAACGAAATATTCATAATAAAATATGAGTGTCATAAAAAAAGTGTAATTTAAATGAAATTAAACAATTCGTGAAAGACTTGACTAACATTCGCGTTGCGCCTAAATCGGCTCGGGGGGTAGGTGGACCTCTTCGAATGCGAGCTCGTGATCCACACCGCGACGGGGCCCCGGCCGTCGCTGTCGGGCGCTTCGCTGAGACCGTGCACCCTCACCATCCTCTCCTCTTCCTCAGTGTTGCCGCCCCCGCCCCAGCCATGGCGGGATAGCGCGCCCCTGCGTGACGATGGTGTTCGATCATTGCGTTACGGCCCGGGCGAAGTTGTAAATTAATTGCAAATAATAATAATAACCTTATTAGTATTACGTATTTATTGTTGAATTTAACTACATTTCAACCTGCCCCTCCCCTCAAACAACAGAAAGCGCGTAGCGGCAATCTTTATAGATTTAAAGAAGGCGTTCGACACCCTCGACTGCGAGATTTTTTACTAGCGATAGCTCGCCATCGATGAACCTATCAATATTTGGTTTCAAAATCTGTATTAATCAAAACCTGTAATTTAAATGCTCCTATCCAGAGATTTCCTAACTAGTCTTTTTTATTCAAATGTAATGTAATATAGGGTGATGATTTTAGAGGCGTGGTTTTCAAGAAGAGATAAAACGCATATAATTTGATGTTATGGCTAAGAATTTAGTTTTATTATAAAGATAAGGGTTTGCCATTATGTTTTAAAAATGATTTCGGGTAAGTGGCCGCCGCGGCTGACTCGAACAAATTCCAGCCGAGAGGCCCAATTTTCAACCACTTTTTGCAGCAAGTTGGGCCGTATGTCAGCAATAACGCGCCGAATATTCTCTTCCAAGGCGTTAATCGTGTCCGGCTTATCTGCGTAGACAAGCGACTTCACATAACCCCACAAAAAATAGTCCAGCGGTGTTAAATCGCACGATCTTGGAGGCCACGCCACGTTGTTCAGGAGTAAGTCTATTCATTATGAAATGGCAAACCAAACTGAGCATAAATCAAGTGACAGCTGTCAAAAACACCAACTACGAAAAAAGTAGTGCCAGATTGAAAACCACGCCTCTAAAAAAAACACCCTACATATACTTACACACTCAGTTTAATTCCTTCCACATCGATAGTTTCGTTTTCCAGTACTTTCTTGTAATTCTTGCCCTTGTTAGGAGTTGCGCTGACGCACACATCATTAGAATACTTACTTGTGATATCGTCATATCTACACCGATACTTAGAGATGACGCCAGCTGGCCTGTACTTCTCGGGCACATACTTAGACATAATGCATCTCTCCAGGAGCCTTTTAGGACCGTTCCAAATATCAGCGCCGAAGTTACGTTCCGAGACCATCGGCTGACGTTCATTTTTCTTCCTCGATTTCTTTTCTGGTTTAATTTGAATCACTTCCTTCTTACGCGCCTGGTGATGGATGCTCTTAGCGGTCTCCATTTCGACTTTGTCCAATACGAGAGTCTCTTTGTATTGGCTCGATAGTTTATCGTCCATGCCCATGCTCATTACACTGCTGGTCGGTGCTACGTTGCAGAAAATTGTGCTAATGGGGTCCCAGACGCCGTTTCGTTCTTCGTAATATTCATAGCCCTGCGTCGGTCCAGCACACGGAGGGACCTTACAGGGTGATCCGTCGCAGGACGGACCCAAATATGGCGGGACATTTCGTGGATTGAACGCGACACCTTCCTTCCGCTTTTGTGTGCAGGTCTCGATTTTATTTTTGAATGAAATAGTCCTTTTGGGTGTATCATCTTCGTATTTTCTTTTGTGGTAGGTCGCCAGAACGTCCGAAGCACTCTGTCGTGGTTCTAGAAGCTTTTTTAAACCATCACCCTTATTAGATTTCCGCGCACACATTATATTACCACTACCCACTACGCCATCATCAGAAGAATCATCGCAGATATGTTGCTTCGGAGTATATACCCTCTTATTCGATTCTTTGTTACTGGGACACGGTTCTAGATTATAGTCATTTTTTCGATTGTATTTTACACCTTTGTTTCGTTGTCCCGGCGAAACCTTATTTGATATTTGCGTGCAAATTATGTCATCGCCGGAGGCTTTCGGAAAATAATCTTCTTGGGAGTCATCAGAAATGTTTTCTTCTGGCGGTTTATCCGCAAACGAGTAGTCATTGCGGGGCGATGGTGATTGACTAGAGGGCGGTTGGTCATGCGTCGAGCACACATTCGGAGGCGATCCCTGATCGAAGGTTTGCTGCGGCGCGCATGCGCACAAACGGAGTTTGTCGCCGTGCGCGCAGGTAGCGTCGTCACAAGCATCGATTTTCGTCTCCCTTGGTTTCGCGACAAGTTCAAGATCGTTACAATTCAAATTTTCTTTTAGTTCGTCGTCAACGTAAATTTTTATACAGTTATAATTTTGTCCCAAATCTCCTTTGCAATAATTCCCAGTATCTTGAGTGCCGCAGTCGACTCTCACTTCTTCTAAGCCATCCAGAAGGATGGGGGAGGAACACTTATCTGCGGTTTGTTTTACACGCGCAGGGTCGGGACACGTTTTTATAGATTCGTAAAATTTCTTTCGTATGATTTCGTCATCTTTCTTGGCCTTTTTTCCGTCCCTACATTTACATCTGATAGCTTCCAACAAATCAGCATCGAGGGAGCACGCACATTTACAGCTGTTATTCTCGGTCGTTGGGGTGTACTCCTGTGGAGTAGTTATTTCCGCTGGACAAACCGTTTGCAGGCAGTCGTTCGTTGTAAATTTATATTCTGCTGTCGCTACCCCTTTTTTATTTTTACACCAGCATTTGGGCTCATCAATGCTTGTTTGCATTTCTGATTTGTTAGCTTCAGAGTCACACTTTTTGTTTTTGGATTGTTCTTCTTTATTTTGTGACTTCTTGCCTTGATTTTTTTGTTTTTTCTTTTTTGAGTCTTGGCTAATTTTACTTTGTGACTTCTTGCCTTTATTCTTCTTTGAATAATCGTCTCGGTTTGATGCCTTTTGGGATTTCTTTTCTTGGCTGTATAGATTACCCGCGTCTAGAGCACACGTAGGATTTGAGCACTCTGGTTGCTCAACTTCTTGGTTACAAAGCGTGGGTATTAGCTCCGGGTATTGGGTATTAGCGACTGGATCACGGGGAGGGTCAGGACACTCTGGGCACTGTTGCGGTTCATGGCTAACGAACTTGTTAATCGGAATTTGTGTTTTATCACCTTCACTGAATTGCTTTCGCTCATAACAAGACGGAGCGGGACACTGTAGGTTTTCCACTTCTTGATCACAAATACTCTTTTCTGTTCTTCGCTGATCGATATTACAGTCGCATTCAATATTCGTATATTCAACAGCATCTGGAGGGTTCCACGCCATCACAATATTCGTCACGGGTACTTCGTTACGTTTCTGTTCTATAGGACAGGCACATGTGTTTGGGGTATCTTTCATACAACGCGGAGTCACGCGAGAATCTTGTGCTTTATTAGTATGTGTATCGTTTTGTGACCTTTGATACAAGTACTCGCATTGTGGTTTAATTATTTTAGTAGGAGTTTCGTATGTGGAATGCTTTGCGTTCTTTTCGCAAATTTGTAACTCTAAATCGATTCTGTTGGGTGTAGACTTGTTCGCTTCTAAGTGGACGCATTTGCGCAATCGGCTGGCGTTCAAATTGTTACCAGAATCCTGCGTCGAACGATCATTGAAACCGGCAGCCGTTCCGAAGGTGTTGCGCTGCTGAGGGACTTGCAATTTGGACGAGGGTGATATCTTCGACAAAATTCCTTTGACTTTCTGGCCATCCCTCGTTTTAATGACGAAATTTTCATTTGGTTGAAAACTATTAGCGATGCAGAAATCTTTAGGGGGTATGTGTCTAATATTTTTCTTAGAATCAGATGATCGAGTTACCAATAATTCCTTAACGTCTTCTGTACGCATTGCGTTTTCTTCAGATCCATTGGGCTGATTCGACTTCCCACTTTCGACGCCATCTTTAATATTGAACTCGAAAGAGACAACTTTGGCTAGTTTATCCGTAGGGATTGGCAGTGGTAGATCAATATTATCGGATGTAACAAAGTCAGAGACGTTTTTGGGTTGGTCCACGATGGTAGTTGGTGGTTGGTTGATTTCATTGGACACTATGCTAGTACAAATTGCGTTGGCGACTCGCCCGATTCCGCAATGTTTCCTTAACCTCAATCTCCTGAATGTTTTCAGAATCGCCCTCCCCGGTTTGGGGGCAGTACTTTGGGTAAAAGAAAGATTCGCCGTCGGCAGTTTCCTCGACTTAATTACGACGCTAGTTTGAACACTAATTCGGCTCCCTCTTGTATGACCCGCGGTGCTTTCGTGCGCATTTTCCCGAAGGAGATCTTCGCTGATTCGTTCGCGGTGTTTAATTTTACCTTTATCCTTTTTAAGATTTTCAGATTTTCTAAATAGAGTGAATCTCCTCTTTACCTTGTCGTTCGAGGGTTGCGAATTTGGTTTTATTTGCTTCTTACTTGTAAGTCGTTTAAAAAGGAAAGTTGCGGTATTCCCGTTAGACTTAACTGTAGTAGACTTGATCTGTAAAAAAATAGCCAATATCAAAAGAGCTGGTATAATTTATTTATTTACAGACATCGACGGAGTACTTTTGTCGTTTTAACTACCCTTTACTTATACAAAGTTACTACCCTGGGCAGGGAAGTGTATCGTAAAGAATGGAGCCATATGCACTAAGCGGAAAACAGCATGGGATATATTATAATTTCACCGAGTTTGCATCTAAAAAGCAGGCGAAGGGCTTATGGTGTTATGATAGTTCCAATATATCGAAGTGAATCAATGAAACACACTATTATTGAACTCGCACATAAGGACAAAGATGTTTTACACTTATTTAACTTTGTAAAATAAAAAATTAATAAACAACAACATACTGGGAGTTAGTCCCCTGATCCCCCTGGTTGGGGGTTGTATTAGAAATATATAACCTACCCCCCCCTCCCCATTTTAAAACAATTGCATTGTTCTCTCCAGTAACCCCTTACTGGAAGCTAAAAATCGTTTTCGCGTTCTCATCAAATTTGAAATAAAGCATTCGCTAAAACTGAATGTGACATTAAGTTTGTGGGGAAACAGTGTAATTCGAGCGGTTCTGACAGAGGAATGAAGGTGAGTCGAAGTCACAATAAATCGATCATAGTTCAGCGTAAATATTATACTATTTATAGGTGAAACCTTTAAGCCAATTTAAAGATGAGGCGTTGGTGAATAGAAGCAGCTCAAATATCAGCCAATCTATTCAGAATAAAAAGAGAATTTATCAAATGTAGCAATGACGTGTACATGCGGCGTTGATCAATATACCTAATGGCGTAAAAGTCCGATTGAACATTCAAAATTATAAAAAAAAAAGATCAGAAAATATTATTAAAATCGTGAGCAAGACAGAAAATAGCAAATCCGCAAAGTTATTAAAAATCCCGCATGTATACGCCATTTTGCTATTTTGACATTAAAAATACAAATGGCGTCTGTCGACGGGAGGGCTACTATTGTTCAATGAAATTTTGGAAAATCGCGTGCTTTATCTGTAGGGTTTAGTTAAGTTAGGTAAAGACGGTAACGTCGCATGTAAAGGTCACTGCGCGGTTGCAGTCGGTTTATGAAAAGCCCAACCTTCGACCTTTTCGCCTTTCGTCTGGCGCGGCGTTTGCGCCTCGCGAGCACCGTAAAGGACCTGGTGTTCAGCGCCATCACCCGGCGCCGCCTCAGTTCCCTCCTAAAGTACTTTAAGAATGTGACTTTACCGACGGAGTCCTCAAACGACAAACTGGCGTACGAGGATGTCTCCGACGAGCAGTTGTCGGTGGGCGACCTGAGGGTCTGCTGCAGGTCCATGAGGGTCAGCTCGGTTTCGCCGAGCGCTTCGAATTCGGTGTATCTATCGAGTGACAATGATCGCTCCGTTGCCTTCGCAATTTTCGATCCTCTTTTGAACTTCGCCGCGAAGAAACCCGGTTTCATGAATGATAAATCTTTGATCCTTGATACTTCTTTCTTCAGCTGTGACGTCGACAATGGCTGCCCGGAGTTGTGTCCGTTCGCAAAGGTGTCTCTATTTGTGACGTGCCACGTGTCACTTCTGTGCGCGCATTGCTGACCGTGGGAAGAACATCTGGTCGGCTTTTCTTTGCAATGAAATCCATCGCGTTTGTTTGTGTACACTTTTTGGCAGACGCAACCCGTATGCCGAGACTGAATTGCTTTAAATATTGTTCCGCACGTCTCCATCTTGGGACCTCGGAAACCTGACACAATAATTTTTCTTTTCGGTTTAGGATCGTATATTAAATATTCATGGTTAGAATTTTTTTCTCCTTGTCTTTTCGCCTTAAGTTCGATACACTCATTCGAGTCTGAATATATTTCATCTCTCCTTTTAGGTTTATGTTCGCATTCTATGGGTGCTGGTGGTGATTCTTCCCATCTTTTTACTTTATGCTTGCAGGGTCCTCTATATTTACTATATAACTTCACGTACGGTTCCGTCGGCTGCACTACCTTATAGCTTGATGATATCGGAATTGCAGCATCTCGGTAGCGGTTGTAGCATTTGTTTTTTTTTAGGTCGCAATATGGATCCCGATAGTCGTCTTCAATGTTGAACCTTACGCTGGATTCGTGTCGAGCTCCTTCGGCGTTTGAGATGTTCATCTGTGGGGTTGGCTCGACGCTGGATAAGTGGAATTTTCGGCGTTTTCGCGGTGGAGTTGGCACTTCAAATTTTCCTTTGCCATTCTGTCTATAGCGGCGCCTTGGTCTGACAATGACTGGCTTGAGTTCTGATAAATCTTGATTACTTTGCTCTTTCTCGTCGCTGATAGATCCACTCTCTATAATGCTAGCCTCGGTTGATAGATCAAAATCTTCATTCTCCTCGTATTGTACAGGTATTGGGTTTAACGAAGCCTTTAAAATGAATGACGACCCTTTTTCGTATTGACGCCCAACAGCATTTGACCCAGACTTAGAAACCGTACGATCTGAAGGTGGTTTTATAACACTCATATCTTCATATTGAACGCCAATAGCAGATGACCTTGTTTTTGATACCGACTTTGAATCACTTCTTTTGTGCTCAGAATCATTTCCTATAGTTTCCATTTTAACTGCTAATTTAGATCTTTCGGACCCTCCTGAACCAACTACGAAAAACTCTGATCTACTTAATATTTTAGAAACTGACCTTTTATATTTGACATTGTTTAATGTTTCACTTTCTTTTATAGTTGAACTTCTTTTAATAGATGATTTTGAGAATGACCCTCCATACTGTGTTTTTGAGTTCAGACTTTCATTTTGGACTTCACTTATAATAACGCTGTTTTTGGCTAAGGACTCTATTTTATTAAAGGACCCAGGAACGGGCGCCGTATTCCGTGCGATGTTTTTAATTACCTTAGCTGATGATTTATTTACACTCATAGCCCTGTCGTATCGCACCTGCCTATTTTGATTACTGTATTTCCTGACAACCATTTCTATTTTTCTTTTATCCTCTTTGTACAAACGGTCTTCTGCATCAGAATCTGTTTCCTCGTCTCTTCTACGTTTAGAATCTTTTATCACCCTTATAAGTGGTTTATATTTCTTTTCTGAATTTTCCACGCTTTCTTCGGTATGTTGCTCATACAATACGCCATCTTTCGTGATAAGTGTCGATTTTATCAGAGATTTCTTTCGTGCGACTGTCCTATTAGAACCCACCACATTAACACGGACTACATCACTTGTGTCAGATTCAGATTCTGATAAATCAATGCCGTGCGTGGAGTAATCTAAAATTGTCGCAAGATTTGAAGTATTTTTTTCAATTTCAATTTTTTTACTGCGTTCCAGACCCTTTTTGAACTTTGGTTGAATATTTATATTTTTTACATTTTGAAATAAGGATTGGATATCTTCTTTGTTTATTTGATGCTCATCGAGCGTTTGTAAATTTGTATGCCCCATTTTGTTTAAATGAACTTGTTTTATTCTATCCTTATCGTGATGGATAATATCAGTAGAGGCAGGTGTTTTTTTATATGTGTCATGTATTACTGGACAATTGATGCCAGATTCAATGACGATACTCCGAGCTCTATCTATAGTTTTAATGTCACTGATAACAACTTTATCAAACGAATCACTGTATTTCTTGACGGAGTTCATTCTATACCTAGTTCCATATGCTACTTCCATGTGATTTTTAATTTCCTGAGTATTACTATCAGCGCGTATTCCTAGCTGTTTATTGATCCAGCATTCACCGTCTTGTATTTGTTGCACTTTATGTGTTTTAAACGTAATTTCTGGCATAACTTCAATATTTTCACGGTGAGAAGTCTCCGCAACGGGTGCATCCGCTCCTTCTGGTATAGTATGGTGTTTGTTGAAATGTTCTTGCTTAGTAGATACGTCGCATTCATACTGTGCCCTCTGAGTTTCTGTGAGTTCTTTTGGTATTTTTAAAGAAATGTCATAATTTGTTATGGCTTTAGGCTCAGTTTTTGATAAATCTTGGCTAACTACAACCAGATGATCCAGTTTAATGACATCTTGTGTAGTAGATTCCATTTTTGTGGCTGATTTAAATATTGCTCGTTGATATTGGACCTTATTTTGAGTTTCGGTGTCAGCCTTGACATTTTGAGGTTCTACGCGTTTTACACCAATAGCACTTGAAGCCACTTTCGTATCAGGCAACGGTAAATCCTCATACTGTATTCCAACGGTGTAAGTTTCTGGTTTGACCTCAGTATTATGTGATATGTTGACAATCACCTTGTAAGGCACTCCATTATCGTCCTAAAAAAAAAAACATTATGATTTTAAAAAAGATTCTCAGTAATATAATGAAAAAATTAAAATAATATTTTAATTTTCAACCAATGGAATTTTTGGTTAAATCTTTAATGATCGTTATAACATTGCCTTACCAAAATAGCGTACACTGCATCTTCTTTAAGGTTCTCAAAGTTTTCACTATACGGACAATTTGTTGGCAGCGTCAGTTTCCAATTTCTGGTGACGCAATCGCATGCATTCTTAAAGTTCCCTTTACCTCTCCGGCTATCATCGTTAGAATCAGCACATTGACATACTACGTTCGGCATTGACATTTTCCCTCTTTCTTTCTTCGGCTGATCGTTTGATTTATTGCAAGGTACCCTATATTCACATGCGCAAGATTTTTCCTGTAGCCCAATATTTGGCATAGACCTACAGTTTACCGCGGCAGGCAGACGGATTTGCCTTGGCAGTATATCATCATATTTACGTATTTCACGAGGTTCTTCAACGGATTCCACATTATTTGATAGGTCGTGGACTGGACAGCGGCTACTGTTAGATCCCGTATTTTTCCGTGTTAATATTCCTCTAGACAATGTCACGTTTTCACTTTCACCGTCGCATTTATTTCTTCTATTAAAAAAAAGTTTTGACTTCAACCTATCAGCTAAACTGCTAACATGCTGACTTCCATCGGCGTGGGATTTATGACTTTTGAGCAGTGCTTTAGCATTGGAGATGTTACTGTTACTATCTTCATATGCTATGTTAAAAGCATGTCTGTCCACTGTTTGACCAACGTCATTTTTCTTCGAGAAGTCATTTGATATGCGCTTATTTCCGGTATCTTCAGAAATTAGATTTGTGTTTAATTTGCCTTTAAATTGGAAGTCAACCCTTTTCGCTTTTTTTCGCGATGCATCTACACATTTTGTCATTTTATTCGTGACACAGTTATTGCCTCTCTCGATGCCATTATTAAGATGATCACATGTATTTTGTTTATGGTGATGAGGATTGCGTTCATTGTCCTGCCTTCGACAACTAGTAGTATTTGCACTTGCACTGTTCCTGTGATCCTTGGGTTCGTTTATTACTTTGTGATGTTCATTGCTTTCTAAATCACTATCATATTCTTCACTAATTGTGGGAGTAGAGGTCCGATTTGTTTCATTTTGTGCATTACTGCGAAAATAATGTTGCTTCAAGTACTCAATGCCAGCGTGTGAGGAGGTTTTACCATCTATGATAAGTTTTTGGTATTTTATCGAAAGATCACAGTGATGATTTTGGTTCGAGGGCTGCTCCGGCGTGTCATCATTCGCCTGTCTTGAGTAGATTCTAGCTTCCTTACATTCATTGTTTCCAGCGCATCTACAACCTTCCAAGTCACGTTTGTGAATACAGCCACAGCACTCCTGATTCTGATCGCTGTGTCCCTTGAGTTTCAGCTGGTCCTCGAACTGCGCCCGCAAGCTTTTGCCAATGCATAGTTGATTTGGATTATCCTGCATCGCATCATCTGCGTAGTCTGCTAGGTCCGTCTCGAAATGATTATTATCATAGTGGAGCCTTCTTTGCTCTGAGGAAGGCATGGCGATTAGAATGACTCCAGCTGGATCATTTGAAGTCTCGGCTGACACATTTAGTTCGAAGGGGTTCAGCTGATAGCTAGCTTTCTGGCTCTGGGAAGGTGGTTGCAACGGAGGCTCCGGAATAATCTGTAATAATAAGATCTTTCCCAGTTACAGTAAAATTTATGCATTGTTTTTATAAATCTCTCTACAGGTCTGCAACAATGCCCGTCGAAACACCAAACCCAATCTAGCTCAAGAAAGGCATGAGACAAGGGGATGTAATATTCCCGAAAGTGTGTTCGAATGCATTGGAGGATATATTTAAACTCCCTAACTGGGAGAAATATTTCACATATGGTCATCGTGACAGAGTTACCAGAACTCCAGGATATGCATCACGATGTATGCGAAGCCTCTCGAAGTGTTGGTCTCGACATGAATATAGGTAAAAATGACCCCAACAACCACGTTGGAGATACCACCATAGAGGTTGTGAAGGACTACGTCTATCTCGGACAAACCATACAATTCAACCATGGAATTTAATACTCCGACTGCTCTCCCACTCGGACTATACTTGTATTCGTCGGTACGACACCCCAATCGCCTAAATAGCGTGTGCTTCCGCGCTCTAGTAAAACGGTCCGGAACAAAGAAACCAATATCTTTGAGTATCACGGGACTCTCGATGAAACTGCGAATAACTTTAAAATATGGACTTGCCGCCTAAACTCGAGTGTGTTAAAGCTTAACATCCCTAATACAAATGCTGATGGATACGTTTTGGGAAAAAAATCAGGATAATATCCCTACCTACGGAGATAAAGGTATCTTAGGAACCTCTTCTGAATTACCTCCAGGATATTACAGTATGAAATAACATGAGGAACGTGCAATATAAAAGCACACATAGCATAGCATAGCAAAGCAAAGCAAAGCATAGCTGAAGTCAGCTTACTATTAGGTGAGGAGATGATGCTGATCGCAGTGACTAAAAGGTTTAAAAGGGACCATTAGGTGAATTCGATACAGATGTCCAGGGTTGGACTTGCTTTAAATCAGTACTTTTCCACGGAATCTACTAAAATCTCAAAGTCGGCGCAGACATGGTTTAAATGCAGGTCTGAAGATGTGTTTTGTGCTAACCTTGACGTTTATTTTACAATAAAGTTTATTGAACTTACCCATTAATTCTTAATTTTTACATGTAGGGTTTGACTTTGAAGTCGGGTTTTTTTTAAAGTTTTTTGTCAACGTTTCAAATGACATTGTAGCTACATAATTGGTCTGCGGCTGGCAGCGTCGTTTTGGCCGGCGACGTGCGATCGCCGGGCGCATCTGATTGGTCGGCATCTGCGGAGGCGTGCATTGGTAACGGCGCACGGGCGATCCGCCAGCGACGCAGTCAGTCGAAACATTGGGCTTGCAAGCCACCGCGCGCATTTGCGTCGACGACTTTATCATACCTAATTTATATTTTATTGATTGTTATATCTTAATTTCCGTCATTTTACAATTGTTATTTAGTTTTATTCTTGTTATATTACGCAATTGTTGAAGTGATTCCCTTTTGGGAATCAATTGCGTACCTTTTTGACTCTGGAGTCGCCGGTTCCTCCAGACGAAACATTGCTTTCGTTGTTTGTGGTCTCTTTGGAATTGTCTATGGACGCGTCGGCTTCGAGGCGCATGTTGACACTCGTACCGACAGAGGGCGCTTCAGTGCTGCCAGCCACGACCTAATGGCGAAAAAATTTTCATCAGACTACAGAAGCCGATATATTTGTTACCAATCATTCGTATGGCTTGGGAAGACGCTATTGGGGCAGTTCCAACTGCCTTATTGCGCGGCATAACCTGAATTCATGAAAGGCAAAGACTAATCTGACCGAGGATCTGGCCGAGGGAATGCATCAGTGGAGTCCAGGCCTTCGGAAGCATTAATGGAATCGACCGCGTCCACACCTACGTTAGCGTCAAGAACTTCATCTTCTGGTCTGAGCCGCCCGTTTCATATTGATTTGTCAATCCCTCGTTCAGAAGCGAATGAGGCTGTAATTACTATGCAGGGAGATGGCTGTAACAATTTGCAGCTGCGGAAAAGTGGGAGTGTTAAAGAATGGACTGTCGCTACAAAAGAAAAACTAAAATGAAATTCATATGAAAAACTGGGTACCTCGGTGATTTTCTTCGAGTCGCGTACATTCGGCAGGGGTTCCTTCCGCATGCGCATGATGCCGTCCTCGTCGACGGTCAGCTGTGTGGAGATGACCTCGCTCAGCACTCTGTCCCTTTCGTCCGCATTGCTCGAAGTGAACGCACTGGACGTCCCCTCGGAGCTGTCCTGGATCCACAATTCGCGCTTGGGTTGCGGCTCGCGGCGGTACAGCTGAAAAACGTTTTTCTAATTTTGACTGTGGGGGTCACAAGGTCGCTGTCGTCCACACCCAGGTGCTAACATCGACGGAGCGCGAGGTCACGCCACATCGCGCCACTCGAGACCACCCGGTCGGCAGTTCGAGTATGACGTCAGCCGGCCGACCGAATGCGTCACAGCTGAGGTAGAGGGTCCCCCCGCCGGCGCAGGTTATAAGAACAGAGGTCGACTCTTCCACGATGCCTATTCCATCCGACTCGCGCCGCCCATACAAAAATAATAATGTTATGCCGTCGCCGAGAGTTGGCAACGTAAGCATATTTAACACCTGTGAAATTGTCAGATACACTCATACCCAGTCCAACTGCAAGGTTTGTATTGACGCCAAACGCAACTACAATTAAGTAGTTACAAATTATAAATTCCTTTCTCACGGTTTAATTTTCGTAATCGATTCAGTACTAGTCTTTACTCACCGTGGTCAAATCGAATCGAGTCGAAGCTGTTGTCTGTTATTTTTTAATGTCTATTTGTATTCCTACTGCGTCAGAAAGTGGTTAGGGTAAGTGTGTACCTTCAACAAACTAGTTGGTGACTCAATCCTCACCTTATCCGTGCCTAATGAGGTATTTTGATCTACCGATACAACGTCCTAAAGAAGTGCCCAGCTGTTCACCTGCATAAAAGTTTGAGGTTTGGTTTTAATTTGACTACAATTCCCCAAGTTCCAATTCCCTAAAACGTCTCATTTGACGTTGCAATAAATTAATTCTCGAATGGGGCCGCAGTGACGCGCTGTTTTTCTCCCCGACTAAAACCCAATCGACGCCGCTCTGATTTTGTAATGATTTCTCAAATACTGTAAAATAAATCCTTTTTTTTTTATTATCTTCGTTAAACTAATAACGGCTTTATCCGGTCGCGGCGGGCGAGGTCATTGGTCGCGGAGTGCACGCAATCGCGGCCAAGGTTTATAAGAAAGGTAATTGAAGTATAATTAAAGTCCGTTGAAATGTACCAACCTGTTGTAATTTGTGGACTTTTATGCTCTTCTGACTTCGCACGGAGCCGAGGGTATCATCGCAATTGCAGGTCGAAGCGCCCACCTTCGCGGGGTCCGGCGATACCTGAGACATTCCGATATAATTGTCGCTCTTAATAAATCAACAGTCCTCAGCAATATCCTTTTAAGGGGTGATTCTGGGTGAACTATCCGTCGTCCACTGTAGTCAATACGTTTGTAGGTACGGTGCCCGGTTACTGGGTCACGACGCCGCGCGGCCTGATACTTTATTCGGTGACAATACTTTAAATTGTTATGACTTTTGTCTTTTTAAGCTAGTTTTTTTGCTTTATTTACACGGTTGATCAATTTTATGGCCAGAATCGCCCCAGGATACTGTTGACAGGAAACTATAAGTTTAGGTGTGGCTGGCAGCGCCAGAGATAGCGCTTGCGCACGACTCGAGCCGACGGATGCGAGGCGGCGGCCGGCAACGGGCGAGCGTTGCCGAGCGGGGCCGATGACATCCGAATAGCCGCCAGTCAGTCGCCGAGCGTGCGTCGGGACGGACGTCCGCGATAAACGTTGTTATTTATTTATTTATTTTACTGTTAATATTCTCCATTAAATTATTACTTAGTTTTAAAACATGTTATATTATTGTTATATGTGAATAAAGAAACGCCAAGGGAATAAAGTTCATTGGACTTTGTGACTCCTTCCATTCCTTCACCAGGAGTTGAATCCCTATAATTTTACGTATCTTATTCATTCGTTTGAACCCCCCCCCCCCCCCTTTCGAAGGATCCACAATTCAGTTATATCATTGTATTAATAAAGATTTTGTTTAATTTTATTTCCTAAACAAACAATTAGGTTATTTATCGGAATATTTTTGAATCGGTGTTGTTTACGAAATAAAAATATAAATTACCTCTATAATATGAAGTATAATATAATATAATATAATAATTATTTTGTTTTGCGCTTTTATATCAACCGCTTAATAAAAAAAAAATGACAAATATGTCCAGATTCGTACGCAATTCCTTTGTTCCGAAATTGTGAAACGTACTACAAATAAGGACTCAATTTTGGCAGAAAAATGTTGTAAATTACTTGAAGTTGTAAAGAATCTAGACGCGCTCGTTATAAGGCGACACCGTTTAAATCGCCCTGTTATTCTAGCGCAACGAATAGCGCTACTATTTTGACAGTCGCCCTATTATTTTTACCTCTGTGTTTTGTGACATCATTGGCAACACGTTGGAAACAAAAACAGCAATTTGTATTCAAAAATAGCCTTCAAAAACAACTTAATTAAAAAATATTGTTTTATCAAATTGCCACAAAAGACATTTTACTACAGATTGCTACTTTTGACTCTATATGACTCATACACGAGTATAAGGCCATATAAATATGACTCATACACGAGTATAAGGCCATATAAATATGACTCATACACGAGTATAAGGCCATATACAATAAACGGATCAAATATTACAGGGATGAGAGTTTTATTTATATTTTGAAAAACAAACGTGAAATCTGTTTTTTAATAACTGTGATTTGTTATTTTTGATACATAGGATATTTTTAAAATTATATACAAGTCAGATTAACATAATACCTATATATTTTTCAAAATTTCTCAAGCTTTTTGTAACGGCGCAAATTTTAATATTTGTCTTATTTATAGTTAATTTTCCCAGAAACCCAGATTGTTTATTAAGAAGATTTTGTCATAGTTTTTATATATTTTGTCATATTTACTTCTATAATTTCTAAATATTTGGTAAACGCAGGAATTATTATTGATCAGAATTTGATGTCCTTCGATTTTTCGACCATTTTAAGCATTTCGGTACTTTGAAAAAAAAAAAATCGTCTAATTATAACATGTTAAACGGAAAATATGGTTTTATTTTTTTTTCTATCTTACTCTGGGCGTAACTTAACTAAAATTACATATAATCGTCCCTAAAAATCCGACGTTCGATCGCCGTTAGGCGCATCTGATTGGTCGGCGTCTGCGCAGGCGCGCATTGGAACGGCGCACGGGCGATGTGAGGAATAAAAAGGTCCAGAGCATCGGAGACGTGTTCCTTATTTCACTTCCATCAACCCTGGACGTTTCACCACCCGGCATATGGTCTTTAAGTGCACGCATTTCGGTATAATATACAAAAATAATTATTATACCAATAGCTTACTTGATCCGACGTGGAAACGTGTTGAACGGAAAACTTAGTTTTTAAGCTTTTTCATACTATAATTTTACCTAAACCAATATAACATGAATGAAATGGATATATGGGTGTTTTTTTTAGAGGCGTGGTTTTCAATCTGGCACTACTTTTTTCGTAGTTGGTGTTTTTGACAGCTGTCACTTGATTTATGCTCAGTTTGGTTTGCCATTTAATAATGAATAGACTTACTCCTGAACAACGTGGCGTGGCCTCCAAGATCGTGCGATTTAACACCGCTGGACTATTTTTTGTGGGGTTATGCGAAGTCGCTTGTCTACGCAGATAAGCCGGACACGATTAACGCCTTGGAAGAGAATATTCGGCGCGTTATTGCTGACATACGGCCCAACTTGCTGCAAAAAGTGGTTGAAAATTGGGCCTCTCGGCTGGAATTTGTTCGAGTCAGCCGCGGCGGCCACTTACCCGAAATCATTTTTAAAACATAATGGCAAACCCTTATCTTTATAATAAAACTAAATTCTTAGCCATAACATCAAATTATATGCGTTTTATCTCTTCTTGAAAAGCACGCCTCTAAAAACATCACCCTATATATAAGGTTTTTTCAGGCCGCTGTTGAGTTCGAGGAGCAAACGGAAGAGTGGAGTACAAAAAGGGAATTTACACGAACGCTTTGATAAAACTAATAAGTTTCGGCATAATTTTACTTCGATTTTTATTCCTATTATGATATAATTTCCTACGCTTAATGGGGAACATAAACATCCCTTAAAGTCTTCGAAAACGGTCTTGCATCAGCCTGTATAATTTTTATATAATTAGGTACTTCACTTAAGTGTTTTTTATTTATAAAACTAGTATCATCGACTTCTAGTGTTATTTGTTAAGAAACTATATCAAAATTCATAATAGTTTCAATGAAATACAATGTTAAGTTTCTGTTCTAAATCGTGTAAAACAGCTATTTTTCATTGGCTCCTCCCTCGGATAAGTACGTCACTGGGTCACTGGGCCGCGGTCGTTCAAGATCGAGGTTAATGCCCTGCCGCGTTGTTCGAAACGCCCTATTAGGGCGGAGCTAAATGATCGCTGTCAGATGTCACTGGTCGAAGAAGGGGTAACATCTTACCCCTTCTCTGGGGTTGTAAGAGGGGTGCTCGATTGATAAGATCGATTTACACCAATTTTATTACAAAAATAATCAATTTGGTGATCATTTTGTTATATAATTTCTTACTCTTAATAGGTGTGAAAGTGTGAAGGTGTGAAAGTGTTGCAATACGGTTTGTATTGAAATCACTACATTTAATCAGTTTTATATTAAAAAAAGAAATATATAATGTCAAGGTTGACATTTATAAATCAATTTCGAATATAGTTTAAGCATAGTGCTGAAGCGACTCCTCTGCCGAACCGCTACGTACCATTCAAGCGAACTTGACGTAACCAGGTCATGGTTTGTTTATGTTTGGGACGGATCGATGGGTTGGCGCGGCAACCTTTAATTTGCAGAACCTTTATACACGTTAGTACTTACTGCCAGTAAAACGGAATTAATGCGATTTGATAATCCTGTTTAGGTACTTGATTTGAGCACGTTTTTTTTATTTTTCTGGAGCCGATCTACACTCGCGAGCAGTAAATGTAACATGTATATAGGTAAGGAATTTATCTACATATTACATTTACTCACGCTCGTGTGGGTCGGCGCAGGACGGACGTGCCGAGCTGCCGCTCCACATCGCCTCGCTCGCTCTACGACATTACCATCATCAGTCTTTGTCTTTACGGCCATGGCCACATTCTAAAAGCAATTAAAAAAACAACAATATAGTTACAATCATGGTTTATTTATTGCATTCCGTGGCATTTAGGTGTTACTAGGTATTACAGAAGATTTATAGTGCATTTTAACATTTACTGTTGTTAAGTTGGCTGCGTTTGAGTGCACAGCGACCCATGACGACCTCATTGGACGGGGTGATGTAGACGCAAGGCGGGGGTTCAAATCGTTTGGAGTCCACTTCGCACGTGAAGCTGGGAGGGTCGCATTTCTTGCGGGGCGGAGGTGACTCGCGCGCAGAACCCAAGCAAAACGTTGCCTTGGACGAGGCCGCCGGGTCCATCTCGAAAGGGTTCGAGTCAGATAAGCCCTCATCGGACGTACACAGGCACTCGTCGTTAGCGGTGGAACCGTGTACTTCCTTGCAGGAGGCCCCCTTGACCTGCGGAAGGGGATACCCGCACGGGCCCTTGGATGGTGCCAGCCGTCGTACGCACAGCTGTGATGCATGTGAAGGCGGAACTTCGTCGTAAGATGTTATCCTGACGTGGGTGCCGCTATCAGCACACGAGACCGACTTCAGAGCCGACGTGGCCGACGACGCGTTACAAGTCGCTTTACTTACCTGAACACCCTTACAGGATCGGTGGCACGGAGCTGTAGCCTTTTCCCGAAAGCTCCGTGCTGTTCTGAAGTCGAGCTGCGAGCACGACGAGGACTCCGAACAGAGTAGCTTCGTTGGCTGCAGAGGCAGCGCCTTCCATTTGGATTTCCGGCCCGAGGAGCCGACTTCTTCCGAGCAAGGGTTCTTATCCCGGCAACGCTGCTTTTTACCCGGCGTCACGGGAGGACAGTTACCGAAAAGCTTAACGCGCATCTTACCGAACATGCCGCAAATGAAAGGCGAGCCTCGCTGCTGTTGCTTGAGTACTTCTAAGCTGGTGGAGGTGCCACGCGAGCGACATAGGTCGTCCGGAATGGGCATGGTACTTGGACACGGAAGTTTGTCGCACATAAAGGCCTTCTCTTTAGGGGTGCACGATTTCAGTGGCACGCATTGCTTCTCTAGAATGCACTCTCCACCGGGTACTAATGTGCAGTCAGTCACCTTCTCGACGCACTCTATCTTCTGAAGGCAGGTCTTAGACCCGGAACAGGTTGGAATTCCGGTTGGATGCATTAGCATTTCGGTTTGTAAGTCCAATACAATCTGCGGGGGCTTGAGAAGGGTCCTGGATAACTGTTGCGGGCCCGGGCAAGGTTGGCAAGCACTCACCTGGGCCTTCGCCGGGCAGGGTTGGTTTGGTCTCATTTGGGTTTGTCCACATTTCGGTCTGGTCGGTTCACATTGGGTCTGTTGCAGATCTAGGCACGATGTCTGCGATGGTGATTTGATTATTTGAGGGCATTTGATCTGCGACAATGTCGGCTTCAGCGAGCACATAGTGAGCGACTGCTGCGAAGGCATCTTCTGTAGAGACGGTCTGCACTCGACGCAGTTGGTTCTCGACGATTTTCCACTCAGTGGCGGGGTATTAGGAGTCGTTGGCTCTATGTCCGTCTTTCGTATTGGCCTCGACAGGGTTGGCTTTTGCGCTGGCAGGCAAATCTTTGATTTGCCTTCGCAGCATTTGTCGCACGACGATACCGACGAAAGTCGTTCCTTAGACCACTTTTGCTTGGGACTACCGCCGGGGGAGATCGTCTTTGATGTGATACTCGATATCGACGTGCACGCATCAACAGCGGGCAATTTCTGGGCGAAACGGCTGCAGACGCCCAGCTTGTAGGGCGACGGAGACCATCTCTCCGGACTTCGAGTCAATGCCGGCTGATCAAAAGATACCTTCGACGAAGCCGACCTCCTCACCTGTAAATTGTTGGCAGTTGAAAATATACAAATAATCTTATTAACAAACTAACTTAAAACTCCAAGGCCAGCGGCAGTAACAAAACCCAATGACAAGGCGCTGGCAATATTCGCACTCCACCTGCTCTACCAGCCAAATTTATTTTATTAAATTTGTTATTTTATTTATCTGAAACATTACTAAACATTTTACAATCGGCGCTTTAGTACAAATACATAAAGCTATTGAAAATTAAAAATAATACAGTATCCTTAATAGTAAAGATAAATAAACAAACATTTTTGAGAGACCCCTCCCCTCCCAAAATGATGAAGTGGTTTGAAACACACCCTCAAAATTCACAGTAGCATCAATACATTTGACTACATACACATGTTACTTTTATAATCTATGCATATTTTTAATAAAATAAATATTTTTTCTGTGCGATCCTAATATTACTATGAAAACTGTCTGAAATCCGGCAAACGGAACTGCGCGGAGAATCTACCGGTGTCAGGTTTTCACAAGGGCGATTTTTATGACATACCGTTTGTTTATGACATGCTGTTTTGAAACATCATATTCAAAAAGTTCACTAATATTGAATAAAAACAATGTTAGTTCCGGTGTTTGGAATTTATATTGGAAAAGTGACCGCTTTTCGACACGTTTTCTTTAGCGGTAAAATACGTCAGGTGGAAAATTTGACCATCTTTAAAAAATATAATAAAAGCCTATTTGATAAGCAGTTTGTGCCAGAGGGTTCCGTAACGTCTAACTCAAAAAAAAGATCTATTCTTAGTGCCTAAGTGCAATACGAATGACGCAATGAATCCAGTAATAAACCGTATTGGTAAATCATATAACCACAATTTTAGCGCAATTGACATTTTTTTAAGGCAACTTTATACTCAACATAAAATAAACTCTCTTTGAACGCATATAATATTTGTATTAGTATTCTCGTTATCACCACACACACATACATATATACCTACACCATTCGCATACATACACAGTAAACACTTACATTCCACACCCTAATATAATTACAACACTCCAATAAACAGGACGTCCCAAGGTCAATCCTACAAACTTCAGGGGGTGTTTAAGTTCCCTATTAAGAGTAAGAAATTATGTAACTAAATGCGAAAAATTTATTATTTTTGTAATAAAATTGGTGTAAATCGATTTAATCAATCGATAAATCAATATTATCGGTCGACCAATAGCATCCCTCTTACAACCATCCTTCTTAGACCGACCTCTGTCCGACCAGTAACATCTGACAGCGATCATTTAGCTCCGCCCTAATAGGGCGTTTCGAACAACGCGGCAGGTCATTAACCTCGATCTTGACTGACCGCGGCCCAGTGACCCAGTGACGTAGTTATCCGAGGGAGGAGCCATTGAAAAATATCTGTTTTACACGAATTAGAATAGAAACTTCAACATTTTTTTTCTCGAATACCATAAAGAATGTTGATATAGTTTCTTAACAAATAACACTAGGAATCGTAGGACTTATCAGCTGTTTTTTTTATTGGGATTGACCTTGGGACACCCTGTATATACATAGACGTCTATTTACCCTGTCCGAGCTGTCCCTCTGGTTGAGCTCGCATCCGTAGGTCTCCTCGAGGAAATTGATGATGTGCAGGAGACAGCCGTCGCGACAGGCGCACCGCAGCCTGCAGAGGCTGATGAACTTCCTGGAGCACCCGGGCGGGTCGCTCCTGTCGACGACGCGCGGCGGCAGGATGGGGATCTCGTACTTGCAGTCGGGGTTCTGGCAGGGCGTCGTGTACATGTAGGCGCGCGTGCGTTCGGTCTTCCTGTCGACGGCGGCGAGCAGGTCGGCCACGAGCGCCTCCGGGCACTTGCCTCCCGACGACGTGAACGGGGTCGTTTCGGCCGTGCGCACCTGGACAGCAATCGCGACCGGTAAAGCATCAGCGACGTCGCAGCGTCAGCTTTAGATAGGGTAAGTGTAGCCATCTGACCTGGGGAGGGCCTAGGGTGTGCCTGTCATTGCAACTTCACATGATAGAATTTTGTTTTAACCGCAAAAGGTTATGGTAGATATTTTTGATACACTAGTGGACTTTAGGTTTAGGTATATAGGTTTGGATTATATCTAACCAGAGAGGAATTGGGTTACACGGAATACACCAAACTACAACTGATGAGTCCAGCTGCTGCAACCGGCGTTGGTCAGAGCCGAGGGTCATACCACCGCACCGTTCAATTGCTGAAACGTCTCTGTTGTTTCGGTGCGGAAGAGCGAGACGGGGAATATTTGCGGGTAGGAAAGAGACAGGTATATCCTTGCCACGAAGAGTAAATTACTTGATCTGAACGCATTTTAATAATGGCTAAAACAGGTTATTTAAGGGGGAATTTAGACCTGAGTCATTTTCAAAACCCATATTCCATACAAATAATGGTACATATTGGAGATACTAACGTTTCGTCACTTAATTTAACAAGACTCATTGTTCATCTGACGTGGGGAAAGCGAATGGTAACAAGATATAATTTTCCTACCCTCAAAACGCTACGACACAACAGTTTAAAGTTGCATGTAACCTGCGCGACCGTCTGGATGTTGGCGATGACGAGCGGCGGAGGCGGGGCGGGCACGCGAGCACTCGCGGCGAGCATCCGCGCCACGAACGCGAGCAGGCCGGTCAGCTCGCCGCCGCTGCGCGCGGACGCGAGCCTCCCGCGCACGAGGAAGTTGCGCAGCTCGCGGTCGTCGATCTCGACCAGCCTCCGCTCGCGCAGCGGTTCGAACCGCTCGAAGGCCGAGCCGAACTCGCCCATATTGCTTCGCTGCGCCGGCACCTCCTCCTCGCATACGAGCGCCTAAGTGTAAACATACAAATTCATTATTTATTTATTTTATTAGGCAATAAATAAAATAAACATAGAAAAATATACTACACTGTACCTTTTTGTGGGTACCAGGCCACTCGGGCATTGATGGCAACGAAAAAGCAGACGAACTGGCCAATAAAGGTGCTAGCATGACTGTGATAGGCCCAGATAGGCCCTGCGGCATAGCTAAAAGCCCTACCAGCAGACTGCTAAAAATCTGAATCTGGATAACAATAGAATAAACAACTGCACAAATTAAACCTATCGACCGTCGACAGGTGCAGACTCTGACAAGAGGTCACAGGAACCCCTATGCACCTACTGGGTGAATGTGGGCCCCTCATCTACAAAAGATACCAGCTTCTAGGCAACCATCTCAAGCCAGAAGAGATGAGAACCATCGCACCTAAAAAGATACTCAACTTTATCTACGGTACGGGACTAGAGGGCGAACTATAAGTGGATTTAAAAGTACAATAGTTCTGAAAGGACCCGGTACACGGGGGGGGGGGGGGGGGGGCAAACTCCCACATCCACTAACATACATAACCTTTATATATTTGCACTTTTATATATTATTTATTTATCTCATGGAATTACAGACTATTAAAAGTGAGTTATAAGTTTGGAAAATAAAATAAAGAAAAAGAGCTAAGAAAATGCATCTGCATGTGTGTAACTAATAATATGAATAAACGAATTCGAGATGACTCGATCTATACTGATTTCAGCAAAGCCTTCGACAAGGTTGACCACTTGACCCTTAATTATAAATTAAAAGCAATCGGAGTTCATGGTGATCGGTTTTCGTCATATATTCCTAATAGGTCTCAATCTGTCGTTATTGGTGGTTTGAAAACTGATTGGATCTTTATATCATCTGGGGTTCCTCAGGGTAGCCTGCTGGGTAGCCTCATTTTAATTCACATTAACGATATGGGTCAATGTTTTTTGCAAGTCAATCTCCACATTTCGAAGATATGAATCTATTTTCAGAGGTGAAATCCGGAGGACTGCAAACTCATCCAAGATGACCATGATAGATTACACCATTAATGAGTTCCACCTTAATGCCGAAAAGTGCGCGGTTGTAAGTTTCACTAGAAATACAAATATAGTTCTTCAAACCTACTATATTAATAACATCGACCTCCATAGGAAAAGTGTTATTGAGTTGATTCAAAATTTATTTTTTAAAAGTTTAACTTTCAGGTATTATTTGAAATTTCCTGATGATGCTCAAAGCGCCGAATTTTACGGACTCCAGAGTTCTGAGCTCAGAAGGTCGCGAGCTGATATGTTGCTTGTATATAAAACTGTCAATGGTCATCTTCTGGGGCTCATAGATTTGAGGGTTCCATCTAGACCCACTCGCCAGTGTGAGATATTCCATCTATCACGAACTATGCACAGAATTCATCAGCTTTTCAACCGATCGATATATTCAACACTACCTTCCCGGAATTCAAGAGAGTTTCTACTCTATCCCTAATCCTAGAGTAGTATATTTATATGTAAAATCAATTATTTGTAAAGAATTATGAAAAATTCCCCAATCCCTCCTACTTTCTAATCCCAACCTCGTTCCCGAATTTATTTTTCTATTTTATTAAGTTTGGAGGAAACTCTCATTGGCTCCATGTTTTGATTGTTTTTTATTGTAATTTTATTTATATATCACCTGTTGTTTCCTGAAATAAATAAATAAACCGAGTGCCTTTGACTGCTCAAAATAGGAAAATATTAAAAAAAATAAAATTTTCTTAAGATCCTAAGAAAATCAACCTCGATATTAGAGTTCAAACAGCGGCTTTATGTTTTAGTTGTTTTTATTGTAACTTTAGTTTTTGTATCAGCTGTTTCCTGAAATAAATAATAAGTGTCATGACAAAATGTTATCTTTTATGTATTACCACCATTCACGCGCTTATAACTTCTAAGCTAGACGCCTTTAGAGTATTCAAAATGTGTTAAAAACCCTAGTCTTTGGATCAAAAATATAAGTGCTTGTGATTTATAAATGTTCCTTACAAAAATTAACCTATTAAAGTGGATGATCGAGAGATGATCAAACTGTCCCGCTCGCACCTCTGCTTGCCTGCCTCTCGTCGAAAGGGATGCAGGCTGTCCATTTCAAAACCGGTTCCCACGCGTTTCTCATTGCTTTTGCATTAATCCAAATCTGATATACCTGAAGATTGTCGACATCGCTGTCCCTGTCTTGCAGAATATCCTTAGAGTAGATAACTTCCGGCGCCTTCCCGCTCGTGTCTAGCACCTCCTGCGCCCCGCTCTCCTGCCCGAAGGCGTCTGGAGTGGGGCTCGAGGACAGGTCCGAATCGGTGCTCTGCGAGGCGTCATTCAGCCCCCACGACATTCTGCGCGACCTGTGTCAGTTTCAAACGCAACGCATTACACGCGCGAAAAAAATTGCCATGATCAAAAAGAGATTTCGAAAAGAAAGTAATCAAAAAAAAAGCTGGAAGTCATGAGAACCTATGGTCTTGGTTATGCTGGAACCATGAACCAGGAGTGCTTTTCAATGAGCCAGATATGTTGGCACATTGAAAACTGGCAACTGTTATTTGTTAAGAAACTATATCAAAACTCTTTATGGTATTCGAGAAAAAAAATGTTGAAGTTTCTATTTAAAACCTAATATATTTGTGTAAAACGAGTTTTCGTCCGCTCGACCTTGAGTTTTCAGCGGGTTTAGTATGCCTGGCGAACGCTGCCGTGATATTATGATTGTTTTACACAAATTTAGTTTAAAATATAATTAATTTGGGTATCAAATATTTTTGTGTTTTTTTTAGAGGCGTGATTTTTAATCTGGCACTACTTTTTTCGTAGTTGGTGTTTTTGACAGCTGTCACTTGATTTATGCTCAGTTTGGTTTGCCATTTCATAATGAATAGACTTACTCCTGAACAACGTGGCGTGGCCTCCAAGATCGTGCGATTTAACACCGCTGGACTATTTTTTGTGGGGTTATGTGAAGTCGCTTGTCTACGCAGATAAGCCGGACACGATTAACGCCTTGGAAGAGAATATTCGGCGCGTTATTGCTGACATACGGCCCAACTTGCTGCAAAAAGTGGTTGAAAATTGGGCCTCTCGGCTGGAATTTGTTCGAGTCAGCCGCGGCGGCCACTTACCCGAAATCATTTTTAAAACATAATGGCAAACCCTTATCTTTATAATAAAACTAAATTCTTAGCCATAACATCAAATTATGTGCGTTTTATCTCTTCTTGAAAACCACGCCTCTAAAATCAGAGAACATATACACCCCCTTAAATTTACAGGAATGATCTTGGGACTAATATATAATATGTGTTTTGATTTACTGAATTTATTTAACATTATATTTATATAGCTTTAGATGTTATTATCGCATCGATCAGATGACGGAAGTGGACATTAAGCAAAAACCCAAACTGCTTCCCTCAGGACAGATTCGTCTAGTTAGGGAGGTAGGAAACATCTGCGCAATGTGACAGTCGCTTGTCGCTTTAAGCTATCGATGAACCAGCTTTGTTGGCCACATATATAGTCGAAAAATTATTTTCAAGCTCTACATTTCGACCTAACCTAACTTTAATTTAACCTAATGTGACGACACCTCCTCGTCGTTTCATCATTCGTGAGGTAAGTTATGATAATATTTAGTATAAATATATATTATATTTATTATAAATATTAAACGTATATTTTGTTATTTTTAATTTATTATATCGCTAATAATAGCTAGGTTTATATACACACACGCGCGCGCGCAAACATGTCCCTGCCACAAATGGCACCACACTCACTCCACGCACAGTACAGATTGTTTTAGTTTGATTTTTTCTACCATATTCATATAAATGTAGTATTAGGGAATTATCTTATTGTATCGCTGTTTTGTACTTTCATAAATAAATAAATAAATAAGCGAACAGCGCGATTTATTTAGCGCTTATTTCGCGTTAATTTATTTATTAAACGGGTAGCTCGGAGCGAAAAAGTAGCATGTAGAGTTTAAATCTAAATAGTCAATAATCGGGCCAATTAAAGCTTACATCCATATACAAATATTATTCAAAACTTTGATGAGTTTAACTATATTTTAGAAGGTGTATGTGCAGTGCAGGATTTACCTATAAAGTGGTGTAGTCGACGCAAAGTGGCGTACTTGGCGTCGCGCGCGGCTTATCTATATGCTTTCGGAGATCGTTTTTAGATGAGACAGAACGATTTAAAAGCACGAGCAAGACAGAGAAGAGGTCACTTAAATAAATCCCTAAAATCATTTATTGAAAGACAGAATTAAGTCGTATAGGAACAAAGGCAGAAAGAAATCTGCCGAAATTATCATTTTAAGATTTTGTGTCGATTTTTAAACTTCTTTATTTTTACCATGATCTGAAACAGCATTCTGACCCTATAAAGCGTGTGTATAGCAATCTGCATGTTAGTTACTTCCCTAACCCCTGTGTTAGGGGTTATCAACATGTTGGGAACCATACAACATTCAAAACCGGTACTGATATCAATATAGGAGGAAATATAGGGGGGGGTACCCCATAGCTCCGCAATCTCTGGTTTGTGAAAGAAGGATATCTTTCAATGGCCACACTTTCTGGCCGGGAACAAAGACGGTTAACCTGTTAACGGTGATCTATCGTCGCGCGAATTATTCGCGTAATTTTAGCATTGATGATGGTTGAAACCATGATTATTCGTTTACCGGGACATATGGTGGGTCAAACGGGACAACCGGCGACATGTCCCGGTGTACCGGGACGTATGGCAACCCTAGTATAGATAAATTAATTTTAATATGCAACGCTTTCATTTTGAAACAGATTGGCGTGAAATACTTCGGATTTTCGAAAAAATGCATATGATGATAATTAGCCATCTCGTCATATGTGTTGAATTCCAGGTGCTCGCGGCGTGCGATATGTCTAATGAACCTTTTTTGAATGCGTTCCACTCTGTTCTTGTACACATCATATTGCGGAGACCAGATAGGACAGGTTATGTGTGCCTGTGTCCCCGAAAAAGATTTACTTGACCTAAATATGAAGCCAAGTGTTTTGTATCTAAATGTACTCCCAGATCACGGGATCAATATTGAGGATATTACTTATTCTAGGTGTGAATTGTTTTTATTAAATTGCTACAAAACCCATTTAAACGCTGCGAAAATAGTTCGGCGGTAATGTGATAAAAATACCGACCTCTGCGGATCGCGGAAGCCACAGCTGGAGATGTCGGCGAGCTGATGCTGCGCCGGCTGCTCGTCCGAGGAGCTGTCCTCGTCCCTGGCCGCGCGCTTCGCCTCCAGCTCCCTGGCGATCGCGCCCAGGTCCTGCTGCGACATCCGCGGCGTGATCAGCTCGCCTGAGCTTACGGACAGCCTGAAGAAGTTCTCGAGGGCCGTCCTGATGGCGCCCGACGCGTCTTCCGGTTTTGCATCATCGCGTCCCATCATCTATCCAATATTTATATCATGTTTCTTTGTCATTTTGCATTTTTTAACTAGCCCACGGCACACTATAATTTTGACTTGACGTGTTCGTATATGGAATGGACTATTAATTAGGAAATTGGATGGCTTACTTTAGAATTCGGTCAGTACGTAATAATTACAGATTAGTTATCAGGAAAAAAACGAACTATAACTAGGAAATAATAAGGATCAAGATACAACAATTGAGTCGTGTAGAATCCAAAGCGATAAATATGTCCTGTGGCAATTTAATCAAAATAATTTACTTCCGTAATAAAGCAATATCACCTGTTTCGACTGGTCAGAGTAAACCCCGTTGGCAACCTAAGGAGAATGTGTAACACAAACCTTCAGCTGGACCGGGAATCCTCGACTTTGTGGTGGTCTTCGGTGACCGCCGGATGGCTTCGAATAGCACTCGCACTATATTATTGCGACGGTCGCAAAGATCACTCGACCCGTACCCGCACGTGGTCTTCCGTTGGATCTTCAAATCGTTTTTATTCGTTCGCGATGTCGCCGGCTGAGGGCGCTAGCGTCGCGGCGTGCGTCGGTAAAACAAGTTTGTTTTAGGTAGGTCGGTAAGGAGGAGCAACCAGGGATGATTAGGAAAGGCGCCAACATCACCGATATTTTTTAATTCCTGTTATATATTTGTCTGTTCGCCCAATGGGATTGAAAATCTGCTTTCTTTTACGCCGTTGTGGGATCGGCGTGAATTATTTATTTGTTTTTATTTGCCTGGAGGCATTATTTTAATTGTTTAGCTTAGTATGTTTCATGTTATTGTTTTTAATGCTTTTTGTTTTTCTTTTGGTAGTTTAATTTGTTTTTACTTTAATAATAATTTACACGGGGAAACCTGTTAAATAAATAAATAAATATTTTAATGCTTTTTTTGAAAATATATGGTTGAAAACATCAAATTAATAAATCAACCTAAAAACAAAGTGTACTGTGCGTGAAGTGTGTGTATAAACCTACATATTATTAGCGATATAATAAAAAATTTAAAAATAATTATATATATTTACGAATGTTTAATATTTATAATGAATATAATATTTATTTATACATTTTACACTACAAATTATAATAACTTAAGTTACGAATTTCACGCATAAATAACCCCTTATTCTCTATTGTAATGTTAATTATGTTGCAATGATGTCACAATAAAACAGAGAGGAAATTCATGATCATGACACTCGCAACAAGAGCAAATCCCCAAACAAACGGACATCCCCATGTCAGTTAGATTAAAAAAAAACAATAATTATCTAACCGCTCATTTCTTTAACAAATTACCAGAGAAAATAAAACTTATTTCTAAATTTAGCATTTTTAAAAATGAGATTAAGAAACTACTTTTAGAAAAAAATATATAAAGTTTTGAAGAGTTTTAATTAATCTCTTTTCAGTTTCTCTTTTTAGTTTTAATTATATTTATGTAAATTTTGTTTTTTGTATTTCCCGTGTGCACTTTATTAGATCTCTTTAAATATTTATTTCTCTGGTTTGTTAAATTAAATTTGTTTTATTTTGTTTCTAGAAAATCTATTTGTGCATTTTTTTTATTGTATTCATGAAAAATAAATCTTATCTTATCTTATCATAAGTAAATTGCCGCAGATTGAAGATTTTGATTATAACCAAATATTTTACACACATTTTACAGGGTCAGATTATTATTTCTTGCTTGAATTTGTGGTAAAAATGAAGAAGTTTTAGCATCGATGATAACTTTGGCGGATTGCCGCTTTTTCTATAAGGATTCTATACGACTCAGATACATAATATTTATTTCCATAACAATTTTTTACAATTTTAAAGGAATTTGTTTTGAACAAAACAACGAAAGATTACTACGAAATTAATTGTAATTTTGCAAATTTGTACACTCACATACATAAATACGCTACGCATACGCTAACCTGATTACAAATAGAAGATTATATCAACTTAGGCTCTCGAAATGCCAACGAAAAGGGATTTTATCCCACAAAACGTCTACTTCACGTCTAGTAAAAAAAAAAATGGTCGAAGTGAATATGTTTTTTTTTTGTTTGGTAGAAAATACAAGTACAAAGTTTTTTATCGTTAACTTCACACGGCTCGTCTTAGGACAGGTGTTCAGCACCAAGTTAGATGGACACGGTGAATATGCCGACATGTCACTAAATTAGGGTTGCCATTCGTCCCGGTACACCGGGACTTGTCATCCGGTTTAGAGCCTCGGTCCCGGTTGTCCCGTTTGACCCACCATATGTCCCGGTAAACGGGTAATCATGGTTTTATATTATTGCTAAAAATCATGCGAATAATTCGTGCGACGGCGTTAGATCACGTTGGCTGGTAGTGAAAGTGTGGAGTCGAGGGATGTAATATTTTCCATATTTACAGTACGGAATGAAAGACTGAAATACCTTTGTGGGGGATCTGATGTAGTTCATGGTAATTTACGATCTCACTCAAAAACTAGGCGGTCTTAACTTAACTGTCTTTGTTCCCGGCCATTGAACGTATTCTGAAAATGTGGGAACCATTGAATGATTTCCTTTTTTCACAAACCAGATTGCGGCGCTATGGAGGGGGCGGTACCCCCCCCCCCCTCCTGCTCCTATAACTCCCCTATATTTCCTCCAATATTGATATCAGTCCCGGTCGGAGCCAAACTATTTATGGCAACCCTATACTAAATGCGAATTCAGATGAGCTGCGATTATGAGATTTTTACTACCTTAGTACTGCGTTTGGTGGTCTCTACGTTTATCTATAAATCTAGTCAAATAATTTATATAAATATGGAATAAACTTATCACATATATAAATATAGATGTTAGTTCGTGTTCTAGTGTTCTGTTAAACTGTAGTCGGCTGAAGTTGCCAATTAATGTGCGTTTCGTGTATCTGTGCATTAATGCATAGCTGTAAGCATTTTGAAAAATTAAACAAATATAAATAACATTAAGAATTAGTTGGAAAACGCCCAGAATTGAATGGACTATTAAATCTCCAATAACCACATTTAATTATGCCTCATATTATTTAAGTTTGTTCAGTGAATGTTTTGAATGTGCGAAAAGATCGTGGGCTTTCACGAATCAAAAAATTGTCATGAAAAATAAACCATCCTACGCAGATCTAATATCTTGTGGTACGACAAGCGACTGCGGCAACCCAGAGGTTATATTATAGAGGGCTTTATATTATAAAAGTGCATGTGAACGACGTTAAATAAATAAATAAACAACGTTTGACAGATAAATGACACAAATACGCATTGTTTTGTGTCCAATTACCTCCACGCCGATTGATTGCCTCCACACTGCGCCACACATCATAGCAAGCATAGTGGAAAAACAAATTATTTATTTAATTTATATATTTAATATTTTTACAAAGTAAATAGGTACTCGCCCGTCGGCTGCACATATTTTGAAAATAACCAAAAGAAATCTTTTTGGGTAATCGACCAGATGGGTAATTTTGAAATAATTATAAATAAATAATAATTATGTACTAAATTGACCAAACCAACTATTATTTTATTGTTTTTCTCATTAACCTTATTTTATTTCAAAATCTGATTGTAACAACATTCTAGCAACATTGTTTTAACTCCCGTTAAATGACGTTTCGAAAATGCTGCATGGAAACGAGAAACGTCAGAAAAGAACTCTTGGTCCAGGCTGGGTTTGCGGGAAAAATTGTTTTATAAATTTTATCATCAATACAAAACAAAACAAACAAAAGTACAAAACAAAACATAGTTAGTTGTTTTTACATAGTGCAAAACATACCTAATCGTATGTACATACGATTGCACTAATTAGGCCTAATTAATTAGGTTACCGAAAATTAGGTATGGATAGAAACGAAAATGTATCTGATATAAAAATAGAAAAAATCGATGACTACAAAATATGTGAACAAACTATTGATTGGAATCCATCTAGAAATAATATTGACGACGAACAAATGGCATCGTGTAAACCTAAGCTTGAAACCTTATTATATCCAGGTCATTTTGGTGACCGGAAAAATATAACAAATCAACAAAGTGATCATTTTCAAGAAGCCAATACTAAACTTATTAAATTGGAAATGAATATTTCTAGTGTCCAACATTGTGTAAATGCAGGTACAATTTTAAAAATAGTGCAAAGTGTAAAAAACCCCATTTTAATAATTAAGAAGATTGATTTTACGTGTAACAGTTGCAAGTGTACTCTTAATAAATACGGTTTGATATATACCGTAATCAATGAGCACAATAATTCAAATTTAATATGCTTAGATTGTAAAGAAAAACAAAAAGTTAGTTTAACATTGTCTCCTACTCGAAATAAACATCTTATGTTATATAAAATACAAAATAAAAACTTTGAATGTTATGAATGGGATAAGACATTTACGCAAAACAATATTTCATTACATCACATTAATTCTGTAGATAAAAGAAAGTGGTTTCAGTGTGATCAATGTAATAAGAACTTTACAACGAAAACTTATTTGACCAATCACATTATTGACGTTCATCTCAAAATAAAAGAAAAACTATGTACTGAATGCGAATACTCAAGTGCATATAAAACACTATTAAAGAAAAATGTCGATGAAATACATCGGAAAACTGCCAAATTCAAATGTAGTGAGTGCCCTTACACAACATCATATAAATGGCATTTACAGAGACATAGTGAAACTATTCACAGGAAAATAAGAATTTTTAAATGCAGCGAATGCGATCACACAACTTCAAAAAAAATACATTTACAGAAACATATTGATGCAGTTCATTTGAAAATAAGAAAATTTAAATGCAGCGAATACAATCATGCAACTGCACAAAATTCATATTTACGGAGACATATCAATGCAGTTCACCAAAAAATAAGAAAATTTAAATGCAACGACTGCGATTATATGAGTGCATATAAATCAGATTTACTTAAACATATCAATTCAGTTCATCTGAAACTAAGGAAATTTAAATGTAGCGAGTGCGATTTAAGAAGTTCAAGGAAAGAACATGTGCAGATACATATTGACGCAGTTCATCGAAAAATAAAAAACTTTCAGTGCAGCGAATGCGATCACGCAACTGCACAAAAATCATATTTACGGAGACATATCACTGCAGTTCACCAAAAAATAAGAAAATTTAAATGCAACAACTGCGATTATACGAGTGCATATAGATCACATTTACAGAAACATATCAATGCAGTTCATCTGAAACTAAGGGAATTTAAATGTAGCGAGTGCGATTTAAGAAGTTCAAGGAAAGAACATCTGCAGAAACATATTGACGCAGTTCATCGGAAAACAAAAAACTTTAAGTGCAGCGAATGCGATCACGCAACTGGACAAAAATCATATTTACGGAGACATATCAATAGAGTTCACCAAAACAAGAAAATTTGAATGCAACGAGTGCGATTACACAAATGGCATGTCATACAAATCGTTCTTATCTAAACCCGACACCGACGATTCCCCCCGCCGTTTCGGGTGCGTAACACTTCACCATCCATGTCTCGCTTGCGAGCAAGTGAGACGTATGATACGCAAAGTGGCGTACTTGGCCTGGCGCATTTTTCACCCTCATTGCCGTATCTATATGTTTTAACAGATCATTGGCTTACAAAGAAATATTTTAGTTACTGCTTTATTTTAAGTAACTACTTTAGTAAATATCATACTTATATGTAAATAATACCTTTATTATGTAGTAAACTTTCACTTTTTTTTTTTGTATAATAATGAATAAATAATAATACGAATAAATAATTAGTAATGGTAACTGTCATTGGCTTTGTGTGTTAATTGTTTTTTTTTTGTTTTGTTGTAATTTTACTATGTAAGCTGTTTTTTCCGGAAATAAAATGAAATACCAATATGGTAGTTTTTTTAATGAATTATTTATTTTTGAAGTTATACTTCTTTGGGCCCGTTGTACTCATTGGGATGGGATGTTGGTCGAGAAACCGCGTCACGCGTTAGAAGTATTTTTTACGTTTGTCGAGTTGTATAGTCCAATTGTTTTTATACAAAATATGTTTGTCGCGTTGTAGATTCCCTTCCGAACTTTGAAGCTAGTTATCTGTGTTTTTTTTCACAAATTATACGAAAGTATATGAATATACGAACTTAATAATGATAATGTATAGGTGTATAGTATAATAATGAAGTGACGTATAATAATATATTGAATAACAGAGAAAAATGTCTTATATTTCATTTATATATATATCCTGTATGTGTGAGTGAGTGGGTGTGTGCGAATGGCTAAAGAAGTTTAACTTCCACCGTCTGCTTCGACGCAGACCCAATTTTATATTTCATATATCTAATAAGTTTATAATAACTATAACTGTATATGCTAGTTTTTTTTTTATATGAGTTAAGGAAAATTAATTTTATATAATAAAAAATTGTTAAAAATGTGAATAAAATTGAACTTTCGTTATTCGTAAATAATATCCAAGTTTATTTATATTTAAACTATTTTTGTTATACCAATGTACCGTGGTACAAAGGTGGAATACCACCAGTGAGTCGTTAGTATGATGCTGTTTGGTACGGTGCTGGCGTTGACAAGTTACGTAAACTTTCAGGTGAGCAGATGTACTCTGATCGGATGTCCAACTCTGATAGGGTGTGGTCGATTGTAATTTATTTACGTTTAATAACTAAAGATTAAGTAACTCAATAATAATAATGGAAATTATAATTTAACAATTTAATTAGACAATGCTAGTGCCATTAATTCCTATTAACATTTTTTTTTTTTCGAATCCTGCGACAATGCAATTGAGTCGTATCGAATCGAAATCAGCAATTTTCCAAAATTATCATTTTAAGGTTTTGTATCGATTTTGAAACATCTTCATCCTTACTATAAATTACTTATGTTACTCATATTAAATTATGATTAAGACCTACATCTCCGTGTCATATTGTGACATCATGAGCAACATGTTGGCGACGAAAACAGCAATTCGCAAGATTCAGTTTCAAAAACAACGAATTGAAAAATATTGATGATATTACTTTACCATATTACCTGTAAATTATTTTTATTGAATTGCCGCAAAACACATTTACTGCAGATTTGCTTTTGATTCTATACGACTCAATTATGCTACTATGCAGTAGCAGATGAATTTGAATTTGAAGTCGAAAATCGTATTGCCTAATAGTCTGTGTAAAAATCTTTATAGGTAATTTTACAGGTAGGCAATTAAGAGACAGTTCCTAATGATGATAGTTGCGGTTAAATATTTATCGGAAACGACGGTTTAATACTTTACCAAATTTATATATATTGTGATTTACGTAACTGCAACCTAAATTAAAAAAAATATATTTATACTTGCCTGGTTTTTACTCACATCTGTTTTTTTCCAAGGATTTGTGTTAAAACTACCCTGTTATTTAAAATTGTGCCATAGTAGATATACTAAATAGTTCATTGTGGAGATGTTTTTTACTTTGCGACAATTATAGTAACAAGTTTTTTTTTTATTACTATGATTCGTGTTGTCGGAAGGCTCTAACGCAGTAACGACTGTATTGTAGTAGTCATTAGAGCAGGGGTGCTCAAACTTGAACTGCTGGCGATCTACCTCAATATTTTTAGACTACTTACGATCGACTCTGAGAGACTGCAAGTGTGTGTGATGCAGGGTTGTCGTACATACACGATACACCCTACCTACCTAGGTAGGGCGTACCGTAGCATATATAGATATTAGCTTTCTGCACGGTGCTCAAATGCTCGATCGCGATCGACCGTTTGAGCACCCCTGCATTAGAGTATGTATGCTTGTACCTCGATAATGTTGAGAAAAGTAGGTTTGAATTTTCTGTGGTGTGGATGTGGATCCAGACCATTTTTAAATTGATTCACTGATTTTGCACTAATCATTTTACTCGGTAGACTGCTCCAAGTGCTCACAACTCCGTTAGGTAAAATATGTTTTTTAGGATTTGAATTGAATTAGTTTTAGCTGATGGTGAATTTAGTTTCGAGGTTGGGTACACATCCCAAAATTTTGTAACAATCTTGTATTGGGACCTCAGGATCCGAACCACTGAGCCACCAGGCTGTTAAACCCAGTAAGTATCCTGTGTCTAAGAGATCTTCTCGTAATTTCCAAAGTTTAAAAAAAAGTGAAGTTACAATCATTTTTAGTATATGCGCTTAAACCTTTCTTTCAATCAAACACATATTGCTGCGCTCTAGGTCATCCAGGAGATTCCTGTAAAATAGGTTAGAAGCCTTCAGGAAAATTCTGAAGAAAGCGCATAACTTTCCCGATGACGCAAACCAAATATTGCAACCTTTTTCTCGCCAACTTACTGATGATGGTCACACGAGCTGCTCCAGGTCTGGTGATCTAGACCAGACCAATCTCAGGGCGTTTCAAGAATATTTTAACCGAACGAACGATAATAAAGATTTACACAGGTTTACACATTTTTTTAACGTTTCTTTAATCAAATTATAATATACATAGTACAACAAATAAATATGAGTTATCAAAAAAATTATGTTATTATTACAAAAGCGTGGCCTGCGTTTTAGGAGAAGCGTTGCTGGTTTTATTGCATTTTTTTTTGGGACCTTTATTACAGGCAAACAGCATCTCGCAGGACTGCAGTAAGGACTGCGTGTATTTGACTAAGTGTGTCGTACTGGCTGTGTTCTCCGACAGGCAAATACCAGTCAATTTCTACAACAGCAAGACTGTTAAATATAGAAATTCCATTTATGACTTCTGCGAATGCCACTAAATGTTTTTACGAATGGACAGCATTTTTGGTGATTCTCTTCTTGTGGCTGTAGGTATTGGTACGATGCGGATGGGGTAAGACGGTACAGTTGCAGGCAATGGCCGAGCCCTCGAAGAGCGAAGCTTGCGGCTTCGACCTGTCCTGCCCGATCAGAATGTGCGCGTTGATAATGTGCCTCGTTAATGTACTGGAGAAGTAGTAGGAGCAGGGGCACATGTCGCATTTGTACACTTTCCTTTTGGCGTCGTCGGCGTTCTGAGCATCGACGCTTGCGTCGGGAACGTTGCTCCTGTCGGACTCTTCGTCGTTGTGTGCGGGCGGGTCCGAGTGAATGCGGAGATGTCGCTGCAGGTTCGAGGGCCGATCGAAGGTCTTCTGTAGAGTCAAATTGGGTAAGTGTTATTCAAGTATGTGAGTTTCAAAAAATATTATTTTCTCTATCAATAGACTGCCTGTTTGCTAACTTAATGGTGTGAGGCAATTCATCATCTCGAGGGTGAAGTGTGACCTTCAGTTGGTCAACATTGCTGAGAAAAGTGGAACACTGGAATTTAAACCCCAGACCACTGGATCAAAAATGGGCATTTATACTACTGCGTTTCAATCTGTATGGTATAAATATTTTTGTGGTATACTTACTTTGCAATGTGAACAGGCAACCGATTTCTTCTCTGAAACAAAAATACGCGTATTACAATGAGGGTAGGTTCAAATTTGTAGCTTTGATATTTCTATTGTTATCTAAATAATGATATAAAACTTTGTAATAAATATTTGTTTTATATTGCGTATGCCTAGTGACCGTTTTAGTCATTTTTGTGGAAGTTTATGCCAAAATGATAAAATGTAGATTACAAGTATAGGTTAGGTTAGGTTAGGTTATCTTAAATCCCTTAATGAATACCAGGATATTTTATTGAATGACACTGGAAATACCTCAACTCATGAAGATAGAAATCAATTTCGCACCCCCTTGTGAAAATTTAAAGTGAGCATTCATGTAGTTTCAGAACAAACTAGTAATAACCTGGGATGCCAGAGGTGGTGGGAAACGGGAGCAGTGCATATTTTTTCTCTCAATCATACAGACTGCAACTTAATGTGTTAGAAAAAGATGTCGCTACTGTTCAATAATTATTTGCTAATCGTCGGCAGCGGCACTGTTTCACAGTTCGTGCGATATCTAAATTATCTCGACACACAAACACGCGTGCGCCTCGACTGTTTGAAAAGTGTGAGCGTGAGCAGCACCCCAGGGATAGATTTAAGCTTACTCCAGTTGGGAGGGGATTTCTAGCTTCACGCCTCAACCAATACAGACTTATTAAAAGAAGTGACGTCGCACATTCTATTTAATCACCCGACCACTTTTTAACTGCTCCTCCCTGCTAAATACCACTTCGTATCGTTCCATTCCCGAATGCCATCTTTACGAGTCAAATCAATAAATGCTTCAAAGTTATGCAGTCGCTGTCTCCTGACGTGACAACGCTGCTAGCAATAAGCATTTTCTCACAATTATTAATGTTTTATGTTAAAATAATAAAAGGTAAGTACTCATGTGTTCTGTGGAGAGGTGCTTGGCGAAGAGGAGTACAGTGGGAAACGTCTTTGCGCAGGTGCTGCACCGATACGGCTTACCCGAATTGTCGTTCTACAATAAAACAGAATAGTATTTTGAAATCTAAAATAATCCAGTTAGAAACTGTTGCGTGACATCTAAGGAGAGTACCAATATGAACATTGATTATATATTGTTTTTTAGATAGTTCAACCTCCTACAATTAGTAGGAGCCCAAGAAATGATGCACGGGAGAACCTAACCTAGCTTCTTCGTCTACCCTCGATTGGTCTATGGGAATCTTCCAAAGCTACATGGTGCTGCCCAGGACCTAAGACACTGGATTACGCAACCCTATTGGTAAGAGTCACATCATTTGAAGAATTTAGAAACGGCGACCAAACCACCTTTACGATAATGCATGGAAGGCATCTGAGTCGAGAGTTTCGCTGTGCTATCGCAGCATCCAGAAAGTCTAATATTAAAGTTTATATTCGCTAAAGGTGCTGCGATAATTAACTAACCACAATTTCTCGTCAAATTAAAGTTAAAAGCAAGACATTTTTTTTTTCAATTTTAACTTTTCCAGAGGAAACTATTATTCAAATAAAATATATAAAAATACAATGTAGATGGATCCGGCTAGGGCCAGCCGCACACGCAGCCATTTTTGTTCGTCACCGGTGGCGGCCGTGAGTGTCTTGATACGGCCACCGGTGAGACCACAAGTGGCTGCATGTGCGCGGTATCATCACGGCGAGTGCGCCATAACTGAGTTGCAGAGTGGCTGTGCTGTGGCTCAGTTGCACGGAAGATCGGTGGCGAGTGGCGAACAAAAGTAGCTGCGTCTGCAGCAGACCTTCCTGCCTTCTCAGTCGGTTTCTTAATCTTAAATAAAATAAAATAATAAACACAACATTTGCAAGAATACGAACTTACCGTTGCAAATTTGGTCAAACGCTTTTTTCTGCCTCCAGGTGTCACTGTAAATCATTGCAAATTATTAATCTAAATACACAATCAGCTGTTTCCGAGTCGCCGATAGAAAGATAAATGCATAGTGGTTAAGATTTCGCACACTTATAATTAGGAATTGCGGGCTTATGTTGCGGGTGAGACGGTCTGTTTTCCGCAGATATGCCGGGTCTCACAGACAGGCCCTGTGGAGTGCGATGGCGCAGAATCCTCATTGATTATATATACGGAATAACTCACCCTAATTACAACTATACTCTTGAAATTACAAGAACATTGGCAAGCTATTAAACGAGATTACGTACATAGATAACGTTCGATGAAGATTATGAGATTTGCCAGCATTCTTATTTTATTATAGGATTCGCAGAATTTAGGATCTGAAATAATTCTATATGCAAAATTAAGGTGCAGTTGCCCATCTGATCAAAGAGAAATAGAAAACGATGCCAAAGACAGTAGAGGCGCTATGCACAACTTTCTCCAAGTGACACAATAAGAAAATGAGACATCGTCCAATAATTAGTTATTATTAGGGGCCACGAAACGTTCACACGCTCAACCACAAAGGTTTTCTTTGCTAAATTTTACAGTATGAACTCGTTCTCGCGCACATCCCTTTATGGGGTTATTCTACACTTCAAACTAAAATACTTTTGTCTTACAAGTTTTCTTAATTTTGACATATTTTATTCGATAAAAAATAAATAATAAATTTAAAAATGTTTGGTTTGCTTGTATCTATCTCAATGCGATGCATCGAGCAGGTCAGGACAGACGCTCCAGTCGAGTTGAGGTATAAATGGATTTTTTCTACTGCTATAAAATTGGTCCAGTTTGAAGTGTAGAATAACCCCATAATGGGATGTGCCTGGTAAAAGTAAACTCTGTACTTTGTCACCTTCGAGCACGACAATTTTTGTATCCTTGTAGTCATGCTCGTCGGTCGTTTCGACAATCCTCACTTGGAGCAGCGACTGGGACGATTTCGGAGCTCCCTCGGCATCGGCGACCCGACCGCGTCCCGTGACACGTCTGTACGGCACCCCATCGGCTGTCACCTCGAATTCTTCCACGCCTGTGAATAATTGAAACCATGATACTAAATAAATATAAGATAAAATGGAACAGAAAGAAATTGATTGTGTAAAAAAAAATAAATACATGCCAAAAACAAATAAATGCAACGAAGCGACGATTGTATTGCACCACCCGCTATTAGCATCGCAAGCGCAAGGGTACTGGCCTGACCGCACGACAGGCACAAAATCGGGACATTATGTGCAGTATCCTGAACGCTGGTGATACGATTAAAAGGTTCGGAAACCGTCCTCGGAAAGAACAGTGAGGATCAAAAAATGAGTGCAATTTTTAAAAATATTTTAAACTTTAAACCAGCATCGTCCAAGACTCTTGGTTGAAATTTCGTCGTATAGAACGCTAGACACCCAATCCTAGTACCCTAGTTCTATATTAAATGCGACTAATATCGAGACTTGTTTAGATAGCATTTATTTCAGATTATATGAGAAATGATTGCATATTAGTCCGGGTCGCCGTTAAAAAAAGACCTGAAATTGCAAAAATCCGACGACCGATTTCCGTTTTAAAATTCATTGGTAGTGTAAATCGATAATTTCAGTCAAATCGTGCACGAGCTACGGCCGCCATCTTGAATTTACGATGGAATGTATTTTTGTCAAGTAACTCGCCTATTTTAACATTTGTGTAAAAATGTTTTGCCTAAACTTTGAGGAAATTTATATCTCAACAACTTTTATCAAAAGATTTTTTTTCTACGATTTTTAGACTTCTTAGACTATACTTTTATATTTTTAGATTTTATCCTGAAAAAAAGTAAAATTAAATCATCGCATTATCACGTTTATTGTCAATTTTAGCACATAAATGAACAAACTTGCGGGGAATAATACAATTCTCTACAACATTGGTACTTATCTTCTTTTATCCTAGGTTAGTAGAGGTGATTGGCTGGTTTAGCATCAATTGTTTTTCTAATGGTTGCCTTACCTACGCTTTCTTTCCCTCGGTGCAGCAGCTAAGAATGTAGAACGTGTTTCTGGAGTTTAATCATTCGACTACTCAGCTGGTCGGGGGTCATGGCAAGCTTAAAGGAAAGCTTACTGAATTTGGGCTCAGCGAGGACCTCTGGTGCGTAGGTGTTCAGACGGTGGAACACATTGTTTGGAATTGCGACTACTTGACCGACGAACGGAACGTACTTTTGGACAGCCTTGACACGATGACCAGAATCACTTTACAAAGTCAGTTTATAGTACCCGACAAATTTGCTTCTTTTAAGACGTTCGTGAAGAGCTGGGTGACAAAATGGACTGCCTTAGCGGGGCCGGGTGCCCCTCCCGAGGAGCTTGCCGGAAGCGCGTAAATAAAGTTCGCGTGTGTGCGTGTCTTCTTCGCCCCTAGAGACAGCACCACTTTTGTTTGCACCGTCCCTCTTCCCTTTTAGGGGAAACCGATTTCAATTGATCCTTCGCCCGTTGGTAATCGCCAGTAGTTAATAGTATTAAGTTTTAGAATAAGTAATATTATTGTAAATAGTTATAAGAAATGTAAATTAGTAAATTTGAATAAATTATGGCTATACCTTCTTCGGGCAGACATAAATATTTTAATCTTTTTAACTGCCCACAACAGCGGCTAGTCTATAATGGTTGCCAATCGGGTATGAGGCTTAGAGGTGTATCAATCGAACGTGCAATTCCCTGCCTCATTTTTTCTTATATTGAATAAACATATTTCAATGATATAGTTTTCGATTTAACTAAGTTTGCTTAGCGAACTCCATATATCCCCCTCAACAATCATTTCTATCATTAACTCATTTGCAATGAGTCCATACCGACCTACCCTTTTCCGTTTAGGATAATTTATCTGCTGTCAGATTAGAAAGATTTACATACCGTCAGAAAATATACAGATTGATGACCGTTAAAAAAGATGGCGCAGGGAAAAGCACTAGAAAAAAGGATTACGAGCCACATACCCGATTGGCAATCATTAGAAAAACGATTGATGTCATACGAGGGCACTAGTAAAACAATTAATGGTAAACCGGCCAATCGCCTCTACTTAGGTTGTATGTTTTCATACTTGCGCATACGTTATGGGAAAAGAGGGGTGTAAAAGAAATATTTACCTTGATTATCCGTGCAATTTCTCCTCTTGATTAAATCCGGCATGTACATGAATTTCCACTCGTGCTGGTCCGTTGTTGGGTCGCTGAAGACTCCCATCCGACCGCAGACGGCGGAATGGACGTCGCGCATTATCACCTCGCCATCTTTCTTTTTCTGGAGGACCTGCATTAACAGACTTTTAAATATTTATTATAGCGCCTATACAATGGATTATAACGTCTATGGTCAGTCAAATGACAAGGGATGCTATGCAAACGTAACCAGTCATCGAAACTAGAAATATTTTTAAGTAAACAATCAAGAACAAACTCTTTATGTATTAGCAAATTCGAGGGTCTCACAGCTAAGCCAAGCTGAAGTAATTCGGTGACTTTGATGCCCCGGTCACTTTTTATTAAAATATCCTTTTTTTGGTTGATACGAGCGGACATACAGCAATATTCTAAAGCCTAATATTAACTTCATGCATTATTCTTTGTTCTTAAACGGTGAAAGTATCCGAATGTGCCAAATGACCAGTTATCATACTGTTTCCTCTGATAATTTTGACACTAAGTTGATGGCGGTAAATAAACCGAGAAACCGATCATAATACCGGAAAAAAACTACTTAAATACCTTCACAACAGCCACGTCCCTGTCGGCCAACATCTTGCTGACATTCTGAACCTTCATCAACTCCTCGAGTACACTTTCTGTGGCGGCTAAGTCTTCACCCGTGCACTCTCGTTCTGATGACAACAGCACCGAACCAATAAGTGATTCCATTGCATCTGCAATACTAATACAACTTAAAACCGAGCAAATCACCGCCGAATATTAATAACATCTAAAATTTGAGTATGTGACATTCAGTGGATAGTAATTAAAAAAAAATAGTAACGTAACATTTAAATTGACATGCAATAACTATGCTACAAAAGTTATGCTACAAAACAGCGATAAATTCAACCAAACGACGAATATGCACCATGCACCAAACGACGAATATCAAGCATCGTGAAATGTGGTTTTGTTTATGTCAACTCTTTCTATCCTGATTTCCTACTCTATAGTGGCGGCCAAGTTCACAAACATACTGTGATCGTGAAAAAAGGCAATTAAATTTTGTAATCTAGCTATAAGTGTCTGGATTCGACCGCACAAGCTTGAAGCCAGGTTATTCCTTGTCGGAAAATGGTCGTAATATGATCAAAAATATCTAAACATGGATTTATTATCGTTAACATGGTCCTATTATGATAAAAAATGTATCAAAATGATTCTATTATGGTCATACACTAATTCATAAAAGTAAATTGTTGATAAAAATTATTGATTTGACTAAAAATCATCTCATCAATTTATTGTCAAAAGAGTGAAGCTACATCAACGACATTGATTACGGATATTGAAGAATACTTCGCAAATAGTATACAATTACTCACCGTCAGAATAGTCGGTGCGCGTCGGCGAACCGGGAAGAGCCGGTATCCTGCAGTTGACAACGTTCTGAGGCCGCACCACGGACAATATCTTACCGAAGAAACGTCGGCCCGTCTTCAAAGGACCAATCGGTATTATTTTGTTCTTAAGGTCTGAAATAGATTAATTTTTGAATACTTTAAAATTTATTCATCAGGGTAAAACGAGTGGTACGCCTCATAAAAAAAAAACCAATCGAGGTTTTTGAAATAATCAGAAATAAACACATTACCTTAGGATATTATAAGGCTTTAATTACCAAAATACAGAGTTGGGACTTCATGTGAAAAACTCTAAAGAATATGACATTTGTTTGACATAATATTAAGAATGTTAAGTTCCTCCCATCATAGCGAAGAATCTCCGGGGGATAGAGTTAATGGGTTTGATTTTATCGTTGAATTCTCTTCCATCTTAGCAGATGGATTGTATGTTCCATATGGCTATGGAACATACAAATCAGAGAGTATTGAGGATTTGCCTTAATAAGCTCCACCTCCTCCACAACTGGTTCTTACACATTTCATCATTAGCACCGGTCGCGGATGACCAAGCCATGTGGGTACAGATTTACCGTTGACTGAGCGTCGATGATGGATATACATTCGTTCATGAGGAGCCGTATTCGTGGCAGTACGTAAACTTTTTAAATACAGACTTTATGGATCACAACTTTTACTGCAATGTTACCACACAATAGACATTAATATAGTTATTAATTGTACCCCATCCAAGCTGCAAAGGACGCCATCTTTAAAAACACCAATGTGAGAACGCAATAGTGGACTTTGTATTAAATTTGCGGGCGAAATAAATGCGGGTTTTGCGGTTAACACACACACGACGGCGGAGTCGAATTTTAAACTCAATACCTACCTTGCCAGTCATCATATTTGAGATAGGTGGGGTAAGAGGTTGTGGTGTGCGAGGGGAATATAGGTAAGAGTATGTTTTGTGCATTTCGACTATAGATGGCACTGTCAGTTTATAATATTCATGGAATAATATTTTGTCAACTGGCCAAGCCACCCTTGACTGATGTTTCCTGCTCTCACCTGACCGTTCCTCAAATAATTATATTTGGATTCAATAAGTGTAACGGTACTGTACGGAATTCTTAAATAAATAATAAAGGAATTGCATAAACTCCGGCAGTGTCTTAGATAAGATGAGTAACCTTACTGCAAATTACTACAAAAGGAACAAGTTGAGGAACAAAATAGTAAGGACAAATACATAAAACTCACCGCATATTCCGGGAGGTAGTTTTGAGGTGAGTTTAATCTTTAATGTGCCGGTTTCGTCGATCAGCGAGATGCCGTACGGCGACGTGAACACTTCCACTTCTTTCTTCCTGCAGAAGACGTTCTCGAAAGCGTGATTTCTGTTTAGAATAGTAGCTAATTTTATTTCATCGTATAAAAAAATATTCCCAAGTTTTACCTATAAATACAATACTATTATACACTTTAACTTTATTACTTTTATACCACAGACACAATACATATAAATAAATATTTTATTTGTTTATTTATTAAAGAAATTACAAATTTGAAGAAATTACAGTTTTACAAATTTGAATTTAGATAATAAAATCTAAAAAAAAATAAACAAACAAGAAACAAAACGAAAATATGCATAATTCAATCAAATATTTAAAATTATATTAATAACCAAAAATTTATTTTTATTTTAACACATTCAGCTCCGTACGTCAAATTCGCGGACCACGAGTTGCCGCTCGATCGGGGAAGTACGTCGACCGAACGGAATATCCCACACAGGACTGACACCCGTTTTTTAGTTTAAGTTATAATTTCTTATAATCTTTTATATTTAATATTATTTTGACATAGCTTTTGTAAATAAAACTCGAATTATTTACCGCCAAATCCGTCAAAAACACTTCCAAATCAATAGCGCACTTTACACAAACAAGCAAACGTCAAAACCGCACTAAAAAGAAAAAAAACGTTGATTAGTCTATGCCTTTCATGAAATCAAGTATACACGACATGCCACGCTTTTAAATAATAATAGAAATGCATTGAGACGGTAACACTTTTACACGGAAACAGTGCCTGTCGTACACGGCGATTACAGGATATACCGTTACCGAAGCTGAAGGCGCTAATGTGCTTTGGTTAATTGTCACATGTCAAATTATACTAAGATGAGATGGAGACTCAATACAAATGTTATATAAAAATACTAAATCCAAAAAAATATCTAACCTTAATATATGACAAATTAAATGTACATAGAAAAAAATTGCGTTTTTCTACTCAGATAGTGCAAAAAAAAAAAAAACAGTCTAGGATATTTTAGTAGGAGATTGGTGTCTAGATAACAAAGATTTTGATCTTAAAAAAAGTCAATATTATTTTTATTTTTATAATATTGAGATTTCTTGTTTTATGGGCAAATAACCACGAGTTATAGTTATTTATTTAAACACACAGCTGGTTGTTTAGAAAAAATACAACTTTTGTATCTTAGTATAATTTTTCGTTATATTTATAGGGAATATTATCAAATTGTTAAATATTCAAACGTAACGTCCCTAAATCAGACAAACCTTACCTACAAACAAACGTGCCTGATATTTATATGGAATCGACGTCGTAATGTGAGCGAAGCCCAATGTCCACAGGTGTACCGAATTTTATAGAAATCTATTAGGCTGCTTTCGAATTATTTAATATTCTTTATTTATAAACAAAATATACAGGTTCTATTTGTTTGTTCAATAAACCCTTGCGAGTTTTTATGTGAACTAGTTCGTTCCCACTTTTTACTTATTTACTAAAGTTGCTATAATACATTTTATTACATATTCACGTGACGGACGGTATCTATCCAGCATGTCTATATTATGTTTGTTTGTGACGGTCACGTCCACTCGCGTCGGGCTTATTATAATAAGGTCGGTACGAGTACATCTCACAATGATCGCTTCAAGTACACTCATCTACAAAAATACTATTTAGAATAAATTTTTTAATTCTTTTTTTTAAAACGTATTTTGATAAGTTATTTGTTTCCTTTAGATTACTCGGCAGGTTATTAAATAAAATTGGAACAATTCTCTCAAACGTTAAGTACACTTTGTTATAATTTGTTATAATTAAGTACACTAAGTATAATTAGTTAAGTTTTCACTCAATAATCTGAAAAATGTTAAGGATTTAATGGCACAAAATAAATTAAATGCCACTTAATTGATAGGCCAATTGCCTTGAAGAAAAAGAAAAAATACCATACTGCTTCATATGTGCTCAAACAGCAATGTTCAAAAGCGTGTAACTTCCGAGATTATGAACACGGCCATAAATTTATTCCTCACCTTACTATTGAAGGGGCTGCAATGCTTTCAGTTATCGGCGGCTCCGCGGGGACGGTGACATTCTGAGCTGCTTTGACTAGGGACACATTTTTCTTAGCCGTCATCGGCGCCGGCCTTTTTGACGCCTGCGGCCGAGAGGACTTCTTACTATTGGCTGCCTGGAGAATACGTTACGATCAGAACAATAAAAACGTACTGTATTACATAGTTTTAGTCAGGGAGTTACCGTTTATTGAATATCTCAAATAAAAAAAAAAATTAAATTGTCAACTGAGCTAAAATCCCTCACGCTAGAGTCCGGGATGATTGTGGTAATTAAGCTTTGAAAATGGTGTGACTATAGTATGCATATCACGGTAAGTAAATAATTATCAGAATAAATGTACGATTAGCAATACACATCTCTCTTTCCTACCACTACTGTCCCTCGGCCTATCAACGACGTACAGCTTAACTGAATTGACGTAGCTTGTTTAAGTTCGGGACTGATCGATGCGCTAATGCGAAGGCGACGTGGAGATTCCAAAGCTTTCGTTAGATTTTGATTCAATTTTAAATTCATGATTTCGTAATTGAGAACCACTTTTCTACTATTTCATAATAATTCATGTTTGATTTTATTTCACAATTTATACATTTTGTAGCCAATAGTGAATTAAAACATACTCATATACCATGTCTCTCTTTTGCACTAAAAATAGAAGCAAATCATGGTAGTCTAGTAATTAAGGCGTTGGACTATTGACCCAAAGGTCTCAGATTCGAATCCGCAAAAGGTCATACCATTTTTAACGATTCATTACCACCATCTCCCCTGACTCTAGGACGGGCACATTTGGCCTAGTTGCGTAGGGCCCAAAAATAAATCTATATGAACTAGATCATAGCAATTATTTAAAAAAAATATATGTATTTTTTATTTTATTACTTCTTACTGCCACCAACCTGTAAATACTTCTGCATTATCGGCGGCAGAGAATTCGAATCAATCGTCTCAATGCGAGTCTTCGAGGGGTCATTCTGAACCTTGGTCCTTTGGTTGGGCGTCGTTTCCTGAAATATTTTATAATTTATTATCAAATAAGTAGTAAAGAATAAACTCTAGTGTAGCTTTCTACAGAATAAACGCCATCACAACGAACAAATTGCTCGTTAGATATCTCTGTCGTCATGACAACGTCCTGCTCTTAATTCACGAAGCTATCAATCTCTCGACCGCCAAGGCCTAAAAGGGCCTGTCCATCCCAAAGGAACCCCTTATTATATCTTGGCAGCTACATTCCAGTATAAACTCAGAGCCGTGTGAAATCGTCTAATAGACGATTCACACTGTGAATTCAAAAGGTCTAAAACACAAAATAACAAATCGACGTAGAATTTTATGGAGAATAAAACTGTTTAAGAGGATTTATCATCATCATCAACCAAAAATGTGTTCAAATCGTTTTTTTTAAACTTTTTAAACATTTTTTTTTCACAACCGTGAAAGAAACTAATTTTTAGATGTTTTTAAAATTTGAAATAAGTGTTGTTTATTCATGGTAGTATGTAAAATCGTCCCAAATTATACAAAAGTGAATAAAAGTTTGTGTAAAAAATGAAAATGTCTTTATATCCAACTTTGATTATTTTTATTAAATATATAATAACTATATATGATCTTTCATATTTTTTCTGACGATGCCGAATGGCGAAAGCTTAAATAAATCATAATCATCAAATCTATATAATAACTATATATATATATAGTTATTATATGACGACGCCGAATGGCGAAAGCTTAAATAATAATCATCAAATCTATATAACAAATATATATATATATATATATATATATATATATATAACCAAAATTGGTGTAGTTTATAGCAAATTTCATGGAGATTACAAGGATAATAAAACTGTTCCTACAGGATTCAAAACACCTTGAAAACGATTTTTCTAGTAAATCGCTAAGTTTTTTATAAATATTGTCTGACCTCTATCACACTTAAAGGCTTTTTGAAAAAAATATCATTTAAAAATGCCACACTTGATAGGTTAACTTTTAGGCAAAGTAAACCTAACTTATTTTTTTATAAGCCTAGATAATTATTATGAGATAAAACGATATTTAATATTATTTTTCCAGGAGGACCATTCCTGATCTGTCCGACTTTTTTCGATGCTTTTCATGGTACCTCCAGCCTCTTAACAAACACTGATTATTAATTACTATACTGTTTTAAGACTAGACCAACAGCTATAATATGAAAAACGTGTACATACCACCTTTTTGGCAACATGACTCTGCGCGGCATTCTTGCAAAGAAGCGACCTGCTCGACGACCTGGCGACCGCGTTGGTCGACTTCGAGGGCAGCTTGAGGAGTATACTCTCGTCGAACGGCACCACCGATCCGTGGTTTTCTTCCCCGTCGTCTATGTTTGACACCGTCACTATGTATTCTGGAAGTAAAAATTTTTGTATTAATTATGTATATGGTTTCAAAATTCAGAAGTGAGTCAATATCTCTATAAGATCGCCTCTCGCCTGCCTATGCTTCAATGTTGTCAATCCAAGTATAACCTTTCTTCATATTCCAGATTTTTCAGTTGACTAAGTATTTTCGTTGCGCATCTTTGCACCTTTTCTATCGGATTTTTATTTTTAGCGAGGTAGGGATTCCATATTTGATAAGCATATACCAGTATTGGTCTTATGGATAATTTATAGATCTTTAAGAATACGTCCACTGTCAAATTATGGAAAGCCTTTCTTATTAAGAATAGTAAGGAGTTTGCCTTTTTAGCAATTGAGGTGATGTGCTGCTCCCACTTAAGATCTGATGAGATTGTTAGACCGAGATCTTTTTGTGAATGAACTATTTTGAGTCGAGTGTTTCCAATGAAGTACGGATGTTTTGGGTTTTTCTTCCCAATATGTAGAATAACGCACTTTTCAACGTTCAGGATTAGTAACCTTTCAGATGTCCATAGGGTGATTCTGTTCAAGTCATTTGGTAATTACGAACTATTTATTAAGGGGTTAACGAATGACAATATCGTCTGCAAATGATTTTTTTCCTGACTAGAAGTTCTAAAATAATGTGAAAAGGACCAGACCAAACCGAGCGCTGTGGTACACCGCTAAGAACTTCTCTGACTTGGAACGTTCGTCCTGTCAAGAAATTTTTGATCCATTTTAAGAGTTTTCCTCTTATTCCGAAATATTCCAATTTATGTAGAAGTCGATATATGGGGACACGATCAAATGCCTTCTCACAGTCTAGGTTTATTATGTCTGTAGGCTGTCCTTTATCCCACTCCTTAGTCCAACCATCGACACATTGGAGAAGGTTAGGACTGTAGATCTTCCGGGAACAAATCCATTCTGCTCATCGGAAATAATCTGATGTTTAGCCAGAAATTGCCGTACATAGCATGACTTAACACTAGAAAATATTCTCCAATACAATGGATGGACCAGCATGAAACAGGTGATACGATCTTTTGAAGACACCATCCGGATCAGACGACAGGGAAAAATGGAAAACCATGATTTAGGAGGCAGTCCAGACCTCAGAATTAAAAAAACCGTCTGCAAAAAGAGTGAGAAAAAAGTGTTTTTCCAAATTTACTAAAAGGTAATTTACGTTTCAGTGATTCACATGTAATTTTACGTTTAAATTCCATGACCGTTTAAGTTAGTTAGGAAAGAAATCGAATCGATAATACATATAACATTAACGCAATAAATAAATATGTATATGTATATTTATGTTTATTTATATTTATGTTTACATATGTATATACTAGAGCACCTCCAAATAAAATTGGAGCTGCATACATTGGAGCGGAGTTTAGTATATAAATGTATTTTCTCCATAGGGTTTACCATTTATTTTTTTATAATTCTTTGCACAATCAAATGTATATGTTTTTTGGTATCTATGCACAGAAGACATTGTCGTGGTCATTTTAAAAAAATAATTATCAAAATCGGTCTTGTAGTTCTAGAGCCTTAGTCCGTGAACAGAGTGACATTTGAGTCACCACATGGGAGCTTCGCTCCAATTAGAGAATTACCTTCCTGTATCGCTGTTTTGTACTTTCATAAATAAATAAAATAAAATAAAATTAATATGTTTGTGAATATGTAAGAAATCCATAATCGGTTTTGTTATCTGTTTAATTCTTAATTGTTTTAATATTATTGTTATAACTGTGTGTTTTCCCAAAGGAAATAAATAAATAAATATTACATTTAAGGATTATTACATGCGGTGTTATCGAAATATTAATCCTGACATTTTTTTATGGATTTATGTTCGGACTAAACTATCAAAGTTTTCTCATTGGCTGTTGTGAGAAGAGGTTTATAAAGTGAGTTAGTATTTGCATAATTCTACCTAACTTCTCGACACGAAAGGGTAATCGGTAAGGGAAACAAATACTAATTTGAGAGGTAATTACGGTTACTTTATTAGCCTGTGATTTCTAGTCTAACTTCGTTATTGACGTGTTTTCGACGTGGCGAAGTTCGACAGATCATCGGACGTCTCGCTAAGTAATATTAATCTTTTGCTAACTCACCATCGTCGGAATCTTCAATCAAATCGACTTTGACTCTTGCATTGGATTGATTTTCACTCATTTTCGTCCTTTCGTTCTGCGAAAGCTGTTCCAGAGTGGCAGCTTCCGAATTTAGCTCAGGTAAACCTGGAAATAACATAGAAAGATATATGATAATACTATTCACAATCAATTAAACAATATTCACCATTTCACTATAATTTTAGAAAAATTCAAAATAGCCATAGACAACCATCCTAACTAATGGGGATCAAAGCATTTCACAGACCGAGAGTAAAAACAACACATAATTTTCTCTAACAAAGAAAACATCCTTAATGAGAAGTTAGCACCAATTGCAACCTTTGAATATTATGTAATTGTGCATACATATTTCTGAACCCCGGCTATCTTCGGGCCTAATATTTAAGGCGCTTTTTTCAAGAGCATCAATATTTGCTGTTTCGTAAAGAATGGCATAAGCTGCAGCAGTTATCACCTGATTTATTGCAAATAATATTTCAACTGTCAATTTATTCATTTTTATACATTATTTCAACTATTGAAGTAAATATTACGTAATTCTACATCCTTTTAAAATCCTTCGTTTTCGTCCTTTTTCCTGTTTACAGGGGACGAAAAGGATCTGGCAATACCAACATTTAAAACTGTTCTTAGTCGATTAGATAATTATGTCTGAAGTTTTGATCAAATAAATGGAAAAAAAAGACTTTTCGAGACTCTTAATTTTACAGAAAAAGTATAAATTTACCTTTTCCGTTCTATATAAGCCCAGAGATAATAACATTCAGTATTATTTATCTTCTAGATCTACAAAAAGGTCAAAAATACTAAAACTCGTATGGGTAAATGACCGTGTTGCGTCCTATTAGGTAAAATTAACGTATACCTGTCAATGGTTTGATATAGACCATCTGTTCGTCTATGGTCTCTTCGTCCGAGGAACTATTATTTTGCTGATTGGCTAGCTCCAACTTCGGCACCGCCACATTTTCTGAGGATTACAAAACACGCCAGAATTGTCATAATTTCTATTCAAAACACGATCGTCGCCCTATTTTTGAAATATTCTTATATTGGCCTATATAGTTTTAGCTGGCTGGCATCTTCAAAGCTCTCATTCGTTAGCCGACATATATATACGTCAAGGCGCCGTCATTCATTCGAAAATACCCTCTTAATTATCTGTTCACCCGTTTCCTCTAATGAATATGCCATTCGATTCGCAAATAACCAATAATTGACAAAATACTGATAAAAATTCATAATCATCATCATAAAGTGACAGTAATTTTTCATCATTTGGAAAAAAAATATCTTTCTTAAACAAGTTATACATAGTAATGTATAGTTTAAACATCTAACAAATATTTATAATTGTAAAAGTGGTAAATAGTTAATATAAGTTATCAAAATTCTTCTAAACATTTCTAAACGGGTTAAAGATTGCAAAAATGGTTTGCATAAAATTTCCACATTCTCATCTTTGCTCGAGTGTAGAGTTTTAGGAATTTGAGGAGATTCTCATATGCCATTAAAATTTAATGAAAGATTCAGTGTAAACCTAAGCAAATCGCCTATTCCAAGGTAGATGTTTATCATAATTTTCTAGCATTGATCGCTACTTAAATTTTGTCATATTTTACTATTTTTTTTTATATATGTAGCATTTTTCATAAATGTAAATTTAAATACCGTTGGATTGGTTGTGAATTTCTTTTCTGTCAATATCGACTCCATTGACGATATTGACATCAACAGGGTGCAGGAGCGTCGAATATTGCGGTGGCTCTCCGACCGCACTCGGAATGGTTAAGATATCCTCGGAAATGTCCTCTTCCATGTCCAGATATTCCACCGGTTGACCGTTAGCGTCGGATCTGAAATGGTAAACTCTAGCTTAGTGTCTTAACCAGAGTTTAATGCGGTTATAATTAAGCGCAGTTAAATAATGATTTGTGTAATCAAATTTGCTTTTTTCTTCACCAGATTTTTGACAAAATTTAATATCTAAGCTTAAATGGGATCGACTCAGTGTGAAGCGTGCTACCGATGAGTTTGTCTGGTTTGAAATTAGTTAGCAGGTTATTAAATCAACTCGCTTTGATCGAAATGACCGCCCTGCTAAATTGAAACAGTTATTCGAGAAGAAGAATGTCGGTTTCCATTATTTTCTTCCTAGAACGGTACGAGATTGGAATGCCCTACGTAGGTCCGTTTTTCCCCAGTTTCCTGGTAATAAGACCATATTCAAACGTAGGTTGCAATAAGGGAGACGACCACCAGCTGTCAAACGCAGCAATATCGCCGGAGCTAGCTCTTAAATATTGAAATAATAATAATAATTTAATATACGTAATTCTTAAATGCAGATATTTTAAATACTTCTCTTTGCGAGTCGATTTTTTTAAGTTTCAAATAAAAATTAGTGAGTCAATATTATGAAATTTCATACTCAATATGCCAACCACACCACAACCAACTTACCAGTTGCATGTTGGTGGTTGAACATGCATGGTTTTTAAGGTACCCTTGCAGTACTAAAATACACATAATAAATAAGTACGCAGAGTGTGATAATGGAAAACATCCCATGGAGTACAATTTTATTATGAATTAATTACATATTTTGGCTTGATTTTTGTCATTGACTGTAACGCATACAGTAAAAGAATAACAATGACAACTTACAACATCATGTTGTGCTCTGATACAACGGCGTCGTGAAATCCCTCAATGGCATCTGAAATAAATTGTTGAAATGTTAAGCTTAGAATCCAATGTGCGTTGCACTTTTTTGATGACGACTAAAACTAACATCTTATACACACAAAAAGGTCGTTAGTTACGTCAACAGGAAATGTGTTATTAAAAAATAATTACCGTCGTTTAATACGCACAAAACCTTATTTAACCACAGTACTATAAAAAGCACATACTATATTTAAAATCACTACTAACCTTAAATGAAGTTGATCTCAATTACGAGAAACGCTAAAATTGACTCAAATGCTAATCAAACTTTGGAGTGCATCGATCTATCCGAACCGTAACAAACCTGACCACGTTCGATTTCAGTTCGACGCTATACTCCGCAGAAGTAGAGAAGTCACTTCAGTGCGATGTTCGAACTAATTCCAGAATTCATCCAAAAAAGTATGAACAATATTTTTTACCAAATTTAATATTTTATTTTTGGACCGTTGATATAGGTCAAACCCCAAAATAACAGTAGTCATTTTAAGAACACTTTTATGAAGTATTACTTGAAAAAATTGACGTTAAGATTTCAATTACTCATAAATATTTTAAGGTGCCTACGATTTCACACGTCGCACCGAATTCACGGGAGTTGGCTTTTTATACGTGTTATATAAATTAATGAATGTTATAATAATGTAAAATTTGGATAAAAGTTATATTATTGCGGCGACCCTTTATTGTTTTATTGCAAATGGTAGAAATCGGAGAGCACGGGGCGATAGAAGTAAGGAAACAGAGGGCAGCATATATAGTTGCCTGCAGAATGCTGAGATGAAAGAGTCAGTGAGTTGGTTTACCTAAATCCCCAGTGACCTCGCGCAATCCCCCCAGATCTAAGATGTAATGGCGGTTGTCCTGCTGCAGTAGAATTCGACCGTGCTCCTCAAGCTGGCGGCACTGCTCTTCGTTGAGGGTGATCTGTGAACGAACACAAAGTATCTATACAGTTTCAATCGTGTAGCTTATATTGAAGCAAATGGTCGCCTGTTTTTTTTTTTGTATAAATGGACATGTGGCCACAGTGCCACTAGAAAATCGTAAATTGCCAGAAGTCCTTGAAATAAGAAAGGCTGATACAACTCAGTTTTTGGAAGGTCAAAAGATTAAACTGACGGGTCATCCGCCGGGTACTTCTTCTTCTCAGCATATATTTATCCACTGTTGGACGTATGCTTCTTGATTAGCTGGTCCAGGTCGGCCCTGCCGTCTTCTTGATATCGTCCGACCATCTGGCTGGTGGAATTCCAACACTTCTACTTCCCGCGCGGGGCCTCCAGTGTGGGACTCTAGTGTTCCATCTCTCCTCATCTCTACGGCATACGTGTTCCGCCTATTGCCATTTAAGTTGCGCAACTCTTACCCCAACATCGGTGACTTTGGTGTGTTGGCGAATGAATGACTTCATTCCGTATCCTATCTAAGAGAGTGATTCCAAGCATAGAGCGTTCCATTGCCCTTTGTGCAACTTTGAGGCGGTGGATCATCCCGGCGGTAAGCATCCATGTTTCTTAAGCATAAACTTCAAATTATTTAAAAAAAAAACTTTAATTCTCCAACCTAATTGTCAAACCTGAGTAAACCCTTCGGTGGATGAGTCCTCAATGGGGAGATCCTGAAGATCCATCGCTTCGTTGACGGTATACTTGAACTTCCCATCTTGAAACTACAAAAAAGAGGGAAATTTTCAAATCAAAATTATCGTCATATTTTATGTAGAAGCAATACGAATGTTCATTTAAGATATCCGCTATGTAAACATTATTCGCATCCAGCGTTTCAGCGCGAGCGTCATTTTTTATCTTTTTTCATTCATTGCCAACTTTAATCGTGTTCGGTTCCTCTCAAACTGGTACTAAGTAGTGAATTGTTGAACGTATACACCACCAAATGCGTATACTGTCTGTTGTCCAAACTGCGCTGGGGTATTCATATTGTTTATATATTAAAAAAGGCTAGAACTCAAATACGATTTCTACTGGGAAACCTGGAATTTCAAAGCATGACCGTTGCTGTACAAATCGTTAGACCGACCCTAGAATATTGGTCATCGATGTGAGATCCATTGACAAGATCGATCTAAAGGCGGGCCGATGAAATCAAGGATATGTATGAATACGTTTTGAATGTCTAACAAAATTAGTGTCTCAGCTTGAATAGCAGTCGCTCAATGTTTGTCTTGCGAGCGATGAACTTGCCTCGTCTGAAATTCGCTCACAACTTATTAAGCCAACTCACCTTGGTCGGAGTGACCAACCCGCTAAATTGAGACAATTATATCGGTACAAGAATATTGGTATCCATTCGATACTATCATAGAACAGTGTGAAATTGGAATACCCTACGTAGATCCAATTTTACCCCTTTTCCCGGTAATAAGACCGGTAAGTTGCAACAACAAAACTCCCAATTTGAACACTTTCGAAACTTTGAAAATGAAAGTTATATTTTAAATTTAAGTTGAAAACATTGGACATTTCATTACACGAAAATACAATATGGGTTGAACATCTAAATTATTTCTTTTTTTTTGTTTTATTATTATTTAGTTTACCTCAAACAACCTTGTTACAGACTTTTCAATCACTTTTGCGCCCCCTTACTTGAAGTGACAACGCATTTAGTTTGAGTCGATAACTTTAGGGGTGAGGTTGCATTTTTTGCATCACGCAGACCGCAAATTAATGCGTTTAAGAGCGGTGTCGCGATTGTTATGTTCAATTGTCAGCACTATTCCAAAGTGGATGCGGTAACTAAAATATCGCCATCTTACGGCTAACGAGTAATTTATTGCCGATGATATTTCATCATATTACGCCTCGAGTATGATTATTTCATGCAGAATAGTTTTTACGCATGGGAGGACGTTTGAAAAAAAATAGTTTGTTGTAAATACGTATCTCTTTCGGTACTCGGGGATAGATTTACGTTTACTCCGGTACATGGAATGAGTCCAAGCGGGAATTATAAGTCCGAAATGCTAAATATTTTGGTTATTACTGGTCTTTTTAAAGGTTATATTACGACCGGGATGAGGGTTTGCATGAACCGTAAGCTTACCTCTTCTTGAAACGTGTGTTCTTCTGATTCGGCCAAATTAACCGAGCCTTCCCCATCACCTGAAAAGGAAAAATACTTGTAAAATTCACTTGTTTTAATGTTCGTAGTATAAAAATATCGTAAAGTAAATTATTTAAATCGCGACACGGTTAAAACGCATCTTCCGAGGAAATCACCGACCAACGTCAGTCCCATCATGAAGGGTCAAAATGGAATTGGCGGAAGGCAGTAGAGAACAACTAGAGGATTTCAACCATCTAAATGAGTCTCTACGGTACCAATATTCACGCTATCGTGCAGTTCCAGTTTCACCCAGTGGGTATAGTCGGTTAGCGGATGGAATAATGAGGTTAGTTTTTGGCCAAACATATAATTCTGATTCTGGTTAAAACACGTTACACGTTACGTTGAGACTATTCCATTCTCCGATACTACTCCAAAGAGAGGAATGGAACTGGCATTCTTCTAGTCGAAACTTCAATTTATTTTGTAAAAATGTTCCTTAGTTCAATATGTGGGTGTTCCTAAAGTTGTTCATTAATCTAGGAATACATAGATTACCGGACCACATATTTTAAGTCAAAAACTTAGGGGCTCCCAATTAAGGTTAGACAAAATCTGTGTACACATGCCTGGTAATGACAAGATCCTCATAATAAACACTGGTGTATTCTTCACTAAATTATTCCCTAATATTCAATCCCTGAAAACTCCTGATAAACTCTAAGGACCGCCTCACTCCAGTCATCAACAAATTTCATTACCATTCTATCCAACTAATGAGGTAAACGTTTTCTTAATATTTCAGCCAACTCCTTCAAAATCTAGCGCTGAAGGGGAAATACAAAAACACAATCTTTTTATGTGTTACAAAGACGGCCGTGGTTTGGTGGCCGTTCCATAAATATAAAATCTCTATGAAAACAGATCCTCAGATGCACGCCTCGGTCTGATCACGACTGATCGGATAACAAAATGTTTAAAGACAACTTTTAACAGGGCCTATCCTCTACCATACTTCCTATATTTATTAAAACATCCTCGGCTGCACCAAAAGCGACTTACTCTTCAAGAGCTGCATGTGCCCGTCGCTGTCGAGAATGAAATGCTGTCCGCCAATGTCGTAGATGGGGAACTGCTGGCCGCCCACTTCGACCAGCTCGCTTCCGTCGCCGTCTATACATTGCAGTTCGCTGTCAGCTGAAATATCAAACGTCAATTACTTACTGTGTGGTGTTATGTTTTGGACGTACAACAGTGCGACAATAAACCAAACCGTAGAATCTCAATAATAATTCGTCTTCATTCTTCTGCGTTTTGTGTATAGACCACAGCCTTGATTTTTAGGTTAAGCCTATCGATCTGGTATCATCGAGTGCTGAGAGCCGACAGTGCTGAGAAAAACGCCGTTAAACATTCTCGGCGGTGAAAAATGACCTGGCCCGATTTGGCCCACTGGAGATTCGAACCTGAGACCTCTGGATTTTAGAAGCAGGCACTTATGCCTCTGCACCACCAGGCCGTTGAGTTTATACCTATATAAACTTATCGTATGCCTACCCCCCCCCCCCCAAAGCTGAACCAAGCACGAATCTATCCCCGGGGTGCCACAAGAGAGGCAAATTTGCTACTCATACATTTTTTACTGAAAGCGAAATATCTCCAACGCATTAAGCTGTGGTCTGCGCGATTGAGATAAAAAAATATGCACCGCTGCCACAACCCACCCCCGGGTATGGCATCGCTCGCTTTAGTAGAAAGTAAATGCGTTGCTTACTCCGTAGGAGGCGCCAAACCAATTTCTAGATTCGTAGTTGCAAAGGTCCTCACAGTTGTAATGGTCACTCAGGATCTTAAAAGCCTTTATCCTTTATCATTAAATTTTTAAATGAAAAATAAACTAGTGAGACAGCATTTCATAGACGAAAAGTTTACTAACTATAAATAAAGAATAAATAAATAAAATAAAATTACTATAGTAAGAAACTATGAAATGAATATAGACAAGCACCGTTATGAATGGCTATTTTTTTTTCTTTATAACGTGGTACTATTTTGAAATAGTTTAAGCCTAATGTATGTACTATGATTTAAATTTGCCTGAAAAAAACTACTGTAAATACCAATTTTAGTAAAGGCATTACCTAATTGGGTCGGTTTAATAAAATTCGAAACGTGACTCTTTTATGTAGTACATATAAACAAACTAACTTAATTAACAAAAATTTACATTTATTAAAATTAAAATAGGTAATTATATTTTTTGTTTACCAGGCATAGAGCCGTCGTCGTTGACGAGAAATATTTGCCCAGTGCCCTCCGATTTTATATCAAGACATTCCACCCTGATTCCCACATTGCCTTCCATTAGAGCTAAAAATAGAACAATAGAACCTAGTTAGGCCATTGTAGAATTTAACTAAGTATTACTTAGATCATGAAGTGCTACTTATATAAATATCTGAAAAGTTGCTAAAGCAAATAATGTGAATCCTTCCAATGACTAATTAGATGTGATAACCACTATGCCATTTGGATGTCTGAGGTAAAACTCTTAGTTTAGTTTAGTCTGTCGCCCTATAACTACTTCTTAATAATCTGTGTTGTATTTTCGTCATTTATGACGCAGCTAAAGGAATTATAATCAAGAACTACCACACGGTAATTAATGGTGCACGTACTTTGTTCAATAGCTAACAATGAAAAGAAATAAGTATTTCAATTTAATTACAATTGAATTTAATACGTCTGTCAAATTGCAATATGATTCTGTGAACGCTGAGACAAATCGGTATATTAAACAAATATGAGATCCCTTAATAATTTGAATTGGTAAGAAAAGCGCGTCTGAAATGTTAACAGCGAAAGCAGAATTCCTTTTTACCAACTGATCGCGTTAATTTATTTATCGCAACGACTTTACCAACAGTGCACAGTCTACCTAAGCCATTTTTTTTTTTATATTGACAGGTGACAAATGTTACAGATCGCCGTTTTGCTTCTTCTTCGACGGTGGCTATTTCGAACAACATTATAATTAGCCTGCCATTTAAAATCAAACAAAAATAATTTAAAATCAAACAAATGATATAATTTTCGAAGGAATGATAGTATAAAACATTACAAAATAGTTTGATTACGATTATACGTAAAAACACATAAGTAAAAAAAAGGTGGATCAAACATTTTATATTCATTCGTTTATTGTGTACGGTCGAGGGCAAATGGAGCTTTACCCTGAAAGGCAATTCGACTAGTGTGTAGGTACCTGCGTTAATGTAAATTCTAAATATTATTAGCCTCGTCTACGCTGATACAGAGATGCGAAATGGCTGGTTCTCATATACATATATGTATACAGTAAAAACACACCTACTATCTCTTTTTTTACCTGTTTCAGTTCAACTTTAATGAATGCTCGGGGTATTATTCCGAGTGCTTTTGACTGTACAAAACTGGAAACCTAATAACAATGAGCCAGATTGGAATGAATATAAAACTATAACCCATTGCGTACAAAGTAACTGTAATTTTCATTGTAACCCTAATCTATATAAATATAAATGTATGTATCTATGATTAAGTCAACGTTAGCCATGTAAGCGCCCGAAAAGCTTTTTTTCCCGACTTATTTTATCAGGATGACTTGTCAATTTGGCCAGTAATAAATAATACGACCTCAAGTTTCCAACAGCCACGCTGTCATATTTTTGAAATTATAATATCATATTTGGGCTTTTTATCGAAATATCAAAGTTTTGTTTATTTAATCTTAAAGATTGATTGTCTTTGATGTTCTATATCTATATTATCCGACAGCCTCCGATGTGATCTAAACGGTTATGATTGTGTTTCAAGAGCAGCAATCTATACACAAAAATTCAACCCTTTCGCATTTGTAATTTTAGAGTTGAAAGATGTGACAGACATACGAACGGACGGATGGACTGATATACGACCAAAGGACGGGGACAGTAGCTTCTTATAGATGAATGTATGCATAGAAACTAAAACGGCTGCGTATAAAGTATTTCATGTCTTTTTCAGAAATATCAAAATACTTATGTGTACTAAAAGAATATTAAATACAGCACGATAGTCAGGATATTGTCATTTAAATGATTGTAGTAAAATTGCAACAAAAATTAAAATTAGTTTCAAATAAAAAAAATAAACTTAAGTAGCAATCATTATTTATTTTTAGTATGAAACGCATTTGGACGTTTCCTACAGTAACTAGCATATTTACAATATAATTTCAAGTTTATCGATGATTGAAGGAAAAAATAAACCACAGACAGCAGACAATCGTCACCAGCCTGTAGGCGCCTCCTCCAGCCTGTCACCATCCGTTCGGCAGTGTTGCTATTGGTACGATTTAAATCGTACCTGTACGTTTATTTGGTCCTCAGTTCGATATATACAATCTAACGTTAGAAAGCATACTCTAAAATTCGATTGTAAGGACAGACGTTATTTTTTTAATAATTGCTATGACCTAGGTCATATACAATTATTTTGGGCCCTACTCAACTAGACCAAATGTTCATGTCCTAGACGTCCTAGCCTAGAGGAAATGGTGGTAACGAAGCGTTAAAAATGGTATGATCATGCGCGGATTCGAACCCGGGACCATTGGGTCAATAGTTCAACGTTTTAACCACTAGACTAACACGATCTCAAATCCTTAAATCTTTGGTCGTTTTTAAAAAATTGAATTGAAACAATTTATTGAAATTTTAAAAACATTGTTTTAGCATCAAGCTGCATATTTTAATGTTCACATAGTAGAATAAAGTACGATTTTTCCCATGTTCCCAACTGGCGACACTGGCGGTCGGTCACAAAATGCCAAGACTAGAAGAAAACAAAAAATGGCCGACGCTGGCTGATGAACAGATGAGTTGAAATTGAAAATAATGACAAAATGTGCGTGGACGAAGTGTAATTTCACCGCTTGTGGGGCATTTTTAAAAAACATTACATCTATGGTGTTGCTTGTGATTTGTATATCTCCCTGGACCATTTATATCCAGCCTAAACTCTTACTCAATTCGCTTACTGTTAAACTTGTACTTTGAGGTTTGAATTTAATTTGTGCGCCAAAGATACGCGTTCAGGAAATAGATGCGGTATTTGTCATGGTATTGTTTTATTTTTCATACATTCTATTCACAGCTTTTGTGTTATTTTATTTTACCTTTGTTGGTTCGTTTACCTTTATTTGGGTGCGGCGTAACCATTTTTACTTGTTTATTTGCCGAGCGGATTATTAATCTTCCTATAGCAATAAAATGCCCCTAAATAGTGGTATTATTTAATACTAGCTTGTCAAACGTGCTATATAATATTATTATTCTGAGAAATAATACCGACCTCAGTTAGGTTAGGTAATGGCGATAATTATTAAACAAAGTATGAGTCAAAACTTGTGAAAAATTTATGGCCGATTTATTTGAGTGTTTTTTCTGTCGACCTTCAATATAAACTTGCAAAATAAAAGACTACATATGGTTATGGATTCAGTTCACATAAAATATTAACTCCATATAAATTTGAGGCCGTGATCAATGATTATAAAGTGGTTGGTGGTAAAGCAGAAAGGCCAGACGCAAACCGCATAAACGTTAGATTTAACAAATGTTTAAGAAGATAATTTTGTCTGTTCATATATAGCACCCATCAACTTAACTTAAGGTTTGAAGTTACGGAATACATTTTTATATATCGTTAAAATAATTAAGCTGTGCGCTTTTTCCAGTAAATTACTATTTTTGGGAATTGAAGTAACATTTACATTATACTTTCGATACTAATGAATGGTTGTCAAATTCTCGAGAGTATCAGTCTAAAAACCACTATTTTGGCATAGTTCTGATTTTAAAATAAAATCTTTTATTTGCTACTATTTTAAAATATTTATATAATAATAGTTTTGTATATGTTTATACTTGCCTACCTATACAAACAAACGACTTTTTTTAGCAATAAAAAGAGCTAATATCACATCAAAGTAGATTGAAAGTATGGTTGTTACCAATCCGTTTCCTTTCAGGAGGTCCGTCAGATAGAACTACTGTGCAAGCAGCTTTACGAGTCGCAGGATGAGGCGCAGCGACAGGAGGCCGAGAAGGCGCTCGTCGTGTTTCAGGTAACGCTCGTTATTCTGTGGTTCGTCTGCGGGGACTTTTGACCTATTTGAAACTTTTTGTTAACACGATTTGGATAATCCTTTTGCTGTAAGAGCGCAGCGGCCACGGTAACCACTGAACGAGGACAGACCCTCCGTGGAAGGGTAGAAAGGACCTTTATAGTCCCTAGATTTAAGAGGGCTCTGGTCGCAGCCAGGCTAGTGATGAATGTGATGACCTAACTTTTTGTTATTTCCTAAAAGCAACTAATATCAAAAACAAAACATTTTTGAGATAGTAATTTTAATATTTCAGTTATGTACGAGGTGTGTTCAAAAAGTATCGCGACTTTTGAATTTTCGCGGGTTACGTATATTCGAATTTCGATTTTTTTGTGGCGTTATGTTGGTACTCATGTCTCTCACTTATGCCGACAAGCTCGGCCAATTTGAATGTTCACTTAATTGTTGACAGCTGCTTTGCTGGCACGTGTTTTGGATCGTCTTCGATTTTTACCTATTCAAAAAAATTGGATCAAAGAACCTGTATCAAATTTTGTGTGAAAAACGAAATTAAGTGCGCGGATGCATTCCGAATGTTGACTGTGGCATACGGAGAAGCTACCTTGGACCGAAGCAACGTTTATCGGTGGTACAAAATGTTCTCAGAAGGCCGAGAAGATGTGAACGACGAAGAGCGTGCCGGACGCCCGAGCACTTCAAAAACAGACGAAAAAATTAATGAAGTGGAGAAAATGGTATTGGCCAATCGTCGAATCACCGTTAGAGAAGTTGCTGAGGACCTAAACATATCGATTGGCTCGTGCCATTCGATTTTTATCAATGATTTGGGCATGAGACGGGTCGCCGCGAAATTCGTACCAAAAACAGCATCGCATGAACATTGCTAATGAGATGTTAAACTCTGTCCGCGACGACCCAAATTTGCTCCAGAGGGTCATAACTGGTGACGAATCGTGGGTTTATGGTTATGACGTGGAAACCAAAGCTCAATCATCTCAATGGAAGCTGCTACGCTTGACGTTACGCTACGCTTGACGAGATAAAGACGGCATCGAAGGAGGAGCTGAACAAGATAAAAAAAAATGATTTTTTGAAGTGCTTCGAAGATTGGAAAAACCGTTGGCACAAGTGTATAATATCTCATGGGGATTACTTTGAAGGGGACAAAATAGATATTCATGAATAAGTAAATAATTTTAGAAAAAACACAAAAGTCGCGATACTTTTTGAACACACCTCGTAGATATATACATTTATTAATTTGTATTATAAAAATAACAAATAAATATACATAGTCTCAATTTTGGGTATTTACCGTGGACCAGGGTGAATACCCGCGTAAATACCCGTTTATAAATACCCTGCCCACTAGGTATTTACCCGACACATCACTAAACCAGGCCCATACAAATGATATTTCCTGATTTCTTTCCGATCGACTATGTTTCGGTATACTTAGGGTACAATTTGAGTATCATTATATACTAGCAATAGATAATAGAAAAAAGACCCCTCTGAACTTATTGATTATTTAAAATTTCCCATACTAATGTAAAATTTTCAATAATTTTAAAAATGTGGTTTTTGCAAAATCTTTTACTATACTGATTGTGCCTCAAACCTCCTGGGCTGGTGGCGTAGTGTAAGCGCCCGCTTCTAAATTCAGAGGTCTCGGGTTCGAATCCCAAGTGGGTCAAATCCGGTCAGGTAATTTTTCGCCGTTGAAAATATTCAACGGCGTATTTCTCAACACCATCGACTAGTTTAGGTAACAAGATATATATACACGGCCTCGCATCATGAAAAAAACAAGGGTGTCGCAACTGCGCTCAATAGCACCTCCCCGACAACACAAGTTATACGAATAATGAAGAAATCTCAAATAGGCATTTCCCTAAAATATATCTATTTTAGCTAATTTCAGTTGCACCCTATTTTTTTTATTAAAAGAAAATTAAGTAAAGTCATATCAAATAGACTTAACATACAATTAAGTCGGTTTATAGACTGTAAGGCACTCGATTTGACCAAGAAGTTTTCTAGTTTTGGCTCTTGATTTTTTTGCAAACTTTGGAAACAATATAATGTTGTTGTTTCAGGAGTCACCGGACACCCTGGGCAAGTGCCAAGCTCTCCTGGAGAGGGCAGACTCCAGCTATGCGCAGCTCCTCGCTGCTACCACCCTTACGAAGCTGGTCGGCAGGTGCGCTAACCTTTGCCTAACCCGATATTTATAAAAAAAAATACTGTTAACATTATTAAAACGCAACCTGATAATTTATCCATACAAAGAATGAAGATATATATTTCTACTCTTTCGAAATATTTTTCTTTTTTCATACTTTTTTATGAAAATTAAGGCGTAAAATTAAACAAGTATCTTGTAAATTGTGTTGCAAATTAAGGTTTTTTAAAATATATTTATTGTTTTTTCAAGATTATATCCTATTACAAAGATAGTTGAATTTTAGAAGCTCTACTAAAGAAAAAATATATAGGTGTTTTTTTTAGAGGCGTGGTTTTCAATCTGGCACTACTTTTTTCGTAGTTGGTGTTTTTGACAGCTGTCACTTGATTTATGCTCAGTTTGGTTTGCCATTTCATAATGAATAGACTTACTCCTGAACAACGTGGCGTGGCCTCCAAGATCGTGCGATTTAACACCGCTGGACTATTTTTTGTGGGGTTATGTGAAGTCGCTTGTCTACGCAGATAAGCCGGACACGATTAACGCCTTGGAAGAGAATATTCGGCGCGTTATTGCTGACATACGGCCCAACTTGCTGCAAAAAGTGGTTGAAAATTGGGCCTCTCGGCTGGAATTTGTTCGAGTCAGCCGCGGCGGCCACTTACCCGAAATCATTTTTAAAACATAATGGCGAACCCTTATCTTTATAATAAAACTAAATTCTTAGCCATAACATTAAATTATATGCGTTTTATCTCTTCTTGAAAGCCACGCCTCTAAAAACATCACCTTTATATTGTCGAAAGGGAATACGTATGGTTATCGACAATAAAAATATGTAATACCCCCACCCTACTTAATAAAATACCTCTTAGAAGTTGTCAACTGAAAATGAAGGCTTTCATAAAACTCAAATTAAAAGAATTTATAGAAAAAAAACAAACTTAAAATTATTTAGGTATCTTAATTAAATTAACTTGACATTCTGGCTATATTCTCTTTTTACATTACACGAACTATATTATTTTAATTTGTAAGTGTTTTGTATTTTTATTTTATGCGTGTGTATTTTAGTTCAGGTTAGAGTCCATCCTTAGAGTATTGTTCATCTGTCTGGGACCCTCATATTTCCTATCTAAATTCTGACCTTGAAGCAATTCAGCGGTTAGCAAGCAGATTTGACAGTCCGACGAAATTTCTATCTGACCTTAAATGGGAGCCTTTAAGTTTAAGGCGTAAAGTATGTCGTCTTAATAACTTATTTAAGGCCTACTAGAAGTTCCCAGCATGGTCCTCCATTAGTGAGCAACTTCAGAAACCCTTCTAACATTGGTCGAAAGGACCATTCACACAAAATAAAGGAAATTTTTAGGAGAAAGAATGTCGGATTTCATTCTTTTCTTCCACGCACCATTAGAGAGTGGAATAGTCTCAACTGCAGTGTCTTCAAGCCATTCTCTAAGACCTTTGATTGGCTTTAAAATAACTTAGTTGCATCACCTGCCAATCAGCTATACCACCGGAGGAATAAGTACCTCCAAAGTATATCTAATTTTTAAATAATGACAAAAGAAACCGACAGAAAAGACAGTGTAGCTGGATCTATTTACAATGTTTTTTATATATATTTGTTGAATAAAAATTGATTCTGGCAATTTTGAAAGTGAAATTAAAAAAAAATGAGTAACATTTTGCAATGCAATGTTTTTGTTTGTGTCTCATCGAGCTTAGCTAAACTAAACAGCACGATTTACGACCGTGCCCCACAAAGACAACCGATCTGCAGAAAGAACTCTTTTAAATTCTTAGTTGTAGCACAATATAGCACTGCCTTCCTTAGTACAGACATAGTCTAGTAAAGAAGGCAGGGCACAAAATGTGGCAGTGCTAATCGCGTCCTGTGCATTTATAATATATATTTGTAACTGATTTCTTCTACTACATACCGATTTTTTTATCAAATTAAATATGTCACAATAAATAATAATAATAATAAATAAACGACGTTCCACAGTAAAAACCATTTATCGTTCTCGCTCTATTAATTACGGATTTTAATCGATTATATGATATTCAATGTTCCAGATCGACACAGGGTCTATCCCTTCAGCAGCGGATGGACATCAGAAATTATGTCCTCAACTACCTCGCCACTAGGCCTAAGTTAGCCAACTTTGTCATACAGGTAAAACTAAAAAAAAAATCTATTTTTTTTCCGGCGCCCAATCTAAATGGCGTCTTACTTCTAATGTATTTTTGGTCGCCTTTTCTTCCAGGCACTGGTCGTCCTATTTGGCCGTATCACGAAGCTCGGCTGGCTTGAGACTATCAAGGACGACTATGTCTTCAGAAATGTGCTCACCGACGTCACGAACTTTCTGCAGGTTCTGATTATTTTTTTTCCGTTAACCTTTAAAATTAGTCAAAGCAGGAAAGTTGTTTCTTTCACCTGACGGAGTTTTTGTGCCAAGCGGTCGCCGGGATGAAGTGATTAGAAGTAAACTGTTCCACAAGTACCTCATTTCAAGAGTACCTCATTAATATTTTTGAATAATTATTATATGCTAATTAACAAATTTCATATTATTGTAATATTATGAAAAAAATATTAGAATGTAGTCACTTTTAATAGCTACACACACAAAACACAAACAGCCCGAACTCACATACTGCATTAAGTAAACAAACCAAATTGTTTACTAAGCGGTTGGCATTGTTTAGTATTTTTTTTAATACTTAAAAAATGGCAACGTGCTATGTTTCTTCTAATCGGGTGTAGAATTTAATGAAAATTTGAATGGCTCTAGGAGTCTCAAATAACCGATATTGCCAGCATTAAAAAAAAAAAATAGACGCAACCGTATGCTTCACGGTCGCCTTACGGTAAATTTGATTGTGCATGGACTCTAGACAGGTTAAGATGCGATTTCTGGCAAAAACTGATTTATTCATTTTTGAATGCTCAAATTTAAAATTACAGGGTCCAGTGGAGCACTGCACGATAAGCGTCCAGCTTCTCTCCCAGCTGACGTGCGAGATGAATCTCATATCCGATTCGGACGCAAACAGATCGCTCAGCAAACACAGAAAGATCGCGTCCTCGTTCAGGTTTGTACCTTAGCAAGAATCATTGAAAGTCGAATGAATTGTACCCTCTCAAATCCGGATGTGAGAATTTCTTCACCGGGAGCCTAATGTTCTTTCGTCCTGCAGGGACGTGCAGCTCCTGGAAGTGTTCCGACTGTCGTGTTCGCTTCTCAGCTCGGCGCGCGACAAGAAGCTCGATCTGACCGACGAGCGACAGAGCACGCTCGTCACGCACCTCCTGCGCCTCTCGCTCAACTGTCTCACTTACGATTTCATCGGTGCTTCGGCGGACGAGTCGTCCGACGACTTGACCACCGTACAGGTAATACCAATCAATTGTTAATTTTAAATTATTTAAACTAAATTACGTGATGTTTAACTGTAACCTATAATATTACCATGCCTTTCTCGTGACCTCTTCATTTTAAATTTTATAGTATTTACTTGTATATTTACTAAATATTAATCATATTGATAAATTTCATATAAAAACTTTTTAGTGAAGACTTTTTATTAACTTTTCCTACCTTACACTTGATGTAACTTAAGTAAACTAAAATAGGACCCACCCCTGAAACCCCTTCATACCCCTTCATATACAAAAAAAATGTGTAGTGTGAAACTTCTATTTGTCGTAGTCGGCTGAAATATTGGCTTATCACAAGCCAATATTTCAGCCAATTACGCTTCTGTATCCCGTCAACGGTTCCAACCGTACGCACAAGAGTCTTCCCTTAGGGCAGGACGTACGATCATATCTGGACCGTAGCGATAGAATGTTTGTTTGCTGTTCAGATTCCAGCGCACTGGCGACCCGTCTTCCTGGACCTGTCCACGCTGAAGCTGTTCTTCGAGCTGTACCACACGCTGCCCCCGTCACTGTCCGCGCTGGCGCTGTCCTGCCTCGTGCAGATCGCGTCCGTGCGGCGGAGCCTCTTCAGCAACGCCGAGCGGGCAAAGTTTCTCAATCACTTGGTGGCGGGCGTCAAGCAGATTTTGGAAAATCCACAGGTGACCATATTGTACATACATTCTACAGGCAACGACTACCGAATTACTACTAAATATAAATATATCGCCACATGACTTGTATTGATGGGCCATATAGTATAAAATACTTAACACTATGTAGGTTTGACGCAAATATTATAATAATTATTTTTTTTTAAATTCTATTCATAGAGCATGCTCCATGCGTAGAACATATTAAAAATGGCAATATTGATTTTTGATACTTCCATTGCCACAAAGAAGTTGAAGAAATTTTACATTCTGTGAATTTGTCCATCAGCACTCGTCCAATAATCGACTATGGCAAAATCATTTACAAAAAGTCACTTTCATGATTGTGTTTACAGAATTAAACAAAATTAAATAAAATTGTGCACCACAAACATTTTTCAATTTTGTTTTTTATTAACGTTTTGTATAGTTTTAGTGAAAAAACTATATTCTAGAGAATTTCATAAGCTATTCAAAATAGCGCAGATTATGAAAATTACCTATATAGTTTTTCTAAAATAAATATTCTAGTAAGCGCCCATAATTTCAAAAACTTTGTTAAGTAATCAAAAACTCTGTATTTATTCCATTCAATTTATCAAAACTATACTTACACATTTTATTGACTGAATACAAGAATCTGTTAAATAAAATTATAGAGGCATAGATGATTCTGTTTTTCCAGATTATCCTATAACGAGATGTTGATTTGGTAATCATTTTGTGAAGCACTGTTTTTCTATGAAAATATCATGTGTCACATCAAACTTAGCTAAGCGAAACAGCCGTTAAATGAAATAGAATGATTTAAGACCACCGAGAGAGCCCCCAAAGGGGTCTCTCGGAGCTATCTCTAAACCTTTTTAATCACGTCACTAATGTAAATCATTGTATCAATACTTTTAAACATTTCCAGGGCCTGTCCGAGCCGACCAACTACCACGAGTTCTGTCGGCTGCTAGCGAGGCTCAAAACCAACTACCAATTGGGGGAACTGGTCATGGTGGAACACTACCCGCAGACCATCAAGCTCATAGCCAATTTCACCGTACAAAGTTTACAGGTATTGTTGTGTAAAACGAGATAGATATTATACAGATTAATTAAACTACAGACATCGCACATCCGATGCCCGACGTGCAATGTGGGTGATGTTTCGACGAACTCTCTCGTATGCCGGTGTTCGAAAATACTTTATTTACATTATATTTAATTTAATATACACTTAATTTAATTTATATTTAAAACACACTTTTTTAATATTTTAAACAAGACTATTAAGTAAAAATATTCACTAATGTCGACTTTCATTTGTAACCAACACCGATTTTTTTTTATTAATTTCTTAAAAAATCTATAATAATAAAAGGTAATGTCTGCGTGTGTGTACAGGATAATCTATCCCATGCAAGGGTCTGAAATTTTTAACATTGAATCACAAGAAAGGCTCCTGTTCGACCCTAAAACCCGAGTTCTCATAATAAAATCATTTTCAAATTGGATAAATTTTAGGTTAAATTTTTTTTAGTACACCACTAGTCTCGAAATTGCTCGACTTGAAAGTGATAAACTGACACAATCACTCCTCTCGGCGATACAGTTAAACTCCAACGAAAGCCCCCAATCTAAGAGGTCACAGCATGAAACTACTCCGTATCCCAGTTCACCAACCAATTTGAACTGTATGACTATTTTGAAGACAAACATACTAAAGACTATAGTATATATAGTCAGCATATCAGCGGAAGCTGCTCGCTCCTTGTAATATAATAAAAGTAATAATTTCTTTATGCTGGTATTTATGTAAATCTTTCGACCGTTTCCAATTTACGAAGAAGTTACAATCATTGTCTTCAGGATGTTTGCACAATTTGTTAATGTATCTGTCGTCCGATGTGTGATGGTGTTTTGCAGCAAATGTGGCAGTTTGCTCCGAACTCGGTGCACTATCTCCTCTCGCTGTGGCAGCGGATGGTCTCGTCCGTGCCGTACGTGAAAGCCAGCGAGCCCCATCTGCTAGAGACATACATTCCAGAAGTCACGTCCGCATACATCACGTCCAGATTGGAGTCCGTCTCGGTCGTTGTGAGGTACGTTGTACCATTGATTATATAGGGGTTTTTAGATAGGTCAACCTCATACAATTATTAGGCGCCTAGGATGCCGGAATCGTAAATTAAAAAAAAAATATATGATTTATATTTCGTTGGCAGATAGCCTAGTCTCAAACAGCATAGAGACATAATGTTTACACTTTAGAAAAACTAATTTTCAGCACATTTCAGTGCACCGAATTGTAGATAACTTGCAGTGTAATATAAAGAATATTGCCCTCTGTTATTAAAATTATGAAACTGTATGCTTTGTCCAATAAATTACGATGTTTTATGGATGTTTGCGACTTGACGCGATCTGCGTCATGTTTTAGTTACTAAAGAGTCCAATTCTTCTAAGCAGTTGAGCAATGATTATACCATGAAAACCTGTAGTTCTTGGTTCTGCTCGGGTAGTTATAGCGACGATTGATGGCTCAGCTTTAAATGCAGCAATGAATATACTCCAAATTATGAATTTAGGTTTGTATATAAAAATATACCTTCCCAAAAAGCCAAATAAATTCTAAAAACTGTAATCATGTTTGCATAGTTACACACTACAGTTCTGTATTACAGACTATTGTTAAGGGGGCAGGGTACCAGTGCGGTAGTGTTAGCCATGTAATCTATCTAATTTATTTTTAGCCACGTAATTTAATTTAATATATGTACTTTTACATTGTATTAGAACCTATGTAATACTCGGATTTTTGTTACAAATTTGTGAAAAGTGTCGTTCAAGTTGGCTTGGGCCTTTTAACTTAAACTTGATGGGTATAACGATGTAGTATCTTTGTGAATTGCGTTCATTTGCAGGGACGGTCTCGAGGATCCTCTCGAGGAGAGCGGGCTGGTGGGCGCTCAGCTCGAACAGGTTTCCGTGATAGCGCGGTGCGAGTACGGCAAGACTTGCACCCTTCTCGTGGCGGCGTTCGACTCGGCAGCATCCATATTCCAGGAGATAAGGCCCCAGCAACACACGCAGATGCAGATATGCCAAGGTAACTCACTGTAGCTTTTACTTATAAATGTAGAATGAAAAAGTTAAATTTGTACTATGTCAAAAGTTACTCATTGACAGATAATGCCACATTAGATAAACCACCAATCGCGTGACTGACCTCCGAATCTGCGATTAATTAGGTTATCAGACGGGTTCAGTATATCCGCCGGGTTGATTTTCTGGAAACGCCAAATATCATTTTCTCTTATTGCCCATTTAAAAAACTAAATTGAAATATTTTTATATTTAAGTTTCAACAATAATAAATAAGTTTAGAGATTTCTGGTTTCTGGTTACATAATAAATATGTATACAATTGGATTGAGTTTTTAAAAACAAAAAAATGTTTCGGTTTTGGCCAAAACCGGAACGGAAACCGAATTTCGGTTTCGGCTTAAAAGTCTCTTTCGTTCGGATAGTTTCTTTATAGGTTATGTAGAATTTTGTATTATCGGGGCGTAATAAATCAAAAACTTCTAAGGTGTTGCTCTCCGCATGTCCGCAACTTCCCCATTCCACATTGAGTATTTATACCTTTTCCCTTAATGTGCCGGTAGAGCGATAATTTTGAAGTGCGGTCCCATGTGCGTAGATAAAATAGTGTTCAGTGTGCGCATTTGTCCATTGCAGGTCAGTTGACATGGCTCGTGTACATAATAGGCGCTGCTATAGGCGGCCGGCAGTCTTTCAACACCAACGAGGACCACGACGCCATGGACGGCGAGCTCGTTTGCAGGGTGCTGCAGCTGATGGCGCTGACGGACTCGCGGCTCGCCAACGTACGCCACAATTTATGCATTTTATATCTACATTCTAACAGAAATGGTATTATAATATTCATAAATGCTCTGTTCGCCTTAATTCTTCAAGGCTGGCAACAGGGAGGTATTTATTGATTTCAAAATCTTACCCGATTACCACTACATAACAAACTTTACGACGTAACTGCTATGATACTGACAACGTACTTTCCGTAATACGATCAAAACTTAATTTTAAGAGGATGCAACCCGGTCAGTTCTCCATACAAAAGGTGTAGCTTTGTTTGTAGAATAGAAGAAAAATTACATTGCATATTGTTTTATCTTATAACGGGTGTTTTTTTAGAGGCGTGGTTTTCAATCTGGCACTACTTTTTTCGTAGTTGGTGTTTTTGACAGCTGTCACTTGATTTATGCTCAGTTTGGTTTGCCATTTCATAATGAATAGACTTACTCCCGAACAACGTGGCGTGGCCTCCAAGATCGTGCGATTTAACACCGCTGGACTATTTTTTGTGGGGTTGTGTGAAGTCGCTTGTCTACGCAGATAAGCCGGACACGATTAACGCCTTGGAAGAGAATATTCGGCGCGTTATTGCTGACATACGGCCCAACTTGCTGCAAAACACCCACACCCGACGAACTTCATTCCGCCTCAGAATTAATAAATATTGTGTTAACTTATTAGCTAAATTAAATTCGGATTTTTTATTAAGAATACTCAAAATTAATTAATTTCCATACTGTACTAAAATCAAAATGATATGTATTTTGACACAAATGACAAATGTGATAACCTTACAAAGTGAACATCGAAGGCAACTACCATTTGAAAATTCCACAGAATACAAAGTCGTTCCGTACAAAATGTATGAGAAAATGAATTTTCTTTAAGATTTTTGTTTTCGTGAAGTTTTCAGGTATTTAATAGTTATTTTGCTATTCGGGGCGGAGACAAATCATAAAAAACGGTTCAGCCATTCTTGAGTTATTAACGGTGTAACTAACCCAACTTTGTTTTATATACGAGTAGATTTATCTGGGCTTACATGAGAAATGAGAAAGGTGTAAAAAAATAATTCCTCTTAAATCATGCATCCATTAGTAAAACGTAACTAAACTGTGAATTCAAAGCCGAACCGTCCTGGAAAATCTTGTATACGAGCCGAGTCGTATAGAATCAAAAGTCTCACTATATAAAATACGCATGCATGCTGACGTCATATAGATTAATATGTCCTTCAATTCAAAATTTATTGAGTTACCAGTTTGCAGGCGTAATATCGTTATGCACCTTTCTGTTGTGGGGCAGAGTTTGCTTTTACATCGAGTAGAACGAAAAAATAGCTTAACACACTCGGTGCCGATAACGGTAAACCATTACCGTCTTGATGCATCTCTATTAATATTTAAAAACGTGGCTTGTCTCATATAACCTGCTTTCATTTCTCAGCAAAGCGGCGAATACGAGAAACTGGAGCTGGCGATGATGTCGTTCCTCGAACACTTCCGGAAGGTGTACGTGGGCGACCAGGTGCAGAAGAACTCCAAAGTGTACAGGAGGCTTAACGACGTGCTGGGAATCTCGGACGAGTCGATGCTGCTTAGCGTTTTCATAAGGAAAATGTGAGTATGATTTCTGTATTCGCATGCTAATTTTTTTTTAGTATTCGCATAGACTAATCTAATATCACGGTAAGGCGGACACTTGTCTTTTCAATCATGTACCGTCCCTTCCATGCCAAAGTCACCAATTTGAATAAACACCGAATTTCAAAATACCCAATTACCACTTAGTTTATATTGGAATTGTTTTCATTTTTTTAGTTCTAAATTGCCAGTGCCAAACACGCCAATGTGTCACTTTAGTGAATTCGGCAATGTGAATATTTTATTTAATTTTTTACGATTATGCCCCCCTGTACTTGATTTAAACAACTTGTTAATTTTTTTCAAGTGATTAGGTTGCTCAAACGCTAAGAAGAATGGACAGCAACTCTTTAGCAAGTGAAATACGATGCAAGTCTCAAACATCCGTAAAACATCGTAATTTACTGGAAAAAGCGCATAGTTTCATCATTTTAATGACAGATGGCAACATATCTTCAAGGTTTTACTTATCAGTATATTAGGTCCTACTTAATGTAAGGGGTTGAGCTATCTAAAAACCGCTATATGATCAATGCTTCTAGCGGACTGTCGCTAATTTAAAATTCCTAAAACGCTGCTGTGGCAAAATCTCCAAAGACAATATAAACAATAGCTATATTTGTCCGTTTCCAGCATAACGAATCTGAAATACTGGGGCATCTCGGAGCAGATAATCTCCAAGACGCTCAGCCTCTTGAACGACCTCAGCGTGGGGTACTCCTGCGTGAGGAAACTTGTCAAGCTGGACGAGGTGCAATTCATGCTCACGCACCACACCGTAAGTTCAGAGTAATATCTTATCCATTCTGTAAAGGGAAACGCGTAGCACCTTGAGACATAAATTAATTACCTGCATTTTTGCTTCGCTTACAGGCTAAATATATGTAAGAAAAAGTTTATTGTAAATTATCCGATATGACTGCAAAATATTCAATAATTGTTTTGATTATCTGTAATTACACGAGCAAATTAACTTCCATGTACTGCCGAGACTTCCGTCAACAGTTACTCTGATCCCATAACGCCCAGAACCAACGCAGGTTGACAGAGCACCGCTTGACAGATTCCTAGGGGCGGATGATTTTTTTTGAAGACCTTACTTTTTCAAAATTCTTTATTTATTAATATTTTATTTTATTAACCTCACTTTTTTAAATTTTAATTCATTATCTTATTAGTTATGCATGTTACGAAAGTGATTACTCAACTTTGACCTCGTCGGTTTTTAATGTTTTAAAAATTAATATATTTTAATATTAATAGCAAATTTCTATTGAAATAAATCGCTCTATATAGGAAAAACTTATAAATATGCAAGTCTAACCTGGATTAACCTTATAAGTATGCAAGTCTGATCTGTTTGAATAAGGTTTCTTTTCACTTCTTGTACCCTGGTTTTTTTTCCCTTGATCGAATAAATAAATAAATAAAGGTACAAGCCGCAGACTGTGTTTGGTAGACGAATAAGGCATTCCTAAGCGAGCGAACAAACTTATTATTTGGTTCCAGTAAAAAATGTTAATTTTGGGATTGTTTTGATTTTACACTTTACACATGATATGTTCTGCTATAAAGAGAGCTGTAAATACAACAGTAACGCAATATCACAAAAAAAGTTGTCCTATCTATCTACACACACACGCATTGAACCAACGCTAATAGAAATTACGTTGACTTGTTTTGTATTGATAAGCAAATCGAACAGGAGGTGTCTTCCACTCTGCGTGTATTTGTTTTCAGTCGGAGCACTTTCCTTTCCTGGGCTGCGCCGTGTCCGTGAAGGAGATGCGCTGCCGCTCGATGCTGTACACCGCCTTAGGAAGGCTGCTCATGGTTGACCTCGGCGAGGACGAGGAGAGATTCCATACGTTCATGATGCCCCTCACGGGTGAGTTTGTTTCAATTTTCGACAGTCGGACGCACCCGCAGAACCAAGAAACTACCGGTTTGACACGTGTAGTCCATTTTTTAGTACCATGAAAATATCTGTTATTTCAATCAAAGTGTAATGTTTCCAAGTGAATACCGATGGAAACATAAAAGATTTCTACCCACAACTTTAAACATTCAACTTTGTGGACACCGACTCAAGCTGTCCTCCCCTTACGCTAGAAATATAAAGAATTCCATCAAACGGTGTTGATTGACGCATTCATACAAATAGTTAATGGCATAGAAGCGCCGTAAGCGAGCTACAGTGGATATGACAAAATCATGACACACGCGGCAGTCGAAAAGCTTCGACCTTTCGCCCTGTGTCGGGTAGTGGTTGTATCGGTATTGGTAGTGTCAAAATATCATCACCAATACCGTTCCGATGTCTGAAAATGGAAATGCTTCACCATACGAAGATTTGACTTAGGTCTACTCAATTCGAGTGGTCTGTGGACGCATTGAATAATAACTCCCCGAGAATTCATTGATAACAAATCCAAAACAATAAAACTACCAGCTACCTCATGTGAAGTAGTCATAGAAAGTGATGGGGTCCGTTAATGAGGGGGATTTTTTTTAAATAATTACTGTGACCTAGGTTATAAACAATTATTTTATGCCCCACTCAACTAGGCCAAATGTGCCTGTCTTGAGGTCATGGGAGATGGTGGTAATTTCACATATTTAGCCATTTTCTATAATATTAACTATGAACTTAAAATTAAATTAACAATTAATGAATTAAAGCAAGCCGTATTTGAATCACACTTTACTTTTCAAACTACAGTGCGATTTATTTAAGTACTATATTATTTTCAAACGTCTAACAACGTTCTAAGTTTCTAGCGTCGTATTATATTAAAATAAGCAGATGTTTGTTGATTATTTTATTTGTCTACCACAGCATATTTTCCGAGTGCAAAATATTATGAAGGTGACGACTGCATACATTTCATTTAAAAGTGTAATTCCAGCCTCGTTCGAGACCCTGGGAAGTCTGCTCGGATCGGCGGAGAGTCCGGTCTTCACGTCTGAAGACGCCAAGAAGACCCTGATTGGCCTGGCGAGGGACCTGCGCGGCTTGGCGTTCGCTTTCAACAACAAGACCACCTACATGATGCTATTTGATTGGATGTACGTCCGCCATCTTGCTTTTACGTTCTGTTATTCCCTGCATCGTGCCATAATTTGCGCCAAAATGTAGTGTTCAATTCTATATAATATTTCTGATACTTTGCATCACATACAGGATGTGTTTAAGATCACTTTCAGTAGGTTGATCTATATTGACAAATAAACTGGTCTCCCGAAAAAATCCATATAAAATTACATTTTTTTGCGGAGTACAGCCTTGCCCCACTCCTCACCGCGACCAGGTGCTTGGTCAAGTTTTGCTTTGTTTCAAGACGTCGCCTTCAGCCGCGTTCGCAAACATTTAGAACTGTTTTGATTCAATTTTTCTCATAATCGAAGAAATATTTTTCCATTATTTTTTGCTGATTAATGTTTGTTTGTTGATAAGATCAACCCCACAAAAGGACGGTAGTGATTTTAAATAAACTGTGTATAATTGACTATATTAATTAAACTAATTGAAGTTCCTAAAATATTCAAAAGAGCATTTAGCCGAGCTTTTAATAACAATTTGAAACGTAATTATATTTACGGTAGTTTTATTTAATTTTAATATTTGGAACTACACAACCATGGCAACACCATCGAGACTATGTTGAACAAACACAAATTAAATTTATAAATAATTATATGAATATTTTTTCGTTATAAGACTTGACTTTTATGACAAACACGGCGGCTCCACTAGGTGCGTAACTATGAGTACATTTCCACACCAACCCTAATTACGTTATTATTGAATAAACTTGTTAATAACGATTCGGATAAGACTTTATTTGTTATTGTGGGATGAATGCAATACAACGCGAGCAGTGTATATGTACAGCTAATTTTGTGCTAATGTATGAAATAATCTCGAACCAATTTTGAACACTCCATATATTGCACTCTTAAGCCCAAGTGACTTATCTCAACTAGTCAAGTTCACTTAGGAAAAATGACAATGCTTAGTTTTTTTAAGGTTTTGTTTTTATACGACATATTTTACTACCATTTAAAACAGGGAAACCAAAAATAGTTACGTCATTAAGACTCACGAGAGCAGTATACCGGATCTATCTAGAAGTGTCGTAGTTCGTAATGTCGTGTCATATTATGGTCCGATGGAACATCTCATATAGTTTGTACTGAAATCGAAAGTTTTAAAGTTGTAAATGCAAAGTTTGCCAAGGTTCCCAAATTAAATAAACTTTCTCATGCTGTAGCTTTCGCAAAGAATACGATAGACGACAATATTTGTCATCTTTACAGCAGCCACGGCCACCATACTCTCATTTCCATTGTCATTGATTATGATATTGTGGTTATAGATTGCTCAACTCCTAGGAGAACCGCTCTTTAGTATGTAACGCCAGATGGTTATCTCTCGTTAACGTGTTGTAAGGATAGAGATATATCAAGTTCATTGAGTTTCACGCACTTATCCTAACCAATTTCTGACTCAGTAGGAGTGCAAATAGAAATTATAAATGACCGGTAATAGCTTCTTCTAGTACTGTCTTCGATTATGAAAACTAAACCGTGAGAAAGGAATTTATAACCCGTCTCAGGACGGTCTGATTTGACGTCGCAACGTGAGAACTGCAACTTAGAATTTTTCCAAACAAAGCAAATTTCAATTAGGAATTTGCAAACTAATTCAGTCTTGTTGCCTTTGACATCAATAGAAAACTTCCAGTTAAACTGGGCATAATCTTAGCTATTCCATAATCTTGCCCATCTATGAACAGGCAAGATTATTGTTTCTGAACTGTAAACATTTGTTAAATGTGACTTCTATGTGATGCGCGTCTAACTCTTGGTATCACTTCTTGAGCGCCTACTAATAGTATGAGGTTTATATATAATCAATGCAGTTGGCGTTACTTGTAAGAGAAATATTTTCCTGCAGTTACCCGTTGTACATGAGCATACTGCTGCGCGGTGTGGAGCTGTGGTACTCGGAGCCGGTGGTGACGACGCCCGTTCTGAAACTCGTCGCCGAGCTGGCGCTTAACAGATCGCAGCGGTTGCAATTTGACGTTAGCTGCCCAAACGGAGTTCTGCTCTTCCGCGAGGCCAGCAAGATGATATGCGCGTACGGTGAGCACGCTATTGTTACATCTTACGGTTGCCACTGAGACCGTTGTAGTGGTATAAAAACAGATCTTATACCATTATCTGTGTAACAATATTAAATTTTGAGTTAACAGTATCTTCGAATTTATAAATATTTAGACATGTCAAAATTATATCAAAAACCACAAAATGAAGGAAACTCGACAAGGAAATAGTACAAGTAAAATTATGTCTTAACACATTCCGCTCCGTACGTCAAATGCTCCATACGTCAAGGACTCGCATTGCCTCCCAATCTACTACGGTAACACTAACAATACATAAGTATATGGCCATTTTCTTATAACATTCAGCTCCGTATGTTGCGGACCACGCGTTGCCGCCCGATCGGCGAAGTTCGTTGGACGAACGGGATTTCCCACGCGGAACTGACACCCGTTTTTTAGTTTATGTGATAATTTCTGATAATTGCCAAATAATATGTACAAAACTATGAAATGTTGATTTTTTTAATTTAGTATTATATTGACATAGCTTTTGTAAATAAAACTCGAATTAATTACCATGAAATCCGTTGAAAACACTTAATTCATTAACGCACTTTTCACATAAACAATCAAACGTCAAAACTGAATTAAAATGAAAAAAAATCAACGATTAGTCTATGCCTTTCATGAATTCAGGTATACGCGAACTGCCACGCTTTTAAGTATTAATAGAAATGCATTATACGGTAACGGTTTTACCCGGAAACGGCACCTGTCGTATATGACGATTACGGGATATACCGTTATCGGCGCTGAGCGTGCTAATGAGAGAGGGTAAATAAAAAAAATCAATGAATAAATCTCAATTTAATTCACAGTTATATAAAGATTTTTCTTCCTTTTTTTCTAAATGTTTTTTCTAAACATTGCCTGTTTCCGATATTTAAAATTAATCATGAAATGATAATTTTGCATATTGAAGATTAACTTATTACAAACAAAATAATTTCTCTTCAACCTCTTATTCACTAGTAAACCATTCCCTCGGACCTCTGTTGCACTAAATTAATTTATTTTTTAGTTTTCTTGTTTAGTTGAGTCCAAAAATAATTATACGTTGCCCAGGTCAAAGCGCTCTATGCTATGCGAAAGTTGCGACATTTTGCAATAGGTTCGCACATACGTACGCCAATTACTATTATAGTGAAGATAAGGAGTGTTTGGTTTGTTTCAGGCAGCCGGATCCTAACCCTGGACGTGTCCAAGAAGCAGATGTACCCGATGAAGCTGAAAGGCATATCCATCTGTTTCTCAATGCTCAAGTCGGCGCTCTGCGGCAACTATGTTAATTTCGGAGTTATTAGGTACTGTGCCATCTTGATTCGGTCAATTCAAAATCTTTCATAAAGAAAACTTGAATGATCTCAGATGACGGTCACATACTTCACGCTATATGGATTCCTTACCTAATCGTTGATAAGCAGGCATGAATTTCAAAAGAAAACAATTTATTAGAATTTCTTTTTAAGTATTTATAAGCGCGCACGGAGGAGTGTGAGATTTGGCACAAATTATATGGAGGAGTGTGGAAAGTTGAAATTATCTGTATTATGCGTTATAAATACATTAAATTCAATAAAATAAAACTTTCATGCTACCTGATAGATTATCAGAATGATTTCGAGCTGTGAATTTTGTGTGATTTCAAACTTTCCATTTTCCATAGTCTGTCAATGTCAAGGCAAACTATTAGGTTTAAAAAATGGGAGTACATTTTATTATATAAATTATACCTTCAATAAAAAGAAAGGTCATTTATGTCAAAATAATATTTTGAGGACTCAACCCGATCATTTCTCCGTACAAAAGTTGTAGTGTTGGACTCTCATTTTTGTAGATGTAAAATAATGCCTCCAGCCAAACAAAAACAAATAAATAATTCACGCCGATCTCACAAAGGTATAATAGAAAGCAGATTTTTTGATCCTATTGGGCGAACAGACAAAGATATCAATCTCCGCGGAAATGGAATTTAATAATTCGACTGCTCTCCCAATTGGACTATACTTGTATACGTATACACAATATGTCACAATAAATAAATAAATACACTCCTCACGAACGTGCAGTATAAAAGCGAGATTGACTTTGGCTTACTCGCTTTATGACCGCTCCCAACGCAGACTTTGGGAAGAGCCGCTTAATATTGGAAATACCCAGAGGCCACCTTTACGGGTAATACACGGTCCTCACCTCAGCCATCAAAATGGTTTCAGAGTACGGACGATTATTTGCGGTTGTGGAACGAGCAAAATCCCTATACCACCTAAGAGAATCTAATCCCCTCTTCCCCCCCCCCCCTAAGGAATTATAGAACTTCGTTCACAGTGCACGGGCAAATCTAATGAATATCACAAAAAGTCACATAATTTATAACCTAAAATTTTGATTATTAATAATAATCTTATTGTTTCAGATTATATGGCGATGAAACCTTAGACAATGCACTGAATATGTTCGTTAAGCTATTATTAAGTATTCCACAAAGTGATTTATTAGTAAGTATTATTTATATTTATATATTTTTTTTATGTTACGTTGGTAGGCAGTCGTGAATGCAAATTTTATCATTGGGATGCTGTTCGATTGCCGCAATACGGCGCATATTTTTCAAATCGAACACAAGAGACAACATGAATCCATAAGTCGTGGATTGTCGACAGGCCCTTAAAAGCATGCAGGATGTCCCAAGACTATTCCTGTAAACTTAAAGGGGTTCATCCACATATTTATTAATTTTATTAAAGTGCTGGTGTAAATTTCCTTAACCCATAGAGATTCGCGCCAAAAATTTTGGCACCAAAAGAGCTTGAGAACGGATTCATTTCTGAGGAAAATTTAAAGAACCCACTATAAAATCAATAGTAATTCACCATGAAATTCTTTTTTATAAAATATCACTTTGATTTTTTATCTCTTGCAATTTTAAAAAAAAACTACTGCTCTTATCAATTTTTTCCTGTTGCCACACAATTTTTCACTATTTTGACAAGTTTTGTCAAATATACGCTAGGTATATACACTATATACTACCATGTATAACTCTTCCAAAAAATGTAAAAATAAAATTAAACTAAATAAAAAAATGACGGAACGGCGCAGCTAATGGCGGCTGGGACGGAAGTGCGTTAGTATGTTTTCAATACAAATTTAAAAATAGTATTAGACACTGAATTGACTTGACTAAAATCTGAGGTACTGATTGGCTCGTTGCGATTCGAATGATGCAAACGTCAAGTCAATTAATCATACTGTTTGTTATATTGGCAGAAAAGATCAAACAAAGTGAGGAATGCTTTCTCGTTCTGGCGCATATATGCGTCGCGAACCACATGCAACGTTTGGACCGCCGGTGGGGTTAGTATGCTGGCAAGAGTCAAGCATAGCAAAACGAGATATCAACTGTGACTAGTTCGCGTTCAGCCTAAACAATAGCTCGGTCATTTACCCGCATCGCAGCTGTTGCTTTTCGGATCCCTAGGCGAACCCATATCTCAGGCACATTAAACAAAAATAAGATTCTTAATATGGTCATTCGCAGACATCTCCATTTTGTTTGCTTCGTATTTAAAATATATTACAGCGAGAGACAACCCTATCTATATAAAAAATTAGTAAAATCACGAGAAAATGTAGTCTAATGTAGTCTAAAATGAGATCGTGGTAGTCTAGTGGTTAAGGCGCTGGACTATTAGCCCAAAGGTCGCGGGTTCGAATCCGCACATGGTCATCCATTTTTAATGCTTCATACCACCATCTCCCCTGACTCTAGCATAGGCAAATTTGGCCTAGTTGAGTAGGGCCCAAAATAATTGTATATGACCTATGTCATAGCAATTATTTAAAAAAAAAAAAAAAACACAATTACCTAACACGTGCGAGAAATCACCTTTTCGTTCTGTGGGACGCATGACGATTTATTATCACGTAGAGTTTACAAATTTTTCTCTCGGAAACCCTGGTGAATTTTGATATTACATCACTATAAATCATGTTTGAAATCGCAGGGCCTTGGGAATGGTCTTGGGTCGCGGTTTTGACACATTCAGGCTACATTCGATTAGCACATACTCACACGCAGATATATTTTTTTAATTAAATATTTCTTCCTAAACAACATTACTCGTTTGTGCCTCATTTGTTAATAGACAAATAATAAAAGTTTATTTAATTTTCATTGGAATAAATTAGTAAAAATTAAAATGTCCTTAGTATAGTGTCGTTGACACAAAATTGCCGCTTCGCACTCTTTTATAAGAGTTAACAGAAAATAATAGTAATCCACATAGCTAACGCTGTTGAAAAGTAGGCTTTGTAGTAGGGAGCGCTTTTTTATTTCCACATTCAACACTCAGGCAAAAGATTTAAATTATTATAGTTTTCACAATTTTTTTTTTTTTTTAATTCTGTCAATAGGGTTAATTTTAATAGGCGGTTTTGTAGATTTTTTTTTCTAATGACAAAGTCAAAAATGTGATTTTAACTTCATACAAACCGTCACTTTTGTGTTCTGTCCTATAAATTAAAAAATGGTATCATTTTAAAAGACGCCTCAAATACCTTCTAAAGAATAGATTATGTTTAATTATTTATTGTATAGCTTGTATTGTCGGGGAGGCGCTGTTAGTGCAGTTTCAGCGTCCGCCGTTATCTTTACGATGCGAGGCCTTTTAAGCCTGTAATTGAATTAAGGCGAAACATATCGACACTTGACCTTGAAATTCCGTGCTTTATTTTTATAGGGCGTCAGATTTTATTCTGTCAGTAAGAATCCACCTTTACTATGTTGAAAACATCTGCGATGATAATAATAAACACTTTATACGATACGTATAATTACGCCCCAAAAGCGGTGAGCTTATTGCCTTATGGCAATCTCTACCAGTTAATTCAGAGAGGTTGTTTAAATTTTTGATACACTACATTTGAATTTTCATCGCTTAGTGTAGAAAATGCGTGTGTATGGAAAAATTGTTGTTTTAATATTACACGTCGATTTCAGGATTATCCTAAGTTATCCCAAACTTACTATGTGCTGCTGGAGTGTTTGGCTCAAGATCACATGCCGTTCCTGGCTTCGCTGGAGCCCGCTGCATTCCTCTACATCCTGGCGTCCATTTCGGAAGGACTCACATCGTTAGGTGGGTGTTACACCGTTCTATTGGTTCACCGTGCTAAAGTGGCTTTTGGCGATGTGTACAGGCTGTCACAAAACGATTTAAAATTGGAGAAATTTACCAACAACACGACTGTCCGTTGATCTATAGCAACGATCAAACTGTTGAGATGAACAAATTGAAAATTAAATTATAAACGAACCTTTACCGGGTTTGCGTCAAGTTCAGTTGAGCAATATATCCCTAGATATGAGCAGATCGCGCATTGAAAACGCTCATCAAGATTAATCATAATAGCGAATATTGCATCTGAACGTTCAGCATGCAAAAATACTTCATTTTACCCACTTGCAGATCCTTAAATTTCCACATACTGACTAAAATACACCAGCCCGCCCAGTGCCAATGACACCACGTTGGCGTCACGAACAAACGAGCTGTTAGACTGTAATTTAATTTAATACCCTATTAGGATAATTTTTATGGTATTCTACATCAAATAGCTTTTTAAATTGCCATTCTGACTATGAGTTAGAGTGCTGCCATATATGATATATTTTATAATAAATGTCAAACTTGGACACTTGGAATATGAAGAAAGGCTGTCTGTGTAAAATTGACCTCATTACGAGCGACGTGATCGTGGTGATCTCATTGAGGCTTACAAAGTGTTGACTGGACATTAAGGACATATTCATGTTTAACCAAGACACGCAACTTCGCGGCCATTCAATGAATTTATCTAAATCTCTTTGTTCCACTAATCCTAGGAAGAATTTTATCTCCAATAGAGTTGTGGATAATTGGAATCGGCTACCACAGGAAGTGGTGGAGGCTATAAGTGTAAACCAGTTCAAGAACCGCCTTGATAACTTGAAGGTCCATTTTTCACTGCGTTTTATGCGAAAGTGTCGCAATATGTGTAAATTGGATAAATCTTTGCCAACATTACATCCAAATACTGTGTAACGTTGTTATTACTATAGCTAATTAGCAGGTAAGGAGAATTTTGAAACAAAAGCTTTTCGTAATAGTCCGTAATTTAACTATTAATGCATAGTTTCCCCAAAATCATAATTTTAGCAGATGTCTATAAAAACTGTCGAAATATGAAAATCGGCCATAATTCAGGAAAGATTTAGCAAATAAATTTAGTATTTTATTTTTATGATTATTATTATATTTGTTTACAGATACTATGGTCTGCACTGGCTGCTGTACAACTTTAGATCACATCGTTACATACCTATTTAAGCAACTCACTCAAAAAAGTAAGTAACTTTTACTTATAACGTTTTTTTCATAGATCCCTGAACTATAGTTACATCTTACTAGAACCAAGATGGTTCCAAATGCTGTATATGCTATACAAGTTTGCGTTCCATCAATACAACTTATTTCTTGAAGAAATTATTTTTTAATTTTTTACTTGGTAATATTATATTTCGGGCTATTATCTACTCTGTTCTGGTCACAGACCACTTGAATTAACTCGGCCTAAGTCAAATCTTCGTACGGCTTCAGACACAGCTAACATCGACGCAATCACAACTTAACACCGGCTATGGGGGCTGAGCTTAGTTTTCAACTGACGCTCGTGTCATGGTTATGTCATATCCGCTGTAGCTCGCTTATAACGCTTCTATGCCATTAGCTATTTCTATGGTTCTGGTGACCACATTTTAGTAATAAAAATTAATATTTGAAATTTTGGTAGTTGATATAGAATGCTCCTAAAGAGCTAGGCAGGCCAAACAAAGGCTTATTTCCAAAGTTAAATGTCTAATATCATTATTGACCTGCTACAAGCTTTTGTTGTTTTTTAAAAATCCCCCTTTTTTACCCCTCACATTTTGACGTGAAATTTCTTCGTTTTAATTCCCCGAGAGAATCTTTCGCGGAGTGTAGTAAATTTGTTCAATCTTTATCGCGCTTTTGATTTTTATTTTTTTTCAGCTAGTGCATTCCCCAATAAGAAACCGCCACATTTAACGAGTAGGCAAACCTCCGACACCAACATGTTCATAGAAGTTCTGCAGAGGCGGCCGGAGATCATGCAACAGCTATTGTCAACGGTTCGTATCTGCTATGATTTATTAATTATAAACGGAATGGACTTCATTCTTACCATTTTGAAATACTAAACTGCTACGATACAAACACTAATACAGGCTGAACTTAAGGTCAGCAGTATCCTTTTAAGGTAGAGATCATGCTAGTCCAATTAAGGGTTTTGACTATTGACCTTGCAGTCCCGTGTTTGAATCTGCACATAGTCATACCGTTTTTAATGCTTCATTAGCCCTGACTAGCACAAGCATATTTTGGTTAGTGGAGTTGGGACCAAAATAATTGTTTATGACCTAATTCATAGCAATTTTTTCTAAAAAAAAATGAGGGGGTTATTCCGCACATAAAACCTAGCTACTTTTGTTCAAGGAGTTTACATATCGAGCGGTGCCGGTCGCTTCGAATCAACAATCACCAATTATGCTACGCTAATAAGGTAACCATACCATACCATACCATATGCTATACGGTTTTTTTTTTCTCTTACCGGTTTTACCCACATAGAACAAAAGTTACTGAATTTCGAGTCTAGGACAACGCCTTAAAAGGATTCTGCGGATTTTAGTTTCACCTTTATATATATTAAATTTCTTAAATGCTGCAATTATAATCTTATTGTAAGTTTTACTCAAAATCACTTTTGTCCTTTCCGGAATTTAATTTAACGGTATTGAAATCGAGTGCATCAATCTGTCCCAAACATAAACAAACCTGATTTAGGTTGCTGGCGCTGCGCCATCGTAGTTAAGCAGGATAGATGAATGTTCAAACTAATTTTCAAACATATTTTTTCAATATTAAATATTTTTTTATGAATTTGTATTTCTCCGACAGCTTTTCAATATAATCATGTTCGAGGACTGCCGCAACCAGTGGTCGATGTCGCGGCCGCTCCTCGGGCTGATCCTTCTCAACGAGGAGCACTTTGCCGCCCTGAGGGCGGGAGTCGTACAGACCCAGCCGCAGGACAAGCAGCGATTGATGGCCGACTGGTTCGACTCGCTCATGGACGGCATCGAGAGGAATCTGCTCGTCAAGAACCGCGACAGGTTCGGCACATTTATAATTTTGTTTATTCATAAAAAGCAGTACAAAGCATTAGAATAACTAAAAACTAAGACTAATTATTGGATTTTACATAAATACTAACTTGACTTGTGCTTGCGGCACTCGAGAATGGCGCCTTCGGCATGCGATAATATTCAGTATCAATTGTCAATGTCAGTTCAAGTTGACGTTGGTGACGAACCGATTTTGGAGATAGCTCAAACCCTTAGAAAGGATTCCTAAGAGAGTCAAATGGGGCATGGAAGATTGTATACAAATGATTTAGGTAACATGGTAGGAAGGTGTTTTTGGGTATTTTGGTAAGCTCTCAGAATTTCTAGGTTAACGCAACTACTTTCAAGTGCCACGGGCACGAGTCGTTGTACCCTTATAGTGGCCTGCAGAGCCTGCCAACGGGGGGTAAAGCCCGGGGTTGAACAGCTAGTTTTTATAATATAAGTTCTTTTATCCAGATTTAAAATTTTAAAATATGTATTTTGTATTATTTTACGGTACTTGGTGACATTATTGTGTTTTAAAGCACATAGTTTATCATATTTATCAAATATTGCAGTCATATTAGAATTATAGAACAAAAGTTGCTCAGATTAATGCCCAGAATGACCTCTTAAACAGATATGCTGACTTTAAGTTCGCCCTGTATTTTGTTATAGTTTAGACCGTGTAAGATGTTATTAAAACCTAAAACTCTGGTATAAATAGTATCGGCCATCGTTGGCACAGCTGTCTCCACCTCTCTCTGCATATTATCGATATTTACGAATCTTTGGCAGGTTTACGCAGAACCTGTCGGTTTTCCGTCACGACATGAACGACTCTCTGCGCGGGCCGAACGCCAACACCACGTCCAACGTCAACGACATGATGACGTCATAATGAGAGCGGGCGCTTTTGAACATCGTAAGGTTAGTTGTACCGTTTATGCTTTAACTATTTTTTAAACTTAGGATATTTTACGGATACCTGATATGGAGTCCATACTACAGATAACAAAAATACCATTCTCTTTGAACCTTGGTTAACGACCCTGAAGCTAAGGAGAGGGGATATGATTGAGAGTTAATAATTAACATAATATTGCGATGTTCCCAACCTCGAAAATATATTCACTAAGAACACTAACTCCGAGCTGCGTGGCCATCAGCTAAAAATAGCCAGCTCTAACTTTTTACCCAGCGTGGAACACTACCGAGTGAAGTGATCAGTGCAAAATCAGTAAATCGATTAAAAAATAGACTAAATAAGCATCTTAGTAAATTAAGGCAAGCACAGATCTCGGTTCATCAGCATAGCTGCCCGCCTAGTAATAATAATAATAATATGTTCGAATCAGGCAAACTGGAAAATAATCCGGATGTCAAATTCTATGGGCCTTGGATGGGCTTTATCTATATTGACAGATAACATGCTCAGCTCCGATAACGGTATATCCTGTAATCGCCGTATATGACAGGTGCTGTTTCCGGGTAAAACCGTTACCGTATTAATGCATTTCTATTAATATTTCAAAGCGTGGCACGTCACGTATACCTGAATTCATGAAAGGCATAGATTAATCGTCATTTTTTTTCATTTTAGTTCGGGTTTGACGTTTGATTGTTTATGTTCAAAGTGCGCTAGTGAATTGGAAGTGTATTTGACGGATTTAGCGGTAAATAATTTGAGTTTTATTTACGAAAGCTATGTCAATATAAATATAAAACAATCAACATTTCATAGTTTTGTAGTTTTATTTGTTTTTACCCTATTTGACATAGAAGGTTTTCTTCTCCCTACAACAATGATTTTTGGGTCTAGAACAACCCCTTAAAAGTGATACTGGGGTCTAAGCTCACCCCGTATTCAATTATTAATATTTCTTGGGCCAATAGCCTAGACATATTCAGTTTTCTAAATAGTTTTCAGTTTAAATCTGTCATTAAAATGAAGTGTGCGCTTTTTCCAATAAATTACAATGTTTTATGAATGTTCGAGAATCGTGTTTCGGTTAATAAAGAATGGTTTCCGATTTCGCGCTAGCAGTTGAGCGATCTAAAACCACTAAATTATTATAACCAGTGACGGCGTTGACGTCTTCGCCGCAGACGCTGGTGCGAGGCGAGCGCGCTTGGCTATGAAATAATTAAAAATACTGTTCTCTTTTGTTTGCAGGTGTTTGGCAAGCGACGTGACCCTGTTCATATAGCCACTTAAACGATTAGTATCAAAAAGTGATTATAATTTTAAGCAACCGACGGTTAATCTGTAAATATTTGTGATAGCGTGTTCCTAATTGAGCGAAATGTCTGTTCCGTAATAAATTATAATTCTATGCTTTTTCTAACTTCCAAAGAGGCAGAGGTGATGCGTGAATGTAAAATTCAAGTGGTATTTTTAATAAAAAGATTACTATGTAAATGTTTGGTTTCATTTCGTTGTACGAGCTTTGTTGCTCACCAATTAAGCAAAGCAAGTCGGTGAAATCTCTACTTTACCTAAAAGTTAGGAGCCCCGAAAAGTCTGTATTTTCCATACCAAAACTCTAAATGTAAATATCGAGACTGTCTCTTTAGAATAGTGGTAGTCTAGTGGTTAAGGCATTGGACTATAGGCCCAAAGGTCGCAGGTTTGAATCCGCATATGAATTTTGCGTCTCATTAAGTTTAGCTAAACTAGACGGCCGTTGGATAAACGTCTGGTTGCCTTTATCCATAGTAATTTTGCCACCTTTACGCTGAAAGTATTTCTAATATTTTAACGTGACAAATCGCAAACTTTGATCATCAATAAAGTAATTTTCTATCGCCAATTTGGCTGACCAATTTCGGTAAGTCATAGAACCAACTTCCATCTCTGTGGAGTAGCAACAACCTCGAGGGACTTGAATTGACCAGTACGCGCCGTATATAATCTGACCCAATATGTGCGTGTTTACGTAGCTTCCTATGAGGTAATTTTAATAGCTACAACCAGGGAAACTTTTTTCAGCCCCTGATTTTGGAGGGTAATTTACGCAATAATCTTTTTACTTTCGGTTGATCTCCGACGAGGTGGACAGAGCAGGTGTAAAGGCGCCGAGTAATTTTACACTGTGTTCAATAAAGGCCGAGGAGTGTCATGAGTGGCCAATTTTTGACGTTGGTAGACTGAGTTAGTACCAACATAACATAATAAATATTGTGTAACAGGATGAACCTAAATTGCTCAAAATTTAACCAGCGTGTTTGCACAAACACACTAGGTAAAAGCTAATAGAATAGGTAAGTAGGTCATATAGTTGTGGGTAGGTGATGGCATAATGGAGATTAGCTCCTTCAGCATCATTAGATTGTAGAGCATCCGAGCAATCCATGCTATGCATAAATGGAGAATGACTCGTTTAGCGTCGTGGGATTGCGGAGCATCCGAGCAATCCATTCCACATTGTAGACGAAACGCCTACCCGTAGGACTCGTCGAGGTACATTCTATGTCTCCCAAAACTGTCAAGCGACTTAAAAATCATGATGTCTACCTATAAGTTGCACAAATTTATTATTAATTTTGTTACTCGGTTATCTATTTGATAATGGGAAGTATATATATTCTCAATGACTTAATTACAACCAAATATAAGCGTTTGTCAAGAATTAAAAAATACAAGAAATTTCTACAATTACAATACTTATGTACGCGGATATTACAAATGGGGACTAATTATTATAAATATTTAAATTTCTGAGGGATATTCGAGCGAAAATAAATGTAACACTAAGTAAAGGTTTATCGACAGGTGCAGGTTTTGTCCTGTTCACTTATTCGGTGAATGCGGGCCTCTAATTCGCAAAAGGTACCAGCTTCTCGGCAATCATCTTAACCCTGAAGAGATGCAAACCATCGCACTAAAACTTTATTTACAGTTCAGGACTAGAGGGTGAACTCCGAGTGGAGGTTAAAGTACAATAGTTCTGCGAAGAATACGGTACACGGAGAGTAAACTACACCCCATATTCACTGTCGAAAGGTGTAAAAAGGGTAACACATCATACTGCTTATAATGTGACAGCACGCATTAGTTGGTACAGATTGTTGCAAGGCAATAAACTCACCCTTTTGGACCGTATTTATGAGTTTAGTTTTATTTTTTAAGTCTCTTCGCATCAAAAGTATATTTTGTCCCGTTTTCATGATTCAAGATTAATAAAAACTTTCGCCCAATGTCCAGTGGGGTAACTACACTATCTTAGGCCCCTGGCAATTTTTTAATGCCTGTGGGGCCTCAAACCAAAAAGCTCGTCGGTGTGGGGTTTACGGAACTTGTAAAAAAATATTACATTTTATTTTTATAAGTAAAGCAAACGTGCAATATTTCTATGGGCGAACGCACATTGGGGCTTTTCATATTTTACTGCAAAAAATACAAAACAGAATATGGGATTCCTCGAGCGTCATGCATTTAATTTTATGCGGTTTTTTTTCTTTAACTATACAAAATAAAAAAATATGTAGCAACTTATAATTAAGAAGATATAAAACAAACAACATTGTAATTAGAGAATAACAAAGCGAATGTGAGACCATCTCTCAAATATGCCGCTGGCTAAATTTTATGAGTATTTGCAAATGTTCGCGAAATTTAGATCCATATTCTTTAGTTATTCCCCAAATATGCTTTAAAATCTCGGAGAATCTAGTTAATTAAGATAGAATGTGTGAGTGATAACGTGAAATTTTATTGTGTCCATTAACGAGTTATCATTAATAGTTAATAGTTCTTTTTTTCGCGCCGTTTTCTACTATTATAATTTAACTAGATATGAATAAGTATGTTTAGTTTCATAATAGCTTCCGCCCTTATTTAGTTATTCGGCAATAGGTTTGCACCTATCCATCCACAATTTTCAAAATATTGCACAAACAACCTTCGATTCTGACAGCAGCACGCATGGGCGAAGAACGGACGACGAAAATGACTTTCACAAAAAAAATTGACAGTCAATGTCAAGGTCAACAATAAAATGTCTATGGTTTATCGATTTTTTTAGTAGAACTGCACGTATATAAAAATATAGTACATGTGTGACACTTACACCTGCAAACCGCGTTATTATTTTTTAATAGTGGCGAAATTCCCGCGTAAAGTGGCGCTATTTTATGCAGAAGAAAAATTATAAACCTCATTCTGTCAGCTTAATTTGATAAAAAGGCAATTTCGTGGATGTATTTTAATAAAAGATCCATGATCCATTTCGTAACTTTTTTTTTATTACAAAATTACAATGAACCCTACCCGATTTCCATTCAATTTGTTAGTATGGAACAACTCACATATTTAATTAAATTCTATTAATTTAGCTTCGATAATAATATACATGTTACATAGATATTAAAAAATATACAATTAACGAAAATTCCTTTAAATTAATAAATATTACAAACAAACTATTGAAAACCAGGTTCTTCGTGTGAATCTAAAACTGTTGCGAGTAATATTTTTTGCTTATTCGCTATTTTTCGTAGGTTTACTGTGTGTGTAGCATTTTTTCAATTTAATCTCTTCTGATAAATCCTTTATTCTGTGCTTATGTCACACTTTACATCTAGCTCTGTAGTCTATACAATCAACTTCAAGCAATGTATAGAAAGGTAGGTACCTAATAGATAATGGCCGATTGTGGGTGAAGGAGAATGTCAGTTTATCAGCCAGTGGTGTGTGTGTGTGAACTGTGTGATACCGCGGGATAATTTGTTTTATCTAAGTGTTTTTTGTGTATGGAGATTATTTGTACGCGCCTCGTTACCGGCCGGTGAGTTCATATTTTTTTATCTAATAATTTCTCGACGATAACGCATTTTCATTCTTCGATTTATGGAAGCGAGTGACGTCGCTGGTCGCATATCAGCCGGCGGTCGCCTGTGTTTTATCGTATAAATTTATTTGCATCGTCCGCTGTGATTTCCGAAATGAATAATTTATTATTTACCGTTAGAAGTAACATTATATTGACTGCGTAGACATTTGCCAGTTTACAGATTAACATTAAAATGCTGTGCTCTCTACCGTATTAAATCAATTATTTTAGGACGTCGATAGCCGTAGAACAAAAGAAAATTTAATTTTCAAATTAAAATTTTGTTTAGATTTATACGTCGTTTGAAATGAAGTTAATCTAATGTTACGAAATATCACGTCAGCATAATTATACCCCCTAGGCGTGAGCATTTCGTTAACAATACAAGTTAACAATTAACAATACAACAATACAATAACAACTTGTTTTGTTGATATTTCAATCCATTGGAGTTCCTTGGCTTGCTTTCTTTCCGCACAATTTATGTGCATATTAATATTTAATATAAAAAAATATATTTAAGTACTTCTTAAAGTAACAATGATTTCAGGGTCTATAAAAAAAATATAAAATTATTTATTTAGACCGTTTGTGGCGATGATAAATATATTAAATTATCTAACAGATTTACAACCTGCTTAGCTATTCAAACACCATTAAAACATATATTTAAAGATACCAATTTAAACACGAGACAATATATGAGAAGTGTCTGAACAATACATTATATATTTCTTTCAGTTGCAGGTAACTCAAAATTACCTTTAAAGTCATACTTAATACTTCAAAAGAATCAAAAATATTTAAAATGTAGTAAGTATAACAAGAAAAAATATTTTTGCTTGATTTAACACATTTTTTATACTTATTACTTATGTAAAATACATTATTTAGTATGTTATAAAATGTAATCAATAATCATTCCTGTTTTTTGTAATGATTACCGTTTTTAATTAAACTCCCTTAACCTACCGATTGCCACTGGCGCCGTACGGAGTCAGAACTTCACTGGCGACGCCGTACAGCACCGCAACAGACATGAAAATTCAATGATTCAGTATTCTGTCGGTGTCTGGCGTGAGTAATTAGTTATTTTATATCATCTACTGTCCTAGTTGCTAATCTGTCCACGTATGGCTTCATATTATGTTTTATCGGTTCAGTCGATTTTGTAATTGATTACATTTATCGGTTAATCCCTATTATAATTGCTTAATGACTTATATCACTTACAATCTATTTGAATAACCTCATGATTTCAACTATTTATAACTATTGTTATATTTGAAGAAGGATATTATTATTGTTTGTTGAGCAAGCAGCAATTTAGCTGATATGCTCACATCTCATTCACAGTTACTAGCGATTGGAAGCCAAATGGTTGATATAATGCTGATGATGTACGTAGAAGTGGGATTTCTATATTTTGGAATCGATATCCAATTCCAAAATAGGAATTGGAATTGATAATGTCAATTACAGAGACTGTCTACTATGCTCGATTCTTTGGCACTTTTACAGAATATCGGCTTCTAATTTTGTTGAATTCTTATCAAGTCAGTAACGTCTGACACTGTTGAATAAATTTTCAGCCTAAAGATTGTAATTATTAGAAATAAAGCAATGAGCGGTCGCTTACTCACATCTTTTGCTGTAATTGCCATCTGCCATCAACAACCTAAACTTAGCCATGTTCTTTAGTATCTTTGCGCTGACGGCCTCGCTCGCTCTGTTCGGCCCTCTAGGAAGCTCGACGTCTTATGAGCCGACCGATAGAAGTCATCATTCCCTTCTTTTATGATGGAAATCAATTCCCTATCGATATTGGCTCTGTCGAGTACTGTGGCATTTGAATTGTAGATTGTTCATCATTTTTCTTAAGCGCCACATTTAAAATGCTTCTAACGGGCGGATGGCAGCGTTTTGTAGGGATTAAGTTCCGCAGCCTTATAGAAGGTCATATTTATTTTTTTGTGCAGAAATCTGTGAGTTTTAATCCTTAATCCTCTTATTATTTATGCTGAGGCCCATTTTCGCACTAGAGTCGATAATTCTTAAAGCTCTCTGATGACTCGGCAATACATATACATTGAATAGTAAAGGACCCAGAAGTGAACCCTGGGCAATGCCAGAAGAGATTGATACTAAGTCTGATAGCTGCTATAAATAAAGAAATAAATCTATAAAGAGATGACGTTAGTCTAGTGGTTAAGGCGTTGGACTATTGACCCAAATGTCGTTGGCTCAAATCCGCATATAGTCATGCCATTTTCAACGCTTCATTACCACCATCTCGCCTGACTCTAGGACGGGCACGTTCGGCCTAGTTGAGTAGGACCCAAAATAAATAGCGTAATTATTGTGGTCGGTACGGGTATTTAATTAAAATTTAATCTTTTGGAGTATCAATAATTGAGAATTAAGTAGCTGTATTTGAAATTTTCAGCGTCTGCAAATGAGTGCTAATAATTTTATGACATTTGCACCATAAAATCTAGACCAATTACTTTAGTATCTATGTCGCAATCATTAATTACTCACTTTTAATCTATAGTACCGAAGGATAATACAATATTTTTATAGAATACAGTCGCTGTACCGTCGGATATGTTTAATTTTATTCTATTAAAATGTTTGTCTAGTTCCGGGGTGCTCAAACGGTCGATCGCGATCGACCAGTCGATCGCGATCGACCGCAGAAATGATTGTGCAGAAAGCTAATATCTATATATGCTACGGTACGCCCTACCTAGGTAGGTAGGGTGTATCGTGTATCTACGACAACCCTGCATCACACACACTTGCAGTCTCTCAGAGTCGATCGTAAGTAGTCTAAAAATATTGAGGTAGATCGCCAGCAGTTCAAGTTTGAGCACCCCTGGTCTAGTTGGTACATATACAAACTTAGAAATATACTTACACGACACTTTGAGAAGGAATTTCAAAAATTAACCAAAATTGGTATACAAGTAAATACAAGTATATACAAGTAAATAGATAAAATATACGAACAGATTTCACCAAAATAAAAGCGTACTGTAAGTCAAAATTAACCAGTATTAATTTTGACAGTGCGATAATAACTATTCCGATCGTACTGAAATTATACAAGTCCGATCTAGCAGCTAGCGGAAAGAAAGTGATAACGGCTTTAAGCTCTATTGGGCGCGTAACGTTTGAGGCGACGTTGTATTTTCCTTGTGAAAACCTTTAAAAGATTTAAGATTGCCGTCTCGACAAAACGGAAACGTGTCGTTAAAAACAGTTACCTTAAAGAATCTTTCATAATTTAATTATATCTTTGCAACAATTTTTATACGGATTCCAAAGGCTGAATTGTATTCTAGTATCGAACTAACAACATTTATTAATTACATGGCGGTCATAATGATTCTGGGCCCTACTCATCTAACCTAAATGTGCTTGCACTAGAGTCGGGGAAGATGGGCGTTGATGAAGCGTTAAAAATGTTATGACCGCAATGTGCATATTTGAACCCCTTAACCGCCTACTACCACGATCTTGTTTCACAATATGAAACCCAACATCATGTCAAAACCGAATGCGACTCCATGGTACGGATTTCAGTAGGCATGGAATAACTTTTGTTTTATAAAAAATAATTTTCTAAATATTTATTATGTGTAGGTATTTTTTTCAAAATTAAGCTTAGATTATTTATTTATTTATTAAATCGTGGAAAAACAACGCATCTAGGTGAGTCTTGCAAATTTACAGATTTTTTCACATACGGGGGAGGGTATAGTGATTTAATTCTATATTAATTTGCCATTGTTATTAACAATGGCAATATTTCAATACTAAGTAAGTAATATTTTAACTACAGTTCTAACCCACGATACAGATTATATTTCAAGTTAAAATAATATAACTGGTTATATTAAAAGTGGTTTCGTTTAGATAACTTTAACCTCATACAATTAAACCTAACGATACGACTCGATACATTTGCACCTTGTTTTAGTTACCAAAGAGTGGTTGACAATTTCCTCTTCTATGAACAGCAACCTATACAGGGTGTATTTAAATTCACAGATGTCCGTTTAGAGTAGGGTTGCCATAAATGGTTTGGCTCCGACCGGGACTGATATCAATATAGGAGGAAATATAGGGGAGTTATAGGAGGAGGGGGGAGGGGGTGGGGTACCGCCCCCTCCATGGGACTCAATCTGGTTTGTGAAAAAAGGAAATCTTTCAATAGTTCCCACATTTTCAGAATACGTTCAATGGCCGGGAACAAAGACAGTTAACCGCCTAGTTTTTGAGTGAGATCCTTAATTACCACGAATTACATCAGCTCCCTCACAAAGGTATTTCAGTCCGTGCTGTAAATATGGACAAATATTTGTAAAATGTCAGTACATCCCTCGACTCCACACTTTTACCGCCAGCCAACGTGATCTAACGTCGTCGCACGAATTATTCTCATAATTTTAGCAATAATATAAAAGCATGATTATTTGTTTACCGGGACATATGGTGGGTCAACCGGGACCGAGTCTCTAAACCGGTGACATGTCCCGGTCTACCGGGACGTATTGCAACCCTAGTTTAGAGGGTTGATCTATATCAACAGTCAAACATTGATCAGCAAAAAATATTCGAAATTGAATAGAAGTGGATTTAATGTTTGAGAACGCGGAAAACAATCCCAATTACCGCTCTCAATGCGAAAGACTCGGGTTCGAACCCGTAACGCCAGATCATCAGCACTTTCGACTGAGTTGAGAGACGAGATGTAGACAAGCATTCAATTACTTGTTGTTGCTTGTGCCGTGCACATGCAGAGGTTGAGGTTGAGGTCTACATTTGCTAGAGGTTTTTTTTTAAAAAACTATCAGAAGCGAATCTTATGAAGATTTCGAAACACATGCCTTTGACATATCCTTCGAGGTTTCTTCGTGTAAAAAAAATTGTTGAGCCACTGCGACAACATTTCTGTCGCAAACGCTTGTCGCGAGGCAACCGCCTCATATCATATCTGAGGCTGGTCGAATAATATAGATATATATTACCTTTTAAGTAATGATTAATGAAACATGGCAGTACGAAAGAGCGTTCAAATATCTGTAGGACGTCAGTTTCTGATCCAATGTTTAGAAGCTTAACTAATTATGAGATAAAACGATATTTATTTATTATTACTAAGTTAAATACATACATAACTAAACATTGGTCATTTACTAACACCTATGTACAAACCTGCAATAGTTTAGCGAACAAAAGAATAGAATATGTATTTTGTTTATAAATAAATAATTCACAAAAAAAAAATGAATGTAATTTATATGCAAGCAAAAATATTAATATTAAATTGTTATGTGAAATATTAGCGGTATTAATTTTCTTCTATATCTACGAGTATAGCGTTTGTCATCAATTCGGCTGACTTATTTTATCGTGGCTTTCATCAAATGGATGTAATCGTGATGTTGATAGCCGTTTAAATATTATCAGATTTAATGAATTACAAGTGCCGTAATTCGGCCGTAATTCATTAAACCTTTAAGTTTGAGGGCATTATGGAGATTGATATACCTCTATAATCATTGCATATATATTTTTTGTCAGTTGAGAGCGCGTACAAAGACGCCATTTTGTCGTGTTTGTCTTTATTCCCTGCATTACTAATGAAATTTAATGTTAATAACATAATTATAGCTTTATTTTTTGATACAATTCTTGACAGTTTTAATATTTTTCGTGTAAAAATTAGACTTGACAGACATGGAAGTATTAGATGACATTAATAACTAGATGACATTTGCCATTGACAGATTGTTTGAAGTGACACAAAATTGACAGCTCGAAACTCATCTGTCAGTGAGCTGTCAGTTGTGTGAACGTTTTATTTATTAAATTAACCTTATTTATAACACATTATAGATAAATGTTAGTTTGTCTGCACTCTTCGATATAAACTATAACTATATATAGATTATTATTTGCACAAATTCACTCAACCGTTCAATCAGTACAGTACAACCTCGACAATCGAAGTGCCCTTTCTAAAGGCTCCTTTAACCTCGCTCTAATAAGCCTTAAGGCTCTATTTATAGACGATCACTATACCGCCACGGTCTTGTACCACATACGACATCCTGCTGAACACTGCCTTTTACAACTTTGAAGTAAAACATACCGCGCGCGGGCTTTAGGTATTGCAATGGGTACTATGTTGTGACTTCCTGATAATTTCGACATATCTTCGCGTTTCACATCCCCTCTATTGTATATCGCTTCCTTATGGATACGATAACTGCCGTAGTTTTACACCAATCACTTTCAAATCGATACATAAAATTTAAGGGCACAAATCTCGGTCAAGTTCGTCAATGGGCAAAGTCAAACGAGGAGGGAATGGGGGGGGGGTTACTTCGAAAAAGTGAAATTAAGTTATAACGTTCTTAGTATATAAAATATCGAATTAATTTATATTGTTTATTATTCCTCGGATAAGGGCTTAAAACTTATATGAGTAAACTTTTTCGATAGCACCAACCATTGGCCCTAGGGAAAAAGTGGTTTGTCAAAATTCAACAGATCCCTTAATTTTAAAATGGCGGGAATGCGCGCCAATTTTATAATTCCGTCATTTAATAATTCCGATTAGAGTAAAAGAAAACAATAAAATAAATAAACCATAGTAAACACGAGATCAAAACAAGGATAATAATGCGCGTGTCAAAATGTCAGATGGCGCGTCATAAGTCGAAGGTCATAAGTGTTAAGGTCATGCTTAAAAGTTAAGTTTATCCTAACTAAGAACGACTTTAAGCAAGGACTGACATTTCGGCCCTTAAAATGTTAAAAGTCATCTAAAAAAACAGTATTTAAGAAATTCACTTTAGCATATAGGATTCCATCCTTATTAATAGATGGTTGCTCAACTAAACTTTAATCTGTTCTAGAGTGATCATCGTTTTGTTCTGTGCGCTATAGTCTAAATGTAAAGTGAATCATACAACTAATTCAATTCAGCAATGCCGTTAATATTATTTTACTATTCCAATTAATTCCTCGCTGTAGAGATCTTTTTATTAATACCTACTTTATTAATTCAAGCCAATCAAAATTCCTCGAATAATTTACCAGAGAGAAAGTAAAAAAAATCATTTTTATGCCGTTTTGATGTAGGTTTGTCCGATATTCAATATGTTTAGTAGATCGATAAGGACGCAGATGCGATGGTGTAAAACGAGCCTTACGTCGCGTTGTTTGTGGAATAGTTATCGGACAACCTCTCGAGATCTGCCGGATATTGTCATCGATATAATCGATATATTGACGTATTATTTTGGACAGATTCATATCGATTGAGATCTGCACTTGAGAGAGACCGCGGCCGTGAGAGATCGCTTTGTAATCGAGAACCCCGATCTGTTGTAGCTGTGCAGTTGTATTTGATTTGACGCGACTAGCACGCGAGAGTTACTGGGGCGTGGATTTAACAGTGGGTAAGTAGCTTAGTTACTTTTGACATTTTTATAAATCGCTTTATTTATAAATTGCGTAGACAAGCGACTTCACATAACCCCACAAAAAATAGTCCAGCGGTGTTAAATCGCACGATCTTGGAGGCCACGCCACGTTGTTCAGGAGTAAGTCTATTCATTATGAAATGGCAAACCAAACTGAGCATAAATCAAGTGACAGCTGTCAAAAACACCAACTACGAAAAAAGTAGTGCCAGATTGAAAACTACGCCTCTAAAAAAAACAACCTATATATTAAATTGGAGATGCCTGTAGAGTCGACTTATGTTATTGATTAATGTATTTTTATGTAAGTGTCTATGTATAACTGTAAGCATTTCTAAGAATTAATTAAAATAATAATAAGTAAATTACGGCGTTTAAAAATACTTAATCCGGTAATTTCTCTATACAAACTCTATAAAAAAAAAACACACATTTTATTAAAATATCCTATTTTTTTCAAATATCTATTACTCAGGTCATATACAATTAAGATGGTTGTAATGAAGCGTTAAAATACGGTATGACCATGTGCGGATTCGAACCTGCGACCTTTGGGCCAACAGTCCAACACCTTACCCACTAGACTACATTACAATCTACGAATTGCGATCTAGATTACAAAACATTCAGTCAGTATCTCTGCGAGCCGCTAGATAAGATGGAATTGTTTAAGACCACTCGCAAGACTCTTCAGTGGCCTCAGTTAGGACCTTGGCGTTGACCTAGATCTGACCTTGGCGCCCGAGGAACATCGTTGACTTTGAAAATGACTTTGTCAGCTGACATGACCTGTCATTCGGCGTCCGAACGACCTTTCTTATCGATATATGTTATTAATTAGATATATCGGCGCTTATCGACACGACCGCTCCACGCATCCACTATGTTTTGCGCCTTACGCTCGCAGCATGTTTGCAATTTTTCATTAATAATTGTAAAATACTTATTTCGTTATTCGTCTAAAAATACTGGTAAATTTCATATAATCTTACAATCGACCTTATAATTCGGTGCTTTATTCTTTATAGGGTTTTATTCTCTGCGGAGTAGTAAGCAATTTTTAGAATAGCGGCCTCGCGCCTCCCCGACAACATGGCGATAGTAAGACAAGCGTGGCGGCGCCATCTGCCGGCGTGCGAGCCACGCGAGATGAAACCGCCGATTTCGAACGGCCAACGGTCGCCGACCGCCCATCGCTCGATCGATAGACCGCCGACGCGATGACGTCACGAGTCGGGTGTGTGTCAAACAATACTTCGAAAACGACCTAAATGGAAAATAATAGCTAATCGATTTGCCCGCGCACGGGGCTATAGCCTAGGGCCAAACAATCCGAATACACTTGTATAAATGTACTTGTGATAGAGTCAGAGGAGGTGGCTGCAATGAAACGTAAAAAGTGGTATTCGAACTCGTGAATACTGGGTTGATAGTCAAACGCCTCAACCACTAGACTACCACGATGTAATTAGACAGTTAAAAAAATATTTTTAAATTCGCCAAAACAGAATCCATTTGAATCGTCTTAACTCTTTTAATATATCAACTAAACGTGTTTGTTTTATTACTAGATAAAGCATCGCTATGAATAATGCCACCTTAATGGTATCTTTTATAAGATACCGGTATTTTGATTACCGGAGAGTTTCGCCGTGACGTCATACCAAACCCGCCCATGATGCAACGCCTGCACGGTGCAAAGTACTAAACGCGAATTTTAGGTAGATTTCATTAGGAAAGCTATCCATTGCATTGCTTCTGGAAAATATTGACATATCTTCGCGTTTTACATCCCCTAGAACCCAAAACAGCCCCCAGTTTAAAAGGTTATATATTTATCTATCTATCTATATCACTTTCTTGTGGACACGATGACTGCCATCATTATACACCAATCACTTTCAAATTGATACATAAAATTTAAGGGTACAAAATCTCGGTCGAGTTCGTTAATGAGCAAAATCAGGGGGGAGGAATTGAGGGTTTTTTTTTTTTCGAAAAAGTGAAATTTTGCTATAACTTTCTTAGTATATAAGATATCTAATTCATTTAAATTTTATATTATTCCTCAGATAGGGGCCTAAAACTTATCTAAGTAAACTTTTTTGATAGCGCCAACCATTAGTCTTGGGGATGGGAAAAAGTGGTTGTTCAAAATACAAAAAAAAAACTCATACCTTTTCGTTCAAACTCTTAAATGTGGGCCTATAATTTCTCTACCTCTTACGGGGGTGGGGGGGGGGGAGAAGACACTTACGGCTTATAAGGAACTCAGTTGGAGGTCGCCCACTTTGATCCGGTGAAATCTACCCCTGGCTTCCGGCGTGGCCAAAGGAATTTTGGTAATCTAAGCGATTTATTATTTATACGCGTCAGGGTACTAATCTGTTGACGTTAGAGTAGGTCTGCCTGCATTTTCGAAGGGATTTTCGAAGGTGCGTTATGGTTTCCAAAAACGAACGAAAAAACCCGTAAAAAACGTTATAATAAAGTATATTTATTTATTTACTGATTTTTTGTTATTATATATTTATTATATAATGAATAACATGACCATACCTAACTGGACATTGCCCGTACTAAGGTAGGCTAATTTTAATAGTTATTTAATGGATTGGTTAAATGCATTTGCGCTGATCTTTTTTCTAAGTATAAAATAAAAACTACGAAAATTAATATTTATATACATACACGTACATGTAATACGAATACATAAAAATATACATATATTAATATATATAATAAGCTAATATACAGGGTAAGAAATTATGTAACAAAATGCGAAAAAATTTCATCACCAAATTGATTATTTTTGTAATAAAATTGGTGTAAATCTTATCAATCGATAAATCAATATTATCTGTCTACCAATAGCATCCCTCTTACAACCCCAGAGAAGGGGAAAGGAGTTATCCCTTCTTCTCAGACCGACCTCTGTCCGACCAGTGGCATCTGACAGCGATCATTTAGCTCCGCCCTAATAGGGCGTTTCGAACAACGCGGTTTTAACCTCGATCTTGACTGACCGCGGCCCAGTGACCCAGTGACGTAGTTATCCGAGGGAGGAGCCATTGAAAAATATCTGTTTTACAAGAATTAGAATAGAAACTCCAACATTTTTTTTCTCGAATACCATAATGAATTTTGATATAGTTTCTTTATTGCGTTGGACCTTTGGGACATCCTATATAATAAGTTGAGAAATAGAAAAGATCAATATTATATGACACAGGAATATAATTGAGCAGAGTCTCAGTTGACATTTTGACCGGCCAGGTTCACACCGATGCACGCTCATACAAAGTCACGCGGGTGTGCACGGTCTCGCCACCCGATCGCGTTTCGTACGGAACCCCCTTTCGCGCGAGATCAAGGCCGCCCCGAGAGATTACGCTTATCGAGTCCACACAACCTGCCGCCGAAGATCATCTTCCGCTGAGCGATCGGTCCGGGATTCGTGCGTGCGCGCAGTTAAGGCGCGTTTCCACGCGACGCTTATACATAATTAATATAATAATCTTTTTAATGATAAAACTTGTCTAAAATGACAAAAGACGATAGGAACCGCGGGTAGTTTCTCGCGCGCAAATATTGTAATGTATTTGTCGATCGGATAGGTCAGATACGCGCACTATATAAATAAATATAAATAAAAATAAAAATTAAATAAAATAGAGTGCCTATTTATATGATTTTTTTTTTTGTTAGGTATATGTATGAAAACTTGCCGAACAAAGGTTTTTCTGATGCTCCTTATAAATGTTCCTAGAACGTTTAACTTTTTAAAACCACCGATTTCCACTAATATTTGTGAGGAAAGTATTTCAAAATTCATCATCGCTTCAGATTTCAAGGGTTATTTCCGAAGACGATGCGTCGAAGTTGATCATGGTCTCCGGAAAAAAAATATTGTAAACTTCGCGATAATATTAAACGGTTTTTGTAATAGAAAGTCGCAATTCATTCTTGTAAATATTCATTAAACCATTCACTTCTCATTCGTTACATTTTCACTGTTTTTCATAATTATTGATTCTTTTTTTTAATCATTTTTTTTACTACTTTAATGAACGTTTGACCGTATTGCATAAGCGCGCAGATAGATAGGTGAGAGTGAAAGCTTTCATAAAATACAGTATTTAAACCTCAAGCGATGCAACTATCTGTGCTTTCGGTAATAATTTTTCTTTAAACATTCGGCTATATAATTTTCAATCTGTAAAAATATTAAAAATCATTCAAATTTTCCAAATGTCAATGATGTCAGACTTTTATATAAGTAATATAAACTAACGGCGAACGCTTATTATAACTTAAGGAATCATCTAAATACGGTATTTAAGCAATACATTATACAATTTTCAAATTTTCGCGTGAAAGTTGAAATTAAGAGGCTGCATTCACGTTATTTTGTCATAAGGGCTTTATGTTGTCCTTATCATATCACATCAAATTATTGTATGATGGACTCACATCATATGAACCTTTAATAAAAAGAAAGTCAAAAAAATATTTTGAAAATTATTTTTAATTATTAACAATAAATTTTAAAATTTAGGAAATTAAGGCTAGCAACACACGCTAATGACTTATATTGGAAACAGATAGTCCATCTTAGGACAGGTGTTCAGCACCTAGTTAGATGGACACGGTGAAGACTCTGACATGCCACTAAGTGCGAATTTAGGTGAGAGATGTATTAGTAGTAGCAATTTATAACGCTCGCAGCTGAAATAATAAAACAAAATTATAAAAATGCATATCCAATGATACTCACCTCATTATTTATTTATTTATTTATTAACAGGTAACCTCAATGAGGCTCTAGTACTAATTGTCGCGTGAAAACGCACCATACCCGATCACGCAATCGCCCCCGCGCCCCGCGCCCCGCCGCCGAGTGACCGCGCCATAGTGCCGACCGCGACTACCGCTGTCAACCTGGCGAGCGGACCTCAGTCGAGTCCCGCGCGCCGCGCCGCACGCACGTCCGCGCTCCCGTCCGCCGTCTCGCTCTTTTCGCAGCGTTCTCGCTTTCACTTCCTGATTACGGCGTGTGCGATTTCACTTTTGCTGTTTTCTGTTTTTTTTTTTCAAGTGGTTGCGATTGCTTTGCGTGCCTCGGCACCGTGGACCGCCAAGTGAGTATAAATAAATAAATTTTAACATCATATTTTATATTATCTCAGTACAATTTTCAAACGTCAAAAAAAAAAAACAGTTAACTGTCATGAAAAATATAAAAAATCACCAACTCATTAAAAATGTCGTTTTACATACGAAAAATCCATTTATGTTCAGAAAGTTCGCAATGCACTGCACTAATTTTGGTGTTTTTACATAGTAATTATATATTTATAAAAAATCTATTCTTTTATGCACGTTTCGTAAAATCTACTATTATTTCAGAATAATATATGTTAAAAAAAAACTGTATTTAGAGTGCTAGTGCGAGTGTAATTTAATTTAATTTTAATCTCTGTACTTTAACGAAAACCTGTCATCAGTCAATTTTACACACAATTGTATATAATACCATTCTTTTTTTATTATTGTATGGTTTTCCGAATAAACGATAAATAAATAAATAAGAATTTTATCTGGCGCAACTGCTATTCTGCGATAGCAGGTCAAATGATGACCTAAATCGCTTTTTTTTTCAACGTTTCGTAAACCAAGCAAATATTCCCGTGTTAGCCGATATATCCTGTGATATATCCTGGAATTGGCGCTTTAAAATATTTTTCTATCCCTAAGTGCGGCAATGAGAAATACAGATAGAATTAAATGTTAAAAAATATAATAATTCACACACACTAACATTCTCCTAAAATAACCCGCTAAGGAATGATTTTTAGAAATTACCCTCATCGGTTTAAGTGAAAAATACTTCAAACGGGTATTTGGTTGGTTTCCGCATAACTACGTCCAATTTCTCTATCCAGACGCTGTGGTGTTGCCACTGCCTTATTTGTAGATATGGAAGAACAAAAATAATACTTGTACCATTTTATATCATGATCATCTCGGTTGATACACAATTATAAAGTTATTTTTACTTTATCTGGAAGTTAAGTCGTAAATATTTCATTGACTGAATGAATACAGGAATCGAAAAATTGTTTTATGTTAGTTTTTAATTGACTATAGCTTAGTTATATAAAAATTAAAAAAACTAACTTTTCTATGTTTTAGACCGTTCATTTGCCTTTCAATTGCTATTTTCCCCAAAGTTCTAATGTTATTTATAAGAGAGAAATTCAACTAAAAAATAAGTATTGGCAGTTTGTTATTTATTAAATTTCTCAGAAGTGGGATAGAATTTTTAAAATCTGCCTTTACCATGTTGAAGACCAAAGGCGACCCGGGCGCCACGACCGCGCATCTATTTAATGCATGCTAATCTGGCGCTATTGTAGGGGGGCCCAGCGCGCGTTTTGGCCCGGCGCGATGAGTGCGCACTTATCGAACCGCCGGCGATTTTCGAAGCGCAGCGGGAGGACGCCCGGAGGTGATGTGCTCGGGTAGACGGAATCGTTGTTGAGTGTAGACGGGCTGGTAACTTCCATACTCCCGAACACAGGTGTTATTTTAAAATTTAATTCAAAATATATCTTTTTACAATAGTCATGGATTGTTCATCCAAGAAATGTGCAATTTTTTGTTTTAAAAAAGTGTTTCTGTTTTTCCATTTAGTTTTCGTGCCATCCGGAGTACCTCAAGGTAGTGTTCTTGGCCCTATCTTATTTCTTATATTCATAAATGACCCACCTGCTTGAGTTAATTCACTCGTGCAACTTGCAGCTTGGTAATGCTTTTACATACGAACTACCTGGCAAATTCCTCGCCACGAAACATCCAGGAACTACCCTGTCATCTGATCTCTATCGGTAGTGATGTAGCGAAAAGGCCTCACAGGCAGTAATATGCGAAGACTTCGAATATTGCTCACCGCTATGGGTTCCTTAAACCCCAGTGTCTTTAAGCAGTTAGTCTTAGGGCGTTTTACTAAATAAGTTTAATCCATCCGAGTACATTTCAACTCTTAATTGGGAGCCACTAGGTAGAAGGCGCTTTGAATTCAGGTTAACTAGTCTATATAAGACTGTGACGAATGAAACTGCCAGGTTCCTCATCTTTTCAAGATGAAACTGATCATTAGGTTCAATTACTTTCCTTCCGGAACCATTCGCCAGTGGAATGCTAATCATAGGTCAGTATTTGACCGTTTTCCTGGTTCCAGGGCTGTTTTTAATTTTTAAATAATTTTCCTCGCCCATTAACCTCAACAGTAGCAACGCCTAAATATTCCAATTAATTATTAATAATTTTACCCGATGCGAAACGTGTAAAATAATCAAAATTCATTGGTTGAATAAACAATCCTTAACACGTTGACTGCCACGGCAATTTTCAGAAATCTGGCCTAAAATGACATCTAATAGTAATATAACATTAACGCAATAAATAAATATGTATATATATATTTGTATGTATATGAATATGTGTATATATGTATATGCTAGAGCACCCCAAATAAAAAATGAGTGCCTCGAATATTGATCACTTCGATACAGGCATTACGCCTAGGAAAGTGATTATAATCCAATATTCCTGAACCTCTTTTCTATAGTTAATTATATTTAAAACCTTGAAATTTATATTTTAAAAAAAGGGGAATTATGAATGTACTTTTTTCGTACTGTATTGTTATATGGATACATAAATAAATAAAATTTGTTATCAAGGTTTTTGTTAACATTCTTCCCAGTTGAATGAGCCATTCTGTAACTTTATTTTTTGGAGTTTTTGTTTTAGAAACACTTATTCCTGCATCCCTTATTCTGTGGTGAAATCTAGGTGCTTTAAATCTAAAGCACCTTCGCCCTTTCAGAACGGACCCACTTTTTAAAAACCACGCTTATATTAAAACGCGCTAACAAAGAGAAAATAAATTTAAATAAATATCTCATCCGACATTGCCAACAGAGGCGCGAATATTTGGCTATGGTAAGAATGCGCAAACAAACGAGTGAAGTTAGTGGAGTCCATTAGAAATAACGCGTTTCGCCGAACGGTCTGAAGTTGGCGACATTCAAATGGATAACGGCATGTCATACGAAACGTCTCTGTGAAAACCCGACACCGGCAGATTACCTGGGGTCGTTTAAAATGGCCATTTTTCGTATTTGACACTTGTAAACCTAAGATTTTTCCGACTCAACGGGATGGGTCGCTTCACTTACAATATGAAAAACAACATGTTTATCGTGCTTTGCCCCCACTCCCCCCCCCTGGGCTTATTAGAAATTATGGAAGCCTGGAAACTGAACGACGTTGCGTTTGAGAGGAAGGGGGGTTGAAATGTAGTTAAGTTAAAATAAACAACCATTTATGAGTGTTGCCAGACCATTTACTCCTTGTTAAAATAGTGCCGGACTGGTTTCATACTAAAAATGTAATAAATCATAATTTCTGGTTTATCTCGGCAAGGCGGCACATATTTTCTTGAGTATATTTAGAGGAGTACATATACAGCCGTGGTCAAAAATTGACAGACCTGGCACACAGTAAATTAGAATTTTGTAAGCGTAGGTAATCTGTCAAAATTTTCACCAAGTAACAGTTCTCAAACTTATCGCTGCCGAGGAAACTAGTATCGTCGCGAACACGGTATGAGGTTCGCTCGAAAGTCCCTAGGGATTGCGATGGCTCCCGTGGGAGTGCTCTTAAAATCGATCTGTCGGTTTTACATGGACGGAATCCAGCGCGCCGAAGAGTTCGTATGGAGGGATCGGCCCGGCGTGTACACCCTCTCGTGCCCGGACCACGGGAACAAACGCGCGAGGTCATCAGCGTCGACGAAACTAGAAACACCCCATCGATCACAATCTAGCACAAAGGCCTATCCTAAAGAGAGAAATTTGGAAATTGTCGAATACATCCGTCCTCCGGTGCCCCAGAAACCCTCCGTTTCCTACGTGAATTCCTCAAAACCGAAATGTCCCTTAAGGCGTTCGAATTTCCGGGCGAAGAGACCTCATCCAATACCCGCTTGTCGTACACCATCAGAAGAACATGGAATACTTTATTCAGAGAAATATGATGGATCCTATAGCCAGATATTCAATGACCAATCGAACGTAAGCGCGTGTTCACGGACGACTTTATCGCCTATAGTAGAAAACGCCTGCGTTGAACGTCGTTACATTTATACTCAATCTCCGATTCAATCTGGACATTCGTGCGCCGATAATTCTCATTCAAATCGCTCAAAGAAACCGTCGAAATCGTTTACCACGTCCAGAGATAACCATACCAGTGGTAAACTCGAACCCACGCCAAGGCCACGGAAGAATTCTTCCATCAGAACACAAGTTCAAAGAGAACCCAACGAAGAAATAAAATCTAATGATTATTGTCCCCCGCGTTCGGATAACGCGCAAAGCTACAGCCCGCATGGAGTTGCAAGCGTATGCAATGATTCAATTAAAAATGACGCAGGCGCAGGTTTCGGAAATCGTAACGTTTTGGAACCATTAAACGAACATTTTTTTTATCCATTAACCTCCGGGATATCCGTAGAATACTTTTGTTCAGACCACCAATTCGACAAAAGTAATTTCTCGAACAATGTTCAAATTGCTACGACATTCAAGCATTACTGTGATCTGGATGAGACCATAATAAATAAACTGGGGCCTAACCTCGAACGAGAATTAAATAGCCCAGATAATGAATATTTTAATGGTACATATTGGGTTTGTGACGATAGTAATGGTGCAGAATTGGAAAATGGAGATGTGCAAAGTTTGTCGTCCGGTAACGTCGATAGGCGTCTGAATTGTGATTCGAAACTGCGCGAAAATCGCCAATCTGCTAACAGCGTAGCGGATTATTATTGTTCCAAGAATGACGATTCGATAGAAAGTTTAATTTCCACCGAACATCCCGTAAAATCTTGCGAATCTCTCATTATTTCAGGGGGATATCATAATAGCGATGGTGACTCGTTGAATACTGGTGCGGTGCGAAATATTAAAAGTTCATTCGGAATCCGTACATTAGAATCGATAGATTGTCAGGGCGGTACTTATAGATTGTCAGGACGTTCGCTTAATTATCATGGCAATACTTGGGCTGATAAAACTTCAGATCTGTCAATAAGTCATATCGATAAACCTAATACCTGTGATAGTGTTCAAGCGACGATGGTCGATGGATGTACTTCCGATACGGAACTGCGATGCGTGGAATATTTGAATGATTTAATCATCACGAAGTTTGAAGATCTGGTCCTCCTCGATGTTCCGGTGAAACTCGGCAGGAAGACCAGGTCGGAGTATCGTCTCAAACTCCGAGGAAGCTATGTGAATCTAGTTAAAGCCGTCAGCGTTGATCGTATCGACTTTTTAAGTTTATACGATGATGAATCATCAGTATCGTCGAGCATTTCGAAGGATCGAAACTCTGAAGGTTTGAACGATTCTGAATTGTTCGACCGAGGTTCGTGTTCAGTCGATGAGGTGATCTCTCGAAGTGGCCCTTTGGAAGTTGCGCGTCTTTTCAGTAGGCTAAATCGAGGAGACGGCACTTCAGATGATTTCCTCTCAGGCATCCATCGACGTTCTTCTACATCTTGGGAGGAGGGCATCGACAGGAGTACAAACTGATCCCCGTCTAAATTATGTCCTAGTCTTGATTTCGTCAGATGTCGAATTGTTATTATTAATATTTTCAGAATTATAGTAATCGAATGTTCCTGTGATTTTATATTAGGTAGTCCTTTTTTATTTTTAATCCTACTTTATTTTATCCTTGTGCTCTTATCTTAACTTCTTCTTTTAATGATTCCACGCCCACAAAAAAAGCTGCCATATAAGTCATTTTTTTTTTTAAACAATACAAGTGACCCTTAAGGCGAAGTGCTTTCAATGCTTTATTTTTATAGGGCGTTGAGTTTTGTTCTCTGCGCGGCCAGAAAGCAATTGTTGGTTTTTATTTAATTACACCTTCATAACATAGAAATTAAAAAAACTAACTTTACTATATTTTAGAACCTTCATTTTCCCTTCAATTGCATTTTTTCCTAAGGCTCTAATGCCCTTTATAAGAGAGCAATTCACCTAAAAATAACTATTTGGAGTTTATCATTTATTAAATTTCTCAGAAATACAATTAAATTTAAATAATCTGCCTTTACTATGTTGAAAACCTAAGATAAAGGTATCTAAACATATTTTTTTTATTATTAAATACCCAATGGTTACCAAATGCCAGCCAAAAAAGGGTCTAAATGAGTCGAAATTAATGTTTATCCTTGGGCGTCGCCTTAAAGGAAGAAGTCAAAAATAATTGGCCTAAAATGAATTTAAAAAAATAATAATTAAACAATAAATAAACGCGGTAGAGCGCTCTAGAATTAAATATACTTAAATTACCTTCCTTATATATTTAAGAAGTCATTGCATAATTCACAAATATAAGTATTAAACTACGGAAGATATCGTCAAAAGCAAATACAAGTATTTTTAAAAATAATTTCAATTACAACAGACTAAAATATTTCAATAAATTATCGGAAAAAAAAGGAAAAACAATTTTATACTACACTAAAACCATTGTTATTTAATAAATACCTTAAATCAACAGGAGACGTTTATAACTTCACATTTTTTTGAAAAAAAGCCTGCTAGATTTGCCTTGCACGATTATTAGTTATAATATAGATTATTTTCTTATTTCAATGCCTAGAAATGGCAGAATTATGTTTTGACATGTAAAATTTATCATGTGACATGATTTTGCAAGTAAATTATGTACGGGGAAACCTCAGAAACCGGTCATTTCTTTGACCATTATATTAAACTTCTGTGTGATGTGAATTAATTGCAAGTGAAATAAAAGTGATGTAAACCTGTCCTGTAATCTGTATCGCTTATCGTAATCGCGTGTATCTTTGATGCGCGTAAGCTCATAAGCTCAGTAATCGATTAATCGTACGTTAGTTGAGCATCTGCACTGCGTTATCTGCTTTTCGCTACCATTTAGAGACCTTATACCGTTTAAATCACCCTATTATTCGAGCGCAACGAATAGCTGCGTTACTGTAGCTGGCGGCAACGAAATCGCGTTCAACGAGGTCGCTTCTACACCCTATTATATTGTAGTCCGTCCCGCCAGACTCCAGCTTCTGTGACACGCAAACTTCGTTGCAAGTGCAACATTTTCAACCGTACGAACTTCACAGTAACTATTTCGTTACGGGAGTGCCCTGGTTTCCAGTATAATCTAATATATTGGACTATGGAAATATATTGGAATATAGATTGGACCATGGGAAGTGGTTTAGAATTTGATTTTAGGATTTAATGCATGAATCAAAAATAAATATTGTTTATAGGAATCAAAAATAAATAAATTCCTGGAGTATTGTTTTTTTTTTATTAGGAAACCTATTGCCATAAGCTTAGTCGGGCTTATCGAACAAATTACAGTTTTGGAGGTTACGGTACGTCAAAAAAATATGTGACCATAAAAATCTAAAGTTTTCAACAATATTCATAATCAACAAAAAATTGTTCCACGAATGAATCCCGATGGACGCCCGAGTGAGAATGTTAACGGTCAAGCGTCGATTGCTTCCGCTGTGATAACACAAGCGAAGCTAATTTACGACGATTACGTCTAGGAAGTGTCCAGGTTCAATTCCCTACTCGGCAAATTGTTCTCCGGAACAGCCAAGCGTGATAAACTCATCGTAAAACTGCAAATGGCAAACGCCGCGAAGCACAAAGCCGTAGGCAAAGGGAGAGAGTGCCCGCTGGGCATAACCACCAAAGACAGCGAATGGAGTCTTGGTAATGATCAAGATCTATGTGATTTATTATCACGCGAGATTATCGCAGTCCCCAGTTGGAAATGCAACCACATACGCGCCGTGCGAAAGCGGAAATGCAAGTGTTTTCATAGGCATATGGCGGGTATCCAGCAGGCTGGTCCGTCGCAGAAGAAATGTAGAAATAAGCACAAATCACCTAAAGATAAACGTAGTCTAACTGACCAAAAACTCCCTGACGTTGACAGCGACATGGACAATGGAAAGACTAGTCGCGGCGCCGTCGTCAAGCTGTACGACAGCGACATATCCGAACAGATGATCAGCAATTACAACTACCTAGTTCCGAGCACCAATATCAAGGGCAGCTACGCCACGTCCGGGAAGTCTCTGTTGAAAATGTCCAATCGTTCGTCGTCGCTGAGTATCCCACGTTCTTCGGGCGGTGCGACTGCGAATAAGCGGGTATTTTTCGAATCTCCGTGCAGTTCTACCGAAAAAATATCCGTTACGTACACGCCCGTTGCTGCCTCCGTTACGCCCGTTGCTGCTTCCGTTTCGGAGCATCGATCAACGCGTTTGCCTAAACGGAATCCGTCGCCAGTTCGCGATCAAAACGATCCCACCCCCGGGGTAGTCGTTTATACGGAACCCGCTCCGATAACCTTCGGCTGCGCGAGAGTTCAGTCTGCTACGTTTCAAACCGCGAAAGTCAACGCTTGTACGGTGAATCAACCATTATTCAGGAGATTGTCACTATTCAACGTCACAACAGTGTGGAAGTCTACCTCTCATCACATCACTGAACAACCAGTAATCTCAATATTGCCCAGGCAAACCGAATTCGCACTTGCGACCAAAGACGAAAAGGAATCTTCGAGTTGCGTCCAAAGGGATGAAGTTACAAACGACGACTATTTTCGAACCGTTAGAGCACAGCAGAACACACCTTTAGGAGTTTATTCTATCATACCCGTACCGTCACTTGCAGGTAATGCATACAGGGAGTGTATTCCACGACCTCAGTTGCAGACTCCATTCGCCATAGAACAAAACGTACCTCGGTGTTGTTCTTCAGAAACAAAGCACCTTCATTTCGTTCATCACGAGCAAGTTATTCGCGCAAAGACAAAAAAATCATATACGAAAACCACTTGCGAACGTACCCCGGCACCGGCCGCCTTGCAGATGGTATATAACAATTACGATTCTTCGTATTTTCTCACAGAATCTGATGACGATTTAATTGCTGAAGGCAAGTGGGAGGATGAACCAACTAAAAGTATTTTGAAATCTTCCGCAATGTCGAAACCTCGCAAAACCTGTCCCGTTTCGAGCTCCGTCAAATTTTCCCCCACGGTGGATATGTCGAAACGTCCGCTTAACAGAATCGACTCGAGGCGGAATAGTTCAGACTGCGTATTTGTTCGTAAGTTAGCACAAGAAAACCGTGATCTTATAAATTTCAGAAAAAGAATGAATTTGCCTCCTCGACCAGCAAATCAAAAACAAACACCGACCGCGTCCAGCAAGGCCAACTCTTCAAAGGCACCTACTAATCCTATGGAAGTTACTCGGTTTGCCTCGCACAAAGATTTGTTGGTCTTGGAAGACACAGAGGAAGGCGCTGTTAGTGGGTTAAAGATTTCCCAGAGAATGTTAATGGCAGAAATGACAAAAGAGGTAGCGGGATGTTCTGCATCAAAAACAACTTCTCACTGTGTAAAAAAAACTCCCAACGATACAATTGACGAAGACATGGTTATTAGACTTTTGTTAGGATTACCCATGACTAAACTGAAAGAAGAAAAATCTGAAAGGCATAGTCCCAAAAGATCTGTTGCATCGAATACGCGTGCACCTGCTTGTAAAGAGACGCAAACCAATATCAAACTACCTGCAGACGTAAAGAGATTAACTACAGGCAGCCGTGAAATCAAAGAAACAAAATTGCCGGTAGATAAATTGAGAAATATAAATATTACTAACTGCCATATTCCGATTGATCATCCGTTGAAAGAAATAGATCGCGCTATATCTCCAATAACCATCAAAGACCATGGTGCAGAACGGCGCAGGGTAAGCGCAATTTCGAAAGTTCTTTCTTATGCCAATAAAGGAAAGAATAGTTCTTCGCGGATCCTGAAACTAACGAGAAAAGATTTAAATATAGGTTCCTGCCTTCGTGGACTTCGACGTTCTGCTGCTCATGTTGCCGGTAAAATGTCGAATGTGGATCATCCTTCGAACGATTCTATAATCAGTTTTAAATCCTCTTCCAAAATTAATGTTACCACTTCCAATCCTAATGATGCTGGACCTTCTGGTGTTGCTACTCGTCTAAAGATAAATTCAAATGTTTCACACCCTAACACGTTTGCAGATTACAATTGTATGGTAAAGAGTTCAAAACAGCCAACCCGTCAACTCAATCATATTAACAATTACGGAAAAGCTATGATTTACTACAAAATTGACGCGAGAAATGGCATGTTTCCGAGCTTAAAAAACACGACTCCAAACAATGCCGGTGCTACGAATCATCTCAGGCATCAAGAATCTTTTATGAATTTTTTGCCTCAAACGGAAGATGGTCAGTTCAAAGTTAAAGTTACATATTGCTTAGGTTCGAACCATAGGTCTGCATATAGAGAGGTGGAAGAACAGCCTTCTGCCATAGGCGATCATTTCGGTACGAAATTCGATGCACATCGACTTCTCATTGGCCCCAATCCGAAATATGAATCTGTTGAAAGGGGTATTTGCATACCCAAGCAAAGTGTATTAAAAGATGTTGCCATTTTAAATTCCGAGCAATACGCGGCAATCGACACCAGGCTCGTTGACTTCATCCCTGTATATGGAATCGCGATGCACACCAAACCAGCTTTAAAAATGTATGGAACATTGTATGTAATACGAAATGATTCTGTTCGATATGGTGTTATGAAACGAGAAAAGGGCATTACGTTAAAGTTAGCCAAAACAATTCAACTGCGTTTGCACAGAAGTGAAAAGGCGGAACGTGAATATGATTCTTTCAAAGATTTATTTCAAAATAGAAGTCCTGATGATTATGACATAAGGAGGTATAGCATTGAACCAGCACCTGTATTATATGGAGTTAGAGTTGAGCACACTGAAGATAGACATACTGCAATGTCATACTCTGAGAAGTCCGTTCAAGCCAGAGTATTTGAGGCTGATTCTCTGTCGAAATCGAACAAATTGAAAATGTCTGGTAATCACTTGGACGACACCTTCGATGGTAATTTGCTGGAAGATGCTGTTAAGAAAACAAAGAGATACATACGGTATATTAGAAAACGTGTTCGAAATTCTCTTTATCGGGATTCGATTGACGTTATGCTGAGTTCTCAGTGTGATAGCTTTGACAGTGTCTCCACGGACAGTTTTGTGGTTTGCTGCAGGAGACGAAACGAAAGGAAAAGGAAGAGGTTGTACACCGTGAAGCGGTATCCACTCTCGAAAATGTACGTTTCTCCTCAAACTACCTCCAGTAGAGCTGGAGCTATTTGGATGAACTATGATGCTTTAGCAGAATTCGCCATAGGGCCTTCGTCTGAATTTGACAATTCGGGTACGGAAAAAGATTCCCGTTGTTCAGAATCGTGTGAACGTTATTCGTCGCTTGAAGGTGGTTCCAGCGATGCTCGTCAACGAGTAGTGTTCCCAGTGCGAAAGCAACTCTGTTTAGTTACAGTTTCCCCTCATTATCAACCGTGGTCTGAAAAAAAACGGAAACAGAAATCTCCCGTTCCCAAACTAAACCAAACAGAAGGCAAGGTAAGGCAAGGTTTCGTGGCTGGTATGTTTTTCCCTCCAGATTTTTATCAACTGAAACAACTTGAATACTCTAAGGCGACGAGAGATAAACGAGTTCAATCGTCGCCGCGAAAGCTTTATCACAAACGAAATCGCTCACCAAGAAAATCATCGTCTTTATATAAAATCGTGGGACAACATGAGGCATCATCAGTTCATCGAACCCCTTCACCTCTTAAGCAAGACATTTTTAACGTGGCGATTGGGTACGAAGGCGATAAAAAAAAATCCAACTCGATAACTAAAAAAAAAGACCTACCGGTGACTGCTAAATCAAAATCACCAACAATTTCGAAAAATACCACAAACGGAAACTTCAAAAATGTCGGCGTATGCACGTCAATTAGGCGATACAGCAAGCCGCCTCAGACTGCTAATAAACGCGTCCTTACGTCAACACCTCACAAGCGCTATAGTGCTGCCCATAAGCCTCAATCACAAACATACTTCGCTCAAATTTCCGAAACTCCATTTGAGAAACGACCTACTATGCACGAAGAGGACGAAATCCTTCTTCAAATGACTCCTCTAGAATCTGCAATGGAGAACAACTCTTCTGACGACCTGAAGATATTTGGCGATCCCAGAAAAATGCTCAATCCAAAGTCGATTCAATACTTAGCAGGCTTGGAAAATGCGTGCTGTGACATGATATCAATTTGGGATAGAGCACAATATATCGATGGACCGTTCTGTGCGAAAGCTGAAATTGTAAACATCTGTTCTGGTGACATTTTTATATACGATAAATTAATAGTTATTCCTCCATGTTCTAGATTTTTTGGCAAGGTGCGGATTAACACGCCGACAAGGCGAAAAATTACGTACCATTACGGGTCTGATCCTAGGACAAAAGAAGTTCTTTGTCGAAAAAAAACAAGCAAACTTTCATTCGTTTTAAAAAAAAGGAATGTCCTTTCTAAACGTAGTCGCATGTCTTCCAGAGTAAATGGAGTGCTTATTGTGTATAATAATTTAATGCAGACTGCTCAAGCCGTCAAACTGTTTGATACACAGTGCCCTGTTGTATTCACAGACCAATCCAGGCGAAATGGACTATCAGTCGTCATAACAGCAGGACCAGTCCAGACAAAAAGAACAAGGGAGTTCAAAAGTAATGTGCGCCCGGTTAGAAAACCCAGTGTCGATACCGTCAAACCCAGAAAGACCATCACGTCGAATTCTAGCACGCTAATTTCCCCATATTCCAAAGGGTCGAACTCGTCTGACAAAAGTCGTAAAAAAGTTATACGAAAAAAACAGTCATATGGCAATAATAAGCATTGTAATAGAAGGTTATGTCAGTCGCGCCCCGTCCGTTTGCGCGATTCTGAAAGTAACGAGATGGAATGGGATACTGCCACATCTACAGATACCCATAGTATGTGTTCTATAAAGAGAATAAAAATGTTAATAAAGAAAGGGAAAAAAGTCATTCTCAAGTCAGATGCGGCCATCGGAGTCGATTACAGTGACTTCGATAAAATGAACCCTTGTAAAGTACAATGTGTAGAACCGGAACCTATTTCGGAACCAGTTCATCTAATGGTGGAAAAACCTGAATTAATACATATTATAACCAATAACTTATGGAGTAACGCTGTAAGCTCATGCGATAGAGTTGTTACAAGAACTCCATTCGAAAGGTGTATCGAATTTGTAGTAAGTTCCTATGAAAACTTGGCTATTATAAAATATGTCAAATATTCTGAAGTGTATTACGAATATGTGCGTTCAATTCGGAATAATAACACCACAGAAATCTTTACCGCCGCGATAACAATAGATCTATGTTGGTGTTTCCTTTCCACTCTCAGTTCGTCCAAAAAACTTGGTTGTCGTGTTGATAAGCTAGCATCGGCTGATTATTCGTTCCTTTCATTTGCTGACAAGGAGGACTGCCAAATTGAAACCGATAACGCTGAAGTGTTTCTGAATTTTCCATTGGCCGCGTCCATAATGTATAATCATTCTTACGGTTTGGCGTCCTCCAGCGAGAAAGTTATAGGTACTGTCGAAAAACCGGTATGCAACATATCTATGCTTCCTACCGGCGGTAGGTCGAAAGTCTCATTTTGTGAACCCGAAGTAACTAATTGTAAAATTTCTCAAGGGTACGATAGTCAAGAACGGGATTGCTCCTTGGTGAGCATTTATCGTGAAGGTAGCGGCGTATCTTTGTTTATGAGACCTTTTGCTAGGAGAAGCACTCACTCTTCTTTCCTCGATGACATCGATCTTTTAACCCGTTCGAAGTGCTGCCATCAGCACATGGATGAAACGGCTTGCGATTTTTCAATGAGGACCGAGTTAAAGGAAGCTTTCAACAGAGCGAGGAGACTGTTTGGAAAGAATTATAAAAGATCTGTAATTAATCGCGAGAAATTGGTTCATTTGGGCGAAAGAATTCGCTTTAGGTTGAAATGGAAAGGTAGACGTAATCAGGCAACGTACGAGAAAACGTCGATTCTTAAAACCGCTCCGAATGCGTCTTTACCCTTAGAGTTTTATTCCCTCCGTGAAGTGACCGATATTCGCTTGCGAATGATGGAGGCTAGTGAACCTATTCGAGAATCCACGCTATCGATAGCGGTATCCACCGAATCCAAAAATGTCGTGAAATCTAATAGCAAACGGAAAGTTATCATGCTGATGACATCGTTGTTAGACCTGGTAAAATGTATGGCTGTACCTGCTAATCTAAAAACTTCACAACTCAGCAAAAATCACGATTCTTTAGATTTAACCGCCGTTGAAGATATTCTTTCAATTCTCAAACGAAATTCCAATTCGATAAACGAAATTCACTCTTCGAAGATTATGCATCTCATCAGAAAAGTAGAATTTACAAACGCACGCAAATCACAGAACAGGGCCGCAGTCCACCACTCTAGTAAAGTAATTCGCAAGTGTTTAGTACTGCGGCAACCTTACAGTGTCGCCGCGGAGTTTTTTGTCCTTCGGGACATGAAACAAAGTGATTATAGCATTTCTGATGAAGATTTTTCGGAAGATTCTTATAGCGACGACGGACTGACGGATCACGCAGCTGATTCTCTACTCCAAAGAAATGACTACAATCGTGATATTACCGATTGCCTGGTCGATAAACTTGAGCGAACGATCAAGGAGTTACTTCGCTTTTCCGGTAAAACGCGTCGGGCTATCAGTCCAAAGTTCTTCAGATTCAACCCACCCGAACAACTCTTTGGCACAAATATATCAGAGCTGATAGATCACTGTAATACTAGAACGCGTAATAGTAATTTAGGTTATCCGTTAATGGATGAGTCCTCCGACATATCCGGCAGGGAATGTGCGTTTCCCGTTCGTCACAGTAGGAGACTCGGCATGGAGCGTGCTCCTTCGAATTCGTCCGAAGGAGTCCCCCTGGGTCCTTTCGCCAGGGACGAGGCATACAAGATATGGCAATCCAACGTGTACGGAGCTTTCGACACGTCATCCATCGAGAGCGAAGTAGACTATCACTTGTATAGTACGGACAGCATAGCCGATGTCAACTTACAGTCCACGCCGCCTGGTAGTCACCTTGTGATGTGGATGCTCGACGGAAGCACGTGGCCCAACGTTCGCTTGAATTCGAGACCACCTAATAATAAACACAAGGAAATGTCGTTTGGTTCGCGCACGCAGGCGTACGCTGATAATTTTCGTAATGTCTTCATCTACAGCTATTGGTATTCCAATTGTGACCTACCCGACAACTTTTTTTCGTAACGACTGTTTTTATATCAATTTTATGTATCCTTGCTTTATTTTATATATTGTTCTCATTTGTTATGTCCACATCTTTAAATAAACTGTTGGCATCCTCACGACTTTTTATCTTATGCATATTTTATACGATTCTTTATACACATAGCGATCGTACAGTAGCGTTTGTATCTTTATACCAGCAGCGAGGTGAGGTGTAGTGTAGGCGTTACGGGCATCTAGCAATTGATAAGCGGGGACCGCTCAATAATATTTAAGGAAGCTAGCTACATTACAAAAAATATATAATTTTTTACACGAAAAAGTTTTCTTCTATTAATCTTATTTTTACTTATTTATTTATCGTGAAGCCACAACGGAGACGAGCTATTATTGATCCGAAATATCACTTGGATCTGGTGGGTGCAATGACTTACACTCACACCATCACCTAATTTTATATAGCTCCGATCACCTACACGCATGATTCTAATATACTCGTACATTCCCCTAATTCTTATATTTTTTGCTTGACATTTACTTTCGACACAACGGTGTTAGCCATTTTTTAGTGTTTCTATTAATAACTTAGTATTAAGAATCCCTATAGTTAACTGTGTAATGAATAGAAGATATACTTTAAAACTATACCCTGGTCATCTACTAGTAGTACACGCAGTGAGCGCTGTTTTTTACTTATTTTATTATAGTTTTTGTTATTCAAGTAGGAGCAACAATATTTCTTTTCATGGTAACTAAAATTAATAACACAATCACCCTGTTTATTTATGTAGTTATAATATTTTTTACGAAATATTTCATCTGAACAAATAAAACACTCATCATTCATAAAACTAGGCGTGATTCGCATCATTCCAGTGCCCTCGATCAGCCCGATCCAAGCTCAGCTGAACGAGAGAACGCTCTGGGATGAGGCAGTCTAAACTGGACTTGGACATCGGGCAGTAATCCCCAGTTCCCAGCATATTCCAGCTGCTGACCCTTTTCACCTTCAAATTATGCACTGGGACGCAAGGCAGGCTTGCCTTTTGACTGCAGAGCGATACCCACCACACAGTATCGTCAGCTTCCCATATGAACCTGCCAACTCCTGAATTCAACACCATAACCACGCGCGTCGGTCGGCCCACCAACGCGACCCGCGCTAGATTGTACCAAGGCTCCTGCAGCTCCTCGACTGCTCCGTAGTCGATGTTTCCTATGAGGGTGTTCTTGGCGTACGTCTTCCTCAGGGTTTCCGGCGATTCAGGATCCTGGATTTCCGTCAAGTAGCCGGGCTGCGTCGCTTCGATTGCCGCGCAGACGTAATGGACCGGTCTCCACGGTGATCTCTTGACCGTCTTGAAAATCGCAGGCTTGCGCGGCTTGGGGGCGGTGATGATTTTTGCGTATCTGTGCGGGTCGTGGGGCAAATTCGCGTTCGACGACGATGGCCGCAGGGTCGACGCCCCTTCGGTCAGTTGGCGCGGTGCGATCGTTACTATCTCCACCGGAGATATGTTGCAGCGCACCAACATCGGACTCGGCGGGCGGCTTTGCGTCACCGGCTCCTTGGATGGGTTTCTTCTTTCGAATCTTCCCCGGGCTTCGTCGAGAATATCGGCCGATACAAAATTACCGTACCCTGATGTCCTAAAGACAGCGCACTGATGCCTCTTGGAAACATTCTCCTCTCCTGTAGCCATTTTGAAAGCGGCCACCTTCGATGCGTACCGCATCGGCGAGTCCTCGACGACGTAACAAAGCGGACTGCTCATTCCGTGGTAGGGATTGTGGGTCACCGGTATCGACGCATTCTTCTGACTCGATTCATTGTCGTTCTCGCTTATCGAATCCAGCCGGCTCGATATCGGCGCGTCGTCCATTGTCGAGGGTTCCGCAAAATCGAGCAGGGACATTACATGCTCTCTTACATCGCCTTCGTAAGTGTTTTTGTGATTCTCCCTAATCACCGAAAGGAATCCGTTCCTGTACGTCAACCGGCGCGACTTCGTTGTTGGATGGTTGGCGACTCTTAGTGGGGTGTGGTTTCTGGCGGTGAGCGGATCTGCGAACAATAGTAATCTAAAATGAGTTAAATGTACTCATGCCCACCTTTCTATGAGGCTATTCTATTCTACCACAAGCAACTCTCCGTAATTATGACATCTTTTTCAAAAAAACGTTTTGACTTGCTCGGGGCGTCTCGTCCACGCGGCATGCTCCACAATGCCACAATCTACCACAATGCGTGGCACATTGCGCAGGTCATGATCGCGCGTTGGCCGCCAGTCAGGAGAAGGCACGTAAAGGCACTATGAAACGTCAGTACAATTTTTTCTATTGCTCATTTAAGCGCTAACTTTTTTGACACGTTGGAAGATTTTTTAAGACCAAAGTCTGAAATATAGAATAAACTTACAAGAGCATTAGAAAAGGTTCATTCACTTCGAAGAATAATATATTTTCAACATTATACAAGATGTACAGGGTGTAACGGAACTCTAGGTTTATTTTGGATCAGATCATTCGATTTTTTACCATGATAGTTTTAAGTAATCTACCTTCAATTGACGTAGTTACCCTAAGGTTAATAGTACTAGGCGGGCTTTTTGTTCATAGCGTGCCAAATGTGTGTGTGAGCCCGCTAGTTGCCCAGGCTAAGAGTACTGCGCTATCGCACTAGGAAACCTGTTCTGCAATAGCGACTGAAGCGCGTATACTATATTGTAGTAATGTTGGCGCATTACCAAACGTATTTTCAACGTGCATTATTGTTAAAAGGTGATAATAAAATATCCAATATTAATTCGAAACAGTGTAAATATTTCACTAGGCATACTAATATGTCTGCCGAAGCTGTTATCGTCCGAGCAGGTTTCGTAAAAAAAATATATTGGAATGACGCAAAGCTGTTTCGTAAAAAAACGGTTAAAATAAGTCACAAATAACGTGTTACGCAACAGGTTTCATTTATCGCAGTCCTATCAAATTGTGAAATGTAAAATTCGTGTGATATTTTATTTTATTTTTTATTCGATACTAAATATTGAATATATAACATGTTTAAATTAATTTTAGACACTTTAGACAAGAGAACACAACATGCATATAAAAGATAAAACAGAGATTATACTAAATAGAAATTATATAAATTAAAAAAAAATGTCACCGCGTAAGCGTTGCATATTAATTTATTTTTTAATGTATTGGATTCGCTCGAAATATCCACCTTAACTCTTCGGAAGGACGGTAAGGAAGAGACGGCCTGGTGGCGCAGTGATACAAGCGCTTGCTTCTAAATCCGGATGTCCCGAGTTCGAATCCATTGCGGGTGAAATCCGGCCAGGTCAACTTCCGCCGTTATAATGAACGGCCCCGCATCATGAAAACAAAAGTGGGGCAGTCGGAACTGCGCCCAATGGCGCCTCCCCGATAATACAAGCCATACGAATGAAGAAAAAAAATCATAAAGAGCACATTAAAATCCATGTAAGCCCGGTTCTAGGGTTTTTTTTTAGTAATATTTAAGGCGCATCCTATTTTCAAATATAATTCAATCGAAATATCGTAACGCACTGTCTTTGTTCATGCTAATATCGACCTTAAATCCCCAGTTGTAAAGTAATAGTGACAGTGAGATAGGCGCCGCTGAATATTCTTAGTGGCGAAAACCCACTGGGTATTCGAACCTGGGACCCCTGGATTTAGAAGCAGGTGTTTATACCACTTCACTAATTACACAATAATGAAAGGTAGTATCTTTGATCATTTATTAAAATATTGTAATATTTATTTAATGTGTACAATACGATAACAATTATCTAAATAGTAAACAATAAAAGTGAAATATGACAGCACGGCTGCTCGAACTTGAGGACGTATTATGTATTTCTTACTGGCCAGTTAAATTTATCATTTAAAATTAAATATTTGCGCAAATAGACACGTTAAAAGAGTGTTCAGCGCGACATTATAATTATTATAACATTTATATTATTACTATTAAATTGAAATATTACGCCAATGTTCTTTCATTACCAGCCGCGCGTCAAAATTTAAACAAAAAAAACTGATATGGTGTTAAAATTTATGGTGAATTGAAAGATTGTCATTGTATCTATTTTTTTTTTATTTATTCAACCCATCACAAGTTGAAGCCACAGTTTTATGTTATGGATTCAAGAAATAAAAGATTCTAAATCACTGACTTTACATTTATTCTCAACAATTGTAAGTATTTGATAAATATACAAAATAAAATATAATTATAACGAGACAATGAATCCCGGGTCAACCTGCTTATGAGCGATGATGATGAACAAGTGACAACCGATCAGTGGCAGGGTTGGCCTTTTTATACCAGATGCTCCGTGCGTCACCGCGTCTTATGATTGTGGCGAGTTCTACTTCACGTGATCAGGAATAAGGGAAGTTGCGTAAGCCATCTTCCAGCAAAATAGACAAAGGTCAATTTATTTATTGCTTCTTCATAGAATTAGTAGATATGACGCATATCGTCTTGCGAAATATACTAGTAATTGATAATTTGGAACAAAAATAAGGTGAATAAGGTTATCTATGTTTTCTACGCAATTGAATATTTGAATTAATTAGAAGAATTGCTCTTTGTAAACAATTAGAGATCATGCGTGAGTGGTAGCTTTTCACGTGAACATCTTGTATGAGAAATAGTACATTTTATACGATTCAGTAACAGAATATAACAATGTATGTAAGTATATAACAAATGCAACAGGTACATAATGCAATAGGTACATAATGCAACAGGTACATAACACCTCCCTCCTTAAGATTGAAGGTAGTTTGAATAAAATAGCTTCAATTACAAAGTGAAAAAAAGATGAAACCAAAATAAATCTATACAATAGTAAATAGAACAAAATGTCAGAGTAAAAATTAAAGCTTCAATAAGATTAACTTATTATTTTTAAAAAACCCAATAATTGTAATGGAATTTTTATAAACCCAATTGATTAAAATGTTTGAATGATTACTAATTTAATGTTTTAAACTAATTTTAAAATGAATGAGTAAAATATAATTGAGTAATTATCTTAAAGTTAAACTAAATGAACAATTACAAATACATTCATGATATTCTAAAACATGAATTTATGTCTTAAACTTAGAAAATAAGCTATCACACTTCTTGTTGATGCCTTGAGTTTAGAATTTAGAATTTAGATAAATGAGCTATCACACTTTTTGTTGATGCCTTGAATTTAGAAAATGAGCTATCACACTTTTTGTTGATGCCTTGAATTTAGAATTTAGAAATTTAGATAGATGAGCTATCACACTTTTTGTTGATGCCTTGAATTTAGAAAATGAGCTATCACACTTTTTGTGGATGCCATGAATTTAGAATTTAGATAAATGAGCTATCACACTTTTTGTGGATGCCATGAATTTAGATAGGAGTTCAACCAAGTAATTCATTATCTGAATACTCGCACAAATGTAGGATTGAACCCTAGAATTTAGAAATTTCGTAAGTGAGCAAAAGCTACTTCTTGAAAATCTAATTAATCCAATCGAGTACCTAATTTTTAATTTTCGTATACTCTTTTGTGATCGATTTTTCTTAAACTAGATGATTGTTGAAATGAAATGATTAACAATATTATGGTTCATGAAAAATATAAAAATTGATATTGATGATGATTGAAAAATTGATATTGATGATGAAAAATTGATAACATCTGTCACTTAAGATACACTTGATGAATATTTGGCACTTGTTATAATTTAACACATTTTGATCAAATTACCACGCTCTTGGAGATGCTTTCACACGTTGACTACGTCTTAGTGGTATTTGCGTTTGAAGTTCTATGCTTTCGTTTTCATCAATGGTAGGGGATGAAACATTAAATTCGGGGATTGAGATATTACTTGGATTACGACGAATATTTGGAGGTTTTGATTCTTGGCAACATCGTACAAAGTTGTTAAGGATCGGACGAAATTGATTAATTGTGGATGATCCTCTTTGTGGTTCTTCGTATGATTGTTCGATCATATATTGTCTGGGTTTGCATTTTAAATAACATTGTAAAAGTTTATATGCTATGTAGAATAATATTATTGAGATTAAGATATAACCAGCATATACGTAATATGATATTTTCTTCTTAACGTCTGGTTGATTGTATATTCTTGACAATCTATCTGGGAATGATTCTAATTTGTGAGAGATTAGATTGAGATTATCGAGTCCAGCATCGACATGATGTATAGGATCCAGTAAAGGTATGTGAAAAGATTCATTAAGTATTTTTTCTGTACAGCAGTCGTCGTCCAAAATGTTTATTTGAGGAATCAAAGTATCGTAAATTGTTTCACTAGTAAATTTTGGAATTAAAGTTGTACTTGAAGTATATCCTTTGCATTCGGGGTAAATTTCTATTAGTCCTGTTTTTGCGATAGTTACATCGAGTGATTTGTTTTTACAGGTTAATGTGATCGATTCTTCTTTTGTTAATGCATAGAGCCATTTGTTCGGTGAATTGAGTTTGTACCATATTTCAAGATTATTTTCCGTTGACATGATATTACATGATTTAGGTATAAATTTCGTGATTATAATATCCGATTCACATGATTGTCTTATATGAGTTGTATAAATTGGAGGTCTTCCTTTACATATTTTCATTTTATCAGACATAATTTTACAGTGAGATATATCATCTATTAAACTGTAGTGAACTTTGTTAGTTGACATTATCAAATATTGATGATTTGGTTTTATAAATATAAATGATGTTCCTTTTTGAATAGGTAATGGTAACATGTGGTAAATCATAAAATCGTTTCCACTTATTAAAGGATTTGAAATAATAAAGATTATCTTTCCATTAATGTAGCTTACTTGTAGTTCTACAATACTTAATAAGTCGTGTGCATTGTTTAGGTCTAAAGGATAAGGATATTCTAGGAATCTTGGAAGAAGAGAACCAGTCTTTCTTAATTCATCTATGAATTGTGATGGACTAATGATTGCAGGGTGAATAATATTTTGTTTTGCAAACAGAATAGCATTAATAATAGTGTTTAAATTTGTTTCTAAATCATTGGCAAAATAAGTTAAACTTGCAAAGTGATCCATTATGATTTGTGAATGAGATAGTTGACGAACTTGATTAATGTTTTGCTTTGTATAATTATTAAACTTGATTATGTTCTCATTAAAAGTTTGTTCACTCCTTTGTAAATGAATAATTGTTTGATTGAAGTTCTTGATTGTTGTTGAGATAATTAGTGTTTGTTCTTTTATTATTTGTGACATATCTTTATCGTCTTTAGTTATTTTGTCTATAGCTTCATCATAATATTTAGCATCGTCTATGTCTAAAGTTCCGAATAAAGTTCTAGCCATGGATCCGATTCCTTCGAACCATGCTCGTTTCGAACGAATTGTATTTAGTTTCTTATGCCCAATCATATCCGCTAAGGAATTTTCTAATGAACGTATTAATGGTAGTTTTTGTTGTAAATTTCCAAGGGATTGTTTACATATAAGTCTTCCTGTTTTCGATGCGAGTTGACATAAAGCTTGAGTATTAAATAATGTTTTTTCTAAAAGATCTATCTCTATTCCTAAGAATGTTATATTATAATGGGTAATTAATTTCCATGTTGAGTCATATAATTTTATCGGTCCGAGATTATCGTAATATATTCCGGGTGATTGATTTATTTTTTCAATTGTATAGTATTCTGTTTCTTGTGTTCTTACTGCGAAGATTTGTCTGAAATGAACGGTTTTATTCGGTTAATATGAACCTTTACTGATCTCTTTTGTATTTTGAGAGTTACATTAACTGCACTGTTAATTTCTATTATTTTATAAGGTCCGCTATAATTCGAAGTTAATTTTTTAGATCTTGTTTTGATTATTTTCTCGTTGCGTAAAAGTACTAAATCATTAATTTTGTATTTGGTATTAAGTTTAGTTTTCTTATCATGTTTTATTTTTGTATTTCTTTTTAAAGTAAGTAGGTTATCTCTAGCTATCTCTTGAGTTTTATTTAATTTTAATTTAAGTTGATCAATATAGTTATCGTAAGTGTATTTAAATTGAGGGGGTTGTGTAATTGAAGTTGGTAGTTCGGGTTTGTTTCCGAAAAGTAATTCATGAGGACAATATTTAGTTGAAGTATGAGGTGTGGTATTATATGAAAACATTGCAAATGGTAACCATTTGTCCCAATCTGTTTGTTTTTCTGAAATATAATGTTTAAGATAATCTGCTAATGTGGCATGACTTCTTTCTAAAGCACCATTTGACTGAGGGTGATATGCTGTAGTTTGAATTTGTTTTATTTTAAATAGTTTAGCAATTTCTTTTAATAAATTGGAAGTAAAATCTCTACCTTGATCTGTGAGAATTGTTTTAGGTATGCCAAAATTACAAATAAATTTATTTACTAAGTGTTCTGCAATAGTTTGAGATTCGTGATTTGGTAAAGCATAAGCTTGTGAGAATTTTGAAAGATCATCTTGAAGTGTTAGTATATATTTATTACCATTTTCTGTTAAAGGTAATGGACCAACGATGTCTAAGAAAATTTTTTCAAATGCTATATTTGCAGTTGTAGTTATTTCTAAGGGAGCTATGTTCCGTTTTCTATTTGTTTTATTTAATTGACATGATTTACACTGTTTGATGTATTTAAAAATATCGTTTTTCATTAGAGGCCAATTATATTTGGTTTTAATTCGGTTATAAGTTTTGTGATATCCTGTATGACCTGATTTTACGTTATCGTGGTTTTCACGTAATATTTCATCGATTTGATCTGGAGATGGGTTAATTATTTTATTATAGCAAATTGTGACTTCAATATTTGAATTATTAAAAATAAATTTTATCATAGGTTTAATTTTTGACCAATTTAAGTGATCGAAAGTATTTTCAATTTTTGGTATTGAAATTGATTTTATTGATTGAGATACCAAGATTTTCTTTAAATTTGTTAAACTTTTGTAAACATCTATATATTCAGCTTTATCCCAATAATGTTCTTTAATAATTAAATGATATATTTTAAATTTTGAACTAGATTTAGATATTAGAACGTCATTGATTTTAGATTCTGTTGATTTAATTTCATGGTAATTATTAATTGATTCGAATATTTCTAAGCTAAGTCCTTGAGACATTTCTTTATCATTTGAAATAAAGTGACAAGTATTATCGTTTTGTTCTAAAATATTTTTATCAGTTTCTAAAATATTATTTGGTTCTGGAATTTTGTTAGTATAAGTTGCTTTTATAAAATCATCGTAACTTCCTTGAATAGGATTTGTTGAAAAATGAGAAATATGCTCTATTCGAGATAATGCATCAGCATTAGAATTTAGTTTTCCTGGTTTATATATTATTTTATATTCGTATTCTTCTAGTTTCAATCTCCAACGAACTAGTCGAGATCCTGGGTCTTTAACGTTAAATAACCATGTAAGTGGTTTATGATCTGTGATTATGTTAAATTTCTTACCATAAAGATATGGACGAAAATGTCTAACTGACCATACGATTGCTAAAAGTTCTTTTTCTGTCGTACTATAATTCTTTTCTGGATTTGACATTGTTCTACTCGCGTATGCTATTACAGAATCGTTTCCTGGAGTACCTTGAGATAATACAGATCCAATTGCATAGTTTGAAGCGTCTGTGGTAAGATTAAATTCTTTTGTGAAATCTGGATAAGCTAATATTGGTTCTTTTGTTAAGAAGTCTCTTAATGTTTCGAATGATTTTTGTTGTTCTTCTGTCCAATTAAAAATTGTGTCTTTTCTCAAAAGTAAGGTTAAAGGTTGAGCTATATTACTAAAATTTTGAATGTAACGGCGATAAAATCCTACTAATCCTAAAAATTGTTTAATTTCTTTAGTTGATTTTGGTTTTGGGTAGTTTTTAATAACAGAAATTTTATCACTTTGAGGTTGAATACCATCTTTTGTTATTAAATGACCTAAATATGAGGCTTCACGTCTGAGGAATTCACATTTATCTGGTTGTAGTTTTAAATTGTATTTATCTAAACGTTGAAAGATTTCTTTTAATTTTATTTCATGATTTTGAAGTGTATCCGCGTAAATTACTATATCATCCAGATATACGAAACACTTTATACCTTGTAAGCCTGAAAGTACGTTATTCATTGCACGTTGAAAAGAAGCTGGCGCGTTTTTTAAGCCCATACTCATGCGATTAAATTCATAATGACCTTGAGGAACAGTGAATGCTGTTTTAGGGGAATCTGAGTCTTTAATTGGTATTTGATAAAATCCTGAAGCTAAGTCGAGAGTTGTAAAATAATTACTGTGACCTAATTGATCTAGAATATCGTTTATATTAGGTAATGGGTATGCGTCACCTACTGTAACGTCATTTAATTTTCTATAGTCGATTACTATTCTCCATTTTTTCTCTCCTGAAGCGTCTAACTTCTTTGGAACTATCCATACTGGAGATGACCATGGTGATGTTGAAGGTTTTATAATATTTTGATCTAACATTTTTTTTATTTGTTTATTTACTTCAGCTTTATGAGCTTCTGGATAACGATATGATTTAGTAAAGATAGGAATTTGATTTGTAGTTGGAATTTCGTGAACAGTCGCGTTAGTTTGCGTTAAGATGTCTCCATCTAGATAAAATATGTGATTAAAATCATTACAAATTTTTAATAGTGATTGTTTTTCTTCAAAATTAAGATGCTCTGTACGGATTGCTTTGTTCAATTTGTCGATTCTATTTGTATCTAACTTTTTATTCGAAGTCTGAAATGAAAATATATTATAATTTTCTAAAGGATCTAAATTTAATGAGAGTTGGTTTATTTGAACTTGTTTTTCAGTTGTGTTTGCTATGGTTGTAAAAGCTTTATTATTATTATTTACTGTAACAATTGATTTACATAGGTATACGCCTTCTAAAATATCTATGGTTGGTATTATTCCTTGTTTAATTTCTGGATTTAATATGTCAATTTCTATGTATGTTTCGGTTCTAGGTTCAATAAAAAATACGGTTGTATTATCAGAATATGGAAATTCGCTTTGATGATAAAACGTTAACAAATCTTTAGGGAATGACAAAGTTCTTGTTTCGTAGTTTATTTCAACTTTATTATCTTTGAAAAAATCGTTTCCGATTATACCATCGAATGGAATGTTACAATCATTTGTAATTATATGAAAATCGTGATCTATAAATGAATTATTAGTCGAAAATTCGAGTTTAATTGTTCCTAAAGTGACAATAGGGTTTGTTGAAGAATTTACTCCATGTAATGTTAATCTTTTTGTGTTGTTTATTATAGTTTCTCCTATTATTGAGTTAATTTTTATTAAAGAAATATCAGCACCTGTATCTATCAGTAGTTGTAAATTTCGATATGGATTTTGTTTTGATTTTACAAATATAAATGTAGCATTAGTTGAATTTACGTTGTATGTTCTACTTGAACAATATTCAGTTTTCGAGGTTCCGGGAGTTTTGATTGAACTGTCTGAAAATTTTGGTTTGACGAATTTTGAAAAGTTTGACGAGTTTTAAAATTTTGTTGGTTAATATTTTGTTTATTATTTTCATTAAATATACGTCTCCTACATTCTTGAATTTCATGACCAGATTTTTTTTACAGTATCTACATGTTTTTAAATTATTTGTCGGTGATGATTGAAATTTATGTATTTGTTTTGAATGTTGAGGTTTATTTTTAAAACAATTAAATGATGAATGTCCAGGTTTTTTACAAAAATTACATTGAAGACTATTATTTCTATTTTGATTTTGAATGGTTTTGTTATATAAAATATCTTTTTCTTCTTGAAGAGCTATATCTGATGCAGCTTCATAAGTTGAAGGAGATCTAGCTTTTAAAATTGTTTGAAATTGTGGTAAAACACCTGATATAAATCTTTGCAAACATAAATTCGTTATCATTTTTACATATCCAGTTAATTCAATAGGATCGGTAATTTCATTTTGAGCAGCGGTTAAAAATTGTGAATTGATGAAATCAAATCTTTGGGTAAATGCAGTAATCGATTCGTTTGGTTGTTGTCTACATGAATGAATTTCAGCGATTAGTTGATGTGTATGCTTGGTTTCAGCAAAATTATCTATGAGAAAACTTTTAAGTGTCTTCCAGTCCGGTAAGTTCTTACAATTGCACGCTAATTTAGCTTTTCCCGTTATATTTTTCTTTATGAACGAAAACAAAATAGGTTTTTGAGAGTCGTCAGCTAATTCAAAAGCACTATCACAATCATTTAGAAAACTATTGAGTTCAGCCCTGTTTCCATCGAATTTTGGAATAAATTTAAATAATATACCTAAAGAAACATGTCCAATATCATCCGAGATGGTTGAATGCACAGACATTTTAAAATATTTAAAAGAAAAAAAAGAATTTAATAAAAAATATAAAATTCAAAAGAAAGAATGTTTCCAAGAGGAAGAAAATTGAAAAAGGTAAAAATAATTAGGAAATGTAATAATTCTCAAAAATTCAGGAAATTTGAGTAAAATTTAGGAATTATGCACAAAGAAAATTGAAAGGAAAGAAATGCACAAAAATTTTTGACTTACAGAGTGATGAGGAATATTATTGCAACAGCCATATTATTTCTTGTCTTTAATCCAAACCTTGTAGAATTTCCTTGATATTTTCCTGTTGATATAATCATACAGCAACAAGTACTTTCCTTGGATACCGTCTCTAAACTTGAAGAATAAAAATCCACCTGAAGATTAATCAGTTATATTAGAGTTAAAGTAATCCCACTTCTGACACCAAAATATTTTTTATGTTATGGATTCAAGAAATAAAAGATTCTAAATCACTGACTTTACATTTATTCTCAACAATTGTAAGTATTTGATAAATATACAAAATAAAATATAATTATAACGAGACAATGAATCCCGGGTCAACCTGCTTATGAGCGATGATGATGAACAAGTGACAACCGATCAGTGGCAGGGTTGGCCTTTTTATACCAGATGCTCCGTGCGTCACCGCGTCTTATGATTGTGGCGAGTTCTACTTCACGTGATCAGGAATAAGGGAAGTTGCGTAAGCCATCTTCCAGCAAAATAGACAAAGGTCAATTTATTTATTGCTTCTTCATAGAATTAGTAGATATGACGCATATCGTCTTGCGAAATATACTAGTAATTGATAATTTGGAACAAAAATAAGGTGAATAAGGTTATCTATGTTTTCTACGCAATTGAATATTTGAATTAATTAGAAGAATTGCTCTTTGTAAACAATTAGAGATCATGCGTGAGTGGTAGCTTTTCACGTGAACATCTTGTATGAGAAATAGTACATTTTATACGATTCAGTAACAGAATATAACAATGTATGTAAGTATATAACAAATGCAACAGGTACATAATGCAATAGGTACATAATGCAACAGGTACATAACAACAGTAGTCTGGGGGAAAATGCCGTTAACGACGCCTTTAGCGCCTAGCTGTAAGACGCCAGGTTTTAGTTAAATAATTTACTACTACTAAACTGTTCAAGATAAGATGATAGTGTGCGCTACGGGCGCTCCTGAGAGGTTTGCGCTGACCTTCCGAACACCTGTGCAGAGATTACCTTTGAGGTCGCTAATTGTGCCCTCCGCGGGGTGCGGGTCACGACGGTTGTACGGGCTGACCTCGCCCGGTCGCGACACTGACATTTCCCGGGTGAGGGGGGGTGATTCGACGGGGGCCGGGCGCTTGTCTGACCTGCGGGAATGTCGTTGAGAGCGTTTAGGAGTTCCTTCGGTCGGAGCCATTCCAGGGTGATGGATCAGGTCATGCTTACCATAAAAATGCATTGTCATCGGAACTGAACATGTCAGTAAGTAAGTGGTTCGAATTCAGATCGCAAGATTCGACTTAAACCGATATTCAAATATCATTTTTACTTCGTTTAAAAGTCAAATAGCCTCGAAAAATCTGTATTTTCCCATATATTTTATCACAACGGACGTAAATATCTTATTGGCCGAACGCAAGTATACAAATCGACATTGGCTAAAAATATTTTTAGTGTATTTTAATATTCGCCTTAATCTTATTTCATACAGGGTAATAGTTCAAGATGCATTTTTATAGTAATCATCGTTGGACATAACCTAAATCCTAGAATCTCAAGTCGTAATTACACGATTATTAAATAAAACTTCAAAAATTTACAATTTTATCGGGCGATTTGGAGTTTGTAAAAAAGCAAAATTTGAGTCGAATTGTTAAATAATTATGTATTAATTTAAATATGTGTTTTACTGTTTGTTTATGAGTGTAATACTGTTATATATTACGATTTGTTCATTGTTTTATTGTTTATAAAACTGTACTTAATACATTAATAAAAAAAGATTGAATTGAATTGGATTGAATTGAAAATAATCATGGCATTGAGATTTTGTTGAAATGTCGTATTTTTACCGAACAAAATTTCATAGCAATCAAACTATACTTCCCATAAAAATAATGCACGCTATGATTTAAACTGTCAGCAAAATATGAGGGTTCCGTTTTGTTGAGAGTTAAATACAATTGAGCCGGGAAATTATTGACTGGTTTGCATTCAATGTCTTCACGAGCAACTTTAAGAATGTGTTAACAATAAACATACGAAAATAAACAATTCTGAATATTTATCGGATAGAGCGTTGGTTTATTCTCGAATACTGGCAAAATGCGTATATAAATAGTATATATTAACTGTATTTATCCTTAATAAAATTAATTCAATGAAGCATGAAGAAAAAAATGTGTAGTTATTAAGAAATCTATTAACTTTGATTCAACGAAGCGTGTTACGACGAGATTTGTAAGAAAACATTGTAAAATTTAATATATTACATACTAACTGTCCAACCCGGGCCAGGCGGCTTTAACAGCGCCTCCGGCGCGCACCGATTCGTTCCTACGGCACTCGGAATAACCGAAAATCGTTGCGTTCACCTAGTAATTCCGACATGTTTCCTAAATGCCCAGAAACACCTCCCTAGCATGTTACCTAAAAAAATTCTTTATTTGTGATCAAACGTTGATAAATAAACTACCCTCCCTCTCCCCCCCCCCCTACAATTTGTAGTATATTAGGGCGATCTAAAGGCGTCTTTTTACGACTTCAATATGAATATAGTTTACACAAAAACCTTCGGCAATTCTCTAAATAATGGTAAAATGACGAACTGCGCTAACAAACAGGCAAAACCGGATAGTGAGTTTATCTATTTTTTGACCCTATTATTTAAATATATTGGTGCACTATTTGTTCTCATTTGTACCGTACTGGAAGCGAAACCCTGAAACGAGAACTGCCCCAGATCGCACCTGGTCAGTATATCCATGAGCTCCCTCGCCACCCGCCCCTGTCTCGCGTCGCCGCCCAGCGGCACGGAGGTCGACGGCTCGCTGGGGTCTGGGGTCGTCCTGGATTGGGGTCTGGGGCCATCCTCGATTGGGGTCCAGCTCGCCGAGGTTTCGACGCATAGAAACTGGAATCAATAAAGCCAAAGATCGCAAAGGGAGTACTTTAGCTACATATCGATACAAATACTTGCCAAACTCGGTTGGTAAAAAAATATCTTCCGTTTATATACCTAATTAATAATAATATGGGAACTATGGGAATATTTCAACAAACAAATTGAACTTAAATAACTAATAACAAATGTAAAATAAACGGATGTATGTAAACGAGAGAGCAAATTATTAAGTCGTGTATAATTGAAATGTTGTCGGCGCGTAATGACCTGCGCCTGCGCAGATGCCGGCCAATCCGATGCGCCCGTCGGCGATCGCACGTCCGCTGCCAGCGGCAGTACGAATATTTAGCGCCGCTACATATAAAATAAAGAAACAAATTTCGCCATTTTCCGAAAATCCATTAAAAGAAGGACCGTGTCCATCTAGCCTGCATCTGATTGAGAACAATAAACGTGATGTCGCAAAATCACGAACGAGGGTGTGCATATACCCAACCTCGTCCAACAGCTGCTGAGCCGCCTGCTCGCGTTCGCCGTCTCCCTCTGTCGCCTGTTCGCCTTTGGGCGTTTCTTCGCCGGCGAGCGTGGTGGCCCCGCTGCTCAGTCGCCAGTCCTCGTTACCCGGGTTCTGTTCCATGCCGATGAACGCACGCTGGCAGCGATCGCCTGTCGGCGGAAAACTAACCAATTACAATAATCACAGTGCATTCATTATTCTAATATAGCGTATATCTTACTCTCTATTGACCCCAGTGAATCATCGTACCTGTGGGGCTGGTCTGAAACTGGTAGCTAGCGAGTGGCAAGTTGGCTTCAGACCAACCCCGCCGGAGGTCTGAATCATTGCGCGTTTGGGACCTACCCTCACTTCCCTTCGATGCGGCAGAGGATGAAAAGTGCGTTTCTGGAGTTTGACCACACGACTACTCAGCTCGTCGGGGGTCACGGTAACCTCGAAGGTGAATTTGGGCTCAGCGACGACCCCTGGTATGGTTATGTGTTCAAACTGCAGAACCACTTCTTCTTATTAAACAGAGTTGGAATTTGACATGTTGGTTAAGTTCCGATGACAATGCATTTTATGGTAGGCACGATTCTACATCCAGGATTGACTCCAGACGAAGGAACCCCCCTAAATGATACTTTATTATGGTCGTCACAATACGAAGTGTCCAAGAACGGAGTTGGGAGCGTCCAGGTCGATTTGTTGAGCGATTTGCTTGTCGTGAGCGGCTAGAACTCGTCACCAACAAAGACTAAAATTACCAACATTATAAATAAAGCAACCAAAGGGTGTCAAAACATAGGGAAAAAGTACTCCTTGGGTCTGCCCCCAATCTATAAACTGCTTTGACATAACCCAGTTACCTAAAGGGCTTAGTGACAGTATCGGCCGCCGTGGAAATTCTATTCCTTCTGCGCTGGTCGCCCTTCATTTGTCACTCTCGCGTTGTGTTTTCATATTACGTATGGTTTCAGGGTGGGTTGTATTTTATTTTGTTTTTTTTTTAATCGTTTCTCTTACATGTCTGCTGTTAATTTTGACGTTTTTAGCTGTCATTTTTGTCTTTTTTTAACGATTTTTAAAAACGTTCGCATATTTAACTCGGTTATTTAGTCACAAAGTACTACTTACAATAATTATAAATGTGTAAACATTTATACGCGGACGTCTGCTGGGGTAGAGTGAATTGCGTTTTAGTGCCAGTGACGATAATACCTTAAAAAATATGTTAAATCGAATTCGCGCCCGGCCGACGTTTCGGGTTTAAAATCGAGATTGCTCTTCGTGAACGAAATACGCGACAAACTAGCTAGCGTAAAGGATTCAACGCAACTGATGTTTACACATCTTAGCCGCGAGTCCCGGCATTTATATTCTCCTTAACTCGATAACTTTATATGCTTGTTTGACATTGTAACAAGTGTCAAATTCGGGTGAAACGCCACTGACGCCAAAGGGCCTAAGTGCGTGTCGTAATTAGGACACACGTGCCCTTATGTGCAACCGATTTTTATCTCTGTAACATCTTATATCATAATCAATCCTCACTAACTCACTCCCGTTCCGTTACGGCATATATAGGGTGATGTTTTTAGAGGCGTGGTTTTCAAGAAGAGATAAAACGCTTATAATTTGATGCTATGGCTAAGAATTTAGTTTTATTATAAAGATAAGGGTTTGCCATTATGTTTTAAAAATGATTTCGGGTAAGTGGCCGCCGCGGCTGACTCGAACAAATTCCAGCCGAGAGGCCCAATTTTCAACCACTTTTTGCAGCAAGTTGGGCCGTATGTCAGCAATAACGCGCCGAATATTCTCTTCCAAGGCGTTAATCGTGTCCGGCTTATCTGCGTAGACAAGCGACTTCACATAACCCCACAAAAAATAGTCCAGCGGTGTTAAATCGCACGATCTTGGAGGCCACGCCACGTTGTTCAGGAGTAAGTCTATTCATTATGAAATGGCAAACCAAACTGAGCATAAATCAAGTGACAGCTGGCAAAAACACCAACTACGAAAAAAGTAGTGCCAGATTGTGAAAACCTCGCTTCTAAAAAAAACATCCTATATAAATAAGGCACATTCAAAGTGTTGCTAACCTCCGTTGACTGATATTTTTCTTTTGGTTACAGATAGCGGCCTCGTAGACATATCACTAACAGGATTTCGTTCAAAAGTGAGTAATTTATTTATATTTTATATTTTTGAACGCATAAAATGACGTTACTTTATTTTTTTTTTATTTAATTGTTAGGAATACATAAATACATAAAGAAATCTTTCGAATCTAGCGACGAAGACTTTTCCTCCTGCAAAACCGTATGGTTGGTAATGAAGAAAGAACGCTTGAATTCCACGCGAGATGATTTTTCTCTATAACCACAATAAATATTTTAATTAAGCTGTTTGCTTGTGTTAGGAATGTTAGTTTTTAAGATGCCATAGACAACGCGTTGCCTCTAACGTAGGGTTGCCATACGTCCCGGTGCACCGGGACATGTCGCCGGTTTAGAGCCTCGGTCCCGGTTGTCCCACCAGATGTCCCGGTTAACGAATAATCATGGTTTTATATTATTGCGAATAATTCGTGCGACGGCGTTAGATCACGTTGGCTGGCGCTGAAAGTATGGGGTCGAGGGATGTACTGACATTTTACAAATATTGTCCATATTTCCAGTAAGGAATGAAAGACTGAAATACCTTTGTGAGGGAAACGTATTCTGAAAATGTGGGAAACATTGAAAGATTTCCTGTTTTCACAAACCAGATTGCGGCGCAATGGGGGTGGTACCCCCGTCTCCTATGACTCCCCTATATTTCCTCCTATTTTGATATCAGTCCCGGTCGAAGCCAAACCATTTATGGCAACCCTACTCTAACGGCAATCTTCTCTCATCACGTGTTCGGTTGAAGAATATTGACAGTTGATCTTGAAATTCGGTGTTTTATAGGGCGTCAGTAAGCAAATGTTGGTTTTTATTTAATTACACCTTCATAGTATAGAAATTAAAAAAACTAACTTTACTATGTTTTAGACCTTTTATTTGCCTTTAAATTACTATTTTTCTTAAGGCTCTAAACAAGACCAATTCAACTAAAAAAGAACTATTCGCAGTTCCGGCGTGCCAAAAGGATTCTTTTTCTTGTCACACAAGTCACAATCCGAACGATCGAAATACGTATTGACCCGTTTCACATATGCCAATTTTGTGCGTCACTTTCGGAAGGATTGCGTCTGCTAGTCGTTCGTTACGCGAGGAGCGTAATTGGAGCGGTGCGTCTTCTCGGCCCTAAGCTGCACATCCCGTATATTTCTCGTCATAATCGGAGAACACATCAAATGGAATGACGCGGCACTGTCTCAAAATGTGAATTAATAAAGTTAAAACATTAAAAATGTCCAGAGACATCCTTCATCTCATAATTCGAGGAAAAATATTGACTGCAGTCCTGGCAGACGACGAAATCTCTTTTTAGAGCTGCCACTATCCACACAGCTATATAATAAACGTCGTAATTCTAAAAAAACCGGTCTGTCATTCTCGCATTTTCATACAACCGTCAAAATTACAAAAAAAAATGTTGCACATTTCGTAATGCGGAAAATGTTCGTAAAAAGAGCGCGTCGCCCCGCATTAGTAACTCTTAGTCGATGGAGCGATGCCGCGGCCGCGGGTCTCCCGACGGCGCGCCGAAGGCGCCGGCTATAGGCCCGCCGCATACGCGCAAATCAAAGGCGGGCTGCGCTCGTGCATCCCATTCGCCAAGGACGTCCTCGGATACTACTCCAACGGCCTCGCCAGAGTCAACTCCACCCTGCTCAAGTGGTTCGGACGAGAGAGACAACCGGAGGATGGCCGCGATCGGTATCGAAGCAGGAACCGATCGAGGTTTCCATGTCATATGCTCTATTCCCTCGATAAAGAACGACGCCGGCGAACTGGCGCTGCGGCCAGCAACGCCCTGGTGCTGATGCCCTGTTCGAACGTCAAACATGCGGCCCTACTTCAGGGAAGGCATCACGCGGAACACTCCAAAAGAAGCCTGCGACACCGCGCCAGGAGAAAATTACTGAGGAATTTCATCGATGAATCGAAGAGTAGGTCGCGAAGAATCACCGGTCGAATGGAATCGTTGTATTCCAGCTCAAATATATCCGTGGATAGACTTATCCGCGATGCATTATCTAATGGGCATAGCTCCACTTTGACGAACACCAGTTCCAGTGAGGAAGATAGCAGAAAGATTCGCTGCTTGACAAATACCAGCATGAGAAATAAACCCTATTGCGAAAATAACACCAACAAGAATAGAAGAGGAATTCATCCCGGCGACAGGAATCAGGCATGCGTGATGTGCACGAACTCTGTCGGTTCAAAGCTTATTATGACGACCGATTCTCCTGCTAACTTGACTGTATGGCCTGTAGGTAGCCATACACAAAAACATCCCGATGGTTCCTCAAGCCATGAAGGTGAGAGGTGCTTGTGCACAACTCTTGCCCTACCGCACTATGCTGAGGGCAGTGTAGCTTACTACAAGCGCGGACCTTGTAGATGTGGATCTTCAAAGATGAAGCCTGCATCAAAAATGCTTTTAAATGAGTACTCTTTTGATATTGGTCAACCACCCGAAAAAGACAATCATGACGATGAAATCAATCTTACTATTAAATCAAGGAATAGTTTACCCCATATTGAGAAAATTGTTAGTAAACTTATTGAGTCACAAAAGATGCAGAATCTTATCGCTAACGCACCGTGTGATAAAAATGCTGAGAAAAGTTATTTGAGTAAACTGAAGGCTGTAGAAACAAATGCAGACCTTCAAGATTATGTTAGAGTGAGCAAAGAAATTGTTGACTTGGAAAAAAAATCTCAAATTCAACCTAAGGACATTAATCAAGTTGATTTTGATGCTTCGAAAGCTGAGGCACGAAACTCCAAAATATATGGAAATAGTGTTGATGTTTCTGTTGGAGCGGACAATGATACTTCCTTCATTTCATATGCTGCAGATCAAAAATTAACAGATTCTAAAAGAAAATCGGTTTCTATATCGGTCGACGATGACTTTACACCAATTCCCTGCACTGGAATTAGAAAATATTCAATTTTCGGAGAGAAGACAGTTTCTTTGTCGAATGATGCTGATTCTTTTACAGATTACAATCGGCAACCACAGGCTTCTAGACAATATACAACTTGTGATAGTAGCTGTATACCAAATGAAAGTAGGTTAGAAGATACACAAATGAAACGATATATGGATTCAGCCTGCGAAGCAGATTGCAATCAACCCAATGGTTTAATCGAATCTTACAACCGAACTGAATATGATATAGATGAGATAATTGAACCAAATCCCTCACTAAGATGTGATGCAGCAATTGATATGATAAACAAAAACACCGCAAGTGTTCCATGTTCTGAATTGCATGTAGAAATGAAAAGGGTATCAGTGGCAAGTATAAATACTATTTTCGGTAATATAGATCCATCAAATTTGAAAAAATTATCCATGAAGACTGCCTGCAGCCAAACATTGCTAGATAAAACTAACAATGAGATATGCCTTAATGGCAATGATAAAACCCATGAACCCTCAATATTGCTTGACGATATCATAATGAATCCAGAGCCGGATAATAATAGCAAGTATACTAGGAATATTACGATTGGTTATAAAGAGAAGCGAACCCTGAAAGACAAAGTTAGCACCATCTTTCAGAGAAAATACAAAACTTTTGATTCGTGTGAAGGGTGTGATTTGCGAATCCAGAAGGTTGTGCGTCGCATCCGACCGAGTATTAATAAGGACACTAACAAAATTGCTATTGATACGCATGTATCCAGCTCAAAGGTAGCACAAGCTCCAATAACACCTAATATACTTTCAAGAGTTCATAGTAAGCGTAAAATTGCCACCAAACACGATGAATGGATCCAGGAACTTGCTTCTGCCAAACGAGTTTATCCATATTCAAACTATCCAAATAGTGAAACAAGCAGTAATAGTAGTTCTCTTAAATCTTTTAAGCGGGCAATGAAAAATATTAAAAATGGCAATGTGAATTCTCCGGAAAATATCATAGGCAATTTCCCCAATGCAAATCTGAAAATCCATATCAAGAGTGGCAGCCAAACCAAACCGAATGCCGCTATATTTAGCAATCGAAGGCAGCGATCCAGAAAGATAACACCTGCTCTTAAAGCAGGTTCACAAGATGTCATTGTTCTCTCACCGAAACCTCGTTATAATTGCGCTGAAATTATTCCTGCTAGTTCATGTCCAATTATGTTAATTTTACCCGGTGGTTCTCGGCAAATTGTTCTTTCCGATGTAAACTGGTTGCCGACGATCATGAGACACTTTGATGTTTCTTCAAATTTAGAATCATTAAGTACAGAAAGAGAACCGCAACCAGTTAAAACTTATGAAAATGATCAAAATTTGATTTTAGGAGACAAACCGTCGCAAATAATCGATATGAAGAATAAAAAAATCCATAGGTTTGGTCTAATGCAGCCTCCGATGCTTCGAAATCCCGCCGAGACAAGTTCGTCAATGGTAGGGTCATCACCGGTCTTTTCATCGTGTAATGAAATCGAACCGTTAACGTACCAAGTGACTAATGATGAATGTCAAGATTATACAGAACCTAAATCTCTAAACATGGCTTGTGATTGTTTTCCATTTTTGTCCTCAAATACCATTGTTCATCAGCCATGGTGTAATAGCCATCTATTGTCTTGCGCAGATTCCGATTGTCCTCCTACGATCATTCAAACCCCCAAACCGAAACCACTACAGGATCCACAAAAGACACAATGCCATCGTTTGTTTCACTTTGACCCAGTGGATGAACTACAAAGCCAAAGCAGTGCTAGGCCTTTGTCGTCCACCTTTGGTCAAAATTATTTCGAACATATGGCCCCAACAAATTACAAACATGCTGCAGATTCTTCTATGCATTTATTATTTCAACACGCTCTTAGTTTTCAACCACCTTTGCAAAAACGCTGCTGTGTGATACTCAGACCGTATATATCTCATCAATTGGTATTAATTGACCCTCCTCGAGACAAACAAAGTTATACCAATGAAATTATCAAACATTCTCCTAAGCCTTGGACCAAACCTGTGCGATCAATACTAGTGTCGAACAAGCCAACCAAAGGACCTTATAAGCAAAAAATGATCTGTTTCGAAATCAGTCCTCGGCCAAGTCTGATCATCGAAACATATACAGCCCCACCGTTTTCTTTCTGCACACCCCATTTTACACAATATCACCAAGAGACACTGCCTAAGTTTGATGTCCTATATAACAATACACCTATTATTAAAACAATTAGAAAAGTCACAAAGAGGCATGCTTATGTCATTCATCCTGTTCGAAGATACAAATGTATTGACACCACTCTTCCAAAACCTATTTACATAATCAACACGTTGATCATTCCGTCTTATTCGTACTATGAAGTACATCTAACAGCTTTACACCAATCCAGTGAAGAAATACAAAAACATAATCAAATACTAATAAATATCCCTATGGTTCAAGAACAACCTTCATTGGTCTTGTCGACTTTTGCCATCCAAGAAATTCACTTATTTGGCAAGTTGACATGTTCGTTTAGATCGGACAGGCGTCAAATTCAGCATCCGAATATCAAAAACACTTTGCTCACAATGAATGCCAAAATAGAAAGATTTCCCTATGCGACGAAGTTATTTGATTGGCCACGGAGGGTTAAAGCCTTAGAGCATTTCGCTCTGGATACGAAAGTTCGAAAGCCTGATCGAATTGTGACGTCGTATGTGTTGCATACATCCTTTCGATGTGAAACTCACTTGCTCTGCGTACAAACCTGCACATTCAAGATAACAAAGAGAAATGAAGATTTTGCCAAATATCTCAGGCACAATATGATAGTATTCTTACCCAAACCTTTATTGATTTGTAGAATACTTAAACCTTTCAAATTGTGCCGTTTAAAAGAAACATTTGTTGTGCAGTCTCCTCTCCAAAAGGCCACTCATTTACAGAGGACTCATCTCAATTTCTCAGTGTTCGTCCAAAGGTGGAAGAAGTTTGTGTCCGCATCTCAAATGAAGCTACGCGCGCTCGACAGGCGAAACTCTAACGAATCAAATTCCCACGTCGACTTTAGGGAGAGTGCTGCAGCGGCTCGTTTGCTCCCCAGCTGTCCGGATTACGTTGATATGCTAACGGTTTCCTCGAAAAGTTCTTATTTAGATAACACATCCTTGAACATAAATGATCACAGATTAATCCAAAATGAGATTTGTGTGGAGACACAGACCACAGGCTCAATGTATAGAGGTATTTCTAGACGTAAACGGAAATTAGTAACTCGCCGGAACCCCACACTTGAAAATTTAGAAGTATTCTTACAACCGATTATTGAGAGGGTCATATTTATGTATCCTTTGGCTCGGACAGAATTACACATAAAATATTACCAAATAGCCATTGAACTGCAACTGCCTACAGATAAAGACTCTTGCTTGTATGTACAGTATTTGAAAGATAAAAACGATCATAACTATGGGTCAAATCAAATTTCCGATGTAACCAATCAGTATAGATCTAAATTAAAAGGTAATGTCATCTCAAACGATCAGAAGAAAGCGGAGAAATCTTTTCAGACCTTATGGATTAAACCTAATATTTCAACAACATCAGTAATGTACTCTAAAATCTCAAAGTATTCAGCATCACGAGCTTTTGAAAAAATCCATAAAAATTTGATCTCCAAAATCACAGACAACTCAATTGAATCGGATGCCATTCAATTTGGATCTCTTAATTATAATAAATTATGCAAGAACAGAGGTGAAACTATAAATCAAATACCCAATCATAGTGATGCTAAAAGTAATACTGAATTTGGTTCAACAAATGCAGAGCATAAATATCACAAATCGAACATGGAAAGTAAAACCTTCGATGGTCACAAAAGCATATCAAATGTACTGATTGCCGCAAATCAAACAAAATGGTACCGCATTAATGATACCCCTATGTATTTAGTTAATAATAATCATCAAAACGAGGATAGTACAAGCGAAGGCTCAGACAATACTGATGAATCATTTCTGAAAATTGTGGCAGCTGACTCAAATAATAGGAAAGCTTATCTGAGCGAGAACAACCCTTCTGAAAGATTGCTAAATACAGCAATTCCCAATGTGGAGCATAAAAAACTATCATCACGTTGTGATAGTTCTTCTACAGATGTTTCTATTAAATCTATTATTGCTACAACCTTGCGGACACCTTTTCCAAAATACCAGAATACGATATACAAGAACATTGCAACGTTCCATAAAGATGACCTATATCGAAACCATAGCCCAGAAGACCTTAATAAATCTCGAAACTACTTAAATTCAAATTTAATATCTAATAACTTACACGATAGGAAACCTATTGAAAAAGACATCCCTTCTTCCTCCAAAGATATAGACTTTCTTCATGCAAAATTTTATACATTAAACGGGTTAAGTGGCAAAAATGGAGAGACAGTAGTGATATGTGATAATGGTAGATTTCAGAGGTCTGCCGAATCTCAATCATGTCAGCCTCAAAAAGTTCAACATTCTTCTACCAGTGTAGATCATTTCCTTCCTTTAACACCTTATATTTTGAGTTCAGGATCGCAGGGCCTGATAGATGATAAAGGCATAAAAGGCATTTGTAAGGTGGATAATAGAAAACCAAGTAATTACTCATCAAATAGATCTTATGAGTTAACTGCAAAGTTTAAAAATTCTTCAACCACTACCAGCCTCCCATGTTATGAAACTTCAGTCATACCTGCAAAGTTTAAACATTCTTCAACCACCACCGGTGACCTTACTTACTATGAGAATCCAGCCATTCTTGAAAGATTTAGACATTCCTCGACCACTACTGGCCTTCTCTGTTATGAAACACCAGTCATACCCACAAAGTTTAAAAATTCTTCAACCACCACTGGCCTGCCTTGTTATGAAACCCCAGTTTTGCAACATAACAATTCTGATATTAGATATGAAAGAAAATCTACCTTTAATAATTCATTGTTGACTTCTGAAAATGTTTCAAAGTATTGTATTTCTACCAATACTGATTTTTCCGATATATCATCAAACGGTACACCAAATCATTTTCTACGTGTTCAAAAATCTGTAGATCTTTCAAAATCAAAGCTTCTCGGATACAAGGATACTGGAGACGATATGATTAGATTAAAAAGATATATTTTTTCTCCAGATGAATCAAACCTCGGTAATACTTTAAAATCATTCAATCCTCAGCATCAAACAAAAGTAGTCCACCGAAGTACATCAGCAGCTAATATCCAAACCCAAACAAATAGCCAATGTCGAACGTCCATCAGTAAGGCTACTAAATTATCCCACACTGCTTTTGGTAACATTCCTGTTACTAAAAACTCTGACGGATGTGTAGATGAAATTTCGTGGAACGATTCAATCAGTAGAAAATATCCTTCTGAAGCTAGAATCCTGAGAGCCCCCCAATCAAAAGTTAATCCTATAAGACACCGTAGTTGTTATAGTTCAGTTTTTGACAATCATATCGTTCAGAAGAAGAAGAAGACAAGGCCGAAGTCATTTCCCTCACCGTCGAACTCGCCTATCATAAGGAGGCAATCAGCTGGATTTAGACATAAATTGTCTTCTAAAAGATCAAGTTGTGCTTGTGATTCTGTGCCTCCATACTTATTCCGAAAACCTTCTCTTCTCAACAAATCGTCCAGGCCACTATGGGTTAAAAGGTCGGACTGTAATCCCCTTTCTTCGGATTTTGATTCAAATACTCGTGTATTACCATTGCAAGGTCTAATCCTAAGAAGTAATTCACAATGCGCAACGCAATCACCTTTATTGACTTTTAATCCTAGCCCATCCCGCAAATTTGTTTGTTCTCAGCAGTCCAATATTATATTTGATAACAGAAAAAACTGTGATACACAAACAATTCTTGATTTCACTCCATCTGAAGTTGCTCCTCCTATTTGTTATCAGCCCTCTAGGTCTTTATTGCTTCATAATGATGCTTATTCACTAAAATGTCAAACTACACATAAATTTCCAGACTCTCCCAGTAATATTGAACAAGCAGAGTGCCGACGTGTTCGTAAATTGACAAAATTTAAGAAAATTAAAGACTCTTCAATGAATTTCCGACAACGACAATCAATACTCGACATACCATCTTGTCAAACTCAAACTTCAACACAAGATGAAGATTTATGTCCTCCTACATACTCTCCTGTACCATCGAGGCAATATTTTAAACATTGTCAAGTTCAACCTACAGCGTGCAGTAAGCCTTCAGAACTTTTAATCATAAAACCAAGAGAATGTTCACCACGAAGTGTACCATCGCCACCTCCTAGATTTGACTTCACCCCGTGTAAGAGTCTACCTCCGGTGTGCAAACAACCAACAGACCTTTTAATTCTAAAGAAATCTGAATGTCCCCCACCCAGATACCCTCCACCACCTCCAATGTTCAACTTTACACCCTGCCAAATTAGACCTCCGGTCCATAAAAAACTCTCTGAACCACCCTCTATGTTTGATTTTGCACCTTGCCATAGCCGGCCTCCAGCATGCAAAAAACAGTCTGAACTATTAATCATTAAAAGAAGTGAATGTCCCCCGCAAAGATCTAATCAAGAGCCTCCAATATTTGACTTCGAACCTTGCCAATCCCGGCCACTAACGTACAATCGACCTTCGGATCTATTGCTGATTAAAAAAGCTGAATGTCCACCCCCAAGAGGTCTTCCTCCACCCCCCATGTTTAATTTTAAACCTTGCCGGGTTCAACCTCCGGTATATAATAAATCTACAGAACTCTTACTGCTCAAGAAAAGAGAATGTCCTCCACCTAGAGGCCCCCCACCACCTCCTATGTTTAACTTTGTGCCTTGTCAAACCAGACTGCCTATATGTAAACCACGATCAGAACTATTACTATTAAAGAAAAGGGAATGTCCTCCGCAGAAAGGTTTACTTCCAGCCCCGATGTTTGATTTTTCACCTCGCAAAATTCAACTTCCAGTATGTAAAAAACCATCTCAACTCTTACTCTTGAAAAAATTTGAATGTCCACATCCTAGGGCCCCTTCACCTCCTCCAATGTTCGATTTTAAACCTTGCCATTATCGACCACTTACGTGTAATAAACCATCAGAACTTTTTCTTATTAAGAAAAATGAATATCCTCGGCAAAAAGGCCTCCCACCGCCCTCAATGTTTGACTTTGCACCATACCAATCCCGACCGCCAGTATCCAATCAGCCTTCGGAACTCTTGTTGATTAAGAAATCGGATTGTCCACCGCCGAGAAATTTTCCACCAGCTCCAATGTTTAATTTTAATAAACCTTGCAGCATTCGAGGTCCAATTTGTCCTAACTCATCTGAACTTCTTTTGATAAAGAATAGAAGTTGTTCCACTCCCAGATGTAATCCTCAACATTCTGTGTTTGATTTTATACCTTGTAACACAGATCCATCAATATGTACGCAAACATCGCAGTTCAATGGATTAAAAGAAGAAACTCAACAGACAAATTGCCATCATGACATACTAGTATCATCTTCGGATTATATTGGCTCATCATCACCCAATATAATCCGAAGATATAATCAGCGGAAACTCCCCAAGAGGTCGCACGGTAAAAATATTCGACCTCCAGTCTCTCAGCGTGCACGGCTAAAGGCCCTTGTGCAAAAATCTTTTGAAGTGGCGTGTAATGATCAGCAAATGACACCGAATTATTTACAATTTTCCGACTATCCTCAGTGTTCACCTGTTGAAAGTGTAGAAAGCTTGCAGTCGCAAATTTCTTATAGAGATAAAAGCAATATTAATGATTTTAATTCGTTGAAGAAAATAAACGCAAGAATCTTTCAAGGCTCGGTCATCCCATGCACCGATACAGTACAGCAGCTTTATCAAAGGGGTGGAAAATTAGAAATTACACCTTTTAATAACAGAAGGACATTATCTCAAAATGACTCCATTGAAGCAATGAGAATTTTAGCAGATCCTCGAAAGTGGAGTGGCATTTGTGCCAGCCAAGTTGAACAGCCAGATTTGATAATCCTTACAAACACCAATCAACAGTTTCATATTATGCACAAAAGCAATCAATCCGAAAGGGAATTTCTGCGAGATTCTTATAAGATCCTGTCGAGAAGTACTTTCCTTAGGCCCGGTCGAAAATCGAGCATCGAGCCGTCGTTTTTCGATTCGCTTAATCGTAATCTTCAACTCAGAAGAACACCATTATCGCCCATCAAGGGATCGTCTCCTTCGGAAAGCTCAGGCTCTGCGGCGGAGTATGAAAGAACTGGCAGTGTAAAGGAATATCATAGAATTTCCAGCGATGAAGCTGAGGTTTCTTTGATTGACCTCCAAGCCCAGAATGAACTCAAGAAAGATGATTCATCTCAGTGTTCTTGCTCCGACTGTAATACTTTAAAGAGTGAAAACTCCACTATTAAAGTTGCCTCTAAAGCTAAAATAAAAGAATCTTATTCCTTGGAGAAGGTTGCTTCACCTCACGAGCAAAGCCACAACAGTATAAACCGAATAGGATATCAACGGCCTAAAAGCAATACAATTAAATTAAACCACCACCGATGGCATATGAACCCATCCATCCTCAAACGCTCCTGCATAACCAGGACCAATGTACCTCCTTCCAAGGCAACCTGGCGTCATCGCCAATTGACCTCGAGAATACTTCAGAAGTATGGCTACGCCAGTGGCCTGATACGTTCATCTCCACCGCTCTCACTCTCCGTCTATCCGGGTCCCGTAGAACGAACCAGAATTGCAAAATCGCTCATCGCCGCACCGAACACAAACACTCTTCTGTTTAATCAGGAGCCACGTTTCCGTACCAGTTTCGCATCGTGCTATAACGTCTCATCGCAGTTGATTAGAATCGTCGAGACCAACACCGTTCCTGGAAACTCTATACAAAGCAGTAATGCCAATATACAATTGGAGAGGAAACTCTCTCTCATCACAGTTCCATATGATTCTGAGTATGATTTATTGGAATCATTTTCCGTGCATTAATGGAAACATTCTAAACAACACCCTTCACATAGTGTTGTATGCAAATAATGCATATCTAATCTTAATAATTGTTAAACTGCTATTGTCACGTGACAGAACTGTATGTATCAATGATCAATAACTTTTTTGCGGTTACGTCGATGATGAAAACTTGACATATCTTCAATGCGCCATGAAAATCGGCCATTTGAATGTTTTTCCCTGTCACTCGTTCCAATTTGAACTTTCCTGATCGAAATCAACCATTTTAAAAGTATTTTACTTCATTCTTTGCTAAGTCCTTCCTTTTGCTCTCGCATCCGGAAGCAACCCACTGGTTATCGTACTCTCTCCGCATTAAAACGATCTAATAAAATTATTTAATAACTCCTAGTTGTAAATTAAAGTAACTGCAATCCAAAAATGTGTAAAATACATAAATATTTGATTGGAATCGATCAGAAAAATCGCAACAACCGTATTTGCTCGATTTTGTTTAGCGTCTCACTTCAGTCAACTTATTTTTTTTTTATTCAACCTTGCGTTATATCTCGTTTATATGTTTACTCGTTTCTTTTTATATTAATGTAATAAGGTAGTCTTTTGGATCTTGTGAGATATCATTTATAAAGAAAAATAGTCCTTGAAAAATTGTTTTTTTTTTCCTTCATCCATTGTATTCAAGAAATTTAATGCGTTTAATTTTGATTTATTTGCATAACAATGGTACTTTGCATATTATCGCCATCAAATTCTAGTCGGATGCAACCAATGCCGTTTGGCTGAAGACATTCATTGTACTTCTGAGCGTCATGAAGCGATAGATCTAAGGTTGATACCTTATCTTTCCATCCTTCATATTACGTTCCCACTACTCTATGATCGGCTGAAGATATTTTGAAGAACGTTTTTTGCACATTATAGAGCAGGAGCTACGTGGCAAAAAAAAGTTTTTTTTTGTGTGTATGTTTGTATATATCCCAAACGCATTTAATGTTTTTATGTTACTAGTGAATGCAGAACCGTTTTAATTTCATCGGGTCCGTCCATTAGTATGTTTATTTTTTTTATTTCAAAACAATTTATAAATGTATAGAAATTAAAGGATGCCCATATTAATAAAACAGGACATAGGTAATGTTATAAAACAAATTAAATTCACTCGCAGAAGTCATTCCGGTTGTTGCAAAATAGTATGTTTGTGAAGAAACATTAACACATTCAGCTCTGTCCGATCCGATCATGAATTCGGGTATACGCGACATGCCGCGCTTTTAAATGTTTATAGAAATGCATTACGATGGTAACGGTTTTACCCGGAAACGGCACCTGTCATATACGACGATTACGGTAATTACCGTTATCGGCGCTGAGTGTGTTAAAACAAAATGGACACCAATTATTATTTTTTTCCCTTTTTATTTATGTCCTCATTTTGTTTATTATTAAATGCTCATCTAGACTGTTTTTAAACTGGTCTTTGATCTTATGACACTTTCTGGCAATCCATTCCATGCTTCCCACGACTTTGTTACTGATGAAGTTCTTCCTGGGGTTGCTTGAAGTTAGATAGGACGGTCCTATCTAACTTCATAATAACTGATTTGAAATAACAGCTATAATGACTGATTTCTTAAAGTAAATCTATAGGAAAATAGAAAACTCATAATAGTTACGTATTAATTATGGAATAGAAAAAAAAACGATATTAAAACGTGAAAATAAATATATTAAAATAGATAAAAAGTGTGCAAGTTTGGATGGCTTTATAAGAATTTTCACCAAACGCATTGTTGATTTTTTTTTTTTGAAAGAATTTTCACAAACCCTCTCTGTTGCCCGTCGTTTACCCTTGCAATCATTCAGTGCCATTTCTGGTGATGCGTCGCAAGATCCTTGTAACCTTAGGCTGATCCCCAACATCGACCTTTATGGCCCTATGATATGCCCTAAACCGAGTGGCGCTCATCTTTAGTGCTACGTTCTCCAAACCCTAGGTTACTACCCGTAGTAGTAGCCGCTTGAGATTTATGGCCAGTTTGGATTCTTTTAGGGACCCGAGAATGTAACTTCCTGAATGTCGCCCACGTCAGTGCTACTCTCAGGGTTATCTCAGTGGTGATTTCGTTTTCTAGTTTTCACGTGACCGAGGTAGATTCATACTCCCACGGTCACATCTACACAGTACGCAGGATTGAACTTAATCTTTAAGTTCATCTTCAAACCGCCTTACCTTTTGCAGTAAATAAATATGATAGCGCAGAGGAAATGACCCTGTTTACGTTGTTTATGGTTACTTAAAGGGAAAACTTTGTACTCCTTTTTAAGCATATTGCGGAGGAGTGTGAGATTTGGCATAGTTTATATGGAGAAGGAGTGCAGAAAGCTAAAATTTATCTATATGTGTTATAAATAAATTCAATTTAAATAATAAAACATTCATACAACTGACTGCTCATTAAACAAAATAAGTTTCGAGCTGTGAATTTTGTGTGATTTCAAATGTTCTAAAGAGATCTTCAATAATCTGTCAATGTTAAGCAAAAATAATTATTAACGCCATCTTATACTTATATGAATGTCAGTTCTCATTTTTACATAAAAAAATTTAAACTGACAATGAATTTATATCAAAAAATAAATACAAATACAAGCTTTAATTGTGTTATTTTTTTCAACTGTTACTAATATCAATTTTACATTTCATAGGAATTAAGGCAAATAACACATACTTATGATGTATTTGCACACACTCGCCTTGCAGCTGATTAGGTAATGATCATAGAGGCGTACTCACCTCATTATAGAGGTATAAGAACCTTAATAACACTAAAACTTAAAAAAATAATGAATTACGGTCGAATTTTGACCACTAGTATTAATTATTACATAATGGTACTATATTACAGTAAAATATAACGTATTTTTTTTAAATTAACATAGTGTGGCAATCGTATATATAGGGTGATGATTTTAGAGGCGTGGTTTTCAAGAAGAGATAAAACGCATATAATTTGATGTTATGGCTAAGAATTTAGTTTTATTATAAAGATAAGGGTTTGCCATTATGTTTTAAAAATGATTTCGGGTAAGTGGCCGCCGCGGCTGACTCGAACAAATTCCAGCCGAGAGGCCCAATTTTCAACCACTTTTTGCAGCAAGTTGGGCCGTATGTCAGCAATAACGCGCCGAATATTCTCTTCCAAGGCGTTAATCGTGTCCGGCTTATCTGCGTAGACAAGCGACTTCACATAACCCCACAAAAAATAGTCCAGCGGTGTTAAATCGTAAAAAAACCGTGTGAATTAAAATGAATTTATCTCATAGGAGCTATTCAATATGTACTGTAATGTGTATAATTAACAAATCGTTTTATGTCCTTCCAGATTAGACACCTTGTTCCATGTGCCAGTGAGCGCGGGCAACAAGTTTGCATTTCATCAACTCATAAAGGACACGCAGACTAAGGCGCCTAGATGTCTTCGAAGGCGATAAGCGAGGCGACGGGTAAGGATATAATCAACAGGCACTTGGGCGCCGGCACCGTCACCGTGCCCTGCCGGTATGTGTCCGTCACCGAGGACACCGATTGGGATGAAACCATCGCGCGCAATCTGTGGCTCGATAACGAGGTCCGTATTCCTGTTATATCTTCCTCGTGTTCGTTCGTCGTCAAAGATTTTAGCCGAAGAATGCTTGAGTTATTTTTATATTCAAGGGTTGGCTCATCCGGTGGTCGAAGCTCAATGAAATCACACGGTGTTTATTGAATCAACATCGCCATCGAATCAGACTCCAGTGGAAGCTGAACGGCTCAGTCTAATCGGACACTGAAATAATTATACAAGACTATGGTTTACAAATTAAAGCCCCGGGTTGGCAGCTAGGTACTGCGGGAATACGCGTTCAATCATTAAATGTTTGAATTTGACATTCGATGCTTATGTTTTGAAAAGCTACATGCCATTTTTCGAGTTTCTAGACCCGGCGGTTTATAAGTTCCATACAAACTTCAAACCCCCATCACCCCCCCCCCCTTAAAGGTTGAATTTCACAAAATCCACTGTTGGTGAATGCCTATATTATGTAAAGAAGCTATTTGTAAAATTTCAAGTCTCTAGACCTGGGTATATATTTTTTCATAAAAATGCTAAAAATATAAAAAAAAACTTTCTGACTCGATGTCCGTGTTATATACCATTTTTTGAGTTTACATAACCAACCGTTTTAGTTCCCTTTAACCCCCCTCCCTCCTAAATGGTTGAATTTCATGTTTTTTTTTTTAAATCACAAACCTAATCGGATGTGCTCACGACAACTTCCCAAACTCGTCATCACAATCGGACCGATGGTTTAGGAATGCATAAAGTACAAACAAACAAACAAAGAAACATTAATTGATATATATTTACAATATTTTTTATGATGCATACGATAAGAAGAATAAGATGAATTTTTATATTGATTCATTTGGCAGTAATTCTTCAGAAAGCTCGTTTAGGAATATTTGAAATCGAGGTCCTGTAAAGTGCATTTCGTGCTATCTTCGTGATGCAAGGCTTTTTACTTCAGACAGGTAGTTTCACACCGTGTCACAAATCTGAAATTAAACAAATCTGTGTGTAATTTCAAGTTTATAAATTCTCCGACGCATGACATATTTATTTTCAGGTAGTAACGCTATATTAAATATGGTTATGTCGCCATAGATATTTATAAAATAATTTATTAAAAATAAATTTCACAGTAAAAAAAAATACATTAGAATTCAGCAACGACAAGAAAACACACAGTTCCATAATTTAAATAACAGATGGCACTATATTCCGTAAGTTTAAACTGCAAATCGAAGAAGTAGATAAGCGCCATCTATGAATGGGCAAGATTATCATTTCTAAACTGTAAACATTTGTCAAATCTGTCAACGAAATGTTATTATGATTATTATTTCATTGGCGAAATACTAATTAAAAGAGGTTGAACTATTTAAAAAACCACTACAGAATCAATGGTAAAATGTGCAAATGTGTGTTGAATACAAATGGTTAGATAGCGTGTTGCTTAACTCAGTCGACAGTATTGCTAAAAGCGACGCAGTTTGACCCACTGGGGATGGAGTCTGGCACCTGTGAGATTGTAGTATAATCCGGTAATTATAAACAAAGTTTTCGCATCATTATATTATAATCACGTAGAAAATATAGGAGCGTAAATTATCGTTTAGTCACGGTTGACTATCGTTCGCGCGATAATTGCGATTAGTACAGTATGCAAAAGCCTACTTACCACGCTCGTAAATATTTACGAGCGCATTTTGATATATTTGCTGATAATGAAGACATGCACTCTTACGTGCAGCACATTGCACCAATTCCAAAGTGCAATCTAGCCACTGACCTTGAGGTAAATTATATATATATATATTTTGTTTCATAGGGGTCAGGATTCGATTCCTAGATGTGACTATATGTTTTTCTGAAAATTAAATTCTTAAAAAATATGTATAAAATATTTTAATGTTAATCATTTTATTCTAAAATTTGCAATCTAGTCGTTTGCAGTGGGGCGAGGTGTCAATACGCGAGATCACGTTACTTCTTCCTCCGATTGAATCGAGCCCTTATGAATATGGAAAGCAAGGCGCTCATTAGCATGTTACGTTGTTACTAGAGCGGAGGTCATTGGCTGAATAAAGTCCACGCTAGCCGACCAATCGGGCGGCCGTGCTGGCCAATTCACTCGGCGTGGGGTCATAACAGGAACGCACAACTCGAATGTGATTATGAGCATTCGATTATTTGTCCACGTTCTAACTGGATCTAGAAAACCGTGTCTTGTAAATAAGCGATGTTTTTTCGAACGCTATTCGATATGAGCGTTTCCTAAATTAGCTCATCTGAGTCTGCGCCCCACAGATTATGCTTATTTTCACGGTGAGATCCGGGCAGTATTGCTCGCCAGGCAGAAACAGTATTTTGCGAGACGAGCTAACCACATTAAGAAAGAGAAGATGTATTGATGCCTAAAACTTGTTATTTTTGTTTTTAGCTAAAAAAAATGTTCTCTGGATCAAATCTTTTGATTTTTTTATGCCAGGTAAAGACCACTTTATGTTTATGATGAAAATATGTGAAAAAAAAATGCGCTCACAAAATTTGTTGGATTAACAACCTATAAGTAATTAGACACATGCTTTGATAAAAATTGTGTTTTCTATGCCGCCATAGTATGCCAAACTATAATCAAAGATTCAGTTTAATAGCACTGTTAAAATAGCTGCCTAATATAAAAGCATTAATAATCGTTTTGACACTTTTTAAAAGCGTCACTGACCCAAGAATTTGTCAAAACAAACAGTTCGACGGCTCTCGAAAAGTCGCACTCGATCAAAATATACATTCACGTCGGTGTGACTATGTCCTGGTCTATTTCGGGAAGCTATCAATTTCTTAATCGCCAGTGCCTGAAAGGGTTTCGATAATCCTTGAATATTCCTTAGGCAAATAGTACATACTTTAAAATGAAATTTCTAATAGTATAAAATAATGAAAAACTTAAACCATACTACTGTTTTGTCTTAGATTTATTGAGGTGATTGAATTAAGGAATATATTTCTCTAAAAGTATAATTAGACAAAAAAATATCTATACACATGTAAGATAACTCAAATTTTATTTTAGTACTACTTTATTACTAATGTTTTTTCTCAAAAAAATAAAAAAATTGACCAAAAACGTAAAACGTAGTTTTCGAGTTTTATAAATTCGATTTTACTCTTCTTACGTGCGTATTTAAAAATAAAATCAATAATCTGCCTTTTTACAGCGATTGGTGGTGAAACCGGACCAGTTGATAAAGCGACGCGGCAAGCTCGGCTTGGTTGGCGTGAACAAGAGCGCCGTCGACGTTCGGAGATGGATTGCCGAGCGGATGAACAAAGAACAGACGGTCGGCAGCACCGTCGGCAGGCTCAAGACGTTCATTGTCGAACCGTTCGTCAAACACGATGAGGTGCGTAGCGTTTCGTTTGCGATTTTTATTATTTGGATTTTGGCTGTTTGTGGTAAAATTTCAGTGCCTAAAAAAAATTCAATCATAGTTATAGTCACTATCATCTAATTTACGGCAATAGATTTTAGAATGTAGAGAGTGACCTTCAATGTATTAGGTATGTGAAAAGCCATTTTTGATTAAATTTAAGCCATTTTACAAGTTTTAAGTATTTTATTAACTGCTGCTATTTTTAGGAAAATGTTTCAATACATTTGAAATTCTAGAAATCAGAGGAAAATTTTATGAAGATTACGAAAGGCAAAACGTTTTCGAGATATTCCTTACGGTTCCTTTTAGAAAGAAAAATAGTTACAAAGGTCTCTGTAGCAATTATTGAGTCTCTACTTTCTTGCTTAGAATGTTCCTTATTTCCTACAATGAGTCTCCGTCTCATGAAATAGACTGCTTTTAGGCAGCTTTCAATATTCCCAGTTCGCACGTTCGACAGTAGAGTTTGCATCCCATTTATTTTAGAGATATTAAATGTGTCTTAATTTGTTGTTTTACTATTCTTTTTTGACTCGTTTATTGAATATCTCTGTAAATTTCTCAAAAAGAAAATTAATACATAATTTTAAATATACGTTAAGGCTTAAATATTATTCTGCTTTATAAAGTCACATAAAAAAAATATTTCAGATAACTCTCGCTCCATTCCAGAGAGAAACATTTTACGTCGGCTTGGTTGTTACCAAAATAAAACCAACCGGTTGCAAATTATACTCTGCAATAAACGTATCGTTGCAGATTTGAAGATTCAAACTAATTTCAGTTATAAAACTAACAAAAATAATTACTCAAAATTGTCATATATTTTTACATTCAAACTTACAATTTTGCAAGGTTTTTTGCGATCCATTTTGTGTTTTTTTATTTAACCAACCATCACAAAAAAGTTACTTAACAAATAGCATCCACGATGTTGGGTGTTCAAATTCATAGCGGTTCTACACAGTCGTAGTGAGATTTTTATATTTTATACCTCGCTCTTCTTTAATGTTCTGAGAAATACTTTGAAGCAATATATCGACCCATGACTAACCCGTATTCGATGAAGATTAATTTGCGATTGTTGGCTTTCAGTCGGACGAGATGTACATTTGCATATCATCAGGCCGTGACGGCGACACCATCCTCTTCCACCACCAGGGCGGAGTCGACGTTGGGGACGTGGACGCCCTCGCGGCGAGGCTCTCGATACCCATAGACAAATCGCCGACGGACGACGATATCGAGGTCGCGCTACTCTCGAGCGTGGTCGCCAACAAAAGAAAGTGAGTACACGACCCCATCACGATCATTCAATAAGTAAGGTTAGAAAAAATTGCACCAGTCGCCACTGCACTTTTTATCCGTTATGCAAATGACATTCGCGTGGATGATGACGTGTCTCTCTCTTTCTCTCGGGTGCGTGTCCTCAGCGCGACCGGGCGCACGGCATCGGCAATGCTGCACCAGCTGGGTCAATCGGTAACGTCGTGGTTCGAGGGCTCCGCTCAAATGGCTGTCGTGCAATACAGCGACCGCTCAAGGTACGTCCGATCCACTTCCATTTCCATCTCTTAACTATTGCACTCTTCTGATCCGAGATTTACTAATGATCCACATTTGCAAATTCTCTGTGTAATTATGGACAGACTGATGTGCAGTGTATAGAGAATCTATGTTTAATATTCTCTCTGATTTAAATGACAAACTTGAAAAAATATATGACCAGAATGTTCAAAGAAAAATTAATATTGAACGCACAGATAGTTGCATCGCTTGAGGTAATGCACGCTGGTTTAAATACAGGCCTGTATTTTATGAAAGCTTTTCACTCTCACCTACCTATCTGTGCGGTTATGCAATACGGTCAAACCTTCATTAAAGTAGTAAAAAAATATTTAAAAAAGAAACAATAATTATGAAAAACGGGTAAAATGTAACGAATATGGCGTATAATGTATGAGAAGTGAATGGTTTAATAAATATTTACAAAAATGACTTACGTTCAACGTAGGATATATGCAAATGAATCGTCATGGCTAAAAATAAAAAGAAAGTTGTAAAAAAAATGAACCTTACGTGCAAATCGTTTAGATATAGTAAAATTGTATAATGTATTGCTTTTTATTTACAATTTTACTATATCTAAACGATTTGCACAATCGTTTAGATATAGTAAAATTGTATAATGTATTGCTTTTTATTTACAATTTTACTATATCTAAACGATTTGCACAATCGTTTAGATATAGTAAAATTGTATAATGTATTGCTTAAATACCGTATTTAGATGATTCCTTGCGTTATAATAAGCGTTCGCCATTAGTTTACATTACTTAAATAAAAGTCTAAAAAAATTTTCAATTTTTAAAATTTTTAATCTGTAAAATATTAAAAAGCATTCTATATATATATATATATATATAACGTATAAAGGAATGTATAACTATGTATGTTATCAGTAAAAGAGATAAAAATTGGTATCTCTAGTAAAGCGTGATATTATAAATAATTTTATATTACAATTGTTGAGTTCATTTAATTAATTACACTAGATTAGCTATTGCTTGCCGTCCAACATCCATTAACCATTTACTTAACATTGTTGCCAACTTGTGAGAATTTTTAATTTTAAGACATTCAGGAAGTATATTAAAATTGATTATTTATTTATTTATTTTATTTATTTATTCTTATACACCAAAATACATACATTACAGGACAGTAGTAACAGTTCAATGGCAATGAATGTAACCAACAAGCGACCGGCACCTACTGTCTATACCGGCCTATATTGTTTTTAAGCACATTTTCATACAAATTGTAAGCGTCGACATCAAATTTCTGCGACACCTAACCCCGTACAAATTCAAAGTGTGGTTACTCTTTTTTCCCTCGCAGTAGAAATATAGAGAAAATTGTTCTCGGTATTCACTCGGAGACAATTTCCAACTTTTCAGATTGCTCCTACCGTTCATCCGCTCCCTGTACAACCTCTACGTGCGGCTGCACTTCACGTACCTCGAGATAAACCCCATCGTGGTGACCACGGAGAAAATCTACATCCTGGACCTGGCCGCGAAGCTCGACCAGACCGCCGACTTCATCTGCGCCAGTCAGTGGGGCAACGTCAACTTTCCGCCGCCTTTTGGACGCGACGCCTATCCGGAGGAGGCTTACATCGCCGACCTGGACGCCAAAAGTGGGGCCAGCCTAAAGGTACAATTGTAATTTATAATTTATTTAACTAAAGCATATTACAGTGTTTGAATCATTAAATAATTACACTGATAAACATAAATATTTAGGACTTTTAGGGTTAAAATATTTAGGTTTCCGAGCAAAAAAAAGGAAACTTTAAGTGGCAATATTAAACATTTGTTGTAATACGGACGCCAGCTGGTCGTCCGCTCTCATTGGACACAATCAAGGCTACGAGATCCCATGTTGGCTCGCTAAAGGCAATTTACACAATTGCTTTAATAAAAATAATAAATTTGGTAGTTAATTATTTTTTTTATATACTTTCTTACTCGTAATAGAGAACATAAACATGGGAATGGTCTCTAGACGTTTTAATTCTATAAAATTAAAAAAAAAATAGAATTAAAAGATTAAATTTCTAGTTTCCCTAAAAGTTATAAGATCGAAAAGTCTGTATCTTTCCATACATTTTATCAAAATATTGACACTGGAGTTTTATTTTCAAGATATTCAATCTTGAAAATAAAACTAAAACTCAACAGTGACGTAGATTATTTCATGAAGATGCAAATTCAGTTTTTAAATATAAATGATTCTGCATTGGAGAGCGCTTTCGGCAAGAGGCCCCTTAACTTAAATGTTTTTCTGAACGTTCTTTTCATGTTATTTTTTTTCCCCCAGTTAACGGTGCTTAACAAATCGGGCCGCATTTGGACTATGGTGGCGGGCGGCGGAGCCTCCGTGGTGTACACGGACACGGTCTGCGAGCTGGGCGGCGCCGGCGAGTTGGCCAACTACGGCGAGTACAGCGGTGCGCCGACCGAGTCGCAGACCGCCGAGTACGCCAAGACCGTCTTCAGCCTCATGTGCCGCGAGAAACATCCCGACGGAAAGGTAATCCTCACTTGGTAGTAATATTATCGGTTAGATAGGAGTTTTAGATAGCTCATCAACCTCATACAATTATTAGGTGCCCAAGAAGTGATGCCGAAATGTAGATGGCGCTAGTTTTTTGCTAACGAACTAATAATCATATTCTTTTATTAATATTTAGCAAATAGCGTAGATGCAAACCGCATAGAAGCATTAACATTACGGTTTTTTATGAATGGTGCGACATCTCCAATGTATTTTATTTACTAAAGGTTGATTACCGATTTCTTGTTAGAATTGGAATAATATAAAATCACTAAATCAATGTCTTTATAAAATTTATGGCACTTTTTTGAGGTTATTGATCTATATCGACAATCAAACATTAATCACCAAAAATTTTAGAAAAATATTTCTTAATTACGAGAAAAACGACTTCAAAATTAAATAGAAATCATTTTAATGTTTGAGAGCGCAGTTGAACGCATGGAGCGAGACCGGTCAGTGACCCCCGAGATCTAGATGTTGTTGTTTTCTAATATAATAAACTTATTGCAGGTATTGATAATTGGCGGTGGTATCGCGAACTTCACCAACGTCGCTGACACATTCCGTGGAATCATCACCGCAATGGAAACGTACAAAGACGCCCTCATACAATACAACGTGACGATATTCGTGCGCCGCGGCGGTCCCAACTACCAGGAGGGCCTAAGGCAAATGCGCGAGGTGGGCCACAGGCTGCGGATACCCATCTACGTGTTCGGCCCCGAGACGCACATGACGGCCATCGTGGGCTTGGCGCTCGGCCAGTCGCCGATACCCGCCGATCACCAACTCGACTTTGCTCCCAAGCAACTGCCGAAGCCCAAAGTGCAAGCGCAGGCCGCCGCCGTTGAGAAGGTCAAGCTGTCAAATAAGGAACTCGACGAGGTTTGTTTACAGTTATTCTTTGATTTCTTTCCTGTTGCTATGACCATTATATACAATTATTTTGAACCATACTCAACTAACATTTGCTTATGCTAGAGTCAGGTTAGATGGTGATAAAGAAGCATTAAAAATGGTATGATAATAATGTGCAAATTCAAACCAGCGACCGCCGGGTCAATAGTCAACCGCTTTAACCTCTAAACTTCCATAATCTATTGTTAGCTTAAATTTAGAGTCCATATTACCAGCATGATACTTGCCTTACTCTACAAATAGACAGGTAGTGATGAACACCTTAACCTAATGTTATAATTTGCCAGCATAACTTTAGTTTTGGTATCATAGGTGTTTTTGATGATATTTGCCTTGTAGAGAGTATTTATGTGAAAAAGACTCTTTAAATTCTTTACGTACTAAATACATTTGAGATACCGTGAACACCTTGCAGAATTCAAAGAGCCCTCCAAAATCGTTTTCACTTTGTTGGCTACAATTGTTTTAAGAAACTGTAGAGATTGTATTTTACTTAGGTAGGTTTTATACCCTCTGCCGTAAACTGCCCATAACTGATAATGGACTCCACCAGCTCTTTGTAAACTGTTAGGAAGGTATTAAAACTTCAATGGTGCTTAAGGTGGTGGAATTTTTTCAAATATATACGTAGTTTACTACATACTAGGTCAACATGCGGTTGCCAGTGGAATGCACTATCAATCATGAGACTTAAGTATTAAGAGGTATCAACCACCTCTATAAGGTCACAATTACAATTGGCTGAATCGGACATGGCAATGTTATGAAGACAGTTCAGGTATGTTTCGAACGGAAATTAATTAATTTAGTTTTTGAGGCGTTAGCACTAGTACCATGTGATTAGTACTGTGTCAACTAGATGAATATTTGAAGCCAAACATATTAAAGATACGAGTATTACCTCATCGGCGTGATGCTGCTCGATCATTAAAATAACGATGCTCAATCCTTTGTCCTTGTGCAGGTATGCAGCGTGGGACTTAACCGCTCGCCGCCCGGCGTCGCTCTGTCGCAGCCGCTCTTCAGCAGCGCGACCAAGGGAATCGTCTGGGGAATGCAGACGCGCGCCATCCAGGGAATGCTCGACTTTGACTTCGTCTGCAGGCGGCCCGAACCGTCGGTCGTCGCCGTCGTCTACCCGTTTACTGCCGATCACAAGCAGAAGTTCTACTTCGGGAATAAGGAGGTCTTCATACCGGTTAGTCGTTGCGCCGATTCAAACTATTGAAAAACGCACGCAAAAATTTGCATCGGTAATATCTTCGTAGATTTCTCTGCGCCGTTGGGCTAGGCGCTGGAAAGGCATCGCTGCGTCAATCAATACAGGCAGCTTAAGCGTTTGAATTTGTATTAAACCAGTATAGAATTTATTTATAATATTTTAGGGAAACATAGAGCGTTACTTAATTACACGAATCCATTGTTTAAACAATTGAATAGAATATGTATTAATTTAAATATGTGTTTGGTAAAGTATTAAACTAGTTAGTCATATTTCAATAGCAAACCTATACGAGACGTCAAACATTTTCTCACTCTTAACGGTCGTGCATCGTCTGATGGTAGAGTGCGAATCTGACGCCTCATCAGCAGTTTGTTATTGAAATTGGCCCTTATTCGTTATAATGCAATTACGCGCTTGTATTTGCGCTCACCTCGTGTGTATTTGTAGATTATAGATTATGCGTAAATACGCTGTTTCTTTTTTTTTTACTTATAAGTACGTTTTTTTTTTGGCTGCATACAGAAAAGTCGACACAACCATGAGACATTTGTACCACTAGTAACTATAGATGTCTCTGCTTTTTATTTATTTATTTCCATTCACACAATGGAATGACAATATGCATTAAGAAAAGAAAAAGATATCCGTGGAAGCATTAATGTTAGGATATTTCAGAAATATTCTTCAGTCTGTGTGAAAGGTTGAAAAATACCCTCAAAATCTCCTTGAAAAGTGCAATAGTTTAGTTACTTGACGAGCGACACAGAAAAATACTAAAAAACGTTAGGTTATTTTATTTTTATGTTCATTGGTAAACTCACAGAACTACAAACATAAATATTACATATTAATAATTACAAGGCCAATTAGAGTTATTGAAATAAGGAGTCCATATTTGGACAGCAATGAAATTTTATATTTTCCTCCTGTGGCTGATCGTTGTCCTTTTCCTGCAGGTCTACAGCGACATGGACGTGGCCATGACCCGCCACAAGGAAGCCACGGTCCTCATCAATTTCGCCTCGCTCCGGTCCGCCTACGACGCCTCCATCCAGGCTATGAACCATTCGCAAATCAACACCGTTGTCATCATCGCCGAGGGCATTCCCGAGAATCTCACCAGGAAACTTATCAAGGTTAACCAACAACACGTACAAAGTTGACAAATTGAAAACAGGCAGAAATCTCAAGGCGGCCAGAGTGCTAAACCTTTACACCACACGATAATTTTCTGTGGTTTCATGTGGTTCCTTCCTGCAATTTCGTATTTCAGTTTTATGAAAAATAATGTTAATTATCTGTTTCACTGGATACGACATATCAATGTGTTAAACGTAATTTATTTAAATTTTAATATCTAGTTTAAAAAAAATGTTCTCTACGTGGCTGATTGTAAACAAAATATTTTTGAAGCGTGTGTTAATTACATAAAATTACATTACAAAAAATTTGATGATCTTTTTCATAAAAATCAATATTATTTTGCGAATAAATTACAGCAGAATTAATTAACAGCGATATAAATTATATAGGTTGTACAGAGTTCAAGCGAGAAACTACCCTCTTAATTAAATAACTAATATTTGACTTATAGGATTGTTAAATTTAAAGACATCAAAAAGTTAGTAAGAAAAAGATATCACTAGTATAAAACGCATACATAAGATAGATAGATGCCAAGGCAATCTACAACTCGGCAAGATTATTATTTCTAAACTGTAGTTATTTGTAAAATTGAACTTGTACGCGGTTTGCGTCTCTTCTATCTGACATCGAATGAGCTATCTAGAAAGTCACTGTATAATCAATGGCCTGTCACTGAATCATGAGAAGGTCACTTTTATATACACTGTATCACATAATGTGTTTTTTTAACTTAGAAATATTAACGAGTAAAAATTAAGATATGCCGTGACATATCAAATACCATCGCAAATTTAAATCAGTTTTAAAATGGCAAAAAATATATTATTAGCTTCCCTGAAAAGTTACTTAAAAGTAGATCGTGAGTTGAGGGACGATACGAGACACCGAACGCTTGAATTTCATAGTTCTGATACGGCATGTTTTAATTTTCCAATACATTTGTGGATTTACTTTTATGCCTCCAGACCGCGGATGCGAAGGGCGTGACGCTGGTAGGCCCGGCTACCGTTGGCGGCATCAAACCGGGCTGCTTCAAGATCGGCAACACCGCCGGCATGATCGACAACATCCTCGAGTCGAAGCTCTACAGACCCGGCAGGTTGGCAACTTCTCTTCTGCCCGTAGCGTTCCATCAAAACGCGGCCATATCGAGTTGTGAATCCGAAAAGCTTTAGAGAATGAAAACGGCAACATTGTGCTCACAATTTTCGTCAAATCGTCTGAGCTTAGTACATTCTATTTTTCCGTTATTGAGGAGACACAACTCGGTCATTTCTCAATACAAAACCTTTAGTGTTGTGACTCTTTTTGGTAGATATAGAAAAAAATGATATATGGATATCAATTTATCTGGGTTAATTAATTATAGAATGAAAATGATAAGACGAATGTTTGTATTTTTCATAGATTTCATCAAAACTTTAGATAGTGATGTAGAAGATTTTATAAAGATGCAAATTCAACTAAGTTACATCGATTTTTTTTTTTTTTCAAGATTTGCCTACAAAGAGAAGATGTTTTATCATGTTGTGACTGTTTTTATCATGCTTAGTTTCAACTAAACACCCGTTTACCCCCCCACCCATGTTAATTTCACTAAACAGCCGTTAAATGAAATAGCATGATTTATGAACACACCCAACACAGACAACAGCTCCTCCTTAATGTTCACCGATGTACTGTTCTCGACACCTATTCTGCCCTACTAACATAATGTCCTGTGTCAACGTAGCAAAAGTTTTGCCAACTATTCAAATGGATACAATAATATAAAATTGGTTGCATTATCAACTAAAAACCTATTTTATGAACTTTCATTTTTTAAAACGACGAATGGTGTTTTTAAACTTCTCAAAGTGCCAATAAATAATAAAGGGATAATTTAATCAATAAAAAGCATTATTAAGTATATTTTTTATGTTTTTCTCACAGAATAGTTATTCTTAATTAATATTTACAATCAATTATAAACATTTAACTACAATGGGAGATTTGAAAAAAATATATTATTTATTACGGTCATTTACATTTATTTTATCATGGAAAAAACCGCAGTCCTGGCCGATGAAAAATATCATGGCTTGAGAATCTGCAGAACCCAAAGCAAATTAACTCAAAAAAATGAAAATAAACTGGATTTAGAGCATTTTTCGTAGCATGCATGCTCACAAAAATCCAATAATTATTAACTGATTCTGTATTGACATCGCATTGTGCGCAGGCACCGTCTGTTAGCTGCCAATATGGCGATAATAATGTTGCCGTCTAATTTTATTATTCCACTTTGCCTAGTGTGGCGTACGTGTCGCGATCCGGCGGCATGAGCAACGAGCTGAACAACATAATCGCCAAGGAAGCCGACGGGGTCTGCGAGGGAGTGGCCATCGGCGGAGACAGGTACCCCGGCAGCAGTTTCCTCGATCACTTGCTCAGGTAAGGGCGGAGCGTGCAGTGGTTTTTAAATAGCTCAACCACGTATCATTCGTAGACGTCTGAGAAATGATGTCGAGATGTAGATGGCGCTACTATAAACAACTTAGAAGTTGAAGAAGAAAACTGTCAGATTTAACAAAATGTTTTCAGTTTAGAAATGATAATCTTGCTTATTCATAGATAACGCTCATTTACTTCGTTGATTTGCAGTATAAATTTCGAAATATATTGCCATCTATCTTTAAAATTATGAAACTGTGCTTTTTTGCAATGTATTTCAGTTATTAAGGAGTGGTTGATAATTCATTCTTAGGAGTTTAGCAATCTATAAACACTAATGGTACAATTGAGAATTCAACTTTGGACTAAGAAATCGCTTATAAACTGTATGTTATACTAACTGATAAATATATACTCTATACGTATATATCTGACTTGAAACTATTTATACAATCTGATTCAAATATGTCCAATTCAAACGACTCGCTGGTCACCCACATCTTCATCATATTTCGATCCACCTCACTAAACTTTTATTTGTTTTTGAAATTTTCTACACTTGAAGCGCCTGGACCCAAAACCGACGTCTCCAAATGTTGTAATTTGTCTACAGAGCAAAAAATAATTTAGGATTTTTTTAATTATGTCATGTACATTTAAATAAATAGTAATAACTGATAAATATTTTAAATATGGCCTCTATGCGGTTCTTATATAGCAGTATAGATTCAAAATCCAAATATAACTGATTTTGTTTCAAACCTATGGATTTCTTTTGGTTTTTTTATTTTACTAGATAGAAAATGGAGAAATTAACCGCACTTTTTTATGGGATACTGCCGCTTTTGAATCAGAAATTTAATATTAGACCATAAAAACTACATTAAATGACATTTATAAATGGGAGAATTCTGTTGTTTCCAGACGCATATGTAAATATGACACACAATTTTGATGATTAGCTAATCGTACCCAATTGCTTTTTGAAGGTACGACCGCGATCCGGCCGTCAAGATGCTCGTCCTCCTTGGAGAAGTTGGCGGCGTAGAGGAGTACCACGTGTGCAGGGCTCTGAGGGACAAAGTGATCAAAAAACCAATCGTCGCTTGGTGTATCGGCACGTGTTCAGGTAGGCGGGGGAAGCACAGTTCTTTGACAGGCATTCAACCGTCCGGTCAACAATTAAATGAATGCAGATTCAAATCCGGATATCAAAACTTTGCAAATTTCCAGAGAAGTTCAATCACAGATTGAGACCAAATATCCTTATTTAAATTATTTCTTTTAATAATTCACGGGTTGAAGCGTAATAGAAGTGGTATTTTGTAATTTTCAAATAATTATAAATTGAAAGTTTTGAATAAAAACATATTTTTTTGTTAATAAGTTGTGAATTGAAACAATAATGAATACTAATTTAATAACAATTTATTTAACATTAGATTATAGTTGAAATTATTTCCGAGGAGAATACATATAAAATTATAATATAATTAAAGAAATAAAATAAATACTCATGTTAATTTCCTGCTAGCGTTTTCTTCGTTTGGTGAATTATTCTGATGTGTATCGGGAAACGTTTACAGTCAAGATACTGTATCGGAATCCGGGGACCAATTAGCTCATTGGACATCAATGTGGCGCAAAACGAGCTATAACTCGTTTAAGGCACTTATATCGTAAAACAACACAAATATCATTTTTAATGAACATGATTTCATGATTGATGATTTTCATGTTTTTTTTTTAATTTTCAATTTGACAGCTCTTTATACAGAACGAAGTATGTGATTTTTTTTTTGTGTACTTATCTCAATCTACACAAAAATTGATACTAGAAAAAACTACTTTTATAAAAATGCCTATTTTAAAAATGGGATAATATTATAATTACATCGTCATTTTTGTACGAGTATATCTATTCCAAGTAGTTAGACGTAGATAGTCACGGTTGGTTGGGTACATTTGAATAATAAAAAGTATTTTAATTGCAGACATGTTTACGTCGGAAGTTCAATTCGGTCACGCGGGCTCTTGCGCGTCGTCAGCTTTGGAGAAGGCGGCGGCGAAGAATTCAGCGCTTGCGCAGTACGGAGCCAAGGTGCCGGCGTCGTTTGACAGCTTGGCTTCGGAGATTGGTGCCGTGTACAAGAACCTCCTCGCCAAGGGAATCATACTGAAGAAGGAGGAAATAGCACCGCCCAATGTACCAATGGATTACGATTGGGCTAGGGTGAGAGTTCTAGCTTACATTTAATCACACAATACACCATTTAAACACCCTCTTTTTGTACAAAAAATCAACTCTCGAACTACAATTTCATGCCCTTCTGTCCCTTGAATAATATCCTTTTTTTCCCCTATTCATCGAATCTCCTGTTTGTACAATGTACTAATTAATTGCAATGATTGCCTCAAATTAAGCAAATTTCAATTAAAAAAAGCTATAAAAAAATTCATAACCAATATTTAAGTTTATTTATATTATAAATGTATTATCTGGACAATATTTATTAATTATTTATTTATATACAGAACGGTGCAAATTTAATGTTCTGGAAAGAGTTCGTCGTTTTCGCTTAAAGTTCTTTTTTAAGCTAGAAGCAATATGTCTTTAACCTATGAAAATGTGGCGTGTTTCAGAAACTGGGTCTGATCCGTAAGCCGGCCGCTTTCGTGAGCACGATCTGCGACGAGCGTGGTCAGGAACTTAGCTACGGCGGGGTGCCCATCAGCAAGGTCCTCGAAAAGGGCATCGGAATTGGAGGCACCATCAGTTTACTATGGTAGGTTGTAATTATAATAAACTACTAAGTAAATACTTCCCACTGGCATGCAAACCACAAATGATTGGATTGTGGATGCACTCATAGTTAGTTCAAAGACAATTTTTCCAATAATTATGCTATTTAATAAGCATATTTTTATATAACAAGTTTCTTTGTAAATTAAGTCATCTTTTTATTTTAACAAGCTTCTTTCTATGTTAAAGTTATTTTATTATTGGTATTGTAGCATTTAATATAATCTAAAAATAAACTTTAACATAAAAAAAATATAAGAAGTTTATTTGTACATAAGCTATCTTTTTTCCGTAAATAATTATAGAGATTAAGCATTTTACTACTTTCATTTGTAGGTTCCAACGAGAGCTCCCATTGTGGGCGTGCAAGTTCCTCGAGACAGTTTTGATTGTGACGGCCGATCATGGACCAGCCGTGTCAGGGGCGCACAACACCATCGTCACAGCAAGGGCCGGAAAAGACCTCATATCGTCCATCGTCAGCGGCTTGCTCACCATCGTGAGTAACGCAAACTTCTACAATTTTTTCGGGAATCATACGGGGGTTTTTGGGTCGCTCCTAAGATTTCGACTAAATGATACTGTTATAAATTGCACAGCATTTATTGCTTGTTACTTTTAGTGAATATAGAGTAGTTTTTTAGATTTCCCAACTTACCAGATATAACCAGATTAAACCAGTCCGCAAACAAAAAGTTCTCGGTACAACAATTATCTTATACCGTGAAATAGGGAGATTTGCCACTCTTTGAGGAAGTATTATTATCAAACATCGGCCTTGTTTTCAAGCCTACATTTCTAGTATTGTTCATGTTATAACCTTTAGTTTGCAGGGAAACTAAACGCCATAACTATACCAATTTAATTATTCACTTACAGGGTGACAGATTCGGAGGAGCGCTGGATCGGGCGGCCATCGACTTTTGTGACGCCCAAGCCTCGGGAAAGCATCCCAACGACTTTGTCAACGAAAAGAGAGCGAAAGGTGAACTTATCATGGGAATCGGACACAGGTAATGACACTATTGATGCATTCAAATAAAATTGTGATCACAGTCGTTGCCACGGAGACTCATCGTTAGATTTACTACCTTCCGAATGGGTATAAATGTCTATACAAGCCCTATCTTCATCTCAACTATCCAGATTCCCTTTTTGGATAGCAATATGCGCCAGGTTCTTGAAATTTAAGAGGACTCAACCCGGTTATTTCTCCATACAAACGATGTAGTGTTGCGACTCTTTTTAAATATCATATAGATTCGAGAAAATTAATTTTTTGAAATATATTGGTTGTTTTTCATGACTTGATTTATCATTTTGCGACACAATGCTTTTGTTTGAAAATATCTCTTGTATCAAGCTTAGCTAAAAAGACATCATTTCTGTGGGACGAGCCGTCTTCCGAGGAATATTAAAGAGGTTAGAGGGTGGAGAAAGAATGCCACACTTGAGTGGAATATGAAGTTAATCGAAATATCATCCAGTCAATTCCAGTCATTGGTCCAGTCAATGGAGATTTTAGATGTACCTTCTAACCAATTCGTATTTATTGTTAATTTGGTGTTATTATGAAACTAACTACAACCCTTTACCAGGGTAAAATCGATCAACAACCCAGACGAACGAGTGAAACTCCTCAAGGACTACATCCTGCAGCACTGGCCGTCAATGCCCGTAACGAAATACGCCCTCGCCGTGGAGGCCGTCACCACCAGAAAGAAGCCAAACCTAATATTAAACGTCGACGGTATAGTTGCCGCTGCCATGGTCGACCTCTTCCATCACTGCGGATTGTTTACAACGTAAGAATCACATCGCTGTACGTTTAATCTAGTATTCACCTCAAATAACCCTTCAATGGGCGAGTTCTGTGCAACTTTTCTCCAGAAATGTGACTTATTTCACCCTATCCTGAATGGTCCTTGCTCTTCCCTGATTTTATCTTATAAAATTTGTTCCTTTAAAAAAATATTGCCTTCGAGTTTCCATACAATTTAATATAAAAATATCATTTTATCAAAACATACTTACATATTTGTTACTGCTGTGTAATGCAAAGACCGGAACCACTACAAGATTGCAACTAGTTTTTTTTTAAATTTTGAAATCATTTATGAGATTTTCTAGCACTAACACTAACTTCTGAAACTTCCTTTTATTTTTCATCTTTTTTCAAAATTAAAAAAAAATATTACGCCATTGAGATACGCCTACCCAACAGATACATCCACAGCGATGCAGCGATGAATCAGAAAGGTTGGACTCTGCGATAGCGGCCCAAAACATTCTGCTGAGCCAACCAGTACTTCATATTACCAGATATCAGTCATCAAAGCTCACAAATACAATCGACAGCTAATTATTAACGAATTTCAAATTAAACAAATTTGAAACGATATTTAACGTTTTGTTTCTCTTTTCAGCGAGGAGGCAAATAGCTACGTGAGAATGGGTTCCATCAACGCGCTCTTCGTCCTCGGCAGAACCGTCGGCCTAATCGGACACTTCCTCGACCAGAAGAGACTCAAGCAGCCGCTGTACCGCCATCCGTGGGACGACATCACCTACATGACGCCGATGCAGTAAAACAGCCGTGACTATTGCAACGGGAAGAATAATTTGTATACAGTTACCGTTGACACAACAACAAACAGCAGTCGATCTCGGTTGACTTCTTTCTTTTAGCATCTTTGACAAAATACGTACCGTAGACTACTCTTCAGCAATCGATCATAAAAATTGGAAATGTTACCGTACACAAACGGCCTTTCGTACAATGAACAGAAAAAAAGCACATTTTTCGCATCTTTATTTTTTTGATCCGTCAACGTGGAAAAGCTGAAATTTCCTTCCAAAAGCATTAATACTGTAGAAATTCGCTTAATTCTGCATTCATTGGGCACTGCTCAACTAAGTTAAATTTGTTTGTACTTATGTAGTCGGGTGATGGTTATATTGTAGCGTTAAAAACCCAAATATCATATCAAAGTTCTTTGTATCATTATCGTCGTTTGTAATGTTCGTAGGTTAAATGAAGAGCGTCCAACTTGTTTTCCAAACGTATTTGTGATTCAACGACACCAGACCTAAATAACTCTCTTTTTCTGCGCCGTTTGTGTGTGCGTAGCTTTGTGGCTTTTGTCGCGCTAGCTAAGTTTTCTTCAGAACCTTATTAATAATTTTCTAGTCTTTAATCTCTTCCCGCTGCGTAGTTTTAAGTCTCAACCGTAACTGCGTACTATAATATTTCCTTTAACGTACGTATTTTCAAAATGTCAATACCGGGAATGGGCTGTTCGCTGGAATGTAGTTATTTTTTAAACTAATTAATATATATGTATATAAAAAAAGTGCACGTTTCATAAACGTTGCTTCACAATGGAAGCCCAACAGGTACCAAAAATATAAAAAAATAATTACATATACGTTTTTAAATACGTACGCACGTAGTATTCGTATGTAGTAAAATTTCGTCCACAGGACTTAATTGCGATTATCACAAAATGAGTATGCAAGCACTTAATGGGTTTTCATTGTATAGCGATGATGAATATTAATGTTATTTCACCGTCGGACAATGACGCTTAGTTTGCGAGCGATTAGTCTCCAATGATTATGCCTCTCAAAACGAAAGCATTCAGATGTTGATATTTGCAAAGGACTAACCCACTTCAAGTAGGAAATTTTTATTTCCGCCGTGCTGACGAGACGCTGACTGCACAACGGAACCAGGCGACAAATGAACCATTGTGACACAAGACACGATGTGCGGCTCCTGTCCTTGCCTGCGTCTGCAGAAATACACCTCTTCCAAAGGTTTTTCGGTGTCCCGGCTTTGCATTTGACGTCCATATTTGCTTCTTGGAACCCTGTAGTTCGTGTAGGAACACAAACTGCGGGGGTTTGCCTCCTGGTCTTCTGCATTTGCCATATTTTGCATCCAATACGGCATGGTAGCTTGATCTTCAAAAGATGCACGACACGGCGGTGAAGCTTTTTTTTTTAGTCGTTAATATTTACAATATTCGGCCCGGCCCCGGTGTGTGATTTATTTTGTAAATACACAAGTACCTAGTTTTTAAGATGGAAGCTTTCACTGCGAAATTGTATATTTTTTTAGCATCTATGGATTTCTTAATATTTTTGCTATATTTTCAGCGATGAGAGTATTAATTGAATAATATATTTTTGGCAACTTCATTTTATTATTGTTAGTTACTAGAGATGGGATTAAGGCATTTATTTATGTTTTAGCGGGTAATGAGTTTATTATTTATTTAGTCATTTCCTGTATTTTTATCTAAATTCAAATTTGTATGCGTATTTAACGCTGTGAACGTAAAAATATATCAAGTAATATTTATAGGAAATAGTAGACTTTCCAATATAAACGTCGCTCCTTATCGATAAAAAAAAATATGCCCTCGATGTATAGATTTGTTAGCACACAAATTTGTTGGTGCACAAATAGTGCGTTTAACTATTGAAATAATTATGGCTTTGACTAATTAACTCTCCGATATCGAAGCCAACTTTGTTAGAATACATTCAATTAACATAGAATTTCAAACTCTATCAATCCTTATATTACTGTCGAAAGTACAATTATATGTCGCAAGCACAAAAAATAATGCGTAATAATAATCTAGTGGTTAAGGCATTCGACTATTGGACCAAAGGTCGCGGGTTCGATTCCGCACATGGTCATACCATTTTTAACGCTTCATTACCACCATCTCCCCTGACTCTAGACTCTAGTACAGGCATTTTGGCCTAGTTGAGTTTTATCATGTTAATTAATTAATTTCCCCAGCGCTGGTTTTTATGCAGTACATATTGTCGGTCTTTATTTGTGTACGTGTCGGCATTTTTGTGTCCAAATTTGACAGATCACATTGAATGAATGTTTTGAAGGTTAGCAGTGACATTTATATTGGAATTCAATAATTATGAACGCTTCTATTTTGAACACAAGCACGGGGGGTAGAATTCTTCCAGAAGAGGAAAATATAATTTAAGTAAAAAAGTCACCTTATTAGGACTGTTATGTAAGCATAATGTAACTTAGTCGAATTGTCAAATTTAATATATATTCGGACGTTGCACATGTTGGCTGTATCTAGAATTGCACAAATGCATTTTAAAATAAATCGTATCGTGTATGTCGTTGTCGCACATTCCACATATCGTTGTACCGGCAGGATTTTAGCTTTTGAAATTATCGGTGAATTGCTGTATCTTGCAGTGAACAAAGATGAATACGAGGATGAACTCTCCAGGTCCGCACTTCAAATTGACGCCCCTTATGCACAATGCCAAAAATCACGCTCATTAGAAAAAGACGATCAGACTCTCTGCTTATAAAGAAATTTTGCAAGATCGCAATAGTGCTGCACTGCTCGCCAGTTCGCGCAGAAAGTCTGTGGATTGGAAAGGGTTAAACACACACTATTTATTATGAGCATTAGCAAAGATATTTGTTTAATTATATGAAAAAAAGAGAGGAAATTAATCTAAAGCCATCATTCCTTCAAAAGTGAATTACTGGTTGTATGTACTGACCTGGAGAATCGGTTTTGTCAGAATTGTAACATTACCGAAGCAGGATCCAGCAGTTTCCCGATAATAGTTAACCAGCAGCAGAATAATAACGTATTTATAACAGCTTCCCGGCCATACTATTTTCGCAGATATACAGGAAAAATCTACACTCTTATGCAATGAATTTAATTGTAAACTATAATATTTTGGAATTTGTATAATTTTAAAAACAACTCGAATTGCACAGTCGTTGTGTAAGTATAGTTAGTAATGTTGTGACGCCTGGTAAAAGTGTTTCATATGTATGTTTCTCTCGTTTGCGTTTCGAAAAAATAGTTTTCGTTTGATAGAAAGTCCGTTGAATTATGAATTAGTTTGGAATGTCCGTGCATTACAAAATTGAAGTGATATATTATCTATATATATTTATTGGCACCGATTACATTCCATACATCCAGCTTATGCTAAAATACTTTGATTCACAATGCCAGGAAATTTTGAGGTTATGCAAACCTTTTGAATGTTGACAGCCCCAGTGTCACGTAGATATTTTGTTTGTTACATTTTTTTGTCGTCAGACTGATTGGTCTAGTATCTTAGCCATAATAATCTTTACTCATATTTTGCCACATGAATTGATACACGACATTTAAAGATAATGTCATTTTAAATTTGAATGCAAGAAATGTCTCGTAATTTGTCAGCTCATTCGCAATAAAATCAGTGATAGATGTCGAATTAATCTAATCTGAATACTTGTATAGATAAATTATATAAATGTTGTTTTCAAGGTGGTAAAGTAATAAATATTATATTTAGAATCGAACTGTGCTAAGCGCGAAGTGCATAACTCAAATTTTCCCGTAAATTTTCTCATTATATATAATTAACCTGCAAACATAAGGAAAAAAGGGCTAGCCACTATTATAGAGGTGTTGCCGATCAGGTGGTCAAACTTAAAACAATGGTTTAGTTGGTTGGAAACAAACTCTTTGTTTCTTATGTAATTTTTGACAGGAACCGCAAATCGTCGAGGGCGGCCATGACACTCTTCTCTAAAAATGTTTACACCCTCTGTTTACCCCCTTAGGGGGGGGGGGAATTTCTAAAAATCCTTAGTGGAATTTTTATGCCTGCTAAAAAGAGAATTTTCATTTTTTTAATGGTTGAAATACTAAGATTTGTAATTATTACGAATTTCGCTTAGTTTGATTTTGCAAATCGTAAAAACGGCATTTTTCTGATTGAAACGATACCAAACTCGATTTTGACATTTTGTGGGTTGGTTGATTTCTGCAAAACTACGTCCAGATGACCATACAATACAATTTGCAATTCAATTTTTTATATTTATTTATTTAAATAACTACGAAAGTATTAATTACATAGTGGTTTTTAGATAGTTCAACAATCAAACGATACCCAAATGTAGAGGGAGCTAATTTCTCGCCAGTGAAATATCAATCATATTAACATTTTAGTTCAGAAATAATAAGCCTTGCCCATTCATAGATGGCGCTTATTGATCAGTTCAAACTCGCAAAATATATTGCCATTTGTCATTAAAATGATGAAACAGTGCTTTTTCCGGTAAATTAAGATTCTTGAGACTTGATGCGACATCTGCATCGTGTTTTGGATACCAAAGTGTATTGGTCAAATTCTTAGGAGTCGAGCAATCCAAAAACCACTATATTTAATACATAGGTAAATGCACGTATGATTGATTCAAAGTAACTCAATTTAATTTTTCTGAAAAGCCCTACACTGTTTTGCTATATTGCTGAAACGCATTAAATACTCGGATACAATGATGGACCATTGATGGCAAACGGTTTAGCCCTTTGGAGTTTATAAGAGTCTCGTGAACGATTTTCTCGACTTGGCAACACCGCTAGTGCACTCGAGAAGCTCCGTTCTCCGAGATCTCCTCAAATGGATTTTTAATTTTTAAGGTTTATTAATGTCGTTTGAATTTATATTATATATTTTTGTACATAGTTTTAACGAGTATTTCAATTACCTGTAATAATTTATTTTTGTGACAGTTCTGTTTTGGAATGAGGAATCTTGGAAAATTATTATGGCATGTAGCGAAATACATTTATGTGGTACCTTAAGTGTTTTTTTATTTATTTCACATATTCTCTGCACCGATGTGATACGTATGGCCATTATCATATCCTGACATATCGTGTAAGTTACAACTTAGTTTACAGCCTTGAAAGTTTTCATATTTTCAATGGCAGAAAATCATGTATCAAAGTGGGGTAAATTAAGTGACAATTCATAATGTTTAAGTAAATCCTTAAGTTTCCGGTTGGTGAAAGTATTGCCGCTCGATCGGCGAAGATGTTGACCCAACGGAATATCCCACGCGAGGGCTATACGGGTGTATATAAGTTTGAGTTATAATTTCTTATAATTGACAAACAATATGTACAACTATGAGAATGACTTATATTTAATATTATATTGACATAACTTTTGTAAATGAAACTCAAAATGATTTACCGTAAAATTCATCGAAAGCACTTTTAAGCGCACAAGGTAACTGGCATTTACATCAATGATGAGATATCTCATCATCGGTGCCGAGTGTGTTAATTGGTTTCAGTTAATTTTAGTAGCTCATTTTTTTGCATGACAAATCGTACTATTCTTTGGCATGCTTTTTGTCCGAGCAGTGTTCCCAGCACCTCAGGCTACGATCTTTTGTCCAACCGGTGGCGCTTAAATATGCCAAAGAAACGTTCAGGATCTACTATTTCGTTGCCCTCGGTGAGCCGATGGTCTTCAAGCTGCTCGAATGTCTGAACATACATAGATATTTTTATTCCACCAAAAAATACAACACAGCTCTGTAGAGTACATCCCCAGATTGATCGAGTCTTCGAATCCATGTTATGACCCGTATACGCGAGGTTACTTCTCAGGTCGTTCCAAATCTCAAACGCTTCCATTCCGACCATATGAATTATGGGAGGTAGAAAAATAAAACAACCCTCTTCATATTTTAACTTTTCGTAGAGTTTTTTATTAATTTCAAATTTCTTCAAAAACTATATTTTAGATTTATTCATACACAACTGCCCAAACACAACATGCAGCAGGATTTTTAAAAAGAGGTAAAGACAGGTACGAGAAATTTTGCAACGAAACATCTCGCTTCGATTCGCGACAACGCATCCAGAAAGGTCATAATCACTAAAAGCTTGTACTTTATCTCGGTTCGACCTCAAGGCACATCCTGACATGCGAAACTCCGCCAAACACAATTGTTGTCTATGGCACTCAAGTACATTCGAGTTAATATTTGTTAATTACAGCAGTTTACTTTACACCCTGATTTTATCGACTGATATTCAATTGTAATAAAAATAACACAAGAATTAAAAAAAATCATATAGCTTGAATATCAAACATGTAGTTATTTATATAGATTTAATCAGTGTGACAAAGTCGGTTGGAGTCCGTTCGATGAAACCGTCCCGCACCATTCGACCCTGCGTTTTTAGGTTATTTCCTAGCCTGGATATGCCTTAGGATTATTGTATAATTTATATGCTCACTTCATTTCTGATATAGACTCTTCTTTAGGAACGGAAACGGTGATTATTTATTTACTTTCTTATAAGGCTGAGAATCCAGGCAAACGGCGATGACAAATCACTATTTAAATAGCGTATTAATATAATACGCTAAAACTTGTCAAGCGGGAGCAACGCAAAGTGGGCACGTCCATTTATTGTTTGCCTGCTAATCACATCCGTGCAAAACATAAATATCAAAGTGGATATCACTTAATTTATAAAATTAAAAATCATATCTCATTCCTCGTCCGCAGTGGATTCTCGGTCTTAAAAAAGGATCCCGACTAAACATACCTCCCGCCAACGTAGCATAATTCAGACGCAGAGCGTTCGCAAAATTTCAAAAAAGCGTGCCACTCGGAGACAAACTTTGAACTAAACTAAACTAACGGTGACTGATCGGCTCACAATCTAGTGAAAGATTTCTATAGTGGACTTTGACATTACGATGCATTTAAGCTGCTCGGTTGCCTAAGTTTTGCGTTTAGATTTAATCGTGAACCACTTTACTATTTTATACAGAATAACACAGCAGCGTTGAAACGTACTAAACATTAAATGATGTTTAAAACATCGGTTATACATATTAAAAAAAGTGAGCCATATCTTCGACTATCTGTAGGAACATTTTTCGACAGCAAAAATACTTTTAAATAACAATGATGAAGTGTCTTTAACAGCGCTGTGACAAATTCAAGCAAAAGACATTAACATAATCACATCTCATATCGAAAGAATGTTCTAAAGCTGTTTTCTAGGACATATAATTTTATGTTAGCAATGTGTCATTCAAAAGTGGCTTTCCACCTTTAAGACTATTTTTCAGCGAACCAAGTGACAGGTCATGGCTACTTAGACTAATAGGTCCGTTGTTTATATATACGCCGTTGTTGACGGCATTGAACTTGAATTCTCGAAAAGATGAAAATACACTTTTGAACGTCAACGCACTAAGCTAACAATACAAAGTTAACAGATCAATAAAAATATCAGTACAAATTGTAACGCAAAGAGTTAACACGTATTAAAATAGGCTGGCAGTATCTAAAAGTAACACTTCCACGGGCTCGGGCGCTCATGCAGCGTAACGGTTGCCAATAGAAAATATTATGAAGGTAGACAAAGTATGATTTTTTTATAATAAGAGTATCTTTGATTTTCTGCCTACATATTAAAATACACTATATATATTTATGTTTAGTATGCACTCGCTAATCCCAACTATTCCATGTAATATTGGAGAAAAATGGTAAAAATAAAATAATTCTCAATTTGTCTTGTCAAATTTTACGGTGCGGTAAATGAATCATTAACAGAATTCTCTGGCCGTTCTCCGGTTGCACGAAAATCCATATTCCACGGCCGCTAAGCTTACCACACAAAAAACCGTGATTGTTACAAAGAAATCTAGTCTCCTTTTTTAAAGCATCCATAAACGTAGATATTATTCATATTTTTAGCATATTTCCACATGGATAGTCTTAGGAATTGAAAAAAATTATACCTTCAGTTTTTATAGTAATTTAAAAAAAAATACACCTCATAAATTGTACTTGTGATCACAAATTTAACACTTACGAGCCAAATAAAAAAATATATTAGATTTTATTACATAGAAATACTTTCTAATTATCGTTGCAACGGCCTTAATACCAACCATGTGTCAATTTTGGTGAATTTCCTCTACGTACGTAAGCCCGTAGAGGAAAATATATTACCACAGTACCAATATGCTATTGGCTACATATGCGATAGATAACTGATTTTACCGTAGATTTTATCATTTTATTTATACCAATTATAAAAACATTTTATAAAAGGTTTTATTTGTAAATAATGACGGCAATGAAAAAAAACATACAATTTAATTAGTTTCAGTTATGTACGCCTTCTGAAAAATGCGACTGACAGCAGGCACCATTTCCCGTACTTACGTCTAAGAAAAATTACAAGTAATATACAAGAACTAGCAATACGATAAAAATAAGAAGGAGACTTTTTTACAAGGCAAAGCTAAATAAAATGCGTAGTTTAAATAAAAACGTAAATTAATTCAACGAAAAAAATAAGTGCGGCAAAAATTTATGGACTGCGGCTGTCTCGTTATTCTGCGGATCATAAAATAACGCTACGATTTTTCCCTATGCAAATAACTGAATGAATCAAATCTGGACAGGATTGATATTTAGTATAAGGCGAGTAATTTAAGGCCTTTTTTCGTTCTCAAAATCGTTGAATATAAAAAAAATAGATTAACGGTCGATTGATAAAGCTAACTGCAAATGGACTAAAAAAAAAAACTGGTTTTAATGGATTAGAGTATTTTGTAGTATTTAAATTAATATGACGTCCATCTATTTTATTTATAACCGTGAATCTTTCAGTGTCGTTATCGTTAACTATACCAAATAATTATCCTCAGTATACACACTCACTACTACTAAGGCCCTCACACATAACACGTGAAAACAACGAGTCATACACGCTAAGTCTTTTCAGGTTCAAAATAATAGATAAATTTATTAGAAGAGGTTAAAAAGTAAAATAATATCAGTCGATGCTCGGTGCTGCGAGCGACTCTGTACGAAACGTAGCGAGCTGCGTTCGCGTCACTTGACTATGCATAAGCCAACGTAAACCGCACACAAGTCACAAGATGTGTACATAGAAACGATAATCTCGCTCATTCATAGATGGCGCTGATCTGCTTCATCGATTTGCAGTTTACGGAACATGTGAAATACGGAGTGAAACAGTGTGTTACGATGTTTGAGATTTGATGCGTCATGTTTTAAGATTCTAAAGAGTGGTTTCGAATTTTTTTTAGGAGTTAAGATTAAAATTCTATGCATTGTTTATGCAAATAAATCAGTGTCGATCTAAAGTGAACTTACCAGTAGCCTGATTTATAACAAAGATAATTTTTTGATTTAATGCGTAAATGTTTTTTTTTCTTTTCGCAAAGGAAATGTTTCGCATATTTAGCTGTGGCTTGATTCTCGCCGAAGTGGGGAAAATATTTTTTTTTCTTTAAATTTTCAATATTGATGTTATTTTATTATGTTAATTTATTTGTTTCTCAAAGCAGTTGAAAGCGTAAAAATATTTAAATTTTTATTTATTATATATTGTGTCCTACGTCAAACTTTAAGACATCTTTATTGAAATACTGAATTGGGAGGTTATTAAATTAGTGGGCGACAATAGAAGTCGACAATCTGCGAGAGGTTGCTCAGACGAATGTATTTTTTGAGAGCGACATTGTTAGACCAGCCAAAGATCCAATGAGGTCGTTTGCATTGTTGCGGTAATGAAACAACAAACCCCAATAATTTTAACGCAGCTAGTAAGGATGCAAATTTCGTACGGAGTCGTCGCGCACAAATGTGAAAGCAGCGCGAACCGCAACGAGTACTATTATATTTTGGCGAAACCAACCGCCAAAGGCTAAATTATTAAAAGGTGATCAACCTACCTCTCAAATAAGTGCGCAGTTTAACAAATTGTCTGATTAGTTTACCACTAAAGTAACTAAGTGAATATAAGCAAAGCGTAATAAAAAACATGTAAAAAAAACAAATTTTCTCCGTTTTAATCATTAGTGTTGTACCAACCAACGTAAATGCTTCAAATAAATGTTTTTTTCGCATCACTAGATGCATTGCCATCGCCGCATTGCGAGACCTAACTATCGTGCATTCATTGGTATGTTTGAAGATCACAATTTCTCGTGCACTCCTTTTTTATACTTCAAATTCATTTTTTTTTTTGTACAAAATGAAAATGTTTGGTTGACTCGCTGGCATCTCGTCCACGTGGCAAATTGCGCAGGCCACGACTGCGAGCGCGCCAGCTGCACAGACACATTAATAAACTTGTAGATCAAAAGTCGCCTGGTTTGGAGAGCGGGTTAGGTAAATCGGTCAATTGGAATATTGAAAAATCGGCAATGCACCAGAAACCGAATCTCGGATCTCATCGACAGCGGGCTGACCATTGCACCACGTGCTAGCTGTAATATTCTATGAAGAAATCAATTCTTCGACACCTTAGGTCAATATAGTTAAGCTATTGACAGAAGGTTTGATGAATTATTAACATTGAATTAGTAAAAAAAATATATATTGACACTTTGGGATGAAATTTGATATGTAAAAAAAAATTGGACTGTTTGTCATATGCTTGGAACCGTTACCGTTAAATTTAATAGAGCGTTATGAATTTATATAAGAACTTTCCAGATGACAATGAGAGATTACCGGCAACATAGCAATGAGTAATTTGGATTGAATGCCAGACACTTAGCTCTGCAATGCCGCGTGTAGAAAAATACGTCCGTAAATTTAATGTAATACTAAAAAAAAAAAAATGCAAAATATATGAAATCCGTTCCACGAAATCATCGGCTTGTACTATGCATTACATATAAACGCGGTCCTCTTCCGACGTGCGCGCGGCGACGCTCCACACACTCTCTATTCCCTCAGTTTGAGAATGTGCTCCTTGATGAGGCCGCCGTCGCCCTCGGACACGTAGCGCTTGCGGCCTCTGAAATACCACATAAAAGTATTAAAGTTCAAGTTTTTACTTCCACTAGAGAGTGTAGAAGTCTTTTTGACAGAAACGTCAATTAGCTGGATTGGCCCTGCGAACTCGGTCGCGAGCCAGCGCCGGGTTATTGATCGGTCTTACCGAGCGCCTGTGAGCAAAAAGGGAATTTACAGGAGCGCTCCAAAATGAATTATTTTTGCGTTTTTTGTATAATTTCTTACAAGTCTTCAGAATGGTCTTGGAACATCCTGTATACATTTTGCATTGAATTCTAGGGAATTTTATTTACGTGGTGTATAAATATATTTCTATTGTTTACAATAGAATGTTTGTTTTACTTCTTAGAATAAAAAAAGTGTAAGTCGTTCTAAACGTTCAATGCGGAGAATTTAAAGGAACCTTTGAAAATGCCTGCCATAGGAGTGGGATGATTAAGAGATGATCTCCTAATAAGATGCAATAGTGATGTGCGTACCTCGTGGGCATCTTGTGCAGAACGGTGGGAGTAATGAATCCCTTCTTAGCGCACCTCTCGACGAAGCGATCCAGCATTATGTACGCTAGCGGGACGTCCAGCACTATGTCGGCCATGTCGCCTATCACTCGCAGGAAGCCCTGAACAACGCAAACGAAATCACACGCAAATCAGAAAACCTTCGTTAGTTTGTTTCTACCACAGCAAGCCCTACCAATATAGAGCCACAATTAGAAGCGCTACTGACAGACGTGCAAACTTTGAGATGGGAGTGGCATATTGGCATGCTGTTTCATGAGGCGGAGACTCTTCTTTTATGAAGAATCGGTAAAGAATAAGTCGATGTTTTGTTTTCGTAGTCTTCATGAAATTTACTTATAATGGCATAGTAGCATTTTTCTAAAAATACTGACCATTAATAAAATGCTCAACCATGAAAAATAGCACAAATTTAACCAAAAATGGATTTTTAAATGACTATAGGAGGTAATTAATTCTAAAATCTATCTCTATACATTACAAAACATGAAATTTGAAAGTAATTTGAAAACATCGCTAGTATTGGCTGAGCTACGTCAAAGGCTCTGTATCTTATCTGACCAGTAATCATAAAAGTGAAATGAGTCTGAAAGAATCTAAAACAAATAACCTGAAACCCTGGCCACACCCACAGGCATAATATTTAAGGCTACGGGCTTTTCCCGAGAGCGTCAATTTTCCCCCGAGAACTGTCATCCTGGCATTTGAAGTTTTGTAGTTACAAGCCTGTGGCAGACGGACAGAACAGTTTCATTGTAAGGGTTACTAGTTTTAACCGTTTTGGTCCGGAACCTCAAAAAGTCAGGAATTTAATTAATCGTTAAGTACAATTAACATCTAGAAAAACGTAAATCTTTTTGTTATCACTGCAAAGTGTGGATGGATATTTACCCTGTCCATCTGATCTGGAGTGACGATAATGGCGGCATCGAGAGCCGCCAGCATTCGACAAAGATGCTCCTCAACGGCCGTGCTCACTGCCTCCAGTGCCATCACAACCGCCTGCAAACAAGTCGAGGGTTAAGTTCCCGGAAACACGAAAAAAAAATATTGCATCAGTTGTGGACCAACCTCCATTCCGAAACAGTGGCTTTATGAAACAAAGCTTTTGGTAGCTAAAGAATTATCCAACGACAAAATAATACTTTTACAGATTGTAAATAAGCATAGTGCAACAGTTTTAACCCCTTAAGATAGGATTTCGCTCCAAAATTTTTGGTGCCAAAAGGGCTGGAGAGCGGATTAATTTTTGAGGAAAATTTAAAGAACTCACTCGTCTACTATAAAATCCATAGTGCAGGCATGAGTCGTTCAATGTTTACAAATCGGGTATCATCTGATTCACCATGAAATTATCTATTTTAAAATATCACTTTGATTTTTTTTCTCTTAAATTAAAAAAAATCTGTTATTATTATTATTAGTTTTAGGCAGGCAGTTTTATGCTGATAAGCCTAAATCTGTTGGTGACACAATTTTTCCTATTTTGACAAGTTTGGGCAAATATTACACTTTCAAATATATGTTGGATATATACACTATACACTACCATTTATAACTCTCCAAAAAATGTACAGTCAAAAAAAAAAAAGTAAAATAAAATTACGGCGCAGCTGATGGCTGGGACGGAAGTGCGTCAGTATATTTTCAATACAAATTTATAAATTGTATTAGACACTGAATTGACTTGAATAAATTCTGAGGTACTCGTTGGCTCGTTGCGATTCCAATGGTGCAAACGTCAAGTCAATTAATCATACTGTTATGTTGGCAGAAATGATCAAACAAAGTGGGGAATGCTTTCTCGCTCGGACGCATATATGCGTCGCCATGCACACGCGTAGTTTGGGCCGCCGGCCGGGCAAGGGTTAATATAGATCGGTGCTCATTTAATTTAGAAAGTATACTACTATTTTAATTTTTGTATTATAATTATTTTTTTCCAGGAAAGCAAATAGATATATTATTTTATACCAAAGCAAAGCTGTGTTGCGTTAATTACCTACCCGGATCATTGCAAGGCAGGGATTGTAAACCTTGTAAGATGGTTATACACACCCTGCATAACACTAAAAATTATAACTTTATAAAATAATCAGTGTTTAATTTAGGTTTTATATAATGCTTAGTATCTCAATTTGAGATAAACGTATTAATATTTATTAATCGAAAATTGTCAATTTTGTTGCAGTAGAACCTCTATTATCTGTGATTCGATGCACCGTCTTGCACGGATTATATTTGCAGGCCACACTGCTCGGGTCTTGAATACAAAATCATATATAATTGCATTATAAAAATGTCAGCGGCGTATTTAAAATGTGATTGTAAATCATTTATAAGTGTTATACCATTAAATATGTCATATTATGTGTAAACATGTCTCCCGGCTCGCAGTTCAATCTTAATGTGCTAGTATACAATAGAAATAATATATGAACCTCGTAAACTAATTCGTGATGGAAATGTGGGACCTCTAGTGCCTGCACGCACCTGATGGCCTCCTGCAGGTCTCCGGAGCTGAGGTACTCGCGCAGCAGCAGACCCATCTGCCTTACCAGGGATTTCACGGGCCTAGAGGGCGATTCAACGTAAAAATGTCATTTAATATATTATTTTAATTATCTATAAAATATAAATGAAACAAATAAATAACTTCTTAGGCTTCACAGTACCAAAAGTATAATCAACAGTTGTTAATTCAAGGAGTCGTAAGTCAAGTAGGATACGCAAAAAAAAAGCATCTTTTTGTCACACCGTTGTATAGCAGACACAAATCAGGACTACTAATAACTAGTCTACGATCGTGTTTATTCCCAAGTCTGATAGATGGCTCCATTCCTTACAATCAACAATTTCTTCGAGGCTAGCGCTAGCCGTTAAATTGACAAGCGTGGTCATTTGGCATCGTGCGTCAATTCGACGTGCGCAAACCGTGATCGGTTATCCCGTCTACTTCACCAATCGACACCCGTCGGTCTCCGAGGCGCATTTGTTGATGCAAACAACCGACATGTGTCGCCTTTAAGAAATCATAAGCATGGGTCGTTATATTAATTTATTACTTTATTAGGAGGATTACAAGTTTTTCACTGGACACACCAAAACTATCATTTTAAGCACTAAGCAACTGTAATAAATAATTTTGTAAACACAGTGATATTACGTCAATTTTTTATTTCTTCCAAGGCTGCCATTTTGCATTTATTTATTTATTGGAGGACCCCAGTTTATTTTAAGGGCATTTTCAATTGAAATATAATTAATCTGAAATTACAGTTGTTTTTGAGAGTATTTCTTTGCGTAGTTAAACATTTAGTTTCAGAGTTCATAATTTAGTGGAACTCAGTGGGATGGGTGATTAATAATTTAACATTTTTTAGGATGTAAGGAAATTGCTAAAAAAAAAATATTTTTATGTACTTTGTCGGCATGTGGAATAAGTGATAAAGTTAGTTTTTGGCCAAACATTTAATTCTACTTTTTAGCCATGACGAGTTCTTATGAAAATGTAATTCTAATAAAAATCACGAATTACCATGATGACCGTTTGTTTTTAATGACAAATAATAAATTGACAGTTTTTAGCTACTAATTTAGATGCTAAAAGTGTAAGTCTGAAACCGGCGAATGTTAATTTAGTTTTAATGGTCAAAGTTCAATGTCATTTACGCAAATTATTCCCATTTCCATTATTACGCCCAACTGCATGAAGACATTAGGATATTAATGCTATTCATACAGAGTAGTCTCACCTGAGGCCGCCGCCCACTCCCCACACGTTGTCCAGCCTCACGATGCCGTGCTTCATACACAGAAGAGTGTCCGCGCGCACCAGCGCCTGACTGAAACAGAACAGACACGCACATTAAGAAATTATACAAGCGCTCAACTCAAACATAAGTTAATAAAAGTGATGCCAATTGTCGAGAATAGTTATGTTCGTCGACTCTGCAAAAATTTGTATGTTTAATTTAGAGTACTTTTAAAAAAACATTTCGCTATACATAAAAACAAATTAAATTAAGAGTTTAGAGAGTTTCAATGAGATTACAAGACCTATTTAGAATTTCCTAAAAGTATAAAAAAATGATATAATAAATACGGTAACTCACTGTGCATGTTCGTCGTGCAGCGAATTGGCTTTCTGCTCATTGATGAACCGCGGCAGAAGGCAGTCGTCGGCGACGCACCGCGCCATAAAATTGCTGAGCAGCTGCGGGGCGTCGGGTGTGTCCAGACACAGGTCGGACAGGCGCGAGAGCAGCCCCTCAAACGCTATCCATGCAAAATAAGAATGCGAGATGAATCACGGTGCGATCGAGGAATCTCAACACTTCTTCCGGCATCTGGAGCGGGAGGAACACACTTACCTAATGCGATGTCGTTTTCCATCAGCACGTGACCGTATAGGTCTGAGATCAGTACCGACGCCATTTCCCTGTGCGATGGCTTGTGGTCAAACGCTATTTCCACAATCACTTCACAGATCTAAAACCAAAAGTGGAAAAAACCTTTATTAAGCTGACTATATTAAAATTACCTAAATTCCATTTCTGATCATTTCAAATGAAAATAAAATAGTCTGTTGACAAATTGTGTAAAGAAAAAAATACACCGCAGAAACATAAAATAATTAATAAGATTCAGAAGTTTTGTTAATTTTATACTTTTGTCGAGGAAACATGAAATTGGTCAATAAAAATAGGTTTTGTACTCACAATGTGCCTTCTCTTTGGCGTGATGAACTCGAGGAAGCTTTCGGAGGCCTCTCGCGTGTCTCCGTTCTCAAAATATTCCAAAATTATGGGTTCAGATTTTTTCTGGAAGCAACAAAAACGGAAAAAACTGGAGAAAATGAATTGGTCTTGAAGAATAGGCGCGATACAGGTGGTCTCATTGGGACCGTCAGGATTTTGAGTAGCCATTACGACTGTGAGCAACTTCAATTTTAGTAGACATCCTTTCAAATTATATCGTGAAGTGTTTGAATCGAATTCGAAGGAAAACTTTTTGCACAGCAGAGTGGTTAATGCTCGAATAGTCTACCAGATGAAGTGAATGATGTGAAAAGTGTAAATTCTTTCAAAAACAAATTGGACAGTCTACTCGCACTAATATGCAATCCTAAAACACTATTTATTTATTATATTTTGGATATATAAATATTATATAGATGTTTGTACGAATTAGGCAAAATATTATTTATTTATTATTTTGTAATAGGCAGGCAGCACAGCTGATAAAATAGCATAGCCTATTAAAATCTATTATTTTTTTACTACTTAAATAATGTATCACGACATATTTTAACACTATTATTTTAGCACTTGACTTCATCAATTGCTATCTGCTCGTTAAAAATAATATTACAGTAGAACGTCGATAATCCGGATGTCAAAAATCCGGACCGTCGATAATCCGAATTCAATTAAAGTTGAAGTTTTCCCACTGTTAGTCGTTTAAATACATTAAAGTTCACATTAAACACTTAAGTGAATTATTAACGGTTTTAGAACATTTGGTTCTTTTCGAAAGTCGGGACATTTTGATAATCCGGACAGGGTCCTCCGGTCACAATTAATCTGGATTATCGACGCTCTGCTGTACTAATAAGAAAGTGTATTCAAATTCAACGTTTTTATTAAACAAAATATTTAAAAGAATACAAAATTCCATTAATAAATTATAATTAATATTATCAAATCGAGTACCTAGGTACCAGTCATGTTGGCTAGTTAGAGTTACCTGTTCTTTTTTATATTGTTTGGAAAAGGTTATTTTTATATTGTTTGTAGACTGAATTTTGTCTTTTTTTTTGTCGCAATATGGGTGATCTACATTTTAAGTCATACATTAGTTAACAGTCCTGCCGACGTGACGCTCTCTTATAAGAAGGTACTGGCGTAACCAAATCGATTCAGTTGATCTGCTGGCAGGTAATAACTTTAATATTCATAACAGACGACATACGCGTCAAACATCCATTTCGGCTGCCTAAATATAAAAGCAGTGCTTTAAAAGGCAACTAAGGGTCATGAATACTTTATCTTACACCATTTATTGGTCAATTGGTCCCGCTCGAACACACAAACACAAGCACATACATATCCTCTGTTTTCATTCTCCGTTATTTATGTGAAATATTTGTTTGTGGACACCTTGGAATTGGTCAATATGTATTTTTATTATTTTTCTTCTATAATGGTTCCCCTAATAAAATTAATAAAAGTAGTCTACGTAGATAGCCACTCACCACAACCTCCTCGACGTCCATCTCTGGAATTATTTGTTTGAATTCAATGTCGCCGTTTGCGGGATTCTCCGAGTCATAGTTTGGATCGGCGTAGTCCTCGTACTCCTCGAGCAGCTCCGAGCCCGGCTTGCCCCAAACACCCTTGCCGCCGGCGCCACCTTTGAAAAAAAAAGCGACTTCTACTTTAAATTGGCCTAGCAGAAATCATAAACATCGAATGGAGCGGCCGACCGGCGGCGGCAACACGGGAAAACGTCATGTACGGTGGGGCGACTGAGCGAGTTAGGACTCACATGCAAAAACTTTCATTGTTTTAAGTATAAAATAAAGTGTGGTTTATGACTCATCGCTTAACCTAATGCAAACTCAAACTCTGCATTAAAAACAAAAGTGTTTCATACATTGATTGCCAGCTGATGGTTCACCGATCCTGTAATTAGAAGGTAGACTAGGTGGCAGTGCATTGAATTGGTCATCAATTGGTGGATCCATCAAAATAAATGATTTATTAAAAATCATACAAGTCATATTAAACTTAATTCGAAAATCATATAAACTCTTCGATCTGATATAAATATAAATCTGAGATGACTACTATGTAAAAGATATAAATGTTCCAGAAAAAGTATGAGACCTAGGAAACTTCCTGTAGGATTCCAAAGGAGTTATTTAGCTGATATCTCATTCTCAGTGAATCAATTTAAGAACAGACCAGATAACTATTTTCAGCTTATCGGCTGGAGCTGTTCGTTCAATATAATGTAACGATAATAAAGTAAGATATCTGCATCTCACTGCATAGATATGGAGATATTGGCCATCGCTCAACATCTGTGTATATAAACACAATTTTTTAAAATTGAAAGGCACATGTTTAGTGTCACATGTTCAATGTACGTAAGTCAAATATTGCTGAAAAAAAAATATTAACAAATGCAGCTGAAAGTTATCGAGGTGACGCTATTAAAAATCAAACAAGTGTTTTTCTATTGACTTTTGACATTTAACAAAACGAATTTAGCAAATTTATAATTGTAACGTTTCTACGCGGTACTCGTGACCGACGGAAGAGTGCAGGCGCCACAGATCACGCTGACTGAATTCAAGCCCATCGAGGGTAGGAAAAGGGGGATTTAACACTATTCGGTCGACCGGGGTGTAACAACTGGTGGTAAAATGATTGTACCGGATTATATAACCGTAGAGTGCCCGGCTGATTTTCATATTTCGACACTTATTATGGACGTCCGCTAAAATTATGATTTTGGGAAAAGTATGCATAATACTTATAATTTATTGACTACTTCGAAAAGCTTAGGAAATTCTCTAAAATATACGGCTTTTTTAAATTTTACAAACTTTATGAATGTATTTTTGAAAAATGTCAAATGTCAAAACTTAATTATGACCTCAGTTCATTTCATTCCACAAAAAAATGGGTTAATTATAGCAGGTTCATTAAATTTACATGCGTTGCGACACTAACTTTTGCATAAATCGCAGTGAAGGATCAACCTATATGTTTGACATCAAATATAAATCGGATTGAGGATAATGGTGTGGCCAGCACGGGGCCCTGACCTGAATCCCATAGAGCATCTATGGGACGAGGTAAAAAAAAAAGTATTCGAAAAGAGCATTTCTCAGGCCTGCTAATATACCAGGCCTGAGAAATGCTGTGGCAAAAGAAGCGAGACGCAATACCCCAGGAAGATCAGGTCGAATTGATTAGATCAATAAGAACCTCATACCTTCGAACTGAAAGAGCCTTCATATGAACTGGTGTACATTTTAAAAGTATATTTTTATTTCAGGCCATTATTAAATAAGTGAATGTTTTTTTTTTTTATTTGACAGCCAGTTAATAAAGTCTTTAAACCTTTCATATTGACTGCAATCTGTTTAAGTATTTAACAATTACGGCAATCGAAAATAAACGCCAGCCATTGATAATTTATTACACTGGCGGACTTCCAACAGATAATGTGACATGTTTGTCATTACTTATTAGACCCGATTCAGAAAAATATCATCAAATGTGTCATAAATTAATTGACTTATGACATTCGATAAGAGTTGGACGCCGCGAATTGCAATACAATGTTTAAATGCAAATTGTGCCTAAATATCAGGTTGCTACAAACAATTTGATTGAAAAATTATTATGAAATTTATGAAAATATGAAATGTACGAAAATAAAAATGATGACAGAAAAGCTCCGGAGGGTTAGTCGCTTTGAGATTCACTCGCTTTTTCATCACCAAATTTATTTTTTTTGTGTTAAAATTGGTGTAAATCGATCTTATAAATCGATAAATCAATATTATCTGTCGACCAATAGCATCCCTCTTAAAACCACAAAGGAGTAAGGAGTTACCCCTTCTTCTTAGACCGCCCTCTGTTTCGACCAGTAACATCAGACACCGATCATTTAGCTCCGCCCTAATAGCGCGTTTCGAACAACGCGGCAGGTCATTAACCTCGATCTTGACTGACCGCGGCCAAGTGACCCCGTGACGTAGTTATCCGAGGGAGGAGCCATTGAAAAATATGTTTTACATGATTTAGAATAGAAACTTCAACATTTTTTTTCTCGAATACCATAATGAATTTTGATATAGTTTCTTAACAAATAACACTAGGAATCGTAAGACCTATTAGCTGGTTTTTTTATTGGGATTGACCTTGGGACAACCTGTATACGGCCATTGTTTAGTTTTTACATTTCATAACTTTAGTAATAAGAATCGATGTCTCTAACCTTGTAAATAAAATAAATATCACATTTAATTTTATGATCTTTACATTTGCATAATATTTCAATAAACCGTTCTTTTAAACACCTTCTTAAAAAGTCACAGTCTTTAATAATAGCTGATTAAAAATAAAGAGGTGCTTGCAGGCCTTCTCATACAGAATGTTCCAAGACCATTGCCGAGGACTTAAGGGTGTCTTTATGTTCCCAATTACGTGTAAGAAATTTTATAAAAAAAAAGCGAAATGCTCGTGTAAATTCCATTTTTGCTCGCAAACGCTCGGCCAATACTGGTGAACTAACACTTTCTATAGTTTTCAATTCTATTATTGAAATATTTACAATTCTTTTTTAAATCGCCCATCTTAATTTGAACAAAAAAAAACACAAATGTCAATTCTGTGGGTCTACATAATATTAATCATAATATTAATTGAAACTCTCAGAAACAAATTGAAATTAATTGTAAATCGGATGTTAGTGGAAACGAACTTTCATGCATTTTTAAAGTGCAATTAATTACACCGCTATATCTTTTAAAAATCTATTCAAACTTGAAAACTCTTGCTTGTATGTGGGTAATTCACGCATTTTGTTTAGTTTTTTCTTATCTTTTCCATAATGCATTGCTAATTTGTGGACATATCTGTTTCTTTATCTCTATTAGTAAAAACTCAAGTGTCTCATTTCTGTGAGATCTGTCTATTTGAATTATCTTCTGTCATAGCGTCACTAATATATAGATTACTATTTGATTGCATTTATTCTTTGAAAACGTCGTATTGCGAGCTCAAACGACTACTTCCGCGTGCGTTGACGTTATTTGTAAAATGTTATCAAAATATCGACAAAACATCGAAAAAAAGCCGCTCGGGCGACGAATCTGCATATATTTTGTTGTTATTATATGAAATGACCTTGGCAGACGAGCCACAAACGCGCGCGGCGTCAGCTTGTTTGCATCGACGTACGAATATGTATAGGTGGGCTAATTAAACAGAGCGGCGAAGCAAAATACAAGAAAAACATGCTGCGTTGACCCGACTTGCCGTTTAGATGGCTTACGAATTACGTAATATTTGTAATCCCCGCCTAAGCCGCGAGACGAAACCGGCCGCCGCCGAGTAAATGTTATCTTCCACATACATTCGGCACGCATGCACGAGATAAGCGGGCGAAAATAAAGATAAAAAACTCATAAACGCCTACCCGTAAGTCGAGCCCACGCACGCCTGTTATCAGGCCACGTTTTCAAGACAGAATTAGTGAACGTCCTGCGTCGATGTTGAATAAACACACGAAAAAAACAAACCTTTCTTGGGCAGACCCCTCCCGTGGCCATTGCGCGGACGCCGGCTGTTTTTCCAGTTTCTATGCTGAGGAATGGGCCCCACGGCGCCGAGCTGCTCCTTGCTATTCTGCCTGATGACCTTTTTGGATCTGCGACGCGCCTTATCGCTACTGGGGCCCGAGTCCCCCGCGCCCTTATCTAGAGCCGGCGAAGCCTCCAACCCGTCGACCACGTTTTCAACGTCGGAAGAACTATTCTCGACCTCCATCTCGTCTAATTCGAATCGATCAAATTAGCGTAAGACTAGATCGGCGATTAATTAGACCCGATTTAATTCGATTTTCTAATAAAATTATTCACTGTCGGAACGAAATCGGCAGCAATATTACCGGCGAAGAAAGAAACTGCGTATTTGTAAACAAAAACAAGACGAACGAATGCGCCCTCTCTCTCGTACGAAAGTGCGCATTCTTTTGTGAGCACAGCAGTGAAGTTAGCGATGAATGCTAATCCACAAAAAAGTAATCCAACATTACATCATTGCACGGCATAAACATGTAATTTTCATGACGTATTTCATACAAAGCGTTTGTTGCACAATAAGATATAACTTTAGGAATGGATTCAATTCAATTTCAACGATGCCAGAGGCAACTTTTATTATTCAAATTAATACAAATACAATGTAAATAAATGCAGCTGAGACATTGTCTTCTCCGCCGGTTTCTTAATCTTAAATAAAATACAATTTATTTATACATGCATAAAATATAACCAAAATACTTACAAATTAAGTTAACGTAACTCGTGTGATTTAAAAAAAAATACAGCAAGAATGTAAGAGTTAATTTAAAGAATACCTTAATATTTTTTAATAGGTTTTTTCCATAAATTCTTTTAATTTAAGTTTTATTAAAGATTTTCTTTAAAGTTCTCTAACTTCAAGAGGTATTTTATTAAATAGGCTGGGTGTTATATATGTTATTTGCCAATGGCCATACGTATTTATACATCTTTCGACAATATTCTATTCAATACAAGGAAAAAAACTAATAGATTTATTAAATTTAGCATAATGACAATATGCTAATAACAAACTATAGGTACCTACCTGATTACAGTAATAAAAAGTTTACGGAGCTTAGTGACGTCTTCTTATTCTCTGTCACCACCTAGTACTTTCAAATAAAAACAAATAATATAAATATTAAAGTATGACTAGATTTAGACGTATGACGTAGTCTATCACAGCCCCACACTAACTAATCTCTTCGGTCTTTATAATTTACCTGACTTGCATTTACATCCAGCTCAATAGTTTGGCATAATTTATTTTAAATTACAATTACTATTAGTCCATCATTTGCCGTAGAGTACATATACAGAATGTGAGTCGATAAAGGATAATGGGTTTTGGTTTGACAGATCAAGAGCAAAATTAGTTAAACAAAAAAAAATGCTAACATAAGCTATAAAGTACTTTGGTCTAAACAGCCATTTTGCAAGGTCATCTATCTGCAGTCATATCTTCGGTTAGTAAAATCATTATTTATTTAAACATCCATATTTCTAATTAAACTAGGTAAAATAAAACTGCTTTTAAATAAAATATATTTGCACGTTTGCATGGAATTTACCACTTCATTAGGCTGGTGCCTGACTTACATTGATAGTGCCTGATAATGTCTGTTCTCGAAATAGTGTGAGATATGGATGTGTTTTGTTCGTGGACTTTTTTTGGAAACAGTTTTTTTCTTATTGTATGAAATTGTGATTGTTACACTAAAGATTACATTTGATTATTTAAAGTAAGTCACAAAACAACAACACGGATGATCGACAAGCGATAAGGTAATTCGAAAGCAGCAAAAGGATAAAGTATGTTTAATAAATAAAAAAAGCCCTACACCTATAAATAAAATGTTCACCGTAGGGGCTTTATCGATCTTAAAAAGGTCGAGCAAGTTTTATTATGTATAGATTTACATGACTCATTTTTAAAAATGAATAATATTTCTAGACTCCACAGGCGACTATATGACGACTACTCGGCTATGTTAGTCGAGATACGCGGTAGACGCATGATGTTCAGTTGGTCTTTCGCTGTTGCTTTGTGAGAGTGGCAGGTCACCGGTCCCAGGCAGCCGACCGCTTACCTACCGGCTCCTGTTTTTGACCTGCTTGCGACATAAGTCGACGATTAGAAGCGAGCGATATACTAAAAAATATTTTGGTGTGCCCGCGATTTAGTCGAACCGTAAAATAATATTAGCAGTCTTGCTTGTAAAACGTCAAAAAATTTGATTGCAAAACATCCGAAGGTTTTCTTTCGTGAACTAATGAAAAATAAAGGTTAAATTGCATGTAGTTATTCTTTATATTACTTAAATCATTTCAATAACAAACAAACATTATCACATTATATGAAAACTTAAGTTTAATATCAGCGGTGAAAATTAATATTTCTGAATAAAGTAATAATATCATCAAATATTCCTTTTGTACCCATTTAAATAACATCACAGTTTTAATATGCGAGAAAAAAAAGAAAACTTTATATCAATATTTAACATTTATTCGATATTTTGATGTAGTAATATTTTTGTTTTTACTAAGATTTAAAATTATTTTGTATTAAACATTTATGCAGTTCGTGTAGTTACCAAACTATTAAGAGTGTAGTAAATTAGTAATAAACACTATTTGTAATGGTGTAATAGCAGTTTTACAAACACAACTGAAAATAATATAGCTGATGCACCTGAACTACCTATATCTACGGTCTGAAGTTTATACAAGTAAACATAAGCAAGCAGCTGTCGTTGAAAAGTGAAAACGTCAAAGTGGCAATTTATTTCTGACAGTTCTTGTTTTATCTTCGAAAACATTATTGAGCTGTAAATAAACAATTAAAGTTTATTGTGTTATTATTAGGGATTATGGAGGAATCGTCAGCAAACGCTGTCATATGAGTTTTGCGTCCAGTGCATCTTACAAATATGATCAAAAAGTTCGATTGTCTTGTCGATAAGGACGAGGCGCTTATATCATGGAGTTCGAGCGATACCGAAGACTCTGCTTACACCGAATATGCGAGAACGAAGCCGAGAAATCCGGAGAAAAAAAATCATAAACGCAAGTCGACAAATAACAGTCGTTTGCCCTCTGCGAAACTGCGCATTCGTGAAATAGAACAAAAGAAAACAACAAGCAAAACTATTGTAAACGAACACAGTGTAAATGATGAACTGTCTCTATCGCCAGTATTTTGCTGCACGTCGTCTGTGAAAAGTAATCAAACGCGTTTGAAAGAGGAAAGCCTTCTTTCTCCAATTTTGAAATGTCATTATTTGAATTCTGCAGAGAAACATCTTAGTCAAAACAACATTACGCACTCCCGGCATATTATATGCGATGGTGACCTCTGTAATGATTGTGTTAGTCCTATACTTAACATGCGAAATGAATTGATTCCTAGTGGTCGAAGTGATTTGAAAGCGGTAAAAATATCATCACCGCTGACAACAAAATATTCAAACCCATACGAATTCAGCACTAATTCAGGTATAAGTCCAATTTTAAATTGTACACAAAATTTCAACAGAGAAAATAGTTACTATCCAAAATCTCCTGTATTAAGAGCTTTTAATACAATGATGGATAAAGTAAACATAAGTCCTTTGCTTAATAGAACCATAAAAATAAATAGTAATATTAATAATGCCAAGAAAAGATTGGATTTCTGTGAAACAACATGTCTAAAATTCAAAAATGAATTTGACATTACAAGCAGAACAAGCCCTGTTCTTTTTGACAATTGGAATAATTCAAAACAACCAGTTGATAATATTCCAACTCATGACCATAAACAACTATTCAAAAAGTTTTCTTTCAAATCGCAACCTTTCTCCCAGCAAACTATAGACAATAATTCGACTCCGGAAATTGTGGACGACACTGAAATTAATCCTAGTCAAGCTACGATACGATCTTTTACGCCGACAGACGAGGACGTCAAAAGTACACATAGCAAAGAAATAATCACAGGCTCGAGTCCTTCCGTCGTTGAACTCAAACTTGAAAATGATAATATAAATCCGGAAAATTCATTAAATTTGTTACTGAACAGTGCAAAGTTAAGGAAAAGACGGTTGAAACGCGATGGACTGGCTCACAGATTACAGAATGCACTAAAATCGCGCAAATCCGCCGTCGCCATTTGGAAGCATGAAATGTTCCTCGCCGCGAATTCTAATTTTGATATGCCGCTGAGCGGAGATCCGTTGAATTTGAAAGTCTTGGAAGGCAGCCGACAATACGGTGTTCTAGTTTTGAACTGTCTGCAAACAGCTGAAGATGTGGGATATATTTTAGTATTAAACAAATGTCTTGTTAATTGTGAGGCGTTTGAGCGAGGACAAATTATTACAATATTTAAACCTTATGATATTATACAGATATTGGAGAGCGACCATGTTGTCAATGTTATTTTAAATGCTTCCAAAATAAAAACTTAAATATTAATTAATTATTCACAATTTTTACATTGCTTTTTTAATTCATCCATTGTCCAATGTTTGATACAAAAGATTGTGTCCTAAAATATGAAAATATGTTTCTAAATACCAGAGAAATACACAAAACACTCAAACTTCAATATTTTGAATGCGTTTATTACATTTTTTTATTTTTTTTTAATTATAACCTAGGTCACATACAATTATTTTTAGGCCCTACTCAACTACGCCAAATGTGCCTGTTCTAAAGTCAAAGGAGATGGTGGTAATAAAGTTCGCAAAAGCATTAAAAATGGTAGGACCATGTGCGGTTTTGAACCCGCGACTTTTCTAAAACAGAAAGGTTATTTACTAATAGTGTGTGTATCAAAGACCTATGAAAAACCCTGTGAAAAAAAATAAATTTTCATTTTAGCAAAAAAATATTTTAAATACAAATAATTTTAGACACACTAACGGTACAAATAAATGCGAAAGTGTATTTATACAATAACATACTTTTTAAATGGGTAATAAAATGTACAGCGATAGTTATAAAAATAAACTGTTTATAAATGTTTCAACAACTTTGACCTTCATTATGTCTGATAATTAATGCCCCTAGATTCTAGGGGCATTAATTATCGTTGTTGTTGATCTAGGGCCTAGAACAACGATCTTTTAAAAGATAAAAGATCGTTGCCCTAGAAGGTATTTTCTTGTAGTGACAGGTATTGTTGTAATCTTTCTTTATTCTAATTTTATTTTATTTGTGTTAGATTAGGGTGCCTTTTCATATAATTTTATGAAATAAAGTTTCATTAGCACATCAAGAACTTTTTTAATTTTGATCTAAGTAGGTACTTTGCCAAATTTGAATAAGTACAAGGTTTCCAGTCATAATGAAACCTTAGTGTGGTAATTTGTAATGAATCCGGTTTTACTTTTTCTGCAATATCTATGATGGAAATTACTGTTAGTACTCTGTAATGGATGATACGTTATATATCTATTCCAATTGGCCTGTTGTAGGCATCAATCAAGTCTCGTATCTTAAAAAAAACGCTGAATACATATATTTAGATGAACCCTTTTTTCCTAGAAATTAAATTTCCCGTCAAACGCGGGACTGAAAAACAGACTCGACTGTAATAGTGTTGACCGATATAAAATTAAATAATCGCTGACAGAAGATTCAAGCCCGTTTCAGGTATTTTTTCAAAACAATGGAGGTATTGGCATAATGTACCAATCAATGCCTCAATGTTGAATCATTGTTTTTTTTTTCGGTGTAATAGACTGGAAAATAATATTGTTTTTAGACACAGACTTTATACTATATAGAGGATATTTTTTTTAGAATATTTTTTTTTTTAGATTTTTTTTAGATTTTATTTTAGTTGACATATTGAATACTTATTTCAGAACACGCGATTTTTTTCGTTTAGTCTTAAAAGATGAATGGTTTAGGTAGCATTATTTTAATTAGTTTATAGGTATATTTAATTTTTAAATTGCCTTTTTTTAAAGAAAAAAAAGAGGAAGAACTGTCAAATTTAGTGTCAATCAAACGCGCTTGATGTAGGGTGATGCGTTCGTATATTTCTCGGAATTGTTTGTAAATATTCGCTAGTCGTATCTATAGATCCTATGTTATTAGTTTATCAGATTCTTCTCTAAGTTTGAAAGTAAAAATAGAGGATATAAAAGGAGATTTCGCAATGGAAATAAAAGAAGAACTATCAGCAGGCCTTTGTAGATGCTGCTTGGAAGCTGGGATGTATCGAAGTGTATTCAATTCTCTTACCTGTACGGGAGATAGTTCTGAGACATATGCGGAAATGGTTTTCATCTGTTTTTCAATGAATGTAGGTAATACTGTTTATGTTTAAAAATGTGTAAATTTTAAGCGCCAAGCCTCACAAATACCAAATAAATTGATAACCTGATTCAGGCAACGCAACAATTTTTAGCTCATAATGAAATACAGAGAAATATCGCTTTTCATTCCATTCCAGCGAGTTCACACTTTAGGTCGGGAATGGTCTGAGTCATTTGTCTAAAATATATTGCTTATACCTGGGACACATTAAAACATTGTCAACTAGAAAGTAATCTGAGAACATCGCTTGTATGCACGGAGCTACGATACCTTGAAATATTACCCTTATACTAGAAACTACAGGTGTTGAGTTACGCGCATTTGTATTAAACGCAATTGGGATTAAAATGTGTGATATTTTTGTCAATCAGGTGATGAACGCAGATGTGAAAGAAGAGGAGAATTTCATATGTGACATTTGCATCCTGCGGCTGAAGGATGCCTTCATGTTCAGGGCGCAGATCGAAGAGGCGCAGAAGGACCTGGAACAGAGGCTCAGTTTCGACGACCACAAGATCATGCAATTGACGGAAAGTTAGTTTGTTTATATATCTAAATACTATTTGGTCAGAAAATGATGAGTGCGTTTTTCATACAAGTGTCTTAGTTATATTTGTGTACCTCCGATGAAGTAATACAAAATGATTTGCTATAAATAAATAAATTGACTTGTTCTAGTTGCTAGAAAAGTTTGTCAAAAATATCTATTCTACAATTTATGAGATCAAAATTGCCTATATGGAAAGAGACAAATAAGGTAATGTTTTGTGCGCCTAATTTAATAAAATTGTGTGATGTTGAAGATAAGTTTCAATTCTTTCCAATTCTGAAGCCTCATGTAATAAAATTCAGGTGAATGTTTACAATCGGGCGATTAGCAATGCTTTCAGGTGAACCCTGCCTTCTGCACTAGACGATATCTGTACTAAGGAAGTGTATTCGTTGAGCTATATTTTTTTTTATGTCAAACGTCAATTGCATCCGCATTAGACTAATGTATTTGTACGTAATATTCATAGTTATACATGCATACAGTAAAGATAATAAAATAAAAAGATACAAGAAAAAAAAATAAAAAAAACCAACTTAAAGTTATAATAATTACACTATGTCTAACAAGTATACTCAACTCGTACCTGCATTGAAAACCTATGTAATATTAATTAGAGTAGAATAGATAATTGTCTTTTTGGATAAAGTACACAAAATTAGCAAATAGATCTAATTTGAGTAATTCTGTATCACCGATATCACCAGTAATTGTAAATATAAATGTTTAGATATATATTATAACATCTTTTTGACTGATTTAATTTAGAAATATAATCATTAATCAAAATAAATAGAACGACATTCCATTTTTAATAACTTTATCAAAACTTAATTACATTTTAAAAATATGTATTTTTTTTATACCGTTCTTTAATTTTTTTGTATATTTTAAAAATTGTACGTAATTTTAGTGAAAAAAATAATAAATAAGTAAAAGAATATATAATTATAATTATTCAAAAATAAAAGTGGCAAAATGACTGAGTTACCCCTATCTCCCCTAGATCTATGTTTATTTTTTTTTTTAGTTTTTGTTATTTTAAGTATGATAAAAAATATAAAAATGGTGTAATTAGTTTTATTTGATATTTAGGAATATGAATTAAAAAAATGGGTGTCATCGCATTACTTTTTCTTTTATTGAGTTTCTTTCGCTTACAAACATCAATATTGAGTATAGAGTAGTCAAAAAGTATGCATTTAAAGTTGCAGATGAACTTGAAGATAGGACTCATGAAGCGGACGCGGACCTAAACTGGAACTTGGAGTACCTGGACGAGTATGAGGATGTGGTGGCCATCAGCAAACCCGTCAAGCCGAAGGTGAAAAGAAAAAAGTGGGTTGTTATGCATATTTTTAATATGTATTAAGTGATTTCTTAAGCTTACTTGAAAATAACCTACACTCGGTGGGTGAATTGTTTTACTAAAGTATTGTTACAGCTATTGAGAGGCCTCGTCCCGAAAGCGCTCTTCTCTGTCTAGCGCGTGGTCTTAGATCTTTCTGTCTCATCTAACGGCCTGTAAAAACGGAAACACTCCGCGCCGCTATTGGTTATTCTTAAAAAGCAGAATTAATGTATTTAAAATATCTAAGTGGGATTTCTTGATTCTTGTATTCACTCAATAAAACGTGTAAACTTTTGATAAAATATATGAACATTTCGAAGCTCTTAACTTTTAGACCGGGTCGAAATGTAACTTTTTAATTCTATAGAAGCCTAGATAATCTTGTTTTTTTTTTTCTATATCTACAAAACGAGATTCGTAACACTACAGCGTTTCTAGAAATGACTGGGTTGAGTTGTCTGAAACTGAAAGCGAGCCTTATAAACAAAGATTTTTAGTTTGTCAGCCAATCAATTACCGTTCATACAGTTTGAAGATTGACGCTAGATGGCAAACACTTGTTTGAATTTCTCAAACAGCAGTTTACACATATAGCTGCTAATATGTTGCTCCGCATTTAGAATTTATCCCACGCGGTATGTTCATCAGGTACCGAACGTCGGCGAAACCGACCAAGACCAAGGGCCGCGGCTGGACGAGCGAGAAGAAGGTCGACGACAAACTCTTCGAGCGCTCTCTCCTGACGCACATATGCCGCGTGAAGCTGCAGTGCCTCATCTGCATGGAGCGATTTCAGAACATGCACGTCCTTACGCAGCACATCAACGTCCACTATCCCAACTACATTTGCGACACGTGCGGGAAGGTGATAAAATGTTGAATTCATAAAAAAAAAACTTGCCCAATATAATTATTTATTTATTCCTGCCTAGCCTGCGGTGTATTGGTGCACCGAAAGCTATTATAGAAAAATAAACAAGAATGACTATGATATATCTAATAATATCATAGCTATCATATAATATCAACTGCTTCTATAAATTGTTTAGTAGTAGTAAATTGTTTAACCAGAACCTGACGTCTTACAGCTAGGCCCTACTAGCGTCATTAAAAGCATCTCACATCCAGACTACTCGCGCCTATCTGTGGTTTCCACTTTTGATGGGTAGAGTAGATTAAAATAAAAAAAAAATGAGGGTCATCCTTTCAATTCATCGTCAATTTTAACACCGTTTCAGTTTTTTTTTCTATAAATTTTAAGGCGGTTAGTAATGAAAAAACCAACCCGTCCCCCCTGACTTTCTAATTTGCACCATTTTTCATAATTAATGTTTCTTTTTTAAATCATTTTTTTACTACTTTAATACTAGTTTAATGATTTAAAAATGAAACAATAATTATAAAAAACGGTGAAAATGTAACGAATATGACGTATAATGAATGAGAAGTGAATGGTTTAATGGATATTTACAAGAAGGACTTTACGTTCAACGTAGGATATATGCAAATGAATCGGTATGGCTAAAAATAAAAAAAAATGAAAATGAAAACTTTAATGAACGTTTGACCGTATTGCATTATCGCACGATAGATAGGTGAGAGTGAAAAGTTTTCATAAAATACAGGCCTGTATTTAAACCTCAAGCGATGCAACTATCTGTGCATTCGGTATTAATTTTTCTTTGAACATTCTGGCTATATAATTTATTTGAAAAAAATTTCAATCCTTAAAATATTAAAAAGCATTCAAATTTTCCATATGTCAATACTGTCAGACTTTTAAATAAGTAATGAAAACTAACGGCCTATTATAACTAAATTTATTTTATTTTGGATATAGGCATTTGAATTCTGTTTGCTTTGTACAAATTTTCCTTTCATTTCTGTTTTCTACTGAAAACGGTAAAATAACGATACAGCAATCATTCTCATAGACCTGGTCATATTCTATGGCCAGACTTTGGTTCGTAAGACCCAATCGTGTTTGTGAACCGTGCTTTGTTTGTGTTTGCAGGCATTTGCGAGTAAACGTCGCATTATGGCGCATTCGCGGGTTCACGAGAAATGCGACTATCAGTGCGAAGAATGTAACCTCTCCTTCAACACGAAGTGCAAATGGCAGAACCACATAGCCAAACACAAGCAGACCAACAGGTGAGGTCCAATATTTATTTATTCATAGTGTTTTTTGCCCTTTTCGCTGGCGCGGTTGTCGGATGAGGTCCAATCCACCTTTTAAAGAGTGGGGACTGTGGTGTCGTCACAGATATCAGAAGACTCGGAAAAACTATGTAACATTAGTATCGAACCCATCCTATGTTATGTTATGAGAGCCCAGAAACCCCGTTACACCTACTGTGGGAATGTGGGCCCCTCATCTACAAAAGATACCAGCTTCTAGGCAACCATCTCCTCAAGTCAGAAGAGATTAGAACCATCGCACCCAAAAAGATACTTAACTTTATCTACAGTACGGGACTAGATGGCGAACTATAAGTGGATTCAAAAGTACAATAGTTCTGAAAAGGATGCGGTACACGGGGGCAAACCCCCACATCTACTAACATACATAACATAACCCATCCTAGCCCGCCTACCTTTAGATAAACAAACCCTAATTGCCCGATAATTTAAAAAACTAGGGTAATTATAACACGCTTCCGCTAAAATGCTCATTTTAGGAAACCTACATACGCAAATTAAAATCACAAAATTTAAAAATATAAGTAAAAAAAAGACAAAATTTTAAAAACATTTTTTCAACCGCCAAAACTATCTGATTTTATATTAATTTATTATTATTTGATAACTCATTTTTCTGCTTATTTATTTTTATTACTGACATTCTAAAAAATAATGAAGAAAAGTGCAATGAAGGGAACAACAAACCGTCATATTTTAACAATGTTTAACAAACGCTTCTTCAAACCTGTGACATTCAGATGCAAAAATACACCTATATAATATTTTTATGTAATATTAGAATAGATTCAGTTACAATTTCTCGTAAGAATCCTCTTACACACACACCACAAAAAACTGGTTGCACTGGAGTCAAAACGGTTCATACGATTACAGGTCTAATCAATTTTATCACAGTAATTTTTTGGTGTTGCAAGTATTAAAAAGCGATATTTCACGGTTAGGTTGAGCGGTTAGGTTCATACTATATGCCTAGTAAAAATTCTGATACCCGTGCGTAAATTAATAAATTAAACCATAGACGTGTTAACACATTTCGTTCTGAACGAAAAATGAGCGGACAATACAACGTTGATGTTCTGCGAAAGTCGTTTGTTGGACGGAATATTTCACGAAATTCCAATGGCCGTTAAAACCAAACTGAGATGGAAAAAAATGATGACTAGTCTATGACCTTTCATGAATTCAGGCATACGCGACGTGCCACCATTTTAATCAATATCGATATCGTGGCATCTGGCGATATACAGCAATTATCGAATTCGATATATGGCCACCATTTTTCCAGGTACCGTTGCACTGAATGTCCGGAACGTTTCAAGGACTTCTTTCAGCGCGAGAAGCATCTGGTGTCTGTACATGGCAAAGTGAAAAACGCCTACCAGTGCAGTCAGTGCGAATCTACGTTTGGAACAGCGGGGCACCTGTCGGCGCACGTTCGGCGGGTTCATTTACAGGTATCTAAATAATTTATTAAAAAAATAAAATGATAATAAGGGTAATTATTGTTTATTTAAACAAAAATGTTACATACAATACAACCTTACTTATGATGAAAGTCTGCCATCACTGGAAAAACGAAGAGAACGAGGCGAGGATAACACCCACGTGGGCATGAGTTAAAACAAAAGTGTCTTCAAATATAACCCAAAAAAGAACTTTTTGCCCAAGCGACTGGTTGATTTGTGGAGTGAATTGCCTACTAGCGTTTTCACCTTCAACCAATTAGCCAGTTCAAAAACCGATTAGATGAGTACTTATTCACAAGAGCACACCAATCAAAGATACAGGTTTATCAGCTGTAAAGCTGCACACATATTAATTAAAAATAATAATAATCTTTAACTATATAATTGGACTAACGCTAGAAGGTTCATTAAATAGTTATTGTATGTACTGTCACGTTTGCATGTGTACTAATGCAGTATTAATAAATATTGTAGTGTATGTAATACATCCTTAAAGGATACAATTCGGTCATTTCTCCATACAAATGTAGTGTTGTGACTCTCTTTTTATAGAATTAAAATGATAAATTTCCACTCGGTCTAAAAGTTTAGAGTCTCGAAAAGTCCAAAGCATTATTCCATATATTTTATGAAAACATTAGATCACTGTAGTCTAGTGGTTAAGGCATTGGACTATTGAACCAAAGGTCTCGGGTTCAAATCCGCACACGGTCATACTATTTTTAATACTTCATTACCACCATCTCCCTTGACTCGCACGGCCACAATTAGTAGGGCCCAAAATATTTTTATATGACCTAGGTCGTAGCAATTCATTTAAAAAAAAAATTTTTTTGATTTAATACAAGAATTGAGAAAATAAATGATTTATTAAAGATGAAAATTCAATTAAGTTTTTTTTAAAATATTTCTTATTTTGTTTTTCATGATTAAACCAATTACGGCACAGAGTGTATCTGTTTCTACAAGCCGTTAGATGAGATAGGACCGATTTAAGACCACCCCCAAGACAGAGGAAAACTCTTTTAGGAAAAGGTTTCTTATTTTTACTTTGCACTTGTGATCTTTTTTCGTAAGTAATCCAAGCTATTCTGTCGTTTTCTGTGAGAAGTGCCTGGTGTATGGCGGGCGGTTAACGTGAAAGTTGGTCATCGTCCTGCGGAGTTTGCCAATCCGAAAATGGCCGCTTGGCTACTCTTTAGGTACAATCCTGCAGTGGAATTCCTTATTAAAATGCCATTTATCATGACCAGGAGCGCAACAAGATCTGCTCGACGTGCGGCATGAGCTTCTTCTCGGGCATCGAGCTGGCCCACCACATGGTGTCGCACACGGGCGAGCGTTCGCACGCCTGCGAGGTCTGCAACAAGTCCTACCCCCGACTGAAGACGCTCAAGGAACACATGAAGATACACACCAACGAGAAGCGCTTTATATGCAGTGTGTGCGAGAGGTAAACGTTTATATTATTGCAATGACTTAATACTGTAATTTGAAAATAATTGATTCAAGAAAATTGCATTTGACCACTTTTTTTTGTATAATATTCCATGATTCCTAGAGGCATTGAATTTTGAAAAGTTACTGTCCTAGGTGGCCATTAAATAATATATATCTATATATTAATATGTGAAGGGAAAACTTGACATATGTAATTAATTGACTTGAGTTTAAAGAAATAATTTTTCATTCAATAATTAAAATAAAGTTTTTATATATAAATATAATTCTAAAAATTCAACTAATCATACTTAATATCATAAATAATTTTTCAATTGACAATTCAATGTTTTAAATTTTAAAGTATAGTATGTGAATTAAAAGATTAAAAGTGTCGCGTTTTGTCAAAATACTATAACTAAAGATGAGGAAGATATGTTGGTCATTGAGCATGTGTTATGACAAAAGAATGCAACTAAAGCTGCCGGGATTCTGCTAAATTAGACCTTAAGTTATTTGAAAATACGGTGTATTTCCCTGTGCTATACAAATTAGCCGGTGAGATTTATGCTTTAAATTTTGTAACAGCACTATACTATTAGCATAAAACACTGTATCTCGACTTGCAGTGTTTCGTCATTAAACAACAGTGCGGGAAAGTTGAGATGCGGTGGTCTTATTGCTATCCCCAATTTAATTAATTAACGCTGATTCTAATTTATCAAGGCTGATTCTTGAACTGGTTACCACTTCCTGTGGTAACATTAGGTAAACTGACCATTGAGTTATAGGGCCTGGTTTTGACACCGTTCCTTTCTGGCCGCGTCAAGGCAGTTGTGGTAGCTGAAATTATTAGTAATCTAAACAAATATACGTCCTTACGGCCTCTACTTTTTCTAATTGGCATCAGGTTGCCTGCTTGTTCGATGATTTATACTGGTGGTTTTTAAATTTAGGGCACTCCTTTTAGGATGTTGATCTATATCGACAATCAAAAATTAATCAGCAAAAAGTATTGTAAAAAAGTTCCTCAATTACGAGAAAAACGACTTCAAAATGAAATTGAAATCATTTTAATGTTTGAGAGCGCGGTTGAACGCGTGGCACGAGAACGGTCAAGCACCCCCAAGCCAAGCATTCGCCGCGCACTTCGAAGAAAAATGTTTTTAATTACTTTAGTCTGATTATTTTTTCAAAATTATATTTTTTTTTTTTTGTGAAACCGGTTTAGTTATCCGTATAGATCAACCTCCTAAACAGAGTGTGCCAAATTTAACTAACATATTTGAACTTAATATTTTTCAGATCGTTCACGCAGAAGTGTACTTTGAAGGCGCACATGAAGACGCACGGCTGTGCTCTCGACAGTTTCATAGAAACAAAAAAAGTGGAATCCAGTGGAAAAATATTGATCTACATGGCCATTATAAACAACGGCACCGATACAAAAGTGTAGTTCAGACCAGACGCTGTACGGCCTATTGAGAAATCTGTTGAAGGGCTTATCCATAGTCTCCTTTTTTATGCGATTAGCATGACCATGACTGGGAGGACATTTCTTACGTAATCCGGTTGGTCTTGAGGTGGACATGGCTGCAATGGGTTAATGACGGGTGACGGGGCAATGAACCTCGCTTAAAGACGAGCGCTTATGTTACTGCATTAATGATTATTTTATAACATTAACTGTACATACTGTTAATCAAAAATAATTGATTTCACATTCTAATGCTGTTGAGCTACGAATTTGTACATTTTTCACAAGAGATTATATATATCAGGAGTTTTCAATGTGCGAGTTGCCAGTGATATTATCAGCTCTCTAGTGAGAAGGACAGCGTAGTTTGAAGGTTTTTGTCTAGTGTGTGAAGATTTTTTATTTTCTTTGTTCGTTATTACTATTTCACTTTATTTTCACCCTTATAAAGGTTGTCTTTAAAACCATTTTAATTTATTTTATAAATATTCAATGACATAATTTGACTACAGTTAATAAATGAATATAATATGTAGTAAACCTTCTTAAAAGCCTTTTAATTTTGGCAACTTTGCCGATTAACATTTATAATGGCCACTAATTTGAAAGAAGTTTGCCGGAATAGCACTAATTTATTTAGCAGCATTTTGAGCGACTCGTGAGAAAAATAAAAACTATTAAAACACCTAAAATATAACCTTGGCCTTAAGCTGGGGTACGCTGCAATCTCCTCGTGCATTCACTGCTACATGCAGACAATCGTAGTAGATTTACAGTAAGATCTTTATACTGTGGCCTGATGATTGTAATCGTAAACAGTCTCCACTACCAGTGGGGCATTTAAAAATATTAAGAGGACGCAATCCGGTCGTTTCTCTGCACAAAATTTGTAGTGTTGTGACCACAGACCACTTGAATTGAGTACACTCCGCCCATGCCAAATTTCCGTACGGCCGAGCGTTTCCATTTCCAGACATTGGAACGGTATCGGTGATGATATACGGACACAACTAACACCGACACAATCATTACCCGACATCGGGCGGAGCTTAGTTTTCATCTGACACTCGTGTCATGATTTTATCATATCCACTTTATTTCGCTTCTATGCCATTAACTATTTTTATGGTTGTGACTCTCTTTTTTTGTAGGTGTTAAATAAAAATCATCTGGATATGGTAATCCTGGATCTGGGTTAATATAGAATGAGAATATAATGACGTACTTAATTTCATAAAAATGCAAATTTAACATAAGTTTTTTGAAATACTGATTCTGTTTTCAAGAATAATCCATAGAGAGAAGTTTAAGAGAGAGAGAGGTTATAGAGTGTTAATTAATCATTTTGTGAAAATATTGTGTGTCTCATCAAGTTTTGCTAAACTGGACAGCCGTTGGATGAAATAGAATGAAACTCGATCACGCCCAACACAGGCGAAAGATCCTTTCGGGAAGAGGCCTCTTAAAAAAATATAGGTCATCTTTGGGCACTCCCGAACACGTCCATTTTTATCAGTAAAAGTCTTGTTTATGTATAAAAATTCTTATAATTCCTAAAATTTGTAAAATATATGATGACAGAATACTTGTCGCTGATGACAGCACTTTCACATTCTATTAAGACAAGAATGAGAGTAAGTATATTAGTAAACTAAATGCTGTCTGTTTTAATAAGGTATACGTAATTTCTATTTACAAAATTATTTAATAATACAATATATTAAACATAATTTATAATATTTATGACTGAAAGAACTATTTTTGGCAAAAATCCTGACACTAAAATACTCGCAAAGATCTATGTTTTTCGTATTAGTTTTTCCGCATCTGTTCACATTATAAACCATTTCAGCTCGATGTCAACTGAAATAAAATATTTTGCTTTGTAAACTTTGACATTTAACAGAAACTTCCATCTTCTAGACATCGCTTCTAATCGAACTGTGAAATGTTTTGACTGATGTGAAAACGCGAAAACTGGACAGATTCTACTCGCACCAATATGGTAAATAATCATAGGGCATTGTATTAATTTTAGCATATTTTTTTTATTTTCTATTAGCACTCAGCTTAATTAAAGGCGTTTTCTTGAAATCGTATGGTAATGGCGATTAAAGCAATTAGGCCGTAAAACATTCTTGACGGAAGACATTTTTAACGTTATAACAGAGTTGAAGAGTAAGTTAATCCGCTTTTAGTCACTAGTTAGTTCATAATTCCTACATAAAGTCTTTCAAAATTGTTGCACGCTATGAATACAAAAGAAACAAATCTGAACTGTCGTTTTTGTCAATAAATAGAATAATGCACGGTTCGTTCTTTACACATAACAGGCTCTTCATTATACCATGTGATAGATACATTTATTAACTGAAAACAATTAATTGGCAAAAAACATTTCTTTTAAAATTGAAATTGTTAAAATTTCTTGTAAATATTGTGGTAAATCCATCATAAATGATATTAAAAAAAAACAAAAAAATACTAGATTTAAAAATTTCTTCACAGCTATATTATCGTATGCACCAAAAAAATAAATTGTGCTTAAAAAAAATAAAGCTTAAAAACAATTGTATTTTTTATATTGTAAAGTCTAGTGTTTTTAGCCTTATATATATGTAAATAACTTATGGAAGCTTTTACAAACGATTATAACGATCCCTACTCAACTGATGAAACATTCGGCCGGAGTCCAGGAAATTTCGAGATCTACATCTTATGATTCAGTCAACGCAGATCTTCCTGGCTCCTCGTCAGTCATACACTCTGCTCCAGCATTAAATGTGTGATACTTTTTGTTCTACTAGATCCGGTAGTTTATTGTACTGCGGAATGTTCGGTCTAGTATTGCGTTAGCCATGACAGGGTCTGTTTTTCCAGATTCGACAGAAGATGACAGTAAACGCAACACCCTTGTAAGAAAAAAAAGAATAATTTATGGGTGGAATATATTATATAGGCCGCAAAATCAAAGCCGTTCCGAGCAGTTTGGGAAGAGTCGACTTCATTGCGTTCTCCATTGATGTTTGTAATGTGGCAAAACTTGGGATGTGGCCCCTGTTATGTTATAACCCCTCTCGATGGTGTTATTTTATAAACCCATTTTTTTTTTAATAAACCATTCCATTAAATAAATATATCTAATCTCAACCGTATTTAAAGCCTTCAAGAGATTGATTACTATCCCGTGTCGATTTTTTCTTCATATCTTCGATCAGTATATATAATATATTTTCACCGTCTATCTGATTTAGCTATGATATTATAAACTCAATAAATAATGTCTTATAATAAAACTTACATTATGAATCGAACCTTATTTAAAACCAAAATAATATCTGCCTGCAGATACGTATGTAAAATAAAAAAAATCAAAAATTAAATGTAGACGTAGATAAAAAAAAATGGATAGGCCGCTTGTTAACTAACGGTTTACGCACGGCTGATCAACCGTGTTTCGGTCGGTCGCCCGGGCATGCTTGTATATGACGCGAATTTCAACCGGGTGTCGTCGCGGCGTGGCAGTTGCTTCAGTCTGTTATATTATGTTGAGTGTTAAAAAGAAAAAAGTGATTATTGCGTCATATCTATACAGAAAGATACATAATGAAAACAAACGCGAAAGAAATTATGGGGTAAATTTTCGCCGTGCGTAGACGCGCCCGTGCGTAGACGCGCCCGTGCGTCGCCCGGCTCCGTTAACAAGCTCCTATAACGACTCATACAACACTGTCGACCATGCGTAGACGCTGTCGATGTGCACGGCTAAAAACCGTTCGTTAACAAGTGGCCTAATGGTTTTAAAAAACGTTAGATTGATCATTTAAGTTGTACTACAAGGTAAAACTTAACTTAAGGATAAGAAGGTGATACATTACGAGATTCACTGGTTTGAAATAATTATCCATAAACAATGTTCATCTTAACATTTTGAAATCGATCTGTGTATCATAAAGAATATAATTATTCATCTTTAACCACGGATATTTTGACATAAGTCTTTTGATGCACTTTCATATGACCTCGGAGAGTACATTTCTGCGTAAACGCCCGATTACACTCACTACATATGTGTTTTTTCACATTATTGTGTATTTTCATGTGCTCGCGGAGCGTGCACGCCCGCGGGTACATCTTCATGCACACGGAGCACAGGAATTTTCTCTCTTTCGTGTGAACAACCATATGGTCGTTCAGCTCAGACTTATGGTAGAAGGCCTTCTCACACTTGCTGCACACGTGACTCTTGAGCTTAAAGTGGTTCCGCTTCTTGTGGTTGAACAGCGAGCCGGACGTGGTGAAGTCTTTGGGGCACAGGTCGCAGGTGTAGCGCTTGAGCACTTCGTTGTGCGCGCTCTCCAGGTGCTTCTGCCGTTGGTAGTACGATGAAAAACGATCGGGACATCTGTTGAGTAAAATTAGTTTAAGCAAAAATTTGAAAAGTTAGTTCTAGTTATTAAGTTCTATTGCCACTCCCTGTATGAGGACTCCATTTGAGGTTTACTTGTCCTAAAGGCCGTCATAACATTACCATCTATTACCATAACTAGGCGATATAGGCAGCAAGAACCATTTGAAACCATACAGAGCATAGTTAATCAAAAAGAATAATTTAGACCCTCGATAAATGTGTTCAAAAATTGTTTATTTCTGTCAATAATTTAAATAATATTTGAAATTCATGTCTTATCAAGCCAATGAAATAGCACGATTTATGACCGTGCCCCACAATTACAACAACTTTGCACTGAAAAAAATAAAATATTTATTTTTGAAATGAGGAAAAATGTAGTGTCCGTACCTGGGGCATATGTGACGCAGTGGCAGTATGTGCTTCCCCCGATGGTTGTCGAACTTGCCCTTGGTGAAGAAGACCTGCCCGCAGTCGGTGCAAATGAAGTTGCCCATGATGTGCGTGCGCTGATGGTTCCGCAGCCTGTTCTGCGTGGCGTGGCCCTTGCCGCATATCTCGCAGATGTGATTCGGGTAGTGGATGTTGACGTGCGTACGGAGCAAGTACGAGTTGTGGAAAACCTGTGCAAATAAACGTTCCAATTACGTAAAATGATCGCTGCAACGATATACGTAGCAAACGTAGCTGCTTGAAATTATTTGAAATCAACATAACATTATTGAGCGAATAATGAACTGAATGTGTTAATGTTTCCTCACAAACATACTATTTTGTAACAACTGAAAGTATTTCAACGAGTGAATTTAATTTATTTTGTAACATATCTATGTACTGTTTTATTAACATATGCATTGTTTAATTTCTATACTTTTATAAAATGTGTTTAGAAATTTTAAAAAATGTGAACTTAACGCGATAATATTATATGGTTCTTGTAATAGGTACCACAGCTGATCGGGGCGTCACAGCGGACGAGCGCATTGGCCGCGAATCGTACACCAGCGCATTAAAACAAATAATAAATTTGGGAATGAATTATGTTTTTACTAATAATAGGGAACATAAATACCCAATTGAGTCTCCGGGAATGGTTATGGAACATTCTATATACTCCTTGTATACATAAATACAGATTTACTAGTGCAGTTACTAGTTTGTTAGTGAGTTGTTGGTGGACGAATCGACTCTTCCAAAAGTTGAGTTGTTATGTATCAGCAATAAATGTGATTTTGAGGAATAAATTATTTTAGTGGTATAGCAGGATTAGAAGGTAGTAATATAAAAATACAAAGTAAGCACCTCGTTACATATCCTGCATTGCAGTTTGTCCTGATCGAGACTCTCCAAGACTTCGCGATCGATCTGCGCATTGGTGCGTTTCTTGACGAGTGCCTGCTTGTCGGGCGGGGGCCTCGACGCGAGCCCCCGCAGGTGCTTCGCCTTGCGCTTGCGTATCCTCAGCTTCGGCACCTGCGCCAGCGGCGTGTTGTCGTCGGCGTCCGATTGCGACAGCGACGCGTACCCCACTTGCGTGTCCTTACGTAGTTCGAATTTTATGTCGTACTGCGAGGACAACTCGAGCTTGTTTGAATGTATTTCGTAGTCCATAAAATCTGGTAAATATTTATTCAAGTTTAATAAAAAATTGAATTAAAATTATTATGCAATCTGGATGTCTACTCCAGGATTGCAATGGCAAGAGCATTTAATAACAAAAACATCTTTTAGAAGTCTACATCTGAAGCATCGCATTATATGGCAGTGAAACGTGGGCATTAGTGCAAAGAGATGAGGCGTTTGAGATGTGGTGCTGGAGGGGGATGGAAAGGATATCAGCTGGACAGAGAAAAAGTCTAACAAGGAAGTACTGAGAATTGGAGAGGTACAAAGATGCATATTAAGAACCATTGAAAACAGAATAGGGAAGATGATAATATGCGATTATCATCAAAACAAAGGTCGAGGGGGAAAGAGGTGAAGTAAGACCTGGACGCACCTACCTTGCTCAAGTGAAGGAGAAAGTTAATGTCATGTCGTATCAGAAAGTCAGGTCTTTGGCAGAAGAAAGAGGTGGTTACTCCACCGACTAGAGCCGACTCTTAAAGGATATAGATATAGTCAAGTAAAAAAAAACATTGAATTGAACTTCACAGCAATTAAATTCCTCATTTTTTAATTGATTAAAAAACATTTTCGGCCATTTATTACTAACCATTTATTCACAAATATTCTAAACTTTTTTTTAATATTAAAACAACATTATTTTTCATGATCCTAGAGATGATATATTGACAAAATGCTAACAAACCTCGAATGAGATTTGTTTAATTTTTTTTAAGGATTTATTTGATCTAGGTTATACACAACTATTTTAGGCTTTACTCAACTGAGTTAGAGTCACGGATATGGTGGTAAGAGTGCGTCTTCGAACTCGCAACCGCTCGAATTAGAAGCCTGCTTTCTGACCTGTTTATTATTATTATTATTATTTCGTAATAGGCAGGCAGCATAGCTGATAAGCCTATATCTTATTCTTTATCAAAATTGTTTGTAAGAAGGTTTGTTTTTGCATCTTTAGAGGTAGCAAGCCGGTCATTTCTCCATAGAAATGTTGTAGTATTGTGAGTCCCCGAGGCGAGTCTCTTTCACTTCCTAAGCCCAAGGCTAATTCTTGTTCTAGTAAGTTTAAAATTATAATAAATCGAAATGTCTATCAATTGTATTTTTTTCATTTAGGTTTATTTTACAAAATACTGCCTCAGCCTGCCAAGGGTAAACCTTATCCTAACTGGATTGATAACAGGCCACTGCAAACTAAACAGACACCTCACTACCCTGGGCATCACCGATAGCCCCATCTGCAGAGGCTGCAACATAGAAGAGGAGAATGCGGAACACGTAATCTGTCACTGCCCAGCCCTCACCTCAGAAAGAAGCGCAATCTGGGGGGCTTGCTATGACCGAAAATGCAGTAAGAATCCGGCATATATCCTGCGGTTACAGGAGCTCTAGATTTGAAGCTACACTACGGAGGATACACAATAGGCCCAAAGTAACTGGCCTAAGTGTAGCAGCCACCAGGCTGCCATCCATTCATAATCATCAATCAATCAATTAAGTATATTTTTAAAAATGTTATAAAAATATTACATAACAAATCGAAAAGTTTCTTTGGTTTAAGTTCATTATTATTTCATAGAGTTCTGTTTTAAGTTGTTATTGCAAATTTTTTGACTCGTCAGAAAGAAATAAATAAAAATAATATTTCAGATGAAATTGTTGTCAACTTGTCAATTTAGAAGCCCTCTAAATAATAAAAAACAAACGTGTACAGTAAAGTATCGTTTTCGACTTCCAACTGCCACCAATTATGTGCCAATAATTGTACGTAACTCTTTTAGAAAAAGTAATTTGTGCACGTACGATCATCATTGGCGGCGCTTCGCTCGAGTGTGACAATTTCCTGAAACGACTTTTGCGCATCAATAATTTGACACTTGAACGTGTACGAGTTCTTGAGGCGAGTGATACATTCGTCGCATACCAGGTATAGCTCATTTTCTCTGTTCCCGTCTACGTCTACGAGCTAAAATGAGAAAAATGTAATTGTGTAAAACAGAGTTTTGTTTAAAAACTTACGTTTCAAGGAATATGTCTATCGAAGCCTGTAATTAATGTTACTCGTAAGGAACAAAATTAATCGTATTTAATGGTAACAAAAGTAACTGGATAAATAATACAAGTAATTAAAACGTTCTATCAATATATCAATTATAAATGTTAGAAAAGTAAAAAAAAAATCTAAAGCAATCGAGGTATTCAACTTGCTAAAAGCAAAAAGTTGTGTGGACGCCTTGAGCCGCCGGTAAAGTTTATGGCGATTATAATTTAGAACCTCAGGGCAAAAGAAAGGGTTAATTCAGATAATAATCTTTATCTGATTGCCAGGGCATCTCTATAAAAAAAAAACACATTACCATTTCATTGCTTCGTAAATCCTAAATTGAGAAAACCTCCTTCTCAATCCGTATCATTGTCAAAGCAGATAATTTAAAGTTGAAAAGGATATGAATTAATAACTACCATACAAAGATCTGGCCCTTTTTATCAATCTCCGACATCTAACTTTATTTCCCTGTGAGCTACCAATTTGCACCTTTATGTATAGTCCCGTATCGCATTTGGCATTTTTCAAAAACTGTTATTTTAAATGGTTAAAAAAATATATAACAACATAATATATATCACAATATAATAGTTAAATAGATGTTTTCCAAATCTTTTCGTTACTTGACAAATTACGGCTAACAAAAATATGTAATGAGTTTTATACCAATAAGTGGGTTTCTTTGCCCTATGGCAGCCATCACTTCAAGCGAACGTCTCTTTGTTGATAGCTCTTACAAAAGATCTTAGCCTAATGTATTCAGATACAAGTACAATGAGGAATCAAGTGATGCTCCTTAGATTTATTTATTCATTGTAGTGTGAAACTAAGGTAAGTCTAAAAGTAAATTTAACCTTCCAACTTTTTGAAACCGTAAATGTATGAAAGGTTGAACGTTTGCGTTAAATATCGATAAAGTGAATAGGGTTCCATGTACGTAGGTACTCACGTTTACATTGAAACACGTCAAAATGGCATCGAAATAATCTTCCTTCGTGTCTTCGATGCTGCATCGACAATACATACTGAGGAAATTACCAGCGGACAAGCAGCAGCGGCAAACGCCCGAGAACCGCTCGTCAGTGAGCTGGTCGTATAATACAACCGCACTACTCTGTAAGGCCTCCATTCCGAATCACAATAAATCTAATTTAGCACCTACCACTTTATTTATTGCAAAACAAATGGCGTGTTTATACATCCTATGTTGAAAACAACACGTTAAAAACGTATCCATACGTAATTTTTACCTACGCCAGATAGATGTTTGTTGACAATAATAAATAAAATATTCATAACCTCAAAAAAATGACAGATCAAAATGACAGTTATTTTTTCTTTTTTGCTTAACTTAGTAATGCCATTACCATAGGTTGAAAATATTGAATAGGTACCTAGCTAAAGATTTTATTTCAAAATGATTTATGTAAAGAGCAGTATTTAAAGGCTAATTGCCATGATATACGAAGGAGTATATCATGGCAATTAGCCTTTTATAGAGTTGTTACAGCAGTATTTTTTAATTTTGTTTTGTAATCTTTGCAAAATATGGAACCTTAAAAAAAATGTTATTAATTATTATAGTTATTGTAAGTGAGTTGACAATAACAATAATGATTTATCTATTAGTTTTTAAATTACGCTAACATATTTTCAAAACTCTACCTAACTGGGCCTATCTAATTAGGTCCCACGCATTTAGAACTGAAAGTATTTTTATTTTTAGTGCAGTTTATTACGAACATAAATAAAACGATGTACAGTTATTGTAATTTATGACAGAGCTTTATTTCTGCAGTTAAAACGGATTATTATATAAGCAGACTAATATAGGTATTAGTCTACCGTACAATACAGGCTTATGTACCTATGTACGAATCCGACCGAACTTAGAAACTATAGTCCGTGGATTCAGACGAATCATCGAGATAGTTGTGTTCTTCGTCGATGTGTAGGTTGAGAAGCCTCCTGCGTTTGTAAAACTTGTTGCAAAAGTCGCATTTGTAACATCTACTCATGAAGCCGTGGTCAGCTAGGTGGTTTGTGGCATTGTCCACATTTCTGAAATAGGAGCAAAAAAAACTAATAATTTCTCATTAAAAAAAAAGCATCTTTATAATTTATTACGGTCGCTAATCTTTTACCGTTCAGGCAACCTGTATTAAAATATATCTTACCTTACCATAGATAGAATACTATGTTTTTCGAATCTGATGAGATTAGCATTTATGTATTTTTATTATACAAAAACGCACCTAACTCTGGCACATTTAAATGCTCCCAAGTTTTAAATGCTTTTTGAGCTTTTGTGCAGATATTTGTAGGGGTTTTTTTAAAGCATTATTAAACTCGGTAAAATATAAACTGTGATTACTTTTTGAAAAAATATATTCTTTATAATATAGTCATATAACGGCAAAAAACAAATTGACGTAAATTAGAGCCAGTAGAGTGAGGTGACCTTGAAATTCGGCCTTTGCAAATGGTGTCGGCCACGTGCACTTCGAGCACCCGTCGACAACATCAAAGAATAAACATTTGACAGTTTTTTATTTATATTAAAAATATAAGGCAATTTAAAAAAAATCTAAGTTTAAGGTTTTCTGTGGAATTTTATTGCGGACATTTCTATGTATAAATTAGGCTTACGTCACATATGTAGTTTGGTTTACAATTTTAAAAAATAAAACTTACCAATTTCATTTTTTTTATGTAAACATAGGATTATTTATTTAAAAAACCGGCTTAAAGGTTTTCTAGAAATATGTTTAATTAATCTAATTATATATGCCTGGTATGAAAAGCTATCTTGGCTGCAGACCTCAAAACCTAGCATAAAATGCAATTCGAGTGCGTTATGGCTCTTAAATGCAAAAGCGTACATAAGTGGGAAAAAAATAACCTAAAAATCATACTGCAGGATGCACACCGCAATATCCAGTTTCGGAAACGCACATGGGCGAGTATGCTCGCGCTGTCCTTCAATCTCACGCGGCAAGAAACGCACTCGAAGGCCACGTTCAGGTAGAAGTCTCTCGCGCGGAACTGCTCGCCACTGACCTTCGTGAACTTCATCTCCACCGCATGGATGCGCGTCCTGGGGCCCATACATTTTTTAATTACATTCGGCGACGTTCTCTCAACCAACACTATGGGCACTTCTTTGAATAACCCGAAAATTGTGGCTAGGGCATCGAGATCATTTGTCCTCGGTATATTTATGACCTGTTGAGTAGTTATGAATTTCACAGTTATTTTTTTATAGATTAAACTTTCTGGCGATTCACAATTTAAGTTAAGGTTTTCACCCATTTTTCAATATTGAAATGTCATATGAGACTCTTGGATTTTCCCAAAACATCAGAAAACACGCGTTTAAATTTAGCGTATTTTCTTGTTCTAACGTTATTACATAATATATGGCTACAACAAAAAAGTAATTTGCCAGTTAATATTATTTCTCAAATAAAAAAAAAACAAAGTGGGAAAATCAAATTACGCCAAATATATAGGTTTGTTTAGGAATATTGGGTAACAGACTAATTTATTTTTAACATACCTTAATTTAGTTATCAGTTTTAATTTAGGGCTTTTCTGTTCAGCGTTTTAATATTTTTAATAAATCTAGAGAAACTCCATCATTTTCATACATAAATTGTTTAGTTCATTTTAATATCACAAGCCGATTGTTTGCGGCACTCGGTGTAAGTTGCTTCGCTAGCCATGATCATCCTTTTAGAATATCAATTAATTCAATTTATTTGAGTCATTGATCATAGCAGATTTTACAGGTTATTTTATTTCGTAAGTACTGAATTCTAACAATAAAATCCTTAAAGCAGGGATACCTGTTCTGAATACATTTATTATATATATTTTTTTAATTATTTAACAAAATATATTTTTTTTAACTATTTAACAAAATATAAAACATGGAACAAAAGGTGACTAGGTTATCTTTTAGTTAAAAAACATTATTTTGAATTTGAAAAACACGCACATTGTATCCCATTCATTAGTCGATAAACTACTGAGGGACTGTCGGAGGGGACAGATTTTTTCTATTAGTGCGTAAATGCATAGAGCACATCAAGCAACTGAGAGCATGCAAACATTACTTTATAATATATATTTTTTTAAAGATGTTTTAAAAGCATTCAGGTCGATCTGTACACTAGACGAGAATTCCGGGGTTCCGACGGTCTAGCAGCTCTAATGGCGCCACTAATATCTTTTCTGTGCCACAGCGTACTTGTCGGGCTGAGTAAATTTTAAATGGTTTTTTATTAGGGACGTGCTACCCTCTAGTGACGCACGAGAGTACTTCAAAAAGTAACCATATTGACATGACGGTTAAAAACTCGATTAATATGCTTCTTAAAAGAATAGCGCGAGTGTAATGTACTTATATAACTTATTTTTAAATTGTTATTTTATTTTTACTCAACAATAGGTACCTCGATAGTCGGCATCCATAGATATTGCACAATTAAACATGCCTTCCTTAGTACAGACATTGTCTAGTACACAATAAAGCATTGCCAATCGCTCCCTACTTAATATTTTATGTGCAAATTACTGCTGAGTTGTATTTATATGATTGTCAATCATAATGTGATTTTAAATTATTAAATAAAATAAGCATACCATACACAGGTAATAGTCATGAGATCTGATGTTCAATACCTGGTACCATGGAAATTGAACACACAGAAGGAAGCTTAGCTAAACAGACAATTTAAACTAAAAATACAATTATTATAGCACATTAATATACAGCAAGAACTTTGAGAGTCCAAAACTTATAAAACTAAAGATTAAAGAATTATGTAAAAAGTCCTCGAAGCAGTATAATGGCATTCTAAATAAAATAGTTTTTTACGACTTTCCTGAAACAATTCCGATTCTTTATTTCTTTGAATTCCTTAGGCAGTCTATTAAAATACTTGACGCCTATATAGGCACTTGTTTGTTAAATTCAGCAGTGCGAGGTTTGACTGACTGGAAAGTGGTTCTTATTTCTAGTGTCATGGGTAAGACTTTCTTTCCTAGTGTAGAATCCGCACAGAGCTTCATAGACAAATATCCCATATATTGTTAAAATACCCACGATTCACGGGGATAGATCGAACTGCCTTATTTTGTAATGTGAATATTTCCATAATAAATTTTTTGATAGATGGGGAATTGGTGTGATACCACTGTGACGACTGTATTTTTGACTCAAGGCTTTCATCTCAGTCACAAGAGGGGTGGTTTATTTAAATCTAAAGGCCTTAATCATAGTGGATTAGTGCGCTGCTAAGTTCAAAAGTGACCACTAACCGTACTAAAATGAATGCGCTATCAGTTTAGTTGGTTGCTGTGAGGAGCTGAGAAATAAAGTGAAGTTATTTTATTGCATATTCGTAAAGAATTACTGTTATAAAACTTCATTTGCTAACCTAATTCGTTAACCTCTAACTTTTTTTTTCCGTTTATTGGCATTTCCACCCTCGTATGGGATGATCTTTGCCGTTAGATTTATGATTAGGACTATTAAATGTCTAGACTATGTAAGTCGTTGAATCTAAGGACAATTTTGAAAACGTTGAGATTATTAGAAAATAGTATACAACACATGAATGGAATTTTATTTATGGATAATTCAGTCAAAAAGTCAGGGAAGAGGGAATTTTGTGGACACGATATATGGTCAACTGATCCTACTTCCAGTTGACAGACACACATAGGAGTGTTGACGAGATTCATTTTGAATAAATGAGCGGGGACTCTACAATTGTTAAATCTACGGTTACATATGTTTATTCTAATGGTGTTAACATGATACTGATCATCACCCGCAAGACCTATCTGTGAAGCCTGGAAAAGCTTAGTTGAATCTGCCAGTAGGTAGATATTAGAACATAGATTATTTAATAGATTATAATAAATTACGGAAAGTTTACAAAATATCATGAAACCAGCGATAATTTACAAATTACCAGGGTTGTCATCGCAAGCTTGTGGAGGAGTGTTCTATAGGTAAATCTATATCTGTGGAGTTTGTTAAGTTTCATAATTATAATATTAATTTAAAACCAGTCAGTTTCATAATAAATAACTTATAAACTAAACACTACACTTAATAAGGAACCTACACTTATTAAAGAAAATTTAATTTGGTATTACACTGTCGTACAATGGCTCTTATAGGTCACAGACAGACGTAATTTGGTTAATCTTGGATATGCTGTAATGATCCGGAGATTCAGTGTTGTAATTCAATGTGAGATTGCAAATCAGCCTTCTTCATGAATCTCAAATGACAATCGGCACACAGAAAATGTCGGGTGTCGCGATGCATCAAGTCGAAATGCCTTTTTAGCGCCACTTTTGACACTGAGCCTTCGTTGCAGACCGAACAGGAAAATCTCTTCCTAAACGATAGAAATTCACCCAAGTCGCTGCCCGATTCGTGCTGGAGGTAATTCCCTACGATGGCAGCGGTCGTTTCTTCCTTCATGAACGCCTCGTCGATTTGGATATGCTCGATCGGTTCCTCGAAGAATGGATCAGTCTCCGACTTCACGTCGACATCATCTCCGAGTAAGCAAGCGAGATCGGGGCTCGACGGTTCGCCCTTCATCTCGAATCGATCGGGCTCTATATCGTGGATATCTTCGTACGAATTACCCGGTTCTATCTTGATTAAAACGTTACCGCTTTCAACATCAACATAACGGCTAGCCTCGATAACCACCTCCTGCTTAATAGGAAGTAGTGGTTGGCATGCGATTGTGCCATTGGCGGTTGTGTTTCTCGCCTTAGAAGATCTTCGTCGGACCTTCCGCTTGTGCCTGGTTCTGTCGCGCTTAGCATCCACAGGGGTGTCCTATGAGAAACAAAATAATATTGTTAAAATATCAGAGCATCTCAAATTTGTTGAGTAGAACCTAACACTAAAATGGGCCTTTGATTAGTTTGTTTGTTGAGGTTTGTTAGTTCGTTTAGATGCATAAAATATAACAGACGGCAATGGTATTTGTAAAGGTAGTCATTAATAATAAATAAATTCAATGATTTGTTTTGTTTTTGACATACATTTATTAAAGTCATATTATCTGTGCCATTTACTGTTTTTGATTTTAGAGAATTAACAATATTTTTTATTTACTACGGGAATACACTTAAAAGTTAACGCAAAATAAAGTTACAAACTCAAATCGCAGGGCCAATTAGCTGTTTTTTTTTTGACGGAAATTGTTTTGTCACAAGGTGTTTACACTGTCCCAAGAACATTGCCTATAAAAAATCCAGCTAATAGGACCTGCGATTTCTAGTATTAAAACCAAGAAACAAATGTAAATTTTACGTGAAAATATTAGAAGGATCATGTAATAATGTCTTTGTCGTGAGTGCTTAGCTGTCACCATACGCCGTAAACGGTGTTAAGGTTACGTTGTTGATCCGCGCGGCATCGGAATTCGCACGCTGATCGAATTTACATTATCTGTTAAAAACATAATCAATGTTAGGATGTTTTTTTTCGCATTCTTTTATATTATTTTCTACTCATAATAGGTTACACAAACTTTCTAAGACTTCGGGAATGGTGTTAGTGTTCCCTGTATATACAGGCTGTCCAGAAAATAGTGTATATAAACTTAAGGAGGTGATAGAAAGAGTCATTTGCAACATATTCACAATATTGTATACTAAAGAGGGCAGGTGAGTTGAAAATGCATATTATTATAAACATATGCATATTATTATTATTTCAAACGCTTTATCAAAATATGAATAAAACTTTAATACTGTCAAAAATGATGATGTTCATATTTTCAGGCGTTTGCTGCTATTTAAAAATTATCATTAAATATAATAATAACTATCGTGGCATAAAAGGTTTTTAGATTAAGCCTATGTTCAATTGCTGTATTTATACCGCATAAAATAAAATAAATAATAATATAAGAAGACACATATTAAAAATAAATCTTTGGGGGCTGACCTCACAGCTTTGGTCGCAGAATGTGTTTATAGATGTTTCAAATGTCTCAGTATCAGATTTGGGCCTTTCTCGCGGCTGTCTCAAATGCTCTGACCGTGCTCGACGCCTTTCGGATGTCTTCGCGGCTCTAGCTTCTCTCAAATTCCTCAATCTATTAACGCGTTGTTCGGGCGTCTCCGCTGCTCTCATTTTCAAGTAGTGTTCAGTCGTATGGAACGCTGTTCGCCAGTTGGTTTTCTTCTTTTGCATCCTTTGCTTGTCTAGCGTGGCTCGTTTAGCCGACTTATCTTCCGTTGCAAGTTTTCCCTTGTATTTTCGTTTCGCCTTTTCCAGTCGTCTTCTCCGTTGCGTAGCAGTTTCAGTCTTTGTCTTTATGCTGTATATATATTTTTTTATTTTTTTTTTTTACTTTCATTTTGATCCCACGAGTATAGTTATTACAAACTTTAGAAATAACTATAGCCCTTTCTAAATAGGGTATAACAAAACTATTTTTTTTAAATTATTATTATAATCTTTTAATTATAATCACTGATGTCATATTTTTATTTAAATGGAGAATAACAAGATCACATCACCACGAACGGGAAGTTATGGAAATTTAAAAGGAATGTTTTTTGCATCCTAATATTTGGCATAGTTCTGTTGAAATATGACAATACTACTTGACATTAAACATTGCATCTTTGCTAAGTTTTTCTGGTGGCGGTATAACTATCTACCGCTTGATGGTGCTAGTTTAAATAAATCACATTCATTTTTACTATTTTAGTTTAAATAAATCACATTCATTTTTACTATTTTAATTTTTGTTTATTTTCATTTTTGATCCCACGAGTATGGTGTCAAATATCGTCATCGGAAGTGTGTATACAAAATTTTAGCAAGATTGGACTATGGGAAATGGTTTAAAAATCGATTACAAGATTCGACGCATACAACAACATGGCAAGCAAATATAAGCGCTGTAAAATTATAAAAATAAAAAAAAAATATCGGTATCTCTCTGTTCTACTTTGTTGACTTAAATAGTTTGTAACTTTTGTTAGAAAAATGTACTCTTTTGCCAAATTAATACTTGTTGATTTTAGGAAATGCAAATTATATATAAAATGCTTGCTGTAAAACGGTAAAAAATAAAGTCAATTTTAGGTAATCATTTTGACTATTGATAGACTAAATCCATGCGTCCATCTTTTTTTATTACTTCGTTATTATTATTAGTTTTAGGCACGCAGCTTATGCTGATAAGCCTAAATCTGCACTTTTATCGTCTCTCATAAACTTGTCGTCTGTTCTTAAATTCGCTCACATTTTTGGCACTTATCACTGCGCTTAGTACATGTTTCCAAGCACTCACCACTCTGTTTGACATGAAATTCTTCCTCGGATTAGAACTAAAGGTTGTACTTGAGAGTTTTAACTGTTGTCCTCATAGGTGTGAATTTGTATTAATTCAACAACAATATGATATCCATTTCATGATACAACAAATGTGAACAACATGATATCCATTTTGTTTTGTAAATAAAACGACTAAAAATTCATGTTTGATTGAAATTTACCTTTGGTCTGGTCCAGTTTTGGCCGATTTATTTAAGGTTTTTTTATTTGTAAAAGGTAGTCATTTTTTAATGCTTTTAAAACTATCAGTATCATCATCCATTTTATATATTATCAATGGCAAAATGTAATAATAGCACACACAAAAATTAAACAGAAACTAATAAAATATACACTTGACAGAGAGCAGCCTAGTTAATGTCAGTTGATTATAAAATTGACTCAGCTGATCTGGTTTGAATCAAGTTATTGAACCATGGCCAACCAACACTGGCATTCTGACATTTGTTTTGATGTATTGGAATCGGTTAGAAAGCATTAATATCTAGGTATAACAGTTGATAATAAATTTAATTGGCAAGACCACATCGCTTTACTATGCAATCGTCTTAGACTTCGTTTGATAAAATTTGTGCGTCTGAAACCGTACTTAAATGAGTCAATTTTACGTAATATTTATATATCCTTAGTTGAATCTATTATTTTGTATGGTATTACAATTTGGGGTCTTACATATGAAACATATATACAGCGAATTTATATTCTACAAATTCGTATCTTAAAAATAATTATTCCAAAAAGTAAAAAAATTTCAATGCAAGGCGACTACTCTAAATTGTTCACCCATTTCAAAGTTCTTTCGGTAAGTCAACTTTGCTAGTATAGAATTGCAATCAACCACTTCTCAGATGAAACATGGAAAAATCTTGTCACTAATAAGTACTCTACTAGACGAATGTCAAATGAAAAATATATTGTTGAAAGATGTATAAATACGTATGGATATCGACAATTAAAATATGTAATACCCAGCCTATTTAATAATATACCCCTTGAAATTAGAAAACTTAAAAGGAAATCGGAAATAAAATTTAAATTAAAAGAATTTATGGAAAAAAACATATTAAAAATTATTTAGGTTTTAGTTAAATTAGGTTAATTTTGTTTGTAATTTTTAAGTACTTTGTATTATATTTTATGCATGTATAAATAAATTGTTTCTAGTTAAGATTAAGAAACCGGCAAATGAGACAATGTCTTAGCTGGATCTATAATTGTATATATTTGAATAATAAAAGTTGCTTCTGGCAACATTGAAATTGAATTTGAAACACAAGCACCGGTAGAGAATTGAATGCAATTACGCACTTGGCTTCCACAATCAATATTCTGAAATGCGATCGATGGTGCCTGAAGGCAATGCTGCGTAGATGCGTTGTAAATTTAAATTTAAATTGACGCTGGCCGGTGCCGAACGAAATAGAACCGCAGTGCATTTCTGGTTTTTCAATTTTAATACCTACATTTTGATTATATTATTTTTTAAGGCATGCCCGGCTTTTTAGCTTCTATGAACCGCACGCTACTACGTCCATCTGAACTACTACGTTCATCCATAGCTTACAGACCGACCAGCCGATGGAACGTGCTCGTCGTTATGACAACTACGTCTTCGACGAAAGCGCCGGATGCACTGCGTGCAACAAAAACAGTATTCGGCATGAGTCATATATTTTTCAGTAAACTGACATCCTGATTAAACATCTTTCCTCTTGTCCTAAAGTTAAACACATTGTAACGGACACTGCAATTGAATAATTTGATTTTCACAAATTGTATTTGAAAAAATATTTAGTACAAGAGATGTTTTTGAGATAGACTACCGTACGTGTCATTAAGCTACCATAGTTAATTGAACAAAATCTCACTAAGACAAATTTTACTGCAGTCTAAAAGTGATTGTAAAAATAGTAAAAATGCACTAATTACAGTGCAAAATTCCAGGGGACAGTGGACGCTGGTAGTTCCCCAATATAAGTGCAAAAGCAAAATTACGGGCAAGTTTCGGAAACAGGTGGCGGTGGTACTCGGTCAGATGCCTCAGGATGAGTAGTCTATGGCATCTGGCTTCGTAGCCAGACGGCTAGTGCATTTGCCACTATTCGCCTCAGGTTTCCTAAGAGTGAAAATTATTACTATTGATGGCACACTGATTGGGCAATAGATCATAGTGGCACATTTTAGAAACAAATACACTTATTAGTATTGTTACCATTCTCAGCTTAGTGGCACTAGGAAAGAGATAACTCTCAACGAAACCTGCTAAAAATTATGAGGCTCATACAAGCAAGGGATTTAAAGCAACTTTATGAGTATCTAAAAACCTACTATAGTTATGATAATAGCAGTTACTCGTAAATCGCTCATAACATGTTCTACACATTCGAAATTACGGTACCTAACCAAATTAGGATAATCCTCAGTAAATAAATCATTGTTACATTTGGTTGTTTTATTATTAATTGTTAATTACACTATCGTTTGCCAAATTTAGGAAAATGTGGTAATGCGCACCCTATGTAAGCGGTTCGTTACTATTTGCTTCTTATGTGTCACGTCTTCCTCTTCTGTATCATCATCATCATTACTGCTACTATCATCATCTGATGATGATAACAACGCCAGTAAAAGCAAGTCGTCATCATCTTCTTCCTCCAATAGGAACAGAGCCAAAAGCAGATGCTTGTTCATGGTAATTTAAGATTTGTTTTTTTAACTGAGTTAAGCTTTATATGATATAGGTAATATGTAATTAATTACGTGTCTATTGTAATATAGTGGTATAATATACAAATATTTTTCTCTTTAAAATTAATAATGTTAGATGACCTGACAGCTGACATTTCGATCTGACAGCTTTTTGACAATTCGCTTTTTTTTTTAATTCCAATCCAACCTCCTAAGGGATGATCTTTGCCATAAACGCGTACGACTGATATTTAACAGGATTTTTTAAATATCTAGGACACGAAAATCGATGAATCTGAGAATGATTTTAAAAACGTTAGGATTATTGAAATACAGCAAGCAACTCATATTCGTAAGGCAGGGAATTTTATTTTTAGACAGTTCAAACAAAAAGTCAGGAAAGAGGGAATTCTGTGTACGCGCGAAAATTTAGGTAGGTATAACAACGATCTTTTAAAACATGGTCAAATGATCCTAGTCCAATTGACAGACACTGCAAATTCCCTAGAGAACCGAGAATTAATATACCAAGGTTTGGTTATTAATGTTGGGGAGATGCAAAATGAGTGCCGACTTTTTTAGACGAGGATAACCAGCGAGACTGCTACCGAGATTTGATTTTGTTCGGCAAGAAAAGTCGTAAATGTGATTTTAATAAATGACCTGACACCATTGGAGCGAGCATCGTTAGCAATAGCAATGGTGTCCGCTAGCTATTGTTTCCTGGAAGGCCCTCTGTGAATTTTCAAAGATCGTTGGAATTTTCAGGCAAAATGGGATAAAGAATCAAAGGTTTTGCAGAGAATTGGAAAATATTTTGAAGCTACATGCGAATTCCGTAAAAATATTTATTAAATATTATTTCATGATTTAAAAAAAAATCCTATTTTTAAGATATTGAAAATTAATTAAAATTTTTAATTTACTCTAAAAATCTTTTTCTATTAACTGATTTAAAGGCGATAAAACTGGAGACTGTAGGATTTGACGAGTAAAGCATCAAAGAATTATTTCTCTTTTTAACAGTAATAGAAGATTCATTACCCCACCAAGGAGGGGGAGGGTTTTTTTCGAAAGAGGTTTAGAAAGGCGAAATCTTTAGGTTCCTGCATCTGAGAATGTTTCTCGTAATATCTTAAATGATTATCTAAAGATATAATTTGGAGATCGGGGAACGTTGAACTTATATGTTCTTTGTATTTGTGGAATGCGAATCTACACCTTTAGTGGAGAAGTCCTTTCAATAGATGGTGCAGTTATGCATGCATTAATTATCACAACCTCTATGTGCATATTAAGCCTGCTTTACACAAAAATCAAATTTAAGTTGCGTTAAAAGATCACTCATACTCGGGTAACAGGTATAATAAATAATGAATGCCCTTTTACTACGACTCTACCATTAGCGATGCATCCTAGTGACATGCATATGCTACGCAGCTTGAACCTTTTCCTGGGTAAGGTATCGCTTTATAATCCCGTGAATAATGTTTTCAATTATTGAAGTTAGTTAAATATTAGTGAATTAGTAAAATTTCGTGAGTTATAGTACGATATTTTTTTAAGTAATACATAATTTATATATTACATTTACACACTACACTACACTACTATTTATACACTAGTCTAATTAACCACAATAATTCTGATAATGATTTATCGTAGTCACACATAAATGTGTCTCTAAGTATTGGTTATCATGGCAAAGATTTCCGGTTTAAATTAGAATATTTAAAAATGTAAAAATGATTGCAAATAATATTTTATGTTAATTGGGCTTTCCAGACGATGTTTTTAGCTGTTTTACTGAAAATGAGTTATTTTCGTGCAATAATATGTTAAATATTACACCGAATTACGTATTTATTTGCTTTTACGATTATCTGAGGCCTTAATAAAAAATAATGTTTTTTTTTTAAATGTAGGATACAGTGTACAAACGCCTTAATAAAAAAGACGGGACGGCTCTAGAACATTATAGTTCCTTCTGACGTAATCTCCGGAACGTGAAGTTAACCACAAGAGTGTTCCTCTGTTCTCCCACGACGATAAAAGAATTGCGGCTAACTTCGTGTTGTCAATCTTCCTTCGTCTTTCGCACGGGTTGCGTCATCCGCGTGTGCGGCGAAGTTCTTTTCGTATTCATAATTGATCGGACACTCATTGTGAACCAAATTCAGAAAGATGTTGTGCGTCGGGAGAGCTATTAGCCGTAAGGCCCTCGAATGTTCAGGAATACGTTCAGAGTTGAGCACACAACGGCAATTTTCCACTTTACTCAGAAATGTAAGTAGCCTGTCGCTCTAAAACAACCGAGAATCGAATTCTTCCTTCTTTAATTTGAGTCAACAGATTAGGCAACGGGGGTCTAGCTTGTTTTATAATTAAAAATAGTTTTATTTACGTAGATGTCCATTAGCGGCTCGGTTACTGCTGCCGGTCGGTCCCATGCTTGCTGGGCGCGATGGCCCTTAACCCATGGCAGCGTGTTTTCAGTTTCACTCTGCTTAATGTGTTTTATCTTGTTTACAGGGCGCTGTTCCGATCAATACGATATTCCAAAGGCACGATGCTCAAATTAGACACAAGTGAGTATATTTCTTTGTTAATTTTAATCTTTTTACCGCTATCGGTCATAACCTTGGCTACGCATAACCTAAAGAAATCGTACGCATCGGTTTCACTAAGCTTAAAATATGCAAATAAGTGTTTATTTGTTGTCATTAATCCCGAGTAAAACGTTTTTAAATTTTAGTTTTCGTTTTTTCACTAGTAGGTGTAATATTTCATCATTATTACGTTTCCTGGCCATTTCTTTTAGATTACATATTAATTTTTAGTAAATATTCTAATACTCATGGTTCACTGTTTTTCACATTTATTTTCCATTTACCATTTTTATTAATGTTTATTTTTCAATATTAGTTCAATATCCCTTAATTCTTTTTTTTAAATAATTGCTAAGACCTAGGTCATATAGAATTATTTTGGGCCTTACTCATCTAGGCCAAATGTGCCTGTGCTAGAGTCAGGGGAGATGGTGGTAATGAAGCATTAAAAATGGTATGACCAAGTGAAGATTCGAACCTGCGATCTTTGAGATAATAGTCCAACTTAACCACTAGACTACCGCGATCACACTCAAACCAACCAACCACCGGCCACAATTTTTAATTTTGATCACTTGTCATATATAATATATTATGATACATGTTATGTATCTTACATCTTGCTTATTTAGAAGTTACTTCCAAACATGAAAAAATGCGTAGGGCCTTATATACAAACTATAGCGTGTATTCATCATTACAGCGGTTGGTGTGTACTTTCTATGAGCATACAGGCCGACCCAAGACCTTCACTTAACACCTAATGGGTGTTTGTTGTTCCCTTTATTATTTTTTGGTGTAAATTACCTTTCATTTTATCGGCTATATCGATGCGATAAGCTAAAGAGCCGTTTATGACTCGCTTAGAAACCATGGTGGATTTTAAATATCGTCTTCACAGGACCATTTACTTTTTGAGACGCGGTTTATAAATTATACCGACGTGTTAGGACGTGTTAGAACTTTTTTTTATATATAAAAAAACTAACAATACACATAAATTAATTTATTGTATATCAAGTACTTTTGTATTATGTTATTTGCGAATTTGTGTTTTTTTTTTTAAATTTTAAAATAAAAAAAGCATAAACTAACAACTATTTTTATAAGCCATAAGAATTTTTGTGTCTTTACTACTGGCAGTTGTAAATACAACAATGGTTGTACAACAATGTCAATGTTGAATATATTTAGTTTGTTTCAGTGGAATTTCAGAAAGATGAGATTGGAAATTCACATACAAAACTTACTGAAATTAAAAAAAGTATTTTTAAAAAAATCAAGGGGTGTTTGGTCTTTGGTAGATTTTAATAAATTTAAATGATTACCTATGTAGGTACTATTGTTTTACCTCTTCGGTAACATAAAGTTACTTAGCATCATCGAGGGGACTTTTCCCGAAGAGTTGTTCTCCGCGTCACAAATCATGCTATTTCATGTAACGGCTGTTCAGTTAAGCTAAGCTCGATGAGACGAGAGATATTTTCAAACAAAACGTATGCCACAAAATGATGAATTAGCTTCTCGTAATCGTGATTACATAATCAATGTATTTTAAAAACTTAGTTAAATTTGCATCTTTATGAAATCGAATATGCCTCTGTAGTTTGATTTTTTCGATTCCTTTAAGATATTTTGATAAAATGTATTCTTTAATTCTTCGAGACTTAATTTTTTAGTTAGCTTAAGTAGAAATTTTACTTTTTTATTTTATATAAGCCTAGATAGTAATTATGATAAAAACAAATATTCACTATTATTTTTCGCGCGCTTGAACATGACTAATCGGTTGTGTCTGTAGGTCCTATCCAATTTGTTGGACACAATAAATCATCACCGTTTGAGCCTGACAGATTGTGTCGTTGATAATAAACCTTTGATAATACTCGCAATGGCTTGTGTCTATTAAACTTTTTTTTTTACATTTTAGAACCGATGGCGTCAGAGGAGCTGTCATCGGCATTGACTTGGGAACAACCAATTCGTGCGTTGCAGTCATGGAGGGGAAAACGCCAAAGGTAATATTTACATGGAATTTATAGTGTTATTTTTTTACTGACACGATCCGACTGGCCTGTAATCCCCCGATAAAACAGTTTGTCTTCCGATGAAGTTGTGCATAGATGCTGTCAGCCCGTCAAAAATTGCAAAACCCCCCTGTTGATTCAACCCGAATTTCAAAACACCGTGTTCGCTAAAATTTTAATTCTAAGAAAAAATTTTACAGACCATTTCGTATGGCTTAAGAAATTCTCTAAAATATAGTCTTACTCTGAATTCTACCATTAAAAATATGTTTAAATTTAACCTTGAAGCAATTCAGGAGTTAACTGCCAAATTTTGCAAGTTTGGCAGTTAAATGGGAGACTTAAAAAGTTCTCAATCGTGCGTTCCACGACAAGTATAAAGTGTGAGGTATTTTCTAAAATTATATCATATATGTATTTTTTAGGGAGAATTGGTACTCCTTGATATACAGTTATTGTGGGCCCTACTTAACTAAGCTAAATGTGCTCGTGTCGGGGAATATGATGGTAATAAACTGTTAAAAATGATGCAGATTGAAACCTGTGACCACTGGGTCAGTTGTCAAACGCCTCTGCGCTTATATGCTTATAAGACTTGCAAATTATGTTATATTTCTGTTGCATACTTTTTGTATCTGCTGACAACATTTTCCACAAACTATCACCAATGTATTATTTTTTTTTAATAATAAATTTATGATGAAATATAATTATACTCTGTGTAAAAAAAATATATAATCTAAAAAGTAAGCACTTTACATAGGATTGACACAGAAACCTTAATTTTAAATTTATTGCTCACACTAGTGCTTCGTTAAGTTGCATCTAGGTGCAAAACGAAATTAATGTTACCACACATGTGGAAAAAAATATTCAAATTCACCCATGTTAAGCCATTTCAGTGTAATAAGTGAACATATAGGGGAAAAAAATCAGTTAATTGAGAAACTCCACTTTTTTTGAGGCCTTAACACACTCAACGCAGATGACGGCATATCTCGTCATTGCTGTATACGCCACGTGCACTTAAAAACGCCACCGGATCATTGCATTTCTGTTAACATTTAACAGCACGTCATGTTGCGTATACCAGAATTCGTGAAAGGTACCGAGTAAACTTCGATTTTATTTAATTTTAGTTCGGTTTTGATGTTTGATTGGTTATGCGAAAAAAGATTTGGTGGTTATATAATGGTTAATAATTTTTATGGTTTTGTACTTTGTTCACTGAGCAAACAGCTATTTAGCTGATATGCTCATATCTCGTTCTCGGTTACCAGCGATTGGCCTAGATTCAAGAAATTTATCAAGGCGGTTCTTGAACTGGTTACTGTGGTAGCCGATTCCAAGTATCCACAACTTTATTGGAGATCAAATTCTTCCTAGGATTAGTGGAACAAGGAGATTTAGATAACTTGATAATGGCCGCGAAGTTGCGTGTTTTGGTTAAACATGTATATGTCCTTAATGCTCGCTTAATTATAATGTCCAGTTAACACTTTGTGAGTCTCAATGAGATCACCACAATCACGTCGCTCCTGTAATGAGGTCAATTTTAACACAGACAGCCTTTCTTCATATTCCAAGTGTTTTAATTGTGCGGGAATTTTTTTGAATCTTCTTTGAACTCCTTCCAGCAATTGTATATCTTATAGATCTTCAGCATTGCTTGAGGAGACATGTTTCTAAAAGATTTTTTTATTAAATATATAAAGGAATTAGCTTTCTTCACAATGGCTATGATATGGGTCTCCCATTTCATATTGGCTGATATAATGACACCGAGATCTTTTTGTGAAGTCACAGGCTTAAGTTGAGTTCCGTTCATGTAATACAAGAGTTTTGGGTTATTTTTGCCAATAATAAGAAATTATGGGAAAGACCTCCCCGTGCAGGAAAAGACCTTCACAGACTGGCGGCATCGTGTGGTGGCGTTTTACGTACGGAGCGGAATGTATTAAAAATGTCCAGTGAAAGTAGTTACCACTAAAATGTCAAATGATTTAAATGACCATTTGACTGATTCCGGCGACTTAAAATATTAGTTGGTACTCTTGTGTTTAAAGCTAGAAAATTTCTAATTTGGCTGATTTGTGCGTATGTTTCATTTTCGGCAGGTCGTTGAAAACAGCGAAGGATCCCGCACGACCCCTTCCCACGTGGCCTTCACCAAGGACGGAGAGAGGCTCGTCGGCATGCCGGCTAAGCGGCAGGCCGTCACCAATTCCGCCAACACCTTCTACGCGACAAAGCGCCTCATAGGGCGCAGGTTCGATGAACCCGAAATCAAGAAGGATATGTGAGTTACATTTAAATTCCTATTTTAGGCATCATTGAGCAGTTGCCGGAATGTCTGTTTCCAGTTCGACTTTCGCAAATGATGCCATAGAGAAATCGAGCGATGCAGATTTGTTGTTCTGATTTTATTGAACCGCAAATAAGATCCTTGATGACATTTTCCACCAAATAAGTCATTTTATACATTTGTCCAGAAGACATATACAGAGCTTATATCACTGGCTCCGACTGCAAAATACGATACAAATACACGGTAACTCCATAAAAAAAAATACTGTGTTTTAATTCAAAAATAACCATAAAACTTCAATAAACGCATGGTTTGATACAATACTATTATATTTGAAATAGTTTAAGTACACTAGTTTTAAAATATATCACGAAAAAAATCCACTTACGCGGTGTTTCTATATCTGAACTTATTTTAGGAAAAAGTATTTTTTTTGCGACATCCCTGTATTTATCGAGATATAAATCAATTATTAATTGTATGTTTTTTCCTGGGTTAGCTGGTAGAGATTGTCTTAGGGTAATAAGCTTGCCCTTTTGTAATGTATGGTATTTATTCATTTCAAATATAGTGTTTATTACTTTTATTAACCGGGTTAGTTGCTTGTGCTACACTTAGGCCAGTCACTTCTTCCAATGACTTATCCACTAGGAATAAAGTAACAAATAATTAAATTACATAATTTATAGGAAAAACCTCGGGTATAAAGTGACGCGAGCGTCTAACGGCGACGTGTGGGTGCAGGCCACCGACGGCAAGATGTACTCGCCGTCACAAATCGGCGCCTTCATACTCATGAAGATGCGCGAGACGGCGGAGGGGTACTTGAACACGCCCGTTAAGAACGCCGTCATAACCGTGCCCGCTTACTTCAACGACTCCCAGCGGCAGGCCACCAAGGACGCCGGGCAGATCGCCGGATTGAACGTCCTCAGGGTTATCAATGAGCCCACGGCTGCGGCTCTGGCCTACGGATTGGACAAAGCAGAAGATAAAATGTGAGTGCATTATTTGTTATTAATTGTGTTTGTTGTTATAGTATTAATCCATAAATCGATGCAGGTTTACTAGTATAAACAGTACCAAAGTTTTGAGCTATTTATCTGGTATGCTGCCTGTCATTCGAAACACTCACAAATGCATAAACAAAAGAAATTAAGTAGATGATATTTATTCCTTTTTACGTGAAAGTCGCAGGAGTCTCCGATAGGATGTTTATCTTGGACATCCGACTATAATAACAAATGCGTTCCGAAGATATGCTAGTTAGCGCTGCAATGACAATTAGCCAATTACCTTCCAGCATTGCAGTATACGACCTTGGTGGCGGAACGTTTGATGTGTCCATCCTGGAGATACAGAAGGGCGTCTTCGAGGTGAAGTCGACTAATGGAGATACTCTTCTGGGCGGCGAGGACTTCGATAACACGCTCGTCAACTTCCTCGTGTCAGAGTTCAAGAAAGAGGTTTGTGCTTTGCATATGTACAACTCTAATGTTTTTTTTTCATTCTTGGCTATAATTTGTTGCAAATTTGTTTTTCATATGTGTACCTAACTAGAAAATGTTATCAATATTTTAATTAAATTAATTATTTAGATGAAAAAGCAAAAAAAATATTTGATTTGATATTTGTAATCAAATCATACAAATTTAAATTTACTGCTGTATAAAAAAAAAATTACACCTAACACGAAATATTGATTAAATATTCTAAATTGTCATCTGTTTCCTTTGGCGTATTTATACGGAAAACTCTGGAAAATTACAAAACATGCTTAGTTAGAATCGGGACAATTGCGCCAACGATCTGCCGGACGTGTCTATTTTCACGTTCGACATTTGCACATGGCGCTATAATGACAGTCGGACACCAGCGAGCCCTTGCACACCGTATTACATTGTACCGGCTTTCCTAGATGTCCAGCGACAAGTTTATTAATATTAAAACTGTGGGTTTTTGATTAATTGTGTGTGATTTTACTCAAATTGAATGTGCACAGTTATGGTCTATTTTTTGTGGTTGAGAGACGCGATGAGGGATAAGAATTAAAATATCGCACCGTAGCACCGGAAACATTGTATCTACCGAAATGCAAATTGAAAATACAGGGGATTAATTGTTGCAATCCACATTTAAAATATATGGTCTTATTACTAGGAAACTGAGTAAAAGTGGACCTACTTAGGGCATTCCAATCTAGCATTGTTCCGGGAAGAAAGAATGGAAGCCAACATTCCTCCTAAATAATTGTTTAATTTTAGCAGGATGGTCATTCCGACCAAGGTGACTTGGTTTAATAAATTGGGAGCTTTAAATAAATTTGTAAAACGAAACATAGCTTAAGTGCGACAGGGTCGAACTTAATCATATGTAACAATTTTTTCTTTTGAACAGCAAGGCATCGACATAACGAAAGACCCGATGGCCATGCAGCGCTTGAAGGAGGCGGCGGAGAAGGCGAAGATCGAGCTGTCGAGTGCGCTCCAGACCGACATCAACCTGCCCTATTTAACCATGGACACCGGCGGACCAAAGCACATGAACCTCAAGCTGACGAGGTTAATTTGATTATTTACCACTTGCGACGCTGGCCTTTGAGTAAATGTTACTGTATGTTAGACAGGAACAACCAAGAAACATTCACTTTGGTAAATGGTAATCATCTGCAGTCCTACTACACTATTTCTCTCCGCGTTAAATTGGTTGGTTGCTCTTTCTTGCGATAACCTCTGTTTTAGCTGCGGAATGATTTAATTTTGGACTTGTCCACTTTTCTTTGGGTGGCTTTTATTATCTGTAGATTCGTCCATTAGTATATGGTATAGCGCACCCGAGGATGCGATGCGGATACTCTCTTTTGTAGGTATAGAGGAAAAATATTACTGGATATCGTTTTATCTCATAATTATCAAAAAGTTACATTTCTACTTCAATTTCTAAATGATGAAAAGTGAGTACGCCGCCGTGTCACTGAATAATTTCCATAAAGTATTAAGTGAGGATGATTATAAATTTTTACCAGTATTTAGCCAGTGTTTGGTTATTTGCGAATCGAATGGCATAGACAGTGAGCAATTGGATGAACAGATAATTAAGCGCCAATTTTCGAATGAATGACTGAGCACCGACGTGTTAAGACGTCGCCCAACCTAGAAGGGTTAACTTGACTGAAAAAAATATTCAGCGGGTAATATGTTTCTCCAAGTGATCAATCAGTATAGATACAAGTTCTAGATTAACCATTTTGAGGTTCAAAGACAATCTAGTTCCAAAATTGTATTCCAGTGCAGTTTTTTTTATGTGTAATACCACATACATTTGGACAAAGACAAGTTGAGTTATGCAATCTCATTTCACCATTAAATGCGCCAACGATCTGCCAGACGTGTCGCTTTGCACGTTTGACATTTGCACATGGCGCTATAGAGACAGTCGGACACCAGCGAGCCCTTGCACACCATATTACATTGTACCGGCTTTCCTAGATGTCCAGCGACAAATTAACTAAAATGAATGCGTTTATCCAGAGAAACATGTCAATTGTATAGACCCAGAACATAGAATGGATTATTTATTTTACCAGGTCAAAGTTGGAGGGGCTGGTGGGTGATTTGATCAAAAGAACCGTCGGCCCTTGCACCAAAGCCATGCAAGATGCTGAGATTCAAAGGTCCGACATCGGAGAAGTTCTGCTTGTCGGTGGAATGACTCGAATGCCCAAGGTATGGGTTAATATATTTACATATCTTTAATTCCTTTCATTTATCACATGGCTTGTGTTAGAGAAATGATGTTATCTGCAGTTCTGTAATTGAATGTGTATCTTGTTACTTAACTCAGTGGAAAATGCCTTTAAATATTCTCAAAGTTCAATATTGACCTAGATTGGTCACACTGAGGAGATTATCGACCTTGTGTCATTATATTGCAAACCTGATATTCTTTCGGATACTAATTCAGTTGTAAAACCAAGTTTTTTTTTTGTGCGCCAACGATCTGCCAGACGTGTCCTTTGCGCGTTTGACATTTGCACATGGCGCTATAATGACAGTCGGACACCAGCGAGCCCTTGCATACCATATTACATTGTACCGGCTTTCCTAGATGTCCAGCGACAAAATTTTGAAAGCGAAAATGGCATGGTATATGATGTGTAGTCAATACTATGACAGGACGTAGATTTTAAAAATTCCTTGTAGAGCTTCTGGTTTTTTTTTTTGCCAATTTGCTATTTCAAACCTTTTATATATATATTTTTTTTATAATAATTTTTACTCTTATGTAAGTGTGATAAAAATCAACAAGAACTATTTTTTGCTTTTATAATGCCAAAGTGGATTTCCGTTTATTGTGAATAATAATGAACTGATTAAAGTTTAAGAAACATTTGATTTTTGATTTCTTAATTCCACATGTAAAATGAAGTGTGTAATCTTAACAGGTACAAACAACGGTACAAGAGATCTTTGGTCGTGCGGCATCACGCTCCGTCAACCCGGATGAGGCCGTGGCGGTCGGCGCCGCCGTCCAGGGAGGAGTCTTGGCAGGAGACGTCACCGATGTCCTGCTGCTCGATGTCACACCACTGTCGCTCGGAATCGAAACACTAGGTCTGCATCACATAAATAAAACTAGCCCACAACACCTAGTAGATAATGTTAGCTTGTTTTATTGAGCCATTTGTAAAATATTCCGTAAATCCAGTATGTTACAGTATTGAAATCTGTACAGATTTCAATGTGGTTTCAAAGGTTTGCACACCGTTTGTTTAATTTTAAGTTTAACAGAGTAATGTGGCTTATGAGAGCAATATTCAACTGCGAAATTAATGACATAACGTTACTCCTTTAAGGTGGCTAAAACAATCCTTCCCTCGGGGCCTGTGTCATGTTTGATTCCGCAATACAAAGGTTAGGAATCGAATGCCTGAGGATCCTTTAGTTAGGGATAGGTGTCCGTTTGAGGAATGACATATGTGTATTAACCTCTTACAAATACACAGACATTTTTTTTATTTAACAATCTGACCCAACGAACTTCGTACCGCCTCAGAATCAATAAATGTGGTGTTAACTTATTAGCTAAATTAAATTCAGTTTTTTATTAAGAATACTCAAAATTAATTAAATTCAATAAATGTACATATATCAAAAAATATCGATGCGCCACCTCACACACCTCACAAAGTGAATATCTTCGAAGGCAACTTACCGCATGAAAATAGAATTCCACAGAATACAAAGCCGTTCCATATAAAATGTATGAGAAAATTAATTTCCTTTATAAAAATGTTTTTCCGATGTTTTAATAGTTATTCTGCTATTCGGGGCGGAGGCAAATACAACAAATCAAAGATCATAAAAATCGGTCCAGCCTTTCTTGAGTTATTAACGATGTAACTAACCCGACTTTGTATTATATGTGTATAGATATGAAAGTTTTTAGATAGATATTACATGAACCGCAAAATGAACAAAATTTCATAGGAAGACTATAAATGTACTCGTTTATTTCATTTTTATGGTAAAAATAACCGATGGATATCCAAGCAACGGCCGTAAAGACACTATTATTTATATTTTTGGAGGAATCTTGGTGCAGCGATACTATCGCCTGCTTCTCACATTGAGCGGTGGGTTTGAGTCCCAGTTTCAACCCGTTCGGAAATATTTTACGAAGAATTCCTTAACCATACCACCAATGCATCATTGAGCAGTTGCCGGAATGTCTATTTCCGGTTCGACTTTCGCAAATGATGCCATAGAGAAATCGAGCGATGCAGATTTGTTGTTCTGATTCTATTGAACCGCAAATAAGATCCTTGATGACATTTTCCACTTAAATATATATGATCGTTTTCTATCACAGCACGGAAATGATGACGATGACTAAGACGACTTGATAAATGATAGGGTTAAACTTGCACTTAATTGCAATTTATTAGTATATTTTAAAATCATTTTGTATTTGACTCGTATTATGCGACAATGCAGCGTGGCCGGGTCTCAAAGCTTGGGCTTGCATTTGGTGCCTCCTATCAAGGTATCAGAAAAGACCTTTTTAGTTTAAACGTTTATACGGACAAATATACAGCAATATCAGTTATATGAAAAATATATTTTCTTTTTAAATGTGATACTAAAATAAAGATATTTTAAATACGGTTTAATATTTTTCGCCTACCGCGCCGCACTGCGTCCAGATGGTTGCGGGACGTGGGAAGAATCCCCCCACACCCCAACGCGAGAATTCGTTACTTCGGTGTTTGAGATAATTCAGCCGACAATTGGACTTCACTGTGTTATTCTTTTTCCCCAGGCGGTGTGTTTACTCGCCTCATCAGTCGCAATACAACAATCCCAACGAAAAAAAGCCAAGTATTCTCAACAGCTGCCGATGGACAGACGCAAGTCGAAATCAAGGTACGGATTACACCAACCTTATTTTTTAACCTCTTACAAATTTGTAAAAGAATCTTCAATATGCTACTTGTGATAATTATTTCTGTGTGAAGTTTATTGATTTTAGGGTAGTTTTGTAAGTGGTATTAGTGAGGAGATACTACTCGGCCATCTGGTGTAGAAGCGAGCTTGGGTGTCGCCGTGCGATTGATTAAACTCTAAAAAATCAATAAATGGTTAAAAATGATGTACCTCAGCTGTTACGCTTCATGAGTTATATGTATAAATTAATACACAGCAATATTTATTTGTCGCAAATCTTAGGTTACATTTCTGTGCTCCGATTAACTGCTGATTCATAAGATCGCTTTTGATTTTTTATCCTCCAGCAATAAGCGCTGATTTGCCTTCAGGCAGAAAAAAAATGATATTGTTAATCATATTTTAAATATATCACACTTCCTTATATGATATGCTGTGTAGATTATCTCTTATATGTTGAAATCTGTACTTATCACTGGCCACCAAAAACGGTTGCATTGGAGAGAGCACAGCATCCAGACTGAGACATTACAATGGAAAACGGCATAGAAGATTTACCTCCTTGGACACCAGGTTTTATGATATTCCGATTAGGGTACTAAAATGTCAACTTCTCTTTTAAATACAACGATGTCTCGGTGCGTACATATGAATAGAGTTCATTTCTAATTTCTTTGTTTTTTCCTTTATTATTTATTTTTTCTCTCAAATTCTAAGTAATGTTCAAAATTAAACTCAAATGTATTGATTTTTTTATGTATAAATAACTTAAGTTTATATCATGTTTCGTAAACATGAAATCGGAGAGTATCGTGTGCTGGCAACCTGTGTATAAAATATTTGAACGGGTTACTTTGTATGTTTACTTTATAAAATAAATAAAATTAATAAATAAATAAATTTGAACAGTGCCTATTGGCATTGGGAATGCCTTTGATTGCTCCGCCCACTTCCCAATGAACAATTTTTTTCACGCACAGAAAAGGCACCGTCTTTGTGGGGAACTGTAAAGATGCTTTACATCTCCTAATGTCTCGTGTGCGCTTTGTGCCCAATTGTGGTTTATAGATATAAATTTTAATCGTTTTGTTAACAGGTACACCAGGGCGAACGCGAAATGGCTACAGACAACAAACTCCTCGGACAGTTCTCTCTAATTGGCATTCCACCCGCACCCAGAGGCGTACCGCAGATCGAAGTCACCTTCGACATTGACGCCAACGGAATTGTACACGTATCGGCACGCGACAAGGGCACCGGAAAGGAACAACAAAGTATGTGGCTTTTTAAATGTGGTGAATCGCACATTAAGCATTAAATGATAATACAATATTTTTAAAAAAAAAACCTTTTCAAGATAACAAATTTTAGTCAATGTTCTTTGCAAGATAATGAGCCTTCATATTCTGATGATGAGATGTCAGGTCAATAATCTTGCTACAGCATCTTGGTTAAAAATGGCTCCCTTGGTTCACTCGTAACTGATGGAGACCTATTCCTCGTGGAAACGACTGCACATCGAACACGATTAACATGGTAATTTAGGTTATTTCATCTTGTTTATGTATTAAAAATATTGTCCGTAAAATTTTCCAGTCAGTAAAACTCAAGATTCCGAGCAGCAACTCATGGGCCTCGTTTAGGCCTTGTTTGGTGCAAAAGCAAACAGGGAATATATATGATCGATGTTAATGTAAGCACGTCTCAGCAGCTATCCATTGTCAGAATACAGAGGCACGAGAAAATGCGAACGAGTGCCAAACCCCGCTGCTACAAACAGCGTTGGATTGGCAACGTATTCGCATTCCCTTGACTGCATTCTGATGCAGGCCACCAGCATATATGTATTAAAATTGTTTAATTTTTTTTTATGACACCGAAAACAAATATGCCAAACCATTTTTTTAGTGTAGATTTATTTTATTGCTGAAATTAAGGTAAAACCTATATTATATAAACTTAGTATTTTTTTGGGTTGCAGTGGTTTGTATTTCTTCAGGGTTTAGAAGATGATTGGGGAGAAGCTGGTATCTTTTGTGAATTAGAGGCCCGAATTCACAGAGCTCGTATATAGGGGTTTCTGAACTCTCTTGGCAGAACCTGCACTTTTCATTAACTGATATACAACTCTATTGGAGATAAAGTTTTTCCTAGGATTAGTGAAAAAAATAGATTTAGCGCCTTAATGTTTGCACAATTAAAGCATTTAAACTTGTGACCCGCCGCAAAAACAAACTTTTTCTCCGTTGACGTTTCGCCTTTTTTATAATATTCCAGTTGTGATCCAGTCGTCGGGTGGCCTGTCGAAGGACGAAATTGAGAACATGGTCAAGAACGCAGAGCAGTACGCGCAGGCCGATAAGGTCAAGAGGGACAGGGTGGAGGCACTCAACCAGGCTGAGGGAATTCTGCACGACACTGAGACTAAGGTGAGATAGCATCAATTTATTCTCTATAGCCCCGTCCTCAGAAAGACCTTTTGGTCGTTCTTAAATAATATTGAGTGTGAGGGGGGAATCTTTCCTTAAAAAAAAACAAAATATTGCCATTAAAACTTTTTTCTCTCAAAAACTCAAAAATACTTAGTGCTAGGAAAAAATATTTTCATTATTAATTTATCCTTTGATATGTTTTTTTTATAAACCTAAAAAAATTGCTTAATAATATGGCAGTGTTGAACGATGTAAAAATTATGAATTTAGTTGTTAATTTAAGAATTTAGAAGGGTTCATAGAGTGGCTCGACTACGTTACTCAATCTAGAATAGTTACCAAAGATGGATGACCGTAAGTGGAAATTTTCATATTGAGCACTTCCATGCTTGACTGTGAAGCCGTCGATCCCGGTTGTTGTAGTTTCATAACAGTCGTTGAATCATGTCAGGCAGAGGCCCGTAGGGTTTCTTTAGGCAGCTGTCACGTTAAACGAGCGTGACACGGGCAAAAAAATATAGGGTAAAGTAAGCGTCACGGACAGAACAACAATTAAGTGGTTTACTTAGTCATCTTTGTAGATCCTCCTTATATTGTGTCTTGTTATTTATTCATTGACAAGTATTTTAAAATTTAAATTAACAAAAAATGCAAAGTTCTACCTAACTGGGTAATGCTCCTCGTATTGTAGACTTTCCTAATAATAGCATGTTTTTTTTTTATAAATAGCATTAACGGAACAACCATCAAAATAAAAACCGAACCAAGATGTGAAATTTAAGTGTGAACGTTTTAACTTTCTTATTAAAATTATTTTTTATAATATTTACTTTCTGTATCCCTGCGCCAACGATCTGCCAGACGTGTCGCTTTGCACGTTTGACATTTGCACATGGCGCTATAGAGACAGTCGGACACCAGCGAGCCCTTGCACACCATATTACATTGTACCGGCTTTCCTAGATGTCCAGCGACAAATTTACATAAATGTGCAGAGAAAATATAACTTAACTTCATTTACATTTACACATAAACATACTAAAATAAAACAAAATATATGTATGTTGGTAAAAGTGAAAATGCCAAGTCTTCAGTCTTCACTCGGTGTCTACAATTAGACAGTAGAAGCCGTTGACTTTACTTATTTAGGATCTATGGTCACAAAAACAAATAATATTTCTAAGGAAATAAAAAAATGATATTTGCGGCCAACTGAGCATATTACGGCCTTAAACATATGAAATCACACTTTATGACAAAAAAGGACAAAGCTACAAATATACAAAATGTTAATGCGTAGGGTACTCTCATATGTTTCAGAAACATGTGTCTAAGTATGAATCATGAACAGGCACTTGAATTAGTTGAACCCAAAATACTCCGGAAAGTCTTTGGGGCAATCTGTGAAAACGAACAGTGGCGGCAACGTTTTAACCACTAGGAACGTTTTAACCACTTTAAGTCTAGGAACTGTACAATGAAACAAATATTGTACAGTACATGAAATGCTCAATTTATTACCCCCAATTTATTACACAGACAAGATCTCTTCAGAAAGAGGCCCCTTATCATCTCGGAATCTGCATTTAACCACTCCACAACATTCCATTTGCAAATTGTTCTGGAAAGGATTGATTATTATTATTTCTTTTAATATTTTTCTTAAACTTGCCGATATAATTCCATTGCAGATGAACGAATACAAGGACCAACTGCCCAATGATGAATGTGACAAACTCCGCGAGGAAATTGCGAAAGTGCGCCAGCTGACCTCAGACAAGGAGAACGTTGACCCCGAAGCGGTCAGGACGGCCACGTCTACACTTCAACAGGCCAGCCTCAAACTGTTCGAACAGGCATATAAAAAGGTAAGGTTTTTTCATTGGCACAGATATACGCACTTCTAATTAAGGTGAAGTCGCGCCTACCTGAGTTTTAAATATATTTTAAAACCATATTTTCAGTTTTACTTAAAATTGCGGAGAAGCATCAATAAATCACCGATGAGAGAGTTCTTAAAGTAGGGGTTTCTTTTTCATCCATGACTGCGGAGTACTATGTTCACCGATTGATTTAAGTTTGAAACAGCTGTCTAAATAACTTAACTTTTTAATTATTTATTATTTCAACATTTAAGAGTTAGTTGTGTAATATTGCTGGTTCTGGTGGTAGTTTCCCTCGTTGCAACCTACGTTTGAATATAGTTTTATTACCAGGAAAGGTTACCTACGTAAAGCATTCCAGACTCACACTGTTCTAGGAAAAAAATAATGGAAACCGATATTTATAATTTGTGGCCAACTGGCCTCAACCCCACCCACCAATGTCAAATTTTTACAACACCGATTTATTTATTTATTTTTACTGTTTTTCGGTAATCTTTGCTGCATATTGGCCATTAAAAATCATAGCTTTAGAAAAGGATAAATGATTTATTTTTGATAAAAGTTAACTGGTAATACTAGAGCCGGATTATTGATGAAAATGGCGGCGGTGAACAATGAACAAGCTGATCATTTGTGCGGTCATTCTGTCCGTAACATGTGTTGACAATTCATTTTAAAAAATTTTATTCAATCAAATCGATCTACCTCCATATAAATAATTAGATTTGTTAGCGATGGCTTGCACAACAAATGGCATTGTAAAACAAAATGAATTTAATTTGTTATTTTTGTGACAGGGCGACACGATCGCAATCGGCTTGCACAACAAATGGCATTGTAAAACAAAATGAATTTAATTTGTTATTTTTGTGACAGGGCGACACGATCGCAATCGCACGTGAGGTAACCTCACATCAATAATCAACTCTCACACTTAGATCGAGTTTAGTCAAAAATATATTTCTAATAATTAGGTGCCCAAGCGTAACACCTCTTGAAAATGGAGTGCAGATAAAGTGCCGCGTGGCGACGGTGTATTTTTAATTTAAAGTTGCGATTACAATAAAATACCTACTTTTAGATGGCAGCGGAGCGAGAATCCTCGTCGGGCGGCGGCTCCAACCCATCGGACCAACAGCAGCAGCCGGAAGACAAAGAAAAGGAGGGTCAGACCAAGAACTAGGGCACTATTCCCCTCGAAGGTGGATCTAAATCGGCTATGCAACGCTTTCGACTGAGGACCCGGTGCAGTAATAGCAATTGCAATTATAACAAAAAAAACCCCCGCACTTTAAGATTCTGGTCATGAAACTGTGGCACTTTATTCGGTAAGGGATAATTGCAATAACAAACCGCCGACGAGGCGTTGTGGATCGATGCGATTCTTCGCTTTTTGGGTAAAACGCGCAAATATTCTAATGATGCGTAAGGCGCTTGTTATTGCAATTAGCACTAATTAAACTAGTTTATTATTTTTTTACTTTGACAGTATTTTATAATCTAACCTATGAGACGGTCGCTACGACTAGCCATGATCCATTTTCGATTCGGACGCACATTTCGGGTTTATGCTGTTACTGCATTTGAGGTTATATTTGAGAGCGCGGCACTACCAAAACGTAATATTAACATTGAGTGTTGTGAAAGCGGAATGAATGGTACTATTTTGCATTGTGCGTGAATTTATCGTGGTCCGATTTTTGTATTCCAATATAATAATCCTATGTTCCTCAAATAACTGGTTTTGAAAAGAAATCGTTAATTTTAAAATGTAGGTAAAAGGAGGGAACGCTTCGCAATACATTATGTGTAAAAATGAATTGTTTATTTTTTAAATGTATAATTTTATTGCACCATAAAGATGTTCTCCGATACCTAATAAGTTTATCACGTTTCGAAATATGTGCAAAGGGGGTCCATTTGAAGATGATTATCTTAATTTTTGTACTGTAATGCAATAGTACCGTAGGTACTTGAGAAATAGTTCATATGGGCTGTATTTATTATATTGATTTATTTGGAATTTGAAAATATTCATTGCTGCGTGGAAAGAAAAAAAATGACCGCACATAACCTTATTTGAAAACTCAATGAGCTGACAGATTTCATTCTTTTTTAATATTTTATGCAACCGATCTGAAGTTCAATAATTATTCAAATAATTCTGTGTGTCTGCGGTTTGTGTTTATTTTAATTTTCAAATCGGTGCTGCTGTATTACAAATAAAACTAATAAGTTGGAGTGGCATCGTGTTATATACAGGGATGTCCCAAGACCAATCCCACAAACTTTAAAATTTTTCATCACCAAATTAAATTATTTTTGTAATAAAATTGGTGTAAATCGATCTAAATCAATATTATCTGTCGACCAATAGCATCCCTCTTACAACCCCAGAGAAGGGGAAAGGAGTTACCCCTTCTTCTTAGACCGACCTCTGTTCGACCAGTGGCATCTGACAGCGATCATTTAGGTCCGCCCTAATAGGGCGTTTCGAACAACGCGGCAGGTCATTAACCTCGATCTTGACTGACCGCGGCCTAATGACGAAGTTATCCGGGGGAGGAGCCATTGAAAAATATCTGTTTTACATGATTTAGAATAGAAACTTCAACATTTTTTTTCTCGAATACCATAATGAATTTTGATATAGTTTCTTAACAAATAACACTAGGAATCGTAGGACCTATTAGCTGTTTTTTTATTGGGATTGACCTTGGGACATCTGTATATAGTTATTTTCTTTATGAAAAAAGCGATAATTCTATATTAAGGCTTAGTGTAAATATATTTGCAAAGGTGACTGACTGAATTTATGTGTATTTAAGATGTTTTCGGTAAATGCGCATTTGATTTTTATTTATTTGCCATTATCCAGGAATCAAATAATTGCATTTGATACATGGCCGTAGTATTGCCAAATCGGTCGCATTATCCATAGACAAGAATAGGGCTGAAGGTGGTTTTTCCTTATTGCAAATTTAGACGCCCGTTTAGAAAGAGTGTCGCATTCAATTTTGCAAAACCTTGTTTGGGCATTTTACACATTAACCTGTTTAATTATTAAATTTGTTTCCAATATCTCTATACGAGTACCCCCGCAGTATTTTTACAAGGTGATGAATAAATATAATAAATATATTGTGTCATATTTCAAGATAATAAAAATACTTTATATGAGATATCTGCATTTTTCTTTCAAGGCAATGCGATATTTGCATTTACCGTTTGATTGTATTAATTAGAATGTATTGCGGCTCATTTGATTTGAACTGGCGTTATTTCTTGATCACATACAGAGAGGTTATGTTGTCATTTTTTTTTTGTTAACTAGTGTTAAGTAGTATAAATATTATAATAGACAAAATAAAATGTTAGTTATGTAATTTAAAGTGTTTTATTTCTGCGTATAAGGGATAACTGGAACTGACGTGGACTGGGATTGACGTGGATTTTCAGCAAAATACTCGCATGGTTAAACCTTCTGATATCGGAAAACTTAGATTAGGCGCACGGTGCGAGTTTGTAGACGCTAAGCTAGCCACGCAGAAGCGCAAATTGCACCTCTCTGAGGGGATCTCGCCGCTCTGATTGGTTGAGAAGTATTCCCTTTACACTCACTACCTTCGAGCCTTTCGATATTGTGGTTTCTAATATCTGTGGGTAAACTGAATACAAAATTAAGGTGACGGGAGGAATACACATTAAAAAAACCAATGACAATGATTGTCATCTCAATTACCGAGAACTAACTAACCAAAGTGTGAAATAAATGTAATAAGGGAGGAGGACAGAGCTAAAGGCGAGATTTAAGGCACTTAAAACAGATGGCAACAGCCCTCGGTCAAAGATAGCTATGATGACCACTTACTAGTCGAAATAAAACTAGGTTTATTAAAATTACAATCAATATATTTCAAGTCATTAGAAATTATAAAAAAATATTTCTTTGAGACATATTTTATGCGATTACCAATTTCATTTGTTAAATGGAAGACTTTTGAACCACTGCTTCAACTATGCTACATGTGCTTGTGCCAGGTCGAGGTAGACGGTCGGTGATACATAAAACACCAAGTGATATGTAGGTTCTGACCCGCTATCGCTGGGTAGCCGAACACTCTAACTAGACCAGCACGATCCACGTAATATAATTTAATTATTATTTAACACCAACAAAAAAAATGCAAAATTACATGAGATCAATACATAATCTGTAAAACTTCTGCTTTTCAATTAGGTAATTTTTAACGATAAATTTAGTACTAAAATATATTTTGTGAGAGCTACTTTCTTTTCGGCTTTTCTCCTGTGAATCGCTTTAATTTTTTTTACCAAAAATTAACCAGAAATCGCTTGCACCACAGAAGATTCCCATTTATGAGAAATTGTGGATATGAATTTTTAGAATAGCTACGAAAACATAAACCGGTTTTACAGAATTTCATCATTAGTGAAATGACGAAAAATAAAAGAAAACACACTTCACAAAATAAGTATAAATGTCACTATGCATGAGAAAGTGAAAAAGTTTAAAAATTCTCAGATATTGCACTCTAAATATCAGCTTTTCAAAGTGACCTTCGCAGCTAAGCCCAACTCTCATCATAGCTGACTCGAGACGATGTAACCCTTTACGGATTGGAAAACCTAAATCACGTGCGATATTTGTGAATAATCTGTTCATGACAGCATCTTACATTGACGTTACGTTATTCGAATGATACGTAAATTCCACTTTTAGAATATTCTCTTCAAATGTTGAATAAATTAATCTTATTTAGTCAATCTGACCGATGAGTGACTACTTAGAAGCAACTATAAATTAATGATCTTGTCATGGTGTTTTTCTTAAGTCACGATAAACACTAGAGGGCTACGGGTGCTTCTTCGTTGGCGATGGTGATCTTGATATTCCTGGAGGGCCAGCAATAAACAGCCGGTAGAGAGGGAGCCAACGGAACGGTGGATGAGCCCTCGCCTTCGGAGTCATCGTTCCCGATCTGGGCGAGGGGATTCAAAGCGTTGGCCATCTCTAAGGCAAACTCCTGTGTCAGTAATATCTGCAAAAAAATTAAAAATAGTACATTTCACTGACCACAGATTACAGGCTGCCCTTACGCAGTTTTTGTGTCCCTTGAGAATCTCCATTTTGGATTTCCTCCTGGGTGGTTGCGGTACTCTAAAGGGTAGCTCATATGATTGCAATAATACACGAGGTAACTTTATTCGTAGTAACTTGTTATCCGATAGTTAAAAGTTTTCTTGACCTATTGAGTGTCAAGATGGGTAAACTCATCCATCGCCTGTTGTAGTTTATGGCCTACAAATAAATAATTACGCAGTTAGTACTGCTGGAAAGAAACGTACTCAATTTCAATAAACCGATTGCCAGATATGAATTTTTACGAGTCAATTGATGTGTTGGCAATATTTTATTTTACCCGCTAAATGCGCCTTATTTCTCTTGGAATTTCACGGAGATTTAAGAGTTTAGCAAAATTTGTTCCTACCAGATGTAAAATGCCTTCAAACAAAATTTACAATGAATAGGTAAATTGTTGCATTATTACTTCATATAACTTTGCCATTGATACTCATACTTTTAAAATATTTTTTGGCACTGGAAAGGTTTGTTATTAAAATTTTAAATAATGATAAAAAATGGGCCTTTAGCCCTAATATCCTCTGTTTATGCGTTAATACAACAAAAACTGACAAAAAATATATTTTTATTAATAGAAACGAACAAGAAACGATTTCTTGGTTATTTCGGAAATTTTTGCTTTAAAAAAATAATTTTTGCTATCTAAACCCTACCCCTACCCTACTTCTAGGCCGACTTGATAGCTGGCTGTGCAAAAATCCTCTACCCTCGTTATTCTAATTTCTTCACTACTGTTTTCCAGCTGATTTCCAATCACCTACATAACTATCAAGTCCAAATTCATACTATTCACCTTTGACCTATAATGATTGACCTGGTAACGATAATCTCCACAGCTACTCTTGTTACTGTAAACACGGGCAGTGCTAATTTTTAGTTTATGTTTTACAAATAAGATGACGTGTATTATTTACCTGTAACCAGCCTTGTGTGGATGCAGCGTAGGGAGTTTTCTCATTGACGAAAGCTCCACTGACCGAGGAAGAGAGTACAGTTATGGCCTGGTCACCCGAAGCCGAGCGCCACGTGAAGTGACGACCGTACGCCACCCGCCCCCTAAACAAAACATTTATTACAAAGAATCTTTTCAAAGAATATTTGACACGGAATGCCGGAGGACCATAGCAAAGATTTCTTCACATAGTATTGAACTACTGTTGTATATTTTACGTTTTCGCCTTAGGAATGTCACAATGGAGATTTGTTTTTTACTTTTACCACATATTGGAAAACGCACCCCAAATAACCGTATCTCATTCGTCCTGAAGTGATCAACCACCAAAAGTCTGCCATTTTATGCTCTATCTCATCATGAATATTGAGCTTGTACAGAATCCCGGGTATGTTCAGGCATTGATCGAAAGCTCTTCTGAATATAAAAAAAGTAGCAATGCCGGAACTCATGATCATTCATCCGAATATTCGACTCTTGTATGCATGAAATTTTGGGTTTGTGATAACTGTAGCATGAAATTGTTTTTTCGTTAAATAGGTTACTTGTCACATTCATTTGTCACATTCATTCATCAGTCATTTGACGCAACCAATGCGCTCTAGTGGTTTCCAAACTACATGGTAAGTCTATCAATCGATTATTATTATCTAGAAATAAAATTACTAACGGTTATGTATCAACTACATGAAGTATAAGTAAGTAGTTCCACAACGGTTCGAGCGCATATTCTCTTATCGCATACAATGTTTTAGACTTACTCTAACGTCGAGAGCGTCACTGACACATGCCACAATGTTACCTAATTGCAAATCACTCCCTCTCGGATAAATCCTTGAGATCCCACTATAAATATTTACACATCGAAAAATACACTAGATATTGAATAAAATTCAAAAGCTAGCTATAAAATGCGCTCGCTCACTAAATCTGCAACGTCTGAACGGATCTTGGTTCAACTTGGGGATAGTCTATAAAAGGTATCCGTGTTTATCCGGAGCATAGCGTTAACATCATGCGCAACCTAGCTGTGAGCTCGGGGCGAAGCCCAACGAAAATCCAGCGTAGATTATTCCTACCCTTCTAAATAGAGTTCTACTTTTAGGATCTTTAGGATACTGACCTCAACGCCAGCGGTAGTAAACTGCCCGACTCCGCATTGAAGAAAAGATGGACGCCCTTCAGCGGAGTTGGTTCGTTGGCATTCGAAGGCGCCACGCTGGAAGCACACCAGTTTGTGTTGGACTGAACCGGATCGCCATTCGTTAGCAGCTCGGCCTGGCAGTCTGGAATGAAACAATATATTTATAAATAATTAAATAAAAATTATGAAGATTTCCAACCCTTACGGAAAGATTCAAAATAAAGCACAATGAACCAAGTACCACATTCCGCCTAAAAAGGTATTTCAACGAGAACTTTCAATGGATTTTTTAACTCTGGCACGGACGACGCATCTTGGGTAAAATGAAAAGTGGCGAGACCAAGATGGTGCACGTCACATTTGTGATTAATTCTCAGCACTTTTAACGACCGGATTTTTCCTTCGAATAGAATTATCAAGTTGTACTGATTAGTAATAGGTCCAGGTTGTGCAAGGTCATTTACCACACCGAGTGCAAACTTCACTGTAGAGGTTGTTAGTAATAAATATTTGAAATAGAATGTCTTAAAGAAATACATAGTTTTAGTTTTCCAACAAATAATCGTAAAAGAATTTACTATCCTTTTTTTTAATGAATTAATGTTTGATTAGATATTTGTTTTTTATCCTAACAACTACGTAGAACTGGGAATTCAAAAAATAATTCAAAAAAATAATTCAAATTTCAATTTCTTAATTAGATACATCCGATCACATACAAATATCCTATAGCATGGTTAATTAATAGTGCAGCGTACTGTATTAACCGACAACTTATTCTGTTTAAATGGATAAATAGTCAAATTTCATTCCCTACTGATATTTTTCCCCAAAAAAAACCTAAAAGGTGGTAGTGGTAGTCCACTGTTTTAGTGCGTGCGATAGGTCAATCGCCTGTTCACCTGTAGATTCAGGAAACACAATCAGCATTTTAATAGATAGCTCAAAGGACTAACCTGTGCAACAGTTTTGACCTTGCGATTGGGCCGTGCACTCGTTCCCGTTAAACGACGGACAATGTTGCTGACAGAAGTTACTGTGACACTCTGGATGGTTCCAGTCGGATTCCGTCTTTACAAAGTCCGGGAACGAATCCTCGAGTTTTATATTCATCTTACTGTCACCGTCGCCGATTTCACTTTGAAGCACCTGTAAATAATATTATAAGTTTACCCTTACCGGGATAATACTTTTTGGTAGGAGTTGGGTTTACAGAGAGATGTGATTGAAATAAATCCTTTAAAGTTAACTTTGAAAATTATTAAACAAACAAGAAATAACACACACATACTTAAATGCCGAGTCTTCCTTGGAGTTCCTCAACAGTTCTGACCAAGGTATTCGATATTTAACCCTTCAATTTACATTTCGGAGAGAAAGAAAAGCCATTTCAAACCCTAAGTCATAACCCTAAGTATGACGTCATTATCAATTTTGCATTTGAATTTGCTCGAAGGGTTTACTGCTAAAAATTAAACAGCCAAATGGACGCGGTTTCCTTTACATGTTATTTTTCTCTGCAAGCCAAAACGTTGACAATTGTTCACGATTGAAGTCTTAAGTGAACGGTGACCTTAAGGAGGTGAAAACCTTAATTTTTCGAATTAAGGCCAAACCTTCCTCAAGGAAAAGTTAGGGATCGACTCGGCATATGAAAGGTAGGACATGTTAACTATTTTTTCTTGAATTACACCACAGCACAGCTCCGCCTAGTGGGGTTGCGAATTCTCATTACTACTGTATATAAAACTATTGTAATTATAGTTAAGAAACCTGCAATAATAAATGTTCTAATGTTATTTTGTAAACTCAAAGTCCTGGAAGCGAATACACACCTCTTCTATAAGCGCATCCTCAATTTTGCTCATCTCAAAGCTGTCGGTGGACATGCCCACGTTGCCGATGTTGCTGCCGGCGAATATGGCCTTCAGGCTGTCAGTGGACAGTCCGGTGGTGCACGCGCGCTCTATCTTCAGGCTGTCCGTGGACATCTTGCAGTCTATGAGCGTCGGGGCGCTAATCGTGTCCGGGTTGAGAAGGGAAGCGTCCGCGTTGTACGAGAAGGAGGCGTTTATCTCCGAGAGACCTTTCTGCAGCACCGTCTTGATCTGTTCCTTAACTGTCTGCGGTAGCTCGGGCGTCGGATTGTTCTATAAACAAGTGATTACCATACTTATTTTATTACATTTTTATGAATCAACTATTTTTTCATGTAAAACTACATATATGGCTGAGTACACATAGGCATACGGGCCGACCAAAAAATGGGGTGACTAGAGCAAGCTGGAGGATTCACAAACTCTTAAACAGGTATACGAATTCTTTACGGTAACGTCTCCCAGTCACCCTTTTTCCGAGCCCAGGTGTAGAGTACTGTTTTATGAACTAGCCTTTAACGTTATGACAGAATTAGGTCTGTAAACCTCAATCACATACAATATTACTGGACAGTTGATCAACTATCCAGACTGTTTTTAGGAACACGGAGTACAGAGCAGCAACGACAGATTGTTCTCTAGCGAAGGATCACTTTCCAATGAAGAACTGTTGGAAAACTGAATTCACCCACAGTAGTACAGTTTCGGAGCAGATTACGCACCTTTTTTGGCCATCAAAATCTGACAAGCAAACTACCTTCTTTGACAAAGACCACTCTGACAGCATCATATCTAAATATTAAAAAACAGCTTTTCGCTCTTCCTGAAAAATGCTAACAATCACAAATCCTTAATCTATTCTATTTTATTTCCTTAGTAATATGACAATTTAATGGCTTTGTCATTTATTTTAATGACAGCTTACCACAAATCAATGGATACAAACCTCGTTATCCCACTGTGACCAACTAACGACGGCCGAAACTCCGGCCAAGTCTGAAGGGGTAGAACGAGTTGCACTGCCCGCGAGGCCCCGAGCCGATCGCACGCGCGTCATATCTGTCACGTGCCATCTTCCACCACATCTATAATATGACAAATAATACAGCTGACGCGTTGATGAATGTACCCTACCTGCTGATGTTTGAAATGCTGTCATAATAAAATGTAAGTGAAGTGTGCCGCAACTTGCTACGGTACCAAATGCTTGTTACGGGTATGCGACTAGGTTGATTTTTTGTAGACTTTCGTTTAAAAATCAGTTGCATGGAAAACCCGTTGGAAATGTAAAAGTTTTGTTAGTAATCAAATGGTTCATAAAAAAACTCTAAGTCCTAAATTAAAACAAAGTTATAAATAAAACATACCTGTGGGATTTTTTTTAAAAAAAAAATGGATTTTGTGTACAATTTGTTAAAATCATGACCGTATATTTTTTGAAATTATTATATCTTATGATGAGCTGGTCTCGGAATCGATACGATACGCATTGTGTAATATTTAGGCGCCATACTGGGCGGAGAGGTGGTGGTACTGCTGGTGGGTTTGTTTATTAATAATAACAAATAAATCGTTTATTCCGAGGGCAGGGAAGATGGTACAATCCTTACTCCTAATAAAATATACAATTTAAATAATATAAATCAAATTTAGAAACAAATCATAATTATTTTTTCAAGCTTTTATTTAGTTTGCAACTATTGTCGCTTTAGATCAAATCTTGCAAGCTGAATTAGAACCACTTCCTCTTAACCTACGGAGTTGAAATTTGACTCGTCGGTTTAGTTCCGAAGACAATGCATTTTTATGGTAAGCATGACCAGACGAAGGAACTCTTCAACGGTCAACAGCGCGGACACAAAATTTTGTATACGCTTTCAATCACTTCAATAAAAGCTTGTTTTTAAAGATGTACTTTTACTAATAATTTATTTATAATATGCGCAGATAATACAGAAGTTATAAATATATTATTAATTAAAGAAAGAAATAACGTCCTGCTGTCTCGTTTTAGGCCAAATTTAAAACGTAAAAACTAAATAATAATCTGTTCAATATTAATTACAAAAAAATATATTAAAAACGTACTTGTAGTGGAAACAAGTAAAATGTTTGGGAAATAAAATGTTTAAACATCCCACATCCAACAGTTTAGAGTAACTACTAAGCATACCCAGGATCGACGGCCATAATATCGAGGACGTCCTGCCCCCTGCCCGCCTGCGCAGCCCTCAACTCCCGCGCAGTCGCCCCGACAATCTGCACGAATTGAACGGTGCCCAGGGGCGTCTCCACGTTGCTCAGCTGCGGGTCCACAGCGACGAGCATGTGCCGTAGGCGACTGCCTTTGTTGCGTGCGTCGCCCGAGCCGTCCAGCGCGCTGTGCCACGAAATGTGGTCTCCCACGCATAACCTGTAAAATAATTCATATGTTTTATTGTATGACAAATTTAAAATATTCTATAATAACATTGTATTATGACAAATCGAGTATAAGAGTTTAATGCATACGAGTTTGTGCGTAACTTCACCAGTTAATTCTAGGGTTCATTCCATGTGTTTCGATTAGAAGGCGCATCTCTGCATTAATGTTAGAAATTATAATTTTTAAAAAACTGTTAACTGGCCTGCACACTCGCCATATATGACTGCACTTGATTTATTTTTATGGGATTGTATAAACTACATGTTTTATTTGCAAGATACCAGGGCCGAATAATATTTACAAGCTTTCAATTTGCTAAAAGAAAACCTTAAGCAAACCAAACAACTTACCGAATCTTCATCATAATCGGTTGAATGGATTAAGACGAACAAACAAACAAACATTCATGTTTATAAATATACCTACGCATAGCACGTGTCGGGCTCTACCTACACTTTGGTATTATTTACCTATGGCCATTGTAATATAAAAAATCAGTTGGCTTGTAACCTGTGCTCTTATTTTACGCCCGTATATTACACAATTGTATTGAGCAATTTAGGTATCAGACATTCCTTCATTTACAACCTCCTAAATGATTTAAGAATTCCTTACAGAAGCCAACATTCACGCTACCGATCAGTCTTCCTTTATTCGTATCAGATGTGCAATTTATTCGTATGATTTCTGTTCAGCCCTTAGTCTTTAAGGTGGAGATTTGGCATAAAATAGGACTTTAGAGACATTTCTCAAAGGTCCATTATATTGACTTGGCTTGAAAGGTGATCTTTGGGTATGTTCCGATTATCAGGGCGCAATGCTTAAAGCAAACGGCTATGGAAAAGTGATACTACCGGCCATGGATGTGGATATAAAGGGAGCTTTGGTTGATTTTAAGTATCTGACCAGGCAGTAAAAAGGCAGTGAAGGGTTTCTTTGTGATGCATAGGCCCTTTTGTGCTCTGGAAATGAAGATATTTATAGCCCGCGGATGAATAGCATTGCCGTTATAATGTCACATATTCATTTAGATGGATGAAAAATATTCAGATATCTTTTAAAATAGCAAACCTATTTCCAGTCTTGAAGACGTAGCGGGCGAGCGCTTGCAGCAAAGCCGCCGGCCACATCGGCGGACCCGCTCCGGCCTCCGCCAACAGCCTAAAGGTCATCTCGAGTCCAAACCCCGACTGCAATTCCAAATTTAGATGCGGTGCCCCGGCGCGCGCCGCCAACAGCACCCTGTCGGGCGGGGAGTGAACGCGGCCGTCTCCGTGTAAATCCGACAGGCCGAAGCTCACGTAGTGCCAGTGCGCCGGCACACCCGTGCTGCTGTTGCCGGGGTTCCAGTACATGCTTATGTAGTCCAAGGGGTCTGGGCCGCCCAGCCAGTATTTTAAGCGAGCCGTAACCTAAAATTTAAAGTTAGTTTTTAAAAGGCTTTTCAACCTTCGCGCTACTGGCTACATTCTAATACTTTCAATGATATGTAAGCTGTCGTTTTGTCTATGCTAAGGCCTGTGGTACATAAGCTTTTCAAGCAACAATCAATGTTTTGCCAATCCAGGGTGCGATAGTAATGTTACCGTATGATCAGTTTTACGTCATACTACCTATGAACTTGCGTTATTTAACTAGAGGCAGCATTGCAATAGAGACGTGTGAGGTTTTAATATGTAAAAATATCATACGAGTTCGCCAAAGGAATAGCTTTTGCTATAATGTTTATTCTTGTACTGAATTTACAACAACCTTTCACATCACATAGAAGGCATAATTCTAGGAATACGCAGTTTTTTATCTTGTTGTTCATAAAGGATCGTGAGTAAATTAAATGCTGAGGATACCACAGGAAGTGGTGGAAGCTATAAGTGTAAACCAGTTCAAGGGTCGCCTCGATAAATTTCTTGAATCTAGGCCAATCGCTAGTAACTGAGAACGGGATATGAGCATATCAGCTAAATAGCTGCTTGCTCAGCAAATAATAACAACAATAACAGTAAACCAAAATCCTGCTATCTCGAGTTCTTCATAATTATTTGCATAAAACTATTTACTTAAAATTATAATTATATTTAAACATGTTTTATAATTTTGTGAATATTATATGAACATAAAAGATAAAGAAACAAAAAAGTTAAAAATAACGGTACTCCACTTAAAATTGATAATATAAGTTCAAATTGCAGGGATTAAGGAGGAGTTTGAACAAATAAAACATATTTTTCTAGTAATAAACACATTCGAGTCCACGGTTCGGTTATTTTTTTTATTTTTTTCCCACCAACCCTACGTAATATGAATGCCTACCAAACATTGTTATTGCATTTCTATTATCAAACTCAGACCCATCGTAAATGTGTATAAACACAGAATTAGGATTTCTTGCTGTTAGAATTAAGTACATCTAAAAATTATGTCTAGAATTTGAGGCTGAAGAATATTTACGATGGAAATGGTTATAGAAATACTTAATGCTACATTCATCCTACTAGCCAGTGTCCTGTTTCTGTACTCAAATGTGGAACTATGTTACCAGGTCAGCCCTACGAACCTCAAAGGCGTAAATTTAATACTACAAACATATTTCTCCCAATGGTTGAAGTGAGATCATTTTAATGAGTTAACTAAAGGAAGATGTTCAAATCTGTTTTCTGGTTACGTCTAAATCTTCAAGCCGAAAATAACAAACGGACATGAATGCCAACCCAGCTTTAGTTCAACAGCAGAACCAAAAGAAAGCAATTTTTTGATCAAATCGACCTGTAAAGGATTCGGCTGGTTGGGATAAAGTCGGCTGCACGCAGCGCATAGCGCTGTCAACCCGATCGGCGCGCCGTTGGATTGGTCACCGCAAGCACCGTTATTTAGATGAGGGCTCTTGGGTTGCTCCATCGACGCGGCCTCCTGGCGATTTTGACCATTTTGCGACATTTGCGAGGCGAGCCACAGCGCGCTGCCGGGAAACACGCTCTGCGGAGCGCCTTGTGTGTGAATCGACGGTGTGCTGTTCATTCTTTCGCACGTATTGTCGAAGGCGCTATTATCGACATCTCGAGATTTTACCATTATTTGTGTGTAAAATTGCCACAAAAATCAAACTGTTCGACTATCCATTTTAAATCACTCACATCATCGTGTATGATCAATTAGGATCAACGAAGAACTGTCAAACTCACAAACAAAAACTAAAAAAAAAAAAACTGGTACCTACTTACAAAAGAAACGGAAGAAAGTAATTTTGCAATATTTTATGAAATTACCCCCAATTTAATATAAGAACAATTTCCATATTTATAAACAACGTTAAATTTTTAATATGCAGGAATATTATAATTCAACTCCGTTGTCAGAAATGAACTAGCGAGTTAATTATCCAAAATCTATTTTAATATTGCTCTTGTTTTTTTTGTTTTCAAGTTAAAAAATGTATTTTCAGAATATTTTTGTTAGGGTAAATAATTTTCTCACTTTGGTTTCTATGAATATTTTTGATACCCCCAAAGAGGCAAAGACCCAAGAAATGAGTAGTTAAGCGACTCATTTCGTGTGCAGCAAGCAAAGTTTTCTAGGCGTTGTGAATGCATGCATAATGAACAATTAGTAACTAGTGCGATAGGCCGATAAGCAAAAAAGTAGGTACACGAGAAAAGGTATGTGTTTTCTGGCACACAGCCTAAAGTTTAGGCTATTTGCCTTTTTAGAAGAAGAAAAGTAAGAAGATGGTGTAATAAGGAAAGTGAATAATTTGTAATCAACTTCTTCGGTGAAATGTACGATGACCATTTATTTGATTTCATCATAAAACTATATATTTTTACTAGTTAGTTCGTGTGCTTAGTTCTGCTTCAGTCAACCTATCTTGTTTTTATTGTCATTCACCGGCTGGGTGTTAATCGTTTTGCGTGCTATTCAATAAATTTACATCAATTTTGTTTGATTGAAAGATTGAACCAATCGAGTGGCGTGTTATGGATCAATATTTATCTTTGGACAATAAAGATGCTTGCCGCCTTTGTATGAAGCAAATTGGAAACATATCGTTATTCAACAATATTGACTCTGTGCTTATTAACGAACGCCTCTTTCACTGCTTACACTTACAGGTATTCATTTATATTTTGAAATACATTAGAATTTATTTTTAAGAACTGTTTTTCATGTTTTAAATGCTATTACATAATTCATTGTGTTTAAACCTGGGATCAGTCACGTCAAGTGTATGTGATTTGGAAGCAATTTGCACTTGGTATCTTTTGATGTATTTATTTTGTATACACTAGCAGCTTCAAGCTGATGCGTGTATTTCACGTATTGAGTGCATTCAATAGTGTTTTTAATTTATGTTTTTTAAGTATTTGTATCGTTTTTTTAATTATTGATATCGATTTTTATTTTATCAAAGCGTTAATTACTATTGTAATCGATGCCTTTCCACTTAGATCAATAAAATCGAACTTGTGTTTGTTAGGAGTGAGACACCACCCCGAAGCAGTATGGAACGCCTAGATGGGGCCGTTGCACCCCGCAGAGCACCCCCAGGGCTCAACAGCCGCACGGCGAATGAACAGAACGGCGAGGCCGACATGGAAGTACTCCGTAGCATTGAGAACGTGTACTTCTCCGATCCAAAAGATTTCGATACCACAAGATATATATTAGAGCGAATACCAGCCAACACCGACTGCTCCATCGTTGAGGAAATGTTTGCTCGTCTGAAACGGCAGCAACAAGTCGTTTCGGGGAAGGCGCTCTATCTGATATCGCAGCAACGCGACGCTTGCGACAAACAAACACACGAAGTGGACAAAATACGTGAAATTCTTGACGACACATATGCAACGTGCAAATCGTCCCGCGAGCAATTGCGCATGGCAAGCGGTCGATTGACCGTTTCTACTTTCGTCATATTGGCCAACTTTCGAAAGAGACAGATCGTCCGGTCGCTCCTTCGCCTACTCGAAATGCTACGAGTGTTAATGCATTCCGAGGAAGCCGTCCAAAGTTTACTCAACAACGAAGATTATGAAGGTGCTGTGAGATTGCTGTACTGTTGTCGTCGTGTCGCAACTGCACATAAAGAATTCACTTGCATGACAACACTGAGCTCTCGCTTGCAAGACACTTTAGAATTAACGGAAGAACAACTTGATATTGTGTTGGCGAGTATCTGTAAAAATTTCAATCCTGATAAATTCGCCAAACTGCGAAGGGCTTATGCTCTGTTAGACAAATTGCAAATGGCGATGGATCAACTTCATATGCATTATGCATCAGCCGTTTTGGAGACTGCAGTGGCAGCGGTGCGGGCGTACGTTCCCAATTCAAACGAGACTACATTGATAGCATTGTGCTCAGCTGTACCGTCATCGCAAGCGCCGGCCTGTTTACTTGATTTGTGCGATAATCTGTGGTCCGTAATGCGTAGCTACTACAAGATGGTTTCGTGGCATTCCAAACACGACGACGACCCATTGCCATCGCATGAGAATGCACCGACAAAAACGGATTTTGAAACGGATCGCAACAAGGAATACATTCGACAGAAACTGAAAAATGGTTTACTGCGAGTGTGGCAGGACATCCAATCGAAGGTGTCGACGTTCTTGAATCAGTCTGGCCTCGAGGAGTACTCGTTTGAGAAATTTGTCCAGGTGCTCGGAGTTCTGCGCAGACTTATTCAAGTCGCTGAGGAATTCTGCGGAGATACATCTGAAGGACTGCAGAGTTTTATTAAAGACAACAGCGTGGCTTATTTACGCAATTACCACCGTGGTCGCATGGAAGAACTCAAGCTCTTCGTGGAAAATGAGGGGTGGGAATCTTGTCCCGTTAAAACGATTTTCACTTGTTTGTATTTGCAGGAGTTTAAACCTTTTAAACATCTTGTGAAAATGAGCCTTTCGAGTCCTATGAAGAAAAGCTCTCTTGCCAGCGGTCCACACTCGGATACAGCCTCTTCTGTACACTCACAAGACGACAGTGTCTACGTCCTGAAATGCTTTCAGAGCGATAAAAACATATCACCTTTTCAAATATTTAGATGTGACAACGTCACCCAGGAGGATATTTTTGGAGTAGAAAATGATTCCGTGCGAAATTTTGAAGACTCTGACGAAGACGAACCGGACGACGTAGCCAAAGATGACATACTCGATCTGTCAACAGACAAATACACTTCTCTAAATAGTTCACAAATCGACAAGAGTATAGCTAAAGAAGTGAAGGACGACCGGCACATATCACCAGTTTTGACAAATACGGCGCTATCAATACTTCGACACTGCGGACAATATTTACAAATGTGTCGATACCTACGACCGATCGCTCTCGAAATTGTCATCTTAATGAGTCAGATGTTTGATTACTATCTATATTCAGTTCATTATTTTTTTACATCCGATCTTGAAGTGTCATCTTCATCGCTGTACACCTCCAAGTTGAATGCTCTTATTCGTAAAGTCAACAAATCCAGCGAGGATTCCGATCAGAACGAACCAACGGAAAATCAAACCGGTCGTAGTATCTACGTCGGTAAACCGCATTTTTCATCCATCATAGACTTAAAGAATGGAGAAAACTTGCATGGTCTGTCGGAACGGATAGTCGCCGTCGAGAGTTGCGTTTTCCTAGCGAAACAATTAGAATTGCTGCAGCCATTTTTAGAATCATTGGTGACTCCGCAGCAGAAAGTTGTCGTGCAGACATTCTGCGAGCAAACGATCGCAGCCGCGAGCGATATGCGAACTCCGGTATACATGTGCTGCTCTTCGAAGGTTGTTAACGCTCGGGAAACGTTGATATCAATGTCACAAGTGAATTGGGAGGTCAAGAACGTGGCGACAGATCATAGTAAATATGTAAATCAAATTGTTAAGGGTGTGCAGTTGTTTGCGATGCGTTTTGACCGTATCGTCAACGCTGTCCCGGTCGTTAGTGATGTACGGCGCTCGATATGGTCGGTTGTCGCTAAGTATATTATTCATCTTATAGTGGAAGGTTTTTCCAATGCGAACAAATGCTCGGGTGCCGGCCGAGGATTGATGCAACTTGATTATACTCAACTTCTAACGAAATTCTCTAAGATATCAGGCCTGAAACCGGTGCCCCATCAGGAGTACGTCGATAATTACGTTAAGGCGTATTACCTTGATCGCGACGCTTTGGAGCGTTTCATCCTCGAACGTATGGAGTATTCGAACAAACATTTACAGGCGCTCGTCAATTGCGCGTGCGACGGGAAGAAAGTTAGGCAGGAGCTCGCAACCATTATTGAAAGTAGAGACTCACTTAATTTTTCTTAAATTCAGGACGTGATTTCAATGTACCATTACTGTGAATATATGCAACATGTGATGGTATTTTACAAAAAAAAAAACCAAATTTGAACCATCTGTTTTAAATTCAATTGAAATATAAATGAAATTAATATTGTTAAGAACTAATACTAATTGACATCCATTAGAAATAGCAAAAAAGTAAGTTTATAGATATACACACTGGTCGTTAAGTGTGCGTGATTTAATTGTTCTCTCGACTCTTTTAGCTTTCTTAATTAATATTTAAGTCGTGTATTTCATATTATAGTTTCTCAAAAAATGTTTGCTTATAATTTATTTATTTTTTTAGGTATACCATTTTTTTTTTTTGTAATAATTATTGATCAGTTATAAGCGAGCAGCTAGCGTCTAAGGTGCCACTGCACTTGCTCGATTAACCTGTCTTATAAAGCGACGGTAGCATCACGTCACTTGCCGTATGATGACTTAATTCCATGTGTTGAGTTCATAAGCGACAGAGGGAGACTGCATGATTAACTTTGTAATCTGATTTCATTTCTTAAATCGAAATCAATTGGTCAACCTGAAGAAAAATATTATGATTTGAAGTTGGACGAGCAGTGGACGATTTACTTTAAAACTGTCAAAACATTGAATGTTTCTCCGACTATATAATTTTACAACATTTAGTTGGGTTCGCAATAGGTAGATCGGGCTAATGAACTACCATACTAATCCAATTGAGCACATATTGTGGCACCTTAAATGATAATAACGCAATTTATTTATGTAAGGCAAAATGTTTGTTAATTATCAAAATAGAAAAATATTTTTACATTATTTGTAACGGATATGTAGTCAAATTACATGTTAAAATAAATGAAATAAAAAGGTAGATTTGAAATAAATATCACATTATTTTGACTTAAAAGTGGCATCTCGATGTATTTAAAGCATTGTTTTTTTTATGATTACTGTGTTTTGTTTGTGATTATTGTACCTCAATTTTTATCTAATCCGCCCCTGTAATTATTGTTGTAAGTTTATGAGCCTGGCTGTGCGAAACCTTCGACGCCATAACTCTCGTTCTTGGATTCACTTTTCATTTTGAGCTTAGTGTCATATTCTCTTTATATCAATGCATTATTAAGTTAAAATAGTGAAAAGTGACATATTTTCTAAAAATGAGTTTATTTTACCTAACTACATACTTTGAAATGTTTTATCTATGCGAAAAGTGACCAAGTGCTACAACGAATCGTCATAGCGGTATTTATTTCTGTAAAATGTTTGGTGCATTTAAGTACAATATTAAAATGCGAAATCTTACTAAGTGCCTTAAGTAATTTCTCGCTTTTACCTTTAATAATAACGGTAAAGCGAAATTGACTAAGTAACCTAATCATTTTTCGCCTCTGTTCGAGCATAATTTCAGAAGTACCGTTTTGTTAGTTATTTTACACTTTTCACTCTACGGCCACGATATTTTGAGTATATCTCAAGCGTTCGCTGGCATGCAATAAATTTAATCATATCTATTGCCTCGCTGTGACTCGTAGTGCGGACGGACAATGCGACTGTCCCCAACAGCAGCTAACTTCAGAGTGGAAGGACCATCCTAGCGTTTTACATACTTTTTTAGCGGCCTTACACGCGATAGTATGCTGTTAAGGTTAAAAGTGACCACTAACCATAAGCAAATGCATAGGCTGTCACTTTAGCAGCAAACTAACGCAACATGCATAAGGCCGTATTTTTTTTTTTGGGTCGACACTTATCCCTTAATATAACCATCAATAATGTTATATTAGTTAATATAGTTTTTCATTTATTATTTTTAGAATGTTATATTTATGAAAATGTGTATTTTATTCGTAATAAATTAAAAATTTTATGGTTTTGTTTTATTTTACAGTTATTATTATTTTATTTTTTTGAACGATGTGGGAAAGTTGATAATATTAATAATAGTGAAAAATTACGATAAACAAATGATTCACAAAGATATTTAAAGAGATGTAATAGAATTATTAATACGATCAAGCGAATAAATAAATATTCTAATAATAACCTAACCTATAAAAGTCGGTACAACACGTCGATTGACGGTTGGTGCATGTTTTATGATCTGCTATTATAACTTACCGGAACATACGAATGAATCTCACCGAGTACTACGGATTATCGGTGTATCTGCGAATGCGTTCAAAAAAGTAGTCTCAATGTCATTTCACGATCAATAAACAAATTCAATTTTTTTTTTAATAAAAAAATAGGTAAGTCTGCCGTTCAGTGGTGAAGGTAAAGTTTAGAACCAGTGTCCGATATAAAGGATCTTCAGCAGTAACCCTCATCTGAGGGACATTCTCAAAAACTCACAAATACAATATTCCGGTCAAATCCAAGTAAGAATTATATAGCTGATGGAGTGATTTATGTCTGGAACTGGTTACCACAGGAAGTTATGAACCAGGTCAAGAACAGACTGAATTACCGCTTGCTCGTTTAATAATAATAATGAATTAATAAGCCTTTTGTAAGATACTCCTTTATATAAATAATATTGACACAGTCCGTGATATTGTTTTTTATGTATTACTACTAATTGTCAGGAAAGCGCAGTCTGTTTATATTATTACTTATGCATATATTGATTTTAATGGTCGATGAAGAAAATGCAATATTAAAAATCTGTAAAATCATGCGAAGCACCTTGGATTTGTGGTGGCGCCGAGCAGACTGCCCTCACGTCCAGCTCTACAACAACACCAAATGCGACCGCTCGAAACGGGCTCATTTGGACATTTCACGCCGAGACCAACCAACGAAACGCTCACATCTAATAAATTTGTACCGATTTAGCAATAAGAGTCTTGGTGATACACCGTATGCATTATTTGTAAGGACGCTAAGGGAATAAAAATTCATCATGGCTACCGACAAAAAAAAATTAAAGTTTACTTGAAAATAGTAAAACAATCATTTAATAATGTCTTTTTTGTGAGCGCACAGCTGTCTCCGTACGCTGTAATAGTGTCAAGGACATTATCGATCATCGCTACATTGGAGTTTGCGCGCTGACCGAATTTACACCATCTTTAAAAAAATATAATAAATTTGAAGGTGATTTTTTTTCGCATTTTCCTATATCATTTGTTACTCATAATAGTTTACCCAAACCCTCCTTAAGTCTTCGTGAAAGGTCTTGGACACCCTGTTTATATTGTTCGTCTAACGTGGACAAACAGTAGTCATTAACTTATTTATGTCGAGTTTTTGAAACATTATTTTGATAAAATGTTTGTTTTAGTCTGAGAATATTATAGCTAGTTTATAGTGGCTTTACGCACATGGTGATATGTACATAGATATGAGATCCGAGGTTCTATTTGTCGCTTTGAAAAAAAGAAAAATACAAATATTTCTCTTAAAAATTGCTTTGAGTTAATTTAAATTGATTTTTGTCGGTAAGAGTTATTGGCCTAACAGAAATGTCACTTTCTTACAATCCTCCTTGCACATGTGTACTATAATGTAACAAATATCGCAGGTGCTTCAAGATGATCGTTTGCCCCAATATATCTGCGACGTCTGCAACCGTAAACTGGACTCTTCATACAACTTCAAATGTCAGATTCAAGAAGTTGACTCCTATTTGAAAGAGGTCACCATTAAGGTAACATTATACGTCAGTTTTTAGTGTTCCATACCTCGAAAGGAAAAGCTGGAACCCTCATAGATCATTCTTCCGTCCATCCGTCTGTCTGTCATAGGTGTTTTTCTCGATAACGTCGTGACTTAGGAATTTGAAATTTGGCATATGTTAGTTTCTTGTGACTTATTTCGACAGTCAAGATTATAAGAAAAAATAATTAATGTCGTAATAACTTTGATTTCGATTTATTTAAATTGTATATTCTTAAATAAATAATGGACCACAATACAATACAATACAATACAATTATGCAATACAATGCAATTATTTAATACCAAAATTTAAAAATAAAATCCTGTAAAGTACGCTGAACTATAAATGTCAGTTAATACCCGACAGAGCCAGCAAAATGTTGAACAACTAAATATTCTGTGTGCGTCTCACTCGCACATGAGCAGTAGGAGCTCTTTCCATCCCCGTTTGCTTCTCTCGACATTGAGAATACCAACAGTGCTTTTCTCAGCACTTTCGACTGAATTAAGTAGTAAGATGGACGCAACAATTCTCTGTTACAGTGTGATAAACTTTCAATTGATAGTTATAATCTAAAATTCTCAAATATTAGGGTATGTATATCTTTGTATTTTTCTAGCAATGTTAAAAAAGAAATTTAGTAAAACTATAAATAAATAAATCTATTAATAGATTAGCTTTCCTGGTTCTACTGGCAAATCCAAATAAGAGCGGGTATACACATTCAGGTATTCATATTTTTAAAATTATTTCAGCGTGAGAATGGATTCGTAGTAAAAGACGAGGAGAGCTCGTTTGAGGATTTAACGACAGCCTGCTCACGATCAGGATCTCCTTTAAAATGTTCAGATGATGAAGCAATATCCCTACTAGCTGCAGGCAAATTAAAAACCGAAGATGATTTGGAGCATACGCAGAAATTCGAGGATTATGAAAGGTAAAACCATATTTAAAAAAATGTTAAACGTACTTTTTACGACCAGCTAGATAGTGTTTTTTGATTATAAGATATCTTCCATGTTTTCATTTCATTTCTGTCAATGGGACATCTTTTTCCCGTATATATATTTTTCCTTTATTTAGTAATAGATTTAGCCCTGATGATTTGGCGGTTATTTATTTATTTATATGGACTACAGTTTGAAGCTCTACTCCGGTAGTGTAGATACTCGATAGGTGGTAGCAGGTATCATTTAGCACGTAACCTCTTTCGTAAATGGTTGGATAAATAGGGAATGGGGATAAAATGGATGGGTTAAGTGAATTCCATTCTCTGATTGTTCGCAGTTAGAATGATTGGAATCCAATATTCTTCCTCTTAAATATTAGTTGATTTTGTATAAATGGTCTTTGGGTCCACATTGGGTGGGTTTAAGGAGCTGACTACATATTGTTGACCAAGCGGGTTTGTTTGTGAAAGCTTTAAATAAATTGGTTTCCCATTTAAGTTCTCGTAAAAGCTGACTTGGACTATCCAAACGCCTAAAAACGTCTTGGATAATCTGCCAGTCGTTGGACAGCTTCCAGTTCAGCTGCGAGATGCCGCAACATGCGGATCCCAAACGACTGAGCAGTACTCCAGCGTCGGATGCACTAAAGAGGTGTAGGTTAAAGCTCAAACTTTGGGTTCAACTCTCCGTAAGTTACGCATTACAGGGCATAATACTCTGCCAGATTTTTTAACCACCTCTCCTATATGTGGACCCTGCTTTAATGACCCTGACACGTAGACGCCAAGATATTTAGTGGTGTTCACTTTAAGTATCATACGACCTGCAACTTTGTAAGAATATTGAGAAGAGTTGTTTCCAAATTGAAGAAAAGGTCGTTTGGGCTTTAACCTCTCCGAACGCCCTGTATATTAAACTGGTGCAATGTTTACGTTTATAGGAACGATCTTATCTGCAGCGTTTGCAATGAGATTTTCTTCAGCCCATCCCGTCTACAGCGACACTTCTGCGGCGCGCACGCCCGCAGGAGTCACCGTGGCCGGCCTGCCAAGTCGCCGTTGGAACGGAGCCACAAGAGAAGAGCACTCGATGATTTCAATTTGGACGAAATGGACGTGGACACGAAGAGTTTGAGTATGTAGGTATATATATAAAATACAGAAAAAATACGTATTTTATCGTAAATTTGAGATAATTCCTAAACTACATCCTTAGGACTTCAGTCCAGTAGGCAATATTTCGCTCTGGCAGTTGCGGGGCAACTACTGCTATCTTCAGTAATTATTGTATGTTAATTTAGGTACACATTGTAATTCGGGTTCTCGTTTATAACAAATTAAATATTCTGTAATGTTATTACGTATTGTCCTATATATTAATACGCGAAGGGAAAACTTTGTACCCCTTTTTAAGCATATCGCCCGCACGGAAGAGTGTGAATTTTGGCATAGAAAAAGTTTATATGGAGAAGGAGTGCAGAAAGTTAAAATTTATCCATAATATGTGTTACAAATAAATTAAATTAATAAATAAAACTTTCATACTACTGACAGCTGATTGACTGAATGAGTTTTGAGCTGTGAATTTTGTGTGATTTCAAATGTTCCTTTCTCAATAGTCTGTCAATGTCAAGTCTCATTTTTACTTGAAAAAATTAAAACACAATTAATTGTATCAAAAAATAAAAACAAATACTCGTAAATCTGTTTTTTTTCAACTGTTACTAATGTAACTTAACTCTACCTTTTAACTGGAAGAGATTCAAGGCGATGCGGCGAGAAATTTGTCTGCTCCGATATCTCAATCACCAGAACCTGGAATCTCATCCTCTTTAACGCCGACATAACACCCATTTCCATTTCACTGCCCGGTCAGAGATATAAAATTCACCAAACAAAGTGACTATTTATTTATTCTTTTCAGGGAAATCGGCGACTCGCTTGAACGAGATCCGAGCTATACTCCTTTGAGAGAGGACCGTAAAGAAATCCACATAGTCAAATTCAAACGGAAATCGCACGAATGTTTGGTAATGCGCTAGTTAATTTTATGCAGTTGTTTGGCCACACAAATAACTTACAAATTCATCTTTCTTACGTTAACGACAGCTTAAACTACTGCCAACTGAAAAAAAAAGATATTTATACACCGTGTCCTAAGACCATTCCCGATAAAAAAAAACAGGCTATAGATCGTGCGATTTCTAATGTTATTCGTTAAGAAACCATATCAAAATTCATCATGGTTACGGAGAAAAAAAATGTAAACTTTACATGATAATATTAAAGTTGTTCCGCTCACGAGGCCGTGCCGTGCCTGGGAACTTACACACGTGAAAAAGAGAACTTACACAAGCGCTTTGATAAAACTAATACATTCGGGCATGAATTATTTTCACATTTTTTTTTTACTATTTTTTACACGTATACCCCATTAAGTCTTCGAGTATGGTCTTGGAACATCCTGTATATTTATGGAACCCATACTGAAACACCTATGCAATATTTCAGCTCGTGGACGCTCGCATATGTGGGTCTGCGCCCGGTTGCTTGTCCTTTGGAGAGGACAATTACAATACAATTACAATTACAATTTACATATTATTAATATGTTGTAATCTTTATTCACAGTCCTGCCATAAAACGTTTCGCTTCAGAACCGGTTTGGCCAATCACAAAAACAAATGTTCGAAACTTAAGTTTAAACCGTCACGTGTGAACTACGATCAATTATACAGGTAAGAATTTAAAAAAGATTTAGCGTAATTTAAATAGGGCGAGGGTCGCCCTAGGAAAGGAGGTGTTCCGATCGTGCAACGAGAGTGACAGTCGTATTTCCTTAATCTGCGACCATTGGACGCGACCCAGAAAAAGTCGTAGTGATGTGACCCTCTCCATCTCATCATTTTCTGAACTATATAAAATGAAAAGGGTACAGCTCTACTTTGTCTTAAAGTTTAGAGCGTAGTGGTCAATATTTTTCCATACATTTTTGATAAAATAACTTTTGATAACTCCATACATACATTTCCATACATTTTTGATAACTTTAGACGTAAATATTTCATTGACTGAACACAAGTAACGAGAAATAAAACTACAGAGAAATAGCATGATTTATGACCATACCCATCACGCACAACAGTTCTTCGGGAAGAGGCCTTTTAACACATTCCTCTCCGTACGTAAAACGCACAGACCACGCTGTGCCGCCCGATCGGCTGAGTTCGTTGACCGAACGGAATATCCCACGCGGGGGCTGCCACCTGCTTTTTTAGTTTCTTATAATTGGCAAAAACAATAAATACAAAACTGTGAAAATGTTTTGATTTTTATATTTAATATTATATTGACATAGCTTTTATAAATACAGCTCAAATTATTTATCACTAAATTCACCAGGAATAAATACTAAATGATAATTTTTATTTTTTTCAATAATTTAAATGATAAATTATCATTTTAAAATATAAATATTGCCCCTTATTCACCACTTTTTTTATATTAAAAATTTTAATGTTTGTTTAAATTTTAAATAAAAATTTAAATTTAAACTTGCAGGCCGTTCGTGTGCGAGCAATGCGGTCGCTCCTTCAAGCAACGCTCGGTACTTCAGCAGCACCAGAGCACGCACTTGGAGACAAAGCAATACTCGTGCGCGCTCTGCAAGAAGATGTTCACTCGCTCTGCGCATCTCCTCATTCACCAGCGCATACACGAGAACGTCAAGGTGAGCGTCGGCTTACTTTCACTATTTGGCCCTCGAAGGCATGCTAAACGTTCATATAATGATTTATGCAATCGCAATGCTAGTCAAAGAAGAAATTCTGAGTTGGTCATTTTAGTTGGTAGTTTTAGATAGCTCAATAAATGATTCCGAGATGTAGATGGCGCTATGTTTTTACGACGAAATATTAATCATATTAATATCTTGGCAGATTGCTGGTCGCAAATCGCATAAAGTCAGATTTAACAAACATCTATGGCAATGTTTCCCCAGGATTTCCACACTAGGCCACAATAGGTTTTTTTTGTATAGTGGAATCATTTTTTTCTTCCTGTCAGGGACCACTTTGGGAACCTCTGGTCTACGGTTTAGAAACGATAATTTTACCCTTTCATACATCGAGCTTATCTACTTCATCGATGTGCAGTTTACACATACGAAATATATGTGATACTTGGTGCGACATCTGCATTTGGGGGAGTAAAGAGTGGTTGTCAAATTTTTAAGGGGTTAAACAATCTAAAAATCACTATTTAATTAATGTTTTCTTTTTTTTTTGGGCCCTACTCAACTAGGCCAAATGTGCCTGTCTAGAGTCAGAGGAGATGGTGGTAATGAAGCGTTAAAAATGGTGTGACCGTGTGCGGATTCAAACCCGCGACCTTTGTGTCAATAGTCCAACGCCTTAACCACTAGACCGAGCAGCAACTTCAGCCAATAAACTCATTTTTAGTCTTTCAATAGTCACCTAGTTTGTTCTTAAATTGATTCACTGGCACAGCACTAATCACATTGGATGGTAAACCGTTCCAAGCGTCAACTTTCCTCTCCTGTTGGAGAGACTTCTTAGATTCAGGTTTCTACAGTGGTTTCTATTTTCAGCCGTGCGTCTGCGAGATGTGCGGCCGCAGATTCACGAAGACGTCGGATCTTCGACGACACTGCAGGGTCCACTCGGAGGTTAGAAACTACCCGTGTCCCTTCTGCGACAAGACGTTCAAACGTTCCGGGGACGTTGTGTCGCACAAGCGCTTGCACACGGGTACGTATTGCATGAAAAAGAAGATTTCAGTCAGTGGGGCGAACTTAACCTTAATTTTTACAACTCTTACTATCACCTAGGAAGCACTTGTTAATTGTGGAATATGCTTCCGGACAGTATTCATATTAAATAATATTTCTAAAAATCTAATTAACATCTGAAAAAGCTTTCCTTGTATCCTGCTTAAATTAATTTAAAAAAATAATAAAAAAAATGAACCTATAATGAGTATATACCAATTTTAGGGGCCATTTCAGCCCCTTCAATGCTGCAAAATCGCTTTGGTAATCCTAAATATTAGATTGTTGTATTGAAATACTGAGAAAATTAAAAAATATTACATGTTTAGGGATTTTTTTATCTTCCGTAGTAGTTTAGTAGGCATGGTTACAGTCTAAAGGTATTCCTCCGCGTTCTGAACTAGGCTCCTTAAAAGGCATTTTTATACAATTTAATATTAATGTCGGATGTTTACATTTTCCAATCAGGCGATCGACCTTTCCGCTGTTCCGTTTGCGACAAGTCGTATTCGTCACACTCGGGCCTGAAGAAGCACCAGAGAGCCAACGCGAAATGTTTCTCGTCCGAACCCATACGCATATGCAAGACCTCGACCATGGAATCGGAGGTTATTAATTTAATAAATATTGTTAAATTTTTTTTTAAACCATATTTTTTTTTATTGGTAAACCCTCAAAATATTTAAACTGTGCAACCTAAGCGTATCGCTTGACTGTCAAATCTTTTTCTTTTGCCTTAAAGGATTGTAAGGGGACAGTTAGGCGATGCGTTTGCGATTTGGAATAGCTCAAGAGTGGTAGAGCACATCACAAACTTTTTTTTTATTTTTTTTTACGAAACGAAATTAGACCAGTTTAGTTGTCTTTAAGTTTGTGTCTTTATAATGTAATTTTCTAATAGTACGAAAATGCCCTAACGATGCTAAATGTTAATTAATATTTTTTAAGCTAATGTGTTATTTTTATATTTCAGATATCGGAAACTCGTCCACCAATGTCGGAAGTTGTCACAAAGAAAATACTTTCCTAAAGACTGACTATTCACATGTTATATGTAATAATAAATTATATATTCAAATATTAAAATGTTGAATAGAATTGAGTTTTTTCATTTCTCTTTTTTCGGGCGTTTTTTTGTTTTTTTTTTATTTAATTTTAAAATTTGTCATATTAAGTCAAAAATATATAAGGCGTGCATATGTTTGGAATTTAACCTTAAAAACTACTAAAAAAAAATACTGTAAATCAAAATATAATTTTATTGCAAACGTTTATTTATAATAACATTGTATGATATTAACATATATTGCACAAATAAGAAATAATTACGAATCGGCGGGCGGTAATGCTCTTAAATGCCGAACTGCCGCGACAATCTTGGCGGGGATGCCCTCCGCGGCCTCCGTGTACTGCGAGGAAGTCGCCCGCAGGAGTTTCTCCACCCGGCGCAGCGGTGCCGACCCGGATACGCCCAAGTCGTCGACCACGCTGCACAGGTACGCTGATGAGGTAATTAAGAAGTAATCGGTTATGATCGTTTCGTATTGAGTCGCCATTGAAAATAAAAAAAACGGGGTTAAATGTTTTTTAAACATGCAAATTTATTCATAGGGTTAATTTACACTTCAAAATGGAGATCTTGTCCTACAAGTTTTTCAGTGTGCCAAAAAAGTAGGTAAATCGAGCAGCAGATACCATCCTATTAACATTTAAACGCACAGTATATAAAAGTATAAAGTTCACCTGTACAATAAACTCTAACAATAAACTAATAAGGTTTGGAAGCGTTTTGCTTTTTACCTATATCCGTGGCACATCGGCGTGATCCCAATGCGTCTAAATGCTTCACGGAGAGAATTTTCTCGCAGTACAGTTCGCAGGATGACATGCAGACCTTAATAAGAAAAAAAAATGTTATCTCCTCAATAATTAATTCTGGAGTAACTTATCAAGGTAACAGCATACTGATTACTCTGTATAAAAAGTATGCTAACAGCTAAAAGCTATAATTGTTAAAACCATTCTTGTATATGTTTCTAACGCGAGATATACTGAGAAGACAGTCCGGCGAAATTTCTATCTGACCTTAAATGGGAGCCTTTAAGTTCAAGGCGAAAAATATGTCGTCTCATTATCTTATTTAAGGCCTACTTGAAGCTCACAGCATGGTCCTCCATTAGTGAGCAACTTCAGAAACCCTTCTAACATTGGTCGAAAGGACCATTCACACAAAATAAAGGAAATTTTTAGGAGAAAGAATGTCGGATTTCATTCTTTTCTTCCACGCACCATTAGAGAGTGGAATAGTCTCAACTGCAGCGTCTTCAAGCCATTCCCTAAGACCTTTGATTGGCTTTAAAATAACTTAGTTGCATCACCTGCCAATCAGCCATACCACCGGAGGAATGGTACCTCCAAAGTATATGTAATTTTTAAATAAACAAATATATAACCAGATCTATATACCTCGTATTAAATTATAGTATTATTTAAAATTTTATATGCGGATTAATATGTAACGCAAATATTATTGATGATTCATGAAAGAGAAAACAAAAAAGTTTAAAAGGCACTTCAAGTGCCTGTGAATTTACCACCTTTATAAGCGCAGTTCCGGCTGCTTTCTCATTGTCTTTGTAGTGAATTAAAAATCGTAGGTATGCTTTTGAAAGTCTATGTATGTCTTGTTACTCAACTCGGCTGCGAAAATTTGCCGAATTGATCCTGGAACCCCTCAGCCAGAAGCAGGCTATATGCGATGGTTTGGTGTTGTATGATATGGTTTCAAATTATGCATCGGTTTTCGTCAAAACGCTTATGAAAAGTATATATTTTTCATTATTTTTTAAATTTTCAAAAAGCGCATTAAAAAAGCTGATTATGAACATCTTTCGGTGGCTGACACACCTGGTTGAGGAAATACCAGGCTAGATCTTCGTGGGGCTGAGCGATGGAGGGTCCCTGCTGCCCCACGGCCAATGCCGTCACCAGAGACGGCCCTCTCTGCTTCTCCACTAGGAACGGCTCCAGATGTTGCGGCAACGTCATCAGGTATTGGCCAATCTAGAAAATGGAATATAAATTAGCGAAGCGTACAACTTAAGAAGGACCTCTCTTGCGACTAAAGAGCGAAACATCACTTTGTACGCTTTCGTTTAAATATCAGTCGCATGACATATTTTTATGAGAGCCAATTTTAAATGCTACTCAATGTCTCTTCCAGGTCTGAAATCCAAAACTGGTCAAATATAAAGTTTTACAGAATTAGCTTTTTTAACTATTTTGTGATGCATTGCATTGCAAACATGCTCCGTATACCTGAATTCATGAAAGGCATCGGCTAATGTCGCTTTTTTTATGTGAAAAGTGCACTAGTGAATTGGAAGTGTTATCGACGAATTTGGCGGTAAATAATTCAAGTTTTACTTACAAAAGCTATGTCATTATAATATTTAATATAAAAAACAAAGATCTTCATAGTATCGTACTAATTATTTGCCAATTATAAGAAATTATACCTTAAACTAAAAAACAGGTAACAGATCCAAGTAGGATATTCCGATCGGTCACGAACTTCGCCTATCTTACGTAAGCAGAATGTGTTAATATCACATAATTATGGTGTTTGCGGGTTGTACCTACAAATATGAAGTACAGTACACTTATCCTTATACTTGGTCTACGGATATACAGAACGAACAATATTGGTCCAACTACCGAACCCTGCGGTACACCGTTTAGTACATGTTTTAGATCAGAAAATGCTTTACCGACTCTGATTCCGACTCAAATTCCTTTATTTATTCATCCAGACACGTTTGTACACGGAAATGACCGGGTCGAGTCTTCTTAATCTGAAATTTCATTTTTTTTTTTAAACTGTAGCTACGAATATTGCTAAGCAGACCCATCGTTACAAACTCATGAGCACAGAACCACTCGGGGTTATTTTTTGTAGCAGGATGGTTTAGGGTTATCTAAGCTGAAAATGAGGGAAAAAACCACTTTGAATTACAAAACTAATCATGGATCTACACTCAAAACATAGGTTCTGAGGACTGGAGGAAAGTCGTGTCCAAATTCGGTCATTATGTATTCCTAGATACATAAAATATACCTGCGTTATGTATTCCTGCGGTGTAAAACTGTAGTCGGGCAAGTCGGCCGCGTGAGGATCGTTCTCCGTCCAAACTGGCAATTCGGGAAGGCGATCTGGGGACAAAATCGGATAATGAAAACATTTGAAGTGGATGCTTTTGAATTTTTTCACCGTCCTAAAATATCCGCCGTTGGCTGGTATTATCATTTAAGGTGGCACTGTGAGAGTGCCCTTATTATAAAATTCATTTATTTTCATCAATCTAATTACAAAATTTGGAGTCATTTTGTTTACAGACTCAAAACGTGAACCTATGGAGTTTGAAAAGTATCAATAATGGCTATGATATACTGTAGCTATCATATAATATCAACTGCTTCTACACATTGTTTAGTAGTAGTAAATTATTTTGAACCTGACATCTTACAGTTAGGCTCTACAGGCGTCATTAACGGCATCTTCCCGCCTATTCTCATCTGTGGTACGGACTTGTGGTGGGTTACTTCATTTCCTATCCCCACTTGTACCTGCGGCACTTTTAACCCATTAGATGTGCGTTTTTAACACCATTTTTGTTTTCTTCAGTGTTGACTAGTAATAAACAACACGGACATAAAAAATAATAAACATAGCTATAATTGATAATAACGGGAATTAACTCCAATACAAAAGAGTATTTAATAAAGACCTAGTTGTGCGGCGATCGGAGAGAAGACGACGTCGAGAGCAACAACCCTGAGGTCTCTGCAGGCTCTCTTGATGTCCACGACGGCCGGCGATAGCGGCGCTCCGCCGTCTCCGTCGCGCAGCCTCGCCACGCTCTCTGCCGACGCGGAGTCCAGCAGGAACGCCTCCGAGTTGTTCAGGGGTCGTGAGTCCGTCGCATCTGTAAACACGTTAAAATGACAACCTGTATATAATTTTATATATACCACCTGCGTATAATTTGGTAGGTTGTTGCAAACCTTTTTGGAGCTGATAGAAGATGTCATCTAGATCATCACCATAACAGATATTTTCCATTTTGAACTTATTTAAAAGAATGCCGGAAATAAGCAGTTATACGCCAATTATACAATAATGAAAGGCAGTAATATTCGAAAAAAAAAAATTTTTTAACTTAACGCACAGATAGTTGCATCGCTTGAGGTAATGCACGCTGGTTTAAATACAGGCCTGTATTTTATTAAAGCCTTTCACTCTCACCTATCCATCTGTGCGCTTATGAAATACGGTCAAACTTTCATAAAAGTAGTAAAAAAAATGATTTAAGAACGAAACAATAATGATAAAAATGTAACGAATATGAATGAGAAGTGAATAATTTAATGAATATATACAAGAATATCACGTTGAACGAAGGATATATGCAAATGAATCGTCACGGCTAAAAATATGGTTTAACGCAGTTTAAAATAGGTTCTGGATCCATACATTTAACAACTTTTTAACCTACATAGAAAGAGTTTGTATAACCGATATCCTAGAACTCAAATTTTCATGTACTTAATGGGTATTGCCGTAGTCGTAATCGCAGCCTTATAAGAAGACATCCTTGTAGCGGAATTAACGTACTGAATTTGCGACTGTCAGTCGGGCAATATTTGGTACATTTTTCTAGCCATATAAATATAATATTAGTGTTTTATACTTATATAAATAAATATTCCTACTAAACCACGCGTACTCTCAGATCGACATTTTTAATATGAAGAATAGTAACGTCGCCATGGTATTGCCTACCGACATAGAAAAAGCGTAGAGGGATACTTAACGATAATTTCTGTACTTTGAGTTTGAGTTTGGCTGCACTTGCTTAGTGACATAGCAATTCTTTTTTAATATATATTGGTAAAATCACATTTAAAATTAAAATAAACAGTAAGGTCACAGTGGAAATAAAAAAAAAAATAATATAAACAAGATGAAAAATCAAAAGTTAAATCAAATAAAAAAAAAACAAAAGCGTATTTTTCTGTATCGTAATTCATATTACAAGTAATACACTGACCATTCTCATTCAACCCTTCGATCAGTTCCGTCTGCAGATTCTCCGTGATAGAGAGCAGTTCTCCGGCCGACGCGAGCATCGACAGCGCGGGCGCGAAGCTGTCCCAGAGGCTCGCCGGGTCTATGGACACTTCTTTGGAGCGCAGCGATCGCGACGACGCTATGGCCGTTTCGAGTTGACGGCGGACGGCGCGCAGTCGCGAGCAGTGCAACGAGAGAAATGACTGAAATGTACACGGAGCTTTAGTACTTAACTTTAACATGTACCATTGGCGTTCTTATCGTGTATACAATGAAGAAAATACGTAAATTCTATCAAAAGTATGTTTCCTGATTTTTTCTTCATATAAAAGTTGTATTTGTGCCTTTTGACGAGCTGTTAAGGTAAAATAGACTGATTTAAGACCATGCATAAGACAGATTAACGATTTAGTTATAATTTCTTATTTTTTTTTATGTTAGTTTATAGGTTTATACTTTAACAGGCAAGATTAGCATAAATGCTACCTGCCTGTTAATAATAATAATAAGAAATTGAGGTTCTAAAATGACATTCATATTTACTACCTCTTATATTGCTCCATTTGTCCAAATTAAATATCTATTCAATAATAGGTACATTAGATTTAGATTTTATTTTTTCATAACAACACATTTTACAACAACAAGCATTTTAGCTTAGTTGAGTAGGGCTTAAAATAATTGTATACGACTTAGGCCGTAGCAATTCTTTATTAAAAGAAAAAAATATATATTTTATTAGCTCTTTCGACGACCGCTTCAAACTATGTATGTAAAACTATAGAACATATTATATGAATACCTAATAATCTATACTTAAAAGAAGTCGGTATATTTAATTTGCATGCCAAACAAATATTAAGAGGGGAGTAGTCGATATTTATGTATTCACAAAAAGTGCTGCGTCTAGACCGCTGTTCACGATCCATTGTCCATCCTCTTGCCCACAACCACCAATCGCCCAAAAATCATGGCAAATTCGACAACTACCAAGAAACAGTAAAATTTCCAGCTCTGCATGCAATATATGAACTTTGCGGAATGGTGACATCGTGTGGTAGATGCGTTTTATGCACGGAGCGGAATGTGTTAAACTTAAAATTAAACAAATGATTTTGATGACTTTGTCGGTAAATAATTCGAGTTTTATTTACGAAAGGTATGTCAATATAATATTAAATATAAAAACAAACATTTTCATAATTTTATACGTATTAATTGCCAATAGTAAAAATTATCATTTTGAAACTAAACGGGTGGCGCGTGTGATAGGAGAGCGAGCGACCTTTGCCGAACGGGGGCATCGTGCGGTTAGCGCGTTTTACGTGCGCATTGGAATGTGTTAACTATTACTCAAGTATTTATATAAAAAAACTTATTTTCTGGCAATAATAAGAAATAATACATTTTAGTATGATCAGACACACAGTAACACAGTAAAATTAAATCCGCTGAAGTATTTGTAAGCATGCATTAAAGTAACGCTTACCTCGATAGCGTTGATGAGATGGGGATAGCAGGCGACGCCAGCGAGTCTCTTGGCCGCGATGTGAGCGGCAGAAAGCCACGACGCACTGAGTTCCACTGCCGACGCTGCCGAGCGAGCCCTGTCCACCGCTAACTCCTGAATTTAATATATGATAATATGAAAATATCTTCACCCACCCTCAAATCATCTATCTATTTCTGTCGAGAAGATGCATACAGTAATATATATACTATACAGTCGACATTCATTAAAAACATGAATTTTCGTCATGTTGGCACCCCTTACTCTGATCATCTCTGACATAGTACATATTGCAGCAATACTGAAGTCATGTGCGACGGCCACCGTTACAAACTTAAGGCGAGAAAGTATTTGAATCAGTGCACCAGTACCCGTTATTAGTTCGCATCGGACAAACGTGTCAAACACTCCCTTGAGGATGGAATGCGTGATCTTCTCCGAAACTTCGGGATTAATTCTCGTATGAATGGATATAAATATATATGTTTATAAAGAAATATTTACTTCTTCTGTCATATTAGATATAAACGGCTATATCAGGCATGCTGGAAATGCAGAACTATCACAATCTCTCCTGAGGAAAAATTCAGCCGTTTTCCCTGCGATTTCAAACATGCATTGTTAAGACAACATATCAATATTTTTCATGGTTTTCGAGAAAAAAATTGGACCATAATGTGAAAATATGAAATCGTTGTCGTACGTGCGTCAGCTGATCGTCCGCTCGCAACGCGTTGGTCAAGGCTGCGAGATACCAATCGCGTTTTGCCATGGCAAAGGCAATTTGCACTGGCGCCATTTTTTAAATTTAATTTCTCACCTGTAATAGCAGTGGCGGACCTTCATAATAAGCAATTACATAGTTCACCAGAAGACTGATTTGAAAGTTGAACAAAATATTTTTATCGATTATCATAATATTTGGAAACTGTTTAAGTGAACGTATTGTTCGAACGAATGCCATCTGTTGTGCGAATATTTATTTATTTATTAAAGAGGTTTCCCCATTTACACATTACAATTAAAGTAAAAATTAAACTACTTAAAGAAAAAACAAATTTAAAACAAAAAAATACATTAAAAATTGAAATAATGCTTCCAGGCGAACAATAACATAAATAATTCACGCTGATCTTACAAAGGTGTAATATGGCGATCTGGCGACCACCATACAAGTACGCGAGTGATATTCAGCACTGTTACAGCGTATGTTAATAGATCTTTTTTTTTCAGTTTTGTAGAGAATAAAGTTTTGGAAAGCACGTTAGTTATACTTCGCGCCGTGACGTCATACATAGCGACTTGACGCGTGACCAGTGTTAACTGTTGCTACCCGCATCGCACAAACTACATTCGATTAACTGTTTTGACTTATTGGTGTTGTGTCGTTGTGTGTCGGCATTCTTTAAATAATTATTAATCAGTTCAGTTCAGTTCAGTTCAATGCCGTCAACAACGGCGTTTATTTCAACATAGTTATTTTATTACAAACAAAATGAGCAAGGACCCATTAGTCAGAGACTGTCGACAGGTCCTTTTAATAAGTTTCTTAACTAATAATACATAATTAATAAGTATAAATAAGTACATGAATTGTTGGACAAGGTAGATTTGGCATAACAAGAATGGAACATGCATATAATGCAAATAGTTGGTTTTGATTCAGTACTAATATTGTTTGTATAAATAAAAGTAGTGCCGCATACGAAACAATAATAAATCTCTCCTTACCCCCCCCCCCCCTCCCCAGAATGTTCCTTGACCAAGGCATATGGGCACTGCATGCCACTGCGTAATAGGGAACATAAACACCCCCTTAAGTCTTCGGGAATGGTCTCGGTACATCCTGTATTTCTCGTTTAATAGGTAATTCAATGATTAGCATCCCTAGATATGGCAGAATTAAAATAATCTCTAAGCAGAAGATTAAATCCTCAGAAATCCACGCTGTAAATGTTATGTCACTCGTAGCTTGACCATCTCACTAACACCAGATACCCTGTGTCGGTTTGTGGTATATCCACGAATCCCCCCTGTAGCATTTTATTAATGTGTAAAAGTTGACCTCGTGTTATTCAATAGGTGGAACGGAGGGTTTCTCGCTCACATACAAAATACTCAACCGAAACACCAACCTGATTGCACGGGATCGCCTCCAGCTGGTTAGCGAGCGCCTGCGCCTGCAACTCGCCGAACCGGAACAGCATCTGCCTGAGAGGGGCGTACACCACGACGCCCAGCTCCCTCAGCACCGACTCGCTGATCGACACTGCCAACATTTACTTTCAAGATTTAGGTATGTTCCCGTAGAATATGGAGCGTAACTTAGTGCGGCGTAGGAAAGGTTTATTTCAAGCATTTTGTGTACATCAGCAAGCTGCCGATATACCACAACAGCGAGTATGCTATAATGATGGCTTTCATATCTGACATAGCCTCCTCGTCACACCGGTACTGCACGGCTGCCCCATCGAGATGGACTTTTGTATCATCGTGTTGCGAGCTTGCAAACACATCTCCTCAGTACAAATAACCTATGAGTTGATGATTTATAATTACTGGAGAGTGTTTTTAAAGACATCAGTGTAAATGTTAAAATTCCACATTCATTTTAAGACAATTTTTATTAATATTATTTTATTTTACTTTGTTTAAATGTCATTTCCCATTCAATCTTTTGCGCAAACAAGCTGTTTGATATAAAATATTAGCGGGTTATGATCGATACAACAGTTTATGTTTTTGCCACCACCCAAAAGTAGCAAAAAAAAAAACTACGTTAAAATAGTGTTATTATTGACCTCTCTTTCCAACTTCGCTGTCCAATATGGAGTGGATGCCGTCGATAAACTGCTTGGCTGCGGCTCGCACGTCTTGCAGGAGGTCCAGAGCTCTCGGCGCAGTCACGGACCTGAAATATTTCCGGAGTTAATAATGAAGAAACCCTCCAGTTTCTCCACACGACAATTCTAAGGATCACTAATCCTTAAACTCTTCAAAAAAGAATTGAAGAGAGTACATTTCCATTTTGTCTAAGAGGTAATTCTTGAAGTTTGTATTTTTCTATACATTGTATCAAAACTTGACGTAAATGTCTCATCGACTGAATACATAAATCGAACCTGGTAAAATATCCGCTCAACGAACGTCAGTGATCGTGTTGGCTAAAGTAATCATATCGACGGCGGTTCTAGAAAGAGATTCCGTCGTCTGGCTACACCACTTCCGCAGATTCTTAAGCCATGATGTTCTCCGTTTACCAGGACTGCGTTTTTTGCTTGATTCCATATTATATAGGGTTCTCTCTATTTTAATCGGTAGAATGGTATTTTCCAAGAACCATTAGTTATATGACTTAGGTTTAGCTGGTAACTTGAGAGCCAATCTTGGTTCTAGCATAATGTTATCCCATCCTACGCTGCTATAAACTCAGTTCAGTCAAAAATAATCAATGCAACTTTATTTTAATGGTTCAGCATGTTACTGGCAAGATATATTAGTAGTAACTAACACGCACAGTATGCTGTATGGATTAAGTATAAAAACCTGACAGTTTTTCCGTCAACGTTATCCAAATGATGAACGACCCTATGCATTGATGCGTTCATACGCTGCTAACCATAAGAAAATGCATGGGCTGTATCTTTAGCAACGAACTATGCATAAGGTTGCTTGTTTTTATAATATTTTATACTCGTGACAAACAAACTATATACACGTTTGTGATATTGTTAAAGACGGCCGAAGAGGGAAGACCTTCAATACCAACTGCTGTGTTTGCATATAAGCAACATCGATTTAATAACGAATAGAAATGCGAGAGCTACCTCCGAACGCCGGCTGAGACCACATCACTCGGGGTTGGTCTGACGTTGACGAGCAAAGTGGTGTACAGCTTCAACAGGTCCTCGAGCATGGGGTTGCCGCCAAATCCTTCCGAACACCATTTCATCTACGATATTAACAAATCGTTATTGTGGCATACACATTAAGTAAACAATAATCGCAAATGACTGCATAAATATTAAAAGAAATCTTAATTTTTAGTTTCCGTTTTGCATACATTGTTCAGCGGATTATCAGACCTTCGCTTGAAATACTAAGATATCTCAATAAACCTAAATAAATATCTTATTTTAACATCAATGCTGAGAGTGTAATTGAAATAAGAGGTGGTAGATAATGTTGCCAACCTGTTGATTGCAGTGTGACAAAATCTCCGCGTACAATTCTCTCAAAACACCGTCGGCCGTTCCCCCCGCACAGACCGAATCCTGGGTTATAGAAACGCTTCCTGGAATAAAAAAAAAATAATATTACTATGGTACTCCATAGAGGGTGCAATCTAGGTTTTCTGAAGACATTCGGCTGCGATGCAATGACGGAGTGTAAATATCGGAGTATTTTCATCTTGGGTAACAGCAGCTGGTTCAAGCATAGTTCAAGAGGGATATAAATAAATACTACTTTTCCTACATTATTGATACTAGGCGAGCAGCTATGCTGATGAACCGAGATCTGTGCTTGCCTTAATTTACTAAGACTGTTTCAAGCACTCACAGCTCTTTTAGGTAAAAATATTTTTTAGGACCCAGCTGGGATTAGTGTTCATAGTGAATTTATTTTCGAGGTTGGGAACATTCCAATTGATTATCTTCATATCTCCATCATGTCCCTTCTCTCCTTTACTTCAAGGTTGTTAAACCAAGGGCCGTCAATCTGTCTTCATAATTGAAGTATTTCAAAGAGAATGGCGTTTTTGTTACTCACCACTGAACCTTTTCTGAGATATCTATATCTTTGTAAAATTATGGACCCCATATCTGGTATCCATATTCCAAAAGTGGTCTTACAAAATTGTGAACTTGTTGCCGTAGAACCCCTACCAGCTAAACCAGATTGTTATTGAAGATAGTTAAACGTCTTAGGAAGATTAATTCTAATATTCTTCTACTGATGAACGGAAGCAATATCCGGATAAAAAATGATCCACCTTAAATATTCAGAATTGGAAAACTAGAGTGACACAATTGAACTCAAGTAAACCAGGATTACTGAAAAACAATCAAAGATGGCAATGTCCTGTGGACGACCTAAAGTATTACAGGAATTAAGACAAGAAAAATTCCTCAAGATTGTTCTTAAATTTTAAGGGTCACTACTGACAATGGCTTTAGAAAGCAATACTACCAATCATTGGATTTCTATTTTTTCCAAATTAAGAATCATCAAATTAATGTTATAGCATTTCTCTACTAATCAGTAATGAGGAGGTATTTAAAAATGTTCGGTTTTTTTCCCTTTAGGCGATGGCGTCACCACCGCTAATGTCATGTAACCAGTCCCTCTCGCAATTCATAGTGGACTACTGGCGCAGACGACAGATCAACAGTTGTAATGTCAACGCTAAAAAAACCGCTCGTGATTCGAGACACTCGACTTTGAAATTCAATAACCCGGGTTGTTTCAGAGACATAAAAACTACTATTTTCTAGCTTGACTTTTTGGACTTGGTACACTACCTCATTGCCCGCTAGAAAAATGAATGCATTCAAAAAGTAACGGTTACGGATGTACCTTCGACGGAGCTACCGCCCTCCAGGGCCCTCGCCCAGGCGGCCGCCAGGGAGGTCTCCTCGCAGCGCCTCCAATAGTGCAGGAGAGCCGACGGCCGACGCATCGCCACGAAAACCGCGTAGAAGCGGGCCGCCTTTTCTGCGAAATTAAATTTACACTTTAACGCAAACACAATCGACGTTGCAGTCAATATTTAAAATGTTAGTTGCAAGTAACCTTGCCTCTTTCCTGATAAATGCAATAATACAGTTTTATTCCCTAAATTATTATAGAATAGTATAGAAATGTTATCGAAAAAGGTGCACGTATGTAGGCATTCATAGAGAATAAATAGAATTCTATGGCATAGAATTCTCTTATTGTTGAAGGTAAATCAATGACATAATATTAATAGTTTGAAATGAAAGCAACTAGCCTGCATTGCGATTGGTGAACGAATCGACCAACGCGGGGCTCAAAGCCGCCTCCAGCCTGTTGCAGAGCTCCTCCAGCTGATTCCTCTTGTCTTCATAGTCCATCGTGCCACCCAGCACCTCCAGGCTATTGCTCATCGCCCTCACTAGGTCTGTAGCCTTCTGGAGTCGTTCGCCCTGCGTCGGCGCACCCTCTTCCAGTAGGTCTTCCAGGTTGACGGCGAGCTGTGCCCATTTGTCCGCTTCCTGGAGGCTTGCGGCGGCCGTCTGGAGGAGACAAAATTAACTGTAGTTACAAACTAGGGACCATTCATAAATTACGGATTAAATTGTAGAATGAGTAGTATCTCTTTTTGACTAAACCTATGCACGTCTAATCAGGAATACCTAACTACTTACATATGAGGATATTGTTTCATTAAGCAAATTCGTTTTATAAAAAAAAAAAACTATGGGTTTAATAAAAATGAATATTGTGATTCTCTGTCCATGAACGTTACTAATATAAAAGCCGTGTTTTCAGTTTTTCTTTTTTTTAAATATATACTCGTTTTTACAAAGGTAGAGTGTACAATGTAAAATTAACTATTAACATTAATTATATTAACTCAAATTTGTGTTGCTTTTGTTGGGATCAATAAGCCAAAAGTTTAAAGATCTCTCTTGCCAAATAAGTATGAGCACTATCTTGCGAGATTTTGAGAAATGTCACTACGTGAGAAAAGCAGAATGTCGAGCCAGAATTTTAAACGATTCATAGTCATAAATAATAAATAATTGGGGCAATTAGTATCCCTGGTAGGGAAGACAAATTTTAGTAGCAATATTATTGCTACTAAAAATAACATTGGGTACAATTATTGCTTTTATTACACTATACCTTTTAATTTAATCTTCTATTGAGTTAATCATTCTTTAGCAAATGCAGTCGTTGGAAGAATTTGGAGAAATCGCCAAAACTTAGCAGCTGATCGAGAGTAAAGTCGAGGAGAATGCGGAAAAATACCTCTAGCTTTCCTTTGAGTCCGTCGATCCTCTGTAGACTTTGAATGGAATGTCCCGTCGCTGCCTCAACCGAGACAACCTCTCCCTCAAGAGCAATTAACTTATCCCTAAGAAGCAAACCCTCCTGTTGGAGCGATGAGGCGTCGTGCAAGATTCGTGGCATCCCGGAAGCCACCTGAATCACATAAACAAATAGGAATTAGAAGCAACATACACCTTTTAATAATGTAAGGAAAAGGGAGGAGCCCTCCCCCTCCCCCCCCCCCCCCCAATATTGCAAATAAATAGAAGACTGTTCTTACACACCTGCGTGCTCGTTTCATCCAGGCCATTGTTCAACTGCTGCATATAAAGTTGCAGCTTACCTATAGCGCTAGTCACAAACAGCTAAAACAAATAAAAATATATAGAAACGTACAAATATCATTACATTAACATAATTACAACCGTAAGCACAAACATTTACAGCTTCTGGTAATCTAAGGAATTGAAAGTAACGCGTTGCAAAATACCTCTTTATCTTCATTTTCTTTAAGCGAACTCCAAGCATTATTTATCCACTTTTTGGGGTCGAAATCCGGTTCAGAGAATGACTTCAAATCCTAAAACAGATTTCGATATATTTATTTGAGAAATATATTTATTAATATTTGTAGGATCAATTGAAACACCTTCTTTACCATTTTCACATTTTCCGTGAAAACTGAATCAAAAAATTAATACTGTTATTTGCTCAATATTATCATCGCAAAAAAAGAAACGTCAACAATTTGTGACATCGGATTTGTAGGTTATGTTATTGACAGCTACACTGATAATGATATATTTTTGGGATACTGTATGGAAGCAATACATTAAATTACAGAATTATTTTTTTGTTTTTTTTTTACAAGCAAATAACCCATTTCAATAAGTTAACTATCAACTGTAAGTTAACTGTCAATTAAGTTAATAACTTATCTCCTTAAACAGTGCGAATGGTAAGAATTTCCCTGGCAACGTTAGAGCAAAATATAGTTGTGTGGTAAGAGGTACGTACGATCCGAGATCTTTTCCGATGTCGAGAATTCCAATACTATTTTATAACAGAAATCTAATTCGCATATTTAATGTATTACTTATTAATAACTTATCTCCTTAAACAGTGCGAATGGTAAGAATTTCCCTGGCAACGTTAGAGCAAAATATAGTTGTGTGGTAAGAGGTACGTACGATCCGAGATCTTTTCCGATGTCGAGAATTCCAATACTATTTTATAACAGAAATCTAATTCGCATATTTAATGTATTACTTGGTTCATGTTCCAGATCATAATAGTGATTTAGAAAATCGTTAATAGTTTAAGTTGTATATGTTCTATGTGTAGTTGTATACTTACTGTTTTAAGTAAATAAAATTCATGTTTGCTTTCGAAAGCGTGAGCTTACCGACTTACTCGTAAATTCATTGGTTCTTGCGTGAGTTTGAAATGTAATGTTCAGTAGGTAAACAGCCGGCAGTCGGGACTCGAGTTTTTTTATTTAAATTCTACATTCAGAATCCGAAAAAAACGAACCTTTTAATCGAGATATTGTTCGAATTCAGCATTAGACCGAGTTCTCGGAATAGCGCATCATCCATCAGTATCTTATGTAGGTACCTAAAGACGTCAAAAAAAAAAAAAAAAAAAGTAGACAGCGGGCAGCTGGAAAATGTCAAACAATCACCTTTTCTTAAAATCGGGCTTTTTGAATGTTCCGCTTCAGAATGGAGTTGGAAGATACGTATGTCAATTGATGAGAATAACTATTAAATTTTGTAAGAACCACGGCGGAAGTCGCGGGGCCAGGTAAGAATTTTATAATTTTGAGGTTATGTGTATTGCGGTTTTGAAAATGTAACTGTTTTCAATAAACCTGCGTGGGTATATATGTGGAAAGCACGTTGTGGTCATCCATTTGAATATTGGTTATCATTAATGAGTACTTACTATGAAAAAAAATTATAAATTAATAATTGTATGATTTTTGAGTGCGCCTGCTAATTTGAAGAAAACTTACTTAAACAGAGCTACATAATCAAGCTTCACATAGAAATATCTATAATAATAACTAATTTATTTGATATCTACGCTACAAAAGGGCGAACTTTTCCATACCACTATGAGCCCGACCATGGTCAGTGATAATGATAAAGTAAAGTTCTATGCTGAGCTTTAACCACACAAATACGAAAAGAAGCATTAGTTCCATGAAAATTTTGAAAACTAATGAAAATCTCTAGAGCTCAAAAGGACATCTAAAATGAGCAAAACCCTCCCAATCTCTACCGCTAACTAAGTAGATGTTGGATCTTCAAAACTGACACCGATGATTGGCAGTACCGCTTTCTACAGCCCTCTACCCCCTCTGAATTTGCGCATAGATATTCTACATAGAGATTTGTACTCTGTATTCTCAAAAATAATCTTTTATTGTGTTAACTATCAAGTATTTTATTTGTAATTTCAGGGATTTCATCGAGAACGATTTGGTGGACTTCGCTCGCAACTATCCGAACGTTGTGGTCTACGTGAAGCCAAGAAGACACAGGTCGCCTGTATTCGTCGCTGAGTATCGTAAGTTATGCATAGCTTGTTTTTGCAGTACGCTTGGTCGTCGTGGCAACCTTGTAATTTTTACTAGAGGATAGTTTGTGCGATTGCTTATTTGCCAAAACACCGCTTGGTGTCAATGATTCTGACATTTAACAATAAAGTGTAAAATCAAATGTCAAAAGTTATTGTCCTAAGCGTTTTCTTGGTTATATTACCGCTAATCTGTTTTGTTATTCAGTGAATGGCGACCGAGTGTGGAGATCAATCCACAATCATTCCAGAGATGAGATCAATAAGTGGCTCCATCTGTTCAGGACCCAATCAGGTGATGTTTCTGCACTGCGACTCCGGAAGAAAACGCACACGGACTATCCATCCATACAAGTAATTTGCGTAACTCCCATTGCATGAAAATAACTTCCGGAATTTGATTTCTTGAAATTTATTCTTCATTGTGCACTTTTAGGGCCCATGGACACCGTTCCTGCACAAGGACCCCGCGCTGAATCTGGCGAAGCTGCCAGACCCGAAATGGGGCTGCAACAATAGACTGCCCAAGACCGCCACCGAGGTACTCCGCGAGATGTTCGAGAAGCAGAAACTCCAAGAGCAATCCCACGATCTGCTCGAGTCGCAACGAGCCGAGTAATTTCCGGATGCTGCATTTAGGTGTCCAGAACTGCAGTTACTCTCCAGTTCTGGACACGTTATATTTTGTATATTGAGCCCGCTTCGCTATCGTAGTTTCGAGTGTTCGACCCCCTACTCTTTGAAATTGTAGGGTTTGCCGTCTTGTTTGTTTCATAAGATCCGTATAATTTTGTCCTGCAGATTAGGCAGGCTGTTCACCAAATCTATTTGCAATGTGACAAGAATAATTAACTCTTTGGTCTGGTCATCTGAAGCAATGTTTAGAAAGTAGAACGAAATGTATTCGTAAAAATATCTGCGCGTATCACGCTATTATCTAAAAATCGTAAGCTCTATGTGATGAATATCAACATTGTTAATATTTTTATACTACCAAAATTAGGCTTATTGTCATCCGTAGTTTATCTTAGATTAATAAAATAAGTGTAAAATGCTTGTTTTTTTTATTGGCTCATTCACACATCTGCGTCGTTCGTTGCACAGTTGCTCAAGATATCCCGTTGTTGGTTTGGAAATTATTTTAAATAGATTAACTGGTATAGTCTCTGTAATCTGAACTTGGGAAATTCTTGGCACCAAGTCAAGTGGTCCGTGTGTAACAGAGAATTTTATAATCAGCAGCGGGTGGGGCGGGTTAAGGACAATAAAATTAAATAATGTCAATTAACACACTCAGTGCCGATGATGAGATATCTCGTCATTGAAGTATACGCTAGTTGCAGTTAAAAGCGTCATCAGCTTACTGAATTTCTATTAATATTTAAAAGTGTGGCATGTACCAAATGTCGATTTTTTCATTTTAGTTCAGTTTTGACGCTTGATAGTTTATGTAAAAAGTGTGCTAGTGAATTGATAGTGTATTTGACGGATTTGGCAATGAATAATTCGAGTTTTATTTACAGAAGCTATGTCAATCAATATAATATTAAATATAAAAAGAACATTTTGTTAGAAATTATAACTAACTAAAAAACGGGTGGCAGTCCCCGTGTGGGATATTCCGTTCAGTCAAAGAACTTTACCAACCGCTCGTTTTACGTTCACAGCATGCTACAATCAATTTTACGCTGATTATGCCTCATGAGAAATAAGCACAACTACTAAGCCATTTTGGATTTTTTCATAAAAAATATGTAACTGAAACTTAAAATTAAAATTACGTCGTACCATTTGTTCTGGTATAATTTTATAATTCGATTCCAGTAATCCGTTATTTCTCTAAATCGTAAAAGCTCCGTTATAAAAGTTCAAAAGTAAGTAAGTAAAAGTATAAAAGCTAAATGGAGTCTGCGAAGAAAGCATTGTTCCAGAGTAGCTTTCTCTTATCATCACAAATACCAAAGTATCAAAAGTATCAAATACTTTTGTCTGAGTCATTTGAAGAAGCTAGTTCTAATGTCCAAAACGAAAGAAAGGTACACTTGCTTTTTTAAAAATTAAAATAAAGACAATAATACTTATTTCCTTATTTAATATTACAAACAATATACTCAATATTACAAATCCATACAAAAGAGCACATATTTTTTTTCCAAAGATGATTTTATAAAATTTATACACGAGCGAAAAATACAATTTTTTTTGAACATCCATTATCTGTCAAATTTATATTTTTTCATAGTCTTATTATAACATACATATTCAAATTAATTTTATTAGGCAATATATAGATAGGGTAGTTGAAAATAGTTTTGTTTTATACGGATAAAAAAAAACACTTTCGAGAGTAATAAATTGTGTCATTTTTTGTGCACATAAAAAATGCTTCCTTCCGAGTAAAAGCTAGACACGAACCCTTCACTTAACTATAATTGAAGCAAAACTTTATTATTAATTTTCCATCAACAATATACTAAATATTTCATCTTCATTGATGAATAATATTTACAAAAGAACCCAAAATATAACTAAGAACTAATACTAAAAATAAATAACTAATTTAATAATGCCTTACATATCATCACGTTGAATATATTTTATTTACATAGACAAAATGCGAAAGCTTAAGACTCCGCGAAAGTGCGAAAAGAGAGAACAAATCAATTCGATTACACGGAAAATCTGTATTTTTTTATGTAAGAAATTTATCAGTCTGAACCATTTTAATTAAAAAAAAATAAAACCGCAATGCTACTATTATAAAAACGACTGATAAATTGCAAAATGGAGCAAGCAACCTAGTGCCGGATTTTCCACTTCTGAGAGTTAAGTCTATTGTCACGTCACAATAACAGAGTGATAGCTTCAGAAATCAATATTGCGTCTGTTCACTTGCAATTTAATATTTTTTTTGTTAATAATAATGGCAATTTCTACACAACTGAAAATGTCAAAACGTAAATGGGAGATATTCTTCAGAGAAAACCCATAAAATTGTTCCCTTCAAAACTGATTCTCCACCAAAATGCACGGGAGCATAAAAAACTACACATCTTCAAGCATAGTCGATCGAGAACTCCAGAGAAGTTACGCCCTATCCCGCCGGACAATTCTTTTCGGAGGCTTCGTTCAGTTGCATTTTTGGATTTGTCCGTCTTTTACAAAAAATAAAACTGACCACATCAAAAAATATAGGTAAATAATATCATTTTGTGTGTGTATTCTTAAGTTTTAGTTTATGGTATCAATACGACTGAAAAATAACGAGAATAGTTTAGAAAAATATGAACATAAAAACCAAAGTTTGTAATCAATACAATTTTTACAACATTATTCTAACTGTAGACATTTTATATACATACGATACTAAATATCCAAAGATTATAATATATTGGTACATTAATTTGCTAGATAAAAATATTTTTTTTTCTAATACCACTCAGTACTTATAAAATAATATTGCGCAATAAATTACTGTACATGCATCCTAAGTTTGGCCTGCGGATGTAAAAATAGAACTTTCGCCATACTGGAATGTTTGTTATTAAATTAATAATTGGTTCACAAATAGCAAGGCCGTGTACACAGTATACGGTAACTAGCGCCTAATGTACACACATTTTAAGAGTACTTAATATTTTTTTTATTTTTATTATTGCCCAGTTTATATCCGAAAATAGTTTGTGAATCTATTAAAATGTTAATACTACTTGTAATATGAGCAAAGTCTATGGAGAAGTTATTAAAAGAAATTGAATCACGCTAGCAATATTTTGTTTGCGAATCGACAAAGATAGCAATATTGAGACCAGATTTTAGAGTGAGGTTTTATTTTACTAATTAAATCTAGTATTGCTTTTCTTATGTACCACACCGACTATAAATATTATATGCGTATAAAAATAATACTTTGATCCCATGCGTGCCAACTAATGAATCGCTCGAACAGTGTAAACATATAGGTGTGGCGTAATATAGTGTATAGAAAGATGGAATCAAACTGTGCTATCCTTGTCAGCTCAGAAACAATCTGCATCATATCCATTAATATTTAGACACCATAAACCTTCTATTGCACCGCAAATGTTAAAAAAATTATACCATCGATTACCCGAACGCTTCATGAGCTTCCAACGGAATACTTATATTTTTTTATGCTTTTGGCAATTCAAATAAGCATTTTTTTTAATAACATACGAGGGCTGCTATTTATGTATCCGGAACTCCATTGTTTTTCCATTGTGGCGTCATTTTGAAAATTGCGTGTCTTCATCGTCATGGATTTATCTCGTGCGATGATTTATTACGATTTTCGGCGTGGGCTAACTCAAAAACAGTGCATCGATCAACTCACTTCGACTTTTGAGGTTGAAGCACCATCGAAAACCACTGTGGATCACCGGTTCAGTGAGTTTAATTAAACGGACGAATTTAAAGAAGGTCGGCCTAAATCAAAATTATCGATGCTGTGCGGGAACTAATAATGCAAGATCGTCATGTTACATATCGCGAGATAGAGGCATCCCTGGGTATAAATATGACGAGCGCACATAAGATATTACACGAACATTTAGCTGTGAAAAAAATTTGTTCGAGTTGGATTCCGCACAACTTGAGAATTGATCAAAAATAGGCTCGCCTCAGTTGGTGCAAAAAATAGCATCAAAAGCTGCTTATAATATCTACGCAGGTGATGAATCCTGGATATATGCGTATGACCCCGAAACTAAACAACCGTCAACGGTGTGGGTGTTCCAAAATGAGCCGAACCCAACAAAAGTTATTTGTCCAAAAAGCACTTTGAAGCAAATGGTCACCTGTTTTTTTGGTATGAATGCACGTGTGGCTACAATACCACTAGAAAATCGTAAAACGGCTAATTCGGAATGGTACACGACCATTTGTTTGCCAGAAATCTTTGAAGAAAGAAGAACCGACAACGCAAAATCATTCTGCATCATGACAATGTTAGCTGTCACACGTCAGCCTATACAACTCAGTTTTTGAAAGGTCAAAAGATATAAATCACAGGTAATCCTCTGTACAGCCCGTATGCGAATGCAAACGTGAATCCATCATCATGGTGAATATTTTGAAAAGCAATAAAACCATATTAAATTATATATATATTTGTTTCTTTTTGTTATTCCGGATACATAAATAACAGCCCTCGATCATATTCCTTTCATATAGAAGAAAACTTGAAATATCAAACTAAACTGATTTCATAGTAATGCGAGTCTTAGATCATACGAGTATGATTTATATTTCTCATATTTCATGAGTTCCAATGAACGAGTAAAATTTAATAACAATTGGCTTTCATAAAAAAAACCTGATCGTTAAACGAAACATGTTTTTTTTCCACGGGTAATCGGCGGTAGTCTTTGACTCGGCGTTTATGGTGCATTTTGGCCAAAGGAGCTTAAATTATCTAGATGAAAAAAAATGTGTCCATTATTGAATATTGAATCGTTAGTTTTGTTAATATTCCTATAAATAATTAAAAAATGATATCACACTTTCTAGGGTTACGTTAAACGTTGCTACCTCAGGCACTGTACCTTACATCCGAACATTGAACAGTCTTACCACAACCTAGAAAACAATTAATTAATAAATACCACCAACAAAAAAAAATGTATGGATGTGCCCTGGCGCTTCTTTCTCATATCACCCCATTTTTGTCCTACCATGATGGATAAAAACATCACCAAGAGAGAGAGAAACCGTCATCGCCCTAAAACAAGGTCCTAGGTATGTTAAATTCTCATCTCCGGAAACAATATTGATACAGAGTGAAATATTGCACAAAAAGTTTCGGCGTACGATTTTCTCGTGAATTAAATTTGGATTTTCATGATTTACTTAAAATGCACGGATGCGGATAACAACATTTCTATTCACGACTCAATTCCTCGGTCACTTGCGATGAGGTAGACCTCTACAACGCCGGATGGACCAGGCCAGGTCTACGGCAGGACAAAGGTTGTCGCAGGGGATCACAACACTGATGCACTTATTCAGTTATAACGCATGAAAAAACTAAAATTTGATTCTATCGCAGAGAAGTCAAATTAATTTGTATGTATGAAACTGTGTGTGTGTGATTTTTGTACCGGTAATTACATTCACTCGCAATAGTGCAAAATAAAATATAATTTAATGATCAATGTGGGTAAATTAGAAGGGGATGGGTAATATCTATCAGCTTCCAGGATATTGGCGATAAAATATTAGTATTTTCGAATACCGGCGCCGACTTGGACTGGAAAATGAGACATTTGTATCGGCATCACGGAGAAGTCTGCATTATAAGTTGTATTACATCAATATGAATATTTTATCTAACCAAGCAATTATTCTCAATCGGAATGGGTCGAAGTGTTATCTATCGACGCCTCGAACGAATAATATTCTAAGTCACTTTATGGCATTTTTAAATTAGAATGTTATTAGAATATAATGGTATCTCCACGTTCTCAAATAGAGATAAGCAATGTGTTTATAGAGCAGTATTAATCTAAGAAGATTTAGGAAATAAAGACCTTTAAAGTTGAATATCAGGAAATATCGTTTGTAAGGGCCAGACTGCGAAAGTCGCTCAAGAGCGCTACTGTTGGAAAAACTCAGAACAGAAACCTGCATAAAAACATGTTATTTCACGGGGTGGAGACTCGCGACAAGCTTTTGCGGATGAGATAGAAACTAAGCACGAAATCCAGAGCACAATAATTGCTAAAGAGACCTTAGGATTGTCTTTATTTTGAAACTGCAAAGAAATGTCAAAAACGTTAATTTTCACAAAATTTACATTTAATATATAGTATCTATCATTCTATTAAAAATGCTCTCAAAAAATTGCATAAATTCAATCAAAAATGGTTTTTTAAATGCCTAATAACTTGAAGGTGATTTTTTCTAGATATCTATAGCTATACATTAGAAGATTATGATTCTTAGCATACAAATTTTACCTGAAACACACTAAGCCTTACTCGAAAGTAATCTGAAAAGACCCGACATGCTATATGGTTTGTATGTGCGATACACCTCGCTATTTAAAAGGCATATGAGAAAAATTTGACTTCTCCGCGAGACTGAGGGCCAAAGGAACAACTTAAATACAATTAGCGTCTACTCGGCGCCAGGCCTTCGCTCCTACTCGCCTTTTAGCCTTCGGCTGAACTCCTCCTGTTGTAATTCTTTCCATTCCTTCTTCGGCTTCATTCGTTTCAACTGGCCGTCCCTGAAAAAAAACATTTAGCCGTTAGCGCTTTCAATAGTAGTAAATTGCTACGGCTTTTATTGCAGTTTACGCTATTACTTGAAAAAGCTTTGCGTCTAAAAAAATCACCGTCCCACTGAAATAATCTACTTGGATTTTGAAAAGGTCTTTGATCGGCTTCCAATTTGGAGACTACTAGCAAAAACTAATGGTTAAAACAGCTTTTATTTAAGTGCTTGAACGCGTATATCAAATTTCGTATCTGTGCTGTTGACCGTTGGGGTGTTCTTTTGTCTGGAGCCATTCCTGGGTGTAGAATCAGGTCATGCTGACCATAAAAATATATTATCATCGGAACTGAACCGACATGTCAAATTTCAACTCCGTAGGATAAGAGGAAGTGGTTTTAATTCGCCTCGCAAGATTTGATCTAAACCGGCATACAAACTTTGCAAGCTAAATAAAACCTTGTAAAAAATTATGAATTTGTATGAATAACAATGTTAAAATAAAAAAAAATAATGCTAGTAGATTAAAAGCATACTAGAACCATAAATAGACATGATACATTTAAAATGTGTCCCATTTGAAAACCCACATTAGCTAAAGCAACACCGAGAATGGATAGCGCCTACCCACATTAATAATTATGCTTTATGAAGAGTGAAAGTAAATTGCCTAAAACGTAAGTTGTCCAACGGCTACTAACCTCAAGGAAAAGCCTAATGTTATCATTTACGTAGGCAGCCTCGTTGATTTAACCTATAATTTCCGTTCGTATTAATTCTCAAATAATAAGACAACAGGTAATTACCACATGAGATCGACGAGCCCACCTTGTTTGGCAATGACGGACTTAACTCTGTTGGCGAAGTCGATGGCCGTCTCCCCGGCGTGCCGGTACATCGGGGGCAGGTACCAGACGTCGCAGACGATCGCCCACGAGGACATCATCATGTACAGATAGTGGAGCATGCCGTAGCGCGATGAGTTCCAGAACGCGTCGCCGAAACGAGGATCGTATCTGCAACAAGACCATTCATCTCTAAATGTTATATTATAATAGATTCGGTGCACAAGCAGACGTCACATCACTTGATCAATTATATCTTGTGATATTTGCTGTAAAACTATATCTGCAGTTTCAAGTGCATAATTTTATCCCGCCTGTTGCATACACCACCGATGGGCGGTCTCTCACAGCGTTATTATTTTTGAATATTGGCAATTCTGGGGTTTATGGTTTCCTATTGCTGTTCGTTTCTTTATGAGATAGAACATATAATGCAACAAGGAACAGTCGACTCAATAATGAAGTTTGTCATAAGAATTTAGTAGTTTATCGACGCCATTACGCACCGTTTTTCGGTGTCATATCAATATATATTATGAAGTATCGCCACAGATGGTGTCAATTCGGTCATAGCGCAAATTCCCCTGCCACGCCGATCGACAATGGAATCCGGGGATAATCTGTATGCGGCCGAATTGCTGTGAAATGGATATAATACTGATGTACCAACCGCATGGTTTTGTGCGTCGCGCACGACAGTTACCAAAATCACTCACTTAATGGCAACGGGGTATATAACGCCGCCGACTTCGAAGCTGCCCTTCTTGAACTGCATCACAGATGTGTTGTTGATGCAAGTGCCTTCCGGGAAGATCAGAATGGGAGGATTGTTGGGGTCCGAGACGTGCTCCTTCAACCTGCAAACGGGAACATAAAAAGCATTTTATAATAGGATGATCAAAATTAGTAGTTTCGAGGACGTACATTCTAAACTACATACATAAAAATAAATGGAGGAGTAGTTTCTCCCAAATCCAGTTTGTTGAATATGTTTGTAAAATAAGGTAGTTTTCATAACATTTATTTCACTGGTATGGTTCTTTGTTTATAATCTATACGCAAAGTGTTTTTGCATTTAGGGCCATCAATTAGCAAAAAACACTCCTTATGTGAATAGTATTAAGTAGAAGGAAGAATAGAATTAAACCCGACATTGTTCTTCCTTAAAAGAGAACATCATGGGCATATTATGACCACAGAACACAGAAGTACCTAGAAGCGGGATTATGGGTCTAATCCGGACGCCGTCTACCACTCTCTCTTGCCCTCACATTAGAACTGTATTTTGTATCTTGCATCGTGTTTTCCCCTTTCGCCCCTGGCTCATGTTTCAAGCGCAAAGTATGACGGCTGGGAAATAGACCACATCTAGACATCTTTGATCTATGATTATGATCCGTATTACCGAAATATTTAAAATACCAGTTTGTTACAAAGTAAGTGTGTTCGTTCAAAGTATAGAAATGTTAAATGGGAGATGTCTTTAGTCAGAAGTTGTTTATAAATGTTATTTTTCATATTTGCATTTTTAAAAATCAAATAAGCAAGCTTAACTCTCAGTTTCTTGGCCAAAATGCAAAATAGAACTAGTAACTAAGCCCAGGTCAGCCCATGAGCACAATAAATAATTTGCACAATACCTTCTGGCAACGGCGTTCCTATCTTTAGCCTCGGATCTCTCGAACCAGATGTGCGGGGAGGCACGGGCGAGCGCCCTCTGCAGCACACCCAGAAAGCCCACGTGCCGCTGACCGATCTGCACCGCGCACGGAAAAAAAACGAACGGGGAAATCAAACGATTTGTGTAAAGTGTGGGTGGCAAAATGTGAATTTATAATTTTAAATTAAATTCATTTTTTTTAAATTCGTAAACGCCATTTTGAAGAGCGAATTGTTACGTTTTTTTAATGGGAATGATGTGAAGTGTTCATTTAATAATTTTGTCTGACATACAGTTCTAATTTGTAAATTAACAAATATATAGCCATAAAATTTAAGCAGTTGGCAAACGAAATGAACATTTTTTTACGGGATTTTTTTATAAACCAATATTTAAAAAAATTACCTAATACCATTGTTTATAAGACTGATTTTTGGATAGCTCGACAGGAACCTTGGGTATTCCCTGCGTCACTACATTACCACATACTTATTTTTACTACCATACCATATCATACATGTTACATACTGTTCATATATTTAATACACCGTACCATACTGGATTTTTTATGAGTCGATAAAGCAAATAATATTATTTTTATTTTAGTATAAAAAGAATACAGCAAACTTCCGACTTTTATATGTTTGTTGTATGCTTCAAATTTTATAATCAAATATTAAACCACTTCTAATAAAACCCAATCTTGCTGAATTTTTTTTACACACTTGTTTTCGATGATATGTGGGCCGAAACTCAAAGTAAATAAAAATAAAAAATAATTAATAATTTAAACCAGTGCCATCAAGCGGCCACAGAGCATAGAGCTATGTCAAATATTAGGATGCAAATTGTGATTTATTTAAACCAGCGCCATCAAGCGATAGAGCGAGAAATCTCATTCTAGTGAATCTGGAAACTCATTAAACATAACGAAACTAACACCAAAACGGCAAGCGCAAGCGTCCTCTTACCAGCGAGTAGCACCCATCGCACATCAGTATGACGACGTCGATCGGCGACGTGTGATTCGCGACGCACAGCCCGCGCGCGGGCCGGTTGTGCACGTCGTGATACACAATCACGGCCGACAGTGAGCGGCTGAGCATCTCGAAGCACATGATGCTCACAGAGTGGTTCACGCGTCGCTTCAGTGCGCCGTCGGGCAGGTAGCCGACGGCCGCCGTGCAGATGACTAACCACCAGACCTATAAAGCAGGCAAGCCCCCAACCGTACGCTTAGAAAGGACACCACACAAAAAAAAGGCACATGTACAAACAAAAGTATGTCCAGCGGGCGTCTGTCTCGGTGACGCTCGTAAATAAATAAACAAAACATATATGTAAATTAATTATTATAATCATTTTTTTATATTATAACATTAACTAAGGTGGTGCTATGAAGATGTACTGTGTTGATGGGAATGATCGGGTAGGTATATAATTGGATATACGCTAGTAACTAACAATTATGCAAGGTTCGCAGTCATCGAAATAACAACCCACCGTCTTATCTTATTCTGAAAGTCGTGTATCTGTGTGAACTGCGCCGTGGCAGTAAATTACCTTAAATCATAGGCAACATTTGTCCCGGAGATGAAGAAAGTAAACGCCACGGGACACGGCGCCGACCGCGAGAATCTGCTGAGATGACGGAATTTTATTTGTAAGCAAGCCAAGTTGAGTAGCTCACGGCCTATATTCATGCCGTCAATAACAACACGGTCATAAAAACAGCCGATAACGCTTATCACTTGATTAGGTAAAAAAAATGAATTAAGAAAATGCTTTTGATTATTGAAATACACTGCAGTTAAATAGATTATATACAATTGCAGGATTTGAAATGATAACAAATTATGTATGAGATAATATTAAAATCACATTAAATTCAAGAGGGCAGTGATAAATATATCATTAATACATTGCAATTAATACCATTAAAAATATAATACGATAAAAGGCAAATGTTACTTTAATCCGAATAAACACGTTCCACTTAGTTTGATGTTTATGCATAGTACGTATTATATTATATGTAACTTTCATTATATATTATATATTATATGTAACTTACAGCCGTATTTGTCTCTTACAAATATATAGAGGTAGTCCCCTATACTTTGTAAACATAATCGTACACCACTCACAACACCACAACCCCCAAAAACACAAACTCCACAAAGCCAGCAAATCGCCAATCGGCGACGGTGCAACGTTATCACGATCCGCCGTTCGTACCAAACTGAAGCACGTCTCCATGGACAACACGCCGACGTCGATCGGTGAGGTGTGGTTGGCAACGCAGAACCCGCCCCTCTGAGGCGAGTACTGCAAGTTGTGGTAGGTCACTTCGGAGGACAGCGACCGCGTGAGGATGCGGAACGCCACCTTGTACGTTCGGTCGCTGATGAAACGTTTGAAACGGCTCGTTGGTATCAGCCCGATGATTGCGAATGCCACTATCATGTACGCAATCTAGATTAAATAATATGTTTTCATACATTTTACATCAGGTAGTATTTTACGTATCAAACGCCAACATTATGACAAAATACTTGTATATAGTCCTAATTAAGTAGTAGTTTTACTGTTCATCCGGTAAAAATGTATCACCTTGTCGATAGCCGAACAACCCTGCAAGGCCTGGATTAGCAGTAAATACAGGATGTATTTTTGTTCACTATTGGCAACAAAAAGCCAAAATTGTGATGTAAAATGAAACAATAAACAGCAAAAAATATTGTTTTTTTTTCCTTTAATTATAATAAGAAAAACTAATTCAAAATTTAATCAAAACTTTGAAAGTTTGAGATTTACCTATGTTCTGGGCGATTTCATATTACAGTAGGTACCCATTTACACAAGCGCAAACGACAGAAGAATCAAACTGTTCATGTAAGTGACCTAAACTAAACAAAATCATGACCTAGGTTACGTTACGGACTGTTGACATTGAGTTTTTGAGTTGAACGGTGAATCAACTCTATTAGCCCATTTCGAACCGCAAACGCATCGCTCAACTGTCAAATTTTTGTACTACAAAATTGCAATATTTTTTTAACGCGACCAGTTTAGTTGTCGATATAGATCAACCCCCCCAAAAGTAGTGATTTTAAATCGATGTATCTAAAACACTTTGTAGTAGCATTAAGATCGGACAAAATATTTGAAAAAATTAACCACGGAGTATTTTATCTGATCGATAAAATTACAAACTGAACTTATATTGGACATGCAAACGGACGTTAAATATTTGCGCTTACTGATGTATTAAATTATTTTCTGTATGTAATTTGACAAACTTGACATATTAAAACATTCAAATATTAAATTTTATTAGGACACGTTATTCAGTTGAGAAGGAGAATGAAAGATTTAGCCAAAATCAAACCATATTAGTCCAACTGTCAGCCGGCTAAACTACTAAAGGATAGCTTCTCAGAATAAATAAATAAATGTAACTATAATAAAATTAAGCATTGAAGTCATATTCATAAGTAAGCAGTATTGAGGTACTCAGTGAAACTTTATCAAGTTTAATAGGAATAATTTTTTTTTTAAAAAATCTCACCCCAATGAAGCAGATGAGAATCCTCAGAGGAAGGAGGAAGAAGTAACGCACGAAGAAGCCCATCACCCAAATGATGGTGAGGCGCCACGAGATGAACTCGTAATGGCTGTAAGGAAAAAAAACAATTTTAAATGTGTGACATTGACTTTGAAAGCTGTCACTTTGACATCTGTCAGCTTGACAGCTGTCACTTTGACAGAACTATTTTTTAGAGGGACCTGCGCTGAGACATAGACGCTAGAAAAAGTTACAAAAATAAGTATATAGGCATAATTTGTTACGGGCAAAGCACGATTTTAAACTGATGCTGGCACAAAATGCGAAACTCTATGCCAAAATAAGGGCAACGATTGCGAACCTGTTTGTCCTTGTGAGTAGATTCCAACTCCTCAGCTCCTCGGCTTCGAAGACGGACGTGACCTGGTCCTCTATGATGGCTTCGACGCCGGCCTTCACGTAGTCAAGGCACCCGGAGAGCTCAAAGTCAACGGGCTGATGATCGCGGCCGTTGCCTTCCTAGGACAGAATTACATATATCACACACTACAGATTGCATATACGCATATGCCTGAGAGTATAGTATCTCGGTGAGGTCTTTTTTTGTCTACTCAATAACCGCCATTAACGTTGATCGGCATTTGCAAAATCGCCACTACAATCGCATTAGCATAACGAAAATTAAAAAATCAATTTAGGTATTTTTGACATTTTGAAAATTCACAAATTAATACCTATTGATCATATTTTAGGAAAACTTTTATATTATATGATTTTTGTGAATTTTTTGAATGTTGTGATAGATAAATGTTAAATATTTAAAAAAAAAATAAAAGAAAAGAATAGGCCTTTATGAAAAAAAAAATATTATGTTCTATGGTATAGTATGGGGCCAGACATATTCCTTTAAGACCCAACCTTTTCCTATCAAAAACAACATCTATTCGACGTGTCCGTGTCCAGTTACTCACACCGTTTCTAGCTGCGGTCCACACGACAACGGCGCGTTGACTCGATAGCTGTAACATTCAGTGTCGCACTCTCGTCGCAGTCACGCTCGCAAACATATCTTGTGCCTTCTGCGAGTTTACACTCATCTTCCCAGGGGGCAAATAGACGAGTCCTTACGGTTTGTCAAGGATGGCAAATCGCAGCAAAGGTAACTACATCCCTGTTCTTTCCTTTCTGTTTTTCCGATATTTGGCGCTGCATTTCGTCACCGAATAATTATTCTCAATATTTAAACAAAAAATGACAGTCCACTAACTTTATCGAACATATGCTATGTTTTTGAACTTTAAAGTTGCACAATTCTTGATAAATTATGTTTTCTACTTTTTTAGAGGATGAAGTTAATAACAAACACCTCTTGTAAATTTTATTTCTAACCAAAGAAAAGATATTCTAAAATTATATAAAATTGCTATGTAAAATAAAAATTTTATTCAATTTCGAGCAGAAAAAAATACACTTTTCGCGTCAGATTCTTTTTAGTTGCAAATTTATTCTCAAAAAGGTGTTATACGATGCGAACCTACAAATAGTACATCCAAACATTAGAAGTAGACGGAAGAAAATGAATTCCGATAATGATCAGTCCAATGGTGCTGTACAAACTCGGTCAGAATGCTAACGTCGGTCAAAATATTATGAGAATATTTATAGAAAAATCTCAAAGGATTGGATTAACTATAGATGTTGAAAACGATATTAGTATGACAGCCGTCGTCGAAACATTCGGCTTGAACTAAGTCCAGAGAGTTACATAGACAGTTAATTGCGCAATAATCTATAACTGCTCAAGGGCCACGAGAAAAGCTTTCGATTCGGAACTCCAGATCAGATGACTCGACTTGACAGAACCTTGACCGGAACTGCATAAGTAAGAAAATTATTATTTTTCGCTGAGCAAGCAGCTATTCAGCTGATATGCTCCCGTTCTCAGTTACTAGCGATTGGCCTAGATTCAAGAAATTTATCAAGGCGGTTCTTGAACTGGTTTACACTTATAGCTTCCACCACTTCCTGTGGTAGCCGATTCCAATTATCCACAACTCTATTTGAGATAAAATTCTTCCTAGGATTAGTGGAACAAAGCGAATATGTCCTTAATGTTTGCACAATTATAATGTTCAGTTAACACTTTGTGAGTCTCAATGAGATCACCACGATCACGTCGCTCCTGTAATGAGGTCAAATTTAACACAGACAGCCTTTCTCCATATTCCAAGCGTGACCAAATGACACAATTACAAAACAACTTAAATGCAATGTTTATTTCAAAATCGTATCATTCTATTGCCGTTTATATTGAATAAATATAGTGTGTGCTATATAAAAAGGTCAAAGTTTATGCACTTCATAACTCACTAAGTACTCCCAACATATTGATACAAAGCGTCGACATTTTGCAGTAAATTCAAGATGGCTACTTTTCATATCGCGTTGAAAATCTAAAAAGATGTCTTTGGATTAATGGCGTTTATTTAACCTATTCCCGCTCAACGAATGGCGACTTTGACAGAATTGATTTAGGAAATTTAGAATAACAAATAAAAATAAATAAATATTAAACTCTCAAAGACTCAGAGGCTCAATAAATTGCTATAGAGTTGATTTCCTAACGATATCCTTGTTTACGAAGAAACCGTATTGAATATGTTAAAAACGTTTAATTTTCGTAGTCTTTATAAAATTTACTCCCAAAGTATAGTAAAATTTTTCTAAAAATATTATGTCTTAATAAACACAGTAAAATTAACTTAAATTGAACCAAAATGGGTTTTAAATTTATTTTTAAATCTTTAAAGAGGTTATTTTATACATTAGACGCACTTAAATTATACCTCAAATCTTGTATCGTTTGAACCACGACTCGAGCATTCTCAATACTTCTATTTCAACCTGTAGATTCATAGTCATTCTTAGGAAATGTGCAAAATTTGAACTTACATTGTCCTTGTCGTCTCCGACGGCGCCGTTATCCTGATGTTCCGACAGCTTTTCCTGGCTGCCACTTTTCTTGTAGTTGAGACCGGGATCCGGGGCGAGGATGAGGTGTTCGCGTCTGATCACCGACGTAGGGCCGAGACCTTCGAATTAAAACCACCCATTATTTCTGTGTTGCTCACTGTTTTCTTTGATTATCATGGAGTAGTGTTAGTACCACAAGGTCGTACAGTTAATAGGGAGTATTACTTTGAGGTTATGCGCCGTTTGCGTGAAGCGATATGAAAAAACGCCCGGAATTGTGGAAAAATCAGTCAAGGTTGCACCACAATAATGCGCCAGCTCACACATCACTGCTTGTTCGTCATTTTTTGGCCAAGAACAACACCGTAATCATGCCACAGCCACCGTATTAACCGGATTTAGCCCCCTGTGACTTTTTCCTGTTCCCAAAACTCAAACCACCCATGAAAGGACGGCGTTTTGCAACGATTGAGGACATAAAGACCGCATCGCTGGATGAGCTGAAGGCTATACCAAAAAGTGCTTATCAGAAGTACTTTGAGGATTGGAAAAAGCGTTGGCACAAGTGTATTGTATCTGAAGGGGGGTTACTTTGAAGGGGGACAAAATAAATATTGATGAATGAATAAATATTTTTTGATAAAAATAAAAAGTCACCTTACTTTTTGATCATACCTCGTATGTCATGGGTAATTTAGCGCGCTTCCTAGAAAGCTAGTTAGTGTCATGCGGAATTTAGATATTTGCTTACTGTTGTACAAAACCTTTATATTTTACATCCCTGTCGGAACGTTCAACCGACATTTACACCCTCAATATTGCTGTTGAGACGTCTACAAGCAAATTACTGATTTTATTTATTTTACTCTCATATTAGGAAACTCTTTTTCCATTTATGTTTTACCGAGACTGGATTGCTTACCATTAGTGTTGGCGTGACCGTTTCCCGTGTGGCTCGGCGGCACCCTGACGGGCACGGTCTTGGGCCACGACGGTCGCGATGTCACCTGGCTGGGCGTTGGCGGCTCCGATTCATCGTCGGACGTGCGCTCGTCGCGTTTGATCTTCTTCGCCACCTCGATGTGTTGTCTGCCATACTGCAACAATGATTTTCTTAATTAAATGGGGATATTCTCAATCATATTAGGATGCGGGCCCAGCCTCATCATTCATATTTTCATACAAAATCCTCATCTACGCCATCGACTCGGAAACGGGATTCATTCATTCAACATATTTCGCGAAATCAGTACTTCCTAGGAAATGTGCAGATCGAACCAGTCCATGCACAAAAAGATCTTGGTATAATAATGTCTCACAACTTGAAATGGGAAGAGCATATTACGGAAATAGTCAAGAAATCAAACTCCTCATAGTACCTTATTACTAAAGCCTTCCAGCACATGCTATAGCCCCCTGCAGCGATTCCTGAGTATATATAAAACATATAGGGTGTTTTTTTTAAAGGCGTGGTTTTCAATCTGGCACTACTTTTTTCGTAGTTGGTGGTTTTGACAGCTGTCACTTGATTTATGCTCAGTTTGGTTTGCCATTTCATAATGAATAGACTTACTCCTGAACAATGTGGCGTGGCCTCCAAGATCGTGCGATTTAACACCGCTGGACTATTTTTTGTGGGGTTATGTGAAGTCGCTTGTCTACGCAGATAAGCCGGACACGATTAACGCCTTGGAAGAGAATATTCGGCGCGTTATTGCTGACATACTTGCTTACCAACTTGCTGCAAAAAGTGGTTGAAAATTGGGCCTCTCGGCTGGAATTTGTTCGAGTCAGCCGCGGCGGCCACTTACCCGAAATCATTTTTAAAACATAATGGCAAACCCTTATCTATAATTTGCTATGCTATAAGCCGTCATAAGCAAAGAATCCTCAAGTGCAAAACATGCTACTATAAATAACCGATGTAATTCTGCTCACAATTCTGCTCACGGTAATGACCTCAGAATTCAATGCAGGCAACTATTTCCTATGATGCGTTTTCAAAGCTATGGTTATGAAGGCATCCGTACAGTCGCCCGCAAAAATCGAGGCACTACATACGCGTTTTATTTATTTATTATATTCAGAACAGGCGATAACCTAGTTACGCAAGATATTTTGCATTATAGCATTATTTTTGTAACATTTGCAAGAATTAAATAAATAAATGTCATTATATGAATAATTAATATACAGGGTGTCCCAAGGTTCCACGCATTAAAAAAACCAGCTAATAGGTCCTACGATTCCTAGTGTTATTTGTTAAGAAACTATATCAAAATTCATTATGGTATTCGAGAAAAAAAATGTTGAAGTTTCTATTCTATCTCGTGTAAAATAGATATTTTTCAATGGCTCCTCCCTCTGATAACTACGTCACTGGGTCACTAGGCCGCGGTCGTTCAAGATCGAGGTTAATGCCCTGCCGCCTTGTTCGAAACGCTCTATTAGGGCGGAGCTAAATGATCGCTGTCAGATGTTACTGGTCGACAGAGGTCGGTCTAAGAAAAGGGGGTAACTCCTTTCCCCTTCTCTGCGGTTGTAAGAGGGATGCTATTGGTCGACAGATAATATTGATTTATCGATTGATAAGATCGATTTTGACGAAAATTTTTCGCATTTTGTTACATAATTTCTTACTCTTAATAGGGAACTTAAACACCCCCTAAAGTTTGTGGGATTGACCTTGGGACATCCTGTATATATTTAAATCGATTTATTATTCCATATATCATGGAATTCAAGCCTTGTCAGCATTTTGATATGATTTAATAAGAGTTAAAAGCATAATTTAACCATACATGTTTAGTTTCTAACTTAGTTTTTAGTATTTATATTAACAGTATAAATCATTGATTAGTTTTACAAATACTTTTTAAGAATGTGAACTTATCATTAATACCAATTGTTTGTAAGACTGTTGATTTCTCTCAATAAAGAATAAAGAATTCTCCAAAAATATAGTCCATACGGAGGCACAATTCTTTAGGATGCACTAAGCGCGCGAATCTGTAGCGCAACTTGTGCGGTCGAGCGTACGCGACGCTCTCAAGGCTTGCTTATGCGCAGAACTATTGAGAGAGGAAACGAATTATATAATAATAAATCGAAAATGGCGCAACGGATTTTTTTTAATCGCCAAAAAGAAACAAAAAAATATATATAATTATCTATGGGTACGGCATGCGGTAGTGCCAACGGTAAGTCCGGAATGTCAGCGGCATAGAGCGTGCCGTTTCGTGAGACGGAGACTCGTGCGTAAGCTATAGAAACAGCGTATTTTTTCATTTTTCTCTTTTACGACGACCGCGGCCACCATCTCCCCTGACTCTAGTACAGGCATATTTGGCCTAGTACGTGTATATTTTATAATTCCAAAAGATTACTATTATATTCATGACATATTCTGTGAAGTGTTGCGTTTTATTTAATAAAAGACACCCTGATAATGATTATCGTGGGGAAGTCGGATGGATGTACCTCCGTCTGTGACTGAATGAGTGTTTTATGTTACTCAACTCAGTCGGCAGCGATGAGAAAAGCGCCGTTGAATATTCTCAGCGGCGAAAAATTACCCGCTGGGCTATTCGAACCCAGGACCTCTGGATTGGGAGCAGGCGCTTATACCACTGCACCACCAGCCCCTACCCGAATTGTGACCTTTATTTGTAGATACAGAAGAAAAACCAAATGGATTTATCTCATAGTTATCTGCGCTTGTCTTAGTTAAGTTAAGGTTGAGGTTGTTTCGGGAAGAGGCCCCTTTAGCGCCTTTCGCGTGTGGTATAAGCGCTCGTTTCCTATCCAGAGGTCTCGGGTCGCGGTACAGACGTTGGTATATAAATAAAACATTATTTTTTTATACAGAAAATTACGGAAATAATAAAACGAAATATCTTCTAATTATCTAAATATTTAGGAACATTATAGAACTCTATAATACGTATTTTTTTTAAGAAAAACAATATAAAAGCCCGCATTATTTTTAATTGTTAAAAATAATCCGGTCTCCGAATCCTTTCCGGCACGCCGGAAGGCGGAGGTAGATTTTACCGGAGCAAAGTGGGGGGGGGGGACAGGCGAACTCCGACTGTACGAACTTGTACCAAACATACAGCCATAGAAAAAAAAGGGAGATAAAACAATTACGCAGCAAAGAAATCATATAAAGACGGTAGACAATAATAAAAAAAAAAAAATGGTACCAATTACAAGTATAAAATCGAGATCGTGGTGGTCGAGTGGTTAGGGCGTTGGACTACTGACCCAAAGGTCTCGGGTTCGAATCCGCAGACGGTCATGCCATTTTTGACGCTTCATTACAACCGTCTCCCCTGACTAGCACAGGCAAATTTGGCCCAGTTGAGTAGGGCCCATTATAATTGTGTGTGACCTAAGTTAGGTTATTATACTATAGTCATAGCAATTATTTAAAAAATAAATAAATAAATAAATAAAACCAGCGTTTAACCTGAAAAAAGCAAGAGAGATGAAGACAGGGGTAGGGAGGGAGAGGAGAGGGAAATTCCATGATAACATTTGGTTTGAGGATTCAATTTGACTTGGAGTGCTTAGGACTCCAAATTTAGGAGGCATATCCTAGAACACTGCGCACATATGAGAGGAACAGGTCTTCAGAACGACACCTGATCTGAACCGGAAGTCATGACATGGTACCCATTGCTTTCCATATGAAATCTACCTAAGGATGAGTCGCGAAGCTACTCACCCCGAGTGCAGCAGGTGCGAGTCCTTGCTAAGCCCGGGGTTTACAGCCAGCAGTATAATATATTAAATATAAATAAAATAATCTTCATAAATGTATGCATTAAGTTTAAATGCGTGGTGGTACGGCGGGGGGGGGGATATACCCGTGTCGGGTTTTCACAAGGACGATTTATATGACATTCCGTATCTCAAGTCTCCGGACCTCACTAGTCAGCATACTAGAGTGTTGCATACCGTCTCAGTTATATTTTAAGTAGGCCTATAAGCTTCTTTTTTTTTATCCATATGGCACGAGGGAGGGAGATAGGGACAGACTCGCGGGGGTCCCTTTGCTAGACCCGCCCGGGCGCGCCTCGGGTAATTTTGAGACAATGCGTGAGAGGGTAGATATAGCGACCACAAGCCGCTGCAACTACCCGGGTCAGAGGTGGGTTTGTCTATGGCTCGGCAACAGTGCATCGCACTTATCGCAGCGGCTGCAAGGAGCCTTACTAAGCGCTTAGATTACAACATTTATCAATCAGTACGAAAAATATATACCCAGAGATAATGTAACCCCATACAAGGACATATTTTTTTGTTTAAAATTATATCAGCCATCGTTCAAAGATCAAGACGGAATTTGTAATGTTTACCAATTACTGGTTAATCACTGCAAGCCAACGTGCGCACGAGGGGCTTACGCTCATAACTGTACACGTCCACTTTTTAATCCTTTTTTTAATTCCTTGCGCTCTGCTCAACTAAGCTACACGAGCCCGTGCTAGAGAGCGCGCGTTGAAAACGCGAACGCTCAACCCGCCGCCGCTCCCTTACGCAGGGTTGGCACATATCAAAAATTGATTCAAGCAAAAGTTTTAGGGAAATTATAGCCCACGATTTGAACGGTGGCCATTACGGGAGGTATTTTCCCACCCGACGGTTGGTGCTATCAAAAAGTAAGTTTTACGGCCTTATCTAAGCAATAATATAAAATTTATTTCTTTTTCACAAACGCTAAAAACCTATTCAAACGCAAATTATTTGTGCCTAACAAGACGATCTATCTGAAACAGCCAATTCATAGTTTTCAAAGACCTAAAGTTTAATTTTAATTTAATTTTGAATTTTGGAAATGTCACTCTTTGATCGATAATATAATATGGAAATGACCCTTTTTGAACATGGAAATATCATCTTTTGACTGAAATTACATAACCTATTTAGGAATAGTGTTAGAAATCAGCATTATGAACACGATTCAATTAAAAAAAACACATTCGTATCGTCAAATTGGAAATAAGATTAAAAACTACCAAAAAGTGAACTTCGCTCGAATGTATGAAAATGTCTCTTTTGCCAGGGTTGCGATATGTTCTTTTGTGAGGTTTTTGTCTATGCTCAGGATCTGAACCTCAACCCTCAAACATATGCAACGAAGCTGAAACGTATGTTATAGGTTTGAATTCCTAAGGAATGATATGCCGTCCACTTAAGTTGCTAGGAACAACATATACGTTGCAATTAAACCAGAGAGAACTCGGAACAGCTGGTTTTTCTAGGCACAGTCGACGGTTTAAGAATAGGAGAACGGTCCTCTGCGCGTCGGGCTGACCAAGGGAGTACCCCACACGAACGAGACTTTAAGTACTGTGACACATTGTTACTAAAAGCGGAGTGTATTACTAAGTAATTGAATTTAAATCATACTTTCAAAGCTCATTTTTATTTAATAAAGTACCTAAAACATTATATGAACATTCACTATGAATAATTCATTGATTTTTGTTTTCATATTTTTTTAAATAGTTTGCGACACCGTTTTTTCATTATTATCATGATCTACACATTTAACTACATATGAATAAGTATGTTTTGTTAGATTAAAGTTCCGCTCATATTCTTTAAAATTCGTTAGATCTTTTATAAAAAAGCCATTATGAATTGCATTGACTAATTTTTACTATTTACTTTTCAAATTCAAGAGTATCAAAGGCGCATAACCTAACAAATCGTTAGTTGCTGAATTTTGATATTTGATTGACTCATACAAAATACCTGTAGTATGTACAAAATAACATAATGATTCGATAATATTTTATTTTAAAAATATATACAAGGAAAAAGCGAATTATCCTATTCTTCAAACAATATTCTGTAAGTGGACAACATAGTTACAAAACAATATAATAGTACCACGGTTCTAAAGAAATGTTGTAAATGACCGATAATATTTAGTAGATAGATAACGAGAGCACAACGGATCTAGGCGCGATTAAAGTATTATCACAATCATATAAAGTTCACATGGAATCCATGCACAGCGAGCGCTACTAATTCCCGATGGCAATAAGCGATGTACCTACTGGTTTTTTTTTTTTTTTTTTGCTATATTGAATAAATTTATGAAACCACATTACTTGAAGGTCCGAAATACAACACAAAGCAATAAATAACAACACATTCTCGTTTAACCTTACCGCGCAATGACAAACATTATACAACACAACCTCTGAATCACTCACTCACAGGCGAATACTCCGAAAGGAATTTTGAAACGCTGCGTTCAATACACACAGAATCCACGCCGGTTTGTTTTCGGTGGAATATTTGTAATCATTTGTCAAATATGACGAAACTCTTCCTAAAAAAGGCAAAAACTTACCTATTTCGCAGTCACACGAAGACAATGCATTATATTAGATTACTCACCTCAAATATTTTGAGCAAAATGTTCACATATAGCTTTCTCACACCAATAGACTTCCCAATTGAAGCTAAGAATATTATACACAATATAAACATTAAAAACGGCGTAAATATCAGAGACGCCGCCACAGAGGCGGCCGCAGCGAAACCCACCATTTTGAAAACTGACTGACTGACTTTTGTTTTTATTTTATTTGGATTTTTCTTACGAACATCACTGCATGTCATTGTCAAAAGAGTAGTGACGTCTGCGATGACATGATCGTACGGTAATAATATTTCGAGACACCATTCTAGGTGTTCATTCTAGGTGGACACCTTTTAAACAACATCATACTATTTTTAATGTGTCATATAATACAAACAGCCAAAATACAATTCTCAATAACCGTAATGCAATTTAAAAAGTCACGACAACAGTTTATTAAATCATATCACTTTGATGTTTGAATTTTAGACTATCTTAAAACTCGTAATAATTATAATTTATAAAATGACTTCGTATTCAAGATAAACTTATTGAAGGACATCATTGTTCGAAATTTTGTGACTGTTCAGAACTCATACTAGCAAGAATAGGTATGAGATTTTCCTAGAACGACTCAACTCTAGTTTAGAGATCGTAATGCTTAAGCATTATAAAGAAGACCAAAATAAATTATTTTTTTACGACAGTCTTAAGATCGTATCTGTTCAATAAAACACAATTTTTAAACAAATCTACCTTTTACTCTTCTTTTACTCAATAATTCACAGCAATGACTATAGTAAAATTAGTAAATCAGCTTAAGAACAATTTTGTATGACTGCAAACGGTAGCGTTACAATACAAAATGCCTATCAGCACCACCTAGTAGCAGAAAACAAAACTACAAGTTAACAGGCAATCTAATTAGGTGTTAGTTTGAGCAACTACAAACAGTACCGCATGTAGTGGCAGAAAAGCACACTGCTAGTCTGCACTTAACATCCCGCGGCCCAAGGACTATCATAGTCCTTCAAACAAATTAATAATGTTTACATGCAAATACATATAATAATATAACCAATACAATTTTTAAACAAAGAACAGCTAAGCAGCAATTCTTATTGCAGCGGTTGTTGGGCAGTTTGGTTGGTGGTTGGGAAATTTGTACTTAAACATACTAATAAATGACTTGAAAAGTTAATAAATAGGTTTCGTAAGAAAGTTAAACATTTAAAATAAACTTATCTTACAAAAGTAACAGCCTTTCTTAAAAAACAAGAGGAAATGTAAGAAACAAAAGCATTTTATTGCTGAGGTTTCACCCAGTTACATGTAAGTATTTTTTTAAATATTATTTTTGAAATACTGTATTTTACAATACTATATACTACATATAAAAAATACTTTAGGTACTTATGATAGAACGAACAACAATATGTTCAACAAAATTGGATCTTACTTCTAATTATAATTTCTCAACACAAAAATAGATTTTGAAATGTTTTATGTGTGAAATGGGGTTAAACATTTGCTCCAATTTTTCTATATAAGTAAAAAAATATGTTGCACATGAAGGTTAATCGATATTAGCTAATGATTTTGCATTTTGACGAAAATGTTTTTTGTCCACATACTACATACCACATAAAAATAAATATTTTTTTACACAGCTGTTTATTTTCAGTACTCAACACTATTTGCATAATAAATTACCACGTGTTTACTAATTGCTTAAACGCGCCACTAATCCGCATCCCTTATTTAAAATATTTATTTATATATTGTTTATTTGGAAAACCCACAGTACGATATATAAAAAATGGTACATACAATTGCGCGTAAAATTAAGTAATGACAGGTTTTCTCTAAAGTATAGTTACGGAATCCTAACAAATGTATATTACTTTAATGTAATAAATATTTTAAATAAAATTCTTATAAAATATAAATAGGTAACCTATACGATATTCGTAACGGAGGTCGTATAGGTAATCGTATAGGTCAGATTGTATTTGTTTGATGGTTTATACAATTGTGTACACGATGTCCATTTCGTCAAAATATTTAATTTGCCAAAGTCGATAAAAATATTTAATCGTATTTTCCATCATTATTATTTGCTTGCCAGGTTTTCGTAAATGTCACCATAAATCAATAAATAAAAAGAAATATTTAAACAAAGTAATAAATTATTATTTTACATATTATTTGAACATAGGGTTATAGCTAAATTATACAAATTAATTTAATTAAAAAGTTCTTAATACTATTCAGGGACAATGATGCCCATTAGTAGTGAATTCTCCTATCTGCGGGGAACATATACACAGCAATAAAGACCATTTTCGATAAAAAAATCCAGCTTATTGGCCCTGCGATTTCGAACATGATCTCTTATGTCCTCATCAAAATTCATCATGGTGTCCGAGTAAAAACTTTGTAAACTTTACGTGATGATATGAAATCGCTCTTGTCATAAGTTCGGTAGCTAGCGAAGCCGCGCCGTTCTGGGTCAATGACGGCCTTTGCCAAGAGCTAGCGAGCGGACGAAAGAACAAAAGGAATTTACATCAGCGCTTTGATAAAGTAAATAAATATGGGCTCCTGTTATTTTCGCATTTCCTTATACAACTTCTTACACGTAATAGGGAGCATAAGCTCTCCCTTAAGTCTTCGGGAATGATCTTGGGACACATTTATAACGGGAGAATCTTCTGTATATTTTACCGTACTATAACGTTTATATCATTTTTGTAAACTTATTTTGCATTTTTTTTTAAATTTATTTATAGTCCTAATGTTCTAAACAATGATAACCACTGTTCTGTACTCTATTGATGTTTTGAAGTATTTATTGTACAAGTGCATTGCAAACCAATTTATATTGGGGAAATCTGACAATGGGGAGAAATATTGTGATGGAATTTCTAGGATGTGCTAACGGCAACTGCTCTAACTGATGACCCACCTCTAAAAGTCTAAAATTTCGAGGTTAGGTTGGTTAGTACAGTTTTAAGTTCGATTTTCGAATTTTTCATTATGGCCCCTGCTAAAGATCTCGGACCACCCGTGCGGGTCAACGCTTTCATAAGGGTAATTGCTTGTCAATTTTTAATTTTCATTCGTTCGTCGTCTGTTTTTCAGCTAATTTGTATATTATGTAATGGCCAAGTTACCTATGAGAACTGTCAAACGCTTTACGTTTTTTAAATAATTAATAAAATTTGTTTTTTATTTCTGGTTCATTTATTTTTTTTCGTCCGCTTAATCACAATGTTTTGTTTATTGAATTTTAATTATGGAAAAACCGTCGAATGGTTTCAAACAGATAATCACCACGAATAAAAATTTTTAATAAGTTTTCATTTAGACATAGCTAATCTATGAAACACGAATTATATGCACCTTTGTATAACGACTTGTCGATGGTAGCGATCGGAATGATCTATAATATATTACTGCCATATATTACTTTTCAAGACCAATGTAAACAGGATATTCCAGAGCGGTAGAGTCTCGTTGAAGGGTGCGAAACGGCAACTAAAATAAACAGACTTGTTTTTAAGTAAATATATTAACAAAATATTCTTTGTTAACCATTAATGAAAGCGTCGCACTTGCGTTGTATTATCCATCATTCAGCCGTATACATATTTATTTGACTATCTGTAAATAGGTACATATCTCATAAAATATGGTTCCGTAGTTATTGTCATTGAGGTCAACTGTGACCGCGTCGCACACTCCTCCAGCCACTCACCGCGTCTGCGACATAGCACAATGGGACAGATCCCATGAGGTCATCGGTGCTCCCTTAGCGTTGAAAGTTTTAATTTCAAAACCAAGAAAGTTTAATCCAATTACATTTTGTATGAAACATTATCACCGTCCCTCTGTCGGCCGACAAACGGACACTGTACCTTATTGTTTTTCTCAATCCAGGGCACTCGATGGAGCTTCCTCACCGTGGGAGTCCTGTACGGAGTGTTCCACCAGAACAGACTCTCAAAGAGGGAAGTCAAGATCCGGGAGGTTGAAGCACGGGAGGCGGCTATCAGGAACGCCAGATTAGCCGAGGAGAAGAAAGTCATATTGGCAGGTTGGCACGATTTTCCTTTTATTATTTATCCAAATAGAATAAATACGAACGATTCTACCCTCTCCTTCGATAGTCCTCATAGTAGTTTACTCCTTTGTAGTACCCAAACTTATCTTCATCTTTATGAAATTATGGTAACTTCGACGAGCTGTACTAGTTAATGGTAATTAATACTTCATTGCATTTTACGCTTTTTTGACAGGTTTGTGAAAATTAAAGCTATCATATTGTTAAAACGAAACATGTATTTCGTCGTGACCTCCATTTCGATTAAATAGACTAATAGTTATCCATCGGGCTCAAAGAATTGTACGCACACCTTCTTTTCGCAAATTTCATAAATAAAAAGATAGAAGATTGTTTTGCAAATAAGATGAAATTACCCTAAAAAAAAGGGGATAAATTTCAACCATGACAGATGGGTGACGTTGCCTCGTTTGCTTTTCCCTTTAAAATAGTAAAATAAGGTTCATGCAAGACTCCAATGCTAAGAAGTAACCGGGTCTAGGTCAAAGTGTTTTTTTTTTATTTTGCGTATCTAGTTTTTAGTTCTGTGTGATGATGCGTATAATTTGCTTGTTCACTTTTATTAATAAATATTTTTAATCTGTTTTTCAGCGGAAATGAAGATGTTGGAGGACATGGCGGGCATTAGCAAGAAATAAATCAATTTTAATATATTTTTGTATAATATCTAAAATCTTCTTTTCTTTTTACCAACGTTGTATCTTTTCTGTTAATAAAGTAAGGTTAGTAATTTACGTTTGTTTTTATTTGAGACTGAAATATCTATGTATGTAGGATTCTTTCAACTCAAACATCCGATTTCATTATTGTATTTGCTGATGTATCTCTTGAGAAAGTGACAACACAATTTTGGCATCACAATTTGGTTCGGTTGCAGAAGTCAGATTCTTTTCTTTTTTAAGAATTTCTTCATAGAAGAAGGTCATATTTTTTTAAGAAGGTCATATTCAATACATTTGGGCACCACTCAATTAAACTGCATTACATTAACATACGAATAGAGAAAAAAAAGATGATACTACATAAATCTAAACACATCCCTACATTAATATTTAGATAAAAATACAACTATTAAACATCGTCTAAATAAAATATTTATGAACTAAACTGAAGAAAAACTAAAATATAAATATTATTTACATTTTTCAGAGTTATTTATAACATCAAGACATTTTTTTTTAAATTGAAATCTACTAGTTTTAGGTAATTATGACAATGAAGTATAAAAAAGGGTATAACTGTAATGTGCGGATTTGAAACCGCGACCGCTGGGTCAATAGTCGGACGCCTTAACCACTAGACTACTAAGATCTCAAAATAATATGTTATTTTGTCGGTAAATTCATTAACGACATACGAGAAGTATTTGTTTCGTCGGACGAGAAATTTGCGCTCCGTCAGATCAGCTTAAGGAATCCCTCGCACCAAAATAAATAATCCTGTGCGAACATAAATTAATGTACCTGTTACATCATAAAACCGCTATAATTATCAGGTTTTGGAGCTAAGAGAGGAAAAAAGTAAAGAAATAGATAGAAAAAGATATTTGTCAGTCTCATATTATTTTCTTAGTGGAATGTTTGTGTTTTTGATTAATTATTTTCTGGTTCGGTAAACTAGAACTTATCAAATAAACAGAATAAATAATTATTATGAGTAAACAAATGGCGTTTAACGAATTGTGTATGTAGGTGGTTTTTTAATATGTATACGAGCATAGGATGACGATTGATTTACTCAAAAATGTGTGGAAACATTTGAAACAAATTTCTTGTATAGTTTTCCGTCATGAGGCTTGTTAAAAATAGCTTGATTGAATAAAAGTTTTCACTGTGTTAATACATACATTACAGTCAAAGGCAAAATACGAGTTTTTTAGCCATAAAATAAGCATCGTCGCCACAAACCACCACCTCTTTGTGGGAGAGGCGACATGGTCTTCTTTTGTTCATGACTGTACCCTGAACAGAGACGAAGACAGGAATAGAGATACGAAACAAAGGAGACAGTGAGAGGGAGGGAGACATTTTCCACTGTTTCCCTCCAGGAGACAGTGAAGATATGTGGATTTTTTTTCTTATTGTTTGATAAAAATATGAAGATATGGTTTAAAATAAGAAAGTAGTTTGTGGATATAGCACAATTTCATACGTTTATGTTATTAATTTTAAAGTTTATTTCCAAAGCAGTAACATTTTATTAAATTTTTAAAAAAAGGGAAAAAATAAAATTCTCGTGTTAGTATTTATGAAGGGGAATATTAACGCACTAAGGTCGTAAGACATTTTGATTAAAAAATAATATTTGTTTTAGTATCGGTCTTTTTTATCCAAGCGAAGATTTCCACCTCAATGGGCAGATCTGCTGAGCCGATAACAGTTGATAATATAATGGCTTCTATTTTGCACAGATGGCGCTGTGTCAAAAAAAAGGCCAAATTGTATTTAGCACCTATTTCCAATACACATGTAAGATTTATGAAATCTATATTGTATTGTTTATTTCCTATCACCGAATTACAAAAAAATTAAAACGACCATGAATATCTTTACACTAATATATTTTCATATTAATATTATTTGATACTATCAACGCAATAATTTATTAATAATTATTGTAGAGTACAATAATGTATTCTATAAAGTCGATATGAAAGTGCATGTTTAATGTTTAGATATTATTACTGTCATCGTATTACGTCATCTTGTAAAAATATACAAATTGTCGCAGCCTGATCGATATGAACTACAGGAAAGCAGTTAGCAGGCAATGACCTCGTAGCGGACGGATAGCGTATGATGTTATTCGTAATCTTTATCAAACGAAGAACATAGTTAGGTACACATTCTTACCAATATTTTTGTTTTAAATGTTGTTAATATCTAATAAAATGGTATTTTCAACAGAAAAAAAACAAAGGATTTAGCGGCAAAATAAAAAAAGAATCGCTCATTTCTTAGCTTTTATAACATATACAAATTATGATTATGAGATGAGAAATATGCACTACAAAAATATATATATAAATTATTGTTCTAAATATAAATAAACTCTGTCAACAAACCAAAGAACAGAATGAGTTATGCAGGTTCAACTGTTTTATAGGTTAGGTTAAGTTGCATGTAAATTATTTAGTAGATAGATTACCTACCTAGCTCGCAAAAATAATATTAAGATCATTTTTTTAATCTTTGTATAATACGGTGGTAGGCGATATGAAAAGGTATCGAAACAGCTTTGAACAAAATTCGACCATTTTTATTGTTGGCATTGAGTCATTATGCTTTTGAGTCATGCATAAATAATATGTCTTTCCCTCATCCCACATTACAGCGACCTCCATCTGCCAATATGGTCTTGTTTTTTCATTGGTGAGATTTAAATGCGGCACCATATTTCTAACCAATGGCGAGCGTCGTGGGAAGGCGTCGGCGGTGACGTCACGATCCCTATAAATACTGGTGCGGCGCGCCGTTTTGCTCATCGTCAGTTTGGTAGACCTCTTCGCTGGTGTTACCGAGCTTTCAAGTCGCATTTCAACTTTTTTAGTGTTCGTTCAATTTCTCAACAAATCTCAATATGGTGAGTGGATTGATCTTATTCTCTAATATAACTAATAAATACTCCATTCTGCGTTTAGAGATCTTCGCAATTTAGTTTAATATTTTGCATGACGACGTGTCCAGGTTGTGACGACGCCATCTTTTCAGTACCTACACGCCCTTTCTCACGTTTTTTTTTTATTTAGTTTTTATATTATTTTCTTAGTTTTGTGACGGCTTATTTATGCAGATTTTGTCAATGCGGGCGCCGAACGATAAATTTTACCGGCTTTGTGGCACTTTCACGGCCAAAATGCCGGTGTTTCGAGGTCGCTGCGGCGCAACGGCTTTCTCCGGTTTACCGGATAAATTCATTAACCTTTTTACATTTTGCCCTCGATTTCTCCGCTATTATGGCGTTTTCAGGCGACGCACGAATGGTGTGGTCTTTCGCGCGAGAGCGTCAGAAGCGCCACCATATTTTCTCGTTCTCAGGTGCAGTTGAGTTTAGTAATGTAATTAGGGTTATTGTAATAGCGCCTGAAGGTACCGAGGCGGCCTAACTATTTAGTTAGACGATTCAGACCCGAAATTCATTTTTAGAAATTTACCATTGCATTTGTTCTCTAGCGGATTTTACTTTTGCATACGCGGCCATCTTGGTGAAACGAAACTGTTTTATCCGTTAGCTGGTCTTTTGTTTCGCGCTAGTCGTTTCTTTTTGTCACTTGTTCATCATCCGACACACTAATGGAAAATTTATAGCTATGATTTTGTTGAATGCACCAAGTCAGTAAAACACTAAAGTACCACACCAAGAGCATCGTTTTTTTTTTCGATGTATTATTTCGTCAGATTTTAAGCAATCAATAAACGATTGTTTTCGTCACAACGATTTCTGAAATGTCAGCTTCTGACATTTTCTAATGTCTGATTAATTTTTTTTTTACTGATAAATGATTGCCCGTTCTACTTCCGATCTCTAGTGTATTGTGAATACGACATTTAGTAGTAGGCGATAGTTTTGGAATAACGCTAATTATTGTTCTGTTTACAGCGTGAGTGCATCTCCATCCACGTCGGACAAGCTGGAGTCCAGATCGGCAATGCCTGCTGGGAATTGTACTGCCTGGAGCATGGGATCCAGCCGGACGGCCAGATGCCCTCGGACAAGTCGGTCGGAGGAGGAGACGACTCCTTCAACACTTTCTTCAGCGAGACCGGAGCGGGCAAACATGTGCCTAGGGCGGTCTTCGTTGATCTCGAGCCCACTGTTGTAGGTAAGGAACGAGTTGGGTGTTTTTGCTTAAATGGCCTCTACTAATCGTGATAAACAATTAATGTACTTATTTTTTTTTTTTTTTATGAATTTACGTTTCTGTTATTTCACGATTCTTGTATCCAGTTAATAAGATATTTACGTTGAAAGTTTTGATAAAATTAATGAATCTATTCATTTTATCGGTATTATTTTTCTTCCATATCCACAAATAAGTTAGTTGCATCGCTACAGCATTTGAGTAGAGAAATAACCGGGCTGAGTTCTATTTAAAATACTTCACATAACTTTTGTTAATTTCAATCATTTCAGATGCAAGATTTTTTAACTTTCAATATCACTTTAATGTCTGAATGCTTACTCTAATTCAGAGGTCTCATGTTCAAACTTTCAGGTCTCAAGCTCCGTTATTTCTCAGATTAATTTAACGCAACCATATGATCGCAGACGTGCAGGATTTTAAAATGACTACCTTTTTATATGAGGACAAAAACAGTTAATTTTAATTATTATAAAAATTAAAATAACATTTAATTATTATTAAAATTCTGCTTCCTTTAAAATCTATTGTTTTTTAACATTAATATAATTTTTATTTTGTCCGTAACAGATGAGGTACGCACTGGAACTTACCGGCAGTTATTTCATCCGGAACAGCTTATCACTGGAAAGGAAGATGCGGCCAATAACTACGCCCGCGGTCACTACACAATAGGCAAGGAAATCGTCGACCTCGTACTCGACAGGATCCGTAAGTTAGCTGATCAGTGCACCGGTCTTCAAGGTTTTCTCATTTTCCACTCGTTCGGAGGAGGCACCGGATCCGGATTCACATCACTTCTCATGGAACGTCTGTCCGTCGACTACGGAAAGAAATCAAAGCTCGAATTCGCCATCTACCCCGCACCCCAAGTCTCAACCGCCGTCGTAGAACCATACAACTCGATCCTTACCACGCACACAACTCTCGAACATTCGGACTGCGCTTTCATGGTCGACAACGAAGCCATCTATGATATCTGCCGTCGCAACTTGGACATCGAACGCCCCACGTACACCAATCTCAATCGTCTCATCGGCCAGATCGTCTCGTCCATAACGGCTTCGCTCAGATTCGACGGTGCCCTCAACGTGGACCTAACAGAATTCCAGACCAATTTGGTGCCCTATCCTCGTATCCATTTCCCTCTTGTAACTTATGCACCGGTCATCTCCGCTGAGAAAGCTTACCATGAACAACTGTCCGTCGCCGAAATCACAAACGCCTGTTTTGAACCAGCAAACCAGATGGTCAAATGCGATCCTCGTCACGGAAAGTACATGGCCTGTTGCATGCTCTACAGAGGCGACGTTGTGCCTAAGGACGTTAACGCAGCCATCGCAACCATTAAGACCAAGCGCACCATCCAATTCGTGGACTGGTGCCCGACCGGTTTCAAAGTAGGCATCAACTACCAGCCACCCACTGTTGTACCGGGCGGCGATCTCGCTAAAGTACAGCGTGCCGTGTGCATGTTGTCCAACACCACAGCTATCGCCGAAGCATGGGCCCGTCTGGATCATAAATTCGATCTGATGTACGCCAAGCGTGCCTTTGTTCACTGGTACGTCGGTGAGGGTATGGAGGAGGGTGAGTTCTCGGAGGCCCGCGAGGATCTCGCAGCTCTGGAGAAGGACTACGAAGAGGTCGGCATGGATTCCACCGAAGGTGAAGGCGAGGGTGCGGAGGAATATTAAAACTAATGCCCCCAAACAGTATTAAAACGATGGAGGACATGGAAGGCGGATGCAAAAAGATTTTTTCGTCGTCGGGAAACACTTCACGTACCGGTTCTCCTCAAATATTTGTTTAATTCTGGAGAGCTGCATTTTATAGACTGGTTTATTTGTTATTTGTTTCCTATTTATAATTTTTTTATATTTTAATTTTTAAGTGTAAATGTTACATTCCTGACTGAAAATGAAAAGAAAAAATACATAATGGGGAATAATAAATTCTTCCTGACACGAATTTATGGTTTAATTTACAACACATCCATTTATTGAACATAAATATTTATGTACATAATATTCACATAAAAAGTAAATCTATTAAATCTTTTGTTGTACTTTTAAAAATAAGTTATTTAGAAAGAAGGTAAGTAGATATTTTAGAGCTGACGATTGATGGGTGGGTCATGAGAATTGATTTCATAATTTCAGTCCCTCGAAGTCTCGAATATACTTTTTTGTGATTTTTTTTAGAAAATTCACGTTTACAAGTTTTGTTTATGTAATTATTATTTTAAATTCTGTATTATCACAGAATATACGTATTTGAACGACCAAGTTTTAAAAACGGTCTAAAATAATTGTAATTGCAAGAAAATATATTTTAATAGTACATCTCCTAAAAATCATGAAAGATAGGTCCTTTTTTTTAGTAAATTTTGGACAAAGTGATTTACCCGTTTATGAGTTAATAAATATGCCCGACAGATACAAAAATAATGCCTTAAAGTTTACTCCACGAAAGACTTCGTTCTGAAGTATAGAAAATTGCCGGTCGATATCAGGATGATTTCAATTAAGTTATCTACACAATATTGTATGTCATTGATCACATTTGAAATGATTAATTAAATTATGTACTCTTTCTTTGTCAGGTAAATAAAAGTTGCATCTTTCTCTGCATTCCGCGTTGGGACGAAAATATAATTTTGACATTCGACGTCAGACAACTTCGCCTGCGATCGAAAAATATATTATTGACATGTTGACATAAGATAACTTCTCGTTAGCTTCTCTACACGTCTAGTATAAGGCACGGTCTATATAAGGTCATAAGGGCTGTTATTATTATCTTTGACATTTGTTCGTCCTGCAGTATAAACTTCTTTACGACCACGAAAACGATAATTAAAAAAACTTAAAACAAAACGACCTAATGTTTAAACAATATGAAATCATAATAATATTTTTGATATTTTTATCCCGGAATTACATCTAATGAATTTAACAAAGGGAACCAAAAGGTCTTTTTTTTCTAGACCGAGGAATGTTTTAATATACCTAATTATGAAAATTGACACAGTGACGTAATTGACATTTAATTAAAACACCTCGTGGTAGCCGCGGAAAGTGACAGTATTTATGTGTATTTGATCACACACTGATACTGTTTATCAGTAGGTATGATGTGTAATATGTGAAAGGGGGTTTGTTTACCCGCCGTTATAAGGCATTGAGTACCTATTTTCAGCCCGTTTTTTTACAAGGCGCTTTTGATAACGGCTCAGCGACTAAGAGAACCGGTTTTGGTGAAAGGCTAGAAAGCTGCCGAAAGTTGAATTGAATTTCGCCGAGTTAAGACGAAGCGATGAAACAGAATGCCATTTATGGCTGGCATTATTTTTGGACAATGAAAAAGTGTAATTTTGTAATAAAAGGTAAGATGTTCGTGCTCCACGATGATCATTTTGAAATATACCTACCATTTATTTATATGAAGTACCTATAAGCAGCTGCTGTGACTCAACTTGCCTTTGCCTGCCTGATGCCTGCTTCTGTTCAGAGAGCCCGGGTTCGATCCCTGTGGTTAGTGCGCACACTTTTTTTTGAAAGTTTATTGTCCTGTTTCTAATATTTGTTTTTCAAGAATTTGCAGCGTATGTTTACATATTAAGGTATGTTTTATAGATTATTATGTCCTTCCTATATGCATTTTGTATTCATGGAAATTCAAATGTGATTTTTTCATCACAGCCGGCTAATATAGAATGTGAGATTTCTATAATGATCGGCCTCGTATCCAAAGAAAACGACAGGGCAGTATATACATATACATACAATTAACCAGATATACAAAATACTATACCAATGCACAAAACCACGGACCAAACTAGTATAAATTATATTCTTTTTTTGTTTAAAGTTATATCTTACTTAAATTCGTTTGTTATATTTTGATATTATCCTTTTTAACTCTAATTATCTTTATAAGTCAATTGAGCTACCCTAGTTTAAGGATTGTATACTTCAATTTATATTGTCATTACGGCATTACATGTATTGTGTACAATTTCTGTTGAGTATGGACAAACGCTGACAGCTAATATGGGAGTAATATGATATATTTTACCTATTGTTTTGATGTAACTATAGGTTCCGCAATAATTACACCTCTATTTTACGTACTAATATTACTTTAATACATGGCTAAAAGCCATTTATTGGAAAATCCAACTGTTTTAAACAGTAACATAGAAAAAATACATTAGATTGAACAAAACAAACCTATGTAAAACTAAAAATAGGTTACTAAGACTATCTATTAAAGTATTAAAATTAATAACAGTCATTACAATACATAATTAATATGGATTTTAATATTGGAATAACCAGAATTCAGCATAATATATTATAAATTCTTATAGTTGTTAAATAATTAGCATGTAGATAGAAGATTGGATAAAATAACCAAATATTAAATCTCTGTGTGGCCGTAATTTTATTTCAGAGGCGCGGAACCCTCGCCGCGTGAACTCGTGGCCAGAATCTATAAAATACAATGTTTCGGTCGCCAGTCAGCGGTTATCGTCTCCCCAGATTACGAACGAAATTCCTAACTCGGGGCAAAGACCTCTCAGCTGACAGTTAGCTATTTCTGAACGCGTCTGGCCTCCACTGGCGGCCTGCTAAATTTCATGCTTTTGACTTTTTGGAAGCGTTTATCTTCTCATCGCTATTCCGGAAGTTCGAAAATAAAGGACAGGTACACCTCTTATTACCATATTGGGTATTATGATATGTCCATATCACTCCAGTAAAGCGGGATTAATTTACTTTCCTTAATGATAGATACAATATATGACTGTATGTAGGTACGCCTAGACTATAAAACTTACGTAATACATTAATGCAGACTCGTAGAATCAGCTATGTAAGTCATAGCTGACACAGTATTAAATTATATTATATTCTGGTGATTGTCTGGATTCCCCAACCCCTCCTACTTCCTACTTCCTGGTCCCGGCCTCGCTCCCGAATGGGTTTTCTATTCTATTTAAGTTTGGAGGAAACTGTCATTGGCTTTGTGTTTTAATTGTAAGTTTACCTCTATGTAAGCTGTTGTTTCCTGAAATAAAATAAAATAATAAAACAATCTGGCAACAAAACCTATTTTCTATTGCCTAAAATTGTGTTAAGGTCAAAGGCTTACGTCGCTAAATTGAAAAAGAACCGACTCTCAAATCATTGTTCTGACGCATCTAATTTTTATTGAGAATATAATTTTATTTTATTTATAGTAATACATAATACTCGTACATGTTACATATATCTCTAACGGCCAGGCCCGATATGACAAAGCCGGATTTCAAAGCTAGGCCCCGTGAAACCGAGTCGCACTGCAATATCTAAAAGATCGTTAATTCAAGGATTTTATTCACAAAAGCATTCAAAGCGAATTGAGTCTGAATAATTCTGAATTTTATGCAATGGCTGTATGGAAAAATAAACAAAAGTACGCAATTTATTGGAATCGAGAATAAATTCAACATTAGCATTGAATTCGCATAGGCTCGGCATAGGTACCAGGTAGCTACTTTTAAAGTGACGTTTGGCTATCTGCTTGTGACTGCCTAGCACTAATGCATTGGCATATAAACGTCCGAATACGTATCAATAAGTAAGCCAGTAGGTAGGTATATTAAATAATGTATTCGCCGCATTGCGTCTAATATTTTTCATTGTCGCGTGCATGATCCGAGTCACGCTATTGTGACTGCGAACTTCGTCACCTCAAATAAAAACCAGCTAATTACTTGGGTTTTTAACGCTTTTTGGAAAAATGTTTTTAACCCGATTCACTCGAAATAATATTAGAATTGGACGCATCACTCCCTGTCTTTGAAAAATACATAATCCTATTCGAAGACATTTTTTCTTTCTGATCTCCACCCCATTACCTTAGCCAGGAGAACATGTCCAAGAAGCAAACTCAAGTAGTAACGTCTTAACTCGACAGAACACTAAATATATACTTTTCTTAAGAGCATTTGCTTACTTGCTTGTTACAATTATTTTTCTTAGAATTTCAGTCCTTTGGACACCTTAAACTATTTACAAGATCTCATGGATTGTATTTATTATTTTATTACCCATTTTTCCAGTGGAAGCTTGTTATCACAAGGCCCCACTGGAAAAAAGGGAAGATCCTAACCGAGAAAATTCCATCTAGGATATTGATAGAAAACTCAGGCATCAGGTAAATTACCTTTCTCGCTTCATCGAACGGTACTCGTATCGCTTTAATAATTCATCTCTTATGAAACTCACACTTTCTCTCTCTAACGATTTGATCTTCGTATCTTTTTATTGACTCTCCGTCGGTGTAACCAAACGCGCGTGCGCAGTTTGAAGACTGGGAGGGTAGAAGAAGATAGTTGAGGCGGGTGAGTGTAGGGGAAAAAACAGCTAGCATGGAATAGGGATAGGTTGAGAAAATAGTGCATATTCCATGACTCCAAATTTTATGTTTGTGAATTTTAAATTTTATCCACATTATGATACATATGTTACAAGGGTTTAATTGCACATTTTCCCTTATATCTTATAAGTTTAACTATAAATTAAAAAAGCGTCGTAATAAAATTGTTGTGCGATGACCTTCTCTTGAATTTTTAATCGTCGTTATTTTAATGTTTTTATATATATCATAATCCTGTATATTATAATATATTGTGGAAATAAATAACTTAAACTTGAACTATGAAAAAAAATACGCAGAAACTGACCATAAATCGCTGATTCACAAGTTTTTGTGTTTTCTCCGGTGGTGGTAATGAACGGTATCTAGTTTCATGTCTCCATTTCTAAAAGTCGACAACAGCTATTTAAGTTAAATATTTTCTGAGGAAGGGTGGGTTTATGGAAAAAAATACAATATATAAAGTAAAGTAAAGTATATATTCTCAATATAAAAAAAAAGTGTAGCAGTATTTCGGCCTGTGAAAGTAATGGCTTTCAAAGCCAACCGAGAAGGAATTAAGAAATCAAAATCCAATCCATCGAGGGATCTAATCAGCTGTTTTCACAATAAGATTATTCTTCTGCCTATATAAATAGAAGTAAATCGGAAAGCCGCCTTGGCTTAATTATTGGGGCCACAAAATTGTTAAGTACCAAATACACACAATCGTCATAAAAAAAGAACTAACACTTATTTCCGCTAGATTTTTGTTAAAGATTAATACAATATCAGTTTCGCATATATTTACCTAAAAACAACAACATCGGTTCTTTGATTCCAAGAATCATAGGCACCTTACATAAAAAAAACTTACAAATTCTTTATTTTTTATTTAGAGAAATCAACAGTCTTACAAACAATTGGTATTAATGATAAGTTTACAGTCTTAAAAAGTATTTGTAAAGCTAATCAAAGATTTCTACTGTTAATATAAATACTAAAAACTAAGTTGGAAACTAAACATGTATAGTTAAATTATCAAAATGCTGACATGGCTTGAATTCACATGATATATGACATAATAAATCGGTTTAAATAAATATATTAATTATTCATATAATTGTGCCAAATGCCAAACATATATGTAGATATAAAGTTATAGTACATTCCAATGTCCTCACTTTCGATTTGCCTGTTAGTCTTTGACAGAGTACCAAATCAGCAGCTACTAAGTATATTTTGTGCTTATTGGTCGTTTTCAACAAACATTTCCGACATTTTAAGGGTTTTTTTTAATATGTTTGTGTGTTTAAATGTTAATATACGTAATTCGGGATAAAAGGGGATAGGTGCAATTAAACCCAGGCCGACCGTTCTTGAAATATAGGTATACTTTTGCCATCACGGTATAATGTAACATAATAGAATTTAAAAAATCAAGAACTTAAAATATCAAGCCATGGAATATGCACTCGTTTCTCAACCTATCCCTAGCTGACGCGAGCTATTTTTTTTCAGGAAAGGACCCACCCCAACTGCCTTCTTCCACCCTACCCAACCTTCAAACTGCGCACGCGCGTTTGGTTACACCGACGGAGAGTCAATAAAAAGATACGAAGATCAAATCGTTAGAGAGAGAAAGTGTGAGTGTCACAAGAGATGAATTATTATAGCGATACGAGTACCGTTCGATAAAGCGAGAAAGGTAATTTCCCTGATACCTGAGTTTTCTGTCAAAAACGTAGAAGGAATTTTCTCGGTTAGGATCTTCCCTTTTTTCAGTGGGGCCTTGTGATGACAAGCTTCCACTGGAAAAATGGGTAATAAAATAATAAAAAAATACAATTCATGAGCTCTTGTAGTTACAAATGCTACCAGAGGTCTTGTTGTCTAATTAATTTAATGTGTCCAAAGGATTAAAATGTTAATAATAATATTTCTCAGTTTTCAGAACATATGCAGGTAGGTAAAGTACATGACATACCTACATATTATCATCATAAACAAAAACAAAAATATTTATGGATTCAGATATCCAATAAAATTATCAGGGCCAAATTAGTGCTCAAAGTCTAGAGCAGACTCACATATTGGGAGGTTTTTTTTTATGAAATACAGACACTCCTGAATGCTTTCAGACTTTCTTTCTACTAAAAGGACATTTTATTTAATTGGTAATGAGCCCAGGATTCCACTCTCCATTCCCCTTCCCAAAACTAAGTGGGAACATTATGTCATTACAGCACGTACGTCGGCGTCTCGTTTTGCCCCGCCATGTCTAAATATGGACGTGACATGCAGTCAGCAACAAGCCAACACGCTCGCTAAGGCGAAAACGCCATGCGGCGCACTAGTGGTGGGTGGCTGCGCTGTAATTACGAAAAAAATATTAATCGATTATGGGGCTAGTGCAATCGAGTTAAAATAAAAATGTATTATATACATATAGGCATGCAATGGATTAACCGATAAACTACATTCAAAGTTGAATAATTTTTCATCCGAATTTCAATTTGCCATAGTTTCTGACAGCGCATTTTTTCCTTATATTACGTTTTCTTTTTTATCGCCAATGACATTGTTATTGTAACAAGGCACTCTATGTACTCTCGACAGCTTTCAAATCGTTTAACCTCAATGTTGTTTCATCAAGCATGGGGATGTGTACATGTCTTTTATACATACAAACAAATAAACAGGTGCCCTAATACATCAGTCTCATTGTCTCATGCTATGCAACAGTAGATTCGTAGCGCGGAATGATGTGTGTTTGTCTACGGACTACCGGCGTAGCTATTGGGGGGGGCGCCCCCAGACCTCGCCGCCCCCCCAGGAAATAGCTGCCTTACATCGACTTCTGAAATACGAGTATCTTAAAAAAAAATCGCCCGTGTAAGTTCAGAAACCACGGTGTGGTATTTTTATGCCGTTTGTCTAATAGATTTTCATTATAAAAAATATTTTGTAGTTGTGTTTTGTTACATCGATATTAAACGTTTTGATCATACAATTTGATGTCTTTTATCAACATTCATTTTACTTTTTAAAAGATTTGAAGTCGCAATGACAAGCCCATTCCAACCCCCCTCCCGCCAAGGTCAGATGGTTAGTTACGCTTATGCTATGGACCCTTTTAAATAGATTGGATACATCCAATCTATTCAAGTAACACTGATAACACATTTTCTATCCTGCGGATCGTTTGGGAAACGCAATGACTACAAGCCGCCTAGGTACTTTAGGGAGTTGCAACAACGACCCATACTGTGGCCTTATTGTAAGCGGCCCCTAAAAAGCCATTATTCCATTTATTAAATTTGTGCACATACGTATGACACAGCTGATACAATGCAATAGAATATTCATTACATATGTGTCCTTACAACTATGTAGTCATACAATGAAGGTTAGTTATTTTAGGATAGGTTGGAGATGTTATTATTATTGTAATTTTGGATGACTATTTTTAATTACCTATGTGAGACGTACCTAGAGCCCTAGTACCGAGACGTGATACCAAGAGACAATCGAATTTTCCCCAAACGAAAAAATCGATTACGATTGTAACTCTACGATATGTTACCGTTAAAGTACTTAATTCAGTTAATTTATATGTATTTATCGATCGGTAATTTCTAAGTGATTATACTTTAAAAAATATATATAATCATCCAATTTTCTAACACGAGTACTAGTAGAAACCACACAGTCAGTTTTAGTTTCATTATTATTCTTGCCTATATCGAAAACTAAGCAAAGTCTCTTTTGCCAAAGACTGTTATTAGGCAATTTCGATAGTTTCTCTAAAAATAAAATCTGCTTTAGCGCTGAACAGTTCCATTTGAATTATTATGGTGCTAATTAGATGATGATGAAGAACATAGTTGATGAAGATGTTTATATTTTATTGATTCACAATGTTGTCACTAAAAACCGTTACATAAATACCGACCATAAAATGTGAAATTAATTAAGTGAAGTAGTGATATGAAAAAGCCAAAAGCGAAGGCAGACGACTGAAGTCACTAGGTACTGATTTCGGTAAAGAAAACTGATCGTAAGAAAGGTATTTCTTGAGACTCTCAGCTTCAGAAGGTGTGCGAACTGCAATTTATGCATTTTTGACGCGGTGGAAATATTTCTGGAATATGGAGTGTGAGAAAGTTGCCTTTTGACTGGCCGCTAATTAAATTTATATGGAAATTGAAAGTGTACGAATCGTATGTTCAGCAAACTCGCATGGCAAAGAATTTGAAACTGAAATCATGTGAAATAATATTCGCGGCGAGTTCTCACGACGAAACATTACAGTATTGTGCAAAAGTTTTTTTTTTATATCTAACCCGTCCGATAAAATTTAAATGGGATATTAAATGCCAAAGTCCAGACAAAATAATACTTATAATTTGTAAAAGTGAATTAATTGGTAAATGGTCACAATTTAATAGTTTAACGACTACAAAATAAGCCGCCGCGAGTGTGACGTCACTTCTCGACAATTACCTTACAAGTCCTGCTTCGTTCGACTTCGTCCGTCTGACTGATTTTATCGATTGAGTGAGCCCACGCACGTCAGACCATCTGTCTTTTTTTATCAATTTAACCTCTGTTTATTCTATTATTTTTTTATTGTGTGAGTTTAGCTTACACACAACCGCACCTAAAACCTAATTGAATGAATGAAAACCTAAAAAAATCATATAATAGGTACCTTTCTTTGATGTGAACGTCATCCCGATATCAAATATTTTAGTTTATATCTAGTACAAAAAAAAAAAAAACAAATGCAAGCTGGCGATTATCATGATGATAAAGTATTTAATTTAATTATTATTGGTAGTTAATATGAATTGTCCATCTTTTCAAAGAATTATTTTAAATTATTTTGCGAATTTTATGTGTATATTTTACAGACAGAAATCGATTTCATCACATCGCAAACAGCCCGGTCATATCTAGATTCAACGATTCTAGATTTATCCATTTATGGCGGGTTTACAATTTTTAGGTTAGGTTAGTTTATATACTGGTGTGCCATACCTAATAATTTTGTTTTTTTTTATTACTGAAAACCTGCATACATGATCATACGTGTATATTGTTAGGTTTTATTCCTATTGTACTTTTTAATAATAATTGAATAAAACACGTTTTCCCCCTTAAAAACACGTTCAATCATATTTAAAGTTTGTTTTTATATAACTTTTATAATAATCTGACTGTCTTTTGTAATAATAATTTTAATGTTCTGTTGCATCATATTAAATGTAATCAGTGTTTCGAATAATTTTAGTATTATAATGACTTTTGTATAATAATTGTAGACATATATTTGATAACTTTACTTTATAAAACGTTGAAACAACAATCACACAAAGCTCTTAACAACTTTACTCGTTTAATTTTGTAAGCTGGATAATTTACTTAAATGTCGAAATGCAAAATTTATTTTTGTTGCAAAACAAATTCGTGTCATTAGAACTTACTTTTCCACGTTGTTTCCATTTTGAACCATGTCCCATTAAAAAAAATATTGTAATAATTTATCAAAAAGTTTTTATTATGGTTATTTAAAATAAAGAAACTCCAGTTATGATGTCTTTTTTCTTTAGATCGTAAAAATTAAAATAAAATGTTACAAAACGGGAGGTATTTAGTGACCTTTTAATTTTAAAAATATATTTAAATAACAATTGTAGAGGCTGACTATTCATTATTAAACTTTAATATTCAGGCTACATTAAACTGCAAAGAAAATCCATCCTTGCAATTTATTTTTTTGGGCCAAATCATATTAATTATTTTAAGAATTTTATTCTTATTATAACTCATCTTCGTTTTATTCGTATTTGTTTAGTACTTGCTATAGTTTATTTTTTATTATGTAAATCAGAATAGAGTTTTTTTTTTACAAATATATTTTACTCGTGGTATTTTTTTTTGGAAAGTGGCAGCCAACGATCTTGTGGCAACACGTATAAACTAACTGTAAAGAATATGGATAAAATCAAGAACGGGACAACAGCTGTCATGAACATGCACTGTCAAACAAACAAATTCACTTCAACAAGACCGAAAACAAACAAACAAAATATTGCACATTTGCGGTGTTTCCGCGCTGTTATTCTTTGACGCTTTCAGTGTAGTAGAGGTTAAAAGTCTCGTAATGTCATTTTTAATAAAACAAACTCCCAACTCAAATTTTCCTCAGGAGACGAAGATGAGCAGCGATACAATGTGCCGCGTTTGTATGAGTACCAGATCACAGATGTTACCAATATTCGGCCTGGACCCGAAGGACACCTTCGATGAAAGGATTATGAGATCCGCTGATGTTAAAGTTGGTTTGTTGTCGGCTTGTTGATTTAATGTTTTTGTTGTTTGTTAATGGGCTCGAAAACTAAAAAGCCTCCACACCAGCAAAGAGACCTTTTAAGAACAGAAATCGTACCGAAACAAAAGCTGCATTCTCCAATGTTGTAATTTTACGCCAGAGCAAAAAAACTACCTTCGTATTTTTCGGGTTATACAGTAAGTAACAAGTGTGGGCGCGTTTAAATGAATGATAATAATTAACTTATAAATTTCTTTAAATTTGGTCTCTTTTTCGCGTGTCAAATAGTAATATCGATTTAAAATCCACATATAGCTAATTTTGTTTCAAATCTACGGAGTGTGCCGGGTTTGTTTCAGAACTGTCAGATGGAGAATGCCGCTTTATTTCGAATTTAAATTTTTAGGTTACTGTCGTTTTTGAATTAAGAAAATAATATTTAGTTTGTTATTTATTTATTGACATAATAACATAGGTAACACATATTTGACATAAATGCAACCTAACCTAACTAGGCAATGCCCGTCCTATGGTAGACTTAATTTTAATACGCGCTGATCAGACACATTTTTGTTATGTCGTGTTTAACCTAAAGGTTATTTATAGGGTATAATAAATATAACATGAAATAGAGAAACGGTACATAAAAGATTTTTCCTTATATATTATTTAGATATATACGTTATTACGGTTTCTGTTTCCTTTCTTCTCAGTTGAATATTGTTTTGTAACCGATCAAAATGGATGGCGTTTATAATTAATTTTTGGATTATACTGAAGAAGGCTGCTTTTTTCCACACTCTTCAGATGCATTGTCCTCTATAAGTGATATTCGTAGGGGGGTTAATTTTCTTAATGCATTAATTCTGTGGCAATTGCCGAGAGTGGCCGACTGCGTCAATCTATCTATGCTTGGCCGACCAGCTTCCTTCTACCATCAACATTACCACAATATGCCTTAATAACCGAAAATATTCTTCCGTTAATATTCTAACTGACTATATTAATTATTTACTAGACATCTTAGATAGACAAAAGTGGTAGACTCATCATCGTTTGTGAGAAGCCTCCTTTGGAGCTGCCTCGAGCTTAGTGAAGAGCTGGCAGAGACCTTGTGACAATATCTATCGTGTTCATAACTAAAAGTCGGACTAATATATAAAACATATTTAGTCCTCGGTATTGTTGCCAGCCTTAAATACCTTTCCGGAGACAAATATATAAATACTAAACTTGGTGAGATGCTATTTTCTACCTTGACATCGAAATTGCATCCAGAATAACCATTCTGGTATTCCTAGTTCATGAACTGCCTGATACATTATTCATTAACAAAGTCATAGACTGCTCTGAAATCAATAAAAAGCTAACCTAAATATTACGTCATAGGATTCTAGGATATTAGTAACTAAGATATGTAAATAATAAGTATGCATATTTAAGTTTTTATTTTACACTCCATATTTTAGTTTGATTCTCAAATGTTTTATTTAGACGTTGTTATTAATTATATCATCACCTAAGTAGCATAATGTAGGAGTCTGTGTTTAGATTTATGTAGTATTAGCTATGTGAACCTGTGGATTTCTTTTAAAATTAAATAAATAAATATGGGAGATCAAAGTCAGCACGACCAATCACATTGTATTCAATGGTGGCGCGCTTCACTTTTTTTTCTAATGGACAGATTATGTTTGTCGAACCTTCTTTTCTTGTAAATTTTCACTAGGGAAAAATATTTGAAACTATAATTTCGCTGTAAGTGAAAGAAATATTTGACACAAAACCCTCGGCTTGTGACCTAAGTTCACAAGTGGCCAGTTTTTTTCTACGACCTAGAGGTTATATGAAATTATTTAGGGCCCCACTCGACAAAGCTTAATTTATTATAATGTGTGGATTCGAACCCATGACCGTTGGTCAAACGACTGAAAAGGACTACCGTAAATGTTAAATTGTTTTAATGTTGTTTTTTGTTGTAATAAACCACAAAAATATTCACGAGTTAGGTAAACTCTTGAGTGCGACGCCTGATATAATGTTTTTAATAAATTATGTGTATTATGTGGTGGCAGGTACAAAGCGGGGACGGTCTTCCCACTACAATATGCACGGGGTGCGTGAGCCTCTTGAAATCTGCGGTGCAGTTCCGTGACTGGTGCGAATACTCAGATCGTGTTCTAAGGGAGGTACTTGCCAATTCCGCACGGAAGACGCACTTGCTTGAAGCGAACAAAGAGATCGATAGTGAAAAGGGTCAGTTAAAAGAAAAGTGGTTTATGTCACGATAAATAATTCTACAGAAATAATTAAGGCTTTTTTCATTAAAAAAGGTTAGAAACGTCTTGACTTTTGAGGAGTCAGCCCTCCTAAGAGTATAGAAATTTATTTTTATTTTCGTTAAGTTAATTATTAATGTCAATAAAAAAGAATATAATAAATAAACGTCATATCATCTTCCCTCTTCTGTTTTTAATGGTTCTTAATATGCATCTTTTTACCTCTACAATTCTCAGCATCCTCATTAGACTTTTTCTCTGTCCAGTTAATATCCTTTCCACCCCCCTCCAGCACCACATCTCAAACACCTTAAGCCTTCTTTATCTCTCTGCGTTAATGTCCACGTTTCACTGCCATACAATGCGATGCTTCAGATGTAGACGTCAATGAGGCGTTTAAATTCAATGTTTTTCTTTTAACTTCAGGGAATTTTCATTGATTCTAGATTTCACCGTAAACGTCAATGATGAAAGCTCAATATCATCACAAAATGGCTATATGGACGAGGACGATTGGTCGCTCCCAACGAATGATGTACAAATACCCGTTAAAATAAATAAAACAAAAATTAACTCAAGCATAATTAGCAGCGACGGCCGTGTTGAGGGTATGACATTTATTTGAATGCAGCGTTTCTTTCTTTCTTTCACAAATGTAATATTTTCCTTTCATTGGATATTTGCCTAATGTTTTATATATTACTTATAAGTTATTGTGTGGCTTGTGTTCCAAGACCAATCCTTACAGGCAGACGACATCTCGCAAGTCTGCGATTTCGTTGATTTTTGGGTGATTTACTTTTATCGATTAACTCCGAAAGTAGTGCCGTGCCGGTGAATATTCTCAACGGCAAGTTATGAATTGGAAATCAAACCTGGAACCCCAACCCCTACATTTACTTTTTCTTCCATAGAAGTGGGCGGTACAAACTGATACAGGTCTCATTAATAAAAAAAATATATTATAAATGATGTGTTTACAAAATATGATATAATGGTTAGATATTTAAGTTACATTTATTTGTGTGTGCACTTACTTAATTTGATGAACTTTTTATAACTTACTAAGTAATTATTATTTGTATTTTATAACGTAAAACAAAAATATCATGATTATATTGTCTTATTTTGCCAAGCATAACTATGCGACAAAAGGGCAACCTTATGACCATAGGACAATGTCTACCATCTAAATCAGAGGTTGTTTAAAAAATATATTTTTGTATGAAATTTCTTTTGTGCGATTGAATAATAATAAAATTTAGAGATGTAATGAAACGTTTAGGACGAACCGAGGAGAACACAATGTCTCCTTGAAAATGATGCCGTATTTACTGTACAGATCCCGCAAACGAATCTCCACAAGTCCAGTTGACAGATCCTCCGAAGCGTACCAGAAGAACAAGAGGAGAAACGCTGTCCGCATCGCCCCCGAAACGCAGGTTTCAGCCGGTCATCTGCGAGGTGTGCGGTGTGGTGCTTAAACAGGAGCACTCTCTTAAAGATCACATGTAAGTGTTTTTACGAAACAGTTGGCCTCGAGACGGAGACGGAACCTGACATTGTAAAGCTTGTATCTAATTCTGTGTTTATGGCATAAAACATGGTTTTGTTCATAGACAATATACTAGCAATAGAGATATATTTCTCCAGCCTATAAATCTGCGCAAAACAATATTTCAAAACACTAAATACCGGATTTTATTATAATAAACTGCCAGATGCACTTCAGGCTATATTTATTTATTTATTGACAGTAGCTTAAACATTAATTTCATATCATATGCTTGAGTATGGGTACCAAATATGGTATCCATACTTTGTAAAAGACAGTTGCTGGAAGGAGTTCAAAGGAGATTCACAAAAATACCCGCAATGACCTCATAACAGGAGCGACGTGATCGTGGTGATCTCATTGAGACTTACAAAATGTTACCTGGACATTACAATTGTGCAAGCATTAAGGACATATTCATGTTTAACCAAAACACGCAACTTCGCGGCCATTCAATGAAGTTATCTAAATCTCTTTGTTCCACTAATCCTAGGAAGAATTTTATCTCCAATAGAGTTGTGGATAATTGGAATCGGCTACCACAGGAAGTGGTGGAGGCTATAAGTGTAAACCAGTTCATTAACCGCCTTGATAAATATTTCATGAATCTAGGCAAATAGCTAGTAACTGAGAATGAGATATGAGGATATCAGCTGAATAGCTGTTTACTCAACAAATAAAAATAATTATGCAAAGTACTACCTAACTAGGCAATGCCCGTACTAAGATAGACTTTACTAGAAGCATTGTTCTTATAAGAATAGCCATCGCACTGCGCAACATACGATTACAATTATTTGAATTGAATTGTATGCAATCCAATATAACCTATTAGGTGTTGTGTAACCTATTAGAATGGTACAAAAAATAAAGCAGAATTCCATTGGATAATTACTCATTTTATGTTGTAGGCTAATTCACCAGGGCGCACTGCCGTTCCAGTGCACGCTGTGTCCCCACCGCTCGCGCCTCGCCTGGTCTCTGAAGATCCACATGCGGGCTCACGCGGGCGAGAGGCCCTTCGCGTGCGCCAAATGCCCGAGGAAGTTCTTGACGTCGAGCAATCGTAAGAAGCATCTCGTAACGCACGAGCTGGAGAAGCCATTCAAGGTTGGTCATCTTAGACAGGGCTGTCGTGTTGCTTTTGCTCTTGGCTCATTCAGCTCCTCCTCAGTTTAGTTTAAGTTAAGTTTAAATAGCTTTTGTAAACTAAACTCGAATTATTTACCGCCAAAACTTCCAATTGACTAGCGCACTTTTCAGATAAACAATCAAACGTCAAAACCGAACTGAAATGAAAAAAAAACACGACAATTAGAATCAGGAATTCATGAATTCAGGTATACGCGATATGCCATGCTTTCAGGTATTAATATATTTACGGATTACGGGATATACTGTTATCGGCGCTGAGTGTGTTGAGGTAGTAATATAGTGAATTTTAAGTATGCTATTTTTTTTACAGTGCGATGTCTGTGAAAAAATGTTCAGTTACAAACACACCCTGGAAGATCATGTGGCAACCGCGCACGTGGGGTACAAGCGTCACCACTGCCAAATATGCAATGATAGATTCCAATCCAGGTACGTCTATCTGCAACCCTGACGATACTTCTGTCACATTTTCCGTTGGTGTTCAGTTAATATTCATACTGCCCTCCTAAAGGTAAAGGCCAGGACCCTGCATTCTACCGGTTGTGCATCGTCCGATCTGAGGCAAATATTCGTTCTTTGGGCAAAACACGACCGGTAGAATGCAATAGTTCGACAGTCGTAGGACGCCTCGTTTTTCGTTTGTTATCAATTAACCCTAAGTATCTCGAAAAGCGTGATTTGAAGTTACTTCATATGGCATTTTGTAGATTTTTCGCACAAAAATGAACATAACTGTAGCCAAAATTGAGATATATAGATACTTTTTAGATACGACACACGTGTACATGTGTTTTTACACACTTCTTAGCATATCTAGTGATAAAACTGTACTTTAAACTTAAAATCTACTGTACTTTATGCACAGTCCACGTTTATTATTGAAATGTGGCCATTTTGGCAATTGATGAAACGGCCGATATAAATGGTGTTTTCTGTTTTATTTTATTTGAGGTACAGTTTAAGTGTTTAGAATCATTATTTTGTAATTTATGGTAATAGATTTTATAAAAAGGTCCATTTCATTGCTATTTAACATTTGAAATTCGCCATAAATCAAATAAATGTTAACATGTCAAATAACTTTAAAGAGGGACTTTTTTCTAAAATCGAATATTTATATATTTAAAAGTCAGATTGTACTTCAAACATATCTAAACATTGTCATTCCGAAAGCAATCTGAAAACCAGGCATCAAGCTGTCGTAGCCGGCAAGTTGTCGCTTGCCGGCTATGACAGCCGATAGGTTTCCAAAATGCCCAAAAATACATTCCTAGCATAATTCCTAAAAAATCCATCATCTTATTTGTGAACAAACTTTGAAAGATGAAAACAGTTACTAAGGGTCATCCCTAAAATATTTTGTTGTAAACTTTTCTGTAGGCCTTTTTAAGACCTACAATTCCGTGGTATCTTAATTTGATGTAACTCTTAATGGTTTAGTCAACGTAATCCATGTAAGCGTTCTAAGTGTCTTTTTTGTGACTTTCTTACAAGATTTCTCTATTACTCTCTATAGACTATTTTTTAATTTATTATGAATGTATTTATTACACACAAAAACCTTCCGAAAGAAATTTTCTAAATAATGGTAAAAACTGCATCAAAATCCATCATATAGTTTAGAAGAATTGAGCGAGCAGACAAACGAAGATAGTGACATTGCTTTATACTATTTATAGTTGACCTAATCATCGTCAGACCAAACGTCTGGTAAAACGTTAATTCACTGTAAATTGAAATTTCAGAAAATCCCTTCGCAAGCACCAGCGGAAGAAGCACTCCGTCGCCGGGAAAAATATTTATTTGACGGTGACACATTCGAGCACGCCTCGAGAGATGGAAAAATAAACGTCCGCGCAGAATATTAAAATAGGTTTTACGATGAAAATATTCACCCGTTTACGAGAAAGACTGTGTTGAAATTGCTTTTTTTATTGTTAAAATTACACGGACTAATTTTACACAAATGCGTGCAACTCGTCTTCCGAACGGCAATATGGAAAGTAAAAATGTCAACAGTTGTATGGAGGTCCACCTTTGTGGCCGAAATGGTACTTTTGCTTAGGGAAATCTTCTTTTACTCATAAAGTGCTTACAAATAATAAATGTATCTTACCTGATGAAGTATATGACATGTCTAAAGGACAAAATATGTTGTGTAATAATTCCATTTTATTTTAAACAAAATATATTACGTTAATATTAAGGATTAAATATGTGAATATAAATATCCGAATAAAATATTTGTTACATTATTCTCCCAGTTTTACCAAAACTGTCATATGAACTCAAAAACTGTGCTCCTCTGTAATTGGTTAAAACACTCAGTGCTGATAACGGAATATTCCGTCATCGCTGTATACGCCAGGTGCGGGTAAATCTGTCATCGGCTTACGGCATTTCTATTAATATATAAGGTATGTCGCTTATATTTGAATTCATGAAAGGTATAGACTAAATCGTGTTTTTTTTCATTTTAGTTCGGTTTTGACGTTGATCGTTTGTGAAAAGTGCGCTAGTGAATTGACGGTGTTTTTGACTGTAAATAACTCGAGTTTTATTTACAAAAGCCATATCAATATTAAATATTAAAAAATCAATTCAGTTAAATCGCAGCGTCGTGTGGTGTGGTCGTTTTATGTACGGAGCGGGATGTGTTCAGATTATAGGATTTGAGCTTTCCGGTTCAGCCCTGCATATTTGAGGCGAAGGGTTATGTACTAAATGAAACAACAAAAAAGGAATATTGTTATTGTATTTCATTTTTTTTTTATCCGACATAACATAAACATTGTAGAATAAAACAAAGACCCTCCAAAAAACAAGACAAAAGTATCAAATTAGAAAGATGCATTTCTACAATAGAATCGTAAATAAATATAATCACATATAAATCAAATTTATTTCTATGAAGAAGATTTTAACTTTCACAATATTATAAATAAGCTATATATAACACATTATATGTCGCATATTATTTCATTTTTGCTCATTCATAGATTTCTGTAAAATTCAAATGGCACTTATTGGTATCGGATTTGTGTTTATTTTTCTCTTATATATTAAAACATTAATTGAACACCGAACAGATGTTGGTTTACGAGGAAATTTACACCTAAGATGATAACCGTGTTTTTTTTTTAAAAGTATAAAATATGCATTTAATTTGATTATTTATTAGAGCGAAATACAAAAGTACCGTCTTATTAAAATAATATTGTGCATTAATAACGGGGTTAAATCGCGCCATAGACAATAATATCTTAGCTCGGTTAGAAATTAAAATATATTTATTATGGATTACTTTCCCCGCTCGTTAACATATTATATTGAATCACTTCCGTACCTCTTACTCTACTGCATACAATTTAAGACCCGATTTAAAGATTACCTAGAACAAAATTTACCAATTTATATTACAAAAAACGCTCGTCATAACCCCAAAATATGATGTCTTTGTCACAGTCTTTTAAAAGCCAACATTGGGTACATTGGTTAAGTGGAAGTTTTGTTAAGTTAAAATCAAGTTTTATTGCAGTCTTAATATTTAATTTTATATATTTTCATTAGAGTACGAGACATTCTTAAACAGCGTAGCCAGACTTCAACTAATATTATAAATAACTTAAAAAACAAACCACCAAACAGAGCTGTCAGCTATTATATTTTTATATTAACAGAATGGTCCTGATTTATATGTCAAGCAAAATTTTAATATATAATATTACATCGAATATTTATTATGAATACAATCTTATACGAGTTGCGACATAATTTGTAAAAAAAAAACCTTCATAAAGTTTTTATACAAAAAAAGATAATATTATTGTATAAAAAAGTACAAAAGAAAATACATCCTATTCAAACTTAAATAATTATGCGTTATAAACTAATTGTAATAAAGCACCGTGAAGTAACCTAAAAATTAACAAACTGTTCTCGTAGAAAAAATAAATTAAAATATACCGTAACCTGTGGATACTTGTGCTCTACGTTAATCTTGTGACTTTCATCGTTTTTTACGCTTACGCAGAAAGCCGAGGGCGATTTCATGGGATTACCGATCCCGGATTTACTGCAGAAATGCAAAGTATGCCACGGCTACAGTAATTCAATAGATTAACACTTTCATATTTGTCACATTTATTATGCAGAAGAACATAGCACATATGGAAATAAAGGGCCCATCCATACGTGCTGTTTCAATTCGCATTTTCAATACATATAGATAAAACGCCACCAACCCACACCGGCATAGGTATTACATATGCACAAAACAAATACACCTACACTCATTATACTCTATGTATTTAAATATACTATAAATTAGATACCTTTATTATTATGATATTGTGGAGATAAACTGGAAATAAACTTAATACATTTGATGTAATTAATTATATATTTGTAGTAGTGAGGCTAAATCTTTTGCTCGCGATGCTAATATTATTTATTCGGCGACCGTGCCCGTTTAAACTATTTTTTTAATTTTAGCAAATGAATAATTGGTAGAAACGTGCTTAATAATGACAGATATTAGCATTTTGAACGAGACTGCTCTGAAATATTAAATTGCGTTTCATTATATTACTGGCCAAATTTCGTAGGCTGCATAATCGAATAACATTCACGAAGAGCGAGGTTCGAGGTTTCCAGAACCAATTGCCGAGCTATATCGGTAATTTAAAACTATTGCGCCCGAGAAAGTTCGTCGCACGTAGCGTAACAAAATGTCTATTTCTGCTGATGAAAGCAGACTTTGAATTGCATTTTGTAGTTAATATTTTCAAATGTTGCCGCCTACTATTCGTAACAACCTCTAGATTGGCCACTCTGACAACTATCTTGTCTATTTGATTTACTGGCAAGTTGTCAACTTGAACGAGTGAGCGAGATGGCTGACATCCTGTTCGTCGGCCATTTTGTTGTTCGTGTGAACTGAAGAGAATATGGTTTACTGTGTGCTTGCTGGGTTTTAATATAAAGCCTGTGCGCCCGAATTAAATAAATGGCAATTGAATGTATTAGTGTATGATAAAAATTATAAGTTAATTATTTAACATCACTGGCATGTAATAATAATAAAAAAGTTAATTTACCAGGCCAGTTAAGTTTATTTTTGACAAAAATGGCAAAATGATAGCAATTTTTATGACAGTATCCATACTATTTCTGACAATACATTTTTTTTTAGTACAGCGTGCAAATTGCGAACCAAAACTTACCATCCCATCTCGTTTCCATGCACAGGTTTTTTTTATTTAATTTTAGTTTAGGTGCTACATATGAAATCTATAGTTGCCAGGCTAAATACGTGATAACAAATTACAGTCTTGTTGGTTTTCAATCCAATAAAACGGGCAGTGAATTTTTTTCTAATCGTAAAAAATATCGCATTATATTATATTTTAATGTTAATCGCAGCCGACGGTTTCTCAAAAGCGGTTTTCGCAAGCTTAAGGTGGTTCGGCGACGTCACTGTCATCTCGTGCGGTTCCTGCGCGTCGGCAACACCGCCGACTTTCATCTGCTCAGCTCGTCCTTTTCCTTCTCGCTCGGCGACGCTTCGCAGTCTATGCTGTCGGCGGCGGGACCCGACTGGTTGTCGAATTGCAGCAGGCAGCCAACCGCACCAAAGTACCTACCGGGCGAGAATTTAAATATTCAGTAATGATATCTTTGAATTTGACGATAGTGGAAACGCTATACAGCTTTCAAACAAAACGATTTAGTAAAATTAACGGGTCAGAACTATTACCCTAATAAGTGAAGCTGTGCTGGCGTTGACGCGTTAATTTTGAATGACTCGGAATTCAGTACTATTTTACTCTTAGTACTTGTGTTTTTACACGTTTTGGACAAACGAATTCAAATTTTGCAAACGCCGCACAATCCGTCAACGTTCAAACTACATATTGAACTGTGAGTAGATTTTTTTTTGCCAAAGTCGCCTTCTATTTTAGTGTCATTTTATTGCAGCATCTATAAAAGTTTTACTACCGTCAGCGATGGTGTTATTATTTTTTGTTTACAACAAAAATAAACAAAGACTCCTTAGACACAGACCGTCAACAGGTCCTTTCGATAAGTTTCCTAACTAATATTATTACATATTAAACATGTAATCATGCATTTTAATATAGGGTCGATAATAAACACGAACAAAAATAAAACAACAGTATGAATATTAAAAAACCTAAAATTATTGATATATTTTAAAAAAAAAGTATTTTATTTTTTATTTCACAGAAGCAAACCAGCTTAGCTGGTAAAATGTGGTGTGTCAAAATCACTAAATTAATGAGGGAATGGAATCCAATACAAACTTTGCGAAGATCGTGGTAGTCTAGTGGTTAAGGCATTTGACTCTTGACCCAGCAGTCGCGGGTTGAAATCCGCACATTTTAGTCATACCACGTTTACATTACTACCAACTCCCCTGACTCCAGCACAAGCAATAGAGCACGGCTTAAGATTATATAAAAAAAAACCTGCCCACCCTTCGTGTTCCAAGAACAGAGCCTTGAGCGTGCCCCTACTCCAATAGTCCATTGCGTAGGCCAGTAGCTTCATGGCGATTTCGTTGACGCGCAAGAAATTTCCGCAAAACACCACCTATTAAAAAAAATTGAAGTTTACTGATTTACGGATGAATTTTCATATGGAGCAAATGCTATTCAACCTTTGATTTCATCAACGATACATAGATTTACTGTGATATACTAGTTGATTTAAATCGATCGAATTTACTTACCGCCATGAGATTCTTAATTAAATTATGTGTTGTTCGGAAATGTCTTCCCATGAGACTGTTAACTCAGTTAAGGCTGTTTTCGGACAGATGTACTACAGACGACTATCGGGGCGTAATGACGTGTAGCAGTGGCAAGATTTTAAAATAGATTTTGTTTTTCAAAATTAATCATTTTGTGACATGCGATTTTGTTTAAAAATATTGCGTGTCACATCAAGCATAGCTAAACTAAACGGCCTTTCGATGAAAAAGCATGATTTATGACCACTCCCAACGTTACGTTAATATTATCAAAATCATTTTCTTCTCAGAACCCTACTATGGAAAGGCTGTGGAGCCTGTATTGCGCCCCGCTCTATCTTGCGTCCCCGCGGAATTTGTGTAAATAAATTTTAAAAAATGCAAAGAACATACCCTTTCGATTCCCTCGTTGAGCGCGCACATCCTGGCAATGCTGCCGACGTTGTTCGTGATGGTGACCAACGTCGCGCGGGCGAGGTCCTCTTTCGTGGCGCGCGCGCGCCGGTCCGCGGAACACATCTGACCAAAACTAGAAAAGATACGAATATCGTAAAGTGCAACGATGATAATTACCCTTAATTCATTACATATTACATAATCTAGATATTTAAGTGATAAAAAATATAGGATGTTGGCAAAAATGGCAATATTCCTTAACAATTTAGGGATAAAATCAGCAATTGCCCTTAATAATTTTAGAATATTGTATTATGACATTTAGTATTAACTAATGGTGGCCCAGTGGTCGATATTCGACCGCAATTCATTATTTTTCTATTTCTTTTACTTATAATTGGAATTTTTTGTACTTATAATTGGGAACACCACGCTCCATTAAGTCTTTGAGAAAGGTCTTGGGACACCCTATATGGTCGATAATGTGGGTTGTTTTTTAAGGTAAACTCACCTGCTAGCCACGAGGTCGCCGGGCAGCTCGAATCTGTCATAATCGCCGCCGTATATGTCGCGCACGAGCTTGTCCACGCGGGTGTTGTCGCCGCAGGAAGCCAGCTCGATGGCTTCGTCGTAACTCCGACAGCCCGTCAGGAGACAGCACAGGCCCAGGAATGTGCCGCCACCCAGGCTGGAATGAAAAGACTCTCAGTGAGACATTTTTAGAGACAGATTCTAAATGATGAATGACAATACCATCTGTAAAGTCGGAAGTAATATCTGAGGTGAGTTTATTAGTAACAACCATTCAAAAAGTGTCTTATTCGGTGACTTAAGGTCACCTTTTGTATCCAGATGCTATTAAATGATTTACATGTGAAACCCAAGCAATATTGTACCTGGTTCCGCTGATGCGTTTGTAGTCCTTGGGACCCCTGACGGCGAGCACGCTCACCCCCGATCCCATGTTGACGAGCAGGAAGGGGAAGGGTGAAGAGAAGTCGTAGGCGCTGCGTTTGTACAGCGAGAGCGCTGAGCCACAGTATGGCAGCTGCAACCGAAGGCAAAAATTACAATATTTCATATGCTTTACATTCAATCATATGAGCTGAATCATATGACTAAATTAGTATATTAAAAGACTAGCTTTTAAACCCAGGGCTAGACCCTGGAGGCAGCTTTAATGACGTTTTCGGCGAGCGATGACTCGTGCCTATGGCACTCAATTGCCAAAAACACCTTTCGAGAATGTTCTTGGCTCTTTGGTTCAGCCGGCGTAAGCCATGTAAGCAGCCTAAAGATGTCTTTTTATGACTTATAAAACGTCGAGATTTCTCCACTATTTTTAAATTTAATATGAATATATTACACACACAAACTCTAAATAATGGTAAAAACGGCATCAAAACTATTATGTAGTTTAGAAGAACTAAGAGAAGAAACGCGGGTAGAACCATTGCTAAAAAATCAGCTGGTAGAGTGCGTCGCTCACAGGCTGTCACTGACGCAGAAGCCAAACCATTTCGATGATATTTGGGTGATTTTTTGTTACAAAAAAATGTTAAATTAATATCATAAATGATGCCAGTAGCAGATGTCAGTTTTACGTTTCCTTCTCACTAATTCTCTATCTCATAAAACGCAAGCGTTATGATAAAAAAATATTCTGGACGTAATAAAATGAAATTAAGGAAAGCGCTGTAACTCGAAAACTCTTCAATCTCATTTGCATGGAAATTGTATGGAACATTTTTCATCATCTTGGATTAATTTAAGGATTTGATCACCGTTTGATCGTGATTGGTGGTCTCCGCGGCTGGTTTCTCGGGGCTGGGTTCATCGGGCGGAGTGTAATAGTAGCACTCGGTCGGGGCCACGGAGTCTATGAAAAGGATGCCGGCCACTAGAGCATCCAGTTCGTCGAGCTTTGCGAGGCGCATGTTGACTTCCTGCGAACAATACAATCGCTACCTTCAAGAAAGTATTCATTCTGTCTTTTAACCGGATTTTAAGACAGATCCTACGATATCGGACCTATGGACATAGAAATATTTCAACAATATTTGCACTTGTCAATACTTTTAAATCACATATTTTTGCGTTCTAGGTTCTGTTGACATCTTCGCCGAGTCTAGTTAATAACGTTAAAATAATTGCTATGATCGAGATCATATACAATTATTTTTGAGCCCTACTCAACTAGGCCAAATATGCCTGTCTTAGAGTCAGGGGAGATGGTGGTAATAAAGTGTTAAAAATGGTACGACCATGTGCGGATTCGAACCCGCGACCTTTGGGTCATTAGTCCAATGCCTTAACCACTAGACTAATATAGCTTCATTACTATTTCAAAATTATTTTTGATAAATTAAAATCCAGAAATCTTGTGTTTAAAATCATAATCCAGAAAACATAAAAATGTTCAATCTATAGGAGATAGGTATTTCTAAAATACTTATATAGTTAGTTAGTGTTATAGTTAGCCGAAGGATTTCTGCTAACGGAAGGTCAGTCGATGAGCTGGAGCTCTACTGAGAAATTTGTTTGCAGTATCAAATAAAGGACCTTCGACTGGTGTAGCTGTTCCACATGCGTCGAAGTGTGCAAACCCGCGAGAGATACTAATCACATTGTACAAAATTATTATTAGAATAAAACATATAAATGCGTAATGTACCAATTTGAAATCCTTTTCGAATTTGTACGCACCACCGCCCGTCGCGCAGACCGTGGACCTCAACGCGGGCATCCCCTTGTTCCTGGCGAGCTGGAGGAACGCGCTCATCTCCTGCGTTGGGAATCGGATAAAGTGGAGACTCCCGCGCCGGTTGCAGATGTAGACATTGTCCATCTGGTGGAAGCAGATACAATTTCAACATATCTACGCGTTTTACGTCACCTCTATTTATATCACTTTCTAGTGGACACAATAACTGCCGTAATTCTACACCAATCACTTTCAAATTGATACATAAAATTTAAGGGCACAAGACCTCGGTCAAATTAGTTAATGGGCAAAATTAGACCAGGAGGGCGGGAATGGGGTTTTTTTTGAAAAAGTGAAATTTTGCTATAGTATAGCAATATACTATAGCAAAATTTCACTTTTTATACTATAGCAAATTTTCACAGTAAGAGGTATTCAGTAAACGCACTCTTGGTGCGCAAGGGTACGGCGCGGTGGTGGGTTGAGTTGTGCGGCAGCTCGCGCAATGCTTGACACAATGCTTTGATCCCTTGAAATCTGTTTTTTTGTCTTGTCACTAATCCTGTGGTAATAATAAATAACAATAAATATGACAGTAAAACAGCTCGTGGGTGTGAATTTTACCACATATTGCCAATGTCAATGGAAGCCCATGGAAATATTCTGCCACCGAGTAAACCAGGTTGAACCCGACATGGGATATTTCTGCAAATGCTTTTCCTCAGTTTTAAAGTTTCTTTTTCTTTTACCAAACGACGACTTAATCGCAAACGAGACATTCTCGATTACCTGCAGGTGTGTATCCCGGTGCCCGGTGTCGCCGTACGCCTGGTTGCGCGTGAGATAGCGCCGTATGTTGCGCAGCGCATCCAACTCGCCGCGCGTCCGCCCGCTGGCCTTGTTAGCGCCCGAGCCGGCCTCGTCTCGCGGCTCAAAGTAAACCAACTTCGTGAGGGTTCCACCGATGTCCATGCCGAACCATGGCATCGCTGTGAAGTAGATTAATTGCATCATTGAAGCCCTGAAGAGTGCGAATGATGCGCCTTAAAGCTGACACACAGTACGATGAATGGATTTTCAGATTAGTTTATTTCTTTATAAAAGAGAATTGGGACAAAACATTTCATAAACGAGATGGCTTTGAAACTGAAAGTTACGATGTGAGAATTTTTCAGATTATTAAGAATGGCTTACTGATCCCGCTATCGCGAAGTACTATGGAATTGGGAAATCGACAGAAAGACTGTTGGGGTTCACCAAACGCTAAAGAATCCAGACAATCCGATTTTAGAAGACGTTCTGTTCTTCATTCGTCTAGGGAGGAAACATAAAATGCAAAGCGAATTATGTCAATTCAGTCAATTGACAGTATCCGCGATCTCAACAAGGTATCAGGATTGTAGGAAATGGTAGAAGTGTTTGTACCGGTTTAAATCAAATATGCCTTATGCTGTCCGATGGCGCGAACATATGGTTTATACAGCAGAGGAGCCCATCAGTGGTTAATTTGCAACGAAGCTGGATCATTTAGTTGTGAAACCACTAAATCTAATGTAAGATTTATTTATTTTTTATTCACATAGTGGCAAAATGGTGGTTTACTTTGGCGGGGGAAAAGGGAGGCAAATCATCAATTTCAGTTGACGCCAAAACACCTTTTAAATGTATGATCGAGGTGAAATACAGTTGACCTTTTTTTGGAATGTTTGTGTTGAGTACTCGCACGATAGCTCGACGCTTCAATTGGGGTTACGATGCTGACATGTATTATGCAAATGTCCCGTATTACAATGACATTGACGTCAACGCCACACGGTCGGCCTGGTGTCATTCCGATTCGATTTTCAAATAGGAAATTGTTCATAGTAAACGTTTCATTGTATCACAGGAACGTTACAGGACTTAATATGTAAGAGTGTAATAGATATGACCTTACTACAGATTTGTTTTAATTACCTACATGTTATGGAAGTTAGTTCGATTATAATAATTATATTTTTTTTGTTGCCATATACAATTATTTTGTGCCCTACTCAACTAGGCCAAATATGCCTGTACTAGAGTCAGGGGAGATGGTGGTAATGAAGCATTAAAAATGGTCTAGGATTGCAAGCGTAGTCATAAGGCATTTTTCTTAGGTTGCCAAATCTTGAAAAAAATATTACATAAAATATTGATACATAATATTATTATTATTATTATTGTTTGTTGAGCAAGCAGCTATTTAGCCGATATGCTTATATCTTATATCATTCTCAGTTAATAATTGCTGTATTTTTTACGTTCTTTGTTAGAAATCAGTTAGTAATCATAATAATCGTAGCACACAATCGCCACGCTGTCACATTTTTAACCGGAAATAACCGATTTTGCATAGTTATTAACATAAATGGCGTGTTTATCACACGACCGAGAAAAAAATAGTTGATTAGCGAGTTTTAGTTCTCATTAAAAGATTACATTAAAACACGTCTTTCGCCGTAGACAATTAAAGTCGCTTTAATTATTTTGACGAATTGACATTAGAAATATGTTTGAAATGAAAAGATTTTTTTGTAACACCGGTGAGTCGAACCGAGGCCCTGGTTTAAGCCTAACTTAATACCGATTAGGCGGGACGATATACTTACGAGGTTCCTTCACAGCGTCCGTGGCAGACGCCATACTTGACACTCTCAAACTCCTTGCTCTCCGCTCTGCGTGTCGCCTGAAAAAAAACAAAAGCTGTTTTTAACTTTTATTCGAATAATAATTTTAAAAAATACTCTTGGAAATTTATGTTCACTGATTAATTACAGATCACGGTACAGTGCAGATGTGAAGATAATGTCACCGAATATGAGATTGTGGTGATGCACGCAGCATCAACATCTCCAAATGCACCAGTGCTTTGGCAACTTAAGAACCTCTATTCGATTCAATTATTCACCGGTGTCAAAATATGAAACTCATCCGAGACAATCAATTGTCAAAGTGTCCGCACAAAAACACCTAAGCAAACGACGTTCCTGTATTGGAGCTTCGCCCAAGAAAAAGGGGTTCTGACGAAACTTGCCATTATCTCTAATAATATCTTTGTATCACTAGAAAATCAACATCGGCTAGGGAAAGCAAGCGAGCTATAGTCTTAATTGGTTAATTGTACGGTGGCCATGAAACAAAATGATAAAATTTTATTAAAAAATACGAATATAAATAAATGTTGCTGTATAACATTGATTATGTGGTTGTTTTTAGTTATTAACGAGATATTTATTATTTTAATATTTTGTTGGCAGACAGACCGGATGCAAACCGCACAGCAGTCAGATTTAACAAATGAATAGCACATAGATGGCGCTCATCTACTTTGTTGATATTCAGTTTAAACTTACGCAATATACTTCCATCTGTCATTAAAATTATAAAACTGTGAGCTTTTTATTGCGAGTTAATGCAATATTTGAGACTTGTTTTTGGTTTTCTAAAGAGTGGTTTTCGAATTCCTCTTTGGAGTTGAGTCTATGCCGATATTTCATTTTGCATTTAAAAACGCTTTCTAATTTTAATTTCGAATATATGAATTCTAAGTCGGACGGCTGGCCAGATTAATCGGGTTTTAATACCTGTTAAGGAAAAAATGTCTCTGGAGAAAGATTTAAATGAAAATAAAACGAAGGTCTCAAAAAGCATATCTGTACCGTATTATAGCAGCCGTGCAGCATTGGCTATGAAGCGTATCCAGGACTTGTGGCGTCCATGAGGTTAGGAAGGAAAAGGGCGGAACCGGATCTCAGGAACGGGACTCTGGAACGGTCAAATTTTTTTTTCAAACAATATTTATTTATTTATAAACCTACATAACTCTACAGCTCTTTTGGGCGAATAAATTAAATAAATACGGAAGAATAAATATAAAAAAAAAAACATTTCACACAGATGATATTATAGACAATTTGATATAGTGTGAAAAAAACAGTGACAAACAGTGTTTATTGATTTTTAGTCTGTAAAAATATGTTAACTAAAGAACTTTAATACCTTAATAAAGGCATATTATTTGGAATACTTACAAACGAGAAATAATTATGCGGTTATAATATAATAACTATGCATACATACTATAATAACAGTAACAGTTAATTATTAAGTTATATTTATCTGTGTGTGTGTGTCTATGTATATCTGTCACAATATTATACATATAGAACACGATTCATAACTATAGTAGATTTTATTGAAGACAGCCAAGAGACGTAGAACATTTATGACGTCTCAACGGCGAGCTTATTGCTGTATGACAATCTCTACCAGTTAACGCAGAAGGGTCATCCGAAAAAAATATATTTGTGTCCACAAAAAAAAAAAATATAAACAAAATGATCTATTTTAGCCATTTCGTATGCCTAAGCAAGAATGGGTTTGGAGCGAGGATTAGGAGGAAGCAGGAAGATGCTCTCTAAGACGACGGATCGACGTTTGGAAATGGTAATTTTAGGAGATTCCCTAATGCTATCGGGGAGTTGATTTCACAGATACACGAACCGTGAAAATTTTGTGTAAAAATGCTGATTTACTAACAAACTTATGCCAATATTTTCGAAATAATAAAACGTGTAACACAGCTCAATTATGTAGATAAATGAATGTTTGATTAGGTACGCACATGTATGTCTGCGTGAAGGAATGATAGATGATTCACGTGATGAAAGGAAGCCGTAAAAGTGATTGGTTGGTCGGGATCTCTTGTCGCTTTATTATCTCCGGCTCGACCTTGAGTGTCATCTATTCGGTATTAGTCATATCTAAGAATGTCAAATGGATATATTTTTTTTAGCTTTAACAAAGATAATATTAATTGCTTAACCCTTAACATTATTTCAATGTTTCTACAACAAAACCTTCCTCTCATTGGCTCAGCACTTGTACTACACTTCACGTCCTTGAACACAGGTTTAGCAGTCTCAACAATAATATTAACTACACTTTATTTGTCATTTAATTTAATAGACTGCCCACAGCTTCTACAAAGTGTCGACTTTAGAGTACCTCCAACGAATTAGTAGCTCAACAGATTTTTTTTATTGCATAAAACGAACACAAAGTATGCTCAAAACGCAAAATTTCACAGAATATGTCATGAATATAACAGTAACCTTTCAGGATTAGACATTTTTAACTGTACTTTGAATTTGTTCAAAAATAGGGTAATTAAAATACCTGTCTCATAGGGGTAATTAAACAGAAGGCAAAATCCCTAAATATTTATGTTTCAGTGTAAATATACAAAAACTAAACTAATAAACTAATTTATTTTCTTTTTTATGTAATCAGTTCTAGGCGAACCTACCTTTCAATTCAATTGTTAAACAGTGGATTCATATAATTGGCCAAATTAATAACTATGTATTTGCGGTTTTATAAACTAAGTTACGCTGTTCTCTAAAATAAAAAAAATAATAATGTATCTACTTCACTTTAGTTAATTTGCCCAGGCGAGGATAGGATTGGAACGTGGAAAATTACGTGGAATTTGAAAGCAATATTGAGAGACTCTCGGAGTTCGTCGTGGAATGAACCTATGCATCTATGTCACACGAAGACATCGTCTTCAAAATACAATCTTTTTATGTCAGCCATAAAAAATAACATTTAAGTATATTAGATTATATTAGATCAGAAAAAATATAAACACCTGCATCCTTAGATTATTTCAATACGATTTCCATGGCTGCTATTTAGGAAATAGTCAATAAAATTCCAAATAATAAAAAAAAAATCTATTCGATTTTCATGCGTTTAAGCGATTTAGATTAGTAACATTAAGTTACATCTAATGTAAGATGCTTGAAAAACCACCAACTTTGAGCAAAATAAATTTAAAAAATGAATTAATTACAATGAGTGAACTTTAATTACGATGTAATTGCAAAATCGAGGCCTTGATCACATAATATAAGTGGTTGCTCAACTCTTAAAAATATGAAAACCGCTCTTTAATATCTAAAACATGATGCAAATGTCGCACCGAGTCTTAAAACATCGTAATTTACTGGAAAAAGCATAGAGTTTCATCATTTTAATGACAGATGGCCAAGGATGTAGACAAGCGCCATATATGAATGGGTAAGATTGCCGTTTTTAAATACTGGTTTGCGTCTGGCCTAACTGCCAAAGATATGAACCACGGTCTCCGCAAAAACCACTATGATTGAGGGTTACATACCTCCTAGCAGCGTGCAGCGTCGCATAGACCTTTATCCGTTTGGGCGCAGAGGCGGCGGGCGTCGGGGCGTCCACCCACGTCTCACGGTGCAAATTGCGCATCTGAAAAAGGACAAATATGCCTTTCGTTAATACAGTTCAATCTTCTATATTTCTGCTATCGCATATATCTAGTAAGTTTTGAGCGATTGCTTTCATTATATTAATAATAATTTTAATAAATATGCAAGGATCTGTGTCGGGACCAATACTGTTCATAATGTTTATTAATGATACTCAATGTATCAACATTCGCTGACGACACCAAGATCTTTGCCAACCCACTTATACATTCAGATCAGTTACAACAAGACCTCGATCGACTCACTGACTGGACTAAAAGTGGCTACTATCTTTAAATGCAGCCAAATGTACGGTTTTACATATAGGTAAAAACAACCCAAGCAGAGATTTCTTCTGAACTAACTCCTGAGTTAACTTGCATAAAGTTAACCTGGGAATCATCATAACTACGGATATGAAGTGGAATGATCATGTACGAGTATGTAAAATAGTACGAAGAGCATTCGCAAATATAACTGAAGTTTTATTTTTATAAGACCGATTTTGGAATATGGCTTTCAATTATGGAATCCATACTTCATTAAGGACTGTGATTTATTGGAATAAGTGCAAAGGCGAGCAACTATAATTCCAGGACCTTTGAAAGGTTTGGAGTATGAAGAAAGGCTTAAGCGACTCAAATTGCCTACTCTCAAAAGAAGGCGAGATCGTGGTGATCTCATTGAGACATATAAAATGTTGTCAGGGCACTATGATTGTCAAGAGCTGAGGAATATATTCACAGCTAATGAGAACATACACCTACGAGGCTCAGATCATCTGAAACTCAGGAAAACAAGCTTTCAAACGAATCCTAGAAAACATACGATTGGCAATAGAGTGGTGGACGCGTGGAATCAACTGCAGGATTCAGTCGTTAGCGCAAACAGCATCAACCAATTTAAGAACTGTCTTGATATTCAACTATCTCTGTAACAGAAACGGAAAACGATCCATCAGCTATGCTATCTGTCCGTTAATTAAATACAGAAATTAATAAAATACTTGGATAAAAATGTTGTTGAATATAGAATAATAACATTCAAATTTAGTAAACAATCATAACACCAAAATATGTAGTAAATGGTGAGGTTTGTATGTGTCGTATAATCACACCTTTACCTCAAATATCCTTGGCTATGGCCTTTCCATAAATTCATTTTCCCCCCTCCCCCTCTACTGTAACTGCCAAGCAGTGCTAAATGGTCTATCATAGCACCAACATCTCGCTCATAGCGTTTGCAGAAGCTAGCAAAAAACGTGTGGATTCGTGCGAGGCATCAGCGCCCTCCGCAACCTGTAAAGACAGTTGCAGAGGTACCTGAATTCATTCCACAATCCATCAACAAATTCCAGCACCTAAACTCGACCATTTAAGCGTTAATAAAGGGTTTCCAATTTTAATTATTTTCGATGAATACAACACAATGTTTATAGGAATGACATTAAAACAAAAAATGTCTCACTATTTAAATAGATTAGAAAATTCTATGCAATATAAACAAAGATTAAAAGCAGGAAATTAAAACTTAGTCATTTCTAAAAGCTCTCACAGGGGTAATATATAGGGATAAGGGCAAAATCGAAGAGGATGAAACGGCGGCTTAAAATAATCATATATTTACTAAAAGTTTTAATTTCTACGCTTAAGAGATTTTTGTTTTTTGACAGCTACAATAACAACATAAGCGTCTGTACTGTATAGAACGATGCGGAGCGAGCAGCAATGCTTTTATTAACTTTAAAATGAGTACATCTATTACGTAGGAATAAAACTCAATGGAAAAAGCATAAAATGAAAAAAAAAACTTATGAATTTAAAATAAATTACTAAGTGCTAAACCAACATTTAAATTCAAAATAAATAGGTAATTACAAAGAGTTCTTTTCTAAATGATCGGTCATTGGTAACTTCACTGTATACTAAAACTGTTTAAATTATGAAGTTAAGTCGTTCATTGTTTCAGTAAAAAACGAACGGTCAAATAATCATTAGACAGTTTCTTCCGTTACTTTAATTGCCTGCTTTGCATAAATAAAAATGATGAATGCCCTTAACATACCGTAGTATTTAAAAAAAAAATAACTCGGTTGCAACCGATCACTCGACAATTGCGAATACGTTAGCATGCATTTGCAAGCGTCATTTGCAAGCGTGACATCTTTGTAACGATGTTCGTTGCAAAATTAGCGTTGACGTATATTTATTTTTTGGTCACTTTGTTTTTTTTTTTCACACTGCGGCCGAATGAAAAATGTAAAACCGGTAGTTGTGAACTTGTACCTGCGTCCAGTGACGATATGAAATCCGGCGAAACGACCTTAGTTGTATTTTACTCATCTGTCATCTTCCTTATCTCAATTCGGGCTGTTTAATTTTAAGGTGTAAACATCTATATACCGGTACCGCGTGAATTTTTCGCCGGCTGGAGTAAATTGCGAGTAAGGGTCTATCTCATAGAGAAAGAGAGTTCTGAAAGGAGGGGGGAGGGGGCTGGTATTCAATTACTAAGTAACTAACATGTATTCATTGGAATAAAAATAAATGAATTATCAATAAACAGGGTGTCATATACTATAATATACATTATTAATATAGAGTTGAGTCGACCGAGTGCAGCAGGCACGAGTCATTGGGCGCCCAAGGCGCCCATAGAGCCGCCTGCAGCGCCTAGCAAAGCAAAGCTAAAAGCTCGTGATTGAACAGCTAGCATGTAATAAAAAAAACATTTTGGTAACATTTTGTCATGACATTATCTTCGTAAACAGACCATTTTTTATTTATCTTAAAATTAAAAATAAATACACATTATTTACGTAGTATTATATGTATTATGTTTTTTTTTTAGTAATGTGATCTTTTACATTGTCAATTTAATTATGTAACAATAATTTCTAATGACAAGTTAATGTTTCGTCATTCCCTCACTTTTTGTATTTTTAAAATCATTATTATATAAAAATAAACATATATTTTATTGATATGGAAACAAAAAAATAACATTAAATATCTTAAAAACTATGAAATTAAATAAATAATTTCGTTACATTATTTTGGGAAGTGTTTATGTCTCGAAATGTACCTAAGAATAAGAATCCCCTAAGAATAAGAATCCCTAAGAATATCCTAAGAATATTATTTAGATTTGAATGTCGAGAGAATCTCCCAGCACTTCTTGAGCAGCTTAATCCATGATGACCCAATACATCGACAGAAGAATATATAAATAAATCCGTAGAAACTATATCTGCTGGTATTTTTCCATGCTTCTACATATCACTATCACATATTTTTTCATATTAAAATAACTAAATAAGCATATTAAAATAAATAAATTATTTTCGCAGCTGAAATTGGTCACATCTCAGAGAATTACCCGAATGAATTGAAGCATATCCCACTCAATTCCCCGATATAGAAGGACGAAATAGCTCATTCGCTCATTCGGACGGTGTTTCATTTGCGATAACAAAACTATGTCATCGTGAATCAAATTACATACGAACAGTAATATTCAAAATCAAAAATCCCCGTGAAATATTGAAAGGAGAAAATATTGTCTCTCTTCCTTATGGGGAGATATTGATAGGACGGAGCGAGAGAAATAGACTTTTCGACCCGTTGTGGTTTCATATCTTCATTGGCTACTATTTCTAAATTTAGAGAAATGTGTAGTCACAGCCTAAATTATAAGGCTAATTGCTAAAACAGAAGAAGAGTGTTAAATGTACAAAACTCGTTATCAGAAAATAATTATTTTTTTCTAAATTTTAAAATATATCAGTTATAGATCAAATCTGTCTATCAAAACTAAGGATCTTTTAAAACATATAGATACGGCAACCGAGAGTGAAAAACGCACCACGCACAAGTACGCCACTTTATGCACGTCGAGTACACTCCTCGCGTATCGTACGTCTCGCTTGCTCGCAGATGCCATTGCAATAAGTCTCTATCCAGCATGGTGGAGTGTTGCGGTGCGCGGAGTGGCGGGGGAATTGTCGGTGTCGCGTTTTCACAAGGACTATCTATGTGACATGCTGTATCTATATGTTTTAAAAGATCGGTGATCAAAACTATTAGTATCAATCATGTTATTAAAAAAAGTCAAAAACTTTTACAATCAGTTAAATACAAATTAAAATTTCTTAATTTGCCTAATTAAAATACATACTTAGATAGATACATAATATCTGACAATATTGTACACTAAAGGACAGGTGAGAGTTAAAATTGCATTTTTATAACACTCAGCGCTGGGTTTATACCAACATCCTGCAATCCACGAAATCTTAAATTAATTAATCCAGGTAATAAATAAAAACTATAATGAAATATAATAATTAAATAAAAAATCAATTGATTCATTTTATATTTATACCTGTATCTATTAAAATGACGATTATGTATATTTATTGTGTTTAAAATACTATCTTAACAGCAGTAATCGGTAGCAAATTTTCAAACTATTAAAAAAGTATTAAGACGAAAAAAAATAAGCTAAATATATATCACCAGTGGGCTAGTCTGAAGTTGGCTCGCTGTCAGCGAACGATTGACTAGCCCCAACAATTAACCCTCTCAATTATGTTAAAAGTTAAAATACCATCGAAAATACAATATAATGCATTATATTGTATTATAATATACATAAATTTGTATATACGTATATGTTAACGTATTAATTAACTATAAAAAAGCGCATACTTATCAGATAAGAATTTATTATATCTATATTCAACATAAATTTAAATAATGCCATGAAATAATAATTATAAGTTCATTTTTATAACCTGTATTGCTAACCTACGAGATTTATGATAAGTGAAAACTCACCTTTATATTATAATAAATGCAGTCTAGTGGCACAAATAAAAAAAAACTAAACACGCCGACGGAATTTAGCGCGGTCCAGAAGTACGGCCATCGCCGCGCCGCGTCACTGTCAAGATCGATTACTCGAATCGTGAATATCCGCAAAACGGCAATAAATCATTTGTAATTACGCAAAAAGATATATTTAATAACAGCTCGGCGCGGTCGCGGTCGCGTGATTATAGCGGAGCGCGCGAAACGCGTTTGAATTCGAATCGGGTTTATTTATTTGAATCGCGCGCGTGAAGCCGGCAACGCTGGCCGTTCGGTTCGGTTGGCGTCGGGCCGCGACATAGTGGAGCATCCGCGATGGTTAAGCACAAATGGAAAAATGCAAACACGCAGACAAATCTTACTTTTTATATGGGTTTAAATTCTTATCAGATTAGATGATTAAAATATTTTAAGCTTTCGCACTTCTGCGTCTTCAGATAATAAAAACTTAAATAAATTCGAAAATCGCATTTTCAACTACAGCTATTACAATTAATATTATACATATAATTGTAATGTTGCTAGATAAATCAATCAGTATTACGAAATGAAACTAATTTATTAAAAAATATATATCAAGCATCACGCGTTAAATGTTATGTTAATTTAATTTTGTATTTTTAATTTTAATTAATCTACAGACCTGTAAGCGCTTGAAACGCAAATATGAGAATGTTTCCAGGTCTTCAAATCAATTTTGCGCGCATCCGCGGGTAAAAACTTTAAAATTTCTATATTAAAGCAAGCAACGAAATCCAGTGAGTTCCCCCGTCCGTGAATCCGTGAGTTCTCGCGTGAATAATCTATAATTATTCATTCTAATGTTTGCGTCGTAGTTTCACCAACATAAAATGCATAGAAGCTGATACACAAAGTTTCTGGTGGTGCACTTTATGTTTGTAGTAATTCGTGTGTATTGTTTGAAAATTTATCCTCGCTTATAATAATTTTACATGTTTATATGTCAATAAATGTCAAATACCACCGAATTTGAGTCGTTAAATGTAAAAACATTGTTTTGTTAGTCGGCATGGCATATTTAAAAAAAATATAATGTTAATAAGTGCGATTAACTGGCATTTTTAAACTAAATTTTTGGTCATTAGATTAGGACGATAGGATGATTATTGGTCGAAAATTGAAAAGAAAACATATTTTTACATATCTATGTTTGTTAATAATATTTTGAACACTTAGTATCAGATACCTATGAAAAAAAAACCACAAGATACATTCAAAATTCCGTCTAACCAAAATGTGGAGAGTATGCTTACCGGATGCAGATATATTATAGTTGTTTTTACGAGACACTGGCTCATTGTAAATCCCTACTATATTGTCACCTTTATTATTAGCAAAATTATGGCGTGATGCGGCGGACAAAGTCCGCCCGGTTAGGCTGCTTACACACTTTTACGTAATCGTGGACATAACATAAGACATAACCGTAGTAATTTTAATAACATCTTATTAACATTCATATATATATATGTATATATATATATACATATATATATGTATATATATATATATATATATATATACATTTTATGTATTAAATTGATAGCAAAATTGCACGTAGGGGGGCGCAACGCGGCGCAGACGTCAGATATAAGCTTGATTGCGTTTCGCACGCGGATTTCACACTCATAAAAGTGCTTTAACGTTTTGGAACGTTCGTAACGCAACGACAACACACTTTTGGCTCACATAAATTCAGCACTGATTAAGTTATATAAACAACTAAAGAGATCGATGCAATGGACACAGTTTTAGATGGTTATCCTAGATTCGCAGCCATTTCTGTCATAATCACCGCGTCAGCACTTACGCGTTAGCTTAGCGAGTTAAATGAATCTACAGAGATTTGTCAGATTGTCTCAATTATAACCTCTACCACCCCTCTAAAATATAATCGAAATTTCAAATATGAACCGCTACTTTAAAAATAAAAAAATACCATACCGAGCGGATTTCACAGCGGGTACCGAAAGTCTCCGTTGTAAGTTACGTTTCGATATAAAAATAGACCCATTGTGTAGCAAATTTTATAATATACACGGTTGAGTAATAACTATCTCAACAACAACAACACAACAACATTAGATGCAACGGTTTGTTGGACAAACGCATACCAAAATGACAAGCCTTCGCGCCGGTGGTTGGGGCAACGTGTTTTGGATATTTGGTTTGGCCAAAAGAGAGCTTACTATAAATGTGAAAATGCACTATTACATTTTCGTGATATCAAATTGTAAATAATTGTCTCGGTAATTATAAAACAACTTAGCGTTATGTGATTATTAATGAGTTTAGTACTTGTTTGATTTTAATGTTAATTTAAGTTGGCGTTCTTGATAAAAACGACATTGGGTTCTCTCCTATTCGCGCGCGGACCGATTTTGGAGTTTCGAGCATCTGGTTTATATTAATCCTGTAATAACTGCTATCATTCTGACTAATAACATCAGTAACTATTTAAAAGCTTCGGCATTATTAAACATAATAAATACACCCAACATAATTGCAAAATTAGGCTGAGTATATTCACCGAATAACGACGGCCCCATTACTCCAATTAAAAACAACTTCACCGTCGGTTAATGACCTTAATCTTGTAGTAAACACAAATTTGAAAGTGGCCATTAATACCACGAATTATTAATGCGAAAAAACGACGGGAATTCGTGAGCGGAACAGAGTTGTGATATCATAAATTACAGACGACGTTGCTTATCGCGTATGAACCAACGTCTAGAGTCGAAAAAACATCGAATGAAACGTTTTTGTTACAAATGACCCACCCCTATCAACTCCTCCTTAAGTTTTATCCACTATTTACTGGACACCTGTATATAACAAGAAAAAAAAACAAGCAAATGATGGATTAATAAGTCGATAAATGTAATATTATGGAGACAGATTCTGGTTTGACAATCCTATAAGCAGTCTATTAGTTACGATGTCTTATTATTAAATTCTAGGGCAGTGAAGCGCACGAAGCTTATCTTAATTTTCAAAAAAAGGATAAAAAAACTTATAAAAACGTAAGGTCCACGGAAGGCATTTTATCTATTTCATTTTTCAATCTTTATTTAACTAGGATATCGCTTTAAGTGTGTTCCATCCTAATTCCATCCTTCATTGGGTCTAACAAATCAGCTAAGGACAGGCGTTGTTTGCTTATAAATTTACGACGTAATGTGCGAATTTATGCACGAGGACAAGGACTCTCCGCTTCTCAATTCGCGCCACATCTGTGTTAGGAGACAATTTTAACAACAATCAAATTAATACGAAGGTCCAGCAAGCTTTTAAAACATAGTGGAGGCGTGCGGTATAGGCTTTGCGTCCAGGCGCGACATAAATGACACCTACCCGTTGCGTCCGAACGCTGCGGGTTTCATTGACTACTCAGCTGGGTGACGGACAGCCACTAACCAATCAGGGGTGTATCTGCACTGTGAAAAGTGTAGGACTCACCAGCAGTCGAGGGTAGAAAAGTATCAAAACCCATACAACACAATTGATAGATACAATTTGACTAGATGTAAAAAAAAATATGAGAGCGTTCCTTTATTAAAGTATGGAGCGACATGGTCGGTTTTTCCTTCCACAGCCAGTTCCTCTACGCCATACGTAAAAGAGAGATAGACTACACACAACGCGAAACAGAAGACCGACATGTGACCGGGACAAATCATCTCGGCCACCGGAATTATATTTTTATGTTTAATGATCAAAAACATGATTCAGCAATTCCGATGCAGTATTTCATGTAATGCCATTAAAACATATAATAATATTATACTAATAAAAAAAAAGTATCGGTATTTAATGTAATTATCAATGTTGAACTATATGGATGATTTAAGTCATCGTGCGTATGTGCGAGTAATTGGCGTTAAAAGATCGCCCGACACGCCGCTCCACTATATTATGAACCGCACGCTATCGATAATCAAAGTCCAGTCAGTAATTGTCATAATATGCTATAATTTAATATTAGGGGCCGACAGATGTCTCGCCGTTCTAGGGTCCAACCAGTAACCGGAATTAATTAAAGAATGTTATCGGGCCCATAAAATACGACCAAACAACAAAATTATGAGACTCTGTACGCTATTAATAAATAAATTTAAGATGTACTGCGCATTACTAACAAAAAAAAAACCTGGTGTGACAGCCGAGGGTAAAGATATACGTGATTTCAAAATAGCCTATTTAAACGGCTACAAAATAACTGTGTGATTTGTAGCTGATCTCGTCACCGTGTCGCCTGCAACGATATTTGTCTAAAGTCTGGCCGGACAGCGTAAAAATAATAGGGCGACTACGCTGTCCATCCGTGTAATGAACGCGATTTCGTCGCCGCTTCAGTAACGCGGCTATTCGTTGCGCTAGAATAATAGGGCGATTTAACGTGCACGTCTAATCAGTAAGCTTAGAGCATTTTACACGATCGCGTTTGCTCGCAGCCATGGAATATTTTTTGATCTCCATTAAATTTTTCGGAATTATTCTCACGTCGGTAATATTAAATACCGCGTAACTTATATCTACCAACCAGCTAAAAAAAACCCAACATCATATTAATTAGGTTATGATCTTAGATATCATAAATTTCAATCCGATAAAATCAGGTAATGTTTGCCGCCGCGCATGGCGAAGAAATAAAATACTAGTAAAAAAAACTCGAATATTTCGTTTATAAATCAGATATAAAAATAACCAGGTAAGTTTTTTATAGCAAATTTAACGAGCAATATTAACGTCGAAATATGATTCGTTTATAAGCCGTTAATGAGATAATTGTGTTCGAGAGGTTTTGAACTCTTAGACCAAGTGTAAAAATATAGTTACAGCCATTTTAATATTATGCTATACTTAAGCCAGCCACTGCTGTGGGCAGTTTTAACGATTACCACCGCTATGTCTGCCCGAAAACAAAAGTAGGCCATCGTTTATTCATTATTTGAAACAAAACAAATTTATATAAAAAAAAATAATAACAATAGTTAAGCATGACTAGTTTATACATAATAAATCATACTTTATTTTAACAATCGAAAAGCTTAGATCTAAAGTAGAGACTGATTTTTGCACTTGATTTGAAGATTTGGTTTTGAAGATTTGGCAATAATTTTAACGTGAACGATGGTGATCTTAAAGGAAACTAACATATTAATTTTTACATTTTGTAAGGTTAAGGATGAGCACTTATCGATGAAACTTTCGAACTGAGGCCGGAATTTCCCCGAGGAAAAGTTAAGAAACGACTCCGCATGCGGGCGTAAAAGTGGATAGATTTACAAGATTTCGAACCAACGTTTTGTTTAGGTTGAAAACATAGTGGTGCTCATGAATGCTATCAAACCGGTAAATATAATGATGGTTAGCGATGTAAGTAGAGTCAATAACCAGAGGTTAGAGTATTTATTATTTTATAATATTGAAAAAAGATTATGAAATTAATTTTAAATAAGGTCTTTTATAATACAAATAATTATATGTATATTTTTGTTTTAAAAATAATTTATTTTTGACATTATATAGTTTGCGCAGGCGCACCGGAGACATTATTATTATACCTGACTTTATATTTTACCGTTATCTACAATTGTTATTAGTTATTCAGACCGGAAGAATAAACCGTTCATTGAGCATCGTGTTTTCACCATTCCTCCGCCTGTGCATCCAACAGGACCAGATCTTCCTGCCCCATAGTACAGAATCTGTATCGCCACTTCTATCGGGATCGCTTCGACGATCTTTTCCAACTCTTGCGGAATCTGCGCACGCGCACGTGGACTGCACTTTGCTCCGTTTATTCATTTTAATTAATTGCGTTGCTTACGAAACGCCGAAGGTGGTTTTTCGCAATATTTCATTGGTTTTTCCGCTCGGCGACGCCATCGCTATAGAGGATATTTCAACACTAGACGTAATGGGAAAAAAGAGATTCATTGCAGATGTCATAAACCTACAAGAGATTCGATATCATACCCGTGGGGCTAGTCTGAAGTTGACTCGCCGATCGCTCGCTGTCAGTTTGATAAACGTCAAACTGGGATCGCAACAATTGCCAGTTTTGTAAAAATCGTGGCTGTAAAACTATTTTGTAAAAACTATTTTTCGGGTACTAAAAAAAATGTATTTTACACACGGTTATTCTCCATATTATTAGCAAGTGGTTTTTATTTTTGTAAAAGGGTTAAAAATTCCGTAGACATTTTTATTTGAATTAATCACAAAAGTGAACTATACTCGTATATGTAATAGTACCTAAGTCGCTTTCATAAAAAATCGGTTATCGACAGAATTTTACCTTGTAATTAAATCTGTATTGACGATAGGAATATTATCCGTTTGTCATTTTCAAAATATGTACTGATATGAACGATTGAGGAAACATTAAATAAAAAAACACGCCTAGCAGAGGTTAGAACGTAGTGACGATTAAACCGATAATGTTAGCTATCATTAGTTAATTATCTTCTGTTAATATAAATAAAATTGCATTTTGAAATGTGTCTATGTGTTATAGGTTATAAAATGCTTTGTTAATCAGTGGAACGTTTGTTTGTTATTTTATTATATTCATTAATTCGCTATAATAATCGAAAAAAAGAAGAAAATTAATAAAGAAGGAATTAAGCAATGAAACTACAATTATTGCCCCCCAAAAAAAAAAACTTTTTTCTAAAATAGGTAAAAAAAATACGAATCTATTCGCAAAATTGAACAGTTAACAGATGGCGTTGTTCACCGCAGGAAAATTTCAACGTTTTTAAAATTATCCTTAGATTCATCGACTTTGATAGTCTAGCTAGACATTTAATAGTACTATTCACAAATCTAATGGCACAAATGATCACATATGAGGGTGGAAGTGATGGTTCAATAGATGAAACTAGTGAATATATTTGTAATAATTAAAAACCATTAAAAATAAATATGTAAAAAAAAAGAAAATAGCACCTTATAATGGTACCATTAAAAAAAACAGAATACGCACACACACTTGTTAATTACACATAAAATCACATAGATAATTGATTGGAAAAAAGTTGAGTTTAGTGCTGCGCAGAATACGATGGAAAGATGCCCACCATTAGATGAGAAGGAGGGATGCCGCACGCATCGGGCGGTGTTTAAATAATTTTTATTATCGTATGTTTAAAGCGAGCGAGAATTTTGCAAGCCCGAGCAGGCAAAATAGGTTGTTTGTTGAAAAGTAAATTAGCAATTCTACTGTGAATGAAATATTTTTTTTAATCTAAACACTTTTTTTAAGAAGGACATCTCGACTGGTTTTATTGCATATATAGGGTTTTAGATTGCTCAAGTCCTAAAGCCCTTAAATTCTAATTTAACTACTATCATTTTAGTATCTAAATGGTGTGACATATTTTTTGCTACATTATTCTGCATTTATCATTAATTAAATGAGTTATTATTTTGAAATCATTGACATAGTCACGTTTCAAGAAGCGGCAAGAGATAACAAATAATAAGACGACAGGATAGTCACATGTCGCACAACACTACAAGAAGGTGCTACACAGATAAGAGTGATTAGGTGATTTCATCAAAAGCATTATCAGAAAGTCATTTAATGAGAGCATTACGTGTAACTTTTTATGGTGCGAAACTGATAAGATTCTGCAAATTTAAACTTTGCACATATTATCAGCCGAACAAATTTTGTAATGCGAAGTTTGCCAATGTTTCAATTTACTAGGGATCTGTGAGATCGATGTTTCAATTTACTAGGGATTTGTTAAACTAATCTTTCAATTTACTAAGGACCTGTTAAACTGATGTTTTTATTTACTAAGAATTGTGAAATCGATGTTTTCATTTACTAGGGTTCTGTGAAACTGGTATTTTAATTTACTAATGACCTATGAAACTAATATTAAAATTTACTAGTGATCTGTGATGTCTTAATCTAATAGGGATCATTTAAAATGATTAAAATTAACATATTTAATTGTAATGCATATTAATTGGGAAAAGAATAAAAGAATTATCATTACAATGATTATGAAATCAGCGAAGCGCGTAACCTTTATTGGCTTTCAATGACACGTGTACATCATACAATCTACTGCAAAGTATAACTGGGATAGAGCACATAAACGTTCATTAATCAACTGCCCTGATAAACTATAGAAGATACAGTAAATTGCTAAGTAACAACCAATGTTTTGGTCAACATTGCTTGGCAAGTGTTCGCAGTGATGTTTGAAGGGTTGCGGGGACGACGTCCGCCAAGAGGTATAGACAAAAAACCATTGAGTGGTAATTTTGCATTTGACTGTATCTATTTAAAATGTAAATAACCTGGGAAGTGGATACATTTTTATAGCTGGACAATAAATATATTATGAGAATAGTGGCAATAATCTTAACATGAGCATTAATACTAATAGAACTAAAGCAATCACAAACCACGTGTACAGATTCTTGATCGTAATTGATTGGTAAGATTATTAATCGTAAATGTAATACAGATTCTTAAGCGTAATACTATAATATACCGTGTGATAGTAGTGTGCTTACCCGGGGACTGCATCAATCGCGTTTCTAACGGTAGCAACCGTTTTTCTAATGCTTTCTATTATGGCAGCAATTGCTAACATATTTGTAAATCTAGAATGCTAACATTAGAAAAGCTATTAATCCAGTCCCCGGGTAAGCACACTACTTGCGATGCGAAAAAGATGAAGGTTTTTAAATGATGCTGCGATCGGTTGAAAAATCTCTCACACGAAGGGAATATCCACGGTTCTGTGTTCAAAGACGATTGAAAGACGGATTGGACACTGTTTTAAATAAATTAATAGTAAAATTTATTCTTAAAAACGGGCTTTTATTTAAGTACTTCAATGCGTATAAAAAATTTCTTCAGGATCAAATCTTAGAGAGCGATTGTGCAAATCGCTGCACACTGCGGACGACGTACCTACAAATTGCAAATTTCAAAATATCATTATATCTGTCATGCTTAATGTTTGCAAATGCCCTATGTAGTGTAGACCGCATTAGCAAGAAACAAAATTCTAGAGGACTTGATCATTTCCGAAACCTTTGGATTCGTTTTTTTGTACTTCTCTCTAAATATTTGGTATAATTACCATCGTACGCAACTAGTATTTTAGCAAGTAGCACAGATCATAAACTTACGTACAAAGCCCTACAAAGACACTTTGTGCACGAGTGAGACATAGAAAGCTGGAAGGGCTCAGTAAGAAGAGCAGTCGCTGAAAGAATAGACGATGCCTTAGAGCAGACTGAGATTTTCCACCGTTTCTACATATTTATTTATTCTATGGTAAGTAGGTGATGACCAACAATCTGTCTATAGGTACTTTTAATATTTATTATGGGTAATAACAGGTAAAATAAAACATCGAGGTGATTTTTGACACATCATTCTTGGATTATAAACACCAAATTATTGACTTGACAGGTCAACAATCTCCATAATGACATAACGTAAAAAAAGTCAACACTCACCCATATACATCCTAGATTCGTTCTCTCCCGTACACATTATGGGCACTGAATGAGTTAAGTCAAGATTATGTTGCATACATAAACGTATTCATGGATGTCTGTCGTTAAAATCGGTCAAACCTAAATGTATACTGATGAAAACCGGATTTGGCTGACTGCGTTTGAAATGTTTATGTTGCTGATCTGAGCCTAATAATGATTGAAAAAAAAACAAAACACTCAGCGCACGATTACGTATATATTATTTGAATTACCGGGTTTTAATGGATTAAAAGCCTGCGCAAAATAATTATATTCACAATTTCAATATCCGAGCTCGTGTCATAACCGTGTTAAACACTATTTTTTATTTGCCAAATGTGACAGTTAGCCCCTAGCTTACCATATGTGAAAACCTCTGCAAATAATAATTAAAAGTTTCATCTGCTTTTGGATGCTAAATGATATAAAAAATATGTTTGTTTAATAAAAACAGACATGATGCGAAGTATTTTAATAAAATATTGCTGATGGATATTCAAATAACACATTTTAGGTAAAATTGTGTTAAAGGGTTCTACACCAAAAACACAACTGACAATTAACAAGGCGCCTCAATTAACATGATATGGACAATATCATTTTACACTCTAATAACTACTTTCTACTTTACTACTTTTATTACTGTGATAATACACTATATTTAAATATAGTATTTGGCATTTAAATTTTAAAGCAGAGTTTTTATTTCGAAGTTTAGTTTATTCTTTTAGATGTTATTACCTATGCTTTTATTTAATATGTTTCATATTTAGGATTCATCGTTTTTTTACTAACATATTTGACGGGGAAGAAGAACAATTTATTTGACTCGTTTACGGTCGAGGTCAAATGAAGCTTAAAAGGCGAGTCGATAGAGTGAGGAGGTATATGTAAATATTAACCTCGTCTACGCTCATACAGAGTTGCGAAAGCGATGGTTCTCATAGATACAGCACACATACTACTATCCTTTTTTTCTATTAAAAATTACTGTTCAACTTTAAATACTTGGGGTAAAGCTTCGAGTGCCTTTGACTGTACATACTGAATTGTTAGGATCATTAAAAAACATTCTCCCATTTTCTTTTATTATAAGTCTACTATAGGATACTATAGAATTTTAGGAATTAGTGTGATTTATAATCACTGCTATGCGTCGTGGCGATATATTATATGTACGACCATTAGTAGAATATTTATGTATACCCACAATACTTGTCGTTATTGTGGAAAAAAGATATATTTAATAACATTTTTACAGGTATTAGCAAATCAATTGTAAAACGATAAAGGATAAATATTTAACTATGAGCGTTAACATATATATATTTTTATTTATTTTAAATCAAATAAAGAATATAAATATTGAATATCATAAACAGTGGCGGCCTGCCCTAATGTGCATTCGTGTACTGCATAATATTGTTTTTGATGTATATGATGGAAGATAAAAGTATTTAAGGAATGATAAAAAATAAATATTGTTATATTTTACCATCAATCATCGAAGAAAACTAGTGATTAGCCATTGATATAAGTCTCGCAACTCGGCGGCTGTGACGTCCCGCATCGGTCAGGATTTAGTTTAAACGGCGTGCTTTATTGAGAATGCACAAATTCTCCAGTACAGTTGTATGAAATCCGTCGAAAACATGTTATGTTCGATATTGGATATGGGGTGTTATTCACTCTCAGTGTACCGCGTCCTTCGCAAAAGTATTGTACTTTTAATATGCACCGAGATTTTGCTTTTTATTTTTATACCGCTTTTATACCGATATCATTGATAATAAATATTCATTGAAGAGATCGCAATTCCGTGGTTCCTTAATAACAAAGTGCAAAAAAAACCGCCCCATATTAAGACCCCCCTGATATTTTGTACTATCTCTTTAGTTGCATACAAGCTGTCACTGATAAACATGTAATAGGTACCATAATAATTTCCTAAAATAATTATGTGAGCGAAAACGAATAAAATAGAAGCGATTAAATGGTGAGGGACCCTCGAAGTTTAATCGAAATTAGAAAATGTTTTTGCATGCTGGAAGCATTGGATACAGTTAGACAGCTGTCAAAAGTCTATAAAAGTAGGTAATCAAAATATAAAAATAAACGTGAGGTGTGTTTACTGTTTATCTACTCGCAATCCTAAATTCTTTTTTATACCGATTTACGAAAACCTTTGTTAGGATAATGAAAAGAAATATTTGTAATAATTCAGCGGTGAATGTTTAGGTATTAAATTTTGTGCTGTGTGCGTATGATGTGTTTTTTTTATAGAAACTGAATTTCGCGAAAGCCTAATTGTGCAATAATGGTTGTGGTCGAAGAGCAGCCTTTCTTGCCAACCTGCTGGGCAGACGACATTCGTATGAATGCGCTATTTGCGCCTTTCAGACCCAAAACATCCAACCCGGAGTCGTGGTACTCGAAAATGGCATTTTGGGCCGAATTATTAAAAGCCTGGTGTATCCACAAGGGCGACGCTATTTTCACGGAAAACGAGGCCAGAACTGCCTTTTTGAGGGGCGGAAGGAGACCCGCCTGCTTAGATACGCTCATCGAGGAGATGCAAAGGTTAGTGGGTGATGACCAGGAAAAACCGACCCAACATTTTGCTCATACGGTTAAAGAGGGTTTTTTAAAAGAGGACATTAATTAGAACTGCAGTCCTCGGAATAAATCATCAAGACTTTAAATTCCCCAACATTCAAAGTAGGGCCTGCCACCGAGTGTCAAACTTTAATAGTAGAGGAAAGGTGTTAAATATAGTATGGTCCGAATATTTATGTGTATGAATATTTATTTATGTTAAAAAAACAGCGGTTTACGATTCATTATCCTTCCCCGTCCACACAACCACCAATCGCCCCAAAATCGTAGGCAAATTCTACAACTACAAAGAATCAGCAAAATTTCCGTAAATATTTCTGAAGGAAGGGTTCAATAGTTTCTATATTTCTAACAGAAATGCAGCAAACAGGTTTTCCTTAAAATTATTTCTTTTTTTATTCATAGCTACTTATTTGCCCACATGGGACTTGACTTGCAAAGATGACACAATTTAATTATGTAAAAAAAAAATGACCTTAAACTCTTAATCATTACTCAAATATTTATAAAACAATCAATTTCCCAGCAAACACAGCTTTTGATAAGCTCTTTCATAATAAGAAATAATTTTATATCAAATTTTGATACATGTACTATAAAAACCGCGTTTTTATGAAGGTTCTAAGCCACGGCGGCCCTCTTAATCGGAAGTCAGACTACTGAAAATCTTTCTTAAAGAAATGTGGTTTTTATTTTTTTTTAAGTTTAGATGTGAGGCTATTAGAGTTTCTGTGTTTGAATTGAATGTAAAATATATTATTTTGTATTTAAGTCTAATGAAAATGAAGCAGATGTTTGGTTAAGATCCTTTAAAGGAGATAGAGAAAGTATGCTATTTCTAAGAGACATTTTAGCGTTATGCTCACAGTATTCAAAAACCTTTACTTACTACGCCAAGTATTTTAAATACTTGTAGCGATTACGCTACATTTAACAGCGACGACTGGCAACGCCATTTGTTGGTATCGGGATGGTAGCGCACGGGCCAGGCACCAGCGTCACCATGATTCACAGATGGCTCGGCGACACGAGGGCAGCCGATTACAGGCGACGGTCTGCACCAGCGCATCGGCGCAGCTGGCAGTCAGTCAGCCAACACACAAGTGGAGACTGAGCTAGCAAGCGCGCTCCGAATGCCTTTGTTATTCATTACTACTCTATATTTGTATTGTTTATTTCTACTCCGTTACATCTTCTATCTGTTATTAGTTTTATAAGTATTCTCCTGCATTGAAATGTTCCTTATTCAGGATTTATGCAAATGTAATTATTGCCGCCATTATTTATTTATTTATTTATTTATTTATCGTTTATTTGGAAAACCAACAGTATAATATGAAAAAATGGTACATACAATTACCATTATTGCTATGGAGTCGTCATTATTACACATCCATCAGCCCTGGACCTTCTACCCCCGGCATATATTCTTACGGCTTTACATAGGTGACACTTATATGTTTTATTATGTGACTGCTGGCATTTTACCGGTTTTCAGTTAGAATTTTCAATTGTTTAAAGCATGCAGCGCTGTTTGTCACAACTAAAAATGAAAAAAGATAGTTTTTCTCAGCTTTTCGCATGTTATTATCAGACTATAATATTATGTATTATATTTCAGAATATATTGTGCTGTGTGTACTAATTGCTGGTGAAAGTGATTTTTAAATGTAATTAATATTAATATTTTTAATTATTTATATTTTTAGCGGAATAAAATTGTTAAATTCAAATTCATAATTTCCATGAGAGAAAAACTTACAGTGATCCGGGTTTTTTTTTCTGTAGAAATTTCTTCCATGGCTCAATTTGTTGAAGCAGACGTATAGAGACGGGTACGGAACCTGACCTGTACAGTACACTTTATTTCAGAGAGGGCACTGCCGTTTCTCCGGAATCTTACTCGTCCTCGCTCGAGTCCCCAAACGAGGGTTGGGTAAAATGGGGAGCGAAAAAGGCTTTGCGTCCGGTCGGACTCGCGTTGTCGTTCATGGCTTCGTACGTAGTTAAGAAAGGCGACGAGGTGCCTGTCGCTGACCGGAAACTCGTCATTCCTGCCGTTGTTAAGGTACCTATAAGATGATTGCATTAAATATAAATAATAATTATATATTAATTAAACTTTTCATTTACTAACAGATGGTTTCTTCCTCACTTTTTTACAAAGTTGTAATACTAATTAAATAGGTCAATAAGTGTACAAATAATCGATAGTTTCAACTATAAATATAGAGTGTACTAAGATTACTTGCATTTACGCAGCGAGTGTTACTCTATATGAAAGACTTTGGATCCGTTTAGAAGCATGATTCACAAAAATGTATCATTTGTTTGAATTTTAGATATTTTTATCTTTTTTTATTATCTTTAAAATCCCAGGCATATGCAGACTTTGTTATATGACGAACATTAATAAGATTAAACAACCCTTTTGATAAATTAATTGTATAATATTTCCACTGTTCTCAGCATCAAGCAGAACGTCTATTGGCGAGTTTCTCTGAAGAGTCGGAGTCGACGGGTACAATTTCAGAGCTGATGGAGAGTACCTCTATGCAATTCCCCAATGAAGACGCGTTCCGCGTCATCTTGGGCTATCTTTTGCAGCAGAAGCTGGCCATTAAGAAAGGACACCTTTACAAATTAGGTTTGTTGCATTTATCTTATTCAAAAACTAACATATTACGTAAACTAATTTCAAATGTGTCTAATTTGATAGAAGAATTATTCTTAAAGATCTTTGAATCATATGTATGACCAGTATTAGAATATGCTTATCAAATATGGAATCCCTACTTCATTAAATACATAGATCTCATAGAAAAAATGCAAAGACGCGCAACGTTAATGCCAAGTCAAATGAAAAATCTGTGTTATGAAAAAGGCTAAACATATTTGGATTGACAGCATTAAAGCATAGGCGGGCGAGAGGCGATCTTATAGAGAACTACGAGATATTAACTCACTATTATGATCTTCCACAGCGAGGGACGCAACGTTCAAACCTTCACCGATAACAGAGAGTGAGGAAGCTCTCTGGAGGCTGCGAGTGGCTGTCAAGCGGTTGAACAACTCCGCCAGCGCTCTCGAAGCGAGGGGCGAGCAGGCGTTGAGATTAGCCAAGGCTGCCCTCGCTTCGGGTGATAAGATAGCGGTGAGTAAATTCTTCTGTCCTGTCCCCCCCTCGCCCCTCCGTTAACTTCGTATAATGACACCTTTTTCAAAACTTTCAAATTCTATGAGTTAATTTACCAAATATTTTTTCAAAACCTAAAAAACCATGCCCAAACTATTACGAGCATTTAAAAAAAAAAAGCAGAATCAGCCGAGTAATTTCTAAGTTATAGCATTATGCCTTTTTTCAATAAAGAAACATTTCCTTTTTTTTATACTCAAAAAGACTCAAAAGAAACTATTATTAATAATTTGTGTATATAATTATAATTGTAAATTCTACATACATGTGTATTGTTAATGTTTTATAAAAGAATCTTGTATATTTACTTGAAGTACATAATTATTAGATATTTTTTGTTCACTTAGCACTGATATTATTTGTAAATATTTTATATTTTAATCTTTTATTCTTTACTTCAACTTTGTGTTATGGTACTTATTGTAATATCGCCAGGGATATTTTTGTATAAGGCGGGAGGAAACCGTTGCACACGATTGACGCTAGCCATCTAAGTTTTTAGAGGTGGGGATACAAAGCATTTTGCTGCATCATTTTCCTTCGTACCATAAGACAAGATCGATAAAAGACGACAATTGATATAAAAAAAATATTAGTACGTTGACCATTTTCTGCCAGGCGAAAGCGCACCTCCGTCGTAAGCATATCCTCCTCGACAAGCACTCGAAATGCCTCGATGCGCTCGACAACGTGAAGAGTCTCACCGAAGCCCTAAAGCAGACCGAGTCCGATGCGCAAGTGATCGATACTTACAGGTAAAATTGATTATTTTAACTATTCGAAACTTCAGAGATTAAAATATGCATTACACGTACACCAATTGGTGCCCACCTCATTGTTAAGTGTCAGTATTAAGTGGCCCTGCTGAAATTGTAGAAATAAATCTCTTCCAGATATACTAATGTGTAGTAGGGAGGAAGCTGCCTTTGCCTTTATCACTAATAGGTTCATCACGTAGTTACTCGCCCAAAGGGTCATGGCACGACTCTTGCTGAGGGCAATTTTGCAGTTCGCGTCAGTCATGTTTTATCACCTGTTACGCGATTCTGAATTGGTTTACGCTGGTTATTATGCACTTTCCTTTGACTATTGTACTATCATATCATCCACTTAAAGTTCATCTTCTAGACCTATACTGCTGATGAAGTTTAGTATCTTTTGGGTGCGATAGCTTGTATCTCTTCAGGATTCCGAAGGTGATTGTCTAATAGAGGCCCACATTCACTGAGTAATGAGGTTTCCATAATAAATTGAAAGCTATTAAAAAACAAATATAAGTCAAATACTTTTACAACTCAATTATACAATTATTAAATATATGTATGCGTTTGAAATACGAGTTCGTTTATTATCAGATCCGGAGTGAAGGCGCTGAAAAGCACGATGTCTGGCAAGGACCTCTCCGAGGACGCTGCTTACAGCACCATGGACGATTTAAAGGAGGTGGGAGTTTTTGCTAATTTCCACTCCAATTCGATTAAACTTGAATAGGTGGAGAAATCTAATTATTTTTCAATGATTGTATCCCAAGCTGAGTATCATCGTAGATACTACTATAAAACTTGAGCATTGGCATACAAAACGTTGGTTCGTCCTACCCTTGAATACGGCTCATCAGTATAGGATCCTCACACCCAATGTCTTAAAGATGAACTTGAAGCAGTTCAGAGAAAAGCAAGTGGACATGTCTTTAGGCGTTTTAGTCGATATGATAGTCCATCTGAATTAATTTCTATTCTTAATTAGGAGCCACTAAGTAGGAGGCATTTCGAATTCAGATTGACTAGTTTATTTAAGACTCTGACGAATGAACCTACCCGGTTTGCTTTAAGCTCCCAACTCTCTTAAGCCTTTTTAATTTGACCTTAATGACCATCTTACCAAGATAAAACCTATCTTGAGGGAACGGAACATTCTTTTCATTCTAGAACAATTCGTTGGTAGAATGCTTCATAGGTCGGTATTTGACTCTTTTCTAGTTCCAAGGCTGTTTCTAAAAGCAGACTGCGAGTTGTTAAGCATTATTTTTTTCCCTCACCTATTAAACTCAACAGTATCACCGGAGCCATCCCCTAAATATTGTAATTATATAATAATAATCAGAACATTACTTACAAAAATCACCTATTAAGCTTGAGTCTTTTTCTACAAGTATGCGTATAAAAATTGTGCAATTCAAGTCTGATGATGATGATTTAGAGGGCAGCCGAGCAGCTTCTTATAATCGGGCTACATTTTATTAGGGCCCGTCGTGAATACCTACTGCATCCTCCAAACCCAGAGTTCCTGCAGTAATTTCGACTCTGAGACGAGCCACAGAAGGGTTTCTGCTGTGGATATCGACCGTAGACTGTGTTTTTGTCCATGATCATTGTCGGGCGCAGTTCCGACCGTTCCTTATAGTCTCCAATTAATTACAGTTTTCTCCAACTCCTAATTTTGTAACTGAATGTGTGTTCTTATTTTTTGACTCATTTATTTTAATGTGTAGTAAAATGTACGATTCTCTTCCAGGTTTTAGATTCATGTGTCGAAATCGAATCAACAATATCGAAACCTGTGGACAGCTTCGAAGCGGAAGAATTAGAGCAGGAACTGGCCGATCTTCTCGCTGGCGACTTCGGCAACTCCAATACGTCTCCGCAGGGTGGCAATACGAGCAGAGATCGAATAGAAACTCTGCCTGAAATGCCGGCTTATAATGTTAGCAGTTTTTTCATTATTTGTATTTCTCTGTCATATTCAGAGTGACGATCTAGATTTTATGTTGTAAATATTTGAATGATTTTACGCAGGTCAGCGATAAAACGACTGATGCATTAGTACCCGAATCTCAAATCTCAATCGACACCAAACAGCTGCTTCTAGATTTGCCGGACGTTCCAGGGTCTCCCGATATTTCCACCGTCAATATTCATAGCGCTAAGACAGAAACCAAGCGTTCAAAAGTTCCGATACCTGTCACCCACAATGACCTATCTCGAGTTATCAAAGGTGAATAATTCATTTGTTTACACTTTTATTTAACCTACTTTTATGCACTGTCATGCAAAATATTCATAGAGATTTTATTTTAAAAAATAGCGTAATTACGGACGCTTTCTAAAAAGATTATTTTAGAAAAAATAAGAATGTTATCTTAATAACTAATGTCAAAATTGAAAAATGTTGTTTTGTGCAAATTTTTTATATTTCTAAATATCACCGAAAACTATTTATAATTAATATATATTTTTTTGAACAGAAAATTTTAAAAAATACCCATACGATTAGTTTTAAATAGTTATTATATGAGAATCTCTTCTACTCATTTAATTATTTTTTCAAAAAATTTTGTGTAATTTTAAAAATATAAATAAAATTTAAAGAATTGTAGGAAAAAATTACATATTTTGTAAATGTTATTCTGTAGTGAAGTAATAAATGGAATATCTATTCTGTTTATTTCGATAAACAATCACATTTCTTAATAAAATTAGTTAATAAGTTGTTAAAAATATATATTTGAAAAATTGTCTGTTTATTTGTAAACACGTCACCGATTAGAGTAAACATAACTGTCATCCACGGTGTAACTTCGAAATTTACCGTTTCAGCATATGGGATATATACATTTTAGAATACGTTTGTGATTCAGGATAAAATTTTACTCAAAATACTTGAACCAAATGTTTTTTCAAAGATACGAAATATCTAATTTAGTTATGTTGTGACAACTCAAACAATGGCCGTCACGTCGAGGGTTGAGGGTAAAAGGAAAATGGAAATAAAAACAGTAAAAAATTGTATAATACTTTCTACATTATTTTATGTAATTATTATAAACAAATAATAGCATGTACTAACTTTTAATAGCTTAAAATCAATTCAAAACACAGCACGAACTCACATACTGAGTTAAGTAAACAAAACCAAATTGCTTACTTGCGGTTGACAAACGTTTACCATTTTTTTTTAATATTTTAAAAACGACGACGTATTATTTTTATTCTAATCGGATGTAGAATTTAATGGAGATTTTTATGCCATTGAGAAACCGATATTTCCAGCAAAAAATAATTAAATAGATGCATTTTTTCTCACTTCCTTCATATTTATTTTCACTGGTCAGCTTCTAAATAGGATAGAGTGATGATGGTACCTTGCCTATTTTTAAATCCAATATTTAATTTAGTAATTTAAGCGTAAAAGTAAATAACTAAAAAATAGACAATGTATCACTATTATATTTATATTATTAGTCATAATTATATTATTAAATATATAGTTCATCAACAGCTTCATTGGCGGAGTAATTAAAATCGGTTCGGTGATAAATTTGCTACTGGTTTAAAGTTCAAAATAATACCATGTCTGACTTCGGGCTACAAAATAAATAATTTAGTCTGAATAGTATTTAGAGCTAGGAACCGCCGATACGCGAGAGAAATCAGCTTTTTTTACACGCTTAGTGGTTTCCGTGTCATCTGCGTAACGCTTTTCATGATATTAACAATTTTCTAGATGCTGACAAGCCCAAACTGACGCCAGAACCGCAGCACTCCAGACCTTGGTACCCGCCCAATGATAAAACCTCTCCGCAGCAAATCAGGAAGTCTGTAGATATCCCACCGAGAAACGACTGGTGCGCTTGCATTTTATTTTGTGTGATTTAGATTCTTCAGTTTTTTTTCCTGGCGCTGGCGCTTAACCTGTGTAATGTGGCACTTAATATTTTTTTTCTGTCGTTATAATATATTAATTTTTAACGATTTAATAAATGCGTCGCCGATCAGGTCACATCAATCTATATAGGGTTGTTACCGTGCTCAAATTTTTTTTTGATCAGTGTGAGAGTCACCGCGATACGCAAACAATTCAACAATACTTTCTGTAGCCACATTATTATAGATTAATATATAATGAACATATGCTAGTGACAATTTTATTATTCGTAAAAATTAATAGCTTGTAATTCACCATTTCCAATTTGTTAAATTGTTCTGAAACGCCTATATACTATGCAACTACCAAAATTATAAATCATTCCTCGTTATTATTTCTTTAATCACCGGCAACACTGTTTTTCTTTTCATAACAATAACTAAAAGTTCAAATTCATAGGTGTAGACCAGTCTATATCCAACTCGCTCGCACCACATTAATTATCGTGTTGTGTGGAGCGAGCAACTTTTTGTATAAGTTGACTCAATCCGGTCATTTCTCCATATAAATGCTGTAGTGTGTGACTTATTTGTAGATATAGAAGAAAAAATAATAATGGAATCGTGAATAATAATAATAATTATCTGGTCTTTTATTGAATTAAAACGTAAAATTTCTAGTTAAAGGCTAAGGTTGTATTTTTACAAAACTTAAGGTATAAATTTCTTTTTGGCTTAATACAAGAAAGTCAATCGTATCGATTAAAATTCCATTCTGGAAATTTTTTTAAAATATATTGATTTTTTTTCAAGATTATTCAACAATGTCACAGAATGTTTCTCTTTTGCAAACCGTTAGATGGGATAGAATGATTTAGGACCACGCGTAAGACAGAGAAGAGCTCTTTCGGAACGAGGACTCATGTGAATCTCGTAATGTTTGAATGTGTCCGTGTGTTGCAGTGTCGATGAACTGCAGCGTCGCCTTCAAGGCCTGAGGGGTCTGCCGGCGGATCACGAGCCCGATCTTCCAGATCTGGACTCCGAGGACGACGAAGCGCTCACCAACTGGTCACCGAAAAGGCCCACAAAATGAAATATGCTCATTTTAAAAATAGGGATGTACGCCGTACAATGGTTCTATCGAATGCAAATAAAGAGCGCTAATTGAACATTTAGCGCAGGAATTTGAAATTACTATAAATCTTTAATAATGTAATAATTACTGCATTTGATAATACGGTCTGGTAAATGATACTTTTAATTTGGTTAATATTTTATTAATGTTAAAATTTAAAAAGATGAAAATAGTTTCGCCGCGCCTAAAAACATGATGCGGAGTGCATTTTGAAATGTTACTCGTATGCAATTTCTCATATCACGTTATCTGTCCTAATTTATGGGCGTACGTTATGACTATTTATTGTTGATCATTTCGGTGATATATAGGATAATATAAGTTTATTTAGAATAGTGTTAATTGACTCTGTAATTTTACCAGTTTCCATGTTATCATTTATTAAGATTAAATATGTATTGTTCATCTAATAAATTAACAAACTATGTATATATTGTTTTTGCGACTAATAAAAATCAATACTTTTTGACTATTTTTATTTCATTGAGGACTGTAATTTGTATTTTATTAAGTTTAACCTCTTCTCTCGTGAAATAGGCGCTAAGCATTCTATTATAGAAGAATGTCACCCAGCACTACGAATCGAAATTGCCATGGACTTGATTATGTTATGTTATGTATGTTAGTGGATGTGGGGGTTTGCCCCCCGTGTGCCGCGTCCTTTTCAGAACTATTGTACTTTTAAATCCACTTATAGTCGCCCTCTAGTCCCGCACTGTTGATGAAGGTAAGTATCTTTTTGGGTACGATGATTCTAACCTCCCCTGGCTTGAGGAGATAGTTGCCTAGCAGCTGGTACCTTTTGTGAATGAGGGGCCCACATTTCCCCAGTAGGTGTAAAGGGGTTTCTGGGCTCTCTTGGCAAAGTCTACACCTGTCGTCGGTAGATAGGTTTAATATGTGCAGATGTTTATTCAGCTTGCAGTGGCCTGTTAAGGTTCTGGTTAGGATCCTTAGTTGGTTTCGGCTTAACTTTAATAGCTCCGAGAGTCTTTTTTGCAAGAATCCTTTTGCCATCTAATTGCCATGGACTTAATTAAGAGAAAAATTAATTTGTTCATCAAGACAAACGCACCAGCTCAGCGGCATTTCAACAACTCTTATCCCGACACTTTTGCGCACTAATATTAGTTATTCTAACAAAACAGAATTCTAGTAAAATTATACTAAACAAATACTGAAAGCAGACTTTCCTGCTCAGCACTATTCTTTTTTTTTTTTTTAAATAATTGCTATGTAATTCGTATATCACATACAATTATTTTGGGCCCTACTCAACTAGGCCAAATGTGCCTGTCTTAAGAGTCAGGGGAGGTGGTGATAATGAAGTGTTAAAATTGGTATGACATGTGCGGATTCGAACCCCCGATCTTTCGGCCAATAGTCCAGCGCCTTAGAGTCAGGGGAGGTGGTGGTAATGAAGCGTTAAAAATGATATGAACGTGTACGGATTCTAACCCGCAACCATTGGGCCACACTAGACTACCACAATCTCATTTATAGAAATATTTCAAGCAATTGATTTTTCATGCGGAAACGAGCAAAAATTAAAAGTTTTGCTCGTCCTGGCTTCGACCGTGATTAACAGCTCGGGGCACTCGTCGGCGATAAACGGACGCAATTTTGCAGTTTTCCATGCAAAAACGATTTATTGGATTTAACGATGTGGCAGGTTAAAATTTTGCCTCATAAGATAACTTTGGTTATAGAAATTATATTTACATACATATATACAGGAAGTTTTAGATGAGAAAATGTTTCGAAGGCGCTGAAAAATCAGATCAGCTAAATTTGGGTTAAATAGCATTTAATAAAAATAGTGCATTAATTTGAATGTAGTGCAGTACTCGTCAGAGATTAAATTTTTGTCTAGTTCGAAGTATCAAAGAAGGTGGTAGCACTTTTGGAACTTCGCGAATTAGCATAAATGCGGTTAAAAAGCCCTGAAATCTTTGTTATTGTTCAAAATGCCACTCAATTGCAGCGTAAAGTAATGCTTTTAGGGGTAATATAAATTAGCGATAATTTCAAAGATCGTTGAATAATTAGAAAGTGCCACACTTTTAGAGTAGTATTTTATCTTAAAGTAGTATTTAGTGTTTAAAGAGTAAAGATTCCAGACTTGGGACATCATGTTTAAAATCTTATCTTCAAAGTATGAGTTAAATGTTTGCCTTTATCTATCGAATTGCAAATCCTCGTATTTGATTTGATTATGTGTGTGACTAAATGACTTCATAGATGCAAATTCAACTAAGTCTGTTTAAATACATTGATTCTGTTTTTCAAGATTATACTATAACGTAACAGAGTGTTACTCTTTTTAGTATCTGTTAGATGAGCTAGAATGATTTAAGTCCACGCGCAAGACAGAGAATAGCGCTTCCGAGAAGAGGCCCCTTAAATGGCGTTGCCTCTTTAGAAGAACAGAGACAAACGTCATCTAAGCGAACGCACACACAAATTGCATGAAATAGTAAGCAAAAATAAATAAAAACTTATTTAGCCAGTGTATTTTATACGTACGTAAAAAATATTTTATTTTTTCTGGCCGTTCTTAGAACACATTTTTTTTAACCTAGTTAGAGTGGCCATGTTTCTTCAAAGCAACAATAAATGACTGGTATTTCATTTGTTTATATGATAATAATTTACTTTTTACAAGCGTTTATTTAGCTTGCAATGTTTAAATGTCGGTTTAGGTCAAATCTTGCAAGCTGAATTAGAACCACTTCCTCTTATCCTCTGAGTTGAAATTTGACATGTAGGCTCAGTTCCGATGACAATGCATTTTTATGATAAGCATGACCTGATTCTATACCCAGGAATGGCTCCAAACGAAGGAACTCCTCAACGGTCAACAGCAGAAACACGAAATTTTGTATATGCATTCAAGCACTTAATGAAAGCTTGTTTTTCATTTTTTTTAATTATAACTTTATTCAGTGTTATTATACAATTTATTATTGTAATTTCGTATCGTGTCGTTGCGAATAAATAAATAAATAAAAATAAAATTTTATAGAGTTGAAGGGATCCTTCACCTGCACCGACAATACACTAAAATTCTTTTTTTCCGCTATTTCATTAGACATTTTTAAATGGATAAATTTTTAAATTCTTTTTTATTCTCTTAATTCTTTAATTTGTAAATTATACTCATATCTGCTAATTATTTAATTATAATAATAGGTACGTATTTATTTTTGTTTGCAAAATCACGATTTTTACAATTTATATAAAATCAATGTTTCTGAAGTAATACCACAATACGTCTAAATCATCGAGATGTATTGGACGTTATACCACACATACCATGTGACGGTGTGAAGATGCAACAAATTAACCTAATATTGTTGTCAACACTACATTTCATCTATTTTAACCTAACGTTCAAAGGCACTTTTTTTAGCAAAATCCACCAAGTTAAGTAAAAAACAAATGAGAATCTAATAAAACACACATTATTCGTTTATTTATATGTTATGAATTAAAATTACAGTTATGTTAACATCATAATATACTAATTGAAACCGCTGACTATTTTACAAATCCTATAAATTTAAAATACATTTTAATCCGTCTTTCGTATTGAAAACCACGGATACGAAAAAGGACTATGTGATTAATAGGAAAAATATAATAAGAAATTATATTTTAGTAAATAGTGACAATTTGGATATAAAAAAAATATCAGAGCAGCAGGTTTATCTCCGGCGTCTCATTCTGTATAATAAAAATAATATAGAGGTACGTATTTGCATATACAAAAACATATTTATTGTGATGTTCGACGAAGTGGGTCTCTAAACGCCTTTTCATAGTAAAGCCTCATTTGCCCTCGACATAGTGCTATAGTTTTTCTGTTTACTTTTCAAATCTCTTTTTTAACAAATGTTTTTCATACTTTTTACTTTCAGAGATGATAGAAATGGCGTACATTTTTCTGTAACATTATGATAAAAAAACTGAAACGGCAATCAAAAAATAAAAGAATTCTTAGAATTTCCATCTTATCGACAAAGCACATTTTTTTCTTTCAAATGAATCTTGATTATCCTGGTGCGGTGGTCAAAAAACATCATTTTTGAAAACAGTCGGTTAGAAAGTCGTTTTCGTTTTCACAACTTTTAAGTGGCGGTTGGGTCAAACTGCGGTTATCATTCGGTAAGGTGGCCAATTCTTAAAAACAATCCGAAATATTAGCATGTTAAAAATATAGACCGAGATGTCAAGAAATGTGATTACTGCTTTTTCAGTCAGTCAGCTCATAACCGGCAGTTATCGGCGGATCTTTATTGTGTTGTGCATTATGACCTAACCGCTTGTTAATTTTTAATCGCTACATAACCAGAGATAGTGAAAATGGCCGTAGGGGGACACCATATTTTAGAAAATTTTCTTAGTTATTAAATGTACTACGATAATACAGAATCATATAGTTCCACAAAATCAAAGTTTTTGTGAATGTAGCTTTTTCAAATTTAATTACTCAAAACATGAGTGAAATTGAGGAACAGGAGGGGGGTGGAGGGAGGGGGGTTTGATATTTGTTTTTAAATGCACTCCCGGGTTAGTAGCTGATAAGATAAACAGCTTTTGTATTTTATTTAATCCTATATGGGTATATTTCGCACTGCAAAAATATAGGTAACACTCGAACCTATTTTGGCTCTATAGCAACCAAATGGTTGCACTCGCTGTAAGTATACTTTTTACTATGTTAATATTTTCATAAACGGCATTTTTGATGTTACATTTCTTAAAAAACAATTTAAACACACTTTGCAAATGAACCTTTTAATTGTATGTGTCTCTTCAAGTAACTAGAGTACCTAATAAAACTACTTATTACACCCTCCGCACAAGAACTTTTAATTATTTCTGTGAACAGTATCGATGTGTCTCTTTAAGTTACTCCTTAAAGAAAATGAGTAATTGCACTCGTTGCATGTGAATTTTTTAATATTTCTGTGAACAGAATCAACGTGTGTCATTAAGTGATGTCTTTCAGTAAACGAGTTATTGCATACGCTGCAAATAAACCTTTTAATATTTCTGTGGACAGTATTGATGTGCCTTTTTAAGTTTCTACTGTCATAAAATGACTTGTTACACTCATTGCAAATGAACCTTTTAATATTTTTGTGAACAGAATCAATATGTGTCTTCAAGTTACCTCTTCGTGCAAATGAGTGATTGCACTCGCTACAAGTGAACTTTTTAATATTTCTGTGAACAGAATCAATGTGCGTCTTCAAGGTATTGCTTTTAGCAAATGAGTGATTGCACTCACTGCAGGTGAAATTTTTAATATTTCTGTGGACAGTATCAATGTGTTTTTTCAAGTCTCTACATTCATAAAAAGACTTGTAACACACATTGCACATGAACTTTTTTATATTTTTATGAACAGTATCAACATGTGTCTTCAAGTTACCTCTTTGAGCAAATGAGTGATTGCACTCGCTGCACGTGAACTTTTTAATATTTTTGTGAATAGAATCAATGTGCGTCTTCAAGGTACTCCTTTTAGTAAATGAGTGATTGCACTCACTGCATATAAACTTTTTAATATTTCTGTGGACAGTCTCGATGTGTCTCTTCAAGTCCTTACTTTCATAAAACGACTTGCAACACTCATTGCACATGAACTTAATAATATTTCTATGGACAGTATCAATGTGTGTATTTAAGTTGCCTCTTTGAGCAAATGAGTGGTTGCACTCGCTGCACGTGAACTTTTTAATATTTCTATGGACAGTATCAATGTGTGTCTTTAAGTTACCTCTTTGAGCAAATGAGTGATTGCACTCGCTGCACACAAACTTTTTAATATTTCTGTGAACAGAATCAATGTGCATCTTCAGGGTACTTGTTTTAGCAAATGAATGATTGCACTCACTGCAAATAAACTTTTTAATATTTTTGCTAACAGTATTAATGTGTTTTTGTCTCTTAAGGATATCACTTTCAGAAAACACTATGTTGAGGTCGCTGCAGGTAAAATTTATAATATTTTTGTCAATAAAATTATCATTTTCTATTTTTCTTATTAACTGATCACTTTTATTGACTAATATCTCTATTTTACAAGTTTGAATAGACTCACAATTCAATATCTCGGTTTTTACGAGCGTTGTACTGCAGGTATTAATACCATCTTGCAATATTTTACTATTGTAGTGAAGTCCATCATTTTTCGATATATCGCTATTTAAATCATTTCGTTTATTATCAAATTCAAATTTATGATTTAAACTTCCGTTTTCTCCAAATAACTTTAAATCGTGTGAACTATTAGCACGTGGGTGTGCACTATATTTCGTTGGCGTTGATATTTCCTCATCAAGTATTTCCTCCTTTATCTTATCTCGTTGGTACATGTTTTCTTATCATTCGAGCGTAGGTTGGTATACAGATTTAAATGGTTGTTGGAAATGTAATTATAGCTAATAATAACGATGTTATAACTAGGTAGCGTATTCTTGACAAGCTCCGCTAACGCGAAGAGTTCTTCCTCAATATTATTTAGGTACATTGATTTGTCAGGATAAAACGTGTGCTAACGTGTATATGTGTGTGTGGCATTATTTAATATCCCAAATGTAGACAATCCGCAGCTCTCTAGTAGAAAATATAATAAATAACCCCTAGACGTTTACTGACCACGGTTCTACATTTTTTTGCGGGTGACAGCTGTTTGAATGCATTTTACTGAAACGTCAAATTCACCTATTTGATGCAATTTTACCTGCCAGTATTCAGCTGCTTGCAATCGAGCTAGAATAGCATTGTACTATAAAATACGTGCCAAATAAAAAAAAATGAATAAAAATGATCACATATTTAAATTTATATGCGCAAACACTACAAACAAAACAAACTGACCAATTAAGTGATTGCACTCGCACATGTAATTTTTTAAAATATTTTGTGAACAGAATCAATACGTGTGAATTCAAGTGATGTCATTTAGCAAACGAGTAACTACACAATATGCACCCTGCAAATGAACTTATTAATATTTCTGTGGACAGTATCGATGTGAAACTTTAGCTCCTCACTTTCATAAAACGATTTGTAACATGCATTGCACTTAAACTTTTTAATATTTCCGTGGACGGTATTAATGTGTGTCTTTAAGTTACCTTTTTGCGCAAAAAAGTGATTGCACTCGCTGCAAGGGAACTTTTTAATATTTCTGTGAACAGAATCAATGTGCGTTTTCAAGGTACTCTTTTTAGTAAATGAGTGATTGCACTCGCTGCACTCGAAGTTTATAATATTTTTATGAACAGAATCAATGTGCGTCTTTAAGGTACTTCTTCGAGTAAATGAGCGACGGCACTCACTGCACTCAAACTTTTTATTATTTCTGTGAACAGAATCAATGTGTGTCTTCAAGGAGCTTTTTCGAGTAAATGAGTGATTACACTCGCTGCAAATATATTTTTTAATATTTCTGTGAACAGATTCATCGTGTATCTTCAAGTGATGTCTTTGAGTAAACGATTTATTACACACACTGCAAATAAACTTTTTAATATTTCTATGGACAGTATCGATGTGTCTCTTCAAGTTACTTCTTTCGTAAAATGACCTATTGCATTCATTGCATATTAAGTTTTTAATATTTTTGTGAATAAATTGAACATTTTTTATTTTTCTGATAACCTCTTTATTTTCACTAGATAAATTCTCTATTTTAGAAGTTTGCATAGAATTATGTGCCTCAGTTTTTACGAACGTTGTATCACTAATATCAATTTCTTCTAATATTTTATAATCGTAGTGAAGTTCCTCATTTTTCGACACAGCATTGATTGAATCAATTCGTTTATCATTAAACAGGACGAATTTATGATTTATATTGCCATCTTGGTGTGATCTATTAGTATGTGAAATTGCACTGCCTGTTGACGTTGTTATTTCGTTTAAATCCTTATCAATTATTTCTTCCATAACCTTCCAGCATTGAAAAATAAACAATTATTTCTATATTTTACAAGCTATTTTAAAGTATAACCAAATAAATTTAAAAGAAGAATAAATAGAATATCCGTTTAATTAATCAAAATCATGATAACCAAAAGATGAACAAAAAAATGTTATAGTTACTATCATATTCCTTGTAAAAACTAAAGCTATTATAATAAAAAAAATATTCATATACAATTCTTTATTCAAATTATTAATAATTTACCTTACTAACTAATTGCTAAGTGTAATTACTACTTTAACATAATTAAATATATTTATCTTATATTGCGTCTCACGCGTAAAACATATATATATATATACAAGCGGTGCCGCGGAGTAAGGCTGGCTATAATCTATGTATTTCGAAATAATATGCAACTTCTGTTTATATATTTTTGGTAGTATATTTCCATTTTTGTTTTTAAGAAAGAACAAACGACCTGTAAGCATACAGTTGCCATTCCCTATTCTACCTTATTCTCAGTTGAAAACATATTCGACATGGATAGACGCGACGACTAGTATACAATACAGTAGACCTTATTTAAAGTATATTTATATCTAAAATCATATATAATATAAAATATAACTAATTAAAAAATATTAGTTTCGTGGTTTGTTAAAAATTACAGACAAGTAATTTAAATTAACTCGAACAGACTTGCCTCAAATTATTTTTTAATTCCTCCTGTACTCCTTCCTTTAGTTACTCCTGTAATTTCACTAGCTAGCTGGGTATAAATTCTCGTATTTACCCTTATTTTTTATATGTGAACTTTAGTATTTGACCTCTATTTATTTCTAATAAGCAGGTAATTTAAATTTAAAAAGCAAATTTTAACAATACGCTTCAGGAAATTTGAATACTGTGAAGTTATGCAATCACTCGGTTTCATTCAAATTTTATTATTTCCGATGAACTTCATCGATATGCTTCTGTAATTGTGTTTTATGTGTACTTGTGTAATCGCACTCGCTGCATTTACATTTTCTTATTTTCCGATGAACTGCATCGACGTGGTTCTGTAATTGTGACTTACCGGCACTTGTGTAATCGCACTCGCTGCATTTGAATTTTTTTATTTTTCGGTGAACCGCATTGATATGATTCTGTAATTGTGATTTATATATACACGTATAGAAGCAGTCGCTACATTTAATTTTTCTTATTTTCCGATGAACCGTATCGATATGCTTTTGTAAATTTGCTTTCTGTGAAGCTATGTGATCACACTCACCACATTTAAATATTTTTATTTTCCGATGAATTACATCGATATGCTTCTGTAATTGTGTTTCATTGGCACTTGTGTACTCGCACTTGCTGCATTTGTAGTTATTTATTTTCCGATGAACTGCATCGATATGATTCTGTAATTGTGATTTATATGCACGAGTATAATTACACTCGTTGCATTTAAATTTTCTTATTTTCCGATGAACTGCATCGATATGGTTTTGTAATTGTGTCTTATGCGTACTTGAGTAATCGCACTCGCCACATTTGAAGTTTTTTATTTTTCGATGTACTACATCGATATGATTTTGTAATTGTGATTTATATACACATGTATAATCGCAGTCGCTACATTTAAATTTTCTTATTTTTCTATGAACTGTATCAATATGCTTGTGTAATTGTGTCTTATGCGTACATGAGTAATCGCACTGGCTACATTTGAAGTTTTTTATTTTTTGATGAACTGCATCGATATGATGTTGTAATTGTGATTTATATGTACACTTATAACAGCAGTTATTACATTTAAATTTTCTTATTTTCCGATGAACTGTATCGATATGTTTCTTTAAATTTGCTTTCTGTGAAGTTATGTGATCACACTCGCCACATATAAATTTTTTTATTTTCCGATGAACTACATCGATATGCTTCTGTAATTGTGTCTTTTGTGCGCTTTTGTAATCACATTCGCTGCACTTGAACTTTTTTATTTTCTGATGAACTGCATTAATATGATACGTCAAACGAGATTTTGTTTGAAAGTTCTTATTACATTCACCACACTCAAAACGTATTTTTTTGTGTACGGAAATAATGTGACTCAATAAGGTATGATTTTGTGTAAATATACCATTGCACTCGCTACAGTTATAATTTTCCTTTTTTATTTCTAATGAATTCTTTTGACGAGCAGCCAATGCTAACTGCTTTTCGTTACAGTCAAAGCATACATCATTTGATTCATTGAATGCGGTATATATCAAACCGTATTTTTTAAGAGAACGGTTGCAACAGTTGCATGTAAAATCATTTTCTTTTTTTATCAAAATGGGCACTTCTAAATTAAAATTTGGATCTGCATCCACACAACGTTGGACATTCAAATTATTGGTTTCCAATTTTATAAATTTAGTACTATTATCTTCTTCAAAATAATTACATTGTTCATTTATTATAATTTCTTTCTGAACACCGTCAAACCTTTTATACTCAAGTACTGATTTACCTGGTTTCAATAAGCTTTCAAGAATGGTGCATGGTCGTCGTGGTGACTTCGGTTCAACGTCAATATCACTGCTGGATGCATTCCAATGAATCGATTGCTCATTTTTATATGTGAAATTATGATCATCGCTTTTTTCTAATTTTATATCAGATTTATTTTCGTTTCCTTCCATAATTATTCGCAAAGTAATTGGGCGGATTGATCGTAATAAAGGAGAGTATATAGTATGCTAGGGATGTACCATATTGTGAATGACAATGATGATAAAATTTATAAAAAATATTATATTCTAGGTAGATTTGAAAACTTAATTTCCTTGTTGTTTTTTTTCTGTATGTTCGCGTTTAGGGGTGTGCTGTAGTTTAGAAATGTAATTTCGACTTGACAGTAGTGTAACGGTGTTGCTAGAATGCTTTTCTTACAAAACGAAAAAAAACGGGTGATTCGAATCGGTTGGGTCGATTTGTTAAATTAAAATTTCTTTAAAATTATTTTAAACATTTATATAACATTTAATGAATTTATATATTAAATGTTCTTATATTTTGTAAGTAATTTAATTAGGTTTTTTTTTAGAATAAATTTTGAGGTAAATAAAATAAATTTAAAGTGTTATATATATATTAGAGCGAAATTAGAGCGTCGAGTTATTTACTAGATAAAAGTATCTTATAGTGTGAATTAAATTCAGTGGCCACTGCTTTAGACATTTGCGCGTAGGCAAAGAAAACCAGAAAATTTTATATTTCACGTTACCACAAAAGCGGGTGTTAAATTAGTTTTTTTTTTCAATTAACTGCACTAATGCATTCTGACGTAGAAGGCATTGTAAGTCGAATTTTATTATTGATTGCTTGGTTGATTGATTGATTGATTGATTGACACATTATTTGAATGACTTTTATTATTTTCTGGCCAAGTATGAACTGTACATTATTTATTATTGGTTATGCCTGACGGACGCAGGTTTTTTTTTTTTTTTTTTTATTTTAAATTAAATAATTTCAAGCTCCTCAGCAGGACAAACATTGGGTGCTTTTATTCGCTTTATTTACACAGAATTTAGGTTCTACGTAACACTAAAATCTGTGCTACTCTGTATGTATCTTTGTTTTATTTAAACTGTTTTTGTGCAATAACTTGGTACACATTATTATTGTGGTTTCTTTTAAGGGGTTTCGATCTAGGCAGGAAGTGAATTACTTTGCACGGATTATTTTTCTTTCAGTATGTGAGTTTATACACGCTGCAAATAAACTTTTAAATATTTCTGTGGACAGTATCAATGTGTGTGTGTGTGTGTGTGTAATTTTCAATATTATATTTTATGGTCAATGTTATCAGCTATAGTATGTGTTTATATATCCTGTTTTATTACTAGCCCCGTCAACATTTACAAAATAAAACGAATATTTTTTTGGAAATATTAAAAAAATTGAAACGGGATAAATATATTGTACTCTATTGCTATATTGGTCTATATATGTATATTTTTTTAAAGAATTTCTATGACCTAGATCATATATAATCATTTTGGGCCCCACTCAATTAGTCCAAATGTGCCTGTGCTAGAGTCAGAGGAGATGGTGGTAATGTAGCGTTAAAAATGGTATGACCATGTGCAGATTCGAACTCAAGAGCTTTAAATCGACAGTCCAACGCCCTAACCAGTAGACTACCTCGATCATATGTACTCGTATATCTATATTGTATTGTATGTATAAATCATAATTATCGTCAACAGAAAACTTGAGTGAATTGTATTTTAGTCTGCCACAGCATTTACGGCGACAGATAAAAAAATATTTAATAAAAAACAGGTTTTTTAAAAATTGTATATTTAATAAATACAATTAGGTAAAAAATGTACACCGTACATATATTATAGTCCAACACTTTTATTATCGAATATTTATAGTGTTGAATAGTAAAAAAATGAAAACAGGTAATTTTAATAGGAATCCAAAAGTTTTTTTTACATGCATCGTGTCGCAAGACCATTCCCGATAAAAACATCCCTTTCAGTACGCCGAAGACGGAGGTAGATTTCACGGGATCAAAGTAGGGAATAGGGGCCAATTTCTGTGGCATAACTCTCCAAGTCCCTACTTTCATGAAACGATTTGGACCTTATTCGTAGACGCATTACACAACTATTTAATATTTCCATGGACAGTATCAATATATGTCCTTAAGTTACCTCAATTGGCAAATGAGTAAGTAACACACTCTATGAATAAACTCTTTAATATTTCTGTGGCAGAAGCAACGTGTCTCTTCAAGGTACTTCAAGTGAAAATGAGTGATTGCCTATCTCATATGTTTTTTATAAGTCTATGGACATAATTAATATGCTTCTTCTAGTTATCATGTTCAGAAAAAGATTTATCCGCACATAATACACATGAACTTTTTATGTCTGTCATCAGAATCATTGTGTCTTCAAGGTGGTGCTTTGAGTAAATGAGTGATTGCACTCGCTGCACGATGTTTTTTAAATATTTTTGTGGACAGAATCAATGTGTGTCTTCAAGGTTTGTCTTTCAGCAAACGAGTTATTACACACACTGCAAATAAACTTCTTAATATTTCTATGGACAGTATCGGTGTGTCTCTTCATGTTTTTGTTACCAGAAAACGACTTGTTACACTGATTGCACATGAACCTTTTAATTAATCTGTGAACAGTATCAAAATGTGTCTTTAAGTTACTATTTTGAGCAAATGACTGGTTGCACTTGCTGCACGTGAAATTTCTAATATTTTTGTGAACAGAATTAATGTGTCTCTTCAAGCGAGGTCTTAGAGCAAATGAGTGGTTACACTCGCTGCACGTGAATTTTTTAATATTACTATGAACAGAATTAATGTGTGTCTTCAAGGTTTGTCTTTCAGCAAACGAGTTATTGCACTCGCTGCAAATAAACTTTTTAATATTTCTGTGGACAGAATCGACGTGTCTCTTCGTGTTTCTGCTATCAGAAAACGACTTGTTACACTCATTGCACATAAACCTTTTAATTATTCTGTGAACAGTATCAAAATGTCTCTTCAAGCTACTTTTTTGAGCAAATGATAGCTTGCACTCGCTGCACATGAAATTTTTAATATTTCTGTGAATAGAATCAATATGTGTCTTCAAGTGACATCTTTGAGCAAATGACTGGTTACATTCACTGCACGTGAAATTTTTAATATTTCTGTGAACAGAATCAATGTGTTTCTTCAATGTTTGTCTTTCAGCAAATGAGTTATAACACACGCTACAAATAAACTTTTTAATATTTCTGTGGACATTATCAATGTGTCTCTTCATGTTTCTCCTTTCAGAAAACGACTTGTTACACTCTTTGCACGTGAATTTTTTAATATTTCTGTGAACAGAATCAATATGTGTTCTCAGGGTACTCTTTTGAGCAAACGAGTGATTGCACTCGCTGCATATAAACTTTTTAATATTTCTGTGGACAATATCAATGTGTCTTTTCAAGTTTCCCCTTAAAGAAAATGAGTGATTGCAATCGCTGCACGTGAATTTTACAATATTTGTGTGAATAAAATTAACATTTCTTAATTTTTTGATTAACTGATTACTTTTGCTTTCTATTTTACAAATTTGAATAGACTTTGCATTTTGTGTCTCATTTTTTACGAACATTGTATCGCGAATATTAACATCATATTCAAATATTTTACTATTGCACTGAAGCTCCTCATTCTTCGACACAACATTGTTTAAATCAATTCGTTTATCATCAAACAGGTTGAATTTATAATTTAAATTTCCACATTGTTGTGATCTACCAGCATGTGAGTTTGCACTGCCTGCTGTTTGCGCTATTATTTCGTAAGTATCCTTATCAATTATTTCTTCTTTAATCTTTTCTTGTTGGTACATGTTATATTACATATGTATGCGAAAAAAAGACTAATGCAGATTTAAATGGTTTTTTTGAAGAATAACCTATGAATCTGTTGCAGTTGTGGGTCGACCGACATTTTCTAGAAAGAGATCGTTGTTTTCTAGTCAATAGCAATGACACTTGACAGCTAGTTGTTGACAATCGAAAATTATTCATCCGCTGAAATTCCTTGCAGGTCCTATCAGTAACAAATAAAATTCTTTCAAATCCATCTAGGTAGTATCAAAATCGCCAAAACAAAAAATCAACTAATAGGGATAGTTTTATCGCCGCCGTGACACATTGATCTTCAGATGTTTTCGTCCGTCGTTAGGTTACAAAGTACAAATAGGACAGCGTTTTTAGCTGGTAAACATGGTGAATTCTCTTGACAAGTTTCTAATAAGTTTGTTTTTGCAAAAGAAAAAAAATGTATGTAGATGGTGTTTAAATTAAAGAATTAGGTACTTGAACGTTTTGTCAGAAAGAGAAAGAAGTATGGTCCAGGGGACTCTAGTTATATTTGGTTGCACTGAAACGCCAAACATAATATTAACGATTTTAATCAAAGATCTTTTAAAACATATAGATACGGCAACTGTGGGTGAAAAACGTACCACGCCAAGAACGCCACTTTGCGTATCATACATCATATGCAGTTATTATAGAGGTAAACTCACCGTATTATAGAGGTATATAAGAACCTCAATAATGCTCAATAATTTTATTTTAGAAATCACATTCTCACATTTTGGTGTGTCACACCATAACAATTTTAACTGACGTTTATTGACTGACATATTGTGTAGATTATTGTATTTTTTAACCTAAAAGATATCAGGTTGCAAACCGGGCCAGACAAATGCGTTAATACTGTAAAAATGCTATAAAGTAATTTATTTTCAGCAATTAACTTCAGAGGATATCTTTGGCATACAATTTCTCCGAGGCACGATGTACTCTTCTGCACATGATGTTGTAAGGTAAATATTTTTTTCGATTTGAAAGCTGTGCTTTTTTATATTTTTGACTCATTTTTTTTTTCAAATAATTGATTCGAGATATCTGCGTTTTTAAATCACTCTGTTTGCTTGGCAAATTTTAAAATCCTATTCATTGCGGTAGTAACATTCTACTGGATAAAATGGAGGATGATCAGTAGGGTGAATGCATATTTCCATATAGAATGTCGTAAAACCTTAATTTATTCTTCAGTATCCCCTGCAAACTCCAAATGTCCTATTATGTTCCTGAATTGCTAACCCTCAACCGTTTCACGATGAGCCTGATCTCGGTGAGTGATCCATGTCAGCTGGGCTCCTACCGCACTTTTATTTAATTAGTGAAGGTATTATGCTTGTTTTCGACTGACGTTATCTTGCCTGACACGAATTCAATCAATGTCAATTGACAAAAGTTGTCAGAGATTGGTTGCAACGAGTGGGTATTGTTTTTATAATTTTTTGTTTTATTCAGACTTTCACGAGATTTGAAACGTCTCTTTAGAGGCGTCTCGAGAACGACGGCAACGGCAGCCTCGGCGGACGTGTCGAGACCAGCCCGCATCAGACGGGAGCCCACCGACCTGCTGAAAGCGCTGGCCGCCGGAGTGAAAGAAGACCCCTTAGGACCGCACTATAGGTGAAGTTTGCTTCAACATTTTACATTACTTGTACTTACAGTATTCTTACCGTACACAGGTTCTACGGAGCTGCCGAATAAAATTTCAGTAGATGCATATTTTTTGATATTCCAGTATTTAATAGAAATTAAGCTGTATTAACACTTTTTTATTATATTTTTTTTTCAAAGACTATTCGCAATTGCGTTTTTCAGCTGAGTGCACTCCAATGCCTTCGAAATAGGCAAGCTTAGGATGGTTCCGAGTGTTCATCATTTGAGTTGGCTCTAGGAAGCTTTTTCTGGATTTTAGTCCAGCTGATAGTGGTCGATGGTTGAGGAGAAAACATCTCTGTCCACTTTCCTGTTCAGATCGTTCAGTGTTAGATGCAAAGAGTTTATAATTTGTGTCTCACACATCGAGAGGCTTGGTTATACTGATTTTAATACCGACTTTCGTGACCGTTTCTGCCCATACATAATGTCTATTTTAGAAGTGCAAGGGATATGGCTAATGACATAAATGAGAGATGGCAAATCCGCTAACCGCTCTTGTAACGGCTTTACACTACTTAATAATCTCTTTTTTAAAAGATTCAATTTGTGATTGAATTCATTGTACAAGACACTGGTCTGTCCACAATGGTTACTGCAGCCATTCACTTTCATTCGAGCTGTTATTATGTGGCTTGTAATTTGAAACCTTGCATGGCATTCCAGTTAGCAATCGGCACCAGTTCGTAGTTCTTTGGCGTTGAATCATTTTGATCAAAAATACCAAAGTAATTATAGCTGCAAATTTTAAACTCAAGTAATTTTAATATTTATCTTGTATGAGTTTATGTAGATACTTTTAAAGAAGACTACACCATAAAACGATGTTTTATTCAAAGCAGCAGCATTTCATTCGACTCTTTGTTTGTCTGCAGGTTCCACGATGATCCCTTTCTGATTCCGCTCTCCAATATGAAGAAGCGCGCGTACGCACTGTCTGCCGAGGCCGGACGCCGCGCCGCCACCTGGATCCGCTCCGAGCATGAGAAGCAGTTTTCGATTCGTTCCCTCGACCCGCCCACGCGGCCTACCGTGCCCTATCACAATTCGGATCCACCCATTGAGGCTTACCTGCCGCCGTTTGTTTGGAACGACAAATCAGAGGTTTGAAACTTATTTTATTTTACATTACTGGTTCTCACCGGGTGGAGTGATTCTACATTTCGGATATATCAACTTGATTTGAACATCTGTGGTTATGTACTCTTTATATATATATATAATTTTTAAATAAATGCTATGACCTTAGGTCATCACAAACATAGGCCCTACTCAACTAGGCCTGCCTGTGCTAGGGCAGGGGCGGTGGTGATAATGAAGTGTTAAAATTGGTATGACCATGTGCGGATTCGAACCTGCAACCTTTCGGCCAATAGTCCAGCGCCTTAACCACTAGACTACCATGATATGTAGTATAAATATTAATATTTATTTGAAAACCTGACAGTGCAAGATTTAAAATGGCCTACGTATGACTATAAAATTTAATTAGACTCAATACAATTAAGATAATTATATCAAAACATACTAAAATAATTTTTCATTTAATTTTTATAATTTTTTAAAAATAGTATATTGATTGATTTCAGGTTTCTGAAGAAGTTATAAAGAAGCTAATAGCCCTGTGCCGCGTTGAGGAAGTGTCGAAGGCGTACAGGATTTTCAAGAATCCGTTGAGCACGCAGACGAAGATGGACCTTCTGCAGCTGTTGGCCTTCCATAATGAAACGGAGCCGTTCTCAGACAGGTGGCAGGAAGAGCGCTGGTTCCGACAGGGCAAGTGGAACAGCATCGATCGGGTGTCTAATACCTGGAAGTGAGTGAATATTGCTTTACATACTCGTTGCTCATAAAAAATGATAAAAAAAGTACACTTATATTTTTCTGATTTCTGTATTGACAGAGCAATATTGCCGGGTGTTAAAACGTAGTTAAGAGCTGGGTTGATCGTGATATTGTAACCGCCACCAGGCGGTAGCATGAACCGCTGCGCCATCGGCGATCAATCCTACATTGAGATACTGTCTGAATCCACATTCAAACGAAGTGTAAATCGGTTTGTTAACGTGGCAAAAGCTGACTGGTCATCTGGGCTTACCTCGATGATCACACATCTTGAGTGATGATCTTATCTCACACAATCGTCTTCTAGTTATTTTAATATACTAAAATAATGGGTAGGTTTATTGATAGAGTTTGTTATTTTGCAGGCAAAATAGTCTGGCTGAAGAAATTTTCAACAGTTTGGAAGAGAAAACTTCGGAATCGTACTGCGCCCTCATCCAAGGAATGTGCAAATACCATCAGGTATGAACAACATCGCTATCTACATTGTGTAGTATCATCAATTGCAGACTTGCATAGTTGCATTAGTTCGCTGCTAAAGTGACAGCACAAGCATTTTCCGATGGTTTCTCAAGGTTCTTAGTATTTTTAATCAACTCACTAAAAAAGAAAAAGAGGCTCTCTATTTGATTTATATGTTTTTTTTAATGCTATTAAGTATTGATGTTAATTTGACTAGATCAATTGAAGTGAAAGTCTACGTGTAATTTTCAACTCGCAACTGAACTTTCATGAGCATAATATTTGCGACCATAATCGAGTACTGCTCTGTTATATGTTGTACAAAAGAATTCTAAGTATTTCCAGGTGAAAAAAAATGTTAAGCTATATTTATTATCCTAATTTGGGATGTTTCCCTTGCTACATCCTTCGGACTTTATTTTGTGCATGCTTATCGTATCGAAGGCTTTAGCGAAATCAATAAATATCACTAAGATATGCCTTTTATCACTTAGGGTTTTGTTGATCTCATCAGTCAAGAGAGAAAGAAGGAATTTTGTTTTTCCCTGATTAAAACCCATGCTAATAGGATTTTAAGCCATTAAATTTTGAAAAATTACATGAGAATTCGGAATGTAATATGCGCCTTAATACCTAAATTGACATTCAATAATTTCGAAAGTTAGCGGTAGCTCCACTTACTCGTGTATGACGAATCGGATATTCTGTGATGCCATTTATCATGACTTAGGCGATATTTGAATATTTTTTACATTTAATAGGGAGTTTCGGAGGGGTGATCCTAAATTACTTTCTTAAAAGCTGTCAGCGTAAAGTAGCAGTAAATTACTATGTAAGTTTTCCATTCAAAATATTTCACGTATTTATTTTTTATCAATTATACAGTCTCTCTACCCTAATTATACTTTATTGCCTTAAAAATAAGTACTAATTTTGATAAAGATCTTCAATCGTACTATAACCAATTTGAGAGTATTTTTATGTGAAAATTTGTTTGGTTCTTATTACATAAACTCAATTTATTTTTTCCAGGCCGAGCGAGCCTTCGAACTGATGGACGAGGCGCTCGGCAAAAATATAAAACTGAGCACGAACGTGTTCAACGCCCTCCTGAATGTAACCGGCTTCGTAAAGAGCGGCAACGAGCAACGCAGGGCGCTCATAAAGGATATATTGGTCGATATGAACGAACAGGTATGCAAATCATTCTCCTCGATCTACTCCGCGCACCGATGGTTCTGTATCTACGCATAGTTTCTCTAAAGCATCGTGTCCCACGACGTTTTACGTTAAAAAAACCAGAGTATTCATCTTGCGATTTCAATTATTATTTGTGAAGACGTTATATCGAATATTATCATACTTTCAGTGAAAATAATTTAGAAACTTTACATGATTATAATTAAATGATTGTGTAACGCGGGGCTGCTCTCTTCGATGTCGAGCCACGACTCAGCTTTCGATGTGTGCGATGTGGCAAATCCACTCGAAGACGTCGCATAAGGAACGTGAAGCATTCTTGAAGGGGGTAAAACATGCGACAATTTAATATATAACAGTCTCGGTTTTTTAATTTAATTTTGATACAATAATAGGTATTTGTTATTTTAATTTTTAATGGTCATTTAAGTAACCTAAAAATCAAATAAAAAAAAAACGCTAATCGTTTTGCAGAATCGAGGGTGATTATAACTTTCGAAGTCGAGAGCTGTGGACAGGTTAAACAAAAAACATAGAATTCCTATTTTATTACAAACAAAAAAATAAAAAAACAAATAAAAAAATATTTTCCAAGGTGTATTCATATTACATTTAAATATCTACAGTTAAATAGTCCTAGTAGTCATAAGATGACATGCTAGAAACATATTTATTCGACTACCAATTTCATATTTCACATTGGAGGTTTCGATTCATCATTAGCGTAATCGAATAAGTCTTCGCTGTCACCGGCTGCCGAGCGGTTCTTTCTCTCAATCGGCCATGATTCTTTGTGACTGTCCATATGGGACATCTAAAGGCACTTGCTAAATAAATGAATTATTCTATATTATATTGCAGAAGCTGACTCCGAATATCGGCACGCTGAACGCCGCTCTGGAGGGCATCGTGGGGCCGAGCGTGTTCAGCGGCACCGTGACACCGCAGGACAAGGAAATGGCATCGAGGCTACTGGTTGAAATGGAAAGTCTCGGTATTAGACCGAGCGCCGCCACTTGGTATCATTTCCTGAATCTGTACTGCCGCGAGCGTGAGTTTTATTTTCAAATTCTCTCTCGAATATCTATAAGCTATCTAAGGGCCTTTGAATCGTCCAGAATATTTCAGATCTACGTGTATAACATATGTGTTTTCAACCGTTATCTAAAAAAAGTTATAGAAACTAGATTTAGAAATGACTATAATGAGAGGATTCAAACCCCGACCGCTGGGTTAATCGTCAAACTCTTTAAATACCAGACTACTACAATCTCAATGGTCAGTTACAATAGCTTTCTCAATTGAGTATTTGTGGCATCTCAGTCCACTTAAAAGATAAGTCGCTTGAAGTGTAACTCTCTTCATAAGTAATTGTGGTAGTCTAGTGGTTAAGGCGTTGGTTGATTGACTCAAAGGCCGCGGGTTTGAATCCGCACATGTTCATACCATTTTAATCACTTCATTAACACCATCTCCCCTGACTTTAGGATAGACACATTTGGCCTAGTTGAGTAGGTAAAACTTTTTTAAATAAGAAAAAATAAATGTATATTTAAGTACTTTTACTTAGAAACTACAAGCGCTTCTCAAGAAGAATCAAAGTAAAATAATGGTGTTCCTATGACCTGAAGTAATTTCTAAAGAATTTTTTTAGTAAATAAAAGATAGGAATCCATCCACCTTCAACTATGCAACAGAAAGTGGAAATAGACCGTCCACACTAGCTGGCTAGAATGGCTTACCAGTCCGCAAGGCTCACACCAGATAGAACGACCCAGAAACTATGGGACGAGTTATGGCAGTAACCAAAATCAGAAGTTGTAGATCGTGTCAAATGGTGATTCCCTGTAGATGCCCCAAACCCCACCTAGGTGCTACACGAATCATGGCAAATACTTAAGGCTGTTTCACCCCCTTCATGTCGCAGTGAGATAGTTATGCTTATAAGAACGATGCTTTTAGTATAGTCTACCTTAGTACGGGCATTGCCCAGTTAGGTAGTACTTTGCATAATGTGAAATTAATGTTAAGTTACTGTCAATAAATAAATAAATAAAAAATTGGTCTGTTACACCCTATACGTATAATATGTTGTGTATGTTAATTCTAGCATATCGGAGACTTAAATTTCTTAAGTTAAACAAATCCACTCAAAAAATAATGCAAATATTAGGGTTTGCAGAGAATTATTAGCGAATTACCGCTAGATACTTGTAGGTTGTTGAACGAAGTGACATTTGGATTGTTGGATAGGCGGTCCCCGTTCGGACGTTCTCTTCTGGATTGTATCCCGTCTGGAGAACGACGACGCCACCGGTGAACCGGACAGCCTCATGCCTCCCAGAGATCCCAAGGACACTCTCTTCTTCTACACGGCCATGCAAGTCTGCAACGAACATCTGCGGGTAAGCCTCCCTTATTCAGAGTCTCAAATTCATGTCAAATGCGGTTAATTATTAACAGTCATTTGGCGTTGTTTGTTCGTTGGGAGAACAAAGACCACAGAATCAGAATTTTAGGTTATTTTTAGAGTCGGATTGCACTTGACGTCAGAAAACATTTATAGATTTATTATATTAACGGTGAACTTTTTCTCATGCACATTTTTTTATGGGTTTATTCTACACTATAATGTGGTCAACTTTTGTTTTACAAGTTTTTCAATATGTTTAAAAAAAAAATAGGTAAAATAAGCAATAGACAAAAACCTATTAATTATTAAATGCACAGTTACTTTATGGGGCTCTCCTGAATGGTGGCCGGCGCTCGATCCTGTCCTTACTATGTCACCCAGTACGAGATGAATGCAAGAACGTGGCGCTTGGATAAGATGCGATATAACCCGCAAGAAAGTCAATATTTTATGGGATAGTTTGAAGCGTAGAGTATAAAAGTTCAACCTATATATATTTAAAATAGAATCCATCATTGATAAAATATTAAACCCGAATGGCAACAATATATTGGTTAGGATATTGCCAAAGTGTAACTGTCATATGTTGACAGTTAACCTTTTAAGGTTCTTGACTGTATTAATGTGCGTTCGTTTCAACGTTATCCCACAGGATATAAATTTGGCAGTGCGACTGGACAACCTTCTGCAAGTAAACGATCGCAAGGGCCTCCTCTCCGATTCTTATAAAGAGAGCGTCTACAGGCGCAACCAGATGCTGCTGTTCGCCAAGCTTCAACCACTGGACCAGTTCATGATCTTCTACGACAAATTAGTTCCACACAGGTATACAATTCTAACTCATAAATTCATCAGAAAACGATCACAAAACGAAAATAAGTAGTGATTAGTGAACTGTATATGTATGTATTCCTCAGCTATGCTCGGTCTATGATCCCTCCAATGCAGCAAAAATCCGGTATATATCCCTCGGCTCGTATCGGAGACGGACTGGCTGCAGGAGCTCTAGATTTGAGCTGCACTACGGAGACATACACAATGGGCCCCAAAAAAAGTGGCCTAAGTGTAGCAGCCACCTGGCAGCCCTCCATTCATAATCATCTTCATCATCCCTCCAAAATTCAATTTTCTCCTCGTAAAAAGTCGTAGCAACAACCCTCTCGTCACTTTTGTAAATGGATCAAGGACAGGTTTGGACTTGTGCGAGGTGTCAGCTTTCTCGGAAACGCGTGAAGACTGGCAGACACACCTCGCCTCCAGACTCCACCATCTTTCCAGCACCTAAGCTCGACCATTATATTACCCCAGACAAAAAATAAGTTTCGCACTTATTCGATAGCTATCCAGTGTCCCTTTTCGTTATCCAGATGTGAAGTGATGCTACCAGAGTAGGAGGTATGTTCAAGGAAGTTTTCTTGGCGGCCTTAGATCTTTCAGGTAATGGGCCGCTCCCACCTCGACTGCATAATCTAATATTTTAATGCCATTTTTTCTCTATGGCTGAAGCGATATGGCATTGATATTGCTTCAGATACATTCCGGAGCCCTCTGTTATGGAAGAGGTCTTGAAGGCTATCGGCATTGGCCTTACGGACTTTGCTGACAAACCGGTCGTGGGACCAGCGAGGTTGGAGAAAATTTGGACACAAATGGTCGCGGGGTCGCTCACCAGAAGACAGAAGCTGCTTGAGCTGATGGTGCAGGTCACGCAGCTGTGCGTTCATCTTGAAGGTACTACAATGATCTCGATTAGGATCAAACTTCTTGTCTTCTTTAGAAAGTTTAGCACGTCCGCCCAATGCAAACTATTGACGAGAAAATCTTAATCTAGACCCAGAAAGCATCCCCCGCTTCGTTTGATAATTTCTGCCAACATAACAGTATGATTATATTGACTTGACGTTTGCACCATTGGATTCGCAACGAGCCAATCAGTACCTCAGATTTTATTCATGTCAATTCAGTGTCTAAAACTATTCTTAAATTTGTATTGAAAACATACTGAAGCACTTCCGTCCCAGCCATCAGCTGCGCCGTAAATTTTTTTATTTAACTTATTTTTTTTCAACAACTGTACATTTATGGAATAAACTGTACATGGTAGTATATCTAACGAATATTTGAAAGTCTAAACAAAAAAGTGTAATATTTGACAAAACTTATCAAATTAGTCATAAATTGTGTGGCCAACAGGAAAAAATCGATAAAAGCAGTTTTATTGTTTTTAACAAAAAAAATGCAAGAGATAAAAAAATCAAACTGATATTTATAATAGAGAATTTCTCGGTGAATTCTATTCACCGAGTATCATCTGTGATACTCGATTTGTAAAGATTGAACGACTCATGCCTGCACTATGGATTTTATAGTAAACGAGTGGGTTTTTTAAATTTTCCTTAGAAATTAATTTGTTCTCAAACCCTTTTGGCGCTCAATCCTATGCAACGGGTCTCATACTATTGAGTTAAAAACTCCAGGGTTGACTTCCAACCGAAATATTTATTTTCTGAACAGCATTATTATTATAAAAAAGAAAGAGTTGTTACTGAGTGACTCATCAACCCTCAGCTCTATCATTTAACAGAGGAACAAACATTTGTAAGGTACATTATTTTTATGGCATACGTACCCGCCAATTTTTTGATATTCTGTCCCTAAGGGCGTGTAAAAGCGGAGTTTTTTTTTATGATAATAGATACCTGTATCCCTAAAATTTAAGATATTACCGACCTAAAAATTGGTGTTTTGTTTCCACTTTAAAAATAAAGAAAATCTATCTAATTTGTAAAAATAAAATGATTTCTTGGCTGATACCCGAGGGCTAATATGGTACACGGCCTGCATCGCTTTGTCAATCTATTTTATAATTACTTAATTGAACTTAATTGATAAAATTGAACATCTCCAAGGTTAACGATCCATTTGGCTTTTGCAGATTTGGCGGTGGAAAAGGAACGCTTGTCCAACATATGCACTTCCATTTGGAAGTCGATCGAAGATCAGCCCACGGACAGGCCGGCGCTCATGAAGTAAGACTCATTCGGATTGTATTGTCATCGAACTTTTTTTTAATTTAAATTGCGATCGTGAAGCCGATCATTGGGCAGTGATCATTGAGGTTTAAGCAGAAATATTTGTTTAGATGAGTTTTTTTTAACTTAGGTGTTTTTATGTTGTGTAATATTGCGACCATAATGCCTAATTGTACTATAGTAATGTGCAAATTTTAAGGAATGTAAATAATTTTTAACAATATTGAATAATTTGGAAGTTTTATTTAAATATTAAATAATGATAAGTTGAAAATCAAACGAAAAATAGTTAACTTTAGCACTAAAGAATTCTAGGACTTGAGGTTGCAGTCGCAGATCAATGTCAGTTTAAATCCAGCGTTTAGTTTTTGTAAAAATTCAGTTTTACTTTGGTAGAAAATATAGCCAAAAATTATGTATTTTTCTGTTATGGCGATGAATGGAAAACGTGATATTAAAACTTAAAATATAAGAATTGCGTTTATAATATATATCTAAAGATTTATATTTTGAAAGAATTGTCGGTGAAAATTTGTAAATAAATTTGTCAGATGTGGCTCAAATTTGAGGTTTACCACATCTGAATATTGGAGTATATACATTTTAGAATATCTATGCGATTCTTGATAAAACTTTATTCAAAATATTTTTACCGAATGTTTTACAGATAAATATATCAAAAGATATGAATTATCCATTTTACATAAAAATACAAATCACAACAAAAATTATTTTGTTTCTCAACTCTATGTCATTCTGATGAAAAAAAAAAATATATAGTTTATGTTATGTTATAAGAAATTATTTAGTTTAAAATGTTCTATGCGTCCGGAAGTCTTCTAGCAATTTTTTCTAGAACCTTGAGTATACCTATCTCACTCATATAGTGCATGTAGAATTAAATGGAGTATTTTTTATGGGATTCCATGTCTCAATATCGGATATTGCCAGTATTAAATAATAATTAAATATATCGTGATTCATAAATGACGACGGGCATGCGGTAAAATTTGACAAGACCGAGTGTCCGAGGACGAGTGCTTTAGATACTAAAGAATGTTTGTCGCATTCTTCTTGTAAGTTAGGCAATCTAAAACCACTGTAAGAAGTACAGAAACTAGTCAAATGTTGATTTTCTTTGGCAGTTTTCGACACGATTGTAGAGTTTAATTCTCTTAATTTAATTATAATGATTATTTTTCTCTAGTTGGACAGGCGACATGCTCGGACAGATGCTCGATGTGTTCCACGCGTGCGGCGCTTACGACAGTGCCAAGCTCGTGATGAACCGCTTGCACGGTAGGGACGACGTCCAACGTGGCGTCGTCAATGTCTTCGGCGTGCCAGTGGACCCTCGGCCCATCCTGAACATGCCGCAGTGGGCGTTGGACAACAAAGACCCCAAGACAGCTGCCGTGAGTTTTTTTAAAGAAAAAAATATTTTTTTGACTAAGGTCATCGCAGATTAGCGTTGACATTCGGCGTGTTTATTTAGCAAAATTTAATTCTTCCATTTGGCATTTTGAGAAATTTGAGATTTTCAAACTTTTTTTATAAACGCCGATGTACTTAATGAGTGGCACTCACTTATTTAATATTTATGAGATTAAATAAAAGCGACTAGGCCCTCACGTCCACACGGTACAAAGTGAGTGAGACGGTATAAAGCGGGTCACGCCCGGATGCCCTGTCAAAATAATTTTTGCCTCTATAGATGTGTGTGACATTGAATCATATAATAAATAGATATTGTAGTATGCCTGAAAAATTCATTTGATGGCAAATAACGGCAGGCGACGTGGGATAATTCAAAGCTAGTCTGGTGACCTGCTTTCTATGATTAAGGCTTCATCTGGCAATACTTGCAGATACATCGATTATCTACCACTCAAGAGGTGTAGCTTTGGCCTCAATTTAAAGCTTCCATAACTTCTATGCGGCGACCTCAGAAAAACATAAAGGCCCGCTCTCGAAAGATTCAATAACAGTTGGCCACATCCCGAATCGCTCCGAGGTTACCTAGAGTCTATTAACACACTCAGCGTCGATAACAGTATATTCCGTAACCGCCGTATATGACAGGTGCGATTTCCGGTTAAAACCGTTACCGTCTTAATGCACTTCTATTAATATTTAAAAGAGTGGCACGTCGCGTGCATTCATGAAAGGCATAGACTAATCGTCATTTATTTTTTTCATTTTAGTTCGGTTTTGACGTTTGATTGTTTATCTGAAAAGTGCGCTTGTCAATTGGAAGTTTTGGCGGTAAATAATTTGAGTTTTATTTACAAAAACTATGTCAATATAACATTGAATATAAAAACAAACATTTTTATAGTTTTTTACATATTATTTGCCAATTATAAGAAATTAAAACTTAAACTAGAAACCGGTGGCAGCAGTCAACGAACTTCGCTGATTGACGTGGTCCGCTCGTTGGACGTACGGAGCTGAATGTGTTAAACTGATTCGAATTTTAAATGTGACTCACTGGTCGAGGTCTATGGACAAAATGCCAATTCTGACGAGAGCAATAAAGAAAGCACAGTCCACCGGTCTCCGGATAAACTGCTTAAGCGATTGGATTCTATTGGAAAGTGATTCCGTACAGCTGGTCTCCAGAAATGCTCAAATTGTACAAAGTATTCCAGCGCACTTTATGATTGTATCTATGTAGCGCGTATGTAAAGTTGCACTTTAAGAAGGTTGGTATTCATATCACCATGACAACGTCCTGCTCTTAATTCGGGCCTGTCGTACACAAGTATAGTCCGATTGGGAGAGCAGTCGAATTATTAAATTCCATTTCTGCGGAGATTGATATCTTTGTCTGTTCGCCCAATGGGGTTAAAAATATGCTTTCTATTACGCCGTTGTAGGATCGGCGTGAATTATTTATTTGTTATTGTTTGGCTGGAAACATTATTTCAATTTTTAACTATTTTAAGTTATTGTTTTTTTTTTATTTTTATTGGTTTTGGTTTTTATTTTTGTTTTTTTCTTTTAGTATTTTAATTTTTTACTTGTATTGTAATGTGTAAATGGGGGAAACCTGTTTGATAAACAAATAAATAATCACAGAAATCTCCCTATTGCCTGGTCATAAATATAAGTTTGCTGATTTTAAGCTTTCATATGAATTGAAATGTTAATTTTATTTGCATTGCAGGCTGCGGTGGCCTACCTTTACGAGATGGGATTCCCGGAGGCGTCCGACGCTGCAAAGATAGCTCTGGACACGATGCTGGCGCCCGCCGATCTCGTGCACTTCGCTTCCGTGGACGAGAAGAAGCTCGACCTGCTCGATGACCACCTCAAGCAGTTGCTTTTGATCTATCGGAGCACTGGGTAAGATTCTAGACTTTGTGACCACTCAACGAACGAGTTACTAAGATCTTGCAAGTTTTTTGACACCAGACACATTTATTTTAATCTGTGTATCATTCTGTTTCACCAATAAGCGTATAATTCCAATAATTAACATTTTACTCCTATTTACTTTTAAACAATATAAAATTTAATATTACACGGATTCACAACAATAATTAATATATTTTTTTTATTTACATTAGTTTATTAATTATGTTATTCTAAGAAAAGTGAGATTTATCCGTAAACCCTTCCTTTTTATTCTGCCTTCAGGTTGCAATCATTTCAGTGTCAAAAACCTTTGAAAAAATATATTTATCGTCTAACACTCAAAAATTTTGATTATAACTTCTATAATATTTTTCCATTATTTTTTATTAATTTTCCATAATTTTTAAAATTACTACAATTTCTACAGGATAAATAATGCAAGAAATAATGATCAGTGAGTAGGTACTTTATAGACTGAACTACTCTAGATATATTCCTAAAATATGTGCGGAACCCTCTGAATATGAATAAATTTCAGAATAGTTTTTTTCAAAATAGTTTTTTTTTAAATGTTGCATTAAAAATGTATGGAATAAAAAAAATGCTTATGATAGATATATGACCGCTTTGCAAATCCTGGCCTTTCAAGTATTTTAAGGATCATTTTTTGTCACATAAATTTTGCAAAAAAAAAAAGGTTGGGACATCCAGTCACTCAATTTACTCCAACTAGATAAATGCCCCTCTTATATAATTATATATTCTTTATTTATATTTATAAAAAGCTGTACAAATTAGGTACAGTTAAGGCACTCTGAGTTTTACCAATCAATCCTAAATTTAAAAACACCCTGTACAAATATAAGATGCTTCCTGGGAAATACCTGTTCTGTGAGGAGTGTCCACAATTAAAAATTAATTTCCATCATAAAGTAACCTTTTTATTTATAAGCTGCTATTGTTATATTTCTTTGTATGCAGAAATAACGCCGGCGGCGGCAGTGAATCTTCCGCATCGTCCGAGTCGAGTTCTGATGAAGAAACCGAACCAGCTAAGGCAAAAGGCGACCACAGAGACGAACCCTCACTGAAAGACGTTTGAGGCACTTTATATAAGTTATGGTTTTACCATTCTATACAGGTGAACTTTTTCTCATACACATCCTTCTATGGGTTCATTCAACACTTATAAGGTTTTTTTATACTGCCATGTTAAGAAATTTGTAAAACAAAAGTTATTCGGTTTGAAGTGCATAAACGAGTGTACTTTTGACAAAGGATATTCTTCTGAGGTACTTCATAACTAACGTAGGCCGGCGTATTTCGCAACTCGTTTATTACAACAGTATGCAGATCTCGATAGATTACTCTCTCAATAATTGCTTTGTTTTATATACAAGCTGACCTAACGAACTTCGTAACGCCTCAGAATCAATAAATGTTATGTTAACTTATAGCTTTTCACGCAATTCAAAATTTACATAATGAAGCAATTATCGATAAATGTGATAACCTCACAAAGTGAACATCTTCGAAGGCAACTTACCGTTTTGAATTCCACAGAATACAAAGCCGTTCCATGCAAAATGTATGAGAAAATAAATTTTATTTATATTTTTTTTCGTGATTTTTTCCGATGTTTCAATAGTTATTCTGCTATTCGGGGCGGAGACAAAACCAACAAATGAAAGATCATAAAAATCGGTCCAGCCATTCTTGAGTTATAAATGGTGTAACTAATCCGACATTGTTTTAATATAGGAAAATTGTATAATGTATTGCTTAAATACTGTATTTAAATGATTCCTTATGTTATAATAAGCGTTAGCCGTTAGTTTATATTACTTATATGACATTGTTTTTTATATATAGATAAAACTACTGAAGATGTCAATTCTCGAAACAAAACTTGACTTTCGCATTTACTTATTAAGATCCAATATGGTTTTTAAATTAAGGGCACTCCTTTTAGGAGGTTGATCTATATCGATAATTAAACCGGTCTCACGAAAAAAAAACATACTAAAATAATTATAATTTAGATTGCTGACCATCCTCGCCCCATGCGTTCAACCGCACTCTCAAACATTAAAACGATTTCTATTTAATTTTGAAGTTGCTTTTCTCGTAATTGAGAAATATTTGACCAATATTTTTTTCTGATTAATGTTTGATTGTCGATATAACTCAACATACTAAAAGGAGTGCCGTAAATTTAAAAACATTCTTTATACATATTATGTAACATAGTGGTTTTAATTTTTTGTAATTTTATTCGTCTAAATTAAAAAAATTGTACAAATTATCTTAAAAATAGTTTCATTTCTAGTCAAATGGGTGACGCTCAAAAAAGGATTGTTATGAATTAAATTAAATTGCCATATTATGAAAATCAAAATGCAAACGAAATGTCACTGCATCTGGAATTGAACCTCGCTATTGCAGGCAGTTAATTATAATTTCACACGATCCAAGTCCGTGATGTAAGTTGCGTGCACCGAAAGCCAATGCACAAAAATCTGTACCTGCGTGACAGGCCAGCATTACCCTGAACGGCTGCTCTTCGCAGCCGTGCGCAGAAAATATGCAACATAATATCTACAAAGCCGTCATTTACGTCGCAAATAGGTTAAAAGTCTTCCTTTAATATTTCAAAGATTTTGCGGAAAAAAAGTGGCCGTTTTCTAAAGAAACACAGCGTACGTACCGTATCGTGTGATTGCCATCTTCCGGAGTATGTTCCACATCCTTGCGATTGCAGGTTAACTTCAACCGGAGGATCATCTTCGCCCGTATGGACATCATAAAATTGGCAATGGTAAGATTCAATCCAACGCAGAAAAATATTGTTTTCAATTAATTGTATGTGAAACAAGTTGAAATTATAACCGGGAAGACTGTTTTTTTTTTTAAATAATTGCTAGGTCATATGCAATTATTTTCGGCCCTACTCAACTAGGCCAATTGTGCTTGTAATGCGATCTGCGAAAGACGCTGATGCGGAAAACTGTCGGGATGAATAAATATGTAGATGTTTAAAGGGAAGCATTAAAAACACTAAATAAATTATCACGTTTTTATTTCGCCACATCCATAGTTCTTGATTAAAATTTGTTAACTATATTATTATGTTTTACATTTTTGATAACAGAATTCGTTTTTAACTTACGCTAATTCCGAAAAACTAACATTCTGACATCCAAAGCCCGGACACGACATGCCCAGTTTCATTTGCATATACGCAGCAATGTGTGTTTTGAATTAAACAAAAAAAGTGCAACGTGAAACGGGTAGTTTGCTCTGTTGATGGCATTAAACCAATTGAAATGGTCATTTAATAAAACTGTTTTAATGCGTCACAATATTATTTACGCATTATTGACCTAAGAAAAGCCTATATTACATATTCACTTTTTTACTCATTTATATTGCTGGCGGCAAAGCCAGGGGTTACATTTTTGATGTTTTTTGGGGTTATCAATTTAACTGGCAAATCAATCTGGACATGACGTCAATTGAATCATTTTTGTGTTTTAGTCAATTCTAAATTGACAATGTATGCATTCACATTTTAGTTATTATCACCACATAATTACATTGTCTAAATCCACTTTAATATTCATAAGGTAAGGATATACTGACACACTAGTCAATCGCACAAGTTAATATTGAGCTCGTAGTCCGAGAGCCGCATGAGCAAAAAGGTGTAACATCAAACACGTAAAATTTGAGATGTCAAATGGTGCCGCTGCTTTTAGTATTTCTAGCTCCAAAGTAATATTTTCAGTATGAGCCAGTGGTTTCCACTCTAAAAAAACTTAAATTAGTTCGATAAATGTATCTCTACTACAATTTTTATCCCTAGCAAGGATTTTTACATTCTAAGTTAGGTTTTTCTATGAAAAAGTTAACGCTAATAGTAAAAAAACCAATATACTTCTAACTTAACGCTTTTACCGTCGGCTGTTAGATTGAGGGTTGTGCGCTCAATTTTTATGTCAGCGACAAGTGACATCGATACAGATTCCAAATCGCACACGCTCAAACCTCAAGTTTAATTATTTACTAGACAACTTTCGTGCTACGAAGATAGTTCAGTCTTTCGGCTAGTTTGTTAAAATACATCCAAGAAATTACGCTGGGCGAATTGGAAGTCCGACCGGGATCCGACCGGATCATTAAAATAAATACAGATACTTCAAACATTACAACAAAATCCTCGTAATGACTGAATTGTAGCGTAAATGCAACAGTATATCCCAACCCTGAACTGACATTTTTTTTAATACTCCTAGCTAGATCATAGACAACCATTGATATCTAATAATATTTACAATCTAAATAAAATATTTTATATAATTAAAATCAATTCAATATTGCAAACATATCACCTGTTGAAAAATAATGGCTGAACTTCTGAAATGGAGAATAGCGTGTTCAATTCAGTACATGGAAATGCTATTAAATGATAATATAAAACACATGACAACATATTGACTCTAGCATAAATATTAACAGTTATAAGGTTGTTTGTACCCTTTTATAATACATTACACGAATCGCAAACGGAAGACAGTAAATGTAATTATATTATCCTATACTATATCGGATAAAAAAAAAACACTATCGATTACTGATTTAAGAACAATGAACATTGATAGACGGACATCTTTCAAACGTGGCTAGATAAATTATTACGTCGTTGCCGAACGCAACGTGGAAATTGGATACAACGTACGATTTCAGAAAAATACCCCAGTCGGTACGATAAAATATGAACAACGGTCAATGAATTTCACTTCAATAATTATTATAAAAAAGATTTAAAATTTATATTTAATATTTTTGTTACATTTAATACCACACTTTACTAGTCTAAACAACAGAGAAAAATAGTAAATAGTTTATTATATTGAAATAGTGGGGGTAGGATGCAAAAGTGGAATAATGTTTAATACATTAATACCATTAATATTGCATATCATTAGTATTACATTCTTGCATCGCACCCATATGTAAGGTTTTGCCCAATTGCTTAGTTGATATACTTAATTTTACATTTTTTTTTTGTTAAAATGTTAGGAATAAAATATTTAAAACTTGCTTCATATTATATTTTTTTATTAAAACAGGCTTTAAAATGTCACGGATTATCATTCTTCTCATTCCAAACGTGTAAACGGACAGCAGGGCTGCCAAAAATAAAACTTTGACTCTTAAAAAAGGACGGGGGTACAAGTTCTTCAGTTTTGTGTATGTTTAAAATATCGTTTGAATTATTTACATTTTTGTGTATGTCGATTTGCAGATTTTTTTACGCTATGAAGATTACATTTGTTTTTTTTTTAATTTGGAAGGCGGATAGACCCTTCGAATAAAGCCACATTCACACCGTAACTTATTCATCGAAATGCAACTTTGTAGTTTATAAAAAAAAAGTTCCCAAAAATTAATATTATTAGGAACCTACCTAAGTGTTATATCAGTTCTTCAATATGATTTAAATACAGATAATTTTATTATAGTTTAGGGCAATGTTTACATTTAATATATATATACAAACGACTTAAAGACGAATTATGTCAAACAACGTTGGTTGATACGAGAAAGCGTTATTGTAGAGATCGGTAATGATCATATAATATACCTGTCGCCATATGTCGACTTCATTAACTACCATCTTTGGTAACATGCTATTTTTATCGATTGGATAGGAAATTATCACTACCACTTAGTCCTAAATAGCTAATGTCCTGTCAGGAGGTTGATCTATATCGATAATCATTAATCAGTAAAAAATATTGGAAAAATGTTTCACAAATTATAAAATTTAATCAAACGCTAATCAAAGTGTGAAAAACTGCCGCGCGAGTGCATCGATCTGTCCGAAACATAACAAACCTGACCTCTGCACCGTCTTGATTTAAAAAAATCTATGAAGATTTTTATTTTTCCAAATTTTTAATGAGTCCGTTTTAGTTGTCGATATAGGTCAACCCCGTAAAAGGACGGTTTAAAATTTGGAAGTTTAACATAAAGGTACGAAGCAGGAAAATGTTTCAGCATTTGTTGCCGGCGCTTTTTATTGACATAATTATTTGACTGTCTTAGCGAGGCAAGTTCCACCCATTTCGAATACAATACTTTTTTGGTAATTTGCTGTTATTTTTATAAAAAAAAGGCGCACGGGCAGCAATTATACTGATGAACGCCTGTAATTATGAATAAAACATCGTTTTCGATATGGTTACATTATGCACAATTCGCAGACAGGCAACCCTTAAAAAACAGTGGAAATCCATTGATTAAATTGAGATATTTGTTTGTGAAATGGTGGCAATGCTGAGAATTCTTCATACAAACGAGGCGCTGGAATATATGCAATCGCGTCAGCGCTGTTTGACTGAACGGCATTCATACCAAACAGTACTTCAAATGATTTAATAACAACCGCAATTTTCAACAAATATTCCATCCATAAGCATAGAATTAGGCATATATATAAAATAAGTAATGCCAAATGTCATTGTAGTCTTGCAACTTCCATTGAATAAGCGTTTTGAAAACCATATGGACGGATTCAGATACCCAAAAATGATGCAAGAACCTTCAAAAAATTGTAGGCGGTATCGCAAAGCGCTTTAATTAGAAATTAATCTCGGCAATTTAGTACAAAGTTGATTTAATATGAATAGCCGGAGAGTTTTAAGTCAAACTCATCTTAACAAATAAAATATTTGCAGATATTTGAATTGACTTATGAATGGTAAATTCTGTCATATTTGTTATTATTAAAATACTTTAAATCTTAAATTATTAATTATTCAATTATTGAACTCAAATCGGTAAACTCGTAAACGGTATGACTCGTCATTAAAATGAATGCAAAAACTCGGTTTCAGTTCACAAAATAAGTGAATATTGCTACAGTATTTTTGTGTTTATTTAGTTAAATTATTTTTACACATGTTAATTATAGCAAAATATTTTTTTACTTTTAACTGAGATTTTGCTATTTCTGTAGGAAAAATGATGTACGTATAATGCTATTAATCCATGGTATTCTATTACCGAATAAAATAATAACCTTAAGTAAGTACAATTATGTCAGCAGTCTGCGCTCGATGCTAACTATTTCTAATTAATTAATACCATTTCTTAGGTCCTACCATAATGCTGAATGGTTTGAATTGCTTAGGATCCAATTGTAGTGGTATTTTAATGGATTTGTGTTCTTTTGATTATTTATGGTAACACCATTGATGCATAAAAGATTTTTAGATCCGGTATTGTCCGTTTGAAAGTGACACCATAAACGAATGCTCACGGTGATAATAAACTTCAAAGAAACAACAGACCTGGTCAAGTCGCGTTATTCGTCTGTCGCATGTCGAGTTCAGCACACGAATACTGGTTGTTAAATACTGAATCTATAAATTATATGAGTCGAAATTATAACCTTATACGATAACCTTAAAATTTGTTTATTCCCTATTAATATACCTACGTCTTATATTTATTTATTTATTACAATAATGGAGTCTATATCGGAAGTATTATCATTACATTATTTAATATAAACAACCATTGAAATTGAAGAAAATCTTTTTTTTGTTTCTTATTGCATACTTATTCTAAAATAGGATTTATTTTTTTACATAACGGCCAATATTAGTTATCTTTTTAGTCTTTTTAATGTGATACATAGTATTTTTGAACTAACCTAAAATTAATCAAATGCATTTTAAGGTTGTTAATAATGGCGCATTTAATTAGCAGATGCCAACCTGAGCTACTTTCCGTTATGACAAATACAATTTTCAGAGAAGTAGGTAGGTGCAATAAGTGTCAATTATTTGGTTTACAAATACATAAAGTTTCACCTTAATAAACTAACAAATTATAATGACCGTCACAGAATTACTGAACAAAAAGGAGAGTTGGGAGATTTCCAACCATATGAATGGTTTCGGATAAATAATAATAGCTACCTGGGGTACATAATATAAAGTTGTTTACGAGAAAATAAATATATTATGTGAATATTGTAATGCGGCAGTTTCGCATGCTCCAAAAGTAGCTACACCGTATACTATACCATAAATAATATTTCCAATGATGCAAATGTCTAAACTCTACATTATTATATGACAGATATGTCAATTTCCAACACAAACCTTGTATTAATAAGCAATAAGTTAAAATGATATCATTTCAGTTAAGCCAAGTATGCACTAAAAATATTACGACCAGTTATATTAGATATCAAAGGATTAAAAAAAAATGATAGACTTTAGTCGGTGAAAAATAGCCAATTAAATTGGAACAAAATGTCAAAAATGATGCACATTCTTCTTTTTTATGGGCAATTTATGGGGGTCATCATAACAGGATGTACTAAGTATAATTTAATTATATATAAGATTATTATAGTTAATTTATGTGTTTGACCCTGACGAGATCGCATATTCGCAGTCATATACAGATGTATTTAAAATCACTATTGTCCTTTTAGAGGGTTGATCTACTTCAACAATTAAAAAAGACTTCAACATAAAAAAAAAGGATTTAAAAAAAAATATGTATTTTTTTTTAATCAATTCCACAAATAGTTTGAACATTGCACTGAAGTGACTCATTTAGCCTATTATCAACTACAGCTCAACTGAACCTAGCTCAGGTTTGTTTGCTTAGCACAGATCGATGCGCTCGCCTTTGCAAACTTTAGTTGATTTTTGATTAAAGTTTCGATTGGTTTTTCTCGTAATCGAGAAGCATTTTTCTAATATTTTTTGCTATTCAATCTTTGATTATTAAGGTCTAACTCCTGAAAATACAATTATTTTTAAATACATCCTGTATACACGTGTCCTAAGACTATTCCCACTAAAAATCCAGCCAATTAATCCTGTGGTTTATAGTATTATTTGTTTAGACACTATATAAAAATTGTAAACTTTAAGTGAAAATAGTAAAAGGATCGAATTTACACCAACTGTTTTTTCGCAGTTTTTATATCATATCATACTCATAAAAGGTTACCGAAACCCCCCCTTAAGTCTTCGGGAATAGTCTTGGGACTTCCTGTATATTCGAGGAACTCTTGTATATGGTGGAAGATTACACTTTTATACTTTTTTCCTCATCAACAGATTTCAATGTACGAAATACGAAATAAGATTGTACGACTAAGGTTTCAGGGTATATTCATTAGAAAATTTGATGGACATTTTGGCAATTTGCAAGCAATTTTGATTAAGAATTGATCAGAATTTTGAAAAAAAAATACGATTCAATAGTAATCAATATATCACTGTTAAGTACGGCTTCTCGAAAATGACGAAAATTAGCAACTCTATCTGCATACTTATACTGTTTAATCCATTCACGTATCGATAGAATTTTAGAAATAGCTTATTTACACCAATAATACATAGTTTAGAGTTACATAGAGCACAATTTAAAATATCTAAATTAACAATAAAAAGACTTAGTGTGATATGAAAAATATTGACTGATTCAAACGCCTAAATTATTAATTATCATCCATAAAAATCTAAGTATTGTGAATAGTTTAAGTCGTCAAAGTCATATATGGACACACGATATACATAAATTTTACACAGAAACACATTAATATAAATTACCTACGTATTATCGTTATTGAACACATTACCATACAAATGTGATGTATGCACCATATTTCTGGTTTAACGGCACGAGAAGAACGTTCTTGGAACACACATTATGCCGAATTTTATGTTTTTAGTTACATTTATATATTTTTAAGAAGTCATTGTATTCATTTTGCATTTTATGCTATAATAATGGTATATATTTCATATGAATATTTGCAAGCGTGTACCTAATTGTTAACCTTTTGACATAATCCCGAGCACATAATGCTCGGGAGGCCGATTTATATAGAGATTGCCTGTTATTCACGCAATACGAGTACTGAAAGTTGATGCAATTTACGTAGACCAGATATATATGTCCAGAATAACAATATGAATTATTAAATTTTATATAATATATATATATACACATGCACTTGTCTATGGTTTCGCCATAGGTATCACAAATTAGCTATTCATTATTTAGTTTCAATATGATTTGTAATGATTTATATGACAGTATAAAACCACTGCAGAGAAAATTAGGGTGAGACTTGATATTTGTATTACAGTTTGTGAACGGAAGAGAAGCGTCTGGATACACGGCCGAATTAAAAGGCGAATTGCCATTATAGGAAAAGTAGAAGATATTACGGCGGCGTCTCCGGAGAGCAGCCGAGGCCCATCACGAAATACTGGAGGGCAAATCACGAGAATTTGTAATCATTAAAATTATGTGGAAGGTGGTAACCGACGTTCACCCTGCCATCAGACCAGTCCTCATTTTCCGTATCGTATTTGGAACAGTGTGCGAGAGCAGTGTTTTTTTTAAAGTCCTTCGAGGAATGTGTTTATTTAAGCTAGATGCATAAAATAAAATTAAAGTAATTTCTTTTTAATTTAAATAAAATGTTTTTCATAAAGAAAATGGTCTATATGAGTGTATTTAAAATCACTACTGTCCTTTCAGGAGGTTGATCTATTTAAACAAGCAAACATTAATCAGAAAAATATTTGAAACATGTTTCTCAATTACGAATTACGATTATAGATATCGTTTTTATGTTTGAGTATGCCGTTAAACCCATGGCATGAGATCGGGCGGAGATCACCCGATTGTGCGGCTCGTGAAGTATTTTGGAAAAAAAAAACAAGGTTTTTTTTTATAATATAATTATTTTACCGACATTTTTTTTCATAAGATTGATTTATTTGTCGTTATAGATCAACCTCCTAAAAGGACAGTAGTGATTTTAAATACACTTGTATACCGTTTATTTTGAAATCCTAACTTTTTTTTTAAAAATTTGGAGTGGATGATTACATAAATTTTCTGAAAACTAGTAATGTAGGGTTTTACGGTCATCACACTTGACTAATTAATATAGCAAAGTTGAATGAAAATATGTTAATTTAATGTCTGAAAAATACAGCCGTAGAGGTTATTTTGAGGCCGCATTCTGTAACGATAATATTTTATTTTTGTTTGAATATTTTTCACATAAAGCTGGGTGCACACTCGGTATCGCAGGTCGTTTAAGATTGCATAATGGCATACACATTGAATGTCTAACAGTGATAGCACATTAACTGCCCGTGCTGTAGTAAATCTGCAGCACGGCTATGGCCTGCGGTCACAGCGCCGCGTCGAACATCTGCAGCGACCTCGTGATGACCTCATCCTTGAGGCACGACTCGAGGAACTCCTCGATGGTTATCACTCCGTCCTGGTTGAGGTCCAGTTTGCGGAACACACGGTCAACCTGAAACAGTTGAAGCACGCCTATTTTTATCTTTTTATATTCATATATCCAAAAAGACTATATATACTCGAGCACATATTTATTTTATCACTATTATAACTACTTATTGACGGACAGAGATTCGTTTTTCGACTGACTGCAAATGACAAGTTTGTCACAGTTAGTATAATAATGTCATGGTAACATTCGGTCACTTATCCAATTCGATTTGTCTATGGAAAAAACATTTATAATTACTTTACATTATTATTATTAATTCTTAGGGTATATTTAAATATTTTAAGATACCTATGCGCAAATTATGGCACATGTGTACAAAAAATATTTCAACTGTCAGATTAATTTCGAACATTAATAAAAATAGATAACAAAACAGTTTAGCATAATTGGAGGTGGTATAATGGTCACTTGAAATAAGTATAAATTAATGACTGTCCAAATGCAACTCATAATTTTAGTATTGTTTTTATTTTATAGTTATTATTACATATTTTTTATATGGGATTTTGCTATTCTTGGGTGTATTTATAGTTTTTGGTTAAAAATTTACTATTTATACTTGTGTTAGAAGTGAGAATATGTGAGGGTATGTTTTGTTTTATTTTAATTATAATAAATGATGGTCTGACGTTCGGGCCGACATCAATATTTCATATTTTAAATGCACCGCAACATTCTTGCATCGAAAATGCTATTTTAGTTCATTCGAACAATTTGTTCCATCTCTACGAATGACATTCGTTGCTACTGCTGATGAATGCCGCACATACCGTAGCCAGCGAGGTCCCAGACCTATCTCCCAACGTTTTCACCAATCCCATCTTAGGTCTTCCCTAACTAAGGAACTCTTAAGCTAAGGTTATTCTTAGGCAAACGTTTGACGTATCTCAATTTAAGGGACTCCTAGCCCTAAGTGAGGTTTAGTGAAAATGGCTGCTAGACTTTTACGTCTGGGGATGCGTCAAGAAAATTGTCGATGATGATGAGATTGGCGCTAGGGAACATTAAGTAGCAGAAATTAATTTTGCATTTAAATAAAATAATATATATAAAGCTGTCATTGCATAGAAATTAGGGTGAAGAGCCTGTACGAAATCGAAGAGTTACATTCTGAAAATCAATAAAAAAATATTATTAACATTTTAAGGTTATTTTTTTATGACAGATAAAATACACAACCCGAAAGCGCATAAAATGGATATTATTTTGAATGTATTTAAAAATAATAAGGTCTTTTAAATTACTCACAAAATATTGAGTAATAATGCAACATTAAACGTTCCTAAACAAGTCAAAAATGTAAATGTGTGGCTCAATAGGTTGCACACATCCTTTAAAGGTCTCTCTATAGACCCACCTAACACACCGTATATTGTTTGAGAATGTTTTGGAACAATGCAAAAAAATATTTATTTTTTAGAAAAAGAGAACTCAACTACGCTAAACGTGCTTGTGCCAGAGTTAGGAGAGATGATGGTAATGAAGCATAAAAATGGATTATAATATGCGGATTCGAACCCGCGACCCCTCGGCCAATAGTCAAACGACTGCCTCGACCGGAGACAATACGCGTGAAAGCAGACCACGAGCCCACCTGGTCCCTGGCCTTCTTCTCGTCCTGCGCGCGCTGGCCCTTCCTCTGGCCCATGAGGTCGTGCACGGCGCACACCACCTCCGCCAGCTCCGACCGGCTGATGCAGCCGTCGCCGTTCACGTCGTACAGCCGGAACGCCCAGCGCAGCCTCTCGTACACGGAGCCCCGCAACAGCGTCGACAGCGTTATCAGCATGTCCTGGAAGAAGTAAAACCAAACACTTAAAATGGCAATAAGCCAGACGCCAGTAAGCATGTATTTTTTCAAACATTTTATTAAAACTTTAGATCTCATCGACGAATACAAGAATCGAGGGAGTAACGCTACGGAGGTGTGGCTGATATCACAGAGATGCAAATTCGAGTAACGTTTTTTTAAAAATACACTGTTCCCATTTTTCATGACCAATAATGGCACAGGGTGTTTCTGTTTTGTCCGCACACAATCTGTGAAAAATTTCCACATAACACACATAAACAATTTCACTACAAAGTTTTTAATACACAAAGTTCTGAGTAAAATTTAATTATCGGCCATAATATGTTGAAGAATAAAATGTAATCATAACGGTATAGGTAGTATGAGATCGTGGTAGTCTAGCGGTTAAGGCGTCGGACTATCGACCCAAAGGTTGCGGGCCGAAACCACACATGGTCATACCATTTTTAACGCTTCATTACCACCATCTCCCTGACTCTAGGACTGCCACATTTGGCCTAGTTGAGTAGGGTCCAACATAATTGTATATGACCTAAGCCATAGTAATTATTTAATAAAAAGTATTTTTTATTTGAACCAGCCACTGCTGCGGGTATTTTTAACTATTTATACAGGATGCACTTTAAGACAGTAGTATTCTTTTAAGGGTGATTCTGGACTTGACACGTCAATACAGGCATTCTGCCTAGTGAAGTGATTTTAATTCAAAACACCTGTACTTTTGAAGTAAATTATAGAATAAGATAATATATAAATTTTTGTAATTGTAAACTTATTGTACTTATGAATAAATGTAATCTTTATTAATTATTTTTCAAATAAGTACCTACCTACACACCTAGCAACAGTTTTTTATTTCTCAGTAAGTAAATGAGTGTGGTAATCGATATTTTTACATACAAATCACACACACTCACAACTACCACAAATATCACTCACAAATTACACATAACAAAAAATTCTACTGTGTATGTATATAATATTCATAATCTATATATTATTTTATAATTTTTTATGCTAATGTTAATATGTAAAATGACCAAAATCCATAATTGGTTTTGTATACTAGTAATAAGTTTTGTTTGCAATTATAAAAATTAATACTGTAGGATTTTTCAATAAAGAATAAATAAAATAAATAATATATGTAATTAAGTAAAACAATAGTAATATCTTTAATTATTACATATTACAAAATATGTAATAATTACTTCGACTGTCCTCGATTACTTGAACAAATCAACTTATATATAGCGCCGAGACTCTCCCGTCGACAATTACTCTTTGAGCCAATAACGCCCAGGGCCAACGCAGGTTTTAGAGCACCCCTTGATAGGTTATGTCAAACATTCAACAAATTGTTCCTAGAGGTGGATGTTTTCTCGAAGGCCACAGTTTTTAAGAATTCTGTATTCACTTTTCTAAAGTCTTTTCAAAATACAGCATCCTGAATTCGGCTCTATTCATCGTTAATCTTAATTCACCTCCACAGCCACTCTGCTTGCCACTATTTCTATTTTTATTTTTGCCACTATTTTTAATTTTACTTTTGTGCACTTAGTTATAAAGTAGTACTGCGTTAGTTATGCTTAACTGTATACAATTAACCATGATCTTAATGTCAGTAAATTTATATAACTAAGCATTAGATATGAAATAAATCACTCCATATGTGAAAAACTTGTAAGGATGCAAGACTAATCTAAATCATAAGTTTTTCTAAGATTTCATCTCATCTCTTGTACCCGTTGTTTTTCCTCGATTAAATAAATAAATAAATAAATCTCTAACTTCATCTACGAAGGGTGGCTTATATGTTCGTTTGTTTGTTTGACCCTGGTCCTAAAATATATGACTACGGGAGTTCAAAGGAATAACCGATAAAATGGTCTCATTTTTTCGTTATAACCCAGGGGTACACTTCAATTTTATGCATGTACTTAACGAAAATATCGTTGATTTAACCTTGATAAAATAATCGTTGTAACCGTCGAAACATTATTGAGGTTTCGAATTTGATTGTAACAGGGCAAACACGACCATAGGGCAGTGTTAAAGCCGACGCAACACGCACAGCACACTGGCACGCAACGAGCGCGCAATTAAAAAGCAAACGGCCCAAACGTCAAAGTCGGACGTCAAGGCGGGCGCGGGAATGTTGCCAGCGGCGCGGCCATTCGTAATGTCGGGGGAAATTTTATCGGCGCGCCGGGGCGCTGAAAGGGGGCCGAACACGCTCCGCTGGCGTGCCAAAGTGTCACTTTCGCTCTTTAGCCTTTAAATGCGGAGTCGCGTTTAATAATAATAATTACTCCACTCCATAGCGTTGGCCCGCTGCCACCGTATCAATTTATGATCTATGAGCGAAAAGCAATTACACTAGAAACATTAAATATTAACCAATATGGCGGCATATTCATTTTTATTTATTTCAGTACTTACCATAATACTTTGGTAGTATTTTAGTTAGTGCAACTGTTCTGAAGTCACCCTAAAATTAATTAATTTAAATTTTATATTCTATCATATTAATATTTATTTATTTATTTATCGTTTATTTGGAAAACCAACAGTATAATATGAAAAAATGGTACATACAATTGTTTGTAAAATTAACCGATGACAGGTTTTCGCAAAAGTACAGAGATACATCTGAAGATTAAAATTAAATTAAATTACACTCGCAATAGCACTCTAAATACAGATTTATATATATATATATATATATATATATATATATATATATATATATATATATATTAATATATATTATTTTGAGGTCAATGAAAAGAAACTGAAAATGATGTCCAAAGATTACTATTTTATTATTATTTTATGTTTATTATATATTTCAAAATCACCATTCTCCAATTTCCCCAGTTTTTGTTACTGGCAACTCTTGGCATTATCACAGCTGTCGGTGTCAGTTGAAAAAGAAACGAAAGAGGGTATACCCGTGCAAAACAACGCCTTTTCCGCCGCGAACTAATCCTGCAATCCGTGGCATCTCGTCACATCATTCACCGAGCTCGTGGAAACAACTCCAAACCTCAAAGAAGCAGTGAGAAAAACAGGCTAAGGAACCACAGACGGCCATCATAGCGCAGCAAATTTTGGTCTTTTGTTTTCTTGTTGATTGCCATTTACTCTCAGCTGTTATAAGTGAATTGTGTACGATATTAATTACTATTATTATACTTTAATTACAACTTCACATATTCTTCTAAAAACCATCGTGGACTACCTGTGCCGAAGATCTCTAGCTATCCATTCCCATCAATTATCATTCTATAACTGCTTTGCATCTGTGCCTCATTAATCTTCGTGGGGGTGATTCGCCCTCGTCTAATTTAGATGATTTATTATAAAGATTATCTGAACTTTCTTGTAAATAATAAATAAGCGATTTTAACCTTCAGATAAAATTTTTTATTGCCACAAATATGGAATCCACATTGAAATATACAGGACGTATTTAAATTCACTGACATCCTTTTAAGGGGTCGATCTATATCGACAACAAGAAAACAAAAATAATTATATTATTTAAAAACTATATTTTTCTCGAGATATATACAGGGTGTGCCAAGGTCAATCCCAATAAAAAAACAGCTAATAGGTCCTACGATTCCTAGTGTTATTTGTTAAGAAACTATATCAAAATTCATTATGGTATTTGAGAAAAAAAATTTTGAAGTTTCTATTCTAAATCGTGTAAAACAGATATTTTTCAATGGCTCCTCCCTCGGATAACTACGTCACTGGGTCACTAGGCCGCGGTCAGTCGAGATCGAGGTTAATGACCTGCCGCGTTGTTCGAAACGCACTATTAGGGCGGAGCTAAATGATTGCTGTCAGATGCCACTGGTCGAACAGAGGTCGGTCTAAGAAGAAGGGGTAACTCCTTACCCCTTCTCTGCGGTTGTAAGAGGGATGCTATTGGTCGACAGATAATATTGATTTATCGATTGATAAGATCGATTTACACTAATTTTATTACAAAAATAATCATTTTGTTACATAATTTCTTACTCTTAATAGGGAACTTAAACTAAAGTTTGTGGGATTGACCTTGGGACAACCTGTATATACAGAAGGTCCCAAACCATACCCGAAGACTTAACGGGGTATTTTTATTCCCTATTATGAGTGATAAATTCATGATGAGTGGGTTCATTCTCCAAGAACGGTGCATTTAGTACCTATTAGAAATGCGTCAATATTTTGGTTCAGTACTACGGATAAAAGTGAACCGAAATTATTATAATTTCCTGGAAAAACCTGGATTTCAGTGCCTACCAGCAATAGCTGGTTGGTGGTGCTGGTGCCTAGCACAGGTCGGCAGCCTATTCCCGCCGGTTTCATTAGCACAGGTGACGGCCAACTTTGCTCCAATGAGTTTGTATTATTCACGCGGGTAGGCGGCGCGGCGTTCAGACCTCGACCGAGGATTCTTTCGACAGTTTATGCGGCCCTTAAGGCTCGTTTCAGAGGCGCCAGGCACCTTTGAAACTATTCTGGGAACACTTATGGAATTGCCCAAATTCAACGCTATTTTTGGGCCCTACTCAACTAGGTCAAATATGCCTGTCCTAGAGTCAGGGAAGATAGCAATAAAACACTATTTTATATCGAATATTTATCTGTTTATATATTTAAAAATTCATTCATTTACAAATAAGTATATTAAGTAGTTAATTTTTATATTTTCGCAGGGTTTTGCGCTGGTCTCTTGTAACACTTCACACTCTCACTGTAACACTTCACATATAAACTTCCTTAGAACAGGTAACTTTTACCTAGTTAGGAAGGTTATAGACTTGTACTCATGGGCTAACATGATTTCACAATAAAAAAAAATGGTATGGCCATGTGCGGATTTGGGTCAATAGTCCAACCACTAGACTACCACGATCTCAAAATATAAAATTATCTTTTATATATTTTAATAATATAGGGTGATGATTTTAGAGGCGTAATTTACAAGAAGAGATAAAACGCATATAATTTGATGTTATGGCTAAGAATTTAGTTTTATTATAAAGATAAGGGTTTGCCATTATGTTTTAAAAATGATTTCGGGTAAGAGGCCCAATTTTCAACCACTTTTTGCAGCAAGTTGGGCCGTATGTCAGCAATAACGCGCCGAATATTCTCTTCCAAGGCGTTAATCGTGTCCGGCTTATCTGCGTAGACAAGCGACTTCACATAACCCCACAAAAAATAGTCCAGCGGTGTTAAATCGCACGATCTTGGAGGCCACGCCACGTTGTTCAGGAGTAAGTCTATTCATTATGAAATGGCAAACCAAACTGAGCATAAATCAAGTGACAGCTGTCAAAAACACCAACTACGAAAAAAGTAGTGCCAGATTGAAAACCACGCCTTTAAAAAAAACACCCTATATTAAAAAAAATGGGACCATTCTATCAAATTATAAAGACTGTTTCAGTGCGGTAACATAGTTTTAAGTAGATTTCATTAGGAAAGCTACTATTGCAATGGGTAACGTGTAAATTTCGCTCTATATCACTTTCTTGTGGACACCAATCCCTTTTAAATTCTGCATCCCTTTTAATCCCTTCCATACAACTTTTGTTTGAAACAATTTTCGTATGAGCAACCCTTACTGCAAGGGATTAGAAGGAAACATTCAACCACTCAATTCTCCATATGTTCTGTTGGTGCCAGTTTCTCAGAAATGGAGGCGACTTCTCATCATGTATCTTGACAATGGCGGCCGGGAATCCGTTCACCGTCGAAAGTGTAACAGAATTATGAGAGTAAACGGAAATTCAACCAAATCCATCATACCAGCGGAAGAAAGCAAAGTCCAGCACTTGTATACAAGCCTAAACGAAAAAAAAATGTCGACACAAATCGATCAAAATGCACGTCACTATCAAGTCAGATTTACGAGTAAGAAACTGTGTATAAAAATGCGATAATAATGCCGCGCGAACTTATGCCAATATCTAAATAATAATAATATAATCACGTCGTTTAATTTTTTTTTCTCGGAAACCATGATGAATTTTGATATGACCTCAAAAGAAATCATGTTTGAAATCGCTGGGCCAATTAATTTGTTTTTTTTTTTAAACGGGAGTGGCCTTGGGACACTGTGTCACACACATGAATTAAGCTTCGAAAAATCTGTATCTTTTCATACGTTTCATCAAAACTTAGGATGCAAATGTTGAAATAAAACCAGAGATATAGTTGATTACAAAAAGATAAAATCTCTTTCAAATATGGCCATTGCGAGACATTCCACCTGTCACGGATTATGCACAGAATTCATATATACACCGAGCAAGTAAACCTCACAACAAATCGTTATATTCAACACTACCTTCCCGGAATTCAAGAGAGTTTCTACTCTAGCTCTAACCCTAGAGTATATATTTATATTTTTAAAGAGTTATGCTTTATTTCGTATTCTTGTAATTGTGTAAATTCTCTAACCCCTCCTACGTCCTAATCCCAACCTCGTTTATTAAGTTTGGAGGAAACTCTTATTGGCTTTGTTTTTTATTTGTATTTTTTTATATTACTGTTATTTCCTAAAATAAATAAATAAATAAATAAAGAGGAGAATAATTACAGGGAGCCTTGTTTAGGGCGGTCGTCATTAGCGACCTGAGTGCGCGAAACTTTCACTCGAGTCCTTGAGGAACCCATTAAGTCTGTTTAGGCTTAGGAAGTCACGTTTATTACGCAATTTGCTTATAACGGACAGACGGGGGCAAAAAAAAACCCCCGGATCAAAAGTCAAAACGGGCAAAAATCGTCAATAGTCATTTACATGCGCTTATATATATATATATATATATATATATATATATATATATATTTATATTTTTTGTTAAAATATCATCCTTTCCTTATTTCATTTAATCAGATGGTTACATAATATTTGACAATATTTTACCCTAAAGAGGACAGGTGAGAGTTAAAAATGCATTTTTATAAAACTCAGCGCTGGGTTTAAACCGACATCCTGCGCTCTCAAGTACAGGACCTCTTTAGAACCTTTATAAATATTATGCTATCCAGCACTTTATCAAATAATTAAATAATTAATCTAAATTTTTCAATATTGTCAAAGATTGTGTCATTTATCTTTTCAGGCGATTTGCCGCTATTAAAAAACAATCATCAAATATAAGTCAAATAACTTTACAACTCAATTATATATATGTATATATATATTATCTGGGTACAAAACAGCGATACAAGAAGATATTTTTCTAGTACCAAGTACATTTATATGGCCAGAAAAAGTACCATAAATAAATATGCTTGAAAACATCAAATTAATAATGTGTAATGTGCGTGAAGTGTGTGATGTGTAATGTCAATTAAGTCTACAGTGTGTTTACACAATAAATACATTGTAATTTGTGCTGTTTCAAGGAGACGCCATTTTTTTTAGAGTAATTTCGCTTCCCAATATTTTAAACCTACCCGCACCCGTCGCCATGGCCGTTGAGATCACGTTAAGATACATTATATTCAAGTCAATAAGTTTCTAGTACTAATAGTTGACGCTTTGACATTCCGATAGATAGACGGCTGTTGGGACACATTATGTTGCATCTGGAATGATTTAAGGGTACAAGTCAAATGTCGTTGCTGCTAATATGTAAGCTAGGACAGTGGTTGACGTCTCCGAGCTGGTGGAAGAATTTCGTCTCGGCAGCATGTTCCTGCCGCAAACTGCGACACAATCAATCAAAGCGCCCGACGAGGCCGGTCCGATACACATCGAGTGATGGATCGCCCGGACGGAGCCTGCGTTGGCTGGGCGGCGCCCTCGGTCGCTGGGCGGGCGGCGCCCCGGAAGCGCGGCGGGCGCGCCTGTCGCCTTCGCTTCCGGCACTCAGGCGGACGCCGGTTCCGCCCGCCCTCTGAATGCGTGTCCTATCGAATCGGGTCATTTTTACGGGAAATTAATGCCGTCATACACGCCAAGGAATGTTTTTTTGCCCTACTCCGTCCGGTGCAAAAAAAAATAACCTTTTTAAAGTAAAACTTCTTTAGGCTCACTTTACACAATGTTTCCCAGACAATGTGAGCGCTCCGAGCTGTTGTCAAATTAATTTTTGGTAATCTGTTACTGTCTTATATTGTTCTTACATTCTCTGGGTGATAATTTTGAAATATAATATGATAAATTTAATCAACTTCCTTATACAACATACAACAACAACATTATATGTTGTATGTTGTTATTATATGTTGTATTGGTACAACATATAATAGCACCATACCACGTTTCTGCTCACTTTATAACAATAAAGATATTTCAAAAATCGATATATTGAACACCTCCTTATTTTCATTCAAGAAAGAGATTTCCAATATCATCAATAGTAAAGGCAAATAAAACCTAATTGTATTGTTAGATTGTTATGTTGTTAATGGTTAATTGTAACATACAAGTACTCGTAATTGCAATTAAGAATAGAATATACATACATATTATATTTATATTACCTTCATCATAAATACATACTAAAACTATACTTAATTTATTACTTTAATTTAACATATACGCACAAATCACACACACTCACAACTACCACAAACATCACTCATAAATTACACATAAGGCATCAAAAAATTCTACTTTATAAGTATATAATATTCATAATCTATATATATTTTAAGAACACTGTTCCAATTTTTTATGCTAATGTTAATATGTAAAATGTCCGAAATCCATAATTGGTTTGGTTTTGTATACTAGTAATAAGTTTTGTTTGTAATTATAAAAATTAATACTGTTGGATTTTTCTATAAAGAATAAATAAATATATATATATATACAAACATTTTAAGCGAAATAGACATTTTTTATCTGCATAAAGGCGACTTTATACGCAACATAAAAAAAACTTTCTTTGAACATACATAATATTAGTAATAGTATTCCCGTCATTAACACACTCTTACATTCCACACCTTATTATATTCACAGATTATAGCACTCATACAATGTTATCACTATAAATTAAATCCTAGTTCGTTCTGTTAAAAGTATAATGTTAAATTGGAGATGCCTGTAGTCGGCTTAAGTTGTTATTTATCTATTTCTAGGTAACTGTCATTATGTATAGCTGTAAGCATTTCTCATACAAATAAATAAATAAATAGAAATTGTACTTGTAGCGCGCGCGGTTGATTGCTCTTGTATAAAGTTACTAAACATTATGTATTCGCAGAAAATGCACAAAATAAATGTATTGTATATAAATATATAAATGTATATAAATGCTGTAGCATAATACTGAGTTTGGAGTACATTTTTAATTGTATTAATATCGCCGCCGCCGTGGGGTAATTTTGAGCGGGATCGAGGTCTGTTGACGAAGTTTGAAAATTTAATTTTGTAAAAATCTAGATCCGCGTTCATTGGAGATTAATGATATAATATAATGAATATAATGTCGTACGCGGTTCAAAATTGAAAGCGCACCCCGTGATGTTGTATTTTGATGATAAAATAAAAATTATTAAAAAAAGACGGTCAAAATGATGTTGATGAAGAAATAAATACTATATTCGATTTGTTTCATTTATTGATGTTTTGTTGTTTTAAATCTGTGACAGTTTTAAGATTTTTTCTTCGTCTTTATTCTTTATTCATTATTAAGAGAAATCAACAGTCTTACAAACAATTGGTATTAATTAAATTTACATTTTTAAAAAGTATTTGTAAAACTAATCAAATATTTTCTACTTTCTACTGTTAATATTTCCAAATCTGTCGAAATATGTTCCAAAATAACTCGAAAACTCAAGTCTTTAGGTCCCAAATATCTAAAAGGGCGTGTTATTAAAATATGTCATATTTTCGACATTTAGTTCTGTTTTGAAATCTGTTAATCTTCGCACAACACGCCATTTATTTTTCACAAGATTAGGGATTTTTTGTTATTGAAGGATTAAACGCTTATGAAATCAGGCATACTTTGATGGCATGTCAATTTCCTTGCTTCATAATTAAAATGTAGGTGTTTAAGCCATTATTAAAATGCGTTCTAACTAAGTAATTTGCTCTTCGTGGTAAGGTTATACCTGTCTTTTTCTACCCGCAAATATTCCCCCGTCTCAACAGAGACGTTTCAGCCATTGAACGGTGCGGTTGTATGACCCTGCTGTCGCGAGTGCATAACTACACCGAAGTGTTTTTTTTTAAAACTTTAAGAATTAGATTAATTTAATTAGTTCCTTAATCCTTTGTAGAGTGTGATAAACCTAAAAGGCAGTTTGAACATAATATTTACAAAAGTAGATAATATTTAATGAAAACGATTTAAAATTAGTATATTTTTGACATGACCACCACGAATGAGAACTATTTAAATTCATTAAAGCTATAAATGTTTTGCTCAGTAATATATTTCTTCAATGCACCTTTAAATTGATTGAACTCAGTTATTTTTTTTATGTTTTCAGGCAGCATATTAAAATATTTTAGGCCTAAATACTGACTATTGCTTTGGAATAAAGCTCTACGGGCTAGTATGGTTGGTACATAATGTTCCTTGAAACGCGTCATCTGTGAAACTCACCAGCGCCGGTTGCAGCATCCTGTCAACTAAAGGCTGGTGAATCTATGTGTAGTTTGGTGTATTCCGTATAACCTAATTCCTCTCTGGTTAGATATAATCCAAAGCTATATACCTAAACCTACAGTCCACTAGTAAACCAGAAATATCTACCAGTAGGTTAGGGGATAGTAATATTTAATCACGTTTGCAAACGGATTTTCTAAACGGAAATAAACGAATCTCGGCCGCCTGTGGGGAATTTCATTAGGCGCTGGGGAAAAATGCAAATTTCCTGGCGAGAGGGTCGCCGTCCCGGCCAGGACCTACTCTCATGGTAACGAGAGGGGGGAGGGAGGGGGGATAGAAACTTAGCAGTATTATTTTATCTTATTAATAAAAATGTTAAAAACCTTCAATTTATAACCTATTAGTATTTCGTAATGAACTAAGCCCTCTTAACAGTGGAGCGTTTTAGTCGAGCAATTGCACCAGAGGTTACCAATCTTTTTTGTGTCGTAACTTGCCATGTTTTTCGGTTTTGGGTAGACCCCCCCCCCCCCCCTACTTACCTGATTGACCTTTCCTTTTGAAGATTTGCCTCACATTCGTATTTATAGAGTGACAAATTGAACAAGTCAGTGCAAGTTCGCGAAGCTCTGAGATTGCGCGTATGCTTGTAACAAGATGGCATGTGCGGGTTTTTACAAGTTCAAAATGTATTGCGACCACAAAGCGAATGCAATTTTAGAAACATAAATAATATATTTTTTTACTTCATAGGTACTTTTATAAATAATGTGTCTTTATATTATAAGATAGTATGATGTTAGTAAATAGGTACTATAAGTGAATGTTGAGATCCACTATCGTGGACCCCCATTTTCATGTCATGGACCCCCAATTTTTTTTTCGCTGACGTAGACCGTTTGCAGGTTGTCATAGACCCCTGGGGGTCGATTTAGACCACTTTGGGAATCACTGAATTGGACTGTCATATTTTTAATATAGGTATGCAGACTTCCTAGATCCAAGCCATTAAGATACTGTTTGCTAAAAAGTTGTTTATTTATTGAGGAAGTCAAACGTAAAAATTAACCGAAACGTCATTTTTCGAGCGGTAGGATTACTTATTATTTATTTATTTAATGAACAAAAAATACAAATAACCAATACCGTTACTCTATTTAATTACATACATAGATTTTTAATAAAACATATTTTATTACAAAAATGATGTAGCGCCCATCATCATTACTATCATTCGTTGATCACAAATCACTGTTTGTCACCAGTTGAGCGGCTGTTGCCAAATAATTATTGTAGCTTGAAGTTTTTTTTTTGTAGAAACTAAATTAACTTAACTAAACTTTATAAATATTTAAAAAATGTGATATTAATGTTTACTTTTAATTTTACTCAATATTAGCTATATTTACACTCTCTCTATTTATACGATAATCTTTTTATATAAATTTATAATTGTACGCATAGCGACAGTTTGACATTTTATTAAAACTACAGATATTACAACGAGTAATTATTATAGTATGAGTATGAATATTTATTTTTTATTTGAAAAATAACAGCGTGCTACCCTCTTCGTCCCACTCCCAATAAAACCTTGGACATAAATTAGTGTTTTTACCGTTTTGTCGTCTCAAAAAACACCTCATTGCGCAATTTCGTTCCAACTTTAATCTCGCTTAGGGGTAAAAACTGGGTAACAATTGAATGAAACGACCACGACCTCCCTGGGTTACCCGGTAGAGATTGTCTCTCGGCAAGAAGCTCGCTCTTCGGTACGAAATTTCCAATAAAAAATCTCAAATTAGACGTTGAACTTCAACATTACACTAGCTAGAGAACTGTGGATTGGAATTGTTTCCGATGTTGTTTAGATGCGACCGGGTTCACTAATTAATTTCCCGGCTAGGTAGTAACTAGGGAATTTATTTCCCGGCTAGGCGCGCTTATATGAAATAAGCTTACTTCCAAAGGTGCACAGAACTCGGGATTTTAGAATATTGTGCAATGGCTATGACACCTGTAGCTATCATTTAATATCAACTGCTTCTATACATTGTTTAGTAGTAGTTCATTATTTAACCAGAACCTAACATCTTACAGCTAGGTCCTACAGGCGTCATAAGACGCATTTCCCCTAGACTCCTCGTGCCTGTCTGTGGCTTTGATGGTTTGAAAAGCAGGCACAAAAAATTAACCACCAATAAGGTACAGTCGAGGGCAAATGAAACCTTACCTTGAAAGGCGATGTAAAGCGGGGTAAAGCTCCGTGTGCCTTTGACTGTACATCGCGCATTTTTTCATCCTCTATCTAAAGGAAAGCTACAGAAATCTTATTTATTGCTACGACAGACATGGATAAAATATGTTGCCCCCTACTCAATCAAGCTAAGTTTGCTCGTGCTAGAGGCAAGGGTGAAGTGAAATGTGCAGATTCGAATTTGCACCGCTGAATAATCTTGAATAGACGGTGTAATCAAAAATGTCACAGTTGACATTTCATCATTTAAATACATATAATATTTATAATATAGCGAATCAAAGAATAATATTTTAATACCCAATATATATTCTCGTATAATTCTATGATTTTATATTATATGATATATGATCTCGTATATTATATGATCTTGTATAATTCTTTAACTTTTTATATAACGCTCCATTGTATTTGAGTATAATACTTACCCTCCCCCCCCTTTATAATCTTGACGTCATCGTCTTTCGAAAGGTTGCGTGGTTATGCCACCTTTCGCAATAAGGCTTATTCAATAAAGATGTCGTAATAAAACTGTAACTACTTCAATCCAATTAATCAAACGCCCAAAAGCATCAACACGATATGAGAAAATGGTTACCATTTCGAATATTAAGTGTACTAAAATTACTATTACTATATTTTTTAAGTCTAATTAGGGTACAGTGCAACGAAACAGATCTTTGTTTGAAAGTTTCTTTGTTAAACGTACTTTCCGAGATATAAATTTCAATCAAGTTTAATAAAGGAAAAATATATCCATTACCAAACAAATTGTATAGGAGTGGCATTATCATCAGTTTATAAGTATATTGAACATACTAAAACTCAACATACCGAAAGAAATTTAGCAAAACGGACTATTAAAACTAAGAAAACAAATATTATAGCACCTCAAACTATAGCAAAACCTTTGAAAGTTCAAAAATGTTCAAAATGCCCGCCTGTGGAACCAACTCGACGCTAAAATAAGACATATTTAAATCGCTACTTAGGAAAACATTTTTGTCTGCATAATTTAGTTTTATCTCGTTCTTGATCCCCAGATTCGTTTTATGTTCTCCATTGGTTGTAATTACTAAAATAATATGATTAGTCTAAATTTCATTTATTTATTATTTTTTATAAAAACAATACATTTAATTTTACATCATCTTTATAGCGTATACTGCTATTTAAGATGATGTAATCAGTTGTAGAAACATACATCCTCATGTGACATTTCATAAACTATTGTGTTTCTGTAATTTAATTTATTTAAGAACGTATAATCTATAAGTTGATTAACTGGTAGATATTGCCTTTAAGGCAATAAGTTCGCTATACACGCTTTACACAATGCTGTAATTTTGTATTAAAGTATAAATAAATAAATTAAAAATGAAGATTAGAATATGATGTAAAATTAATAAGTAATAGGGTAATATTAATTAATAGGATAGTTTTTACGTATTTCTTGAAATATATTAGATTCTTTATTTCTTTAAATTTTAAATATTTCTTTAAAATCCTATTAAAACACTTCGCGCATATATATGGGCGCTTGTCTGTTAAATTCAGCAGTGCGAGGTTTGAGAAAGTGATTTTTATTTCAAGTATCATGGGTGTGTTTTTTATTTATTTATTTATTTATCAACATACAAAACAGCGATACAAGTAAATAATTTTATATTACTACATTTACATTTATATGGCAGAAAAATGTACCAAATATAAATATGATTTAAAAAATTAAATTATTAAAACAACGTGTAGTGTGGCGTATGTCGACAGTGTGTGGTACCTCTATTTGTGGTACGGAAATGTTTAGTGTGTGTATATAAACCCACATATTATTAGTGATATAATAAATAATTTAAAAACAATAATATATACTTAATACTAATGCCTAAAATTAATATTCAATATAATATTTATTATATGCACATGCACATGGTCATACCATTTTTAACGCCGCATTACCACCATCTCCCCTGATTCTAGCAAAGGCATATTTGACCTAGTGGAGTCCAATATAATATCCAAAAATAATGGTATATGATCTAGGTCAAAGCAATTATTAAAAAAAAACCCTTATTCTCTTGAAATATATCAATTGCGCTGAATTTTTCATTATATGTATTTTTTTTTATTTTATTTCAGGAAACAACAGCTTACATAGTTATTACAATAATAAAAAAAACAATTAAAACACAAAGCCAATAATAGTTTCCTCCAAACTTAAAAAAATAGAAAACCCATTCGGGCGCGAGGCCGGGACCAGGAAGTAGGAGGGATTGGGGGTTGGGGACAATCACCAGAATATAATGTAGTGTAGAATTCGCGCAGATTTCATAGACAAATGCCATTGCGCGGAAGTGCGGCCGACGTGATCAAATCGAAACCACTGTTGTCGAACCCGCTACGGAATACACCTCGTATATATAACCCTGTCGCGCCGGGGTGAGAGCCACCCGCTTATTGAAAAATCACTTTCACTGTTTCTGGGTCAAGCACTCCCTTAATTGCGTATACTCATGGCAACCCCCCCCCTCCCCCCCGTTCGGTAAATCCCCGGGGCGTTTCTTTCGACCTCAGCCATTCGATGCAGTTCGTAATTAATATGAGGTTAGAAATGTAGAACTGGGGAAAATTAGCTAAATGAGCATTCTATCTCTCTGTGGCGTATTGTAAAAATCTTAAACGGAATTTGCATCAATATGATATCAATTATTTATTTATTCATTATGGTACAGTAAGAAGTTACAACAATAAAGGGTATAAATGACATTCACAAAGAATTAAATTAATATAATATAGACAAATTAAACACTAGTCATTTATTGTTGCTTTGAGGTAACATGGCTACTCTAACTAGGTTAAAAACCTGCGTACGCGAGACGTTACTAATACAAAGGGGATCATAGGATAAATATCATAAATACAAAATATAATACATATAATAAATAGTGCATAATATTATATACATATATATATTACATACAATATACATTTATTATATATATAGGAAAAATTAAACATAAAGAAAATATATAAAATTACTTATAGTCTATATATGTTAGCTTTCTGTTGCAACACATCGCTCACCATCTTTTCAAATGCATCTCTGGCTATTGCGAGGAGTCATTTGGTGATGCTTTTTGCAAGACTGTATTTAGACTGTGCTTTTTTAAATTGCTCATCTGCGCTGTTGAGAAGTTTAGGTCCAAGGAAATTGAGATGCCTTTGCCCAATAGTGGTATTCATTTTTGGCAGTGCCATATTCCCTCGTAACCTCGATCGAGTTACAATAATTGAAGGATTTAAATTATCTAAGGGTTGTTGCTTATAAACTGTGCCTCAATAGTTACTTTATTTTCTCGATTGCTGTATTCATTCGCGTCTGAGACTGATAAAATCTATGGGAAAGTGCTGAGTTTTGAAGAGGCAACTTTGAGAGAAAGTAGTGATGTAACCTTTTTCTTTTATACCTACAAATAAGAAGGTCGATGACTATGCCTTACAGGTGGTTTTATAGTTTTAACATAAGGATTCGAATGCGTGGGCGCCGAGTCCCACGAACTGGTTAGTGAATCCGGTCGCATCTAAACAACATCGGAAACAATTCCAATCCACAGTTCTCTAGCTAGTGTAATTTTGAAGTTCAACGTCTAATTTGAGATTTTTTATTGGAAATTTCGTACCGAAGAGCGAGCTTCTTGCCGAGAGACAATCTCTACCGGATAACGCAGGGAGGTCGTGGTCGTTTCATTCAATTGTTACCCAGTTTTTACCCCTAAGCGAGATTAAAGTTGGAACGAAATTGCGCAATGAGGTGTTTTTTGAGACGACAAAACGGTAAAAACACTAATTTATGTCCAAGGTTTTATTGGGAGTGGGACGAAGACGGTAGCACGCTGTTATTTTTCAAATAAAAAATAAATATTCATACTCATACTATAATAATTACTCGTTGTAATATCTGTAGTTTTAATAAAATGTCAAAATGTCGCTACGCGTACAATTATAAATTTATATAAAAAGATTAGCGTATAAATAGAGAGAGTGTAAAAATAGCTAATATTGAGTAAAATTAAAAGTAAACATTAATATCACATTTTTTAAATATTTATAAAGTTTAGTTAAGTTAATTTAGTTTCTACAAAAAAAAACTTAAAGCTACAATAATTATTTGGCAACAGCCGCTCAACTGATGATAAACAGTGATTTGTGATCAACGAATGATAGTAATGATGATGGGCGCTACATCATTTTTGTAATAAAATATGTTTTTTAAAAAATCTATGTATGTAATTGGTTATTTGTATTTTTTGTTCATTAAATAAATAAATAATAAGTAATCCTACCGCTCGAAAAATGACGTTTCGGTTAATTTTTACGTTTGACTTCCTCAATAAATAAACAACTTTTTAGCAAACAGTATCTTAATGGCTTGGATCTAGGAAGTCTGCATACCTATATTAAAAATATGACAGTCCAATTCAGTGATTCCCAAAGTGGTCTAAATCGACCCCCAGGGGTCTATGACAACCTGCAAATGGTCTACGTCGGCGATTAAAAATTGGGGTCCATGACATGAAAATGGGGGTCCACGATAGTGGATCTCAACATTCACTGATAGTACCTATTTACTAACATCATACTGTCTTATAATATAAAGACACATTATTTATAAAAGTACCTATGAAGTAAAAAAATATATTATTTATGTTTCTAAATTTGCATTCGCTTTGTGGTCGCAATACATTTTGAACTTGTTAAAACCCGCACATGCCATCTTGTTACAAGCATACGCGCAATCTCAGAGCTTCCCGAACTTGTTCAATTTGTCACTCTATAAATACGAATGTGAGGCAAATGCGTTTATTAGTTTCCTGAATCTCGAAAAGGAAAGTGCAAAAAATCAATATCTGGTAATTAGGGGGTCTACCCAAAACCGAAAAACATGGTAAGGGGTCTACGACACAGAAAATTTGGGAACCTCTGGATTAGACGGCCAAAACTGGTGTTGGGGCAAAGAGTAAACAGAACGAAGGAACGCGGGTTATTCAATAGACTGTGCTAGGAATGCCGTATCCGGGCGCAAATGCGCAAACACAAAAGTCGCTTTCGTAACAAAGTTTATGATTATACCGCGGAGCGACTTTTAATTTCGGCCCGACCGCTCCGAGCGCCCTCGAAGCGCCCTCGAAGCGCCCTCGAAGCGCCCTCAGCCGAAAGGCGCCTTCCGCCTTCCTAACCCTCAACTCAACGCGCTCGAGTGGGCGCGGGCATTAGCCTAGCGGCCTACCTTGCAAAATCGAGTCGTCGATATTTTCGCTCTTCTCATTCTGTCTCATCGAACGGCTTGAAAAAACAGAAACACCTATGCCATTTATTTATTTATTTATTTCAAGAAACAGCTGATAAAAAATAAAGTTACATTAAAAAACAAACAAAACATAAAGCCAATAAGGGTTTCCTCCAAAATTAATAAACGACGCTGGGATTAGGAAATAGGAGGTGTTGGAGAATTTACATAATTACAAAAATACAAGATAAAGCATAACTCTTTAAAAATAATAGATTTTATATATAAATATACGAGTCTAGGGTTAGAGAGAGTAGAAACTCTCTTGAATTCCGGTGTTGAATATATCGATCTGATGAAAAGCTTACAAGTTCGATGTATTTATATATAAATTCTGTGCATAGTTTATATTCAACCGTAACAGATGCTCACTCTTACTCGAGTCATCCGCTCGCAGGAGTTCCATATATATATATTATTATATATATATATAACGGCAAATCGCCTGTAAAGATAAATGACATAATCTTTGACAATATTGAAAAATTTTGAATATTTTTTAATTTTTTGATTAAGTGCTCATTTATAAAAGATAAAATAAACCGAATGAGCGTGTCGCGTTAGATTCATCCGTCGCCCAGGAAGATTACTATTACTATTACTTCGAAAACGGTAGAAGTTTAGTTTGGTTTAGTGTCTAAATTACTGCATTTCGATTTCCGCCAAGTGTTGAAAATTCAAAGTCCATTAGCTGGCGGAGGGATTCAATAACTGGCTCGCTTTGGACTTTTATCTGGGAGACGCGAGTATAGTAACCAAAGGGTATTGAATTCACAACACTTTTTCTAGTTGTTCAAAAATTTGGTTGCGTTAACAGGTTGGTTGTAGGATATAAAAAAAAAACCATATTAGTAAAATAAAATCGACTTCAAAATAAACCTACAACAAAAAACTTTTAAGTTTGAGCGGTATTTTTTGATACAATTTTAATTTTAGTATAAGATGGCATTATAATTATTTTTCCTGGACATTGCTACATTGACCATTGAAAAGGGAATATTAGAAATGACAAATTCACAGGTCGAAACTCATTCAGTCAGCGAGCTGTTAAATTTAATGATTTGTAACACATATAAATAAATAAATATCTAACTTTCTGCACTCTTCCTCTATATAAACTTTAACCGTGCAAATCTCATACTCCTCCGTGCGCGTAATATGCTTAAAAATGGATACAAATATTTATATATAGATTAAGAGTAAAAAATATATTTTTAAAAATAAGCTTTTGAATGCGTATCCAAAATTTCGTATCTGTGCTGTTGACCATTGAGGAGTTCCTTCGCTTGGAGCCATTCCTGGTTGTAGAATCAGGTCATGCTCACCACGAAAATGCAATGTCATCAGCTTCAACTTCGCAGGATGAGAGGAACTGGTTTGACTCAATTCAGCTGGCGAGAATTGACCTAAACCGACATGCAAGAGGGATCCGCCAAAACGCCGAAGACACCGAAATCGCTCGAGCCGTTTGCGAGTAATGAGTGAACGCGATGAGTCGGTTAAAAAGTGAAACAGCACGATGAGTTCATCTCTGTCTTGCGCGCGGTCGGGAAATGGAGGATCTGCTGAGCTTATAGTTGTGCTTTGGATGGCGGTGAATCGTAGAACTGCGTTTTCGATTGATTTTTCCCGGGACGGCATTTGGAATCCGCGCGCGAATGGGTCATCTGAATGTTTTTGAGATGAGTCCTCGAGGCGTCGAGACTTTCATACAAAGAAAGATCTTTCAAAACGTCGGAGATAATCTTATCGATGGCGACGCAAACGTTGCTGTCCCTCGCGCCGTCGGACTATTGTCTATGAGGCGTCTAGATTTCTTTTAATTTGTATAAAAAAAAATATTATATAGGTAATGCGGCCGCACTAAAGATGGCGGCCCGAGCGATGCTCTCTCTCGCGTTGGTTGGATCTGTCGCGTCTATTAATTACGCTGGACATAACTTTTTTATTTATTCTGCGACTTTAGACACGACTTCAGTAACAACGCAACAACAAATCCACGACCTTTCTCAAAAACATTGACACGTTTATTTCGCGTTCTTCTTCACAAATGTCGAAATCGCGTTGACATGAGACGCCATTTGCAAAATGAGAGCGTCTTTCAATAGGGTGACAAATGCTACAAGTACGATGACAGCTGGGAATTAAAACTAAGGAAAAATACTAATTGAAAGGCAAATAAAAGGTCTAAAACATAGAAAAGTTTATTTTTTAATTTCTCTATTATGAAACTGTAATTAAATCAAAACCAACAATTGGTTACTGACCGCGCAAAGAGTAAAAACTGACGCCCTATAAAAATAAAGCGCCGAATTTTAAGGTCGACTGTCAATAAACTTCGCCTTAAATTAAACTAGATACTAATAAATGTAATTATCTATATATATTTGTAAAAAAAAACATATGTTAGATCTCTAATAAAGTCCTCGTGCTCTCATTATATATTTCAAATAGGTAACATCTCGACACAGGCATTTGCCTAGTGAAGTGTTACTAATTCACACAAGCTGTACTTTCTTCTTTAGAAAATCAATAAAATGCTACAAAGCAAAATAATATTAATTGTAAATGATGTTTACCAAATCGTACAAGTTTGCGAATAGCCGCTCTATAAACCAGAGAGAATAAAGCACGTTACACTGAAATATTGTCGTTGGTTGCGGGCGGGGCTGTCGTCGTCGGCTACCGCAAATGCAAAGTTATAAAGCCGCGTTCACACTCGCCGCGGCTTATGGCCATCGTAACTTATACGATATACGATATCTATTTATGACAACAATTTGTTCGCTACCCTCAGAGATCCGTAGGAATATACAGGTTGATTTATTTTATTGTGCTGCTGATTTATTTTATTGTGCACCATAGAAAGCGTTAGCTTTTATCAGCGCAGGCTGATTGCATTTTAAATACAAAAAATTAAAGCTACTATCCAATGCCAGTGCGGAAGAGTTGAATTTATGTGTGTAACAAATTTCTAGTACTAATAAATGAAACATTGACTGTTCGATAGGGCGCTCAAATACCTTAATCGAATCTCTAAAATATGTCAGCGCGGCTGTTGGAACGGGTTATTCATCACTGGCCTTTAAAATTAATTAAGATGTAATAGAATATTCAGTGCCACATTTTAATCATTATTAAATTGAAATTGCGCGTAAAAATTTACAACAAAAAAATTAAGATCTATCAATTGTTTTTATTTTTAACTAATTTCTGTGGCCTAGGTCATATACAATTATTTTGGATCGTTAAACGCGTAACAGATCTCTGCTGTGTCGTAGTAAGGGGTATAAGAGGGGATTACTGGTAAAATAAAGTAAGCATTCACTTCAATAAGTAGCTACTTAGCCATCATATGTAGGTTGAATAAAATACAACAAAATAAAATTACTTCGAACATACGGCGCGTCATTCGAATCGTCCCCGTGAAAACCCGACGGCGGCACACATGCGAGCAAGCGAGACAAATGATACGCGAGGAGTGTTCTCGATGCAAAGGGTCACGTTTTTTACCCTCAGTTGCCGTATCGATATGTTTTAGAAGATCCTTCTGCTCGAATCATCTGCTCGCAGGGATGCTGCATCAATCGTGCACGATGATAAACCCTCGACGCGCGGTGCCTCCAACTCTGTGCCAAGGCAGATTTGGTGTGAGATTACATCGATGTTTTAATTTGACAGCTATTTAATTAGTGGCCATCATTTGGTGAAAATCGTTGAACTGGTAGGTATTGTAATAATACAATTAAGATTTGTAATATAGACTTAACGAATAATTAAAGAATAAGGGCGGAAGCTATTATGAAACTAAACATACTTGTTCATATCTAGTTAAATGTGTAGATCATGGTAATAGTAAAAAACGGCGTGGCAAATAATTTTAAAAAAGATTATTACAAAAATCAATGTTATTTACAACACTTCCACGTTATCACACGTCCCATCTAACGTAATTAACATTAAAACACGAGATTTTCTGAGATTTAAAGCATATTTGGGAATACCTAAAGAAGTTGGGCCTAAATTTCACGAATATTTGGGAAGATGCATAAAATTTAGCCAGCGCCATATTTGACAGGCGGAAATATCGCTTTAAATCTCAGAAAACCTCCTGTTTTAATGTTAAAATGTCTATCGTTAATTTATTTTTTGTAGAAAATGGCTTCGCCCGTGTTCTTTAGATATTCCAGACTTAATAATCCAAAAACATATTTTGATGTCATAGCAATGTGTAGCGAATAATTCTTGTCCAACGAAATGTCGTGTCGCGTGAGACGGGGGTCGCGATAACTTCTCCCTTTTACGAGCGACCAATATCACATTGAAACGTTGCATCAACGTTGCGCTGTTGAACATCGCGTTACATTGTGGGAAATTGTAACGTTTTATTATACAACCCCGTTTACATATTACACGGTACGTGTAATAACTTTGAACCCTTTTCGATACATTCAGCTACTGGAGCGAAATCTCCTAAAACGTAGCGACGAGTACATTTTCTAGGAGTGGTGTGTTTGAGGTTTTTTGAAGTGATACTTCTTTGCGCCCGTTGTACTCATTGGGATGGGATGTTGGTCGAGAAACGGCACCACGCTTTAGGAGTATAATCCGTAGAGTGCCTTTTTATACATTCTCTACCAAAGGTACCGCAAGAGTCTCGGTGGGTCAGTGGTTAAAGCACTCGTCTCCCGCGCTAGAGTCCCTGGTTCGATTCCCGGCTGGGATTTTTTTCACAAATTATACGAATATACGAACTTAATAATGATAATGAAGTGACTTACAATCATATATTGAAGAGATATATATTGAATAACAGAGAAAAATGTCTTATATTTCATTTATATATCCTCTCTGTTTGTGTGTGTGTGAGTGGGTGTGTGCGAACGCTCAAAGAAGTATAACTTCCACCGTCTGGTTTTTTTATAGTTAAGTGCTTATTTACCAATATTTTAGTATATTCTTTGTAAGGATTTTTTTCACCGTGCCGTCAATATTTACCACAAGACCTCTCCGGGTTAGCTTGTAGAGATTGTCATACGGAAATAAGCCTGCTCTTTTTTTAGCGTAGTATGCATGTCTTCACTAAAGGCAGCGTTTTCATGTTAAGGAAATAAAAAAAACAATATTATAGCAATCACTTATTCTTCCTGTCAATTATTTTTTTTTTTTTTTGAGAAATCAAATTGGCCGATGGGTTCAAGTCTATAACCTTCCTAACTAGGTAAGAGTTACCTGTTCTAAGGAAGGTTATATATGAAGTGTTACAGTGAGCATACAAGAGACCAGCGCAAAACCCTGTGAAAATATAAAATTAACTAAGGCACAAATATACACACTGATATACACACCCACACACACACATGAATACACTTAATATACTTATTAAATAAATAAATGAACAATTTTTAAATATATAGGTAAATAAATATTCAATGTAAAATGTTATACATATAGTTTAGTTACATATAGTATAATAGTGAGTTAAGATGTGTAAACATCAACCTTAGTCTGTGGTTGCAATGGGAGCATTAAAAGTTTAATTGAAGTAAAATATATTTCATTTATTTTGATTCCAAATAACAAATGTCAACTACTGAGTAATTAATATGCGCACTCCCTTCCAATTCACTCCAGGCCCGAAAAATCCTCGGATACCCGTATTAAAGTTTACACATTAAATCTTGATGTAAAAAATAAAGTTGCAAAAGGATAATTAATTAATTAATTAAGAATTCAATATTCCCAGTATATTAGACTATGGTAGTAGGAATTTCACATTTTTGTGAAATTAGAACCCACTGTCAACCACCCATTTTCCGCTAGATTGGGTTTAGGGTTTGGTAAGTTTTTTTGTAAATTTAGAAATAAATAATCCCGCAGCGGTGCCAATTTTTCTCCATCGACCCTGAGCGACAACATTAAATGAACCGTTTTAATTTAAATATATCTCAAGTGTAAACGCGCCGTTAGGACGCCTCTCATTGGAATACAGTCATAAAATAACTGACCCATTAAAATTTAACTATCGCGCAGAACAATTAGAAAACTTAAAAAAATATCTCCCCGGTAATTCGTTGCTATTCGAGAGTGCTAAAATCTAATTATACATTTTACGACACTATTATAGCGATCGCTGTTGCTATTAAATCCATTCGAGCTCACAGACCAGCGACTAGCTTTTGTAGGTGCGACCAGAGCTATAATACTGTGCCGGATTCGATCTATTTTTTTGTTGTTTTCTATCAATAAAAAGTTTGTTGCATTATTTATTGGTATATTTTGTATTAATATTAATAATACCTTACACTAGACGTAACATAACTAAACTAAAATGCCACCACCCCTAAGATATTCCCTATCGTATGCAAAAAAAAAACGAACTCGCTAAATACATGCATACCAAAAACATAACATTTTAAAATAACATTTACATAACTTACAGGTTGATTTTTTTTTATCCCACCTTATCTTCGTTACCTAACCTACTTTATTATTTTTTAAGGAAATATCCACAAAGACGGTGCCTTTTCTATGGATGAAAAAACACAAAAGATTCAATAAGACTATAGGTTATACACAAATACAAAAAAGGATACATATATACCAAATACCAGAAAAAGTAAATAACTATCGTAAACAAATTTAAATAAAATAAATAAACAATATATACGAGTATATTAAATGTTTTTCTATCCTACGCTTTATTAAATAATTATTAAACTTTTCTATTTTTTTTTAATTTTTGTCAAAGATTGTGTCATTTATCTTTTCAGGCGATTTGCCGCTATTAAAAAATAATAATTAAATAAAAGTCAAATATTTTTACGTTTATATATAAGATTTTTTTTCGTACCATTCGAAGTACCTATATTCTATAAATACTTAACTAACCTCTCTTTCCATCTCAATAGCAGATAAAGAATGGAGCAGATTTTTTAACATACCGTCTCTCTCTTTGAAGTCAGTTTAAAAGAACTTAACTTACAAAACGTCAAAAGATCAATAAGTATCGCGATCGATTTGGTTATTTATTAGTTCATATTATTAAGTGTTTCGTGCTATTTCGGGTGGACGTAGATTTTTTTCCTCGAATGTGTTAAAAAATAACACGCAGTTCCCAGTTATTTGCATATGAACCGTATGAATGTTCATTTGCTTACAGCCGTCGAAATAACATTTCAAATTTTCAAAGGAAGCCCCGGGCATCTTTTACGGAAATGAATATATGCACAGCTTGGTTTATTATTTTTGGCGTTTCAGATATTAATGGTCGCACGTAGACGCGAGTTAAATGTTATTTGAGCGAAGGCAATAACGGGAATTCGAGAGATTTATGACAACCGCACGAAAACAAATATGGCGCTCTCTATGGCAGCGGAAACACTGTAATATCGGCCGCGGTGTTGTCGAAAATATGTGTGAATCGGTGAGCGCGCCTATAAAAACATCTGCTGTCACTTTGACGTTCGTCCGATGCGACAATGCATCAAGCTGACAGCGAGCGAGTGGCGAGGCGGCTTTAGATCAGAGGCGTCCAAACTTTTTGCTGCGAGGGCCAGTTTGGTATTTAAATTCATTAGCGGGGGCCAAGCATTGTAAATATGTGAATTAAAAAACCTTATTACAAGTAAAGCAGCATTGAATTTTTTTATTGTTGCCACATATATATACTATAATTTTTTTTTATAGTAAATTACAGATATAACAATACTAAACAAACATGTCTAAATTATATTATTATAAAATTATTTCATGCAATTTTTAATGGGAATGGTGGAACTGGGTTTTTTCCTGGAGAGTTTCTTCAAGTTGGGATTCAAATCGGAAACACCAATTATTAGCAATGATTGCAAATGATCATGCGATAAATTTGCCCTATATTTAGATTTCAGATACTTCATCCTGGAAAAAGTTTGTTCGCACATATAGGTAGTGCCATACATAGAAATAAATTTACCAGCCAATTTAACGAAATTTGCAACGAAATTTTTCAAAATCCTTGGCGGGCCGGATAAAATCGCCTGCCGGGCCGGGTTTGGCCCGCGGGCCGTAGTTTGGACACCTTTGCTTTAGATTATCCCAAAATGGCGGGCGGTTGACGTCGACCATAGACTGGCATCAAACTGACACCTCGGTCGCAGTGCTGTCGGTGTTGCCGTAGCTTCATAGGGGTATTTGACCCCAAAAGCTGGCCAAAATTCATCATCCTTCGAAAAAATTAACTCCCTGTTTTAGATTAAGAGTTCGCGGATCTAAGGGCAGCCTTTTTTGTGCCTGAACCCTGTTCCCTCCAGCTGGTCGAAAATTCCCGCTTGTTATCAGCGGTCGTGGGATTTCTTGATGCGCTCTATAATCACTCTCAGAAAAACGTCCGTGGTTTCGTTTTGTATAAAAGATATGACTAAAAGCTCAAACCACAACAACTCTCACCAACAGTAGCATAATCGACGTACGCTAAACCAGGACACATTACGAAATTGTTAGGACTAGCAAGAAGAAATTATATGATAATATATAGATCATTCTGTGAAAATATAACAAAAATATATAAAACATAATAAATAATAATATATCATTATTCATTTAAATGGTACGAGAACACAATAATATGTATGTTTCAAACAAAATACCATCCGATGAATTTTAAAGTCCGGATGAAATATTATTTAATTTATTATTATTACACAAAGAAATATTTTTGACCAGCTTTTTGGGTCAAATACCCTATGTGCGACGGTCAAATTGGTTATTTTCCTCGAATTATCAGAGAAGCCTGCTTTGTTAACTGTTAGTCCGCTCACGGTAGCTAGGTATATTAAACAAGGCTAAAGTGACAGATAAAGAAATAAATTGTATGATTTATCTTATTTATTAGATAACGAACAACATAACCATACCTAACTGGACATTGCCCGTACTAAGGTAGGCTATTTTAATAGTTATTTGATAGATTGGTTACATGCAATTGCGCTGAGCTTTTTTGTAAGTATAAAATAAAAACTACGAAACTAACATTGATATACATACACGTACATGTAAAACGAATACATAAAAATATACATATATAATAAGTTGAGAAATAGAAAAGGTTAATATTATATTACACAGGAATATAATTGACCAGAGTCTCAGTGTCCTTTCTACTAAGATCAATTAACCAGTCAGTCAGTGTCTTTTTATTAATTAATTTGCTATTAAGCTTTATTTGTAGGATATCTTTTATTTTATTATATAGCCTAGGTGCAAGAAATTTTTTTTTGGGCGAATTTGGTTTTAGTTTTAGGAACCACTTCCTGCATTGAAGTAACCCCACGTGTCACTATGGTTTGGTGGATTGGACAGATAAAGTTTTAAATAATGGTGTATTGAAGGAAATTCATAAATACAAAGAAATCGTTTAAACAAAAAAAAAAAAAAAACTAGAAACTTGCGATACTTTGTCCACATCCTGAGACACATTCTCATACGATAATTCAAGAAAAACAGTCCTGGCAGACGGAAATTCGTGCAAAAGTCCATCGAGCGATGAATTTTAAAGTCCGGATGAAATATTATTTAAAATGAACGCCGGCCGCAAAGAGATTCGCGTTTTCTCACATGCCACCTAGCCGAGCTGTCAAAATAGTTTTGGATGAATGATATTCGAAAACTGGAAGGCATTAATTTGAAATGCGCTGCCATTGTTCCGACATTTTTAACGTCAAAATGGCGTCCTTCACTTCGTGTAAATACGATAAAATCTTCGAGGTCTTATGTATAAAGTACATTTAAAATGATTAAAAAAAAAACACTCACCCGAAAGCTAATGGCCCCGTTGCAATTGACGTCGAACGCTTTGAACACGTAATGCGCGTAATGGCTGGAATCTGTGGAAAACAAAATATTTGTAATCTACGGCACTTTCACCTAATGCGCGTTCCGTTATAAAATAATATATAATTACATTAGGTGTTCATATATTCCGACGAATTTGATGCATTTTGTCAAGGTTTATACTTAATAATAGGATAATTTAACAAAGGAATTCACAAACTATTTTGGGCTTTTCCAAAATGAACCTCAGACCTCCATAGCTAAATTACTTTAAAATCTCTAGTTTTTTCCTGTTGATACAAAATACTTTATAATAATTTAAAAACTGCGGTTGGTTAAGTGAGTAACTTGGCATCATTTTCTCATCAAATCTAACAAAATAAATATATATAAACAACTTATACAGTATCTTAAAATTCCGATTAAGAACTTGTGTTAATTAATAGGGGTCGATTATTAGACCTCGCCGACTCCTGGATAACCGATTTCAACCCCAAGGGGTCGATATCGACCACTCCGGGAATCCCTGATTTAACATTATTCTTATTTTACCCCTATCTATCTTAAGTAGCCAATCGGGTTACCCTAGCTTAAGTACTGCATTTTATATTGGCTAGGTCATTGGCTGTATTACGTGCCAATTTCTGTAGGGTGACCATTATAATATAATAAAAAAAATAAAAGTAGGAGATAGGCAAACTCCAATTGTACGAACGTGTATATAAAAATAGCATACGGAATCCCTCTTTCTACTATGCCGTAAGGGTTGCTCATATCAAAAATTATTTTAAACAAAAGTTGTAGGGAAATTTTACAATTTGCATTTTGATTGGATTTAATCCGATGTTAAGGGAGGTACGATTTTTTGAATGTTATAAAACCACTTTTTCCCCAAACCCAAGACCAATGCTTGGTGCTATCAAAAAAGTTCACTGGGATAAATTTTAGGCCCTTATCTGAAGAAAAATACAAAATTTAAATTAATTTCATATCTTATATATTAAGAAAGTTATAGCAAAATTGACCGAGATTTTGTGCCCTTAAATTTTATGTATCAATTTGAAAGTGATTGGTGTGACATTACAGCAGTTATCGTGTCCATAAGAAAGTGATATAAGGTAGAGGGGATGTGAAACGCGAAGATATGTGGACATTTTCCAGAAGTCACGACATGGTACCCATTGCAATAGGCATGCTTTCCTAATGAAATCGACCTAAAAATGTAATTCGGAAAGAATCTCGGAATTCGGAGGGATTCTTCCTGTAAGTGACTCGGTTCTAGTAATCTGAATAAAATATATTTTCATTTAATATGCACGCCCTTCGGCCCCACAATCGTTGAACCGCGAGATATTTAAATATTTGGCCACGAAAAAAAAAGCGTTTCATCGCTGACTCCGGCCGCAAAGGGAAGGAGTATGGCTGCCTTTTTAAAAACGTTTAAATGTCAAAAAAAATAAAACAAAAAATGTTTTGCACGTGAAGTTAGCAAATTTTATCGAAATCTGCGGGGCGTTTTAGCCGCCTAACGACGGCCATTAATTATATTGATAAGCAAACGTCGGTCGGAAATGAAAGTTTGAATTCGTCGATTTGTCGTTCATATTTTGTTTTTTTTTTTTGTAGAATTTTAGTCTAGAATTTGTTCTCATTGGGATGGGATGTTGGTCGAGAAACCGCGTCACGCGTGAGGAGTAAAATCCGTTGAGTGCCTTTTTATACGTTCTCTACCAAAGATACCCCAAGAGTCTCGGTGGGTCAGTGGTTAACGCACTCGTCTCCCACGCTAGAGACAAATTATACGAATATACGAACTTAATAATAATAATGTATAGGTGTATAGTATAATAATGAAGTGACTTATAAATATATATTGAATAACAGAGAAAAATGTCTTATATTTCATTTATATATCCTGTGTGTGTGAGTGTGTGTGTGCGAACGACCAAAGAAGTATAACTTCCACCGTCTGGTCCGACGCAGGCCCAATTTTTTTTATTTCCTTTTTTTTTTAACTCTATTCTTTATTTTTACGGCAGTTTATCGGTTATGCGTATGCAATGGTTCTCGAGCGGTGTACTTTTGACGTGAGGCTGAACTCTTCTTAAGCTAAAGACGGACAAGGAAGGCGAATGAATTAGATTGTACGGATTAGGAATTGACATTAGCCCTTAGCTTTGAAACGACCGTGTATGTCTAGCTGACTGGGGGTAGTGGCTGTGTTGGGTGCTTATTCCGTACGACCTAAGCCGACGGCAGTCCCGAAATTCCCTAAATCTCGACCCGCGCGTCGGGGAAACCCCTAAATAGTTGTCCCAACCTATCCTCAGTACATTGCCGGATACCACCAGCTTATGCGCGTGGCCTGATTTCGATATGTTTAAGACACGCTTGTCTTAAACGCGATCGTAATGATGCGGGTACTGCACTAGGTTACCCGTGAACCGAGACATTTTTCTGAAATATTTAAAGTTTATATTCATTCTTAAATTGTCTCTCTAAGGTAAGGTTGTTTCCCAAAAACCCATTAAAGCAGATAAAGATAAATTTAATTGCTCGAAGCCAACCAAAATTTGTCCATTTGAAATATATTTATCTCAAAGAATTAAAAACAGCGAAATTGAAGAAGGCTTACAGTTAATATTGCGTATATATTAATAAGATTATATCTTCACAAACCCATGTTTTAATAAATACATATTTTTATCAGTGTAAATATACAAAAACTAAACTAATAAACTAATTTATTTTCTTTTTTATGTAATCAGTTCTAGGTGAACCTACCTTTCAATTCAATTGTTAAACAGTCGATTCATATAATTGGCCAAATTAATAACTATGTATTTGCGGTTTTATAAATTAAGTTACGCTGTATGTTTCCTTAAAACATATTTAATAAATATACATGGCCAACAAATGTAATTCCAAGTTTAACAGCTTATTTTTGTGCGGTTAACAAATGGGGTGTCACACCTTCCCCCATCATGTGATCGCTGTGCCCTAGGCCGGACATATATTAAATTCCAATTTTCCCCCCCAACAGAATCGCACCTGACAATACTCTAAGGTCAAGTTCAGACCAGTGGGTGCAATGCAAACGTCAAACTGACAGCGAGCGATCAGAGATTGAGCATCAGACTAGCCCCACAGAATGGTTACAGCGTTACCAAATCGCACTTTACACCAACAGACAACCAATAATAATATCAACCGAGCTCACAAACGTAAAGAAATGTGTAAAATAAGTATTATAAGCACCTGAACACACGAGTGGGTCAAGCTATCCGTCTCGACGACAATGATTAGAAACTTAATGTGCGTGCGATCTGCGGTGGCAAGCGTAACTAATTAATGTCGTGTCGTGTTGGCGCCGTGCCGTTGCGGTGTCATGTCGTCTCAGTGGAAAAATGACAGACGCGGTTACGCCCCTGGAAGCCGAGCATTATTGTGTTTTCAAAGAGTTATTGTCATCTATAACAGATGGACTTCGACTTGCTGTTTGAATGTGACACTGCTACTAGTTTTCTCTGTAACCTCGTGTTCTGTGACTACAAAAAAAACCATATATCCACTTCAAAACGAAATTTCGACAAAAATATTATATTATCACAAAATTAATATCTTTTCGTAGCCCAGAAAAGCAGGTTTCCTCGGAATTATTTTATTTTACGTAGCTATTTGCTCGCGTGAAAGCTCACAAAGATGCCGCATTATAAGTAAAAAAATCACTTTTGACATACCGGAAGCGGAGGTAGATTTCACCGGATCAAAGTAGGGTATAGGCGAACTCTAATTGTACGAACTTGAATCAAATATTCCTTTTTTGAATGGATTTGATACTGTGCATATAAAGGGAGGCATGTTTTTTTTTTGGTGTTTGAAAAACCACTTTTTCCCATCTTTAGGACCAATGGTTGGTGTTATTAAAAAAGTTTACTGAGATAAGTTTTAGGTCCTTATTTGAGGAATAATACAAAATTTAAATGAATTCCATATCTTACATACTAAGAAAGTTATAGCAAAATTTCACTTTTTCGAAACCCCCTGGTCTGATTTAGCTCACTAACGAATTTGATGGCCTTAAATTTTATGTATCAATTAAAAGTGATTGGTGTAGAATTCCGGCAGTATCGTGTCCACAAGAAAGTGAAAGGGAATGTGAAACGCGAAGATATGTCAAAATTTCCCGAAAGTCATGACATGGCACCCATTGCAATAAGTAGTTTTCTAATTAAATCTACCTACAAAAAAGGAAATCGGGAACATCGTTCGTATCCAAGCGAAGACGGCACTCTTAACGTGTCTCCTCCCCCCCCCCCCCCCCCTACCATTTGTTTCCCGTCCGCGTGCAAGCAAATACATTTATTTGATGACACTGGTTACCTGCACGTGTATGGTTTCCATTAGGCGAGGCATTCACGATGCAAATGTCAAGCGTCAAAGGGGACGAATCCAGTAATGTGATATTGTACTAGTTTTAATTTGGCGATATATTTATCCTAAACAGGATCATATGCCATCTTCAAGTTGTTTGCTGTGACTGCTGTGACTGGGAAAAATAATAATAGTAATATAATGCAGTAAATTAATTTGCATTTGACAACAAAATAGTTTGTCCCGGACTAATTTTGATAAAACTCATATTTCGGCTGTGCGTGTGCTTGTGTAAGTAAACTCAAAAACGACAAAATATAGGCCGCTGGTAAGACTAATATTTTAAGATTAGCGATTTTTTTTGGGTAATCTTACGCAATATTTTCCTCAAACACCGAATAAATCTAATTGCGACATGCTTAATTCGGTTAAACTCGGGAGGACGCGTGGAGGTCATTTACTCACCCGGTTAAAGTCGTTTGCGCCGAGCTGTCACGTTGAGTGTAGATGCCAGCCAAGCTAAGCTTTTATTTAACTTGCTATGTTTGTTAGTCTGTTTATGTCAAATCTTGCGAGCTGAATTAGAACCACTTCCCTTATCCTACGGAGTTAAAATTTGACATTATGGTTTAGTTCCGATGACAATGCATTTTTATGGTGAGCATGACCTGATTCTACACCCAGGATTGGCTCCAAACGAAGGAACTCCTCAACGGTCAACAGCACAGAAACGAAATTTTGTATACGCATTAAAAGTTTGTTTTAAATATGTTTTTTACCTTATATTTTGAAATATATATTCTATACAATTGATGAAAGATGTAATCAATCCTCTTATATTAGAAGTTTTAATTTTTGTTCTGGTGGCGTAACCAAAAACACACTGTATTTTTTATATTTAATCTGAAGTATGCCTAATAATAATACGCATGGGTTGTAAATAAAAAAAAAATGTGAATTTTTCTTGTTATCAAAATTTTTTAAATATAACCTAAAATACAATAATGCAAAGTGGCACGAAATTTTGCTACAAAGTTATGACTTTTACTCGCTTAGTCGTCAGTTTAATTTATTTATTTAATACGTCACTCCTTGTGCGTAATTTTTTCACTGTGCATAACAAAAAATATCGAAACACATGTAATTTTACTTCAAAGGTGAATTCAAAGAAAGGTTACTTCAAAGGTGGGCCTCTAGGTAAATTTTTAGTTGCACATTTTGTTATTTTTTTTTTTAATTATCAATATTTTTGTCTTTTTTAGTTTATGAAATGTCAGCTGAGAATCTATATTTCTATAACTGATTATATCACCTTATAACAAAATAACAAAATGTGCAACTAAAAATTTACCTAGAGGCCCATCGGGGACTTGGATTTATATAAATAATTCTATACGCAAATATACAAAAAAATGGCTCATAAGATGAGAAAACAACTGCGCGGCGGCAAATGAATAAACATCAAAGGCGTGACGCTTTTATATCTGAAAATTACATTAATTTTTACAATTTTGTTGTTGTTTAAGCACGAAGATTTTTGTCAAATTGCCACCTTGAAAACATTAATACCTCCTCACACCTACAGAGGCGTCCGTTAAAAACTCTGGCCTATTTAACATCCGGCCGTGTAAACGCGCCCTAAGAGGATTTTAAAAGGATTACAACACTGTACAAACAGGGCTTAACGGTGCACGCCAATCGTGAGTAGGTGCCGTGTAGAAAGGTGGTTCAAAGAAACAGGTTTTTTAAAAAAAAGATAGATAATTATTACAAACTTGCAATATTGTGCCAACAATAGATTAGCTAATCACAGTATAACTTAATACTTATACTATGGCGTTTGTTACATAGTAATATTTATTTATTAATAAGAAATAGTTACTTATTTATTTACTAATTTTGTTTATTTAAAAATATCATAACGGTTAGAAACTTAAGTCACATTCAACTGTGTGCGTATATTTGTGTTTAAAATTATTTTTTATTATTTTTCTCGCTTGTTTTTGTGTACTGTTGCACTTAATTTATTTATTTATTGTTATTTTTACAGAAAAATTTACGGCTAGACATACAATTATTACAAAAAAGCATTTTATCTATAAACATAGATGTTATTGTAATTCAAACTACTAATACATCTCCTCTCATCTAAATTCGCACTTAGTGGCATGTCAGTAACTTCACTGTGTCCATCTAACTAGGTGCTGAACACCTGTCCTAAGACAACCTTTCTTAGAACGGGTAACTCTTACCTAGTTAAAAGGGTCAGTTTGACGTTTGTCTGATGCAATGATTAGACAAACGTCAAAGTGACAGCGAGCGAGTGGCGAGTCGGCTTTAGACCTGTTCGCGTTGTTTAAAGAAAACCCATCCAATATGTGAAAAATAAAAAATAATAATATAAATTGTAGCTTTAAACCAAACTTCTTCCTTTATTAACAAATGAGATGAAAATAGAGTTAGTTATTTAAGGAACTTATATTAAATATAATAGTATTTACACATAGAGGTACTTTTTCTTATACTTTAATGTTATGTATCTTCGCATTTCACATCCCTTAGAACCCAAAAACCACCCTCACCTTAGAAATCTATATATAAGTTATATATATTTATCTATCTATCTATATCACTTTCTTGTGGATACGATTACAGCCGTAATTTTACACCAATCTCTTTCAAATAAATACATAAAATGTGAGAGCAAATCTCGGTCAAGATCGTTAATTGTCAAAATCAGACTAGGAGGAGAACTTTCTTAATATATAAGATATGGAATTCATTTCCATTTATATTATTCCTTAGATAAAGGCCTAAAACTTGTCTTTGTGAGATTTTTTGATAGCACCAACCATTAGTCCTAGGGGTGGGAAAAAGTGGTTTTTCAACATTCAAAAAATCATCCATTCAAAATGTAAATTGTAGGTCTTTAATTTCCCTACAAATTTTGTTTAAAACAATTTTTGATATGAGCAACCCTTACGGCACAGTATAAAGAGGAATTCAGTACAAGTTCGTACAACTGGAGTTCGCCTATCCCTTACATTGATACGGTGAAATCTACCCCCACATATACGGATGGATGATCAACAGAAGAGGACACATTCAATTTGATGAAATGAACTTACTTCCGTGCGGGAAGAACTTGGCATAAATGTCCTTGAAGGCGTCCTCGTGTACAACTCCCTCGGGACACTCCTGGAACAATGAAACGGGCGTTTATATAGATGCTACTGGCGGAACTGTTGGATTCCGGCACCCAAGCAAGAGTTTACACATTATTTGAATCCACCGCAGGTATAGTCTGGTTAAAATAATTGAGTGGATATTTTGCTCTGGTTATGTCAGTAATTGCCATCTTCACCAAACCTCACTTAGGGCTAAGAATCCCTTAAATTGAGATAAGTATCCCTAAAGTCAAAAAATTAGTTTCTACAATTGGCCTAGTTGAGTAGTGACCTATATTTTTTTTAAATAAAGCGATATATAAAAAAAATGAATTTTGTATTACAAATAAGTCACCTAAATTTCCTCTTTCAAAATTATTCAAAATGACGGAGTGCTGCCGAAGGGGATATTGTTGACATTTTATATTTATTATTTATATTTAAAATAATACGAGTTGTTCAAAGATAAAATTATAATATGTGTAGTTTTATGACTTTAACTTAATGACTTAATTTTTGACTTTTTAGTAACTTAATTAATATTAGAAATAAAATATTTCTTTAAATTCGCCTTAACAACTTTGACTTTAGACTGCTCAAATGCTAAGAAGAAATTGGAAGTCGTTCGTTAGTACCTAGCATACTACGCAGATGTCGCAGCTAGGATCAATCATCGATAATAAATCGTAATTTATTGGAAAGAGCATACAGTTTCATAAGATTAACGACAGATGGCAATACATTATCTGGGTTGAAATGAAAATTATTTGAAAAACCTTGCATTTAGGCTTTTTTGCCAACGAAATAATAATTATTTATTTATTTCAGGAAACAACAGCTGATATAAAAATAAAATTACAATAAAAAACATAAAGCCAGTTAGAGTTTCCTCCGAACCTAATAAAATATAAAAATATATTCGAGAACGAGGTTGGGGAAAATCATTAATTGCAATCAATAGATTCCACAGCCGATCGACGCGTCATAAACGGCTTTGTCCGTTCGGGGCCATGCGAGGTCATTGGCTGCGCCCTGTACGCAAAGCGTTTAAAAAAACAATATCTTTAGGGATGTATCATTTCATGATAATTTCTTCCTCGAGTAGGGAGCATAAACAACCCGATAAATCTTTGAAAAAAAACTCGGGACATTCTGTATATCTCGGAATAATTTCATGAAAATTATGTTGAAACATAGACTACTCAGAAATATTTTTGAGTAGTCTATGTTTGAACTCAACAATGTAACTGTGTCGAACGCCCTCTCGAGATCTATAAATACAGTATCAAATGCCACCTTTTGCATTTGACATTTCGCCTGACCTGTCAAAAGTATAGTCATCTTCGCCCGTGTCGTGGCGCGCGTGCGAAAGAGCGAGAGAGACGGAGGGATCGATACGGGCACGCGGGAAGAGTAGGGAGAACGTCACCCCGGAGTACCGATAGGGAGGTCTATCGATCGATGCACAAACATCGAACATTTTTTTAATATACTTATAAATTATATCGCATGTATGTCGTCACGAGTATGTATGTAGACGGATGCAATTGATGGTCGATAAAACATCTTTCTTATAAACAATGAAATACTGCCTTCCTTAGTACGGACATTGTCTAGTGAAGAAGGTAAGGTTCGTATTAGAGCAGTACTAATCACCCTTATAAATTAACTTTATTATATTATTATTTTTATTTATTTTAGGTAAGAACAGCTGATATATAAATAAAATTATAATAAAAAACAATAATTAACCATAAAGCCAATGAGAGCTTCTTACAAGCTTAATAAAGTAGCGAGGTTGGGATTTACATAATTACCAGAATTCGAAATACACTATAAGTCTTTACAAATAATAAGATTTTAGATATAAATATACTACTTTAGGGTTAGAGCTAGAGTCGAAACTCTTTTGAATTCCGGTAAAGTAATGTTGAATATATCGATCTGTTGAAAAGCTTACATGCTCGATGTACGAGTATATATGAATTCTGTGCATAATTCGTACCCAACCGCGACAGATGTAATGTCTCACACTGACGAGTGGGTCTAGATCAGAGGTTCCCAAAGTGGTCCACACGGACCCCTGGGGGTCCGTGAGGACTACCAGGGGGTACCCTGACAGGAAGAAAAAAATAATTCCACTATACAAAAACACCTATCACACTGTGGGAATCCTGGGGAAGGGGGTCCACGAAGGATAAAAAATACTGGGCTTGGGGTCCACGGGGAAAATAAGTTTGGAAACATTGTTCTATATGGAACCCGGAATCATATGAGCCCAGAAGATCAGAGCAGTCGATGTGAGCATTGTCAATTTTATATAAAAGTAACATATCAGCTCGCGATCTTCTAAGCTCAAGACTCTGGATTCCATAAATTATGATGGTAGTACTGCTCAAAAATTGACAATTTAGTAGGTGGTTGGTTTGGTTTGGGGGATATATAAATAAATAAATGTATTTTTGCTACACCCAAAGTGTGTCCCAGTCCGTAACTGTTTAGTCCATTGTATCGAAAAATCATTATTTGTAGTTTTACCATTATTTTAAAGATTTTGATGTTTTTCACTTACAGAAGGCCGACTTTATACATAAAAAAAGAACTCTTATAACACAGAAATAATACTAAGTTTACTTTTTTATTACCCACAAAAGACATTCTCTCTCATTCGATACACGTAAAAACTATGCATATTCATCCATACCCCAAAACGTATTTCACATTAAAAAAACATACAGGGGTCCCGTCAGGGCGTACAGGGGGTTCACGAAGACTAAAGCGGGTGTTTATGTTACCTATTACGAGTAAAAAATGCGAAAATAATTCATCGCCTAATTTACTAATTTTATCCAAGCGCTGGTGTAAATTTCCTTTGCAATTCGCCTTTTGTTCGCTCGCTCGAGGTCATTGACCAGCCGTCGCGAGCGGACGGATCAACTGGGAGTCCTACGACCTTCGTTAAGAAATCGGTGAATACCACTACCCAATACCCACTGCCCACTGGCCCACTGGTCGGCCAATACTACTTGTGAAGAAAGTATCTGAAAATTCATCACGATTTCAGAGGTAATCATTTCTAATAATGAAACGTATTGATCGTCCCAACTAGCCAATTATTCCTTATTTAAGGTAAATCCTGGTAAAAACCATGGTAAAATTTTGTTATTTTCTAATGTTATACGTCATTAAGCACTTCATAATAATATCTACTAATAAGAGTAGTTTTTTTTTGGTTAATGTAAAAATAATGCCACTAAAAGGTTTAAACAAATGCTTTTTAAAATTGAATATCATTTATGATCACCCTATTCTGTATACGTCTTAAAAAGGTTTACTTACTCATTAAAAACATATTTATATATATAATGTTCATAGATAACTAAAAAAAAAAGACGAATGGATTTATCGATTCTCTTAAATACATCACTATTCGTCATCCGCCACGGGAGCAAACTCGAAACTCGCGACTGATTCCGAACAGGATATGGGCAAAGACCCGCAATGTCAAATTGCAGACTTTATCACTGGACCACATTGTTCACCGGAATATAATTTATAAACATTTCTTTTGCTCCAAAAATATTTTTATGAATGTGAGAATATTTGAAAAGCACCGCCTCAAAACGAATTTTGTATTCACGAGGAAATCTAAATCGAGATTTCACCAGAATCGTGCATGCATTTTGAGGTTATGCGGGTCAAAATCTTTTTAAGTATTGCTGTGGTAATTTTGCGCCAAAATGGCTTTTCCAATTTACTACATTTGTGTATATATTATATAGGCCGTGTACTAAACAGCGAATAAAATCCAAAATTTGTGTTCAATTCTCAACCATTTTGGATTATTCACCTTGGAATCATGTTAGACTCTAAGCTGCTCTATAACAAGCACATTGAACTAATTGTGAATGCTTGGGGTTCCTATTCAGAACTTGCAAGCCATTCCAAAACCCTCAAACGCTGAAGCTATTGTATTTCTCATGTGTCAGGAGTCTCTTCTGCCATTTGGAGTCCCTCCTGAATTGGCGTTGTCAAATCTCATTTGACACTTACCAAGAAGCTGAAGATTTCCACCAAAATCTCAGTTTGGATACCCCAGAAGGAAAGTGTCTGATGCTGTATTCCTATATAAGCTACTCAATAATTTAATAGACTGTCCAGAGTTTCTACAAAGTATTCATTTTAGAGTACCCCAACGAATTAGTAGATCCACAGTTCTTTTCTTATCACTCAAAACGCAACATTTCACAGAATATGTCACGATATTTAACAGTAATCTTTCAGAATTAGACATTTTTAACTATACTTTGAATTAATTCAAAAATAAGGTACTTATTTATATCACAAATATGCAGGATGCCTAGCAAACCTTGAAATATGTTTTAACAATCAAAATATGACCTTAGTAAAAACCCCTCGGTTTTCAAGATCTTAGAACATTTTGAGATTTTCAGAAATCGGCATCATAGGTCGGTTTTTTTTAAGGCTGTGACTACAAACGGCAACTTTAACTTTTGGTTAGTATTACTAAATCTAATTGATTACTACCAATTGAATGCAGTACTCAATCTTACTTTAGCATTACTATTTTAATAAAAAAATATATATTTTAATCCTTTGCCTACCTTTTCAATACCTTTAAATAAAAAATGTAAAAAAAACACTGCACAAGTTGGCCCAATGTTTCAAAAATTTGCCCATTTAATACAGATTGAATAATGGTATAAAGCTTATGAGTTGTACTTTTAGAAAAAAAATATACTGGTATTCTAATAAAATATGATCTCATTTCTAAGTAACAATTTTGCCAGATTTTTTATTTATTTCTCTTCGCTGCGTTTCAAGATAAGTTTTTATCCAACAAAACTCTGTCAGTCAAAACCTAGATTTTTTTCATTCTCCTATAAGAATTGATTTCGATAAAGTATCCAAGGCTTTCGCTATGTCCAGGTACGCTGAGATAGATTTGCCTCCTCTAAAAATAGAGACAGATAGTCTATTTTTGATAGCTTTTTCTGTTATTCTACTCTGCTATGCTTTTTGAAATTCAGGAAATTCAGGAAAGATTTAGACCTATAATTACTCACTGTTTTTGAATATAGGGCTAATTATAGCAGATTTCAGGGGTCCGGAAAAACTCCATTCTTAAGACTCGTAGAGACTTGAAAATACATTCTAAAAGGTATTTTAGTTTAATTTATTTAAATACAACTACTGCTTGACTTTTCACCATCGCTAATAGCAAATCGCCATGAATTCAATAAAAGCTTAGTAACCCATAAAATATTGTCTACCATATCAAACGCTTTACTGCAATCGGTAGACATAATATTATTTACAAACAAACACCTACACATAATCATCAATTTACGGAGCTGATTACTATGATTTATGTATAATTCTATAATTGTAGAATAAGCGATAGTCTAGTTAGGAAAGATATTTTGCATGAACCATTATTTTAATATCACGATGAAAGTAAATAAATAAACTTATATTATTAAATCGTTGCTAAATGTGGGTACATTACGCGTACTTTATGTATGTTTATAAACCCTTATTTGTATTAATATCCAAAGTACATTTATTGCCCATTCAGCGCGTATTTCGAGGGTAGTTCGCTACATAATTTAAACGGAGTCCAGCGCTCATTACAAATGCCATAAATTACACGGATAGAACGAAGGAAGTTTTTCCGGAAACGTCGACATACAAACATATTATTATTTACTTTCTTTTTTCTTAAGTATGGTAATATTGTGCGATCTATGGTTATGTTTTGTCTATGGTTGGTATTGGCTGCATCGCGTCTAGTAGCGTATTACTGAGGTTATGTTATACGCGATTTCAAAATAGCCGAATATTTAAACGGCTTTATTTAATATGGCTCCCAAATTTGGAGTCCTAATCACGCGAACCATGTACCCAAAATTGAAGCGGTTCAACACTTTGCAAGTAGATCCCATACTACTCTATTTAGTCAAGTTGAATCCTCAGCTGAAAGAAGGTCTAAAGCTGGTGCTGAAATGCATTCAAAATAAAATCAGGCGTTTCAGGGTACCTTCGTGACAAGAACAAACTATTTATGGGCAAAAGACTGTGTTAAATCTTAAATTTAAAATACCCAGAATTTGATATATTCACAATAACCTGGTGTCGTTCAAAAATCTTATCAAAAACCAAACGTTATCATGAAATTTCCCTTTTCTCTCCCTCCCTCTCATTCTCCCTCTTGCATTTTTTAGGTTAAACGCTGAGGTTTCATAGTTTAATATTTTTATTATTTTATACCGCCTGTATATGATTTATTTTATATAACTGTCTTAATTTCTAAATAAAGATAAATTAATAAATAAAATAACTGCGCGATTTGTAGCTGAACTCGGCACCTTGCTTGCGAGATGTCCGAGTCACTGAACAGGGTAATAAATAATAGAGCGACTGAATGCACCATACGGTGTCCGTCTGTGCAATGGGCAATAATAGGTGAACGCGAATTCGTCACCGCTATGAGCCCTGCTTCAGTAGCGCGGCTATTCGTTACGGTTAAAATAATAGGGTGATTTAACGCGCACATCTAATAGCGTCCACGGTGGCCAATTGCACCACACTATATAAATGGGTTTACATTCAAAACAACTTATAATCAAAGGATATAATAATATATAACTATTGAATTACTTAAAAAGATTCACCCGTAAAAAGATTCCAATCAAAAGGAGATATTTCGAAACTTTACATTGTAATATAATTTTATTTTCTAACAAAAGTCACAATTTAACTCATTTGAAGCGGGTGGGGACATATCTCCATTCAATCTGACACACTATCGTCGCATAGCCTACCTTAGAACGGGCGCTGCTCAGTTTAGTGAACGAAGTAGGGTATAGGCGAACTCCAATTGTACGAACTTGTATCAAACATTGCGCGATCTACCTCAACTACCCTTGCGCAGCGAGAGTGCCGATATTGAATCCTTTTTTATACTCATTGCTCATTCAAAACATATTTTAGACACAAATTGTAGGATAACTATAACACTTTGAATGGTTTTGATGCTGGGCCTTTTAAGCGAGGTATGATTTTTTGAATGTTTAAAAACCACTTTTTCTTACCAATAGTTGGTGCTATCAAAAAAATTTGTCAAGATGAGTTTTAAACCCATATCTAAGGAATAATATAAAATTTAAATGAATTAAATATCTTATATACTAAGAAAGTTATAGCAAATTTTCACTTTTTGTTATGAATCAACTTGAAAGTGATTGGTGTAAAATTACGGCAGTTATTGTGAGCACAATAAAACGACATAATTATATATATATATATATATATAAATTTTAATATTCCGGAAGTCAGATAATGGTACCCATTGCAATTTAAAAAATATATATATTACAATAAAACAACTAAAATCGTTTATTTTTCGTTAAAAATTGTAAGAATGACTTCAATTTGTCAGGGACTCCCCCCCTCCCTCCTGCGTCATATTAACATCATCCGCAGACCAGACTCCCCTCCTAATTTCAAATGACGTAATGTATGAACGGCCTTTGAGTCTTTTAGTTGTTGACCGAACGCAGGTTTCGTTATAGTCATTACTATTATAGACGCTTTATCACCACCATCTCCCCCGATTGTGGCACGAGCAAATTTAGCATAGTCGAGAACATAGTACATACGCGCAGTGTGCACTTTTTCTCATGCAAATTAGACAACTTTTTCTAATGTAGTGATATTTCATTTTAGAACAAAAAGTTCACCTGAACGCATACATTATTGCTTTATATATATATATTTTTTAAAAAAATTAATATATTTTACAACCATCACGCGGCTAATGAATGGCGTACATTTAATTGATATTTGCACTTGAATTGTAACATTAATAAAACAAGATGGCGTAGTGGGCTTTGGAGTCGCTTGCCAACTTCTAACCATAAACAAGGTGGCTCTTAGCATTTTGGCAACGGGGCGTTGTCTATGATAAATGGAAAATCGCGTTGCGCCACCATCTGATACGAATTAAGAAATTATGATATCACGAAATATGCTAAGACGCCAAAAAAAATGCCACACAAATGCGAATTTTACAGGTTTTCAAAGACGTTAGGAGAGATATTCACAAGAGATATTAGTAACCGGGTCTATTCACATTAAAGATAATTTATTATTCTAGAGATTTACCTAAGGACATATCTTTAAACGTTATGCAATATCTGTATATATATATATATATAAAAAAATCACCATATTTTTGACATAGCTTTTTTGAAGTCATCCGCAAATAAAACTAAAAACATTATATATAAAATAAATATAGTTTTATGATGAGAATAAAGTGGACGAGGGATTTACCTGAGCGATTTGAGATATATGACATAATAACTTAGAAATAAAATAACAAAATTTGCTTACAATTTGAGATTTTTATTTTAGTTTTAAAATACGAAAATGATAATTTATGCTAAAAGTTTTCGTGTTATTATTTTAAAATTTAAGGATTTATTAAATGTACCCCTTATTTTAAAAACCGACTAAATGCTATCAATATTTCATACAAAATGGACGGACTCGGTTTGTGTTATAAGCGCCGTTATGCCCGTCATAGAGTTCACACCTTTCCGTTTATCGTGCAAGGCTTCTTTTCGCGTGTAGGTCAGAATCGTTCGAATGGTGTCTTTCTTTTGCGTATGTAGTGGTTATGAACAAATTCATTAGCCCAACAGTAATATATAATTAATAAGTTGAATTAATTTGCTATCAGCTGATTTGTAATGTATTAATGAATATTTCAAAATTATCACTCCATACTGGTGAACCCGCACGCCTTTTTATAAAGGAAGAAAATCAAACCAAATCAAACGTCAAAGTGACAGCTGGGGCTGGGGACTTTACAATACACGAGAGATGCTGGGATGCCAGAGAAAATAAAACTAATTTCTGGATTTAACATTTTTTTAAGATTTTTATTATCTTATCTTATGAATTACGAATCAATATCGTATAATATGTAGGTATGCAAAATTTGATAGAAATAATAATTATTAGGGGTTCAACGATCAATGATTCAATTTCAGTTAAAGCAACCATTCACGTTTCAATTTTATATGAAAACAAAAATTTGAGTTTAACGGCGTAAAAACATACATATCTCGTTCGCGAGGAAAGGGGACGACAATATGCCCGCGGGTCGTATTAAATGGCCGAGGTTTCCCTTATGTACCTAATGGCACGGGAAACTAAAAACAGCGGCCATCTCATGAATTACACAAGGTTTGCTTCGGGCCGGTTTTTCGTCAGACGCGACGCGACAATGCAAATTGTATGCAGCCCTTATCGCCCCCCCCCTCTCCCCCCCACCCCGTGTAGATAAGGTATAGATCGACCGCTAACCCTAGAACTATCCCGAAGTAGAACGGGGAGACAGTGATGACGACGTGACGTCATAACACACTCGCAAAAATAAATGATCACATTGGAGAATTTTCAAGTAAAATGATGTCGCCCCTCGACCGCTAAGTATTTAGATGAGTGCCTTAAAGCATTAAGTACACCGAAGAGTTATCTTGTACTCCCTTGTACTATCTTGTAAATTAATAGTGAAGTTCTTGGCAAAGCCGGGCTTTAAATTTTATAATCATTTTAGAGATTAATAAAAATGACTAAATTTAGTCATGATATATTTTGATCGACGCTTCTACGGTTAAGGATTTAGGGTCGACATTAGCATGATCGAAAATAGTGCGTTACGATGTTTCGATTGAATCAGAATTATTGTTGGGTTTCAAGAGTTGGTGTGTTAATATTGACATTTTCACTATTTTCAATTTAAATAATATTGTTAACGATCTTGACATAGATCTGTAGATCTCTCAGTGTCATTTCCACAGCGTGCCCTCATAAATACTCTCACATTAAAATTTTAAAACACACTAAACTTTATTTTATTTTTGAATTTTGGTAATGCACCATTTACATAACCCCACGAAGGTTGGTGCCTTTTCCGTAGGTATCTTAACATACAAATTAAACAATTAAACGTCTCAACATAATGTCACATTGTCTTATGACTACACTATGGTGTCTTTTCGTCACATTAATTAAATTAAAACATATACATACACCTACATAATAACCAAACAGCATATACATACGTAATTGGGTTTTGAAGTACTTATACAATATCTTTGAATAAGTTTGAATTGGAATTAATTAATTGCTCTCTATTAGAATTGGAGCAATCTTTGAATTAATTTGAAGTTTGAGTTTGAATTTTACTACACCGCACTCCACTATTCCACTATTCTACGCTATATTACTCTGTAATTTTTATTAGTATAAGCGTATCTCCTTTATGTTCTTTTCTTAACCTCATATTTATTAATTTATGAAAGTATATGTTTTGTGAATTAACAAAAAGAATTTAGGAACCCTACAATTCGACCCTTTCTGATCCATATACTTCGCATTCAGAAACATTTTAAATGGAAGCAGATAGTTCATCTTAGGACAGGTGTTCAGCACCTAGTTAGATGGACCCGGTGAAGATTCCGACATGCCAACTAAATGTGAAATTAGATGAGCTATGTGATTTTGATTACATTATTACTACTTTTGTTGATGTCTAAGTTTATCTATAAGTATAGTTAATATAGACATTTGTCTTATGAGTTTGTTGTCAAAAGCACCACCCTCTCGCCTAAAAAGTTTAGGCGGGTTCTTCAGTTAGCGGTCGCACTGTGTTAATTTATGTATGGAGCTAAATGTCGTATACGCTCGCGAAGTTCGTCCTACCCTCCGGACGGACCCGCCGAGAGCATTTACGACGCCTTTACGAGGCGGAATGTACGATACTGCGTCTTATCGTACGCCGACTAGTGCATTATCGCGACTGCGGCACTCGGCACCGATCCAGACGAGCGGGCACACAGGTGTCGCCGTAAGTGCTAGCCAGCGGTTTGATACTAAGAAAGCATTAGTCATTATCTATTTATTTATTTTTATTTATTACGGGTTTATTTACGGGTTGGATAACCCGTTTTTTATGGTTTTTTCGCCTTGGGAGAGACGTTAGAAATGATTAACCATTGGTTCTCGAAAGAAAATTCATAATTCAGTCAAAATCTGTCTAAAACACATAGGACACTTACCCACGTGGTGCTTAAAAAACAAAAATAAACAAATAAAATTACAAACATAGTGCGTGCAATTTATGAAATGTGAGAATTACTATAGGGTGATGATTTTAGAGGCGTGGTTTTCAAGAAGAGATAAAACGCATATAATTTGATGTTATGGCTAAGAATTTAGTTTTATTATAAAGATAAGGGTTTGCCATTATGTTTTAAAAATGATTTCGGGTAAGAGGCCCAATTTTCAACCACTTTTTGCAGCAAGTTGGGCCGTATGTCAGCAATAACGCGCCGAATATTCTCTTCCAAGGCGTTAATCGTGTCCGGCTTATCTGCGTAGACAAGCGACTTCACATAACCCCACAAAAAATAGTCCAGCGGTGTTAAATCGCACGATCTTGGAGGCCACGCCACGTTGTTCAGGAGTAAGTCTATTCATTATGAAATGGCAAACCAAACTGAGCATAAATCAAGTGACAGCTGTCAAAAACACCAACTACGAAAAAGTAGTGCCAGATTGAAAACCAAGCCTCTAAAAAAACACCCTTTACTATCACACTCAGCGCCGATGACGGGATATCACGTCATTGCTGTATTTATTTATTTAAGTACAAAAATAAAATCATAATATGAGTCGCGTAGTTAACCTAACCTAACAAAGCGAACTGCCTGTTCCAAGGTAGACTTATTTATCATTTTAAAATATTGCGTACAGTTTCTAAGCAATGTTTTAAGCTACATACATTAAAATAATATAAATATTAAGCTAAAAATAAAAGATATTACTACGAATAAAGGCGTCATCGCATTTCTAATCATATTTATAAGCATGGCATTTCGCCTTTACCAGAATTCATGAAAGGTATTATAGCCTACTCGTTGCTTTTTTTTTCATTTTAGTTCAGATTTGACCTTTGATTGTTTATATGAAAAGTGCGCTAATTAATTGAAAGGGTTTTCGACGAATTTGATGGTAAATAATTCGAGGTTTATTTACAAAAGCTATGTCAATATAAACAACAAAGATTTTCATAGTTTTGTACTTATTATTTGCCAATAATAAGAAACTAAAAAAACGGGCGGCGGATCCGTGTGTGATATATCGCGTGTAGTGGAATGGCAGCATCGTGTAGTACGCGCGTTTTACGTACGGAGCGGAATGTGTTTAAAAAAAAAATGTGTATTTTGTTCGCTTAGCAAGTCCTCGAGAGGGAAATAATTATTATTAGACTGATGCGCGTTATTATCTTCTAAATAATTTCGTTGCGCGCGCGCAGAATATTAAAGCGAGCTTTGTGGTTCGATCGAAAACATAGTAATTTAACCAATACTCAAAATCCGCGTCACAAATCAATCGCGAAGGAGCCAATCTGGCCAAATCTACGGTCGCTAAGCTTAAATTTTATAAAGAAGCCGCGCTAAGTTTTAGTTCGTAAAATTATAGCTCGTCGGACAGATCATCTCGCTGTTTTATCCAATAGGGTAGTCTCACGAGCGTTAAAATTAAAAAAAAAACACTAAAATGGCCGTAAAATTTATGATGAATTGATAGAATGTCATACCATTGTATGTTTTTTTTTTTTATTTTAATCTATTCTGACCGAAAAAATAACTCTGTCGCCTCTATGGCCATCCAAAACGCACATCGAATGGGCTAAAAGTGCCGCAGGTTCAAATGGAGGTAGGAAATGAACAATCGGTACCACAGGCGCTAGTAGTCTGGGTGGGAGATAATGTACTACTACTAAACAATGTATAGAAGCAGTTGATATAGTATGCGTCATAGCCATTCATGTATGTTTCAAATTAATCGTCACCAGCGCACTGCCTGGTGGCAGCCCTGGAATTGAGTCGCCGTGATGCCGTCTTCTAATTGGGTAGGTGGGTACCCTCAGGCCTGATGGGTACGAGCTGTTATTTACAGGCCGGGGGGCGAGCATTCTAGTCTATGGCTCGTAAGTGTAGGTATAGACAGACTCCCTTTGTCCTAAACGCGGTCGTGTATTCATTTATAATATATAGATATATGTCCGACTCTCGCTGTTACGGAGGTAGATTGTAGGCCAGGCGAGCTATATTCGCCCTCGGGCGGTAGATCCACATTAGTCAGAGCATTGGCCACATGTAACAAGTTCACCGATTAATTTTAATATTATTTTTAATTAATATGTGCTTTACAGCTGATATATTTATATTTGATAGGAGTGCACTTGTGAATAACTACTCATCTGAGCGGTTTTTGAACTGATGAACTGAATTGGAGAGGTAATTTATTCCACCACTCAACCCTCGGCTGGGCAACTAGTTCTTTTTTGGGTTAGATTTGAAGACACTTTTGGAAAGTTTTAATTTTGTGCATTTTCTGCGAATACATAATGTTTAGTAACTTTATACAAGAGCAATCAACTTCTATTTATTTATTTATTTGTATGAGAGTTGCTTACAGTCACATAATACATAATGCCAGTTACATAGAAATAGATAAATAACAACTTAAGCCGACTGCAGGCATCTCCAATTTAACAGATACTTTTAACAGAATGAACTGGGATCTAATTTATAGTGATAACATTGTATGAGTGTTATAATCTGTGAATATAATAGGGTGTGGAATGTAAGAGTGTGTGTGCAAGGGTGTGTGTGAGTGTGATAACGAGTATACTATTACTAATATTATGTATGTTCAAAGAAAGTTTTTTTTATGTCGAGTATAAAGTCGCCTTTATGCAAATGAAAAATGTCCTTTTCGCTGAAATTGCGGTTATATGTTGTACCAATACGGTTTATAACTGAATTCATTGCGTAATTCGTATTGCACTTAGGCACAAAATATAATTCTCTATTTCTCTATTTAGACGTGACAAGTGATTTTACAACTTAGTTCTTGGCTTTCAGATATTACAAGCGGTTTAGACCTATCGCCATCGTGGAAACTCTGAAAAACCGGTTAGTCGTTGCTTTATAATCTTACAAAGGTAGCGGATATGTTTAATAGAAATGTTTCGTACATTCACATTTATAGTAATAGTGTTTGTAAACAAATGTCTCCACGGCGGTAATGTGTGCTAACTATGTTTTAATCAAATTTGATGGCCTGATGACGCAGTGGTATAAGCGCTTGCTTCTAAATTCAGAGTTCCCGGGTTCGAATGCCCAGTCCAATCAGTGAGAATATTTAACGGCGCGTTTCTCAACACTGTTGCAGACTTGCGATATCTGTAATGAACGGCCTCGCATCATGAAAACAACAATAAAAGGCAGTTGGAACTGCGCTCAATAGCACAAGCCATACGCTAAATGAAAATTGTATTTGTAAGGATTGCGCTGTAAACCCATTTATTGGAACACAAAAAAGTAATCCTAAAGAGTTGTTAAATACCATTTACTCAATAAATGGACTTTAAATTTGAATTTGTAGTGACCACTGACCATACTGACCACTCCACTGAGCCTCAAAGGGTCAAGACCTAGCTTACTCATCATACCACCATACTGTAATTTTGAATTTTCGAGTATTTTTTAATTTAATAATATAATGTTTGTTTGTTTACTTGTTTTATATTGTCAAATAATAAAATTGAAAATATAACTACGTAACTACGACCATTCTAAATTAATAGTGGTAACATTTTGTGGAGAGTTTGGTGCTCAATTGAGGGAAAAAGAAGCATTAAAGAAATAGATGTTCTTTTTTTTCTCGGGGACACTCTTCAGCGGCACGGTGAGTGGTCTGTATGCCTCTGTGGGTGTATTTGGTGCTGGTTTCCTAATCGACGAACGAGCAATGAACGGCGCGAAGTTAGGAGCGAGTGGGAGTGGGAGTGGGACTCACCGTCTTGAAGCCCCGATACATGAGGCGGATCTCGTGCCGGGTGAACTTGGTCTGCCGGCACAGGTCCTCGAGCGCCACGGGCGCGGGCTTGGGCGGGCGGAGCGTGGGCTCGAGCTCGTAGACGGCCTCCTCGACCGGCGAGTCTGGTGGCGTGGCCATCGCTGCCCGCGCCCTCACCGCGCGCCCCGCCGCGGCACCAGCGCCGACCCTGACCGCTCGCGCGCGCTGCACGGCATCCTCGGTTCAATCTGCAAGAGAGATAATTACCCAATTAAATCATGTCCCAAATCTATATCGATAATCAAACATTAATAAATTAATTTTGATATGTTAGAAAGGGTACAAAGAAGAGCTACGAAAATACCTACTGGCATAAAGAGTAAAACCTATGAGGGGAGACTAAAAATTCTCAATCTCCAGACATTAAAAGAGAGGCGAGATAGAGGGGACCTCATTGAGACATACAAAATATTAAAACCTCACTATGACTGCGCAGAATTGAGACAAATATTCACCTTTGATAGAAACACCCACTACGTGGGCACTATATGAAGTTAGATAGGACGTCCTTCTCAAGCAACCCCAGGAAGAACTTCATCAGTAACAGAGTCGTGGAAGCATGGAATGGACTACCAGAAAGTGTCATAGAATCAAAGACAGTCAACCAATTTAAAAACAATCTAGACGAACATATAAGAGAGAAAAAAAAAACAGAAAAAATGATAACAATTTTGATATTGAATAAGATATGGCTTATCAGCTATGCTGCATGCCTATTACGAAATAATAATAATTAATCAGCAACCAGAAGCAAACGTATCACAGATGACCATGATATAGTAAACCAGGGTTGCTCAAACTTGAACCACTGGCGATCTACCTCAGTATTGTTAGACTCCGAGCGGTCGACTTGAGAGGCTGCAAGTATATGTGATACAGTGAAAAAAACAGCAAGTTGGTCCTTCGATTTCTAGTGTTATTTGTTAAGAAACTATCAAAATTCATACAACAATGAAATACAATGTTAAAGTTTCTATTCTAAATCGTGTAAAACAGCTATTTTTCATTGGCTCCTCCCTCGGGTAACTATATCACTGGGTCACTATACCATTTATTAGGACGGAGCTAAATGATCGCTGTCAGATGCCACTGGTCGAACTAAGAAGAGTTCGGTCTAAGAAGAAGGGGTAACTCCTTACCCCTTCTCTGGGGTTGTAAGAGGGATGCTATTGGTCGACAGATAGCATTGATTTATCGATTGATAAGATCGATTTACACCAATTTTATTACAAAAGGAACATAAACACCCCGTTAACTCTGCGGGAATGGTCTTGGGGCACCCTGTATATGGGAACCTTTGCTAAGCCTCCTTTCACCGCTAGCAGGGGGCTATTAGGATAAAAGAAAGTGATGAGGGGGTTATCTTGGCCTAATTGAGGACCAATTAAACCAAATCTGTGAATAGATCTATATTGGCATACTGCTCTGGGGAACGACTCAAAAAGCACATGCGATCGCGAACGGCTGCTTGAGCACCCCTGGACTGTGTTCTTAATAAGATTCACCTTAATGCCGAAAAGTGCGCGGTTGTAAGTTTCACTAGAAATACAAATGTAGTTCCTCTGACCTACAATATTAATAACATCGATCTCGCTAGGAAATATCAGGTATTATTTGGAATTTCTGACTATGCTTAATGCGCCAAATTTACGAACTCAAGAGTCCTGAGCTCAGAAGCTATATCACACACACCCGTTTTTTAGTTTCTTATTATTGGTAAATAATATGTACAAACTATGAAAATGTTTGTTTTTCATATAACAACGCAGAACTTATATTGGTGTTATTAAAGTACATTGATCTTAGACTATAAGCATTTTTCTAGATGCGACACGCCTTTGATGTTGGCGCATTCGCTGTCTTGGACGAAGGAAGCGCCTCATTAAAAACGCAAATCACAATAGATTTACGTTAATCCGTATAATAAGGTCGAATTTATTTGTCTCGACTATTTTTTACTTTCTTTTATCGAAATTTATTTTATTTCTTCGTTTTGTTTGGTCAAATGTTTCAGATTTCATCTCTCGTGTTTTCTTAGGGATTGGGTTATTTATACCACAGTTCAAAACGCACGATCCACCTAAATGGTCGCACGTGACACCATTCCAAACAAGCATGTCCAATCACAGAAAATTGCCTTACGCTAGTTTTGAGGCGGGCAAAAGTAATGATCATATTAATGACGTAACTATAATTCTTTTTCTAAAATAAATGACACATTTATTTAACCACCCCCACCAGTAATGATAAAAATTGAAGCTTTTTTTTTGCATTTTCCATCGCTTTTCTATATTATGTCGGGGTATTTCGAGCGTTGGGAATGGGGTTAATCACTCCTCCCCGCCCTCGGGGTTACACATATTTTATTGGACAAAGAAACTCGCAGGGCTGCATATAAGAATAACGTAACGCCGCGTCGTAAAGGGCCCTAGATCGCACCATGTGCCACTCCAATAAAACGCAGATCGTACACCGAGATCGGGCCAGTCTCAAGTATAATTAGGTCTTTGTTCTGGTGGCCAGAGCCAATATTCCTCGCTGCCGGGCGTTACGAATAGCCAGACACTCGAAATAATGTTGTTGCAGCTTAAAGATCATTAGATTCGAAACAGTTTTACGGCTTAGATGTTTTCACGACATTTAAAACAAAATGGTGATCGGAAGGTTGGCCGCCGTCCAAGCGTTTATTCCGTAGAATTTGCATTTAATGCCGTACGACGCGCTACAGACTTCCTCCGGCGGGCTGTGCATCAAAGAGGTGGATAATTTAGCGACGCGTTTAAACGGGCGGTTTTAATTTGCGGCATCGGTCGGGAATACATCACGCATTTTTTCGAAGGATTTTCTTGTGGGCAATAAATACAGGATGATATAATCCTTTCAGATGACATTCAAAATGGCCGACATTCAAAATGGCCGACATTCATTATGGCGTCCGCCATTTTGAAAGGGTGTCTTTTAGGTTAACGAGGACAAACTTTATACGAGAAACGTTCGTAAACATTTAGCGTATTTTACAGACCCATGTTAGGATTTATTGTACCATTTTAACATTGTATTTAAGCGTTCGTTATACCAAAAATATTTTGCTTTAGTTTGTTATATAACCCACTTATATTATGGCAATGAAGAAATTTTAAACTGGGACAAAGAGATAAAGTATTTTTTTTTCATTTTTTATTTTTATATTTTCTTTAATACAAATTCTACATAGTATATTTAAATTTAAATTGAAAGCATCCGGGTTCAAAAAATAAATACATAGCTTACCCTCATAAAATTTAAGCTAAATTTAAGATCACAACAAAATCACAATATTGTCACTAACAAAAAAGAATACACTTGCAAGTTATGAGAGTTCTCAATTTTTTCCCATCTCTTATGTGGATCAACATTGTCACTGACATTGTCACTATTATTGGTATATTTCGGAATCATTATTAAGTTTCGATAAGTGAAGATATTACAATGTTTAGCACAAGAAACTTGCGTAATTGGATCTACAACTCGGTACAGCATCTGCGAATAAAAACACACACTTGAACATAGTTTATAATGCTAAAAGTTAGGTTATTCACTGCGTAGTATATAGATCAATTTAATGATTAAACCTCTTACCTGTTAATTACAGTGTCTGCTATATTTCTGTCATAAGGCGGATAACGCTTCACAAAATATCATATCAAGTATCTTAAATGACGATTAAAGCAAGTCTAAAATAAAAATACAGCCACAAAATGGCGACGTCGTTCCTAACCAAACAAACACATTGCGGAAAAAAAACTAATCAGGATTGGAACCTTGTTACCTATGCCCCCACGCGAGGTTTTGTTTACAATAAAACCCCTATTTTTTATTATATATTTTATTTAAAAGCCTATTTTTGTAAGCACACAGAATAAATTTACAAAATAGCCATGTTTGGAACTAGACAAAGGTTCGGTGTATTTAATTTATTTTTTTTTTATCGTTGTGTTCATCATCATTTCTGAGAAATCCTTTATCTAAAATGTAAAAAAAAATCTAAATACCCCCTTAACCCTTTCACTACGATTTTTTTATTTTAATAATTCATGTAATATTTATAGCACAAAATATTTATTGTTAATTTAGTTTGACGGGAAAAACAAATATTTAAATAAATTATCATATTATTCATTGATAATTGCAAAATACTAATTGGGACATATTGTCCCAATAGTATTGGCGAGTGGGTCGTATGTGTACCTACAGTATTTTATGAATATATAGGTTATTTAACACTGATGGGACACAATATTCCTATAATTAACACTATTGGGGACATATAAATTCCATTTTTATTTTTGGAAATAAAAAAACTCATAAAAACTATTGCTGCACACTAAATAAATAAAATAAAATTTTAAATAGCTTACTTGGCAATTCCGAGCACAGAACATATAAAAAGACAGTTAGTAATAAGCGTGACACGTGTCAAATGCTTGCTAGCAATCTAGACTGACCAAAATTGATAGAAAAAAAAAACAGTCAGGTTTGGACTTGTTACGAGCTTATGACCATACATTACTAAAATCCCAGATCCCAATGCATTTGTAAGCATTTCAATTATTTTAGTAATTATTAGAAATTCTTTGGGACAATTTGACCCTGCAGTATTGAAAGGGTTAAGTCTTATCACTTAGTTAGAATACTAGACATTTAACTGTGTTATTTGATATTAATCCAGATAATTATTAGATAAAACGATACCCACTATTATTTATCTCCTTCATCTACAACTTCATCTATCTTCATCATCACGACAACTCTACAACTTTGTAGAGAAATGACTGGTAAGCATATTAAATCAGAATTCGGGCGTTTATGCATGATTAAATTTCCTTTATTATTTATTTTAATTGGAGAATGTGCAATATATATTTACTTCGACCTTCTTTATGACGATTCAGCTCACCCCGCCCAACCGCGCCGCCCGCCCTACCGCAACCCTTCCCGAGCGCCCCTCATCCGAGCCGGTTGAACACGCATTGATTAATTAGGGTGAGTTTTTTAATTAGGATAAAAGTCATTTGCAAACACAAAGGTCGGCTTTGTCAGCGCGCGTGATTAAAACACGGCCCGTTGGTGATGTAAATGTGTTGAGTGAATGCCGGGACTCACGGTCAAGATGTGTAAAACACAGCGTTCATCTGTCAATGTTCCATCTCTGGAGTACAATATCGTTTTGTCCTTAAATAGTTTACTGGTCACAGGGAAATTTTATTGTTCAAATATATACAATTACAATGTATAGATCCAGCTAAGACATTGTCTTATCTGACTAAAAACAATTTATTTAAACATGCATAAAATATAACAAAGTACTTAAAAATTAAGTTGACGTAACTTATGTGATTGCAAACAAAATTAACTTAATTTAACTAAAACCTAAATAGTTTTTAATAGGTTTTTTCCATAAATTCTTTTAATTTAATTTTTATTACCGATTTCTTTTTAAGTTGTCTTATTTCAAGAGGTATATTATTAAATAGGTTGGGTATTACATATTTTAATTGTCGAGTAATACGTCGAGTAGTATGTGGATCTATTATTAGATCTATAAATAAAATCACTATCGCTCTCTGGCGGTTAACTTACAAACTGAGTATTAAGTGAATCTATCATACGCGGCAGAGTGACTGGAATTCAAAACGTTTAACTAAATAACTCGCCGTTTAGCTAGAGTGAGCGCCGGGAAAGTATCACAGCACCGATTGTCACAGGCAATCGCTGCGTTCGTAGTATTATAAAGCATTATTAAAAATATTAATAAATCGACCGCATTCTCAAACGATTTCTATGCAACTTTGAATTCGTTTTTCTCATAATCGAGGAACATTTCGCCTTAAGTGCCCTAAATTTGAAAACACTCTGTATATGCGTTGCTCCGAAATCACTGTTCTGCGAGGAGCGTCCATTTGTAATTTATTATTTTTTTTTTATTGAGAAATCATGTTTCCATGAGTACACGTCTATAACCTTCCTAACTAGGTAAGAGTTACCTGTTCTAAGGAAGGTTATATATGAAGTGTTACAGTGAGCATACAAGAGACCAGCGCAAAGACCCTGTGAAAATATAAAAATCAACTAAGGCACAAATATACACACACATAAATACAATTAAGTGTCTACTCAATAACACTTAATATATGAAAAATTAAAATGATTTAATGAAACAATTAAAATAATAACAAATAAATGAAATGAATAAACAATTATTAAATATATAGGTAAATAAATATTCGATTTAAATAAATAAATATTCAATATAAAAATAGTGTTATACTACATATAGTATAGAAACATATCTTATATATAGTGAAGTAGTGATATAAATATATATATACATTGGGCATAAACATATTGGTATGACATATCTAATTAAGCATATATTTTTATTTAAACATTCTAGGTAACTAAAATAATGCACAGATATTTTTTATGTAGTAGCTATAAGTCGCTTAAATTACAGTATTATTAGATTTTATCTAAAAAACTATTTCTGAAATTAATTTCTCAGCAGCATCTCTACCCAAAGATATTAACCATTTTAAGAAAGATTTAGCGAGGCAAGCTTTAGTTTTAGCATCCCTAATTTCATCGCTTATCTGATTATATATTTTTGGGCCCAGAAAAATGAGATGTCTCTGTCCAAAAGATGTTTTCATTATTGCTGCCACTAAGTGACCTCTATGGTTCGATCTTGTCTTCATAGCTTTAGTGCACTGTATATTACTAATTTTATTTTGCCAAACATGTACTTATGACTACTTTTTTAATAAAAGATTGTCTAATATCTAGCACCCTGTAACACCCTAAAACACTACCCTGTGGCACACCAAATGTTGTTATTTCAGTATCGCTCTCCTGCTCATTAATCCTGACTACATGACTTCTATCAGTTAGATATGATTTAAACCAATCATATTCGCTACCCTTGATCCCTATGCAATCTAATTTTTTAAGAAGAATGCTAAACGAGACAGTATCAAATGCCTTAGCCAGGTCGAGAAACACGGCAACGCATTTTTTCCCTTTGTCAATGTTTCTAGTTATATATTCTGTTAAATCAAGCGCCAAGTTAAATTTGACCGACCAAAAGCCGCACAAATTTAGAGCAATAAAACAACTCATAAAATAATTGAAATGAATGTGTTGCCGTGAATATAGCGCATTTCCCCATCCAATCATTCCATAATTAGAACAAATCGGACGCAACAAAGTGCATCGCCGGCGCTCAGTGGGCCGGCCACTGAACTGAGACACTGCAGCGGCTGAAATAGCCGCGGCGTCGCCTATGAATAGACTCCGAATACGTCACAGGGATGGACTGTTGGGCATGTCGCGGTTAAAACTGGAATTTCGGTAGATGCGTAATTGTCTTACCCCCGCCCCCCCTCCCTACCAATGGCGTGCCTTGTACAGTAGGCAAGCCTTTAGAAATGGCGTTGGTTCCAGGCGCCTGTTAATTGCTACTGAATCATTAATATAGGGTGATGTTTTTAGAGGCGTGGTTTTCAAGAAGAGATAAAACGCATATAATTTGATGTTATGGCTAAGAATTTAGTTTTAATATAAAGATAAGGGTTTGCCATTATGTTTTAAAAATGATTTCGGGTAAGTGGCCGCCGCGGCTGACTCGAACAAATTCCAGCCGAGAGGCCCAATTTTCAACCACTTTTTGCAGCAAGTTGGGCCGTATGTCAGCAATAACGCGCCGAATATTCTCTTCCAAGGCGTTAATCGTGTCCGGCTTATCTGCGTAGATAAGCGACTTCACATAACCCCACAAAAAATAGTCCAGCGGTGTTAAATCGCACGATCTTGGAGGCCACGCCACAGGCAAACGTTGTTCAGGAGTAAGTCTATTCATTATGAAATGGCAAACCAAACTGAGCATAAATCAAGTGACAGCTGTCAAAAACACCAACTACGAAAAAAGTAGTGCCAGATTGAAAACCACGCCTCTAAAAAAAACATCCTATAGATGGCGACTAGCGAAAAATCACTCAGTAAATAATGGACAAAAAAACGCGTATATTTGCGAGTTTTTCGTTAAGAAATCTTGGCAAGCCGGGATTTCGGGTTCTGTGAAAGTATCGCCACCGCTCTCTACTTAAGTGGTCCGTAAGGGAGACAAATTTAACACTCTCATTTTTTTTTTAACGCTTGAGAATCTTACTAAACCTTGTAGGTATTAAATTTCTCAAGTAAGGAAGTAATAAATGGCTTATGAAATATTACCACCAATCCGGCCCGCCATAGTTTATTTTGACACATCGTAAAAAGTGAATCGTACAAAATAATAATCAGATCACGCAGCGAATCATTTACAAAATGTGCTCTAGCTTTACTTTTTCAATTTTTTTGACCCTTCCTTTTTTTTTTAAAATTTTTTTAAATGGTGACCTTTGGGTCAATAGTCCAACGCCTTAAAACCACTAGACTTCCACGACGTCATACAGAATTTTCGAGGCTCCTAACTTTTACACAGAGTAGAAATTTACCTTTTTAGTTACCTAAGCGTAAATAATTATGAGATAAAACAATATCCAGTAATATTTTTTTTCTATATCTAGAAATTCGAGTAACAAATCTACAAAGTTTGTATGAAGAAATTACCGAATTGCGTCCGTTTGACGTAATTATGTTAGATTAAAAATTAAATTAATAATCTGATTATTTAGCGTCTGAACGCAACATTGGCCCAAATAAAACTTTTACCGCAGCAAATTCGCCGCCTCAAATAGCGCGCAGTTAGGACGGGTACAGATGCAAAATTAATTAACTGTCAACTCGCAACCGGTCACTGCAACATTGACGATAAAGGCTTTCATTCGGGACGCGCGCTCAGGTCTGTCCGCGCCTCTATGACGCGACCCCGATTCGGGAAGGACACGCCAACGACGTTCTCCGCGCAGATAACAGACAGAGACAGTTATATGGACACGTTCCACTCGTAAAGAGAGCCACTAAGTTTTTTTTTAGTTTTTTGAGAATTTCATTGTTAGAACTGAGGATTTATGGAAATGAGGTTTGAATTGAATTGAATATGAATATAATACATTCATATAAATTATACAATAAACATATTATATTGCTAAACTATTGTTATTGCGAACTATGTACCTACATATTTATCGAATCGCTTGTATTTATAAGAATTTATATTATAATATTATAGCATCGATCAGATGACGGAAGTGGCACTTTAGCCCAATAAACCCAAACTGCTTCCCTCAGGACTGATTCGTCTGGTAAGGGAGGCGGGAAACATGGTACAATTAATACTTTAAAAAAAAAGAAAATAAATATAAAATATAAATTTGTCGCACATTATAAATTGGAATACTATGCCAGTGTTGTTTCATCCCACAGCGTAGAACCAATTGTGGACAAAACGAACCCATTCATAGAATGTGTTCAACCTTAAATTTAAAATAGCCAGAATTTGATATATTCACAATGACCAAATGTCGACCAAAAATCATATCAAAAAGCAAACGTTATCATGAAATTTCCCCTTTCTTTTTTAGGTTAAACGCTAATTTTATACTCAGTGGAAGTATTTAATTGGTTTTATTATATACAACCCGTATATGATTTCTTTTATGTAACTGTCTTAATTTCAAAATAAAGATAAATAAATAAATTTACAAAAAAAAAAAAACGAAAATGGTGTTAAAATATATGATAAATTGAAAGAATGTTGTGTTTTTTTTTTATTTTAATCTACTCGGACTTAAAAAATTACCCATTGTCGCCTCTATGGCCATCCAAAACGCACATTTGAGATAGGGAATGAAGCAACCCATCACAAGTTGGTACCACGGGCGCGGGTAGTTTGGATGGGATAATGCCTAGCTGTAAGGCGTCACATTCCGGTTAAATAATTTACTACTACCAAGGCAGTCGATATTGTATGATAGCTACAGGTGTCATGGCTATTCTTGCTATGCTGATTTATTTATTTAATATATTGTAGGGAAACATACAGCGTAACTTAATTTTTAGAAAGGTAGGTTCACCTAGAAATGATTATATGAAACAAAAAATAGTTTAGTTTTTGCATATTTACACTGATAAAAATATGGGTTTGTTAAATTTGTTATGATAAACATAAATATTTCAGACTTTTACGTTCTAATTACCTATATAAGGAGTGTATTTTAATTACCCTATTTTTGAACGAATTCAAAGTATAGTTAAAAATGTCTAATTCTGAAAGATTACTGTTAATTCATGACATATTCTGTGAAGTGTTGCGTTTTGAGCAATTCAAAAAGATCTGTTGATCTACTAATTCGTTGGGGTACTCTAAAGTGGATACTCTATAGAAGATCTGGGCAGTTTATTAAATTTTTGAGTAGTTTATATGGGGAGGCACCATCAAACGCTTTCCTTCTGGTATGTGCATAGATGTCTACGTGTTTTAAAGCCTGCATATTGATTCAGAGTACTGAGTGCGTTCTCCTTATGTGAGTGGCAATATGGTACGTATGTTGTCTATGAACTGGGGCACGTCGGTATAGAGCATAGAGCATAGAGCATAGAGCATAGATAGCTGTTAGCGCACATGGCTATTTATCCAAGTCACGCGATGCCATCACTCGAATTATGAATACAAATTGTCCATAATTGACACACACGATGTGGATATTCCAGCGCCGAGTGTTACGTAGACGTTACACGCGTTCTAATTTGGCGCAGTGCAATAACCGCCCGCTTGTACGCTCGGGGGTTTGGGTTCGGTAACGGGAACACTGCTTGGAATGGGTTTCCGCTTTGCCGACATTCAAATCTCAAACAAAACCGATATTAGGTCAATTTGGGGAGCGATTCGCTTATTAAATTCTGTTTACACTTTCCCACCCACTTTCGTTAAATAACCTAAATAAAAATTTTGTAAAAGCTTTTCATTTTCCCTAAAAAACAGTATTAATTTTTATAATTACAAAGAAAACTTATTACTAGTATATAAAACCAATTACTGATTTCGGACAATTTTACATACCTATTAACATTAGCATAAAAAATTTGGAACTGTGTTCTTAAAATATATATAGATTATAAATATTATATATGTATATAGTAGAATTTTTTGATGTGGTTTTAGTATGTATAAAATTAATTAAAATGATAATATAAATATAATATATATGTATATTGATGATAAAATGTTAGATCTGTTTTTTTTTAATGTGATTTCACTCATCACTCCGAAACGGCTCGAGGGATTTCGGTGATTTTTCTAGCATATGATAGGGAATTAATTCTACAGGCTGTTTCAGAAATAATCATTAATTTACGTCAAGTGTAAGGTAGCGAAAAATAAAAAAAAAATAGTTTTCCGTTACAAAAAAATCATGTTTGATTGGCCTAAGCTATTTCGTTTTTTTTTTTTATTTCTGTATTGTAGGCAATTGCTTGCGGACGATTCTATTAAAGTTTGATCGAAAAAACGGAAATACCATAATTTGGTGTTTCTGTTGATAAAAACCTTGTTAAAAAAAGATTTAGTTTCATACCCAACGCTATAAAAAATTTAGATAGACTATTCTTTTACATTGTCAAATATATCCCTACCTAAGTCCTTTTTTCATATGATTTTTTTTAAGATTAATTTTTAATTGTAACCTAATTGCAATATTTTTACGAGATATGTTATAGTTAATGAATAATCGCCCTTTAGACAAAAAATGGTACGACTATAAATTGGTTTCGTTTGTTATATTAGAAAAATGTCCTTTTCGTGCGCTGAAGATTTTTATCCGACATTTCATCCCCTTCTTTCGGGTATTTCTACTATCAAGCGATCAATCCAGATATAGGGATATAGTTTATTGTCTCATATAATGCAAGGTTACGGTGAGTAAAAATCATCTAAATGCGGTATTTAGGAAATACATTTTTCAGTTTTACTATATTTCAACTTTTGTCATCCAACCGACCGTAAGTGTGATAATTATCATGACAGCTGAGAGTTTAGATTAATCGCTTCGCGTCCGAAAGCCGACTCGTCATCCGGGCCTGAATAGACCAAGTGGCATAGATGTTTTTATACGCTGACTATATAATACGAGTGATTATATTGTATGCGATTATAGTGATTATATGTATGCGAGAGGCTGTTGCCGCCTAAAAAAAAAGGCTCGTCGCCTGAGGGCGACGCGAGAAAATTCTTACGCAGTCGGAGATGCGGTCCAGCCCTCCTCCCGAGATCACACGATGTTTATATAAGAAATCCGCCGACGAGCCATAGGGCATAGGGCATAGGCACAGGCATAGGGCACAGGCCACAGGCCATAGACAATCGCGAGCCGAGCGTTTATGGATTTTCCGCGCGGCGACGCGACGCAGCGACCGCGCGGCGAGGGTCGATGGCGCACGAGGACTGAGAGTATGGCTCCAGCTCGGAGCGGGGGTGCGCGGGCGGAGGGAGGGCAGGCGCAGAAGAGGGGATGACATTCATCCCCTCTCCCATCTCCGAAACGATTCCTTCCAGGGCGGGTATCAGTCAAAAAAAAAACGCGAATAATATCTGCAACATTATAAAAAAGGACTACCAGTGTTTCTAAAATAACGACGGGTTAAAAAAAAAAAAAAAAATGTGTAATGTGTTTTTTACAGAATTAATATCTTTTATTTTATTTTATTTAACTTAAGACGAAGTTTATTGAACCTTGAAATTCGGTGCCTTATTTTTATAGGGCGTCAGGTTTTACTCTCTGGGCGGTCAGAAAGCAAATATTGGTTTTTATTAATTACAGCTTTATAATATAGAAATTTAAAAAACTAGCTTTACTATATTATAGACCCTTCATTTGCCTTTTAATTACTATTTTTTCTAAGGCTCTAATATCTCAAATAAGAGAGAAATTCAACTAAAAAATAACTATTAGCAGTTATTCATTTATTAAATTTCTCGGAAATAGAATTGAATTTTAATAATCTGTCTTTACTATGTCGAAGATATAAGATTAAAGTATCTAAATATATATATTTTTAAATTAAATATCTAATGGTTGTCAAATGCCAGCCATTAAAAAAACGATTTAAATGAGTCGAAATTAATATTTATCCTTAGGCATTGCCTTAATACCCCTCTTATACGTAGGTATTAATTATTTTCCTCTTTCACTATTTGTTTATATTGCATAGAATTTTCAAACCTATTTAAATAGTACGTAATTTTATCTTAATTTTATTTTAATGTCATTCCTATAAACATTATGTTGTATTCATGGGAAATAAATGAAACTGGAAATTGTCTTTAATGACAATTTTGCTCTCAATTTTTTTTTTTTAATTACCGATCTTCTTTTAAACACTCAAACCACTGACACTAACACATACCCCTCTCTCGCACACATTTACATTCAAATCCATACACATACACATTGTTATAATAAATTATAAGCACGTAACGACACGTGCGACAAGATCAAACGTTTCGTTAGACATCCCACGTCGTAGAACCCATAATGGGCAAAATGAACCCATTCAAAATACCCAGATATTGATGTAGTTAATCTTAATTTAGTAGCTTTCAAAAAACTTATAAAAAATGAAATTTCCCTTGCATTTCTTAGGTTAAGCACTAATTGTATACTCACTCGGTGGAAAGCTTTAATTAGTTTTATTTTATACTTATAAGTTGGTACCATTGTATATGATTTTTCTCATGCAACCGTTTTATTTCTCTAATAAAGATAAATTAATAAATAACAATACTATATTATTTACGCAGGTAATATAAATTGTAGTCATTTTGTATTCATAACTAATTTCATATAATTACAATTCATGTAATTTAAATTTAAATTTAAAATTAGTAAGCACTATCTCAAAACATACAACCACCTAGTAAGATAGTGAATTAAAAATTAATAAAAACATATTTATCTTTGAAAAGGGAAATAGTTAATTTAAATGATGATGATTGGAGGGCCGACAGATTTTTTGTGCGCGTCTAGTTGCCTGCAAAACGTATTCTATGGTCGTTCCAATGATTTTTTAAAACCAAATTATACAGTTATTTTTGAACTCAAAATACTAATAATAGATATTATTTGTCGTTCTGTTACACCACATAAATGTTTTTAAATGTTAAATAATGTATATGGCAGGTAATTCGTTGGAAATTTTCGAAATAATCAAACCAAAAAATATTTTTAGGTTATGGCATATGTAATCGATCTTCCGACTTCTCTTATGGTACACATATGATTCATTTTGTACTTAAACTTTTCACAATAACAATTTTCTATGCATAGTCGGTATTCTAGTTTATTTTCAATTTGTTTTAAATATCCTATATATTTTTTATCATCAATCCAAAAAAGACCATTTCGTTCGCGTTTAAATTCTACCGACGTGTCGAATTCACCCGTTATAAAGGCGCGCTATCATTTCGTCGGTCACCGCTGCGGTCGACTTTCATATTTAAATTCCCCTTTTTAGGTCGACTTCATCAGGAAAGCCACCATTGCAACGGGTGGGCGCCATATCAGGACTTCCTGATAATTTCGACATATCCTCGCGTTTCACACCACCTCATCTTATACCACTTTCAAATCGATACATAAAATTTAAGGCGACATATTAACAGTCGATCTTAAAATTCAGTGCTTTATTTTTATATGGCGTCAGGTTTTACTCTTTGCGCGGTTAGTAAGTAATTGTTAATTTTTATTTAATTACAGCTTCATTATATAGAAATTAAAAAAACTAACTTTACTATGTTTTAGACCTTTTATTTGCCTTTCAATTACTATTTTTTCTTAAGGCTCTAATATCTCAAATAAGAGAGAAATTCAACTAAATAAGAACTATTAGCAGTTTATCATTTATTAAATTACTCAGAAACAGAATTGAATTTTAAAAATCTGCCTTTACTATGTTGAAAACCTAAGAATAAGGTATCTAAAGATATTTTTTTATTATTAAATATCCAATGGTTAATAAATGGTTATAAAAAAAGGGTCTAAATGAATCTAAATTAATATTTATCCTTTGGCTTCGCCTTAAGGGCACAAAATCTCGGTCAAGTTGCATAATGAGCAAAATCAGACCGGGGGGGGGGGGAATTGGGGGGTCAAAAAAGTGAAAAATTCCTACAACTTTCTTAGTATACAAAATATCAAATTCATTTAAGCTTATCTAAGCATTTTTTTTTGTTGATAGCACCAATCATTGGTGGGAAAAATTGATTTTTCAAAATTCAGATAATCATACCTCCCTTAAAAGGCACAATTTTCCTATAACTTTCGTTTGAAACAATTTTTGAAAGGTCAGTGTATAAAGAGGGCGGCGGCGGGCGGGTTGAGGTGAGCGAGCTGCCGCGCGGGGTAGCTCGCGCAATGTTCGTACAATTGGAGTTCGCCTATCCCCCTTGATCCCGTGAAATCTACCTCTGCCTTCCGGATTTGTGTTAATAACATCGACTGTCCGGCCATTCTGCCATTCTATTCAATTTCAATCTGCCGACAAATTACAGAACGCTTATTTTAAATGTGTTTCATTCTAGAAATTTGTTTCTCTAATAATGCCCTATTAATTCTCGATATAAATAAATCAAAAAATATAAATAATATTTAAATTCAAGTTTTTGTTTCAATTTCGTTCTTAAATGTTTTATTTGACGAATTTATCCCATCTAAGAATTGCCATCTAAGTAGCATAATGTAGGAATCTGTGATGTTGTAGATTTCATTTAAAATTAAATAAATATATAGAATCTCTCCTGAATCTGAATCTAATCTGAATAGAATCTGTTCTGTTGGGCGTTTGTTTAGTAGGAGTTTTAGATAAGTATCTGATTTGCATATATTTTATTTTATATAAATATAACCTAAATGTTAGGTCGTAATCGATTCCACAAATATGATGTTTCAACTAGTAAATTTTGGCCAGAAACGCTATCAATCTTGGACATATATCGTTGATGTGACAATTTATGTCAAAGTCTACATATTCATGGGAGCGAACCCATTCAACTTTGCATATTTTCACTATGAGTCATAAAACATTTGCAGGTGTATTTGACTCATTAATTGACCTGATATCTATGGGTTTGTCTTTTTGCCCCGAACTATTCCACAAATAACACCTTGTTATCATCATTACAAAACTTGGTAAGTACTTTCAAGAAACTGCGCTAAATTGTTGAAAAGAATTTCATTCTAATCATCCATAACATGTTATATTATATAAATTATTTTTGGTTTATATATATTTTAAAATATGTAATTTTTAACTAGACATATAATTTAGTTCATAAATTGGTACCTATCCATTGTTTATATTCATGTGTATTTTGTTGAACTTTATGTATATATTTATAAACTTTATTTCTCTAATGAATAGTTGTTATAAAAATGTTGTTATAAAAACAGTGTTATAGTTATTATAAATTGCAATATTAGCCCGTGTTTATTTATTGTGGTTACCCAACAGAAATTGTAAAGAGTACAGGTGATGTAATTGTAATCTATGGATAGGTACTTTATAATAACAAACCGACATTCAAGCAATCTTTTATCAATACACACATAAAAACTACCCACACTATTACACACGTATGCATGTAGACTAAATAACGTAGTGGTGTGTAATGTAACTGCTCCTTTGTAACCGGTTCACCGTTACGAAAATACAAGCGCTACATAATAAAATAAAAATGTTCGACATGGGGTAGATCTGGGGATTTATCGTTCAATTTTTACGATCCTCCGGGGGAAATTAATATCGAATAATTTTTCCCGCGTAAAATCCCCAAAATATAGCTATTATTTTACCACTGATCGTACTCAATGCTCTCTACATACAAGGCAACTATAAAAGGGTTTCGACCAATATTACTAACCTCTTAGATTAATAATCATTCACTATGCTATGAAATAATAGTTTTTAACAAAATCGTTTCAAAACATTTAAGAGTTTTATATCAGTACTAACTTGCGCGGTTGCGATTGTGTGTTTTAATTAAACTTAATTTATTTAATTAACCTTTTCTAAAATTTAGTTGCAAGTAATTAGCAACTAAAATACAGCAAAAACCGCGGTATGAAATGAAAAGCGCCACCAATAATTTACTAATCTCTCGCTAAGCTTATTGATCTCGGCTAATTATAATTATTATCTACATTAAAAAATAACTGGTGATGTCACGAAAACATAACAGGTGACGTTACTGTCGTCACGCTAGTTACTTTGGAAAATTACAGTGTTTTCGATTTGGGGGATTTACCCTAAAAAAAGGATTTTACAGGGAAAGTGCGTGATAAAATGCGGATGGCTCACGAAAGATAAAGTCAAAATCGTAAAGCAGAATTTGGCAGAAATTATGTTGAAGAAGGAAAACCAAAATTAGTGCAGTGCGTTACGAATTTCACCGAGATTACCAAGAAAGATAACTTTTCGTACTTAAAACGCCTTCAAATTGCATTCAGTAATTGCATTATTATTTACAATTTAACGAACATTTGACGGATATTTCAACAATTCAAAAAAATAATAATTTAAAATGGCGATAAGTTATTAGGTATTTATTTAAATCTAATATTCTGAGTTTACCGATTTGATGCCATTTATTCCGCTTTGAAACCCACGGATATATTGATTTTTATGTAAAACTACCGAATTTTAAGACTGATAAAATGAAAATAAATACACCTTGAATTTTTAAAACAATCTTTTTTCCCCTCCCTGGATTAAGTAATCCAGGGAGGGGAAAAAAGAGGGGGGGGGGGGATGCTTCAATTAACTTTTTATATTATAAGTCAGCGCAGCGCCCGGGTTAACCACAAAATTTCGGTCAAGTTCGTTAATGGGCAAAATCAGACCAGGAGGGATTCTAAAAAGTGAAATTCTGCTATAACTTTCTTAGTCAAAAAGATATCGAATTCATTTAAATTTTATTTATTACATAAGGAAATTCAAAAAATCACGCCTCCCTTAATAAGCACGAGATCAAATTCGTTCAAAATGTAAATTGAGACCTATAATTTCCTCACAAATTTTGTTTAAAACAATTTTTGATATGAGGAACCCTTACGGCCCAGTATAAGGAGGGATTCAGTACATGCACTCTCGCTGTGCACCTGTGAAATCTACGTCCGCCTTCCGGCGTGCCGAAAGGGATTTTTAACTTTACGATAATACGAACCCTTTAATAGACCGTATGTTATTGTGTGCTATAGTGTATTATAAAGAGAAGACAGATCTTTCTTTCAGTTATTTTGTTCAGACTGAGAAGTATTTGAACGTTCGACGACCTAAATAGTCATTATTTATATATTTCGAACAATATTTCTTTAGAACTGTATTTTAATTTTACAACCAACCTAGGAATTACTTTGACAGGGTAAATGGTCTGTAAAATTTCCGTTTGGAGTGTATCATATAAATCGATTAATATCAAATCTCTAAAAGAACATTAACATTCCGTAAGCGTACAAAACTTCTACTGAAATTTGTTTTTAAAAAACCTCTGCGTTAAATTTAACTGTTTAAATAATCGATTAATTGTAATTAACGTTAAGCTCAATATTCGTTTTTTCTTACACAGTTAAAAGCCCAGGCTTAGCTGGTTACATATCAAGATCGAATGTCAAACCGTGCCTAAAACTTTGAACGTTTTACTAACACTTTTACTTTTTATATTAAACTGCATGCGTTGTCAGTTTAGTTGGTTGTTAAGTAGATATGCATTACGGCTATAAGAAATAATAATTGTAGATAATTGGTAAATATATAACAATATTTATTTTGTTAGTGTAGGCAAAGAAGGTAAAGTATTTGGAATTCGGTGAGGAACAAATGCGTATAAGAAATATATTACGATTGATAGTTTAAAGTGGCATATTATTACATAGAAAAAGTTACGTGAAAAATGTGCACTAATCTAATTTTATACAAAATATGATTTGAATGAAAAAATTAAAAATTTCTTCGATGTATCAATGATGTTTCTATAAATAATTACTGTTTTTATTTTTGTATGTAATACGTTCATCGGTCTTAAATATTTTTTTTTACTGCGGTTTTAAATTAAAACACTATTAATTATCCGGACTTTATTAGGATTTTCTATTTTCTATGGTGACAGTACCGGGTCACCTGCCTTTTTACAGTTTACAACTCAGTGTTGCCGCGAGTCCGGCAATTGCCGTATTGTCTGTTAATCAGCACAAACTATGGATGAAAGTACGGCGTACGGCAGGCCAGTCGGTGCCGTCGGGTGTATACGGCTATATGGCCAATATGAATTATATTTTCGGGAAAATACCGATCTTCCCATATGCATCACTTCTTCTGGCTTGATGAAGATACAATTAGACACATTTTGGAATGAAGTAATTAAAATGCTAAGTAAAGAATGCCCACAATGCACAGCATTGGCGAGATTCGTACTTAGTACATGTTCATTACCACATTCAAATACTAATTGCGAACGCATTATTAGTAGAGTGAACAACATAAAGCAAAATCCATGAATCTTTTGATAACTCCTACAATAAGTGGAGCGTTGCTTGCCAGTCAATGTATTAAATTGAGTAATAAAGACAGTAATTGTAACTGATGAATTTGACTTAAACCTTTTTTTTTATGTTTATTGTATATTTTTATGTGAGTATTGTGATAATAACGAAAAAAATTACCATAAGTCAAGTATTTAAGTGACCAGCAGTTCATTTTATAATACGGCAATTTTAAACTTCATATACGGAAACTTGTTCACAAGCTTGCGGCATCATTGTTGCGGCAACTCGATCTATGGTTGCAATTGCAAATGGCGCCGTAATTGCGTGGGACTCGTTCGTGAAATTAATGAATCGCCTTCGCCGTTATTCGTGTGAAGTGTTTTTGATCAGTTGTCGCAGTTCGTCTGTATTTTTAATCATTTTCATTAATTGTTTTAGCGTGCTTGCGGAACTCTGCAAATTATGAACGGCATGATGGATGTCGTAAGTGCAAATCAACAATCTTTTATAACCCTATTTTGGTCAATTCTGCACTGTTTTCTTGAAATCTACGGCACTAACAAAACATTCTTTGGGGGCAGTAAAAAATACTTGCATCTATTATTAATTTTAATGTTTCCGAAATGCTTATTTTACTATTGTTTTTGAGAAAATATGAAATCGGAGCTTCCAATGCAAGCTTGCATGTATTCCTAGCAACAGCAATATCGTAGTTTCTCGTGAAGATAAACAAAATAATGTTGCGGCGACTAGGACGATTTAGCGTATTAGAGGTTATTTGCATGTGAAAATGTCATCGAAAGATTAATAAATTTCCTGTCCCGAGCAGGGCTGGCTTAGTGTCAAAATCTCTAGGGTTAGATTAATTAGGTTATGATTAAGTATAGGAAAAAGAGTTGAGGAGCAATATGTCCAATTACATGAAACTGATTTTCACCTTAAATTGCCGGTACACTAATACAATTCATTCTGAATGAATTTTACCATCTTCTAAACTAGTTTGGAAATATCAGCTTTCCCGTTTATCCACTAAAGTACATTTTGTTTTTGCTTCTTGCAGTCCTATTCTTGCATGGGCATATACATGAGGTTATAAATTTTCATTTACAACTTTTTATGGTTACCTGGTAACATCTCTAGGTTACCTGGTAGAGATTGTCCTATGGCGAAAAGCTCGACTTTTTATAGTATAGCTATGCGTGTCAATTATTGATAAAATTTAATCCCAGGAATTTTCATTACATCAGTAAGTAATTGTAACAATCTTATAGAATGTTGAAAAATCAGAGCCGTCATTTTTAATGACATTACAAAGCGTAGTCAAATTTTAACTTGTTTGCTCAGACTGTTTTAAACCAGGTGCTCTGCGAAGTTTTTGAAAACTTCCAAAAGTTTCATCACTTCATTGTTTGCGAAATTGCTTATTCTGAGAAAATCTTGTATAACACTTATAATAATTTGCCTAATATAAAATATAGCTTAGGAGATTCTCTAAAATTGAGCACTATTTACAAATTATCAAAATTTACAAATCTAAATAAAAAAAATGACATTATTTTGAAATTATAAAATTAAACAGAAAAGAACTAAAGGGGCATGTTTCTAGATATCATAGATAACTATTTATAAGTATTTTATATTTATTACCATTAACATAAAATTAATAAAATATTATACCGCCTAGTAATTAGGGAATCAGTTACCCCTGATTTTTTTAAATTATACACAATTTCCGTGTATATTTTGAGCATCCCTCGTATACTACCATGGGGGCTTTTTTTGGGAAACATACATTCGTTTAATCTATGTAAATTGGAAGTGACTCGCACCAGTGCAAAAAGATTTCATTAACTACCCTAAGAGATTTGATAATTTATTTATATTTCATTTATAATTAATTCAGGCTCTTGAGATACCACAATTCTGGGGCAATCACAGAAATGTGCATATATATTAATATTTTATATTATGTATGTGTGTGTGTGTGTCTCGATTTTATTAAAATATTTGATTTCTAAAATAAGTAAAATTAAAATACTCGCTCGAAAGTAAATATTCGCTTTTAAAAATTTGGCTATTTTTAATATATGTGTGTGTGTGATAGCTTTAAATAAATCTTTGACCCCACATGTGTCACAACGGGAATAGTGTAGTTTCTTTTGGTCTTCACGGTCTTTCGTTCTGGCCGTTGGTCGCCCCATAAAGCAACATTCTTTGAAAAAAAACACTTATCATCCGGCTGGAGCCACCTGGCACGACATTGATAAATGGGTAAAACCTTGACATGGGTTGTTACGTGTGCAGACACAGTTGCAGAAAGCCACATTTACATTACTTCAAAACAGATTGGTCAGCAGCGCCGCCTAATCCAAACCAAATACAAGGAACTATTAACGAATTCTAACTTTGCTACATACGCCGTAGAGATACTGGGTCCATGATCTCCTGATGCGCTAGAGTTTACTGATAAACTTATGTCAATCTAGGACTGAGCTCTACATTTATGTTCAATTGCGTTCTACTTAAAAAAAACTATTAAGTACTCTCGTTGTTTCTGCATGATGAGATTTTTTCTCTTTGTCCGCAGTTCATCCCGCCACTGCCAGCGATGCCGCCTGTGGAGATGATGGTGCCGCTAAAACAGGAAGGCAAGTTTAGTTCAGCAGAATATTACAAGTTTCTCTTGATTATTCTATTACAGAATCACCCGATATCGAATGTGTTTTGCGCGAGAGTGCATTCGTTAAACACTTACAAATTGCGTTAATTTATTTCATCGGAGACCAATGAATTTTCTTTATTTTTATAATTTTAGATATTTACGGTTTCAATGCAACATTATTGATGTCAAAGTAGGCATTCTAAATCTGCTAACCCAGTAAACTGTAGCACTGTTATAAATACACCGTGTCCACACGGTGGCGCTACTTTCATAGAAGCCAAATAACCATATTTTCAAAGTTACGAAAATTCATATACAATACGTTTATATATTTAAATTCATTTTAAACCCATATTTATTTATTATTCATGTATTTTTTTTTTATGTTATTATTATACTCTATAATAGGGATTCCTAAACTATTTTGGACTAGAGACCCCTTTTCCAAAATGAACCTCGCTCTAAAAATCTTATCTCTAGTTTTTTTCGTATTGATACAACTTGAACATGATTTAGTTTGTGTTAAAATCGCGTATATGCGTCAAATACAGAGCAAGTCAAAAGTTGCCTGAAAGACTTGTACGAACTTCTCCACGCTTATTGACTTGCCGAGTTTTTTAAAATTACAACGATGATACTTCCTACTGAAATATTAGTCATCAACACAACAAGTTGGTACACGTAACACAACTTATACAGTATCTTGAAAGTTTCATATAAGAATCGATTGTTAGACTTCGTCGACCCCTAAAATCAGTTATTGTTTATATCGACCCCTGGGAAACCAATTTCGATAGGGGTCGATATCTACCACTTTAGGAATCCCCGCTCTATAATATAATATATAATAAATTAACATCCAACATATGCATAAAAGCTTTGTTTTTATAAAACCTAAAAAAAGGGTGCTTTTTCAATACAGTTACGAAAATTTGCAGTGTATAGAAAGTTAAGAAAGTATTTGTTCAAAACACCCTGTATTGTCGATTCACTGTGAAGATAATCATATAAGTTCTAACTATCAATTTTGATTCAATAATAATGTGTAAATATGTGAATGTCTAGAATATAAAAAAAAATATTCAGTGTCTCTTAAATTGTTTTCAAACCAATATATAAACAGTTTTTTATCAGAACTAGCTGCAGTAGTTTATGAGGCATATTACGCCATATATAAATACTAACTAAAAATATACACCTCAAGAATTATTGCCTCATTATTTAAGGCTATGAGGTTCCTGCGGGATAATGAGTAATTCGGCATGTTATGAGGTTTATGGTCCACGGTTGCATTGGTCGGAACCTTGCCGAGGAAAAATCCATCTAACGGGATCTTTGGAGGCCTTCCCAGACATCCCATGGTATGTTTCCCTCCGTCGGATCTTCAACAGAGTAATCTGCGGTCGTCCGCTGTTATCCTTGGCCCCAAATTTATATTTGGTACAATTTATATGCCCATAAGTCTAATGCGACTAGCTCTGATAGACGATTATTCGAGCGTGAATAATTTACTAAATACATGCAATCAAAAGTTTAAATTCCGCCGTGGCTGCGATCGCAAAGCACATTCGTCCGCGGTGTAGCACTCCGGCGGTCGACGGTAAACAGTAAGAGACAGTCGCTAAACGGGGATTTCTCCGGTGTCTGCTTGAGATGTTCCAGTGCCGGGAGCGGACGTAGCCGAGCGGGGCGCAGCAAACACACAGCGACGGGCCGGCGCCACAAATGCTCCGCGCCAATTTACGCGTCGACCTCGACCGGTTCGCTATGCGAATGCGCTCGAGTTTCCCAGCTTATCTAAGCCCGCATCAAATTAAGCCGACACTTTCGTCCTCGAATACTAACATTTTATAGCTCTCTGGGAACTATAAGAAATTAACTAATAAGAAAAGATGTGAACAGATCAAATAAAGTATGCGAAACTTCAGCATTCTGAATTTATGAAACTGCCTTCCAACCATTGTGTAGTTTCGCCTTTGTGCGCCGTTATCGTCCACCATATGTAGTTTTTTTATTACCATTTCACAATGACTAAATTTGATTACGATATAATGCCTTTTACGATATAATGATATATGTTGCCTTTGCGATATATACCTCTCTGCAAACCGATTTGGGTCGATAATGTTACCATATAAAATATTCTAACCCATTGAAATTAACCTGTAATATAATGATCTCAAAACTAATTAATTCCCCAATCAACTCAAATCCTATTATATTTAATACTTAATATGCATTATGTCTAAATAATTATTTTTACTCTTTTTCTATTTAACTGTTTTTATGAATTCTGTGAAAGCAATAGTTCTTTATCTTTTAAAAGTTTAAAGAATATTTGTATTGCATTATAAGACGCAACTAGGCTACTAGTTACTCTACCGGTATTGACTAACGTACAAATCGTGCACATGAGCATATTTCAAGCGACATGGAGGTAATAATATTTACGAAGGATGGATTTTTCATCTATTCTCGAAAGATTTGACGGTTCGAGTGATTACCAAGACCAACGCTGGCTGCTCACCGACCAGGTAAACGGCGAGGGAAAGTGACCGAATCTAAACTACGAAGAATAAAAGCTTCGGCGCCATTTTATGAATACGAAGCTATTCCTGGACGATTACTACTTTCACTGGTTGGATACGACCGCCTAGCTCGCCATTTTGACTGGATCAGCTGTACTTTGTCAGGTTGCCGCATTGCGCGATAGGACTGAAGACACATACCCTTATGCCGAGAGGGATTTTACAGTTAACATTTATAACCAGTGGCGAAACTATATAGGGGCAGGGCTGGCAAAACGCCCGACCTGAGAAACCATACATTATTACGAATCGGCCCGCGGAAAACAAAATTTTTAACGCATAGCATAAAATAAAACACATAGCGAATCGCCGCATTCAGTTTTGTATTTTTAAGCAGCAAAATTCGAAAGGCCCTACATTCTCCGTTTCAAATTAGATTATTAATAAATTATATTAATATACAAATATTTTGCAATTTGTTGCTAAAAAAAATTAAATAAATTGCCTTATTATATAGCGACAAACTTTTTGGTTTGACGGCCAGTCAGGGGGGCCTCGGGCACTATAGTACCGCCACTGGTTTTTACTTTACTTCAAAACGGATAATCCCTGTGCACGATTCGAAACCTCCGTGAAACCGTACCATGTTACTTGTAATAGGCTTATTTTAGATTTTATTGTGTATTTTTGTATCGGTATGCTGTATGCGTGTGATTGAGGATGTGCACGGTGCAACTTCGGAGCTATGTAATTTTGGTTTCTTGTTTTCAGCATACTGTCTCTCTCTCTATTGTATTGTTAGCGTTGAGGCCGGCGGCGCTGAAGGCGTTTGGCGTTTTAAGCTGCGGTTGCTGTGTCATCCTCCGTCCTGTGAGCCATTCCTTCGCGGTCCTTCCAATTCTTCATGCTACCTAAATTAGTTTATATATATATTTAATTTTATCCGGTATCTTCCTAATGTTCCCTTTAATTAATTAGGCAAGATTCTTCGATTACGATAAAAAAATTCTGTCTTATGGGGCAAACAACACTATTCCACAGAGATGGTTTATTTTAGCTGATAAGAAATTTATATTTTGTCGAAAAGTCTATATTTTCCATACATTTATCAAAATTTTACACGTAAATATCTTATTGTCCGAATACAATAATCGCTTTGTTTAATCGGGCTTAGCTAAACTAAACGACCGTTGATTTATGACCACAAAGACAACAGCTCTGCGGAAAGAACCCCCTTAATAGTGGGCTCGAAAGTGTACATTTTTATCTGTTTAACCTTCAAGCGATTTGTGAATTCCAGTGCTGTCACTTTTACGTAAATATTTTACACAAGATTTAAAGAATTACTTGCCAGTATTCATGGAGAATGCGCCATTTCCCTATTTGATCTCTCGGAGAAGTAATATTTTCACTGCCAGTATCGGCGGAACAACATTAAAAGCAATAACAATAAATAACCAGACAAAATTCAAAGTTAAAAATAACGCTCCCAGCCAAACAATAATAAATAAATGATTCACGTTTACCTCACAAAGGTGTAATAGAAAGCAAATTTTTTAATCCTATTGGGAATATATTTAATCCTAACAGACAAAGATATCAATCTCCGCGGAAATGGAATTTAATAATTCAACTGCTCTCCCAATCGGACTATAATTGTATACGTCGGTACGAAACGCTAATCGCCTAAATAGCGTGCGCCTCCGCGATCTGGTCAAACGGTCTAGAACATCAAAACCAATCTCTCCGAGTACAATGTAGGGGACTTGCCAATGTATGAATGTTAAGCCTAACATCCCTAATACAAATACTGTTGGATACGTATGACATGCAGTTTCAGCCTCTGTTATTTCACACTATCACACTCTAAATTGAGTTTTTTCTTATTGTCTGGCTCATTATTTCAATAATTTGCTAAGCGGTAAAATTTTATTGTGTTACCAAATATACCGTTCACCGAGCTACCAAAGGCGGTCAATTTGACAATTAATATTATCACAGCATGCAGTCGATTAATATTTCCTAAAAGAGTATAATATTTTAAATTCTGTGTTCAACAATTATTGGCAACCCTGCTGAGGATGATAACTTTATCGCCTCTTCAATCAAAATCCTCTTCATCCAAAATTTCATCATTGCCAATTTCCTTATCCTGTAAGTCATTTTATCCTCTCGTGAATCTTTTTGCTTTTTGTTTCAGGAGTGCTGCGTTATTATTTGTGATTTTTGCATAGCTAGTCAAAATTAAGACGAGCAATACAGAAAAAAAATCTGCAATATGGTAGAAAAAAAATCTACCATATTGCTTCAGTGCACTTAATTAACCGGGCCGAAGGCAACTTCATAAGCTGTCAAAACAGCATTGAGAATATGAAAGAAATCGGGCAGATTTTATTTTTTAGCGAGATCATTGGTGCTTTTTGTGTGCTAATGGCGCCGAATCGCTTAGTTCGTTATTGAAGCACAGTTTTAAATCGTGCGGAGTTTAATTTTATAGTATAATTTTTTTTACTAGTTTTGATAAATTTTTGGATTATTTATATTTATCGACATAGTATTAAAAATCATAAATATTGAACTTGGACAGTTCAAGATAATTGTGAAAGTCAAAAACTCAAAACGTGAAAAACGTTAGTAGTTCTTAGGTAGTTTCTGTCGTGAATATTGAACTGAAAAGACTCTCGTCGCTTTGTTTACTGTTTCAGATACTATGTTCAAGACTTTGTCTCTTTCCCACCTTCGGTGTTACGAGGAGTGCGGGGAGACATTTGTCGCCTCCGTCTCGTGAAGGCTGCGTGAATAGAAATAAAACATAAACATCCTATAATCATTTCGCTTTCGACAATCGCAAAGACGAAAAAACATTTATAATTTATACGAAAGTTAATCAAATTTTTAATCAGACATTTTGCAAGATGAGACTTAAATGTATTGGTTTGTTTTTCTATAAATGTCCATAATTTTGTGTTGTTTCAGAGTTAAATAATTGTATGGACATTTTGTTATAATTTAATAGAAACTACGACAGATAATGCAAAATTATAATGAATGCGAAGTAGTAGGAAAAGTGACCCGATTGGGTAGTGTTTTGAAACTGACAGCATTCTTTATGAACCAATTGTACAGGGTTTTTGCATACATACTGTGGGCTTCATGTTATGTTTAAGCGATCGTTTTTTTTTGTTTGTTTGGCCCCTGTAGGTGGTCGGCGGACATCCTCGCTGCCGGACGCAGTCCGCCGTCGTACGCATTACCTTAGCTCGGCCGACGCACGACGTGTCCACCAGAAAAATGTACATAACAAGAAATTTACAACTTCATAATATTATATCTAATGTAATACAAAATCTTGCTCTGTGCGATGGATGAAAGTTGTCTTTATCTCGTAGAACTCATCGGAATAAAATCGGCCTTTTTAGTAATAAATAAGCCTCGTGCGAGGTCGGTCCCTGAAATTGTGCACCATCGTTTGATGTTAACGCTGTTCGCCTATTCTGTTGCGGGCAAATCGACTACAAGCGTCTTTCACGTCGAAATATTCTTTACTGTATTCCAATAAGATATTTTGGATTTGAGAATCTTTGAACTAGTATTATAATATTATAAAGCCAATATCAACAACTTATCACTGAAAAAAATTGCCTCCTGATTTTCAATTGCCTAGGAACGTTTGCAAACTGTTGCATTTAAATATATAATTATTCGAATAAATGTGGCAACTCTAAAAAAACAAAATTATGTCTAAATTATTACAAAAAAATATAAAGCTGTGTGTGATGGCTCTTTTCTTTCCGATGAGTTCCGTTGTAATAGTTGTTGTAATGGAGTTGGTGATAGTTTTGTAATTTATCCGGTATGCGTGTGACTATTGTGTTACCCGTCTTGTGTGTGTTAAATGCAATTTACGTTGTTTGTCAAGTGGCAGTTATTATATTGGCTTCTCAATCCAATTTCAGGTTTCGCCGTGTCGTTCCCCGACACGCCTATTTACGACTTGCATCAGCAGGGAGAAGTCTACACAGGTACGTAATAGGATAACGTAGAGTTGAGCAAATTGTTGCCGATCTAATACAATGCGTTTCGTTTGTGTATGATGAAACTACAGGGCTAGTAACTAGACCAAATTCATCGTCAATAAACACAAAAAAAATGAAATCGTGGGGGCTACTTCTAAACTCCGCCAACTAGATATTTTATAGATAGTTTCTAAGGGTTATAGCATTAAAATGTTCCCATATTTTATAGGTTAAGGACAAATAACGTGCTCGTCTCTTGTAACGCTTTTTCGATGGTTTAGTGCAATAAGTCATAACCCACAAAAAATATGAAGTGCACATAAGTGGTATAAATTCAGTCCTCCATCTGCTGGCAAAAGGTTGTTAGCCTAAAAAATCCTATAGTCCCATAAAGCAATGTGACTTAACATCAGTACGGGAAAAAATAGAACACAGTAAGTTAGATTCTACTTGAAAGCAATACGTCTTAAGTGCATCATTGCAAAAATTTGAAGGTAATATGTCGTATCCAAATTTACGGTTAGCATAATAGGAGCAATACGTCACAATATACAGTTTTATCAATTATAATGATGACATTTTTACGCTCCCCTCTAAAATTTGGTAAATGTGGGAAGTCTATAACCGTCGTTTTATAACAAAAAATAGTTATAATTTTCATTAGAATAATGAGCCAAAATTATTGACAATTATTGGCCAGCGCTTTCAAGCACTGCTAAAAAACAGATTGAAACGAGCAGAACTCCACCCTGCAAAGTCGGAGAAGCTAATGTTTTTCCAATCGTACACTGGTGTATTAATGGTACACCTGGCGATAAACTATAAACCTTTAATACTCTTATTTCAGTGAAATGATTTAAAATATTTGATTTAAAGATAAAGACCTTTTTAAAAAATCTACCCTTATGCACTAGAACGTTTAGCGATTTAGTGTTACATTATGAACATCTCAAAATCGGTGACTAACATCTCAAAATGCTCAAATGCTCGTCATACGACATTTTGCGAGGGCAGCTTATATTTGTATCGGACGTGTAAGTAGTATCGATTTTTGCAGGACCCGGCGCAAAGTGCTCCCCGCTGCCGGCGATCCTCGGTGGTACTCTGCAACGGCTGAATAGCGACCAGGCGGAGGCGATCTCCCGTGCCAAGAAGTATGCCATGGAACAGTCCATCAAGATGGTGCTCATGAAGCAGACGCTGGCGCACCAGCAGCAGCAGATGGCATCGCAGCGCACTCAAGTGCAGAGGCAACAGGCGCTGGCTCTTATGTGCAGGTTCAATTTCAACTCTATACAAGTTTTAAACATAAGCAAGCATGTACGAAAATGCGAAATGTTTATGTTGTCAGATTTCAATGATTTCACCACCGATTTTAAGATTTTAAAGTTTTAATCGAATCTAAATGAAAAATAGTAGGTCACGATGGAGCCGGAATTTTGAAAATCGAAATAATAAAATAGTTACGTTTAAAAATATTTTCTCTGTGGGATAATCCCATGTTAGATTTTTTTCACACGCTTTTTTTTTTTTCGAATTTTACAGAAAAATATATTTGAAGTTTACAATTCTCCGCTCCAATATGCTGCTAGCGTACTACTGCGTAGCAACTGCTGCTACCTAGTACTATATTCGGTTGAAGGAGGGTAAAATAGTGACATCAAATGCTTAATCGTAATAGGAAGCACTGAAAAATAAAAAAATTATAAATCCATTTTCAACGCAATTGTAAATGACATTTCAGGGTTTACGTGGGCAGTATATCGTTTGAGCTCAAGGAAGACACGATTCGGCAGGCGTTCCTCCCCTTCGGGCCCATCAAATCCATCAACATGTCCTGGGATCCGGTCACGCAGAAGCACAAGGGCTTCGCGTTCGTCGAATACGAGATACCGGAGGCTGCACAGCTGAGCCTGGAGCAGATGAACGGAGTTATGCTGGGCGGACGGTAAGGATTGAATATTTCATCTGTGTTGCCATTGCATCGCAAATAATGAAACAACAAATTGAAACTAATCAATTCTGAAATAAGCTTGAGAAAGCGATTTACAGCCTTGGAAAAGGTTGTAAATTCTCTTTTCGCTAATACATTCGACAATAATTTGTTTAATCATTCAAAATAATATTTATATAGACCTACATGAAGCAAAAATATCCACTGCATTAAGATCTTAACACACTCCCGTTGAAAAAAAACTGTATTATAAAAAATTTAAAAAACCTCCGACATAAACGGCTAACAGATTTTTTTTAAATCATAGCTTATCATAATCATAACGATCAAGTTACATTTCAAAAAAAAAACATGGTTAAAATTGGGAGTTATTAAATTAAATTAAAATTTAACTAAATTAAATTAAATTAAAAACTTATGATTGGTTCACGCGTTCCAGGAACATAAAAGTGGTGGGCCGGCCTTCGAACATGCCCCAAGCGCAGGCGGTCATCGATGAAATCCAAGAGGAGGCAAAGAATTACAACCGGATATTCATTGCCAGCATCCACTCCGACTTGACCGAAGATGATATTAAGAGGTACGTACCTACTGTCCGTATGTGAATCTAAATTAATTCGCAGCCAGTATTGCAACTTAAGGACAACCAGCTGGGAATTCGAAAAAATAATAAAAAAAACCAATAAGAGAACCGGCATTTGCGACCAACCTTGAAGCAGATTGGAAAGAATTTTACTATTTATTTCTAGCCTTGAACAAAAGAAAGGTTTAACACCACTGTTGTATATAAATCCATCCAGGATTACAGAGTTCTGTAATTAAATGAATATATATTCTAGCCTTTCACGCGTTGAATGCTTGTTGTGTAGATTTTCCCGAGTATTGTTGGATGAGCATACCTTAGTGCGGGCGTTAGTTCAGTTGGTAAGGATTCAACAAATATATTGTATATGTAACATTTTTTTTAGATAAATAATGATTAAATCATTTTTTTTAGCGTTTTTGAAGCATTCGGTCCGATAACCTTCTGCAAGCTGGCGTACGGCTCGTCGGCCCACAAACACAAGGGTTACGGCTTCATTGAGTACGACACTCTGCAATCGGCGCTCGAAGCCATTGCGTCTATGAATTTATTTGACCTCGGGGGACAATATTTAAGGTAAGTCGTTGCATTATCTTTTGGAATGGACAACTCAGGGCTACTGGTAGTAGTTGTCATGAAAATCACTGACTGAGGTTAGATTTTGAAGTTTAAACCTTATCCAGACTTGAACATATACATATGATCATATATGTGTACGGAGTAGCAACATTGCAACCCCCACCTAATTCGATTATTCCTGCTAACTGTTCCATCGTCTTTACTCACTTGACATTTACACCATAGAAATCACTACGTACCCAGATTTTTTACTATTCAAGCTTTGTCTAACAATATTTTTAATTTATTACGTTTTTTTAATTATGATCTGACAATTGAAAAATTGAAAAACAATCACACTGGTTGTTTTTATTTCGTTCTTTTTCAATGTCATTTGATTGATATTTAATGACAGTTTTATTTCAGTTAAAGAAAACGTTATGAAGTTTAACCTAAAGGTCTCTATTGCCCGAGAGACCTTTTGGAGAAATTTTCAAAAATACCGTAAATACGAGCACATAGTAAAATACTTATTTTAGAAAAGCTATGTTTGTTATGTGGATAATCTGTACTATTTTGAAAAGCTTATGAAATTCTCTACACAAAACACAAAAAACTAAAACTACTACAAAAAAACTACACACAAAAAAATGTCAGTTGCAGAATATATTTTTAAGCAAAATTTTATTTTTGATACTTTGAAAATAAAGCGATTACGCCTGTTTTTCATTTATGGTTTTAGATATCAAATAAAATTAATTATAAATATTTTATATATTTTGCATGAGAAGAAAATAAAATAAAACCCATAGACATTTAGTGGGATTTCAGTCATATAATTAATATAAAAATATCAAAATGTTCAGCAATTTAACCATCCTGCCCATAGACCTTATAGATATCATTTTAGAAGATACACAGGAAAACCTCGCATAATACAATTATAAGGATGTTTGTATTTCAGGGTGGGCCGGGCGATAACGCCGCCGAACGCCCTCGCCGGCCCTGCCACCAGCTCCGTGATGCCCACAGCTGCTGCTGTGGCCGCCGCCGCCGCGACGGCCAAGATACAAGCGATGGACGCCGTCGCCAGCAACGCCGTGGCGCTCGGTAACTATTTTGTGCTTTAAATTAAAGTACAATTTGCCTCTTAACTTGCATTTTTTTTATTATTTTCAATAATTAAAATGTCTTTACTGGGCATTTGGTTGAAATATAAAAACTTGTACCAGTGTTATAGCTAATTCATTCACAAAACGTTAGATTTTGATTAAGTTTAAGATAATGTGAGCTAGTTGTTTCTTTCTAAGTATAAGTATATAAGTATCTTTAAGAAGAAGTATTCAAATCCCCGCTGGTGGATGAACAATGTTTTCCTAAAATTTTTGAAGACGGACACGCCGTAGTCTCATTGATCAGGAGGGCAGCATCTATCATAGGTTGTGTGTGTCCTTCAGGTCTGTCGAAACTGGGCGCCCTCGGCGGTCTGGGCGGCCTGCCGTCCGTCGCCGGCATTCCGGGAATGGCCACGGCAATTCCTGGAATTGTCAGCATGCCGTCGATTAGTAGCATGCCGACGATGGCCGCCGCTCCAGCTTTACCCGGTAAGTTGCCTTATTCCTTTAGTAAGTAGACTTTGAAGAATGGCCAACTTTTATTTACAAAAAAAAACATTCTTGGATGAGAACTCTTAATCAGAGGCGATTTTTTTTTAATATTATCTTCCCACTAACAGAAACTAATAGTAATGATTAAATGTATTTGTTCTCTTAAGAAAATTTTCATATATTTTTTTAATTCAGACATTTAATTCAAACAGGTTATACAACAAATAAAAAAAAATATATTGAAGTTTTAAGTCTTTTGTGGCACTTTTTTTTGCCTTGGAAACGGAGATCGCAGTGGTCTAGTTGTTAGGCGTTTGACTATTTTAAAAATTTTAACAGTAACAGTTTTAAAAATACTAATTTGTACCCCTGACTATAGCAATTCTTTTTTTTTTTTTTTTTTTTAAATGTGTTTTAACCGAAAATCTTTCATGTAAAGAAATACTTTTAATAATGTTTATCCAGGTTATCTAGATATTATATTTACAGATTCAATATAATTTAATCCAAACTCAAGAAAAATATGCACAGGCAATACGTTTACGATTAATATAGCGTATGATTGTCAGCTCAAAACTTGACGAACTTGAAAACTTAAGGAATTTAAATGTTTCATTTTTTAATATATGATTGAGTCTCTTGAGGTAAGCGACCCATTATCATCGTGTTCAGCGATAGGTTAAGGTGGACTCAATGTGTTAGAGTAGCACCCACCAGCATTCGAAAAAACCGATTTTGCTACCGAACCCCCGAGGTTCAGAATACTGTATATATAATATGAAATCATTGAAATAGTGGTGGGCCCTTTGCTGGCAACATTCGCGCGATTGCAGAATGCTTTGAGTTTCTTCCGAATTAAAAATAATTTGCTGTTTTCTTATTCCGCAGGCCTCGGGATGGCCGCGTTGGCGCCTCCCTCGATTGCCACCATCATCCCGCCACCCGGAATAGCTATACCAACTATGCCCGGAGCTTTGGGAATGGTGAGTGGGATTTCATGAAATGTTACATTATTTGTCCGCTCTGGGGTAAGGTTTAGGTGCAGTTCTGTTTAAGACACATTCTTAGCGTCTGTTATTTTCTTTTTGATATTTGTGATGTCTAAAGTGTATTTTTGTTCGAGTTTGTTTCTTAACGCATTTGACAGTGCTGGGAAAAGCACGTCTGACTGGGTTTATTTTGACAAGATTGTGTTGAATGCGTTAAAATATTTTTGGAGGTTATTTTCAAACTCGTATAACGACTAATCGTATTGCGTTGGGTCGGCTTAGTAAAATATCTTAATAAATATGAAAATCCTCATATTAAGTCCATAACATGGCGTGTCGCCAAACGGTTGGTAAGACTTAAAATGCACACACCATATTGACATGAACTTTTGAAGAATTCATTGAATATGCATTCTTCGTAGAGTATTACAGCTAGTGTATGGTGCAAATGGTTAATGCTCCGGTCGCAATAGACATGAGATCCGAGGTTCAATTCCTCTTCTTTTAGTGTTTCTAAATTTCAATTTTTCAATTGACTAAATTGATAAAAAATTAATAATTCAATGCGTAAATAAGTAATATAAATTTGAAGATTATGCTGGGTGCACTTCTAAAGTCACAACTGTTCAGGAGATTTATTTATATTCACAATCAAACATTAATCTGTAAAAAATATTGGATAAATGTTTTTTAATTACAAGAAAAACGAATTTAAAATTTGTCGAGTCATGGCATCGTTTATGTTGAATACAAATGTAAATATAATTTTAAAATAATTTATTTTCCAAATTATTATCTAATCTAATTTATTAGACTTATTTAAATTGAAGTGATTTTGTTTATAAATATTATTTTCGAACAATGCAGACCGTCGCAGCGCCGCAACTGGTGATACCGAACCCGCCCCTCCCGCAGGCCATGGTGATGCCGGTCGTGCCGCCGCCCACCCTCATACAGCCCCCCCTACCAGCACAGCCCCCTTTGCCACCCACACAACACAACGGATCCGTCGCTGCGCAGGGCGCTATGAGGTAATTATGTTTATGCTTTTATTGGCTTCTATACATTCTACAATCCCCGTCTTTTGGCCTTTCTACTCGAAAAGTTGAATTTTTGTCTGTAGATTGATGCTCTTGAAAAAGAACCATAGCCGTTTAGATCACATCGGAGGCTGGTCGGATAATATAGATAGACATTCGTCAATAATTTTTAGTACTGAAGAATCAACAGAGAAGGTAGATAAATGTTAAAGTTGATTATAAAAAATATATACATTTTTTAATCATATGCACCGTGTTCCAAGACTGTTCCCGATAAACGATCCAACTATTCCTGCAATTTCAAACATGATTTGTCTTGACATATCAAAATTGATCAGGTTTTCGGAGTAGTATATTTCTAAACTTTACGTGATAATATGAAATCGCCCGTCATGAGTTCGGTTGCAATCGAGGCCGCTCCGTGCTGGGTCATTTGTCGGCTTTGCCTTTGATAAAATTAATAAATTTGGGCTTGAAATATTTTTTTGGCAAATTCTCACACGTAATAGGGAACATAAACACCCCCTTAAGTCTATGGGGTCTTGGAATACGCGATATAGGGTATACATCAAAACCTAAATACCAAAACAAAAACAAAGTAAGAATAATTCTAACCAATGCTGCTCAAGCGGATTGTAATACGAATTAAATCTATCTCACAATGAGTTTGAGAATGAAAAGATTGTGGGTTGTTGCAGACGAATGGAACAGGAGCAAGCGCAGCAGCAACAGGCACAGTGTCACGTTTGTTTTCCTCGACCTTCGCCTTTCGACGTCGGCCGATCCCGCGTCGGGTCTCCGCTTCACCTCGGAGGGTCGCGACGAGGGTAGGACTCGCTTCGACGACCGTCCGCGTCGATTCCGCCTCGGGCGCGCTTTCTCCCGCCGTCTCGCGCTGCACTCTCAACGGGTTCAACCGGTTCGCCGGAGACTCGGACCTCGAGGAGCGAACGGTGACTCGGTCGGGCCACCCTTCGGTTGTAGGATAGTCGTACAACTAAATCGGTGGACGTCGTGATGACGTCAGGGCGCCAGACGGGTGTCCCAAGCGACGTCACGCGCGCGCGCCTCGTCCCACTCGCGCGGCTACGGTGAACGTGGCGGAACCGCCACGGTGTTCGGCGGTCGTTCTCAGCTCGTCCCCGCTACGGCAAGTCCGGTTAGGCCAGACTGCAACTTATTACCTTGGCTGGGAAACTGGCTACTCCTCACTACTACGAGGACGCAGTCGTGGAGCTGAAGGGGCTGCTCGGGATCTCAGGGGGTGGGGGTTGACGCTCCACGACGCATTATAGCCCCGTGTCCTTTACCGGTGCGCCTTCCCCGCCAGTAGGGACGACGCCGGCTTCCTCACCATCAAATCAAATTTCAAGGGGTGGGGGGAATCTACCTTAAAGTAGGAACACGGTTTGATACTAAATAACTGATCTTTATTTAATCACGGTGAAGAAATTTACAATTTGTTACCTTATTTTGAACTTCAAATCTCCTATATCAAATACCATACACGGCGGCAGATGTCGCCCTATAATATCGTGATAATATTTATCAACATATGCAAGACAGAGTCAAATGACAATCTCGACGGTATGCGCCGTCACTTCTAAACAATTACAAACGAGAGAGCAGAAAATATAATACACGGCGATAATATTCCTCTACAATCACCAGACATAGTCAAATGACATTCTGACGGAACAACTCCGTCACTTCTAACCGATTATAAAAGAAAAGGTAAAAAATATAATTCTGATAATTCAATTCCTATACAACATGCACGGCATCGTTGCAGCTCGAAACGTTCCTAGGCGATCGATGTTGCTTCCGTACAACCGTAGTGAAGTATGCTATGACGTAAAAATATTTAATTTACGTGATTTTAATTCTCGTTCTTTAATATAAACTAATTACCATAATGTGCTAGTAATATTGTAAAAGGTTGTAGTCACCAAAATATAATGACAGTTAATTAATATATAAAATAGTTTTCATTGTAACCTAATTCTAATATAGCGTAATGACAGGCGGCTGTCACCCGCTAATGTCAACAATGCAAAATGTAAACAAACAATGGCCGCCGATTGCGGACCGCCCGCTCTATCGTACGACCTCAGCGCGCCCTACCGGCGTCCGCCGCAATTTGTTACAAGCTTCACCGTCACCGGTTGCGCGGTGCACGGCGCAGGCGCCTGTAATCGATAACGCCAACTTCACTACGTTGCCGCACCGGTGCTATGTTCGAACCGCATCGATCCGTCCTACGGTACACAATGTAAACAAAGAAATATGGCGACATTAATAATTATACTATCACTTCGGCCCAACTGGTACGATGACAACTGTCGACCACCCGTACAAATAAAGTGTAGCTTCACACAACAATGTAAGTATACAATAATACAGCAAAATAATACAATAGTACAGCAAAATAACACAATAATACAGCAAAATAATACAATAATACCGCCTAGTGCGGCCGTCTGACGACTCAAAACGTCAAACTCCTGATTTAGACCGGCGGTCACACCGCCCTACAAATTAATTTGAACATTTGGCATCTTATTTAACAGGCTATTATAATCGACTTTCTCACAAAAGAAACTCCTAAATCTCAACTTCAATATACACATTTAATCGAACTAATTTCATCGAACTTCAGGCAGATATGGCACGGTTAACTACGTTATTCTTTAGTCATTATTCAATATTTACTTCAGGCATCTTACTTCAATCGGCTGACCTTTGACATTGCATTACTATACTCAAAATATTGAAGGGGTTTCAACTACAAATATTCCTTAGAACTACAAATGTAAACATAAAAATTATACTGGTTTTATGACACTGCAGAGAGAGTAGGATACATTAAGATTTCAAATCTGACCTCAACACTTCATCCTTGCTTCGGTCCTGTGTCCCACTCCTGTCAGACGAGCGCTGCTCACTCCAACTTCCAGTTGTCGCCAGATTCTGCTAGAATTCGCCAATCCTCGGGATCATCCTGGTCCCTGGGGCGTAAGACATAAGGAACGTCCTATTACGCTCAAAATCGATTGATCATCATCGTCGCTTCTTCTTTTTAAACTAATTCTTCGGCCTGTGCCTTGCTTTTAAAACTTCTGGGGAATGTTTAATCTGTTCACGTACTATCCAGACAATCTTTTATCATATTATTCTTCCTGGGGAGGAAATATCTACATCTTCTTTTTGCGCGGGGGAATAGGGTTATATTAGATCGAATAACGATCGCGACGATCACTCCTGTAATCTCATCGGGAGATATTATTCCCGGTTCCTGCCGTGAATTACGGCCCTCGCGTGCGAGCTACTTCTATATCATACAAAAATTACGCCGATCATAATCCCACGGAACTACGGTCAAATTTTGACTTCTTATTACAACCGATCACTGCCGTGCCGTTTCATTAATATTATAACGCCGGATTGACTCAATATCCGCCGATGGCCGATTCGTGCCCGCGTGCCACGAAAATTTTAGATTCACTTTCTCTTTTCAGAAACGACTGATCGCGCTCGCTTTAACGCACGTCATTTGCCTCCCCGGCCCGTGGCCGGGGGGCAGCCAAAAATAAACACTTTTCGTACTACATATTGCACTTTTGTAAAACAAATCCGATTTTAATAAAAATTGACTCTTCCACAAAATCACCACGCCGACCTCCGTTCTCCTTCCTTCTTCCTCTCTCTTTTTTTTTGTCCTATTCTAACTCTAACTAACTCTTTCTCATCTATCGCCTATTTTTATTCTCTTTCCGCGTCTGCTAGCGCGCTCTCGCGGCGGCGATCGCTCTCCCTTACCCGCGGTGCGGACGCGATCTTTATTCTCGTCTCTTTCGCACCTATCTCTCTCTCATTTCAGGGTGCCCACTCTTGAAAATCAATCCCCTTGTGGCGCGAATTACCGAGCGCTACAATGCCGGGGAGTAGGGACGTGATCTGCCCTCAGATCACACTTCTGAATTTCTTCCCACTATTAATCATAAAAAGACATAAGCATAACTTAATTACAAAATATTATAAAGTCGGCAATATCAGACAATATACTTAAACTTACTTATCTCCATTTAGAGAAATTTACACTTATTGCTCTAATTGGAGCATTACTTCTCAAGACACTTCTCATCATGTGAATCTTATTTAGATTTCACTAACTTTACAATAATTTAGTTATTCATACAGATTAACAATTTCATCAATTAACAACCAACAATAAAATCTTAGATCACACTACTTTCTAGACAAAATGTAATTACTCAGACTGGCATCTATAACACCAGAAAGCGCCTGCATCATGACAAAGATGACAGCGGGCCTCATTGGACTGACAAGGATCAAGACGCAACGCCAGCGAGGAATCGCTTGCATCTTAAACTCAAAATGGGCTGTTTAATTGTTAGCAATCTCAGTAAGCTTCAAGAATTCTCTTTCTTCATTGTCACGATTACATCTTCGGTGTTCCTACTTTAAACGACATCAATTTGGAATGCGGGAACTGATTTAGATTCGAGGGACAAGCTGCATCAATATCTTGATAACCTACCTTTCATGACCGTATCATTCCTCCTCTTTCACACGGTCTTACCTCTTTCATCCCTTTCATACTAAGGACACCGAGACCATCGAAGAGCTCACCTCATTATAAACCAAAGAATCGTGTTCTAAGCAGCACTTGATACTGCACAGATAGAGAACATAACTGGACATCTTGAATTTAACACCGTAGCTTACATTGACAACTTCTCATTCTAACTGCTAGTCAGCAATAAACATAAGTAGAATAGGGAACTAACGACATCACGTCACACAACGTGATCCAATCAGGATCGCAATGCTCGACTTCAAGACGAGGGTTTGGACTCACATGATCGCAAACAATAAGGACTGCATCCTCTTTAACTTAACAATCGCAAACATAGAAACCGGTGTGTAATGTGTAAGTGTAACTGGGTAAGTGTAAATATATAAATAGGCAATGGACCAACCGTCCATGCTCAGAAATACTAGTAATTCAAATGACCGACTCAAGGAATGGTCGCTACTCCAAAACACTCGAATCGTCACCGATTGTGTAACGTATTGTTTTTACCTGCTCTATTGGCAGGGTTGTAAGGGTCCGTCGGCCCTTCAGCACATATTCATCAATATGGCAGTGTAGGGGGGTGTGGGGTGTGATGATAGGGAAACTCCTAATAACTCGCGCAACCGCGCTCTAGCAACAATACATCAAAAACTCGCGCCAACTGCGCCCAATAAACCAACAAAAAACTCGCTCATATGGCGTACTCCAAACCAACTGCATCAATACTACCGCGTACAACAAAAGAGAGTGTCACCGTAGCTCTTTCACTAGCTACCTCAATATATTATTAGTAAAGTGTAAAAGTGTAGTAAATAAGTTTTAGGTTTGCGTCTGATTGGGGGTAAACAACGTAGCGAACTGTCGACTGCTGAGATCGTCGACGGGAAATATAAGAACTCAGAAACACAACAGTACTAACCTAACGGCTTTAGCCGGGTTAGTAGGGATAAAAAAAAATAAAAAAAAATTAACTACACGGATGCTCAACTTCAAAAATGCGTATTGCACAAAACAACAAGACAACAAACGACGTCGACTACAACTGATTTACTTTACTGACCGACCTCAAGATACTCAACAATACTCAATATATCTTCATATTTTACTGGAAAACAAAACAACGAAATACATGTGCCACAAATCAATTTCATACAGCTTATTCTGGGCTTACCTCTGTTCTTCGACACACGAGTATACGACAGTAAGTTTCTTTTTCACACGACTAACCAGCCTTGAGGATATCTTTAATATGATGGACCCCTTTGCTTTTCCCATTTAAGTCTTCCAGCTCATATGCTACTGCGGATTTCTTGGCAGACACTCTGCATTTCACAAACCGTGGAGCCAGCTTAGCTGAAAAGAATTCCGCCTTCTTCGATTGAATGTGGTTTTTGACCCACACCGTGTCTCCAAGGGAAAATACCACTCGCTTGCGACGCAAATTATACCTTTCGGCATTCTTCTGAAACGACTCCAGCATGCGCTGTTGTACCAAGTTGTAGGTTTCGGCTAACGTCTCAAGTCCAGCACTATGAGCCAACGGTTCATCTACTTTCAAGTCAGATGGATTCGAGGGAATGAAGTTGAGAATTTCATGAAACCTTCCGTCCACAATTACATTTCTTCCGTACATTAAATACGATGGCGTAAATCCAGTCACTAAATTTTCAGTGTTATTAAGGGCATGCTGCACCAGGGGCAGATGCTTATCCCACGTGCGTTGGTCATCTTTCACTAGAATAGCCAAGGACGTCTCCACGACCTGGTTATACCTTTCCACAGTGTTCGACTGAGGGGCATACACACATGAATAGAACAGCTTGGGGACTTTATACTTCTCTGCAAACTCTTTAAATTTGTTAGACGTAAAATATTTCGCGTTATCCAAAATCAATACTGCCGGGGTTCCAAACAGTAAGAACACGTCATGCTCCAAAGCGCGAATTATGTGATCCGAAGTGCTTTTCTTAAGGGGGAACAACCAACAGAATTTCGTGAAAACATCTACAACAGATAAAATAAAAATGTTTTGTCCTTTTGTCCGGGGTAGTGGACCAATCAAATCTATACTTAACGTATGAAGCGGACGGTCGACCAATTTCGGTCGCGTCATAAATCCTTGAGGGGCTCCTGTACTTATTTTGTGTGCTTTACACACGTCACATCCATGAATGTAATCATTTACGTCTTCAGTCAGATTTGGCCAATGATATATCTCTTTTATTTTTCTAGCAGTCTTGCGAACTCCTAAGTGAACTGCGAATTGTCCTTCATGATGATCAGATATAATTCCTCTCCTTTCTTCGTGGGGCACCACTACTTTCCACGGGTTAGTGTTTAACTCTCCCGGTCTGGGGGTGATATACTTAAACAACTTATCGTCAGCTAAACAATATCCTTCAGCGGCCTCACGGCACGACTTAACTCTCTCCACCAGCTTCTCATACCATTTGTCGGTACTGCTCTGGTCTCGGGCATCAATCTGTGCGCATTGCATCCGAGATAATGCATCAGCGACAACATTTAGGGAACCTTTCCGGTGTACAATCTGCATATCATATTGTGACAGTAACGTGCTCCACCGAGCGAGTCGTCCTGACGGACTCTCCAGCGAAGTTAACCATTTTAAACTTGCATGATCCGTGTAAACTGTAAAGTGCGTACCTTCCAGGTACGGTCGAAAATGATGAATGGCTTTTACCATTGCCAGTAGCTCTCTCTCCGTAACGGTATAATTCTTCTCCGCAGGACTCAAAATTTTAGAAAAATATGCAATCGGATGTTCTTCACTATCTTCATCAGATACTTGAGTAAGAACGGCACCAACAGCAATGTCACTCGCGTCACAATGCAAATTAAATTCTTTCGAATAATCTGGACATGTAATTATAGGGGCTTGTGTTAACGCCTCCTTCAGATGCTCGAACGCCTTCTGAGCTTCTTCATCCCAGCAGAACTCCTTCTTCACTCCACGTTCTCCACCGGTTAACTTACACAAGGGTGTAGCTATCTGGGAAAAATCTTTAATCTCCTGCGCCTTAATTACGGGGTCCAAAATCTGCTCTCCTCTCTTCACGATAAATAGGCGGCTCCAAAACCGATACGGCTGGGCGTCTGTTATGTAGGGGGTGTCTATGAGTGTAATTATTAGGTCCTCTTGCATAATTGCGGGTATGATTCGTATTCCTTGCATCTTGCGTAAATGTACTTACGTTTACGTTATATTGTTCATAATTCTTGGCTAATTGCAACAAATGAGAAATATTGTTAATTAAATGGCTTCCAAGTAACGACTGATATTGCGTTGAAACATTCATTTTTATTATCTCCAAAAGTACTTCCTCCGGAATCTTGCGATCCAAATGATTGTTGATAGACCTCACGTCCGTTACAAAATCATCCATATTCTGTCCAGGCTTCTGTTTAGTATTCCTTAAGGTCGCTTCCATGCGCACCTGATAATTCAAGGGTTCAAATTTGTGAATAAGCATAGCGCGAAGCTGTCTCCAACCATCTACTGATCCTCTTACGGTACGGTACCACTTCAAGGCTCCTCCTTGTAACAACTCAGTGAAACAATTCACGATAGATCCTAACCTCACTTGGCGCGATCTAGCCATGTCCTCCACATTGTCCAAAAATTCAAGTACCGAAGTACTGCCATCAAAATGTAAATTCCACCGATGTACGTTAGGATTAAAACGACGTCCAGTGTCTCTCACCTCATCCTCAGAATCGCAATCTCCATCTGTCTCCAACTGAACTCGCTCCAATCTTCTTCTGACTCTTGGATTCGAAACCGGTAACATGTACTCCGTATCTGTACCAACAGTGTCATGTACTTCAAGTCTTCTCCCTACCGCCGGGGCATTAGCGTCAGCTTTGTGAACTGGGTTCACGGGTGTATAATGGGGCTCCATATTAGGCAAATTCATCGCTGCAGCAAAACCTTGCTCCTCCATATCGGTCTCCATCTCCGCGTCAGTTCCTACGTCCATAGCCTTATCTTTGGGTAGCAAAGAGTCCTTTTTAAGATCCCTATTAATCTTCCTCAAGTCCCGGTCAGACATGATTAGGAAATAACTACTTACTCCGCCGTATACTGCGCTCCTCGAACACTATCGGCCAGGGCTGCGAACAAAACAACAAACAACAACACCGAAAAATATGAAGCCGCAACTTGTACGGGATGGTCAGGTACCAGCCGGCCACTCGACTCAACAACTTCTAACAAACAAAGGGAAAAAAAAATTGAACTACTTAATACTCAATGTTGCTCTCTATAATTGAAGGGACCTCCTCGACAACAAATTACGCTTCTCGAATTTAAACAATTTTAGGGAAACCCACGTTTACTGAACGAACGCCCCACGCTCACTAAAGAAAAAGCTCCACATTTACTACAGAGAAAGCTCCACGTTTACTAAAAAGAACGCTCCACATTTACTACAGAGAACGCCCCACGTTCGGGCGCCAAATGTCACGTTTGCTTACGAGAATAACTGATCTCTATTAATTACGGTTATGTAATTTATCCTTTTTGTTACATTATTTTGAACTTCAAATCTCCTATATCAAATACCATACACGGCGGCAGATGTCGCCCTATAATATCGTGATAATATTTATCAACATATGCAAGACAGAGTCAAATGACAATCTCGACGGTATGCGCCGTCACTTCTAAACAATTACAAACGAGAGAGCAGAAAATATAATACACGGCGATAATATTCCTCTACAATCACCAGACATAGTCAAATGACATTCTGACGGAACAACTCCGTCACTTCTAACCGATTATAAAAGAAAAGGTAAAAAATATAATTCTGATAATTCAATTCCTATACAACATGCACGGCATCGTTGCAGCTCGAAACGTTCCTAGGCGATCGATGTTGCTTCCGTACAACCGTAGTGAAGTATGCTATGACGTAAAAATATTTAATTTACGTGATTTTAATTCTCGTTCTTTAATATAAACTAATTACCATAATGTGCTAGTAATATTGTAAAAGGTTGTAGTCACCAAAATATAATGACAGTTAATTAATATATAAAATAGTTTTCATTGTAACCTAATTCTAATATAGCGTAATGACAGGCGGCTGTCACCCGCTAATGTCAACAATGCAAAATGTAAACAAACAATGGCCGCCGATTGCGGACCGCCCGCTCTATCGTACGACCTCAGCGCGCCCTACCGGCGTCCGCCGCAATTTGTTACAAGCTTCACCGTCACCGGTTGCGCGGTGCACGGCGCAGGCGCCTGTAATCGATAACGCCAACTTCACTACGTTGCCGCACCGGTGCTATGTTCGAACCGCATCGATCCGTCCTACGGTACACAATGTAAACAAAGAAATATGGCGACATTAATAATTATACTATCACTTCGGCCCAACTGGTACGATGACAACTGTCGACCACCCGTACAAATAAAGTGTAGCTTCACACAACAATGTAAGTATACAATAATACAGCAAAATAATACAATAGTACAGCAAAATAACACAATAATACAGCAAAATAATACAATAATACCGCCTAGTGCGGCCGTCTGACGACTCAAAACGTCAAACTCCTGATTTAGACCGGCGGTCACACCGCCCTACAAATTAATTTGAACATTTGGCATCTTATTTAACAGGCTATTATAATCGACTTTCTCACAAAAGAAACTCCTAAATCTCAACTTCAATATACACATTTAATCGAACTAATTTCATCGAACTTCAGGCAGATATGGCACGGTTAACTACGTTATTCTTTAGTCATTATTCAATATTTACTTCAGGCATCTTACTTCAATCGGCTGACCTTTGACATTGCATTACTATACTCAAAATATTGAAGGGGTTTCAACTACAAATATTCCTTAGAACTACAAATGTAAACATAAAAATTATACTGGTTTTATGACACTGCAGAGAGAGTAGGATACATTAAGATTTCAAATCTGACCTCAACACTTCATCCTTGCTTCGGTCCTGTGTCCCACTCCTGTCAGACGAGCGCTGCTCACTCCAACTTCCAGTTGTCGCCAGATTCTGCTAGAATTCGCCAATCCTCGGGATCATCCTGGTCCCTGGGGCGTAAGACATAAGGAACGTCCTATTACGCTCAAAATCGATTGATCATCATCGTCGCTTCTTCTTTTTAAACTAATTCTTCGGCCTGTGCCTTGCTTTTAAAACTTCTGGGGAATGTTTAATCTGTTCACGTACTATCCAGACAATCTTTTATCATATTATTCTTCCTGGGGAGGAAATATCTACATCTTCTTTTTGCGCGGGGGAATAGGGTTATATTAGATCGAATAACGATCGCGACGATCACTCCTGTAATCTCATCGGGAGATATTATTCCCGGTTCCTGCCGTGAATTACGGCCCTCGCGTGCGAGCTACTTCTATATCATACAAAAATTACGCCGATCATAATCCCACGGAACTACGGTCAAATTTTGACTTCTTATTACAACCGATCACTGCCGTGCCGTTTCATTAATATTATAACGCCGGATTGACTCAATATCCGCCGATGGCCGATTCGTGCCCGCGTGCCACGAAAATTTTAGATTCACTTTAAAATAAAAGATTTAAAAACAAAAACGCCGACCTCCCTTCTCCTTCCTTCCTCTCCCCTCTCCCTGTCTTACTCTAACTCTCACTAACTCTTTCTCATCTATCGCCTATTTTTATTCTCTTTCCGCGTCTGCTAGCGCGCTCTCGCGGCGGCGATCGCTCTCCCTTACCCGCGGTGCGGACGCGATCTTTATTCTCGTCTCTTTCGCACCTATCTCTCTCTCATTTCAGGGTGCCCACTCTTGAAAATCAATCCCCTTGTGGCGCGAATTACCGAGCGCTACAACAGCTCCAGCGGAAACTCCTGGAGGGCGGGGAGCCACAGACCCTCCAGCAGCAGGAGAGCATGAGCATCAGCGGGCAGTCGGCCAGGCACCTCGTCATGCAGCGGCTCATGCGCGCCAATGAATCCAGGGTACTCATCTTGAAGAATATGGTAATGTATATTTTAGTTTTTTATATTTTATGTATGTATAAGTTGTATAACCTTACTAAATTACATATTTGCTTATGATTATACTTAAATGTGGTTTTAGTTTTATTGAACTTTACCTCTAAAAAGAGTTTTTTTTATAAACCCTTAATATAAATAACTTTTCGTTGTTTTTAACACTATTAGTAGCGTTTATTGCAGTAACTAGGTAATTATCTGTAAACATTTATATAAGGGTGGAGTAAATTTCGACCGATCGGTGACGCTCTCCATTAGAGCAAGTCGACGACATCGTACAAATATGTCAAATCGAATTAGCTCCGAGTTTGCTATTCATGAACGGAATATGTGACTCCCAGCCAGTGTGAGGAAACACATAATTGCGCAACATCAGCAAATGCAACGCATTTTCAGACAAACGCCATTTTTTACATATTCTAACTAAGTCCCGGCGCTCGCACTTTTTCCTAACCGAGGTGTTTTCGTTTTGTTGTAAGGTGGGCCCCGAAGACGTGGACCAGCACCTCCAGGAGGAGATCCAAGACGAGTGCAGCAAGTTTGGGCTCGTTCAGCGCGTCATCATCTACAACGAGAAACAGACCGACGAAGACAACTCGCCCGTCATTGTCAAGATATTCGTCGAATTTGAAAAGATGACTGGTGAGTGTCTTCAATTTAAGAGGCTCGTTTGCGCTCAAAATCCTACAGCGTTTGTATGGAGTTTCGAGCTGAGACATCCCCGTTAACACCGATAGTCAAAATTTCAGTCGACTCCCTACCTAGATCGGGCGACAGGGTTGAGAAAAGCTTCGTTGATTATATTTTCAGCAGCTAAAATGTTTTGGCAGGATTAGACGCGTTGGGGATCGATTCTAATGCATGCGAATGCGATGGAAGAATTTTTGCCACTGTGCCAGTGGTGTGTTTGTTTTGTCTTCGGATTTAGCAAAAGATTCTAGTAACCCGTTCCATGCTTTCACGACTATTGGTGGCATGAAAGAGGTTCAATCCATCTTCATATGCAGCCATAGTAAGACTTATGAATGATTTGATCAGCTCCGTTGTTTTAAAATCAGTAGCTCTTTTATGTGGTTGTATGAGCTCCGGAAAATCTTTAAGCAGGCCTTATTTAACTGATTCTTAAGATTTACGGTACAAAACATAATTTTGCAGATTTTTACACTCGTTTCGGACTGACAATTCAAATAACATCGGCGTTGAACATTTCTTTAGAATATTTTTTGGGATTAAGTATCTATATAAGTTTGCCTGGTTTTCTCAGGGTACCTAACAGCGCCGTTTATGTCCCAGGTCGTAAAATACTGAAATTCTTTTTTTTTTTGACAGAGGCCGAATCGGCCGTCGACGCACTGAACGGCCGATATTTCGGCGGCCGCCTCGTCAGGGCCTCCATCTACGATCAAGATCTCTTCGACCACGGCGACCTCAGCGGCTGAAAATCCATACATAAAGCAAAGAGCGTTAATTCAGTGAGATCACCTATTAAATGCAGTTAAAATACAGAGAGCCAACCTAATATAGACCTCATTAAATTTTCTCGTGTTTCGTTATATGGGCAAAAAATTATTTATCATATTTACCTAATAATATTAATATAATGTCACTTTGCGCTTAACAATGAAAACACGTATAAAATGCTGAAACTGTTAGCATTGTGGTTCTTAATTTTCTGATGAATTTGTGCACTGGTATTGGAGGTTTCACGGGTAGATTGAACAAATTGAGTTGGGGTGTACTGATGAATAAGATAGAATGGGACCGACATTCGCCAACTGCAATATTCCGTGATGGTCGCCCTAAATGTGACTTATGGAATATTTATGTAGTGATCTTATTTGTAAACGATTTATCACCATGCCTTTCTAATTTAAATGAAATTGCTATATTTATAGCAATTTTTTTTAATATGTTGTATTTATTAAAATTACTTTAATTTGCATTTTTATGAAATTTTCTATGCCTCTAGTTTTATTTTCCGAGTTATTAAAAAATATAAATTTTTCAAAGCTCCTAACTTTTATACCCAGCAGAAATGTACCTTTATTCCATATAACCTAAATGTCGCTTCTGTCAATAGATTACAGAGTGCAGTTCGTTTAAAATTGTAAATTTTGATCAATCCATAATGTAAATATAGGTAAACTTAATTAACTTCAATATTTTACGTTTGTTTGGCAACTTCTCCTTAATCTGTATATTAACATTACTTGAGTATTTATATAATTTGTTTTTCTCTACGATGTTAGCATAATGATAAAATAAAAGTCGACTGTAAAGAATTTAATTTTAAAGTATTCTGTATTACTCGTTTAAAATGGATTTTTTTAAAGTTTTGCCTCAGTAAAGTTGTATTTAAATTCGGATGAAACTTAATATCAACGAATAGATCAATCAATATCAATATCAACGGGAATGTGGCTTTAGTATTTAGAAAGTGTAATTAAGATTAACTACCTCCCGGTTGATCGCGGGCGGAATTGGGTTGTACGAATGGGCATACACGGAGGTTTATTATCTTCGTGCTTTTTTACTTAAATGTATATTTTTGTATTGGCATAATATTGTATTTTCTTCTGCTACGTTTCGAGAGAAAAAAATGCGTAAACCGTAGTTTAGCGATACAATCTGAATTGCAACCAACATATTTTTTTTTAAGTTCTCATTATTTTATGTTTGTGATTTTAGCATAAATTAGACTATAATATTTTTACTGATTTGTATATATAATTGAAATATTGATAAGAGCCCGACTTTGATGATTTTTTATGGTTACTGAAGATGTAATGTTTACTTCTTGTACATAGTATTACGCTTAATTATTAATTTGTGATTTTTAGTCATATTCGCGATTGATTTCATGTACTATTTTTCCTGTATTGTAATTAACTGATTCTGTAATTCTTTAGGCGGGGTATTACGAATATATCTCAATCCAAGCAGGCGATGTTGACGGCGCCGCAAACAATTATACTGTCACTGTTTACTTAACTACATATTCTAACAAAATCTGAAATTTAGCTTACTAGGGACACGAGCATTCTGTTCTCAAGTAGCTTTGCATAGTTAATGTTCTGTTAAAAATGACTAATCTTATCACACTTTTTTGCTTTCTGTTCGGTGCGCAGATAACACACAGCATATTAATTGATATCACATAACCTCCGCAGAAACATAGAAAAAAGTTGTATTAAATTGATAAAGTAGGTTTTGACAATTTATTTATTTATTTTTAATCATTTATCTATATTGTTCATATTGGGTTCGGAACACGGTTCCAAAGCACAATTGATATTACCCGCCTAAAGTTTATGCACACATTTTACGTAAGTCACCTAAATAAAAGATTTGATAATAAAAAAATTGTTTTTATTTTTATACCTATTAACATGTTAACGAATACACGAGATCTAAGACCCGCAATATACGAGCGACATCTTGCAGTTAAAATCGACCGCAAAGTTGCAGTCGCTCGATGCTAGCAACGATTCAATTTGACCGCAGCTGACGCGTGCAGAAGGCTTCATAAGAATGCACGGTTCGGTCGCAGCTGCATGATGTGGCTCGTATATTGCGGGCCTTAATAAGTAAAGTGGTGTCAGATGGATACAAATCAAATTCGAACTTCAGTGTATCCTTGGCCTTATGAGCACAGAGTAAGGCGCAATCGGAGACAAATTGACTGGATATTATATGTAGTAAGTAGGTGGATTATTCGTCGAACATGTCGTCATAGGTGACGAGCTGTCTGGACTGCAGCTTCCCTCCCATTTTGGAGTTCTGGGCGGCCAGGGTGCTCCAGGCGGATGAGCTCGTCGCGTCGTTTATGCGATCCACCTAAACAAACACGAAAACAATATTCATAAAATGTTTTTAAGGATCTGAGAATCTGCAGAAAGAATACTTTTAGCACGCTGATCACAGACAAGAGTTTTTACATGAGTATGCTATATATAAACGATATCGACCGTGCTCTCGACGATCTGAGATAAAATTGGAGAATTTAGAACTAGCTACCAGGAGGAGCACATAAAGCGATAGAAATACGTGTGAGATGTGTTTTTTTTTAATATCTATAGGATTACATAAAGCGGAAAAGGTCAGCAAATTGATTTGTGCTTACGTCAATGTCGTGACAAATTAGTAGCTTAAGTAACCTCTTAAATTAATACTATCAGGAGCACAGAATGAATGAGGAGGTATTAAGCATTTTAATGTTTGAATGATCTAAATGTAACTGGTTCATATTACAAATTATAATATATAATAAAATTTAGTTTTTTCTATATACACACATATATAAATGAAATTGAAGCACTTGTCTGTGATTTCAAATAAATCCTTTCTTTTAAGTTCATATGATTATTAGTTTCAATCACTTTTTTTTTGTTTCCACTGGCTGGTTGTAAATCGACCTTTTATCACTATCTATTTTAAATAAAAAATGCCATAGTCGCCACGTTATCCGCTCTCCTTCGAGAGGTGGTGTCAATACAAAGAATAACTAGTTATTAGTAAAATATTAAAAATATATTGTATTATTTTATAATCGTTTCAAACTCGATTGCAATTATTTGAAGACAAATTTATTTCGTTGAATACAAAATTTAACATAGTAAAAATTAATTGACAGAACGCACATTTAGACTTTGATTTTTAATGTTTAGGTAAGTGATTAAGGTGTTTGACTATTAGCCCAGAGTTGCGGGTTTGAATCCGTGCTTAATCATACCATTTTTAACGCTTCATTACCACCATCTTCCCTGACTCTGCACTAGCGCATATAGTTTAGTTGAATAGGCCTCAAAATAATTGCATAGCGATTCTTTAAAAAAAAAAAATATTCTCAGAATGCCCGTTAGAGCAGTAGCATTCAAAAGGTTAATGAAATCGCCTACCTTAAATTTCATTAGCTTAACTGTAAGTAATTTTAAGATATTTCCCAAGTGGGCAGTTTTGGGAATTCTGTAAATCTACCACTTACAACTTGGGGCTGTCTGCGCGCCGGCGAAACCTTAATCGGCCCGCCGGATCCTTCTCCGGGCATGGGTGCTCCGTCCAATTCAGCGATGGCTCTCGACGCAGCGCCAGGTTTCTCGAACGTTACAAAACCTCTGAAACAAAAATATGCTCTTATGATACAAATTTTTCATGGATTGACAATGGTGTGATGAGACATTTCCGTGGTGACGGAGCTTCTTAAACTGTGCGCGGAAATGTTTTACCAAGTGAATCAGCAGGATTTATATTATATTAACACATTTTGACACACAAACAATTAACATGTTTTTTGTATAAATTTTTAAATATATACTATTATATATATATATTATAAATTAAGTATATTATAACATCTTTCTACTGATTTCATTTAGAAATATCATTGTTTATCTAGATAAATAGAAAAAATATTCCATTTCTTATCAGTAGAAGAAAATCAGTAAAAGAATAATTTTTGTTTTTTATTGGTAATCAAAAATAAAATTTTACACAAAAATATATTTTTTCAAATTTGACATTTTTTATTTTTTTATGTACAATATTTATACTTAGTAATAAAACCATATTGTAGAGAATTTCTTAAGCCATTCAAAATAGTATAGTTTATCAACATGACATATATAGTTTTTCTAAAATGAGTATTTTAGCAAGCTCCCGTAATTATGCAATTTTGAAAAATATTGCGGGGCACTCGAGGGTTGTTTTGATTTATATTGCTCGGGCGCACGACAGTTTAATTGGTTTTTATATTCATCAGAACACACAAATATACAATTTATTGTCATGAGCTAGAAGAATTATAGGTTCCGTAAACCTTCTATCAAGCAAAACGCCGAACGTTTGTATGGACGCAACTTAAAAAAGGCTCAAAGATACAACAGATTGCTCACTTGTTCTTCTCGTGTTCCATACAAATGTTGACAATGTTCCCGAAGGGGGACATCAGCTTTCGGACCACCTCCTCGCTGATGGAAGTCGCCTGAACGAACACCGTATTGAAGGACTTGGGCTTTTGATGTTCAACTCGGTCCTCTCTGAAATTTACATCGTCATCGTCAAATTTCTGAATACAAAATATACTTCACAATGTTTATTCTAACTCTGTCTCACTAGAATAGCTACGTTCTGGCGTATCATAAAAACAGCATCGCTAGGCATACACCTATGTAACGTCGGTGACGTCATATGTCCGAGCAGAGATTTTGGTAATAAAATGTGTGTGTCTGTGAACGAGGATCGACTAAGCCTATTGTTACCAAACGACCGCAACTGATCAGATATAATTTGAATGCTCAGTGTTTTTAAAAATGTATTTTTACTATTAATTTTTTTATGACTTTCAATGTACCGAGTGCTTCACGCACTAGCAATCGAGTCGTAGTTTATTCCACGAGTTAAAAAAAAAAGTTTATTTTCTTGAGTTCCAAATGATAACCACAAAGCTGCGTAAATTAATTCTAGTATTGACATTGAAAATAGAAATGAATTTCCTAAAATACAAAATTGACCTAATTTAATCACCATTTTATAATTATTTCAGTCCTTAATTAATGGTTACATATCCACGAACGCCTCTTCTGTACACAGCTATAACTCTACACTCACACTTTGAACAAAAATATTCACGTAACACGCACACAAATTCATACCTTAGTATCTTAATTTCTGTGACTCAGAATAAATAATAAATATATATTTTTTTCTCACTTGTCCTTGGCGACAACAAACGAGTCATACAGGCTCTTGACTCGCTGCTGCTGTGACTCGGTGCGAACGGGCACCGAAGGGGGCTGCGGTGGCGGAGTGGCCCTGGGTTCGGGTATGTCTGGCGCCCCCAAGTCATGCGGGGCTCCGAATGGCTGGTAAGCTCCCACGGTGCCACCCAGGCCAGGTATGGACCCCGCTCCGTTCATCTTACGCTCTCGGCCTGTGGCAAATATACAGATTTGGCGGTCGTTTTATTCAATCTTTCAATTGATTATTGTCATGCACACAGCTAATGCAATATTTTATCAGGTTTCATTTTAAAAAAAACAGTTTGATAAATTAAATTAAAAACTTATAAGCACAATATATTATTTAATACTACTGAAAAACCCGTATAATAATGTATTAATAAAGATTTATATGTTCAATAGAGTGTACAATTTTGTCAAATAAAATTAATGATATTAATTCTGCTCAGTTCACCGGTGGACAGTCATATACAGGGTGTATTTATATTCACTGATGCCCTTTTAGGGGGGTTGATCTATATCAACACCCTAACCGGTCTTACAATAAAAAAAATGTTTAAAAAAAAACAAGATCATAGTAAACTAATTATATTTATAATAAACCTTTGTTTTTCTTCGAAATGCTTCGCGAGCCACGCGGGCGCAAGATCGTTCCCCGATCTCACTCCATGCGTTCAACCGTCTTCTCAAAATTAAAATAATTTCTTTTAAATTTCAAATTTGTTTTTCTTGTAATTGGGAAACAATTTTTCAATATTTTTGGCTGATTAATATTAGATTATTGATCGATTTAGAAAGGTTTAGAAAGGCCACAAAAATGTCAGATCGAAATGCGATTATTCAGTGCGTTATTGCGTTTTTGCTAGTCCAGGCGTGAAAGAGACCGATAAATCCATGATACGAAGTACAGAAGCAAGATGCAGTGATACGACGTTTTTCATTTCGCACATAACAGCTAAATAATGACGCTTTTCTTTCACATTAGCACACAGTATAATACTGTCTCTTTTGCATTTTCTATGCATAGGTGCGTATGTGTAATTCGACCAAGTAATCAGTTCCTGTGGGCCCTACACCTTTCTAAACTCTTATTTTTTTTAAACAAGCCAAAATCACTGAATAAAAAAAATCAGCGAAAAAGGAAGTTTATTAAATTTGACATCATTTTCATACTAATGTACCTATTTCAAAATTATCACCCCAAATTGTTGTCTACATTCGACAGTATTTTGAACGCCTATTTATACAAGAAAAATAATACGTAACAGATTACCAAAGATCAACGTGAAAGCTTGCATAACAACTTTAGCCGAATCCTACCGAGTTTAGCCAAATGAGCGTATTGCATTAAGAAAATGCGTCTGAGGTGCTGCGCTTAAAGAAGTTTTTCTTCAAAATTATTATGAAATCGGGTAGATATCCATACCTGCCCGCGGCCTCTTGAAAGTAGCATTATGCAGCAGAGGCGGGGGAGTCTTGATGGCTTGAATGGCTCCGCTTTTGAGCAGCTTCCTCGCGATTTCCCGGGCGTCCCGCGCCTCCGCCGGTCGCTTCGGCAGCGCCGGTTTCTCGGGCTCCACTTTGGGCGCTTTCAGGGCCTGCAGAGCCTTTTTCTTCTTCTTCAGCTTGGTGTACTTTGCCTGGAGCATGAGTTCCTCCTCGGTAAAGTTTGACGGGAAATGTAAGTATACCATTATTACTGACTTGAGGTCTTACGAACGAATTGTTTGATCGTAAATATTCCCAAAAATATATTTAACAAAAATAAATGAGTAATGAGGAACGGGGCTGCGAGGCTACGAGTTATGACTGACATAAAGTGTCAACTCACAATTGTCATGTTTCAAGATAACACAAACAAACAACTAGTGATGGGCTGCTCTGAATTACAATGGAAGCCTTCGTAAATGTCGTAACTGAAGAATGCAGTTTCGGACGTTGAGAATCAAAAGAGATGTTAAAAATGTTTACTGTATAAAATATCAGCTATACCACAAAGTACCGACATCAAATTTATTTGAATACAAAATATATATATGTATAAGTAGACGCGACAAAAAAAATAATATTTTTATCACTCGATTGTTACGACACTTTTTATCAAATTGTAAACAGAACTAAAGATTAGGAATTTAAAAATAATAAAATAGTGTAAATAATAAAAAGAAAAATTGTTTATAGTGAGGTTTTGCGTTAAAAATATAATTTAGTAAAAGTTAATTTTAAGATTTGAATTTTCATCGAAATTTTAAAAAATATTGCCAGACTGATCCTGATTCACTACATTACAAAATTTAGAGGCTGGTTTATGTTTAAAAAAAATGGTAAAAGTTTTACTTTTGGATTTCACTCGTTTTATATTTAAAAAAAAAATGATTTTATTGATGCAGCTCATTCACCACCTCATTCATTCAATATTCATTATTCAGTATATTTATTTCAAGAAACAACTTTGCAGTTGTGTATGAAAGGCAGAAATGAGTATCATAAAACAATAAAAGTAAATAGAACAATATAACAATAACAAGACACAAAGAACAAGAGTAATAATTAACACTTTATATACAGTTATTCAAATACATGAAAAGAGATAGCAAGTTAAAGAGCGTAAATCTTATATAAACTAAATAGTATAATAATATTATAACATTTATAGAAAAAACAATAATAAATCAGTAAATGCAATAAAAATTAAATAAACATTAATTAACGTCATCAAGAGTATTTTCATTCAGATATTTTTTCACCGGTGATTAACTGCTAGCATAAGAAGTGACCCATCTGTTGGTCCATAAAATGGTTGTCAATAGTGTCAGTCAACGACTGTCAAGCTGACACTGACATTTAATAAGAATTGTTTATTTGATTGTTTACTCTCAAAAAACAAAAATATATTAGACATGAAAAATTCTACTAGGTCTAAAATATGCAGACTTTGTTTGAACAATGGTGCTTTGGTATCTTTAATGTCATATCAAAACGGTATAAGAATGTGTGATATGTTGGCATTTTGCTGTTCTATCAGAGTATGTAATACCTAAATTAGGAATTTATAAATGATTTTTCGATATTTCAAAATTTATCTAATTATTATTTTAGGTGGATGATTCTGATGGTCTCACTAAGAAGATATGTGACCAGTGTATTGACAAATTGAAGATTTCCTTCAATTTCAAAATTGCTTGCACGGAAGCTAATTTCAATCTAAAGTCGATTGATTATTTCAAACTAAACGGTACTTGTTTTGTTTACATTCGATAAAACAAAATTGAAGATCCTATGGAAACATTTCTTAGAGTAATGTTTTGTTTTAGGTTTTTCGTCCGTCGTCGAAAAGCTGAAGAATGCTTCTCTCTATGTAGATTTCGCAACACAAACGGAAAAAAAACGTAATATCAAAAAGCCATTCGAAAATTTACTGCAAATTGAAAATGTATGCGTTTTTAAATATCTTCTTAAGTTTTGTAGCTCCATATTAGTAACTATTTCACCACGAATATCTGATACGTGTACAACATTGGCAATTTGTAAAATCTTATCAGGTATGCTTCGAGGTAGTGTTCTAGGACCCATTTTTTTAGGACCATCAGCTTCCCCCATTTTATGTGATCTATTTAATACTAACTTCTCCCAAATTGATCTTTTTTCACCAATTCAGAAAATGATTCACAACGCTGTTTGAGAATCTTATACTAAAGTTATTAAGCTCAAGTTAATATTATTTTGTTATTTTATTTTAATTTACTTTTATAATAGTTTCAATTTTATTAGTTTAATATATTTTATTATTATCCTTTGCTCCCCTTATATTATTTTATTATTATCCTTTTTATTTTATTATTATTATATTTTATTAATTTTATTATTAACCTATAACTATCTTTAATAGGCAATTGGGCTATTATTTACAATGTCTCTTTTCCGTTACCTGTATTGTGTACAATTTCTTTTAGGTAACCACAATAAATAAATTACTCCATTTAAATATTGTTGCTATGCAAAGAAATATTCTACATTCCAAAGTCTGTTTGAGGATTATAATTTTTATGCATAATTATGCATTTTTATACATCTTGGTTTTTATAAAAAAACCAAGATGCATATTGGTTTATTATCTTTTTATGGAACGCTCTTTTGTACAGACCGACTTCATTTAAAATTTATATTTAAATTGATTTTAGGGTTTAATTTCAAGCGATTTTACTATCAAAGAAGAATGCGATGCAATCGCGCCAAAGAACTCGGATGACTCGATGCAATGTTTTCTTAAACCAAAAGTCGATGACTGGAATGAAAATATAGACAAAAGTCAATCAAAGATTGACCAAGATTTCTTCGATGACTCTCTAGAATTTAATGATGGGAAATGTGAGTTAATTTTCTTACAATATCTTCAGTTAAAATATCGATTTCAACGCACAAATAAATATACAATAAATTACAAAACACTGATATTTGTTGATCTGAAGATTTGAAGTCGATCAATGAGATCATGGCTACTTGCGTAGTGGGATAGATCGCATATCAGCTGCGCCAACGAAGATTTAAATTTAATGCCCTTCTCCGCTTCTCATTTATCATCAATACACTATCCATACATTTTAAATCAAGTATGATCTATTTTATTTGTAATATTATTAATTTAAACGCATACTTTAATAACAATCATATTTTTATTTTAGTTCTGCTGGAGAATGATAGTCGTGGCGGTTGTGATGCGGTTGTAAATACAGAAAAGCAGGAATCAAATCGCAGCATTGAAAATAAAAGGAAAAAGAGTGAAATATCATCCGCAGAACATTTTAACGGTATTTTCTTCAAGTCGAGGGACAAAGGCAGGAAAGGCGATGCCCTTCTGAAAAAGGTTTTTTTTTAATTTTACCGGTGAATTACAACACAAGGAGTAGAACATATGTGATAGGCTATCTAACTACGTATAATTTTTCAACCTCTCAGATAGTAATATTTTGACGTCAGTTAGTTTAGTGTTAAAATGTGCTGTCGAACATCGTAAAATAGTCTAAAATGGAGGCGTATTAAGATGATTAATAACATATTTTTGGTAGCAATTTTGATAATTGATATACCTAATATCAGATAGAAAAGAGAATGTGATCGTAGTATAAATTAATTTTATTATAATCTTAAAACATATAGATACGGCAACTGAGGGTGAACAACGCACCACGCCAAGTACGCCACTTTGCGTCGAGTATGCCACTTTGGGTATCATACGTCTCACTTGCTCGCCACGCGAGCAAACAGACATGCATGGCGGAGTGTTGCAGCGCGCGGAACGGCGGGGGGAATTGTTGGTGTCGGGTTTTCACAGGGACGATTTGTATGACGTGCCGTATCTATATGTTGTATTATTATTATTTATCTTATTTTATTCATAAAAAAATGAGACATAATACATTAAATGGGTTCTGGCAAAAACATGGTTTTGGCTGCCAGAAACTCAAATTCATCGCAAGTCTTGCAAACTTTGCGTACTAAATTTACATACATTTTTTTTTATTTTTTAGATAAAATAGAACAAAAAAAAACATTTAACACAAAAAAAGAGTACATGAAAAATAAATAAATAACATTACACAAGAAGAAACTCAATCACTATTCAAGAAATTCCTTGTATGTAGATTACTATAAAATGATACTATTCAAAGTCACAGCGTGTATTTTATATCGTTTATTGATTTTGGTTACCTCTTTCAAATGTATGGTAACTCTATATCTCTCATGACATTATTATTTGGCCGAACAAAGTTACAATTTAATTGTCAGTGTTGGGAGCTTTTGCCTATGCTGTACAAATTATCTTTCTTATAATTTTGTGTTTTACCGAGTTCGAAAGTAGTATTTACCATCTTGACCTCGACTCTTTTACAAGCATGTTAGGAGTGAGATCTTAAGGAGTGTGTTGGTGATGCTGGCTTTAATATAATTTTACTTAGTCCATATAATTTTAAAATTAAAACAGATTTACTCCTAAAAGAATTTGTATCTAGTTATATTTTAAAAATATGTGACAATGTCTTGAGTAATATGTCCCTATTTTTAGCATTTTGAAGCTTTTTAGTATTGTTTCTGCATAATATTAATGGCATGTTATGTATTTAACTACTTTTCACAGGGTCTGACAGCCGCCGGCAATCGGCGCAAACAACGACTCACAAAATACGTTTGCGAAAAGTGCGGTTATGCGGCTAATGACAAGACCAGTCTGGGGGTGCACTACCGATCGCATACAGGCGAAAGGCCCTATATTTGCACTATATGCAATAAAAGGTGGATAAAATAATGAATAATAGTACACCCCTCCTCGCATGAGTATCTTCTGCACTTCAACTCAACGAGGCCACCATCAAGTGGTCGTTTTTAAGGCTGCGAGAAGTACTCCATTATAACAGTACCGGATATTATACTAGAGTAACCAAAGTTTTATATTTATGACAACTTTACACAAAAACTTAGCAAAATATCTATTGAATATTACAAAATTTAAAGAAAATAAAAGTTTATAAGAAAATTGTAATTCATTGTTAAAATTGTCAATTATGCAAGGCAAATTTAAACAATCAGTAAAGAAGCAAGGTTAAACGGAGTTATTACTGCGTCAAATCGCTAGATTGTCGATTTGTGCAAAAACATCATCAATGAAACGAAGAAATCTTGGTTGCTGCGTGTAAAAATAAGTAGTAAACGTATTCATCAGCTCCCGGACTATTATCCATTTTGTCAGTACACTTATTTCTAATATTAACTATAAGTCTCAATAAGTTTATTTCAGATGTCAAGCGGTTGCCATCGTGAATATATTTTTTTATTTATTTTTTAGTTTTGCTGTTGGCGAAAACCTCAAAGCACATATGCGCAGGCATAACGGTGAAAAACAATTCGTGTGCCACTCTTGCGGAAAAGTGAGTGAATGTTTATATTTTTTATAGCATAAATTATTTAAACATAAAATCTCAGAACTGTGCTCCGCCATAAAACTAATGTCTATTGGGTTCATAAGTTTTATAACGGCCCGGTCGCCGAAGTGTAGCGACCGGAAGAGAATTAATGAAGATGAAGATATAGTTTAAATATTAGTATTAAAAATGAAGTTTACAGTGAAAATATCTATTACATATAGAACTACGTTAAGATGGTTATTGAGGTATTGCAGAACAACTGCTGTGTCTCTTTAGACTCAGACTGAAGATTTCAGGAGCTTTTTGAATCTAGATGCTGATTGCTGGCTCGAACCGAAGGCGACGGGTTCGGGAGCGACTTGGATTGGACCGAACTTGACCCACGACTAGATCCATAGCTGACGAAAGGTAGCGAGGCAAAGGAAAGAAAACCTTGTTCGCCTCGCTGACGAGACAACCGTGAATTGTCTAACTGGAAAGCTTTTCCCGTGGCACGTGTATATCAAATCTCTGAAGGTTGCAAACGTCTGTGACTCGTGTCAGTTGTAGTGTGACGGCGCCTCAATCAATACTCAACTCAACTAAATTTGATAGCACTAGTTGGTGGGGGTGATGAAGTATTGAAAATGGTATGATCATAATGTGTGAATTCGAACCCGTGATCGCTGGATCCAAAGTTAAACACCCTAACAACTCCACCACGATTACATATTTTTACAATATTACAATTTTTATTCGACTAGTCCTTTAAGATGATAAGAAATATTTTTTCTCGGTCATATTAGTTCTAACCACAACGGCTTAAATAGTATTACTCTGTATTTTGCATTTTTTCATTGTTTATGAATTGTTGTAATCTTACAGGCATTTGTTGCAATGTCATCTTTGAGCGGGCACTTGCGGACGCACAGCGGCGAGAAGCCTTATGAGTGTCACGCTTGCGGCAGGCGATTTGCGCTGCGTTCAAATATGCTACACCACGCTAAAATACACAGCAACGACCGGCCGTACGGTTGTAAGGCAAGTGTTCCACCTTAAAAGGAAATTATTTTACTTTTTGGCTCAAAGGACCAATTTATTTACTCCAACGAACATTCACCTATGAAGATAAAAGATAAAAACGGGGTAAAAATGTTTTGATATGTTGAATATTGGAATCGAGATTTACTGCGGTATTAAGTAGATTTTCTAGTAATCAGTATTATTTATAACAATAGTTTTCATTTGAAGTTAGCTCCGGTGATATTGCTAGTTTTGGCAGATGACAGCGTTTTCTTAGTTTATCTACGTTTAAATATAGTCAACTTTTTTGGAAAGGGCCTAAATAAAGATCTATTTAGAGCATTCCACTCATGAATAATTCCAGGAAGAAAAGAATTTTACACTTCATTTTTCTTTCTGAAAAGGTTTAATTTTAGCTGGATGATTTCCGACCAGGGTAATTTGGTTTGGCTACAAAATGGTTTCAAATATGCAGGTTTGCGAGAAACGCTTCGTCACACGATCGGACCTCACCATGCACAAACGGCGCAAGCACACGAACGATCGTCCGTACACGTGCGCGACGTGCGGACGGCAATTCGTGCTCGAGTCGAATCTTGCGGCGCACACGCGCGTGCACACCGGCCAGAGAGATCACTGCTGCGCTCTATGCGGGAGGAGCTATATCAACAAGGTAAGGCGTCTTCATACATAGCTTGTTGCGAGACCATCCAGGTAATTGGCCCTGCGATTCAAAGATGATTTATAAAGACGACAAAAATTGTTTCTGAGAAAAAAATGTATATTTTACACGACAATATTAAATTTTTGTCCGCGTAGTTCGTTGACCGTGCTCAGTCAAGACTACGATATATCGATCGGGTTTTGCCACTTGCACTTTTATATAATTTCTTACTCATAATAGGGAACACATACACCCTATTGAGTCTTCGGAACCTGTATAGTCAAAATATGGGTTAGGAAGTATTGTTTATTACCTTTCTTTTCTTAAAATATTAGTTCACTTATTCATTCAAATATATAGATGTTGAATGGGAGATATTTTTAATTATTGATAAATGTAATTTTAATTATTATATAAAAGAATAGCTGTAGCCATTTCTTAGAATTAAATAAATATAAATGATCTTTCAGGCGTCCCTGAAGGTCCACATCAAAGCCCATCACTCATCAAAAGGTTCATCGGAGCAGGAAAAGTCTCCAAAGAAAGAAGCCGACGGAACATCGTTGAAGCCTAACCCCTGTGAACATTGCGAGAAGCGGTATTTTATTTTGATTAGATTTTTGTAAAAATACGCTGTCAATTATATTAATACGTTTCCACGACGAACGCACAGGTTTAACAGACAGGTTTAACTGGATCAGTAACCGCAGAATGTTTAGTGGCGCATGTTATAGAGTTGGTATCAAATGTGTTAAAATATACACAGCCATTCTAATTTGGTTCTTACGGTGGTTATTCTGCATATGAGCTATGCACATTAAACAGAACTATGTTAATTACCTCATGTGTCTTATAACCTTATTATCTCTCTTCGAGGACTATTAGTTTCTTCTAGTTTAATATTATTTTTATATATTTTGTGCTCAGTTACTGCTGTACCTTAATATTCTATAATAATTGTATTTTTGTATGGATAAATGTATGTGGACTTAAATATTATAATCTGATGTCATTCCCGTACAACGTGTTTGTTAACACGTTGACGACCACGGCAATTTTCAGAAATCTGGCCTAAAATGACAATTTGATTTAATCACATTATATGCAAGCCAGCATCGATTTGTTGTTCTTTTCCCAGAAGCCACCTATCGATATTAGCACTGATATATTTCGAGTTTAATCGTAGCCGCACAAAAATGGCAAGTAAGCACAGGACGAGATGACTCTTAATTGGCAGTCAACGTGTTAATGGAAATGAATTATCTTGTATCTTGTCCTTAATATATCATTTTGCAGATTTTTATATTATATGTAGAAGAATATTTAGTCCAGAAAATTCGGAAATCATCACACGTCGGACAGACGTGTCAAACTCTGCCCTGAAGACGGGATGTGTGATCATCTCCCAAACATCAGTATTAAATAGTCTTGTACATACAGTGTGTAAAAAATACGCAAAATTAAATGATTATCTTGAATGAGGACCATGAAAGTACAAACAATGTCACTTTATGTACAATTTATGTATTGTATTGTCTTATAGTTTTATAAAAAAACTATGAAATTATTAATTATATTCAGTAAACTGTAATTATTTTAACTAATATTTCTGTAAAAGTTATATGTATCACTGTTAAATTGAAACGCACTTTGCCTAGACGATTATCTATAAAGATAACATAATATTACATTTCTCCTACCTCACTTTAAGCAAGGAGTGCATATCCTGCGACATACATCTAAGAACTTTGGTGGTAAGCCACACCTCCGTCCCGGAGTTGTAATAGACTCATCTCAGGTAGTTTATTTCTAACAACTAGATATCGGTTACATTTTTTTCATATTTTCAGGTTCGTGAAGAAATCTAGTCTGAAGAGTCACATGAGGAAGCACGGAATTGGAGACGCGACTCCAGAGGGTCTGCCAAGCGCTCAAGCATCCGTTAAAACTAGAATACGCGTGGACACCGTTTCGCCTCCACACCCAAACGGTAATATCGTCATCTTAGGCATATTATAATTACTTAATCCTTAATAAATTTCCATGCCATTTGTTGGTACGGAACAACCGATTCTAATTACATTTAATTTCTATTAATTTAGTTCCAAAATACAAGTTTCTATACAATTAATCCTTATCAATTAATTATTTCTAAAATCACGTAAACGTATGTATATAGTATAGTTTTTAAATAACTATAAATTAAATTAAACTATTCCATATTAATTGTATTTCAACTCATTTTAATCCGCTTAAGATTTTTCATTACTGAAAGTTGAGCCCCCATTATTTCGACAGGTGTTCACATTTTTGACTATTTTTGGAATGATTAAACCGAGCGTCGAAATTAGTCCAAACGTTGAATGTAAGTTTCCAATTTGTATATGCCTTCGCAGGAAGCGAGATGAAAATAAATTAATTCCAAAATTAAGGAGAAGAGGGTGGGAAAACGCCATCTTAAATTCCATCTGATTGCCGAGCTGTTAGAGATATATCGAAACTATGTATGAAAGGAATGTAGATTTTAATTAGTTCCACCAAAATATATAACGTAGTACATAGCCAAGTCTTATAAATAACTTAAGATAAGCGTGTTTGAATTTTGGCTTTTTTTTAATTTCGAAACGTTACGATTAATATTGGCAAAAAATGTTGTTGAATGCAAACAATAATTTAATAAGCGCAATAAGGATACATTAATAATTTAATTTGAAAATTAGTTGATGTACTTAATAAATAAATATAACGTGAGACATAGACGTGAGATGTTAGATTAGTAATAACGAAGTTTGGAAAGTGTTAAGGACGGCTAAGCAAAATCAGTCTCACAAAGTAAAAATATAATCATACTAAAATGATGATATTATAATCATAGGTTATTGTTTTCGAAGTATTGTAATGATTTTTATGAATATGTGTATCATATTTATGGAACTACGTGCGTATTGTGGCATAAGTGTTGCCTGCCCATAGGATATATGCCCCATATTTCAATGTATTGACAGAAGGGAGGTGTCCTTCTTTTTCCATACGATTTGCATTATTATAAAATATTTTTGTGGGAATGAAGGTTTATCATCGTTTTCTTGATTCTAGTGGTTTCACAACTGCTCAGTTGTCACCTCGTCGAAGATCGCCACGATACGAGGAAGGTGCAAGCCCTGCACGTCGTCAGCGTTAATCCAGTGATGCCAATCGCCATAGTCCAGTGTCCTTAGTTACGAGCTAAGAGTGATTTTAATGATTTATGAATGTGCATAATTTGAAGCATTCTTTTTATTTGTATTGATTGGCTAAGAAAATAAAATACATTAAATATAAAGTATTTCTTTTTAATTTTTTTACCATGCATACCATGAATTTAATATACAGTTATAATAATAAGAAACAATTTTGATGTTGGTAGATCATATTAATTAACCCATCCGTCCGTCCGTCTGTTGCAACTTTTCCTTAAGTGTCCAATCACTATATACGGTTCACCCTATTATTCTATGAAAAGATGACACATTGATTACTTCTTCAAATATTTTTTTAGTATAAGATTACATCTTATGTTATAATGGATGAAGCAACATTTTGGTTTATTTTTTGTGTGTTTTATAATTATTCCTTTTTTGATTTTATTTGTATTTATAATTTTAAGGTCTTGTTGGAAGCTTTAGGTCAGTTACAAAGTAAAAACCATTTACAAAAACAATTACCATTTATTTTTCTACCTACATTAAGCTACCTACACATTTATGTAGAAACACACATTCATGAAACATTTGTGAACACGGATCAGTGCATATTTGATTCAAATATAAAAGTTGAATCAAATATGTACTGATCCGTGTTCACAAAAATGTTTCATGAAAAAAACATGGAACAGCTTTAGTCCCATGAAAACTAATATAAAGTATATAATCGTCCAGAGGAAGTAAAATGCTTCGAAACGCCATCTGCCAATTTTCAATCTTCAATTTTGTTTTTTTTCATTTGCCAATCTGAAAAAAAAACAATAAAATTTTATAGAAACATAATAAATATGAATCAAATCAAACTTATCTAATAAAATTTACCTTGTGAAATAAGAGTTGATCAAAATCTGTCGAACATTTAATATTTCATTCGATAAACCGTCTTCCAATCTTATCTTCCAATATTAAAGAGATCTGGCGGTTGTTCAACATTAGCCAATCGACATATATTATGCAAAATAGATGCTGCGACTATAGTTGGTTAACCCGATTAATTTTAACTTTTAATTTGGTACCAAGTGCCGGAAATTTTCTTTATAAACCCCAAATGTTCTTTCAATAACATTTCTTGTCCTAATTTGGCTTTCATTTAAAGGATTCAGAAGAGGTGTAAGGAGATATTTTTTAGGGCATAGCCGCTGTCTTCTATTAAAACATAGTCATGAAATTCTCCATCTTCAAATTTTCCTTTTAACCCAGAACTGTTGAATATGTGGCTATCGTGACTTGCACTTTAGATACATAAGATATTTATATAATTAAAATATAATTTAAAATGTACAAAACCCTCTAAAAATCTATTGTAAAAATGTCTCTATGGTAATAATAATAATAAATGGTAATATACTATTATATTATACTAATTTGCTAGTCTCTAATAATGTTTTAGATATAAGTAAAACTGTGTAGAAAATAAAATGTGAAGGTGACCTACTCAATCAGGACTTAGGACTACAAAACATGCTTCGCTCAATGGTTAATGATGTTGGTTTTATTGATTTTAAACAAGAAAAATTGTTTGTATATTTGATCTCCTGACCATTTTACATACAATTTGAGACAAAAAGTATATTTTTTAGAAAGTTCAATAATTATTTAAGTACCTTCTTCACTCTTTGACTCTTTTGCCTGCCAAAAGCGAGGGAAAGTCGAGTGCACTTTCGGTCCTGCACAAATTTATAATGTAAACATACTAAATAGTAATATTAAAAGAAAATACTTTGAACTGAATCTAAAATATACTTAAAATTGCTGAGACCATATCTGTCCAACATTTGATCCAATTGTAGTGTTACTGAAAGCGTATCTCAAATTGGGTTTCTTTTAAAGTTGTTTATTAAATTCTTGCCAACTGCCGGCCAAAGGATCGGAGGATCGGCATTGGGTGATTGCGAATGAATTCACTCGAGACAACCTCTCGAGTATTTGAGAGTTTTTTGTTAATTTCTCGAGTGATATTTACTCCCCTCGCTCGGCTGTTTGGCTGTTGCTCGCTTCGACAGAATCTCGCGCCCTTCCTTTTCGAAAGTCCATTTCTCTGCTTAGCTCTATTTTTGTCTTGCAATCGATTTATCAAAATGGAAAAAGGACATTATTATATTCTTCTCTATATTATTTAAAAAATAATGACAATGCCGAATTGTTTTCATAAAACGTACTTTCTATTCAGCCCGAAGGCATACAAAAAGACTCGTGTAGCACAGACAGCATAGAGCATAGAGCACAGAGCATAGACCTAACTGCCACTTAAAGCGTAAGTGCTTAGGTGTCACATAAGATTGCCGTCCACTTGGAGCATTTTTAATTGACAGCTCATTTTTATTATTTTGCACATTTCTATCAAACTACATAGATTAATGCTAATTAGCTCTTTCAAAATTGTTAACTTTCTAATCATTCTATTCATACCATTATATAATATAATATAATAATTTCTTATATCAATGTTAGTTACATGTAACCACAAAAAAAATATGAATATTGTATGGCCTCATTAGCTTTCGTCAAAAAGATTGGAAATACCTCTGGTGTCCTTTCTATATAATTAGGCGAGTAGTCGATGTTGAGTGAGGGGGAGGGGGAGGGGGTATGTAATGTTGCCAGTCTATATTATATTATTAATATCTTCAATTGAGAGCGTTTACCTACCATTTGATAGCTTTATGTTGTAGATTTAGCAAATTGTGTCATAGAGAGTACTGATGTTTATAATAAATCTTAGCGCTGCCAGTAGCATTGGCCACAGAATCATATAAATTATTATTATTATTGGCCCATCACAAGGGATCTCTCGCCCTCTTCTGCACCGCGGGGTCTGAGACCACTCGGGGAAAAATTATAACTGGCATCATATTAATTTTCATGTTTATATGGGAGTCGATATACTCTCGTTGAAAATTTTTGTCCGTTTATTTACTTCATTCGTGGTGTTATACAAGTTCTTGCTGGCCTGTTAGACCACCTAAACACCTGTTGAACCTGTTGAATCCAACAGTCAACAGTCTATTTCTCGTATCCTTTTCCGAATCCGTAAAGGGGGCCTGCTACCTGCCTGCTGATTACAATTGCCAATTGATTTCTGCCAAGTGCGTGGTCCAATCGCACCGGCTTTTGTAGTTCGCATCTATACTTTAATCACCAGAGCAGTTCGACCAGGCAGTGGGTCGACCATATAGGATATTCAAGCAGGAAAACCTCGTTTTCTATATTACAATCCAGTTGATTTCCGCCACGTACTTGACCTAATCGCACCGTCTCTTGTAGTTGGCATCTTTAATCCCCTGTGGGATGAACTCAACAGCCTATTCGAGTCATAATTTTAAAATTCTGTCACTGCAATACCTTGGTTGGTTGGTCGTTAAGAGAAAAACATTTAGGTTTTCTGAAGAGCAATTTCTGCGGTTTCCACTGACATTTCATAGAGCACCTTTTGAAATCGCTTCATCAACGGCTTTCGATTTTCTTGACTAACCCATTATCATTACCCAGAGCGTTTCGCCATTCGAATAGTTCGATGCTACTTGCACGAACTGGATTACCAAAAGACGTTATCCTAATGCAAAAATGATTTTCGTAATGATTTTAAGTGTCAACACTCAAGATTGAATAAAACTGCAACAATAAGCATCAAATTTGCTAAAGTTAATCATTAAAACAAGGACATTGCATAATAATATTTATAAAACAAAGTCATTCTCATCGAATAAAAGTGTTGAGGCATTCAATATGCTCCGTTGCAGCAAAGAAACCAAAGACTCGTATGGAGAGTGAGATTCATAAATATGCCTTTTGTTGCAATATGGCCTAACGTGTATTATCGACAACTCATCCTATGTTAGTTACATATGCTTCTTATATCATGTGTGTTAGATACTAAGCAATGCATTTTATTATCTAGTTTAAGCATACTTTGTGTAAATGCTCTTCTCGCAGAGCTTCACGTTATTTCTATTTTATTATGGTTCGATATGATATAATTCACTAGAATAACATACTGTTCCAGGACACATATTCTTCCTAGCTGCTAGTCGAGTCACACGTATCATAGCTTAGTTCATTTTAAGAGATTCTCCACTTACTTATATTTTATACTCTTTGATTAAAATTATATCTTTTTGACGATTCTATTTTTTTTTTTATTTATTTATTTTTATTAAAAAAAAAACACATATAATACATTAACAGGGTTCTGGCAAAAACATGGTTTTGGCTACCAGAAACTGAATTTAATGACAAGTCACACACACATACACGTCACATTACACGTCACATACGTCACATTAACTATACACGTACTAAATTTACATACACTTTTTTAATTACTTAAAAAAGAACTAAAAAAAAATAAAGAAACATTAACACAAATAAAAAGAGTACATGAAAAATAAATCACTTGTGCATTTCCATTGGCCGAATGATTTTAATCTACATAATTCAGATGTAGATTTTTTAAATTTGATTTCTGATGGCATGAAACCGGCCCTTGTGGTCGCGGGCTGCGCCTCCAATATCGAAATATTTTTTTAGTGATCGTATGTAGAGATAAGATGGAAACCTGGTATTTTACTATGTTTTTAAATCTTTACTTGAGGTTTTCAATATCTTTTTCACACTTAATTATTATTGGATTTTTGCACTGATCACTCTTTTCACAAAAAGTGACCCTCTCTTGATCCAAATATATCGGAAGTCCTTAGCGGCGTTTTTTGTTTTCCACAGGAGTTGTTTCATAAAAGGTGTTAGATGTTCGTTAATATAAATTTTTGCTGAATTTTTATTGCGAAAAATATCCTCGTTTGTCACCACTTTCTTGCGGTTTTCCAGCCACAAATTTCTAGAAGCTGAGATTTGAACTGGACTTCAATTGGCGGGGGGCCAGATTTATTCACTTTATTATTTACTCGATAAATATTTTCTTTTTGCGATTATCAAAACAATATTTTTAATATCTTCTTCGTTTTCCGTTTCAATGCCGGATATCTCGATAGTTTTAGAGCGAGCTTTTAATTCTTTCGGAAAGGCTGGCAATTTGATGACCTCTGCCTCTGATGACCTTTGCCTCTGTGAGGATTTAATCTGCTGCGAATCTTCGAGTGCGAGTTGAGACTCCTTCAGATATCCTCGTATTTTATTTCGTGGATGTCTTTCTCAATTGTCTTTATGGAATCAAGTTTTTTGTTGACCTCCGCCAATATGGAGTTGCCGGCCGAGTCGCGGTGCGAGCTACCCGCTATTCTGGCACTTCCAATCCTCTCGCTTCCTCCTCAGGGCGTTCGCTCTTCCTTTGATTTGAAGTATCACACTGCAATCTTTACAAGAAAGCGAATCGGCATCGACGGTTATCGGATACTTGCATTTAAAACACTGCACTGCAGTTGCTTACAAACAAAAATTAAACAAACACTAGAACTCTTCTTTTTTTTAAATTATATCTAGTTTTACGGTAGATAAATATTATTTCAATTTGACACTGATATTGACTTGGCTTACGCTCAAATTGATGCGTCCGCACTGACCGAATGAAAGAACTGAACTGTCAAAAGTTATATAAGGATTTCACTTGCTTGAGAATTAGAAGAACTATCTTCATATCTGGACCGTTTCGCGACTTAGGCAGTTCTCTACGAGTGTTGCATTCAAAACTGAACTGAATCACTGAACCACTGAATTTAACACTTCGCGAAAATCCTACCGACTGCGTCATGCGACTGCTTTGACAAAATAGAATCGTCAAAAAGATATAATTTTAATCAAAGAGTATAAAATATAAGTAAGTTAACAATCTCTTAAAATGAACTAAGCTATGATACGGGTGACTCGACTAGCAGCTAGGAAGAATATGTGTCCTGGAACAGTATGTTATTCTAGTGAATTATATCATATCGAACCATAATAAAATAGAAATAACGTGAACCTCTGCGAGAAGAGCATTTACACAAAGTATGCTTAAACTAGATAATAAAATGCATTGCTTAGTATCTAACACACATGATATAAGAAGCATATGTGAGTAAAATAGGATGAGTTGTCGATAATACACGTTAGGCCATATTGCAACAAAAGGCATATTTATGAATCTCACTCTCAATACGAGTCTTTGGTTTCTTTGCTGCAACGGAGCATATTGAATGCCTCAACACTTTTATTCGATGAGAATGACTTTGTTTTATAAATATTATTATGCAATGTCCTTGTTTTAATGATTAACTTTAGCAAATTTGATGCTTATTGTTGCAGTTTTATTCAATCTTGAGTGTTGACACTTAAAATCATTACGAAAATCATTTTTGCATTAGGATAACGTCTTTTGGTAATCCAGTTCGTGCAAGTAGCATCGAACTATTCGAATGGCGAAACGCTCTGGGTTATAATAATGGGTTAGTCAAGAAAATCGAAAGCCGTTGATGAAGCGATTTCAAAAGGTGCTCTATGAAATGTCAGTGGAAACCGCAGAAATTGCTCATCAGAAAACCTAAATGTTTTTTCTCTTAGCGACCAACCAACCATGGTATTGCAGTGACAGAATTTTAAAATTATGACTCGAATAGGCTGTTGAGTTCATCCCACATGGGATTAAAGATGCCAACTACAAAAGACGGTGCGATTAGGCCAAGTACGTGGCGGAAATCAACTGGATTTGTAATATAGAAAACGAGGTTTATCTGCTTGAATATCCTATATGGTCGACCCACTGCCTGGTCGAACTGCTCTGGTGGTACAGATGCCAACTACAAAAGCCGGTGCGCTTGGGCCACGCACTTGGTAGAAATCAATTGGCAATTGTAATTTCTCCAACGAGCCCTCGTTGAAGAATTCCCGCCCGGGAGAGAGACTGAAAATAAACAAAAAATATTTGTTAAAAATAAATACGATATTTTGCAACGAAAAAATCTTTATAAAAAATTCTTTATAGCATCGATAAAACGAAGCCAAACTAAAGGAAGGCTGCAAAGATTGACTTTTAAGAAAATTTCTTTCCAATTCACCCGAAAACAGATGCATTCTAGTGCCCATTGTTTGAAGGAAAACATTTCCTTCAAAAGAAAAGGCATTGGACGTTAGCACAAAATTTGATAACTTTCAAATTTCAATAAAACTCTACAACGCGACAAACATATTCCGTAAAAAAGCAATTGGACTCTACAACTCGACAAACGTCAAAATTACTCCTAACGCGTGACGCGGTTTCTCGACCAACATCCCATCCCAATGAATACAACGGGCCCAAAGAAGTAACTTCAAAAACATTAGTCAAAAATAACCTTAAATCTAAATGCTATGAATTTGATAACGGATAAATATTGAGATTGGACGAACGAATAAATAATGTTTTAGATATAAGTAAACCTGTGTAGAAAATAATATGTGAAGGTGACCTACTCAATCAGGACTTAGGACTACAAAAGATGCTTCGCTCAATGGTTTCCAACTGGTTTGGTTAGATTTAAATAAAGAAAAATAAAATAAAAACATTGAGGTAACCAACCAAGTTCAGTTGAGTTCAATGCCACCATAAGTGACGTTTATTTTTCACACAGAAAATATATATCTTGTCCTGCAGAAGGGCTGAAGGGCTCATCTGGCAGAAACTCAAATTTGAATTATGTTTTTCTTAAAGCGGCTTACTCCTTAAATCCTTAAACCTACTAATTGTACATATATAACAAACTTAAGTGAAAATTATACACAATTTAATACCTAATATGGGGAGAGTCGCGGGACGCTGCGCGTGCGCCGGAGCGAGTAGTCACGCTTGATCGGAAGGCTGAAAACAAAACCGAGGTTTATGAAAAAAAAAAGGATGACACGATTTAATATATGTAATTATTAATATTTAGTTTAAGCTAAAAAAAAAGCTATTATTAGTTCGTAATTACATTATATGAAAAGTCATGTGAGTATATTTTGAATATTCCCTCCCGTGTCGTAAAAAACCGTCCACCATGTGTATGACTCACCGATTTGCCTGAACCTGTGGTCGTCGCGTACAGAAAAAGGTATAAACTCCAGGCCAGTGGCATTGAGGCAGGTGGCAACCCTGTGGACCTTTCTTTTATATTTACTGGAGGGGTCTTTCGCGACTTCCATCCCTCACCTCTCAAAACAAAAGTAATATGACTAACCTGGGCTTGCAGACGCTGTCGAAGGAAATGTTTGAGCTCGCCGCCCAGCTGGCCTTCGAACATTCCGCCACCCACCGTCGACAGGCCTGCTCCACCTCGTAATCCGACATTTTGTGGACGGCGAAGGGCTTTACGCTGCAAAAACAATACAGTTAGATTCCAACTTCAAGTTCAACCAAAATTAACTCACTATTTAAGTACACAAGACAATTCTATCTAAGTAGTATAGACAAACAGTAAAAGGAGAAGACAATTGATGTCATCTTGTAAAAGCTGCGCTTCAGATAGTGAAGTCACTGCTTGGTATATCTTCACATCGTCCACATACAACAGCAAACTACAATTTATTACTGCAGTAATAAATAAAATAAAAAATAAACCCTTGCTGGATACCAGAATACATATTGCCTTCTATTCCGAAAATAGCTAGCAACCAAGTTTAACAGATCGATTGAAAAACCAGCGTCAAACAGTTTTTCAATAATATATCGTGACCTATTTTATCGAAGGCCTTCGAAATATCAAAATAAATCGCATCCGTTCGAATAATTACGTCAAGATTGCGGGTTACTTCATTATGAAAAACTAGCAAGTTACGTGGAACCCATTCATGCAGAATTATCTCGAAAACCTTAGCAAATGGCCGAAAATTCTCAATAATATCCTTGCTACCCCCCTTTTTATGCACCGGCGTTACTTTAAAAAACTTCCATCTTTCAGGAACGCTCGTTCGAAATTATTAAAGTTAAAAGGCCTTGCAGAGCCGATGAAAGAAATATCATTCAAATTTTCGACTTACTCGGGCGCATTGAGTTCCCAGAACGCGCGGAGCTCTCGCTTGAACACGCGGAAAACAATATGCATCAGCAAAGCCAGCAGACCTGTGACCACCAAAGCTACGAAAGCCACCGCTAGCAGGACGTCCGCATAAACCATTTTCAACAGAAGTGAAGTGATATTTTCTTTCCCCTTGGTTACGTTACAAGAAAATTTAGTAACTACGTTTAGTACTACGAATACATTTTTAATGTATTATAACCTAGCAACCACATCATTATTTTGGAGTTTATATATTTTACAATACCTATGTGATTCGTAATAAAAATTTTCACGCAATACTTAAAACAAATATATAATAAGATACTAATTACCTTTGTTTATTGCGATGTTACAATGGCCGCTGCTGTCAGAATTGCGTAAAATAAAAACATTTATTTTTGCAATTTTTATTTTGGTAGAAAAGGCAGTGTCTTAGCTAGATCTATTTACAATGTCTTTGTATATATTTGTCGAATAAAAGTTGCTTCTTGCAACGTTGAAATTGAAATCCCCTTTTGTTATAGGCGAAGAGTGATATTTTGGTGCTTAATTGATTTTATTTGTATTTGCAGGCTCTCGATGCGATAAGCTAAGAAGTCTATCATATAGTGACACCGCATTTGCCGTCGCTTTTGTGCGATAACAAGAGTACGATAGAAAATACTCTACTGTGCGTATCTATACATATTTTGTTTATATCGATCAGGTTAAAAAGGTAGTGTCCGCTCTCTATAAATTTATGAAACACGTTCCCAGTCTAATAAACAAAATAACTTGTTTCTTGCAACGTTGCGACTATGTTCAGCCCATAAGAGCGGTGTTTTAATAATTTATCAAGAATTAAATCTTCTAATGAATAGCTATACATTTCAGAGTAAATAATCTTTTAAAGTTACTAGGAAAGGACGTTTTTTGTTAAATTTAAGCAAAGTTTTCGATTTCAGAGTTAGTAGCGCTCTTAATACAATGGAGCGACGGTAGGACGCATGCTTTTGACTTTTATTAAAAACTGTTAACCGAGTTAAGTATCTATACACTTGTAAAATAGGACGATTATACTATATAATAACAATAACTACGATAATTAGATATATTCGAGTATATTGGAAACTGGGAAAGAAAACTTTAAAAAAAAAACCAATGGTTTTAAGATTTTTTCATGTCCAGATGTGGTAATAGTCTGCTGCGAAGCGGGTGAAACAATGTTCCTAACCGGCCCCGAAATTTTGAGGAGTTGGAGGAACTTGACCGTACTTCTGAAGTATTAACTCGGTGAGATTTGTCATATGTTGTACCAGATTACTGAATCTGTCAAATAGCGCTTTGTGCCGACGTGAACAGGATGTTTGATAAGTCGATGCAAACCTTTTAGGCGCTGATAGAAGACGTCATTTAGCTTCACTTACTTCAGGACAAAGTTTGACGGTTTAGGAGATATTTAATTAATTAACTTAATTATTTTTTAATTAATCCGCAGAAATTCATGAGGAACCCGGCCCTGGCGAATATCAAACACCAAGTACGGAAGTCGCTCGCAGGCGATTGCGGCACTCCAACTCCAAGTTTGGACACAGCAGACGGCCGACCTCAACGCGGAATGGTTTCAGCTGCGAGCTTTCTGCGATAAGTCAATTAAGGGTCCTCTTCAAATTGAAAGAGAGGGAACAACCATTAGTTCCTAATAAACTGTGTAATCAAATATATATTTCAATTTTATTAATTTATTTCCTTATTCATTAATTAAGTTGTATTAAATAAATTGAAATATATGATTTCACTGGTACTTATTTACTATTTAATCATGTTAATAGTATATTTCCGGTGTTGTTTGAAACGTATTAAGCATAATGGTATTTTATCCTGGACATGTCCACCTTTGAATGAAAACAACTTCTCCGCTATCGAATCGATAATAAATCACTAAAAAGTGTATTTTGGTTGGGGGTGGCCTTGTTCCATACCACCTCATTTGTAATACAATGTTTACCTGAGGCGTTGATTATTCATGCCTTCATTATATGGCGAGTTTCGCTGAATAAACATTTTTCTTTTATGTCCACAAATAAGAGTCACAATACGACAGCATTTGTATGGAGAAATAGTCGAGCTTACGTCCTCTTAATGATATAAAAAAAATAACAAACCCACGTCTTATTTAATCCTTATAATTTATTTATGAATATAAAATATGTATTTACAGATTGATTACGAACAATAATTAACAGTACAATTTTTTTACAGTTCAGTCACGTAAGATAAAACTAACCGTTTAAATTAAGTTTGTAATTTGAAGTTCTGAGCAGAGGATGAGTTTATGAATCGATTATCATTACTGGTATTGAGACCAGTAACAGATAGAACAGTAAATAAAAACACCCCTTTAACACGTTGACTGCCAACTGCGAGATAACTCGTCCTGTTTTCTTGCCATTTTTGTGCAGCTACGATTAAACTCGAAATGTATCAGTGCTAATATCGATAGATGGCTTTTCCCAGAGGAAAAGAACGAAAAATATAATTATAAAAATTAGAATGAGTTTTTAATTAAAACAAATTGTCATTTTAGGATTTCTAAAAATTGCCGTGGCAATCAACGTGTTAAGTTTCCCTTAAAGTTATCCTTGGTTAACGAGAGGGCTATGCTGGGAATCTCTTTGCGCGATAGAATTCGCAATGACATTATCCGCTAAAGAACTAAAATTTAAAACATCCGTGCCGAAGGTCTGACTTCGGGTGGGCAGAAAAATACTCGAACTGGAAGACGAAGTGTAGATTGTGGGATGGATGGACGTCATTAAACAGAGAGCCGGAAGCAGCTGAATGCGGATAGCAACGTCCAACAGTGGAAAGACCCCGGCTGATGATGATGAAAGTTATCCTTAGTGCTTGTTAAAACCATTCTGTCACAGCCTCACAAGATAATAAGCGATTGTTTTATCATTTTCAGTGATTTTAATTCACATCTTAAATCTTTCATCCGACATTTTTTTTAAAGAAATTTGCAAATTAAATGTTAGTACATTGTTAGGAAAACAAAATGTTAATCTGCTTAACTTTTATGGACAGCAATAATTATGGAACCCTTAGAGTTGGACCCCCTTCCTATAGTATTTTTTGCTAGGTTGTCACATTTCAAATTTAAGGATTGCGTGTTTCACAAATATTCACTTAGCGGCCTGGTGGCACACTGGTATAAGTGCCTGCTTCTAAATCCAGAGGTCCTCCCGGGTTCGAATCTCCAGTGGGTCCAATCCGGCTGGGTCATTTTATGCCGTTGAACGACTGAGTTAAGTGTGAGAGGCATTAAGGTTTTGCGTGCTCGGCGATTTTCTACTGTCGAAAAACGTCATTGCTTGTTCGTAAGTTTTTGACCAAGAACAACACTGTATTCACCGGATTTAGCCCCCTGTGACTTTTCCTGTTCCCGAAGCTCAAGAAACCCATGGAAGGACGGCGTTTTGCAACGATTGAGGACATGAAGACCGTATTGCTAGATGAGCTGAAGGCTATACCAAAAAGTGCTTATCAGAAGTGCTTTGTATTGTATCTGAGTCTTCAGATGACGGAACTACCGCTGTTTTTTAGTGATTTACCTCCATTTTAAAATTGTGTAGGTAATTAATGTTTCTGCTAAGAAAGCACATTGATACTTCAATGTGGTAACTTGTTTAAAGTCTACTTCGACTTGGAAGTACTCGGGTGCCCCACTAGGTAGCAGTAATTTCATGTTGATAGGACATTTTTTTTAAGACTGAAAATATGTGTGTAATTTAAAAAACAGTGTCATATTCATTATATAATTATTTTCTTTACAGTGATATAAAAAATAATAGTTTTAAATTGGAATCTCTACAGATAATCACTTGCTAGTCTACAAATTTGTCAAAAATGATTTTTGAAGCAAAATGCTACATGCATTTTTCATACGTCAAAAAATATAACAGATAGAATAAAGTATACACAAAAAAAATATTTCGAATTCAACTAATTGCAACGCTTACGTAGAGAATAAATAAAAAAAAACACATTCACGTTTGTAAAACAAACGAAAATTCCTTAACATATAATATAATAGCTATAATATTTTGATCTGTCATTTTAAAACTAATATATGCAATACATAAGAACAAATTTTGGTCAATCACTCACTAAGGTAGTTACTACTTATTGGCTACGAACGAACGAACGCCCGCTAAATATGGAAAGCATTAGCCGACAATATTGCGAGTTCGTGTGAAACATACAAATGAAAATAAAACGAAATATATTTTAGCTAACATAAAAAAACAAATATAAATTTATATTATCAAATAAAACTAATTATGCACGCGTCATCTAAAATATCTCATACTGTCAATAAACAAATCGGCGCAAATACGTTACATGTATTAAGAAACAGATTTCCAAATATTTCTAAAATAGTCATTTATTTGAGCCAATAGCAGTATTTTTCTTTTGTTGCAAATGCGGTATCATAAATGACTAATTTTTACTGTATGCTTTATGAAACAAATTATAAATACAGGATGATTCGAGGCCACAGCAAAGTGTATGATTTCGTACCGATCTCGGATGTAATTTTTAAAGACATCAACCTATGCTGTTTCACTAGAGGCATCTTCAGTACGATTTTCAGTATTTCCCAGAAAACAAAATTGTCATTTTCGATACGGGAATCCCACGTTATCCGCAGTCAAAAGCTGCTATTATAAATAACATGAAAATCAGTGCAGATGCGCGGCAACAACTTAGCTCGCGTGTTTTCCGTTTATAAGTTCATTATATAGCGGATAATAAAGCATTATTATATTCTCATCGGTAGTTTGGCTAGATTTTAGATTTATTTTTGTATGAAAAAAATATTGTCGTCTCGCTGCGGTTGTTGAACGACCAACATGCTGTAACCGGTTGCACGGCGTACATGTGACATTTATTTTATAGTGTCTACCCTACGGCGACCATCGCAACGACGCCGCAACACGTACTTAAAGCTAATATAAATAAATAAAATACAAACTATGCGTTGAAAACACTTAAAGCGCCTCGACAATTACGTACCTAAATTAATCAACATTTTGTATAATATCAATATAGAATCTAATCATATCTTCTCATAGTTTCTACATAGGAAGTGATCGACTTATGCGATCGCATTATAATTTATATGTAATTTTCTTAACCTCACAAAGCTTTCTGTGTACTTTTTAACCTGCCCAATGCTGAGCCAATCAAACTTCAAATAGTAGGCATATTTTCCATCTTAACCAATGCACAAATAGCAAACTTACTATCTAAATCAATATCTTACAGACAAATATTACAAATCCACATTTCAGATATTCGCCGCGACGGATAGGACAGGGAAGAAAATATGGTATTTGATGTCAAAGTATTGTCGTCTTCGTAAGAAGGTATTCATTACATTACACCGAAAAACGACGTTGCCAGACTTCACGAAATAGTGGTCTTGCTATAGACTCTATCGATATCATGGTTCGAGGTTGTATTCCTGGGGCAGTGATGTTTATAAGGCGCATTTTCTTTAGTAGTGTGATTAATTTAATTTCTTTTAAAAAAATATAACCGTAATGATGATAAAGTTCAGAAGAGCGAGATGAAACATTGAAGTGTCGCCCGGTGACATACCACCGTCTGCCCGCTAAACACATAACAGCTTGTCAGCGTTCCCCCTAGGGGATTACATGCGTTACAGAAAATATGTTCAAAGATTAAGTATGTTTGTTCATAGGGTGAGCTTATTATAACTAAACAATATCTTACAAAATAATCACACATTTCCCTGTAGGACAAGAAAGAGCAGGAATGCGGGACAAACGGAAACCAACTCTGGGATCGTGGATTCAAAATTGGATTCGATAACCTAAAAAATCAAATACGCTTATAACTCTGGTAGACATGAGGCACTGTTACAGGGCCTAATTATGAGACCAATATAATATAACAGTTAGAATCATTAGACAGTTGGAGAAAAGGTAGAAAATCCTTTAATTTTCCATTTGTCTAATACTTCTAACTAGTCATTACACCAGGGATTCCCAAAGTGGTCGAAATCGGTTTCCCAGGGTTCGACATAAACGAAAACTACTTTTGGGGGTCGGCGAGGTCTAAAAATCGACCCCTATTAATTAACACAAGCTCTTATTCAACTTTCAACTTTCTAACCTTCAAGATACTGCATAAGTTGTGTTAAGTGTACTAACTTGTTATAAAAATTTTTAAAAAACTCAAAGGTCTTTCAGGCACCTTTTGACTTGCTCTATATTTGACATATATACGCGATTTAACACGAACTAAATCATGATCAAGTTGTATCAATAGGAAAAAAACTAGAGATAGGATTTTGAAAGTAATTTGGCTATGGTATCTGAGGTATCAGTTCATTTTGGAAAAGGGGTCTCTTGGCCAAAATAGTTTGGGAATCCCTGCATTATAAACAATCAAAAAGTCTTACACATTAATTTAAAAATAAATAGAGTGAAACTTTTCCTAACAGGTTGCATATTTTGGACCTAAGCTTATAAAAAGTAAAAGGTAGGTGGGTCAAAGCATTTAATAAATAAATAAACTCCTTAATTCTAATAATCTTTAAAAAAAACAATTATATTACAAATCGGGATATTTTCATGTATTTAAATAGTAATATATTAGCTGTTATTCAATGTTATTAGTACGACAGTCATTATTTTACGATTTATTACAAATACTTCTTTACATAGGTACATTTTTTAATTATTACGATTACACGTATCTGGTCAATGTGTCATAAATTAAATTCTATGAAGAGTATAAATTATTACAAAATTATAGATTATTGGAAAGCTTAAACACACTTTCTAGGTTAAAATTACATTTTTCTGTAGATCGTTATCTAAGTTTTAACTGAACTATTGTGATATTTCACGCGTGTCATTAGACGCATGTGTTAACTAAAAACATCATCATCATTTCATTAACGTCTTCGTATGAAAAAACCACTCCATAACAGCTCATCTGTATTCGGGATCGAAACGCATATTGTGAGGTTTGTAGGGTGCGGCAACATTGATTATATCCAATATATTACAAATATGCACAATCCAGGTATTTGTTTAGAAGAATTATTTTTTTATATTTAATTAAACTAACGAAAAAAGTTCAATTTTATCGTCACTCTCACACTATCTACTTCATTAATGAAGTGTGTAAGTGAGAAACACTGACATTTTTATTTATTTGGCAAATAAACACACGGAAAACATACATTTTATAGAGCAATTTTAACCTTTATATATTTGCAATGTTAAATATAATTAATGTGCAACAAGATTATTTGCAAAAACTAGAAACTAAACAAAACAAAATATTTAATATATACATTATAACAATAGGTATATAGATAAATTTGAATATATAATTTCATATTCAAATATTTAGAAATTTATGGCGCTCACAAGTAAAACAGATAACTGAACCATGCATATTGGAAGCTGCCATTTCACTCCATTCAAGATGATGAATCCTTGAACATGTGTAAATGCGTACGGGCGGAATCGTTTCTACATCGTCATAGATGGAATGGCGTAATGGAGGATTGAGACCAGTTCTACCAGTACTGGTATATCTTTTGGAGATTCTTCTATTGTCAAACGGTGGTACTTCCCCACTCACAAAAGGGTAGGAGGGGGAAGTGTAGTGGAGGGGTTGTAACTTACAATATTTAAATGTGCATTGAAATCTGCATAAATAACAAGGATAAAAATCACTACTTACAGTAATTCATTACACAATAATGTCAGTGTCCGGTTAACTATATTATTATAATTAACATTATTTATATTATGAAATATTGTAGACACAAAACTGATGTCTACGTACGCACAGGCCAAATTAATACGTGTTTCACAATTGATCAACCTATTTTCAAAATATTTTTTTATACTAGGAGCATTAAATTTAGGATGGTTTGAAAGTAGACTAAAAATAGACACATCACCAAATTGGACCGAGTTGGTCGCAGAATGGTGGGGGCGAACTGGGATGACAGATAATGGCCAACCACAGAGGGTACAATTTCTACACGTCCGCAAGAAAGTGAGGGAAACGCACATTGGTGCAAAAACCCAACCCAGAAAATAAATAAATAATAACTATTTAGTTCAACGCGGACTGCGAGTATCACGTGGTGTTGGCGGCGGAGTCCTTCTTGACCGGCGCTATGATCGTGAGCTCGGGACGGGAGCGGAGGATCGACGCGTTCACGTCGGCGGTCGTGACAACGTCGCCGGCGTTGTGGTCCTTGGGCGGTAAGACGGAATTATCCAAGTCGGGTGGTATCTGTAAGAACATATAAGATTTATTTATCTATTGTATGGCAAAAATGTATAGTGATATTTTTGCTATGATTTAACATATTCAGCGCCGACGACGAGTTATCTAGATTAGAGATATTTTTACCTTTAACGCTAACACCCACTTACGTGGGGCTGGGTTAAAACTTACCAAAAGTGTCAAGAACTTTTTGTCCAACCGAGCGGTTGATTTAACTGCAATTTAACTCTCCATCGATGGGCACAGCTTAGTGGCGCATTATCAGTGATAAATCCTGAAGCTAGGCTATGTAGCGCTTGCCAAGTTATTTTAATATAACTTTTTTTAAGTAAATTTTTTAAAGAATTGTTATATAGCATCATAGCTAAGCTGAACGTAATAGTATTTTGTCAAAATGTCAAATTATTATTATTAGTTTTAAGCAAGCAGCTTATGCTGATAAGCCTGAATCTGCACTTGTATAAAGTAGAAATTCTAAAGTAGAAGTTATATTGAAGTAGAAATATGAGTATTACTGAACCCTTTATTTGGAAATATTTTCGGAAATGTTGCCGAATCTTTGTAGTTGGCGAATTTGCCTACGATTACAGGGCAATTAGCGGTCATGGAGAGGGGGAAGGACAACGGATCGTAAACAGCAGTCCAGACACAGCGCTTTTTGTGAATACATAAATATCGACTACTATCAATAAGGACAGTCTTGAATATGTGCAAACTCACCCGACACGGTTTACTGTCGTATGTGGTGAGCTGCTTGCCCTCGTGAGCAGCGTTCCGGTGCAAGGTCTTCAGCATACTGGCGTGACTGAGCGCTGGCACAATCGGGCGATATGAGGTGATGCCGACGGGGGAGGACTGGGACTTGGGCGGCCGTCCGCGCGGCCTTGACGCGGGAAACGACGGCGAGATGGAGGCCGACGTGTCGATCACGAGCGGCGCGTCTGGGTCCTCCGGAGAGCCTGCGAAAAATTTTGACATATATTTTAAAACCTACACATAATTTTGGTGAAAAAAAACAAGTAGAATAATAACTTATAAAGCGATAAAAAATATTTTCTTTAAACTAGCATTTACCACCGCTTCCCAAAGACCTGGGGTTGATCAGAAAATGTACACTTTCCGAAAAATGGAGACTGATCAGTATAGGGTGAGTGGAAAAAATTCTTAAAGCTAGAAGCTAGAATTCCTAAATTGTTCTCAAACATAATTCGTAAATTTTACACTTCTAACTTACAAATCCTTAAGTTAAATTTATACTTTCTCATTTACCGGCCTAAGCTCAGTTGGTAATTTCCATAGCAGCTACATTGTTAATTAATTTGAATTATTAAACTCATCTGATACGTATAGTAACCAGGGTAAATTTGACAGTGTGTATTATATATTATACCGTATCCCACGACCTTGTGCATTAAAAAAACAGCTTATTGGTCTACTATTTCCAATATTATTTGTGAAGATTCATCGCGATTTTAGAAAAATTAATTTGTAAACCGGGCGGTGCATAGTTTTTTGCATGTCCGAACTGCAGTGCATCTGCACTCAATAGTCAAATTAGTCATAAGCAGTTTGTTTTGGTTTGCGGCGAGCACGGTTTGGAGCGCGAGAATGTTTTCGCATGTTATTTCTCTTTTCCCGTTTATTCGTCAGTGAATTAAAATGCCGTGTCATATTTTTAATTCTTTAGAATACAGTGGTATGGTGAAAGAAAAAAAAATGTCATCAGCATTTTTAAACGGTAATTAAATCGCAGTTATGTTATCCATCTCAATTTAAAGCACGCAAATCCTGGTCTCACGCACGACTCACTATAATGCAAGAGCTGTTATTTACAGTATTACAAAAAAAAATAATAAAATCCGACTAAAAATCATTATAGAATTTTTAATTCAAAATCATACTTAGAATAGTGAATAAGTTTAAATTTATGCATAAGGTCGTAGGACACGGTGTATTATATTATGTAATGTGCATTGTCTGTTCTGTAAATCTACGACTATGTTTACAAACCTAAGCGTTTGTAAGTGTTGTTATGCATAGCGGAGGCGGTGGTCGCGACAATCGCCGCGTAGTTTGCATTGAGTGTGGCAGGGGCGAGAATGCGCGGCGGTCGACCCCTCCTACCGTCGGTCGACTGGCCGGCCGACGGCGACACCGATCGGGCGTGAGCGGGTGGCGGGTCCGCCTCCTCCGGCGGAGTGGCTGCAATCAACAAACACTGTTGATGTCATAAATAGCATACGACGCTCAAAACTCAAATATCGGGAAATCTACAATGTGGTCGTGTTCCAGTAAAATTACGAACCCATACTATCTAACATACATGCATATTATTTGAAGTGTCAGGGAATTGGAAAATTTTGAGCATATTTGTGTACCGGAAAACTACTTATTACATCATATCAATTACATCACAACTTATTTTTTTTCTTTTATGATCACGTAAACTGTTATATGCCAAAATATATACTTCTAACTATAAAATATATACACAATAAAATATATACTATAAAATATATACACTGTGTTCCATTCCATTTCCGATAAAAAATCTAATTAATTGGTCCTGCGACTTTAAGTATTATTTGTTTAGAAAGGGTATATAAAAATTCATCATGGTTACCTAGAAAAAAAAATGTAAATTATGTAAAAATAGTAAAAGAATTAATTAATAATGTCTATTGCGTGCGTTCAGCTGTCGTCGTACGCCGTAATGGTATCAAGACTATTATCGATCGGAGCGGTACCATCCGTTACAAAATATAATAAATTTGGCGATGACTTAATTCACATTTTTTTTATGTTATTTCTTACTCATAATAGGTTACACAAAACCCCCCTTAAGTCTGCGAGCATGGTCTTGGGACTCTGAATATATATGAGTATGTTTGTGACATGCAGTGTTTATTAATAATTACACCAATTTTCAGAGGTAATCACACGTTCCACCATCAAGGAAGTATCCATACATGATATTCAAATTCTTGGCATTAGTTCATATTAGCATGGATAGTTTAGTGTGGTCATTTATTAGTGGTTTTAGACTGCTTAACTGTTGAGAAGAAAATGGAAACCACTCTTTAGTAACTAAAACACGGTGTAGATGTCGCATTAGGTCTCAAACATCTGAATTTATTGGAAAAAGCACACAGTTTCATAATTTGACTGACAGATGGCCGCATATTCTTTAGCTTTAAAAGAAAATAATTTACAAAATAGTGCGCAATCTATGAATCAGCAAGATAAATGCTGCGGTTTGCGTCTAACAAAATATTAATTATTAAAAATGATTATTAATTTGTTGGCAAAAAATAGGGTCATCTACATCTCGGCAACATTTTTTGGGCGCTTACATATTGTTTGAGGTCGAGCTATCTAAACAGTGAAGGGTGAATGTATACCTGCGCTGCCAGTGCCGGAATCGCCGCCGCCGAGCTTCGATACATAAGCGGCCAGCACGGGCGGTGCTACGCCTAGCGCCTCCGCAGCGGCTGACAGGGGCACTTCGCCTTGGCGCAAGCGCAGTAGGATCTCGGAACCCCCCTGCTCCGTCCAGAAGTCGCGCGATCTGGAATTGTCAACGTAAATACTGCCGATTTGATTAATATGCATGAACGGCTCCCAGTTATATTACGACTTAACAAAAATGAATATTGCGAGCTATGTTCAAATATGAGTGGTTCATTTTTCTGGCAGCATCGCATTAATATTTTAATTATTTATAAGTAAAGAATGTATAAAAGTTACTATTAATAAGACCCATTCATATCTACATACCTTTCTGAACCCAGGGATCAAAGTGATTATGACTTATTTAGCTTATTTAACCTAGATCCAAAGGCGAGGCGCAAAAATATTTAACCTATCAAAGACAGTTATGTTCTTCTGATCTGTAATTTTTTCCAAGAATAGAAAATTAAATTAAATTTTTGTTTTTTTAAAAAAATCATTTTAATATCTAGATAACATATAACATCTTTACAAATGTTTAGATATAAATTCTAACATGTTTCTTACTGATTATATTTAGACATGTCATTGTTCGTGGTAGTCTAGAAAGGGCTTTGACAATTGACCCAGCGGTCGCAAGTTCAAATTCACACAGTGATACCATTTTTAACACTTCATCACTGCTATCTCCCCTAACTCCCCTAACTTTTATAAGAAAAATAGACTAGAAGTCTATATCATTTTGTGACGCACTATTTTCAATTTAAAATATCGCAAGCTTAGCTAAACTAAACAGCCGTTCGATGAAATAGGAATATTTAAGATCACGCCCGATAGGCATGGGGTAGAGCCCCCTTAAGCCCATTCAGGAGGTCTTAAATCATCCAGCAAATTTACATCTCTTGTTCTATGGATCATCTGTTCCTATAATATTTCTCCTCAACCTGCTAGGGAACGGCCTACCCTCAATCAGTGATGTCACGCCTCAACCGCATTAAATACACCAACCAACAACCGATTTATCGTTGTATTACCTGTATGGGCGATTTATACAGCCATAGACGTCTCGATATCTGCCGTAAAGCGTCCCGTAGCTGACTCCCAGGATCTCCGCGGCCTGTTTCATCTCCAGATCTTTGCTCCGCACAGCCTCCATGACCTGCAACGTTTCAAAACGTGAAGAGGGACACACGCTGACTTCCATATTAGTACATTGCAGAAGCTTTGACGCAACTCAGCCCATACAAACAGTATTCTCAGATTACTCTTAAGTTGACTAAATTTGGGTGTGTTTGAGGTACAATTTAACTACTAAGAAACATTATCTTCTAACGTACAGCAATAACTTATAGAAAAAATGTCCGTTCAAAGTTATTTAGCTTGTTTATTTAAATATTTATTAATTTATATTTATTATGCTCGAGCATTTAACACACTCCATTTCCGATGACACGAATTCGAGTAATTGCTGTATATCGCCAGATATCGTGCGTGCTATATTGGCTCATCGACTTTCTGCATTTATATTTAAAATGGTGGTATGTGGCGTATACCTGAATTCATAAAAGGCATAGACTAATTATCTATTATTTTAAACCTCGTGTCGGTTTTAACGGCCATTGAGATTGTATGAGTGGTAAGTGCGAGAGTGAATTGAAAGTGGATTTGGGGGTAAATAATTTGAGTTTTATTTACAAAAGCCATGTCAATATAATATTAAGTATAAAAACAAATATTTTCATAGTTTTATACCTATTTGTCAATTATAAGAAATTATAACTTAAACTAAAAAACACGTGGCAGCCCCCGCGTGGGATATTCCGTTCGGTCAACATACTTCGCTGATCGGGTGGCAACGAGTGCTCCGTGCGTTTTACGTACGGAGCGGTATGTGTTAACTAAAGTTCATTACAATCATTAAGCAAGTGGTACTAGACACTAGAAATTATCGTCGAGTGCCCCACTGCGTTATTTCTATGACATTACTTATAGTAGGCAATGCCATAGCGATGTTACAGACAAAAGCATTTATTATAAGATTGGTGCACATACCCCTTAGTTCTAGGTGAGATGTTTTAATGATATTGGTCATCACGCAGTATCTCGAAATTTCACACTTCTTATCATGTCAAACCAACGCTTAATCCAATTGAGAGATTGTTAATAAGGTGTTGAAGATTTGATAAATTCAAGAAATCATCATAGAATAATACAGCGAGTGTACTGTGCGATAGTCAACGCTCTGTTCGCGATAGACATGAGATCGAGCTATAATTCGTGTGGTAATGTGAACCATTGTATAAAAAGTATCATTTTTTTTTTAATGTGTCCACATAAATGTGTTCGAAAAGTTGCTATATCCGAGCAAACAATAATCGCTTACCCTCAACACATATTCCTCCTCCCAAAACTGAGGCCTCCTCCCGTTGCGTAGGTAGTCATTCAGCTTCACGACATCCCGAAATCTGGGATCAGAGTTGGCGTTATTGTTATTGTTATTATTGAGTTTGCCCGCGCTGGGCATCAGCGACGTGATGGGGACCGGGGTCAGAGGAATTGACTGCCCGGCGACCGGAGAGAGTCTGTTGTGTGACGTCGGTATCAATTCGCAGCCGTCTGTAAGAAAAATGTACAATCTCAACACCTTGCAGTTCCTTAACACAAGTAAAGCAGAAAAATATTATGGATTATTGATATTTCTTTTCATAAGCCTCTTGGTTTTTTTTTTATTTGTTTATTACTTTATCACTATATTACTAATTTACATTAAACGATATACGGAAATATTTTACAGAAATAGCCGGAATATTTTTCTCAAGTATGGCAAGTGCTGCCAAACTCCAGATATAGTTGAATGTCCCACTGCGCTCTTTCTAAGACATTAATTACAGTAGGCAATGCCGTGGCGACGTCACTACTCTTCAGAGGAAGTGTGGTTGAATAGGAATATCGCCGTACAAACGGTCAGAAACTTCAGTATGTTCGTTCTGCAATGGGAGATTTAACACATTCCGCTCCATACTTAAAACGCGCGGACCACTCGTTGCCACCCGATCGGCGAAGCACGTTGACCGAACGGAATATCCCACGCGGGGGCGCCACCTGTTTTTTTTAATTTAAGTTATATTTTTTTTAAATTGGTTTTTATATTTAACATTATATTGACATAGCTTTTCTAAATAAAACTCAAATTATTTACCGTCAAAAACACTTCCAATTCACTAGCGCACTTTTCACATAAACAATCAGACATAACCGAACTAAAATGAAAAAGAAATTTTGATTAGTCTATACGCTACAAGACGAGCTTTTATATATTAATAGAAATGCAGTAAGACGATGACGTATTTACTCGCACACGGCACCTGGCGTATACAGCGATGACCGCGAGATATCTTGTCATCAACGCTGAATGTGTTAAAAAGGACGAGGTTAGACTACCACAATACTCATTAAGTATATGAGGCATTTGGGTTCCCTGTTTTATGGGCTACAACTATTCTATTACCTTCTATTCAGTGCATTCTACTAGTCAGACGGTCCGGATCTACCTCTCGATACATCTAATGGGACACAATACCGTTCTACAAATTTATACAAGAATATTTCTACACTATAAAATAGGCAATCCTGATAGTAAAACAAACATATCAATCGGCCATTTTAAAAAAGAAAATTTTAGTTTTTTGTTCGACTTTAATATGTAAAGATATTTTTTCCAGGTTTAGGTATTTAGAAATACAAATTTTATTATTTAGAAACCATAGTAATTTTATTAGCTTTTTAATAAATTTAATCATTTTTGTTAAATTATTGTAGGTAAGAAATAAAGCATTTGCAACTTCCCTGGCATTTTTTTTTTTTTTGCTTATATTCGATTCATAGAAATCACCCTTAAGAATTTGGTGGATTGATTGTGAAAGTTCAAACCGCAAATCATTAACAAACTGGGCGCTATCTGTGACTGTAATTAATTTTTCTAAGCTGTAAAAATTTTATACTACTATACGGTTTGCGTCTATCTAGGTTATCTGTCAATATTTAGCAAAAAAAATTGAGCCATCTACATTTCTTAGTGCCTACTAATTGTAAAAGGGAAGAAGAGATTTTTATGATAAAAAGTTAGATAAGAAGACAGGCAGAAGGGGACGGGGTTGAGTCCGTACCGGACATGTCGTCGTCACCCTCCCGTAGGCTCGTGTCGAGAAACTGGGAGATGTCGTGTGCCGAACCGTCGTAGTCCTCCTCGTCCGACTCCTCGAGCGCGGCGCTGTCCTCGCATTTCTCTATGTCGGGCTCCTTTTTGATCGTGCCCACGTACTGCTGGAAATATAATTTATATACACCTTAAGAGGACGCAGACCAGTCATTACCGATAAAAAATCTATGCTTGATAAATTTATTGAATCTAGACAAATTGCTCGTCACTAAGAATGAGCATATCAGCTGAATAATAATAATAAATCGTTTGTTGTCACATGGCCGGCAGCTGCGACGCAGGTTCCGCTTGACCGCTATTGGTCAAGGCTGTGGTGCAGCAAAACGAGGTATCGACCGCGTTCTGTGACGTTAAGGGAATTCACACCAGCGCTTTAATTCATAAATTGGACGATGAAATGTAAGTAAGTAAGTATTCTAGCATATTTTTTATCCAATTTCTAAATCATAATAGGCAACATACCCCTTAAGTCGTCGGGAAGCTGTTTACGAATACTTTTTTGAAATTACGTTACCTTAAATCGATCTATTTTGTCTTCAGGTAATTTATTATGCATTTTATCACTCAATTTTAGGAAACTTTTTTATTGGTGTTCATATAGACGATTTTGAATTATAACCATAAGAGCTACGCAGTTAGTTTTCCGCGCTCACTTTCTTAACCAAATTGTCATCACATATCTAACTATGTATTTGTTAATACAGATGGTAGAAAAATAGAAATCTCTTTGGTGGAGATTTGGCACTGATCCTTCCGGCTGTCACCCGAACATACACAGTGCTAAACCTGTAGGGAGGATGAGGAGATTTTAGAGAGGGGAATACGCACCCACTCATAGCCGGGTTCGGGTGACAGCGGGAAGTATCAGTGCCAAATCGCCACCGAAGAAGGCGACATCTCACGCCGAAACGTCTGGCATTCGCTCAGTAAGCCCTCTCTGTTTTTCTATTACCTACTGTCAGTGGCAGTCAAAGGGTTAAATATATTTTAATTGAGATTCAGTCGAGAGTCATGGTGGCAAAAGTGAATCACCTTTTATTCAAAGCTGTATAATTCTAAAACTGTAAAATCTACAATCACCAAAGTTAAAAGCAAACGAGTTTTTAGTTTAAGAAATTTTTCTTTCATCTATAAAAAGTTTTATACCTATTATTATTATTATTGGTTAATGGGCGAGCAGCTAGAGCTGATATGCCCATATCAAGAACACAACTTCATTGATGACAACTGGATTTTAAATTTCTGGCTTCGGTGATTGATTGTGAGAGTTGATTTTACATGTCAACGATTCTATTAGTTAAGAAATATTTTCTCGCGTTTGTAGAGAAATTGGGTTTTGAGTGTTTTAATTTGTATCCGCGGAGACGAGGATTACGATTGAAGTAAATATGTCCTTCATATTATCGCAATTGTAGTGCCCTGAAATCACTTTGAATGTCTCAATAAGGTCACCAGGTTCACGCCTCTCTTGCAATGTTGGAAGTTTTAAAAATGAGTCTTTCTTCGTACTTTCAATTGTCCAGGAATTTTTGTAAACCTCCGTTGTACTTTTTCGAGTAGCTGAATATCTTTGAAGAAATAAGGACTCACACCACATTCAAGAAGCGGTCGTGCATACGATTTGTAAATCTTCAATATCAAGTCTGGGGTCATGTTGAGGAAAGATTTCCTTATTAGATAAATCAAGGAGTTGGCTTTTTTTACCATTGAAATTATGATGCCAAGGTCTCGTTGGGTGGTTACGGCTAGGTACAGTTTGGTCCCGTTCAAGTAATAATCTTTTTTTGGGTTACTCTTTCCGATATGAAGAGCATTTTTCAGTATTTAAACTAAGAAACCGAATACATGGGTTACCGAAGAACTTGGTATCGTCTTTGCTGTAATGCTTTGACTTTGAGTTTGAAACTGCTTTGTAATGAGATACATTCATGGAAATCTATGGTATAAAGTGAACAGTACCGGGCCCGAGCACCGATCCCTGCGGCACGCCGCTGAGTACCTCGTGTTCGGTCTATAGTTGATCCCCAATACGAACTTGTAGAGTTTTACTTTTATCCACTGAAGCAAGCGACCTCTAGTCTAATCTTCCTATTTTATTTATTTATATCGTTAATTTTAATATTAAAAATCATTACATACCTTAGGCGGAGTATTGTTCCATTTGATGTCAGATACTCTGAAAAATTAAACAAAAAATATTATAAAATGTATAAAAATGTGAATGCAGTGAATCATAAACTAAAGTTTGAGCATGCTTCAATTTCGACTGGCATTATTTTGTTTATTTAATACTTTTATACAGTTTATCCAACAAATTTTCTCCAAAGTCCATTTTTTTATACAGGGTATAAATCATTATAGGCCTTGTCTTTACGTAGTACAAGGAGATCCAAAAAAATCAGTTGTTTTTTTTTTCTAAAACCAAAAAAAATCGTTTTAACTAAAAAAAAATTGATTAAATTAAAAAAAAACCCGCTAGTCTGAATTAAGGCAAAAATTCAGACTAGCGGCCCTTTATTAATCTTTTACTACTCTTAATTAAGTCAGTAAATTTACTTACAATTTTTGTATGAGATGTGGCGTTTCTGTCTTAATTTGTTTCGGGCTTGAATGGGACTCACTGAAATAAAAAAAAAACAATAATTAAAATTAACACATTATACTAGGACGGTGCTGTTAGAACAGTTCCGTCCGCCTTATTGTTATCTTAATGTATAGATAGCGTTGGACGGGATCATTGGTTCAAATTGATATTTTCGTCAAACTGATATTTTCGCAATGAAAACATTGACACCATCAATAAAATAAAATAAAACAATATAAACAACATTTATAGTATACCAGAAAGTGTATCCGATGTAAAATTTCATGGAGAATAAAACTGTATTCGTCGATCCACGGTACTTTTAAAATACTTGGACTTTTAACATTTTAACAAATACTTGGACTTTTAACATTTTAACAAATACTTGGACTTTTATTTATTTGGTATTTTTTACAAGTGTCCACGTGATAAATGGAGCAACTTGAGCTCACCACGATAAGGAGAGACATGGTCCAACTCACGCAGATCTTTTTGAAGACGCTCAAGTTTCTTGAATCTTGATTTAATTGTCTTAATTGTCAGATTTAAATTGATTCAATTGTCAGAATTAAACTTTTGCATAACAAACACTTGGTAGCTTGAGATAAAAATCGTTTAAGACAATGTAGAGAAGTTAATGTTTTTCGACTGATATCTTCAACACGAGGAACCCACGAAAGAAATTTATCTAAAATTAGTCCTAAATTTTTAACAGTATCGGAATAAGGGATTACTGTGATATTTAAAATAATTTGCGACATCATTGCATAAGAGGTACCTTTCATAAGGTTTACCTTTTTTATTAGTACAGTTTATACATCTAACAAATGGTTAAAAAGTGTAAAAGTGGCAAATAGTTAATAAAAGTCATCAAAAATAGTGAAAAATTGGGTATCCAACATGAAAATGTCGATAAAAGCAGCTTTTTTTTGAAAAAAAAGTTTAAGACGGATAATGACCAGAGTGATGACACCAAATTTGTGTCAATTGGGCGTCCAAGGCCACCAGAGCTATTTTTTTCTTCAGAATGGAGTGTTTTCATATTTATTTATAAACACGTTAAGGCGTATAAAAATATCTCTGTGCAAAACCAGAAGACGAGACGGCCATTTATTTGTAATCATATTATTTAATCATTTAGTCTACATAAATTGATTCACTCACACTGCACTAATCACATTGGCTGGTGAACTGTTCCATGTGTCAATCACTCCGTGGGAAAGGAAATGATTCTTTGTATTTATGTCGAGTCTGGTACTGGACAGTTTCATTTCGTGACCTCTTAGTCATCAAGATAAGAAAAGATGGCCTTACCTGTCGGGCGTGACATTTCCGGCGGCGTCCTGTATGTTACGCTTCCTGTTGTCCTCCGTCTGACAGCTGACTGTTGACGTTTTCGTTTTTTCCGTGATCCAACGCAGCGGAGGAGGTCCACCTACACAATATAGAATTATAATAGTTGTTCATTGCCATGCAAATAACCCCCCCCCCTCCCAAATCGTCCCATTAATTTAAAAATAATACAAACTATGGATAACTCTAGTTTTGTACCAATAGGACGAGCTCCATAATTGAATAAATAATGTGTCGATGAATACGTCTTAAATTACAATTAATATTGTAGAATTAGGCTAACCGCATAAACGGTAAAAAGTATATCATTCGGTATATCTCGACTGAATGCTTGGTACTTGTGTATCGCGACGGCGCTCGGTAGGTCTTGGGGAAACTGAGCAACGCACGTACCGTTCATGACACTGCAACTGGACGGAATGACGAGCGTCCTCTCATCCTTGGCCTGCGGCTTGACCGCCGCATCTGAAACTGTATTTTCGTCGACTCCGTGCACGTCCGGCTTTTCCGATTTTGAATCTTTATCGATCGAACTGAGCTGTTGCGATTTGGACGAATTCTCTTCCGGTTTTGAAGTTTTATCCTCTTCCACAGAGCAACCAATGGCGTTTGATTTGGCGTCGGTTTCGTTGAGTTTTGGTGCAATTGTCTCATCTGAGGAATATAAATTATGTTGTAAAAAAAGGTACATGAAAATTTCTGAAGGAAAATAGCAAATTTATTAGAGAAATTAGGAGTTTATAGGTTAAATTTACTTTTAAATCTCATTTAAAAAAAAAATAAAACATACTGATCAGGATTATAAAAATAATTATTCCCAATACTTCAAAATACAGTATGCGGCAAAAACAAAACAGAAAGTTGCTCATTTCTTCCTTTCCAAATTTTTATGGCAAAAGTGCGATTGCCAAGATTATTACTATTGAAAAAAATAATTAAATTTAAAAAAATGTATGAAATATTAAACCACGTTAAATTTGTGAAAATACAATAGATAAATTTTGATTCAATAAATATAATAATGAATTATGTAACGATACATAAAAATTCATTTTTTTTTTAATTTTTTCTCGATACGCATAATTTAATATCTAATTGTTAAATAATTATTTAGTAAAGACGCGTAATATCCATGTTCAATAAAATTTGCTAAAACAAAATCGCTAAACGAGGAAAATCTATTTTGGTATTCGTGCATTTTATAGATAAAATAAATAAATCCATAGAAAATTCTTAGCCTGTACTGTGTAAAAGGTACTTTGAATATGGCTCAGCGTATGATATGTTAACTGATAGCTTATTTTACAATTTTATATATATATATTTTATACCAATATGTTTTTCGGCATAATTATTCTAACAAAATTAAGGAAATTATCGTAACTTGTAATTGACTCAACTATTCGTAGATAGATCTGTTTAAATTGAATAATAAAATAAAGCATGTTGAGCACTGAACCACATTATTAGGAATGAGAAACCTTCGAACACCGCTTATCTAGAGTGACAAAACGTTTTAATGTTTATATATATTTTACATACTATTGTATAAATTCACTTAAGGCAGATTTTGGTTTCTTCTAGTTAAATATTTTACTATAAACATTTCAGTGATTTACGGCGGTTGAATTTCAACATCTGTTTCAATAAAAAGTTTGGCTTGTGTATATCGTGTAGTTACCGAGTTGTATTCGTCAAGAAGAACGATACTGATTTACGCTGGGTTAATTCAGTTGTGTATATCACTGAAGTAACTGTCTCTGGTATGGTTAGGACCTTATATCATATCATTATTTTTTTATTTTAAACAAACTTGTACTTAATTAAAAATAGCAATTCAACCCAGCAAATACGTGCTTCATTTAGTATTTAAGAATTCGTAACCTGAAATTGGTATCATTGCTTACCAGGTATTTGATAGTGGTGTGACGCTGGTGTGTCGCTTGGATCCTGGACCGTGGGACTACCAGCCCACCGGATATCCGCTAACCCCTTTATCCTCAACTCTTCGGCCGTCTTCAGGAGGCTCGTCAACTGGGACTGCGGAAAAATCAGCACATTTGAGGCTTTTACTGTTTTAAAGATCGATATAAAAAACATTGAGATGTCACATCCATTTTTTTTCCAGAACAGACGACGCCCAAACATTGCCCTGCATCTCAGAACAAATAATTGACTAGAAGTTTAATGAACAAAATTTGCAGTGCACTTTACCAAATTTCAAAGTAATTTTTACCTCCTTCTATCAATATGTTTAAAACATAAAAAACAATACTTTTAACAGAATTATTGATGATTCATTACATTATTATACTTTAAGATGAAGCATTATTTAAAAATGTATTAAGAGAATAATAATATCTGGAGTATGCAGTAAACAAGACCTCGGCGCACTACCACCTATCTTAACCGGGTAACTTTACCACTGATTGTCAGACCTCTAAAATTGCATATCGGCTCTGCTCGATGCCTATCGGACGTAGCCTTAAATTATTATTTAAGCTAGGCTTGATGAGACACTCGATATTTTCAAACAAAATAGTCAAAAAATTCTAACTCAACTTCTCTTTTAGGGTAATTTTGAAAAATAAAATCTATGTATTTTAAGAAACGTCACCGAAGTTTTTTTTTCTCAATTGCATTATATTCAGTCAATAAGATATTCACGTCTAAAATTTTGATAAAATGTATGGAAAATACAGACATTTCTAGAATCTTAACTTTTAGACAAAATAGACATTTATCTTTTTAATTCTATATGAACTGATAATTATGAGATATAAAACGTATTATTTTTCTTCTATAACTAGAAAAAAAAAGAGAGGGACCGGGTGGCGTCCTCTATAAGGTTGTAAAAAGCGAAGATAAACGGTAACATATGCTTCAAAATGAAATACTCACGTGATGCACGCTGATCTCCCCCGTATACATATATCTCAGTAGTGCGGCGACATCCTGAGGCTCGGCCCCGTCCACCACCAGGACGGCTTCCGTCTGATCGGGTGGATCGTCCCTCCCGGTCAGCAGCGAGCGGAGGAGGGCGGAGCACGACGCGAGGACGGCGCGGTGCGCGCGCAGCGTCACCCCGCCGCACAGGATCCGCACGTCGCAGAAACGATCTGGCGCGAGTGGACAAATTACATTCAGACAACGCTGGAGTAAGCATGAATCTCACTCCAGTAAGAGTAATTAAAATTTATTCATCTATTTTGTGTATAGGTATATAATGGGGTTGTCTTTGAAAGAAAAAAGACTAGGGTTCTGTAAAATTTTATAGTTATCAAGTAGCTGTCAAGATTGTAGACCGAGGGGAATTAAAAAGTCAATGTAAATCAATTAATCCAAAACTTCATCATTGTTAAGGTATAAGCGTTTTATAACATTTACCATTTGTACCATTCGATTATTTTTACAGGTACGTACAATCACTGCGTCGTCTGGAGATTTCAAAAAAAATCAAAAATTCAAAAAAAAGGGTATAAAAAAGTTAACTATGATAATGATTACCTTAGCCCATTAAGCTAGAAATCGTTTTGGCGCCCCTTACCAAAGCATTTAGTTTATACTAAAATTCTCAGAGGTAGGGTGTGGTGAGATGCGGGATGTGGTGCATAATATATCTCTCAGACGGCGGCAACCTAATGTGTTAGGGAGAGATGTCGCTATTAGGCTCACCGTCGGCACTATGCCACGGTAACTGAAATATCACTATCTACCGACAAAACAATCTACTGTCACCTAATGTCAAAAAAAATCATTAGCCTTTTATATCGTTTTTGAGATACGTAACGCCAAGATGATTAAGATACTTTTGTGGTGAGAGTAATGCGTTATCAATAAATGATGGCTACTGATGTTTGGGCCGACATAAGATTTAATCTTTGAAACGGCCTGAAACAGGGGTATGTCTGAATTTATTTTTAAATATCTTTGTCCCCAAAAAATAATAAACCGTGTTTTTTACATGGGCATCTTTCTACCGGTATTATACCAGTAATGGTATTTCAAATGTGCAAAAAAATGTGCTGTTTTTAAAAAATAATCTTATAAGCTTATCCTACATAACTCTGAAGCGTAATATCACAAACTTTTGATATTGGTGTAAAATACTACATCATTTTACCAAGAATATACAGGATGAACTTTTCACATTCACATTATTATAGGGGGGGTTTCAAACTTGACAACTTTTACAAGTAACAAGTTTTTGAAAATATGTCAAACCAGTAGGTAAAATGAGCAACAGGAAACTTACAATTACTTAAACGCATAAGAAAGATCATCCTGTATGTGTTTACCTTTCTCGAGCAGCTGCGTGAACATGGTCTGAACATTGCTATGGTGATTCTTCCAACGGAGACAGTAGTGCTGAGCAGGCATCGTGGAATGGAACGGTTCCCTCGGCCACTGTCGTACAACACCTTCATAAGATCTAACGTAAAACTCATGAATCACATTGCGGTAGATTGAGGCGCCCTTTTGATTCGCAGCGATATGTCCAGGGTCACAGCATGTTCAGCAACCGAAGGTAATGAACTGGAAAAGTTAATATAAACTTCAGAGCCTTTCTAGGTGTGTTACATTTCAAATACCAATATTACCATTTTAAAACGTCTCAAAGATCATCATCTTCCTGCTTCTTCTTTACATCATCATCATCGTTCCAATCCCATCATCTTTTATCTTTAATTATTTTTTTTTTATTTGGAACTTTTTTCGCCGACAAGAAACTTTATGTTTTACACAACTTCTCTGGTTTAGCTGATAGAGATTGTCCAACGCAATAAGCTCGACTTTATGTAATGTGATATTATTAATATTGTTTCAAAATTACAAATAAATTTTGTATATTAAAGCCCCAATATAAATTTATAATAATATAATATTTTACATTTTCGGTGTAATTTCTAAATAAACCACCTAAGCACAAACCACTACGATAAAAAATGTAGTGGTTTGTAGGTGGTATGTTAAATGGACCTACCTAATTAAAATATAATACTGAAATTCTTGAAACATTATTTTTAGGGCAATAAATATTTAACCTATAATTTGGCCACATAAGTACGAACAATAGTTTTCTCCTTGAAAATATCTACCAATATCAATTTTAACCATAAAAACAAACTCAATAAGAATAAAATTAATTTAATAAATTCATTATTAAAAACACTGCAACTTCTTTCCTAATTACACTTTAGCACCTAAAAGTAGATATGACATCAATGTCACAAATGTTAAATCTTTATATTTTATTACTTTGATTTCTAATAGCAGAAGTGTCGTATCTTAATTTAAAAATATATTAGTAAATGCAACCCGTTTTGCCACCTAATTCTAAGGTAGTATTTTATAATGCCAATACTATACTATATATTATATTCTATAAATCTAAAATACTCATATGTAATTCTCATTTTATTAATTTTTGTTATAATCTCAATAACGTGTTATACTAATTACAGGAAATGCACGAGAGCCAATTTTGCAAGCTAAACAATAAAGTATTTTATTACTTTTGTATGTGTAAAACCTTGGTCGTTAAATATTTTGTTTGGTTGTGTCAAATTTTAAAACTAGATACGTATTTTATTTATATTTTTCATTGCATTAAATAACACACGTAGGTATTATCTGGTATGACTAGACGCTACACTTGCTTAACGAAAAACTGCGCTGTATTCTTCATTACGAAAAATGTAATTATACAGAGTGTTTGGTACGGCGACCCATATATTTTTTACAAGCTTTTATTTAGCTCGCAATGTTTGTATGTCGGTGTAGGTCAAATCTGCCAAGCTGAATTAGAACCACTTCCTCTTATACTGATTCTACACCCAGGATCATCTCCAGATGAAGGAACTCTTCAACGGTCAACAGCACAGATGTGTAATTTTATATACGCGTTCAAGCACTTTTATTTTTACTAAGTTTATTTTTAATATTAATTTATTTAATAGAAAATATTCCTCCAACATTACCGAGATCTATTTGTGACTGCACTACCTTAGTAGGAATATTATCAAATAGTGATTGAGGGTTGTTCTAAAGTACAGTAGTTTGTTTTAACAAATATAAGATTTGTTTTAGGGGATTTTTAAATCGTAAAGCTAATGAAGTTACTATAATATCGACATCTAAATAAAAAGCCACAATAACTACGTTAATAAAAAAAAAACAAAAATTCTTAGATGGCCCAATAACACGGTTATTTTGTTTCCCTGTTTAAGGGCGATGTATATTAACAGTCGACCTTAAAATTCGGTGCTTTATTGGGCGTCAGGTTTTGCTCTTTGCGTGGTCAGTAGGCAATTGTTGGATTTTATTTAATTACAGCTTCATAATATGGGAATTAAAAAAACTAACTTTACTATGTTTTAGACCTTTCATTTGCCTTTCAATCGCTAGTTTTCCTAAGACTCTAATATCTTTTATAAGAGAGAAATTCAACAAATAAATAACTATTAACAGTTTATCATTTATTAAATTTCTCAGAAGTAGAATTGAATTTTAAAAATCTGCATTTACTATGTTGAAGACATTAGATTAAATATCCAATGGTTACCAAATGTCAGCCATTGAAAAAAAGAGTCTAAATGAATCTAAATTAATATTTATCCTTTGTTATTTTATTAAATCTACAGACGTCGGACGAATCTCTGCCACTCCATACGTTTAATGAGACGCATCTTTTTGACGGGACATGTTAAATAACTGCAATAAATGCATATGCATCAAAACTTTACTTGGATTTTTCGGAGGCATAAAATAGGCAATCCAATTTTAAAAAAGAAACTGCTTCAAAGATAGTTTTAGTCTTATTTTCAAAACTTTATGAAAAATATTTAGTTTTCCAGGCATCCTTATAAACATTCCTTTTATAATTTATACTTATATATCAGCAATTTGAACAGAAAACTAAACCCCTATCCTCCCCCCTACTAAACCTACTTAAATTTAATTATTTTGTTCTTATCAGTTCCAAAACGAGTCAATTGCACCCACTCTTTCAATTTTTTTTAGTTAACTCGTCATCAGCCTTATTAATTTGCCAGTGAACTTCTTACCAAGCTGTATAATAAATATATATCAAGAAAAACTAATAAAGTGGGCGATGAAACAGATTCCTGTGGTCCACCAGCATAAAACACGATATTTTATTGATATAGCCACAGCCGAATTCAGATGCACATGTTATAAGTAATACTTAAATGAAAGTACACAAGCTTTGCTTGTGAACGACTGCCTAAATATGCATTGTAAGAAGAAAAGACTCGAACATTGGCAAATTAGCCGGAGACCAGAATTCACCGCCTATCGGTTGCAAAAAATGTTATCTGATGTTAACCCTGCTTCATGGCATTGGCCATGCATTGGAGCCGGTTCACGGTGCTTCAGCTGTCTGAGATTGTTTTGAAAAACACTCTGGGCACAACATTATCAACAAAAAAAAAAACAAAAGTCAAAAGATTGGCACCTTTAAAAAATTTCACTTAGTTGTCAAAACATTATGACAGTACCCAAGCATTATACTAATTTTAATTTGGAATAGATTTATTTACAGTAAAATAACCCTTGAACACAGTTATCTATTAAAAAAATATTTTCGAGATATCTGCTATCATAGAACTCAAAAGATAAACATTTTGGGTAGGTAGTCAACAAATTTGAATAATATTTCGTTTTGTATAGTTTCCTTATCTCAACTATTTTTTTATCAAACAGCAAAGCTATCGACAAAATTATTTTTATCTCATATTTTGAAATAAAGTAAGATTCAAATTTGAAAATTCAATTGGATATTATCGTGCGTGTCGCGCAAGTCATGAAAAACATGCTGATATCAAATTAATTAATTATACTTTAGTTGCGATTGGCTGAACCTATACGTACCTAGTTCTAATCGTAATAGTTTTTTATTTAATAGAACATTTTCCAAAATGGACGCCAAATAATGGATGAAACATAGGTTCATTTTTAAAAAATAATCTTGTTTCTATTTCACAGAGGTCATAATAGGTAAAGCACAAATAAATGTTAGTAAGGAATTTCGTGCATTTTCCATACCTCGAAGCCGGCTGATTTTACAAATCGAGCTGATTTGATTTTCAAACTTTCCAAAATAAAAACAGCTGAACTAGATATGTCTCATTTCAGATGTCAGGCGTGTTGAAACCTAAAAAGTCACCCAAATAGATTCACACCGATTCATATTAGATTAGCCGCGCCGAACTGGCTCCAACATTTTCGAAAAACTCGATTTTTTCTGTTTTCGTAAATGCACATCTTTTTTGGAAATCACTGCAACCGCGCACGTACCGCCGAAAGACGTAAAAATAAAAATCAATACACAGCTTTCACATCGCGGCCAAGAGACAGTTATGTATATTTTGATAAAAAAAAAAAGTAACAAAAACAGGGCACAAATTCTATAGTCAATTATGTACACAGCGAGCGAGCCTAGGATGTTAGTGGAGAACTGTCAAAATACCAACACGCGAAAATGAGCCTTGCTGACGCGAGGAAACGTCCGAAAGCCGCGCAATACGAATGTGTAGGCAAAGCCGGAGATGAAACTCTTTTCCGAAAATATTTCAAAGATGCTCGCCTCCGCTCATCTGGAAAATTCCAAATAAAAAACATTTACAGCGAGAGTGGGCTGGCCAATCGTTGTAAAATCTCGAAAACAGCGCTGCGACGACGTTTTACCGATGTCATTTTTGACGTATTTTGAGTTAGCGAACGGGCCGGCGACGTCGCCGCTCACGTCGCGCCAACGTTCTGCGTAGCCGTTTCGAAGTTTTTGCCGTAGCGACGGAAATATATTTTTTGTAAACGTACCTACGGCCGCATATACACAACTCCATACTTACTTATTACATAAATCGGACATTGAGCAGCTCACCAAAATCAATAATCTAAAATTCTGCGTCATCGTACCTACCACCTACGTACCTGTCGCATATCGACGTAGGTATTTTAACTCAAAAATACAAACTAAAGCGAATCAATTTTTCCGCTCATCTCATTGCCTGGAAAATGGTACAATAGCGTCACGCATAGGTACCTAACTACCAACAACATTTACCGGTTTGGTTTTTTTGAAGGACACTGCAAACTAAAAAGAAAGCTCAAATTAACATCATAATTTGACATCTTAACTACCTAAGTGCATTTAAACCTATAGTAAGATACATAGCCTGACAAAATTTAGCATTGATGTGTTCCTAACCTAAAAAAAATAGGAATTCACTGTATGTAATGATAGGTACGTAGGTATGAGTCACATTAATACCCATGACACATGAATTTTATTACGTTCCGTTTTGAAAATAATATTGTTTATATATTGGCCGTATGTAAACAGGTCTTATCTTCTTTGGTTATGAAGGTAAATAAACCTAATATAAAATGTATTGATAAGTAAGTAGGTACAGTATTTTAAAAAATGCAGTTTAGGTAGGTAGGTATATACAAAAAATGCTGGCATTATGTTCCCACGAATTAAAAGCCACGGACAGAAAGCCGGCAACCTTATTTTCCTAGAAGCGCGGCCCGGCCGCGCCGCGTCTTGGCGTGACGATAAAATTTTGTATAATATGGATTTTTTTCAAAATGGAGAGGGACGCAAAACGAGCGAAGAGCGAGAAGGCTAGAGGAAGCCATATTCTAGCATGCCGTTGTTTTTTCTACTCGGTTATAGCAATAGCGTCTCGAATTCAGCGGTCGCAAACCATCGTAATTTAGTACGCTCGTAAAATTACAACTATTTATCTTATTGTTAAGAACACAAGGTGCCTACTATAAAATGCTTTTACTTTTCATTTTATTAGAATTTTACTAATTTATCAGGATAAAGGACGATTTTTGCTAGGATTTTGGCCACCACCACTTATAAGCCCTTGGGGCTAGTCTGAAGTCAACTCGCCACTCGCTCGCTGTTAGTTTGACGTATGTTTATGATTATTACATTAGACAAACGTCGAAGTGACAGCGAGCGATCACGAGTAAGCTTCAGACCAAAGGCAACCGGTCCTTTCCTGCCTTCAGACTTGTAAATGATAAGTCTTTGATGAAATTAACCAATCTTTTGGAAAAAATCCGGTAGCTATTACACGTGTGTACTTCGTTGCACTATTAAGCTTTAGTAAGTAGTAATAATTTTTAAAAATAATTATTTGAGTGACATCCACAGATTTTTATATAACTTGAAGTTTTCTTATGGCAAATACCTCCCTGACAAATAATCATAATGACACCTGTTTTTTATAGGATATTTTTGGGATATTCGCCCTGGCATGGGAGCCAGGGCGAATATCGGTATCAATATCGGTTCTGCATAATATCCAGTAATTTATCTAAAATACTGCAATAAGAAGAAAAGATGGCGCTTCATGTGAATTCCTCTACTCCGGCGCTAGTTTTGTTTGCGTTAGTACTACAATAAACTGGAAGAAAGGCTTTATTATTAGGGGTAGTTAGTTTTATATAATTTGCTCCGGTGGTTTTCGAGCTTATTGCACATACACCGTTCGAATTTATTTAATGGTATGATTCGGAAATCACTACGTAAACAATTTTTAATATTTTCAATTATATTAATCTCTAAGCTTTAAGACGCAATTTCATTGGCGATATGTATGGTAAACCCCATTTTTTCTTGACTTTTGACTTATTTTAAAATAGTAAGAAATTTTATTAATTATCAGCACGTAGGCTTAAACTTAAAATCTTATATTTGAACTTGGCGTAGTTTCTATGGTGTTCACAAACACACATTTTTCGGAATATAGTCAAAATAGCTTTAGAGAATAAAAAAAATGTCCCACAAAAAGTGGGGCATCATTGTCAACAGTCATTATCTAAGAGGGTTGGAAAGTAAACATTCAAAATCAAAGTCGTGAAAAAACTACATTAGAAATAATAATTTCTAATGTAGCTAACTTTTAGGTAAAATTTTTTGTACGGCCTTAAAAAATCTTGTAACTCGTTTGAAACTTCAAGTTTCGTTTCTTCAATTGTCTTAAGATCGAAGTAATACGCTCATTTGATACTAAAAACACGAACATTATTTTAAAAAAAAACGCCTCGAATTTATAACAAAGGGAAAAATATTTTCTAGCAAACAATAGTTTTAAAAATTATTCTTAAAGAAGAAACGCAACATGGAATCTTAAATTAGGCAGATATGATCAAAAAATCCTAAATTGTCTTTTAAATGTAGCGTTTAATTATTGATTTTAAGCACATAAGATGTATTATTGGAAACCAAATAGTAGTTTAATAAGTATATTTAATTCTTGACGATTATTTTATTAATTATTAAATAAATTTCTAACTATAAAATATATATATCGACACAAATAATATTACATATTTATCATAATATCTATTTATTGTTGGTTTTTTTTCTAATAATTTACTACACAATTAAAAAATTACATAATTAAACTCATGACCAATACAAATACGACATTTAACATAAGTCTACCTTTGCACAGTTAAGTAGATTTAAGCGATTAAAAGTAGATACTCTTATAAAAATATTTTTCTCCGAAAACTAAAATAATATTTAAAATAATTACCTTTAAGATTCGCCATTATATAGCATTTGCTTTGTTTGTCCAATGTTATCGTATGATTGTGTTAGAATTAATTCAAACTGGCTGGTTTTGTCTTTACGATGCGAGACAGACAACAACTTATTTGAATATTCTTAATAGCGAAATATACCTGTCAACATGTTTTAGCTGGGTTCATACCCTGGACCGTTGACTCGTGCATCTAGTCTCAAAAGGCGAGCGCGATCAGCGAGCGAGAGGAGCTGTCAGTTTGAACGTTTTTATTGCATTATATAAACGTCAAACTGACAGCGAGCGAGCGGCGAGTCAGCTTTGGACTAGCCCAATCGGACGGATACTTTCATTCGCACCTTCGAGCCACCTCCATTGCCAACAAACATACCTACACACTGACACAATGAAGCTATGCGAATCCATCAACACAACTAGGACAATTAGTACCTACCTGATGTTGAGATGGGTGAACAAAATTGCTTAGCTGCTGATTCTTTGAGGCCCCCACCCCTTTGGACCTCGAAGTACTAGTATGCACCATACAACTGATCTTTGAGCTAGTTTGTACCTACACTATAGTATACTCACCCGGATGCACAATAAAATTATAATAGAGAAAAGGTTGTGAACACCACCGCTTAAAACTAACACCACTACAGATTACAAACACAATCTCAGATCAAAAAGCGACTACGTAGAGTCTCCATCTATTCGTGTACTTATCTAGATGTATATTTTGGTAAAGCGTGTATTTGTCTATGGCATGGGAGTAAGCGGTACCCACTTACAATTTTAACGCCTAGGTATAATCTATCTACACTCCTAACTAAACATATAGTTTTAGTTTGTTTATAAGCACGTACCCCCCCCCCCGTATCCATACCAATATTTCCCATGCCTCCATTTAAATGTACGAGAGGTGAAATTGTTATTTTTAATTATCGGCAAGGAAAGACGGTAGGAAATAAACAGTAAAAACCGGTGTTCCTTGCGTTCCCGACGCTGCTTTACTCGCTCATATGAAGTCTCACAGGCCAAGCGGCCTTTTGGTTTCTTTGACTCTGTATTGTCTTTTGTTAATTTTATACTTTTTTTTTATAATAATTTTCTGCATTGATAATTAATTAATGCAACTAAAGGTATTACATATTGTACAGAATTGGGCTTAACTTTTCATTGTTTTTTTTTACCAGCTTTTATTTAGCTCGCAATATATGTCGATTTAGGTCAAATCTGCCAAGCTGAATTAGAACCACTTCCTCTTATCCTACGGAGTTTAAATCTGACAAGTTGGTTTAGATCCGATGACAATGCATTTTATGGTAATCATGACCTGATTCTACACCCAGGAATGGCTCCAGATCAAGGAATTCCTCAACGGTCAACAGCACAGACACGAAATTTTGTATACGCATTCAAGCACTTAAATAAAACCTTGTTTTTAAATTTTTGTAATAAATTAAGTATTTAAACATGTTATAATAAGACGTGACAGTGTGCAGTTTGGCGTCCAACGATATATTTAGATATTTCTATTTAATATTATGACGTTTCCATAGACATTCGTACTCCAGAAAATAGACAATTGCACTTATGAATATGTCCAAGTTGCTACAGCTTTTGCCAACAAGTTTTAAAACGCGAGCGCGTTTTGACACTAGCTCCCTCGCTATACAGGTGGTCCCAAGGTGCGTCCCTATAAAAAAGGCGAAGGTAGATCTCACGGGAACAAAGTAGGGGATAGGCAAACTTCAATTGTATCAAACATTGCGCGAGCTACCGCGCAATCAACTCCCCCCGCGCGGCAGCTCGCTCCCCTCGACACGCCGCGCTAAGAGTTGCTCATATCAAAAATGATTCCAAACAAAAGTTATCGGGAAATTATAGGCCTACAATTAACATTTTCAACTGGCCTAAGGGAGGTATGATTTTTTTAATTTTAAAAAACCAAATTTTCCCACTTCTAGAACCGATGGTTGATGCTATCAAAAAAGTTTACTTTCTTGAGTTTTAGGCCCTTATCTAAGGAATAATAAAAAAAATATACTAATCAGATATCTTATATACTAAGAAAGTTATAGCAAAATTTAACTTTGTCGAAAAAACCCCCCATTCCCGCTCCAGCGATTTTGCCCACTAACGAATTTCACCGAGATTTTGTGCCCTTAAATTGTATGATATCAATTTGAAAGTAAAATTACGGCAGTTATCATGTCCACACGAAAATGACATGGTACCCTTTGCAATAGGGCACTTTCCTAATTAAATCTACCTAAAACTATTGGAGATGAACTATTTCCTGATTGTTCGTATAATTTCTTACTCGTAATAGGGAAAACATCAACCCCATTATGTGTTCGGGAAATGTCTTGGGTTAGATTTTATTTGACGTCAAAGTACCCATAGAAATATGCACAGTTTGCTACGTGGCTGACCTTAAGTATACAGGCTACAGGTAGACTTCTCTGGGCAATTTTTGACCTATTATTTATTCTGTGCTATAGCCAACGCTTCCTCATATTGAGAGAAACGAGGAAACTACTAACTGAATCGGGCGCTTTAGGCCAGGAAAACTACGACTTTTCATGCTTTGATTTATAACTCGAAAGTAACTCTAATTATAATACTTGCGGCTCGTTCATCCGACAAATGTATGAGCATTTTTTATACGATCATTTTTCATATTATCGCATCGGGTAAAAATCATAAGAGGCGGATCTTTTTTATGGGAAAATCCAGACCCGAAAGTGGGATTTTTTTCTTTTAGCATAAAGCATGACGCTCGCTCGCTGTCAGTTTGACGTTTGATCGCGTCAAACTGACAGCGAGCGAGTCAGCCTGAGACTAGCCCCACAATTCTGTCGGCATCCTGTCCTGATGTAGGGAATTTTTCCAATAGTTTTTCGCGGTGCGTATCCAATGGTTTTTGAAGTAAAACTTCTTTACGCGCGCGCATCTCACGCATTTTTTCCCAGGCAGTGAATGAAACTAATGGTACATTCGGGTAAACCAACCCGACCAACGATCTTTTAAAACATAGATACGGCTAACGATCTTTTAAAACAATAGATACGCCATCTCATATAAACTGGTCGCGTTTAAACACGCCACCGGATGATTCCCCCGCCATTCCCCCCGCCCCGTTCCGCGGGCCATGCTGGATAGAGACTTATAGCGATGACATATGCGAGCAAGCGACACGCAAGTGGTGGACTTGGCGTGTCGGATTTTTCGCCCTCAGTTGCCGTATCTATATGTTTTAAGAGATCGTTGGATACGGCATGTCATAGAAATCTTTGGCGTAAGAACCCGACACCGGTAGATTCCTCCCGCCGTTCCGCGCGCCGCAACACTCCACAGACATAAGCGAGGAGCGTACTCGACGCAAAGTGGCGTACTTGTCACGTTTGTCAGCCTCAGTTGCCGCATCTATATGTTTTAAAAGATCGTAGGACGTGTGGAATGCGACTCGCTGGGCGGTGTGGTGTACGTACCCATGGAGGCGGTGTACTCATTCAGCTAACGTCGTTGCGCCGACCAGCCGTCACATTTTTTTTAACTACGCTTATATTATCTTGCCGTTGCGATAAGTAGCTTTCAAATTTTGTAATCGTATTTTAAACCACTTCCATCAGTCTAATCTCGCTGAAAAATTTTATACACCGATGACAATACACGTGGGATCAAAATTAAAGTAAAAAAATATTTATTATTTTAACCAGCGCCATCAAACGGACTATCAAATCTTAGGATGTAAGTATATGTGATTTATTTAAACAACCGGTCAAGCTGGCCGGCCTATTAATCAAGCGGTAAATGGTAACATTGCTACTAAATGAACTAAACAAGACCCATTTTGAGTAGTTACGTTATATTTTGACAGAGCACTAAAAAGGATCAAATAAAAAATATATAAAAAACTTTTTTAAAACAAAGCTTATATTAAAAGTCATAAATTTAAATAATTGTTTTAATAAAATTGCTGTGTGTCATAAATGCATAGTGCCCACTACGTCAATATGTCCATTATATTAACCATGCTTTTATGTCATACGCAATTTTAATTACTATGCTTTTTTTGAAAGTTTTTAGTGCATTTTAATGAGTTGTTTTTAAAAAGTTTTATTATATACAGGGTGTCCCAAGGTTCCACGCAATAAAAAAACAGCTAATAGGTCCTACGATTCCTAGTGTTATTTGTTAAGAAACTATATCAAAATTCATTACGGTATTCGAGAAAAAAAATGTTGAAGTTTCTATTCTAACTCATGTAAAACAGATATTTTTCAATGGCTCCTTCCTCGGATAAATACGTCACTGGGTCAAAGGCCGCGGTCAGTCAAGATCGAGGTTAATGACCTGCCGCGTTGTTCGAAACGCCCTTTAGGGCGGAGCTAAATGATCGCTGTCTGATGTTACTGGTCGACAGAGGTCGGTCTAAGAAAAAGAGGTAACTCCTTACTCCTTCTCTGCGATTTTAAGAGGGATGCGATTGGTCGACAGATAATATTGATTTATCGATTGATAAGATCGATTTACATCAATTTTATTACAAATTTAGTGATGAAAATTTTCACATTTTGTTACATAATTTCTTACTTTTAATAGGGAACTTAAACACCCCCTAAAGTTTGTGCGATTGGTCTTGGGTCACCCTGTATATTCACTGACGTCCTTTCAAGGGGTTGATTTAGATCAATAGTCAGCAAAAAATATTGGACAAATATTTCCCAATTGCGAGGACGAATTCGAAATTTCAAAGAAATTGTTTTAATGTTTGAGAAGGTGCGAGATCGGGGAATGACCAGTTTTTCGGCTGAAATGCAAAATTACCCTGAGGAAACAACACGGACCATTCGCAGCTGGACCGAGTGGCTCTCGGACGAAGTCTGAAATTGCGTCGAATTATGCACTTGGACTAAGGTGTCGTGGTTTTGCACATGAAAATGCTCGATAAAAAAAAATATTTTGCTCATTGTCCTATAGCAATTAGCAATTCTAGGATGGTAACCCCTCCACGCTTTGACCGTAGCATATACAATAATCCCGAGAATCGTATTGGTCATATCAGATTTGCCTCTTAGTTTCAAATGAGTCTGCTTGGGTATGATAAATCAAGTTCGTTTTAATTTTTAGGACAGCAATTATGTGGCACATAAAATAAAACCTCTTATAAACAACTGAAATGGAAAAAACTTATGTTTATAAAGTTTTTTTTAAGATAAAATGAAAATCAATCCTAACTGATCACATTCTTAAAGCAGACTATTTAAGTTACAAATCTCATACAATGGTGTATAAAAAACCCCCTTGTTGCATACTGAAATTTGCGACCGTTAGCACTACGATATTCCTACTCATCCACACTTCCTCTGAAGAGTAGTGACAATGCCACGGCATTGCCTACTATAATAAATGTACTATAAAGAGCGCAGTGGGATACTCAACGAAAACTTCTGGATTCAGGTAGCACTTGCTTAGTAGTGATTAAAATGAACTTTAGGATTGAACTTTTATTAGTTATTAGTTATTTTTTTATGTTGGTTTGATCCAAATTTAAACCAAAAATAATAAATGAGGCTACCTGTGGATGAGCCATTGTAAAGTGGTAAAATAAGGAAGTACGAGACAAGACGAGTGTTCATAATTCTTAAAATACGTTATCCATTCCGGTTCTAAAAAATAAAAAATCGGCTTAATGATAACTCGGCTTGATGATATATGAGCACTCCCAATTGCAAAATGGTACGCTCGATCGCTACAAGTATCGACACACCCACCAAGTCAGTTTATATGGGCACTCACCGGGATCTACAGCCAAGCCCCGCAGACTCACTCCCGCAGCCCATCTTGATTGAATAGAATACGAGTGCTAACTAAGAAAGGACCTACACCAGGGGTGCTCAAACTTGAACTGCTGGCGATCTACCTCAATATTTTTAGACTACTTACGATCGACTCTGAGAGACTGCAAGTGTGTGTGATGCAGGGTTGTCGTACATACACGATACACCCTACCTACCTAGGTAGGGCGTACCGTAGCATATATAGATATTAGCTTTCTGCACGGTGCTCAAACGGTCCATCGCGATCGACCGTTTGAGCACCCCTGACCTACACTGTTGTGACTGGTTTCATTGTTTATTTTTTATTGAAGTGTGAACATTTACAAAAAACATTTAAAAAAAATAGGACTTGAGGAGCCTTTAGAAATCTTGAAGCACTCGAGGAAAGCAGAAAAAGGGGCGATTTAATTGAGACTTACAAACTATTAAGTGACCGCTACGATTATCCTCATATGAAAAGTATGTTCACATTCAACGGAGAACTTTCGTCAGCACTGTCTTAAATTCAACTGTTCTGCATTCTCCAAATATCCAAGAAAGCACTTCTCGTCGAACCGAGTTGTAGAGCATGGAATCACCTGCTGTCAGAAGTTATTGTGTCTACCACAGTGAATACGTAGACCACAGATACAGACAATCCATATTTTTATATAAAATTATTTTTAACTGGTTAAACAGAAAAACGTACGTCATTCTACACTGACATGTGAATTAGAAATTAAAATTATTGACTACAAAAGGTTTAGATGTGACCAGAGGCCGCGAAAATGTCCAATCTACAAGCACTAGTGCGGTTGCTGTCCAGGTGCGATAGAGACGGACGTTCTGTGAGTGATACGAAGCTCAGGCGGGCAAAGCGAGACAAATATATTGTTTTACATTTCGCGCATAATGAAAGCATTGACACGCAGATGACTGACGACGCTCTTCTTTCACATCGGAATACGAAATAATACAGTCTCTTTTAAATTTTGTTTTATTGGTGTGTATGTGTGATTTCAACTTTTATAACTGTTTTTTTTTTATGGAAATGTAGAAATTAAAACAACGGATTCTCGCAAAATTTTTCTATTTCATTCCAATTGAATGCATTCATTTTAAGATTTACATAAAAAAATGACACAGCATTGAATGTAATGCTAAAATGTGCAAATGGACGTACCGTTTTACAATTAATAATAAATATACATTATACATAATAATTGTGATTATTGAAGTAAATAATTATAACAGCCACCCAACGTTCGGTACATACATTGCCGTAGTTTAAATTGTAAAATATCGCACATCTAAACATGGTGATCAAATATAACACAGCTATGCTAACAATTATTTAAGCTCGTGAGAACTAAATGCCACAGGCAAGAAACATTGTTCAAAAAAAAAAAAGTAGATATAAAACGTTTTCAATATAAATCAGAGAGTGCGAGAACAGACACTTTTTAAGTTCGTACATCGTAACCTGGGGCTACTTTACACAAAAGGTAAGGCATTTAAGTATTAATAATTGCACTTTTACATAATACAAAATTCACACACCATTTGAGCGTTTGTATGTACCACCTGCCAGTTACCAAACATTACTGAAGTGCACTTGTCACAAATATTAATTTAATGGTAAACATGAAAAAAACACATGCATTCCTATGACTCAATATATAAATCTTTACATTTTTGGTGTGCTTAGATGGCAGCGGATTTTTACTAATATAAATAAAGTGTGCGCTTTAATTAAAGTGTGCGCTTTAATTAAAGCGCACTTTAAGTTGAATTATGACATAGGATTACTAGTTTTGCTGTATTGGTTATTAGTGGTTTTTAGATTGCTTAACTCCCCTCAAACATGGTAATTTAATGAAAAGAGCAGTTTCATAGTTTTACTGACAGATGGGAATATTTTTCCCATCATTATTTAAAAAAATCTCAACATAATTTCTTCAGAAATAAATGTATGAGTTTGTAAAATAAAAAATATATCTTTTAATCAAAGACAATATATTCGTTTCTTCACACTAGGTGGAAATTTCCAAATGTCAATACTTTTAATGTTTGTAGTGATCAGATCGCGGTACCCCAGATCGCGGTACCGCAGCATAGTACTGTGTCCATTTATGGACTTCACACAGTCAGCGATAACTAAGTATTTCTCAGTGCGGTCACTATTTCTTGGGGCTGGAACTTCAGACTTTAATGTTTCTCTCGGGCAAAATCCTCGAAGACGAGGCAGTACAAGCACTGGATTTTCACAAAGAAATGGTTGGAATTTAGACCCTGCGCTCTGCCACTGGCTATTAATCGCGGACAATGGTGGTGCTTTACCAGCAGGATCTAGGTGCTAATGGACTAATATGTATTTGGTTGGTCGTTTATTATAATTCAGTATAGGTTATAGCAGTCTAAACACGTTTAAATTAATTATAATTAATATAAATCAATTTTTATAACTACATTATTATAAATTATTGCTAAAATCTAACGTTTTAATTGAATTCTGAGAATCCAACAATTTGAGGCGAAAAACCCAACTGAAAGCATGCATTATAAAATAGTAGCACGCCAGGATTTGAACCTCATTGACTGGTTTGAGCCACTGCACCATAATTGATATTATGCGAAGGAGTATTTAATACCCATGTTAATATTTCTATCTTTGTCTCTAGTCTAACTCGACTTGTGAACTAACCATGTTTGATTAGGTGCAATTTACTGCTAGATGAAAGTTCAATTCCTTGAGCGATAGGTTTCATTTTATGCGTAAAAATTAAAAAAAACAATAGTAAAAGTAGATTTTACTTCAAGTATACGAACATAAAAACCCGCCCACAGATTTATATCTGGAAAATGTTCATTGAATAAAAAACTAAATGGTGGAAACTTTCGTTTTATTGTGACTCACGGCGGTCAAAGCAATTACAAGGCATTTCAATTTATTTTTTTTTGCAATGTGGTAAATAGGGTGTTATTATAACAAACGGTGCCTAATAAGTATGGAAATATGCATCGAATACAACAACGGTGAAACTACGCAATTCTCTACGACAATTTCTTTGATTTGTTCAATCACAAAGAGAGATAATTTATTTCGCGTAAAATTTTTTGAAATATACAGTCGAATAGTACACTCGTTAAATGATTTAGTGTCTTAAAAAATAATTATATTTTTATATGACCTTTCAATAAGTGCACTTTGTGATTGAGTATATGGGACACATTTTGATTAGTTAACCTCTCTTTGGCAAAGGCGCCAACTCAAAGATCATGTTTGCTCAGAGCGAAAACGCACGTTTTCAATTAAAAATCAGTGGGACGGTATATTCTATAAAAGCAATGGTGTTACATATACAATTTTCGTGTCACAATGTGAGAGATATAATATAAAGATATAAAATCACTTGGTCTGACAATTTTAAGTTTATTTTTATTATTTCAAAGCAATCTTTTTCTCAAATTGCCACAAAGTGCATGACAACATGAGTATTTCAATCTACGTTATTATTAAATTAAATTTAAAAAAAAATATATGTGATCGTGCAAATCTATTTTGGCATTGGGGCGTAATCTGGCATCCCAATTTGACGTCCGGCAAAACGGCAGTTAACAAAATGGTTGAATGACAAATTGCTTTGTGTGTGACGGTAACAAACGTAACTGCCGAATTTTGGGATTTATAAGCGTAAAAATAGCAACATTTGACAATGGCTTACCTTGGCCTGGTCACACCGATTACTTGTGAATTATACCTTACGCTACATTTCAGTACCTTAATGAGAAGACGATTTACTGAAATGCTGTTCATAAAAAAAAACATAATTAATACAATTAATAGGAAAATAAACATAAATTTTATTACTACAATTTAATATTATTAGAACTTATTGCTTAAATAGAACAATACCACGTGTAAAATTGTCTAAATATTAATAATAATATAATTTATTATTATTTTAGCTGTTTATGAATTATGAGCTAGCAAATAATTATAGATGTTATAAATGAGGAGGTCCGTTCCAAAATGTGATTATTCCACATTTTTTTTTTCTTTTTAACCCAAAATCTCGAATCCCACACAATACCAAATTCAGATTGTACCAAACAGTATTTATTCTCGTAGTAAATCATGTTAAAAAACATGTGTTTACTTCAAAATAGGACAAATGCATCAAATTATAGTTTGCGGCTTTCAACAATCCAACTCAATCAATTATTTGTACGAAAATATCCACCACTAGACCATAGAGTACGATAGAAGACAAATTCTGTCAGAAGCACAATAAAATCAGAAAAAATCTTTAAAATATTGTAAAAAAAAAGCAAGATCATTCAATTTTTTAAATTTAAATAAATTGAAAAGTAGTATTTATTAGCAGGAATAAATTGTTGGTATCATGTCAGTATAATAATTTTTTTTTTTTTAAACATCACACAATTAGTTATGTAATATTTTTGTATGTGAAAAAAGAAACAAAAAGTGGAATGATCAAGTTTTGAAAGAGACCACCTCAAAAACTTCAGAGTCTTACTTTAGGTCTCCAAATTCTTTAAAACACATGTTAAATGACATTATAAATTTTCACATTTTACGAACAAAATATTTTAAGATATGTGCCTTTTGAAGGTTCGAACGTTTCATTGACCTGCCGTCAAACCAGTGATTCTAAACTCGCGTGAAAAAAACGGCTATCTGATGAGCTGTCGCGCGAGGTTGCGAAGATGATCATTCCGTCAAAGTAACGCGGCCGTAAACGGCGCGTAATTTTTAAAAGAGTTTTGGAAACCTATAAATCGACAAGCACTCGCCCGACGCATTGCTGAACATTGAACAACATTTATTAGTTACATTTTGACCGAAAATTAAATAATACAAAATAGGTTCCAAACACTGCTCTCTGCGATAAACGACCATAGAAAAGTTCATTTTAATAATATTATGAGGGAATTTATTTTTTTAAGCTCAAAATAATGTGTCAGAGAAATGTGCAATAAATAAAATAAAATTATTGAAAATCAATGTTTCCCATTGCGAAACAGATTAATTGCACGGAAGCTTCAACAAAAATCATCCGTAATCGCTTGGTGTCGCCTGTTACGCGTAAGAAATTGTATAAAAAAGTGCAAAAATAATTCATGCCCAAATTTATTAATTTTAGCGTTTGCGTAAATTCCCTTTTTGCTCGCGGGCAATTGGCCAATGCCGTTTAATGACCCAGCGCGGCGCGGACTAGCATGCGATCGAACTTTACCAAGAGCGATTTTATATTATCACGTAAAGTTCACAAATTTATTATTCGGAAACCATGACGAAATATGAGGTCATAACAAATCATGTTTGAAATCGCAGGGCTTATAAGCTGGATTTTTTATCACGATGCATCTCGTCAGTTTTATCCCAGCAGGACACTTTTAGCTACCGATTCTCGTTTGGAATGAAGTAGCCCTGTGTCATAATTAGTTATAGAGAGTGTAACACATACAATCGACAGTCCTCGAACGGGGTGAAACGGCGGCTTCATATAAGTACAGTCCACTTACCAATTTACTATTGAATGCAAGGATAAAGAGGAATGTATTCTTTCATATTAAATTAATCTCAAATGGAAAATATGGTTACCGGGTTAATTTCATTCATCGACGCTTAACGAGTCACTCACCTTCATTATTAAAGTGTGCAAATGAGAAACGGCGAAGTTTTGTAGGAACCTAACCTTACCTTAGTAAGTATTTTATCAATATTTACTTGCAAATTATGCTATATTGCATACAAATTAATATTTATTTTTTTGGATGCATTTTGAACTAATTGGAATAGAGTTGAAATATAAACATCGTAAGCCGCGTGGCGAGTGTACACGCTCAAAAAATTAACCCCGTAATGATAACGTATTTTTAATATAAAACTGATAAGTAGACTGCATTTTTGAAAGCACTATTTCACATTTTTCAAAGATGCTCTCTCCTTCTGTTTTAATCATTTTAAATGCCAAGTTTATTAGATTTCATTTATGTGCAATATTCAAGTGACTTTTTTGTTATTGTATTTACATAATTTTGCAGACGGAAACAGCTGATTTAACGTTTGACCACCATGCATCTCGTTAATTCTGAAAAATGCTGAATATCGTGTACGAAAAACAAGACAAACTATTAATGTCCGCCGCCATTGCACCAATTAATTTATATTCTCCGCACTCAGTATGATGTCGCTTATTATATACATATCGGAGCCGTTTTCCGAAGTGGTTTTATCATGAATCGATTCTCAATAGTCGTCCAGGTCGTAGACGCCGTATATGTCTTCGTCGTCGAGTTGCATGGACTGGAAGTCGACCTTGTACCTGAGGAGACCTGGAAACAATGAAAACATCTTCATTATATTGAAATAAAAGTGTAGTATTTCAAATTTTAGCCTATACACGATATATTCAACTACTGGTCCTTTCAGGAAGGCAAAATGAATAATTCTAAATATACTAAAGAGATCCGGGACTTGAGATAACAGGAGGTCCGTTCAGGCATAGTTTTGAGTTTTAAAAAATACATTTTTAAATCTCATCTGCGCTTTAAGAATTAAAGAAAACTCTTTTCAAGAAGCGTAACTTGTAATGAATGTACGCTTATCTTAAGGCTGCCACTTTACCCTCTTAAATATTGCTAAAAAAGGTCACTGAAATTCAAACATCTTGCAAAGTAACTAAAACATGAAAGAAATATATATTTTTTACAATTTGGCAGTAACCCGGTATTTGGCAGTGACGGTATAATTATTGTGTCTTGGGTAACAATTTAGATGACATTCAGATTTTTGCTTTTCGTTATCCGAATATAAAAAGGTTAATAGGTAGATACGTAATATGCTTCCTCCTGGTAGAAATTTTAAACAAATTGACATTGACCCCGTTACATTTTTAGCATATGGCCTGGTGGTATATGGTATGGCCTCTTCCTTCCGAACCAGAAGTAGAGAGTTTGAACTTTCATCTATAGGACGTCTTATACCTGCAATCGGCACCCTCGCGCCATGGAGACGACGGGACGGTCGGAACAAAGCTAAACAGCGCTCCCCCACCAACGCAAGACGAAATCGATACGGAACGAGCCGCTATAATTAGGTATTTACTTTTCGAATGCGTACGTAACTTTACGCTTGCAATGACTAGTGCGTGCTCTCGGACACATATATAAGCAAGTAAGTTTTTATGAGAAAATACTAACTAAAAATAATAGCATGATATAATAATTAATAGTGCAACAAAAATCTGCTTAAATGGTTCCAACACATTGAGAATTATTCACATATTAAAATATTGCGAGCAAGTTTGTAAAAAAAAAGTATGTATTACTGTGATTACTGTGAAAAAAAAACAATTGTCGACTCATTCGCAGTAGTCGGACTTTAATGATACCTAATAGGGTTTTGGAGGGGAGTAGTCGACATTTATGTATTCCCAAAAAGCGCTGCGTCTGGACCGCTGTTCACTATCCTTCCCCTCCCTACAGCCACAAATTCCAAAAATATTTCGAAAGGGTTGAGCAGTTTCCATATTTCTACTTCAAAAACGAAATTTTGACAAAATATTACTACTTTTATCTATTTGGAATGCAGAATGCATTTTGGTTCTACATAGTTACCTATTTACTCACATGGATCTTGCAAAGATGCCATCATTTAAATATATACTTTTACTCAAATATTTATAAAAAAAATCCATTTTGACCATTCACAAATATCAAACTAAAGTGTTCAAATCCTATTTAAATATTTTATTAGGGTGTACGCACAAATTTGTGCCTATGGTGGTAAAGCGGAGAGCTAACATTTGCCCGATCCTATTATTATTATACAAATAGATGAATGTTAACTAAGCCCAGATACCGCAATCAGTAGAAAAGCGGACAACCATATAAGATCAAAGCGATATTGCAGCATTAATTGATCTAAACGGATTGTTAGATAACTGTGGGACTTGAATCAAACTAACGCAAAATTAAATATTTTCGTTTGCTCAATGATGAACAGTTAAAGCCTGTATCACACCAAGTTGATGACATGATTCAATGTACTTGTTTGGTATTGCTGGCTTAAGACGTTTGGATTGCGGGAAAAGGTCGATAACCATTTTTGACAGCACATATTTTCTTAAATTTGTAAAATTCGTTTTTAGAGACAACAGATATGTCCGCCATAACAGCGCTGCGTGCGAGTCTCTCCAGCAATGTAGGCATTTTAAAAACTGAACATCTTCCTTTGTACTTTAGGTATTTTCGTAAACCTTCGTCGCACCCCTTCCAGCTACAGTATTTTTCCTAAAGTACGGATTTTACGAGCCAGCCTTTCCTCGGCTGCATTAACAGCGTCTATTTTGGCCAAGTTGTATTCCTGTACCGCCAGCACTCGGCTGTCTTCCTCGCTCCATTATTCTATGCTGGTACCGAAATAAAATCGGTTCATGGAAAATTAAGCGGAATAAAACACTTAGAGCACCAGTGCTAAAAAAAATGATTAAATATGCTTACTTCGCAGCATGTTACCTTAGAATATTATCGTATGGTGCAATGAATGGCGAATTTCTAACTGACACTCTCGTCACGTACCTAGGGGCAGCACCAAGATTTCGGATGATGAGAGATTTGGGTCTCTGCACAATGACGAATAGTGATTTTAAATACACACTAAATACAAACTGAGAATTACGTTTACTTGAAGTTGCTAGTGTAAAAGAGAGTAAACTAAAAAAAAACGAACGCATGCATCATGCTGGTAAACCGATTAATAAGAGCACACTGCGGTTTACGCGAAATCATTATATGAAGAAAAATTTACAGAAATTCTCTCCTCACATATTTCGCCATCTTCGGATATCCTCGAGACGGTCCCGTCCGCTTCCCGTTGAAGTCCGCGATACGCATATTTACTTAAGCACAGTGGGTTTAATACACAGGACTGGATTAATGGCATATACTCCACAAGGCGGACCCATAAACGGACATGGATCAAATGGATTAACAAAGGGTTTAGGAATGGCAGGAGAAAAATTGACCAACCCACCAATCTATACACACCGGTTTTAATTTGGATTAAGGGGCATACAGTCGTGTTTGAAAATTGGCACAAAAAAGACATTTATCGTGGCGTCCTACTCTACCGTTCACGTCGCGGTGGATTAAGAGGGTATGTCGTTAGGAGATATGTCAAGACATGCTACCGTCTAAAGATTGTTAAGTGATTCGACCGAAAAACTATTAAGTTCACTCTACAGCAAAATTACCCCTTGAGTCAATAGTAGTTAAAACTATACGTTGACTTAAAAATAGTTTTATAATATGAACCAACGCTATTGCTTAAGGATATAAGTAAGACACATTATGACACGCTCATCACGCACATACGAACACACCTGACTCACACACCCATACCCCACACCCACACCCATACCTAATTAAAAAGGCTTTTTACAGAACTGACACCCATCAATATCCACTTATAACAATATTGCACCTTGGAAGTTTTTAAAATGTTCATTGGCGGAAAATTTTAATTGGACATATTTAACAAGACATGTCAAATAATATGATGTACGCTTACCGAATGATATTAAATAAATAAAATAAAGTCATTATTCTCAGTAACAGCAAAATGATTTGTAAATTTGAAAAACTAAATCAACGTATTTTAAAAAACTTGGTTTATTTGCATCTTTATTAAATCAACTGTGACTATGTGGTTTTATTTTCTCAATTTTTGTCAATAAGATATTCAGCCAATAAGATTTTTAAGTATAAAATTTTGATAAAATGTATGGAAAATACAGACCCCAAGACCATTACCGATAAAAAATCCAGCCAATTGGTCCTGCGATTTCTAGTATTACTCGTTAAGAAAGTATATCAAAATTCAACATGGTTACAGAGAAGTAAAAATGTAAAAAAAAATAGTAAAAAGATCATGCGATAATGTCTTTGCTGTAAGCGCTCAGATGTCGCCGTTCGCCGTAACAGTGTCAAGGTGATTATCCATCAGCGAGACATTGGAATTTGCGCGCAGACCGAATTTACACCATCTTTAAAAAAGATCTATTTTTTTTGCATTTTCTTACTCATAATAGGTTACCCAAACCTCCCCTTAAGTCTTTTTAAGGGAATGGTCTTGGGACACCCTGTATATCGGTGAGAGACACAGTAGCTAACACATAGTATAATAATAAAACACAATTTTCGATTTTTTTGGATTTTTTTTACCTTTTATTCATGAAAAATGTTCCCTCACCGTAACGCGCAACTATTGTATAATTTATTTTGCAGTTCTATAAATATTATAATCGTATCGATGTTCATATCATATAAGATATGAATTACAGAGTATTTATAAGAATTTTAAAATATTTTGTTATTGTTCCGTGTACATTATATTTTTATTGCTTTTACAATGACGATGATATCAACTCTCGTTTCAAACTAGACATAGAAAACCATAAGAAAAATCAGCACAATCAAACAGCAAACGTAGTATTTATTTTAAGCTGTCATTTCACCACCTTCAATCATGCAAGTATGTTACAATCTGTATATGCAGTGTTCAGATGCACCTAGGCATCCCAGTAATGGAACGCATAGCGACCAACTCAGAATGCGAGTCATCAAAGCAACTTAACATGAGCTGCCAAAATTAATTTGAAAATGCCTTTTAATTAAAAAAAAAAAAAAAAAAGTTGACGAATTTTGCAAAAGAAGACTTTACTTTACAGCTTAAACTAGAGTTGATATCCTCGTAAATATATAATATCATTTATTGTACGCTTTTAATAATTTGCTTCCCAACTTGTCAATATATCTTTAAGTGACTATAGTATTTCTTTTAAGAGCAACATTTAACAAGGTAAACATTTTTAATGGTGCTGGTTTGCAATAATTTTCTTTGCAAATGTTTCCTTCTGGAACTGACCAAAACTGACAAAAAACGAAATGTAGCTAAGGTCTGCATGGACACCATTGTTGCACGGCTGACGGCTCTAGAAAAGTCATAGCCGAACGCAATACCAGCAACGACAGATCTCGCCAAGTCCCCGGGCCCTAGAACTCTTTGTGCAGAGCTGGAGATACAGACTAGAGTAAAATGACCTTCGGCATATCGAATGTATTGGAACGGCTCTATATAGCTGGTCTTAAATAATTAAATATAAGTACTTGAATATCCGACCTTTAAAGCCTGTACAAAATGTATTTTATTCAAATCGAGAAGCAAATTATATTACACCAGCAAAAGTATTTATATAAAGCATTTTTTTTATATTTATATATAAACAATCCATACAGATACATTATGCCAATCGTTAATCCAATACAAAAAGCATAATGGATAACCTTAGATTCGGTAACAACCTATTAAGTGGTTGAATCTGATCGTTAAAAAAGGTTGATGTAAATATTTTAGAGCGGTTAAAAGCGGCACCCTTCGCAACGGTCTGAGAAAAGCCATCGAATTACGCCGTGTCGAAAATCTTTATATTTGTTCAATTGGTATAATACAAGTTAATAACATTAATAGTTCACACATGTTTCACAGCCGTGATTATGCAATATGAGAAAATAAAAAAAATCAAACCCTATCGGAGGTAACGCGACCACACTTTTCCCCGGTTATAAGAACATAATCCAGAAACAATTATTGTATTGACAATAGCTGTCATGGAAATAGATCACTGACTGAGTTTAAGCCAATCGTGGTAGGTTAATTATACCAACGATCAGGAATTGCGGAACGGTTTGAGTTGCTCGCCGCAGAGGATGAATGTACGCCTTTGTCAACTATATCTTCATAGGTTAAATCAACATAATGCATTATTACAGTTCAAATGCATTACATAGTCAAAAACCTCAAAACTCCACATTGAGAGCACAGGATTTCAACAGATATTAACCGCCGTTCGCCGTTCCTCTAGTTCGACACTAGATGGCGCACTTTTTAGAATGTTGCTAAATGTGATCGGAGGAAAGAATAGAGTACTGCTGAAGGATTTACGACCTTCAGAACAGATTGATTACGGCATCAAGTACATTCACAGTAGTATTTGGCACTTGATTAAAGAATGTATTAATTAATAACTCAGTATTAATTAGTATTAATAACTCAGGTATTGGTTAAATACACATCGCAGAAGTACATAGGTATACCAATGACGCAGCATCTCTGGGGCTGAAGAGAGAGAAAAAGAGGGATAGCTGAGGGTGTATATATGAGAGAGAGAAGACAGTCTCTGAAAGGCATACTTGATGCTCCGCAGAGTAATGTAGCCTCTTCTACATATTGCTTTGTTCTGTGATAAAAATATATTGAATAATAAGTTTCTAACGAACGAACTGTACAGTAACAGTATAAATGCTTGTGGTGGACTGGGGGTCGAGTCGTAGATTTGACAGTAAAGTATTTTAATGGGTTATTCACAGGAAAAAAGGTAAGATCCTTATTTCACGGAGATTTTTTTTATTCCAGTTCCCTGGGGAGCAGTAATAGAGGCATGATACCCCCCGCATGTGATTTCCCTACAAAATAATAATATAATCTAACACTAATTATTACACATTAAAATTGCTTTGGGCCATTCGTTTTCAGTTAAATGTATATTTTCTTAAGCGCTAATTCAATAAATGATCGATGCCTATAAACTATGTCACATTTAAAACAAGACAAATATTATATCTCTTTACGTTACATTTTATAGTTATAAATATTGTTTTTTTTTTGTAAATACTACATTTTCTATAAATTTTTTAACGAAATAATACTTTTCACAAGTAGATTTATTTTAATGCAATGTTCAACAGTACAGAAGTGAATTTCACACTTTCATCAATAAGAAAATTTTCCTAGTAATCATTCGATGATTTGGTAACTTTGCATCGTTTCTTAAGCTGTTAGAATTATGAACACTCAAGAAAAACTAATGTTGTTTGAACAAAAAAACATACAAAATAATTTATTAAAGCTTTGCCGTACATAGAAGAGATAGAGAAGTGTGGCCTCAAATTCACACACAGCAATAGACTGCTTGACAACAAATTGAAAGATGAAGGTTCCGTTTGCTTGAAGACACTTGAACCGAAGAGGAGTGAATCAATATCGGTATCTCGGCAGTCGAGCGACAACTGTCAGCACGCCTACGCAAAATTTGATCGTCTAACATTTCCCACCGCGTTTCGACAACAGCAATGTGTAAAGTCATGACCGATACGGATATTTTTTTTCAAACCCAACACAACACACTAATAATTATAAAGTAGCTTGGAATTCCGATGAACGTAAGTAATGTCCAAAGAAAAACTTTGGGAAATCAACAATCCATCTTCGAATACACAAAAGTGGAAATATACATATAGGAAAAAAGTCTTAAATGGAAATTATACGAGGGCTGCTATTTATGTATTTATGTGCCGGAACTGGCCACTTACGGAACAACATTTAAAAAGTACTCTTTGGCCATAAGAATAAATTTTCTTTCGTGTAACTGTCAATTGTTTTTCCACTGTGGGGTCATTTTGAAAATTGCGTGTCTTCATCGCCATGGATTTAACTAACGATTTTTGGTGTGAGCTAACTCAAAAACAGTGCATCGATCAACTCACTTCGACTTTTAGGGATGAAGCACCATCGAAAACCACTGTGTAGCACTGGTCCAGTGAGTTTAATCGTGGGCAGTCTATGCTCACGGACGAATTTAAAGAAGGTCGCCCTGAATCGGTTGTTGTACCACAAAATATCGATGCTGTGCGGAAACTAATAATGCAAGATCGTCATGTTACATATCGCTAGATAGAGTCGTCCCTGGGCATAAGTATGACGAGCATGTATAACGTATTACATGAGCATTTAGCTGTAAAAAAATTTGCTCGCGTTTGATTCCGACAACTTGAGAATTGATCAAAAACAGTTTCGTGTCGATTGGTGCAAAAAAAATACAATCGTAGTCCGTCAAAAGTTGTTTATAATATCTACACTGGTGATGAATCCTGGATCTATGCATATGACCATAAGGTTTTTTGAGCCGCGATGATGCGTCCAAAATGCACGTTTTGGAGATACCTCAATCAGAATAGAAAAAATGCTATGAAAATTGGTTTTAACGTATGCAAAAGTGCATCGATCATCATGCCGAATATTTTGAAAAGCAATAAAACCATATTAAATGATATATGTTTGTATCTTTTTGTTATTCCGGATTCATAAATAGCAGCCCTCGTAGCCTCGTAGCTCGTAAATTTACAGAAACGAAAAGAGTGTATACAACTGCGTAGCGGGGCGTAACTAAATACAAGGGCCCGTTTGCAGGTTTTGTTAAATAGAGGGAGAAAGTGAGATACGGTAGTATGGTTAAGTAAGAACCGAAGCACAACCTCTCCTTGTCTATGAGTGCACGGGCGGGCGGTTTGTTATGCTTGCACACTTTTTGCTTTATTTTCATTCTATAAAACTAATCAGAAACATTTCCTTATAGCATTTTGCAAGATGCTGAAAAATGTCGACGATTGAAGCTATAGTTAGCGTACAATTACATTTCTTTATTATAAAACTAGAGGCAACCACTGTATATATATATATAATGATTTGAGTACAACATTAACAGGTACGCTGAATAGTAATTGTATAAGTTATACTTAGTAAATGAGGATTATATCGGCCGAACCACAAACTATGCCGCTCGGCGAGTAATTGTAAAGCTTCTGACAGACTGTCACCATCGTCTAACTGTCCAGCAAACTATCACACTTATATAGAACACATTTTTAAGGCGCAAAACGGCGAAATAGATCAACGGTCTATCCACTAAATATAATCGCTAACACTGAATATTTACGACAAAGTGAATACATTTTCGACACGGCCATGTGACGTATCGATGGCATTTCTCAATAATTTTAACAGTGGTACACCACACGTCAACATTCCGAGAATAAACATTATTAAATTGGTGTTCAGATGGCTTTTTATTAATAGTTAATTAAATAAAATAATAAATATTATATTAACTTAACGACTAGACTTGATTCCTATGTTATTTGTACAAAAGTCCAGGTGGGACAATGTAATAACTATACCTATATAAAAGATTATATTCCAGCCCAATTTGTTACAGACTGTGTTACACCGTGAGAAGTAACCTTATAAAATACACCAAAAATAATGGTGGACCAGTTGTGGAGGCTATTACCTCGGTCGTTGTGGGTTCCGTTTTGAACATATAACACTTCATAGCCATCATTCGCCAAGGCTCAAAATGTTCCTTGCGATAAGGTAAACATTACTTTAAAAGTATAACTACGAAATATTCATAGATTTAATGGTAACAATATGGCGTAAAGCGATGGTTGAGGATGAAATTTTACACAAATTCCATATGTATAACAAGACTATTGACAATAGTAGAAAATATCCAATGTAAAAAGTATAGTATTTTTTGTGCAATAGGCGCTGGGCGACTGGTAGGAAACTTTAATGTACCAACGGCCTAGTCAGCTTTATAACGAACATGAGCTGCGGATAACGGAATCGTTCTCATAACCAGCCCCTATATCATTTCAATGCCGACAAGTTACCATAACCATAGAAAAAAAAACAATAAACAAGAATTATTTTATGCATTTTTTAAATAACCGCTTATTATAGTGTAAATATATTTTATAGACTATTTAATTAGCTTTTTAACATTTTAATTATTAGGTCCCTTCTAGTAAATTAAAGCAATAGATTGCAATCAAGCTTTCTGGCAAATTCTTTTGACCCTCAAACGAGTTGTTACCTTTCCAGGTTGACGTCGTTTCTACTGTCAATACATCGAACCTGTCCTTGAGTGCCAGCCGGTGTAAAATGGAAACACTGATACGTTTTGTAATTTATGGCATTCTCGACATCCTAATAAAATTTTTGATTTGAGAAAATATATATTTTTTAAAAATATGGCAACACTGTTTAGGCTTGCAATGGCATTATTGTGAGTTTCATAACATAGCGCTAGTTGGTTAAGGATCAAAAAGAATTAGCCGGACAGTAACTTGGGCACATACCCGAAAATTTAACTGTCACAATATTGTCCTATTTCTCGTAAATATTTTATATAAAACTTTTTCTTTGATATATATATATATATATATATATATAAAAAAATTACATATGCTGAATTGGTAAATTAACCGTGAAACATCTGTATGCAATACCCAAAGATGAACTAAATATACAAAAAGTTAGGACAGTGTAACACAGTCCTAGTTAAAGCTATCTTATAGTTTAAATCAAGCACTTATAGCTTATAATAAATATAGCTAGCTGTAGAGATATGCAAAAATGACTTTAAAAATGAATACACCTAAACGCCCCGAAGCGCTGCGCGCTGCACGCAACTGCTGTGACATTTAGACGAGTTTGAAAAATATGAATACTGGCGACATTCCACTAATGAACGCATCAACCAACGAATGCACAATGTGCATTCGTGCGGATCTGAGCAACTAAGTCTGATGATTATTACAGAGACAAGAGAGTAGTCACGGGTAAAGATAATCAGTCAGAATTAGGACGGATTTAGATGAAGTGGCTAAATAGCAAGAACTGGCAATATTTGTCGAATGAACTCTGAACGTAGACATGCTGTTATGAGGGCCATATTGAGCATGTCTTAAACTGCACTGCAATAGCGTTTAGCCAAGTATGAATTGAACATAGATAACCCTCAGTTGCAATTGATCACAAAACCAGTTGTGGATAGTTTTCCATCACCACAATACTAAAAGATTAAGGTTAAGGTTAAGATTAAAATTAATATTTAGAACAGTGTGAAACCGGTGGAAACCGCAGTTGAAAGTTATAACGAAATCATCCTTCGGAAAATGTTTCACAACACACAGATAAGCGGATTTACAAATCCGGAACCGGATCGCAGCAATTACACGCACGCACGAGCGCCCGAGGTCTTAAAGAATAACAAAGTCGCAGAGACACACGGATCGGCGAATTCTAATAGTCGTCCAGGTCAACGTCGTCCAGCGGTTCGTCCAACTGGAGCGACTGGAAGTCCACCTTGTACCGGAGTATGCCTTTCGTATTAAATAAAAACGTTTGAAAAAAAATGAGGATTTTGCGTATTTGTACAACATTACCCACAATTTTGCAGTAGTCCGATTGCGCGCAGTCCAAAAGAGTTGCAAGCAGAGAAAAAAAGGAAAAGAAGAAAATTGTTAGTAATATAAATACTTACACCTTCAAAAAATGTCTTAAACTAGATACATAATTATTTAAATAATTAACGAATAGATTTATTAAATATAAAATTACTTTTACAAAATTAAAATGTGGTTATGTGAGGTCTGCTCATTCTATCCTGAGAAATATTACTGAAGCCCGGAAGACCACGCTGATGGCATATAACTGCTCAGCGTGGACTGTAGAGAAAATTTTCAATTCAGTCTGCAATGTCCGATCAAACCCAGATAGTATAAGTATTTCGCCTGGAAGCATTGAATGCATGCGTCTTGAAGACTTGAGCGAGGTCCAATATATATAATTTAGTTAATTACGTGACCTTGGAATGTTGGAGATAATTTAGCAGCATTACATTCATTGCAATGATTTACCGCTGTTTTACAGTTAGAAATATGTCATATTTGCAATAAAGATTGCGTATATCTCACCTCCGATGCCACCGAATCCTCGGACGAACTGACTGCCCTCCTGGCTTTTGTCGGTGATGATTTCGAGGGTGGCTCCAAAGGACTTGTAGCTGTTTGCGAGCCACTCCAGCAACGGCTGACTCTCAACTAATTCCAGCTCGACGCCGCTCTGCGAAATATTCAAATAGCTCATAGAGTACAAATTTCACACACCATGTTCTCCGTAAACTTATCATGGGTATGTAAAATAGACATACATCGTGTACTAAGACCATTCCCGATAAAAAAAAACTAATTGGATCTGAGATCACTAGTATTATTTGTAAAAGCGGAATACAAAAATTAATCATATCAGAGGAAAAAAATTATAAAATTTATGTGATAATATTAAACGAATCTAGTAATAACGTCTTTCTTGCTAACAATCAGTTGTCTCTTTCTGTTCTCTTGGCAATAGGAGATTGCGTCTGGTTAAACAGTCTTCCCAGTCTTTCTGCAACTGCCGCTAAGTAACTTATAATTTTAAAGCATTCCAGAAAATACAAAATGGTGAAGTGTACTATTAAAACGTGTAAAAGTCAATCAAATTTTAAAACTAACATTTAAATTTTCGCTTCGTATTGACGTGATCGTATTGTGAGGCTGCATTTTAGGGTTTTATAAAATTTATCTTTCATTTTTTACAAAACATAAGTAAAAGTATATTTTTTTAGGATTAAATGTAAATTATAAAAACAATATAATTTGCACCATAATAAAAAATAAAATAAATACAACCACAAATAAATATATTACATAATTTGTACCATAATTCTTAGTTAAATTATGAAGTATTTTTAAGTTAAATTATAAAAAATATTATTAACAACAGAAAACTATGCTGGCTTTCAGACTAGCAAGATGTTTGCCTATGAAGAATGGCCTTGCAACGACCTACATAAACAAAAAAGAAGTTTTTGATCTATTGTCGACTTCGTTAATCTCATTGCGATACAAGCAAACGAAACTGACCTCTTTGTCGGTGAAATGTGACTTGTCCTTTTCTTGCTCGGGCGTCAGGTGCAGGACGGTCTCCACAGAGGTGGTGGTGGCGTGCGATTTTAACACATACCTGAAATTACAAGGACGCAGTAGGAGTGTTAACGTGTAATTAAAATATTTACTTAATACATTTATGTATTACATTTTTTTTAACCGTAGACTCTCAATAATACCTAATAAAAGTGGTCGATATCGAACCCTTGGGGTCGAAAACGGTTTCTTAGGGGTCGACATAAACGAAAACTGATTTTGGGGGTCGACGAGGTCTAACACTCGAATTTAGGCGACAAATCCATACTTTGTGTTATTTTTATAAGGTTATTCGCGGTTTCATCGAGAATCCCGCAATACTCGCTGATATTGGTCTCTTTGTCCGGACCGTTTAACTAGAGTGCGGAAGCATATGTTATTTAGGCGGTTAGCATGTCGTACCGACCCATACAAGTATAGTCCGATTAGGAGAGCAATCGAATTATTAAATTCCATTTCCGCGGAGATTGATATCTTTGTCAGTTCGCCCAATGGGTATAAAAATCTGCTTTCTTTTACGCCGTTGTAGGATCGGCGTGAATTATTTATATGTTAATGTTTGCCTGGAGGCATTATTTTAATTTTTTAGCTTAGTATGTTTCCTGTTATTGTTTTTTGTTTTTCTTTTGGTAGTTTAATTTGTTTTTACTTTAATTATAATGTACATGGGGAAACCTGTTAAATAAATAAATAAATAAAAACCGACCCCTATTAACTAACTCGAGTTCTTATTAGAAACTTACAAGATACTGTATAAGTTGTGTTACGTGTACCAACATGTTATAAAAATGATAATATTTTGGTAGGAAGTATGATTGTTGTACTTTTACAAACTCAACAAGTCGATAAGCGTGCACAAGTTCGAACAAGGTGAAGGCTATGGTATCTGAGGTATCAGTTAATTTTGGAAAAGGGGTCTCTTGCCCAAAATAGTTTGAGAATCCCTGGTGTAGAAAATCACAAAATCTTACTTTTCAAAAATATATTATTGTTTTATACACAATTGTTTTTTTTTTTCTTATTTTTTATTACTTATTCGGGTTATAAATTAAAAATTAAATAAAATGTTGCTATATAATCGATATATGTTCATATATGTTGTTATTTGGCAAATTTCAAGGCAAATAATAATTTCTGCAGTCGGCTAACCTTTGAATATCCAAATTCTCCCAGCAGATGAGCGTTTCCACGGCGCCCAATTCCAGAGCCCGCAACGTATCGTCCACACCAAAACAGTATTTGCCCGTATCCTGCAATATCAAGGACGCGGTCATAAGCATACAATGATCGCAATACAGTTTGACTAAGCCAAGTAGCCTGTGCTAGAGTTGGATAATTAAACGTTAAAGATAATTATTTTACACGTAAAAATGTATCCTCGAAATGGACATGACTCTAGATGTAGAAAAAATAATACTAAATATAGTTTTATCTCAATAATATCACAAACTTCTACTATAGAATGAAAAAGGTTAATTTCTACTCTTCTAATTTCTAAGGTTAGGAGCATCGATTTGACTGAATACAAGAACGAAAGAATTAAACTAAAGGGGCATAGTTGACTTCATATCCAACTTTAACAAAGTTTTTAAAATATATAGATACTGTTATTCAATATTATCGTATGTCACAAGTGTTTCTTCATTTTGCGAGCCGTTATATGAGATAGAATGAATTAACACATTCAGCTCCGTATATCAAATGCGTGGACAACGCGTTGCCACCCGATCGGCGAAGTACGTTGACTGAACGGAATATCCACGCAGGACAGACACCCGTTTTTTAGTTTAAGTTATAATTTCTTATAATTGGCAAGCAATATGTACAAATGTACAAATCTACAAAGATGTTGTTTTTTATATTTTATATTATATAGACATAGCTTTTGTAAATAACACTCAAATTATTTACCGTCAAATTCGTCAAAAACACACGTTAAAACTAAATTAAAATTTAAAAAAAAAATGCCAATTAGTCTATGTCTTTCATGAATTCAAGTATACAACGCAACATGCCACAATTTAGAATATTAATAGAAATGCATTACGACGGTAACGGTTTTACCTGGAAACGGTACCTGTCATATACGGCGATTACGGGATATACCGTAATCGACGCTGAGTGTGTTAAGATCATGCGCAAGCCAAAGAAGAGCTCAAGACAACATCCTTAAACACAGTTGTCCCAAACACTTCAGTTTTATTTCTGCCTTCCTAAAAGAATCTTAAAGAAACCTTAAGAGTGCAACTATTAGACGCCCGAACTCTGAAATAGGAGTTGCATAAAAGCATGCTATCTCATGAGACGGAGACTCGTGACAAGTGTATGGCAAAATCAAGAAGCTCAATAATTGCTATTGAGACCTTAGTAAAGAAAATGTTTTGTATTTCTTTATCTGCATGAAATTTACTTCCAATTTGCGGTAACATTGTTCTAAGAATAGCAGCTGTTTATAGAATACTTGCACTCAAAAAAATTGCTTAAATTTTTTTCTAAAATCTTAACGAGAAGATAATGATTCTTCGCACTCAAACTCTACCACAAATGCGCCAAACTTAGCCAACTTGAAAGTGATCTGCGCTTTTGTGGGACGGGCTACGTCAGTCGCGCTCTTAAGCATAGTCACCTTAGTATGCCAAAATGCACGAGCTGTCGGTTTAGTTAGATGCTAAATCGATTATGCAAATGGCTGTTGGAGTTGAGCATAAACCCCAACTTATTTCGTACACAGTTTAGTAACATCATTTCTCATCTGGATATGTAAAATATGCAAGAAGATGAACGTCTACGTTTAATAAATCTATAATTTATTACAATACAATCTTTAGTAGCATCGCATCGCTCAACTGTCAAATCTTGTCCAACTAAGAAAGAATTGCTGACCTAGGCCAGTGATTTCCATGGTAGTGTTACCGCATTTACAACACCGTGTGTCTAGTTGTTAGGTGTTTAAGTTTAACTTTAAAACATCTTGTATGTTGTAACAGAAAAACAATTATTTTCTATTGTAGTATTTCATTCTGTTTATGACGACCGTGTGTCATGTCAGCGCGAACGACGTGATGCTGTCGAAATCGATAACTTCTACCTACCTCTATTTTTTGTAAAGAATTTATTTTAAGAGCTGTTTTTCAGCCCGATAAACCCAAAGCTGGGTTTGGGTAGCATAAATAAAAAAAAAATGCAGATCCTGTGGTCGGGGATTTGAATTCGTCCATTTCCAACGCTTCCTCACCACCGGAGTGGGGTAATTATTTTGTAAATAAAATATACCTGTGATATTTCATCAAAGTATCGCCCAATGAGTTTCTTCTCCTGGATGAACTTGACGTTTTGGAGGGATTCCGCTGCGAGCTCAATGGCCTGGTTGAAGCCGTTCTCACCGCCGTACGATACGTCAACCAGTTTTATGATCTTCGCTTGTAGCCGCTGAAACATACATACGGCGTAATTAATTACAGTGCTTATCCCGGACCGATGTTTTTATCCCGGGCCGTTAATTATTTAGTGGTTTTTAGTGCTAAGAAGAAGTAGGTAACGACTCTTTTGTAACTAAAACGATTCTCAAACATTTATAAAAAATCTTAATTAATTGAAAAAATCAGACTGTATCATATTAAAATTATAATGACCGACGGCAATATATTATACTGAAAATTATTTAGTGTGCCATCTGTAAATTGGCAAGGTAAGCTATTCTTAACTAAACATTTATGCTACTATTTCCCGACAAAATATTAATGATATATGATTAATAAATCATAGGTAAAAAAAATATGCCTGTACATTTCCACTGGGTGCGTAGATTTGAAACGTAGACATCCATAGACAGTATGGGGGATCACAACGTGATAATTTCGTGAGATTGTATCAGGATTATATGACGGCCTCCGACTATATGCTCCAGTTCTGTCAAAACACTCAACTGAAAAATCTCAATGCAACCTTTTAAAAGCAAACCATTTTAGATTCAGTTTAGATAAAAATCCTAAATGGTTTGTTTCGTCATAGATGACCGTGAATCAATTTAAAGTTGAAAATTGGATTTGCGCCGCAGCGCAAGATCTCAAGTGCAGGTCAAGTAATGAACAAATAGGTACTCACAGGATCGAACATGTCCGATTGAGAAAGTTCAGTCTTGAAGTCCGCCGAACCGGCTAGGATTAGGCCTGCGACCGTGGGCTTGTCTCCCTGAATGAACAGCTGTGTCGCCACTTCTGCAACCTAAAAAGGCAGAACATATGTTAAGATTGTAATAAAACACTGAGCAGTATCTGGGTAAATACGCATTTATAAATACCCTACCCGCTGGGTAGCTAACATACTTACATATTTAGGTGGACGCCAGTCGTGTTAATAAAGCATTAATAATAAATAAGGGAAAGCCAATGTGCCTAAATCAGTGGAACTGTTCCATGCTAGACCGGGTCCGCTCTCTGCTATGAGAATGTAGAGAATTTGAAATGGTCTAGTTTAAGCTAAATACGAAGTGTGATCAATAAGTAAGGTGACTTCAAATTTCGCAGGCTACGTCCGTTCCATCTTCTTTTTTTTTTTGTTATGTTGGTACACTTGTTTTTAACAACTATGAAAAGTTTCAAGAGTATAGCATATTTTGTTTGTTTGTGAGAGGCGTTAAGGTTAGAAGTGTTTTGCGTGCTCGGCGATTTTCTACTGTTGAAAAACATGGATCAAAGAGTTTGCATTATGTAAAAAATGGAATCAAGTGCTCTAAAACTCTTGAAATGTTGACAGTGGCATACGGTGAGTCTACTTTAAGTAAAAAAAATGTTTACAAGACACCAATGACCAACCTTGCTCTGGATCCCAAGCACGCCAAGTTCGGTCAAATGTCAAGGTGTTGCTCACTGTTTTCTTTAATTATCATGGTGTAATACATCTGGAGCTCTTACCACAAGGTCGTACAGTTAATAAGGAGTATTACCTTGAGGTTACGTGAAGCGATACGAAAAAAACACCCGGAAACGTGGAAAAATCAGTCATGATTATTGCACCACGGTAATATGCCAGTCATTATTTGTTCGTAATTTTTTGGCCAAGAACAACACCGTAATCATGCCACAGCCACCGTATTCACCGGATTTAACCCCTATGACTTTCCTGTTCCCGAAACTCAAGAAACCCACGAAAGGACGGCGTTTTGCAATGATTGAGGACATAAAGACCGCATCGCTGGATGAGCTGAAGGATATACCAAAAAGTGCTTATCAGAAGTACTTAGAGGATTGGAAAAAGCGTTAGCACAAGTGTATTGTATCTGAGGGGGGTTACTTTGAAGGGGACAACATAAATATTGATGAATGAATAAATATTTTTTGATAAAAATAAAAAGTCACCTTACTTTTTGATCACACCTCGTACAATATTACTTACTTTTCTGACGTAGTTGTGCCTCTTTTCCATCCGGAGACGGGCGAAACGCAGCGCAGACTGACCTCCCCTGCCGTGCTTCTTGGGCAGGTCTACAGTGAACTTGTGCAGCACCTGGAATGCAGAACGAAGGCGGTTTTAATAGTGTAATAGGGAATGTAGACCGTTGTTTTTCTGGTTCAATTTGGGGAATCAACCCTACGCTGATGATTAGGATTGGATACAATACAATTTAATGTTTCTTGTATTTTCCTTAAAGCGACATTACATTAATGTTGTGATCGTGAGGGGACATACTGCCTGGCAAATTCTTCTTAACCCTATATAATACAGCTAGCTAGCAGCTATAGTATTGCCCTGCTCAATGAGGAACAGTGTTACCATACAACATCTTTAGCAAAAAGTATTGCATGTAAATATTACATTATGTTTCTTTTTCTCATGCACATCCTTTTATAGGGTTATTCTAGACCTCAAACTGGACAACTTTTGTTCTACGACTTTTATTAATTTTGATATATATGGTTGCTGTGCGTCTCCTGTATCTATCTCATTGAGTGGCCGATTGCGCAATACTACCCTACAAAAGGAAATGATATTAAGGACCTACCTCTCTGGTATTGCCCTGCAGTGTACCAAACAAAGCCCCGTTTCCGTCCATCACAATGAAGCCAAACTTGTTGTCATCGGCCAGCAGCGCCGTCAGCGCCTCCGTGTGAAACTTGTTGTCGCAGAGATACAGCGAGGTGTTGATGGGCTTGAAGGGCTCGAAGTCTATGTTAACCTTTTTCTCTTTGCCCTCCTCCGTGACTATGGTTCCGCAGTAGATCACCAGGCCATTTGGGGGTACTGGAATATAGCAACAAATAAATTTACTATTAATAATTTATCGAGTAATCTTCAATTTATTAAAAAGTATTTGTTTTTCAAATTCCGTCGCAGGTTTTCGTTCGTTTTGTAGTTATATGTAATATTGTGCAGTAAATTTATCATCATTCCGTCCTTTATGATTGAAAAAGTGTGTAAAGGTGCCTAAAAAAACCCTACTAAAACATCACTATTTCTTTCTCTATACTCTCTCTTTTCCTCTATACTCTTTCTCTACTGAAATATTCTATTTCTCAACTTATTATATATATTAGCTTATTATATATATTAATAAATATATATGTATATTTTTATGTATTAGTATTACATGTACGTGTATATCAATGTTAATTTTCGTAGTTTTTATTTTGTACTTACAATAAAGCTCAGCGCAATTGCATGTAACCAATCCATTAAATAATTATTAAAATTAGCCTACCTTAGTACGGGCAATGTCCAGTTAGGTATGGTTATGTTATTCATTATCTAAGAAATATGTAAAAACAAATATCAATAAATAAATAAATAATAAATAATCACAAAGCTGTCATGCCGATATCTTGTTGAGTGTGCAGTATTTTATTGTAATAAACATATTTGATCTACATTGGCCGTACTAATCGTTTCATTTAGTGGTTTAATTAACATAAACAACCACACGATATGTTAGGAAGTCGTTTAGGGTTCGAGGGAAGTGTAGAGATAATTACCGGTGACGACTGTGGCCAAAGCGGACGCACAGGTATGTGGAAATTATGGAGAATTAGTAGCCGTCTAACAAGTACTCGAATGCTCATTAGTCTTGGCATAGTCATTCGACGCCAACCGCTCACTGCTTTCAGCTCAATTCATATTAAGAGCTGATTGTTAACTTGTTCAACGTAAACGGTTCAAAACGCGCAGTTCTCAACTCATAGCTTAATAATTTTAAGTGATATAATTCTAGGTTCGATCGTTCGTTGTCTGACTTACAGCGTGGCGAGCGCAATTAATTTATTGCGCTAATTATTATAAATTCAACGACTGTTAAATTATATGAAAATAGCTTTACTACTATGCCATTTACACAAGTGTCGCCAACATGATGAGTGCAAATGTAGCCAGGAGATTTTGGGATTCAAACTCCAATGAGAATAATTAACTGAGTTTTTTTCAGTGCTGGTTAAGTAACAAGATACACACAACAACTATACAATTACAGACTTTGCGGCGCGTTGTCTGGTTGTAATGTGTAGTATCGCATCATGAAGACAATGCTGTCGGAACTGCGGTTATGCGGCTTTGAAGACGAGAATATGGAATTATAACTAAACCCGTCATAATAAGCGCTGAATATAATAAGTACCTTTCGTGTATAGCTTCAGTCGGTGCTGTACCGACGTGATGGCCCCCAAGACGGATAGCCTGTTCACGCGTGACTTTATGTTGGACGCCGTGCCGAACTCATCCGCCAGCATCTTGGAGACGCGGGAGATTTGATCCTTTGGAGGGATGATTAGCGATATCATCGAAGTACCATTTCTGAAAGGGTTGTGAATAAAATGTAAGATTAAAACTGAACAAACATTGTGTGACACTCATTATGCAATTATGATATTATTAGAAACAATATTTAAAGCGCTGAGTGACTCCATTTTAAGGTGTTGCCGTAAATTTCATGGCATGGAAGGCAGTTCCCGTGGACCCAGAGATGTGTCCACGGCAAGAACATGCAAAACTATAGATACTTTCTACATTCGAGAATTTAGTAATCACTTTTTGTCCGTAATCTGGTACTACGACACGACTAGAACGCAGGATGTCGGTTTTAACCCAGCGCAGAGTTTAATAAAAATGCATTTTCATCAAAAATACAAAATATTGCCAAATTTTATCTATTATCTATGGCTGAGTAATTGTTGACGCACTCTGGTTGCTTACTTTTCATTATTGAACGATAAAAAATAAAAAATCACTAAAATGTAGTGGACAGTTTTGTAGTCTTTTATTAATTTATTTATTAAATAATATATAAGACCATAATGCAAGAAAAAATATAAAAATATATATTTTTATTTATATTATTTATATAAGACTCCTGTGAATTTATTATTGGAGATATTTCTATTATTTATTACTTTTACATATCAGTAAATATGTTTTCTAATATAATTAAGAATAGAAATTTTAGAAATGTCTCCAAAAGTTATTTTACGAGGATAGATCAATTTTTATTTAAAAACTATTTTTCAACATAATCTCCTTAAACAAAACCATCCTGAATTTCAAACCGATTCATAGGTTAGTTTTTATTTGGCAGCCAGTTGTACCATCCATATTTCGCGTTTCTCAATAAATGTAAAAGAGCAATATTGATCAGTAGTTCGCTTTTCATTTTCGGATGGAAAACATGCGAAGAATCAAAAGGGGACGCTTAACCATCCATGCCAACCGTGAGATATTGGTTTAACGAATTCAAACATAGTCAAACATGTGTTTCTGACGAGGAGCACCTAGCCGTCCGACAGACGTGGTTACCGAGGAAATCGGTAATGTAATGATAACCTCTGATTCAAATTAAGCCTAATTACTGTGAAAATTGGCACTAAGGGGCTTTGGCGCCCCGCTGTGTGCTGCTTGTCCAATGCTAAAGTCACTGACGCACTGATATAATTAACCTCAAACCCTTCTCAAGCTGTAAGAAGTATTTCCTGTCCAACAGAGGCGATGATGCTTGAAACAGTTTACCATCTAATGTGATGAGTTTAATGTCAGCTTGAAGCTGCTCGCTCATTAAAATATAATAATAATAATAATCTAATATGAATTCAGACTTGTACAGATACAACCTTTAAAGTCTAAAAATTGACATTTAGAAAAATGTCATGAACCTTTCAATACAGGGCCACGGTCGCAAGAAAAACATTGAAAGATGCAATTGTTTTGGCAATCGATTTGCCAAAATACGTAATAAATAGCAAACATATTACGAAAAGGTTAAGACATGACGTATAGAATCGCATCTTTGCTAAACTAACCTACATTTTCCGCACCCAGAACAAAAGCATCAAAGAAAACAGGCTGGTCATTCAAACGTGAATACATTACTTCTAACACGTTAAATAACCCTTTTGCTCTGCAAATAATCGATTTTCCCCCTTAATAAAATCTGCATGCAAATTATTAGGGGTGGATGACGCGTGGTCACTCGCATGTGAAACATATGATTAGACAGAGAGGTATAGGTAGATACATATATTTTAGCTAAGTTCCTTCGGTGGGAATTGCGAAAAACTAAAAAAAAACAAATTATTTTTAATTAGTCACGCTAAAAAGGAAACTCCCTCACCCTCTGGCCATCTCCAAACTCTTTATGAGCTTCTTGATCTTCCAAATTTCGACATTGCGATCGGCCGAAGTTTCTTCGTTCGACATTTTGCTTGAAGAAATTCGGTCTCACTCCACAATGCAATTTTTCCGACGAATTTCCAGAAATTCGTGGCAAAAATGGCTATCAGCGAAACGAACTAGATTTACGAAAAAGAAACTCACTTCATCAAGTTTAGGCACACTCAAACCGATCGCGTCCGGATAAATCCGGATTTTTAGGACGGCGTTGTCGCAACAAACCAATGAGTTTATTTTGTTATATTCGTTTGGTAAGACTTTTTTCGAGTTCGTCTGTTAATGAATTTTATGTATAATAGCGAACCGCCAACCATGTGGATCGTTCGTAAAAAGTCTGACTTTGAAGCAAGATGCGTCGACGTCACGCACAGCCAGCGTCTCCGTTGGCATTTGCTTAAAATAATTGGTTATATTATATTAAACTGGTTGGCAACTTTGATTGGATGGAACAACCGTAAGGATTAGAGATGGGCGTTAACGCGATAAACATATAACTGAAGTTACGTTAAACGCGATTTAAAAATAGCTTACTACTTAATCGGCTATAAAAATAACCACGTGATTTATAGTTGAATTCATCACCGCGCTACATTGTCATGGCGTCACTTGTAACGAGATTTCCGTATCACTGAACAAACTTTCGTTTCGTTTTGAAGTTGCTTCCGAATTCGTTGAAATCGACTCTGCAGCTATCTATAACCTTCGAATGCTCGAACGTGTTCGCGTGGTGTCGCTTGTAACGAGATTTTCGTGTCAACGTACGCGATGGTTATTCACATTAACATTCAAAGCCATCTCACCGATGGCTATGAATAAACGCGATTTCGTCGCCGTTATAAGTCAGCTTCAGTAACGCGGCTATTCGTTGCGTTAGATTAATATGGTGATTTTAACGGTGTGGCTTATAACGCGGACTTCTGACCGATCTTTTTTTCTTCATCTATTTCCAAATTTCCAAAAAAAACCTTCATAATAAATGATATTGTAAAATAAATAGAAAAAAACAGAAATGACGATAAATTATTAAAATGTAGATAGGAAATTAATTCAATATAAAAAAATAAAGGAAATAAACTAAAAATAATAAAAAAAATATGGCATTAAAAAGTAGTACAAAATAAAACGCTTTTTCGCGAAAAGAAATGAGTAACATTAAAAGATAATTTAAAATATTACATATACTTATTTTAGGACATAACTCAGAAATTACACGAAAAGAATGAAAAGGGAATAAAATTGAAATATTTACATTTTCATGGTATTTAATCTAACAAATTCTATCTAAATGGAAATAATAGATTTATTGGGCTTTCATTTAAAGGAAGATATAGCATAGGATAAATAATTAAATATTTAAAAAATATATGGTTTAAAATTCCTTCAGCCAAACCGCATTCACAAATAGTTAAATTAAAAATATGAATTTTGGTCCAGTGAGCAGGAGTGAGGCAGTGACTCATCCTACAAATAGTTACAAAAGATGCTTTTTTACAATTTTAAACTTCTGGACCACGATGGGAACACGGATGGAAGAAAATAACTGTATGGAAGATTATTATCGTCCCTTGGTCTGGTTTCTACTGTTTTTAAACCAATTCCAAATTACAAAAATATCGGAGGATACATAGAAGTCCACAAAAACGGTATATTTTAGTATATATTTTTGAGTATTTAATATCAAGAAGGTTTTTACTTTATTTGAGTTTTAATCTTTAATTCAAGTAACAAGGATTTTTAGGATACCGATAATTTCAAAGCTAATCTTGGTGTTACTTTTGGACAAAGTTAAAAAGATCGATTAGCAGTTCTCATTGCAACCACAATTTACACTAATTATCAGACGACTTGGAACATTTTGTGCACTAAAGCGCCTGCAAAGGTTTTACCTATTATTAGTGAAATAATTGTCCCGTGTAGCGTTTCTACAAATTTAAGGAAAGTTGAAACAATATGTATATTAGGCAAACGTTGCATAATTCCTTAGATTTTTTTACCAGCAAATCTAATATAGTAGGATTGTTCACTACTTCCCGGATTCATCGTTACCAACATTGAATTAGTTGGTAAGCTCAAAAGTCATCAAAATGGATGCATACCTTTACATATTTGGTTTGCAGAAATTCGGTTACGTCTCCGAATAATGCACTATGCCTATACGAATATTACACACACTCTATTTTGTTTCAAATTCTTTCTTTTGACATTCTTTAATACCTTCACGAAGTTTACCATCGTCCTGAGACCTGTCAATCGTATAGCCTATTGTAAAACTCTTCTCATAGCACTTCATTAAGTATCCTGTAGGGGAAATAATAGGCTATACTGGAATATTGTGAAAATGTGGGTTAGAGAAAGGTTATTTTAATCATTTTTATTTTACGTATCCTTAAATAATCACTTCCATTATTCTTACATCTACTAATAAAATTTGTAAATCTTGTAAATATTTCAATATATTATCTCTTAATAATATTCATAGTATTAATCCTTTAAATAACTTTATTAAAATAAATTTAAAATTAAGTGTTTTATTAGTATTTACATCAAAAATTCATTGTATCGCTTTTTAAATATTTGTGTAATAAACCATTTTTTTTCGTATTCATTACCATTTTTTGTTTGTTTTAGTTTGAATATTCATAGGAGTTACTGATGGTGTGTTTATATCTATTCTAAATATTTTATTTTTATCTATCTAATTTTTAATGCTTACTTGGCATGAATTCTCTTCTAGAAAGAATATTGTCAAATAAAAACCAACCAACCATCTAACCTTTCTTTCGCGAGTGACAGCTGTTTTCAGCTGCTTTTCTATTTCCTAACCAATGTGGGAAGATGTTCCATAGGAACTGTACGAACGTTCTATCGCGGCACAAAAATGCTAGAAACCTCAGCGTGAACATATTTCGGTCGCAAAATGTCTCGAACGAATCGCACATTCTCAAGTGTTTGCGTCGCTTCGAAATGCGGCTTTTTGACAATCTGTGCGCGAGCCAGCGGTCCTATCGCGCGATTGTCGAGAGTCGCAGCAGGGCATTTTCCGAGTGTTTGAGGGTGTCGCGCGGCTGCCAGGCGATATCGTCGTGGTCGAGCTATCTGCGAAGCCGCTCTGCGCACATTTACAAGGTGTTCGACGTGCGTTTCGGTGCTAAAGTTCGCCGAACACACAGGTTATGGAGCGATACGTGTTCGAGGAACGTCCTCGGGCGCGCCCGCGTCGCATTCGGCCGCTACGGGAAGACGGGGCTCGTCATGTCGGCGACCGGCGTGTACAACAATTCCAGAAACGAGGGGGATTCCCGAAAGTACGATTGGAGCAATCGGAATATAAGCGACAAGGAAATGAAGACTCACCTAGGTGACCTCAGCCTGGCAGATCAGCTCTGCGAAAATCTCATATGCAAGAGTTGTCTCTGCCGCATTAAGATTGATAGCAAGAAGGAGAATGTCAAGTATTGCGTGTGAGTATTTAACTCTAATTTAAGTTTAACCCCTCAAGGAACTTTGAATTATTAATCAATTTTTTTTACAAGTCATTATTTGTACACACAACAGTAGAAATCTATCCTTTCAAATTATAGTAATATTTTTCTTCTATATCTACAAATAAGAGAGTTACAATAATGCAACTTTTGTATGGAGAAATGACCAGGTTACTTCCGCGTAACTTGTGATATAAAATTGTGTTTAACATACTGTAGCGTTTATACATCAACAATTGTATAAACTATTTGAAAAATAATACAGAGATTTAAATTAATTTATTGCAGCGAAAAATGTTACGAATATGGTCAAATTTTCCTGTTAAATAACGGGTGGAGTGTTTCCGTAATGCGTGTTAGTTTCTGTCCATTAATATATTAATCAAAATTTAAAACAGCCTCGAGCTTAAATATTAGTTTGCTTATCTATCTATGAATGGTATAAAAATGCGTGGCTTGGCTGTAAGAATGCTAATTTACGGTAGGAATATAAATTTTATTGCGCTCGGGCCACAAACCACTTTTAAGGTTAAGATATTATGCCGGAAACTGGTTTATTGAACACGTAATGAATGTATTGCTTTTTAGTTGGCTCTCGACTCTCGAAATACATAAAATTTCTTACCTAATGCAGATTCCTAATGATAGGTGCAAGGAAAAGGACAGAGCGTCTATAGAACAGCTCGGCTGGCACCCATACATGGAAACCGACAACCTCATCATATGGAGACAGGAACAGAAGGATATTGGTCTCTACGCATACAAAGGTATGCTCACACATTCACATTTCTCTACTTCCCGACCATGTTTATATATAGCCACAATTCAATATGCTGGTTAGGGCAAAAACTATTTGACCAAACGCACCGAAAGAATGCTCCTGGACGGTTCAAGCACGAGAAAGATTGTCTCATCTCGTTCTCTCGTATACATCAAGCCAAGTCACCCTGGTCGGAATGACCATCCTGCTAAAATAAAACATTTATTTAGGAAGAAGAATTTTGGTTTAGATCTTTTTCGTCTTAAAACAGGACGAGATTGGAATGCCCTACGCAAGTTCATTTTTACTCCCTTTCCCGGTAATAAACTATAATGTTTAAACGTGGGTTGCACCACGAACTGCTAAACTCTTAATATTGAAATAATGATAATAAACAAGCAGGTGTAAGCTGTCATCTGTCACTCCTCGAGTAGGTATTGATCTAACTGGCCGTTAGAAATCAGTGAACTGCACCGCTCGCTATCTTCGTAATAATGACGCACTGTATTTATAATAATTCTTGTCGTCGAAATAAACAAAAGGACTTGAAATTTTCTTTTTATCACTTACCGAAAGATTATGAAAGCTAAGTACGTAATTAAAGTATATTTCTTAGTACGTAACATGGTATAATATATACTTTGTAAAGATGGTATAGCCACTTAAATCCTAATGAGGTACCTACCTATCCTGTGCCATGGGGTTGTGCCATAGTTAGTTTTTAATTTTTACTTTTCGATAAATCTTTTACGTTTCTTTTTCTTATTTTTAGTGGCACTTTGTATGATTTTTGCCGAACGCCAACTCGCGAACTGTTTATCTAACAACCCATTGGTGTACGTATGAGTGCGTAATTTAATCCAAAACCCATACAAATCACTCGACGCTCTTCAGTAACCGAGAAGCAAAATTAATAAAATCTTCCAGTTAGATAGATAACATAAAATATCAACTTTTTTGCAATATTACAAATTTCGTTAGGAGTTTTGCATAATTATGGTTAATTATTGGGATCTCCTGATTCTGAGTGTGTATCGATGCCGAAATGCACTGCCCAAATCCACTTTCCTTGCTAGTGATTATAAATAAACACGAAAAATTAAGGGCTACTCTTGCTTTTGTGTGAGCAGTAAATAAAAATACCTTGAAATAAAAAAAAATATGTATAGATACTTAAGTTTGTAGAAATATTTCAGGTGAATGTGTTTATTTTGAAAAATATTTTTTATAGGACATCCAAATTTTCCTAACGCTAATCATTTCACCATAATTAATGTCTTCTTATTGCTCAAGGCACACTATTAAAGTTCCTGAACAAAGAAGGGTATTCTTTCAATAATTTTGAACTTGGCTTCTATGTTTCCTTTTTTCTGCGGGTTTTGACATGTTTACGTTGAACGTTGAAAGGCTCACTATACAAAAAAATATTCACACGACAGTAAGTGATAGACTGTTTTGTTACATCTGTGCGCCCCACTTGGCTTAGACAAATTTACGGTCATCCCTAACAAAGGTTTTTAGAAACATTCAACACAACAGGTAACGCGTTGCAACGGAATTATTCTTGACCCCAAGTAGTGGCCTGTAGGTATAACCAGGTAGCACGGTTGATCGGATCACGGATAATAGAGGTTCTACTGTATTTAACCATTACAATATATTTACCCGTTTCAGTGTACGGCAGTTATAAAGACGTCCGTGCGACGGATCTCCTGGCCGTGCATACCGACTGCGAGTACAGAAAATCCTGGGATCCGACCCTCGTCACGGTGGAGACTATTGAGTCCCTGCACGAGAGATGTGGCAAAGGAGACGTTATTCATTGGATCGTCGAGTGGCCTGTACAAATATACCTTCTTTTTTAAATATCGGCTCATGTCTGTCCGTTTGTGGACATGTGCGTTCAGTGTGTTCCTCCGTTTCCTTGATATCGTCCACCCAGCTGTTGGCTTTTAGCCTGATAGCTTCCTATTCTATCTGCTAGGTATTTGAAAATGTGTCTATTAGATTAGATAGCGATGCGGTGTTATGCAATCTCGTAGGCCAATTACATATTATAGCTTGTATCAGTCGGATTTGAGTCGTTGGGATTTTACTTTTTGAAATGCGAGATATTTCTAAAGACACTTCATACGAGTTTGATACGGCGACTAATTTGACTAATAATTTGAATGTCATTTCCTAATTTTATTGTTTTCGGTACCGTTTGTTTTAACCGGTATCCCAGCGGACCAAGGACCACAAAAAGAATTATTTTCAACACCCCACTTTTAGGAAAGATCAGCCGATCACCCGGTGTGATTTTCAAAACATGGAGTAAATATGGATGTTTACTGAAATTATTATTTTAGAAAAACTATAAATTTTATCTTGATAACCTGCAATATTTTGAATATTGTATTATTACTAACAATACAGAATATTAAAAAAAATGACAAATTTTACATTAGATATCAAATAAAACTAATTATAATTATTTTATATTTTTAGCATGAGAAAAAATAAAAAAAAAACACGCACGGTTACATAATTTTAATGACAGATGACAAAATAGTGTTGAGATTTATTTTATTATTTACCATTAGTGTGCCATTTGTTAAACTTGACAAACTTAGCTTTTCTAAACTGTAAACAATTATGCTTTTACGCGATTTACGTCTAGGCTATCTGCCTAATATTAATAACGAAATATTAATAACAAAACATGATTAATATTTCCTTGGCAAAAATATAGCTCCATCTAGATCTCGTTTTACCCTATTCCCCTATTAATTGTGTGAAATTGTGCTATCTAAAACTTACGTTGTAACCAATTGTAATAAGTAACGATAAATATATTAATTGTTATTGCAGAGCTTCTTCGCGAACCGCGAGTACGTATTTGAGCGACGCTACAGATTTTACTCGGCTTCGGAATATTGCGAGGTGGTCTCCGGCGTGCCTCTGGACGAGCGACATCAGGCTCAAGAGGCGATCGTGATCATATCCCGCGCCTGCGAACACCCCGACAAGCCGGAGCACAGCAAAGCCGTCAGGGTCCATCGGTACTGGAGTAACATTGTCATTAGGCCATACGGGGACATCAGCGAGGTTGGTTTGCGAGGTTGATGTTGTTTTCTGTTCTGCGTCAACATGCTCCGGGTAAAAGAGTACGTCACAGCCAAAGCAATAATGAAGTAGACATACTAACGAGACTGGGTTCTTGCAAAACGCCTTTCGGCCCAGAACCTATCCTGCCACTATCAGCCAACTATGCTCTAAACCATCTAACCCAGACAAGGCACTGAGATAGGTTAGGTTAGGTTAGGAGAAACTATGCTCTAAACCCGGACTAGGCACAGAGACAGGTGAGACAGTGCAAAATGCAGCCAGGCCAGAGTTTACACTCGAGTTTAGGTGGCAAGTTCATACAATATTCTATTTTTTTTAAGTCATTCGCGGATTCAGAATCCCATAGTTCTCGTGGGATTGGTTTCTTTGTTCCGGACCGTTTTACTAGAGCGCGGAAGCACACGCTATTTAGGCGGTTAGCGTGTCATATCGACGTATACAAGTATAGTCCGATTAGGAGAGCAGTCGAATTATTAAATTCCATTTCCGCGGAGATTGATATATTATTTGTTCACCCAATAGAATTGAAAATCTGCTTTCTATTACACCTTTGTAAAATCAGCGTAAATTATTTATTTTGTTATTATTCACCTAGGTTCGTTATTTTTAGTAAAGGTGGTTACTTTGTATTTTTCTTGATAAGTTGAAACTATTATTTGTTTTTTATTGTTATTTTTTTGTTTTTAATCTTGTTTTTCCTTCAGTATAATTTTTTGCATGAATGTTATGAATTAAATGTGTACACGGGGAAACCTGTTAAATAAATAAAATGATAACAGACCACTGAACAGACACCTTACAACCTTGGGCATCACAGACAGCCCCATCTGCAGAGGCTGCAACGCAGAGGAAGGGACTGCGGAACAAGTAATCTGTCACGGTCCAATCTGGGGGGCTTCCAGGCTTGCCATCGCCGAAATTTGCAGCAAGAATCCAGGATACATCCTGCGGCTCGTATTGGAGACGGACTGGCTACAGGATCTCTAGATTCGAAGGTGTACATAATGCAACAGCCATTGGCCTCCATTCATAATCTTCACCCCCAACAAACACATAGTCAGTCCTGATCTCAAATCTATAAGGCGAATGTACTCTTTAGTTAAAAAAGGCTTCAATTTTACGCGATAAATTAAATAAATTACTGTTGAGACAAAATTGATATTATTTATTTTATTTAGGAAAATACAGCATTTGAAGGAAAGCCTGATCTAAAAATTGTAACTCAATAATACCACGATAATGTATTTTGGACCACTGTTTCTTCCCCAAAATGAGAGCAAAATTTTCTAAAATATTTCGGAAGGAAGGGTTCAATAGTTCCCATATTTCAGATAAAATTTTGAAGAAAATTATTTTTGTATCTATTCAGAATGCAGGAAAGTAGGTTTCCACCAAATTAGTTTATTTTTTCTACATAGCTATTTGCTCACATACGCCTTGTAAAGATGTCACAATTTAAGTACAAAAAAATAGTTTTCAATTACAATCACAAATATTTATGCCGGGGACTCGGAAACACACAATACTACCTTTATCGTTTTAGCCTGAAGCTATTAACACTCTTATGGCCACTATAAAATGATGCCGAGGCCAATTCTAGAAACGACCATGACATGTCAAAAAATTTTGCTGAAAAGGTCAGGTATAATGACATTGGATAACTTCCTTACGAGGTACATTACAGAATTAGCCCTTTTAACCATGTTAAATTGAGGATATCACAGCGCAGTCTAAAAATAATGTGCAATATCAAATTATTTCATAAATTTAAATGTGTTAATGGGTTTTCAGAAAGGTGTAGAATTCTCGCTGACGTACTTCGACAGCGCTGGTCTGGGCTCCATAGGCGGAGCGGCGGCCGCCGCCGCAGCCTCCTGGGCGGCGGGCAGAGGCGCGCCCGATTACTTCAGGCAGATGCACGAGGCCGCTCGGAAATACGCCGAATGGAAGGTCAAATTGATATGTAATTTCTATTGATTATTTATCGCAAGCTTGCGCCGTGACTGCGGCGCTTAGAAAGGATCACCCCTCATCGCCGAGCTCGTATTTTGAAAATCGTTCACCGCCTCGATTACTTACATTTCGTGTGTTTTGTGGTTATGTTAGTAAGCACTTCTTAGGATTTTTTCGTTAATTAATAGAAATTTTTCATTTTAAATTTAAAAATCCACCAGTCAACAAATGGATTAACATTTAGACGAAAATAGCACATTATCGTCCTCATGTAGTAGCCATGTAATTTGGAACTTTACAGTTATTTTATTCAGTTTCAGAGTAGTTTAATTTCGAAAGATACTCAACGGAAATTGTTAAAATGATGCATTTTATCTGCCCCCAGGAGAAGTTCGGCACTCCAAACATCGAAGACGAACCCTTAATGCCGTGTCCCCATCCGGCGGCCGGCAAGGAAGAGGTAAGTGGCGCCACGGCGGCCGTCTTCGTCGAACTGAGAAACCTCTGGCCCGTTATCTTCGGCCGCGCCGCAGAGCGGGACAACGTAAGGATGTAGTGCTGCCCTGCTCCCTCACTGTTCCCCGTCCCGCTTGCGTCTACTGCCTCCATGCATCAGATCGATTTCGTAGTCATCTTTCATCCTTTGTGTCCATCAACGCATGCACCCTGTGCGAAAGAGATAAAAACCAATCTCAACGTGAATAAGTTGAATGCTATTATAAATACTTATAAGAGAGGATATTTGTGGAAACGCGGTTGGATGGCAAATCCGGCACTTTAGTCATAGACTCTCTGTAAGTGCCTATGTAGTATATTCTATATTGAGACTTCTATGTTGAATTTTGTGATCTTTACAAAATTTAATTAATTACACCAACCTGTATATATCATATATATTTGACTTATATTTGATGATAGTTTTTTAATAGCGGCAAATCGCCTGAGAAGATAAATGACAATCTTTGATAATATTGAAAACATTTAGAAAAGCTTATTAATTTTTTGATAACGCTTTGGATAGCAAAATATTTATAAAGGTACTAAATATATATATATATATATATATATATATATATATATATGTATATATATATATATATATATATACATCCTTATAACAAAGTGGCGCTTTCTAATCAGCACTTTGCATTTAACGTGGCATCCTGTGGAAAGTGGCATCCAATATACGGATGCAAGATTACATTCGCCTAAATTAATTTTTTTCGGGATGGGGGGGGCCTCTGTTGGCTAAATTCAAAAATCGCCCTGGAAGTCAATTTGGTAGGAAATCATCAAAAAAGTGAATATTTTTAGTTCGAAGAAATCGTTGGTGGCGGCCTAGTGTCGCGGTGTATATTGTCGAATGTATATCGCCTTCCCACCTTCACGCCAATGTGGCTTCCGCCTTGCTTAGATCCGGCAACGTCGCAATTATTTGCCCGCGCTCTGTCCATCTCACTCGACACTCATCTCGTCTCACGCTGTTGTTTCGGATTTTGACAGTTCGTTCCGTTCTTAAGGAGTTGAAAATTCGAAATAGATGTGAACGAGTGACGGTTTACTATGTTTTTTCACTAGTTTTTGGTAAAAGTACTCAACTTAACATGTATTTGCAATTAGATATGAAGCAGTTTTAAAATTTAATGTAATTAAATGATATATTTTAAAAGACTGAGTAAGTAGATATGATAACAATAGCTCGATAAAAACAATAGTAAAAGTGCTAATTAAATTATTTTAAATATGTTTGATATGAAATTCCACTAAACATGTTCGGTTCGTTAGTATAAATATATTAGGACAGTTAGCTATCAAACAAAAATCATTTCAAACAGTATTTGAATCAAAATTCGCGGGCCTCGGATCCGTATTGTTTTGACGTTTGACATTTCTAGGTTAGTTAGTTCTTTCAATTTAATGGCGTTCAATAAAAATGACTTTGGCCAGTGTCAAGTATTATGACTAATACAAAAAAATAAAGACAGATCGATTTAGACAATACAAAAATATTTAGGCAGACAATATATTAAGTAAAAAAGAAAAATAAACGGCAAATAAATTCACAACAAACATATTTTGAAGCTTACGTGTACATAATAAAACGCTTCTTCACGACAAAAAATTAGTAAATAAATAAAATATTCATATATTAATATGACTACGGACTATCGTTGCCAACTGGGTTGCACGGCAGCGCTGCCAAGTATTTATCATAATGTTGTATTATTTATAGCTACTACATGAAAATCTTACTTTGTGTCATCAAATAAAAAAATATATAACTAGCTAAAAGATATAATATTATATTTTATTAAAATTGTATAATGTTTTGCTTAAATGCCATATTTAAATGATTCCTTGCGTTATAATAGGGATTCGCCGTAAGTTTACATTACTTATATAAAAGTCTGGCATTATTGACATTTAGAAAATTCGAATTCTTTTTAATATTTTAAGGATTGATATTTTTTCAAATAAATTATATAGCTAGAATGTTCAAAGAATAACTAATATCGAACGCACAGATAGTCGCATCGCTTGAGGTAATGCACGCTGGTCTAAATACAGGCCTGTATTTTATGAAAGCTTTTCACTCTCACCTATCTATATGTGCGATTATGCAATATGCAATAAAAAATGATTTAAAAAAGAAACAACAATTATGAAAAATTATATTATATTAATAGATACATAGGTAGGTACGTAAATACTTTTAAAGTACACATGTTTTTTTTACACAAACACATATTTACAGCTGCAATCAAATAATACATTTTATATAAAATAAAAGAAAACATTTTAATCTTTCTTAAATTTAATATTACCTGTAAAGATACTAAAATACCTTTTTGTCTAATAAGACAAGTAATAAATTGCAAGCGTTATTAATCATCTAATCTGTTTAAGTTCGGATACATTGATTGATTAAAAGTCCGTAGATTTACACTACTAAACACGTTAGAATTTAAGACAATTTTGTTGAGCCTTTTTTTTACAGTTTCACACGCTAACATATTGCTTTAATGATTTTTGTGAGTAGGTGATTGCAGGCTTTAGTTTTAATTAAATGTATTTATCTAAAATTTTTCACGTTATCTGTTTCGAACGATAGATGTCTTTTTCTACTGATTTAAGCCACTTTGCAAACTAACTTTGTAACATTATAAACTTTGGTTTATAATGTTGATTTTTGTGCTCATGCTTCCTTTTATAAGACCTTTTAGGTTAGAAGATCCAGCTGGATGAACTTATCTTTAACCTAACATAACCTCACCAAGAAACAACTAAGTAGGTACTAAATATAAAAATCATAAGATTGTTCATAGTGTGGTCTAATGTTGGCCGTAATGACCCATTGTAATCCGAATTAACTGTATAGCGATCAGTCATAAAAACATTTAAACGGAAAATTTATTTTATTTTTTACAGAACTTAATCAAATTAAAATGAGACTATTGCTATAAAAAACTGGAGGTTCTGAGTCCTGAGAACGTCGTCCGCGCCGCGACATTTAATACCGCCACAGCCATCCTCGAATCCAATCCTATCACGGCCCTCAGTCATATTGCATATTATTTCCTTTCAACTAAACTACTACAGCCGCTAATTCTTGGCACTCGCACCCGTAACGTATCTCAAAGACTTGCCTACGGGTTTTTTGCTCTTTCTACGGACCCTCATTTTATTGTAAACGATGTTAAGAGTGAACCCTCACTAGAGCTGTTTGTGGGTCTAGCTAGACCCACAGCCATGCCATGCTAATTGCAACAACAAGATTTTATTAAAATCAAATACAAAGAAACAGTAGGTATGCTAAGGAAAAAGCATGCCAATCATAAATGTCAAAAAGCTCTAATATACTCGTAAACTAACCTAGCATAATTGCATCCGACTTCATTTTGCCGACACCTTCGATAATTAATTATATGAATACCAATGTAATAGGTAGGTAAATTTGGCAACGTCGCATTCGGAGGTAAGATAGGACTGTTGGTGAAAAGTGATATACATAAAGAAGCTACTTTGTATTGTATATCTACTGAAAATATACGGCGGAAGCATCTTCAAAGGAACGTGAAACGAGGCCAAAGAGGCTGTGTCATGAAAGTGATTTTTTTTTTTTTGTATATCGCCGTGTGATATTTTTTTGAAAAACAAAGATGCTCACCAGCCTTAGCTCATCTTAATATACCAATATACGCAGTCAAACATTCAGAATAACCATCAGATCTAGGAGACGCCAGAAAGTAGCCTTCATGTAAAGAGGCCACATTGTATTACGGATATATATATATATATATATATATATGGATAATTATACATGTTTTTATGACATGTTAATGTTTGTAGGGCATGCATCCATAGTACGTCCTAAAGTGTCTTTAACCTGTGTTTCATACTTTTTTTGTTTGCATCGGCAATATGGCTTGGAGCACAAATATTACATGCCCGTTTCAGGCTAAAATGAGGTTCTGATGGATTTTTGTGTATGAATATGAGATGTGTAAGTGTATTTTGTGTATGTGTATGTATAAAAATCTCTATTGTGGTCAAATGTGATAACTCAAATTGAAAGCTTTCATCATTTAGAAAGGGTCATACATATTGTGGAAATATTTATATCTCATTTATTACATTCTCACACTAGCAGGAATTCTGTACTAAGGATTAGGAGTACAGTAATAGTTATATCCCTTAAATAAGTCAAAGTTAAATGTAACATATTGAGTGGTTGAGTGAATACCCCTATTATGCATAAATTAAAAATTCACAAATGTTGTATGTCCCGAATTTTCTATTGAACTATTTTTTATTAGATTGCATTTCCCATGAATGCCATTTTAGAACATACATAATTGTGTCTATGCCGTCAATACGTACACATTCTGTATGGTAGTATTATTGCCAACCTAATATATTATAAAATAAAAGATTTGACACGAAGATACAGCTATGACGGAATATTCCGTCGTTGCCCCTGAGTGTGTTAAAAGGCATCAAAAATAGTATTTATAAAGTACGTGAGCGTTATTTTTTGTTGTATATTCTTGAATGGGGGTAGAGATGTTATGTTGACTAGTGACAGATTATCAAGGGCATTAATGCGATTTAAGGGTGCGGTTATGAAGAATAAATGTGAATAATAAAGTAATTTAATTGCGTTTGCAGGAGCCGCCACAGTCGGAAGGGAACAATCCGGACGATAGCGAACCGGATGCGCCGCAGTCATCGCTTGGGGAAAGCTCAGACTCGCCCAAGAAGGTGATGATAATTTTCCATTCCATTTAACCCCAAAATATTAAGTTTGGGGAAACATCAGGTTTTTTTTTCAAGGTGAGATAAATAATTTTACTGTCGATAGTTTCTAGTAATGATTTTTTTTTCCTGAAAGTAATTGAAAATTACCATAACAAAATCCTTAGCTCATGATTAACGTCAAAATTTTTTGATTTTAATTTAACGTTTTAAGATTTATTTCTATAAATAAATATGAAAACTCACCATTGTGTAGAAAAATCAGCTTTGGTGGCCTGAGACGTTCAATTACCACAAAGTTGATGTCATTTGGTTCACCATGAAATTCTTTAATAGAAAATATCACTCTGGTCACTATCCGTCTCAAACTTTTTTTTTAAAAAAGCTATTTTTATCTATTTTTTTATGTTGATACCCAACTTTCACTATTTTTGATAACTTTAATTTACTATTTGTTACTTTTACACTTTTAAATATTTACTTCTGTACTGTATTTCAATTATTTTTTACGGTATTACTTTGTATAACTTGTTCAAAAAAGGTACAATTGTTAAAAAAAATTGTTGCAAAAAGTCAAAAAAAAAAATTTGTTGTCTAAAAACTAAAAATGTCTTGAAGCATAAAAACCCAGGCCAATGTTACAGAATAAATAACCATCAGCGGCGAGAACTTTTTTTTATATTTTTTTCTCCAGCATCGCGAAGTGAGCATTCGATTACATTGCCTCGTATTTGCTCGTATATTGGCGAGCACAAAAAGTACGTCAAACGATATTATCACCGTTAACGAGCGTGACAGGGGGAAAACAAAATAGGACAGTTGAAGTGGGTAAAAATACGGCAAAACAAAACGATTCCCATTCTCTCGGGCAAAAAAAGTGGTTAGTTGGAGCCGTTTTTGTTGTCGAAATATTTGCTGGGATCGATCGTTCAAAATAACAGCTGAAAATTTTTAGAACTTCTTGAAATTCTTGCGGATTATGCATTTGATTATTTTAGGTCATCATAGTGACGACGCCTCCTATTGCCAAGAAACAGGCTGAGGATGAGCCTCAGAATGTCGGAGAAGCGGGAATGAACAAGGACACGCGGAGGGAACTTTGCAGCGGGCCAGAGATCAACCACAAGGCGCCACCAAAGATGTAAGATTCCATTTTCAAGCTTTCTTCCTCGTCTCCATTGTAATGTCATTAGTTAAGCGAAAATAGCCCTGTGGAAATGCGCAAACAACAAAATGACATATGCATCTTTGCTATGAAAGTGTTTCACTTTTGTTGAATTTGAAGTTGAGAAGTTGAGTTTGAAGTTGAATGTTCCCATCAAAATATTCCACAGTCAATCAATCAGCCGTGTTTGTATTTTTTTTTTATTTTCTGTTTATGGTAAAAAATATAAATTACTTATAAATACTTTTATATGATATATAGGAATGTAAGTAAAGAATAAAAAATGGGTGTCATCGCTTTTTTTTTTTATTGAGAATCAAAAATAAAATTTTGCAAAAAGAAATATATTATAACTGTGACATTTTACTTTTATTTTTTTTTACATTCTGTGTAGGTGGTAATAAAACCATATTCTAGAGAATTTCATAAACTATTCAAAAAGTTATTGAGATGACGTATGTAGTTTTTCTAATATAAGCATTTTAGTAAACACCCGTAATTCGGCCATTTTTTTGAGAATATTTTTGACAATGGACGGACAGTTTCGTCAACAGCAAATGCATCAGGCGGGTTAAACCTAAAGAATTTATTTAGCCATTGAAATTATGAAACTGTTAAATTACAATGTTTACGGATTACGGATATTTAACCTTTTGCTTACAGCGCTCGTAATCCGGAATCAGCCTTACCGGATCTGGAAACCACCAATATGTCTAGGGTGCGCGACGAGCACACCGATTCAACGGGAGAACCGACGCCGAATACAAAACAGGAAGCGTTGGTGCGAACAGACTGCTGGTGGCGATATCTTCACCCGTACTACTATTTCGCGTGACACAATTGCGTCTGAATCAGAGGAGTGAGTGGACGCGGCCTCTCCCTCGCTCTGAAGTGTTACCGTAGGGGAGAAAGAGTGACGGTCTGATGCCAGTAGTGTTATATACGACTAAAAACGCTCAAAATATCGAACCGCATCCGGATACTTCACTCATCTGCGTGTGATCATTGTATTGTAAATTTAATTTCGTTGTAATATATTGTAGATTGACACTCGAAAATGTTATATTAATAGAGTAGTTTGAGGGTGCATGTGTGTATGAAATCACAGATTAACTTTTATATGTATTGTAACAGATATTTTTTGTAGATAGAAGCATTCAAAGTGGTATTTTTACCGATAAAAACATTAGGTTATTAAATATTAGGTATAAGGCCTCTGTTTTTATGTATGTTTGTACATACCAATGTAAAGCATATACCAGTTAATCATTAGTCTGCTTAGATTTTTTATACCAGTGAATCGCTGTTAACTTTACTCCATCGTAGCATACCAAGCGCTCGTCTGCGCATTAAGTTAATTTTAATAAGATTCGAATATGTCATTGTTTCGAACTTTTAGATGTGACGTCACGAAGCTCGTGATTCATCACCCCTTGTCACACTTTGTGGACACCTTCCTCCCCTTAATGGATCTTTAATCTTAATAATCTTGGCCGTCAACTTCGCACTGGTCACTTTTCTTTAGGACTACATCTTCCACTATGCTTGCTGCTTAGCTCAAAGGCGGATACAACCATTCATCCTAAAGCTGCATGCGTACAACATGGGATAAATTTATAAATATATTTTATTCCTAAACAACTATCAATTATTGCTCATTTTTTGAATATTATTGAATATGTAGATTTAAAACTAATTGAAAAAAGATGATATTTTATAATAAAATACTGGTGTGATTTAATTACCTTTTTTTAAAGAGTGAAGCAACTAACATTTAATTAATTAATTAATAATAATTTTAATTTAGTTGTGAAAGTGCTACAAATTTAGTCACTTGACTGTCAGATTGTCAAAGCCCGATACAAAAAAATGTCATAGAGTTCAGCTGAAATCTTTACTTTATCTTATTGTATTATAAATCAAAGGTCAGAACAACCTTCATATTTTGACGGCCTATAGTTTGTTTGGCTGGAGTAGAATTCGGCCAGCACTTGCCAGTATTACGCTGTCTTTCGTGAATTTTGACCGTATCTGAAATATAGGAATTCTGTTCGCAAATTCGAATGAAAGATTAGCAAAAAAAAATTGCAAAGTTGTTACCCTAATTGGATATAGATAATGCAAAACTCATTCCCATGTCAATTATGCACATTTTTTTTTTGTTTTATATTTAACGTAAATAAGTTTTATATTTTAAAAGTATTGCAATTTGATGCATTTAGCCGACACCGCACATACTGCCCACCCCGAATGCTTTGAACCAATGTTGCTTAAATGCGACGTGCGGGCCAGCTATATGTGTCCTATGTGAAAGAGTTTATTTTTTAGCCTTCGGCAGTAAACCGTAACAGATTGCATACGGTTTTTTACTCATTTTTATCTTCAAATGAAAATAATATTATCTAACTTTCCCTATTTAAATTTAGTTCACCTTTTGGCCGAAATGCAGGGTGGCCTAACCGTAAATTACCTCGACATATTATAGTTTTGTAAATACTATATTGTCTATGCTGTTAGCAAATCGAACAACAGCATTGTTTTGAAATATTAAATGAAAGCGAAACACTGTGGATATGTCAGATTTACACTGAGTATATAAAAAAAAAACTACAACGTTTCCTATCATAAAATGTAAAATTTGTAATTTAAATAGTCAAATTGTGACATGGCTCTTTGTTGATAATGTTTACAGAATATTATTACCGTCATAACTCGGACATACAAGAAATGTTTTCCAATTACTATAAAGTTGACTAATTTTGGTTTGTTTGGTAACTTGAGTACGAAGAAGCATTATCATCTATTGTATAGCATTAAATTTTAGTGAAAATGACCTCTTTTGTTTATTTATTAAGCTATTTTTCGAGTGTAAGTATTTTATTAGCAGTAGGTACTTTTAGGAAAATGCTACTGCACATCGGAAGTAAATTTCACAAAGATTACATGAAACAAAACCTTTTTCACGTGTTCTTTATGGTTTTTTTCATAGCAAAGAAAATCCTGAACCCTCTGTAGCTATTATTCAGCCTTTGGATTTCGAGCTCGCAATGTTTCTATCTCAAACGCACATGACATTTTGGTGTTTGCGCTATCAGTAGTGTTTTTAACATTGCAATAAATTTATGTTGTAAATGTTCGGTATGTGCTAATTCTTGTGCACTAAATGTCGGCCAACTTTCAATATCTAGATAATGTTTCCTTTAACTGGATAATTATTCGATTATATCACAAGCGATTATATGTGTTTTGTTTTGTGGAATGCTTTGGCGATGGGGTGACTGTTAGGACTTAAAGATATTTTTTTTTTTTATTAATTTTAGCACCTATTTTAGCAAACGTAGATGTTTAGATGTATAATGTTTGTTATCGTAATGGCGCACAGATTTTTTTTCATCCACTGTATAAATTAAACGGTCAAAGCTATTCTTTTACGAACCCTGAAATTTAAATGTATATTTTTTAAAATATTGTATTTAAACCTGTACATTTATGATTGGAAATTATTTTATTTTATTTACACGTATGTAAGACATTCACTAGTTTTCTGGTCTTTATATAGACGGTAATCTTTGTAAATATGAGATTGAAGTTAAGTGTTAATGTGCCTCTTGATGTATTACCACAGTAAACAGTTGAGCTAATTGTTTTTTTTATTTAACAGTGCATGTGTGTGTTTGTTGACTCGGTAAACAATAATTAACCCGTTAATGTGGGATTTCGCGCCAAAAAATGTTGGCGTCAAAAGTGCTTAAAAACGGATATATAGGCTCGATAATCTGTACCTTCATCTACTCTCGATTGGTTCACCTACAAACAGCAGTCGGAAGCAATAAAAACGAACATTTTTATTTTGTGAATACTTTATTTCGATGACAACCCCCACACCTTAAACGTTACAATAAAAAATAATTCTATATACATCATTTTCATAATATTTTATTTACACGAGAACATACAACTCTTCGACTACAATTTTGTGCAAGAAAATTGACAGCATTTACAGTGTGATCATCTTACAACAATATGTCTCTAAATATTACTTTTAACTATCAGACTTTAGACTAGAACAAACAGATTTTAACCGTTAAAAAATATTGAGCAGTGAAAAGAATTTGTGTCGTCAACGACGAGTGCGTGTCAACGATCCTAATATCTATTGCAGTTTACAAGATGACGAACAGACAGACGCTAATTTCGATTGCTCAGTTTTCAAACTGATCTATAGGGCTGTTTTTTTTAGAGGCGTGGTTTTCAATCTGGCACTACTTTTTTCGTAGTTGGTGTTTTTGACAGCTGTCACTTGATTTATGCTCAGTTTGGTTTGCCATTTCATAATGAATAGACTTACTCCTGAACAACGTGGCGTGGCCTCCAAGATCGTGCGATTTAACACCGCTGGACTATTTTTTGTGGGGTTATGTGAAGTCGCTTGTCTACGCAGATAAGCCGGACACGATTAACGCCTTGGAAGAGAATATTCGGCGCGTTATTGCTGACATACGCAAAAAGTGCTGCAAAAACTTGCTGCAAAAAGTGGTTGAAAATTGGGCCTCTCGGCTGGAATTTGTTCGAGTCAGCCGCGGCGGCCACTTACCCGAAATCATTTTTAAAACATAATGGCAAACCCTTATCTTTATAATAAAACCAAATTCTTAGCCATAACATTAAATTATATGCGTTTTATCTCTTCTTGAAAACCACGCCTCTAAAATCATCCTATATTTAAACTGCTATTCAGTTGGAACAAATCTTGCACATAAAGTATTGATTAAGGTGGTCAATAAGTATAACACAACTAATTTTGATATTGGACTTTAAATCTTACTGTGAAAAATTAAATCGAAAAAATAAAATCCTTTAGCAAAATCAAAAAAAAATATATTAAAAAATCATATTCTTATAATAAAAATATAGTTATTTTCACATTTCAGCATTTTGTGACGTTGATTTAAAATTCAAAATTAAATATCGTCGCATTTGTTTTGAACCTATGAAGGTTTACGGTTTGTTTTAATTGTCAAGAAAAGCCGATTTTGTTTATATTGTTAGATGCAGAATAGAGAACACCATTTTTGTGTCTGATTCAGATTTTCAAATGGATGGTGGCTTTCGAATCGGAAATTTGATTAAATTATCTTTGAAGCCCATAAAAGATTCTTACTAGAGTCGGCATTCATAATAATTCTTTTTTGGATTATACTGAAGAATGCTCCGTTTATTTCCTGATACTTCATACATAAAATTATTTTAAATACGGCACAACTACGTGTGGATTTGAATCTGCAAGCGCGCGCCGGTGGTCGAACATCTAAACTCGATCACCCACAATTGCGTATGCACTTGGAAATGTTTCGATTCGATTTGGAAACCTCGGCTGTTTGAAAAACGATTCGACGGAGCTTAATAAATTATTCCGGCTGAAATTACTCCATATTTACCACGTCATTGCATTTTCCTTGTACGAGTGTCGATTAAAAGAGTTTATTTCCAGTTTTTGTGAACAGGTTTTTTTATAAAAATCTGTTTTTTATAAAAACCTTGGATTAAGATGGTTCTACAAGCTGTATATCGTTTCAATATACCAGTCCGCAACAAACCAACTTATTTCCTTCATTTTTATCTATTTGAGTTCATGCTGAAGAAATATAAAACTTTATGTACTGAAGAATGTTTTTTTGAGGTTATAATTTTGTTTTAATCGGAAATATTTTCATTTTGGTATAGATTTCTTCAACCAAAAAGGTTCATACCCATACTTAAACAATAATTGCTTTTAATTACATAAAATTTAAATCAATCAAAACATATCTTCATATATTTTACTATAAACCTGTAACAAGTTTTTGTGTTTTCTGAAAATTCTGTAACATAGTATGGTAGTAGCACTTTTGAAAAGACACTCGTATGTAGGCCTTGACATTGTTTGAGATATTTTCAGGTTAAGTTAATCTAGTGCAGGAGAACACTCACGTCGAACTCATCAGGAATGACAGATGATATGAAACATCTTTTACTACAAAAAAATATATATATACAGCACTCGTACACAAACGACTAGTATTTCCGACGAACAAAAAAACATAAATTATTTGACAAATTTCTAAATCCCGCTCCATCTTTGATAAAAAAACAGCGTCGAGGAGGCGGATCTTTTGGAAAACTTCAAATCGGCAATCAGTGCTGATAGAATTCTATAAAGCCATAATCGAATTATTTTTTTTTTGTCTAAATCTATGTTTAATGTGAATCCTAGAAAGCATTTTCTAATGAGCGATTGGGATTTTTTATACTATACTGATTCTGAGAAAAAATATAAAATAAACTAATAAAAATAATTAGATGTAGTAGCAAGTTCAATTCTGTTCTTTCCAGAACAATTCCCCAGTGGAATGCTCTTCATCGGTCAGTATTTGACCATTTTCCTGGTTCCAATTCTGTTTTTAACCGCAGGCTGCGAGTTAAGCATTAATTTTTCCTCACCTACTAAACTTTACTTAATAATAATAAAAATTGTAAGCTAGCAATTAGTGACCATTTAATCTGAACTGGACCGCAGTAAATACTATTTTAATAACAATAATTTAGTATCAATACAATATTTATGGGTATAGCAACGAATGATCTGGTCGAAGCTTGTTCAAAATCAGGTATGGAATCTAAAATCTCAGTGCAATAGCTTCTAAAAATTTCACTAAAAATGATTTTATCACAGTGAAGTTCACAATATAATCTTGATTTTCAGTACGAAGCTAGAAATCGTCGAGTGCGTCGCCCCTTAACTGGAGTAAGCCTGAATCTATCCCTGGGGTTTGCCGCAGGAGACAAATTTGACACTCGCATTTTTTCGTCGAACAGTCGAGGCCATTTAATCATTGGGCTTAACTATTTAAAATGGTTACTTGTGCGGTAGTGACTAATCTACACGAAATAATCTTATTAACCATTTTGTACTGTGCACTATATAATTACCAACAATTGACATGTCATTGAAAATGATATTTATTCTAATAGATTTGACACGCGCTTTTAATGACAGTTAGTCAAATTGCACATTAAGAATATGTAAATTATAGGATCTCGACGTGTGGATGAAAAAAAATCATAATCTCGAAAAGCAGAATCAATATATCTTAAAAAACTTAATTGAATTTGCATCCTTATGAAATTGACTATGGTCGCTGTAATTTTATTAAGAGATTTAAGTCTAAAACTTGTGATTAAAGTATGGACAAATAAAGACTTTGAAATATACTATACAACACTGCAACTTTTGTATAGAAAAATGACTTGGTTGGGTTGTCTTATGTTAGAGTGAAAACGGTTGGTACAAACCAATTGCATTGGTAGTAAAACTGCTCCTATATTTTATCTCTTTTACTCTATATGGATGGGCGTGCAGTTTCCATGGCAGCTATCACATATCATAGAATTCGATAACCACCGAAAGTGAAGCGGCCCTAATTATGAAATACCGACTAATGTTCAGATGACTGTATTTTAGGACGAAAACCACTTGAACACGCTCGGCGAACGTCTAAAAACGAACTCAATTGGATTTTATAAAAAATTGAAAAAGTACGGCCACCCCGCGGGGCCCTACCCATTTTTAGCTAACCTATAAATAACCGTGCCTAGAGGCATTCCAGCTGTGTAATTCTAAAAGGCAATTTTGCTTATGCTAAGTTCGCGCAGTCCGACTAGTACTGCTCGGCCATGATGAGCACCACGAGGCTGGTCCATCCGGTGAAGGGAGCTCCGGATTGCCCTCGGCCCGTGCCGTCCTCGTACTGCTCCCAGAAGTATCCCGTTCGGTGGTATTCATTCAGGATGTTGCCTGGAACAAGACATTTACATTGCATGACTAAATAAATTGCTCAACTGCTAACCAGAAATTGGTAACCAAGACACGATACAGATGTCGCAGTAAGTCTCAAACATTCATAAAATATCATAGATTATTGGAAAAAAGCACATAGTTTTATAATTTTGATGTCAGACAGCATTATATTCTTAAAATGAAAATTATTTATAAAACAGTGCACCATCTGTGAATTGGCAATAAAAGTTCTTTTACCGTTTGCGTCTAGGCTATCTGCAAAAAAATTACTAATAACAAAACGTGAATAATATTTCGTTGGCGAAAAATAGCGCCATCTACATCTCGGAATCATTTCTTGGGTGCCAACGTATGAGGTAAGCTATCTAAAATTACTATTTATTTTATTTTTTTATTCATTATGGTATAATAGGAAGTTACAACAATAAATTATATAATAACACTGAAAAAGGAATTAAATTAATATAATATAGACAAATTAAAAACTTTATTATTGCTCTGAAGTAAGTACTATAACAAGGTGTATTTAAAAACACTAATTTCCTTTTATGTCAATGATAACAACTTGTACATTTCATTACTAATAGTGCTAACCACAAAAGTTTACGTATATTTATTAAATTATTAAATACATATAAATAACGCGTACACTTATTTATATGCGTTTCTAAATATAATACTTTTCTATGACCACCATCAATGGGATATATACAGCAAAATTATTTGGACATTATTTGATAGTTTACAATCCATGCCTTGCTACGATGATCCGGGTAGGTAACACTAATGTACCACACATACACACACACACGTGCACAACGCGACTGCGGTCGCCATTGCTTTGCAGCGGTGACTCAAATAATATATTTATATTGTTACGAAAACTAAAATTGTAATGGTACATACTTCTAAAATGAGGGGCACTAAATATGTGAGTCACATTTTTTTCAAAAATATTAAACATTTAATTTTGTAGTGACACAAGGCACCTTTCGCTTCCTAGGTTTACGCACCCTAATAAAGTTGTCGCAGTATAGTATCTACACGAGTACCTTCTTCATTCGTAAGGCTTGTGTTGTCGGGGAGGCGCTAATGGGCCCAGTTCCGACTGCCTTATTGTTGTTTTAATGGTGCGAGGCCATTCATTACATGCAAATAACATCTCGCAATTGTAATTGTATGAGTTTTTTTTGTATGTCCCGTTACTCAACGCAGTCGACTGTGGTGAGAAGAGCACCGTTGAATATTCTCAACAGCGAAAAATGACCAGGCGCTTATACCACTGCCCCTCCGGGCTGTTACCGAGTACCGAGCTGTATTAAAATGAATGCACTGCGGTTATTCGCATCAGCGCGTCACTTACCCACGACATTGTCCCGCAACGCGTCGTAGAGCTGCGCCGCCTTGTCCTGCTGCGGCCCTTCCAAGTGGCTGTAGTGCCAGAGTGCCGACAGAGCGAGGTAGTTGACGTTGATCCAGATTTGGCCGCGCCAATACGGCGGACTGTGCTCCGTATTGTACTTCTTGTATAGGGGCGAATTCGGCGACATGGATCTGACAAAATATCACGGACAAATATGAAACGGTGGAAAAATGCTTATTATCTGACGTCCTAGCACTTTATTTTAAGGGGCCCTTCTCGAAAAGCGCTTGTCTGCGTTGAGCGTGGTCATAAAAAAAAGATTGATCTTGAAAAACAGAATTAATATATATAAAAAAACTTAGTTGAGTTTGCATCCTTATGAAATCAAATAATAGTATTATTTTCTCGATTCTTGTATTTGGTCAAAAGGATATTTTCTTAGTAAGTTTTGATAAAATGTATGGCACTGAACTTTTAAACAAGGTAGAAATTTAACAATCTCGTTCTATATGGGGTGTATTTTAATTTGTTGAAGTCCTTTTCGGGGGATGATCTATATCGACAATCGAAAATTATGCATTATCGAATTCCATATTTAATATAAATCGTTTTAATGTTTGAGAATGCGGTTGAACGCATGGCGTGAGGTCGGTCCGCGACGCCTCGAGCATGCAACTCATCAAGTGCTTCGAAGAAAAAGAAGGTTTTGTAGTAATTTTAAGTTATCATCTATTTGAATTTGCCTCCAGATAATCAATATCCACCTCATTTTTCTTCTATATCTACAAATAGGAGAGTCAGAATATTACAGCGTTTGTATAAAGATATAATCGGGTCGCATCCTCAGATTGAGTAGGAAACAATTCTAGAATAAAAGTGCAGGATTGGTACGCTGACCGACCGCAACACCAGCGATTTACCTGAGGCCATAAGATGTCCACAAGAGTTCCGATTTTCCCAAATCGTCCAGAACTTTTCCCAGACGAGGACTGTCAGGTTTCAACACTTTCATCAGAACCGGGAATAGAGAAATGTAACCTGAGAAAAATAACCTCATTTCAATCGGAATATTGGAATGGGGCGGGATTGATCACCTGCCGTAACTGTATCACGTTAGCGATTTCATAAGCGATCACTGAAATCTGGATAACTTGAGGAAGTGATTATAGCCATAAAGTGCTCATTATAATCCCTATAAGCAGTGGGCGCTTTTGTCGTTGCGATAGCCTCGGGTTTAATGAAAAGTCCATAATTAAAAAAAATATTATTCAAATACAGGTTTCACAATAGGTAAATCTATATATTAATACGTGCAGGGAAAACTTTGTAATCATTTTTAAGCATATTGCGCGCACGGAGAAGAATGAGATTTGGCATAGTGAAAGTTTATATGGAGAAGGAGGTCGAAAAGCTAAAATTTATCTATAATATTTGTTACAAACAAATTAAATTTAATAAATAAAACGTTCATACTACTGACAGCTGATTGACAGAATGAGTTTCGAGCTGTGAATTTTGTGTGATTTCAAATTTTTCCTTTTCAATAGTCTGTCAATGTCAAGCAAAAATAATTATCAATGACATCTTATTCTTCTATGAATGTCGAGTCATTTTTACATGAAAAAATTAAAATAAATACAAGCTGTAATTGTGTTTTTTCCTCATTTGTTACTAATATGAATTTTTAAATTTCATAGATATTGCAGGGAATTAAGGCAAACAACACAAGCTAATGACGTACTTGTACACACGCTAATGAAGTATTTGTACACAAACAAAATTCAAGAAACTTATATGTAATGATTATAGAAATAAACTCGTCGTATTATAGATCTCGATAATGCTCAAACTTAAAAGTTTATTGAATTACGGTTGAATTTCGACCACTAGTTATTGTGTAAACATGCTAATAATCTGAAATGCTTTTTTTCGCCCGATACGCTTAAATCAAAGGTGATATTGACCCGTTCAAAATTTAGTACCTCGTAACTACGCCTCCCGATTCAATGTGCAGAATCACTCCTGCTATCTGTTGGTTCAATAATAAAACTTTTAACCAATAGGCATGTTTCATTTGGCACAAAAATCTTTTTTACAGATATAATTTGTTAGTAATAAGGATTTCCTTTTTCGTGGGGTAGAATTATTCGAATGTATTGATTTTTAACAAGGATATTCAACTTTTACAGAGTTCGCACTTGAAATTATTTTACGCGACCGTCTATAACCAAATTTCCAGCACAGCGCTGCCCTGTTCTATCGAAGCATAGTCCTATGACGTCACGGGACTCGCATTTGTAATATTAAAAATTTTGAAGACATCCGGAGTGATTACCGCTTAAAATATGTTACCGCTTAATTTAGTATGGAAATTATAAATGTTTCTAACCAAAAGTAGTGTCCACGAACCGATACCGGGGTTTCTCAAGGACAGCCCTGATCATATCCTGCTGCGGCTGGTATTGTCTATGTGCCTGGCCCTTCGGAGCTTTGGGCTTTACCAGCTTAACGGAGTCAGTATGAAGGCCTGGAAAAATTAACATAGCATATATTTTTATTACTTTATACATCATTTATACATATATTTTATACATAATTTTAGTAACTTATGAAGTGACAATAAAAATCAAATCTAATAGTTCTCATATAAAATACTTGTTACAGCACAAGCGTCCAAAAATGCAGGTATTTTTTTTTTGTTAATGGTAAAAAATATATAATACTTATAACCAGTATTCTATTACTAGGACCATAAACAAAAAATAAAGATATGGTATCATCCAAGTATCGAAAATTTGCTTCAAAAAACTCATATTGCAATTTTGACATTAATTTTATTAATTAGCTATTCAAATATATTGAAATAACATACATAGTTTTTCTAAAATGAGCATTTTGGTAAGTGGCTACGCTTACGCCATTTTTGAAAATCTCTGGGCATCTAGCGTATGTTTACGTAAAAGTGTCTCGAGCATCATTCAGGTCAAACGCCTATCAGCACCATCTAGCGACAGGAAAGCAAACTATGAGTTTGCAATTAACAACTTTCTTCTTCCATTTTTGCAACGAGTCTGACATTTGTCAGTGTCTTTTAAAGCTGCAATGAAATGCTCATCGTATAATTTAGAGTGAGATAATGCGATCATACCGTAATCACTGTAAGTTTCTGTGATTGGTGACCAATGCAGCTCATCCAAAAGCCGTTGGTCTCCCAATTGGTCACGCGCTTCTTCATAACTGAAAATTAAAAAAAAAAAACAGTGATTCACATAAACATTGAGTTGGTAGGTCTTCACATTGCCATGTTTAAATTCCACAGCAGGCCTGTCTTTACTAGCTCTTAAAGGTACACAGTTAACCAAAAACACAAGGTGTGGGATCTTGTGCGTCATACTTTACAGACCCCAAAAGACACAATGCTCAAATTCCACTCAATCACATTCCGGCATACTCTCCAATAGTCTTGAAACTCGAACGAGATAAATATATCTTAATCGCATAGCTATCTATCGCCCAATCAACAAAGCTCATAAGGGCCTGTCCGTCACAACGAAACCACCCATTGCGTTTGTGTTGCCTGGTTGGAAATTAAAAATAAACAAACAACCCATTCTAACATCCCTAAAAGACCCACATAACTGGCAGCACGGACTTTTATCAGCAACCCTTAAAATATATATATTTTTTTGTATTACTTTTTAAAATTATCAAGCACTCATTGACGGTTTTGCTATGACGACGTCCATGACCATAGTATCAATTAAACTTTTTTGTGTCTAGGTAAGACGAAATAAAAATTAATGCTATCACCTGGATGCATCTTTGCCGATGGTATGTGCGATCTTCGCGAGAGCATCGGCCGCGGCAAACATCCAGCACCTCAAATCCACGTGTCGTTCGAAATCCGTCGGGTGCGATGCCCTGGAGACGACAAAAGCACAAATCTATACTATGTGTAACAAATGCGTCATTCACCTTAAAATTAAATCTAGTATTTGTACCTATTCTTTCATAAAATATCTGTATGCTGAAGTCTTTACTGTAATGCGCTGAAATAAATGAATAAAAGTTAAGGCTAGTTACTAGTAAAAGCATTTTTTTTTTTTAAATAATTGCCATGAACTAGGTCATAGCAATTTTGGGCCCTACTCAACTAGGCCAAATCTGCCTGTCCTAGAGTAAGGGGAGATGGTGGTAATGAAGCGATAAAAATGGTAAGAGGTACGATTTTAGGTGGAAGTGCACACACGTCTAAGGATTTGGATTCAGGAGGGTAAAAATGCACCCGGTTATGTATACCGTAATTAACACTAAGGAATTTAAGATATTGGATCAGGCCGGAATACTATTATCGTGTAATGTATCGTTATTCTGTTTCAAATCGGTCTTATATTTTCTATTGATGTATCAATCTCTGTTTCATGTATCAATGCCTTTTCTGGCCAGTTTCTTACTGCATTCTGCTGGGACAACAAAAGCTGCAAGAGGACGCTCGTTGGGTTTTGTCACATTTTATTGTTGCGAAAGTCGAAAAAATGAGATTAAAAAATTAATGTCCATAGTTACCGGGGATAATCGTCGAGCCCGGATGTGAGTGTTATCGGGTTGAGTTCCGTTTCGGTGGTTGCATTCCTGCCCCTCCATCGGAACGACGTGGGTGTTGTGCCGCGCTGCGTCATGTTAAACCACTCGTACCACGCCTGCAACATTGTCTCGTAATATACCGGATGTGTTTTACGGTACGCGAATACTATTTGCACCATCGCACTACACACCAACACCGTTTTAATATCGGATTTAAAAGAAAAACATTCCACTTGATTTAAAAATTACCACAGTTTCTAAAAGTCTTCAAATTAATCATTTTTTTATATTACCGATTCTGTTTTGCATGATTATCCCGTAAATAGCCGTAGCCATAAATCAACGATTTATCACTACGGGATAATGATATATAGTTACAAGACATTTTCGAGTGAGAATGGAGGCGTTTTGAGCGTATTTACGTCAGCATCAATAAGCATTCTATGTGTGTATAGCGATAAGTATATTAGAATAATGTAGCAATCATAACTAAATTGGCAAATAGGTACTTAGAATCCTACTATATGTCTACATACTTACGAAGTATTAAACACATTGGCACTTACAGGGTGAACTTTACATTATTAGTAGGTTTTTTCTTTTGCTTATTTCACCTACTTATTTGAAAATACTCAAACCGGAAACAAACACATTGTACGATGGTCCCTCGCGCGTTGCCGTTATTAAATGAAACGAAGAAACGCAAATCGCACCTGAAGCCTCGCATACATCCTCCGCAACGTTTCCACCTCTTCCGCGGGGATCTGCTGGCCGCGGTGCGAAAGCAGGTTCGCTATCGTGAGCAGCATCATCGGCGGATTCGCATTCGTGTTGCGCTGCGTCACGAATTCTTCCGGGACGCGCTCTAACGCTTCCGGACCTGTCGAATTTGAACATTAGTGAACTCAATTCAGTTATTAGAAGAAACCGCTTCAATAAATCATTATTATAACTACTTATGTCTCTGACTGCCTTCAGCTTGCTACACCCAACGAACAATTTCAATTCCAAGATATACTATACTATACTATACTGAGAAAACGGAACATTGGGTTCCATTCTTTCCTTTCCAGGGCAATTCGAGAAGGGAATGCTCTTCATAGGTTAGTGTTTGGTCCTTTTCGGTGTACTAACGCTGTTTTTAAGCGTAGGCTGCGAGTTGTTGAATATTAATTTTCCCTCTCCAACTAAACCAATCGGTTTGCTCTCATTTTTTACGAATGAATACCCGGATTAATATTTTAATTAATATGAAGTAGATATGCAAACCTCCGACCGACCACGGCCGGCTCGACTGCTAGAACTGTCCGGCCGTTTTGACCGTCCGGCTCACGAGTAGTTTTTCACGTAGTTGACGTTTCATACCTGCACAGTTGATTTTACAGTAGGTGGGTGACTTCTAAATTTTCTATAGCATTTAATTGTTCCGTCAAGGATTACTGCCCGTAAATAAAATGAAAACGGGTTAAATAACAAAAAAAAAACTATTAATATAAACAAAGCATGTTATATCTTTCAAACTTATCTTATAAATTAATATTTAATAAAATTTCCCGTAATTGAACTAAATGATATATATATATATATATATATATATATATATATATATATATATGACATAAAATTGTATACTGCTCAGCGCATATGTTTTTAAAACGTCGACCTGAAGACGGGCGCAGCCCGGTTAGGTAGAACCATGTAATTTATGTTAATTAAATGTTTCAGTAAACACAAACCCAATATCTGTTCCCTAGGTATCCACCCTTCGACGTTCATAAGATCCAACCAATGCGACGCAATCTCGTAGTAGATATTCCGGTCCCAGCGGCCGATCAGCGCCACGTGGAATCCCTCGTCCCAGAGGAAGCCGCGAGGGAATTTCGACCTGGAGCAAATAAATCGCAAATATAAATACTCTTCTAAGAAAAATTTAGTTCAATCTTTATGAAATCAATAATGTCACTGCAGTTTTATTTTCTCAATTTTCAATCAATAATCAATTTTTAGCTTATCAGTATAAACTGCCTGCCTAAAAATAATAATAATAATAATAATATATTTACGTCAGTTTTGATAAAATGTATGGAAATAAATAGACTTTTCTCTTAACTTTGAGAAAATTACCTTTTTAATTTTATATGAAATAAAATTATTTCCAGTATTATTTTTCTTCTCTATCTACAAATAAGTGAGTCGCAACACTTTTATCTTTAATCAAACCAGGTTTGTTTAAAGAGAAAAAAAATCACAGCCTCAGAGCTCCAGTTCTAGATACTCGCATATCATGTCCTCGTCAAATAAAATACACCTGGGTACCACAAACATGTCGCGTTGCTTATGGTCTACTGTTATAGACCAATTTGGAGAGCGGTCGACGTATTAAAATATATTTTCAAGTAGTTATATAGGATGTTTTTTTTAGAGGTGTGGTTTTCAATCTGGGACTACTTTTTTCGTAGTTGGTGTTTTTGACAGCTGTCACTTGATTTATGCTCAGTTTGGTTTGCCATTTCATAATGAATAGACTTACTCCTGAACAACGTTTGCAAATAGTGCAAATTTAGAAAAAAACACTCTAAAATAAAGTAAAAATCGCGTCGTGGGCCTGTGGCGTGGCCTCCAAGATCGTGCGATTTAACACCGCTGGACTATTTTTTGTGGGGTTATGTGAAGTCGCTTGTCTACGCAGATAAGCCGGACACGATTAACACCTTGGAAGAGAATATTCGGCGCGTTATTGCTGACATACGGCCCAACTTGCTGCAAAAAGTGGTTGAAAATTGGGCCTCTCGGCTGGAATTTGTTCGAGTCAGCCGCGGCGGCCACTTACCCGAAATCATTTTTAAAACATAATGGCAAACCCTTATCTTTATAATAAAACTAAATTCTTAGCCATAACATCAAATTATATGCGCTTTATCTCTTCTTGAAAACCACGCCTCTAAAATCATCACCTATATAATAACATCTTAATTTTTTTCATCATTACAGGAGAATAAATGTTTTTTTTTAAACTTTAGTCAAATTAACTGGGAAAACGTACAAATACGTATTTCCAGTGAAATCTCAATGTAAAATTCAAAGTTATTAAATTTTATAAATCCACAATGTCATATTTTTGGGTAAACAAAAAAAATTAGTTCGAAGTACCAGCATACCTGGACGGCACGGCAGTGTAAAGCGGCGCTTTCCAATAAGGCACTGGTTCTTTGGTGTACTCCGACTGCACGCGACCGGCTCCGTAGAAATAGCCAACGCCGCCGATCAGACTGGAGAAAGCCGCCTTCGCTGCGGCGACATCCTTCGCAGTGTACCTGAAAATATATTTTCTTTGTGTCGTGAATATTTGACGTAGACGGGTCATCTCATGGAATCCCATGTAGTCTGCTGGCCACTTTGCCAGTAAACGCTACACTAGAAGGAGTTCAGAGCTTCAGAGCTTAGAGACATTTTTACTTTGAACGCTAATACCCATCTATGTGGCCATGAGCTAAAATTTTCTAAAAGTGTCCTCAAATATAACCCAAAAGAGATCTTTTTGTCCAACCGAGTCGTTGATTTGCGAAATGGATTCAGTTAATCATTTCAAAAACTGCTTAGATGAGTACTTCTTCGCAAGAGCACAATAATCAAAGATATAGTTTTATTAGCTGTAAAGATACTCAGCTATAAAAAAAAATAATATTAATTCCTGCAAGTAATTTATGATTAAGTCTCACGGTGGTGGTGTTCAGCGAGCTGTTTTGGGCCTCCATTGTGGCGGAAAAAGTTGCTCTTTTCGTCACAGGATACTTTATATATATTATGTAAGATTTAACGTAAATCACAGTAGCAGTTTTAGCATAAACATGATCGCAAATCGCCTCAATAAAGTCAAATGGAGCTCACCCTTTCTGGTTTAGTCGGAATATATTCTCGAATCTGTCGTCGAAGTGTTTTCCGTTCTCCTTCAACGCCGAGGTCATGGCTTCGCCGGACAACGCATCGCCCGTGTTAACGCCGCGGTATCCCGACTCGTACACAAAGTCTATGGTGAGAGGCGGCACACCGTTCAGCTGTACAGCCACGAAGTTCGAACCTTGCTGGCGGTAAACAATAGTGTGAAATATTTTTTAGATAAATAAAACTCTTAAGGCTCTTGCAAACATTAATTAAAAGAAATAGTAGTGCGGCTCTCTAAGCCAATAGCTCTCTATAATGCCTAGTATAATTCAAAATACACTTCTCCTCAGCATATATTTGTCCACTGTTGGACGTATGCCTCTTGATTAGGTCCAGGTCGGCCCTGCCGTCTTCTTGATATCGTCCGACCATCTGGCTGGTGGTCTGCCAACACTTCTACTTCCCGCACGGAGCCTTCAGAAAATACACTTAGGTACAATGAAAAAAGATGCTTTAATGTCCGACAATACAGATTTTTTAAAAGAGCGGTTGAAGTATCTCCAAGTAGCTCTTTGCACAGTAAATTTACCAATCCAGTATTTTTTAAAAGCATTAACAGTTCAAGAAATATACGTCAGAATATTAAAAGTAATAAATAAAATTTAGACCATATTTATTTATTTATCTTTATTGGAGAAACCAACAATTTTACACAGTACATATAAAATAAAAAATACATTTGATGGAACGATAAAAAACTATGTAAAACTAAAAATAGGATTCATTTCTTATGTTCATATTCTTATGATTTCTTTTACTAGAAATTCGTTTTGACGTTTTACTTTTATCAGAACGTTGTTTCTCACAAAATACACTCACAATTGAAATTATTGGAAGAAGAGGCCACATGTATTGTTCGAACAGGTGGAGTTGTTGCACAGGAGGTAGGTTTTAGACAGCGCGGCCATGAAGAATCACTGACCAATGTCAGCCTTGTTGCAAGAACAGTTAAAAAACAGATCGAGGTTTCGTGATCTGACCGTAGAAAAGGCGGTGGATCACACTCCACCTAATAGCTTTTAAAATTCTTTACATTTTCAACGTTCACCCTACTAATATCCATTTATCCGTGTTCAGATATGGAGAATGTCGTTCAAAAAAGTGTTTGTACTATGTTTCCAGGCCAGCCCTCTATTTTTAAGAAGGTGCTTAAGGAATCTGTGAGATTGTGCTTAAGGAATCTGTGAGTGGTTAAGGCGTTGGACTTTTAGCCCAAAGGTCGCGGGTTCAATTCTGCATATGATCATAGCATTTTTAATGCTTCATTACCACCATCTCCCCTGACTCTAGCACAGGCACATTTGGCCTAGTTGAGTAGGGCCCAAAATAATTGTAGATGACCTAGGTCATAGCAATCATTTTAAAAAAAAAAAAAAATTTAGTGTGCATACTTTGACCGCATAGTTCCTATTTCTCGTTGGCTTTAATGAAATAATTAAAGGTTTCAATTTTAGTACGAAGAAAGACTCTCAATTTTAAAACTCCCAACATTGCAAGAGAGGCGTGAACGTGGTGACCTTATTGAGACATTCAAAGTGGTTTCAGGGCACTACAATTGCGATAATATGAAGGACATGTTTACTTCAATCGTAATCCTCGTCTCCGCGGATACAAATTAAAACTCTCAAAAACCCGTTGCTCTAAAACGCGAGAAAGTATTTCTTAACTAATAGAATCGTTGATCTGTGGAATCAATCATCGAAGCCAGTAATACCAACTAATTCAAAAATCTACTGGACAAACACACTGAATCCAGTCATCATCGACGAAGCTGTGATCTCGATATGGGCATATCAGCTCTAGCTGCTCGCCCATTAACTAATAATAATAATAATAATAGGTTGTCAATTTTAGATCTGTTACTATATGTATATAAACGCACCTCCTCCTCTCCGTCCAACAGAATAAGCATCTCCGCGGTCTGCGGGTGCTTTGCGAGGCGAAGGGACGAGGTAAAAGTCTCGCGTAACTTGGCCAGGCCGCCCTGACCCTGCAGGCAGGCCGTGAATGATTTATGAGTGTCCGCTAAAAGGGAAGAAAGTAATCCAAATTATTAGAACAACTGACAAAAGGCATTAAGTAGTGCTCTCAATATTTTTCTCCCTCAGTTCGCTGCTAATACCAGATGAGTAGCATCATCACACTAAATTACACCATATGACGAGGACATCGTTATTACCACATGCAAAGATTCAGGAGATTTGAGGGCGGTTCGATTGCTGAATAAAGTTTCGTAAACACCAAGGTATTGATTAGGGGTATTTAAGTTATCCTGTGAATTACCCTGATAGCAGGAATTAAATCCACATCAATTTGTTCAATTTTGTTATAAAAAAACAGTTAAACCAACCTTTTTCAAAATCAGTTAAATTAGCACAATCCCAGATAGCAGTGTCTGCAGAGCGATCCTTTTCAACTCTAAAACGAATCCACACATATTAACATGACACGCAGGCCTTCTATAATTTCAATTGGAAAAGAGACCTTCTTATATATTTAAAGCGGTCTGGTTTATTTTGAAACAGCCTTTTTGAAAAAAAAAAACTAACTGATTTAATATACAAGTAATTTCATTTCATTTTTTATTCTCTGATATGTTTAATTTTAATTGTTTTAACATTTCATCGTTTTTCAACTGAGGTTTTTTCAAAACCTTAATTCTGTGTGAATGTTAAAAAATTACTTATAATTATTTTTAATTCATTCTGATTTTTTGATTGATTGAATTTGTTTTTCCATTTGACAACTAATGGTATTTTAATTTGTGATTCTTAATCGGTCAATCCCCACATCTTAGTCCTATGTCAAAATAAAGGTCGCTCGCCCGGCGTGCTTATCAAAAATGTATAAATAAACGCCATGTCTTATATAACGGAAGTCAGATTTATACTTACAGTTCAACCCCTTTAGCGTGAGGGTGAATGGACCGAGGCCCGGTGTAGATCCCACAATTGCTGCGGGACCGTATCCTTTATCTATCTCCGGTTTGAGGGTACTCGCCGACAGCTCGCTGGGCGGAGCGTTCGTGTCCAGGGCCACGTACCACACTAGCGATATAGGCTGTGTGTCCTAAAAAAAAACATACAGTCCAAGGTTACTTACCACCGTTTACATTGAAAGTACGTTACGTAGAGCGATCGTAAAGAAAACGTAAAAAAATATTATTATTATATTAACAGAGAGCATAGCTAATGGGTTTAAACATAAAAAAATAGAGCTTAAAAAGTTTGTAGCGCTGAGTGATTGTTATGTATTCATATAATTAATAATTAAAGTCGGTAAAAAATTAAAAGGCCTCAGCAAGACAATTCCTGTAAATGAAATTGCTCCAAATTTTACACGATAATCAGTCAGCATACTACTTGTCCTGACAATAAATATAAATATTAAATACCTTGCTGGTGCTATTAACCGCGACTCTAACTGTCCAGTCTCCTCCGTAGTCCCCACCCGGTTTTTTTACGAAGGAAGTGGTGATGATGTGCGGCGGATCCCTGAGCAGCTGTTCGCCGTACGACGAGCCGTCGTGATGCAACCAGCCCGATCCCGAGAGACCGTCGTCCTGACGGTACCAGTGTCTGTCAACACGATTAAAGACTTCGAGAAACAGATAGTTATATAATTTTACTGAAAAGCCCGCGGAAGCGCCACCGTCTGCCAGTGGAAATCTATATAGTGTAGAGTAAATGTAAAATAAACTACCAATACAAATAAGTAAAAGTAATGGAACAGCAAATTCGAACTAACTCATTTGTGATTTCTTATAATGTTTAAAAAAAAACTGTAACATTATTGATTTACTGGTAGACTATTTGGCTCTACCTCAAACCCCTTATCTTGGAAGACCGGGGGATTTCATACCCTTATATCTAAAGCTTGGAGGAGTCAAGTTTTGTTGCACGGAAACGACTTCTCAAACAATAGGGGTCTCTTCTCAACGGGTTCTCGATTATTTATCATTACGTTACTTAATATATATAACAAATCGTTCCGACGATAAGGCAGGCCTCGTAGATCACGTTTTCCTAAAATACGATACATGCAATAGGAAAAGTCATACCTGATGCCCTCGCCGGTGTGTCTCAGCCTCGGAGGCGTGTACCACATCAGCCCCATAACGGGAGAATGATAATCGCGAGTCTTCAGGCCAAAATAATGGCCTGGTCTATATGTGCCCCAGTACAAATCGGGAACCTCTAAGCCAGATTTCACCACCACCTATAAGGAAAAAACCAAGTTAGAATACTCTTTTATAAAGTTCAAACGTGATTTTTTTACAGTAACTCTCTGTCTATTTGATTTAGACTCGTGTATAAATGAACTAATCGAGTTTTTATAGAATGGTTGGATACGAAGTGCTATACCCGTTTTATTGTACCTACTCATAATGTTACAATTTTTGTTATATAAAGAAATAAAAATTGTGAAAAATTGTATATGGTGAATTTCACAAAAAAAAAAATATAAAATACACAGCTTTCTTACATAAAGGTTTAATTTTTTAATATTATGGTATACTGTGAAATACAATAAAAAAATTCCCGTGATGCCTAAGAACATAAATATAAAAAAAAATAAAACTCTGTCAGTATTAGTTTTTTATTTGCTTATTTGCAATACTGCTGATTAATTGCAATTTATAACTTGTATTAAATGTTACATCCATATAAATATATATAGGTATAGATTTTTTATAATCTATAATGTTTTTTTGTAAAGTTAGGTTATATTATATGTTTAAGCGAGGTAATTACGACGCAATAAACGCTTTTCCTAATGAAATCAACCGGGAATCCCTCCTTAATGTACGCTGCATCGATGACACGCTAGCAAATCCTTATCAGGTCATAAATAATGCAATCGAAAAATACATCCCGAGTAAAAAAACATACAATAAGAGTTACCCGCCTCGGTTTACTCCAACGTTAATCAAATTAATAAAAGAGAAAAGTAAATACCACTCTAAATATAAAAAGTTTCAAAATCCTCTAGACAAACTTTTGACCTTTTACGTAAAAAACAGAATAAATTACAGAAGGAATGTTACACCAAATTCATTAACGACACAGAGTCAAATATTCACAAAAACCCCAAGCAATTTTGGGCACATGTTAAGTCAAAACGACTAACTACTTCTGTCCCACGAATCGTACATCATGATAATTTTGTTGCCACTAATGGTACCGATATATGTAACTTATTTTCTAACTACTTAAAGTCAGTTTTCATAGATAGGGGACCTATAGAATTTCCGAAAGAATAACTCTATACAACCTATATTCTAATTAATACATTTTTTTATTATGTAATTATGCAAAAACGAAAATATTTTATTTTATTTTCTTTACGATTCTCATAATTTTCTTTTTTTATGTAATCAAGTGCAGTGATAAGTGCCGGAAATGTGAACGAATTTAAGAACAGAGGACAAGTTTATCAAAGACACACAAGTGCAGATTTAGGCTTCTCAGCATAAGCTGCCTGCCTAAAAATAATAATAATAATCAGTTTTAGGTGAACCGACATCTCAATTATATTGTTAAACAGTGGATTCATGTAATTGGCCAAATTTATAACTCTGTATTTACTGTTTTATAAACTAAGTTACGCTGTATGTTTCCCTAGAATATATTTAATAAATAAATAATATACCATATATACATCCTTAAAAAAAAAACTAAAAATATGTTGCGAAGAATATTCAACGTTTTTCTCAACACTGTCGACTGACTTAAGTAGCAAGACATTTATAAACATTTGATACCTGAGGACAATGTGACCTGACCATGTTGGATTCACTGGGGTTCGAACCAGATACTTATACTTACCGCTTTGCCGGATAACAAATTACAGACTGTGCGGCGTTGTCTGATTGTAATGAACGACTTTGCATCATAGAGACAAAAGTAAGACAGTCGACATTTAAATATAAAACCTCTCTGAAACCGAGAAAGATTTTAAGTACTATCTGGTCCTCTAGTGAAGTTTTTCTTGCCAGTAAAAAGGCAACGATACTTTTTTTTTATATACTCTTCTAATATGGGTTTATTTAAATGGAGAAACGTTTAAAAATTGTAAAACAACGAACATTTTCTCACCTTTTTATCCGTGAACGGCGTATTGACCCTGGTTTCCAAATAGCCAACATATCCAACAACGATTGCGATTAAAAGACACGTGCATCCCACAAGATATCGTATTAATGGATTAGCACTTCGTTGAGGAATCTCTTCACGGTCGGCGCTCGAAGAATTACTGCTATTTCCACTTTTATTGGTGTTCGCGATGAGGTCGGGTTTTCTTTGCCGTGCCATGTTCTACTGAATTAAAACCTTTATTTTGGAACCATTATACACTAGATTTTAGGTTAAGGGATTTATTTAAAGTAAAATAAAACAATGACTAACTACTCGATCACTGAAATTTATATAAACCAGAATCCACAAAGGGCAACCCGACTTGACACATTGACAGAAACACAAATTTTGACAGCTATAGAATGAGGATTATAACCTTATTATAACCAGAAACATAACCGACTGCAATAGCAGATTGTCGTCAAATTTATTATTACCTACTCAATTTCCACATTTAAATTGTTTAATTTAATTCTACAAAAATATTAAAATATATATATATATATATTTTTTAAAACTTCAAACGTTAAAATAATATTTCTTTTAACAGTGGCGATTTCTAATTAATACTTTTCTCGAAGCCTAAAAAAATTGTGCAATCAAAAATATATTTTTTTTTATTGCGATTGATATCCGTTTTTAATAATATGATCCAGGTTAATTTTTTTTATTCATAATTAAATAATATAGGATGCAGCTATTATAGCCTCGTATTAATTAATAAGCTGTGTGAATTGAAATATATTAACCGTATCGCTGTAAGACCGTATCGAAGAGTGACTATTTTAAACTATTATATTTGAGATTTATTCAGTTTTCAAATCTCTACCGCGTTCATTGAAAAAACAGGCGAGCATCGCTGACGTATGACGCAGTTGTTTGTTATTTCGTGACCGTATATCTTCGCGTCGGACGTGTAAATTTTTATATATTTTTTACATAATTTGGCAAAATACACGATTAAGCTGTAAATTTACAACACGTGTTATAAATTTACTGCTCTGTCCTCTGCCAAAATATCTATTACGTAAAAAGCGTATAAAAATTTAGACGCCCACTTCAAAATTTTCGTTCAAATAGTAACCGACACCATCTTGGCATGAATCGGGGAAAGGAAAGAGGAAAACTCTCCCTGGTTCCTCTCAGCATGGCATGGTACCCGAGACAGTGACCGATCCGAGCGCTTCGAGTAAGTAAAAAAATTTTTTTCTAGTATTTTCCGTTTTGGCTTTGATAATGATTTTTGTTTTCGGTTGACGAGAATGTACTTTTGGAAAAAAACGAAAAAAATCATACCTCCCTTAGGCACAAAGCAAATCGGTTTAAAATGTTGATTGTAGGCCTGTAATTTCCCTGCAATGTTTTTTTGGAACAGTTTTTGATATGAGCAACCCTTAGAGCACGGCTCGAAGTTTCGCGCGGCAGCTCGCGCATAGGTTAGACGGTTAGACGATTAAAGCACCGCCCTATATCCTTGGTTGAGGAATGGGGTTCATTACCGGAAGGGGTGGATTTTTCGAAGAGTTTCCTTGGCTGTACCAATTAACACATTCAAAGGTTAAACACGCCTCAAGGTAAAGCCAAAGGATAATTTGGTAACCATTGGATATTTAATCATAAAAAAAATATATTTAGATACCTTAATCTTATATCTTCAACATAGTAAAAGTAGAGTTTTAAAATTCAATTTTATTTCTGAGTAATTTAATAAATGATAAACTCCTAATAGTTCTTTGTTCGCTGAATCGCTCTCTTATAAAATACATTAGAGGGTTAGGAAAAATAGTAATTGAAAGGAAAATGAAGGTTCTATTACTTAGTAAAGTTAGTTTTTTTAATTTCTATATTAGGAATCTGTAATTAAATAAAAAGACCGCGCGGAGAGTAAAACCTGACGCCCAATAGAGCGCCGAATTTCAAGGTCGAACAGCTGATTTGCCCCTTTCAACTGTCTTCATGAATGAACCGAAGCCTAAAAATATGTTTATAAAAACTCCCTTTTTCCACAGCCTGGGCAGGCGCTCGATTCTGAACTCCGGCCAAGAGGCAACGCACCGGCATAAAGGAGGCAGCAGGCAGGAGGTGAGCGCCTTTGACCTTTTTTCATTTCATTGATTATTTTTTTAAGTTTGAGAGTATACCTCTATAACCATTGCATGTATTATTTTTTTTAATTTTGACCTATTACGTTCAGCTACGAGAGTGTAATTAGCGTGTGTTGTTTGCCTTAATTCTTTTTTGTGTTATATATATAGATTATACGAAAAAAAAATATAGTTTAAATATTATATGTTGAACATTTAGAGAAGTATTTAAAATCACTGCTGTCTTTAAAGGAGGCTGATCTATACATATAAACAATCGAATATTAATCAGCAAAACGAATTCAGAATTTAATAGAAATCGATTTAAGGTTTGTGAACGCGTTTGAACCTCTTTTTTTTTTATAATATAACGATTTAGTTATCGGTTAGACCAACCTTCCCAAAGGACAATGCATATGTTTGTGATTTAATGCGTGAATAAAATATTTTTTTTATTAAATTTGTCTGTGTTTTTGATCATTTTTGAAAGCGCGTTGATACAGGCATTATGCCTAATGGAGTGATTAAAATCCAATATCTGTACCTCACTTCTGAAGCAAAATTAAATTGTAAAAATTCGTTTACACTTTTTTGAGATTAACTTTATTTTTCCCGATTAGTTGGGGTTATTTTTACATTTTTAAAGTTATTTTTTTCTTGTTTTATTATAATTTTTCGCTGGCATATTGCGAACATGGGAAAACCCGTTGAATTTAAGGCGAAGCGTATTGACCTCGCAATTCGGTGTTTTTTTTAAGAAATCATCCATCTAAAACGATTACCTCTCATAAATGTTTCAATTACACGTTTCAGATTAGGCTGCGCACGCGCCAAGGTTGCCCCAAGGCGCTGATGATGTCCCGGGACCGCAAAGCACAACCCGACAGCGCAGGCGCGGAAGCCGGGCCTTACTTATAACGTTTTCAACTGGACATTTCAGCGTTAGCCGCCTGGATCCCGCGCCATGTTGATTTCAAAATTTCCAGTGATCTGTTTTAATACGATGAATCATTAAATTTTAGTGAAAATGACCTCTTTTGTTTATTTATTTATTATTTATTATCGAGTAATCTTTGGATTCAGTTTCTAATGGTGTAGTCAATCCGTAGAAACATCTCAATTTCTGCAAAGCGAATGCTGTTAGACGAGTATCTTTGTATCATTGAATTAATTAGGAGACTCTCAAACATATAGGTACTTGCGTATTTATTTTTTTTTCATTTTCGATAAGAAAACAAAAAAAAAATGAAATAGTCATTTTGAAAAAGGGGGTTTTACAAAAACAAATTAACAGACTGTGACGAATTAACCAAATTGACTGCAGGGCGTTCAGCAGAAGTTGCATCGGCGTATTATTCCATCCTGTCAAAACTTGATTAGACGGTAGGTAGATTCTTTACATATTTATCCACATTATATCGTAAAGGAAAATTGTATAGGGTGTTTTTTTAATGGCGTGGTTTTCAATCTGGCACTACTTTTTTCGTAGTTGGTGTTTTTGACAGCTGTCACTTGATTTATGCTCAGTTTGGTTTGCCATTTCATAATGAATAGACTTACTCCTGAACAACGTGGCGTGGCCTCCAAGATCGTGCGATTTAACACCGCTGGACTATTTTTTGTGGGGTTATGTGAAGTCGCTTGTCTACGCAGATAAGCCGGACACGATTAACGCCTTGGAAGAGAATATTCGGCGCGTTATTGCTGACATACGGCCCAACTTGCTGCAAAAAGTGGTTGAAAATTGGGCCTCTCGGCTGGAATTTGTTCGAGTCAGCCGCGGCGGCCACTTACCCGAAACCATTTTTAAAACATAATGGCAAACCCTTATCTTTATAATAAAACTAAATTCTTAGCCATAACATCAAATTATATGCGTTTTATCTCTTCTTGAAAACCACGCCTCTAAAATCATCAACCTATACAATAATACATAACTAAAATCATCATGGTTTCCCTAAACGAAAATAAGTAATACAGTCTTTGTTGTAAGCAGACATCGGTCGAGGTGACCTTATCGGTCCCGCGCGTCGCCCAAAGTCACCTTCCGACCGAAGAACTGGTAATTTACAAACATTTGTTAAAAAAATAAATAAGTTTGTGGATGGATTCATTTCGTTTTTTTTTATATATAATTTACTATATATAATAATAGGGAAAGCGAACACCGCTTTGGACGCGTTTCGGAACAACCTATTTAATAGTTTTTTTTTAACATAAGGTTACTTTCTTGAGGTGCGCGCGCTGCCGCGCACCTCAAGTCAGTAGATCGCGGCCCGCAGCGAAACAATGCTTTCAGCCGTTACGACATAAGAAGCCATCTAATTATCGAATTAAAAGCTTCTTATGGGTTAAAAATTTAAATAATTTTGTGGTAATAAAAAATCACTATTTAACTAAAATTCCTAAACATGCCTAAAAGCTAAGATGTATTTAGCCTATGCGCAAAGTACACATATTTGGAAGTTAATGTGTAGATTTTAACTGAAAGTTATAACATATACTGTTTAAAATGGTAATTATGGACCTATGCACCCCCTAAAACTTTTGTTTGAAACAACTTTTGATATGAGCAACCCTTATAGTAAGGGACAACCAAATATTTCTCCGCTTTTTTTTTCCTATAAGCTATAGACATTTCTGAATGAAGTGAATTTAAAGTGTTTATTACCTCACTGAATGTTCGAAACGTATAAAGAATTTGGTGCGAAGATATATAAAGTCCAGAATATTTCTTCGTGGACAGTTTCAGAAGTTCTACGGATTTGTTTTTAAATAAAACTTTTTTAAAAACTTTTTGTATAAAGAAATACGAACCCCAAAAACCTCTCACTAATCCTGAAATGGACTATTATATGCTTATTATTGTAGCTTGAAATAAAACGTAGAATGTTTGTAAAACATCGAAAGGAATCTTTGATACAAGTTCGTACAATTGGAGTTCGTCTATCCCTATAAGTGTGAAAAATATTCGTAGTAAAAATCAAAGGATAAGTTATCCCAATCGGACTTTTAGTTACGAAAAAGTGTTCCTGTAAATGAAAACAGTACAAAACGACGGCGTTATCGATGTATGCTGAAAGAGAATACATACAGATGTTTCCTAAAAGCATGTGTGCGTGTTACCTATATTTGGAACTTTAATCTTCATAAATATAGTCTCACAACACTACAATATTTGTACGAAGAAATGTAATTTAAGAGGACTCAATAGTCCTCTTAAATTACATAAAAGAATAAACGTCGAAGATCGTGATCTCTGAAACCTTTTTCTTATTTTTCGTCGAGTATTATTCTTGCGTTCATCGCGGGCAGTTTTTTCTGGAAGCGTCAAAATTAAACAAAATAATATAATATGAACAAAAGGCTTAAAAATTAGGATTATAATTCAAGTCTCCGTGCCAATAAATCCGTAGATAATTCTTTCGTAATTTTAATAAATTATGAAAGAGTTATTGGGAGGTAAATAATCACGAAAATTTAATTACCCAGCCATTTGTTTTCATTTGCATCTGTCAAGTGACAGACGTCAGTCGGAAAGCGTTCTTCTTGTTCTTCTGTCAAATTAATGGCCTTCATAATACATGATTATGGCCAATGTCAAGAACAATTATAAATATAAAAAGGATAGACGGATCATTAAATGTCGTGCCTCGTAATAAATAAACATCGGAATAATCAGTCAGTTTTAAGAAAACATGCTATAATGAAAATCAAACGGCTTTAAACATATGGCCATAAACCGAGCGAATGTTTAAAAAGAAATATATTTAAAGAAATTTGTATAAATTCCTATAAAGTTTTTATGCAATGTAAATTTAATATTTAGTAAAATAAATAATAGTCACAAACGATAATCCATTCAATTTATATAACACGTTTCTCGTTTACTATTTACAACTTTTCAACATAAATAATAATTGACTATTCTCACAAATTCAAAATACTTAATTTGTTTAATTTCCAACTAAGTGTTAGCGGGGTATTTCTGAATAGTCTTCTGTTATTGAGCCGACAATTATGTCTCCTAAAGCCTGGTTTACATGGGTATAGTAATCAGTAGAGTACCACTTTTGTTTTTTTTTTTCGTTTAAACAAGTATAGTACAGTAGTACAGTAGTATTTGTTACGTTTTTACTGTGTTTCAAGTACTTTTAACATTAAATGTAATGTACCCACCCTTTCAACAATATAATATTTTGTAACTTACCACAGAACAGTCAGTTTTTTTCCTCCTTTTGTCAAATGCATCAAACCATTTAATATTTGGAATGTAGATATCATCTGCTCCTGTTCCTGATTTAGTGGATTTCTTTACTTTAAGACACTGCAAACTGCAAGTAACTTCAACTAAACTCTACTTGATACTTGCTGTTGTAGGGGAAAAGATGTTTACACGGGTAGAGTGGGAGTTGTGGTGGGGGGTGAGTAGAGTAGAGTTACTTTACCGCAGCCAGTAAAGTACTCTACTCTACTACTCTACTCGATACTCTACTCTGCGGAGCTTTTTTTCTGGGTTTCTACAGGTAGAGTTACTCTACTCTCCTGATTACTATACCCGTGTAAACCAGGCTTTACTTCTAGGTCGGTGGCCACAAGAACTGCGAACGCATGATCTAGCGAAGTGTCCGCTGAGCAGTTTTTTTTAACTAGCTGACTTATATAAATTAACGGAAGTAGTAACAAAAATAACATGTAACATTTTTATTTATAAGCAGCCATGACACCTCTTCAATTCTGCTGCAACATTTTGTTACACCTGTAAATATATTAGGGGTAGTTTGATATAATAATAATATGAATGATATAATAATATGAACTCTTGTTAAGGATAATAATATGGTATAATTGTGTGGGGTGCAGCCGAATACTCGCAACTAAAAATTCGTCCTAATATTTTTAGATAAGTCACTAAATAAAACGAAATTACAAAAAACACACATATATATAATTGTACAATACATAACAATTTCATTTAAAAAACACCTACCCTACAGAGTTCATCAAATTTCAGTTTTTGATGGGTCGCTTGTACATAATTTTAGCTAACCAACAATGGAAAAAATCCTTTAGCCAGTCACAAAACTTTTCGAACATAATTTAGTGTGTAATTCATTAAGTTTTTTTTTATATTTATATACAATTTATAGTGTTTTGCCAGTACTCCAAATTGTAGATGTGCCTTGGCAAGAGGCCAGATACAGATAACTGTTTTCTAAGATTAGGGAGACTGAGTAGTGCACTAATATGTCAGGAAGACTGGTGGTAAAACTGCATAAACATAATATGAATAAATGACAAAACCAATGAATACTTTAATCACATTAAATTTAGTAATATTTTTATATTATAAATATTAAGAAGAAAAGTGAAAGAAGCGAGTTTGGTTAGCCCTGCGAATCAAGGCCAAACGATGCTTTCTATCCATGGCACAAAGTGCGAAACCCTCGTGTATACACCTGGAACTCCAGCAGTGCCACAAGACCTGCCGAAAGAGATGATCCCGACAATGCTGAACGTGCAGTACGGCTCCAGGTTCTTCACTTGGAGTGGCCCGCCGCTGTCGCCCTGGAATAATATTAAAACTTTTATCAGAACCGGTAATGTGTTACAAAAAAGGAGTTTCTAATTGTTTTATAGAGTATAGAGTGATCCTAAACAATGTCAATGTTAGAATATAATCAATTTCTTAAAAAATATGTTTAAATGGGACGGTTAGTACTGCTTTAGTGTGAACCCTGCTTTCTTCAATGGACGAGGTCGATACTAAGGAAAACACACTGAAAAAAAATGTCGAGTTCTGAGTTAAGGCACCTGCATACCTGAATGTTATCAAAATGTGAATTTTGCAGGTTTTCAATGCATGTTGCGTGCGTATTCAGAAGAACTACCACTAATCTACTTTATTTATATTAAAGATCATTTATTATTCTAGGGAAATAGCTATAGAAAACTTCTTTAAACATTGTCAAAAAACATAAAAAAAAAAAACAAATTCACAATGTTTTTGAAATATCATTTTTTGATAGGTTTCAGTTGAATCATAATTTGTCGCGGCTACTGAATGTTAGTAAGCCCAACCAAGTGTATTGTAGTGTCTACAATCCAACTATCTTTTAAAACCTATAGACACGGCATGTCATACGAATCGTCGTTGTCAAAACCCGACACGTAGATTCCCTCAACGCAATATGGTGCATTGGGCGTGGTGCGTTTTTCACGTGGATCTATTATAAGCCCTAAACGTGTCATCGGGTATGACAAACTTGTCAACGCGCACCGGTCGATAGCTAACCTTGCTTGCGTCATTACGAGACACTGTCATATGGTAGGTTGCAGTGTTAGATCTTGTCGTAACAAAAGTGCAAAGAATACCACAATACGACTCAATAGATCGTTCACCTAACAAAACGTTCATGTAACCTGTACCAAACAGTCTCGTAGATCGAATTCAAATCATTCAAATGAAAATATTTGCAATAATGCATTGAAAACAAACAGCGAGCGGGTCGCGAGTCAGTTTGAGACTAGCCCCAAGGACTTTTTAAGCAGTAGGCTTGAAAGGTATAGGCTATAGCTCACCTGACAGGCGTCATTGCTATGGCCGTAGTCGCCTGCGCCTGCGCACAGCTGGCTATCGTTCAAAATGCCACGTTTAAGAGTCCTCTCTCCTGCGAATTCCCTGCTGCATTCCTCCAGGCTGAATGGAATCAAGCCCACCTGAAAATAGAAGTTTTTAAAACCTGGGTTGACCTATAAAATTCATATTCCTAGGCGTTCAGTCAGTCAGAACTTGTTAGATTGGTTTTTAATAGCGGCAAAGATAAATGACACAATCTTTGACAATTTTGAAAAAGTTTTTAATTATTTGATAAAGTGCTGGATAGCATAATATTTATAAAGGTTCTAAAGAGGTCCTGTACTTGAGAGCGCAGGATGTCAATTTAAACCCAGCGCTGAGTTTTATAAAAATGCATTTTTAACTCTCACCTGTCCTCTTTAGTATAAAATATTGTCAAATATTATGTAACCATCTAATTAGATGAAATAAGGAAAAGATGATATTTAAAAAAAATATAAAAATAATGGATTTGGGATTACGATGAAGGATGATGGTGAAATGAGATGATTTTATGAGTGATTTATGTATGCAGTTGATGAAAAAAATAAAAATAATGGAAATGTAAAAGTGTAAAATTAAAGCACATGATTTGTGTCGTATTATTTATATAATTGTATAATTGAGTTGTAAAGTTATTTGACTTATATTTGATGATTGTTTTTTAATATATATAGATATTTGGACAATATAGTGCTTAAATACCGTATTTAAATAGTTTCTTATGTTACAATAGGCGTTCGCCGTTAGTTTATATTACTTATATAAAATAGTTTGACAGTACTGTCATTTGGAAAATTCGAATGCTTTTTAATATATATACGGATTCAAAATTTTCAAACAAATTATATAGTCAGAATTCTAGATATTTGGACAGATACTTACAGACAATAGCTGGTCGCTTCCAGGGCCCCCTCTAGACGTGGCGCCCCAGCCAGTCGCAATGTAGAGCCCTTCGTCCCTGTCCGTCACCGAAAGACATGCTGGGCGCACGGCTTCACTAAATGCGACTCTGCATTTTAAAAGCATAAACAAAGGATTCGTGATTTAATAGACACAAATTTGAGTCGAATTTAATTCGTCCCACTTTTGTTCAACAGTGTTATGTTAAATGTGCGAGAGAGAGAGTTGATAAGATTGGTAGTTCTCCTCTTCACAATCCTAATAAAAAAAAAATAGGTACCTAGGTAGTAGGTACCTACCATACCAATGTCCTGTCTAAGATACATGCAGGGTGAACAAGTCAGCAGTATTCTTTTAATGTGTCATTCTGGGCATAAATCTGAGCAACTTTTTGAATAAAGCAAAAAAAAATTGCTTTAATAGATAAAAGCAAAAATCCTAAAAATATTTCAAAGTGTGGTCACCCACATGTTAGGTTAGGTTAGGTTGCTGCTTCACTATAGCGAAGGCAGATTAATGTTTACCTGGGGGTCTTCGATATCTAACACTTCCTCTTTATACACAAGGGATTTTATGTAGCCCCACAAATAGTAGTCTAGTGGGGGAAAATCAGGCGATCTATCGGGCCACCGCTTCCAATCCGGTGCACCTAATTCGCGATATATACAATTGATCGGAAGTCTGGGCGAAAATGGGGAAGCGCCCCATCATGTTGGTAATGCGGATTGTTTAGTCTGGATATGGGAATGTCCTCTAAATAGAGTGGTAACAATACTCGTAAATAACACCGTTTAAGTTTGGATTGGATTGCCGTTATAATTCCCATCCACACGTTTAATTTAAACCGCCGTTGAAGATTGTTTTCCCTCGCAGTATGTGAGTTTTCGCTACACCCTTGCAACATACACTTATGTGGTACCTGGCCACTCTGGCATTGATGGCAACGAGAAAGTAGACGAACTGGCCAAGAAAGATGCTGGCATGCCTATGATAGGCCCAAAACCGGATAGCGAAAAGGACAACCAGCAGACTGCTAAAAATCTGGGCTAGAAACCAAATCCAAAACCATCCCCAAGAACAAAAGCAAGCTAAAGAACTCATAGTAGGGTTCTTGCAAAAAAGACACTGAGATATTAAAGATAAACCGGAACCAACTAAGGATCCTAGCCAGAACCTTAACAGGCCACTGCAAGCTGAATAAACACCTGCACAAATTGAGTTTATCGACCCACTACAGGTGCAGACTTTGCCAAGAGAGCCCAGAAACCCTTATGCACCTACTGTGTGAATGTGGGCCCCTCATCTACAAAAGGCACCAGCTTCTAGGCAACCATCTTCTCAAGCCAGAAGAGATTAGAACCATCGCACCCAAAAAGATACTTAACTTTATCTACAGTACGGGACTGGAGGGTGAACTATAAGTGTATTTAAAAGTACAATAGTTCTGCAAAAACGCGGAGGCAAATAAACCCCATATCCACTAACAAACATAACATAACTTTGTGGGGTTTTCGCTAGGCCACAAGTGTTTGTAAATCCTGCTCTAGTGAAAACACACTCATCCGTCCACAGAATGTTCCTTTGTGGGACTTCTAAAAACCACATACAAAATACAACTATGATGGCAAGAAGGCAGCATCTACGTGGAAACTTTAGCAGCATTGTCATCCCATCAGCAACATTGTCACCAGCTAAAGCATAAACCCTTATTATGTCCGTTTACTCTTCATTAGTATAACCCAACTAACTACTAATACTAACTAGCAGAGCGCAACCTTATAAAGGTCAATTTGGATAGGTCAGCACCAACACAAAACACCAAGTGTGCTTAAAATACGCAAACCAAACGATCAATAGAGTATTTATATTTTTATATGGATTTTTTGTTAGCTATAACGAAGATTGTTCATATTGATCCTAAAAATATAATGTAATAAAAAAAATAATTTTGCTTTACACATATTGCTTAATATATTTCGCATAGCTTTCTATTATCTTGCTGTTTTATCATATTCTGACCTCTGATCCTTCTCCCTGAAAATTACTTTCAAAATCACAGAACATAGAAGTACCCAGAAGCGGCAATGTGGGTCCGATTCGGACGCCGCGCTCACTTATATTTTGTGTCCCGCATCGTGCACCCCTGGCTTATGCATGGCGTCGGGGAAATAGACCGAATCTAGGTACTTCTTTCATCTGTGTTCGAAGCAAATAAGAAACAATGAGGTTTTTTTATTATTATTTTAAATACAACCAATATAGGATAGTCGTAAATGAATTTATTTCAGGCGTAAAGCCACGCCCTTGGGGGTGGCTTGGGGGTAGTCTGGCTGTCAACCGGCACTCGAAATCGACGTTTTCTTTTACGAGCCGTCTTGGTAGCGAACGAAAGTCTATTGCCGATCGGCAGCGCAGACTAGAGCCACAGTGGTGCAGTGGTGCAGTGGTGCAGTGGTGTAGTTGCGCACCCAACCTACCTTGCGTCCAATTTGATCAGTGCTATATCATTGTAACGCGCAGGCGCCTCGTACTCAGGATGTTTGTAAATCTCACGAATTGGATAGAGCTGATTTATATCAATCGCGTCGCTTAGTTTATGTACTCCAAGGCGCACTAATTTTACCCTTCCCCTGAAATATAAATAAAATATAACCTTAAAGCAATAAAATCGCATGGCAACTACAGGATGTACCAAAACGATTAAAAATCTGTAAATGGGAAAAATGACGTGCAACGTTTTACATTTAAATGCAGGGTTATAGAGTAATAGCCAGGGCCGTAGCCAGGGGGATTATTATGATTGTGATATTATGATATTACACAATAGGTATCACAACCTATTGTGATACCTATTGTGACGGTTTGAAATTAAACACGTTACATATTAAAATTAAGTTTAATTAGATACCTACATCATTAATTATATTTAAATATCACGAATTCAATCAATTTATGCCAATGGCGTGGCCTTATATGTTTGTGTTTTTTTTTATTTTGGATTGAGACATTACATAAAAAATCTTGTGTGCTTAAAAGTGCATTCGGGCACTCCTCATTCATTTGTTTATATGAGCATATCATCATAACCTATCTACCCTAAATAAATTAAAATTAAAATAGTTTACCATTTATGACTGTACACGCAATGCGCTGCTGTCATTACAAAGTAATCGCTTATTAGACTACCCCCGCAGTTCCAGTAGATTTCTGACCCATCGTCGCTGTAACCCAATGCCGCCTATAATAATAATAATAAAAAAATACGATTGTCACTATTATATCAATTATTATATATTTTACCACTTATCACATCATTTTTCAGTAATATATAAAACATTATGCGTATGCATCATCAATCTAGGTTGTAAGATGTCATTTTAGACGTGACAGTTACGAATATAAAAAATAATAAATAATATTTTCAAGATCTAGGGGAAATTCGCGTAAGCGAATATAAATCGAACAATGAAAATAATGGAGGCAGAAGATTGGAGCAGTTTTGCCAGATGCACCGCTTTTTCCAAAGACCAACGCGGATCCGCTTTTATTGAATCATCTGCTCGAACTTTTCTTTATGGTGAGTAATATTTCACTCACACTTGATTTGCACCCCCCCCCCCCTCATGTACCGCATTTTCTATCTTCCCATCTGGCAGCACTGGCTTTATAAATGCAATTATAAATATCTTAGAGTAAGGAATTGTGTAGCGCGCGCTCTATTGTTTAGATTGCAATACGCTTCAGATGGGATTATTTCTTATTATGATTTTGGTATATGATACACTCGGTCCAGTAGCCATGCGAGTGGGCATATTAGTTGACTCCTTCCCCCGCATCACCTCTGCTGCTCCACCGATCGAAGAAGCTGGTTTCGCCCCTCCATCTCTCCCTCTCCGCCGGTTTAGACGTTGGCACGCCATTATTCTCACCATATGAGGGTATTCATTGGCAAGCGCCTCGGTGCCGAATACGATAGCATCTGGTGGTGTTGCCAACTCCACGCACGCGTCCTGTCTCTCGTACTGAGAGACGTTGCCAGGCTTCATCCTGCAGGGATACACCAGTTGGGCATATTCGAGGCATTCTGAAAATAATTTAAAACTAATCAAAGATTTCTACTGTTAATATAAACACTAAAAACTAAGTTAGAAACTAAACATGTATAGTCAAATTATGCTTTTAACTCTTAATCATATCAAAATGCTGACATGGCTTGAATTCCATGATATATGGAATAATAAATCGGTTTAAAATATATATATTAATTATTCATATAATTGTATTGCCTAGTGATATTAGCTGGCTGAAAGGATTGCTTCTTAGCGAACAGTGATATTAAACATACTAGAGCATATATCAACAAATATTTTGAAATGTTAGTATCCCTGTAATATATAAATAAATAAACGCAGTTCGCAAGCAGGGCCAAAATATTCTACAAAAACACCAGCTGTTATGATTTCTCAAACTATTTCACTTCAAACTTTTTAGGGTAATGTTACTAAACTTATTATTGACAATTTAAATCTTAAGTCAAAACAACAGCCATGTGTTACATCCACATTGAGTTAAGAAACGGTTTCCAAAACGCCGATTTTTCAAACGATTTTAAATTTCTTATCTCAAGTTCAAGTCATTATATCTTTCGCAGGCCACGCGCTGTACTCAAAACTCAAGAGGCGAGATACTAAATACTATCTTTAGAAATTCTTATTCAGAAGTGGGATCTCCGAGGCTTATACCAAGTAAAAGAAATAATTCTGGAGCCACAAACTATACAAATATGCCCAACTTAGGCATTGAATTATTATCAAACGATTCTCAAAACTACGATCACAGCAAACTCGAGTGACTTTGGTGGGGAATCTTAGAAGGAGATTCGGAAGTAAATGGAATTCCCACTTCAATTCAGAACAGCGTCAATTCCAACCGCTCTCAGCCAACGTCCATGTCTGACGATGCTCGCATGGATCCCGCAGGTCTAGCTGGTTGGCTCATCAGGACCCCTCTAACCTGCTTTCAAACGCGCCCTACGCGCTTAATAAAATATTTGATGCTACGAAGTGTGACACATTGTAAGAAAGCTGCATTTCAAGGGACAAGAGCTCAGGGAATTGGGAAAATGGTCTCCCATCTCCAAAGCCATCGCCACAATCAGACGTGAGAGAGGGAGAAGGACGAACTCTGATGCTGTTAAGATGGACCGGGAAACGGCAGTGGTTAAAACGGAGACGGCTCAAAGTGGGCATTTGTACTGTAGAGGTACGTTTTTCAACCAAGTTTCAACCAGGCTGCATTACAAATTAGGTTTAACCCAAACGAAATCGACAATCTACGTTTTAGAATTAAACACATTAATCTTAGCTTCATTTCATAGCGGTTACTTGATCGCGCAGTCAATAAGTATTGCCGCAATTTTGAAATAATGTGCACAAAAACTACCCGCTATTCTACTGAGGTCGAAAAATGTATATATTTCATTATGTCGCAGAGTAAATTGAATCGTATTATGTGATAAACATGGTATCTTAACCATAGTTGAAATATTTATCTATTCACAAAAAATTACACTCTTTTTTTAAAGAAATATGAGCTAATATAATCTAGAAAACTGTAATAAGAAATTTATTTTAGTTTGGTGTGTAATTTTTAAAATAAACTACCCCCCAGAGTATTTAAAAAACGAGGATAAACCAAATAAATCGATTTGTTACCAAAATAATTGTTCTAAGAACCAAATAACTGTTTATAGATTTGAAAATCGTTGCGAAACCGTTACACAAACGGTGTTACTAATTATTTACAAGGTTATTGTTAAAATTTGACATAAATTGTTTCTTATTATACAAGAATTTATGAAAATCTATGTTTTCCGGTAAATTGATTTTCTTTATAAATATTTAAGCGTTCGAAAAGTTATTACTTTCACCTTCAATTTTTTGAAGTTCAATTTGCTTATGATTATGGGGCGATTAGTGGTTGTGGGAACCCCAAAGGACAACGGATCGCGAACGGCGGCCCAGACGCAGCGCTTTTTTAAATATCAACTACTCCCCTCTTAAGGCGTTCGGCTTGGAATTCGCACATCATGATCATACCAATTTTCAACGCCTCTTGCCTCCATCGCGTCTGACTCAAGCACAAGCAAATTTAGCATAGGTGTGCAAGATTACGAAATATATTTACACGTATTTTCTACTTACTGTCATGGGCTTTGTCGCCGGTGATGTCATACTTTGCCGTTTCCGGACATTTTCCGCTGTTTATATACGATTCTGAAACAATGTAAAGAAATGACTTTAAATTCTGTCCGTAACTTCTCAATTTGAGATGACACAAAGTTGTAATTTAGAATACTAATAGTTGGCACTATACGCCACTTATAAAAAAAAAAATAATAAGTAGTTTTTACATCTACCTTAGGCCAATTTATTTAAGTATGTTATTTTATAAGGTTAGGTTATATAGTGTATGGATATAAATGAAAAAAAATCAAGTGAACATTAAAAAATATTATAGTTTTTAAAGGATAATTATGCACTATTTATTTGGTATTTATAATATTTATCCGTCTTACTACGTTTCAAGTGCGTAATAAGTATTTTATTTTTCCTGCAATTTTCTTCTGGCCGTTCTTAGAACAGGTTTCTTTTAACCTAATTAGAGTGGCCATGTTACTTCAAAACAACAAGAAATGACTGGTATTTAATTTGTCTATATGATCATAATAAATAAATAAATTACATGCAATTTATTATTATTCTGTTAAACTAATTAAATAACCCCAAGTAAAATATAAAAAAATCATTAGTAATTTAAAATGTTAGGTTAGGTACACTATCCAAAACATCTATGGTTAATCATAATTTATGGTTAATCATTAAACATAATAGGTAATATCTCAAGTGTGGTTTAATTTTAGTTTAGTTTAAGTTACGTGCTTAAGTACGCGGTTTAAGGTACGGAAAGTAGAATAAATAAATAAAAACTAAGTTTTCCGTTTTAAATGTTTTTATATCCATTACGATACGATTAATATTTTGGAAATATACACTATAAAAAAATAAAATTACTTCGAAATTACCTAATCTAAAAGCAAAAACTAAGATACAACACTGGAAACTTTTTATTGTTAATAACAATAAAAAAACATTCCCGGCAAAACGTTGAACGCCGCGCAGAGACAAGGTTTATACCATAGCAACGAAGTTGTATATTAAAAAAATATGCGACTTACCCTCCGTTATATTTCTATCACTAAAAACGATATCACTACAAATCGCTAACAAGAATATAGTTATCATTGTAAAGCCTAAACACAGTTGCCAATAAAACGCTATAATTTTACACGAGCAAATACGCTTCTAAAATAATCTTTGGATTCAGTTTCTAATGGTGTAGTCAATCCGTAGAAACATCTCAATTTCTGCAAAGCGAATGCTGTTAGACGAGTATCTTTGTATCATTGAATTAATTATGAGACTCTCAAACATATTTATAAAACTTGCGTATTTATTTATTTTTTCATTTTCGATAAGAAAACAAAAAAAAATGAAATAGTCATTTTGAAAAAGGGGGTTTTACAAAAACCTATTTAATGATCATTAATAATAAATCGGTACGATGACATTGTAATTAAATCTATTAGAGAGTTTTAAAATTACTTATTATGTTTTTAAAAATCACACAAATTCAAAAAAAAATGTGAAATATAACCTTTTCGAAATTAACAAAATTTGATCGTGCAACAGTGCACTTTTCGAAATGACTGCAAATATTTTGAGTTTAGCTGATAATAAGTGAGAGTGATCTGGTTTTCAAAATATTTTTTATGTTTTAAAAAGTTTGTAAGTACTTTAGGACAGGCGTTGCTTTAATTTCTTAATTTCGCAAGCATAAACGCGTAAAAAGCGAGTTTATTGCCGTAAAACAATATCTACCGTCTAATCCGGAGTCGGCGTGTAAAAATATATATTTTTGTGTCGGTGAAGTCTTCAATTATTCTTTATTTTTTTAGAAAATAATTGCTATAACCTAGGTCGTGTACAATTATTTTGATTCCTACTCAACTAGGCCGAATGTGCCTGCGCTAGATAGTCAAGGGAGAAGGTGGTAATGAAGCCTTAAAATGGTATAACCATGTGCGGATTCGAACCCGAGACCTTTGGGTCATTAACTACTAGACTAGCACGATTTTGGTGCCGAAACCAGGGAACTGAGATCTGAATGAGTGAGTAACATACAGTTCAAACATTTATTGAGTTGTTTCAAAATTGGAGGTAGAAATTAACCTGAAAGTTTAATAAACATAGCTTATATCAGGGAATAATAGCTTATATTGTGAGTTGAGAACATTATTTTCATATTCTAAGCTTTGCAACTTTGTAGCGAATAAGAAATACCTATAATTGCAAAATAATTATTGAAAGATGGTTTAATTTATTCTGCAACAAGAGGACATTGTTGAGCATTTAGTCAAAGCACCTAAAGAGAGATTAATACGATCGTATATCCGAGTCAAGATTAGAAAATTTTGAGAAACTGTGGGGAAGGTTTGCAGAAGTTTTCTCTAAAATTATCCCATATGTGAAACGAGAAGATAAAACTAATTTAGAATATTTTAAAGAAGACACATATTACCAGTTTGAAGAAGCATTTACAGATTAAGAAACAGGATCAAGTGCTTGTAATGCATTTACCTTCTGTATCAAGTGCACCCACCAATCCACAAATCGTTTAAGCGAATAATAACTAAATGGTTTATATTTAGTATAATCTGTGTTTTATCTTTTATATCATTTCTCTTTTTATTTAAATATTAATAAGATTTCCTTACTTAAGTGTATAATTTTAAAGAAGTTATTTATTCAATATTTTGTTGAGTAGCGAATAAAAAATATGAACAAATAAACACTTTGAAGTTACTCTATGACTCATTAGCCGGTAGTCAACTGAAATATAAGTGCCCTCAATATAATAAAGTTTAAAAAATATGATTGAAAATATATATTTGGCCAGGATGATGAAATCCGATGCTCAATGAACGATATATTCTTCCGGCGTCGGCGTTTATTTAGATAGAACCCAGAAGGTTAATATTTCAACAATTTAATGTCTTAAATAACTAATAATAATTGCTCGAAGGAGGTTCGCGATATTATTTAAATAAAGCGTTGACAGGTGCGTTTTAATAAGGAAAAACTGGTATATATTAATGGCGCCAAGATGGCTTGTCTTTGCGGCACTCGGGACGAGTCGTTTCCCTGTAGTCCTATCGGGCTAAGTGATTGGAACAGTCATTTAATTTTAAAGTCCTGGGCTTAGTTTCTGAATAAAGAACTCAATCTCAACAATACTAAGTTTTTTTTTAAATTAATTTAGTTCGGTAAGGACGTATTGTTGACTCCTGAGTGCGATAGATTTCGCTGAACATTTTATTATTATAAAAGGTGGTTTGAAAGTCCTAATAAAAGCGATGATTGATAGATGCTTTCGGTTTTTGCAAATGGCGTCTTGCGACATCGCGACTTTGATGTTTGTGAAGTTAACAATAGTATTGACACATAGACAAACCATAGAACGCGAAATATTCATATATTCATTTGGCTCGATTGAATTTCGTCGTCGATTCCCTGGTCGTGCGGCTCCAACTGGGCAAACGCACTGGCTGGCTGAGAATATCGCTGATGTGGCTGCAGAAGTCCAAGAGGACCCTCAAACGCCAACCAGACGGCTATTATCAGCCATTGCCGTCAGCAGTGTCCATGCTTTGTGTAAAACACAAATATCGGCTATTACACAAGACGCCATTTGCAAAACATGAGAGCATCTTTTGAGATAGATAGACAATGTAATGAAGAGATGTTGGATAATGTCAAACGTCTGACGTTAAACACTAACCTCCTAATACCCATTTATTAGTGTTGCGGGTTAACGATCGATATTTTCCTCGTAGAAAATGACTGCCATCGAGCGAAACCCACCTTTCAGGTTCCGCGAACCGGCCGCCATTAAAAGAATTCGATCGGTTTTGTTATTAGAGTAATAATCGATATGATATTCTTTTCCTATTCGTCGTGCGACTCTTCTCGTGTAGTCACACGAACTCTAGCGGCGACAATAGAAAATATATATTTTTAATTTTGGGAACATGTTATCAAACGCTATACTTTTGTTACTGTTCGGACTCTACTCCGTTGTCTATGCTCAAGTAAACAGAGGTAAGCTAATGTTTATTTATTTAATATGCTTACAACTTTAATTATGTAACGTATTCATATAATACCAGCAATTACATGAATCCACAGATTAGATAACGAAAATGAAACATAGGTTTGCCCTAATCCGATTGGATAAAATAGTTTTTCATATTTATTTATCCGTTTGAGCACTTTGCAGGATACCTTTTTAGCATATAGGTAAAATTTGTTGTGCATCACTTCACCATCTGTGACTATGTTAAGTTAGGTGGTGGATATTGGGTGCTAGTCACACCCCGTGTACCCTATACTGTTCCTAACTTAAAGTATCTTCTTGGGTGCGATGGTTTGTATCTCTTTAGGGTTAAGAAGATGGTTGCTTAGAAGCTGGTATCGTTTGCGAATTAGAGGCCCACATTTCTTGGCTCTCATGGCAGAACCTGCACTCGTCATTGTTTGACAAGTGCTCGCAGTGTCCTGTTAGGGCGCCGGTTATAGTCCTCGCTTGGTTCCGGCCTAGCTTTAGTAGCTAGGAGAGTATTTTTTGCGAGTATCGTATTAAGAGTTCTTTGGCTTGTTTCTGACCGGAGAAATCTTGCCAATGCCATGGCATCTAGCTCAGATTTTCAGCAGTCTGCTGGTAGTACTTTTGCTATGCCCCAGGCCGGAAATGGGTTCATCGCTTCGCTAGTTCATAATTAGTTTTTTTTGTTTGTTATTTTTTTATTTATTAAAATATTATATAATTTAAATTAAACACACACAAACACATCAAAAATTAAGGAAAGATTTAATACGGATATACGAGCATATACGGAATGTCCCAAAACTCAACGTCCAAACGAAATGAGGTCATAGAGAAGGTTGTCTACAATCAGATCAACCAATTCTTTATGCCTTTTCTGTAGTATTTTTTTTTTTAATAAGGGTCAGTCTGGGATTAATTTGTGAAAATATGAAAAAATATTTAAAAATTAGTTTTACTATTGTAATATATACAAAGAAATTCATTAAAATATTTTTTAAACAACGGTTAAAAAACGTTAAAAAATCCAATCGTTAAAAAGTGTTTTTTGTTTTTGATTTTTATTGATTTGAGTGTTATTGATTTTTAATCGAAAAATGGTGATGTAATTTTAAAAATCGGAAAAAGGGTTATAACTACATATAGGTTGATTCTGATTGGAAACAACCTTCGCTAACGCCTCATTTCGTTTCGTTTTGGGACAACCTGTATATACGAGTATATTAGTTATTTATTATGTGCTTTTATCGTCTATTTTTTAATAATTAGCGCTAATGAGGAACTCATGATAAGGGAAATTAAGGTTAGATATTCAAACAATATTGATGCGTGTTTGTGTCGCTTGGGTTTAATGTCATCACTTTATCACATTTGAATATATGAATATTTAACTAGCAATTTTTATTATCATATACGGCAAATACTCCGCGATAGATTTATGGTAAATGGTCCAGTGCTAAATGCGCGGTCCTAGCTTAAGACTAATACAACTGGAATAATTAAGTTCACAAGCGCATTTAAAGTCTACAATATTACAGATGTTTGGCTATGTAATTGTTATAATCATAAGCGTCGTATAAAGAATCTAAAACACTTTATTTGGCACGCATGGTACGTGTCAAGAGGGCGAGCTTAATGGGTAATCTCTACCGGTTAACCCAGAGAGCAAAACGTGTCGGCAAAAAAGGTTTTCGATTAAAGTTGATAACGAAATTTCTTAGGTTTTATTATCACAACTTTAAACAAAAATATTGAACCCTTCTGTAGAACAAACTGCACTGCGATTGTCTGTATTAGTAACGTTTGGCTGGTGCCAATCAGCTATACCGCCGGAGGAATAGATACCTCTAAAGCAGAGGTTCCCAAAGTGGTCCCGGGGGGTCCCTGACAGGAAGAAAAAAATGATTCCACTATACAAAAACACCTATCACAATGTGGGAATCCTGGGGGAGGGGTCCACGAAGGATAAAAATACTGAGGGGTCCACGGGGATAATAAGTTTGGGAAACATTGCTCTAAAGTATACGTAATTTTTAAATAAATAAAAAAATAAATTATTACTGGACATTTAAGATTAATACAAACAAATAAATAAACAATACCGAGTATAAGGTGATTCAATTTTTCTTACCAGTACTATGGTGATTCAATATTTTTTTATTTCTAGGGTGATTCAATATTTTTTATTTCTAAGGTGATTACTGCGCCACGACTAGCTCTAAGGCAGGAATATGCGAGATTTTAGAGCAATGCCCTCCGGCCTTGAGAGATCAAAAATCTGGCATTAAACCGTTTGTAAGTCAATTTTTTCAATCACAGATACAAACAAATCCTTACAAGTTACTTTTCTTTTCAGCGTAGATTTCGATAATTGTTTTATATATTAGCTAGATATTATATATACAGAGTGTTCAGAGAAAAATCCAGCTAATTGGCCCTGCGATTTCAAACATGATTGTTTAAGATGACATTTTAAAATTCATCGTGAATTCCGAAAAAAAAAGTGAACTTTACGCGATAATTTTAAATCGTTGTTGTCATACCTGATAGGTGACCGCGCTCAGTCAAGGCTACGAAATACCGACCTTACACGCCTTTTAGGATGTTGGTCCATATCGACAATAACACATAAAATAATATTGGAAAAATGTTTTTCGATTACTAGAAAAACGATTTAAAAATTAAATATAAATCGTTTTAATGTCTGAGAGCGAACGAACGAATGACGCGAGAACGGTTGGTGAAAAAAAAATAATGCTTTTTTAATAATATAATTACATTAGTATGTTTTTTTTTATATATATTTTTCGTCGTGAGACCGATTTAGTTACCGATATAGATCAACCTCCTAAAAGGAGTGCCCTGAATTTAAAAACACCCTGTAAACACGTTTTTGTTCGTGGAATCGCATCGTTAAAACTCGATGACGACAATTCAGGACTTGATAAAAACAGTAATTATTTGACACCTGTAGCTATCATATAAAATCAACTGTTTGTAGACATTGTTTAATAGTAGTTAATTATTTAAATAGAACCGTTATTAACGTCCTACGGCTAGGCCCTACGGCTAGGCCCTACGGGCGTCATTAACGGCATCTTCCACCCAGACCACAACCAAATTCATACAATTTATAAAATTGAGAACAAATTAATACGTCATATTATTGAAAAGTAAAGTTCACATAGACGGCTGTTCTGATGGTGAAACACAGCTATATATGCACAGCATATATAATATATATAATGTGCATAAATATAATTACAGCGCGGCCAATGAAACCAATCTAGTAATTAAAAATCGTGCTAATATCCGATAGCGTTGCGCGATTCTCAAGAATTTCAATATTATAACAATCAACGGACGTTGTACAGTCAGCCAATTCCACAAAAGACCTGGAAACATTGTAACTATAATAAACCAGCCTCTGTTGCGGGCAGTTTTAACGATCCCATCGCCTTGTCTGCCCGAAGCAAAGGTTTATTCTGGGCACAGAATAGTTCCTACGACTGATAACGGGTTTGAATTGCAGAATCGACACGCATTTGACAGGTGACGCTGAGTGAGAATGCTGCGAATGAATTAGCAACAGCGTGTCGTTTCTGCAAGTTTTAACTTTTATTCTATAGTGCAGGAATGTAGTTACATCACCAATACCTGCAACTTACGAGTTTCCATATTTTATACCTTTATTATAGTGTTAACGTTGCATTTGTTGTATTCAGAAAAGTCCCTAATTTTTCACTAACTAATCCTAAACTAACTAATTTTATTATGCCAACATCGACCCAGATTTACTCAAAAGGGTCATAACTGGTGACGAATCATGGGTATATGGTTATGATATCGAAACCAAAGCCCAATCGTCCCAATGGAAGCGGCCAGAAAAGCCAAGACCGAAAAAAGCACGCCAAGTTCGATCAAATGTCAAAGTTTTGCTCACTGTTTTCTTCGATTACCATGGCGTGGTGCATCAGGAGTTCTTATCATACGGTCGTACGGTCAATAAACAGTATTATCTGGAAGTTATGCGCCGTTTGCGAGAAGCAATACGAAGAAAACGTCCAGAATTGTGGAAAAACAATTCATGGCTTTTGCATCACGATAATGCCCCTGCTCACGCATCTTTGCTTGCCCAAAAACAAAACCACAATCATGCCTCAGCCACCATATTCAGCGAATTTGGCCCCATGTGACTTTTTCTTGTTCCCAAAACTAAAGAGACCTTTGAAAGGACGGAGATTTGCAACGATTGAAGAGATAAAGACTGCATCGCTGGAAGAGCTCAAGGCTATACCGAAAAGTGCTCATGAGAAGTGCTTTGAGGGTTGGAAAAACCGTTGGCATAAGTGTATTGTATCTGAGGGGGATTACTTTGAAGGGGACAACATAAATATTGATGAATAAATCAATATTTTTTTCTTAACAATACAAAGTCACCTTACTTTTTGAACACACCTCGGATAGTATATTTTATAATGAACTAATAAAGCATTTTTTTCCTCTAAACTAATGTAGTCAAATTTGATTATAAATATAACTCGCTGGCTGAGATAGGTGCAAATTTTCATAGCTACTATATAATAAAAAATGTATTAAGGATAATTGTTTTACAAATTATTCAAATTTTATAACAGCCACTAAGAGTTTGGGTCTAAATCGTAATATTATTTTTTCCAAAACTGCCATATATGATGAAAAATATAATAAAAGAAAATATAAATGCATTTATTCTAAAATGGACGATAAACATTAGTATTTTAGTTTCTTGTTTTATAATTTACAAGTATTCCGTAAGTGATTGTGCCTAGTTTAATCTATAGAAGTCGGACAAAGCTCTCGATAGATATAATTGGATCGTTTTTAAGTAAAATAAATTTAATTCATACGTACCTCTACAGCTATCTAAAAAATATTTGTACACTATTTATTTTTATTCCCAAATGTAAATAAGTAAAATAATAGAGTAAAAAAGAAAGATTTCAGTGTTTTTTTTCAAACGTCAATATATTTTCTGTTAAAACAAGATGTAGAAGGTTTCATTTTTTTAAACACACTGTAGGTACGAAACAACATTTTCGCCTCATACTGTAAATAGAGTCAGCTCTATTAATTTGACAGCGACCTCTGCAAACGACCTAAAGGAATGGTTTTCGTTTTACAGATCTGTTCCAACGAAAACAATGTGAACATCGTTTGCTGCGAAATTCGTCAGCCGGACAGAGACGCGGCCAGACCCGTGAATCCGAACGAAGCGGCCGCCCTGGAGAGCCTTTTCGTGCCAGTGTCGGGAACCCAACAGGGCAATAACGTTCCCGGCAACCAGATAGGTAATCAAGGCAACCCAGTTAATAATGGCCAGGGTAATCAGCGCTTCCCAGCTAATGGCCAGAATCAGGGCTTCCCACAGGATAACCAGGGTAATCAGGGAATTCCAGTTAATGGCCAGGGTAATCAGCGCTACCCGCAGGGTAATCAAGGAATACCAGTTAATGGTCAAGGTAATCAGCGTTTCCCACAGGGTAATCAAGGCGTCCCAGTTAATGGCCAAGGTAATCAGGGCTTCCCTCAGGGTAACCAGGGTAATCAGGGAATCCCAGTTAATGGCCAGGGTAATCAGCGTTTCCCACAGGGCAATCAGGGTATCCCAGTTAATGGCCAGAACCAGGGCTTCCCTCAGGGTAATCAGGGAATTCCAGTTAATGGCCAGGGCAATCAGCGTTTCCCACAGGGCAATCAGGGTATCCCAGTTAATGGCCAAGGTAACCAGCGATACCCGCAGGGTAATCAAGGATTACCAGTAAATGGCCAGGGTAATCAGCGCTTCCCACAGGGCAATCAGGGCATCCCAGTTAATGGCCAAAATCAAGGCTTCCCACAGGGTAACCAGGGTAATCAGGGAATCCCAGTAAATGGTCAGGGTAATCAGCGTTTCCCACAGGGCAATCAGGGTATCCCAGGTAATGGCCAAGGTAACCAGCGCTACCCGCAGGGTAATCAAGGAATACCAGTTAATGGTCAAGGTAATCAGCGTTTCCCACAGGGCAATCAAGGCGTCCCAGTTAATGGCCAAGGTAATCAGGGCTTCCCACAGGGCAATCAGGGTACCCCAGGTAATGGTCAAGGTAACCAGCGCTACCCGCAGGGTAATCAAGGAATACCAGTTAATGGTCAAGGTAATCAGCGCTTCCCACAGGGCAATCAAGGCGTCCCAGTTAATGGCCAAGGTAATCAGGGCTTCCCACAAGGCAATCAGGGCTTCCCAGTTAATGGCCAGGGTAATCAGCGCATCCCGCAGGGCAATCAGGGCTTCCCACTTAATGGCCAGGGCAACCAACGCTACCCGGGAAATGGTAATTAGTTTGATGATTAAGACAAGTTTGGAAATCAGGGTTAACCTGACTACAATATGGAGATATTTTACATTTAGTGCCATGTTTATAAACAATATTTTTACTTTATTCGAAGTACCTACGCAATTAATTCGTAACCTAATGCTTTTTTGTTAAATCAATTCAATATCAGATCAATGTATGTTTTAAAATATTGTAATATTTATTATTAATAAACAGTGGTAAATGTATGTGTTTTACTTTAATGTTTAAAACTACATAAAATCTATCGATTTAGGTAGACAAAATGACAAAGTAAAGTTAGTGTTATTACGACAGTAATTGTCAAAACTATGCTATGAAAATGATTATATAAAATCATTAATCTGTTCTAAATACCTACCCATTACTTAACTGTCATTCATATCTAAACATTTAGTGGCCATATTACCATTTGCAGTCTTTAAATCAGTTAAGCGACATTGATTAAATTATGCGTTTTGTTTGTTTCGATATTTTTTACCTTACCTACTATTTATTTATTTATTTAACAGGTTTCCCCATGTAACATACAAGCAAGAAATTATGATATTAAAAAAAAACAACAATAAAAACAAAAAAAAAATACCTATAATTAAAATAACGCTCCCAGGCGAACAATAACAAATAAATAATTCACGCTGATCTTACAAAGGTGTACCAGAAAGCAGATGTTTAATCCTATTGGGCGAATCTCCGCGGAAATGGAATTTAATAATTCGACTGCTCTCCCAATCGAATTATTGGTTTTCTACCCACTCGAACCGATTCATTTATTTGACTACGCCTCCGATAAAATTACGCTTAAAATAATTATTTGCTTCTTTTTAGTGCATTAAAAAAAGGCTCGTTCATACCTATGTAGTAAGAAAAAAAATATTAAAATCGATTTTATAAACAGTGGAAAAATACATCAACCTAAAAAGTTAGCAATTTAATGAATGAAAACCCTATTTTTTTTTTTTTTTTTTTGAGCTGAAGGCACCTAAATCATATATTATTTTTTGTATGCTTTAATTAATTACCTTAATTGAATAATTACCCTTTGTTTAATGATCCTGGTTTAAATGAAATTTAACTGCCAGTTTCTTTTTCAAATATGTCAACAGTTCTTGATAAATCTATTATTTGCGTAATGATAAAATCATGTTTCTAAAGTTTTTTTACCTTTCTCTTTTCCACGTTACGCCATGTAATATTTTTAATAATCTATTCATGTTACTTATTTCTTTTCGAGGAATGGGCGTTTTTTTTATCGACATGTAATAATTTTTATTTAATTTTTCTCTTTGATTAGTTTTTTTATAACTTTTTAAAGTTGTTTCTTGACATTTGCCAAAATAATTTCGAATGGATGACATCTATTTGAAAAAGGAAGCATTAATTTCATGTGTCAATCAATCAAACGTCAATAAGTACGAGATAGCTTCGTATAACCTATAACTTCCGTTTAGTGACTTTTTTTTCATAAGAAAGCGTGTTTTAATAAATAATTCAACAAATTATAGACGCTAAATATAATTGCCGTCGAATTGTTTTCAAACAATCGACGCAGTGAGATGTTTAAAGATACAAAAATGGAGAGACACGAATTCGGAAAGATTGTTTGTGGTTCCGTTCGAAAAATAGACGTCCGAATAGCGATCGACAGAATTGCTAAATTCCCGTGCATAGATTGTAAGCGTTCTCTAGACACAAATCGATCAATAAGGCTACTTTACTATGGTGACGTATTTAATTCGTGTTATTTCCTGTGCGTCCGCTGCTACGACGCCAGAGGTGTGAGGGTGGGATATAAGAAGGCCAGCGGCGCCCCTCCACCCGAGAACCATTCTAAGGGTAACCAGCGCGTGCAGGAATACCGGCGAATTGAGGATTTCCACAAGAATTCAGCCGCCTTCGACGACATCCGCCGCATATTCAGCGAGCCCCATCCGCGCGGAGAAGTGGCGTTCGCTCAGTCACAACCTTCGACATCGGCGCCGGGGGTGCACGGTCATGAAATAACCGGATTGACAATTAGATGCTACGCTTGTGAAGCCTATTTCATGCGCGAAAATAGTTTGAAGCGTCACTTCGACAATGTCCATCGCCTTATGTGAACATTATAAAAGTACACATCACTAATTCGATTCAGTTAATTTAATTTTATCTTTTTTATCTTTATAAGTAATTCACAATAAATAAGTATTGAATGAATCATTATGGATCGTCGCTTGGAAGCTTATAAAAAAACTTCGAACTGTGTGGGTAGAGGGCTGGACAATTTATCGGCAACAATTGTTTAATGATCACTTCAAACACTTACTTAAAAATGTTCAATCTAGTTTTAAGTTAAGTTTAATAATTATTATAATAATTTATTTATTTCAAGAAAATAAAAATTCGTTATATTTTTCACAATTTACATAGCTCTACCTAACTAGTCAGTGTCTATGGTAAGGGCCCGTTAGAACTTTGAGACATATTTAAAAAAAACGGGGAGGAAAATGTTGCAAGTTAAATCCTCAGTCCGAAACTTATGCGAAAAAACGTGCAAACGAGATATATATTTAAATTTATTTAGCTTAATTATTTATTTGGAAGTAATTTTATTGTTTAAGTTTGATTAATCGCCCGCCTATGTTTTGTGTTTTGACTGCATTGACGACATAATATTTATAATATTATAGCACTGACGGAGTGCTCATATCAAAAATTGTTTGTCATAAGGTAAAACTATTAATAAGTAGTCATTGAAAGGTTATATTACTACATGAAAAAAACAAAGAGTGAAATGATACCTGTGGATATGTTATAAAATGAAAAATATAACAAAAATTATACCTACTATTTTATCTTTCTTCATTGTGTTTCTTTTGCCAAAATATATGTGTTGTATTATATTTGTTTTATGTTTTTTGATTTCTTTATTTCGACAACAAAAGTTTACAATAAATAAATAATGAAGAATGTCGCGCAGTACATTTTAATCGTAGGGTAGGCACGCCTATTTAAATAGAGGTAGATAGGAGAAATGTCCGTTCATACCTTCATAGATATCAACGCGCGTTTCGTTAATAGATATTTACACCGTTTTAAACTTAACTAAAACACACATGATAGAGAGAATAAGGATTTTAATATAAACTATCAAAAGACATTGTTATACAATAAGATACTAGCTGTTAATATAGAGCCCCCCCCCCCCCCCGGCTGTTCTTGTCATTTTGTGTGCTTACTATATACATTTCCATTTGTTTTAACTTGAAATTATTTTATTGGTAAACAAATCGGACAAATTTTTATCTTTCGAGGAAAAAGCTAGCGACGAAGGCAGCCATTGCTAATTTGCGTGCGAGCGTTTCGCGTGGTTCGCGACGCATTCTCTGCGCGCGAAGGCCTTGTCGCAATTATTGCACTTGAAGTTCCTCAGATGCCTGTGGATGGAGTCAAAGTGGCGCTTCAGGTTTCGGCTCTGGGTGAAGGCGCGGTCGCACGCGCCGCACGGGTACCCGTCGGCCCCGTCGTGGACGGCCCTGATGTGCTCGGCCAGGTACTGCTTCGAGCTGTAGAGGCGGCCGCACGCGTCGCACGCGACCCTGCGGTCGCCGTGCGTGCGTTTGACGTGCGTCTCCAGGCCGCTCCTGCTCATGAACAAATCCGCGCAGGCGCGGCACTGGTGCCTCACGAAGTGGCGGTGCGCCGCGTCCAGGTGATGCTGCAGATAGGTCTTGGTGAACAGCCGACGGCACTCGCCGCACGCCACCATGTCCCGGTGTGAACGCTCGTGGTGTTTCATCAGATGAGTGATCTGTGCAAATTCACGGCTGCACTTCCTGCACGGGAACGTTTTCCTCCTGTGGTATTCGACGAGGTGCGCGATCTGGGATTTCTTGCTGGTGAAGGCTTGGTCGCAATAATAGCACATAAATAACCTCGTCTTCTCGCTAAAAACCGCTTCACTCCTGACATTCTTGATCACCAGCTCCTGAACACGATCGCGTCTCTTTCTTAAGTATCCCACTGAAATAGCCCGCGAATCATAGCACTCGCTGCATATGAAATAAAACGGACTCTTTAAGGTATAGTACAATAATCGCAAAGGTTCGTTCCTGTTTAAAGATCGGCCACAATCCGTGCACGAAAAGTCGTCTAATCTATGCAATAGTATTTTTAACACTTTTCTTTCGTCGATATTTTCCTGTACACGAATCAAAAAATTATCATTTTGTTTCCTCATATAAGTAGATAATTCACAGCTTAATATATTTTCTCGCGATGTGTGAATTAAAAAATCCGAAATGTGAATTCGTTTAGATTTGATGTGCGAAACATTTGCTTGATTATTTGTTTTCATGTTTATATATTTTTTTCTTAAAATATTTGGTCGCCACCCGTTATAAATTATTTTAGAACCACCTTCAAAATTCCTTTCGACATCACTTCCGGTAATATTCATTGTAAAATTTACAGTCCTTTGTTTTCATTTGACATGTCATTCGCGTTTGGGTTGATAAATTACAATCTTACCATTAAAATTCCGCCAGAAATATTTAGAAATTCGAGCACTTGCACTATTAACAGACTATTTGCATTTGATGTAATATCTAAACACAGATTCTAAACTGTTGAACTACGCGCTACCCCGTTTGAAAGTTCGTCAAGTGACAATGAGTCATTCACAGGTTAGAAACGGAACGGTTAGATTTGAATTTGAAATTTGAATTTGGAAGTCGCTGTCATCGAACATGTTTTAGCGGGTACAACGAAAACGGCGCGTCAGCCGGGAGGCCGATTTCTCATTATACGATACGATATTTCTTATTGGGCCAATGCGATAAAACTTACTTACTAAAATATTTAAAAAGTTGGTAAGTATATTTTATTATACTCACAAGTACATCCAATATCCAAGAATCGTATCCATCCATCTGTATTATTATTTATATAGATTTGATAAGATATTTTTTAGCTTTCGCTATTCGGCGTTGTCAGAAAATATATGAAAGATGACGTTAAAATGCAACCTTCATAAATTCGAAAATCGCATTTTCAACTAAAAGATAAATATATCCAGCCACTTAAATTATTATTATATAATAGCAGTTTTGCTAGATAAATCAATCAGTATTATGAAATGAAACTAATTTCTTAAAAGAATATATCAAGCATCACGCGTTAAATGCTGTTAAGTTGGTTTAATTTTATCTATTTAGACGAAGAGCTGCAAGCGCCCAAAACCCAAATGTGAGAGAGTTCCCATGTCTTTAAATCAATTTCGCGGGCAAAGACTTCAAAACTTTTACATTAAAGCAAGCATCGAAATCCCTGCCGTGAGTTCTCACGTGAATTGGAACGGGTATATTATTATTTATGAAGTTATAATGAAAGCAACCTAGTCAGCGCCCTAAGTAGGCCTTTATTTAGTTACCACAAACAAACAATTTATTGAGACTGCATTTGTAACAAAAAAAAATCGTGTTATAATTTAATCTGGTACGCATTAGGTGTAACATCATACCATTAAAAATAGTAAGCAACTAAAACATTTTTTTTATGCAATCTTCTATAAAAGGCTTTTTATATGATACACGTAACATTCAGACAAATTGTGGTCTGTGTAAAGTGGCAACACGCGGTGACAGGCGCTTGTGTCAAACAGTCGCGCTGAGGTTAGTTTTTTGCGAATGACAGTATTTTTTTCTGTGAGATTTAATTGTAACTTTTTTTCATATTAAAATGTGGATGGATCATTGAATAGCGTGAGCAACATTATTGCTGAATTGTTTGCGATATGTCAACTACAATGCTTTCAATATTTGAAGTACCGTTGGTGCATTTTGCACACGTTCAAAGCTGCATCTACGCGTTGTAAAGCTGAAATTAAAAATGAAGACACACGAAGAAATGAAGTTGTTTGGCCTGTAAAAAGGGAAGACATTCTAAAGAAGTTTCCATAACCGAAGTCAACACACGAAGAAATGAAGTCGTTTGGCCTGTAAAAAGGGAAGACATTCTAAAGAAGTTTCCATAACCGAAGTCAACACACGAAGAAATGAAGTCGTTTGGCCTATAAAAAGGGAAGACATTCTAAAGAAGTTTCCATAACCGAAGTCAACACACGTTTCATTATATTTTTCAAAATGAAAAATTCATTAAAAAAAAGTGATACTCTAATAATTAATAACTTTTAACCGTGTTTAAATAAATGGATATGAACACAATTTATGCTTAAGCGTTTTCATTTATTTTCATATGTGTAGTTCAAAACTGCCTACCCTGGGGCACATTTGAACGACTTCCCTATTGAATTTGAATATTATCCAAATCAGAAGTAATAGAAGTGAAATAAAATACCACTCCTTTTATATGTATAGATACGATTTCCTAAATTGCGTTATGTATTTAAATTTGAAAATAAAGGGATGGTCGTGACTCGTGACAAATTGTTTTCACAGTTACCTGGTGTGATTTTTTATTCTTTACTCACAATCGTTCATATCAGTACTCTTTGAAAATGGCAAACTGGTAATATTCCTATCGCTAATACAGAAATACAATACACTTTTTACCTTCCCCGAAATCCGTATAACCTAAATTTAAAAAATATTTTGCGTGTCCTGACATAAGCACATATTATTCTTATTGGAGAAATAAACGCTTTTGTGAATCAATGATAGTGAGTGATCAGTTCGTGGTGCAAGTCAGACTTGATTATAAAAAAAAAACTGTAATCTGTTTCATTTAAGCTTTAAATCGATATAAAAAAAGAAAAATATACTTAGGTCATTAGTGTCGGAGATGCACTGTCAAAAATCTGTCAATTTTATTACTGCCTATCAATTTCTTAGGAATCTGTTCCATTTAGTTTGTGGTTTTCCTCTGGGTCACGAAGATATTAAAGACGAACTACAAAGAATACTTTTTCGCATCCTTCAGTGCGAAAAGTCACTGTCGATCGAGACTCGATTGAAAAACAAAAAAAAACGTAATTCGAAACAACATTAAAATCAACGATCTTTTCAAACGGCATGTCATACGAATCGTCCTTGTGAGAACGTGACACCGGTAGATTCCCCCCGTCGTTTGCGAGCAAGATACGCGAGGAGTGTACTCGACGCAAAGTGGTGTACTTTGGGCGTGGTGCGTTTTTCACCCTCAGTTTTAAAAGATCGTTGATTAAAATGTTGAAGTTTTTTATTTTAATTTTTTGATACTCCGTAACCTTCAAATCCCTATGTTACAAATAGGAAAAAAACTATGCACCACATATATTTTAAGGTGTTACTCAGCCCACGAACTAACTACAAGTAGATACGTTTGAACTTTAATTTAATTTACACTTAACGCAACATTTAACATGATAAATACAAAGAATCACAGCAAAATATTTCAGAAGAAAGGGTTCAGTAGTTCCCGCATTTCTACTCCAAAATAGAATTTTGACAAAATATTATTACTTTTATCTATTCAGAATGCAGCAAAGCAGGTTTCCGAGGAATTCGCTTGTTTTTCTGCGTAACAATTTAGGTACAAAAAAAATACTTTTTAAACGTTTGCTAGTCAAAATTCAAATATCTATAAAAAAAAATAATTTCACAGGAAACGGTTTTGATGAGCTCATTCAAAATAAAAAAATAACCACTGACCTACGGAGACTCTTGGGGTATCTTTGGTAAAAAACATATAAAAAGGCACTCTACGGATTTTACCCGTAACGCGTGAGGCGGTTTCTCGACCAACATCCCATCCCAATGAGTACAACGGGCGCAAAGAAGTATCACTTCAAAAATATTTTATGCCAAATCTTGTCTATATTGTAAATTGGAAACAGCGTTTGTATAAGGTTCTGCCCTCTTAATAACCTTCGCAAAATTTCTGATAATCTCATTTGGTTTTCTATGTTACTTTTTATTTCGAATGAACATTCTAGAAACTACCTGAATTTATCTACAATCCCAAATGGTAAGTCGAGCACTTAAAAAAATATATATTATAGCATATTTTGAAAATTATTTTTGTTATAAACTTGGATCAGTTGATGCAAAAAACCAATTTTCGAAAAAGGGTTGAGCACCTTAAATGTTGACAGCATTTTGCAAAAGAAGGCTCCAATGAAAATGTCTGTAAACAGTTTTTTTTTGTATAATATAACTATAATGCAACTATATAAAAGATTTTAAAAAAATGAACCGGGTTGCTATGAGACAGTACGGTTAAAATTGTTGACATATTTGAAAATGCACTCGAGTAAATTTTAGTAATGAAAAAACCCATTTACATTTCAATATCAGCCAGAATACCATAATACTGTCGGCCATTTTTTTTTTTTCGACAGAAACGGCCTCCCGTGACAACCTATTCGAGTCTAGAGTCATCTAATCTACCTTTTTCTATGGTTACGGCCGTAAAATCATACATTCATTCTCTAGAATAACTCATAAATGGTACCTGAGAACAATTGAACTGCAGGTAGCAAAATGCTCACTTGGCGACGACCCTTACCGCTCGCCCGCAGCCCTTCTGCTAGCACTCAATCAGTGAGTGGTTTGCTATCCGCTTGTATGATCGTTACGTTACCAATATTTTTTTCTATTTTTATGTAGTTTGTTAGATTGGAAATTATCCTCTTTTCATTTGACCCACGACTTACGGGACACTCTGTATACAGGTTGTTAAAATCAAAGTCAATAAACAGAAGCGAAGTCGTAAGCGAATGAACAAAATAGAAAACAAGCTACTAAGCACTATTCAGGAGTATAAAAAATAAAAAATAACATCTAAATTAATTGTATTTTTTTAGATGACGTAATTGGCATTTTCATTTTTTTTTTTTAAAAAATGCCATAACTTTTTAACTATCAAGAATTGGATTAGGACATATTTAGTTTATTTGATTGGAAATGACCCCCCCCTATCACCACTTTTCGTTTGACTCACGACTTACGGGACACGTGTATATGTTACATAAGAACATGTGAGGATTACAATTCACTGTAAATAAAAATAATATGTTTATACGTTAAGTGTAAATCATACATTATAATATACAGCTGAATATTCTCCTTTTATTGGAAAATGTGATTGAGTTTATGAACCTACCATTTATTTTTGTTTTACATTTATCAATAAAAAAACATTTTCTTCTTCTCATCAAAAGTGATCCTGTTCTCTAAGCTCGTCTTACACTATAATGTTTAGGTATTTAGGTTACAAAAAACACAATAAATAGTATTTATGCGTTTATTAATTACGTCTCCGCCCGTTCAAACTGGAATTTACAAACTGATGCTAAATTCATGCTACTGATGCTAAAACTGAATCCTTCCATCAAAAGGTATTGAAATGAGACACTATTGATTATAATTTTTCTCACTTTGGACGTTAGTTTTCAAATTAACATCTTTTTTTCAGATCTACTCGAAAGTCCATCTCATATTGAAGGTTCAGCCTAAAAAATATTACATATTTATTATATGAGTTAGTGGAAGGCGATTCAACGCTACCAATACCTCGAAATGCAAACAAAAATACAATTAAAACTAAAATTTAATTTCATAAAGCAAAACTGTAAGTGGTAAGGACATAATATAATGCACAAGCGTTAACGCAGTTCAACGAGTCAAACTTATAAAAGGCATACAGAAGAAAAATATATCTAATTAAATTCTAATAAAGCAATTAATACACATCAACAACAAAGTCGCCTAATACACGTGAACTTTTCCCATTCACATCATTTTATGGGTTTATTCTACATTTCAAACTAAACAACTTTCGCTCAAAAGTTTTTGTGTAAAAAAAAAAAGGTAAATGAGCAATAGAAAAAATCGTACAAACAAATAAATGCATATTTTTTTTAAATGCGTCCTGACTGGCGGCCAGCGCTCGGTGGTCCTGACCCGCCGCGCATTGAGAATACAGAAACGCGGAGCTTTTAGAACAAAAGTTGTTTAGTTTGAAATGTAGAATAACCCCGTAAAAAAATGTGTATGAGAAAAAGTTCATCCTGTGTTTTATAGATACGGGAGCAAACATAAATGGTGCATCTGTAGTGTTTTATATGAAGCGCACGTTTAAAATCACACACTATAAAAAAGGCAACATTCAATAATCACAATAAAAAATTACACACAATATCAACATTTTTAAGATAGAAAAAACAAACAATTTCCGAATTTCTTGGGCATCCTGGCCTACAGAACTAATCCTTTGAATGCAAATCTTCGGTCTTGATTTCGCCGCCGATGGGATTTTGGTTGGAGTCTAGGCTTTCGTCCGTGCTAAAAAAGTTCCAGCTCGAGAACGTCTTGAGAATGGTCTGTCCCAATGTTCGAGGCGATGGTTTACTCTCCTCGAGCGGCAGATTTTCTGTGGTGATAAATAAAAATGACATAATATATATTAAACAATTCGGCATTATACTCCTGTAATTAAAAAATTCGGAGAAATCCCCTCAAATTATTTTTATACGAAATTCACTTTTTCAAATAGTACTTTTAGGTTTTTTTTTTTTGCGTCGGGGGTTTTTTAAATTTTGAATAATTTTAGTTTTGTAGTTTATCTATCAAAACCATATAAATATGTCAAACTATTTGTTTTATTATTGAGAAAATTACAATTTATAAATGTAAACTCAGTACACAGACACTTTTAGCTTCTATACATACATTTATAATATAGGGTGATGATTTTAGAGGCGTGGTTTTCAAGAAGAGATAAAACGCATATAATTTGATGTTATGGCTAAGAATTTAGTTTTATTATAAAGATAAGGGTTTGCCATTATGTTTTAAAAATGATTTCGGGTAAGTGGCCGCCGCGGCTGACTCGAACAAATTCCAGCCGAGAGGCCCAATTTTCAACCACTTTTTGCAGCAAGTTAAGCCGTATGTCAGCAATAACGCGCCGAATATTCTCTTCCAAGGCGTTAATCGTGTCCGGCTTATCTGCGTAGACAAGCGACTTCACATAACCCCACAAAAAATAGTCCAGCGGTGTTAAATCGCACGATCTTGGAGGCCACACCACAGGCCCACGACGCGATTTTTACTTTCAGGAGTAAGTCTATTCATTATGAAATGGCAAACCAAACTGAGCATAAATCAAGTGACAACTGTCAAAAACACCAACTACGAAAAAAGTAGTGCCAGATTGAAAACCACGCCTCTAAAAAAAACACCCATTATATAAGAAGCTACTATCCCCACCCTTTGGCCATCTGTTCAATAACTAATATAAACTCATCTATGTGTGCAAATAGAAACACGTAAAATAATGTTCAGTGCCATATTAGAATTATTATTAAATTAAAATATGTCCGTGTCGTTTCATTACTAGCCGCGTGTCAAAATTTACAAATAAAAACTTAGGAAGTGAGGTGATGCAATGAAAACCCATGTGCGCTCGATGACGCACGTCGTCCGCGAGACTATACCGAAAAACCTTCCTCGGGACACAATCGAAAGAAGATACTTTCAAAATTTAGACTTTAACACATTCCGCTTCGTACGTCAAACGTGCAGACCGCACGTTGCCGCCCGGTCGGTGAAGTACATTGACCAACGGATAACCCACTGACACCCGTTTTTTAGTTTGTTATAATTTCTTATAATTGACAAATAATATGTACAAAACTATGAAAATGTTTGTTTTTTAAATTTAATATTACATTGACATAGCTTTTGTAAATAAAACTCAAATCCATTAAAAACACTTTCAATTCACAAGCGCATTTTTGTCAGTAAGATGATCACGTGTTTACTCACACACGGTACCTAGCAATATACAGCGTTGACGGAATATACCGTCATCGGCGCTGAGTGTGTTAAATATTGAACATCTTATACATAAAAAACATACTGAAATTACAGTTTGATTCACAAAAGCCAAAATGATAAAAACAAAGGAGAGAATTTAAAATTGACCTTTCAACGCTCGCAAATGGAAACAATCCTGGTGACGGATATGGCCATCAGGAATGAGCAAATATACTTCTACGAGAGATAAAGATATGATCTTTACTGCTCACAAATAAGACAATACATTGTGTCGATTGTTACAAAAGTGCACGCAACACGTGCAAGACCTTTGAATCTCTTGAAGAATATGGTAGAAAATCGACTCGCCTATTTTATTGTAGACGGGCGACGAGCCATGCGGAGTGAAGTATTCGCTCTGCATGGACTTTTGCGACGAAGGGGATGTTCTCACATCGGCCGTGTCAAAATGGGCGTTCTCATCTAAATATGAACAGATAAAAGTAATCAAGGTATTACGTGTCTAACATAAGATGACTAACATAACGATCGGCATGAAACTGTGTGTGTGCGTGTTTATTAACCTAAAACTGTATCAGCTCATTTGTTGGCACTCACTGAGACATGCCTCCAGCTTGCTGACAACTTGAACGATTCCTCCGATTGAAGTTATTCTGTCACAATTCTCCACAAAGACTTTGTTTTTTTGGCAAACGTTAATTAAAACTTCAACCTGTTGTCAAAACTTTTTCAAGTAGATTTTTTCTTCAACTTAGCATTTAAATCAAACGGTAACTACGAGTTATCAGGCTTCTTAATTTTAAAGGAAATATTCGAATGGAGATATTCCTACATTTTACTATTTTTGTGTATTCGACAGGTCTCCTGAACTCCTAGGAAAAATTTGGCAACCCTTTTTAGTATCTAAAACACAATACAGATGTCTCAAACATTGGTAATTTACTGGAAAAGTACAGTTTCATAATTTTAATGACAGATGGTAATATATTACATACCTATTATAAACTGCAAATAAGTGCAATCTCTAAATGGGCCAGATTATCATTTCCAAACAAACCGTATTTTAAATCAGACTTCCATGCGGTTTGGTCTGGTCTATCTGCCGACGAAAGGCGCCAACATTTCGGCGTCATTTCTTGGGCTCCTACTAATTGTATATGAGGTTGAGATACCTAACAAGCACTATTTAAATAATGATTTCCGCACATTTCATTTTATTTCTAGTCATAGACACAATATTTTGCAGAATAGGCTCTGTAATTATTTTGAGTTACAATAAGTGTGCATTAGTGGATATCAGGGTGTCAATCATTTTAGGCTAAAGTATCATTGAACATTCGGTGAATACAAATAAACGCCATCTGATTAGGTCTTGACCTCAACAAGAGTTTTCCTAGCAAACAGCTCGTAAGCGATATAGGATTCGAGAAGTAGAAAATCTCAAAACAACAAAAGTTCGCTTACCTTCGAATGACAGAGTAAATGGTTCATAATCGCTGCTGTCAATATTAAAAGGACTGCTACGGCCATCGATGGCCGTACTCGTCGACAGTTTGTGCGTCCGTTTCTCCTTCTTTACGCCGACGTCCAAAATGAGAGTATCCTCGGATGATATCGGCGATAGCACCTCGAAAGCACGGTCTTCTTTCTCGATGGTGACCGGCGAGCTTGCGATGCGACCCAACTCCGGTTTTATGATCATTGTATCATCTAGTTCTGCATTTTCTATAATTAGAGTATCTTCAGAATCAGCATACGGTGGATCTGTAGAATACGCAAGTTTAGAGTTGCCATTTATGTCGCTACTGTCTCTTCCGGACAACATTTCAGCTGCATTAATCGACTCCAGTACACGCGGCGCTATTTCTTGATACGATTGTTCTAAGACGAACGTTTCGTCGACGGACGGCGGAGATAATACCATTTTATAGATCAAAGATCTCGTCTCGCTGTCAACTTCATTGATTGGGTTCTTAGTTGCTTTTTTCATTTTCGTTGTTTTTTCATTTCTGTCTCTTTTAGCACGCCCCTTATTCTTTTTCTTTGATTTGCATTCAGTTACTTTCCTTGATTTCTCGGTAATTACATCAGAATTACACACTATCATTGTTTTATCATCCAATATCTCATCATCGTGAGCTACTGATACAACTGCATCTACAATATCTCGTGCATCTTTCAGTGCCACTTCTGCGTAATTCTTTTTATTTTCAGCAAGAACTGCATTATCTAAATCATTTTCAATATTGTTTATAACCTCTCCCAGGTTGCCAACATTTTCACCGTTCACAAATTCTGAAGATTCTTGATTCAATTTTGAAGTAGTATCCTTTTCTTTGTTGTTTATTATGTAATTTACTTTTATTTGTTTTTGGCCAGTCGGCTTCAGTACAATACAGCTTAATCTGTTACTTATATCTGTATCATTTAATTCTGTATCGCCAAAAATACTTCCCCGTGTGTTGTCAGGGAGTACACCCTTTCCACTTTGATTATCGACACGGCTACTATTTTGTTCAGATGAGTTATTTTCGGTTAATTTAAAACTAACTCGTTTCTTTTTTGCGTCACTAAGTCTGGTAGCTGGTGGTGCAGTGGTTGCAGTTGAGTCGCCGGAGGGCCTCAAGGCGGATTTGCCAGGAAGAGATTCAGGACAATGGACTGAACTCATTATTACATCTTTGCCAACATTATCAATTTCTTCACTAGTGGATCTTGGTTTTCCATTTACAATGCCGCATTGTTTGTTGGAATTTTGTTCAACATTCTCGTTCGTCGGAATGTCATTCATATTTTTAACGTGACGGTTATTGTAATTCGAAACATCATCTTGTCCTATTAACTCGTCATATATTTTGGCATGTTTTCGAAGGTACATTTCAATGGCCTCAGTTTGTATATTCAAATCTTCTATGTTTCGGTTAATATCAAATAGGTCGAGTGGGCATTGTGTATCAATTTTTTCAGACGTACCTCCTGACAAATCATCGGATATTTCGGGTTCGGAATCCAACGATACGCAAATAAATGGCTCGAAGACGTCAACGTTCTTTTCACTGCAAACGCTATGACTTCCCCTTGTAGTGTTAATATAGCAGGATTCCGAGCACGCCAATCTGGCGCTATCGTAGAAATTCGAATCCGAAACGGGACTGTGGGTTACTGTATTTTCCGACGCGGCCGTTTCAGAGACGTAACTCAACGGAGAATTGCACCCTTCATGGAGAGACATCGCGCCTTTTGAGACTCTTATTTCTGAAACTGGTTGATATACGAGCGAAGGGTGATCTGAGTCGTTTGAACCGTCGTTCGAATCAAATACTTCTCTTAAACAATCTTTGAAGCTTGGGCACCTTATATTGGTTTGATAAGTTCTAAAATTTTGCAAAATGGGTTGTCCTAAATTTTCTAAATCTTCATTAAGTTCTGTGGGACTCATTGGCAGAGCAGAATTTGCATCACTGTAATCAAAAATAAATACAATTTGTACCAATAAAAGTATTTTCAGACAGGGAAGCATTATTAGAGTTATGTGAAGAGTAAAATGAATATGAGAACTAACAAAAACAGTATCGTGCAACTCTAAAGTAATTGGCTTAGGGCCAATTGCAATCGTCTACCGGTGCGCATAGCCTGCATCTGAGCAATGAGATTCTTCGCTCCTTGGGCAAAACGCAACAGGTAGAGCGCAAATACATATTGGTTTGTTACTGCAATTGGACCAAAAGAGGATAAATCTGTGCTTTATATACATGCAGCATTCCATTAAAATTAGTTCAACCATTATTAGCCAACAGGCTGATAAAAAAGGGGTTAGTAATTAAACTCTAGATGATGGGTAAATGTTGAAAGAGTGAATGTTATTGTGGTGATAAGAATAATGCAATTCAGGCAAAACTACCTCTTTTTATTACATTTGTATAAAAACCGAGGGTAGGAAACAATTCAATTAGTCAAACAACACAATCAGGAAGCTAGAAATCGTCAATTCGACAGGGTTCCTCTGGAGAAAGTATAAATCTATCGCTGGGATGCCTCAAGAGACAAATTTAGCACTCACCCAAACACTCAATATTGCTTCAAACAGTCGAAATGCATTTTCCCCACCTTAAGTTTTTTTTTTTTTTTACAAAAAAATATGGTTAGTTGTGTGGTACCATTCTCTGCATAATAATCTTACTCATCTTGGTATTATATTTCTCAAGTATGTAATAAAAGGTTAATTATTATTTATTTATTTATTTATTATAATAAAATATTAGGTAAGTAAATATTAGCCAGTAGATGGCGATATTTTAGTTACCGCATAGACTGTGGCATAGTGCCGATGGTTGAACATATCAAGAGTAACAACTCTTTCTAAAGCATCAAGTTGCAGTCTGCGTTATTGAGAGAAAAATACGCACCGTCCCCGCGTCTCACCGAGAATGGCACCGCACTTTTTAGTACAAACTAAATGCGTTGTTCGCTCCAGTAAGGGTGTGCGAAAATGATTTCTAGCTTCATGAACACAATTAAACGGAATTAAAGTCAGTAAATTTATGCATCCGACAATGCAAATAGATTGTGTAACCCCAGTGACAGCTAACCGCCAAGTGAAAAGTGGACACAGCAAATTAAACGTACTCATGTTTTAACCTCTGATACAGCATGTCCCATTTTCCAATAAAGCAAAAGTCAGCCAGTAGCCAAAGTGGTAATAAGTTAAATAAGCATGTTTAAATGTAATAAATAATCATTATTTTTTTTTCTTTTTGTTTATTTTTCTTGCAATTATGGCTAGGTCATACACAATTACTTTGCGCCCTACTCAACTAGGCCAAATATGCCTATCCTAGAGTCAGGGGAGATGGTGGTAATGAAGTGGTAATAAAAACAAAGTAGTTTATTTCGTAATTTCGGTTTTTGGATAAAATATGCCAGGGCAAATGGTGGCGGTGAAGCATTAAAAATGACATGGCTACAGTGTGCAGTTTCGAACCCGCGACCGCTAGGTCGATAGTTGAACGGCTTATCTATCTACATGCACCTATTTCACCGATATCTACATGATCTATTTACATGCACCTATTAAATGTATATTTTTAGAACAGTTATAGTATGGTAGTAGGATTGCTGATTATGTGATTTTTTTTAACACATTTAGGTAGCGAATCTCCTCTGCCAAAACTAAGGATCATAAATCTATCTTAAGAGATAGATTCCCCCTTTCAAGATATGACATATTGGTAGGTAGTTTTCTTTATAAATTACATGATTCATCCGTTACGAGACTTTTATTTCAATCGAGTGATAGTTATTGATATAAATAAGCTTTATTTATTTTGACGTTGGAAAATAAAGATGAAAGATATAGCAGAAATGAAATGAAACGATAGTGAAAACGCCAAGCAAGCATGTATCGTGCACCACCAAATAGATATTGAAAAACTTACCATTTTCTAAGTTTTAAATCTTGGTTCCGTCTGAATAGAATTAGCACTGGGTATATATTTTCAGTTTGCTTTGCTAAAAAATCAAAATCACTCTAAATTATCTTTATACTTACCAAAATTAACTAATTTTTCTGTTAGTCTTTTTTGCAATAAAAGGATTATTATTTTTATATAAAATTTGGAAATTAATGGGAACGCCCGTCTGTGCACATGATAAAATTTTTTGAATTGACCAATGAATAGAGAGATGTGATAATATGCCGTAAAATTGATAAAAATACATAGTTATATTCCACGAGTCTTCAAATCGTAAGGACGTAACTCACACTCAATGATTTTTACTTCGCCGCCTAACTTAAACATAGATATACCTGACGAACACGAGAAGCCATCATGGACACACACATACATAAAATATGCTATAGTCCGCATGCAATTTATTCTTCTCATAATAAACAAAGAAGTATGCTATCAGTTAATGCTATTTAGTCAGATCAGTTTAGTAGATCAATTTCCCGTATTTTTTCCTTAAAAATGTTTATTTTTGCAGAGATAAGATAGTCTTAAAATGATAACATTTGTTAATTTTGAATGTATTTATCTCGGCAAAAAGGGCCTATATTTTAGATGAGAGAAAAAATAATTTCATTGGAGAGCTAATTATGTTACAATTTAAAAAAGTAATAGTTAAGTATTATTAGTCGTGAAAAGTGCACTTTCGAAAAGTTAATCAAAAAAAACGTAAGTTTGGCTCACAATATCTTATCAGGATAATAATATTAAGGAAATTTGGCGCATGGGGAAACTTTGGTAATAATGTTATTATTTGATTGGAAAATTGGAAAAGCCTTAACATAAAATAAAATTGCTTTGATAAAAATAGAACTTGTATATATTTTAAGGTCATTCATATTTTATCCTAAAAATAACATAATTTTTCCACAATTCTTAGGTACTTTTAGGACTTCTAGGTAGTCTTTTGGGACTGAGTCAAACATAATTTGAGGAAAAAACTTTTACAAAAATATATTACATAAAAAACGAGATAAAAAAAATACAAAAAAGTGATTTTAAGTATTAAAAAACTAAATATTTATAACAAAATATCCTTTACCTACAATTATGACATAGTGACTTGTAACTTATGATTTACATAGCAGTAAGAACCGAATAAGTTCTCATCGTTCCGCATCTTCCGAATGGGAATCTTATTAGAATCAAAAGGCAACCGGAGCTGCGAATCCATAGTTGGGACCTGAAACCCCTCGTCTTCGATGATACGAGGTACATATACAGGTGTCTGGCACTTTAAAACATGAAAAATAAAAGCATTTCACCCATGACTCTCATAACTCAGAAACTCTATATTAGTTAACGTCAAAGACACTGCTTTTATTTTTCATCTTTTGAGGTCCTACGCACCCTTAAAATTAAATAAGGTATGTACCAGACAACCTATATATCTGAATCTGAACTTCTAAGGTCACATCATATGTAAAGGTCGAGTGAAAAAAAATGTGATTTATCTAACCAGATGACTTTTCTCGAAACCCGAACGTTGTCGAAGAAGCGAAAGGTCAAACAGACAATACTCCCCTTTAACCAAAGTGGTTCGGAAACCATAAAGATATACACGGTGTTCATCACACACTTTATATAAACTTGGAAATTAACGAAGTTGAAAATGCTTTAGAGTCTAGGCTATTTAAAGTGTGACCTTTTAAGCTATCAAACTGCATTTGAAGATAGGATGCTTGTTTAAGAGCACAAAAGTGATGGCGCTGTCAGCAGGCGATAAATTCAACGACATACAACAGATCAACATATTACCCGCTTTCAATAAATTTAAAATTAGTATTATTATATTGACTTAGATTAAATTAATGGTAGCCTGGTTTAAACTTTAATTTATGAAACAACTTTTAGTGTTCTTACATTTTATAATTTTACAGATCTGTCATTAACACGAGTTTAGATTTTTTATAGCTGGTCCCATATGAATTATGAGGATTTAAGGAGGCTTGCTTAGAAGAGGGCTGAGTTGAGGTTGTTGATTGCTAAACTCCGCAATGGAGATGGCACTCAGAGAAGATAATTAAAATTGGTGACCCGTAAGCGTCATAGCCGCCGAGGCGATACCAGAATGTGAATCGCAGCATCATAAAATAATAATTAAAAAATGCTTTTACCTCGCACGGTTAATAAAATAAAATTACTTCAATGATTCGAAATAAGCTCGAGCTGGTGAGCTAATTTTTCGAGTAGCAAATGTCAAATTTTAAACTGGTATTTTTTTACATGCCAAATAAATATACGTCATTTGGTGAGACAACCATTTTCAGCACTGACGGCCTCCTCACGAACTTTCCTTGTATTCGGCCTTCTAATAGAAGTCTAGGAAGCTTAAATTGATTTCCTCAAAAGGGATTGTAAGTGACACATTATTAGGTATACGGTTGCGGCTTCTACTTAGGGCCAGACTCACTTGCGAGCGACGCTCCTCCTGCCGATCCGCGAGGCATCCTCGACGGCGCGCACGGCCGAGCGCGTCATGTGACCGAGCTGAATCTCCCGACTCGCGCCGATGCCCGCAATGCTCGTGCGGTTTCGGGTCTTCTTCAATGGCGCCTCCGCGGAATCGGGTTGCGAGAATAGCGACGACTTTCGACTCGACTTGCGGACTACGGCGTCGGATTCGCTCAGGCGTTTGGACGGCTTTTTTTTGCATGTGTCAGTTTGTACAGTGGCGCTCATCTGAGTTTGAGGATCGTCGAGTGTGTCGGCGGCAGCTGGAAAATATGAAAATGCCAATTATGATATTCGCTGACTGATAATTTATGCTTATAACACAGCATTAGGTGTATTATTAAAGTGCAGATTTAGACTTTGCATAGCTGCCTGCCTAAAACTAAATAATAATAACATTCAAATTTAAAAGAAAAATGTAAATTAATAACACCTCTTTCTGACAAACCATACAAACCTCTTTCCCTCTCCCAATCTTTCTTTCAATAACTCTTTCTGTGACAAAATGTACATCATCAAACTCCAACAACGAAGCATCAGATCATATAGTTTTAATAGTTTTAAAAACAAATTAGACAAATACTTAAAAAATAGAAATAACAAAAACTAAAAACACCATTAAATGCACTCAGTACGGGAAATACTCGCTTCAGTTTGAATCTGATATAGTAAATAAAATAAATAAATAATCTACATATAGCCTCAAACTACAGTCCAGTTATCATTTTTACTACTGAACTAACTGCTCCGTCTATATTTCACACGGGGATTTTTCATATACTTAAAAAATATTTTTCTAAACAAAGTTGTTTCTTTTCCCATATTTGTTTTAACAAAGAGGGAATTTTCCTTCGATTTTAATGTTAAACGGGAACAGTACCACAAATAGCTGTCCGGAGGAAAAACGTTCAATAAGTATTTTTTTAAAAATACATTCAATTCAATGACGGGTTGGTGGCGCATTGATATAAGCGCCTGTTTCTAAATCCAGAGGTCCCGGGTTCGAATCCCCAGTGGGGTTAAATCCGGCTAGGTCATTTTTCGCCGTTGAGAATATTCAACGGCGCTTTTCTCAACACTGTCAAAGTGACAAGACATACACCAAAAAAAAAACACACATTCAGTTAAAGACTTGCGAGATGTTGTTTGCCTGTAATGAAAACAACAATAAGGCAGTCGGAACTGTGCCCAATAGCGCCTCCCCGACAACACAAGCCATACGAATAAAGAAGATGAAGTCGATTCATCATTTTCTAATGTACTATTTTGTTTGAAAATATATCGAGCTTAGCTAAACTAAACCGCTGTTAAATGCCTTAAAAATACAAAATGATAAATTACCAGTACTGCAAGTATAAAAATCCAAAAATCAGCACCTATTGTTTATCCATAAATTCAATATGTGATAATATAATGACATGAAATTTACCTATACTTGATAGGACACATTCGGAAGAAGAGTTACTGCCCATCGTGGAACCCGAAATCGGAGACCTGTAAAAAAATTATTTTATTCATAACATGCAACTAGGATTATTTATCAGTTACGAAATAAGCCAAAGTTGTACATTTTAAATTCGTTTTTAACCGATGTCATTGAATACGCAGGATCAAATAGAGCATCTTAAACTGAACAAAAAACTCAATGACGTTGCGTGTCCATCTTCTTTACCACCCCAGATACCTCACCTCATACAATTAGCAGGCGCACAATAAAATGATGCCGAGATGTACATGGCGCTATTTATTTGCCAACGAAATATTAATCATATTATTATTTCATTGGTCATTAACAAAATGTTTAAATTTTATAAACGATAATCAAGCCAAGTCACAGATGGCACTCATCTACTGCACTGTTTCGTAAATAATTTGCAGTTTACACTTAAAGGTTATATTGTTATTAATCATTAAAATTATAAAATTGTGTGCTATTTCCAGTAAATTACGATCTCTGTGAATTGGTGCGATACCTGCTTCGTGTTTTAGTTACTAAAGAGCGATTGTCAATTTCTTCTTAGCAGTTGATAATCAATTTAGACATAAAATGAAGATAAGATTCTTATCTATTCCCAAATTGTTAAATTCCTCAGTACCGAAAAATATTTTTTTTTTTTTTTGCACGTGATACGGAATTTCCCAGGGAATCCCATAATAGTTGTCTAGTGTAAGGAAACGATAAATCAAAAAGTAGGTACATGTCTTCGGAGAACTGCTTAAAAGATTATTTAATTTTAATCTGTGTTAAAAAAAAAAAGCAAATTTAACGGAAAATTTAGTTATTTTTTTCATTTTTATTTATTTTTTCTACATAACTAGACCTAACTAAATTAAAATGGGATCACAACTCAGAAATACCAAATCATGTGAAAAAACCCTCCTTATTTCGGTTAATGAAATAGGGCAGAATTTTGGCTTGAAAAAGTCAAATCGCTGCTTACACTCTTTCGCTGGTGGGCTCCGTCTTAGCTTGAGCCAGAACACCGTATACCTCCATTCCTATCGTATCCGAGGAGGCACGGCTCACGGAGTTCGTCTCCACCTTCGCGAGGTTAGCCTGCGATATTGTCGAGTTGCTTTTGCTCGATGAGTTCCCAAGCTTAAAATCCTCAGGACCTGCAACTGAAAATGTGAAAAATGACTTATAGACTCCAAAAGGACAGAGTGATAAGCAAACAAAACAAATGTGTTAGGTTAGATTCCTAATCTAGCGTTTATCCGAATATGCAGATTCTCAATGAGTGTTTGTTTATGGAAACAAGGTCGGGTTGCTTCTTGTAGCAGTCAATTTGAGTATTACCGACTAATTGGGTCGGTAACCGGGTCCAATTGGATCACATAAATCAAACTTTTTCATCTAACGGCTAGTTTAGTTAAGCTAGATGAGACCCTAGATATTTTAATAATAATTGTGTCGGAAATAGGAGACGTTTATTTTATTCTAAAAATAGTTATTCGTTTTTTTATCTTCGTTAATTTATTTACGTCTAAAGTTTCCATCAAATGTTCCTTAATATGAAATAAAAGTAATTATAAGTATTTCATATTTTTATCATAAATAGAAAATTTAAAAAAAACTTTATGTAAAAAAATATTTTACCAATACTTTTTTAAGATGAATTTGAATTCATGTTAAATTCAAAAAATCTCCAACGAAAAATTTGCAAATATTGAAGGCGATGTTATGTCACGTGTGTGAGTTTTCGAGTGGCATAAAAGGTTTAGCGAAGGTTGCGAGAAGATGAAGGAGAATGCAAATCAGGATCTCAAAATATGATAAAAACATTGAAAAAAAGAAAGTAAAATAACAGACAAATTTTAGATGATTAATTAAACATTAAAATGGTCAGTGCTGTGTAAAAATCTCACCCAGGACCTGAAAAACCAGAGAAACATTCCCTTTGATCGAACGATCGGCCAGATTTGCTCGAAAATGTGATGAAACGTGGTTTTTCCAATATGATCCAGAAACAAGGAGACGACTAATGCACCGGAAGACTCTCACTTCGCCGAGAGTGAAAAAAGCTAGTTGAAACTAAAGGCATTGCATATCCTTTTCTTTGTCATCAAGGGCATAATCAAGGCTAAATGGGTACCTCAAGGTCAAACTGTTAATCAGTATCACCTTAAGACTCTGAAAAAGCTCAGAGTACAGGTTAAGAAGAACAATTCGTGAATATTTCTTAAATAAATGTTATGACTTAAATTTCCTAAAATATTTAAGAATATATTATCTAAGAAGAAAATATATCAGAAAAATTTGAGATTAATATTAAAAAAATTTTAGACTTCCTTATTGCATCATGTTTAGTGGAATTTTTATCAGTTCAAGTGGCAATAACAAGTTGAAAAGGAAAAAATACTGACTGATAACAACGTCCGTCGTCTGCATGACGGCTTCTTCCGTGACGACGGGAGGTTCATGTGAGCTGTTCGCCGTCAGCGCACTGACTGACACCGTGGTGCGGACACTCTTTCTCATACGAATATTTCTGCAAAGAGGTAAGTTAAATTAAAACATTAAAATCAGTATGAACGTGTAGCGGCTCCAATGTGTATTTTAAACACCCTTTTGTGGGCTTCGATAGTGTGTCAACCTGAATAAAGACCGACTGCTATTGGAGGATTTTGGTCCGCACTGTGATGACGTAGTTAGATATTTACTCGCACTCCCACTCTTACATGAATGAAGTTGTACCGATTGGCACAACATTCCAGTTACTCATCACCGTCCGAGAGCACTTAATATACAGTTCACACACTTTCAATTTCCATAGAAATAGAAATTTACTTAACGGCTGGTCAAAAGGCAGATGACAATTTCTCACACTTCATATTTCAGAAATCAGTGTTAAGAATGGATAGATTGCAGTCAGCATACCAATTGATGTAATTAGAGACAAACAGTGAGATACTCAAGAAATTCCTTTCTCATAATAAATTTTCTTGAGTGAAGTAGGTACCTGAGAACTTTATTCTTCGTCGAGTCTTCATCGCACCACCATCCAGTCCTGCCTGCATTTGCAAAGTAGACTCACTTCCACGTCTTACTTTTATTATTGTTATTTAATTATCAAGTACTAATATCAGGAGTCAAGTTTTATATACTACGTAATCTAGTAACCACTGTAACTTTAACTTAAGTGATTATTCCGTCTCTCTACAACACCTCATCGCTAACGGCGAAAGCAATTCCAACCCCCGTTACAAAGTAAAATCCTTACCTAGCTCTGGGAATTCGGCTGGCACCTTGCGGTTTTTTCACTTTTCTCAACAGGCTCGATGAACTGCAAATAAAATGTTACTTAATTACTTATTCAGCAAGGTGTTACATAAAGCAATTTTTACTATATTGAAGAAAACTGGTTCGACAGATATACTTCCTGCGCTTAGAGGACTCAAACCGGTCATTTCTCCATACAAAAGTTGTACTGTTGTGACTCTTATTTGTAGATATAGAATGAAAGAGCCTATATACGAGGTGTGTTCAAAAAGTAAGGTGACTTTGTATTGTTAAGAAAAAATATTTATTTATTCATCAATATTTATGTTGTCCCCTTCAAAGTAATCCCCCTCAGATACAATAAATACACTTATGCCAACGGTTTTTCCAACCCTCAAAGCACTTCTCATAAGCACTTTTCGGTATAGCCTTGAGCTCTTCCAGCAATGCAGTCTTTATCTCTTCAATCGTTGCAAATCTCCGTCCTTTCAAAGGTCTCTTTAGTTTTGGGAACAAGAAAAGTCACATAGGGCCAAATCCGGTGAATATGGTGGCTGAGGCATGATTGTGGTGTTGTTTTTGGTCAAAAAATCTCTCACAAGCAAAGATAAGTGAGCAGGGGCATTATCGTAATGCAAAAGCCATGAATTGTTTTTCCACAATTCTGGACGTTTTATTCGTATTGCTTCTCGCAAACGGCGCATAACTTCCAGATAATACTGTTTATTGACCGTACGACCATATGATAAGAACTCCTGATGCACCACGCAATGGTAATCGAAGAAAACAGTGAGCAAAACTTTGACATTTGATCGAACTTGGCGTGCTTTTTTCGGTCTTGGATCTTCTGGCCGCTTCCATTGGGACGATTGGGCTTTGGTTTCGATATCATAACCATATACCCATGATTCGTCACCAGTTATGACCCATTTGAGTAAATCTGGGTCGACGTTGACGTCATTCAACAGCTCTTGAGCGATGCTCATGCGACAGTTCTTTTGGTCAAAATTTAGCAATTTCGGAACAAACTTCGCTGACACGCATCTCATGCCCAAAACGTTAGAAGAAATTTCATGGCACGAGCCAAGCGATATACCGACATCCTCAGCAACTTCTCTGATAGTGATTCGACGATTTTCCAAAACAATTTTCTTCACTGCTTGAACGTTTTCATCAGTTGTTGACGTGCCTGGGGGTCCAGAGCGAGGCTCGTCATTGTCATCTTCCCGGCCATCTTGGAAGAGTTTGTACCACTTGTAAACATTTTTTTTACTCAGAACAGTTTCACCATATGCCGCTGTCAACATTTCAAGTGTTACGGAGCACTTTATTTTATTTTTTACACAAAATTTGATGCAAATCCTTTGATCCATATTTTTCGATAGCAAAAAATCGCCGAGCACGCAAAACACTTATAACCTTTATGCCTCTCACAACCAAACAAAAAATGCCATTCACTTGAAATTTGGTACAGATGTTCGGGAAGAGTGTACCAACATAACAAAACAAAAAAAATTGATAATCGAAAATACGTTGTCCGCGAAATTTGAAAAGTCACCTTACTTAATGAACACACCTCGTATATATATGGTAAATTTATACTTTGCCCAAAAGTCAACCCGTCACATGTCGCGATCCGATCGGAATCCCAAGGTAATTCCACCAAATGTAGAGACTACGATCGGAGTCCGCGTCAGACGTCGTATTAAATATTTTAATACGACGTCTGACGCGGACATTTTTCCACATTGGTAACTCCGCGCAGGGAGTTTTTTTTTCTTCCCTGCATTTTTTATATTTTGAAAACTATACATAATTTCGCTAGAAAAAAATAACAAGTAGAAGAATAACTTATAAAGCGTCAATAAATAAAAAATATATATTTTATAATAAAAAATATTTTAAAAAAATATTTCAGCAACAGTAGCGATCCGCTTTAGGTATCTATGGGATTTTTTTTTAAATTTATTGTGAATGTTAAAAAATATGTATTACTTATAAATAGTTTTGTATGATATATAGAAACATACGTAAAAAATAAAAAATGGGTGTCATCGCTTTAAATTTTCTTTTATTGAGTATCAAGCAAGCTATTTAGATAAGCTATTTAGCATTTAAAAAAAACAAACATAAATGTATCATTTTACAAAAATTCCTGTTTTTATTTATCAATTTATTAATTAAAATACACATGATGCATGATGCTAATTTAATTGATATTTGCACAAACAATCACTTAATGACGAATGACTTAACAATGAGGCGCCACATTGTTACAATATTGATATCTGCAGTACTATGGGACCTTTTTTACTTAGGATCGTTTGTAAATAGATGGACAGTAATGTCAATAGACATGTTTCATCTGACGTGCGTTACATTTATTTTACGTTTACTAAAGGCCTTCAAATTCAAAACAATGCATGAATGCAAGACATAAAGTAATAACTTTAATTAAAAAAAACAGTAGCCACTACAGGCTCCCCCTCCCTATCTAGTTCACAAATTTGACACCTGTCACTCTTTGAATTTTGCGAATACAATAAAAGCAATTGCTGATGGCATCGCTCAGTAAGTAGAATAAATTGGAGTATCCAGTAATTTCATTAATTGCGTACCTGTCTGACAATTTATGTTTGTTGGTTTCGTCAATAGATGCTGTATCTTTCGTAGCTATATCGGGGGAAGTCTCTGAAATGACATCTCGTGACAAGTCCTTTTCTAGAGAAATTTCTTTCGCATTAGGCGGCGCACTTTCAGCATCCTTAACTAAAATTATAAATGATATTACTCATAATAAATACAGTCAAATGAATGAAAAACTTATGTAATCAATTGAAAATATTTTTTTCGATTCACAAGAATCGATAAGGTATTATTACTTCATTTAATGAAACTATGGAGGCCAGCGGTCAAACAATTAATTTCATTTTTTATTTCAGATAGATATTATTGAAATAATTTATAGAAAATACAAATAATCAAAGAAATGTATGGGTTCGTACATTTAATTCCATAAAAAATGTTTTTTTTTTTATATTTAAACCTTATCTGCGAATAAACCCTTAATTACACAGTATTTTGGTGTTATATTAGCAAAGATAATTTTCCCAATAATAGAGAATTAAATTAATTTACGGCACCAGATGCTGATGACACGAACCTGTCGTCACAGACATCAGACCGCTCATTTGTCCATGACGCCAACGTTAACAGGTTAGACAGGTTAAGATGATACAGAAGATGATCTAAGTTAACTTTATAAGATGTAAATCATACGGTTTTTATCATTAAGCAGTATATCTTAAGATTGTCAATTGGTAATAGGTTTTCAGAACAATATTATTACTAATAAATAAAATACACTTCACATTTACCAAGTTTTAAAAAATCTCTTTAGCCATTAAATTCGTAAAAAAAATAATTCAATAAAATGACACTTGCAATAGTTAAAATATTTAGTAATTAGTTATTTTAATCTCAACCAACACCAAACATGTGTTATTTATATATCGGCCATTGAACTTTTTCCAAAATATTACAAATGTCTTTAATTTACTAATTCTTACCTAAAGCACTTTCTTCGGTAATGGCTGGAGCGTGACCATTCATGCTGGCGCTCTCCCGAGCATCCTCGGTAGACCTGATCGTCTCTGGGGACAGTTCAATGACCTCCTCGTTTTGCAGCCGCTTGATCTCCTCGAATATCTCCTGTTCTTTCGCTATGATACCGGTCACGGCGCCGGCGCTTGTTTCGCTGGTACCGTTAGCAGTTTTCCTATTCATCGTAGCTACATATACCAATAGAGAATTAGTCATTTTTCTTTGAGAGTAATATAGACGAGAGCGGCTCTATGCTAATCAGCTTCTATTCATATTATATTGTTTAGCTAAAAAATTAATGGGAATAAATTTGCACTGTTAAAGTTAACTTTTATAAATCGATACTTTATTATATCGAACACATATATTGGTGTGTATCCATTTTAGAATTCCTATACGATTACTGATAAAATTTTATTTAAAATAATTTAGCAGAATGTTTTTACATAAAAATATTTAAAAAAAAATGAAATATATAATAAACTTATCCATGTTAACAAACTCAAAAAAAATGGTGGACAATTCGTAGTAAACATAATATAAAAACATTTATTTTTCAATTCTGAGATTCCGATGCACAAAAATCTCATTATTTATTATTATAAAAAAAAAATAGCTTGTAATCACTTTATTTCGTCTATAATCCACAAAAAAAATACAAGTGCACCAAACTTAAGTTTACTACTAGGGGTGCCAAAATTGAAAAAATTCGTCTACTTTTTTACAATTTAATTGACATTATTTTTTAAATAAACTAAACAAATGATGTATTTTTTATCATGTTTGTGGCACAATACTCAATATGGAACAATTTAGTATTAATCGTTAGTCGAGGCACTGCCCACCTCTCGCTCTTAGGCACTTACGGAAAGTTCCGAAGCCTCTCTAACACGAGCGTTGGGCAAACGTCAGGTTAATGGTTGAAATATATTGCAATATTGACAAAACCGTAGAAATAAAAATGTAGGTAACAACAACGTACCAGCAGCATTGGATATTGTGTCCCTGATATTCTTCATAATATCCAGGAAAATTTCTGTCTGTTGTGTATTCTCAATTGTATAATTTCCCAAATCCTGAAAGAAGGGCAGAATTTGAAATATTTGCTATCTGCTCGCCGAGATATTTTAACATAAAAAGGCTTCAACTGAGAGGCTCAAACTGAACGCAAGAAAATAATGAGAGGCGATGAAACGACCGCGAATCTAAGCGATCGCTCCGCCTCCCAATGTAACGGAATGGTAGCAATATATCTCACCAATATTAACAATATTGGCATCATTAGCGAAAAATCTTTTATATAATGCGGAAATAATATTGGACCAACTACGTTGCATTGCGGCACTCCGAACGACATTACACTATTTATTTAAGAGACCTCCTGGTCGCAGCTAGGCTCATACAAGAGGTGTTTTCTAATTGCTTTCTGACTAGGTTTTTGTGTATCCGAGGTATAATATTCTTTCTCCTCTCTGTCTTGCGAGTGCTATTAAATCGTTCTGTGCCATCTAAAGCATAAACAGTCTGTACCGATGTAGAAGATTTTTAAGTTATATAAGTTGAAGTTGATTTATCATTTTGTGACTATTTTTGTTTGAAAATATCATCTCTCATCAAGTTTAGTTAAACAAAACAACCGTTAGATTAAAATAAAACGATTTAAAACCGCACCCACCACTGGTAAAAGCTATCAAAATGGACATCTATGACTGACAGCACCACCCCCATACAGTCCTAATGTACCCTATGTCCCTAAAAAACACAAAATAGTTAAGTAGTAGAGTTTGTATGACAAACCATCCTTCAAATTATATATAAATCCCCCTAATATTTTTCACGGCGGCAGAACTTTTAAAATGTTTTTATAAAGCAAGGAAAAAATGCAAACAGCAACAGGTCAATACTTTACATACCTCGCCGTATTTCTGAACTGTCACAGAATATTTCGGCTTTTTAACTTCGTGTGCCTTTTCTCCTGATGAATTCTTCAAGAAAACTGAAAAAACAATTATTTTTAAACCCGTATTGCATAATTCTCGCGACACAGTTATTTTTAAATTTGCATTAATTTTCTTGGCTTAATCAATTGGGTAATATCAAAAATAAATAAGTGCTGGGAAGAAACTAAACAATCACGGAGTGTGTGGTACAATGGATTGGCGTTTAAAATAGCAAATGTGTGGTAGTGTATACGCACCCTTAGCGCGGGTTAGTCACTGTGAGGTTATATAGAGCGATGCACACACCTACTTGCTTCTCTTCTCGCTATCCGCGCTTGGCTAAGCAACACCTATACTTTTGGGCATATTTGTACCCTGTATTATAATAAATGTATAATCTCATCTCGAGTAGTTTGATACTAAAAACTAATTTTCCTCTCGGGGCAAGTATATCACAAAATAACTGATAAATATTTAATCGCAGCGCACAGAACTAACCCACATAAAATTACAGGTAAATAAATATTGCTATTAGTTGAGAAAACAAAACCCAAAGGATATTAGCATAGGAAATATCCCAAATTTACGATTTAACGTTTACAGCGTATTGGGATATTTCACAAATCGAATCAGTTGCAATTTGCACCATTCATTATTTTCTAGCTCCGTATTGTGAGATTATAAAAAAGAACTAATTTTAATATAGTACAATTACGATAAACTTTACGCTATTTGACAAATTTAGATAAAACTTTCATGAGATACTCTAAAATAATGTATGGCGAGTTTAAAGAGCCTTACTCAACCCAGTCAATTTTCATACAGTGACTATTATTTGTGGATATTGAAGAAAAATTATACTGTATATGATTTTAACTCGTAATTATGCGGATTAATATTGAATTAGCCTCGAAAAATCTGTAATTTTCATACATTTTATTAAAACTTTAGGTATTACTATCTCATTGACTGAATATGCGAATCAAGAGAAGAGAAGCCTGGTCACAACCCTAACATAAATAAATCGCTCACCACTTTCACGGCCACCAATGCTCTCACGTGAACATTCTCCTTCGGCCAACGCCGAGCTCACGGGCGGAGCGCCGGCCGGCGATGATCCGGGTGCCTTACCGTCCTTCAGGCCGCTCCTGGATCGGCGAACGGGCGATTTGCGCGGAGCCAACGTGCTTCGGCGTTTCCTCGGTTTAGCCGCGAGCTTGGCTAAACAAACGAAATATTGTACCATTATAGTTTGATAAATGAGAAACAAAATTATTTTTTTATTGGAAGAGACAACAGGACACAAGTCCCAATTTAGCAAAAGATATAGATATTCTAGAAAACGTACAACGCCGTGCTACGAAGCTTTCTGTAGGATTCTGTAAGTCATACGAAGAGAGACTGCCTATTCAAGCTGTCCACTCCTAAGGCGGATTAAGGATGGATAAGGTTAAGTAGACACGTTACTGAAGTTATAGGTTAACTGCTATCTCATATTTAAGGTTTCAAATAGGTTAGGGAACATAATAAGTTTTATTATAAGGTAAAACTCATAAATTATTATTATTATTAGTTTTAGGCAGGCCGTTTATGCTAATAAGCCTAAGGCCCGAATTCAGAGACGTTTTGCTCCCCTTAAGGGTGCCCTCAAGTGTGCCATCAAGCGTTAGAACTAGCGGTAGTCACTATTCGCACTTTTGGAGTTAATATTCCACTCACGAAATGAGTAACTCACGAAATGAGCGAACGAACGAAGCAGACGGCCGGCGACGTGAAGTTTGTCTGACGTTTCTGTAGAGCAAACGTCAGCTGACAGTGACACGCGTTTTATTTTGTTTTCTATTTTCGTTGTGTTGAATTTAAAATGAGTCCTAAAAAAATTACCTACACAGTAGAAGAAAGACAGCTAAGAAAAGAACTAATGTTAAATAAATACAAAGAATTCCTAGCGTGTCACTGTCAGCTGATGCTTGCTCTACAAAAATGTCAGACAAACTTCACGTCGCCGGCAGTCTGCTGGCTAGCTAGCTTCGTTCGTTCGCTCATTTCATGAGTCGCACGCTGATTGGCCGAAAATATTTATTCCTGCTAAGTGTTGCTAATCTCGGATCGTCACTCAGCGGCCCTTAAAATGAACTTTGAATACCAATATAATCGTAAAAACGAAAGTGACGACTCTGAATTTGGCACATTATTTCTATTCAAATTTATTAAAAAACAGTAGCAGTAAAAAATAATATAATAAGAATAATAATATAAATTCCAAAAGTGCGAATAGTGACTACCCTAGTTCTAACTTGCGAAGTATACACTTGAGGGCACACTTAAGGGCACCCTTGAGGGGAGCAAAACGTCTCTGAATTCGGGCCTGAATCTGCACTTGTATCGTCTCTGATAAACTTGTCTGTTCTTAAATTCGTTCACATTTTTGGCACTTATCACTGCGCTTGGTAACTTATTCCATGCATTCACCACTCTGTTTGACATGAAATTCTTCCTCGGATTAGTATCGACATTTCTCATTCAAAAATTGCCATAAACAAAAATTGCCATCGTACTTCAATAACATGACGGCTTTATTTTAAATAGTTTAATACGTTAATTAAAAAATGTATAAATCGAGAAAAAGCAATAAAAACTAAAAACGAATTTACCCGTTCACGAACTTGCTGACACCAGCAGACACCTACTTATGCAATGTTTCTCTCGGGAATCAAACACGCGTGATGTCAAATTCGTTCATTTCCGACTTACGCAGTTTTAGTATCTTAACCGGAGATACGTAAAATAAAACTAACAAAGTATAATAAAAAAAAACTTTAGAAAAACTGGATTTAAATTTTAAATTTCTATTGTTTAATGAAAATTGGATCAACCTTCATTTTGAGGCGGAGACCGAGGGTCCATTTCCACGTGCACTATATCTCGCTGTGATTGCGCTGCACTCTCGGGCATCGCTATACCGCTTGCGATACTACTCTCTACATCGGTAAGCAAATCGCTCGTGGAAACGGCGGAATCCATCATAACTCTGGAAAGAAATATAAAACTTTAACCTTAATCTGTGTACTGAACCTACTCTACAGCTCTCTATCCTAATACTCTACTGTAATCCATATCCTCAAAAACAGCTTGAGACAACATTGTAAAAAGATTACCTTTTCAAGTCAACAAAGTCTGGAAGCTGGTGTAAGAAATATCACTTTTCCGAGATCGTCCAACATTTGCTCGTCATAATAACAATTCACAAGAATAATGCCAATTTGGCTCATAATTATTTTTTTAATATTGCGTTTTAAGATATTATTATTAAAAGTATTCAATGGCGCTTTTCTCATCATTGTCGACTGAGTTAAGAAACAAGACGCACACAAAAAACACTCATTCAGCCCCACAGACGGAGGTTATACACAATGGGCCCCCATGAATGTGGCCTAAGTGTAGCAGCCATCTGACTGCCCCCAATCATCATCATCCCCAATATGACAATTATGTGCGGATTCGAACCCGCGGCCACCGGCTCAATATTCAAATGCCCTAACAACTAGAAGCCGCATATGCTATCTGAATACCGAATTATAACTTTTTGACCGACCAAATCGACAGAGATTGTGATAGTCTATTAGTTAAGGCATTGGGCTATTGACCCAAAGGTGTGAGGTTCAAATCCGCACATGATCATACCGTTTTTAACGCTTCATTACCATCATCTCCCCTGACTCTAGTACAGGCACATTTGGCCTAGTTGAATAACAAAATAATTGTATATGACCTCGGTCATAGCAATTCTTTAAAAAAAAAAATAGAGTAGACAAACAACAAAGTCACGCTGTAAGGATTAACATCTTTCTTGGTCGAAACCATAAAAATAATGTAAATAATACCCGTTCATATAACAATACATACCCTTTACTCTGAAGAAGTGGAGGTTGAGGAACTGGTTCTTGATTCATTTTTCTGTGGAAAGATAGGCGAAGTACAGAATATTTAAAAACAAGAATGGCTACTACATCCTGTAGCTATCATATAATTTCAGAACCTAAAGTATTACAGCTAGGCCCTACAAACGTCATCTCCCACCCAGACTACTCACACTCGTGGTACCAACTTGTGACGGGTTGCTTCATTTCCTATCTCCACTTGTGCCCTGTGGCCCCGGCATTTTTAGCCAGTTCGATGTGCGTTGATAAACGCAACGGTGGGATATTTTTTAGGTCTGAGTAGATTAAAATAAAATAATACATACAATGACATGACATTCTTTCAATTCATTACAAATTTCTTTTTTTTTTGAATCTTTACTAATAATGAAACAAATATATAATATTTCAATTTAATGATAATAAAAATTTTAATGTGGCACTAAACATTCTTTACATGTTTCTATTTGCACACAAAGATGAGTTTGTATTCATTTTAACTGGCCAGTCATAAATAACACGTTCCAGCAGCCGTGCTGTCATATTTTTGAACAGCTCTATCGAACCGTCGATGTTCATTATTAGTACTAGAAATTTGTTGACTTTAATGTTATATATCTATATTATTTAACCAGCCTCCAACGTGATAAAACGGGGTAATGGTTGTTTTTCAAGAGCATCAATCTACATGCAAAAATTTAACTCTCTCTCGTTTTGCGTTGAAAGATGCAACAGACGGACGGACAGACAGCGGATAGTGATAGTCTAAAAAGAGATGAACCTCTTATGATTTTAACCTCATGCGAAAATGTAAAAAATATTAATTTAAAAAAATTGTTAGATAACCTATAATTATTGTGATTAAGACATAATTTCAATTTTAAAAAAATGCTATTATGAATGAACTCATAAAAGATCTTAGATTTAGATTCTAGTCACATAATACATACACTCAGCGCCGATGACGGAATATTCCGCCATCGCTATATATGCCAGGTGCCGTGTGCGGGTAAATCCGTCATTGTCTTAGTGCATTTCTTTTAATATTTAAAAATGCGGCATGTGGCGTATACCTGAATTCATGAAAGGCATAGACTAATCGTTTTATTTTCTATAGTTCGGTTTTGACGTTTCATTGTTTATGTCAAAAGTGCGCGAGTGAATTAAAAGTGTTTTTGATGGACTTGGCGGTAAATAATTCGAATTTTACTTACAAAACTATGTCAATATAATATTAAATATAAAAACAAACATTTTCATATTTTTGTACTTATTATTTGCCAATATTGAGAAAATGAAAAGCGGGTGGCGGCCCCGCGTACGGTAAACGACCTTTGCGGAATGGCAGTGTCGTGTTGTACGTACGTAGTGTTTTATGTACGGAGCGGAATGTGTTAAAACATATAAAGCTATCTTCACAGCACTGTCTATAAGTCTGAGAATGCGTATCGGAAATGGACCACACGAGTTTCCATTTGCCCGAATGACAAGACTTCCATAATAAAAAACTGGTAGACCTACTCCGGAACAAAACCTAATAGATTGTCAACTTTACCTACCTCTGAAGCATTTTGTAAACAAGTTTCCAGAAGGAGTCCTCATTTGCTGGTGAAACTGCCACAATGTCTTTCGGGTGAGTGGCGCTGGCTACAGCCGGCACTGGAATTGAAAAAATTTTATCTTATCATGCTGTTAATTGATTCAGAGTTGACAGTGGACTGAAACCGGGATCTATTTTTAAAACAGAACAAAGCGTTTAAACCGCTGCACTGCAGCTTAAAGTAAAACGCGAACAATGGTTTTTTTTCAACTATTTTCAAGTGGATGGTATGATTACTTAGTGGAATTTAAAAAATGTAAGACTATTTTTTTTCAATTTTATTCATTACGAGCGCTCCACTGCAAAGTTATTATATTAATGTGTTTAACTTTTGTAAAAAGTGCGAAATATATTTTTGGCCGTTTCACCGACATTTTATATTTTATTAAAATATGGTTTTTAACGCACATAACTTGACATTATTTAGTAATATCCTAGTACATTATGACACTCCACACATATTGCAAAATGTACAACTCAATTAACACATTCTGCTTCGTATGTCAAACGCGCAGACCACACGTTGTCGTCAGAACAGATTATCCCACGCGGGGGCTGCCACCCGTTTTTTAGTTTATGAGAGCTGTCCGATAAGTACGATAGTACTTAGCGAGGGCCGCCTGATGGCGCCACTGTCGCAAGAGAAATTTACTATCGTGTAGTATATTCTCGTTTGACGGCTACTGTCAAAATTTCAGCTAAATCGGACGCGTAGTTTTGTTTTGACAAGCGGACGTATCAACGGATTTTAAAAAAATGGAAAAAGAGCAATATCGGTCGGTGATTCGATTCTTGTTTCTGGTAGGAAAATCGCACAACGAAATCAAAGAGCGCTTGGATGATGTGTATGATGACTTTTCCACTTCGATGGCGACTGTCAAAAAATGGTTTAACGAGTTTCAACATGGTCGCATGTCGGTTTTTGATGAAGAACCACACGCCCAAAAACGGCTACCACGGAGGATAACATAATACAAATCCACGATCTCGTGTTGGCAGACCGCCGATTGAAGGTGCGTGAGATGGCTAAGACAGTAGGCATCTTAAAAGACCGCGTGGGTCATATCCTGCATGAAATTTTGGGCATGAGAAAGCTGTCGGCGTGATGGGTACCGCGTTTGCTCACAGCGGACACCAAGCTCAGCCGTGAGACCACTTCAGAGTAGTGTTTGATGCTGTTTAAGTGCAATCCGAAGGAGTTTCTGCGCCGTTTCGTGACCGTCGACGAAATATGGATCCATTGGTACACACCAGAGACCAAAGAACAGTCGAGACAGTGGACTTTACCCGGCGAATGCGCTCCGAAGAAGGCGAAGACTGTGCTATCGGCCGGAAAGGTGATGGCCACCGTTTTCTAGGATTCACAACGTGTGATCTACATCGACTACCTGGGGAAGGGCAAAACGGTCACAGGGCTCTACTATACCGAATTATTGGTACGATTCGACGTCGAATTGCAGAAAACCAGCCCCATTAGGCGAAGAAAAAAGTGCTCTTTCACCATGAGAACGCACCGGCTCACACCTCCGCCATCGCCACGGCCGAATTGGGCTACGAACTGCTGCCATATCCACCGTATTCTACAGATTTGACCCCATGCGACTTCTTTTTGTTTCCAAACTTGAATAAGTCACTCGCCGGGCAGAAATTTGAGTCGAATGAGGAGGTCATCGCCGCCACGGAGGCCTACTTTGCAGACCACAGGAATTTTTTTTTTCTTGACGGGTTAAAGAAGTTGGAGCATCGACGGATCAAGGGTATCGAGCTAAAAGGAGAAATAAATCGCCACTTTTCCAAAATTTTCGTTTTTCATTTGAAAGCCAAGTACGTATCGGAAAACCCTTGTAGTATTGTAATGTAATGTAATGTTAACTGTCTTTATTAATCGCTAATTATTTTAGATTACGATAACGATGGTTGTATTAGTTTAGCTAATTGTCTCTTTCAGATGAAGTTACACTCTATTCCGCTTTAGTCCAAACTGTGTTCATCCAAACTTATAATAAATCTTTTACGGCGTAATAGGTACAGAGTTGAATTTGGATCATGCTGATTGACTGTACTCGTCCGCCCGAGTACGCTGTAGTGGATAAACTAATAATGGCCAAAAGTAATAATTAATTAATCCTAGATAACGGCAGTCCTTCCGAGAATTTCATGATCTCGGCTATTCTTACCAAATATATAAAAAAGCAATCCATTCAAAAGAAATTTTTCTATATTAAAGATGCGGTTAACGTTAAAAAAACAAATATAATTACCGGTTATTGGGACTGCATTTAACTCGGATTGTTTCGTATCGGCGGCACGCTGCCTATCTTGAACGACATCAGCGTCTGAATCGGAAATGTTGTAAACCTTCGAGCGATTCTCTGAAAAAATAGAAGATTTCAGATTAATATAAAGTCTAAATTAAATTACGAGGCAACTCAACGCCCAACAACATCTTATACTGAAATGAAAGAAACGATTTGCTTAGAGGTATTTTACCTTTTCAGCGCCACAATTAGTTATAATAAAATTAAAGGTTCACTGATTACAATATGTAATTGATTCTTTTCATAAAAAAAAAATCCTCCTGTATGTTTGAACTAGATAGTTAAACATTTTTATTTTTATTTATTGACAGTAAATTAACATTAATTTCACATTATGCAAAGTACTAACTCAATAAATTATTATTATTATTAATTATCGTTTGTATAAACTCCAAAAGTATATTAACTAACCACGTTGTAATTACTATAGTGAGTTGTAAATCAAAAACAATATAATTGTTCGTTCTTCGACCTGAAACATTTAATAATCTACAACAAATAAATCCTACCTTAGTACGGACGCACCCTAGTAAGGTAGTTTTGAAAATATGTTTGTATAATTTAAATCCAATAAATAAATAATTATTATTATTCAAAAAATATATGTCGCACTGAGCTACAAAATTAGTGCAGTATGCAATCTGAAACTAACCTTTATTAGTGTGTTTCGGCATCCTCGCTTCCTCGTGAGTGAGGACGCGCTGATAATCACGAATGCGTGGTGCCTCGCCCCTTGAACCTCCGTTGTAGTATCTAAAAAAAAATAGACCATTAGGTCCCATGCACTAAAAGCAATATCGATGACTGTAGATGTTTGTAAATTTATAATCTGTAATCTTTCCCTGAAGAAGGGAAATTCTGTTTGGTACCTAATCAAGAAAGGGTTCCACTAGCTGCTCTGAAATGTTTCTCAGAATCTACAAATCTTATGTACGGCCTATACTGGAAAACTATGAAGTCCATAAATGAATAAAGATGCACGCCCAACATCGCTCTTCGGGAAGAGGCCCCTTAAGGTTGCATAATAAGCTTACGAGTAATATCTCGTATACCATATTTCTGTTATATTCAACTAATAATAGGTATTATAGCAAACGCACAGATATACTACTCTAATATAATTCCAATCCCATCACCGATAATCTCATATTACATGGTGAGATTTGTTTTTTTATGATTCAGGCCATTTATCAGATCGAGGAAACACACACCGTGCCGTCAATTAGCATGTCATACCGACGTATATAAGTGACTGAGATTGGGAGGGCACTTGAATTGTAAAATTCCATTTCTGTGGAGATTGATATATTCGGTTTAAAAATCTACTTTCTAGTAAACCTTTGCCAATTATTTATCTGTTATTTTTGCCTGTGAGAGTTGAAAATATCCTGAGCAAGATTTTTGGGTGCGGAACCATGAAAACGAAGTGTACTCACTTTAACACTGCATTGCAGTACGCCTTCTGCATTTGCGCATTGGGAAAGTCGACAATCTCGGGCGTTGAACTTCTGTGGGTGGCGGGGCGCCGTGTGTATTTTGGCAGCGTCTTTCTTCTGAAACATATTTTTACAAATTTACAAACTTGTTCGGTTTTCCATTCAGCGAGTGACTACCACAACACCCGTTAGAAAATATGATTGTGACACACTATATGTGTCACAATAATAAAATTAAATGAAAATAAAATTAGTTTAACAGTAGCGTAACTACACTGCCTCCATTTCGACTTTTTTTGCAAACTGCAATTCAAAAGGAGTCTAACTAGTAAAAAATATTTAAGCAACATTTTATTTTTGTGTACTAACTATTGCACAATATTTCTATATTAATGTGGAACGGGCGAACGTATAGTTTTCAAAGTTTGGTGTGTAAAAAACCAAACTAAAAAACGGGGATTACCGCTTCAATATGCATGTAATTTTATTTCTCTTGCTAATGTGTTATACCTTTGTTTATTTGAGCCGTTTTGTAATAATATACGGTTCTTTGGGGCCTTTTGACCCCAAAGAACTAGCCCAAAGAAAAGCCTAATGCTGCCACTCTATAGTTAAACCACTGTCACTACCACACAGTCGGAAGTTTAAAATAAAATCTATTCTATGTTGGAATAAATGTCACCTGCGTCTGGCATCGCTGTCACTGTCGGAAGACGAACACAAAATCCTTTTACTTTTACGCATTTTGATGCCGTTGCTCTTTGGCATCCATTTGACGACTCGCATGTTCCCCGGGACTCCGCTGTAAACGGGATAGAAGCACCCGCCCACCATCGCCAGGAGGTTGCCCTCGGAAAACGTGGGTATTTCCACGTATGACGCATCTGTCGAATCACGGCGACTAAAAAATTTAAAAAAATGTGTTTAGGATGTGCTCTATAAATGTTATTTTAGTGTATCTATTTGTATCTATGTATTTTAGTGTATCTAGGTTTGCGCTTATACAGGATTGAATGAAGCCTGAATGAAGTCTTTGACCTAGAACCCTCTCTCCGAAGAGCTTTTGTCCATATTGGTGTGGTTTTTAATCCTTCTACTAAATCGAATGACTGTTTAGATTAGATTCGCTTCATTTTCACAAAAAACGCTGCGTCTGGAATGCTGTTCACAACCCCACCAAGGGTTTAGCAATTTCCATATTTCTAGTTCAAAACAAACTTTTGACAAAATATTATTAGTTTTATCTTTTCAAAATGCAGTAAAATAGGCTCCCTCGAAATTAGTATTTGCTCTCATTAATACCACAAGAAATGACTACTCAAACCCTTTTTGATTATTACTCAAATACAGTAGAACGTCTATATCCGGACGTCAAAAATCCGGACAGTCGATAACCAGGATTCAATTAAAATTGAAGTTTAGTCGCGTCCTTTGACTGCACGCAGTTAAAGGACGCGACGCGAAAGGAGTTAAAGTACGATAACAATTTTTTTTAAAAGCTCTGATAATGTATAAATATGTCTATTCGTTCATTAAAAAACATAAAATCATATTAATTTAACCACTAAAGTAAATATTAAAGGTTTTGGCAAGTTTTCTTTTTGTTATGAACTCAAACAACCTTTTCTGGTTCTTTTCGAAAATCCGGATATTTTGATAATCCGGACAGGGTCCGGCCACAATTAATTCGGACTATCGATGCTCTACTGTAATTATATAATAATCCATTTCCAAACAAAGACTTTGATCAGCTTTTACATAATAAAAAATAATTTTACACCTAATTTTAACAATATTGTAATTTGGGAACAGCATTTATATGAAGGTTCTGAGCGGAGGCAACTCTCATTTCAAGAGTCGTTTTAGCACTAGCATTAAGCGAAGGATCCCACACATGTCCACAAACAGATATAACCCTCTTCTGCATAGCGCAGTCTGGTAAAAAGAAGTCGATTAATTTGCAGTGCCATCTGTTGGTTCAGTATGATCAGTACTTAAGAATTAAAATCGGTGCATTTCTTTTGTAGTTATGACATGAGGAAAAAATTGTCATCATCTGTTCAATCCGTCGGGGATAAAAAGAAGGAAATATCATATAGTGGGTATTCACATACGACAAATAATAACATTAACAAACATCACACCGTTTAGATGAAGTCGCTCGATGTTCGCAGTCGGCATCACCACTTGAGTACTTTGTCTGCGGTGTATTTTTGTGACCCGCTCGAGATGCCGACGGCTTCTGAACGCCGATAGGATATTTTCGCGAGCTCGTTCCGCCGATATGGTTGACTTTCACTTGCCCTGTGAAAACAATGAAATTAAAGAATGATTATTTAAAAATGTTTAAAATTGTTAATAAAGAGTGCGAGAATAACAACAGCACTTATTATAATTTGATACTATTCAGGCAGCTATGCTAGAACTGTTGCGGCTGTACGTTGCATATTTAGCTTATTGCAATGTTTGCTTTAAAAATTACTTCCATAGGAGTCAAGAATGACAAGTTTTTATCATATATTCAAAATTATAATTTATTATACAGAATGTAACATTAGATTTTCCAACATTGAAGGGGATGAAACGGAGACTAAGAAAGCTTACTTATATTCACTTATAGTCATAATATATAATCGCTAAATTGACAACCATCTCTCTCTTCCACTGGGAGAAATGAAGAGTGGAAGCTATAAGTGTAAACCAGTTCAAGAACCGCCTTGATAAATTTCTTGAATCTAGGCCAATCGCTAGTAACTGAGAATGAGATATGATCATATCAGCTAAATAGCTACTTGCTCAGCAATAATAATAATACTTGATGTTTTATGTAAACTTTTAATATAAAAAAAAATAAAAAGGCAACATCTACGGACAGACGAAATAATTTCTAGACATAAACTTATGAAACTAATGTGGCGTATTCTAAGGCATTCCAGGTGGTTATGCATTGAAATAGATCAGTAATTTCTTATTGAGAAACTATTGTAAAATACTTTTTACCTAATAAAGTGACAAAATTGACACTTTATTAAGTACCACTGACGCAGGCCAAGTAAAATTCAAATGAAAAATCATTTAGTGCTGGCACCTTATCATCATTTTAATGACATATGGTCGTAAATTCTTAAAGTTTATATTGAAAATTATTTACAAAACAGTGCGCCATATGTGAATCGTTAAGATAAGCTTTTTTATAAACTGTAAACATTTATGCGTTAGGTTACATTTCGGATAAATTTTGGGCGCCAACTAATCGTATCTTCGGTTAAGCTCAATTTCACCTAAACTTCGCAAACATCCCGTTTGCGAAGTTTAGGTGTGCCATTCCATAGCACTGAAATATTATTTTCAGTTTGTCTTTACCTGTCCAACGGTTGGCAAGTAGATCAAAACGTTTTCAGCGTTTTGATAGTCCGAATCAACTTATTCAAGAACCTAAATGAGAAGGAAGGCATCGCGTCTATCCAATTTATTTAAAGCTTTTACAAACAAACCCGCATGGTCAACAATAAGTAGTCAGCTCCTAAAACACACCCAATGTGGACGCAAAGACCATCCATACAAGATCAACCAAATATTTAAGAGTCGGATTCTAATCATTCTTGCCGCGAACAATCAGAAAATGGAATTCACTTCCATTTGGTTCCCATTCTCTAATCATCCAACCATTTACGAAAGAGGTTATGTGATAAATAATACCTATAATTTAGCTACACCACTATCGATCTTCAAAGTGTAGTCCATGTGAATAAATAAATGGTTCATCATTTAAAAAGGCAAAACAAAAGCTCACCGTTAGAAAATCCAAATAGGTTTTGTAGATCCTTCTTGCGTTTCTTGTCTCTTATTCTGTTCAGTTCAGATGCATTCAGTCTGTCCCTTTTTAGCTCGGGAGATGTGTGAACCAGCGCTGCAGACTCCACAGATATCTGTCGTTCATACGCAATAGTAGGTGAAGGCGGTTCTGTCGATTTTACAAGTGCCAAGTCTTGATTGGGTATAGTTGCTCCGTTGAGATTTGACAAACCGGACGGGCCCGGTTGTGGTGAATACCCTCTGAGACTCTCATTCGGATGTGTTAGGACAGATGGAGAAATAGGAATATCCGCCACGGTGTTCGCGTTGCGTGTATCGGCCTGCACACCAACGCTTCTGGAACAGTTTTCTTCCGAATTAACTGGACTCTGAAAGTTCGTCTGTGTTACTTTATCCTTTTTGTTTTTGGGTGAAGTTCCCCTTGGCTTCGCCAGTGACTTTTTCAGGGTACGTTTCTTCGGCGAAGTCTTCGCTTTCACTTTCGAAACGAGCTTTTTTTTCTTGTTTGATTGCGTCTCTGTGTCCAAGACGTGATTGAGTATACCCGATATTGCAGAGTCGCTTAATTCATTGAGGTAAGCGGACTGTTGCACTCCGTTGTCGTCAAGGACTTTCGACAGCTTCTGTAGGTTGGTCAAGCTGGGATGGTTGAGGTCGTCAGACGTTTGCGTTGCGATGCTTTCTCCGGCTGTAGCTTCTGTCTCCAGGACCGGGTTCAGTGGCAGGGCTTTGCTCTCTGTTAAAAATTGTGTCTGCGCTTTTAAAGTTTCTCCCAAAATCTCTGGGCTGTCAGAGAGAACGTTTAGCAAATCGAGCGTTGTTTCGGCATCGGTATTTTCGAGTTGTTCCTGACGTTTGGTTTCATTTGCGTATGCTTCATTAAGATAGTTAACGACTTCAATGAGCTCCGATGGAGTCTCGTTGCAATTTAGATCTCTCTGGAGGGAAATATTATTACTGAACGGGTTGACCCCATCGATATCCGGCATTGCTTGATCAACGGGTGTCAACTTGAGTGAATCGCTCAGATTGATTACTAAATCGGGTGTGGTGCTTCTCGATAACAAATCGCCAGATTCGTCCGGGCGTTTCTCCGACGAGTCGAGAACTGTGTTATTATTCTGGCTAATGCTCAATATCGGACTCGGATTAGCAGTCTCCCTGACCTCATCGACTTCGTTTATTTCTTCGAAGGTTGGAGTTCTGTCGCCGGATGAACTATGGCGAGAGGAATTGCTCGACCTCTTGGAGTCAAGGCAATGTTTGTTTTGTGCCTGTCCTTGAGATGGCCCTGTATGGTGTTAGTAAAAAATACATTTTTACAATGAATTAATTTCCCACGTAACACTAGAATTGTGATCATTTTAGAGACCTGAATAAAGCTATAAACTTTCATGGAGGTATTTTTGTGTATGTATGTTTGTGTAGTCTTATTGTAGCCCACATTACAGAAAAATAGTCCTCGCAGTTTGTACCAAATTGAGATGCAATATACCAAACAATTATCAATTATCTATACGCCCCAGATAAAATGAGAACTGTGATTATTTTATTTTTTTGTGTGTGGGGAAACTGACCCTATCCGTAATTTCTTACTAGTATGCTCCGAGTTATCGTGTCCGTCAAGAAGACTGCGTATCGCGTAGAAGTTCCCAAGGTGAACATTATAATTGAATTAATGTTTTTTTTTCACTAATTTATTATCGCAAAACAAAATAATAATCTTAACCGTAGTCTAGTTTGTGGAGCCTAGTTTATTAATGACCCATCTGGAGTGGCGCCTGCAGGGCCTAGTTGCCAACCCGGGGTGAAGCCCGGGGTTGAAAAGCTAGTAAATATATAAAAGTACAATTTACAACACGTCAAAGTACAGATTAGAAACTTTTAAATGAATACATTTAATAATAATAATTTAATACATTTTAATACATTTAATTTGAATAATTTGTAATAACAAAATAAAAAGGCAATTAATATAGATCTCTTTTTACTTTTTACTCGTGTTGGTTCTCTTTGTAGTTTTTTTTTTTAAATAACTTTTCCTAAGAATCTGAAAGGATGTCACTTGCGCTCAGTTTCAAGCTAATTATAATTACAATTTTAATGAAGTAAACATGTAGTTATTATTATTAAATGCATATCTTACAGGCAATACTAAAAATAAATAAAATACAAAGTGGTGTTGCCAGTATAATTGCATAATCAGCGAAGAGTATCATCTCCAAGAAATATTTAAAAAAATAAGTATCTCTAAAAACGAACAAGTGTTGCAAATGAGTTCTACATCCTAAGTTTTATCCACTATTTACCGGACATCCTGTAAACACTGTGTAACTAGACCATTACCGATAAAAAAATCCAGTATATTGATTACAAACATGATTTGTTTTGACCTCACATCAAAATTCATCATGGTCTCCAAGAAAAAAAAATGTTAACTTTATAATATTAAACATAACATAATATTAAATCATTTTTGTCGTAAGTTGGTCCACTCTCGAGGCCGTGCCACGCCGCCGGGTCATTGACCGGCCTTGCCGAGCGCCTACGAGTAAAAGGGGAATTTAGACAAGCGCTGATAAACATTATAAATTTGGGCATGAATTATTTTCGTATTTCTTACACTTAATACGGAACATAAACACCCCTTAAGTCTGCGGGAATGGTCTTGGAACGCCCTGTATAATATCATGCAGTAATTAAACTCCTTCACAATGAATAGGTTCAAATGTAATTGCAAACGGAGATAAATACAAACCGGTATCGCTTTTGCTGCTCTTCCAATTGAGTATCTTTTTGTCCCTATGCATTTCGTTGGACCTGTAGGCAAATAATCATAGAAATTGTCAGAATCAGTAGAGTAATGATAATTACATAATTTCGAATCTCATATCCAGGTTAAAAGGTTCATAAAATGGCATAGTGGTCACTGACAAGATACTGGATGTGGTTCAATTCCCGTATAACCGTCCGAGCCACTGTAAGAAAAACGACCGTCGATTGCACGGGGAGATTTTCAAAAAATGGCCAATTACGGGCGATCACTAAAATGCTTATTTTAGAAAAACTATGTATGTTATCTTGATAAGCTGCAGTAATTTGAATAGCTTATGAAATTCTATAGGATATGGTTTTTTTACGAGCTATACAGGTCATATTTTTAAAAATGTCAAAGCTAAAAATTAACACCTAATATTCTCTAAAATGTATTGATTTTTAGCGTCCTCCTGTGTTAACCTCAAATTATTCGGTTTAAACTATATTAGTATTACATTTCTTATGTAAGTAAAAAAAATGAAATAATAACGGCATTAAGTGCCCAGTTAACTCATTTGCCGGTAAATGGCGTTATTACAGTTACCGTTTCAACTGTAGTATAGTGGTGACGATTGAACATAACAATAGCGACGATATCTCTCTTTAACGCATTAGGTTGCGGTCTGCACGACTGAGCGGTAAAATATGCACCACTCCCGCCTCTCACCCCTGAGAATGGCATAGCGTGTTTCAGTAAAAACTAAATGCGTCGCTCACTCTAGTAAGGTTTTTACTTTTTTATTTATTGAAACTCGGTTTTAAAACTTTGTTTTCTATGTTTTAAATGATCTTTTTTTGATTACAGACTTTGCGAGATGTTGTCTGCCTATCACATTGTGAATACGACAAGGATGTCGGACAACACGAGCCATACGACAAGACTGCTCCATAAAAAAACTACAAGTATAGATGTTCAATGAAACAAACCTGTAAAAGCTGCTCCTGAAGTTCTGCAATATATCTTGGGGCAGATTGAAGTAGGGATTCCGGATGTCTGGAAGAATTCTTTTCTGAAAAACCTCTTTCAAACTCTGCCATGTACGAGTCGTGCGCTGTGGGCAAACGAGGTTTACTTTTTTTCATTTAGTGAACAGAAGAATTACCCAAAAAAAATCATGGATGCACTCGAAATGTTGGAACGAACACTCTGTTTCACATATTTAGTGTTTGAAGGAAATTAAAATTCAATTCTATTTTTTTCAAGATTATCCTATAATGTACCAAATATTTATCTTTCTACAAGCTATTACATATAAGAAATATTGAATAATCATCGGGAAGGGCCCCTTTATTATATACATTGAACTTACCCCCGTATTAGTGTAGTCGACCCAGAGGGATCGGCCCTTAGTTTCAGAGTAGCCATTACGCTCAATTATGAACTGAAGTAGCTCCTTTTTTTCATTCATTGAATAACCCTTCCTGGTGAAAAAACAAACGAATGAATGAATGTCAAATTTGAATACTTGATTGCGACAGCGGACGCAATGAATCGACGCTTTTAAAAGACAGGTGTCACGTGTAGATGCCTATAGCCGGATGAAATGACATTTCAGGATCCGTTGGAACACCGCCGAACGCATGGATGCAATGCCGTTCGTTAATTGTCTATTGTTGATCTGATGCGGAACAATAATAATACAGTTTTAACATCTAGTTCCTACGAACCTTCATGGTGGTTAGGTTACATAAAATACTGCGGGCACATGCAGATATAAGGAGCTGACTTCATTAGCGTTTTACGAAACCTAGGGTCGCATTCTGTACACGTAACAAACTTCATTATTTTTTCTCTATTCTTCTTTATGTAGCTACAGTAGATATTCCAATTCGCGGGATAGCTTTTGCGTAGGATGACCCGATGAGTAGGTAGTACCGGCAGACTGCGTTAGGTAATGTGGGCAGCGAGCTTAGATGGCTCAACGCTGCCTGCAACAGCCGTTTGGATTACCGCGTCGTCCAGAGTACCAAGGTACTACTGTACTGTACTTAGCCTAAATATTTTTAAATATTATTATTCCTGTAGAAATTGGACATTTTAGACCCATGCATATAATAGAACAGGTGAAAAAAAACATATAGCTCTTGCTCTATAAAATATTAAAATCATACGTCCTTATGCATAGTCATATTAGTACGGCACTAAACTTAAGGCCATTATATATGTATATCTACCATAGAGCAAGGCCAGAAGTGATATACTTAAATTAATTTTGGCCACATCACAATCTACGTAGATGAGCTATTGTCCCCCGTTACAAAACAATAGCAATGCATTTCGGGATTTCTGTGCATATGATCGAGAAAAGGAAGGCAGTCGTATATGATAATACTCACAATGTCACTTCTACGTATTTCTTCATTATGTAATTTTGGCGGTAACTCCTCTAACATATTTTAAAAGTTTTTTCGACAAAACTCTCATTCATTCATTATCTTAGCAAAAAAAATAAAGATCTGCAGCGTTTTCAAACTCTAAATATAGTGTTTCAACAGTCAAATATGAATAAAGCCCGATTTATTTCCGAAAGATGGCTACCAATCACCGTAATTACTTTGAGCTTTCTTTAAAGTTGGTAACCCTGATACCAATTGATCAAATTAATTTGTGTACTTTGCAATTAATGGTCAATAACTTTAGTAATAAGAAAAATTAGAAAGTTGTCAAATTCCGACTAGGTGTTGAGACATCCAGAGACCTAATTATAGCATCCTTCATCTGATAATTCAAGGAAAAATTATTAGCAAACGCAGCCCTAACAGACGGCCTGACCGTACGTCATGGTTTAAGAATCTGCGGAAGCGGTTTAACCAGACGACAGAATCTCTTTTTACAGCTGCTCTCATCAAGATTATTTATTATAAGATAAGATAAGATAAGATAATTTATTTCCATAAACAAACTTATTGTACAGGAATGACAATTACATATTATTTGTTACATTTCAATTTAAAAAAAAAACAACAAAATTTAACCAATAAAACAGTAGAGAAACAGGTTGATGTAGATTAATATACCTTTACCTAAATTAGTGTGTATTTGATACGTGTGTATAGTGAACATGATCGCCAACGTTCGGTGAGCGGATATGGTACCAGAAGAAGAAGTAATTTCAAAATATAACAATTTTGTGGCGATTTACCATCTAAATTTCAAAACACAACTAAAACTAAATATAAATTTTTAGTTGTTTTGAAATCTAGACCAGTATAAAAATGCATTGTTTTATTTAAAAGGGTTTTTTTAAAAATACCTAAAGGAACTTCTATTTGAAAAATCCCTTTTGGCACACCGGAGGCATAGGTAGATTTCACCGGATCAAAGTATTGTAACGAAATTGACCGAGATTTTGTGCCCTTAAATTTTATGTATCAATTTCAAAGAGATTGTTGTAAAATATGTGATAAGTAAATGACAAAGGTCCTAAACAATTCATTTATAAGCTTTGACATGTCAAGACTCCAAGATTCCTTGCGATTAATAAGGTAGGTCTAAATAAAGGCAGTCGGTATTAGTAACACGGTAACATGGCGAGCTTAAGCCCTCGTTCGCATTGTTTTTTTTTTAAACTGTGCGATTTATTCAACGCTGTCAATAGAACATACGAAAACACTAGTAGGTATTTACACGAGCGTTGAAACAATGGCAAATCCACCCGTATCGCGTACTCCAGCCAGCGATCCGGCCATCTAATCAAAGATATTATTTTGCAAACCAAGCCAGGGCAAAATTAACTATGATGAATATGCATTTTATTTATTAAGCATGTACGATATCGATGTTAAGGGCTTTCTTAGAGAAATTTTAATATAATATGCATATATTTTAAAATTATTACTCTCACTATAGATATAGATACCAAATTTATTGTAATATTGATATGGTCGTATTATTTTAGGAGCCGCAATTGTGAATCCAACGTACTTACTCCCTTTCTCAAGTAGTTAAAAAACTTGTTAGAATGCTTCTTAAATCCTGATACAGGGTATTCAATTGACCTTTAATAAGTATTATATCATTTAGTGGATGGACCCAATATGTTAAGTTCTTTTTACCTTCTCCTTACTACACAAAGTGCAAGAACTAACGTCTTGCCGAAATCAATGCAAAAGGCTTAGGAAAACCGTAATACAATTCGAAATGATTTTTTCACCGCTGTATTACACCTACTTTTGCATTTTTTTTTTAGTAGCGGAGCATTTAAAAAAACATCATGTAAACTAGTGCTTACTTAACAGCATTGCTTTTCTCGTCCAAACATAATATTTTGATAGTCTAGGGAAAAAAAACATCATTGAATTTATGCGGGTACATAAGCTCTATTCATACAAGTGAGTAAGTCTGTTAAAATAACGATAGCACGGGGGAACGATGTTCAGATAATAAAAATGACATAAAATACGTTTATTAATATTCTTGTAGAAGTAAATGTGCCGCCTGTAAGTTACAAATATGCTAGACAAACTTACCCCGCCATTTTAACAGAAAACAATCTGCAATTAGGTTAGGTGGGCCGCTGTCGCATCTCCGGTGATTGGCTTTAAGCTAAAAACTATATCAATAAAATTAACACAAAACATACATGAAAAATCGAAAATAAAGCCGCACCGCCTCGATCAAAACGAAACGCCACATAAAATTCCCAAACAAGTGATGAACGAAGAACGTCTTTTTCCAACCGTATTTGACACCCAAATGCAACACAACGGAAACTATCTAAAGAAACTATCTGACCTGACGAATAGAACTTTCCATACACAAACTTCTTCTTTCAAGGATTAAACCGATATTATACTAAACCGGCATGTTTATATTTTATAACTAGAAAAAGAAGGTACATTTACAGTATATTATTTATTCGTTGCTTATGATTAATTTAATATATTTTGTGAACGATTGAAAAAACCAAATTTATTAAGAAAATAAACACGTAAAAAAATGAAAAAATAATATTAATATTAAAAAGTATATATATATATATTTTACCTTTTATATATATATTTTTATAAAACTCAGCGCTGGGTTTAAACCGACATCCTGCATTCTCAAGTACAGGACCTCTTTAGTACGTTTATAAATATTATGCTATCCAGCACTTTATCAAATAATTAAAAACTTTTCAAAAATTTTCAATATTGTCAAAGATTGTGTCATTTATCTTTTCAGACGATTTGCGCTATTAAAAACAATCATCAAATATTTATATATATATAGATGATTGTAGAAGTTGTAGCAGTAGCGTATGGATGGATATTAAAAAAATATATATTATTATGTAAATTAATATTTTTAGTTTGATGAAAGATACTTTGAATAGGTGCTCATAGAAAACATAGACATAATGAAAACTGCTATTTTTTACACCCTTCACTGCTGTTTAACGGATAAGTACTCGTTAATAAAGTGCCAATTAGATATTGCTGATTTTCATGCAATACGTTATTGACACTACACACCTTACAGATCTGTTTAGTACAATTTTGACTTTCTGTTTTGCATAATATTTGCGAAATAAGATAGTGAACTATACTTTTCATATGCCTAAGATACAAATTACAAAGTATATTTTTCTTACATTTGATAGTTTACAAGAGTTTATTTTATTATTATATTTTTTGTTTTACCCAAACATTATTAACAAATTTAATTCTAGTTCTCGATATATTGGTTCGAATTGGAAAGAAGTATAATAAAAATACATATATTCAATTTATACAGACTTACTGAGCATTGTGTTTTCTATGTAGCTTGAGCTTAATAACAAACCAGAAGAATTCATAGAGCACTTTTATGCATAGACCAAAGAGGAAGCGTAGAGTTTGCCAGTTTTATCTTTTACGAATTTTCACTTTCGATTTGTCGTCGTGCCGTCATTAGTGTGTTTACGTCGCAAGATTTATAAAACTCGTTTAGTTGCTGGATCAGTGTTTTGATCGTGTTTAATCACGTATCTTAGTGAATTTTGAATACGTGTTCTAAGTGAATAATCGAAAAAAAAATGGCTGACGAAACAAACCCGAAGTCATTGTACGTGGGTAACCTAGACGCGACCGTAGCGGAAGACTTTCTCGAAATGTTGTTCCAACAATTCGGCGAAGTGAAAGGTTGCAAGATGGTACGTGAGCATGGAAGCGATCCTTACGCATTCATCGAATTCGCCAACCACTCATCCGCAGTCACGGCTCTGATGGCTATGAACAAACGTCTCCTGCAAGGAAAGGAAATGAAGGTCAACTGGGCGTCCAGCCCTGCCAATCAGCCGAAGGTGGATACCAGTCAGCATCATCACATATTCGTTGGAGACTTGTCTCCTGAAATCGATACTCAGCTTTTGAGGGAGGCGTTCGCGCCATTCGGCGAGATTTCCAACTGCAGAATAGTGCGAGACACCGTCACCCTTAAGCCGAAAGGATACGCTTTCATTTCGTTTGTGAATCACGCTGACGCCGAGGCCGCCATCAAATCCATGAACGGTCAATGGCTCGGCTCTCGTACAATCAAAACGAACTGGTCCACCAGAACCCCAACATCTAAACCGAATAACAATAATAGCGGAGTGCCTGCTAAACGAGCCAAGCAGCATACCTATGAAGAGATCTTCAATGAGAGCTCGCCCACAAACTCTACTGTGTACTGCGGGGGGTTCGGCGCAAACGGACTGACCGAGCAAATGATCGAAAGTGCCTTTTCAAAGTTTGGCGAGATTGCCGACATTAAACTCTTCAGTCCGAAGGGCTTTGCGTTCATAAGGTTCTCGAGGAAAGAAGACGCCGCCCACGCAATCGAGGAGATGGACAATGATTACATTGAGGGCTCACGCGTGAAATGCCACTGGGGAAAGGAGCCGTCCGAGCGCGAGGCGCACAACGCTAACCGCCAACAGAATCAGAGCCAGGAGAACAATTCCGTCGACGCTAATCAATACAACAATTACAACATGGCGCAGCAGTGGTATTCGCCCGAGTACGCAGCGGCTTACATGCCAGGATTCTATTACCAGCAGATGGCGGCCGCTTACATGCCGCCCGGTGCGATGGGCTACCGAATGCCCGCGGGCGTGCAGAGGGCCATGGCGCCCCAGGGCTGGGTGTCTACGCCAGGCGGGGCCCAAGTCGCCATGCCGGTCCCTACGGAAGCCGCTCCTCCGGCATATTCTAATTATCCCATTCCGGAAGCTTCCGCCACGCGCCAAAATTATATGTGAAATGACTAAACCCTATTCCAATTTGATAATTCGTAAGGTCGTAGCCGTGTAAGGTTTGGTGCGATGCCCTCAATCACATTAAGGTGATCCTATGAACATTGATTAACTCATTTCTGTGTAGCTTTTATACTCAAACTAATTTTATTAACCCCAAACATTAAATATCAACTGGGCCTTACGACTTGTACGTACTTATTTTTAAGTACTGAGTAGCTCCACTGGAATATTTCATTAATATGATTAGTGGAATTTGCATTAGATAAAATCATTTAATTACGATTGATATTTCCTTCTAAACCTGAAAATAATTATTAATCTATTATCGGGTAGACAGTTTAAGTTTTTTAAAATATTAAAACTACCCATTTATGTATCGATATAACATGGACACAAGCTATCTAAAATCCTGCATGCAAACCGGATAATGAATCATTAAATCACATTTTCTCCTTTAATAAATGCTATTATCTATTTCTGTATGCCAGCATAGTTTCGTCTTATCGTAATTACCGACCATGAATGATTCTCCTTTTTTTCCATAAAAAAACAATGTTGATTGGCGTTTTCTCTTCTACAAGAGTTTATTTCTCTTAATTATAGAATAATAAACTCTCGTGGACGAGAAAACCTTGTTATATTTTTTAAAATATTTTTTTTTATATATAACGTGATTACGCAATTTGAATATTCTTTATATTTACGATGCTCATTCCACTATACTTCTAGTGTTCAAATCCTTCATTATAGTAATCCTTACAAATTATAGGAACAACAAATGCGCTTCATAGATATAATTCAAAACACCCTGGACACGCAGTTTTATGGTAAGATAATTGTCTGACCTTCCGGCACCTTATCCCGCGATCAGATCCATCATTCTGAAGACTAACCAAATGCATCCATTGTTCTTACTATATATAATATGGAATTACCAAGGTGTACACGAATTCCTTAATGGCCCAGTGTATTTCTGGTTTCGTTTTTTAAGTTAACATAAACTCTTCGAAGAATTACAATAAGCCATTACGAGGTTGTGGGAAGCGCGTAGGTCCGAACCTCAATGAATTTCCACGGATGCATTTTAATATTGCTAGTGTTAAAATTTTGATTTCAGACAGAGACTGAGAGCCTATATATATATATATTATTATATAATTACATAGAACTAAGTGTGTGGGTTTAGTTTTAATTTAATTTATCAAAAGATGTCTCCTGAATATTTCCTTTTATTGTTTTATGTCACCACTTCAGTCGTCGGCGTATTTGTAAGAGAGGACATTGTGTTGTCTTAAAAATGTAGCGGGACGAGAGAAAAACAAAACGATCGTAGAACATTACACATCGAAGAACCGTGCCGATTAACTGAGGTTTTACTTGACGTGCAGAGGCGGGTGGGGGCGGGACAACATATAATATATACCCAATCACAACTTTCTGCATTATGTTGGATGCGTAGATGCATTACGGTGGTTCACATTGGCATAGAAATATATGTTTATTGGAAGCAAGGGAGATTTGAATTTGTCATTCTCGGGGTGCGATAGTATTCACGTGAGCAGAACCTGTGACGCTTATCTAGAGTCCCCCGGCCCCAACTGCATGGTTGCACCAATATTCACTTCCTATGCTGTGGTTTCTAGCAATTTTGATATGACCTAACGGAACCACGTCAACAGTAAATAATATCTCGCAAGGTGTCCGAGAAAATCCACCCAAAAGCGCCTGTTGACAAATCGAGTGACATTTTAATACTCTCTGACTATATTAAAATACCCTAGTTTGTCGGGATTTTTGATTTGAACTGAATTGTATATCATTGAGTTGCTGTTCTCTATAAAAGTACCAATGTGCCGTCACATCACTGCACTCTTACTTTTTCTACGATCGAAATAAAAAAAATGTATGATAAGTATACGTATTTATTTAGAATTTAGGTACCTAGGTACATCCTATTTAACGCAATTCATGCATGATGATGCAAAATTATTATGTAAAATTATGTAGACCCCTAAACCTGTAAGGTGGACTTTCAAATTAATATCATTAATGTTTTTATTTATGTAACATCTTTAACACGGATAAACTTAGCGAGAGTAGGTAATATTTGATTGTATATTTAATATAACGTTATTTAAGTGCTTGTTTTGTGTTTGGATACTTAGAAATTAAAAAAAAAATGATATCTAGTAATAATTATAGACAAAATGGAACCAACAGAAATGAATATTTTTTTTTTCTGGGTAGAGTTATATAAATAAAAGTTAATAGTAATTAAATAATTCCTGTGGCAATTAATAATATTAGTCATTTTGATACACACAACGCTGTTATTGTAAGCTCTTTCTCGAAGAACAACCGAAGCTCAGCGGTTTCTATACTCCCGCTTGGGATCCCATTTTTTAAGTTAGCTCCTAGGTTCCTTCGTACGATTGTGTTCTGGATGTGTGCGTAGTTCGGAGGGCACAGGACCAGTCGTTTTTCAGTTTATGTTTGATTTTATCTACGTTTTCTATTCTTTCATTTAAACAGAATTCGATTCTGCACGCTCTTTGCTCGCCGTAGGAGTGCTGAATACTAAATTTCGCATGACCGCTCTGTTTAATATCAGACTATTATTCAGTTTTACTTTTATCAACTTAGACTCGTAAATTATCGTTGACGCCAACTCCAATACTTTTTGAATCAAATACACATCCTGTAGTTTAAGAGTATCATTCAAATAGATTATTTTTTTAATTATTTCTACCGCTTCGTCTAAGTCCCCAAGAGATAATAATAAATAGGAAAAATTGACTAGGGCCAAGCACTGATCCTTGTGAAATCCCTCTAGAAAATCTTCCTCAAAAATTACTGCACAAATTGGCGACGTTTTGGATATATCAGCCTTCAAATCTGTCAACTTCTCGTAGATAGAATCAGCGATTTCAAAGCATTCTTCAAACTTGGCTTTAGCACAAACGGTATCGCCCCTTCTGAATAAGTCCAACGCACACGTCTGAACGTACTGAAACTCGAGGAGTAGTCTCGATGGATCGGTGCACAGGGCACACTCACACCGCTGCCGCATCTCTGACTCTTCGGCGGCTGGGCTGAACGACAGTGGTGAAATTTTCTTTTTGATGCTGGCCGCTTTGAGAATTATCTCGGGCAACTTCATGGGCGTCGACATTACGGTCACCACGCAGCTGGATGCGAAACAGTCGGCCATTGAGGTTATTTCCTCCGGATCCCCTGACGATGGTTTTTCAAGGTTCTCTGGTGATGGGACTTCTTTCAGACCAATTATGTGACGCACGGCGTTCAATTTCGACTGGAAAAATAACAGAAATGAATATTTTTTTTTTCTGGGTAGAGTTATATAAATAAAAGTTAATAGTAATTAAATAATTCCTGTGGCAATTAATAATATTAGTCATTTTGATACACACAACGCTGTTATTGTAAGCTCTTTCTCGAAGAACAACCGAAGCTCAGCGGTTTCTATACTCCCGCTTGGGATCCCATTTTTTAAGTTAGCTCCTAGGTTCCTTCGTACGATTGTGTTCTGGATGTGTGCGTAGTTCGGAGGGCACAGGACCAGTCGTTTTTCAGTTTATGTTTGATTTTATCTACGTTTTCTATTCTTTCATTTAAACAGAATTCGATTCTGCACGCTCTTAAATTATTTGCCTACTAAATATTGAGAGTGAAATTTACCGTCTTCTGGTGTTCTAAATCTGTAAGAAATAGTTTTGCAGATAGAATAACAGGATAATTTTGCTGTAAGGTCCAATTTTGCAATTCTTCCGTTGAGCTTATGTTCAAGAATCTACCGTGATGTTTTTGGGGGGTTCTCTCGACAGATGGCCTCTACATGATGCATCGCTTCAGAAGATTTCGGGATAGTATGTATAGATTCTTTCGCCGACGTTAAGTGACTAAATAGGAAGTACAGGGATCACTGAGGAGTTATTTTTATAAGTTGGTATTTCTATGGATGTGAGAAGCAAATGAATAATTTGATTTTCAAACTGTGTGTATGAATGAACCGGTTTTCTTAAAACCATCCACGCTATAAAAACGTTTTGTTCTCAAACAAGGGGTACCACAACGTAGGGAAATTTTAAGCGGTGGTGTGCCTTTTTGTTGTTTTCAGTGGTTGATTTTGACAAGTCACTTTATAGGTTAATCATTTGTTCGATGTGTTATGTTAATTAGGACCCAACACGTTTTGCAAAGCTGCGAAGAGATATTGAGTAGTGAGACAGATTACCTACTCGTAAATTGATAGAATTTTCTGAAAATTTCAAAATAAGTTACGCGAAAAATAAGTTTTGTGTACTTATATTATTTGCAAAATAAAAAAAATATTGTTACTAAGTAATTTTAAGAAGGCTAAATTAGTGTATGCCCATACTTGCACTTCAATGCAAAAAGTGTGGTGATTTATTACCTCAAGACGATTTGGCACGGGTTTGTTTTTGCTAGGCCGGTATATATACGTGCTTCAGTTCGTAACTTTTGACGACGACACGAAAACAAATTATTTACATGTCTGCAATCCCATGTAAAATTTTGACCATGCCAAAAAATTGAGTCAATGCATCTTCCAAAAAACCAATGATCTCCAAATTCGTGTATTTACACAAGTTGTGCATTATATCCGTACCCTTAAGTTTATTACTTGGTTTTTACTAAAAGTGACAATTGAGATGTTATGTGATCTATTTGAAGCTTTGAGTATATATTCTGCTGCTCATGTTATCGTAGGTGATTGGTAAAGGCCAGGGTCGGAAATCTTTTGTAACGTTTTTCTTTGCTAGGAATGAAAGTCAACCTCCGCCGCAAATCTACACTATTCGGCGGAGATTCTTTCCTTGTATGATAAATGCAATTAAATACTTGTCACTATGTACATATTTCTTCTAACCAAGCACAGTATAAATTAACGTAGTTTTGGTTAAATTATGGTGGTCAGTGTTCGTTTCGCAATAATCCTCATTTTTTCCTATATATATATATATATATGACAATCGAAGTTAAAACCTTTTTTTATGTTATTTTTTGAATCAGCTTGTAAAATTAGCGTTTTCCGAATTTCCCCCGCAGGTACATGCTCAATTGCTTCGAAAGATTAATGCGAATTATTTTAAGTTTGAATGATAAACACAACTGTCAAGGTTTCTAGTATACAGGGTGCCCTCTTTCTGCTCTAGCCACACTGCACCATCAAACTCTTGATTATTGTAAGAAAATAGACATTTATGAAAGAAATGGCTCTCGTTTGTATTGTTACTGAGCTATAGCCACGGATTAAAGCGAGAAATGTGTGCGGGGTCGGTCGATGGTTCCGTTCGGGAGAGAGAGAAAGCGGGATTGTCTTCTCCTTCTTATTCCGTGGATGTATTTTGTGTAAAATTGGTTGTGTGTAATGCTGTCGCATTTTTGTCTCTAATATGTGGTTATAGCGATTTGGAAAATTGTGAATAAATGTGCTCGTTTGCATATGTTAAAAATGATGTTTTATTTAATACGGTAAACCGTGTGAAATATTAAAAAAACTGCGATGTTTAAAGCAAACGTCTCAATACAGAAGAAAAGATGTCAATCCCATATCCTCTGATTTCCCAGACTTACAGGATCTGTGGTCCTCGCTGAGCTTGCGCCTTTGACATTTATTTATTTGTGAATCACCAAAACAGTCGTCTCTAAAAACCTCAACCTTAAACTTTCTTTGCTGGCAATAGAGATGATTATTATTGTCAGTAGCAGTCGAAGGTTAATCGATATCTTTGGGCCTTGTGATTATCACAACATGATCCATAGTCATAGGTAGCAACCGCCAGGTTGGTCCCGAATTTTCAATCATTAGAAAATAGTTACCTGCTACCAACTGACAAATCATAAATCGCGTTTCTAAGAATGTACAAATGTTTTTAAGATGTGAACTTCGTGCAGCTGGTCCATGTTTATAATCTCTTATTTGCAATCTTAAGTTTCTTGCAATTTGTTTGTGACACCCCTAATTAATGGGATCATTTTATTACATGTATATGTACATAATTGTCATAACTAATGAAAAAACCATTGGCTATTATATTAAATGTCATACATGATTATATAACAAATCATTTGCTTGTGAACAGTGTGAAACATGCTTCAAAAAGATTTTAAAAGACCTTGCTGATATTAAAACTGCAATTAGGAGATGATGCAGAACCAAAATTAAAATAAAAAAAGTAAAGTACAGTTTAATAATAATAACATAACTAACAAATATTATGAACATCATTAAAACACACGAGTGCGGACGAGAGGTCGTCAGACGTCTCTCGCGTGTTTTATGACTCTACACGTCAGTTGCTAACGGTTACGTTATAGAGGATAAACACGATTTAGTAATTTTTCGACAATTGTATGCACCCCTTTCTTTTCCTATGGTGCCATGTCATTAGGCCCTGATCATGTGCCCTAAAGTAGACAAGATATCAATTGAAAGGTTTCGGTTTAAGGTTCCTGATATGTATCAATTTGGCTCTAACTGATTGCATAGTAGTTTTTAGATTGCTCAACTCCTAAGAATTCGACAACCACTCTGATTGGTATCTAAAGCACGATGGAGACGTCGCACCAAGTCTCGAACATTGTCATTTTGACGACAGATGGCAGTATATTGCATAAGTTTAAACCGCAAATCCGTTAAGTAGAGTGGCTCCATCTATAAATGGGCATGATTATCGTTTCTAAACTTGAAAACATTTGTTAAATCTGACTTCTCCGCGGTTTGCGTCTGGCCTATCTGCCGACAAAATGTTGTTATAATTCGCATTTCGCTGGTATAAAAATAGCGCCAAATTTTTTTATTATATTATTATCATAAAAATTGATTTTAAGGTTATCATTCCATTTAATGCATAAACAATATTATTAAAATTTTGTAGTTATTTAGTAACTCCAATTATACTTTTTATAGTTTTATTTAAGAAAGTAAGTTGCCTGACTGTTCGCATTGCATGACAGAATGTCAACTGGACAAACGACGTTAACGAAAATATGCCAAGTTCATTTTTTTTATAGGAATCTTCTAAATGACTAGGGCTTGGGATAATAATAAATTATTAACAATATTTACAAAATTATTACTTTAATCTTGGAAATTTCAAGTACCTACATTGCTAGATAATGACAGTGAATTACTTATACCATTAAAAAATATGAATATCATATTTCATTAATAATTGAAAAATAAATAAATATAACTACAGAATAAGCCCAAATTCTTTATTTAATATGTTACCCGCTTCTTGATACACAAAATATGCACAACAAAATATATTTAATTTTGCGACAGTAATAACCACAAACTAATGTAGGTAATTGAGAATATATAACATTAAAGAAGGTTTTGATTTTAATTAACTCGAAAAAAAAAACGAAAATATTTCATTCACTTCGGTTCGATATTAGTATTGGTTATTTTGAAATCAATTGTCATTCTTTTTAGTATTGAAAAAGAAGATCATTTTTAAAATGATTTTAAATCACATTCGAACTTCAAACTCATACCTTGTTTGCTTTTATGCTCTTATATATTAAATATATTGACTTCTTTTCTTCTTAAATAAGGACTCAGTCCATAGCAGCAGCTTCCTGACTCTAAGCAAAGCAAATTTAGCTTCGTTGAACTGAGTTCAATATGATTTGTCTTCTTTACGTTTTTAAAGAAAATATTTTTCTCCTGTCAGACATTTTTCATTTTAAGGGATGTCAATCCACGCCGATTATGTGATACTTTGTCTTTGCTCGCCGTAGGAGTGCTGAATACTAAATTTCGCATGACCGCTCTGTTTAATATCAGACTATTATTCGGTTTTACTTTTATCAACTTAGACTCGTAAATTATCGTTGACGCCAACTCCAATACTTTTTGAATCAAATACACATCCTGTAGTTTAAGAGTATCATTCAAATAGATTATTTTTTTAATTATTTCTACCGCTTCGTCTAAGTCCCCAAGAGATAATAATAAATAGGAAAAATTGACTAGGGCCAAGCACTGATCCTTGTGAAATCCCTCTAGAAAATCTTCCTCAAAAATTACTGCACAAATTGGCGACGTTTTGGATATATCAGCCTTCAAATCTGTCAACTTCTCGTAGATAGAATCAGCGATTTCAAAGCATTCTTCAAACTTGGCTTTAGCACAAACGGTATCGCCCCTTCTGAATAAGTCCAACGCACACGTCTGAACGTACTGAAACTCGAGGAGTAGTCTCGATGGATCGGTGCACAGGGCACACTCACACCGCTGCCGCGTCTCTGACTCTTCGGTGGCTGGGCTGCACGACAGTGGTGAAATTTTCTTTTTGATGCTGGCCGCTTTGAGAATTATCTCGGGCAGCTTCATGGGCGTCGACATTACGGTCACCACGCAGCTGGATGCGAAACAGTCGGCCATTGAGCTTATTTCCTCCGGATCCCCTGACGATGGTTTTTCAAGGTTCTCCGGTGATGGGACTTCTTTCAGACCAATTATGTGACGCACGGCGTTCAATTTCGACTGGAAAAATAATTACACAATATTATTTATTGACAAATTGTATACCACAGCATCAGAAAACACAATTGATATTTGTTTTCATTAAATTAGTTTTAAAACAGAAAATGATCGTTTATAACAAATTATATGCCATGTAAGAAAACACTTAAAATTAGATTCTATAGGGTGATGATTTTAGAGGCGTGGTTTTCAAGAAGAGATAAAACGCATATAATTTGATGTTATGGCTAAGAATTTAGTTTTATTATAAAGATAAGGGTTTGCCATTATGTTTTAAAAATGATTTCGGGTAAGTGGCCGCCGCGGCTGACTCGAACAAATTCCAGCCGAGAGGCCCAATTTTCAACCACTTTTTGCAGCATGTCAGCAATAACGCGCCGAATATTCTCTTCCAAGGCGTTAATCGTGTCCGGCTTATCTGCGTAGACAAGCGACTTCACATAACCCCACAAAAAATAGTCCAGCGGTGTTAAATCGCACGATCTTGGAGGCCACGCCACAGGCAAACGTTGTTCAGGAGTAAGTCTATTCATTATGAAATGGCAAACCAAACTGAGCATAAATCAAGTGACAGCTGTCAAAAACACCAACTACGAAAAAAGTAGTGCCAGATTGAAAACCACGCCTCTAAAAAAAACACCCTATACTATCTTAGGTACAAACATAATAATAAGGTTTAGAAGTATGAACCTTGAGCACAGGTATGAACACTTCGCTAAGTGTGAATGGGTCCCACCGCGACGATAAAGTTTCTCTCCCTATTTTAGCCATATACAAGTAAATAAGTGTCCATAGAACGACTCTATAATAATCTATTTGAATGTTTAGCAAAATGATCAACGAGCCGTATTCTAAGCAACCGATTAATTGTCCTTATTACATTATTCAAATGTCTCATATTCAAACTAATTAGACATTTGTAAAAGCCTTTTATTTCTAAATACCCACGTCTTTTCAAACAATCTTTGTAATTTTAATATTCCAAATAAATATAGAGCAAAAAATAATGCTCCTTACTCTTCAATCCTGCGTATCTATCGCTAGTATAATATTAATTAATTACCATGGTTCCCTTAGACTTTAAGGGAGGTCTGAATTTTAAAAAACAAATTTTTCCCGCCTCCAGGACCAATGGTCGGTGCTATCAAAAAGTTATTTTAATGCTTGCAATAGATTGATTATACATGTATACGTGTACTGACTTATATGAATAAAAATTATAGGTTGTAATAGGTTTGTACCTGACAATCGTCGGTGCGATTACACTCGGCGCTCGTTCTCGCCACCTTCAACAGCAGACACGCGGCTCTGGCATTCAATCCAGACTTCGCAGCGCTGCGCTCGGTGCTGAGAGCCATAGTCCTCGCTCGTCTTATGAGGGACAGATTTGAGCAGATGTCGGTGACCTGGTCACCGAGCGCGATGGATGTTCGCAGCGAATTGTAGGAGGCAGCCGAACGGGGTGCCACAACCACTATCGTATAAGTAACAAACATTAACATTATGTTTATAATATTGCCCATTAAAATTTTTCATTAAGTGAGCAGGATACTGGATATTTTATAGGAAAATATTATATAAAAAAGATGTGTAACAATTCATCTACAAAATTATTATGTTTTTAAACGCTGGTGTAAATACACCTCTTATAAGCAGCGCGTAACATTGGTGCGTTTGAAAAAAAAAACAATTTCAAAAAATATTTTTTTGGTATAGTTACTATACACCGGTCTCAAGACCATTCCCGATAAAAAAATCAGCGAATTAATCCTGCGATTTCTTATGTTATTTGCTAAAAAACTATGTCAAAATTCATCGTGAATACCAAGAAAATAAATGTAAACTTTACATGAAAATAGAAAAAGGATCATGTAATGTCTTTGTTGTGAGCGCTCAGCTCTCGCCTTATGCCATAACGGTGTCAAGGCCATTATCGAACGGCGCGGTGTCAGAATTCGCATGCTGATAGAATTGAAACCATCTGTTATAAATATAATAAAATGCGGATATTTTTTTTCGCAAATAAGTCTTCTGAAATGGTCTTGGGACGTCCAGTAGAATTTTTAAAAAATTTTAATACCCATCAATACCTTTTTGCAATTTCTCCTACTTATTAGGAGTCATAACAATATTTTTCAGATAAAATTATTATCTTATACCAATGGTATGTTTACTACAGAAAAAATGTGAAAAAAAAAAATTGCTGGCAAAGTTTTATACTTCCGGATAAATTTAATCAAACGTACCATTCTTTCTTAGCATGATGTTTTCCCTGTAGGCATTAGTATATAAAGATAGTTGAGTGGCGTAATCAATATCTCCGCTGCGACGGCCAACTCCACTGGATGAAGAAAACAGCGCTTGGACTTCCAGAATTCGCGGGTACGCCACACCAATTTTACTAATATAGTCGCAATCCACGTTGGCTCCCTGCACGACGAACGAATGTACCGATTTGAGAATCGTTGCACCCACGGACAGTTCACCCACGTTTTTTTTGTAGACCTGCGCAAAAAAAGCAATCATGTAAAAGGGTTGTCTGAAAAGTTTCCAACCTAACAAAGATTTTTTCTTCAAATTATAATTTTTATTTATCGACATAGTCTCCTTATTAGTCCCACTTCTCCCAGCGATGCTCCCATCTCTTCAACCCGTCCAAATAATACTCGGCGACTTTCTCTGCAAATTAGTTGATTACGAAGCCGATGGCCTCCTCATTCGACGAAAATGTCTGTCGTCCGAGCGCAACTTTTAGCTTAAGGAACATAAAAGTTTCTTGGGGCTAGATCTCATGAGTACGGAGGGTGGACAAGCACTGCAAACCGTAATTCGTAAATCTCCGCCGTGACAACCGCTGAGATGTGAGACAGCGCATGTCTCGGTGATACAATTTTTTTTGTAGTGTTTGTCAAGTAATGAGTAATAAGTTTTAAAGATAATCGATTAAAATAACTTTGAGACTATCCCAGAAAACAGTCGCCATCACTTATCCAGCCGAAGAAATAACCTTTTTTTGGAGCCCGTCCCCCGTCGAAGTTCACTGTTTTGACTGTATTTTTACGTAAATTCTAATTGAGCAGGACCATCCTGCTCTTTCTATCCTTCGCAAATAGAAAGAGTGAGAATATTTTTGAATTTGTTGATGCACTGACCCACTTGCTTTAGCGTCGAATGTGTGAACGTCGCTCTGTGGTTTCAAACGCTGTCTATTGTTATGTGCATAACAATACTTTACCAAGGTTTACTTTACGAGATTATGACTCTCAACAGTCGCAGTCTCAACTGCAGTCTTCAAGCCATTCCCTAAGACCCCTTCCCAACTAAGAAAAAGAAAAAAAACGGCTTTAAAATAATCGCCTGCCAATCAGTTATACCACCGGAGGAATAAGTACCTCCAAAGTATATCTAATTTATAAATAAATAAAAAAAAAGTCGCAACTTGGACTAGGTTTTTCTGATAGGTCCTAAATCATGTAATTCGCAGTCATTTTAAACTACCAAACTTTGATATTTAAAAATGTATTTAAATAAATTAAAATTGTTTTATTTGAGCAAAATTACACCGGTGCGTTGAAGAGAATATTCTTTACTAATTAAAGTCTTTCTCATGAAATGTCAGTCGAAATGCACCCACATGGACTAAAAATAAGAGATTTTTTTTTAAATTTTCACTTACAGCCAAGTCCAACAGATAGCACAGCGCCAGGCTAATGTCTGCGTTGTTACTACCGTGCTCTTCTGAAACCGAAAGAATCTCCGCGGCTAAAGAGTCAGCCTCCAATATAAGGTCTTCAAGTTGCGAAGAAATCTGGTAGCAGATGCTCGCCAAGAAACCGACTGATCGCAGAATTGCAGATCTACAAAAAAAAAACAAAAGAACCATTTGCATCTGTACTATATACCTAGTTCAAAAATGACAAAACGTACTTCAGAAAACGTTTTGGCAGCATCGTTCCACGTTTAGATATGGAAAAAGGGAGACTGGACAGTTGGACGAACATTGGAACCGTAAAGAATTCCTTAACACTCTTAGAAGGTTGTAAATTCTCCAGCTGTTCTTCGGCAAGCCCAATTAATTACTGTTAATTAAATCTTTCTTTGGCATGGGGCAATATTTTTTTAACATAAGTAAATCACATGATTTTTTTTACCAGGAAAAGTAAATGTTTGTATAATATAATAAAAGAAAATTGTAGATTTTTTTTATTAATATTATTATGACCCAATTTTGGCGCAGTTATATTACGTATGAATCATTCAGTGTGAGTTACAAGTCACGATAAAGATTGGCCACAAATTAATTAGTAGAGCGTCGATAATCCGGACGTCAAAAATCCATATTGAATTCCGGTGAAAAAAAAAGTTGAATTGAATGCATACAGCTGATCGTTTACTTACTGTAATTGCGTTGTTCGCTAATGAAACACAATCAAGTGAAATTGACGCACAATAGTTCACTCCTAGCACTTGTTGAAGCTACCAAGAAAACGTGTGGATTCGTGCGAGGCATCAGCGTCCTCCGCAACCTGTAAAGACAGTTGCAGAGGTACCTGAATTCCATTATCCAGTACACAAAATTTCTATCACCTAAAAGCTCGACCATTTGCAATTGATTTGCAAACTTCGCCGCATTTCCTACACTTGTACTTATTAAAATTTAGCATTGATTATTTGAATATGCATGGTTATAAACCCACGTCTCTTTTAGGGCGATTCCTATCTGGGCGGCCGCCCATGCGATTTTGATCGCCGCTGCGGAAGCCGAGTGAATTCTGAGCAGCTCCAAATTGGCCTCGAGTAATCTCACGCATCCTCTGATGACATTTGCGCCCTCGTCGGGTATCTTGATAGGTTTTCCTGGCGTACAAAGAAATATGTATATATACAAAACCGGTTACTCATTTCTGGTTCATTTTACAGGTTTAGAAATATAAACCTTAAATTATAAAGGTTTTATACATTTTAGCACTGTCGTCTAGTTTCAGATTTACTTCAGTTGGGTCTTACAAGACTCGATGTAAAAAATGTAAAAATACAGTGTCCCAAGACATTCCCGATAAAAAAATCAACTAATTGGTCCTGCGATTTCTAGTGTTGTTTGTTAAGCAACTAAACTTTGACATCATTGGCATACCGAATTGACATGTGTTAAAATATAAAATAAATTTGGGGATGTTTTTTTTATATCATCTCTTACTCATAATAGGTTATACAATATCCCTTTAAGTCTTCGGGTATGGTTTTGAGACAACCTGTATATAAAAAAATTGCCTGTATATAAAAGCTTTTGAAATTGTGTGAAACTGGCACCATTAATACATCATTAGTAATAGTCATCTTAATACGTCCAATAATATTATAGATAAGGTATCGGATGTACCAGAATTGGATTACCATGAAAAATAATACAATTCTTTATCAATCTAAACTTTAGACTAACAAATAATATTTTTTTAGATTAGATTACGTTAAAGACTTCATTCGCTTCATTGTCACTTCTGGTTCATTTTTTTTGTTTTCAAAAAAAATTTCCTTAGAAATTAATCCGTTCTCAAGCCCTGTAGGCGCCAAAATTTTTTGGAGCAAAATCCTATCTTAACGGGGTACATTATATAGAGTAATGATTTTAGAGGCGTGGTTTTCAAGAAGAGATAAAACGCATATAATTTGATGTTATGGCTAAGAATTTAGTTTTATTATAAAGATAAGGGTTTGCCATTATGTTTTAAAAATGATTTCGGGTAAGTGGCCGCCGCGGCTGACTCTAACAAATTCCAGCCGAGAGGCCCAATTTTCAACCACTTTTCGCAGCAAGTTTCGCAGTATGTCAGCAATAACGCGCCGAATATTCTCTTCCAAGGCGTTAATCGTGTCCGGCTTACAAGTTCCAAAAATGACTACCACATTTGGGCATAGATCTCTTAAGTACACAGGCCCCAAAATTCATAATATACCTTCTGAAATAATATATCTCTTAAAATTAAAAATTCACACAAGTCGGAAAAAATGTTAATGGATGTTGGACGGCAAGCAATAACTAATCTAATGTAGTTAATTGAACTCAACAATTGTAATATAAAATTATTTATAATATCATGCTTTACTAAAAGATACCCATTGTTATCTCTTTTACTGATAACATATATAGTTAGTTATATATTCCTTTATATGTTATTTATATAATTGTATAATTGAGTTGTAAAGTTATTTGACTTATATTTGATGATTGTTTTTTAATAGCGGCAAATCGCCTGAAAAGATAAATGATACAATCTTTGACAATATTGAAAAATTTTGAAAAAGTTTTTAATTATTTGATAAAGTGCTGGATAGCATAATATTTATAAAGGTACTAAAGAGGTCCTGTACTTGAGAATGCAGGATGTCGGTTTAAACCCAGCGCTGAGTTTTATAAAAATGCATTTTTAACTCTCACCTGTCCTCTTTAGTGTAAAATATAGTCAAATATTATGTAACCATCTAATTAGATGAAATAAGGAAAGGATGATATTTTAACAAAAAATATAAAAATAATGAATATGTAATTACGATGAAGGATGATGGTGAAATGAGATGATTTTATGAGTGATTTATGTATGAAGTTGATGTATCGAACACTTGTATAAATGTAATGTATATTGCCAAACTCTTCGGGTACCATCAAAGCGCCTAGGAGAATCAGAGTGCGAACGTAACAATATTCACACATTACCAATAACGAACCTTTAGGATCCTTAACTATCCGGCAGGCAGTTACCCACAAATCGACCGCTTCCAGAGCACACCCCAATGACTTTCCCTCCTCCTCCAAGGTCAGACCGGGCGGCAGGAACTCCCTCGTTTCGTCGGCCGTCTCCGATAAATTTACGTTCGAAACGAGCGCATTCAAATTTTGTCGGACGGACGCCATCTTGAATTCGGTTTTCAGAAAAAGGCAAGCTGCCAACACGATGGTATTGTGAAAGCACGACCATTCCGCCGATACAACCATCTGCAAGTTAATATTATTGTCTATATGAGACTTGGATAGTAACTACTTGTGCTGCAACTTCTTCCTATTGAAAAAATATTAATGAATTGTTTTATTCGTTAAGCTAAAATTCGTAAGCATTAAGCTATCCCTGGGGTGGACTCGATTATTGAGCTTAAACTTTTAAAATGATTAATTTTGCAGAAACTAATCTCCACAAAATAATCTCACTCATCTTGGTATTACATTTCTCAGGTACGTAATAAAAGGTTTATTAACATAATTAAATATTATTGGAATGAAGTGCCAGTTGACATTAGGCGGGAGATGGTAATATTTTAATTACTGTTTGAGCCGTGGTATAGCGCCAACGATTGAACATAACTATAGCAACATCTTTCCCTAACGCATTGCGGTTGCGGTCTGCATGTTTGGTAGAAAAAATATGCACCGCTAGCATTTCTCACCACTCCCCATCCCTGTTCATAGCATAACAGGTTTTTTTATATAACAGGTAACATTAAATATGCACTTGTGATAGTTTGATAGCGGGTATGGATGCATGGATGGGCTAGGCATTTTCAGAACCAAATATGCTAACCTTAGAATGATATTCCTTCAGGCAGTCAACAACGACAGCCGCCAACTCCTCGAACTCTGGCCTGGCGAGTGAGCTCGTCGTATTGGCAGCCAGGATCAGAGCCGTACCGCCGTGAAGAGCGCCATTCGAAGAATGTGGGACTGCAATGAAACCAATTTAAAATTGTAATCAGGTAACTGGTACTTTTGCGAGGCCTCAGTAAAATAACATAGGAGCCAAAGGGTAGTGCTAGCCATTAAATCTCAAAAAAAAAAGATCCTAAATGCAAATTATTTTCAATTAGAAATAAAGATATTTAAGAACCTATTTGAAACAGCTAGTTCATGTCTATTATATTTTGTGTTTTGGACATGTCGCCCTATGGTCACCATGACAGGGAAACGACACTTTTTGAAGCAAACGAACAATTTTGACAGACACATAATAATCCTCAAACAAAACGTAAAATGCAAGGTTATGTCACTTTTTAATGTGTAAATTATTATGAATAGTATGAATAATTATTTGATAAAATCTATTTAGCAATACGGATAGAAAGAAGCATTATGAACACAATTCAATCAAACACATTAATTGTTAAACTGGATTTTTTTTTAACATTTGATCCTCACCTCCCCAACTTTAAGTCTCGGTAGTTTGCAGTTTTAGCAACCATTGTAGACGCCTAGTTTTAAAGGCGACATTCCGTTATTTACCTGAGAGCCATTCAGGCTGCGGGCCCCGGATGCCCTTGGCCCACCCAATGAGGCGCGTAAACGCTCGGCAGACCCCTGCTAGGGGATGTGTAGCACCCCACAGCTCGACGTACGTCTGCACTTCCTTCAGCAATAACGGACTGGAAACATTTATCAAATTAGTTTTTTGCTGTATTCATAGTATTCTTTCTGCACAGCTCCCCTCTCTCTCGACTCGTAAATATGTGTTATTAAAAATATTTTAAATTCTCATATAAAACATATTAAGAGGATCATCTTAGCTCAAAACCTTCATACAAACGCTGTGCTCAATTATTTACAATGTTGCCGTTAAAATTTACTATAAAATTATATCAAGAGCCCATCAAAATCTGTGTTTGCCGGGAATTCAATTTTTTTATAAATATTTAAGTGATACCCAGAAAGCGTTTGAAATTTCATAACTTTTGCACTTAAATTGTGGCCCTATGTGAGCAAACAGCTATGTAGAAACTAATTCGGCGGAAACCTGCTTTGTGGCATTCTAAATAGATGAAAGTCATAATAATATGCCAAAACTTCATTTTGAAGTAGAAATATAGGTACTACTGAACACTTTTTCCTGAAATATTTTTAGAAAATTCGCTGATTCTCTTGTCAAATTCAAACAGCAGGCCAGATATATCACTTTTCATAATCATTTACTATTATCGTTTTAACATTCCTGTGGTTCCACTAACTTCTTGGCCCTCCTCATATAAAATGCTGTTAAACCAGTGTGATCAGGTAAGTACTCATAATATGATTGCCATGATGATTACGCTTCAGCGTAATTAAAAATCATATCGGTTTTAATTCTCTTCTTTCCAGAACCCATGCTTTATTTAACGTTTATCTGTTTCTGATTCTTTCGCTCATAACGAAGTAACTTATAAGCAAAGATTACAAACCTTATTGCATCAGACTTAACAATAAACAATATTACCGATCAACCGAGAAACAGATAAATATGTTTTATTTCATTTTATGCATGTAAAATAAATTTATATTTTATTTAGATAAGATTAAGAAACCGGCAGAAAAGACTGTGTCTTCGCTGGATCTATTTACAATGTATTTGTATATATATGATGAATAAAAGTTGCTTCTGGCAACGTTGAAATTGAATTGAATAGGTTTAATAATATAAAACATACAAAAAGGTGTGTTGTCAGCTAATGAGCAGAAAAAATAATAGAATGGATAAGAAACTATAAAGAATAGTACGCATTAATATTATAATTTTTAAATATTTTTAATATACTTATTTCTTTTAAATGTAGTTTACTGCTTTTGCAGTTTAATATCTTTTTTTTTTCTCCTACTCCTTATTAGTTGTGTGTTTTTAAAACTTACTGTCTATGTATGTAAATTCTTTTTTTTTTTTATCCATAGAAAAGGCACTGTCTTTGTGGGAACATGTTAAGGGCTTTTATAAAAAAAATGAGTACCTATTGTTAAAATTAAAAAATAAATGTCTGAGCTGTCAGTGGTTCATGCTATCAAAATAAAAGTTAACGATTACGAACTCAACACCTTCGGCAAATATATTGTACTTCTCTACGTTTATAAAACTTAAAAAACTACCTAAAATCGCCAATATCCGCAAACACGGCAGCCATATTCTCGAGGCCCTTCTGGCCGCAAAGCGCGATGGCCGAATCGAGACAGGACGTCATCTGAAGGTTCGTAATGTGGTCGTCATGCGAGGCGGCGCCGCCGGAATGCTTCAGGACGGACTTCGGCGGGAGAATACTCCCGGCGTTGTTTCTCGCCCCGTGTTTTATTTTCACCGCCAGTGAAAAACTGCCCGGGCTCTCTGTCGACAGAATAATAAATTAGCCATAGGAACATTTGATCGGTGAATCTTCACAGCAGATTATTTTATTTTTTCTATACACCATTTTGTTGAGATTCTTTTGGAACTTTTAAGTGTCTTTTCAAAATGACTTACTTCCATTCTAACAGAATTCTCAGAAAACACCAAAAGCAGGTTAGTGGTAAAAAATAGGTTTTGTTTTTTTTTATTTAAATTTTACATCATTAAATATTTTTTTTGATTACTTTATTAACATTTTTACTTTTTAAAATAAAACCTTTTTGATTAAAGAAATCTATGCCAAAACTATTTTTTTTTTCTAATTACCTAAATAATAAAAAAAATATTTAAATATCCTATCCAAAATCATTAAATCTTTAAATATCTATCTCTTTATCCTTAATACACACAAAATCAAGAAAATAAACTTTTTTGAAAAACACTCCTCTTTTGCTGTCTCAAAAAAATAACGGGCCCGCTTAACTAATCCGAACTGCTTGCACTAGATTAAGGACAGAGTAATCACCTCCGCATGCCGCGGCGGCAAACGAGCACATCAGCGCCATCTCGTGGTTTTTCATGTCGAATTCGCACAAGCCGAGATTGTAAAACCTGTTCGACATGTGCGTGGGTTCCATATCGCATTCGGCGTTCGTGTAAAGCTGTATTTCCGCGAGCAGACAGCTGTGGAGAAGGTACCGCGCCAGTTCCAACTGCCTATATTCGAAGAAGACTATTGAGTCGTTGTGCAAATCGGTCGCGTGAGTTTTGAAGTACCTGTAAATATTACATTTTTTTTTAAATAAGCGTAAGCGTAAACTATCGATTGTTAAGTGCTTTCTCTAGCTTAAACACGTAGCATATTGTTTTTCATATTGATAAACATCTTCATCTCTTCTTCAATTTTTCCACTGGAAAAATTATTATAGATTTTATAAACAAACGCTTATGTAAATTACAGTTTGTTTTAGAGACCAAAGAATGAAAGTACATATTATTGTAATTCTATTTATTTGTTGTTTATCGCGTATAGTAATTTCCGTACATATATTTATTCTGGCTACCCAACAGAAATTGTACACAATACAGGTAATGACAATATATATTGAAGTATACAATCTTTAAACTAGGGTAGCACAATTGACTAATAAATATAATTAGAAATAAAAAATAATAATACCAAAATGTAATAAATAAATTTTTAAGTAATATTTAAATTTAAAAAAAAAAATACAAAATAATATAGAACTAAACTAGGAATTTGGTCCGTGGTATTGTGCATTCAAAAGGCCACGGACATCTTGCGACGAATCGCCAACCAGAAAAGGCGCTGGACCGACACGAGGTGGCCGAAGAAGATCGTTCAGTGGAGACCGAGGGCAACCAAGCGGAAAGTCGGAAGACCACAGCTGAGGTGGATGGATGACATCCGTAAGGCTGCAGGGGAAAACAGCTGGCTCCAAACAGCAACGGATAGAAATACGTGGAAAGCAATGAAAGAGGCCTACATCCAAGAGTGGATGGTGACAGGCTGAGGAAGACAGAAGAAATTGTGCATTGATATAGTATTTTAAGACAGCATTGCGAAACTTTTGCTGAGTTATTGAAAATAGGTCAATTTGGGAAAGGTTACAATTAAATAAATCACAAATTCGGTAAATAGGGTAAGCTAATCCTGAAATTGTGCGCATTTTATGTAACATTTAAAATTATTATTATTATTACCTGGGTTAGATTAGTTTAGGTTGCGAGATCTTATGAGTGGCTGTTTCTAGTATGAAATTATTTCTTATTAATTAATTTACTTGATAAGAATAGTAATAGATACTTAACCGTTTTCAATCGAGACTTAAACATACTGTTGGATATTAGTCTGAAGTAATAGCGGCACTGAGTACAAATCTGATTTTTAAAATAATATAATACACATCAAAATATTATGTAATGTTAATATGGTTTACCTGTACCAATTTATACAGCCAACATCTCTCAGTTTCAGAGGAAGGGATAATTGCAATGAGGTAAAATGTTTTATTGAACGTATGATGTTTTGATTCAAATCGATGCGACTTTTGAGAGACGTCATGAGAAGCGGCCGTCCGGACAGCCAGATGCGTATGCAGTCGTGCAAGCCGCTGCGTACCGGGCACTTTTCGCACGTGACCGTCTCTTCGCATACGGCCATTTTATGCATGAGGTACATCATAAGTTCTAAGTACTGCAATAGTAAATCGGAGCTGATTTTTGTTTTCCAAAGATCTAGATCATCCGGTTTCGAAACGTGGTCGACGTGCAGACAAATGATCCGACTCAGATTGGGAACGGCAACTTTGAGTACGTCATCGTCAACTTTTTTAAGTAAATGAAGGAATTTCTGAAGTATCCTCCACGTAGAGACAGGGAGTGATGCGTAATGAACTAGAATCGGAGGCAGGCACGAGTATATCGGAGCCAACAGCCCGATTACGCTTTCGACATCTTTTAAAAGCGCCATTGAGAATTTCACAGCATAGATGAGAGCGTTCTTCTTGAATCCGTGCCGACAGGCACCCTGCATCACGAGCGAGAAGCTGCGAAACAATGACTTGAAGAGCGCATCTTTGCACGACAAAACTGCGCGGTTTTGCTCGGCTCCCATTAGATTATGACTCGTCAAGCCTAGGAATATTTGCTTATAGCAAACGTGGAGCATCTCGCACCCGTCTCCGAATATTTGGAGCATTCTGTTCAAAAGCCAGAGAAGCTTTTCTTTGCAAAACGATACGAGCTCCGACGACTGCATGACTTTTACGGCTTCGGAGACGACTCCCGAGTATAATGTTTCAACGCTGACTCTCCATTTGTTCTGTTCGATGAATGATACCTTGTCGACGAAGACAATCCAGTAAATCTGGCTGAATTGCGATGAATAGTTGTCCGGAGACGTCGGATGAAGGATAGGAGCAGACAATTTCATACCGAGGTCTAATGGGATGTCCTGAAATACATATACAAAATATATATTATGCATAAGTGATTGCTGCGCAAAGTATAGATGCTTTTAAAAACAAACTGGACAGTCTGTAATCTTGTCTATATTCAGTTATTTTACATATATAAGATTTATAAGTTTTTTTATGTTGTTTTTTGTTTAGGTGTAAACAGCATAATTGGACGTAGTTATGCAGAAACCAACCAACCGATAAAATGTTAGAATTGAGTTTGGTATCGTTTAGATCAGAAAAATGCCCTTTTTATGATTTGTAAAATCAAACCAAGCGAAATTTGTAATAATTACTGAGATATTAGTATTTCAACTATTAAAAAGAATAAAATTCTCTTTGTGGCGCAGGCACCCACTAAGAAAGGATTTTTAGAAATTCCCCCCTAAGGGGATAAAAAGAGAGTGTGAAAATTTTTATATCGAAACGAATATCTCAGAAACCAAAGATGTTTCAGAGTTAAGAATTAATTGTAATTGTCGTAATCGTCTGTTTACGTTAAAAAAACTTCAAATGCATTTTAAACTTTCATGTTTTTTGGATTGGTTGGTTTCTGCATAACTACGTCCAATTACTCTCTGCATGTTAATAACACTAACAGCCGCATTAGTACACTGCTAAACTTAAAAGTGGCCACTTCCTATACTAAATGCATGCGCTGGACGATTTGTTGATTGATAAGTAGAGCATGCATACGGTCCACAGTTTTTCATAACTGTGTATGACTTTCAAATTTTTAATCATTAGGACTTGAGGTTTTAAAGTTTCATATGGTCACACCAATTTTGTGTCTTAACGCTAAAAACTGAGAAAATCTCTTATATATTTTATAACTTTTTAAGCAGCTACAGATGATCACCTTAAGGTGGCGGAGAGTGGAACTAACTAACTCATGTCTTACAATCATAACCTTAGTAATTGAACTCTAAACACAAATGTGTAAAGGTGCTCTCAGACAGGTAATTAAAATTGTTTAATATTCAGCAACTCGTGGCGATTTTGACGATCCAGCAACTTGCGGCGCGGCAACTAGGAGTAGTACTTTGAGATGCATTAAAGAAGCTACTTCATAGAAATTCACTCGTCAAAATGCGTCCTAAACGGACTAAATCTATTGCTGCCAAACGACTACAACTGATGAGACATAATTTGAATGCTTAATGGCGATTCTAGTGAAACATCTCAATAATCACTGAATAGTTAAATAAACTGTGGTCCATTCTGAAAGATTGAAACACGAAAAAGTCTGTAGAGTTTATAAATTGTACATACCTGCTTTACTAGAAACCTATGAAGGTTGCAAAGTGATGTTAGAAACTGCTTTCTCTCAATATCTGATGAACAAATCACGTTGCGGCTGCATTTCAGAATTAACTTTGAGAGTGAAATACCATCCACGCGCTCTTTCCATTGTGAATTTTCAAGATTTCTGCAACCAACAAAAGTCAATCGTCAGCCGGTTGGTGTAAAGAAAGACCTCCCATGAAACTGACTACATTGTAGATTCAATTACCTATAAACATCAACTAGTATTGCAATGGATAATTTAGATCTCACAATCTGATCTGCATTGTTTCCACATGTTTCAAATTCTTCGACAATATCCTCGTATGTTATTCGAGACTTATCGGCAGCATTCGCACGTAAATTGACTAGAGCATTCGATGCCATGTGTATATACTACGATTTTAAAACAAAGCTTGATAAAAAGCGGCTCGTAGGCCAACAAAAAACATTAGATTGTTATATTTTCATCGCGAACAATGACGTTTATGAAAATCAAAAAATCAAACTTCTACCGAACTTTTTTTTGAAGTTTTAACTACTTGACGAAGAAACGTCACTCACTACTTTTTACCGCACTTTATTCAATTTACAAATGGCAACACCTACAAGTAAATATATGCTTACCATTATTATTAATACTTATTTGTGTTATTATTTTTAATGAATATAATAATATGAAATTGTACATAAAAAAGCTAGAGTTTAAGCATTAGTTTGAAGTTTTTTTTATTTCATCTCTGAGGAAAAACAATATTTAAATATTTTGCAAAGGATCCCATTACGCATAGATGTGAAGACCGATTTGTCCTTTGTTCCAAAGGAAATTGTTTATAACTTTGTTCCAAAGAAACAATGTACCTAATAAACAAAAATGATTGCAGTATCATATTACAGTCCAAAAAATGTGGATAATGCAATAGGTGCCTGAAATAACGTTTCATGTCTTAATTACTTTTGTTATGGGTTGACACATCGTAAATAAATATATTTCTGTTCTGTGCTTTTTGGACTGGATCGGTTAAATCAATGATCTTTTGGTTAAATTCTATACGTAGACGGCCCTTCTATATGCGGCGTATACGTACTACAGATCGAATTGACTCTGTGGTAGAACGATTGAAATGAAGAGAGCTTATTCATCTGGAAAATAGATTGTGCCTGAAAAATCGACAGAGGATCCCATGGCACATGGATTTTTTTTTATAAAAACAAGACATTTAGAATAGAAATAAAAACACCATCGGTAACTGTAATGGATTCAAACTAAAACAAAAAAAAAGTAGTTGATACAAAAAATCATTATGTAAGAAGATAATAAGCAACTTAAAATATAGCATATTATTGATATTATAGACGAAAATGGCGCTGTAGAATGTGAGTGGCGACTTGTGGCAAATCATTTGGGATGTTGCTCAAAAACTCAGTCGCCCCTCCCCCCCCCGGATAAACAGTATTTTTATCACAGTATTGTAGTTGGGTCTCGTAAAATCTTCATTAAAGTTCAATCAATCAAGTGGTTTAGTCATATTTTCCACAAAAAGTACACTTTAATAGTTTTTCAAAAATACCTAACCTTCAAAAACAAATTAATTTTGTTGGATTTCTGAAATAACATATTTAAATAGAACATATTTATGGTACAGTATGCTATTTGTAAATGGTTTCCCAAAAATACCTTACTTCCTTTACCAAATATGGTATCAAATATAAGTGAGCTATCCTGATTTACTGTGGAAAATTACACCTGCCTGTGAAGATTTTGTCGGCGAGTTAATTAATAAATGGGTTATTTCATATTTTAGCATTTATTGATCGGACTAATTAGGGGTAACACCAGAACGAGTGACTTGTGCATTATACTCATATTTTTTTTAATTAATAAATAAAAACAGTATAACATTTTAATTAAAATAAAAAACGTTGTTTGAGGATTGACAGACGACACAGTGATGTTAGTTTTAAAGTTTACGCAAAACGTCTCAAGGAAGACGAAACTGTTACTCCAAGATAAACATATTTTTATGTATACATGTTGCTTTTTTTTCTAGCGAACGATAGTTGACATTGTAGCTAACAAAGTACAATTTGGGGCAATGTAGGTAAATGATAAAATATGGCAATACTGCTTATAGGTCAAAACGTAATTTAAAAAAGGAATAATGACAAATGACAACTACGATTTCGTTCGTACGGTGGCGGGCAGTGGGCACGGTGAAACGCGAGTTGTCGCTTAATGGACGGCTAATGTGAACTTTTACATGACGAAATTCAATAACATTTTATGAGAGAAGATGCCGAGTGTACGCTTTGGAAATAGTGGCTTATGGGTGGAAATATTACTTAGACTTGTCTTCCTTATTATATTTGTGTGAGTTGGCTATTATTTTTTCGCATCTTTGTAAACGTTGCACACGGTCGACCGTGTGAATTTTGATTACTGATAAATGTTATCAGATTTGTATCGGCGGTCCAATTACTATTTTTTGAAATGATGGGTGTCCATCAACTCTCTAGTAATAATGCAATAACTTACCGACATTGAAAATATCGTCGTGAAGGCGTTTTATGTCCGAAAAAAACATTTTTGCGGTCCTCGTAATATCAGTGAAATTTGCAATGCCACTGCACTAACTTTCTTTTTTTATATTTATTAAAAAATACTCAAATTTAGATATAAAGAAATTTTAATTTATTCACTTTTGATAACTTTATTATTTGTACGATTTTATATATCAGAATAAAATATACATTCCACGCATTTTAAAATATCTAAATATTTTTTTCTTACACTTGTGAAAATAAAATACTTTTAAAAATGTGAAAAAATTGATTACGACACTCACTTTTTCGGTTACCACAGATTATTCAATGATAAATGTTTATAAACAGTTTTATACTCCATAAAATCGTACAACAATTTCTTATTTCTTGTTACCTTTTGAAAATGGCGGTATAATTTGATAAAACTAATGTTTTTATACATTTCATGAGACTCAAACTGCCGTAAATGCATTGTTACGAATAGGTCCATTCTTCTTATATTGGCATAATCGCCATTTAATTCTATGTCAGATCCACATTCTCTGTATACTATAAATATTGTGAATATTGTTTGTAATTCAATTTTGTTGGTGGAGTCGTTATTTTCTGCGTGACGTATTGAACAATGGTGACTATTGCTCGCGACGAGCGTGTGGCAAACTGTACGCAAAGGAGTACGTTGTACAGCGATGATGTAAGGCCGACACGGCGAATATACTGCCATGGAAAATTTGGCGAGTAGCATGAAATATTGCCTACGCATCAATTGACTTGTAAAAAAATCATGACCGCTGATTATTGGATCATTTTAAATTATTAAATTATTAAACAAGAAATACAAACGATTTCTATCTCGGCAGGTAAAGTGTTCAATAATTTAGCAATTCTGCTTGCAGGCCTGTCTTCTATAGTGATAATATGATGAACAATAATAGGGTATATAGTTTTATCTCATACTTACTTGGGTTAATATAGAATAAAAAAGGTAAATTTTTACTTTGTCTAAAAGTTAAGAATTGAGAAAATGAACACTAAAGAGTCGTAGTTGCTTTCATAAAGATGCAAATTCAACTGAGTTTCTTAAAATACATCGATTCTGTTTATCGAAAGCATCCTATAAAGAGAAGTTGATTTATTGTTTTGCGACGCAATGTTTTTGTTTGAAAATATTCCATGTCTCGCTGGTCTTAGCTACACTATACAGCCGTTAGATGAAATAGAGTGATTTATGACCACGTTCCACAATGAGAACAAGTCTTTGGTAAGAGCCTCCTTAGAGTAGCGCTACCTACGTCTAAGCTAATTATTTAGAGTTATTATTTGACGTAACCGTAAACTAAATATGTAGTGACAGATAAAAGCTCGATCTGTAGTAAATAAACCTCAGAAATTGTTGCTGGATACGCTCAAACATCTGAGCGCACTTGAGCCGTTTGCCAGTAGTCACTTTTTTTTTTTATAAACTTTCATATCCCCTTGAGGGCGTACGACGCGAGGGGACGTCATGCCGCGCGGACATTTCTGTGTCCGTTGAGAGCGTACGACGTGAGTAGACGTCATGAATACCTGCTTGATTTTGTTTATTTTTGGTATTATTTCAGTATTATTCATTAACTTGACGTTTTTTTCATTGAAAATCTTAACGAAATAATTTTGTTTTTTTTTTGTTTTCATTTTAATGTAGTTTCTACTACTATTTATAAATGTGTATTTTCAATACACTAATGTACTACCGTTCCAATATCTATAACTTTTTTTTAACTTTTTTCTTTTTTCCGAAAAATGTACATATTTTGGAAGACTTTTAAATTGTAATGTATAGTTATAAATATATGAAAATGTAAAAAAAAGTGTTGATTTTGTTTATTTCGTAATTTAAAAAAAAAAAAAAAAAAAAAAAAATGGCAACATTTTTATTTTTTTCTTCTTTAATTTACGAGACAAACATAATCAAAGTGATATGGTGTAATAGAAAATTTTACGGTGAATCCGATGATACCAGATTTGTAAAAATTGAACGACTCATGCCTGCACTATGGATTTTATAGTAGTTAGTGATTTTTCAAGGTCAATAACTACAGTCTCAACGGGTTTTGGCGCCAAAATAAACTACACTGTCTAAGGGATATTCACAGTTATAGCAATTAAAAAAGTGTGAAAAGATAGAACGTCCTGAAGGATTTCTTTAAGATTATAGTTGTAGAGTTCCTTGATCACGTTCACTGCCTAATAAAAGCTAGTGTCTCAAGCATTTTTGCAAAAGTTGTGTATGAAGTTTTTATATAATAATTGGATATCTGGTAAACAATCCTATTGGACTTAACCGTTCATTTTTTTAAATAAACACTCTTTTGTGGTATTAGAATGGACTGATGGTATGTTCGCGTTAGAATAATTGATGAGTCTATTTACATTGGTGGTGTGCATTAAAAAGAATACCATTCACAAAGCAACTGTAAGCCGCATAAAAGTAATTTTGAAAAGTGGACTTGTCCACGCGCCGTTATTTACACAAAGTGAGTTTAGAGACGCACAATACAGCTGTCAAAACAAACGGAGCCTTATTCAAAGTTTAAATTAGCGAAATTTTAATTTCAATTTTCAACTTCATTTATTATAGGCCAATTTCGTAGGATTATATTTTTTGCGCCTGAATTTTTATTGTTTGGCTAATAAAATGTAAAAAAACACTGATGTTTCATCAAGATGGCGATAATAGAATTATTCCTCTTAATTATAATTACGTCTAAAGCAATGTTTACCAAACTTATTTTCCCCGTGGACCCCTAGCCCAGTATTTTTTATTCTTCGTGGACCCCCTCCCCCAGGATTCCCACACTGAGATAGGTGTTTTTGTATAGTGGAATCATTTATTTCTTCCTGTCAGTGACCCCCTGGCAGTCCTCACGGACCCCCGGGGGTCCGTACTTGGACCCCCGGGTGATATATACGTCTCATAACACAGTTCTGTGATAATTCTCATTTATTCGACAGTCAGCTTCAAGCGATGGACCCGTTCGAACGTCACATATCCGCGGAGGAAATGAACACTATATACAAGAGTCCTCGGCACGCGTCGTACGTGCCGTCCTACGTAATGTGGCCCGTGGTTTTATTCTTCGCGCCGTTCTGCTTCCTGCTCAACTACTGCTTCAAGAAGGATGGGCTCGATCTGGGACAGGTAATTTCATTCAGATATCAACTAAGACATAATTCTCAGTCGGTCATTTTAAACACATACAACAACGTTCATATGCATCTCCTGTCCCCCTACTCAACTAAATTTGCTTGTGCTAGTGTCGGGGAAGATGTGGTGGTAAAGTGTTTAAAATGGTATATCTATAATGTGTGAAATCGAACCAGCAACCGCTGGGACAATAGTTAAACGGTTTAACCACTAGATTACCACGATCTCTATTGCTTTAACATTGAGGCCGAATGCCTCGTCAATCGAGCAATCAATCCACAAGAACGACATATTCATCTTTGTTTTAAGGTCTTCTGTTTTAACGCAATGGTTTTCCTCTGTAGTTTTGTGTGCATAATTTATATGTGATTTTTAAGAACTTAAAAACGAGTTTATTTTTTTTCAGAGTCTTCTCGCCGTGACCCTTTCTCTGGGAATCACTGGAAATATTACTGATATACTGAAACTAATGGCAGGTATGTAAAACATGCCTTACACGTTAATTCGTTTTCGCTTATGTATTTGTATTTAACACACTCCAATAGAGTCTGACCCACAATTGCCAATCCACGCAGACATTAAGTCGCCTGCCCGGTGCTGACTTATATTGAGACGTTGTATTATATTATATTTGGGAAGTTGTCGTGAGCACACCCGATTAGGTTTGTGAATTAAAAAAAAAATGAAATTCAACCATTAAGGGGGGGTAATGGGGTTTGAAGTTTGTATTGAACTTATAAACCGTTGGTTATAGAATCTCAAAAATTGGCATATTGCTTCTTTATATAACATAGACATAGAATGAGAAAGTTTTTTTTAATATTTAGTCAAATTGGGGGGGGGTTATGAGGGGGTTAACATTTTTATTAAAAAAATATATTCTTAGGTCTAGAAATTTTACATGCACGCACTAACAGTAGATTTTGCAAAATTCAACCATTAAGGGGAGTTTGTATGGAACTTATAAACCGTCGTGTCTAGAAAAATGGCATGTAGCTTCTTTACATAGGCCTTGATTGAGATCTAGTGAATTGCGCAAGCCCGCGAAAGCCTAAAGATGGGGAGCGAAGTGACCCATCCGAAGTGTCATAGGCCCGAGCCCGCCAAAGCTACCCGCAGGGCCTAGCTGCCAAC